>JAPYXD010000687.1:0-2738396 GCA_030998225.1 Diplolepis rosae | reverse complement strand
GCAGATTACAAATTATTCACATTCGCTCAATTTTATCGACTTTTCATCTTATTAATTCTTTTCAAATAATTCTGTTTTCCTTCGTCGTATAATTTATTGTTCACAATGAGTAATCCGGTTGACCCAAATTCGAGTGTTTTGAAGGACAGCCAGGTTCAAACGAAGGTTGACCACCGTTTGAACTCTGGTTCAAACGAATGTCAACCCGCTAGAAAAGTCATGAAAAATGCAAAAAACTTTCAGTTGGGATGGTTTGAGGAATTTCCGTCGTGGAGAGAGTAGGTGGTTACATTAGCAGATGAAACAAGATTTCATTGCAAAATTTGCAATAAAACGTTGCTATGTGGCAAATCGAAAATTGAAAAGCATGAAGCATCTTCATCACACAGAAAGAAGCAAGAGTTTTCAAATAAATTAGAATGTTATGGAGTAGTAAGTGAAAATTCTTCTAATGTAACTGCCAATTCTTACAGTGTTGAACCTTGTGTAGCAAGTTCTTCTGCTTTAGAATTCACAAATTCCGGAAAGTGTTACTTTCAAACAGAAAGTACAAGAAGCAGAAATTAGGATTACTGATCGCATGGCAAATATTTTGCGTAAGCAATCATTTTCAGTGTTTGAAGACGAAACGACCGACAGGACTCTAGAAAAGTGGCTGTCATTAATGGTTCGATATGTGGAGCCAACGACATTTTCTGTCAGGGTGGAATTGCTCCAGCTTATTAATGTAAATGCTTCGGATTTTTCTGCCCCTAAAATTTTTGATGCGTTCGAAAAAGCATTGTCCGGGCAGAAAATCCCTTTATCTAATATCTGTGCTTTAGCTTGTGATAATGCACAGGTGATGGTCGGCAATAGGTCCTCATTTAAAACAAAATTAAAGGAAAAAAGTCCCCTTTTAATTGTTTTCCCGTGTGTCTCGCATTCGTCAGCAATTGTAGCAAAATATGCTTGTGCCACAATTCCAGATGTAGAGGATTTAATCAAAGATTTGCCAGCTTTTCTTAATGCTCGCTCCAAGCAAATGGCTATTTTTCGATCGATTGTTTTGGAATTAGGAAATGACTATCAAAAAATTCCTAGTCATTCTGAAACTTGCTGGCTTGTCCGCTATCGATGCATAGATATTATAATAAAGAATTGGGAAGTTATTCTTCAGTATCTTATGGTCCTCGTATCTGAGAAGGTAGAGAAGGCCAAAGACTTGTTAGGAAAAATGCAGAATCCTTTGACACTCGCATATTTCCTATTCTTGAAATTTACTTTGAATAGGTTCAACGTATACAATGCGAAATTTCAAAGTCGCGAAACAATGGTTCAGGAACTCCAGCCAAACTCGGCTAAATTCTTCGTATGGATTCTTAGCAGTTATTTGAAAGAGGGTCTTCTTCAACCGAATTTATTCTTTCAAATCATTAGAAATGTTAACTTTGCAGATCCTAGTAATCAAAAGCCGCTTCAAGACATTGACGTTGGTAAGGAAACGCGAGAATATTTCCAGCAGCAACTTACAAACAAGAAATTGCAAATAGTAGAAGTTGATCTATTTCTTCGTAATTGCTTGAAATTTTATGTCACAGCAAGCGAAGAAATTCGCAATCGACTTCCTTTTGATGACATCTTTTTGTCTTGCGTTGCTGTTTTCCGGCCTCAAGTAGCTTTCTATGCTGATCGAAGCGAAACTTTTCCTAGGGTCTGGAAAGTTTGTCAAGATTTAGGGTCGTTTGATAGAATAGGTGTACAAAAAGAGCCGGATTCTTTACTCAAAATCAGACAGGAACTCAAAGAAAAGTGGTCGAATTTATCTTTTGACGAAATGTGGTCTAGCATCGGTGTATCTTCGACGAGTACAGGAGAAAAACTTTTTCCAAATTTGACCTCAGTATTGAATCATGTTCGGAGTCTTCCTCATTCAAATGCTGAGGCGGAGCGAGGTTTCTCCATGCTCACGGACGCGAAAACTCCCAAAAGAAATCGCTTAGGAAACAGGACGGTCAACTCAATTTGTGTTACTCGATCAGCCCTAAAGGCGAGAGCTGAAATAGCCAGAACAACGAGCATCACTTCGAAGCATTTGCAATTAATGACCGAAAATCTATATGAGATGGCAGAAAGTGATAGGGAAAGTGGTTTGTCGCTCTTCGCTCACGAAGGAGAGGATTATTTCTAATGGCCAAGGCATGGCGTTAATCAATTTCAAACCCCTTTCTTACTCACAAAATAATGACATTTTATTTTTTATATCAGAGATACGTTCTTTATTCCTTTCTTCGCGTGCCTCGGGTATGGAAATTGTTTAGTTTTAATTATTATTTTGTGAGTAAGAAAACATACTGAAATTGAGTAATATCACGCTTTGGGCATAAGTGAGAGGCAAGGGTAATCACAATAATCAAGCACCCCAAATCATCCCGAATTAATCAAACTTCTTCATTATTTTATTTAAAACAAAACATTTTTGTTCGACGTATACTGGCATTTGATAGAGGCAAGCCAGAAGTACGGGCTACATTTGTAGCGTTTTTTACCACTTTGCTTCATTTTTTTCCTTTTTTCTTTTTGCTTGAAAGCAAAAACCCTTTTCGTTTCGTAGGACGTGGACTAGGCCTACAGGGGATACCACGTAAAAAAAACGAGCCTTAAACTCTACCTCCGTGGTGGTGTGGAAAGGAGTTTTATTTCAGAATATTTGGGATTCTCTAAGAATGAACCAGCTTTTTCATTTTAATATTTCAAATGTGTTTTCTTTCTTTTATGTTTAAGGCAAAAACTAGATCTAAAAAAAGCAAAAAAACCTATTTCTCTAATTGCGTCCAAGATTAGAGCCGAATCTATACAACCGATTGTTAAAGGTTTTAAAAGTTTTCGCTTTAATTTAAAAAGCAAGTCTTCATAGTATTTTACTAAGTAATGAAAGTATGTCTACAATTGTTTTCTTGAATCCTACCCAAAGGTCAAACATGGTTCAAAAAATGTCGTAAAATAAGAAAAATGTCTGAGTACTTTGAAGAAGTTTTTCTAAATCGATATGTATCATATTCCAATAATATTTAGGAATATTTATTAAAATATTCATCTTCTAAATTTGTTTGATTAATGTACAGAGTACACTTTATATTTGAAATTTGTATACACTCTAAATCTGATTCAGTCAAATTTTCATTGATTGAATCAGTGATTTGCCTTTTCACTGAATCATCAGTGGAAACAATATTTTTCACTGTTAAATCAGTTACTTTTCACTGAAGTAATCACTGAAATTTGACTGATTCACAGTAACCTGTTTTTAGTTATTTAAATCAGTCAAATTTCACTGATAATCAGTAGATTTTGACTGATTCATATTTGAAATTTGTACAGTTTTTAAAAAAATCCGAAACTTTTTGAATTTAGTAGTTTATTTATAAAATTTGAGAATGTTGTAGTTGATATTTCTATATAGAACTTTAAGCATTTATGGACATAAAATTTCATTTAAAGTTTCTTCTATCGGTATTCAAAACTTTCAACAATTTTGCAAGATCAGTCAAATGCAAAATTTGACAGAGTATTTAATCAAAATATTTACATTTATTTTTTAAATATTTTGAAAATAATTCGACTGAAATAATGATTAATAAGATTTTGTAACATTGTGGGAATATTGGAACGCTGCAAGATTAAATTTTGAGTACAATTTTCAATTAAAGAATGTTTAAAGAATTGAGTGAAAGCATCAATTAAAAAATATTTTTACTTTATAAATTTGATTAAGTGCAGTAATAAGAAAATTTTGACTTTCTATAAAGCATTTCATTTATCTGATTAAAAGTCTGTGCATACGTCACTAAAACGTAAGATTAAAAAAATTTAAACTGCTTTTACCATCAATCTATGAATGTGGATTTTAAACCGTAATTTAATGTGTCTTATTTTTTTTTGATAAAATATTTTTAACATAATTTTTTGCTTAAAGTAGCCGATTTACTCGATTAAAAATTGGTCAACTTGTATATTTCAAAATTCTGTAATAAAAGTATTTTCATATTATGTTTTTGTATCCTATGCGTAGAATTTTAATTTTAAAATTGAGATTTCTCACAAAGAAGAAAGATTGTCTTATTAAAGCAGTTTATTCCCAGAAATTAAAAATCATTTACTTAATATTTCGATTCCAAACATTGAATATTTATTGACTTTGAATAAAACAGAAAAAAAATTTTTATGAAGTTTTAAAATCTTTTTACAATGTTACGAATTGGGCCGAATTTAGAATTACGAAATCTTTCATTAGAAAAAGAAAAAGTCACTCACATGAAATAAACTTCTGTAAGAATTATCAAGATTGAAGAGATGTTAAAATATTTGAAAAATAATGCAATTGTAAAATTGCAATTTATATCAATATTTGACAAATTTTTAGCTTTCTCAATCAAAGCATTATCCGGAAATTTTTAGTTCCTATAAAAAGATGGAATATTTATCAATTTCTTGAATGTTCATACATTAAAAAAATATCGAATTAGAGAATTATATGCAAAGTATTTTCCATTAAGAAGACATAAACATGACATAATTAGTTTTATTTCTACATTTTAAGCTTACTTTTTTGTGACTTAAGCACACATTTTGAATTCGAAATACAAAAATGCTCTACAGAGTTGAAGTATTTCCTGAATCAATTATTATTGATCCTGAATTCTATTGGAAAATTTGTTGTTTACTGTTCAAATCTTACTACGATTCCAGACGGACAGACAAATTAAGAACTACAAAATATTCCATCCAAAAGATTGCACTCCTCCATAAAATCTTGTCAAATTGTAACAAGATTTGAACACTTCGAACGAACATTTTTATGTAAAATTTAAAGTTGATTGATATTTATATGTTAATATGGAAATACCAATAAACACATATTTTAGCTTTTTAATTTATCTACTGCTATTAGACAATTTTCCATTTCCGTAGAGATTTTAAGTTTTGGAATGAAAAGTTTGTGCTTAGGCTACAAAAATGTGAGATGAAAATATTTCTAACATATAACTGAAAATATAAATTATGAACTTGAATTTTATGTTCATTTTATCTTGATAGAAAATATTGTTCTAATTGAAAAATTGTTAAATGTACAAAATTAGTAAGAAGTATATAAATTTGAATGGAAAATTATATATTGATTCAAATTTTATACATTTATTGTCACTAAATTTCACTGAAAGTTTATTTTTGAAGTGTTGAAATCCTCATGAAATTTTCCAAGATCATACTGATGTTTATTTCATGCAGACTTTCTTCAAGAAATTGAAGAAAAGTGTTATTTCTTGAACTATATACTTCGTAAATTCAAATTCGTCGTCTGCTTCGCGCCTCCTTTGCACGTACTCGAGAAAAATACAATTCTTAATTTCGACTCGATAAACGAAAGCGTGAAATCTAAAAATAACTTGAAAACTCAAGCATTGTAACGAAGTCCGTCTTCGTGCACCTTCGGCTTTACACGAAGCTGGTGACCGCAGCGTGTAGCAGAGCCGACACACTGACACGCCACGTTTGCATGTGTTTCTCCCAGATGGGAACGTGGTGGGGGCCGAAAAATCCCACGTTCTGGAGACACTGGGTTAAACCCTGAACAGTCGACGGTTGACCCTTAACTTGAGCAGTGCCATGAGGGAGTCTCATAATCTCATCTCTGGGAAACGGCGGATTATTGTATATTTTGTGCACTTAGTTTATTATATCCAACATGTCCGCTATGAAAATTTGATCAGATAGGCGTAAACTGAGAATCAAGTTACTGTATGCATCCGGTCCTTCTGTTTTTGTTTTTGAAAAAATGTCTTTTATTGTATCTAGAATTTTCAGGTAACTGCTGCATGTGGGAATATTACAGTCATCTTGATAAAAAATTCTAGTTCGAATTAAATGTGGCCAGAGAGCTAGCATGTCGATAAAATAAGGAACTATTTTAATAAGATCGTCAATGCGTTTCAGATGAATTTTATCCATTATATTTGAAATTTTTGATTAATTGTATATATTTTCTTTAAACTAATAAAGGGAAAGGCATTTTATTTTCTACTTTTGTACGTACATGTGTGGACTTTTTAGTCTATTAATGTGAACTACAGTAGGTTTGCCTTAATAGCTGATTTTAACATTTCCTTTCCCTAACACTTCCAACACTTGATAAGGCCTTGTGTAAGGGTTGTCAAGTTTTTGAATTGTTCTTTTTTTTATGCTAAAAATACGTTATCTCCTATTTATACATGTAAAGAGTTAATTTTTTTATCATTGTAATATTTTTGATTTTTCTTTTGCTGAAATAAGGTTCTCTCTTGCTTGTGTTCGCATTTCGTGTAGTTGTGTTACGAAATTAATTGAATAATCATCATACGTCTGTAATTTTTTTTGTTCTAATAAAGGTTTACTGGAAGGTTCACTGGAAGGTTCACGAGCTAATTTACCAAAAACCAATTCATAGGGTGTCCATTTTGTGCCTTCATGTACACTAGTATTATACGAAAACATTGCTATTGTACTAGCTTGATGATTAGGAATGAAAAAACCAATGTCAATATGCAAATATCCATTGATATCTTCTCAAAAGCAGTAGTAGGTGTGTCAATGATTACCATAGGGATTTTTGTTTTAACTCAGATCAATTTTTTCAGTTGACGTTGTAAACAGCCGTAAATATATTTTTGAATGTCTACTTTCATAATTTCCAGAAAATCCTAACGAATTGTATTATAAGTTTTTTTGACGCCTTTATGGCCTCCTAATGCTGAAGAATGAGCTTCTTCAATTAAATGAACCTGTTGCTATTTTGCTGGATGTTGCGTTATTCCATTACAAACTCTAATTTCTGCAATTGAATTGGAATAGGTTGAATCGAAAATTAATTCCATTTCTTCCCAAGGTATATGATTCATTTTTGAAGTTTTTAAAATACTAATTGATCGTGAGTTTAATTTTGGGTTTCTGGCCCATGTAAGGTCTGAGGTTGCGTGTGATTCCAGCTCGTACAATGTCTTCATGTGGTCAGATAGGGAGGATTCGTCTGAAAGCCTCCAATTCTTGACTTTGTCCCGGATGATCCCGGTGCAGAGAGAGATCTCGATTACCTCTTCCTGCACCGAATTCCGAAAAGTCAGCGTCGCTCCTTGTAACCGTGACTTTTATTAAATAAATTATTTGAAATCACATAGAGCAACACTGCCAGATGAATATAGGTTACCTTCAGAAAGTTATTACCCGTATTTATATAATCAGCAAAACAAAATTATGGGCGCCAGACTTACCTTAGTCAATTCACAAAATAAGATAAAATACAACAAAGTCCCAAAATTGAACAATTAATCAAATCTCTATCAATTTACAGATTATAACATTTTGGAAAATTGAATTGGTTAGTCAGTCCCTTTCTGGATGATAGTAGAGGGGGTGGTTCTTTACCAATGGAAGAGATAATCAAAAGACTAGTAATTACTAAATATTAAACTAAATGAACAGTTCAATGTTTAATATTTATTTTAAATAACATGAATACGTAGAATCCTAAGTACATTGTTTGATAATTGAACGAGGTTACATTGTTTTATTACATGAATAATAATTAAAAGGATCTAGAGGGAAATTTTATATAATATAAATTTATCGAATAACACAAATAATTTAAGGTAATAAAGGGGAGAACTAAATTAAATAGTTAGGACCTTTTCGTCCGATATTCAAAACTTGGACAATTAAATTTCATTCATAAACTTGGAAGATTGGTTCTATATGAAATTTATAATTTACAGGATTGTCAATTAATAAAGGACAAAAGGATCTATAATATAAAATTTTGATATTCTTTAAATATTCATTTTTAGGATTTTATATCACCTATTAGTTATTAATTAACATTAATCAAGAGAGTCCAATCGAGAAATTTGTGAAATATAAGTAGTACTAAACAAGCAATTATAGACACTAAATCTTTATCATATTAACACATTTTCAAAAACTAAAACTTTACCATAAAAGAAACACAATTATTCACAATAAATAAATTTAGCTTTATCAAATCAAAACTTCTCGAAAGGTAATTGAAAAGAAATCTCACCAACAGAAGTTGAATCCAATAATTTTCTAGATCTTCAATAAGTATATGGTAGACTGGATTCACTATCTTTTAAATAAGGCGGGATCTTTATAATAATACTGATTTATTCAATGAAACCGGAAGAAAACTTTAAATAGGTCTTTACACTTCAGAAGCTACTGACGAAAAGTTAAAGAATTTCCAACTTTATTTATTTCCTTGACGACTAATGTTATGTATCCACAGGTTACAGGTGTGCTTTGTCTTCAAATTCTATTGGCTGAAATTCGATGCTTCCCATAAATCCAACGCCTAAGTCAGGGACGTAATCTTGAAGACGATCAATCTTCACAAAAGAATTACTTCTGAATTAAATTCTTATTAATTCGGTCCAAACGATGGTAGATTATCATTGCGCTTCTCCAATATCAGCAATCAAACAGGCTGGCTACCAAAGCATCAAGAAAATAATCCGATCGGGTTGGCACGTAGAAACATTAATCTACTGATACAGGCCTGGCTTCCACCGGCAACAGAAGATTCATAACGTATAGCTTGGATATAATGATAAAACCTTCCAAGGTCATGGGATCTTGAATTTCACGCCAGGTGAAGAAGTCATTTTGTACCAAGGCACCAGCAAATGTACAAATGGCATTTCAAAATTTACCAATTACTGATTGGGTACGACCAGAAGTAATTCACATCCACACTTGAGATAGGTTAGGACAGGATGATGGGAATATTCAAATAGCAAAGGAACACAGGAAGCAGGAGAAAATCCATTTTAATATTTTCTAAAGCCACTTCAAATATTTTCATATACTTCTTTTTCTTCTAAATTCAGCCTCGATGTCAAAATTTCATAAAATAAAGAAAATTCAAACGGAATTAGTACTTAAAATTAAAGGGTCTAAAGTATGTCCAAATCTTGAAATACCGTGCAGCTTCCAAAATTTCAAAATGTAATGTCTTTTATATAATAATCAAAATTTTCTATAATATTTCAATTAGACAGGTTGATAAAATAATTTATTAATTAAGAAAAACAACTTTTGTGAGTTGCAAAATTTTGCAACGTCACAACTCTTCTCTCCCAGGAGAAGACCCAACAGGTCTTGAACTGAATGTGGGAATTAAATCAAAATTGTACTAAATAATGGAATTCAATAAGACATTTAATATTGCATACTGACAAGAATTTTGAAAATTATAAATATTAAATGGATTAAACAATTTAGATAAGATTTCATTAACATCCTTAGAGAAGCTTTCAAAACATCCGAAATTTCAAGATTGGATCTCTACTTCATTTAGAGTAAACTGAAAGAAGAATACAGTTTAAAGAATACTCATCAATTTAAGTTTATTATACAATATAAATAAAAATAAAATTTACTTAACATTTCTACATTCAACTTATATTAATTCAAGTAAAAAAATACATAGTTGTTTATTTAGTTTTTGGGCTATTTAAACAAATTATCTTCAATATGAATCCTAAAAAAAGTAAAACAATTTAATTTTCTTGATCTCCTAGCCGAAAGTACGATCTTCGTGGCCGCATTTCACTCCAGAAACAACGACTTTTGTGGCTCAGTAGCGTTCATTCCAAGGATCAATAGTTTTACATTCTATATTTAAATCAATATTCCCTTTAGGTTTATGCAATAAGTTAATTGGAATAGGATCTCTACCGAAGTTTAGAAAAGCAGGACTAGTTTTTAATGAAGGATGATAAGCAGTATTGTATGCAAATTGAAAGTCAGATTTATGTTCATCCCAAGTCCTTTGATCATCATTACTATAAGAAACTATCATAGTTTTTATTACCCTGTTCACGCGTTCAACAGGATTAGCTTGGTGGTGATAAGGAGGGGAAGTGGTGTGAACTATAGTATATATATATACATTGCTATTCTTTTATACGTCTTTTCAGTATCTAAGTGACCTGCTTGGGGTTCATTATGAGCTGCGGAAAGGACAATCTTACGTTCATTATCAGATGGCACTAATTTCGATTCATTGAGATCTTGGACTAAAATTGAGAGTATAGGGTCAGATCTAAAATGATAAAGCTTATCATTAATAATCTTCCAATTAGGAAACCTTTCAGGATAATCTTTAACTTCCAGAAAACGACGAAAATACCAGGATGAATTTGAGTTCTGTATCAAGTTTAATTGTTCTCTAGGGGTTTCATACATTCTAGAAAGAGCGTCTCGTACATGATGAGAACTACCTTTACGATGAATAATTTCGAAATCATATTTTAAAAACGGTAAGGACTATCTGGCTAATCTTCCTGTAGGATTTTTGAGATTATGTAACCATTTCAAACTTGCATGATCAGTTAAAACAGTAAAATGATAACCTTCTAAATATTCATGATATTTTTTAATTGACCAAGTGATTGCAAGACATTCTAATTCTGTGGTTGTGTAATTTTCTTCAGCACTAACAAGGGGTCTACTAGCATAAGAAATTACATGTTCGATTCCAACTACTTGTTGTGTTAAAACCGCATCTAGACCTGAAGCACTGGCGTCTGTCCGAAGTTCAAGAGGTATATTGAAATTGGGACAAGATAGGATTGGAGCATTAATTAAGCAATTTCTAATTTGATAGAAAGCTGAACTTTGTTTATCAGACCAAATCCAAGGTTGTTTTTTACGTAGTAAAGGATTCAAGGGAGCTACAATTGTTGAGCAATTAGGAATAAATCGTCTATACCAGGAAGCCATTGCTAAAAATCTTCTAAGTTCTTCCATATTTCTGGGAACAGGATATTCAAGAATTGGGGAAATTTTTTCCGGATCTACAAGCAAACCATTTTCGTTAACCATATATCCAAGATATTTCACTTGGGAACAGCAAAATTCACATTTTTTAAGATTTAAATTTAATTTTGCATCTAAGTTTTTTAGGTACTTTAGCTAACCATTCAAGAAGTTCTTCACAGGTTTCGGTAACTATTATTATGTCATCTAAATATGCAAAATCATGTGGTTCCATTTCTGGCCCAATGAAGGTATCTAATAAACGTTGAAAAGTTGCAGGAGCATTAATAAGTCCAAAAGGCATTCTTTTCAATTGAAATAATCCTCGTCCTGATACCGTAAAAGCAGTCTTTTCCCTACTGTTCATTTCTAATGGTATATTAAGAAAACCTTTATGAATATCTAGTTTCGAAATATACTTAGCACAACGTAATTTATCTAAAATACTATTTATTCTTGGTAAGGGGTAGGCATCCTTTTTAGTTACAGAATTAATTTTTCTGAAGTCAAGACAAAACCGATAAGTACCGTCAGGTTTCTTAATAATGACTACTGGAGTAGACCAACCACTTTGTGATGTTTCTACAATATCATCAGCCAGCATAGCATCTAATTCAGCCACAATTGCCTCATGAACTTTAGACGAAACTGAATAATGTCACTGTTTTATAGGAGAATGATTATTGATATTTATAACATGTTCTATAAGATGAGTTAAACCTGGTTTACTTTGATCGACAGGTACTTCACATTTTAAAAATTCCTTTATTTTTGAAGCTTGATTATTGGTTAATTCAATTAATCCACAACACATCTCAGGTTTCCAGTTTTCAATATCAAAATTATGAGTTTTATAGGGATCGTCATTAAAAATCCATTTTCTTTTTTTCATAATTTATAGAGATACTAAAAATTTTGAGGAAGTCTAAACCTATTACAAAATCTACTGGCAAAGAATTCAAAACACGAATTCTCATCAATCTAACTTTATTCATAAGCTCAATAGGAACGATTACTTCATCTGAAACCAGGGCTCATTAATATCTAAAGGAGACGTAATGGCCCTATTTAACGACTCCGTAATTAGTTTTCCGAACATTTGGGACAAGTAGGACGAATGACATCTTTCTTGCTACATTTAAAACAAAAAATAGTTTTGGGTTCTGAACAACTATCGAAACTATGACCTTCCTTATTACAATTCCAACATGAAATCTTCTTGGTAACGTTAGTACGAATATTTGAGTCACATTCTATAAAATTGGGAATAAAAGGATTACTTGAGGAATTTCTAGGTTCAGCATGTTTGTTATTATAAATTATTGAATTTATCTTAGGTTTTACATTTTTAGCGTTAATCTGGGAATTTTGAGGAATTGACTTGGATTCTTTTAAAGCAAGTAAGGTTTTAATTAATTCACCGGGTTCTTTAGAAACTTCTTGCTCGTTTAGAAACGATATTAATTCCTTGTTATTTCTAGTTTTGAAACGAAAGGGTTTTCTATAGGCCAAATCGGGCAAAAAGGATCTTTCAGGACAGAGAGGGGGTCTATAAATCTTACTTAATAAAAGACTTTTTTGTACAGAAACTGCAATCTTCTCCAATTGAGTTAAACTGAAAATATTTTGTCATGGAATTATTAATATATTTTTATTAGGGTACTTATCTTCAAATTTAAGAAAGGGATTATAGGTAGCGGTGTCAACAGCTTGAGGTTGAGTAATATTCACAGATAGGGCACGAGAACAATTTTTATTGTTTAAATTTTGTTTTTCGAAAATAGGTTGGGAAACATTTGAACTTCGAGGAAAAATGAACTCAGACCTATAATTGAAAACATTTTCTCGATAAAACAAATTCCTAGTTAACTTTTTATCGTAATTAAAATGGGAATTGATTATTCTAGCTGAGTTTTGTTCATGCGAAGCTAAATCTTTATGAGTGTCAGTAACCAATCTATGAGGAATCGCACCATGTGAAGAGTTTAAATTCAAAGTAGAAGTCTGATTGACTAGATTATCCAAATCAATTGTATGGTTATTAGTTGTCGTTGACAAATTATCGTTTTGAGCTAAGTTGTTATTTTGTATTAAATTTTCTAGTTCCATAATTTGATTTAAAGTGTGATGACTTCCAAAAGGGTCATCAATTTCGTTGACATAAGAATAATTTATTTCATTTTCCTCTTCCAAAATATCTGGAAGATCTTTCTTTGCATCTAGAATAGGGTTTTGATTTATACTTCTCAAAGCTTTTAATAGTCTATTACGCTTAGCACAAATACCGCCTACTACTGTTAATTCACGATTATATGGTTCTTAATATAATTGATCATTATTCAAAGAGTAAATCCAAGCGTGAGAATCATTAGCTTCAGACATTTTAAATGTAAAAAAAAAGAATAAAAAACTAATCAACAGAATTTGAATCGGACCTATATAAAAAAATTTTGAGTTTCCAAAATTCAAATCTCTATCTTGAAATAAAATCAAATTGTTTATTTAACCGTTAAATTGATTTAAAAGGATTGATATGTCAGTATTAATTTCAATGGGGCTATAACGAATAAAGGTTGTTGAAGTCAACAGAGAAGATTCTTCAGGATAATCCAATATTCGAACTGTCAAATAAATATTTGAAATTCAACTATAATATTTATACTCTCAAAATTCAATTATTAAACAAATTTTATATCAATAGTCTCAAATTACTAAATTATTAAAATCGTAACCTCAAAATACAAATTACACACTCAAGTGTCAATGACAATCTCTTCCTTTAGTGACTAAATTAATATTTTTATTACGTTTTTTTTCGTATTTCACATATTATTGTTAAAAAATTGAATTTTGGATTTTCAATGGTTTTTTTTAAATTAATAAGAAAAATATGCATCTTTTGAAAAAATGTTACAATTCAAATTTGTAGGTCTTTATGTAGAAAATGATATTGTATCATAACGTTTTTTCGTATCTCGTATAATTTAACTGGAAAATGGAATTTTGATATTGACTTTTTTCGAATTTGAATATGCTGTAACATTTCTAATTTTGATTTAATCAAAAAATGTTATCAGTATAATTTGTAGAGATTTATGAGCACTATCAAAAACCAGTATTGAAATTTTTTATTTTTTTTTTAAATTATTTTCAAAAACACAAAAGTAGTGCTCAATCCCTCAATTTTGATTGGATGTGGCTGGTTAATGAACTTGTCCTTACTTTTTCGGCTCCGATAAAGTGTACCAAAGCTCAATTCAATCTGATAATTCTGTCGAGAGTTATGCCGCACACGACCTACAGACAGACAGACAGACAGACAGACAGACAGACAGACACTTTCGTAAAAACCCTTTTTTCTGACTCAGGGGGTCTCAAACCGTAAAGAATTGATGAAAATTTCGAAAGTCATTTTTCACATAAAACCAATACCTTCTCATCCATGATGAGAATGTAAAAAAAATTTTTTTGAGACATATATTAATTTAAACTTATGATAAAATTGGATAAAATGCTAAATTCTCTTATACTTATAATTCATTATTTCCGGTTGAAATAATCAAATCGATTTTGGGTTTGTTTCATTTTCTAGCTTGTTACGTTAGGTTTTCAGATAAATAATTTTATAAATTTTATTTTATTAATTAACTACAGATATAGGCAATTTAATTGTTTAAACAATTTTTTCATGTTTGCCCCCTCATTAGAAAAATTTGTAAAAAATAGAATCGTATGCGCTATTTCTCAATATAACTAGCTCATATTTAATAAAAGTGGAGTCTCAATTAGATCGGAAGATATTAAATATTTTTGAGCGCGCGACGTGTTTAATCATGTCCGAGTCGAGCCGCAACTAGCCTTCCTCGAGCAATAATGTGCGTTTGGTCGACTCAGACAGGATTAAACACGTCGCGCGCTCAAAAATCTTTAATATCTTCTGATCTAATTGAGTTTCTACTTTTATTAACTATGCGCTAGTTATATTGAGACATAGCGCATACGATTCTATTTTTTACAAATTTTTCTAATGAGGGGGCAAAGATAAAAAAATTGTTTAAACAATTAAATTGCCTATATCTGTAGTTAATTAATAAAATAAAATGTATAAAATTATTTATCTGAAAACCTAACGTAACAAGCTAGAAAATGAAACAAACCTAAAATCGATTTGATTATTTCAACAGGAAATAATGAATTATAAGTGTAAGAGAATTTAGCATTTTATCCAATTTTATCAAAAGTTTAAATTAATAAATCTCTCAAAATTTTTTTTTTAAATCCCGATATACGTGTTGGTTAATTTATTAAAAAGAAGCTATAAATTTTTTTTAATTCATTACTTAAAATTTAAATAAAAGTCATATTTTGGAAATATACAACACGGAAAATAAAAGAACCTTCTTATATATATGTCGCTAAATTCATCGTATAATTCGTTTGTTTAATTTAATTTAATGTGACTTCATGCAATTGCACGAAAAATCAATATTAATATTGTTTCGGTTTTGGGCGTACTTTCGGCTGGAGATCAAGAAAAATAGTACACAACCCACGGCCAGAATGTTTGATGCCCTAGGGTTGTAATATACTATTACACAAGATACTTTTTGATAATAAATAATGGAATTTTTTAATGTACATTTCAAATTTTAGTTTCATTAAACTTTATACGTAGTTATGATAAAACTGTATGCTAAATATCAATTAATAATTATACTATATATATCAACAATCATAATTATAAAAATTAATTGATTAATTACATTAATTTAAAAAAATTTTATATGGAAAATTTGTGAAAAAAGTTGATTTATTTTTACTTGAGTAAGGCTAAAAAACTCTAGTTACGACACTTTCTCTCACAAGTTCTGAATAACTCTTGCAGTCACTATATAAGAAAGTTTCGAATTTTATGTCTCATCATTGTAAACGAGCGTGAGCGTGATTCGACGAAAGCGTATCATATAAGTGTAGTTATTAGGTTTATATATGTAAGGTTATATGTTTAAGTGTATTTGCAATTAAAAATATGATTGGCTACGACTGAATGGTGTGAATGTATTTGTATTCTATTTATGTATGTATTGTAAAATAGATATTACGGTCAGGTGGGGACAGGGGGCACGAGGCTGCAGGGGTCGCGAGGCTGCAGGGGACGCCACTGGGCCCGAGGGAGGACGAGATCCACCGAGAAACCTCGAAGGGACGAGTCTTCGCCGTACGTTGTCGTCTGTCTTCGAGTTGAATCTATCGTCACTGGCTTGTGAGTTTGCTGACCCGTTTTTTGGTCGTATCACCTTTCCGTCATTTGCGTCAAATCAAGAGTGCTTTTCTCCGTGATTGGTTTTCGGCCGTCACGTGTACCATACTAGTTATAAGGACAATACTATAGTGTTTTAACTGTTTTAAGTGCCTGTGTCAAGTGTTTTCCCCCCTAACTCTCAGCATCCTTTTCCCCATTTCCCTCCCTTGGATAACAACCTCGTTATACCTGGCGCCCAACATTAAAACCCATAAAAAACCTTTTCCTAAAAAGTGAAAACCTGCCGAGGATAGGGTTAAAAATAAAAGGATTATTGGAATATTACGAGACTGAAACTTTGACGATTGTGTTGGCTGTAAGTTTATTTCGGAATTCTATTTATCTATTGCTTGTTCAGCTTAGCAAAATGTTTGATTTTAATATTAAAATTGTGTTGGATTCGATACAAATGAGTATTTTCATAGGTGATTAGAAAACCAGTTTGGATGAAAATCGTCGAAAAAATTGAATTGAAATTGAACGAAAAGAAATAACTATTTGCTAAGTGTAGCCTAAAGATTGAGAAAATTAGTCCCGAAATGGTTAGCCTTAATGGAAAAATAGAGATAAGAAATTGATAGAAATAAAATAATTAAGCTAGAGTAGAAATAAAATATTAATAGAAGTAAGGGAATTGACGAAGCGTAGGTAGCATAGAAGGCTAAAGCGCGCGGTTAAACGATACGCTTTCGCCCATCAACAGTCATAAGGTCAAACTGTATCTTATAAACAAAGCATCCCCGGCGAAAATAAGACTGAACGAAAATATAAACACCTAAGGAATTTACAGATAATATAAGTTGAAATATTATTTGAAATACAAAATTTTATTCAAAGCACAGTCGACTCAGAAAAGTTCGAAGTACAGTTGACTCAGAAAAGTTCCAAGTACAGTCGACTCAGAAAAGTCCTGGGTATGGTAGATACTGTAAGAAACTTCGAGTACATTAAAGCGAAATAGTTACACCAGCAAGGTAGTAGGGGAACGTGAATAGTTGTAAACCCCAAACAACTACACACGTACAAAAAAGAGAATAGTAACCTCGGTAGGAATCGAAATTAATTTAATTAAAAATAGAATTTTTTTTAGTATTATATATTAATGTTGCTTAGATCGGGCCTAACAAAAAACAAGATGCCTAATGATAGACAGGTAGAACCGGACCAGGAAACAGAACTAGAACCAGAAAATTTTTATTTAGAGGAAGCAAGAGGACTTCTAAACCCCGAAACAACCGTCAGTAACGCAACAGGAAGACAATCGGCAGCTCAAAGTAGTACAGGAACAATTCCTAAAACAATGAACCGCTCTGCAGGACGTGGCAGGGGATTAATGCAAACAGATGCAGAAACTTTACAAAAGAAGAGAACAGTCCCATATACCTCCAACCAATCCTTTCTCTGGGACGGTATGGATTAACCTTTTCCAGACGTCTCAAAGTCTCAAAGTTTTTAGAGGATAATAATCGATTCTTGGGAGAAGCAAATGAACTGCTAAAACACTATGATGAACGAGTGATTAGGGAGCGAGAAAAATTTATCAGAGAAATAGAAGGAAAATGTAAAAATAAAGACCTAAATAAAACGGCTAGACCTGCAGCCCATAGCTCGTTCGAAAAAGAATGTAGGAACCAAGGAAAATCGGAAAAGGAAAATATGGAAAGGAGAGATAAAATAGTAAATAAACCATCGACAAAATTAAGAAATAGAAGAAAGAATGTCCACCTAAATTCGGATACAGACAACAGTGAACCACGAGAATTTGAAGGAGATTCCAACGAAAACAGAACACGCCGAGCAACGACTCAAAATGGACCAGCCAGACGTTCACGAGTGGACCGATATGATCAAGAAACGGAAGACGATTCGGAATTAAACGAGAACATCGGCAATTACCCTTGGACAAATACAAACTTTCCTTTTGGAATGACCCAAACCCCGTTCCAAATAATGAGCAATTGGCCACTGAAATTTAGGAACAATAATGAAGATAGCCCGGTCCATTTTTTGGACGACCTAAAAAGATTCAAAAGGGGATACCAAATAAGTAGTAAGGATATTTTGGAAAACCTGGACGCGCTGCTAACGGAGGACGCTAAAGATTGGTGCTTAATCAATAGGAATTCGTGTAGAACCTTGTCAGATTTTTTCAGAGAATTGACAAGAACATACATGGACGAAAAATTCTTGAAAGAAATAAAACATAAAATTAAATTCTGTATCCAAAAACGGAACCAGGACATTCACCCTTATTTAATCGAAATTAGGAAACTTTTTACAAATGGAAATTGCGTCGCGCTTATGAGAATTTAAGAATCGAATATAAGATTTACATCAAGCGTAACGACTTCGATACATTTGAAGAGCTCGAAGACTTAGGCAAGGAATGGGAAATCGAATTGAAAAAATCCGCAATAAAAGGACAACTATTACAAATAACAGAACCAAAGAGGGAAAACAACGAAAACCAAAACTTCCAAAATAGAAAACAACAAAATATACCTACAGTTCCATGGAAACTACAAAGCGATAATAGACCACAATACCAAACACCTTATGTACAGAGACCTAACCCATACCCTGCAATCCTAAACACCCCTCAACCTAGATTTTGGCAAGAATTTCAACCCAGGTTACGAAATAATCAAAGTAGATTCCAGTATAACACATATGATCAACTGATACCCAAGATGAACCACTTAACGTTAAATAGAATTCCAGGTCAAACACAACCCACCATAAAATTTCCAACGGAAAACCGAAACCAGGAAAGCAGAATCTGGAACAACAAAATACAGGATAATCCAAATTGGTTAAGTCAAGGTACACAGTTGCAGAACGCGAACGGGAGCAAAAATTCAACACAGTTAAATTGTTACAACTGTAAAGAACCAGGACACTTCAAAAGAGAATGTCCATATTTGAGCCAGAACCACGGAAACTAAAAGGGCGGGTAATGGAAAGAACGGTAACAAAACCCATTACCAGAACGCCAGAATATTTAAATTCGGATATCGAAGAATTAAATGAAGCAAGGTTCCATTTAATGACAAAATTTGAAAATAATTTACATAGGATATTAGTCGATACAGGAGCCACACATTCGTACGTTTGCAAAGAGCTCCTAGAGAAAATCTTAAGTTTAAATTACCCGATCTCTAAACCGACCTCCGAAAGCTTAACAGTAGCGAACGGAGGAACCGTGGAAATTATCGGAAAAGTGATTATCCCTATTATAATCGGTAAAGACATTAAACATGTGTCGTTTCGACTTGTTCCTAAACTAAGATCCACAAGTATTTTAGGGACAGACATGATTAAAAACCTCAAAATGACCTTAGATTATGATACCGAAACTTGGTGGCTACCAGGTAGTCCACCAGCTCGCAATCAAATGGAGGCAAGGCCTCAGTCCCTACCCAGACCAATCATTGAAAGCATTACATCAGATAAGAGAAAGGCAACAAAAACTAGTAAGGGACATAGTAGCGAAATAAATGAAAATAAACTGAATAGTAAAATTCAAACCAGGGTAAGCAATCGGACTAAGTCAGAAACGAAAAGCATAGAAAACGATAACAAAGAATTAAAACCGAAATTCGGGGGTAAAATAAAATGAAAAAGCGAAAGAGAAAATGGTAAAACCATGATAGGAAGAAACCTAAATGATCTCAATCAAGCAAATGAGAACCCAGGCCTATCCCAGAAAACACAAAACACCCAAAATTCCAAAGAAAACTCCAATAAAGAAATACCGAGCTTGTTCAGCATTCCTGTATACAACAGATTCCAAATCCTGGATAACCTCACCCTATAGACGCAGCACAGTAACGAAAATCAAGAAAACGAGGAAATAATAACAACAAGAATTTTTTATAATGCCAAATTACCAGAAGAGTTAAAAAACAACCTTAGTAAAAAATTAGAATCTAGGAAAATTCAAACCTCAAATGGAACAAGCGACTTTAGGAATAAAAACTCGTGGATTAATTCCAAAAACAAGGCAATTTTATTGAATAATATAGGGGGAGAACTAACTAAGCAGGTTGAACCAAATGATAACGCAGCAGAAGTATGTGAAGGCATTGTTGAACTGGATGAAAATCAACAAGCGAAATTGTGAGAAATTGTAAAATACAAAATACCGGAAATAGGAACCCAATTAAAACAAACATGATGGATTAATCATGATGGAAGACCCAAGTCTCATCCATAATGATGAATCGACGCAAAAAATCCTTTTTATCCTTTCGAAAACGCTCCAAATGTTGCTCAGAAAGTCGCATTCGAACGTGTTTTTGTTCCATTGTGAGCGAATGCGGCACTCATTGTGCACAGAGCTTTCTGAAACCTAAAACTTCACGTAAAATATGACTGACACTGCCTAATGAGATGTCTAGGGCCTCTGCTAAATCTCTCTCGGTCAATCGACGATCTTCCAAAACCATATCCTGTACTTTGGCTATGAATGCTGGTGTTGATGCACTTTTTGGACGTCCTGAGCGTGGATCGTCTTCAACGCTTTTTCGACCACGTCTAAACTCTAAAACTCATCGATGCAAGCAAGCAGAAATCTGAATAGTGCAGAGACACGATACTCGGCCTCAGAAAAAGAATGTTTAGCAATAGTATGGGCGATTAGGAAGTTCAGACTATACCTTGAGGGTTATAGCTTCAAGGTAATAACAGATCACATGGCACTAAAATGGCTACATAACCTAAAAAATCCTACAGGACGATTAGCAAGGTGGGCGTTAGAACTGCTCGAGTTCGACTATGAAGTAGTCTATAGAAAGGGAAGTTCGAATCTAGTCCCAGACGACCTGTCACGTTCCAAAGAAGCAACAAAACCAACAGCATTCGTGTTAGCATGTAGTACAGAAAAACCAAAGGCGGAGGTATAGGATGAAACAGATGACTGGTATTCAACAAAAATGAGTCAAAGCAGAAAATGACCAGAAAACCATGATAAGTGGCGAATTAGGGACTCCCAATTGTATTTCTTCAGACCAGACCCACTCAAATCCTCCTTTTTACCAGAAATAAACCCGTGGAAATTAGTTGTGCCTAAAAGATTAAGAGCACAAGTCCTGAAAGAAAACCATGACGAAATTCAAGCAGGACATTTTGGATCCGAGAAAACATACGCAAGAATATCCGAGTGCTACTACTGGCCAGGATTATATTCAGAAGTAATCAGATATGTAAAAAACTGCGAAACCTGCCAGAGGACAAAAACAAATAACCAAAAAAAATAGGACTAATGGGTAAGAGACTCATCGAGGAGCCATGGACCATGCTAGCAGCGGATATAATGGGACCGCTACCACTGAGTAAAAAAGGTAAAAACCAGTATATATTAGTGTTTGTCGACCTCTTTACCAAATGGGTCGAGATCATACCCGTTAAAAAAGCGAACGGAAGAACAATTGAATCCGAATTCCATAAACGAATCGTGTAGCGTTGGGGAACCCCGCGAATTCTCCTTACGGACAACGGCACCGAGTTCGTAAATGGAACCATACGGGAATTAACAGAGAAGTTTGGAATTCGACACACTAAAACACCCAGATACTACCCCCAGGCAAATCCCACGGAACGCTACAACCGAACCATCAAGGAAATAATCAGGGCATATATAAAAAAC
Source organism: Diplolepis rosae (assembly GCA_030998225.1). NCBI lineage: Eukaryota > Metazoa > Arthropoda > Insecta > Hymenoptera > Diplolepididae > Diplolepis > Diplolepis rosae. The sequence continues at coordinate 2,716,599 of JAPYXD010000687.1, read as the reverse complement.
GACCATACAGCATGGGACGAAAATATTGATGACCTGCAATTCGCAATTAACACCAGTAAGAACACATCAACAAAATATACCCCTGCATTTTTAAACCTGCGCCGCGAACTACAACCACTACAATCCCTAAGAAAAAGTATCGAAAAGGACGGCGAGATAGTATACCAGGACGAAAATATGTGGACAGATAGATTGAGAAGATTAGAAGTGATTAAGGAAGAAGTCCAAAAGAACTTGGATGATGCCAACGAAAAACAGGCTACTCTTTATAATTTACGTAGAAGACCCGTAGAATTTAAGGTAGGAGATAAGGTTTTAAAAATAGCAGCCAAAGTATCTAATAAGGCAGATAGTAAAACGGGAAAACTATTCGATAAAAATGAAGGTCCCTATATAGTTAAGAAAAAAATCTCCCCCACAATCTACGAATTAAAAAACCTAACAGGAAAAAGCGTCGGCGAATATAACATAAACGACCTTAAACTAGAAATTACAAATAGCAATAGGGAAAAATAAGCAATAGATGAATGGTATGACATGACTGGACGACTCAATTTGACACCCACTTCAAGACGATCTGTAAATTAAAATTTTTTTTTTCCCTTTTAACAGCCAACACAAGACTGACTCCCATTAAAAAGACTCTCTAACAGACAGCTGTCTTGAGACGGGAGCACTGATAACTCTACTTGAAAATTGGTTTTGTCTTTCGTTCAGAAAATGTTACAGGATGAAGAAACACGTCGGAGAGTTGGAGAAGAACCAACCAGGGGTATAAACCCTGGCCCCCGCGGGGGGGGGGGGTGTAAAAAAGATGTTACGGTCAGGTAGGGACAGGGGGCGCGAGGCTGCAGGGGACGCCCTTGGGCCCGAGGGAGGACGAGATCCACCGAGAAACCTCGAAGGGACGAGTCTTTGCCGTACGTTGTCGTCTGTCTTCGAGTTGAATCTATCGTCACTGGCTTATAAGTTTGCTGACCCGTTTTTTGGTCGTATAACCTTTCCGTCATTGGCGTCGAATCAAGAGTGCTTTTCTCCGTGATTGATTTTCGGCCGTCACGTGTACCATACTAGTTATAGGGACAATAAAGTGTTTTAACTGTTTTAAGTGCCTGTATCAAGTGTTTCCCCGACTAACTCTCTGCATCCTTTTCCCCATTTCCCTCCCTTGGATAAGGATAACCTCGTTATAGTATGTATCGGATGACCAATGGCAGGTTCGTGGTAAGAATTTTCTTGTTATTCAAGAGAACCATGACAACGTATTTCTATAGAGTTGGCCATTGCCTCACCCTCGAAAAATGGGAAAACGGTAATATGTGCAGTTTTCGATGACTAGAAGAGAGTTGACTATGAATGCTGAACATTTATAGACTCTCTTCTCACATTCTCGTAACCGTCGAAACACATTCGCCTCAATCTCGACAGTAGAGACTGAGACGAGTCTTAGAATTTCGACTCGGGTGATTTAATGTGCATTAACGATTTTGTAAGCTAATTTAGGATATAAATGAACCATATCGTAGTTTAACACAGAATCTTAAATTCAGGAAAATCATATTTAAATAATTCTAACAACAATGTTATTTCTCAGAATGATAGAATTTTTGCACAAAAAATATTGAAAACCAAGCAATTTTTAAAAAACAACAAACAACTTTTGGTAACTCATGCAGATAAAGGAAACATAACGTGGTACTTAATCGAGACAGTTATTGTGGTAAGATGTTAGAACTGTTAAATGATATTTCCACCTATAAAAAAGTTGATAACCTTGAAAATATGTTGAAGAAAAATACTTTTTAAAATCATGGACTTTTTGAGGACCAAAGTATATTTGGGTCATAATTTAAAACGTAAAGATATTGTATGTGAAAATACTAATTTACCGACAATTCATGGACTTCCTAAAATACATAAACAAAATTGTCCACTGAGTCCAGTAGTTTCATTGATTAATTCACCTACGTTTGATACGGCAAAATTATTTAATGATTTTTTCAAAAAATCCTTAACAGCCCTGCTTACACAAAGAAAAAACTCTTATATTTTTAAAAATATCATTATTTCTAAAACGGTGCCAGCAGACCATCTGATGGTCTCTTTTGATGTGACTTCCTTATTTACTAACATTCCTTTTGAATTAATTAAAGAAAGTATAATAAATAGATGGCCTCTTCTAAAGATGAACACCCGTTCGCCTAAATCTGAATTCATCCAAGGCGTTGAATTTCTAATGAAACATACTTATTTTCAGTTTAACAAAACTTTCTATAAACAAATTTTTGGTACCCCCATGGGTTCTCCTATTTGTCCTATTCTAGTCGATATTGTAATGCAAAATCTTGAACATAAAGTTATCGATAACTTAGACTTCCATTTAGATACTTATTATTGTTCTGTTGATGACGCTTTTCTAATTATTCCTAATGACAAAATTGATTATGTTTTACAGAAGTTCAACTCCTACCATCCTCGCTTAAAATTTACTCATGAAATTGAGAGTAATAATTCGATTTCTTTTCTGAATATTAAAATTATTGAATGTAAAGATGGAACTATTCTTACTGATTGGCACAGGAAATACACATATTCTGGTAGATTTATAAATTTCTTCTCAAATCATCTGATAAAACAGAAATCTGCAATAGTTAAAAATTGTGACAGTTTCATGACATTTGGTTCAGTGGAAGCGAAGTTATTGCGTCTAAAGTGTCAGTGTGTTTGTGTCATCGGTACAAAACTGATTTTCGAACAAAGAGCTAATATCAAATTTTGTTTTAAAATCGGTAAAACGTTTACCGAAACATTTGAATTGATGGAAAAAGTGTATGGCGATGATTGTCTAACTCGTGCCAGAGTTCATGAGTGGTTTACACGTTTCAGAGATGGTCGTGAGAACATAAATTACGATGAACATACGGGCCGCCCAAAATCAGTGATCACCGAAAATTCCATCGTAATTGTGCGTGAATTTATCAAGAATGAGCCGAAATCATCTTTGAAATTCATGGAATCGAAGTTGAATATCTCCAAAACATCGATTTATCGCTTTTTAACCGATCATTTGGGCTTACAACGAAGGAATATCGCGAAGGAGGAAGCTGGCGCTTATTGCATGATAATGCACCATCTCATCGATCCACTCTTGTGACTGATTTTTCAACTAGAAATCGCATTTTAACCATCAATCACTCACCGTATTCGCCTGATATGGCCATGAAAGGAAAACGTTTTGCGTCCGTAGAGGCCATCCAAAAGGCTTGTACCAACATCCTGAAGGACATTCCGGTCAATGACCTATAACACTCTTTCGAAAAGCTTTTGGATCGCGAAAAACAGTGTATCGAGGCCGGAGGGGACTATTTTGAATAAATAAACTCGAATTTATCAGAACAATGCTCCTGTCGATTCTATTTTAACTCAGTCTCGTTTATTTTGGAACGCACCTTGTATGTTTTCTATGATTATTTAATGCTCTAAGAACATTTTAATGAGGCGTTTATTATCTACTTGATGTAGTTCAATGATAAAGAAGCCATTAAAAGCCGCAATATCAAATAATTTTTTTTTCAAATTATATTTTGTTTTTCCTATCTTCATAACAGTTTATTCCCTACTGTACGGAGAAGGTTCCGTAATTTTTTCAATCCTTACAAAAAATGTTTAGGGATACAATTATGTCTTTATCTCTTTATGATACTACAAAGTCACACCTTTCGTGTTCACTACCGGGACCAAAAAAAAAAGGTTTTAATGAAACACCCTAATGTATACCAGGTCTAGAAGTATGAAACCGGAATTTCCCTATAGATGGTGCTTGCTATCAGTTTAGGGACTGTACGACCGCTACTTCAGCGCCATTTTCTCCCTCTAGCAGCTGAGAAAGATTTTCAGTAGACAACAACCCAAGTTCGATATACCAGTGTATTTACTACAAGCATCATCTTGAGTTTTGTGCCTACGAACTACAATTTGCGGACAGCACTGGGTTTTTGTTATCACTTGAAGAAAACTGCTGCAGAATCGCATCGAATGCTTGTCGAAGCTTACGGTGAACATGCTCTCTGCAAAACACAGTGTTTCGAGTGGTTTATTCAAAAATTTAATTCAAAAGTGGTAATTTTGATGTGAGAAACGAAGATCGTGGAAAACCACCGAAAAAGTTCGAAGACTGGGATCAGAAGGGTGTTATCTATTATGAGCTGCTCAAACCTGGTGAAACTGTCAACACAAATCGCTACCAACAGCAAATGATCGATTTAAATAGAGCATTACAAGAAAAACGACCGGATTATCGAAGAAGGCAACACAAAGTCATTTTTCTTCACGATAATGCCCCATCACACACAGCGAAATGGGTCAAGGAAACGATCGAGACGTTCAGTTAGGAAATACTGGCGCATGCCGCTTATTCTCCAGACTTGGCTCCGTCGGATTACCATCTGTTCGCATCACTGGGCCATGCTCTCGCTGAACAACGCTTCACTTCGTACGAAAATGTACGAAAGTGGCTGGATAACTGCTTTGATTTAAAAGACGAACAGTTTTATTGGCGTGGCATTCATCACCTTCCGGAGAGGTGGGAAAAATGTGTAACTAGCAATGAAGATTACTTTGAAAAAAATATTTCTGATCATTTTCATGCAAAAAAGATGCAAAAAGATGGGAAAAGTCATAGCTTCAGATGGGCAATACTTTGAATACTACTATCGTACATGTTTTTCTTAAATAAAGTTCAAATATTGAAAAAAAACCGCACGAATTAAGTTATAGATTCAATAAGTATGTCAATGATCTTGACTTTTTTTTTCACGGGTAAAATTGAAAATTTTAATTTTCAAAAAGGTAAATTTATATCCCTTGGTTTTTACTGATTTGCGGCCATGACACTGTGTTACGGGCGAAGGTTTGTTTGAAAATTGAACGCAAAAGACGAATTCTAGTTTTGTTAACCGTTTGTTGTCCAAACTCGATAGTTAGGTTTCAAAACCGTATATGCTGTCACTTGGCGTATTAACCTTCTAGCTGCGGGGGTGGTTGATATATCGACCACTCTAGAGGCACAAAATATTTAATGTTTTTAGGCAAAATTTGACGTTTTCAATACGTAAAAAATAGTTTTAAAATTTTCCTCGAAACATTGATGACCATAAAAATCGCTATTTCAAGGTCAAATCTCTTTTCTAGTAGAAGCGAGGATTTCAGAAAGTTGTCCTAAGTAATTTGATGGACTGAATACAAACCAAATACTAAAAAAATCACTGAGGTATCCTTGACCTTGAAAATCTACAGTCAAGGTCACATTTCATTTTTTGCATAAGCGAAAGTCGGGGATGGCTTTCCAGCCTCATTGATGCGCTAAAAATGGAGAAACAATAAAAAAAATATCCTCACAGCATTTTTGACCTTGAAATAGAGATTTTCAAGGTCAAGGGTGTCTTCGGGAATTTTTTTACTATTTTTTTCATATTCAGCGCTTGAAATCACATAGAAATACCCTCTCAAACCTTCGTTACAAATGACACAAATTTTTTACATTGCACTTTACGTTGCCTGCGGGGCAGGTCGATATATCGACCAGTAGTCAGGTTGGGGACTTTCTTCAGGTTCTTCTGAAGCAGATTTGTCGCTGCTTAGCACGTCTAAATTGTAATCATCCTAATTCAAGGTTTATTCTTTTAGAGAATAGTGAAAACCTTGAAAAGGATTTTTGAAGTTCCTTGGGAAAGTCCTTGCAGTCAGGGTTTTCGGTTTGCTCTTCTTTTTTAGAAGTTTTTGGTTCGCTGGCATCGGCTGGAGGAATTGCATAAAGGAGTATATCATTTTTCTGTGAGAAGAAAAAATGGCGAAATCTTCTATAAACGTAATACAGAAATCTCCTAGGACGGGTTCACTAATGTGATGAATGACTCGATGCGCTTACAGTCACCCTCAGACTAGAACATAAAAGGAACCATTGCGTCAGGGGTGAGCTCAGTACTCACTGTCCGACCAACAGCCTTCTTGCCACACCCCACCTGACGAAGACAAAGATTGCGTTCTCCGCATCGTCCACAGGGAAACCGCAGTAGCGACACGACTTATCATCTCTCTTCTTAAAGCGCTTACGGTACGCATTAAAGCAGCCATAGCAAAAAGCGCTTGCGCTAGGTAAAAGCCGACTTCACCGTGCTTTCTTTCTAGCTTTATGGCGAGCTCCGGGATTAGGCGGTATGTCCATCTCCCTGACTGTCTCTTCTGTCATCTCTCGACGAATTTTTGTCTTCCTTCCTTACGGATGGTTTCCTTCGCGCGATCAATTACCTGTTGATTGGTCGTACAGGTGAGTTCCTTGCGTAACTGAAATGTCTTCTGCCTTTCCTTCACCAATAAGTCTATTAACGGGACGCTCAGCGCCACACCTCTCTTTGCTAAGGGCAGTTTTTTGGTTTGGTTCATCTTTGGTATAGCCAAGGGAAGGACTTCGTCAAGGTGATAGTCCAACGGGAGCAACGGGTATATTATTAGGATATAGGAATTCTTCTTGATCAGGTAAGGACGTATCCCCGAAGGTTCCACACCCCTTTTAACTAGCTTGATTTCTATTTAGAATGCTAGGAGGGGCACTCTTGGGCGGACTTTTGCATTTGTGTATTGTAACCGGGATATTCAGACTAGATAACACACTGGATGGAGGAGAAGACGTCGGTGCAGATTATTTTTCTTTGAAACCCTTTGGTTTTCCTGGTTTTCCTCTGTCTGTTTGTGATGCTATTTTTGGTATGGGCCCCTTATTAGAAACATTAGACGTACTTGAAAGCGGAACATGCGAGTATAGTTTTGATTTATCGGTAACGGAACTTACGGATATCGTTAGTTTCTGAGAGATTCAGTTATCAAGTTTGTATACCTAGTCGATAAAGTAGCTGGCGTTGATAATATGCGACGACTTTTTTGGGGAAGACTCAGTTTAATGTCCTATTTAGCTGCTTGTCTTGCAGCTCTTTCACTGTTACAAAGTGGAAAAGATTTTATTCCTAATGATCGAATGTGGTGAGAAGGAAATGAAAAAATTCCTCCTTCTGATGTTTTGTCGCCATCCTGGTTCAAAATCTTTAGGCCTATCATAGGATTCGAAGACAACCCTAGTAACAATCTATTTATTTTCCTGGGCACGTTAGGGACACGCATGTAATAATTGAAATTTATCTTTCACGTACATCATTACGACTCTTACGGGCTGAAATTTTAATTCTATTTACATGTGCTCCAGTATCAGTTAAAACTCTTCCCTTTACTTCAAGCAAATCTGGACAATCTAATCTCACAAGTAGAGATTCATCTATATGATAGCCTAATTGGTAGACTACTAGTCATATGGAGATCGTTTAGCCGCCAGGCGTTCTTGGGCTGTAAGACTCGACGTCGCGTCATTTCGTCAAGTACAATTTGAGTTGAAAACTGAGACAAGTTCTGAAGCTTCTGGAATAGTAGCCTGTTAGATAGCTAAATTATCAGCAATGGATTGAGCTACCAGTCTTGCGATATTCTTGAGATCGGTAGATTGACCTTGTCTGGTGAATCGGATATCAGGTTGGAAACCCATATCTGCTTGTAAACTCTACATATCGGTGAACGATAACACGTTTAAGTTTGGTTCGCTATTTGATTGCAGGTTTGAGTCTTGTGGTCTACCTTGCTGCTGCGAGCCTGAGGCATAGTTGGTGAGATTTAAACCATTTCCGTCAGTTGGCATCTTGTAATTTTATCGATGTAGAAGATATAATGTTTATATATATTTTATAACTACAAGGTAAGTTATGGTTATTATTAATATTATATTGGATCATTAAGTATGAAGTTTAGATTCAAAATTTTACTTGATTGTTTTTCAAGTAAAATAATATTTAATTGATTAAAAATACGCTCTTGAGTCATCCATACACTTCTGCCATTTCAATGGTAATTGATCTATTTCTTTTGCATAAAAGCCCTGAGAGGGGGAGCCGATAAAAGCGAGGAAGGCATTTTCGACAGCCAGTTGGGAATTAAATATTTTTTTTTCGTAAAAAGTTATCCAAACTTCGAAACAAAGGATAATCTGTTGTTGAAAGGTCCGGACAGTACAGAGCATAATCTATAGTCTCCTAGGACGGGTGTGGCATACCTGTTAAAACCAAAAAAACCCCCTCTTTTGAACCAAAACACCGCTTGCGGAACCACCTTTCGGCTTCAAACCTCACGGGTGGTTGGCTCCAGCTTAAAGTCGCGTACGATCCTTCCGTCATCCGTTCGCCTGGAACTCCCACCCGCGGCCACTCGCCCGTTAGGCAAACCGACTAGCCGCGCCAGCCAGGGGAGGAACAAAGAGATTCCTCCCCCGAATGACGTGGACAGCCAAGTCCACCCGAGACGTAGGACTGCGGGTGCAGGTCCCCGATGCGATTTCTACTGGCCCTCCCCGTTTTTTCGCTCCAGATGCCCATCGAGCTCTCTCGTTGTCATCACCAGTGTAACGAATGAATTGATGAGCGTCCAGAACCGTTCAGACTTGAGCATGAGGGAGAACATCGTATCAGGAGTAAGTTCGGAACTCACTGCATGACCGAGGGCCTCCCTTGCCGCGCCCCACTTTGCGCAGACGGAGAATGCGTGTTCTGCATTATCCACAGGGGAATCGCAGTAATGACACATCCCCTCGTCTCTCTTCTTGAAGCGCCTCAAGTACGCGTTAAAACAGTCATGGCCTGAAAGGGATTGCGCCAAATAAAAGCCGACTTCTCCGTGCTTTCTGTTCAGCCAGGTGGCGAGCTCCGGGATCAGGCGGTAGGTACATCTTCCGGTCTGCTCCGCATGCCATCTCATCTGCCATTTCTCGACGAGTCTGTGCCTTCCATCTTTGCGGATGGCCTCCTTTGCGCGAGCGATTTCCTACAGGTCTGTGCAGGTAAGCTCCTTGCGGAGCTGAAAGGTTTCTTGCTATTTCTCGGCCAATAAATCTATTGGCGGGACGCTCGCCAGGACCCACACAGCACTCGTCGAGACCGTTCTATACGCTCAAACTATTCTCAACGCAGTAGATCTCTGCGCCAATAACAGTCTCTTCTGGATAGCATGGTTTTGCAGGGCAATAGCCCAGACCGTAGCTGCATAGTGCAGCTTCGAATGCACCACACTCGCCACCAGTCTCCTTTTTGCTTCCCTGGTTCCACCAATGTTTGGCATAAGTCAAGACAAGTTTGCTCCACATTGCATGTCTTTGGCAGCTGCGATCCTTAGGTGTTCGCCAAAGCTAAGCCTACGATCCAACTGCACTCCCAGGTACTTTATACTTGTTTTCCACTCAACCTCATGCTTTTCCAGAACGATCCTCGGGTACTGAAAGGATCTCCTGTCCATCACGAACAAAGCCTCAGTTTTCTCAAGGGCCATTTTCAGGCCTCTGCTATTCAACCAACGCTTTGCCCGCCACTGACTTTCATTGATCCTCAGCTCCAGGATTCCAACGTCATCAGCGGCGCACATGACAAATGCGTCATCCGCGAAGCCAATGATGCTCGCTCCACCAGGTAGGTCGATGCGCAGGAAATCGTCATATATGACGTTCCAAACGAGTGGACCCACATGCGACCCTTGAGGGGTGCCACATGTCTTTTCTTCGTTAAGAGACAATATGTCGCCCTGGTACATCACCCACCTGTCGCTCAGATAGTCATCTATCATTCGCAACAGGTAGTCTGGAACCTTTTTCTGCACCATCGCCTCGATGCAGATGTTCTATCTCGCGGTATTGAACGCATTGCGTATGTCAATGCTGATAAACGCGCAGAATCCCTTACGCTTACCAGTTCCTTTTCTTGAATTTGTGGCGATATTACCCACTGCTTGGATAGCGTCCACAGTGGACATTCCTTTCTTGAATCCGAACTAGTTGTCCGAAAGACCGTTCTCCGCGACCAAGAGGGCCTGAAGCCGTTACAGAATCAACTGCTCCAGAAGCTTCCCCATCGTATCTAATAGACAAATCGGTCTACACGATAAGGCATCCCCTACAGGTTTGTTGCCCTTCCTCAGCAGGACCAACCTCTGCTTCTTCCAGTCTATGAGGAACCTCCCCTCCCGGAAACAGGAGTTGAAGGCTCCTAGGAGGATCCCCGGGTATGCCCCGATCACCTCTTTGAGGATCTCGTTTGGCACCCCGTCGATTCCCGGCGCTGTATTTGCAGTAAGCCTCCCACCCACTCTATTTAGTTCCTCGAAAGTGAAGAGTTCTTCGCGCCGGACCACGCAGGAACTTCGGTCCTATCTTTGGAACGGCTCTACGTTCGCTGCAAGGCATTCACGACGTAGCGCAACCAACTGGTCATTCCACCAGTACATCGAGCCCTTGGCCAACGACCCAGCAGGCACGACTCAACCAAACTCATCGATGATCCTGGTCATCTCGAGATGGACTCTAAGTCTCTCCCTGCAGAGCCGTCTTGTGTTCCAGGAGGGGCTTCTTCCTTCGCTGCCCCCGCCCTTATCCACTACTTGGCACCGTTGTTCTAAATCAAATTCGATGCACCGGTGGTCACTCAAATTTATTACCTCGCGAACCGACCAGTCGCTTGTCCTTGAGGCGAGGTGAGGCGTGGCAATCGTGAGATCAATTATCGACCCTCCCGCTGCTCGTCTGAACGTGAATTCTACCCTTAAACAAAACGGTCAAGTCATTCCTAGCGACCATCTCGCCAACCAAGATTCCCCTCCTATCGAGGCGGGCCTCACGTCACTCGGGCGACTTACTGTTAAAGTCACCGCCTATGAGGTACAGCCCGACAGCCTCACTGAGGCTCTCCTCAAAGAGGAGGATCTGGGTTTCGAGGACCTGGAAAGGATCGTTGGGGGAGAAGTAGCAGCTGTACACACGCACACCCGCTACTTCCACCCAAACGAACCCTCCATCGGAGTCCAGGAAATCCCCGACGCTCAAATCAGGGCTACAAACAAGTATGCCGGCCCTCCTTGATGCGTCCTAAAACCAAGAAGAGTTCTCAGACCATTTGTACTGCTCACTAATGAGCAGTACATCGGCCCCCCTCTCCCTGGCAGTCTGCATCAGGAGGGCTTGAGGATCCTTCCCCCTTCCGAGGTTGAGTTGCAGGAACTTCAATTCCTGTCTCTCAACCTCCGAAGCTCTTCCCGGAAGACCGAACAGGAGCCGCCACCAGAACCTGCAGGACCCGTCAAGTACCATTCTGCCCAGTGTGAAGCACAAGACTGACACGACCTCTTCTTCCTCGACTGTTGCGTCAAGTCCCTAATTTCGAGGGACCTCGTTGAGACCAGGGCGGAAATTTGCGCTCTTTCTCCGACCACCCGGTCAAGCACCTTGCGGAAGGCCGAAACGTCTTCCCCCTTTTTGAAGACCAAAAAGTTGTCGGTCCCCTTCTTCATTCGGGGCCTGGCTCTTGGCCACCTGAGCATGCGAGGGTGACGGGCTGCCTTTTCCCCTCTTAGGAGTTTTTTCCTGAGGGGGGAGGGGACTGCCCTCTTTTCACCCTTGGCCTGGTTTTTTGGGATATCTCCCAGAGACGCCAAGCGTGGTCTCCAGAAGTTCCCCATCTTTTTCGTGGCGGGGTGGGATTCCAGTCATTTTTGGATTTCCACCCCGCTTTCTAGTAGGCACTTGTGGGTGTTAAGCTTACCGCTCAACACCTCAATGTCCTTATTCATCGAATCTTTTACGAAGCCAGGGTTATTACTCAGCATACCCTGCTGGATAACGCTCAGGGCCCTGGCTACAGTGTCTCCAGAACGTGGGATTTTTCGGCCCCCACCACGTTCCCATCTGGGAGAAACACATGCAAACGTGGCGTGTCAGTGTGTCGGCTCTGCTACACGCTGCGGTCACCAGCTTCGTGTAAAGCCGAAGGTGCACGAAGACGGACTTCGTTACAATGCTTGAGTTTTCAAGTTATTTTTAGATTTCACGCTTTCGTTTATCGAGTCGAAATTAAGAATTGTATTTTTCTCGAGTACGTGCAAAGGAGGCGCGAAGCAGACGACGAATTTGAATTTACGAAGTATATAGTTCAAGAAATAACACTTTTCTTCAATTTCTTGAAGAAAGTCTGCATGAAATAAACATCAGTATGATCTTGGAAAATTTCATGAGGATTTCAACACTTCAAAAATAAACTTTCAGTGAAATTTAGTGACAATAAATGTATAAAATTTGAATCAATATATAATTTTCCATTCAAATTTATATACTTCTTACTAATTTTGTACATTTAACAATTTTTCAATTAGAACAATATTTTCTATCAAGATAAAATGAACATAAAATTCAAGTTCATAATTTATATTTTCAGTTATATGTTAGAAATATTTTCATCTCACATTTTTGTAGCCTAAGCACAAACTTTTCATTCCAAAACTTAAAATCTCTACGGAAATGGAAAATTGTCTAATAGCAGTAGATAAATTAAAAAGCTAAAATATGTGTTTATTGGTATTTCCATATTAACATATAAATATCAATCAACTTTAAATTTTACATAAAAATGTTCGTTCGAAGTGTTCAAATCTTGTTACAATTTGACATGATTTTATGGAGGACAAATTTTCCAATAGAATTCAGGATCAATAATAATTGATTCAGGAAATACTTCAACTCTGTAGAGCATTTTTGTATTTCGAATTCAAAATGTGTGCTTAAGCCACAAAAAAGTAAGCTCAAAATGTAGATATAAAACTAATTATGTCATGTTTATGTCTTCTTAATGGAAAATACTTTGCATATAATTCTCTAATTCGATATTTTTTTAATGTATGAACATTCAAGAAATTGATAAATATTCCATCTTTTTATAGGAACTAAAAATTTCCGGATAATGCTGTGATTGAGAAAGCTAAAAATTTGTCAAATATTGATATAAATTGCAATTTTACAATTGCATTATTTTTCAAATATTTTAACATCTCTTCAATCTTGATAATTCTTACAGAAGTTTATTTCATGTGAGTGACTTTTTCTTTTTCTAATGAAAGATTTCGTAATTCCAAAGTCGGCCCAATTCGTAGCATTGTAAAATGATTTTTAAACTTCATAAAAATTTTTTTTTCTGTTTTATTTAAAGTCAATAAATATTCAATGTTTGGAATCGAAATATTAAGTAAATGATTTTTAATTTCTGGGAATAAACTGCTTTAATAAGACAATCTTTCTTCTTTGTGAGAAATCTCAATTTTAAAATTAAAATTCTACGCATAGGATACAAAAACATAATATGAAAATACTTTTATTACAGAATTTTGAAATATACAAGTTGACCAATTTTTAATCGAGTAAATCGGCTACTTTAAGCAAAAAATTATGTTAAAAATATTTTATCAAAAAATAAGACACATTAAATTACGGTTTAAAATCCACATTCATAGATTGATGGTAAAAGCAGTTTAAAGTTTTTTAATCTTACGTTTTAGTGACGTATGCACAGACTTTTAATCAGATAAATGAAATGCTTTATAGAAAGTCGAAATTTTCTTATTACTGCACTTAATCAAATTTATAAAGTAAAAATATTTTTTTATTGATGCTTTCACTCAATTCTTTAAACATTCATTAATTAAAAATTGTACTCAAAATTTAATCTTGCAGCGTTCCAATATTCCCACAATGTTACAATAGTACATTACGTGCCCAGGCGCAGAATGAGGGTCATTGCGGGACGAGCGACAATGCTCGCAGGAGATCGAAGCTACGGCGTAGTCGAGGCAAATCCGAGACGAAGCCGAAGCGCGATCAGTCCTGCGAGCATTGTCGCGAGTCTCGGAATTACCCGAATTGTGTGCATTGGCACGTATTCTATTTTATGTGACTTCGGTGCGTATACGAGTTTTTATGCGTACACTGGAATCTAAACTAGTATTGTAGTTGTTTGCGGCGCTAGTCATTACACTTGATATGTCACGACTAGTCCCGGCCATTTTGATTTTATCGATCTTGTGTAGTAGTAATGGATTTTAGTACACGCATGCGCAGTTCAAATGTACAAGGCTTTGCCAGTAAGATACTAACGCTGTACGAAGAAGAAGAAGAATAAGAAGGATTGAGCTTCGTTTCATGGCTATGGGCGCATGCGCAGTTCAATTTTTACATTTCATTCCTTTCTGGCGAAATGTACTACATTGCGCTACTGTTAACTGTAGCGAACAAACGAGTTTGCGCGCCGATGGCACATAAAATCTTATTAATCATTATTTTAGTCGAATTATTTTCAAAATATTTAAAAAATAAATGTAAATATTCTGATTAAATACTCTGTCAAATTTTGCATTTGACTGATCTTGCAAAATTGTTAAAAGTTTTGAATACCGATAGAAGAAACTTTAAATGAAATTTTATGTCCATAAATGCTTAAAGTTCTATATAGAAATATCAACTACAACATTCTCAAATTTTATAAATAAACTAATAAATTCAAAAAGTTTCGGATTTTTTTAAAAACTGTACAAATTTCAAATATGAATCAGTCAAAATCTACTGATTATCAGTGAAATTTGACTGATTTAAATAACTAAAAACAGGTTACTGTGAATCAGTCAAATTTCACTGATTACTTCAGTGAAAAGTAACTGATTTAACAGTGAAAAATATTGTTTCCAGTGATGATTCAGTGAAAAGGCAAATCACTGATTCAATCAGTGAAAATTTGACTGATTCAGATTTAGAGTGTATACAAATTTCAAATATAAAGTGTACTCTGTACATTAATCAAACAAATTTAGAAGATGAATATTTTAATAAATATTCCTAAATATTATTGGAATATGATACATATCGATTTAGAAAAACTTCTTCAAAGTACTCAGACATTTTTCTTATTTTACGACATTTTTGCACCATGTTTGACCTTTGGGTAGGATTCAAGAAAACAATTGTAGACATACTTTCATTACTTAGTAAAATACTATGAAGACTTGCTTTTTAAATTAAAGCGAAAACTTTTAAAACCTTTAACAATCGGTTGCATAGATTCGGCTCTAATCTTGGACGCAATTAGAGAAATAGGTTTTTTTGCTTTTTTTAGATCTAGTTTTTGCCTTAAACATAAAAGAAAGAAAACACATTTGAAATATTAAAATAAAAAAGCTGGTTCATTCTTAGAGAATCCCAAATATTCTGAAATAAAACTCCTTTCCACACCACCACGGAGGTAGAGTTTACTAGTAATAGTTCAATAAATTTTATGTACACTTTCAAGGCACATCGTTTTTCCTTTTGCAAAAATTTTTAAAACTTCTAATTTTTCAAGTAATTGGGAGAAGTACATTTAAAAAAAAAATTGTTTTCTCTATTTCCACTCGCGCTAGCTTAACAAATTTTCAGAATTTTACGATTTTATTAATATTGTATTAAGTGTCTACATTTTCTGAAACTATCTACAGGAGAAAAATTTTAATACTTTAGTAAAGAAAGTTTTCTGAAAAGTTGTAGCTCAATCAGATTAATAGGCAAAAAGTTACCAATGTTTTAAATCGCAAACGAACGGTATAGAGGTCAAATTGGAGACGAAAACAAATAATAATAGCAACGTTCTTTTGTTTTCTTCTAAGATATACTTGATTCTCACTTTATGCGTTATTTGAGAAGGCAAGAGTGTGGATTCTTCATATTTTTATCGTAATTCCTTATTGAAAACGGCAAAAGTAAGAATATTATATTATTATTTGGTGATACGTGAGTGCTCTTACGTACGTTATTGTTTGATGCTTGTGGGTAAGTTTATTTTGTGAAACTTAATTTGTGTGCAGATTGCAAATTATTCACATTCGCTCTTGACCACCGTTTGAACTCTGGTTCAAACGAATGTCAACCCGCTAGAAAAGTCATGAAAAATGCAAAAAACTTTCAGTTGGGATGGTTTGAGGAATTTCTGTCGTGGAGAGAGTGGGTGGTTACATTAGCAGATGAAACAAGATTTCATTGCAAAATTTGCAATAAAACGTTGCTATGTGGCAAATCGGAAATTGAAAAGCATGAAGCATCTGTATCACACAGAAAGAAGCAAGACTTTTCAAATAAATTAGAATATTATGGAGTAGTAAGTGAAAATTATTCTAATGTAACTGCCAATTCTTACAGTGTCGAACCTTGTGTAGCAAGTTCTTCTGCTTCAGAATTCACAAATTCCACGATTCCGGAAAGTGTTACTTTCAAACAGAAAGTACAAGAAGCAGAGATTAGGATTAGTACATTTTTCGTAGAGCATAATTTACCATTCGCGATTTCATCAGAATTGATAGGACTTTTCCAAGATATGGAACCTTCGGTTTTAAAATACGTTAGATTGAGCCACACTAAAATGGTCCTAGTTGTAAATAACGTCGTATGTGCTGCTGAAACTGATCGCATGGCAAATATTTTGGGTAAGCAATCATTTTCAGTGTACGAAGACGAAACGACCGACAGGACTCTAGAAAAGTGGCTGTCATTAATGGTTCGATATGTGGAGCCAACGACATTTTCTGTCAGGGTGGAATTGCTCCAGCTTCTTAATGTAAATGCTTCGGATTGTTCTGCCTCTAAAATTTTTGATGCGTTCGAAAAAGCATTGTCCGGGCAGAAAATCCCTTTATCTAATATCTGTGCTTTAGCTTGTGATAATGCACAGGTGATGGTCGGCAATAGGTCCGCATTTAAAACAAAATTAATGGAAAAAAGTCCCCGTTTAATTGTTTTCCCGTGTGTCTCGCATTCGTCAGCAATTGTAGCAAAATATGCTTGTGCCACAATCCCAGATGTAGAGGATTTAATCAAAGATTTGCCAGCTTTTCTTAATGCTAGCTCCAAGCGAACGGCTATTTTTCGATCGATTGTTTTGGAATTAGGAAATGACTATCAAAAAATTCCTAGTCATTCTGAAACTCGCTGGCTTGTCCGCTATCGATGCATAGATATTATAATAAAGAATTGGGAAGTTATTCTTCAGTATCTTATGGTCCTCGTATCTGAGAAGGTAAAGAAGGCCAAAGACTTGTTAGGAAAAATGCAGAATCCTTTGACACTCGCATATTTCCTATTCTTGAAATTTACTTTGAATAGGTTCAACGTATACAATGCGAAATTTCAAAGTCGCGAAACAATGGTTCAGGAACTCCAGCCAAACTCGGCTAAATTCTTCGTATGGATTCTTAGCAGTTATTTGAAAGAGGGTCTTCTTCAACCGAATTTATTCTTTCAAATCATTAGAAATGTTAACTTTGCAGATCCTAGTAATCAAAAGCCGCTTCAAGACATTGACGTTGGTAAGGAAACGCGAGAATATTTCCAGCAGCAACTTACAAACAAGAAGTTGCAAATAGTAGAAGTTGATCTATTTCTTCGTAATTGCTTGAAATTTTATGTCACAGCAAGCAAAGAAATTCGCAATTGACTTCCTTTTGATGACATCTTTTTGTCTTGCGTTGCTGTTTTCCGGCCTCAAGTAGCTTTCTATGCTGATCGAAGCGAAACTTTTCCTAGGGTCTGGAAAGTTTGTCAAGATTTAGGGTCGTTTGATAGAATAGGTGTACAAAAAGAGTGGGATTCTTTACTCAAAATCAGACAGGAACTCAAAGAAAAGTGGTCAAATTTATCTTTTGACGAAATGTGGTCTAGTATCGGTGTATCTTCGACGAGTACAGGAGAAAAACTTTTTCCAAATTTAACCTCAGTATTGAATCATGTTCGGAGTCTTCCTCATTCAAATGCTGAGGCGGATAGAGGTTTCTCCATGCTCACGGACGCGAAAACTCCCAAAAGAAATCGCTTAGGAAACAGGACGGCCAAATCAATTTGTGTTACTCGATCAGCCCTAAAGGCAAGAGCTGAAACAGCCAGAACAACGAGCATCACTTCGAAGCATTTGCAATTAATGACCGAAAATCTATATGAGATGGCAGAAAGTGATAGGGAAAGTGGTTTGTCGCTCTTCGCTCACGAAGGAGAGGATTAATTCTAATGGCCAAGGCATGGCGTTAATCAATTTCAAACCCCTTTCTTACTCACAAAATAATGACATTTTATTTCTTATATCAGAGATACGTTCATTATTCCTTTCTTCGCGTGCCTCGGGTATGGAAATTGTTTAGTTTTATTTATTATTTTGTGAGTAAGAAAACATACTGAAATTGAGTAATATCACGCTTTGGGCATAAATGAGAGGCAAGGGGACTCACAATAATCAAGCACCCCAAATCATCCCGAATTAATCAAATTTCTTCATTATTTGATTTAAAACAAAACATTTTTGTTCGACGTATACTGGCATTTGATAGAGGCAAGCCTGAAGTACGGGCTACATTTGTTGCGTTTTTTGCCACTTTGCTCCATTTTTTTCCTTTTTTCTTTTTGCTTGAAAGCAAAAACCCTTTTCGTTTCGTAGGACGTGGACTAGGCCTACAGGGGATACCACGTAAAAAAAACGAGCCTTAAACTCTACCTCCGTGGTGGTGTGGAAAGGAGTTTTATTTCAGAATATTTGGGATTCTCTAAGAATGAACCAGCTTTTTTATTTTAATATTTCAAATGTGTTTTCTTTCTTTTATGTTTAAGGCAAAGACTAGATCTAAAAAAGCAAAAAAACCTATTTCTCTAATTGCGTCCAAGATTAGAGCCGAATCTATGCAACCGATTGTTAAAGGTTTTAAAAGTTTTCGCTTTAATTTAAAAAGCAAGTCTTCATAGTATTTTACTAAGTAATGAAAGTATGTCTACAATTGTTTTCTTGAGTCCTACCCAAAGGTCAAACATGGTGCAAAAATGTCGTAAAATAAGAAAAATGTCTGAGTACTTTGAAGAAGTTTTTCTAAATCGATATGTATCATATTCCAATAATATTTAGGAATATTTATTAAAATATTCATCTTCTAAATTTGTTTGATTAATGTACAGAGTACACTTTATATTTGAAATTTGTATACACTCTAAATCTGAATCAGTCAAATTTTCACTGATTGAATCAGTGATTTGCCTTTTCACTGAATCATCACTGGAAACAATATTTTTCACTGTTAAATCAGTTACTTTTCACTGAAGTAATCAGTGAAATTTGACTGATTCACAGTAACCTGTTTTTAGTTATTTAAATCAGTCAAATTTCACTGATAATCAGTAGATTTTGACTGATTCATATTTGAAATTTGTACAGTTTTTAAAAAAATCCGAAACTTTTTGAATTTATTAGTTTATTTATAAAATTTGAGAATGTTGTAGTAGATATTTCTATATAGAACTTTAAGCATTTATGGACATAAAATTTCATTTAAAGTTTCTTCTATCGGTATTCAAAACTTTTAACAATTTTGCAAGATCAGTCAAATGCAAAATTTGACAGAGTATTTAATCAGAATATTTACATTTATTTTTTAAATATTTTGAAAATAATTCGACTAAAATAATGATTAATAGGATTTTATGTGCCATCGGCGCGCAAACTCGTTTGTTCGCTACAGTTAACAGTAGCGTAATGTAGTACATTTCGCCAGAAAGGAATGAAATGTAAAAATTGAACTGCGCATGCGCCCATAGCCATGAAACGAAGCTCAATCCTTCTTATTCTTCTTCTTCTTCGTACAGCGTTAGTATCTTACTGGCAAAGCCTTGTACATTTGAACTGCGCATGCGTGTACTAAAATCCATTACTACTACACAAGATCGATAAAATCAAAATGGCCGGGACTAGTCGTGACATATCAAGTGTAATGACTAGCGCCGCAAACAACTACAATACTAGTTTAGATTCCAGTGTACGCATAAAAACTCGTATACGCACCGAAGTCACATAAAATAGAATACGTGCCAATGCACACAATTCGGGTAATTCCGAGACTCGCGACAATGCTCGCAGGACTGATCGCGCTTCGGCTTCGTCTCGGATTTGCCTCGACTACGCCGTAGCTTCGATCTCCTGCGAGCATTGTCGCTCGTCCCGCAATGACCCTCATTCTGCGCCTGGGCACGTAATGTACTATTGTAACATTGTGGGAATATTGGAACGCTGCAAGATTAAATTTTGAGTAAAATTTTTAATTAATGAATGTTTAAAGAATTGAGTGAAAGCATCAATTAAAAAATATTTTTACTTTATAAATTTGATTAAGTGCAGTAATAAGAAAATTTTGACTTTCTATAAAGCATTTCATTTATCTGATTAAAAGTCTGTGCATACGTCACTAAAACGTAAGATTAAAAAACTTTAAACTGCTTTTACCATCAATCTATGAATGTGGATTTTAAACCGTAATTTAATGTGTCTTATTTTTTTTTGATAAAATATTTTTAACATAATTTTTTGCTTAAAGTAGCCGATTTACTCGATTAAAAATTGGTCAACTTGTATATTTCAAAATTCTGTAATAAAAGTATTTTCATATTATGTTTTTGTATCCTATGCGTAGAATTTTAATTTTAAAATTGAGATTTCTCACAAAGAAGAAAGATTGTCTTATTAAAGCAGTTTATTCCCAGAAATTAAAAATCATTTACTTAATATTTCGATTCCAAACATTGAATATTTATTGACTTTAAATAAAACAGAAAAAAAATTTTTATGAAGTTTAAAAATCATTTTACAATGCTACGAATTGGGCCGACTTTGGAATTACGAAATCTTTCATTAGAAAAAGAAAAAGTCACTCACATGAAATAAACTTCTGTAAGAATTATCAAGATTGAAGAGATGTTAAAATATTTGAAAAATAATGCAATTGTAAAATTGCAATTTATATCAATATTTGACAAATTTTTAGCTTTCTCAATCACAGCATTATCCGGAAATTTTTAGTTCCTATAAAAAGATGGAATATTTATCAATTTCTTGAATGTTCATACATTAAAAAAATATCGAATTAGAGAATTATATGCAAAGTATTTTCCATTAAGAAGACATAAACATGACATAATTAGTTTTATATCTACATTTTGAGCTTACTTTTTTGTGGCTTAAGCACACATTTTGAATTCGAAATACAAAAATGCTCTACAGAGTTGAAGTATTTCCTGAATCAATTATTATTGATCCTGAATTCTATTGGAAAATTTGTTGTTTACTGTTCAAATCTTACTACGATTTCAGACGGACAGACAAATTAAGAACTACAAAATATTTCATCCAAAAGATTGCACTCCTCCATAAAATCATGTCAAATTGTAACAAGATTTGAACACTTCGAACGAACATTTTTATGTAAAATTTAAAGTTGATTGATATTTATATGTTAATATGGAAATACCAATAAACACATATTTTAGCTTTTTAATTTATCTACTGCTATTAGACAATTTTCCATTTCCGTAGAGATTTTAAGTTTTGGAATGAAAAGTTTGTGCTTAGGCTACAAAAATGTGAGATGAAAATATTTCTAACATATAACTGAAAATATAAATTATGAACTTGAATTTTATGTTCATTTTATCTTGATAGAAAATATTGTTCTAATTGAAAAATTGTTAAATGTACAAAATTAGTAAGAAGTATATAAATTTGAATGGAAAATTATATATTGATTCAAATTTTATACATTTATTGTCACTAAATTTCACTGAAAGTTTATTTTTGAAGTGTTGAAATCCTCATGAAATTTTCCAAGATCATACTGATGTTTATTTCATGCAGACTTTCTTCAAGAAATTGAAGAAAAGTGTTATTTCTTGAACTATATACTTCGTAAATTCAAATTCGTCGTCTGCTTCGCGCCTCCTTTGCACGTACTCGAGAAAAATACAATTCTTAATTTCGACTCGATAAACGAAAGCGTGAAATCTAAAAATAACTTGAAAACTCAAGCATTGTAACGAAGTCCGTCTTCGTGCACCTTCGGCTTTACACGAAGCTGGTGACCGCAGCGTGTAGCAGAGCCGACACACTGACACGCCACGTTTGCATGTGTTTCTCCCAGATGGGAACGTGGTGGGGGCCGAAAAATCCCACGTTCTGGAGACACTGTCTGGCTAACCTTTCCATCTTTTCATTTTGCTCCTTCAGGAGCTGAAGGACATCCTTCCATCCCTCAGCTCCAGAAGAAGCACCCAAGTTCATTTTCCCCACAGTTTTTAATTTAAATTCCATAAATCTTTTCACCAGCGCATCGTGCGTAGAGGAGCGGGTCGGAATAGTTGGGAACGGGTGTACCCTCGGACCGAAGTCCTACCCCAGTTCCCTTAGGCCCAACCTCCGCTTAGTCGGTCCCGGTTTGCGCGGACAGACCGGACTCGCTTTAAGCAACACAGGCTCCGACACCTGTGTTCAATACGCACTACTTAATCAAGGCCCCGAAGTGGCTGGCTCCTGATCCCGCATGGCACACCACACCGGTAGAGCTAGGCTCACATCAACCTCGCCTCCTCGTGGTTCGGCGAAGACACCACTCGGTGACGAAATACTCCCAGTGGGATGCCATACGGAAACGATCGTGTGGTCTGTTCTTGGTCACAGACTGTGGAGGCTTTGCAGTATCCCCCAGGAGCTTACAAACACCAATTCGTCAGCGCCACATTTAAGAGAGAGCCCGTTCATAGGTTTTTCTCTCACACTCGAAGGACACATATCACAGTCATGTGGCGTTGACATTCATTCAGTTCACTTATTCCTCGCAGGCACTTTTAGACTCATTCTCAGCGCCACTGCCTGGGGCATACATCATTCTTCATGCATGGGGATAGATGTGTCTATAGCGCCCCCCGCTTTCAGCCTGGGATAGATCCGTTTATAGGGCACCCTTCACGGAATGGGAAGATGCCCGTCTATAGAGCCCCCTGCATTTGTTAACCGATTCATCGGGACACTACAACTTCCATGACCCGAGGATCGTCTGCTAAGCCTCCCCACCCGTACTTTCTTGGCATAGCCAAGAGAAGGACTTCGTCAATGTCTCTGTCCAATATTTTAGCATTTTTAACATCTAATCAGCTTGAAGTTGCCGGAACAAGCAGTTCGTCTAGTTCTATTGGATCTATAACTTAATTCTTGCGGTTTTTTAGAGGTTGCGTAACTTGATTATTGTTCCATCGTTCCAATATTCCGAACATGCGTTGGAAAGCTACTTTCATTGTGCGTCTTTGTGCCTGAAAAAGTGTTTTGCGGGGAGTTCTTCTTCATTACTTTAATGTGAAGAAAACTGCTGCCGAAAGTCATCGTATTATGGTGGAAGTTTATGATGAACATGCTCTAGCTGAGCGAACGTGCCAAAAGTGGTTTGCACGATTTAAAAGTGGTGATTTTGGCTCTGAAGACGAAGAACTTCCTGGGCAGCCAAAAAAGTTTGAAGATGAAGAACTGGAAGCATTACTCGGTGGAGATTGTTGCCAAACGCAAGAAGAGCTCGCAGACTCTTTGGGAGTCACTCAAGCAGCCATTTCAAAACGTTTAAAAGCAGCCGGATACATTCATCATCAACGGAGAACGCTACCGAACACAATTAATCCGTTTGAAGGGAGCAATGGCCGAAAAACGCTCGGAATATGCGACCAGACACGAGGCAATAATTTTCCATCATTACAACGCTCGGCCCCATGTTGCTATTTCGGTTAAGAACTATTTGGAAAACAGTGGTTGGGAAGTTTTACCCCACCCGCAGTATAGCCCGGACCTTACCCCTTCTGACTACCATTTGTTCCGGTCGATGCAGAACGCGCTCACTGGAAGAAGAAAAGTGCAGTACCAAATACCCGTTTAACATAATTGTTTCACATATAATAACAGAATCTTTTACGTTCAAAGCAACTTGAAAAATATCCTCACTATGAGAGATGAAATATGTGATTTTGTCAATTGATAAAAAAGGTTTGGGGGGGGGGGGGAAACTACCCTACAATAAGTTTTAATTATAGAAAAAAATTTCAAACATGAAGATCTTCATCTCTTCACGATCCCTTGGAGGGTAGTATTTCCTTTGGTAATCGTGATGTTCCTGTTTCTTAGCATATGGCAGGTCCAGTCAACTATGGCTATGGGGACTCCTTGTCCTATCATAGCTCTCCTGATCGCTTCACTGGATGTGTGGTTCAAGGCACCCTTAATATCCATGAATGTTCCAATAGCGAATCCTTTAAGGTTCATTTGGTCCTCAATCAGATTCACCGCTTTGCTCAGGGCAGTTTCGGTCGAGCGATCGGCCCTGTAGGTATGCTGATCGCTGTGTAGTGGTTTTACCGTCTGGATCTTGTCGCGGATGTATCTGTCCACGAGTCTCTCCATCGTTTTCAGTACGAAGGAGGTAAGGCTGATTGGTCAGAAATCCTTGGGGGATGTCCATCCGCTCTTGCCTGCTTTGGGTATAAAAATAACCTTTGTCCCTCTCCAGGCTTTGGGGACGTGACCGAGAGCCAGACTGGTCCTAGCAAGTCTCACCAGCGGTTCAATGATGGGGTCCCCAGCCCTCTGTAGAAGGGCCGGGTAAATGCCATCCGGACCTGGGGACTTGAAGGGGTTGAAAGACTTCATGGCCCATCTGACCCTGGCTGGGGAGGCGATCTCCCTGGCCAGCCGCCCGCGTAAACCCAATTGGGTCGCGGGCAGCGGTCGGCCCTTTTGGGAGTTCCCCCCACCTCCGTTGGATCTTTAAAGCCCGAGAAGTTCACCATTGTCAGAAGGGTCAGGGTCTCCCTATCCGACTCTGAGTACGTCCCGTCTGGTAGTCTTAGGGTGCTCAACATAGCTCCTGGGTTGCGGGCCAGTAGTCTGTTCAGCCTGGCCGCCTCCGCACCCTTTTCTATGTCCGAACAGAAGGAGGTCCAGCTCTTATTCTTGACCTCCCTGATTTCTTTCCTACATGCATCCCTAGTTGCATTGGATAAGGTCCATAGTTCTTCCGTATTGCCTTTCTTGGCCCGCCTGAACCTTTCACTAGTTTCTTTGCGAAGTTTATCAAGCTTCCCATTCCGCCAGTGGGTCTTCCGCACCTTCTTGATTTTCGATGGTAAGCAGTTGAGTTCGTAAGTAGTGATGATGGCCGACGAGAATTGGTCAGCCGCCCTCTCAAGGGCCTCTACGTCTTTGATTTCCATGGTTTTTCGGTGGAGTTGGCGCCTTCCCAGGGCCTGAACTCGGCCACCGTTTTGGCTAGCCATGCTTTGGCCTCTGGGTTTGACGCCACAAAAATAAATACGCCTCCCCTGCAAAAGGAGGTCTCAAATCTCGGCCAGTTGATGGCCGGGTCTTTGTCCAGGGCATGTAACTTGGCCTCCCTGAAGAGTTCGAACTGCTCTGGTGACAGGACCGACTCCGGGTAACCGGAGTCCGCCACTATCACCGTCAGAAGGTTGGTCCTTTGAGCAGCCGAAAGCTCCACGCCAGCCAACTATGTGTTCGTCGTCGGCAGGCGCGCCGGCTTGGGCCTCTTCGGACTCCTCTCATCCCTTGCGGGAGAGTGTCCTTAGAGTCCTTTCGTCTCTTGGGGGCCACTGTACTCGCCACAGGAGACTGAAGAGCTGTGGTGCTACAAGCCGCTTCGTTATCACGAAGGGCCTGCCGTCGCAGCTTCCTCTTCTGAGATACGGTGAGTCTCTTTCTATCAGAGGATGTCCCAGCATTTACTTGCTGGTTTGCATCCTCTTCCATCGCAATCTGATGAGGGACCACATTAGTACCCGACCCCGAAGATCCAGGACCAGCAGCCACCGTCAGCACCTGCGATTCCTCAGGGGCGGTTTGCAGGGGTGGATTTGTGCTAGACCTTTGCAAGCCCAGCTCCGCATCCACCCCAGCTCCCACCTCCTCCACCTTGCTGTTTTTTTGTTTGTTTTTAGATGGTTCCATTTTAGTCCCACGAAAAGCTAGGGAAACATAAGGTCCGACTCTGCAGAGCCCCTCTTGCAGGGTTAAGGCTAAGTACTCGGGAAGGTCGCCCGGTGTTCCCGAGGCACCGTGCGAGGCACCCTGTCTTACCCCCGGGTGTTAAGAGAGCCAATGGGCACGGTTGCGCACACAACGATTTTTTTCACCACGAACATCTAATTGCGGCTACATTTTGACATCCTGAAATTTCACATAACGTGTTGGAAAATTTTTTGAAGGAAAAGTCCACTGGATTCTCAAATTGTCCTGGTTTTTCTGCAACATAACCACTTTTAAACCAGGAGTATTTAAAAAGACTGTGATGCCTTGATGAAGATAGTTGATTATGTACTAAAGACTGTATGAAAAGCGAGAGCGATGATATAAGAACTAGGATCAGCAGAGAAAGAATAGAATAGGAATGAGAATGGGCAATAGCAGACTCGCAACTATATTATCGCGATAGAATGGATGAATAGAAGACAAAAGAGAGAACGAAGGAGAGAGGACGAGGGAGAGATGTCCAGCACACGTACATGCATCCATAATCAAATCTACTTCTCGTGCACCTATTCTTGCTTAGATGCTTTAGCCAGCTGATCTCCCGCAACAAAGTCCACGATCTTTTTGTAATTAAAACCTAAGACTGATCTGAATACTTAAATGATTATGTTAAGGCTTTTAATCCATTTAATGGTTATAAGCTCAGACTAAATCAATATATTTCAATTTACTGTGAAATATATTGGAAATTAACATCATTTCTACAATTCGATGACCATGCATCAAGTATTAAAAATCAAGAAGCGCATTTCCTTTCTCACAATAAATGTGGAAAAAGAAGAGAAATATGCCAAATTTGCAGTTACTCGAGCAACCTGGTACTAACCAGAACTACTCGGCTAGTAGGGAATATACTTTTCTCTACTCTTGTCTGTCCGCGGTCCAAAAGGATCAATCTTCGATTATAATCGATAATATTATAATATAATCGATCGATCGATATAATCGGATAATTATTAGTTGAAGTTGACTTGTAAAATTGCCTGGTAAAACCGGTTTTGGCAAGTTGCATGGGGCGAACGTAAATAATAGAAGCCTCTTTTCGTCAAGATCAAAACATATAAGATATGTTAAATTATATAAAAATATACTTCTAATATATCTTTCTTCGACGGACCATTTTAAAGGTCCAATTCGTTGGTCGTGAACGGTATGTTACCTATTTCACTAGTTGAGGGTAATAATTCGTAAAAGACCATCTAGTGATAAATTCTCGGGAATCGCATCGAACGGGCATCAACGAAAATCTTCGGCGGACTACCTTGAGTCCATTTTCAGTTTTTCGCAATTTTCCTTAAACAAAAATGTGGCACAAAGCAGCTAGAAATCGCAGAAAAAATAATACTACAGAATCTCAAAACGGTAGTGATAATTTTTCATAAATTATTCGAATTAGATTTTATAAGAAAATTTTAGCAGCGGAAAAGGCGAGTTTTAAAGCACTTAGCCCTTTTCTGGCTAAAAACCAACCGTTATTTTCTCTCATTAAAACTAAAAGGAAGTGGCGAAAACGGTGTTTGGTTGTCTGTACGCGTACTCATATGCGAATTGCAACCCAAAAAGACTAGAGTGGCCCTTTTGGGTAACGATCATAACAAGATCTATCATCCGCCCATTGCCAGAGATCAGGGAGAAGCTGTCTTTCGCTTTTTCTTTTCAGGAGTGGTATGTAAGTCTAGGATAAGAGTAATTAGAGCGTCAGCCCAAAATCTTTGTGCCTACCCTAGCAAACTGGCTTAACGAAAGCTATCGTAAAGCTATCGTAAAGTAGCATTATAACTCATGAATGAGGCAAAATAAATATTCAAAATGTTTTTATCCTTACTCTACGTTTAAAATAACGTTAACTGATAATTGAAATATGCAATAATTTTATTTGTTAACGCTAAAAATGTAAAAAAACATAATACCTGTCATTGAAGGCAGTATAGTTGTGTCTCACTCCAACCAATAATCAACTTTAACCGTGGAGACGTTCCACAAAAGGTGAACCACTGCACTGCCTTCAATGACAGGTTTTATGTTTTTTTAATTTTTAGCTTTAATAAATAAAATTATTGCATATGTCCATTACCTTTTAACGTTATTTTTAACGTAGAATAAGGATAAAAACATTTTGAATATTTATTTTGCCTCATTCATGAGTTATAATGCTACTTTACGATAGCTTTACGATAGCTACAGCCTGTCCCAAGCCCGGATGAGAAAGGAGGAGGGGGCACACAGACAGCAACATGACACAACACATTTACAGCGACACTGAACGCAACACACCCAACACCCGAGAGCGCGTTTCGCGGGAGGGAAGCGTCTCGCCCAGAGGAGTGTGTGAGGCCATGCACGGAGCAGACGAAGGATTCTGCCAGCAGCTGGGCTGTCGCCGTCAGGATGGCCGTCAAGGAGGCCCTATAGACGGGCTTTTCCCTAGCGGTGGGCCTGCCGGGCGCACGCGTTGGAATGGTTTCTCTGCAATCTTCAGGCGCGTGAGGACCCGGTGTGGAGCAAAAGCATCGGGGGACCTTGAACAGGTTCCTTGATGCCGCATGAGTGGACATGGTATGAATGCGGGGGGCCCCTTACTCGGGGTATCGCCCCAAATGCGCATGCGGCGGTGACGATAAACTTCCCTCGTAACCCTCTCGCGGTCACATCACAACCACATGCACGACACCGATACCCACACATACCAGAATGAATGTACTACTGAGTAAATGGGCTGCGGCCGGGGCCTGGTGGATATTCCCGATAGACTAGCCAAGGGAGGAGTAGTAGCCTCACGACCAGGGTAGGACGCGATGTCAGTACCTTACCTCTGTGGAAGTAATATGGGTAAATGTAAGTCCCTCCGGTGTTCTGCCGCGAAGGGCGAAGATCCCGTGAAACCACATGTTAAATTGGGAAAACCGCTCACTTTCCTACTGTCTGGAGCCAATTTCGGGGTTGAAATCATGGACGCCCGGGCGCAGGAACGAAGGATTACCTGGTCAGTATTTCCTTATACCCAACGCTGCGTAGGATAAATCGCACACCGTCTAGCCTGAAAATAAGTTTTTTTTTTGCTTTCTGGATTTCTCGTTCTGGCTTTGTGGCTAAAAGAACTTAAGACTTTATACCCCAAGAGGTTCTACCCCTATTTCTATAAGAAAAAACATTCAATTTTGCCTGGACATCAGTAGTCGGGTCCATTTCTGACTTTTTGGAGTGAATGCTCCCGACGAAGTCATCTTTTGTCCTTTCATTCCACTTATTTTGATGTCCTGTGTCGACGGCCTGGTTTGTCGTTTGCTCAAATGGTAAGGTAAGCCGGTGTCGTGTAAACACAGTGCCCTCGGGTCTCCAATGTTGCTCGACGCCACGGTGTGATAAGGTGGGCAGCTTTCTCTGAGTCTCACTATCCGTGAGTCCACAGTTCCTCGCAGCCCGAGCTGACGATAAACCAGTCCTTTACTCTTTATGTGTTCCGGCTCTCTAATAAAATTTTATTTCAAATCAGAAAAAAAAGGAAATCCAGAAAATCCCTAACTCTAAAACGGAGGACTTGGGAACGTTACCAATCGCGTTTTCCAGGCGTGGACGCTATGATGCTATAATGCATAGCATCGACTACCAGGCCTCGATTTATTTTTCTTAAGGCGTTGAGCCGGGCTCTCACCTTAAGAGGCTTCGCGCCTGGAATAAATTTTGAGGATCTGCAACCAAGCACAACACCTCGAATTTCCACCTCTTTAAGAAATCCCCACTCTAATTAATGTGCGCGCGCCTCCATTACCGACTGCGATCAAATCCACTCTGATCAATAAATTACGAAATTTGTAAACTATAATTTCTACCCTTTTCAAACCGCTTTCGGCATGCAAATTGCTATCAAAAGAAAGCTAACATTTCGCAATCGTGACAATGAGTTTTTTATCTCAAAAAATCGCATACTACGTCCCGTGAAGGCGTTTCGAAATCTGTGCACACTGGAAAGTGAGGGGATATTAAAAATATGCCCATATGCTCATATTAACGAGAAGAGCGTCTTTCCGCTATATACGTTTCTCCTGGCAAGGGTGAAGGATCCATGCATAGCCCTACCATGCATCCCTGGCTAGACGCACGCTTCCATTGGGCGGTAGCATGAGAACACTTAATGTTCAAGTGGAGATTTCCCATGTTTACAGAGGAGTGAAAATATTGGATCTATAACTTAATTCGTGCAAATTTTTTTCAAAATTTGAACGATTATTTAAGAAAAACATGTACAATATTATTATTCAAAGTATTGCCCATCTGAAGCTATGACTTTTTCCCATTTTTCTGGCAATTTGTCGATTCCATCCCAAAATATCTGCGCCGGCATGGCGGCCAAGTATGAATCAAGCCAATTTTTGATACCCTGTTCTGATGTAAACCATATTCCAGTGAGGATGCTATGCATCGACCGAAACAAATGGTAGTCAGAAGGGGCAAGGTCTGGCCTATAAGGTGGGTGGGGTAAAACTTCCCATCCACTGTTTTCCAAATAGTTCTTAACCGGAATAGCAACATAGGGCCGAGCTTTCTCATGATGGAAAATTATTGCCTCGTGTCTGGTCGCATATTCCGGGCGTTTTTCGGCTATTGCTCTCTTCAAAGAGATTAATTGTGTTCGGTAGCGGTCCTCATCGATGGTTTCACCCGGTTTTAGCAGCTCATAATACAGCACACCCTTCTGATCCCACCAAATACAGAGCATTACCTTCGCGCCATGGATATTCGGCTTTGCCGTTAATTGGGCTGGTTGGCCGGCTTTCACATATGATTTTTTGCGCTCGGGGTTATCGTAATGGATCCATTTTTCATCACCAGTAACAATCCGATGCAAAACTGACATCTTTTTGTGGCGTTCCAGCAGCATTTCGGACATGCAAAACCGCCTTTCAACGTCTCTCCGCTTGAGT
Source organism: Diplolepis rosae (assembly GCA_030998225.1). Taxonomy (NCBI): domain Eukaryota; kingdom Metazoa; phylum Arthropoda; class Insecta; order Hymenoptera; family Diplolepididae; genus Diplolepis; species Diplolepis rosae. The sequence goes on along the minus strand of JAPYXD010000687.1, from coordinate 2,685,827 downwards.
TCATGTGGAACCCATTTTCCTTGCTTTTGAATGTATCCGGCTGCTCTTAAACGTTTCGAAATGGCTGCTTGAGTGACTCCCAAAGATTCTACGAGCTCTTCTTGTGTTTGGCAACAATCTTCATCGAGTAATGCTTTCAGTTCTTCATCTTCAAACTTGTTTGGCTGCCCAGGACGTTCTTCTTCTTCCAAGCCAAAATCACCACTTTTAAATCGTGCAAACCACTTTTGGCACGTTCGCTCAGCTAGAGCATGTTCACCATAAACTTCCACTAAAATACGATGACTTTCGTTTTCTTCATATTAAAGTAATGAAGAAGAACTCCCCGCAAAAACACTTTTTCAAGCACAAAGTTCAACATATTTGAGTGAAAAAAAATTATTGTTGTTTATGCTTCAAATCAATGACATACACTATAAAAGACGCGCAATGACGGTAGCTTTCCAACGGATGTTCGGAATATGGGAACGATGGAATAATAATCCAGTTACGCCATCTCTTAGCAAACCGCACGAATTAAGTTATAGATCCAATATGATTTAATCGTCGCGTAATATTTATTTATGCTTGAAATTGGCATTTTAACTTATTATTTATAAATTTTTCAATAATTTTTGGGGTTCATTAACCTATTGTTACCCAAGCGAAATCCAGGCTAGTCAGCACCAAACTAACTATTGGATCACTGTCCAATTAAAAAAAAAGTTTACCCGTGTTTTTTCTTTTTGCGATGCCAATTGTTTATGTGAAATAATTTAAACAAATTCTTGAATAAATAAATAGTTCTGAGGCATATTCCACTTTTGGTGCTGTATATCAGTCTATTCAGGACACAAGATAATTATTGGTAAATGCCACAAATGTGAAGCAGAAAACTGCTCTGTATACACTGAAAGTTATTGTTCATTGTGTAAATCTCTCTCTTCAAAGAACACAAACAAAATCATGCCTAAATGTCTTGTGCAATCGGTTCAAATAAAATCTTGATTTCCGGATAAACCTGAGTATTTTAGTTTCTAATGATAATACACTAACAAAATAGAATCTGACAAAAAAATGGTATAAAGGTTTTCAAATTGTTTTTTTTTTCGTAAAATCGATGGGCATTATGAGTTTTTACGAATTGAAAATTTTTTGTTGATTTTTTAAAATAATTTCGCATAAACAATTGGAATTGCAAAAATAAAAAACACGGGTAAATTTTGTTTTCAACTGGACAGTGATCCAATAGTTAGTTTAGTGCTATCTAGCCTGGATTACGCTTGGGTAATAATGGGTTAATAAGTTAAAAAATTTATATCCATAATTATCATTTATATCATTTATTCTATGTTAGTAAATATAATAAAATTTCAATATCGAACTAAAATACCATTTCATTATCATAGTATCTGAATATTCAGTTTTTTATTTTTAAATATTATATGCTAACATTATTCATTATGAAAGTGCCTATATGCATAACAATAAAAGAAATAATAATAAATAATGTAAAAAAAACGCAAAAGAAAAATAAACGTGGGGCGCCCAACCAGTACAGGCCACGCAAAAAACTGTTTCACCCAGGTAATTGGGTGTGTGGCAGCAAACGCAAGTTAGTACGGCGCTTTCCGAGTTCACGAACAAAAATGTCCGTGAAGACTAGATGGCTGTGTTCGGCCCACATGCACTTCCGGTTTGGAGTTTAATGAATAATTTCGGTACTAGGACTCAACGAAACCACTTCTAACGATCAACCAGCCATAATGATGAGAGTTCTTAAACTAAGTACAATTCCATCGATAATGATATGCGCGGAAAACCTTGAAAGTCTCGTTTGCATGATGATAGATATTGATGCTGGTCGAAATTCAATCAAACAAAATGCGGTGGTTTCTGAATTACCAATAGATGTGAAAATAGTGTCAAAACTTACAGACATAAATAATTTAAAACTTTATCCAATAGGAAAAGTAAAAATAAACATTCTAGGATATCCAATAATACTTAATATCATCCCTAATGAGGTTCCAATCAATGAAAACGGTGTTCTAGGTTATAAAAAATTAAAAAACAAATTGAATACAAATTATATACCAAAATGTTTAGAAATACAAAATAACCTTTATTCATTTGAATCTTCACGGATATTAAGTATTCCAGCTCGAATAGTAACAACATTTTGCATTCCAATTGAAAATATTGATAAAAGCGAAGGAAACATACGTCGATTATACGAGCATATTGGTGAAGAAATTCATGTCAGAGACGAAATTGAGTCAGGCAATGTCAACTGTAGCACAAAATTTTCGAAGAAAATCTAAATAATGAAAACAATGATATATTCTTAAAGTATTAAGTGATACAAAAAGAAATTAAGTTTTTGATAATTGAGTGAAATTTTAATGGATAGTTGATAAATATCATTCGACGAAAGTTAATAATTATGTTAAAAGACTTATTCTTTAGTAACAATTTTATAATCAATTAAAAATATCTCTACTTCTTTTTCGATATAATGTCGTGCTCGATGAATCTTTCGTCTTTTGAAAAACCTTTACACTGAACTGTTGTTGGCTTTTTCGCTGAGAAGTGGTGATACTGACGGGTATCTTTTACGGGAATAGCTTGGTCAAAGCGCTTTTGTAATTTTTTTCGTGGGCATTGTGTTCAGCTTAGGAATAAAAATCAAATGAAATGTTTTTGAAAAAAACTCTAGCCCATTCGAAAAGACGTATAGGAGAATGCGAACTTGCTCTATTAGCATACATGCTCATAGAGCAAAGTTGCAACGCGTTGATCATATTTATTAACTATCCGTGAAAATTTCACTCAATTATCATAAACTGAATTTGAGTTATGAATTTTGCAACAACAAAAAAACGCCCAAATAATTTTCACGTCCTGCGACTACCGCCTCAAGTAACAAACAGATTAAGGAACCAATGAAGGGATTAAGACAGCATTACCGTGTGCGTAATTTTATCGACGCAAGTTATAGCCAGATCTACGGATAAACAGAATGATTATTATGGAATTACCATGTAATAACTTGTAATAACATGTTAGTAATAGTTTCCGGTTTTCGGCAGTCTTCTTTATCGTATTTCTTGCTTGGGCTTGTTTTAAATAATTTGAGTTAGCAGAATCAGAGTAGGAATATGATTCTAATTTTGTTTGCCTTTGTTTTAGCGCATATAATTCTGAAAGCTCATCTTCATGTATTTGTTTTTTCGGTCTAGCCCTTTTCCTTTTTGGTTACAAGGGAATAATTTTTGAACTCGTAAGTAGATTTTTTCTTGGTCTATCTCGAGATTTTTTGACAAAAGGTTCAGAAGGAAAATGTCCGTCTAATTATTCTTCATTTCTTCCTTCATCTCATTTTTCTATTAAAGAAAGTTGTGTTATTTGAGATATGCTTACCAATCTGACTAAATTATTTTTCATTAAGAATGTCTTGACCAATTTTCGAAATTTTAGTAAAAATATTTGTGGTTCTGAAGTTTTACTTGAATGATCTACGTCGTCTGGTTATTATTTCATAAGGAATCATGAAATTATCGTTATCATCAACTTGAAAATGTCTTGATTCCTCTTTGTTATTATCAATAGGAATGCATGAGAGAGAGAGTCTGCATCTACGTTCATTTTTGCTGTCTTGTAGATTACATCGAAATGATACTCTGCAAGTTTCAATTTTCAACCAGAAACCAGATACCAGATACCAGTATCGTACAATAAAGATGATAATAAGTCACACAAAATATTAACGCAATAGCTTCATTTTTATATGTGTCGTCTTTTCCCTTAGTATCACTTTGACTGTGTGAATTACATTCTATTGGCTTGTCTACACCTATTTTTCTTGTGATAAAATACCTCACATTTCAAATGCTGAGGCGTCTGTTATGAGTATGAAGGGTTGAGAAAAATCAGGTCATTGTAAAAGCAGTTCTTAAAATAATTTTATGTGCCTCCGATGCGGAAACTCGTTTTTCCGCTACAGTTGAGAGTAGCAAAATGTTGTTTATTCCGCTACTGAGGAATGAAATGTAAAAATTGAACTGCGCATGCGCCTGTAGCTATACAGCGGAGCACAATATTCTTCTTATTCTCCTTCTTCTTCGTACAGCGTTAGCACCCTACTGACAAAGCCTTGTACATTTGAACTGCGCATGCTCTATTACAACACGCTACTACTACACAAGATCGATAAAATCAAAATGTCCGGGACTAGTCGCGAATTATCAAGTGTAATGGAAGAAAATGATAATTTCGAACTAAAAGACGATGAAAATGTATTTGAAGGTACTCCTCTCGACATAGCAGAAATAGCTAGAAATGCTTTCTACGATTTACTTCCCACAAAGTCGAAAGAAAAATACGAACTAGCATACGCAAAGTTTAACAATTATAAAAAGCAAATTCGTATTACATCGTTCTCTGAGAATATCTTAATATTCGGGTGTACGCATAAAAACTCGTATACGCACCAAAGTCACATAAAATAGAATACGTGCCAATGCACACAATTCGAGAAATTACGAGACTCGCGACAATGCTCGCAGGACTGATCGCGCCTCGGCTTCGTCTCGGCTTTGCCTCAGCTACGTCTCGACTACGCCTTGGCTTCGATCTCCTGCGAGCATTGTCGCTCGTCGCGCAATAACCCTCATTGTGCGCCTGGGCACGTAATATACTATTGATTTAAAAAAATTAGAAGCTGCATATTGTTTTTCAGTCCAATTGAAAGGGATATCTTTAATTAGAAGTTAATTTAAAGGGCTTGCAATTTTTGAGAATCCACAAAAAATCGTCTATGATATCCTGCTAATCCTGAAAATTGTTTAACATTTTTTTATGTTTTATGAACTGAAAATTATTTTATACAGTTATCATCTTTCTTGAATCTGGACTTACTCCATTTTTATCAATTAATTGTATGACCTAACGATCACACTTCGGGTCGTATAAATTCACATTTGTCTGGTTGTAAATGAAGACTTGTTTTCCTACCCTGATAGCAGAACGTGCAGCTCCATATTCGAGAATTCAAATGGACTCCCTTGAATGTCTTTGTAATTTTGAAATATTTGCGACATCCAAAGGAAAGGATTAGTTAAATACCTCTAACGTCGCATTTAATGTAGAATGATATTATTCAAATAATTATTAAATTATGATTATTTATAATAAATTCATTATTAATTTGATTAATTAATTTTTTATTTAATCTATTCATTCAAATCATAAATAATTATTCATAATATAATTTAATGATAATTATCAATATCTATTGAATTAATTATTAATTATCAAGTATTACTACTTTAATTTATTAATTCGAATTAATTCAATTTAATTCGACAATTGATAAATTTTGATTAATAATCAAATGTAACAAATTTGGGTTACATTTGTTAAGAAAAGCAAATTAATTTAAATTGCATCCTTCAATTTTGTGTATATGCCGACACATGTTGCCATTTTTTGGTGCCCTGAAGTAGACATAATCCAAGAATTAGAATGTTACATTTGTTGCCGTTTTTATGCTGACGTAAAGCAGGGACTGTCCCTTACTGAACTTTCGACATGTCATGCAGAATTGATGCAGTCTTAAACGACCCATAAATAGCATAATTCAGATGCATGAAAAAACTCTGTCTTAGGCGGTCGCATGTTAGCTCAAACATTTATGCATTTTAGTGCATCTGATGGCTTCCCTGCTATCTGGGTAAGTCTTGCTCCCAAATTGTTGGATTTAATATCGTGCTCTTCTAGGGTATTCAAATTATTATAAAAATTATCATAAAAAACTAGGACATGTTATAACATTAAATTAAAGAAAAGCATAAAGCAAGAACCAGGAGCGTCCACTTCTAACGATCAACCAACCATAAAGATGAGAGTTTCCAAACCAAGTACAATTCCATCGATAATGATATTCGCAGAAGGCCTTCAAATCCCTGCTCGCATGATGATAAATACCGGTGCTGGTCGAAATTTGATTAAACAAAATGTCGTGAATCCTGAATTGCCAATAAATGTGAAAAAAGTGTTAAAACTTATAGACATAAATAATTTAAAATTTTATCCAATGGGACAAGTACAAATAAACATTCTAGGATATCTAACAATACTAAATATAACCCCTAATGAAGTTTCAATCAATGAAGACGGAGTTCTAGTTTCAGAAATTTTTTGAAAAAATAAGTTCTATAGCTGAACCTCAGGAGAGGGAAGGAAGCCCAGGACCTTCTGATGCAGAAGGCCAGGGAGAGGAGGGCCGATGTGTTGCTCATTAGTGAGGAACACAAATGGTCCGAAAACTCTGCTTGACACCAGGATGCATCACGGAGGGCTGGGATCCTTGTTTGTAGACTTGATTTGAGCACCGGGGACTTTCTGCAGGCCGACACGGGGTTCGTTTGGGTAGAGGTGGCAGAGCTGCGTGTGTACAGCTGCTACTTTTCTCCCAATGATCCTTTTGGGATCTTCGAGATCCAGATCTTCCCCTTGAAGAAAGCCTCAGAGAAGCTAGTGGGAGGTCCCTTATCTCGGGCGACTTTAATTGTAAGTCGCCCGAGTATGGAGAAGCCCGTCTGTAAAAGAAGGGGGATCTTGGTCGGTGAGATAGTCGCCAGGAATTACGTGATTGTATTGAATCGGGGCAGGTATTTTATGTTCAGACGAGAGGTGGTGGGGGGGTCGATTATCGAGCTCACGATTGCCGCGCCACTTCTTGACTCAAGGATAGGCGACTGGTGCATCTTCGACGTAATAACCTTGAGTGACCACCAGTGCATTGAGTTTAGCATCCAGGAAGGGAGTCACCCGGTGAATGCGGGAAGGGGCGGCAAGGAGAGGAGTCCCTCCTGGAACACAAGACGACTCAGCAAAGCCAAAATACAGAAACAGCTTGAGGAAACCAGGCTCATAGATGAGCTTGGTTGGGCAAAGTCTGCTGGGTCGTTGGAGGACACTGTGCGGGCGGCGAGGCAGAAAGTGGTCGTAACATGTGCCGCGGGCATAGGCGTACTGGGGACTCGATATACTGGTGGAACGACCAGTTGTCTGTCCTGCGTCGGGAATGACTCACAGCACGGCAGAGATTTACCTGCTCAAAGGGTGATCCTTTACTGCACGAGGCATGGAAAATAGCAAAATCAGCTCTGAGGCAAGGCATAAAGAAAAGCCGACTTCAGTGCTGGAAAGACTTGATCGGTGAAGTCGAGAAGGGCCCATGGGGTCTCGCCTTCAAAATAGTCACCAAGAGATTGGTGACTAGAAGAAAGACCTCGGGCCTGGATAATTCTGATCGAGTCAAGTACATTTTGTGGAGCTTGTCTCCATACGTAGAGCCGTTCCAAAGACAGGACCGAAGTTCCTGCGTGGTCAGACGCAAAGAACTCTTCACTCTCGAAAAACTAAAGAGAGCGGATGGCGGATGGCAAATACAGCGCCGGAGATCCACGGAGTGCCAAACGAGATCAGCACAAACATATTTCGCATACTTTCCACAACGTATTGCATATGTGTTTTTGTTATTTTTGTATGTGCAAACATGGCAACGGCCTCTTTTCGTGGTTGATGTCAAATGACAAATTGGTCGACTTTTATCGCAAATAGTAGCAGAATCATTGGTTTTTGGTCTCGATGATCTTCTTGCAATATATGGTTCAATCCACATTTTGATTCCATATTTGGCAGGTTTTAATGGAATATAATACCGAAAGGGACATCGCCCACGAAATGAAATCAACTGTTCGTCTACTGTTACATTTTTGCCTAGTGACATGCATTTCAAGTTATTGTTCCATCGGTCATACACATTCCTAATAGGTGCTGACTTATCACGAACAGCAGAAGACAAACGATTTCGTCGATCATCAAATCGAATGCAATCATAATTTCTCTTGAACGTTTTTAATGGCATCGTAGCTCTAAATATCGATCGACCAGTTTTTTCATTTCAAAGTTGTGTCACACATTCCAAATACGAACGATATACGCCAGCAAGCAGCAACAAACCAAAATATGCATGCAAGTAATCAAATCGATGTTTTGCCATTGGTCTTTGTACTTTCGTACGCCATACAAGTTTTCCATATTCAAAATGATGAGCTCAATTGGTCCGAGAAACATTTGAAATGCAGTCAAAGGATCAATAACGTTGGCACGTGCTACTGCTTTAGGACCTATATACATCATAACAACAATAAAAACCCAATAAACAGATTAAATGAATGAGAAAACAAATTCGAGAAAACATTCGAATATGAGACAGCACACAAATAATGCAACACAGTAAAAAATGTATGTTTCTACCTGGAACAATATTTTCAGCTCGTCGAAATGAATTTCTTCTGCTAAATTCAAATGGCTGCGACAAATATTCGATTTTTTTATCCTTTGACCAATATTTATTCTGCGGATTTGCAGCATTTTCTTCAGATGTGCTTTGATCTAATGGCTCAATGTTTTCTTCGTCACTATCGTCACTGCTATTATTCTCATCGCTTTCGTTGTCCGATGGAATAAAATCTGGGTCTTCATCTTCACTGTCAGCACTAAAATCATTGCCCGAATCATTTTCAATTTCATACTCGTCTCTTTTTCGATTTCCACGCAAAGCTCGATCCATTGTTACAAAAACATCAAGGAAAATAAAGTTAAAGTCCTATTTGATGGTACTTCCAACAAAAAAAAATTTTTAGTTATGAGATATATTTGCTGAAATAGGGGGGAGGTGCAATTTTCTGACTTTTTATAGGAAGCCTCTTCTTCAAACAAATATAACTTATTTCTTTTTGCATGAAGCAAAATTTTACTTCATATGTTTTCTTCAGTCTTTTTCGTGATTTTTCGAGTGGTTGCAACCATTTTTGAAAAAATCAAAATTTGACCTCCATTTTCGAAAATTAAAAATAAATTTGACTTTTTCTCAAATTTGGACCTATTTTTTTTAAATCATCTATTTAAAAAGCTGAGATTTTTTCCTATAAAATAGCAAAATTTTAGGATGATGTTTTTTATTGTTTTGGAGCAATTTCAATTGCAATAATTTGGAATATGTTTTGAAAATTAAATCTACGAAATTTATATCTAGTTATTGAATGTGTAGGATAGTGATGTTTCTGTTTATCTGGGTAAATTATTTGAATGTAAGTTTGAGGGATTTTGTTTTTTATCAAGCTTTTGTCTTTTTATACATAGCTCATTTCAAAGAAATGTGTTTTTTGGCGATTTTTTTCGCTTTTGAAGGCAATTCCGCGGGCCTCTTCTGTGGTTTTTTTTTGGCCTTTTGGGAAGATGTCATACTTTTCAAAAGATGAAGTCTTTTTCATTAAAAGTTTTCTATCCTGAGTAGGAATAAAACCGTGGTTTTTCAGTGTACCCGGAATCGTTTCTGCTTGGTCAAATCGTCCTTTCAGAATATCGGTAGCTATGGCGTAACTTCCTTTGCTGCTGAAAAAAATTTCGGTTTCTTTGCAATTACTCTTTGCCTGCTGGAATAAAATTTTGCTTTATACAAAAAGAAATAAGTTATATTCGTTTGAAGAAGAAACTTCCCATCAAAAGTCTGAAAATTGCACCCCTCCCCCCCACCCTTATTCCAGAAAACTATGACGAGCTACCCTCGCGGACCCTTAAGAAATATTTAGAGGAGATGGCTCCAACATGATACACCTGTTTTTTTTGGAAAAGTAAAACATGCACAAGGTTGGTAACAAGGTTGGAATCTGGATTTAATTCAGTGGTATCCTCGAGTTTGTTAAGTTAAGTCTTAAATGTCCATTTCTTATCTTATGAATGAAGTTTTGTTAATGAGTGTTGCATTTGGTAGTACAGTAGACTTAGTAGAATGGTATTGCACGGGAGGTATGGTGACGCTTATTTGTAGAGATTATGTTTTTTAGATATTAACATTTTGTACAGAGTGGCTCGAATATGATATACCATCTGATCAAACTTAACCGGCACTGGTTAAAAAAAAACAACATTTTAATATATTTTAATACAAATCTTTACTGGCTTCAAAATAGGCTCCTTTCGAGCAAATACAAGAATGCCAATGGTTAATCCAATTTTCCATACACTTCTTATAGGCCCCGGTCGGTATGGCCTTCAGTTCCTTTAGCGAATTTTTTTTATTGGCTCAATCGACTCAAGACGCCTTCCCCGAAGCGGATATTTCAGTTTTGGAAATAGGAAAAAGTCACAAGGAGCCAAATCTGTCAAATACGGTGGCTGAGCAATGACTTTTGTTAAGTGTTTAGCCAAAAATTCAGTCACAATCAGGCTAGAGTGTGACGGCGCATTATCGTCGTCTGGTGGCGACGCACTTCATACCCAAAACACGAACCATAATGTGATGAGTCGATCCATAAGCAATGTCGAGAGCCTCTGCTACCTCTCTAATGCTAACACGACGATTTTCGAGCACAATTTTCTTTACTTTTTCGATGTTATCGTCGTTAACAGAGGTGGATGGACGACTCGCATGAGGCAAGTTTTCTACGACCTCACGACCCTCACTGAATGCTTTATGATACTTAAATACTTTTGAACATAAAAGAAAGAGTAATACCGTGCACTTTTAAATTTATTTTTACAATTTTGCAAGCTAATTTGATAGTCAAAATAAATAAAAATAATATACATATATATGTGTATTGTTTTATCATAAAATGAGGATTAAAATCCCAGATTTTTAAAAATATCGTTCAAACGTTCTCCTGGATATGGAAGCAAACTTTTTCATGCCATATAATTTTTCATAGCGCTTCCTTTGAAAATCCGATTTTCGGTACCTGTAGAGTGGGTTGAAACTACGATTTTCAACCCTAGAGTTGAAAGTCGCTGTTTCAAGCCGCTCCACAGTTACAGCCAATCAGATTCTCAAAAGAGTTGCTATGAAAAATAGTATACATTACTCGAAACAAAACACAGCGAAAGCATTTCGTGTGATTACAGCCCTCGTTTCACTCGGGCAGCAAACTTCACACTCATGCAATCGCTCTGTTTCGCCCCATGTAATGTAATATACTATTACATTCTCATCATAGATGAGAAGGTATTGGTTTTATGTGAAAAATGACTTTCGAAATTTTCATCAAATCTTTACGTTTTGAGACCCCCTGAGTCAGAAAAAACGGTTTTTACGAAAGTGTCTGTCTGTCTGTCTGTCTGTAGGTCGTGTGCGGCATAACTCTCGATAGAATTATCAGATTGAATTGAGCTTTGGTACACTTTATCGGAGCCGAAAAAGTAAGGACAAGTTCGTTAACCAGCCACATCCAATAAAAATTGAGTGGTTGAGCACTACTTTTGTGTTTTTGAAAATAATTTTTTGAAAAAATCAAACATTTTAATACTGGTTTTAGATAGTGCTCATAAATCTCTAAATATTATCCCGATAACATTTTTTCATTAAATCAAAATTAGAAATTTTACAGCATATTCAAATTCGAAAAAAGTCAATATAAAAATTCCATTTTCCAGTTAAATTATACGAGATACGAAAAAACGTTATGATACAATATTATTTTCTACATAAAGTCCTACAAATTAACTCCGCCATTGCCGCTCCCAAGCCCGGATGAGAAAGGAGGAGGGGGCACACAGACAGCAACATGACACAACACATTACAGCGACACTAAACACAACACACCTAACAACCGAGAGAGCGTTCTGTGGGCGGGCAGGGTCTCGCCGAGGTGAACGCATGAGTCCAAGCACGGAGCAGACGCGTCCTGCAGCCCACCAACGGTAGTAGCCGCAAGGACTCTGCCAGCAGTAGGGCTGTCGCCGTCAGGATGTCCGCCAAGGGAGCCCTATAGTCGGGCTTTTCCCTAGTGATGGGCCTGCCGGGCGCACGTGCCACGACGGTTGTTCTGCGACTTTCAGGCGCGTGAGGACGCGGTGTGGAGCGAAAGCATCAGGGGACCTTGAACAGGTCTCTTGATGCCGAATGAACGAACACGGAGTGAATGCGGGGGCCCCTTAATCGGGGTATCGCCCCAAATGCGTATGCGGTGATGACGCTGAACTCCCTGCGTGCGCTCTTGCGGTCACACCACAAACACATGCACGACACCGACACCCACACACACCAGAATGAATGGGATGCTGAGTGAATGGGGCTGCGGCCAGCGCCTGATGGATATTCCCGATAGACTAGCCAAGGGACCAAGTAGACCAGGGTAGGACGCGATGTCAGTACCTCACCTCTGTGGAAGTAATATGGGTAACCGTAAGTCCCTCCGGTGTTCAACCGCGAAGGGCAAAGATCCCGTCATCGCACACCGTCTAGCCTGAAGTTCAGGTCAGGTGTCGGGGCGGACACGGCACCACTCGCTCGATAGGGGTGACGTTAAACCTTTAGCATCATTATGGCGCGGGCCTATCCCGTAACCTTTTTGCTAGCTTCATTTAATGTGCCGATAGGATCGACCTTCCGATCAGCCGCTTCTCGGTTTCGGCGCATATAACTAGGGATCTATACAGGCGGGGATAGTAGCCCTACTGCGGTAGGGCTCCCATGATGGGCGAACCGTCTTAAGACACGAGGAAAATAAATATGAATCCAGACAAAAATAAAGGAGATGGAGAGGTGAATGCGCCAGATGCGGACTCACACACTTCTACAGGAGCTGAGGGATAGAAAGACGTCCTTCAGCTCCTGAAGGAGCAAAATGAAAAAATGGAAAAGTTAGCCAGGGCCCTCAGCGTTATACAACAGGGTATGCTGAGGAATAACCCTGGCTTCGTTAAAGACTCGGTGAACGAGGCAACTGAGGTGTTGAGCGGTATGCTCAACACCCACAAGTGCCTCCTGGAGAGCAGGGTGACATTCCAGAAGAAAATGGAATCTCACCCCGCTATGAAGAAATTGGGGATCTTCCAGAGACCACGTTCGGCGGCTCTGGGAGATACCCCAAAAAATCAGGCGAAGGGCAAAAAATAAATAAATAAAGAAGGGGACTGGCATGTGGTCACAAAAAAAAGAAAAAAAAAGAAAAAAGAAAAAAAAAGGAGAAAAGGGCGGAGGACCCTGCCCAAAAAGCGCAGGGGACCACCGCCACTCCTAAGTCGAAGCGCTCCATGCCCGCCAGGTCGGAAGACGCCATCAAGGTGTCGGCGAAGGACGGCCAGTCCTACGCCGACATCTTGAGGGAAATGAAGGCGAAGGTCGACCCCCGGAAGGCAGGACTTGAGGTCCTGTCTATCCGGAGGACCAGGAAAGGCCTTAAGTAAATTGAATTTCCTGTTTCACTTAAACTGAAAAAGAAATTTTAGTGAATTTGAGAAAATGAATAATTTACATCATCTTTAATATTATAAAATTGCTTTGACTTCAGTATCAAATTATAATAAATAAATTATATTCTGCTCAATTTCATCAATAAATATTTTCCTATCGACAAATTGCTTATTTTTCATGTATTTCCATGTTTTTATAGGTGTACGCATTTGTTTAGCGCGTTTGCAGGTCAAGTGTCTTTTGTTAATTTGCTTAAAAATTATGACATTTACTCGTACGTGACGTTTTTCAATGCATACATTTTCTTCTTGTATTGACATATGAAGTATTGCATTAGTTCTGGAGACTATTCAATGACTATATCAATGACACTGACTGATCCGAGGAATGGGTGCTTTTATGCTCGACTCTACATGGGAGCCGGCGTCAGGTGCCCCTGACTGGGTGTTGCTCCAGGGGAAGCCACATATCTTCCAACGTGAGAGGCGTACCGTGCCCGCGTCGAGTATCAATGGTTAACTGCATCTTTGATTGGTGCTCGGCGAAGAGCAGAGCTCGACGACTGGTGCCCCTGATTGAGTTCTACCCAGGTGGCAATTAGATTTTCGAACAGGTGGCATCATGTACAAAGCCGACGGATGGGTGCTCCCATGGCCGGCCTTTGACTACCGAAGTCTACTAAACATTACCGAATGTCACCGAACAACCTCAAACGTTACCGGAATACCGGAATATACCAAATCTCACCAAACATTAAAAAATGACACAGAATCATCAAGTCACCTTCGAAACAGCTTGACTCTGGATTGCAGGCAACTACCATTGGCCGTGGGACAAGAAGGTGGTGTGTGACGTCTGGCGCACCTAATCACACCCCGTTCTGATCTTCTCGAGGCATCCAGACACAAATGTCTCACCGGACCGAACGACTGACTGACCGACTAACCAACCTATTGTAACCCTCGGCCCCCAGAATCGGGACCCGTCAGATACCGCTGATATTCATTCCAACGCTTCTCTAAATTTTCGATGCCTTTTTTGTAGAAAGATTCGTCGTTGCTCTCAAAATAGGCCTCACTTTCGGGAATCACTTCTTCACTGGAGCCAAATCTCTTTCCCTGGAGCATTTTTTTCAGTACAACAAAGAGCGAGTATTCGCTGGGGGCCAGATTCGGAAAATATGATGGGAGAGAAAACATATTAGAAGCTTACTTTATTCAATTTGAAAATCGTTTTCATGGACTTGTGGCACGGTGCATTATCAACTGCTGATTTTCGGCTTATTCTTACGCAATTTAAAGACTGCCCGCTGAGTTTCTTGACCACTGGTATCGATGTTATTTGTGTAATAATATTTCCAGGTCCACCTCAAATCCATCAAATCATTCTTCTTATGAATTAAGTACATCTTATACTTGGATAATCACAAACGGTCGGCTGGTGAGTGGTAGATTACTATAAAAATCTGAAGAAACATTTTTTTTTAAATGTGAAAAATTACTAAGGTACCAGATTCTAAATTAATAATCCAAAAAGTCGATTTAAAATCTTGATATCGACCTATGACTTGTGTTTCTGGCATAATTAAAATACGAATCAGAAATCATCATCAATTATTAAAATGGCCAAGTCAACAACATTTCTTACTTTGCAACAGACATAAAGAATTTCAAAGCTACCAAGTATGTAGACATTCAATATTTTCAAATCTTTCATCAGCACGAATTCCTACCATCAAAAAACACACCACATAGAAAGAATTCTAAGTTATCACTATTTTCTACCTAAACAACAACGATACAAGTCTACGAGGTAAATAAATTCAAAATCAAAAGCACAGTCTGACGAGCTTTCTACTTCGGTTAAGGAGTCTAGAGAACGAAACACGGTTCTTTGCTTTTGCCTGTCCGTGGTTCGGAACAAACATGCTATTAAAATCGACAATGTCTATCAAGTACACAGTTGGGTGGACGGTAACATTTTTTATATCTTTACTCCGACGAAAGCCATTTACGGGGTTGTTGCGCTGAAATCTGAGTATGCATTATTATATTCTTAACCTAAATTGGTATTTGCTTCATTTGTCAAAATTTCAGGTGCCTCATTCTAGTTTCGTGAAGCTGAAGCGGTAAGCAGTGGTTTGCGACTTCCAGCGAGAGGTCTACCGGTTCGGATAGTACTTAAGTATAACAAGAGGTTAGTGACTGAATTCCAAAAGACGTATAATAGATTAAGAGACCATCTAAATAATCTTTGTAACGCATATTTGCAAATAATAGCAATCTCTATTTATTTGTTCTCATGCATCAACAGAAATGGCCACTTTTTTTGCTGAAATGCGGGAAAAAAATCGTTGTGAAAACCTACAATTGGTGCAAAGTTTTCACTGTCGAATCTTCTGACTGACATTTTTCGTGTGTACCCCAAAAAGGAGATTTTCTTTCCACGTTTCAGGCAAAAAAAGAAGCCATTTCTGTGCATGCAAGAGAAAAAATAAAGTATGCTACACGGGAGGAAGAGGATTATTCTGACTCATGTCTTTGCACCCCCGCTTCGCTCGTGAGCAACTTCACACTCGTCAGAACCACCCTCTTTCTCCCTTGTAGCATAAATATCCATTATGCGTTTAAGTATTATAATTAATCCAATTATACCGGCACTAGTTGTTCCAAAACTTGTAAAAACTGTTCAATAATTACCCCAAGCAGATTTAGTAGTTTTATCAGTCACTTCTTTAATAAATAAATTTGTTAATGATATGCCTTGATTATTAGTTGGGTGTCCTATTATTTCTCTAGCTGAAGAATTTAAAAGCATTGCACTGAAAAAATGTCGGTGCACCGGTTGCACCACCTACAGTACGCCGGCTGCACTGCATAATCGTGGCAACCGTTGCACAGATTTCGAGCGTACAGATGTATGAAAGTAAGGGGCAAATGCTGTCCCTTATGCGTGGTATAGCTTGTGCGTCGAAACTGAGTCGGTAATCGCACCATGTAAAGGTGGAATTTATTATACATTCAAAAAATTTACAGTTTTTAATCATTAATAAATTTGCAATTTTTTTACAATTAGAATTTATTAAATTGTTAAAAAACTTACTAAGTGTTATTTTTATTTTCCTAACTTCAATCTTAGTCTTTGAAAGAGACTTTTTTTTCTTTGCTCCCGACATTTAGATGTACTGTGAATCAATTTTATTTGCATGTCTAGTAAATACAAGATATATTCTATAACTAGTTTATTATAAGTTTCAATATATGCACAAGGCATTCAATCATATAATGAATATAATAATGTGCATCACCTGCCCCGAACAGCAGAACTCCAGATTGCTTTTGTAAGAGGTTAAACTATAGTTGGTGCTATGGATTTAACAGTATTACGATGTAATTTGTACCAGGTTTCACCGAAAAGGTACATTGGTGGAAGGACAGAATTGTAATTTGTCTGGATACTGGATTCTGTTAATATATGTGACGCGCTCCGAGAAGAGGGAACTTAGGTCTAAATCGATAATTTCACAGAAGAGCTGATTGAAGTGAGAGCGTAAAATGAATAGTGGGGTTTTTTCTCGGGGATACAACCCCCTTCTTTTACGACTACAGTTTTGCGTCGACTATCTCTTCGCGTCGACTATTTATATGTTCGGGCAATGACAAAATGACTCTTTGTTTAACAATGATAGACTCAACATTCAAATTGCCCAAATTTCAGCCTGATCGGACAATTTTTATTTCAGCGTGACTGCACTTCAGAAATTATGCCCCATATGGCTTATTTGCTGATCTTTCATACATAATTTCTCATTTATTATAATTATATACGTCATTAGGTAATGCATTTCAAAATATTTGTCCATATTCTACGTCTGTAGAGAATGTGTTCAAAAGTGTGCATATAATTTCAGATCCTGAGTGAACTTTATTTGAATTTGAATAAATAGTTGCGTAATGTTGTTACAAAGTTATTTTTAATATTGCCTGGACCACAACATCATTCCATGTTCCATATGGGTCAGAAAGTTGTATGCTAGTACGATCATTGTTAGGTTTTACAGAACCTGTTGAAGTAACGCTATGGAATGAGGTTTCGTTTACTCCTGATTCTGATATTCAAAGACAAGTGGCTACAAAAATGTTCCTATTGTGTGCATTTGGTTACATTGATCTCGTGTAAATTCTTGTATATATTCTCTGTGTCATATTACAACTATAGAAATGTGTGGGTGCATACCATCAAGAGAAATGGCTGATCCAGTTTCTACTTTGCACTGTATTACTTTTGTGTTCAAAAATCCAGTTAATTGACAAAGTTGTATATAATTTCTTTAACGCGTGCTTGAAAGTTTTAAAATGTTCGAATTTTAACCTCAACTGTTAATTTACCGTGCTCTGCGTAAGAAAAATGCCACGTACTTGTTGATGTCGTGGTTGCATCAATCGATCGTGGAACCGATTATTTTTGCTGTTTCGCGCCAGGCCCCGGAATCGCATCTCCCTTCGCGGTATATAAAGAAAATAGTATGTTTCATGCGAGGGGCTATTCACTCTCGAGGACTTCGAATTTAACGCAGAATTCCAGGAGAAAGTATGAGCGAGTAGAAGCTACAATATGAGGTTTAAAAAAATAACGAAAGAGTCATTTGAACAGCATCGTAAGATCGAAATGTAAATGAATGCAGGCGAATGCTGAAAATAAAGTACGAGTGAAGAAGGAATAGCCGAGGTATTCGACGAGTCTGGACTCGCCACATCAAGTATTTTAATACGTGTTACACTAAGGTCAATTGCTTTATATAAACCATAATATTTTTCAAAATTAAAAAAAATTTTCCTTTAATTAAATATTTTAAATCCGGTTATTAGGTCAATGAATATTCGTTTTGCCTAATAACTGAACGCGTGTCCGGCATTACATTGCACTGCTTCTTGAGGAAGAAACAGGAAGAGACAGAGAAGAAAGAAGCTACACTAAAAAAAAAAACAAGAACAGAAAGAGGAAAAAGAAGCTGCATTAAAGAAAAAACAGGAACAGCAAGAAAAAAGAGAATCCACGTTAAAGGAAAATCAAAAGCAGGATCAAAAGAAGAAATCTTTGAAAAGAAAGAAAGAAGAATAGTATAAAAAACCAGCAAAAAAATGAAGAATCAGAAGTGTTAAATAAATATTTTACTATGTAAATGTAAAGCAAAGTTCATAGAATAAAATCAGCAAAATAAATTAAACTTATTCAATAGACCTCAAAAGAATGAAGTTCATTAACAATTCTATTTGTAAAATCTTTTCAATATTTTTTTTATAAGCATCACATTTAGAACGATTAATACAAAAAATCGAATGACATTTCCTTAGACGTCCGGATATTGGTGCTTTTACCTTACTTGCTTATTTAACAGAAGAAATACCTCAAATTACTTCGAATATAATTCTTATATTTCATTTTATTAAATTTTACTCAAGAGTGAATACCCCTCGGTTTCATAATGTTTTGGTTTGATATCATTTCAATGAAAATATCTTTATTATTTACTAGTCAAAAAGATTTTTTTACATATTGTATGCACACATGTAAAAGTTCCAGTCTATTAATGTGAACTACAGTAGGTTTGCCTTAATTGCTGATTTTAACATTTCCCTTTCCTAACACGTCTAACACTTCTCAAAGCCCTGTATAGTTATTGCCAAGCTTTTAATTCTTCCTCCTTTTATTAAAAATACGTTTTTTCCTATTCGTATTTCTAAGGGATTTATTCTTGTCATCATACATTTTTGATTTTTCTATTGCTGAAAATTGTATATATTTAAATTTTACTAAAAACTAATTCATATGGAGTGCGCCTTATGCCTTCATGTATACTAGTATTAAATGAGAATATTGCTTCTTCAAGTCAATCATGCTATCCTGAATTTTTTGCAACAAATTGTTCCAGATGTTGTCCTCAAAAATGGCGTAAACATATTTTTATTACTATTTCCATACAAAATGGCGGCGAGAGAGCTAATCTCCACAATGACCTTTTTAAAAAGTAGCAAAAGTAGTGAACCGTTTTCTCGTGAAATATTAGACCTGGAACAAAAAATCAAACTGATTTTATATCTATGTATCTATGTTATAGGATTTTTCGGGTTAACTCTGATTTATTTCTTCAGTTTATATTTTGAACAGCCTTGAATGTGTTTTTAAAGTCTGCATTCATATTTTCCCAAAAAATTTTTTGGCGGATTTGATTATAAGTTTTTGCGATGCCTTTTAGACCTGCTCGCTCTGAAGAACGAGCTCGTTCAATTGATCAAGCTCTTCGCTCTTTCGTTTGATATTGCATTATTCAATTACAGACTATAATTTTCGTAAATGAATTTGAAAAAATTCAATAAAAAATTGATTTTGTTTCATCCCAATGTGTATTTATTTGGACTTAATTAAAAGATTGGCATAAAAATAATTTTGTAAGCTAGAATTTTGAATAAATTTATGTATTTTAAAGTATTCTTACCAATCTCACCAAATAATTCTTCATTGAGAATATTTTAACAAACCCCTGAGAATTGAGATTTGAAATTCAATATTTGGGCTTCTGAAGTTTCACTAAAATGATCTACGTTGTTTGGTGCGATTCCTGGGTTCAATTTTTATTCGATTCAAGGGTCTTATTCCATTTTTATAGTTTTCTTGTTCTTTTTGTAAACATTTTATTGGTAGTCATTTTTCCATGCAAATTTATAAGAATATCGTTATTATTAACTTGTAAATGGCTTGATTCCCCTTTGTTGTTATCAATAGGGTTTCTTGAGAGAGCGTCTGCATTTAAATTTAGTTTTCCTGCCCTATATATTACATCAAAATCATATTCTGCGACTATCATATTCTCAGTATCACTCAGATTACGTGAAGCATATGCTATTGGTTTACCTTTAATTATTTTCCCTTGCAATGGAATATCTCCTATTGCAAAACCTGAGGCATCAGTTATGTGTATAAGAGGTTGAGAAAAATCAGCTCGTTCTGCAAGTAGTTCTCTACATAATTTTTCTTTTAAAATATCGAAAGCTGCTTGTTGTTTTTTAGTCCAATCTAAATGGATATCTTTCCTTGACAGTTGATTTGAATGGCTTGCAATTTTTGAAAATACATATAAATCGCCGATAATTTCCTGCTAAGCCTAAAAAATTTTAAACACTTTTCTTTGTTTTGAGGACTGGGAATTTTTTACATCTATTATACCATATTATTTTATTTTGATTTGGACGTACTCCATTTTTATGAATTATATGACCTAAATATCCTACATTGGATCGAAGAAATTCTCATTTGTCCAGTTATAAATGAAGATTTGCTTTTTCGAGTCTTGCTACTAGATTGTTAAATTTAATTTCGTGTTCTCCAAAGGGTTTCTATATATAACTATGTCATTAAGGTATACAAAGAGTTTCGTCCTGAATTATCCAGTTAATGTCAAATCCATTAAATTTTTGAAATGCGGCTGGCGCTGTTTTCAAACCGAAGGACATTCTATCGAATTAGTAATGACCATAAGGTGTAGAAAATGCGGTTTTTAAAAGGTTTTTTGGTTCCACTTTTATATAGTAAAAACCGGTAACTAAATCCAACACTGGAAAATATTTTGCTGATCCTAGTGAATTAAGCCCTAGGGTGCTTGATATTGACGTGTTATTTCTATGAGAGTTTGCCACCAATAACAACGGCTATCATCGTTGGCAAGTTCAATCCTCCAAACTTCTGTCAAAATTTGAGCCAAATCTATTCATTGGTTTATAAATCGCAGTGTCTGAAAGCAACCTACCTCTGAAGTTTTTGCAAATATGGAAAAAAGTGAATTTCGTGTGTTGATTAAACACTACATTTTGCCTCTAAAAACTTCATCAGAAATTAAGGGCAAGCTCGATAAATACTATTCGGACTCTGTTCTATCGTATGGAATAGTCCAGGATTGCTTTACGCAATTTCGTTGTGGTCCTACAAGCATATAAACAATACCAAGTTCAGGTGGTCCAAATGAGATCACTACACCAGAAATGATCAATAAATCTATGCTATTGTTTTGAATGGCCCGAAAGTAAAGTGCGTGAGATATCTGTGATCGTATCGATCTCAATTTATTAGAGTGATTGCAAATTATTTTCGTGTGAATTGGATTTTGTTCAATGTTATTATTACTTTTTTTATTTCAATATATTGTTTATTACGGTTTTGGAACTGTCCTGAGTTGAAATTTTTATATTACATTCAGTCTTCTCTGGAAGGAGTATCACTTTTTCTGAATTATCAATCATTTGAGGACTTTGCACCGCATATGTAACATGGCGATGATGATGAAGTGTTAAAAAGTGCTTGGCACACTTTCAGTCTATCATCGTCATTGTCGTTTTATGGGTCACTTTGCAACGGTTGCGAAATTCACCTGACTTCATACTTGCTGGCTTTAGTTTAGTGATGTGGTCCTGAATCTGTGCTACTTCAGAGGTGGTAGTTTCCTTTCTTTCTCCTACATAGGTAAATATCATAAGTCTACAAAATCTTGTTGAGCCAGGATGTTCATTTTTCCAAACTATTGTGAAAGTGCCAGTTTCCTTGTCCTGCATCTCTAAGGCCAGGAGAACAATCGAAAACATCAAAATCGTCCGATCTGATTTTTTTGAGTCATTAAAAGCCTGGTTGTATGAGTTACAACTAGATGTCGCATCGAAACCATACTTCGGAGTTAATGTCATTAAAACATTGTTTTTCGGTTATATCCAAGGGTAGATTGTCAGATATTTGCAACAAACGGGATGCTGTGTTATCCATTAATGCTTGCGTACTAATGCAGACGCTATCATTTGATACCTTAATTCCAGAATCTGCGGGGTACACTGATAGAAATGGTTAGGTCGATTTAACCATACAATTGTAGGTTGAAAATTTACGGGTATATTTACAATATAATATGTGTCACAGAACCATACGTAATTTGAAGTACAGCAATTAAAATATGACAAATGCTTTTTGTTCGAATCAGAAACATAAATTGGAAAAGAAAACAATCAAATATTACTTGTACAATTAATAACTATATTTGCGATACAAAAATGCAATAGTTAGTAGTTACTGCCGTATGAAATGTTTAATTCTCTTAAATATTTGTTTCCTAGAGTATTCTCTAAAAAGTGTATTTTGGCAATATCACTGGATGGTTGATTCACTCGAGATTGTTTCCTTCGTTTCTAAATTCATATTGGTTTGATATTGCATTTGATATAGTTAAAAACATTAAAAATATTTATTTAAGTGAGATATAAATAAAAGAATTCCAATGTATTATATTAACTGGACACCATCTAAAGAGTCTTTCGCTTTCAATTAGGCGTACAGTTCTTTTTAAGATTTTGTGATGGTCTATAATTTAATTGGTGGAAAAAATTTAACCATAAATTAAAAGTATGTGATATCTCAGAGTTAGCATACGTACTATTGTTCAGGGTTAACATTATATGCAGTTTTGAAAATAAACTATTTCACGAAACATTATTTAGACCTTATCAATTCCTTCAAAGCAGCAAAGTATTCTATTGAAACTTGAATACAATAAATCTTATTCTCATGATTTGCCATAGCATATATTGTATTTTATTTATTCATTATGTACTTCTACTTAAATATTTTTGCTTCTAACTAAAATACATTGCTTTACACTGTTTCTTAATTATTCATCCCTTTTTTTAATTATATGAATAAAAATATTTTCAAATTTCTTCTTAACCTTTCTATTATTTATTTATTTATTTGTTTGATACTTTGAGAAATCATAAAATTAAAGTCCAGAGTCTCTATTTATTTGCTCATTTTATTCTAATGATTTTAAATAAAAATAAGGATCAAAAGATAGTCGAAAAGAAATTTGATATTTAATTTCAACTAACTATTTTCTCAATCATTAAAGTAATTTCCCACACAACATAACCTCTTAAATAACTAAAATAATAATGTTTTCAAACGAATTCACTATACGTATCGTTATTGCTAGTACAGTTTACAGTATCTTTTTATAAAACTCCGCCATTGCCGGTCCCAAGCCCGGATGAGAAAGGAGGAGGGGACACACGGACAGCAATACGACACTACATACTTACAGCGACGCTGAACGCAACACACCTAACAACCGAGAGAGCGTTCTGTGGGCGGGCAGGGTCTCGCCCAGAGGAATGCGTGAGGTCACGCACGGAGCAGTCGCGTCCTGCAGCCCACCAACGGTAGTAGCCGAAAGGACTCTGCCAGCAGCTGGGCTGTCGCCGTCAGGACGACTGTCAAGGGAGCCCTATAGACAGGCTTTCCCTAGCGGTCCGAACCTTCAAGCGCGTGAGGACGCGGTGTAAAGCAAAAGCATCGGGGAACCTTGAACAGGTTCCTTGAAACCGTATGAGTGAAAACAGTGTGAATGCGGGGGGCCCCTTAATAGGGGTATCGCCCCGGATGCGCATGCGGCAGTGACGCTGCACTTCCCTTGTGCCTTCTCGTGGTCACATCAAAACTACATGCACGATACCAACACCCACACATACAAGAACGAATGCACTGCTGAGTGAATAGGCTGCGTAATATGGGTAAATGTAAGTCCCCCGGTGTTCGGCCGCGAAGGGCAAAGTTCCCGTGAAACCACATGTTAAATTGGGAAAACCGCTCACGCTTCTACCGTCTGGAGCCAATTTCGGGGTTGAAATCATGGAAGCCCGGGCGCAGGAATGAAGGATTACCTGGTCAGTATTTCCTTATATTCGACGCTGCGTAGGATAAATCGCACACCGTCTAGCCTGAAGTCCGCGTCAGGTTACGGGGAGGACCCGGCACCGCTCGGTCGATAGGGGTGACGTTAAACCTTTAGCATCATTATGGCGCGGGCCTATCCCGTAACCTTCTTACTAGCTTCATTTAATGTGCCGATAGGATCGACCATCCGATAAGACGCTTCTCGGTTTCGGCGCACATAACTAGGGATATATACAGGCGGAGATAGTAGCCCTACTGCGCTAGGGCTCCTATGATGGGCGAACCGTCTTAAGACACGACGTTCTTCAGCTCCTGAAGGAGCAAAATGGAAAAATGGAAAGGCTAGCCAGGGCCCTCAGCGTTATCCAACAGGGTATGCTGAGGAATAACCCTGGCTTTGTAAAAGATTCGGTGAATGAGGAAACTGAGGTGTTGGGCGGTATGCTCAACACCCATATAGTAAATGCCTTCTAGAAAGCGGGGTGGAAATCCGAAAGAAGCAGGAGTCCCACCCCGCCTCAAAAAAGATGGGTATCTTCCGGAGACTACGTTCTGCGTCTCTGTGAGATACCCCCAAAAAGCTGACAAAGGGGGAGAAGAGGGTTGCTTTTTCTCCCCCCGAGGATCGGCTTCCTAAGAAAGGGAAGGGCGGCTCATCGCCATCCTACGCTGCGGTGACCAGAGGCCAGACCCCACAAAAGGATGGGAAATGGCAGCTGGTGCAAAAGAAAAAAAAGAAAAAAAAGAGAAAAAGAAGAAAGAGGTTCCTGCGCCTTCTGCGCAGGAACCTAAAGCAAAGGGGAAGTTGCCGAGGCGCTCTCCGACTGTCAGGTCGGGTGATACTATCAGGGTGTCGGCGAAGGACAGCGAGTCCTACGCCGAGTTCCTGAAAGCCATGAAGGCGAAAGTTAATCCCCAAAATTCGGAAGCGGAGGTCCTCTCTATCCGAAGAACCAGGAGGGAGGAGATCCTCCTGGTCCTGAAGAAGAGTGGCGACGTCTCAGCCTTCGAGAAGGCGCTCGATCAGGCGGTCGGAGAGAAGACCAGCGAAAAGTCTTTGGTCTCGAAGAGGACCCTCGAAGTTAGGGATCTCGACGAGACCGTCAGAAGGGAAGAGGTTGTTGCCGCGCGGTGGTCCGTTTAACCGAGGCGGAAGCTCGGAGCTTGCTCGGGCTCGGTAGGCTAAGGGTGAGGTGGGTGAACTGCCGCATCCGAGAGCATTTCGAGGTTGCAAGGTGCTTCAGGTGCCAGGGATATGGCCATGTGTCGCGTGGCTGCACGCTTCCAGGCAGGAAGGACGCCTGCTGGAGGTGTGGGGGCGCGTCGCACGTGGCCAAGGAGTGCAAGGCTCAGCAGACCATTTGTGTTGCTCACTAATGAGCAACACATCGGCCCCCCTCTCCTTGGCAGTCTGCATCAGAAGGTTCTGGGCTTCCATCCTTCTCCCGAGGTTGAGCTGTAGAAACTTCACTTTCCACCCCTCAACCTCTGGAGCTCCGCCCTAAATATGATGTAATAACATTGAGTGACCATCAGTGCATCGAGTTTAGCATTCAGGACCGGAGTCACCCAGTGAATACGGGAAGGGGCGGCAAGGTAAGGAGCCCCTCCTGGAACACAAAACGACTCAACAAAGACAAGCTTCGCGAACATCTCGAAGAAACCAGGCTCATAGATAAGCTTGGTTGGGCAAGGTCTGCTGGCTCGTTGGAAGACACGATTGGTAGAACGACCAGTTGTCCGTCCTGCGTCGAAAGTGCCTTACAGCGCGGCGGAGTTTTACCCGCTCAAAGGGTGATCCTCTGCTGCGCGAGGCATGGAAAAAAGCGAAATCAGCTCTGAGGCAAGGCATAAAGAAAAACCGACTTCAGTGCTGGAAAGACTTGATCGGAGAAGTCGAGAAGGATCCATGGGGTCTCGCCTTCAAAATAGTCACTAAGAGATTGGTGACTAGAAGAAAGACCCCGGGCCTGGATAATGCCAATAGAGTAAAATACATCGTGCGAAGCTTGTTCCCGCATGTAGAGCCGTTCCAAAGACAGGACCGAAGTTCCTGCGTGGTCCGGGGCGAAGAACTCTTCACTCTCGAAGAACTAAAGAGAGCGGGTGGAAGGCTCAAGGCAAACACAGCGCCGGGGATCGACGGGTTGCTGAACGAGATCCTCAAAGAGGTGATCGAGGTATACCCGGAGATCCTCCTAGAAGTCTTTAACTCCTGTCTCCGGGAGGGGAGGTTCTTCGCAAACTGGAAGAAGTAGAGGTTGGTCCTGCTAAGGAAGGGCAACAAACCTCTAGGGGATGCCTCATCGTACAGACCAATATGTTTATTGGATACGATGGGGAAACTTCTGGAGGAAATGATCCTACGAAGACTACAGGGTCACATGGTCCGCGAGAATGGTCACTCGGAAAACCAGTTCGGCTTTCGGAAAGGCAGGTCCACAGTTGACGCCATCCAGGCAGTGGTGGACATCGCCACTAAAGCAAGAAGAGGAACTGGTAAGCGTAAGGGATTCTGCGCGTTGATTAGCATTGACATACGAAATGCGTTCAATACCTCAAGATGGAACATCTGCATCGAGGCGATGGTGCGGAAAAAGGTTCCAGACTACCTGTTACGAATGATAGATGACTATCTGAGCGACAGGTGGGTGATATACGAGGGCGAAAAATGGTCTCTCAAGAAACAGATGACATGTGGCGCCCCTCAAGGGTCGCGGGTAGGTCCACTTGTTTGGAACGTCATGTACGACCATTTCCTGCGCATGGACCTGCCTGCTGAAACGAGCATCATCGGCTTCGCGGATGACGCACTTGTCGTGTGCGCCGCTGACGACGTCAAAATCCTGGAGCTGAGGATCAATGATAGTCTGTGGTAGGCAAAGCATTGGTTGGATAGCAGATGCCTGAAAATGGCCGCTGGAAAGTCCGAGGTTTTGCTGGTCACAGACAGGAGATCCTTCAAATACCTGAGGATCGTTCTTGGGGAACATGAAATCAAGTGGAAAAAGAGCATTAAGTACCTGGGTGTGCAGTTGGATCGAAGGCTTAGCTTCGGCGAACACCTGCAGGAAATCGCTCGCGCGAAGGAGGCCATCCGCAAGGATGGAAGGCACAGACTCGTCGAGAAATGGCAGACGAGATTGCATGGTGAACAAACCGGGAGATGGACACACCGTCTGATCCCGGAACTCGCCACCTGGCTGGAAAGAAAGCACGGTCAAGTCGGCTTGTACCTGGCGCAAGCGCTTTCGGGCCATGGTTGCTTTAATGCGTACCTGAAGCGCTTCAAGAAAAGAGACGATGAGTCGTGCCGCTACTGCGGTTCCCTTGTGGAAAATGCAGAGCATACACTCTTTATCTGTGCCAGGTGGGGCCCGGAAAGGGAGGCTGTCGGTCGGGCATTGGGCGCACAACTCACTCCTGACACGATGGTCTCTCTCATGCTCCAGTCTGAACAGATATGGATACTTATCGAGTCATTCGTCACCCTGGTGATAAAGACGAGGGAGCTCGATGGGCGTGCAGAGCGCGGCAACAATGGGGGCCAGTAGAAATCGCATCGGGGCCTACACCCGCCATTTTTCCATTTAAATAAAAAAGTCGGAAAAATGATCGAAAAAACGTGGCAATACGTGTTAATTGTCATTCCGCATATTTTTTCTCCCATAAATTTTTGTGTCAGAACTCTAGTTTTTTTTATAATCGACGAAAATCGTATATTTTGAATGTACGAAATCAATCGATTTTTTTACAATCAAATCGCTGTTTTTCGTACAAATTTGTCTGTAATAGTCTGAAATTTTATCAACAGACTCAAAAAACCCTAGAGCTTCAGATAGTTATGTTCAACATAACAAAATTCTCAATTTGTTGATAATTTTTAATATAACAGTTGCGGTTGGCAAAATTCTCCTATTTCATCTTCGAAGAAAAAAAAGTATGCGAGGAAGTTTAGAGTTGAGAGAACTTTCAGCGAGAAAGTTGTTCAGCAGGCTTTCAGGCAGTTTTTCAATATATTTTGAGATTTTTTAATTCAAAACTGTGGTCAGGATGAGAATTTATTTAATTGCGTTCAAGCGCACCGATACCGTCAAGTGATAGATCGATCTAAACGCGGAGAAAAAGAGATGCACCCATGCCGAGAGCACGCGATTTGACAGAGTTGCAACATCATTTTTGCCAATTCGATTACAATAAACTTCTTTTTCGTCCATGATTTTCCGGAAAATCGAACTTGAAAAATATATCCGAGACTTTTTTCTGAAACTTCACGATCTATTGGGGTTTCAAAAAACCAAGAAAAATTACGTATAATTTTCATTGACAACAATATTTAATTCATAGAAAAATGTTAAAATTTTGTTTATTTGGATACAATATCTTATTTTGCACTGTACAATCGAAATAAATGTTCGTGTTGCCCTTTCGAATTATTATTTTGTAGGATCAAAATACATTTACAAGTGTCTTTCAAAAAATACCAACCTACGCCGGAATTTACAAACGAATTGAATATACTATATTAAGTTAAATTATAAATATCGAGTAATAAAAGGTTAGAACTGTTTATCTATTCTTTTTGCAACTTTTTTCTCCAAAAGCCACTATGTCCCAGCTTTACTCAACTTTGGATTAAATTTTCATAAATGAATTTTCTCAGTGCAGAACTTTTCCTAGAACTCTAAACATATAGTGTGTTTTTAAAGTTCGCTAACGCATTTTGTTACATTATTGCCAATATAAAGTGTATATTTAACACTTCATTCCATTCGTTTAGCGTGTTTCAGAGATTTAGACACTTAATGCATTTGTTGTCTCCGCGAGGACAAACATTTTTCGAAATTCAGGAATTTTACGTAGCTACAACATCAATACCGCTTTCAAGAACCAAACAAATCTCAATATGATTTTTAAACAAACGAAAGACAAATTACCGGTTGAACAATCCTCTAACATAGTTTATAGCGTCCCCTAGAATGTAAATAACTGTAAAGCCGTCTACATAGGTCAAACGAAACGGTTACTAAGCAATCGATTGAATGAAAGCAACAGCAACATTAGGGAAACCTCTAATAAACATAACGCCTTAACAAAATATACAATTGAAGATCACTTCTCTGATTTTTAAAACAAAAATTTCAGCTAATGAACCAAATTACAAAAAGAGATTACTGTTAAAGATGTGCCATATTGCAGGTACAAATGACGCTGTAAACCTCAGAACAGGTGTAAAGAATCTGTCTAAGATTCATAGCCCTATACTTGGAAAAGGGCCATGAAAAATTTGGGCCTTGCAATAGTACATGCGCCTTCACCACTGGGGCCCTTCACTCTTAAAGGAAATACTTAAAAAAAAAAATTAAATACTTTAGAAAAAAACGTTTCCGTTGAGATACTCAATGCAGATTCGTATTTTAACAATGAAAAATTTCAACAAATGAATTTTTAATTTTCAATTATTGTTATGTAAATATTACACAACTCTATCGCAATAGTTTTTTTGTCATATACTTCTCTCTTTACTATAAAACTACATATGAATGTGTGTTTTTTACGGCTGGAATTCTCTATGCAAAGTTGTGCCACATTAAATGTTATATCACTGTTACAATTTACTATACAAAGACTTCTATCTTCAACCTGTCTTACGTAAATGTTACATGAATCTTGCGCGGCGTTACTTGTCATATACCTCCGTCTGTGGAATAGAACTATACGATGTCTGTTAAAAAAATAAGGTGAATTTTCAAATTTCGCGGGCTATGTACATTCGATTTTCGATTTCTTTCCTATGTTAGCATACTTATCCCGAATGTAACACGTGGATCAATAAGTTCCGGGACTGACACATAGATGGCGTTGCCAACAAAAGTTCTGTATGATTTTTCATGAGTACCAACCTTCAAAAGATACCTGTCAAAATTTCATGACATTCCGATGTTTGGTCCACGAGTTACAGTGATTTAAGTGACGCTAGTCTTGATATTCTCAAAATAATAGATTCGAAACAATTTCGTGTGTTGATTTACCATTGCTTTTTGATGAAAAAAAACACAGTGCAAGCTCAGCAATGGCTTGAAAAGTGCTACGGGGACTCTGCTCCATCAAAAACAAGCATTTGTCGGTGGTATGCTGAGTTTAAACGTGGTCGTACAGACACTGAAGATGCTGAACGCTCCGGCCGGTCAAATGAGGTAGTTACACCGGAAACCATAAAAAAGTCCACCAAATCGTTTTCGAAAACCGTAAATTAAAATTGCATGAGATAGCTGACACCTTAAAGATGCCATACGGCATTGTGTACGCTATTTTGTATGAACATTTGTCTATGAGGAAGCTGTTGTCAAAGTGGATGCCGCGTTTGCTCACGGTGTATCAAAAACGACAACGTGTCGTCGATTCCGAGCGCTGTTTGGAGTTGTTTCGCCGAAATAAACCGAATTTTTTGCCGCGGTATGTGACAATGGACGAAACCTCGATCCATCACTACACTCCAGAGTAGAAGCGGTCGTCAGCCGAGTGGACTGCAGTCGGTGAGAAGCGTCCAAAAAATGTGTGCTCTAAATAAAGAAGAAAAAAGTGCTCTTCCACCAAGACAATGCGCTGTGTCACAAGTCGCTCGCTACCATGGCGAAATTGACTACAAATGAATGTCAGTTGTAACGGCTAGAATTCGATGGGTAAAGGTTGTGTCACTTTGATGTTACACCATTGTAATAACTCACTCTACAAAGATTTCAATCGTCTATCAGTGCTGCGTAAGTGTTATATTACTCTTGCGCTGCGATTACTCGTCTCATACCTCCGCCTGTGCTGTAAACTATATCTGACTGTATACGGATTTTCAATTTTTCAATCACTGTTATGCAAACGTTACATAACTCTCTCGCAATAGGTAATTGTCAAATATCTCCTTCTGTACCAGAAAAAATATGAATGTTAGTTTTTTACGGCTTGAATTCGTTATATAAAACTTGTGTCACATTGATGTAACACCATTGTAATAACTTACTGGACAAAGGTTTCAATCTGTGTATACCTCTGTCTGTACTACAGTACTATATCTGCTTGTACACGGAGTTTCAATTTTTAATCATTATTATTAAAATGTTACATAACTCCCTCACAATAATTATTTTTCGTATACCTCTCTTTGTGCTACAAAAATACAAAACTACATATGAATGTTACTTTTGACAGCGAGAATTCATTATGTGAAGGTTGTGTTACATTAATGTTACACCACTGTAAAAACTTACTGTACAAGGATTTCAATCTTCAATCAGTGTAACGTAAGTGTTACATGACTCTTGCTCTACGATTACCCGTCATATACCTCCTTCTGTGCTATAAAACTATACCTGATTGTACACGGATGTTTAAAATTTTTTCAACTACTGTTATGTAAATGTTACATAACCCTCTCGCAATATCTAATTGTCATATATCTCCCTCTGTACCAAAAAACCACTTATAAATGTTGTTCTCCTTCACGGTTAGAATTCATTATGTAAGATTGAGTCTTGATTGATGTTACTTCTTTGCAATATTATACTCTACAAGGATTCTCTATCCTATATTACAAATATCACATTTTCTCCTCTCAACAAATACTATAAAATACGAATCTGGTATCACCGAATATCTGATCTGTTCTAACATACGTTTTCAGTCCATATTGTTTATTACAACACATAAATATTAATAATATACTGAAAAAACTGCACTGTTCCTTTCCCTGAAAACCAACATAAGCATGTACTTTCCATTTCTCATGTTTTATTGAGCCGTTTGGCGCCTTTTTTAGGGGACAGTCCCCTCAAGAGACCGAAAATAGCGGTTTTTCCTGATTTTTTTTTCTCACAGAAAGAAACATCGGAGACATAAGAACTTTAGGATATGTTTTAGTCATATTTTAGACTTTATTAACGAAAAACAATACATCTGAAAAATTTCAAATGGCCGAGTAATCCACGTTTTGCGGCAGCGTCTCGACACAGTCGGTGTCAAACTGCGGGAACTATAGCAGCCGTTATTTTCAACTGAAGTCAAAAATTTTTTTTGTTTTCTTCGTTAGACTTATTTGTTCTATGTGAACTACGGAAATTTCAAAATTCGGAAATTTAGACAAAAAATTATGATTTCAAAATAAAAGTGACTTTTTTTTAGTAATTTGTTCATAAGAAAGGTATTGAAAATCGGAATTTCTTAAAATCCGTAGTTCACATAGAGTAGCTTTTTATACTGAATAAAAAAAACTTTGGTTTAAGAAAATCGGTTAAGAACTTTTTTAGTTATCTTTCCCGCAAAGTGTAGAAACATGGTTTTGAGAAAACGCGCTTTAGATTTCGTAATGTACGTGACCGACTGAATTTCCGTGTATCTCCCGAAATACTTCGAATTTCGAGCTAAAATTTTACACACATAATCTTGAATAGTTGCCTAATCGATTAGGCAGGAAAAAAAAACACGATTTTTTGAGACCTCTTGAGGGGACTGTCCCCTTAAGTGTGGGAACAAGTTCTTGAACTGTACAGGCTTGGGGGATTCAAAATCGAGTCCTCTTAACAAATTTTTCCCTATGCACAAAAACATTCTTGCCATTAGCCTTTAAATGTTTCTGTGCTTTTTCACGTTTTTTGTGTTTTTTGGAGTTTAAATGTGTTGCTTGTGCTTGGAAAACCCCTGCACTCTCACGAGCGCAATCTGAAAAAGCTTTTATGTGCTACCGGCGCGCAAACTCGTTTTTTCGCTACAGTTGAGAGTAGCGTAATGTTGTGTATTACGATACAGAGAAATGTAATGTAAAAATTGAATTGCGCATGCGCCTATAGCCATGCAACGGAGCACAATCTTCTTCTTCTTATTATTCTTCTTCTTCTTCGTACAGCGTTAGCACCTTACTGGCAAAGCCTTGTACATTTGAACTGCGCATGCGTCTATTAAAATCCATTACTACTACAGAAGATCGATAAAATCAAAATGGCCGGGACTAGTCGTGACATATCAAATGTAATGACTAGCGCCGCAAACATCTACAATACTAGATTAGATTCGAGTGTACGCATAAAAACTCGTATACGCACCGAAGTCATATAAAATAGAATACGTGCCAATGCACACAATGCGGGAAATTACGAGACTCGCGACAATGCTCGCAGGACTGATCGCGCTTCGGCTTCGATCTCCTGCGAGCATTGTCGCGAGTCTCGTAATTTCCCGAATTGTGCGCCTAGGCACGTAATATAGGGTAATGTAACCAGCTGTGGGCCATCACCGGTTGTGGGCCACCCCTTGTATTTTTTGACGTTTATAAAATATGACAGATCTGAGTATGAGGTTATGTGTACATTGACAATATACAGTAAAAGTGCAAACACTGAAGTGAAAGGACGCATCTGACCCGCAGCTGCAACAAAACAAAAAAAATTGACCAAGAAATTTTCAATAAAGTAATTTCTGAAGATTTTGCGAGTATGATAAAGCGAAGTGAAATATTGCAAAGAGGTGAGTGTTATGCATTTTTATGCAGTATTTGCGTCAAAATTTCCGATTTTATATCAAGTTTGCTCAAAATTTTTCGCCACGAGAATTTTGCCAGTCACTTAAGGGATGGCAGCCCTTACCAGTTGTGGGCCACCTTTTGTAATCGGTTGTGGGCCACCATGTTTTTTGCATGAAAATGATTGCAAATCGTGTTTTTGACTTCCTTGTCAAGGCGGTTCCCAGAGTCCTCTCTGGGAGTTTTCCGGAAGTACAAAAATTTGTATTTCCGTTGTAAAAGGCGCCAAAATTTAAAAATTTTTACACGGGACATAATTATTTAATATCGAAGTGTTTATTTATTCGTGTTTTTTATGCATTTTTACGCAATTTTAGCCATCCTACCCCGACAAAAAAAAGATGAACCGAAGGAAACTGATTTCAGTGTGATCGTACAAGCCATTAAGCTTTGTTTGGTCGAAAAGACGCCCGTCAGAGAGGCTGTTCGAGCCTACATTTTTCCTCGCACCAATTTGCAGCGATATCTGAAGAAAGTTGGTGAGAAATTTGACGACGTTTCTGCCGTACAAAATGGTGAATTGATGGAGTACCTTCGTAAATGCAGCCAACGAACACCTTCGAATATGGTTTGTTTTTTTTTCACTTCCCACTAACACATCAGACTTTTTTAAATGTTTTTTTCTTCTAATTTTTCAAAAGATTTTCAACCAAGATCAAGAAAAGGATTTCGTTCAATACATTTTGAAATGCGTGGGTCATTACTACGGGCTCAGCATCACCGAGCTCCATGAATTAGCATATCAGCTCGCCAAAAAAATGGGTGCTTGCCCAGATGCTTGGGATGATGAAAAGATGGCCCCACGGTATTGGTATTATAAGTTCATGAAACGCCACCCCCAACTTGTATTACGCACGCCTGAACAAACCTCAATGAATCGAGCAAAAGCATTTTGTAAATCCAATGTCGATCGGTTATTTGAAAATTTTAATTCGGTTTTGTCTTCGGGACATGACTTTGGGGCAACCCAAATTTTCAACATGGACGAGAGTGGCTTCTCTACCGTGCCATCGAAAATAGGCAAAGTGATTGCTTTGAAGGGAATGCGTCGCGTGGGAAAAATGGAAGCTGCGGATAGGGGAACAATGATCACGATGGCATTGACAGTGAGTGCTGCCGGCAAGAGCATTCCACCATTTTTCCTTTTTCCGAGAAAAAAAATGCAGAGCAACTTTTTGGACAATGTTTCACCTGGAACAGCTGGGTATGCAAACGATTCGGGTTGGATGTGTCAGCCAGAGTTTGTTCATTTTATGCGCCATTTCATCGCCTTCGCGAATCCATCGCTCGCTTCGCCGGTGATTCTTCTGATGGACAATCATTGTTCACATTTGTCTGTTGAAGCCATTGACTTAGCCGTTGAAAATGGCGTTCATATCGTCACTTTTCCACTGCACTGCAGTCATCGATTGCAACCATTGGATGTATCTGTTTTCGGACCGGTGAAGGCTTATTACAAGTCTCAGTGTTCTGCTTGGCAGAAAAATAATGCAAACAAGGTAGCACTCTTATTAAAATTTGTTTTGTTTCGCAAATTTTTAACTGATTTTGTTTGAAATGATTCTAGGTATTAGAAATACGTCATATTGCTGGCCTGGCGTGTAAGGCTCTTGATCTGGCTTTGACTCCTAAGGTTATAAAGTCTGGTTTTAGAGCGACCGGCATATGTCCATACGATCCGGACATTTTTTGTGATGCCGACTTTATTCAAGCCGTTGAATTGAATGAGGCAGAGGTTGCCACTGAGGGGACAATCGATGAAGAGGATAAGCGTCGAATCGTGGTTGGACCATTTCTTGGACGTGAGTAGGTTGTGCCTGCAACACCTGGACCGTCATCTCAATCGAATTCTGTTAGCTGTCTTTTGGATGAACTTGGCCCCTTGCAAGCCGCTTCACCTAAAAAATCATCAAATCGCGGCCGAAAACCAATCGCAAGCACCATTTTAACGTCCCCGGAAACTGTTGCTACTTTGCACAAAAAAGCAGCAAAAAAACGAACTGCTCCAACGCCCATTAAAAAGGCCAAACGCAAGGCAACACCAACAGTCAAAAAGTCGGCCAAACGCAAGAAGCAAACAAAAAAGGATTCTGACGAATAAGATTTGGACTTTTGTCTGATCTGTTTGGACCTTCCGCCACCAAAATTGACAAAAGCCAATTCGATCAAATGCCACGGTGGCTGCGATCGGTTTGTGCATTTGAAATGCTCTGCTATAAAAAAGAGCTATTATACATGCAAAAATTGCGAATCCGATGAGGATGATTAATAATTTGAAAAAGTCACATTTTCTTGATGTTTTTTCGCCACTAGAGGCTTCATTGATAAATAAATTTTGATAATACATATTTCTTTACTGGTTTTTCTTCATAATTTCGCATTTGAAGTGGATTTTTCAGGGTGGCCCACAACCGGTTACAAAACTGTTTTTGGCCAAAAACAAGCTCATTACAAAATTTGTTAAAAAAAATTTTTTTTTGAAAAATTATAGACAAATTGTCTTTTTTGGTTACCTGCTGCCTCTAGCTTTCCATTGGTACCCACAAGTCCGAAAAATTTATACTTGAATGCAAGTTACGGGCAAAAAACGAAACCCGGCCCACAACCGGTTACATTCCCCTACTATTACCACCAAAAACTGTACTTCCACTTTGTTTGACCTATCTTCCAAAACGAGGCCATCATTTTTCATGAGTTTTTTACCAATTTTTATGCAGGGTGTACTAACTTATTTAAAATAATGAAAAAAGAAAAACAAAAATAAGGATTACTCTTAGGTTAATAAATAACTCATAAATTGCATTTATTTCCGTTTAATTATTAATGATCAATTGTTAAGGTTTATATCAGTGTTCACAGAATGCGTAAGATTTTTGCTCCCACCACGTTCCCTTGTGTAAGCAATACATATAAACGCGACGTGTCGATGTATCCACGCTCCATCGCTTGTTTGCACGCTCGCAAATCGAGAATTGGATGGTTGCCACTGCTTCTTCGTTTTCGCGGTGTGCCCACTCCCATAGGCCAAGTGGCGAAAGAAAAATAGTGATTGCTACGTCCCCTAGTCGCCGCTAGTGTGTCATGGAAATGAACGTCATGCGCGGTAAACAGGTTGTCACTTGTCTGCATGTTGTGATTGATTAAAATTGATTGCGATTTCAAGTGATTTTAGTGAACTTCGATCTTTAAAGTTCTAATACCTAGACTAATGTGCCAACAATTAGCAGTGCTGTACTGTTTTCCCTCCAAATGAAAATAGTTGTAGCTGCAAATCGGGTAAGTCACCAATAACTTTTGTTTTGAATCTAAAATAAAACTCATAAAGGCTTGGTTTCTCGTTCTGTTTATAAAAATTCATTGCGTATTATATTGCAAAACGCGGTAAGAAAGTTTGCATTAAAAAGGATTTTCGTTTTTCAGCTTTAAGTCCGCATTTAAGTGTTGATAAAAATAAAACTCCAGTTCCCTTCAAAGCAGATTTAAACCATGTAAAGTAACCTCTAATATAATAAAATCCGAATTTTTCCTTTTTCGCATGAGAAGGCGAAAATGCTACGTCCCCTAGATGTCGCTGATATAAATTCATTCCCCCCGCCACCATCTGTAAGTACCCCTTTGTAATACATCGGAGTGGGCACACCATGTTCGTTTTCTTCAGTGTCTCCAGAACGTGGGATTTTTCGGCCCCCACCACATTCCCATCTGGGAGAAACACATGCAAACGTGGCGTGTCAGTGTGTCGGCTCTGCTACACGCTGCGGTCACCAGCTTCGTGTAAAGCCGAAGGTGCACGAAGACGGACTTCGTTACAATGCTTGAGTTTTCAAGTTATTTTTAGATTTCACGCTTTCGTTTATCGAGTCGAAATTAAGAATTGTATTTTTCTCGAGTACGTGCAAAAGAGGCGCGAAGCAAACGACGAATTTGAATTTACGAAGTAGATAGTTCAAGAAATAACACTTTTCTTCAATTTCTTGAAGAAAGTCTGCATGAAATAAACATCAGTATGATCTTGGAAACTTTCATGAGGATTTCAACACTTCAAAAATAAACTTTCAGTGAAATTTAGTGACAATAAATGTATAAAATTTGAATCAATATATAATTTTCCATTCAAATTTATATACTTCTTACTAATTTTGTACATTTAACAATTTTTCAATTAGAACAATAATTTCTATCAAGATAAAATGATCATAAAATTCAAGTTCATAATTTATATTTTCAGTTATATGTTAGAAATATTTTCATCTATATATTTTTGTAGCCTAAGTAAAAACTTTTCATTCCAAAACTGAAAATCTCTACGGAAATGGAAAATTGTCTAATAGCAGTAGATAAATTAAAAAGCTAAAATATGTGTTTATTGGTATTTCCATATTAACATATAAATATCAATCAACTTTAAATTTTACATAAAAATGTTCGTTCGAAGAGTTCAAATCTTGTTACAATTTGACAAGATTTTATGGAGGAGTGCAATCTTTTGGATGGAATATTTTGTAGTTCTTAATTTGTCTGTCCGTCTGAAATCGTAGTAAGATTTGAACAGTAAACAACAAATTTTCCAATAGAATTCAGGATCAATAATAATTGATTCAGGAAATACTTCAACTCTGTAGAGCATTTTTGTATTTCGAATTCAAAATGTGTGCTTAAGCCACAAAAAAGTAAGCTGAAAATGTAGATATAAAACTAATTATGTCATGTTTATGTCTTCTTAATGGAAAATACTTTGCATATAATTCTCTAATTCGATATTTTTTTAATGTATGAACATTCAAGAAATTGATAAATATTCCATCTTTTTATAGGAACTAAAGATTTCCGGATAATGCTTTGATTGAGAAAGCTAAAAATTTGTCAAATATTGATATAAATTGCAATTTTACAATTGCATTATTTTTCAAATATTTTTTAATATTTTTTTTCTGTTTTATTCAAAGTCAATAAATATTCAATGTTTGGAATCGAAATATTAAGTAAATGATTTTTAATTTCTGGGAATAAACTGCTTTAATAAGAAAATCTGTCTTCTTTGTGAGAAATCTCAATTTTAAAATTAAAATTCTACGCATAGGATACAAAAACATAATATGAAAATACTTTTATTACAGAATTTTGAAATATACAAGTTGACCAATTTTTAATGGAGTAAATCGGCTACTTTAAGCAAAAAATTATGTTAAAAATATTTCATCAAAAAAAAAATAAGACACATTAAATTACGGTTTAAAATCCACATTCATAGATTGATGGTAAAAGCAGTTTAGAGTTTTTTAATCTTACGTTTTAGTGACGTATGCACAGACTTTTAATCGCAGATGAATGAAATGCTTTATAGAAAGTCAAAATTTTCTTATTACTGCACTTAATCAAATTTATAAAGTAAAAATATTTTTTAATTGATGCTTTCACTCAATTCTTTAAACATTCATTAATTGAAAATTGTACTCAAAATTTAATGTTGCA
Source organism: Diplolepis rosae (assembly GCA_030998225.1). Lineage (NCBI taxonomy): Eukaryota > Metazoa > Arthropoda > Insecta > Hymenoptera > Diplolepididae > Diplolepis > Diplolepis rosae. The sequence continues at coordinate 2,646,779 of JAPYXD010000687.1, read as the reverse complement.
GCGTTCCAATATTTCCACAATGTTACAAAATCTTATTAACCATTATTTTAGTCGAATTATTTTCAAAATATTTAAAAAATAAATGTAAATATTTTGATTAAATACTTTGTCAAATTTTGCATTTGACTGATCTTGCAAAATTGTTGAAAGTTTTGAATACCGATAGAAGAAACTTTAAATGAAATTTTATGCCCATAAATGCTTAAAGTTCTATATAGAAATATCAACTACAACATTCTCAAATTTTATAAATAAACTACTAAATTCAAAAAGTTTCGGATTTTTTTAAAAACTGTACAAATTTCAAATATGAATCAGTCAAAATCTACTGATTATCAGTGAAATTTGACTGATTTAAATAACGAAAAACAGGTTACTGTGAATCAGTCAAATTTCACTGATTACTTCAGTGAAAAGTAACTGATTTAACAGTGAAAAATATTGTTTCCACTGATGATTCAGTGAAAAGGCAAATCACTGATGCAATCAGTGAAAATTTGACTGATTCAGATTTAGAGTGTATACAAATTTCAAATATAAAGTGTACTCTGTACATTAATCAAACAAATTTAGAAGATGAATATTTTAATAAATATTCCTAAATATTATTGGAATATGATACATATCGATTTAGAAAAACTTCTTCAAAGTACTCAGACATTTTTCTTATTTTACGACATTTTTGCACCATGTTTGACCTTTGGGTAGGATTCAAGAAAACAATTGCAGACATACTTTCATTACTTAGTAAAATACTATGAAGACTTGCTTTTTAAATTAAAGCGAAAACTTTTAAAACCTTTAACAATCGGTTGCATAGATTCTGCTCTAATCTTGGACGCAATTAGAGAAATAGGTTTTTTTGCTTTTTTTAGATCTAGTTTTTGCCTTAAACATAAAAGAAAGAAAACACATTTGAAATATTAAAATAAAAAAGCTGGTTCATTCTTAGAGAATCCCAAATATTCTGAAATAAAACTCCTTTCCACACCACCACGGAGGTAGAGTTTACTAGTAATAGTTCAATAAATTTTATGTACTCTAAATAAATTTTTTCGTAATTGCAGAAAACTTATTCCAAATACAAAAATTGTATCTTTAAATGTACAGGATAATTAACTATAAAAATCGTTCGAATTTGAATTTCAAGGACTTGTACACACTTTCAAGGCACATCGTTTTTCCTTTTGCAAAAATTTTTAAAACTTCTAATTTTTCAAGTAATTGGGAGAAGTACATTTAAAAAAAAATTGTTTTCTCTACTTCCACTCGCGCTAGCTTAACAAATTTTCAGAATTTTACGATTTTATTAATATTGTATTAAGTGTCTACATTTTCTGAAACTATCTACAGGAGAAAAATTTTAATACTTTAGTAAAGAAAGTTTTCTGAAAAGTTGTAGCTCAATCAGATTAATAGCCAAAAAGTTACCAATGTTTTAAATCGCAACTAACGGTATAGAGGTCAAATTGGAGACGAAAACAAATAATAATAGCAACCTTCTTTTGTTTTCTTCTAAGATATACTTGATTCTCGCTTTATGCGTTATTTGAGAAGGCAAGAGTGTGGATTCTTCATATTTTTATCGTAATTCCTTATTGAAAACGGCAAAAGTAAGAATATTATATTATTATTTGGTGATACGTGAGTGCTCTTACGTACGTTATTGTTTGATGCTTGTGGGTAAGTTTATTTTGTGGAACTTAATTTGTGTGCAGATTACAAATTATTCACATTCGCTCAATTTTATCGACTTTTCATCTTATTAATTCTTTTTAAATAATTCTGTTTTTCTTCGTCGTATAATTTATTGTTCACAATGAGTAATCCGGTTGACCCAAATTCGAGTGTTTTGAAGGACAGCCAGGTTCAAACGAAGGTTGACCACCGTTTGAACTCTGGTTCAAACGAATGTCAACCCGCTAGAAAAGTCATGAAAAATGCAAAAAACTTTCAGTTGGGATGGTTTGAGGAATTTCCGTCGTGGAGAGAGTGGGTGGTTACATTAGCAGATAAAACAAGATTTCATTGCAAAATTTGCAATAAAACGTTGCTATGTGGCAAATCGGAAATTGAAAAGCATGAAGCATCTTTATCACACAGAAAGAAGCAAGAGTTTTCAAATAAATTAGAATGTTATGGAGTAGTAAGTGAAAATTCTTCTAATGTAACTGCCAATTCTTACAGTGTTGAACCTTGTGTAGCAAGTTCTTTTGCTTCAGAATTCACAAATTCCACGATTCCGGAAATTGTTACTTTCAAACAGAAAGTACAAGAAGCAGAGATTAGGATAAGTACATTTTTCGTAAAGCATAATTTACCATTCGCGATTTCATCAGAATTGATAGGACTTTTCCAAGATATGGAACCTTCGGTTTTAAAAGACGTTAGATTGAGCCACACTAAAATGGTCCTAGTTGTAAATAACGTCGTATGTGCTGCTGAAACTGATCGCATGGCAAATATTTTGCGTAAGCAATCATTTTCAGTGTACGAAGACGAAACGACCGACAGGACTCTAGAAAAGTGGCTGTCATTAATGGTTCGATATGTGGAGCCAATGACATTTTCTGTCAGGGTGGAATTGCTCCAGCTTATTAATGTAAATGCTTCGGATTTTTCTGCCTCTAAAATTTTTGATGCGTTCGAAAAAGCATTGTCCGGGCAGAAAATCCCTTTATCTAATATCTGTGCTTTAGCTTGTGATAATGCACAGGTGATGGTCGGCAATAGGTCCTCATTTAAAACAAAATTAAAGGAAAAAAGTCCCCTTTTAATTGTTTTCCCGTGTGTCTCGCATTCGTCAGCAATTGTAGCAAAATATGCTTGTGCCACAATCCCAGATGTAGAGGATTTAATCAAAGATTTGCCAGCTTTTCTTAATGCTAGCTCCAAGCGAACGTCTATTTTTCGATCGATTGTTTTGGAATTAGGAAATGACTATCAAAAAATTCCTAGTCATTCTGAAACTCGCTGGCTTGTCCGCTATCGATGCATAGATATTATAATAAAGAATTGGGAAGTTATTCTTCAGTATCTTATGGTCCTCGTATCTGCGAAGGTAGAGAAGGCCAAAGACTTGTTAGGAAAAATGCAGAATCCTTTGACACTCACATATTTCCTATTCTTGAAATTTACTTTGAATAGGTTCAACGTATACAATGCGAAATTTCAAAGTCGCGAAACAATGGTTCAGGAACTCCAGCCAAACTCGGCTAAATTCTTCGTATGGATTCTTAGCAGTTATTTGAAAGAGGGTCTTCTTCAACCGAATTTATTCTTTCAAATCATTAGAAATGTTAACTTTGCAGATCCTAGTAATCAAAAGCCGCTTCAAGACATTGACGTTGGTAAGGAAACGCGAGAATATTTCCAGCAGCAACTTACAAACAAGAAATTGCAAATAGTAGAAGTTGATCTATTTCTTCGTAATTGCTTGAAATTTTATGTCACAGCAAGCGAAGAAATTCGCAATCGACTTCCTTTTGATGACATCTTTTTGTCTTGCGTTGCTGTTTTCCGGCCTCAAGTAGCTTTCTATGCTGATCGAAGCGAAACTTTTCCTAGGGTCTGGAAAGTTTGTCAAGATTTAGGGTCGTTTGATAGAATAGGTGTACAAAAAGAGTGGGATTCTTTACTCAAAATCAGACAGGAACTCAAAGAAAAGTGGTCGAATTTATCTTTTGACGAAATGTGGTCTAGTATCGGTGTATCTTCGACGAGTACAGGAGAAAAACTTTTTCCAGATTTGACCTCAGTATTGAATCATGTTCGGAGTCTTCCTCATTCAAATGCTGAGGCGGAGTGAGGTTTCTCCATGCTCACGGACGCGAAAACTCCCAAAAGAAATCGCTTAGGAAACAGGACGGTCAACTCAATTTGTGTTACTCGATCAGCCCTAAAGGCGAGAGCTGAAACAGCCAGAACAACGAGCATCACTTCGAAGCATTTGCAATTAATGACCGAAAATCTATATGAGATGGCAGAAAGTGATTTGTCGCTCTTCGCTCACGAAGGAGAGGATTAATTCTAATGGCCAAGGCATGGCGTTAATCAATTTCAAACCCCTTTCTTACTCACAAAATAATGACATTTTATTTCTTATATCAGAGATACGTTCTTTATTCCTTTCTTCGCGTGCCTCGGGTATGGAAATTGTTTAGTTTTAATTATTATTTTGTGAGTAAGAAAACATACTGAAATCGAGTAATATCACGCTATGGGCATAAGTGAGAGGCAAGGGGACTCACAATAATCAAGCACCCCAAATCATCCCGAATTAATCAAATTTCTTCATTATTTGATTTAAAACAAAACATTTTTGTTCGACGTATACTGGCATTTGATAGAGGCAAGCCTGAAGTACGGGCTACATTTGTTGCGTTTTTTGCCACTTTGCTCCATTTTTTTCCTTTTTTCTTTTTGCTTGAAAGCAAAAACCCTTTTCGTTTCGTAGGACGTGGACTAGGCCTACAGGGGATACCACGTAAAAAAAACGAGCCTTAAACTCTACCTCCGTGGTGGTGTGGAAAGGAGTTTTATTTCAGAATATTTGGGATTCTCTAAGAATGAACCAGCTTTTTTATTTTAATATTTCAAATGTGTTTTCTTTCTTTTATGTTTAAGGCAAAGACTAGATCTAAAAAAAGCAAAAAAACCTATTTCTCTAATTGCGTCCAAGATTAGAGCCGAATCTATGCAACCGATTGTTAAAGGTTTTAAAAGTTTTCGCTTTAATTTAAAAAGCAAGTCTTCATAGTATTTTACTAAGTAATGAAAGTATGTCTACAATTGTTTTCTTGAGTCCTACCCAAAGGTCAAACATGGTGCAAAAATGTCGTAAAATAAGAAAAATGTCTGAGTACTTTGAAGAAGTTTTTCTAAATCGATATGTATCATATTCCAATAATATTTAGGAATATTTATTAAAATATTCATCTTCTAAATTTGTTTGATTAATGTACAGAGTACACTTTATATTTGAAATTTGTATACACTCTAAATCTGAATCAGTCAAATTTTCACTGATTGAATCAGTGATTTGCCTTTTCACTGAATCATCACTGGAAACAATATTTTTCACTGTTAAATCAGTTACTTTTCACTGAAGTAATCAGTGAAATTTGACTGATTCACAGTAACCTGTTTTTAGTTATTTAAATCAGTCAAATTTCACTGATAATCAGTAGATTTTGACTGATTCATATTTGAAATTTGTACAGTTTTTAAAAAAATCCGAAACTTTTTGAATTTAGTAGTTTATTTATAAAATTTGAGAATGTTGTAGTTGATATTTCTATATAGAACTTTAAGCATTTATGGGCATAAAATTTCATTTAAAGTTTCTTCTATCGGTATTTAAAACTTTCAACAATTTTGCAAGATCAGTCAAATGCAAAATTTGACAAAGTATTTAATCAAAATATTTACATTTATTTTTTAAATATTTTGAAAATAATTCGACTAAAATAATGGTTAATAAGATTTTGTAACATTGTGGAAATATTGGAACGCTGCAAGATTAAATTTTGAGTACAATTTTCAATTAATGAATGTTTAAAGAATTGAGTGAAAGCATCAATTAAAAAATATTTTTACTTTATAAATTTGATTAAGTGCAGTAATAAGAAAATTTTGACTTTCTATAAAGCATTTCATTTATCTGCGATTAAAAGTCTGTGCATACGTCACTAAAACGTAAGATTAAAAAACTCTAAACTGCTTTTACCATCAATCTATGAATGTGGATTTTAAACCGTAATTTAATGTGTCTTATTTTTTTTTGATGAAATATTTTTAACATAATTTTTTGCTTAAAGTAGCCGATTTACTCGATTAAAAATTGGTCAACTTGTATATTTCAAAATTCTGTAATAAAAGTATTTTCATATTATGTTTTTGTATCCTATGCGTAGAATTTTAATTTTAAAATTGAGATTTCTCACAAAGAAGAAAGATTGTCTTATTAAAGCAGTTTATTCCCAGAAATTAAAAATCATTTACTTAATATTTCGATTCCAAACATTGAATATTTATTGACTTTGAATAAAACAGAAAAAAAAATTTTAAGAAGTTTTAAAATCTTTTTACAATGTTACGAATTGGGCCGAATTTAGAATTACGAAATCTTTCATTAGAAAAAGAAAAATTCACTCACATGAAATAAACTTCTGTAAGAATTATCAAGATTGAAGAGATCTTAAAATATTTGAAAAATAATGCAATTGTAAAATTGCAATTTATATCAATATTTGACAAATTTTTAGCTTTCTCAATCAAAGCATTATCCGGAAATTTTTAGTTCCTATAAAAAGATGGAATATTTATCAATTTCTTGAATGTTCATACATTAAAAAAATATCGAATTAGAGAATTATATGCAAAGTATTTTCCATTAAGAAGACATAAACATGACATAATTAGTTTTATATCTACATTTTCAGCTTACTTTTTTGTGGCTTAAGCACACATTTTGAATTCGAAATACAAAAATGCTCTACAGAGTTGAAGTATTTCCTGAATCAATTATTATTGATCCTGAATTCTATTGGAAAATTTGTTGTATACTGTTCAAATCTTACTACGATTTCAGACGGACAGACAAATTAAGAACTACAAAATATTTCATCCAAAAGATTGCACTCCTCCATAAAATCTTGTCAAATTGTAACAAGATTTGAACTCTTCGAACGAACATTTTTATGTAAAATTTAAAGTTGATTGATATTTATATGTTAATATGGAAATACCAATAAACACATATTTTAGCTTTTTAATTTATCTACTGCTATTAGACAATTTTCCATTTCCGTAGAGATTTTCAGTTTTGGAATGAAAAGTTTTTACTTAGGCTACAAAAATATATAGATGAAAATATTTCTAACATATAACTGAAAATATAAATTATGAACTTGAATTTTATGTTCATTTTATCTTGATAGAAAATATTGTTCTAATTGAAAAATTGTTAAATGTAAAAAATTAGTAAGAAGTATATAAATTTGAATGGAAAATTATATATTGATTCAAATTTTATACATTTATTGTCACTAAATTTCACTGAAAGTTTATTTTTGAAGTGTTGAAATCCTCATGAAATTTTCCAAGATCATACTGATGTTTATTTCATGCAGACTTTCTTCAAGAAATTGAAGAAAAGTGTTATTCAAATTCGTCGTTTGCTTCGCGCCTCTTTTGCACGTACTCGAGAAAAATACAATTCTTAATTTCGACTCGATAAACGAAAGCGTGAAATCTAAAAATAACTTGAAAACTCAAGCATTGTAACGAAGTCCGTCTTCGTGCACCTTCGGCTTTACACGAAGCTGGTGACCGCAGCGTGTAGCAGAGCCGACACACTGACACGCCACGTTTGCATGTGTTTCTCCCAGATGGGAATGTGGTGGGGGCCGAAAAATCCCACGTTCTGGAGACACTGGTTTTCTTTCAGTTTCGCTTCGGCTCTTGGGTTCTGCACTGTTGGTTAGTCGAAAGTCGAGAATTGCTGAGGATGCACGATTGTAACGCGTATAGTTTCAGATTTCATGCTGTCGGTTATTGAGTGGAAATTGAGAATTGAGTTTCTCTCAACTCTCTCGACATCGTGCAGTAAAGGCGCGAAATATACGACAATTTTAAATATATGAAATATGTTGTTTAATATATAATATTTCTTTTTTTTAAATTTTTAGAAAATATGCCTAAAATAAATATCTGAAAAATCCTGTCAAATTATTTAAGGGTTTTAACACGTTAAATGTGGAAAATTTGAATCAATATATATTTACATTTAAAACATTTTTAGCTTTTTAAAAATCAAAGATTCAATTAGTAATTACGAATTTCCATACTTCTTAAGAAATTCGTACATTTGAACAATTTTCAGTTGGCAAGCTATTTTCCACTGAGAAGAGATGTACATAAATTTTATGTTTGAAATCTACATTCTGAGTATTATGTTAGGAATATTTTCATCTCAATTTTTGGTAGACTAATCACAAATAAAAACCTGTAAATTTCGCAGATAAAATCGATAATTCTGCAAATTAAATATACAGATTAGACAAATATAAAATGTATTTTCTATGAGTTCAATCTATTAATTTTGAAAATACAGTTAGTCAGTTTATGGGCTATGTCGTAGATTCTGCAGATAAAAAATGTATTTTCTATATATTCTATCTGTTTATTGTACAAATACGATTAGTAAATTATATAGATATAATTGCATTTTATACAGATTACATCTGTATATTCTACAGTTTTGAAAACTATAATTTCAATAGACTAAAACCTTTGTATATATACCAGCAGTAAATTTTTTATACGCAAACCTGTTAAAATAAATGTCTTGCTGTTTAGAATTCAAAAAAATTGTTGTAGTGTCCAAACTATTATTTAACTACATACATATTCATTCTGAGGCTATATACAGCAAAATAATTAAAGTACTTGGTTCATCTTGTTACATTGTGAAAAGATTTTAAAACACCAAAAAAAATTTTTATGCTTAATCCAAAGTCTATAAATTTTCAATATCTCTAATCGAAATATTAAGTGACAGATTTTCAAGCTCTAGAGATCAACCACTTTAATAAGACATTTCAAATTTTCTCACAATTTTACAAAATCTTATAAATCTTTATTTTAGGCCATTTTTGTTTTCAAATATTCGAAAAATACGTGTAATTATTTTAATTAAATACTTTAAAAACTTTTGAAATTGGCTCATCTGGCAAATTTGTTGAAAGATTTGAAAGTTAATCGAAAAATCTTCCAATGAAATTCAAAGTCAAGAAATGTTGCTCCGGTCGAAAAACAATATATTTTGTACCAGATTTGCATTTAAATTTTATCTTAATTTAATGTGACCTAAGTACAAATTTTTAACTCAAAAAATTAAGTGCTGTACTTTAAGTTATTCATAATTGTATGAAATATGGTTGCCACTGTCCCTCCGTATTCTCTCGGCTTCGCTTCGGCTCTTCGGTTCGGCATTGTTCAGCATTGTTGGTTCGTCGAAAGTCGAGGATTGCCGAGAATGCACGATTGTAACTTGTATTTTTTCGCCGGCTTGGCTAATTATAAATAATAAATAAATGACTAAAATTATTTTCTTAAATTTCAGCTTTGCAATTAATTTCATGTAATTTTTCTATTAAATACTAAAATTAATATACTCTATCTCTTTGTCTATTACATATATTTTAAAATAGAAATTATGGTCCTTGGTTGTACCATTTCTTATTGTCAACATTGAAATCAAATATTCTTTTCCCGGCGAACACAGTTTATAGAAAAATTTAATTTAACCTACTGCCTAAACCCATAATAATTTGAATATATTATATACATATATTGTATATTCAAATTATATATATGAGAATTACTTACCCTTACAAAAGCTTGGTTTAACATAATAAAACTTTATTTCTGTCAGAGTATTCCTTTACATATTGATGGGAATGATATTTAATTATATAAAGTTAAGTAGAGCTCTTTAAAATTTGATTCTTATAAATATTACAATTTTGATTTGCTTCAATCCATTAGGGTTCAAAAGGTAAATAACTTGTTCATATTTTCACTATACTTTTGACACTCATCCTTTCAATATTTTTCAATATTGTTTATTCCTATACTGATATAAGTATTTTGAGCCACTAATAGTTTTGTAAAGTTTTTATAAAAAAGCTAGTGGTTATATTAATAAGTTTTCCTCTCAAAGTTGTGGTTTTATTATTTTATATATATGCTCTATTTTCGTTAAAAATATTATGAATATTTAATAGTTAATTTAATGAAAATTTAAGAAAGTACTTGCGCAAAAAAAAAAAGTTTTAAAATATGAATAAACTGTTATTATAAATTGAAAATATTTTAGTTTTCATGCTTCTTTACGAAAATATCATTAAAAGAAATGTTAACTGACTGAATAAATTTAAAATAAATATAATTGGTATTATTCTAAATTTGCAATATTTTAAATCAATTAAAAAATGAAACACAATAATTAAAAATTTAAAACCACTTACGACTTGAAAATGATATATACATTATAAACATAACCTCCACTTTCCTTATGTAATACATTGAATATATTACAACTTTACAAACCTCCAGTAACTCATCATATATTGACTGTAGATTACACACTCGAAAACATACTGTAAAATGTCCTGAAAGAAATTAACACATCATATTTCAAGACTTCAAACGTCAATGTTTTTAAGTCTTTTTTAGGGTTGTCAAATTTTGTAAAAAAAGGGACGGAAGACGACCCCAAGCTCCAATTATATGCATTGCTTACACAAGGGAACGTGGTGGGAGCAAAAATCTTACGCATTCTGTGAACACTGGGTTTATTTTCTAAGGCGACCTCGATACCTTAATGTTTTTAAAAAAATCTGCAAACAAATGCTCAAGAAATGTTCGAACGCATGCAAAAGTGTACAGATCATAAAGGAGAATACTTTGAAAAAAAATAAAGCTATTTCTGATGACAAATTACTGTTTTTCATTATTAGGCTTGAAATATAAATAGTGTCCCCCGTAAGTATTGAATACGACTTTTGTAAACCAATATATACGATAGGATGTGTGGGCAAATATGCGGTACTAACCCCATATGGGGCAAAATATAATATAATAAAAAATAATTACGAATATGACCATATAGGTGAACCAGCGCTTAAAAGGAAAAAGCTAAACAAAATGTCGCTTGGAAAACTAGAAGCAATTTCTAATTTTTATATTTTCAGCGACGATTAAACAAAAACCTGGTGGGGGAAGTGCAAATTTATGTAATATGCGACTCAAATTTATCCAATGCAAAAGTTAATTTGTATGAATGGACATACTCCTGCGGAAAATATCATCAGCGTGAACATTTAGCCCGAAATTGTTACGAGCCACAGCGAGACCGTTATTATAATCCATGAATATTTTTCACTAAACCCAGACTAAGTCTTTTCTCATTATATAAAAATTACTTCCGTTATTATAACTATCATTTTATTGTTTTATTAATATTTTTCTCGTTATTCTTATTTTTCTCATAAAAGAAATGCGGTCTAAAAATTTGTAAAATTTTTTGGGCCTTAAAAAATCCCAAAATCGTACTATTTCGTCGTAATTGCAAGAAGAAGGAAAATAGGGCGGCGAATCATTGTCAAGATTTTAGCTACTTGTATTAAACATTCACCCTTAGTTGTATAATGTAATAAAACAATGAAATTTTATTCGCAAATGAAATTATGGATTTTTCATGATGAAACATACCCTTTAGTAAAGATTCTGCGGGGCAATGATTTTTTTCCGCCTCTGCTACAAAAGTTGCGCGTATTAATAAAAAGCCCCTCACACTATTTGTAAAATTGATTGCTCGAAAACTATAAGTTCGAGAAAATTGGGTTTTGCAACTATTGTTGTGCTTCAAAGAATCTGTCTTTTCCTATGCACGAAATATCTATATTTGCATTTAACATTACTTTACACTGAGAGACTTTTCGTTAGAATAAATCGTAAAAGTGAATCATATTTTAGTATAATATCGTTTCAAAGTGAGGCAAACAGGGTTCACGTATCAGAAATTAATATAGTGGTTTTCAAGCGGCGAAATTAATATTTTCGTTTGAATAAATGGAATATATGTTTTACTAACTGCTATAAAACCTACGAGAATTTGAAATTTACTATATCAAAGTTTCGAAGCGAAACAAAGAATATGTGAATCTGAAAACCACTATATGAAAAATCACTCACTCCACCAAAAAGTTTGACCTTCAGAAGGGACGTCTCCGGGTTATGGATTGTGGTGTCTTTTTCTAACGCGTGCGAAGCAAGAGGAAGATACAGGGGAGAGCTTTGGGCACTCAGAAGAGGGGAGGTTTCAGTGGAAACACACACAAATATTATTATCATACCTTAGTTATGTTCATATATATTCAAGTACACAATGCTACACTATTTATATTCGCATACGCTTGAAATTAAATTTCAGAATCGCCTTTGGGTTCGAACCCCCTAACTCTACCTATATCTACATTAACTAAACGCATTCCTAACGCCTAAAGCCTCTCAGCTATTCTCCCTTGCCATATTCCGAAATAAATGTCGCTTATAAGCCATTACTGAGTTGGGGGTTGGGCAGACTTGGATTCGAGTCTACGAAGCTATTCGGATAACGTCGGAAGTACTCGGACGACATTCTCAAACAAATTATATGAAAAACCGAGAATTAACGTTTTGATTTTTGCTGCGCGTCGTGAGGTCTCTGGCAAGTTCATATTCATAATATGAATTTCTCAAACATGCTTTCCAAAATGTGATATTCATTATTTATCTTATTCAAATTATTTTTAGACAACTTAGTAATCATAATATCATTTTATCGTACTTTCAATTTCTCGAATAGAGATTCATAATATTTAGTATTTAAAATACTACTTTATCTTCTTCATATATATTAAAGACCGTTATGACTATATCAAACTTCGATGTCATAATATGAATAAGTATAACAAAGCTTCGGCTTTCCCCATTTTGAAACGATATTATACTAAATTTTGATTCATCTTTATCATTTACTCTAACGAAAAGTCTCTCAGTGTATGACCAATTAAATTTTTGCACGATTTCTTAGATAATTATAGAATAACTTATAAACAAATAAACTTCGCGAGTGGATTTTTATACATCTTTATAGCAAATTTTCCGCTCTACAACTTTTGTTCGAAAACTTTTTGCCTCCGAAGAAATCGTTTCCGGCAATCCACGATCAAATGCAAAAAAGCGTACTTTTACCCCCCCCCCCCCCCAATCCAATACAGAAGCGTACAAAAATCGCTGTCCAATTTATGTCAAAATTCCTATCACATCGACAGCAGAAGTGACCTTTTACTGGAAAAATGTGTTGAATGGTAACTTGTAATTTGTTTGTCAAATGTGAGAGGAATCTATGAAAATTATGACGACAACTGTGAAACGCATTTTATAGAATCTTCAACTTCTTTAGACGCATCACATTCGATGCCATCTGCAAAACCAATCAGTATTAATATCAAAAAAATTACCGAAGTGAAAAAATTTTTGCGATATTTAACACCAAATGGGAAAAGATTTTTTGACTCTTCACTAGATAATATGGACATGATAAACAAAAATAGGACTCGCGAATCGGCTGATAAAAATGTGATCGCTGAAACGAAAGCGAAAAAAACTAAGCGCACAAAATTATAATGTTGATGAAAAAGGTGTGTGCTTTTCTGAAAATAAAACAAAATGAATCCTTTTAATTTTATGGAAACACCTGTCGTCAACGTATCCTACCTGATACGCAACTACACTGAGAAAAAATCCTGGGCATAGTGACGTGATATATGTAGTTGAAAATGTCCTTAACTACTTTTTGTGGCTGAATTCAAGCAATGGTTGACCCGTCAATGTAGGTACTAAAAGTGGTCGCAGTGACTAAGTAATGTAGTCACAGCGACTATGTAATGTTGTCACAGTCACTATATATAAGTGTCAACTATAAAGTTATGTTAAATCAAATTTCTAAAATCAAATGCATGGAATCACTACGTGGAACATTGTATTTTTCATAGCAGCTCTTTTGAAAATCTGTTTATCGGCATCTGTAGAGCTGATTGAAACTTTAAAAGTAGTAGGATTTAAAATCACAGTTTCGAGCCGCTCGACACTTCAAATCAAATTCTCAAAAGAGTTGCTATCAGTTGCTATGAAAAATAATATGCATTACTCGAAACAATACACAGCGAATTCAACGAGTGTGAAGTTTGCTACACTGGTTATAGCTACTACGTTATTCTAGCTATGACAACTCAATGTTTCAAGTTCACATAGCTAGGTTTAAGAGTTAAGGACAATTTCAACAGTGTTAACTAGTCGCCACGACCAGGTATTCAGAATATGGCTACCATGGCTACAAATCATGTTACTGTAGCCATGGGTCAAGTAGCGACAACAAGTATCCCTCGTTACAGTCACTTTTTTATTTCCAACAACATTATCCCTAGTCATTATGACCAGATGCTATTTTTCTCTGTGTAGTGATCCTCCGGAAATGTAGACAGTAGCAGAAATTTAAACGGTATTAAGATTGTTTATAACGAATTTCAATTTTAAAATAAAAATTTTATTTGCATTTATTTGCAATATTTTTGCCAATAAATTTAAATCAGAAAGTTGTAGATGTCTCAAAATTCTACAAAAAACATGTGTAGTTTTTCTTACTCATTCCAACAGTGTCCGAGATACAGCGTGTGAAAGGTCGGTAAATAAAGAAAACGGTTTTTCTACGGCGCGCTCTATATTTGCTTTGGAAACCTTGTGTAAGGTAAAAGCACAAATAGCCGGACGTCTAAGGAAATGTCATTCAATTTTTTGTATTAATCGTTCTAAATGTGATGCGGAATCAAGAATTGCCGCCATTATTTTGATGTATGTTTCCTCCCTACTATAACAAAAAGTCCAGAGTTGTGCTAAATCTGAATAATCCATCTTAATAATTCTCTTCATTAAATAATGCTCTGGAGCCAATTGTCGGATGGGAAAAGTGAATTGATCCAATAGCCAGACAGCGCTGCACCAATACGCGGACAAGAGAATAATATAATTTGATTGATATGCATTTGATATTTTTTAAGCATAATAAACACTGGGAAATATTTAAGGAACCATTTTTTAGGTCTACGCTTGTAAAAAACAATATTGAAAAGATTTTACAAATAGAATTGTTAATGAACTTCATTCTTTTGAGGCCTATTGAATAAGTTTGATTTATTTTGCCAATTTTTTTTCTATGAACTTTGCTTTACATTTACATAATAAAATATTTATTTAACACTTCTGATTCTTCGTTTTTTTGCTGGTTTTTTATTCCATTCTTCTTTCTTTCTTTTCAAAGATTCTTTCTTTTGATCCTGCTTTTGATTTTCCTTTAACGTGGCTTCTCTTTTTTCTTGCTGTTCCTGTTTTTTCATTAATGCAGCTTCTTTTTTCTCTTTCTGTTTTTTTTTAGTGTAGCTTCTTTCTTCTCTGTCTCTTCCTGTTTCTTCCTCAAAAAGCAGTGCAATGTAATGCCGGACACGCGTTCGGTTATTAGGCAAAACGAATATTCATTGACCTAATAACCGGATTTAAAATATTTAATTAAAGGAAAATGTTTTTTAATTTTGAAAAATATTATGGTTTATATAAAGCATTTGACCTTACTGTAATACGTATTAAAATGACAAATGAAGGTAAATGTAAATGTTATTTGCTTAACAAAGACAACGCGTCAGTTAGTTTAAAGAGCAGATTTCGCTACATTTCAGTGATCCCAGAACGTGGGAGCTGGCGGCCCCCACCATAGACCCCACCAGCTCATGGCTTCTTCCTCGCTCGACTGCCATAGGTTGGTTGAGTGAGGAAGACACAATGAGCTCGAGGCATCTATGGTGGGGGCCGCCAGCTCCCACGTTCTGGGATCACTGCTACATTTCGACCAGCCTTGTGCTTCAGTAGAGAAATTTTTTTTTCTTGGCAAAGTTTTAATTTATAATTCAACAAATTTTTCACTTTTTTAAAGTGTACGTTTCGAGGTTTGTATACGGTACACAAAGATAAAGATAAGTGATTAATAAATCTCTAATTTTGAGAAAAATTCATGGCTCTGTCCGGCTATTGGGTACTGTCCGGCTATTGGTGCTTTTACCTTATGCAAGATTTATCTTGCGATAAACATTGCTTCGCGAATATTGTGCCATGGCTTTAAAAATAAATCGAACAATAAAACATTACAAAATATTTCTTTCTTTCATTCAAATTGTTGTCTAACGGAAATTTGGCATTTGTTTTATTCACACTGTTTTGAAAAACTGATTTCCTTAAATTCTCGCACGCTGGTTACTTTTTCTTATAACATTAACTAAAATACTGAAGAATTCTATTCACATACATTATTATAAATTTATAATAACTAAATCAAACAACATTAATTAAACATACTTGAAAGTAATGGGACTCATAAAACCTAGTTATTAAATAATATAAGTTTATATAAATTCTTTCATTAAATAATATTATTTCGAAAATTATCGAGCCTAATTCGCCATTGACAGCGATGCCTCTCTAAATCTGAATCAGTCGAAGTCTACTGATTATCAGTTAAATTTGACTGATTCAAATAGCTAAAAAGAGGTTACTGAAAATCAGTGTAATTTGAATGATTCAGATTCAGAGAGTGAGCAACATCTAACTTCGACACAATATAGACCTGAAAGTAAGTAAAAATGTATTTCAATACTAATTTTATTTTTATACTTGTGCATACTAATTTGTATCATTGACAAGTACCTCTAAAAAGTAACATTTTTGACTATTTTAGCAAAAACACTGGAATAATTACGCGCGTTATTTCAAGCGTACCGACCTTTCAATCGTTGCAGCTCGGGCACTGTTTGAATGGGTAAGAAAAAATACACATGTTTTTTGGATAATTTTTAGAGATCTAAAACTTTTTGATTTGAAATTATTGGCAAAAATCACTTTTTGGTGGTCAAATACGGTAAAACTGATTTTTTGTACCTTCGGCGCCCCCTATTTCTGTGGGTACTAACTGCAGAAAGTTCGGCTTGTGAACAAAAAGGTTGCGAATCTTTTTTTAAGCATTTTTTGTTCTTACATTTTTTCGCCTCCGACCAATATAATTCGAGTAAAATCGATTCTACAATTTTTTTAAAATGGCGGATGGTTCCTGAGGAGTAGGAGGAACACAAACTTGGGGATCTTACTTTCAGATCTCTCCGAACAACTTATCAAAAGCTCAGCCTGTCCGGAATTTTTTAAATGTACCCCCTTTAATTCTGACAATTTGACAATTTGCCCAGAAGAATTTTCAAATCAATTGCCATAATCCTCGAAATGTTGTTTTATTAAATGTCAGCGTTTTATGGTCTGTTGTTTGAATCAATAAGTTTTTAACAATCTATCCACCTGATAATTAAAAAAATAAACAAATAAAATAAAAAAGTTTTTGTAATGCCCAGCATATGTTCCAACGTTTAGAAAAGGCTCACAGCCATCAATTCATTCATATGCATGTATATGAAAGAAGCGCAACGTTCTTTTTTGTGCGTTTGAGAACCCTTTTATATTGAGGTATCGCGACCATTCAAAGGGTACTTTTATTTGTATATCCTTCCGTATCTCTTGCAACATAAGTTACATAAAAAATTGCAAAAAAAGTTTAGAAAAGTTCTTTTATATTGCGAGGGAAGCTGCTCGCATTTAATTGAGTGCACACGTGATAGTAATGTGTAGATTTTTTTGCTTGCGCAACCGTCACCTTTTTTACGCTCTTTTACCGATATAGCTTGGAATATCATGTTAGTCAGAGCATTTAAATTAATCAGATACCAAAGTCATTTCACAATTTCGTAGTTTGACGACATGTAGTGGACTTTTTAAAAGTACTTGCTAATAACTATAGCTTTTATGTAATTTAGCACAATAATATATATGAATAATAATGTAATTATCGTTTAACTACACACCCAGAGAAAAGTTTTTCTGACAAATTCTGAAAGAGAAGATTATTCTGAATGAAAAATTTCTGAATCTCAGAAACTTCTTCTAGTGTAGCAAATCTTTGCTTTCAAATTAAATAAAATTCCTTCGAAACGGAGAAACTTTTTACACTTTAAAGACTGGTCTTTAATTCTGAATTAATAAGGAGTAAGACACTAATTCACATCGGTACAGGGACGAATCTAGAAAAAAAATTTGGGGGGGGGGGGTCCGATCGAAAAATTTAAAAATAAAAGATATTTCGGCTTTCACAAAACGTGACGTTAGAATTGTGTTAGACAAACTCGAATTTTTTCGCTAGTGAGATTTGAGGGAGTCTGATATTTCGGGGGGAGGGGGTCCGGACCCCCAGGACCACCTCCCTGGATCCGTCCCTGCATCAGTAAAAATGTTTACTTATAAAATTTGTCATTTTTTACTAATGACGCTTGTAGCTATAAAGTTTTGGAAGAAATTAGCTCAAAATGATTAGTGAAAAGTAGAAATTCTTACTTAATTAAATTAAGTGACTGGCTGTACACCAATTTATATTTAAAGAGCGTATATCAGAGAAACGTTTGTTTGGTCAGAGAATTTTTCGTCTGGGTATATAACAATTGCCAACAATATATAATTGCGTATTGAGTATTAAAAACATTGCTTAAATAAACTGTCTATAAAACAACAATGTCGAATAGAAAATGATGAATTTCAATTTTAAGGTTTACCAGGGCAAAATTATCCGCTAGGGAATTTTTTTTGGAAATAACATTACTATTTCGTAACTAAATTAATTTTTTTCACACAGGATAAATTAATTTTATGAGAGGGATTATATTATAAACAAACAATTTGAAAAGTTACGTTTTAATAACAAATTTATAGAAAAACAGTTTTGATGACGAAAGAATGGAAGATCCGTCAAACGAAATATTACATTCGTGATATATAAGTCGATATATACTAAAACTCAACTTAACCCTTGCTTACCACACTTCTCTGGAGTGAAACGCTTACCACACATGGGTCCAAAGGACCCAGGCGAGAAAAATTGTTATAAAAAATGAAAAATTACATATATTGACTTGAAAATTTTTTTAAAACTTCTTGAATACTTACTTAAGAAGACTCTATAGGTTATATAGCCAAAAATTAAATTCAAATATATTTTAAAAAATGCTAAAGTAAAAAAAGTGGGAAAAATGGCTATTATTACTAAAGAATTCATAATTTTTTGAATTTTCCATATTAAGGGCTAAACATTTAGGGCAGTCTTCTACCAATGTACCACTACAAGAAAAAAAATAGAAGTTTAGTGGATCTTTAAAAAAGTATATTTATTTTGGAGAATGAATGACTAAAAAAAAGTGGAAAAATGAAATAGGCGTTTTTGTCAAAGTACACTATTGTATTATCTATTACAAGATGATATTTATTGATAATATTCTCAAATTATCACATTTACATAAACTGTGCATGGAATTAATAAAACATAATATGAAAGTAATCTTTTTTCCAATGTAAATCACAGCAATAGCTGCACATAACGACGCTGTGCTCTTGGCAAGTAGCACGTTTACAAGAAACACAACCAGTTTTTGTTTTCCTATCTTTTTTCGTACCACAAAGATCACATCGTCGCTTTACATCGAATTCAACTCCCTGTATAGACTCTGAATTTGGTTGATCGATTTGTAATATTGCAGCTATACCAATTCTGATGTCCTTGCGCAAAGTAATAATTTCAATATACCTACGCTGTAAATGTGGTTTTAAAAGAAGCTTATAAATTTTATCAAAGCAGTCTATGGCAGTCACTTTTTCTTGAACATTGTTGATTTTGTTTTTCCATAAGAGGAGAATACGTGCATTGACAATTGCTTGATCCAATATGCCACGTAAATATCTTTCTGGCCATCGATTACTTCGACCACTCACTGTGTATGAGTGGCATAACTTATCGAAGTTATCCGTTCCGCCTTTTGTTTTATTATAATGTCTTATGACATTCGGCTTTTTATCAGTAATTTCTACCGTATGCAGAAAAGAGGAAATCACTAAAACCATTTTCTTTGTTTTCTTTTTTTTTGGTACATACGAGACAAGAGTAAGATTTGCTCTATGACAAAATTTGAACGATGGCCGCTCCTTTGGTGCAACTTTGAATTCTGCAGGAATCTCTCTCTTGTTTTTTTTATTGTGCCTGTGATTTTTATATTGTAAGGCTCCTTTGGCATACGCTCAAGCAGTGGTACAGAGATATACCAATTATCAGTAGTAACAGATCTATCGGTATTGTAAATCGGGACAGTCACTTGCCTAAAGTACACTTCGGAATTTTCTTGCCTGGTATCAAGTCTAGGGAAGTATTTTTGCCGAGATAAAGTATGGCATATATCATGTATGAAGTGAGATTATTTCTAGACCGTACAGTTTCTAATGAATATATTCCAAAAATGACGAATTGGCGCAAAACGGTCATTTTTATCTCTTGTATGTTTGTCATGAAAACGTATACAACTTGATAAAGACTTATGCCATTCTTCTTACTCCACAAACGATAATCGTTGACATCTGCAGATTTCCATACGCCCGCATAATACGAAATTCCCAAATACGCCCTTATTTCCAAATCATCCGTATGATGATGATAATTTTCTACTCCGTCGTCTGCAACGAGCATTACACACTCGTCCTCAATTTTCAAATTAGTGTTTGTAACAATAACATCAATCATGTCCTGAGTAAATAGACAACTCCAAATTTCTTCGATAGTGTTAGCATTTAGAGCATTGCCTTTAGGGCCTGGTACTCGTGGTTCTGCTGCGGGAGCAAGTCGATCTGAATTACGAGAAGGTGCTCTCGTGTCCCAAACAAAACCATTTTTGCCCTTCAACTTCGAGCTTGGGCGTCCTCGAGCACGTGACTGAAAAGGCCGTTCGTTCAAACTAGCGTCCTCCATGTCTACGTCATCATCAGAATCATTTTGTTCGAAAGAAGCCGAAGAATCAGTACCACTGTCACTGCTTTCGCCATTCACCTCCTGGTCAGATTATTTTACAAGTGCTTCTTTCAAATCAGCAAACAATTCTTCGCGTATGCTACGCGACCGTAAATTGTACGCCATCTAATTTTTGAATAGCAATATTTTTTAGAATTTCAAATATTTATTCATAGAAAAATTACGTGCAGTATAATGTTGAATGAATACGTTGAATTGGAAGCATTGCTCGATGAGGATCCGTGCCAAACGCAAGAAGAGCTTGCTTCAGCATTAGGAGTTGCCCGCCAAGCCATTTCTAAGCGATTGCATGCGTTGGGAATGATTCAAAAATGAGGAACTTGGGTTCCTTATGATTTGAGGCCAAGGGACGTTGAGCGTCGTTTTTTCGCCTGTGAACAACTGATTCAGCGACAAAAAAGGAAGGGTTTTCTTCATCGCATCGTCACGGGCGATAAAAAATGGATTCATTACAGCAACCCAAAGAGAAGAAAGTCATGGGAACTGCCCGGTCATGCTTCTACGTCGTCAGCTCGGCTGAATATTCACGCTACGAAGGTTATGCTGTGTATTTGGTGGGACCAGGTCGGTGTTATTTATTATGAGCTGTTGAAACCGAACGAAACCATCACTGGAAAACGATATTGAATGCAATTGATGCGTTTGAGCCAAGCACTGCGCGAGAAACGGCCACAATACGAACAGAGGCACAAAGAAGTAATTCTACAGCATGACAACGCTCGGCCTCCCGTTGCCAAACCCGTTAAAACCTACCTTAAAACGCTTAAATGGGAAGTCCTACCCCATCCGCCGTATTTCCCAGATATTGCGCCATCCGATTATTAATTGTTCCGGTCGATGGCACATGGTTTGGCTGATCAGCAGTTCCGCTCATATGAAGACATCGAAAAATGGCTTGATTCGTGGATAGCGTCAAAATATGGATACTTTTACCTTAACGGTATTTGATCTCTACCAGAAAGATGGGCAAAAGTTGTAGCTATAACGATGGGCAATACTTTGAATGATTCATTTGTAACCATTTTTTCACAATAAAGTTTCATGTTCATAAAAAAAAACAGCGTCAATTTAGTTGCGGGCCTAATACTATTCTTGATTACATAAAAAACTACGTACCCAGACAAAAAATGGTCTGCAGGAAATTCGCATATCTTTTCAAGATAAACAATTTTGTCTGCAACATTTTTCCCGTATCCTATATATTTCGTCGAGAAAATTCAATTTTTTATTTTCATGAAAACGTTTTTGATTAATAAATAAAAAAATATAACTCTTTTGAAAATATAGTCTGAAGCTAATATGTAGATTTTTTTTTTAAACAAACAATTTTGTTTCTTAACATTTTCTTCGTATCTAGCATAGGTTCCGCGGGTAGTGTATTGGCTCGAGAGAGGGGGTTTTTTGGTTTTAACAGGTATGCCTAGACCCGTCCTAGGAGAGTCCTGTACAACGTCTATAAAAGATATAACTCCTATAAAAGAACATTTAAGACCAAAGTTGTAGATGTTTTTGAAATAAATTTTTTTTTATCTTTACATTATTTCTGTTGCTCGTATATTTTGACGGAAAAATGATATACCAATTTATAGGGCACTCTTCACGCAATGGGAAGATGCCCCTCTATAGAGCCCCCTGCATTTGTTCACCGATTCATCGGGACACTTCGTCAAGGTACCAGTCCAAGATAAGGCGCTTGTTTGGGTCGCGGACGGGTATTATCAGAAGTTATATTGTTTTATGTGCCTCCGGCGCGTAAACTCGTTTTTACGCTACAGTTTAGAGTAGCGTTATGTTGTGTATTACGATACAGAGGAATATAATCTAAAAATTAAACTGCGCATTTGCCTATAACCATACAGTGGAGCCTAATCTTCTTCTTATTATTCCTCTTCTTCGTACAGCGTTGGAACCGTACTGCCAAATCCTTGTAAATTTGAACTGCGCATGCTCTGTTACAATACGTTATTACTACACAAGATCGAGAAAATCAAAATGGCCGGAACTAGTCGCGAAATATCAAGTGCAATGGACGAGAATCCTGATGAATGCTAGATTAGATCCGAGTGTACGCATAAAAACTCGTATACGCACCGAAGTTACATAAAATAGAATATGTGCTAATGCACACAATTCGGGTAGTTACGAGACTCGCTTAAAATGCTCGCAGGACTGATCGCGCCTCGACTATGCCTTGGCTTCAATCTCCTCCGAGCATTGTCGCTCGTCGCGTAATAACCCTCATTACGCGCCTAGGCACATCATATACTATTATAACGAATTTCAAATTCTTTAAAATCAAAATTTAATTTGCATTTCTTTGCGATATAAGAGTTTTGAATTGTCTTCGAGGACAGTTGTCGGGAACGTATCCTATCTGGTACGTGAATAGTTATCTTGCGATAATGTTTATTATTATTATTATTATTATTATTATTATTATTATTATTATTATTATTATTATTATTCCCGGTCCTGCATTGGTTTCCTCGGAAACCAATCAGGGGGCCCTAGAACAGACCACTGGGCGCGTCCTCAGGTTGCGGATAGAGGGGCCCTGTACCGAGGGTTACTGCTGAATACGGATACAAAACGAAATAAGTAGTCGCGGACAATGTTCCAGGGATGGTCCCGAAGGAATAACCCCCAAGCCAAGGTGTTAACTACAGTGCCGAGGGCTGCATGGCACCAGGGAGTTGTGTCTCACACGGTTTCTCTAGGAAATCAGGCCACCTCCTAGAGTATTGAGGCCTTACCCCTGGATGCAAGGCTCTGCAGGAGCGGACCGAATACTTCCCTAGCTAATCGTGGGAATAAAAATGGAGTTTAAAAATTTAAATAAAACAATGTGTGAGGAGAAGTTTGGAGGCAAGTTGGACGTGGCGGAGGAGACGGTGGATGCATTCGAGACCGATAAGTCCCAGGGACGGCAGTACCGGGACTGGCTCCACGAGAGGAACGACAAGCATTTGGAGATCCTAAGGAAGGTAGAATCGGCCCTGGAGAAGATGGAGAACTTCTCCAGGACCAAGAAGAATATGCACCTACCTATCAGGGACGGCATACAGGAGGCAAAGAAGGAGCTCGGGGCGCTGCGGTATGATATAGAGGATACTGTTTGCTACTTCGACTCCTTCGAGTACCTGATGAGAGGCCTCATGGTACAGAAGGTGAAGGAGGTAAAACCACCAAAACAGAAGGAAGTTGCGGACAAGGGTAGCCAAACCCTCCCCCAGCCGGCTGCGAGGTCCACACCGGACACCCGCAAACGGCCGAGAGAGTCAACAGCGAGCCCGGAGGTGTCTGCGGCGAAGAAGCCGGCAGAGAAGAGGCCGAGAGCCTCCAACAAATAAAAGGAGTGGATGAAGGTCTCTAACAGGAAGAGCCTCCGAAATAAGAAAGAGAAAGAAAAGAAGCTCTTTACAACGCCGGAGAAATCTCGCCGTACGCACCCAGAAGCGATGCTCATTAAACCAGCAGAGGGAATGAGCTACGCTTCCATCTTGCGCGAACTCAAGAAGCGCGTCAACCCTGACGAACTGGGCGCCACAGTTCAGGGAATTAGGGAGACGCGCTCCAATGATTTGCTGGTGGAACTGAAATGTTCCACAAAAAGCAGAGAGAAGATCGACAATGCCTTCAAAGAGGTGGTTGGAGCCAGGGGGACGGTCCGCCATCTCATCCCCAGGATCGAGGTCGAGATCGCCGACCTGGAACCAACCATTGAAGCGGAAGACGTTGAGGATGCCGTCAGGAACTACTTCGACCACGGAACGGAGATGGAGCTAAGGGTGTCTTTAAGTAAAACACCCTATAGAGGAAACCGGAGGGCGTATGTGCTTTTGGAGGAGGCAAGGGCGCCGAAGCTGCTCAAAGGAGCCCACATCAAGATCGGGTAGGTCTCCTGCAGAGTTCGCAGGAAGAAGGAGGTGAATCGGTGCTTCCGCTGCCTTGGCTTTGGCCACATGGCGGCGGACTGCCGAGGGCCAGACCGCAGCAGGTGCTGCTGGAGATGCGGTGAGGAGGGGCATCTCGCGGGTTCCTGCACCGGGAAGCCGAGGTGCTTTCTCTGTGCCGCAAAGGAGAAAAAGCCTTAAGATGGCCCCCACCCTGAAGTAATCCCTAACGGCGGTTCCAGGGTGGGATTCGACGGCCTAGAGACAGGGAGGGAGTTTTAGTGGGTAGGGCTGCGCGAGCAGCAGAGTCCCACACACCAGGGGGGAACGGAGTTTCCTTGACGGTGCATAAAGCACTTCTCCCTTCATACAAAAAAAAATATTATTATTATAATTATTATAATTATTACTATATTACTATATTACTAAATTACTATTACTATACTATTGCTATTACTATTATAGTTATTTTTTTACATTAACAAAGCTTTAACGAGTATTGAAATATAAAAAGAATTGTTTAAGTTGAAACGTTTTGAAAATGTAAGGCATTTTTAAAATTTTTTTAATTGCACATTTTTTGGAATAAAGTGTATTATGTCAAATTTGAAATTTGTCTATTATTTTAGTTTTGCCTTCAAACTCTAAATGTGATCCAAGTATTTTACACAAGTCTCCACGACATGTATCGGCTATGCGGGTAAAGGCGTGTGATTAGAATTGCGTTAGGATGCGTGCGTGCGGGCAAGCGTTCGATTCTCGGTGCTGCGTGTTTATAAAAAATTGCGTTTCTGTAATGTACAGTGTTAAATGTAATAGTAAGTGCAGGATCATAGCACAGAAAATAATATTTTGCTTTTCACACTGTTCAACATTTTCTTCGACTGTCAAGTAGACTTTCGATGCCTGGTTTAGAGAAAATAAAACCCACGGTGTTTTAAATTTTCCGCGACTGTCACTTAAGCATTCGAATTTACGTTTTACATTTTCAGCGATTATCTATCATATTCTTCAATAAGGAGGTTCATAATATTTAATCGACTTTCTAACCTATCCACGAGTATTACACAAAGTCGATGGCTTTTTAAGCGACAAATTTTTTCCGTGTAGTTGAAAATCAATTGAGTTCTAAATGAGTTCTGTTGGGTTGAGTTAATGAGTTGAATCTTCCTTTTGTGGGTGTTTTGAGATGAGTCTTAAATAGGTTGTAGAATGTTGTGGTCCAATCGGTTTCAGTTTATTGATTTACTAATTTTAGTCATTTCAGTGGATGCTCCAAGTCGACTTCCTTTCACTTTCAACCATCGCTGACCTCGCAAATGAAAATTGTTAGAACTGGACTGAACTTGCGGTGTAAAGATTGATATACATAAAAGAGAAATTGACATATATAGTATTAATAATAGAGATTAAAAAATATTAGGATCGTTAATTACATATATGAATTAATAGACGTTGTAAAGTGGTACATTGATGGGAAGCATGAAAAATTTCTTTGATGAAAAAAAATAAACAAAATGGTAATTATATTTATGATTGCACTAATTAGGCATTGCTTAATTATTCTTGTCGGAAAAGGTGTTTCTTTTATGCAGAAAAAGTAAATATATCTATATTTTGTTAAGTGATAAAAAAAGATGATTCGAATCGAAACTAGCATTTATCTGAATAAAAAAAAAAAAAAATTTTTTTTTTTTTTTGAATGGACAGTTAATAAAAATAAAATAGATTGAATTAATTGTAAAGAATTCTACCCAAACATAATTTTTATTTGTGATAATATTAGATTTTTAATTTGTACTGAACAGAAGGGAAATCTTAAAAAATTTTTGATCCATTTGATAGATACTTGCTACTTTAAGAAGTTTACTTTACTCTGATCAAAAACATGAAATATATTGAAATAATTTCATTGCAATTTGAAAGTTCAGTGAACTCCTTAAATCTCCGAAAAAGAAAAAATAAGATTAGAATAAAATTACAAAAGTATTTTTTTTCGTTCAAAAACATTTCCTGGTTTACTTATTCTAAACGCTTATGTTTTGTGTAAAGTTTATATTATTTTGAGTTTGAATTGAAATTCAGTTCATCAATTTTTCATATTTATGTGTGATCTATTCAGCTGATTAACGTGAACTACTGTTGGTTTTCCTTTGATGTTAATTTTTTCGATTCCTTTTCCTAGTATATCTAAAACTTCGTAAGGACCTGTATAATGATTATCCACCTTTTAAATTTTTCTTTGTTTTATCAAAAATATATCATCTCCAATTTTTATTTCCAAAGGATTTATTTTTCTATCGTGGTACATTTTTGATTTAATTTTTTGCTGTTATAACATTTTCTCTCGCTTGAGTTTTTTTTCTTTTTTTTTTTTTGGTGAGGAGGAAAAATGGCAAAATCTTTTATAGACGTTGTACAGGACTCTCCTAGGACGGGTCTAAGCATACCTGTTAAAACCAAAAAAATCCCTCTCTCGAACCAATACACCACCCGCGGAACCGCCTTTCGGCTTTAAACTTCACGGGTGGTTGGTTCCATTAAAGTCGCGGACGACTCTTCTGTCATCCGTTCGATCGGAACTTCCATCCGCGGCCACACGCCCACTAGGCAAACCGACTAGCCGCACCACCCAGGGGAGAAACAAACAGATTCCTCCCCCGAAAGACGCGGCCAGCCAAGTCTACCCGAGACGCAGGGCTGCGGGTGCAGGCCCCGATGCGATTTCTACTGGTCCTCCCCGTTGTTTCGCTTCCGACGCCCATCAAGTTCTCTCGTCTTCATCACAAGTGTGACGAATGACTCGATGAGCTTCCAGAACTGCTTAGACTGGAGCATGAGAGGGCCATCGTGTCAGGAGTAAGCCCGAAACCCACTGCCTGACCGAGGGTCTCCCTTGACACACCCCATGTCTCTCGCTTGAGTTTGAATTTTATGCAGTTGCGTGACGAATCTTATCAAATAATCATCATAGGCTTGCAATTTTTCATTTTGTGTTGACGGGATAATTTACCAAAAACTAATTTATAAGGCGTACATTTTGTGGCTTCGTGTACACTTCTGTTGTATAAGAACATTGCTAATTCAAGTCAATCAACCCATTCTGTATTTTTTTAAACAAACTGTTTGAGATACTCTCCTAAAACATGATGTGAACATTGTAATGATCTGTTTGATTGAGGGTGAAAAGCTGTGGTATAATATTGTTTGATCCTAAAGCGTCTTGCTAATCTTTTTAATAAATTGCTTAAAAAATCTCTGCTTCGGTCCGTTAATACTCCTTTCGGTGATCCAAACATACAAATAAAATTTTGTTTTATGAATTCGATTATAGATCTTTGTGACATCTTTATGGCCCCCTAATGCTGAAGAGTGAGCTTATTCAATTAATTGTGATCTTTGTTCTTTTGTCGTATATTGCGTTATTCCGCTACAAATTATAATTTTTGTAAGCAAATATGCAAAAACTAAATCAACAATCAATCAATGTCATCAACTTGTAAATGTTTTGATTTGTTTTTGTTATGATCGATAGGGTTTCTTGAGAGAGCGTCCGCATTTATAGTATATTCATTTTTCCTGCCTTTTAAACTACATAAAAATCATATTCTTCGAGTTTGAACCACCAACGTGAAACACGTGAGCAAGAATCCTTAGAGTTTGGAACAAAACTAGTGGTTTATAATGAGTTGCTAGGGCAAATCTTCTTGCACATAAATAAAAACCAAAATGAGTTACACAAAATATTATAGTAGGAGCTTCTATTTCATATGTATCATATTTTTTCTTAGTATCACTTAGACTACGTGAAGCATATGCTATTGGCTATCGAAAGCTGTTTGTTGTTTTGCAGTCCAATTAAAAGGTAGTTTTTTCTTCATAAGTTGATTGTAAGGACTTGTAATTTTTGAAAATCTATCAATAAATTGTCTGTAATACCATGCGAAGCCTAAAAATTCTTTAACATTTTTCTGTGTTTTTGGGACTGGAAAGTTTTTTACAGCTATTATTTTGCCTGGATCTGGACGTACTCCATTTTTATCAATTATATGGCCTAAATATCCTACTTCGGGGCGTAAGAATTCGCATTTTTTTGGTTGTAAATTTCTAAGTCTTGCTGCTAAAATGTATAAATTTAATTTCGTGCTCTTCTAGGGTATTTGCATATATAACTATGTCATCAAGATAAACAAAAATTTCTGTTCCGGTTAATCCAGTTAATGTTAAATCCATATATCTTTAAAACGTGGCTGGTGCTGCTTTTAAACCAGAGGGCATTCTATCGAATTCGTTATGACCGTTAGGTGTAAAAAATTTCTTTCAGAATGAGGTTTCTTAGGAACTATCCATACTGAAGTGTTATATGGCGAGTGTGAAGGTTTTATTATTTTATTTTGTAATAATTCATCGATTGTCTTGTAACTTCCTTCTCGTAAATAGGGGAAAATATACATTGTCTTGAAATATTCGGAGAGTCATCTACAGTTGGAATTAAATGTTGCAATACATTGGTAGCTTTAAGTGGTTCTTCTGAGATTTAAAATCTGTCTGCAGTATTTTTAATTAATTTTTCTACATGTTCGTATTCATCTTGATTTAAATGGTCTAATCGAAGAAGCTTTTTAATGCATTCTATTCTATTTATTACATTCTGGTTCTTCAAAGTAATCTAGCTGTAACTGTTCGGGCTGGAACAGTTAACGTCTTTGTAGATTCAAAAGGGTAACAGTGGTTCTCAATTTCTAAGCATTTTGAAGTATAGTTTATATTTACACTATTATCTTGAAAAAATTCTGATTCTAATACTCCATCTTTTTCTACTGGGACTTCATTCGGAATAACGTTAAATATCGTTGGATAACCGAAAATGTTTATTTTTACCTGTCCTAATGTGTAAAGTGGTAAATCATTAATTCCTGTAAGTTTTAATATGTTTTGTTTATTTATTGGTACGTCAGGGCTGAGAATTTTTTGTTTAATCAAATTCTGAGCAGCGCCAGTATCAATCATCACGCGTGTTAAACTTTTTAGACCTTCTGTTGATATTTGAATTTATGGGTTTGAAGTAGATTTTTGAATATTTATTGTTGTTGTTGTTTGACTGACAAAAGTGGATGCCAGTGATTCTAGATTTATGCATTCCTCAGTACACCCGTGCTGGGGAGAACTTTGGAGTTTTTCAGATCAGGTGATTGTAATTTTTTATTTGGTCGTATTTCACAGTCTCGTACTAAATGACCAGGTTTTTTACAGTAATTGCAAATTATTTCTGTGTGAGTTGGATTTTTCTTTTCATATTGTTTATTATGATTTTTGAACTGTCCTAAGTTAAAATTTGTGTACCGTCTTGGATTTAATTGTCTATTATTATTATTATTGTACAAATTTCTAGAATAATTATTGTTATTGTTGTTGTATCTTTGTTGCAAAAAATTATTATTTCCATTATTATTTTTTCTATTTTGTAAAAAAAGATTGTTATTATTATTGTTCTTATAATTTTTACTTCTTAACAAATTTTTATTTTGAAAATTATTGTAATTGTTTCTTGCAAAATTATTATTACTACTTATTTTACTATTGAAATTATTATATCTTTGTTGGTCGGGATAAATAAAATTAAGTTCTTGTTTAAAAAGAACTGCTTCTTGAGCTTTACATAAATAAAAAAAATTGTCAGTAGTGTAACCTGTTTTTTCACAAATTAAGGGAGTTACTCACCTACCCACCTAGTCAAAACAGGGTTAAACACGCAGGTTGACTACAGGAGTACTTGATCTGGCAACGTCGCATTTTGCTTTTTCGTGTGCGCTCGGATGTACAGTAGCACATATGGTCACGTCAGTACCTAAGAAATGTTTCTATGACATGAAATTATACAATGAATTAAAAAGCTGCACATCTGTCTAAATGAGGAAAAAAATGATTGCCTCTGACATCACGGTAGCTATGGTTATCGATGCATACAAAGAACATGGTTTTGATGGATTATCTCGTTTTTTTGGTGCTGATAAAAACGGGAAAATTCGTGTGACAAGTTATAGGAAAGTTAAAAATAAAATCTGATTATCTGAAAACAAAATACTAATTTACTTCAGTTTAGTTGGTATATATTTATTGTATATGTATCAAATATTCTAAATAATAATTAATGAACGATTGTGATGATAATAGATATGTATTGAAAAATTGTTATATCGATTCAAGACTGTGAAAATAAGACAAATTTAGTATGTCATTGAGAAAAATTTTACGTATCACGTATCATGATATGTATGTAAATAAAGTTGTTTGTATGTACTTAATTCATTAATTTATTATACGAATAATTAATATGTTATATTCCATTTATTAAAAAAATGATTTTCATAAAAAATTTTAATCATAAGTTAATACGAGCTGTTGAACAGATATAACGCATACATTTCAAATTTCGCGCACATAACCTACGAATGCAACGTTGCCACGTACCTAACCAAAGACCAAAATTACACCAATTTCCAATCTTCATCGTATTTCTTATTACTTTTAGAACCCACCTTTGAATGTTATTAAGGTTAATAACTATTTCTGAACATCTTATCTTTCTACTGTTCAAATCCAATGATGATCTGTTCGTCAGTTAAAAAGATATCAATGATAATGCACGACATATTGAATCAGCTAGAGGGGCGCAAAATAGGACTACGAATATATCACTAAAAAACCCAACTCAGACCTTAAAATTTCGTACGGATGATTTTTTATTATATTCTAACGCTCTGCAAAGTTTAAGACTTTTCTGTTCGTTAATTCTTCATCCTGAGTAACTCCCTTAAACAAATAATGTTGTCTTCAAGTTCTACGTTGAACTGGGTAGTTTTATTATTTTTGTTATTGATTGGTCTGTCAGTTTTTGAATAGACCTTATTTCTGTTTCTTTGTAGTGCAGAATTTGCATATAATCTTCATTCTATATCAATACTGTCGTTAATAACTTCTTTAAACGTATCCTCTTCTTCTATACGAATTTCTCATTGAGGACGCAAACCACGTATAAAGCATTGAAGTACACCCTTTCCAAAATATTGCTTCGAAGTATTATCTACCTGACCGCCATTATTGAGTCTGTGAACATCTTCGATTCTATCAGCAATTTCTTTAATGCTTGCGGTATAGAAAAGTACGTTTGGTTATGTGCATCAAAATTTGCAAGTTCGGTATTTTTCTTAGCTTGATTGTGTGTAATAGGATTTTCTTGACTGGGATTTCCTTAATTCACTAGGATTGGGGACCGACATAGGTCATTATAAAAAAGAATCTACTATTGATACGTACATGGAGACAATTTTGAAACTGCAATATGCATAAATATTTACTTTAATCAACCAAAAAATGATTTCAAAATATCTTTTTTCTTTTCACTCAAATAATTATTTTGAGAGCTATTATTGTGGAGTATCCAAAACTATATTTCAATATATCTTATTTTAATATAAAAAAGGTCTTTTTTTGTAATTTTTCTAATTTATAAATGAATCGAATAGAGTTTCAAAATGTCCATTGGACTAAGAAAGTGTCTCCTTTTTCGCCACTTCTAATTTTTTCTCATAATTAATTTTTGAGTTATTAGAAGGAAAATTCAACCAATTTTCCCATGCTCGTTTCGGTTTTATGTTTGAGTGCAATTCAATTGGAGTAAATTCAGTAGTTTCGTGGTGAGTTCAATTTATGCAGCCTTCAATAATTCAGACCAAACTCCACCAAGAAATATGATTCTGTTCAATGACAGACCTGAAAAATCTGGATAGTTCTCTGTGGATTTTTTCCACTAAGTCACTTTATGGACATTTTAATGAAGAGAATACGTGTTTTATTACATTTCTCTTCAAAAAGTCTGACCAAATCGGGGACGTGAATTGTGTACCATGCTCAGAAACTATTTTCATTGACTTCTCATATTTTGGTGAATGGTCTTCGCTTAATTTATTTATTAAAACCTTTGTATTTGATCGTCATAGTGGATATAAAACTAGAAATTTTGAAAAGGCGTCTATAATGGATAAAATATATTTAAAACACTTTCAGACGACGGTAATGGGCCATAAAAGTCAATCGATAAAATTTCATTTGGCTTCGTTAACAGATAATTTCGCATTTCTGTAAAACAAGTTTGATTCGTCACCTTATTTCTTTGGCACGATTCACAAATTGACAGACGTAGTTTGTCTATCTTGTCTCGCTTTGGTTAATAAAAGCATTCTGGTAACATTTTTATAACCTTCATAGGGCCAATATGCGCATGCATTCGATGATATGCATCTATTAAGTCATGAATGATATTTTCGATTCAACATAGCCGTTCATTTTCCCCATCGGTAAAATATAAAAGATTCTCATGGATTTCACATTTGTCAGTTTTCTTTTCTTCTACGTCCTTTTTTTCTGTTGCAAAATGGGATCCAATTAGTAATGGCCTTCTAGCCAGAGCATAAAGGAAAATTTTCCCATCGGTGGATTCCAATTTTTGTCCCTTCTCTTGTTTCAGCAAATGACTTAAAATGTTAGCAACTAAAGGGTTTTCCAATAGGGACATAACAATTTCGTATCTTTATATGGACGCACCCTTAAACTTTTTTAATAAACTGTCAGTGTCAAAACGTTAGTTAAAGTCAACATTTTCATCATGGTAAAATTCATGAACCATCAACGTTTGGAAATTATTAAAAATTAATACCGAAATTGGCTCTGGCAAAGCTTGAAGAAAATAAAGAATTTCACAGAAAAATCATCTTCAGCGATGAAGCTCATTTATGGCTCAATGGCTTTGTTAATAAGAAAAATATGCGTTATTGGTCAGCAACAAACCCAAATGTGCTTCTTGAGACACCGTTGCATCCGCAAAAAGTGACTGTTTGGTGCGGTTTTCATGCCGGAGTTGTGATTGGGCCGTATTTTTTCGTGGATGAAAACGACCGTCATGTTACCTCTGAGAGTTTTATTTCACATACCAATTTTTCCATTTCCAACGACATAAATTTTCATGTTCAAGATCTATAACTCAATTCAGGCGGTTTTTTTTCAAAATTTGAACATTTATTTTTAAAAAACATGTACAATATAATTATTCAAAGTATTGTATATCTGAAACTATGACTTTTTCTCATCTTTCTGGCAATTTGTGGATTCCATCCCAAAAGAACTGTGCCGGCTTGGCGGCCAAGGATGAATCAAGCCAATTTTTGATATCCTGTTCTTATGTGAACAGTATTCCAGTAAGGGCGTTCTGCATCGACCGGAACAAATAGTAGTCAGAAGGGGCAAGGTCTGTGATATAAGGCGGGTGGAGTAAAACTTCTCATCCACTGTTTTCCAAATAGTTCTTAATCGGAATAGCAACATGGGGCCGAGCGTTGTCATGATGGAAAATTATTTCCTCGTGTCTGGTCGCATATTCCGGGCGTTTTATGGCTATTGCTCTCTTCAGACAGATTAATTGTGTTCGGTAGCGTTCTCCAGTGATGGTTTCATCCGGTTTTAGCGTCCGATAATACAGCACACCCTTCTGATCCCACCAAATACAGAGCATTACCTTCGCGCCATGGATATTCGGCTTTGCCGTTGATTTGGCTGGTTGGCCGGGTTTCACATATGATATTTTGCGCTTGGCGTTGTCGTCATAGATCCATTTTTCATCACCAGTAACAATCCGATGCAAAAATGACATCTTTTTGTGGCGTTCCAGCAGCATTTCGGACATGCAAAACCGCCTTTCAACGTCTCTCCGCTTGAGTTCATGTGGAACCCAATTTCCTTGCTTTTGAATGTATCCGGCTGCTTTTAAACGTTTTGAAATGGCTGCTTGAGTGATTGCCAAAGATTCTGCGAGCTCTTTGTGTGTTTGGCAACAATCTTCATCGAGTAATGCTTCCAGTTCTTCATCTTCAAACTGTTTTGGCTGCCCAGGACGTTCTTCGCTTCCAAGCCAAAATCACCACTTTTAAATCGTGCAAAACACTTTTGACACGTTCGCTCAGCTAGAGCATGTTCACCATAAACTTCCACCAAAACGCGATTGCTTTCGGCAGCAGTTTTCTTCATATTAAAGTAATGAAGAAGAACTTCCCTCAAAAACACTTTTTCAGGCATAAAGTTCTACATATTTACTGAAAAAAAATTATTGTTGTTTACGCTTCAAATGAATGACATATACTGAAAAAGACGCACAATGACAGTAGCTTTCCAACGCATGTTCGGAATATTGGAACGATGGAATAATAATCAAGTTACCCCATCTCTTACCAAACTGCACGAATTAAGTTATAGATCTAATATCAATTTATCCCAATACATTCCCTCGAGTTGTCTTGGCTCGTCATGTGTATGCATTCTTGTAACGATTATTAGGAGTTTAATCCTATTTTAACATTCTACTCCAAAATTGGTCGAAGCATTGTCTATTTAACGTTAACTGGTTTCAATTCCGAACTATGGTTTTCACGCGTCACATCATCGAGGTCACGCTAGTTACGCTAGCATAAACAATAGCGTGTGTAGAAATGAATTATACATAGAAATCCTCGTCATTCTTTCAAATTTCTGGGTCTACAAAAATTCTGAATAGATCAAATCTTGTCTGGATTAGGCGTCATTCCTTGTGGCGTGAACATGTACCCCAGAAATTTAACTTCAGATCTGAAAACAATGAAACTTTGTCAGAATAATTGTTAAATTACTTTCTCAAAGTCTATGAAAAAGTATTTCTAAATGTTGCAAGTGCTGATTAATATCTTTAGAGGCACAGTAAATGTCGTCAATAAATATCACATAAAAATTCCCTAGACCATTAGGTATGAAATTTTGTCCCCTCCCGCCCCCACCATGGGAACAAAGGTGGGTGGAGGGGGGTATTTTTGCGACTGTCAGCCTCAAGTTCGTTTTATGTCCAAAAGATCATGTCGGTGGGTCATCATTTACACCTGCTGCATTTTGGGCTATTTTTAACAAAAATTTGCCATTTTCACCCCTTTGAGAGGGTTAGAAGGGGATAGAGGAGGTGTGTGTGATATTTCTTTCCTTATTATATACCTCAAGGCCACTCTAAGTACAAAAAATGAGCTTGATCGGACTAAATTCATACCCCCTAGGATATTTCGTATATTTGTTCAATTTTTGTTCAAATTCGCAAACTTTGAACGCGACGCGCGAACGGAAGATATTGTCAGATTTCAATGTTTTTTCCCTGTGCTTGTATTGACGAGTATCAACTTTTCTGCACTATTACGATTCTATTCGGAAACTTTTGTTTTTCGCTCCGGTCTAATACTCACGGTATCCAAAGTAGTCTCGCGCACAATTTATGAGTTCGGGGAGGAAAGCGGTAAATCAGACGGCCACGCGGATACAAAGGACCTTACGCCGTATTCTGAGGCTGCTATCTTCAAGTTGCACCCTCCAATTACTCCTATCTTTACTCATATAATTTTAGGTGGTGGTTGTGCCGTTTTAAACGAATGGTTCGTTCTTGTCCGTCAACAGTAACGTTTTGGTAAGTCATATGTTCTGCCTTGAATGCATGTTATAGCGGATAGCATCTTGGGACGAGGTAGTGATTTTTCTTTTTTCATGAGTGATCTGTTGTAGGCCCCTGTTGTAGATGCGGCTGTTCGCATGTATCCCTTCGCTTCGACACGGGAAGAAACCCAATGGGCGAACCCGGAGGTGCTGTTCCAGTTGTCAATATACCGCCTTAAGGCTGACTTGGTAGACCTGTCTGTTTTGTTAGGGCAAAAGAGCTGGACGCAAGTTTCGGCGGCGCTGGGCCCTTCTCCGTCGTTTGGGCCCAACCACAAGGCGGTCTCGTCCCATTCTCGTCCACACCTTATAAATGACACGAATGGCCCCGGTCTTTGGTATGCATTTGGCGTTATCTTTTAAAATTTGCTCTCATACAGTCTGGGTCACACATCGTTGTATATACCCTACCACTATCCAGCCCAAAGAAGAAGTAGAAACCTTGCGATTCGCCAAAGGGAAACTCGAGCAATGAACTGCAGAGTATGACTTCACGAAGCCGAAATATATCCTAGATCTTACTAGCGTTTTCCATCACCAAAAAAAAATTTTTATATAATGGAGAGACAAAGATTTTAAGCGCGTAAATGTACGTGCCGAAGATGCGACAACGACATGAAAATCTGGACCGTGGAACATGCAGCTGCGAAAAAAATGTTGAAAGCTTTGTTAAGATTATAATTATTGGGCGAAGAAAAAAATATATATCACGAAAAAGAAGAAACATATGTAGTTTTCGAAGATAATCCTACGATAATTCTAATTGAAATTTATAAATAGGAGAACTGTTGTGAATAATGCTAGCTGAGAGGGTGCACCACAATAAACTGTAACAAAAAGATTAAACAAAACAAACGTTACAACAAGTCTCAAGAAGATGAGGAAGATGGCTTTTGCGGCCCAGTAGAGTCTCTTATAATATCAGGCATAATACCTTCCAAGTTTCCAAGAAAATTATAAAAAACAAAATTTTCAGGCCTATCCAAATAAAATGATTGAAATAATTTTCTTGATGCACAGAAAAGTAGACATCCGACTTTTAGGCTATGGACCAACAATTTTGCAAGAAGTGCCAATTTTCATGACAACAGCAATGGGGAAATCCCCAGAAACTACAGGATCACCTTCAATTTGTAAAAATGACACGGGATATTCATAAAATGTATGAAACATGCCCAAACAGTTTAAAATGTATCAACTGCCAAAACATGCTGGTGCTGAAAAAGGTAAACGAAACAAAATATTAATTTATGAACACAAATGGAGACCTAACCACTATACTGCTAGAACCACAACAGGACATACCTAATGAGATAACTCCTCCAAGGATCACGTATAAACAAAGAGCATCCATTTTGAAATTCATAGGCAATATTCTAGGATTCGTAACAAGAATCAAGACTACTAACGATGCTGTAGAAATCGAAGAAACCATGAATGGCATCTACGAGAAACAAAGGAACCTTAGCAAATTTTTTTTACAGAGGAGAAAAGAGAATGCATTTACGCACATCTTGTGAGATTTGGCTGAAGCAATAACCAGTAAACTCAAATCTCCCCTCTTATTTTTGGCAGAAAGTCCCCCCGGAACCGCTTTCGTATCGCTTCAGGGGGTGTCGTTTCTTTTACCATGGTGGTATCATCCAGCGCTTCTTAGTCAGGAGATCGTCGACGTATTTCTTCTCTAGCCTGCTTGGTCTTCATTTGCGACTTCTCTAAGGCTTCCTGTTCAGGGCCGCATCTTGAAATGCCGCGCATCGCATAGTCCCCAGGATATGATCATCCCGGGGTATCTATTCTCGTGCGGTCCAGAGATAGCACCGCGGTTTTCTTGAGCAGGACCTCGCAGCGTGCACCTCCTTGCCCCACTTCCAGCACCGACTGCTTCAAATCAGATCTTTGGCAATTCGCCGCCATTCGGTCGAAGCCGAAGCAGGGGTAGCACTGATTCATCTCTGTTTTTTTGCGGACCCTGCAGGAGACCCACCCGATCTCGACGTAGGCCACCTTTAGTAATTTCGAGGCACGCGCTTCCTCCAGTCTGACGAAGGCCTTAATAGTCTCTTTGTCATACAAACCTTCACATCTAATGGTGCCTCCTAAACCGTGGGAACGAGGTGGCGGACCGATCCAGACTCTCTAACTACGTCACGGAAGGCAGAGTCTAGTCTCCCTCTATCCTTTGCGGCGCATTTCACCTCGACCAGGAAGTCTTTTGTCCTGGTCTCGTGAATCCCTTCTATTTTGACCCCCAAATCCTCGGTGTTTACGCGGCTCTTTAGGTTTTGGCAACCTGCCTGCCTTTCGTCGTGAGGCCTGGTATAGTTTGACCTCAGACTTCCCGCCCTCGGGCTTCTCCGTCACTTCCAAATCTCCACTAAATAGCTTCCCACATAGACTTTTATTTAAAATTTATTCTCCATTTTTATTCCCACGATTAGCTAGGTTATTAATTTTGGTGTACAAACTTTTCCGAAAAACGTTAGTACATCGGCCATCTAATGATACGTTTGTGTAATTTTTTCCATAATTTTTCCTAGTTTCAGTTTTTAATAATTGAAAAACAACAAAAGCGTATGTTTTTGTTTATCCTATAACTTTATAAATGATGCATGAAAAAATCTGAAATTTTTGGTTTCTTCGTTATTTTTGTTAGTCTATCAACTCTTAAAACTTCAATTAAATCGGAAATATGAAGTCCTAAACCCGTCCCATTTGGCATCGAACGCCCCATATATGCGTGTGTGTATATATGCATGTTTTTGCATGAGTATGTGTGTGCCTATAAAGTGAATCATCGATTGTGGTCAACTAAATGACTGAGTTGGACTAGATGTCAGTTGTATTTTGTGGCCAACGTTTCAAAGACGCACAGTCTTCCTCTTTAAGGCCTTAGAAATAAGAGATGCGGTGATACATAGTGATATGACTCTACATGACTACAAATGTTTTACTACTAAATTTCAACACAATGTATCACTGTATGTATAATATCTAAGTCCCTTAAAAGTAAGATTGTATGTTTACAAAATGTTGGCCATTAAATACAGCTGACATCTAGTCCAGGTTGGTGACTGACCTCTCTAATTAAAACAAATTCAAAACTATCCACCACTTTCTAAATTATTAAAATTCCATTCACCCCACTAATTTCTGATTTGGTGTTTCATGATAATAATTTGCATTTTAAGTAACACATTTTCTTCACGACTTGCCAATATGTAATGATATAGGAGTTTAAGACCTGTAACATCCAAACTTGTGACGAATTGTTAGACTAAATATAAGAACGAAAATTTTTTTCTCTCATACTCGCGAGGGAAATGTAATTTTGGTGCCCTGGCGCGAAACAGCAAAAACGATCTTCCTAATGAACTCCCTATTTTGTGCAAGCTCTCTTATATGATTCATTTCATTTTCAAAGGTTTGCTTTATCAATTCACGCTCAAAAAGTTTTAAACTTAGGAGGACGTGATGATTTTTGATGATTTTTTCTTAAATAAGAACCCTTATTTTTGACTGCGAATTTGAAAATAGCGGGAAATTTCACGTCAAAATTGACCTATGGAAAAGTGGTCTTTGTAACCTTGGAAAGGTAAAAAATTAAGGTCAAATGTGTGTGAAACGACCAGATGACCTTTTTCTGAATTGTCATGGTTTTTTGGGGTAAACAAACGTTCAAGATGCTTCACAAAAGTCGATGAAATGTTAAGGTGTATATCACCTTGACCGTCATGACCTTCAGGTTTTGAAAGACGTTTACGTTTGTGTCTTCAAGCCCATGAAGAGCACTTCGAACAGTTACTCCGTGGCTGATTGTAACACTGGTAGCAATGGTGAGAGACAAGGGGACTCACGTTAATCAACCACCCGGAACGTGAGAGGCAAGGGGAACTCATAACAAGAAAGCTCCCCGAAGGAAACAGAACTTACTGCGTCTACGCCATTGTTTCTGGATAACGCTAAAGGTAAGGACAAAGTGTCTTTTTTTTGTAACTAATCACAGAGAAGTGACATTGTCAAGATTGTCACTTTTGTAACTACATAGTTACAGTCTTAACATCTTATCCGAAATGATTATTACTGTCTGGGTGTGTTTGGGGGGATGTTGTAATAATAATCCACAGCCTGAAGTCTACAAAAAAAATTTATCCGGGCACAGAGTTCGATCTAAGAAAACTCGTCTTGACCTTCAAGTCACCTTGAAAATTAACCTGAGGGTCATGACGGTCAAGGTAATATACACCTTAACATTTTATTAACTTTTTTGAAGCATCTTGAACGCTTTTTTACCCCGAAAAACCATGATAATTCATAAAAAGGTCATCTGGTCGTTTCACACACATTTGACCTTAATTTTTTACCTTTCCAAGGTTATAAAAACCATTTTTCTACAGATAATTTTTGACGTGAAATTTCCCGCTATTTTCGAATCCGCAGTTGAAAATAGGGGTTCTCATTTAAGAAAAGGGTCTTACCTCCATTTGACCTTGAAAATTGACCTCTAGGTCAAAATTGATGGTACAGTGAAATGTCCCTCTCGGTCCTGGTCAACCTTTGCCCAAACCATTTTTTCGTGGATAAAGTATTTTAGAAGATATTTGGGATTATATATTAAAATGGGTCACCGAGTATATAATCTCTTCTTAGTGGGTTACAACTTGGTTTTACGAAACATAGTTGCTTCTTATGTGAATGGGACAGCCATGCTAAACTCGCGTGTTCGCAATGCTTTTACTATAGGACAAAAGAATGTTATCCAAAAACCTATTGTAGATACTGAAAAAATCATTTTACCGCCGCTCCACATCAAGTTAGGCTTAGCAAAAAACTTGATAGAAGCCATGAAGAAAGACAAGCCCGGATTTTGTTATCTAAAAAGATACTCCCAGGGCTGAGTGAAGCGAAGCTGAACGAAGCTGTACTTAATAGACTACAACTAGGGGCTATTCTTAAAGATTGAAACTTCAAAAGTATGATACATTGAATCAAAAAGAAAAGAGAGCTTCGAATACTTTCCAAGCAGTTTCTACAGGCTTTTTAGGAAATGCAAAGGATCCTGAGTAAAAAAGATTATCAAGGAATTGCTGATTGCTTATAAAGCATTGGAGTGTAACATGTCTCTGAAAATTCATTGTCTGCATTCTCATTAGGATTTTTTTCCACCAAATCTAGGAGCTGTTAGCGATGAACAGAGTGAGCGACTTCATCAAGACATTTCCACTATGCAGAAAGGATATCAAGAAAAATCTACGATGAATATTCTGGCAGATTATTGCTGGATGATCATTCATGATTCTCCTGGTACTAACTACAAAAGAAAAGCATCACCATCCGTAAAAGGACAGGGAATTTGCATTTCAAACAGCATCTGAAGTCTTGAGAGGCTAGGGGACTCACAATCAAAAAGCATTCCAAATTGTGAGAGGCGAGTGGACATACAATAAAAAAGCACCCCGAATTGTGGGAGGCTAGAGAATTAATGAGGAAAATTGGATGACGGAGAGAGCAGTGAGCGCCAAGGTGGTAGCGTGTCGTGGAATGGGTGCGCGCACGTGTGCAAAGTCTGTTCCTGACCATACCAAGGTCATGGCACCTGGTTTTTGTTTTTATTTCGAAAAGGCAAGAATCGAGCTTCCATTTCATCCCTCTTAGAAGATTCTATTGACTCGAATTACATTTTTACACGTCTTCAAAAATGGCCAAAAACACGTTTTCTGGAACTTTTGACCCCGTTTTTCTCCAAAGCTAGATCCAATTCTCTATTTCCATCTCCGGATTGGGGATTCTACGGGAAAAAACCTATCGAAATCTGTTAACAGTGGTCAGGTGCCAAAATCCATGTCGGTCATTTTGATAGCTTATATTGTCTTTCTTCATTACCTGGTGTAGGGATGAATTTTGTCTTCCAATAGTACATTCTTAACCAAGTGAGGGATCTGGGAGAATCATGCGAGTTGAGAAGCGACTATTCCCCCACTCAGTTAACTTAGTATTTACTTTACATACCGCAAAGGGCGACGTGATTTCGGGACCTGGCAAGTAACAAAAAAATTATCG
The DNA here is from genome assembly GCA_030998225.1 of Diplolepis rosae. Taxonomy (NCBI): domain Eukaryota; kingdom Metazoa; phylum Arthropoda; class Insecta; order Hymenoptera; family Diplolepididae; genus Diplolepis; species Diplolepis rosae. The sequence goes on along the minus strand of JAPYXD010000687.1, from coordinate 2,604,677 downwards.
GTTACAGGAGAGATTGATTCAACCATGACATCAACAAGTACATGGCATTTATCTTACAGTAAACTAACAATTGAGATTGGAATTTGAATATTTTCAAACTTTCCCGTCATTAGTGTGGGAAAGTAAGTTTTATCGCATGGACTCATCATCGATTATGGAATCGATCATTTTTGCTGTTTCGCGTCAAGGCCCCAAAACCACATTTTCTTAATATTTTATCTAACAATTCCTTACAAGTTTGGGTTTCAGACGTCTTAAACTTCTGTATCATCAATAAGTATGCATTTTATGGAGTACACTATCTTAATAATTTTGCACACAATAATTGGTCAGTTTACAGACTCAGTTTTTTTCCACCTTCCACTATGTAAAGTAAGATAAAAGTTTTCACGTCTTGTCGAATTGTGACAATGTAAATCAGCATATTGATAGTTTCTTAGGACTTGAAAAAGAGGTAACTTCAATCTTGAAACGTTGTTCTTCGTTTTATATTTAAGATACGTCAGATATACCGAATAACCGTATTATCAAAAAAATAATTTCAAGTACCATAACCTACCTTACATGAGACTGTAATTAAGAAATGATGATTAAGGTCAAGGAAATGTCACTGAGGGCTTGAATAAAAATAGGGAAAATAAAGAAAGGAACGTGGAGGAGGCAAGGCAACAGGAAATAGACACAATAAAAGACTAACAAAAAATTGAATCCTCAAATTCCTCTCCCTGACTCTTTCTACAAAAACATCTGTATTTGAAATTAAAGTTTATTTATAAGTTTCACTACTAAGCTGGAGTCTATGCAATTAAAAAAAAAATATGTTTATAATATTACAGTATACAATAAAAATGTATGTCATGCAAACTACAGATAAGTTAATACAAGTGTACATTGTTAGAATTGCACTTATTCTTCAACTAGGAATATAATAAGGCAATAGAGAGAAGGGATAATATACAAAATCAAAGTTGGTAATCGAGGTTGAAAATTGCTAACAGGAGGTAGTGGGAGCGATACATATATTTTGAGCTTACGTGACTGTCCAATTTCTCGCGGTACGTGCCTTCGTCCAATTTTGTGCAATACGTTACTTTCCCAGTTCCGCGAGACCCACTTTCACTGCCCTTACTATTGGAGAATTCAATAATATTTATACCCCATGCTCTACTTGGAGGTTCATCTTTAAGCTCTGAGCAGTCATACAGTCAATCAGCCATTTGGTTCTGAAGATTTATGCTGTCAACGTCGTGAAACAGACCCTTCAATCATCGTAAGTCTCATTGGTCTCTTTTAGCACAATTCGACCTTCGGTACTTGGTAATTGAAATCATTGGTCCTTAAGGGGAGGTTACTGTTTCTAAAAATGAAAAATTTGATTTATTATTTTTTTTACATAATTTGCATCTTTAAAGTGTTTGGAAAACGTAGGTGAAATGATATTTTCAAATCTAAAGTACTTTTGAATTTACAGCCAGTTGAGCGGAAACGTCCACCGGCTGGAAAACAGGTAGCTGAGGAGCTCGGAGTGGAGGAAAAAATATTTGACTATGAGAAAAAGTCCAGGATGGAGAAAATGAACCTTCAGATACATCAGAATACATTCTTCAAGGAAGAAGAATGTCCTTCGAATGGTACTGGATTAGCTTATTAATTGTAAATTGTCGAAAACGAATTATGTATACGATCTTTTATAACATTAAACTTTAAATGAGTTTTTCTGTAAATAGATGACAGAGAAGTTGTCTCTCTCTATAGAGCTGCCAGCTTGACGGGTTACACATACTTGAAGCGAAGCATTGTACTGTGTCTTCGAATTATCCATTCTTTATCATTGATTGTTAGCTTATGTTGGAAAATAAATTCAAATTGCTGCTTGTAATCAGAAACTTTTCCTCTTTCATGCTCGCCGATGACAAGCATTTGCTTCATCAGTCCTTAAATTCCGGCAGTAATTCGCTAAAGCTTCTTCATTCCACTTACCCTTGAACCTCTTTTGGATTGCAGCAATGTCTTGGTGGAATCTTTCAACATGCTTATCACTAACTGTTCCCGTATTTTCTGGGAAGAAGTCTAAGTGAGAATGCATCATGTGCATTTTCAGTGACATGTTCAGTTTCATTTCCTGGAACTTTTGCAAAATGTTGGCGATCAGGTGCTTGTGGTTTCTGGATTTTGTGTTTCCTAAGAAATTGTTTATAACAGCTTTCACAGACAACCATGTTCGTCTCTCAAGTTCAGTCAAGCTCTTTTTGAAATCACAATCCAGCATCAGTTGTCGGATTTGTTGTCCATCGAAAACTCCCTTCCTAATTTTAGCTGGACGAAGCTTAGGGAATTTGTTTTTCAAGAAAAAAAGACCAGCTTCTCCGTTTTTATTCAACGTTCTGATGGAGTTTTTCATAATACCGAGCTTTACATATATGCAATCCTGGTAGAAAGATCCTTTGGGGACCTACCAGTGATTTTTATGCGACGTTCATCTTTCCAGGTTTTAACGTCTCACGCGCTGTCCAACCTTTAACATTATAATGTTGGTATCGTGCTCTGCTGTCCCAAATGAATAGAAAGCAACAGTATTTCGTATAGCCAGATTGCAATCTGAGGAGGATTCCTATTACTTTAAAATTACCACAGATAAACCATTTATAGAGCTTGTAATCTATTTTATCAAGTAACAGTTGCATAACATCATAGCACTCTTTCATATTGGTGGCATGAGGAACGGGTATAGATGCATATTCATTTCCGTTGCGCAAGAATACAGCTTCCAAACTAAGTTTATCCAAATCAATGAATAATCGCCAATTTTCTGGCTGGTGTGTATGGTATGACCAATGGCCCTTATAAGTCCATCTAGATCGTTACAATAAATGACAGTACCTTAGCTAGAAAAATATCTGGTTAAATCTTTCTTTTAATTCCGATAAAGATAGATTTTCACATCTTTCTCAAGCAAATTTCTTTCCTTGAGTCTAGAGCCCCAGATTTCAGCCTCATATGTGGTCGAATAATTGTAGCAATATTCTGGTCAGCTCATGTTCCATGGTTTGATTTTCTTCAGAATAATTGCTTTCTTCTGCTTTGCGTTTTGTGAAATTTCACGAGATATAATCTTTACGGTCGCACGCAGCTTTTGTCACGGAAGAAACATTAGGGTAAATCATAGAGTCCTTTCATTTTGATGAACAAGAGCTCAGAGCTGTTGCATGTGATATAGTGCAGGGGCGTCGCGCATGCGCCTTGTTCACTCTCCCTTCAACGATTCCTTGTATCACGTGTGCAGCGACAGTGTTACGCTTGCATGATTAAAACTTGCTCGAAAATCTAAAGCTTTGAATTCTTTTAACGCTATAGATATGATAAATTACGTGAATAATGTGAGAAATGCAAATATTGTAGATTGTGATGCAATGAAATACTAGACACAGTATGATGATTCGCTTCAAGTACGTGTAACCCGTCAAACTGGCAGCTCTATAGAAAGAGACAACTTCTCTGCCATGTAATATTCGGAAGGTGATAGCCTGAACCCTAAATTACGATGTTATTTTTGACCAAAAAATTACGAACAAGAAATGACGAGTGAGCAGGTCAAAATTCAGCAATTTTGGAACGAACTTCGCTGCCACACGCTTTGGACCCAAAACATCCAAAAAAATTGCATGGCATAAGCCAAACGATATGCCGACATACTCAGCAACTTCTCTAATAGTGCCGTCCAGGGCGAGCGTCGCCATTCACCTCTTCTCGACCTTTTGTGAAGAGCTTGTACCACTTGTAAACACTTTTTTGACTCACAGTACACTCATCGTATGCCACTTTCAACATTTCAAGTGTTTTTGAGCACCTAATTCCATTTTTCACAAAATTTGATGCATATTCTTTGATCCATTTTTTTCGACAGCAGAAACTCGCCAACACACGCAAAACACTTCTAAACTTTATGCCTCTTACAAACAAACAAAAAATGCTATATTGCTGAAACTGTGAACATACATTCGGGACAAGTGTGCCAACATAGGAAACAAAAATCGAAAATCGAATGTACATAGCCTGCGAAATTTGAATATTCACCTTATTTTTTGAACAGACCTCGTATCTCATCCCATAAGGACATAAGACACTTTTGTTGACCAGTGTAATCAGCCAACCACCTCTTTACATCAAAAAATTCAACCTGCCCTCGTCTTTTGCACGAGACGTAATATTTTTTCATGAATTTATACAGGTTGAATATTTTATACGGACGACGACATACAAGAATCCACATACATACATTCATATTATACATATATGCACATTATAAATTATTAAATTATAAGGAAAATAACTTCACAACTCATCTGTTTCTGGTAAAACCTGTTATCTATAACGGGAATAAATAAACAAAGAGAAAAATATATGGCCACATTGAAAGAATTCTTTTTATTTAAGCCTACGACAGATTGTGATGTAGAATACCATATAATGAATACTCTTTAGTTACACACGTAAACAAATATACATATATCAGGATTTAAAAAATGCTATGATTAAATTTGTGCTAGTACTATCTATTCATACACAAATATCGATACATTAATATTACTATAATAAAGCTTTGTCACATGCTTTCAATATACCACAGAGACTGATTTAAATTCTAATTTTGTTAATTTTTATGCATCCTTAATAGTTTTTTAGATAAAAATTAAAAACACTCAATTTTTCGTCATCGAAAATAATCGAAAATCAGTATTTTTTAAAACATAAATTGCTACATATTACTGGGTCAATTTTGTACGAAATCGTTTGTTTTTTCTATCATTAGTCGTGGAATACTTTAGCTGGAAGTTTTCCGAAATCGAGAATTTATTAGAGACTTTCTACCAGGACAGCCACAAAAACATGGTTTTTTATGTACATTAAAATATTATTTATTGAAAAATGTTTCGACATATTTCATTTTATACATTGGCTCTGCTAAAGTATTCCGCGTCTAATGATAAAAAAAACAAACGATTTCGTCAAAAATTCACCTAATGATAGCAATTTATGTTTGGAAAACACTTTTCTTTCGATCATTTTTGCTGTGGTAAAATTGATTGTTTTAAATTTTTATCTAAAAAACTATTGAGGCTGCATGAAAATTGTATTAAGATCTAAAATGTATCATGACCAATTCTACAAGACAGTATTTTTGTTTTTGTGAATGGACGAAAAAAAAATATCATCATGTTTTTCGTGCGCGAACAATAGTTTTCCATCATTTCGAGCGTTTGGCGAGTTATTTCTGGTGGCCCTTCATATATATTTTACAAGCATACAGGTAATTGGGTTTAAAATTTTCTCAATCCGAAATCATATCTCATTGCAACTTAGCCACTCATCCTAAAAACAAGTTTTTTGCGGTGACTAAGATTGTAAACATTTTGCTTATCTGAAACAAAAAATCAAACGGCATTTCAATCTGTGAAATAAGAACTAGTCTTTGAACTAGGATCATTAAAAAGTGTTGAAAATGAAATTTTCGACTTATTCTTGAATTTCGGGGCACCGACAACCGTGATTCGGACACTTTGGTGGAATTTATCATGCGGTAAACTTGAACTTTAAGAAAACTCCCAGCGAGACATTTTTTCTACGATATTTGAAGAAAAATGTCCGGAAATTTCAATGTAATTAGGTCATAAATATTGTGACTATGGATAATTTCATAGAAAAACGCTCGGCGCGCAATCAGCTCAGATTTGACTTTGGCAGCAAATTCGAAACTCAGCTACTCAAAAGCACTTGAATCAACAAAAAAACAAATTAAAAAATCAACCAAAATAAACCTGAAAAAACGCATTGAAGAAAAAAGCTGTGTTCAAAACGCATAATTAAAAAAAAGACGATCCAATATTAAAAAATTCTTCTCAGAAATCGGCTCTAAAAACGTGGCCCAGAAAAACCGAAATCGAAGCTACGAAATAAATAACAAAGCATAATAGATTATTTCTTACGAGACGCGTTACTAAAGTACTCTTTAAATGTTAAAAAACGTATGGGAAGAATTTGTTGAATGTTAATAACAATTTTAGAAATCAGAGCATGGAATAAGTATGTAAAGTAAAGTTCATGTATTATAATCTATTAACGTCTGTCATCAAATAAATGGTTGAGCAGAAAATCTGTGTTTTTCATCATTTCGCGTGAATTTTGATGGAAAAAAAGTTGATTTTTATACGTGTCTGAAAATAATTAATAGTTACTATATTTATGACCCAATTACACTGAAATTTTCGGAAAGTTTCCTTCAAAGGTGGTAGAAAAAACGGCTCACTGGAAGTCAGGCCATGCCCGCGTAATGCTTTAGTGGTGGCCCAACATAGATTTCGTCAGAGCCATCTGGCGTAAGCTCAAAACCCTAAAAGAAGATAATAGATGACTGTTTAGATCATGTTCAGATCATATTGAGATCATGTTCAGATAATTCAGGAAATAATGAAATCGGAATAAACTTTGAGGTTAAATAAAATTATGTAATTATTATCGAGTAATTATTTGAAATGTATTGATAATCTTGCTTTTTGTGATTGCAGTTTCCTGATGAGTGCATCCTCACATGCATGGAGTTTTAATTGTGTATCGCAGAGTACTGACAGGCTAAACACAAATATGAGATGATCACCCAAGCGTCCTAAAATTACAAATATATACATTGAAATAATAATACTCCATTTATGTAAGGATGCACTTATCAGAAAACTGCAATTACAAAAAGCAAGTTTATCAATGCGATTTGAATACTTACTTAATAATAATTACATAAATAGTTTTATTAAACCTCCAAGTTTATTCCTATCCGTTAGCATCTTAGCACATTTTAGTGACCATTAGTGATGCAACTACGGAGCGGTGGTCAGTGGGGTGAGGTTTAAGAAATTATACTTCGGAGCCATCTGGCGTAAGCTCAAAACAGGATCAAAGTATAGTGGCCGCTATCACCTATGCTCGCGAACACGGCCTGCTGGAAGTTTTCTGAAAGTTTAAGTTCGTCGAATACTTTTTTCCGCCAATGTGCCCGAATCCCGGTTACCGGTACTCCGCTATTTGTTATTCCTCCTAGAAGCTGTTGACTCCTGTCTTTGGGAGTGGAGGTTCTTTGACGACTGGAAGAAGCAGAGGTTGATCCTGCTGAGGAAGGGCAACAAACCTCTGGAGTATGCCTCATCCTATAGACCAATATGTCTATGAGATACGATGGGGAAGCTTCTGGAGGAGTTGATTCTGCTAGGACTTCAGACTCTCTTGGTTAGAGAGAGCGGTCTTTCGGAGAACCACTTCAGATTCAGGAAAGGCAGGTCCACTGTAGATAGCAGAGGTCTGAAAATGGCCCCTGAAAAGATCGAGGTTTTGCTGGTTACAGACAGGAGATCCTTTCAGTACCCGAGGATTGTTCTCCAAAAATATAAGGTTGTGTGAAAAAAAAGCATCAAGTACCAGGGAGTGCAGTTGAATCGAAGGCATAGCTGCAGCGAACACCTTCAGATCAAACTGCCAAAGCCATCCAATGTGGAGTAAACTTGACCCGGTTTATGCCAACATTGGTGAACCCAGGAAAGCAAAGAAAAACTGGTGGCGAGTGTGGTGCATTCGAAGCAGCTTTATGCAGCTCTCGTCTGGGCTGGGGCCCTACAAAACCATGCTATCCAGAGAAGACTGTTCTCAGCGCAGAGAGGTGTTGCGCTGAGAATAGTTTCAGCATACAGAACTGTGTCGACGAGTGCTGTGTTGATCCTGGCGAGAGTTCTGCCAATAGATTTATTGGCGAAGGAAAGGCAAGGGACCTTTCAGCTCCGTAAGGAGCTTACCCGTATAACCGTCCTACAGGAAATCGCTCGCGCGAAGGAGGCCACGGCTATTACAAAGCGTACCTGAGGCGCTTCAAGAAGAGAAACGAGGAGACGTGTTGGTACTGCACGCACTCTTCGTCTGCGCAAAGCGTGGCGTGGCAAGGGAGACCATTGGTCAGGCAGTGGGTTCCGAACTCACTCCTGAAACGATAGTCTCTCTGATGCTTCATTCGTCACACTAGTGATGAAGACGAGAGAGGTTGTATATTATATAACGGGTGACTTCCGCTGAAACGTTAAAAATAAAAATGCATTTAACAAGGCGGACCCGAGGATTCGGGATTACCCCCGGTGTCACCTGCGTTATTTAGGCGGCTAAAATAGTGAGCGCCTGGCGTCTCTCGACGTCATATTTATGAAATGATGACCCTGAAAATATAAAAACTCGGCATGCGAGAGAACAAAAAGAAGTGAAGCCAAGCATGGTTTCCGGCTAGGGTGATTATGGATTCGGGAGTTCGGATCAGCTGAAGGTTTTGAGGTTAAGGAAAGGAATCTTAACCTAACATAGGAGCTCGTGTGCAAATAAAATAATAAAATAAATTAAGCAATAAGAACTAAGCTACAATTTATTTAGTTATAGGGCAAGGCCCAGGCTCGATACAAATTTAACGATTCAACAAAAAGAATTATTAAAATATCATTGGCCAACATGGCGCGTGGTTAAAAAAAAGGGCAGAGCTCTGAGAGAGCCTGAGAGCCATGCGGTTTAAGGAGAAAAAAAATAAAATCTATTATGGCCCGGAATAAAGTCTCAAAGACTTACCGAAGATCTGGCCGCGATCTCGCGCCTTACTTCCTGCAAATCGAAGTTTGCGATAGCGTCCATTGAAAGAAAAATAAGACTTGAAAGTTTTTCCTCTTTGGCTGTTTTCCACTCGGATCGCAACGAAAGAATAAAGCTGCGCGCCAACGGTGTCGCGCAGTTTTATTGCATCAGCTGGAAAGGCTAGCGCACGCGCGTGAAGCTCAGATTTGCGCGGGCGACTCGCCTTGTGAGGACGACGGCGCCAGGCAACCAATGAGCTGAAGCGTCTATCGGTCAGCTTGCCCTATTGGGTTAAAACGTAGAGGGGTGCGTTCAAACTACGTTGAGTTTGTACTGCACAACACAGCAGTTACAAATAGACAAGACTAATATACAATATATAATATAATTTCCAATTGTTCCATCTCGTCATGCTCATTCTTAGTTTAATTATAATTATAACGGCGTGACGGTGTTGGAAACCATGGGCTGCAGCACGTGGTCGTTTCAGATGCCATGCCCGCTGCGTGATGCCCTCTGTGGCTTGCCGGTGAACCCCTCTGCGTGCGATGGTAACATAGCGATCTCTTTTTGGCGGCGCCTTTCAAGCTGGTGTTAATGATGAAACAAAAAAAAAAGAGAAACGGCCAGAAAAACAATAAAAAATAAAGAATCTTATGAGAATCTCTCAGACTATCCCTAACAGTGTTGAGTTTTGATTAAAAAAAAGGTGGCTTGGGCTCGATCCTGTCGTTGCCGGTCGAGGTAAAAAATTAACGTAATCTACCACGTTACAACACCCCCCGGCCAGATTCGAAACGACCCCCCAAGTCTCCAAGACCACACTCCGGGCCAACTGACCAATTATTAGGTCTAGAAAATAAAAAAAAAGGAGATGCAACCCCGCGGCCCAGGTTGTCTGAGAGTGTGCTTCAATACTTAACACTAGCGCAACTTACAAGCTAGGAATACCAAAAAGGCGTAAGCCTATATATAAAAAATAGAAAAAGAAGAAACAAAAATGAATATGCGGCAGCTCGCTGTTTGCGATGCCGAGGACGAGCCTTATTAACTAGCTTAAGAGCTACTATCTTACAGGTTCTAGGGATAGGCCAAGGAATCAAACTCTCCATATACCAAAAATTCACAGGTTTAATATGGCGCCTTGCGCCTATGGCCCATGCACCCTGTACAAAACAGGAGACAAAAAAAACCATCTAGGTCCTGGTCAAGCCGTGATAAAAAGTCCGGTACGACGTTTAAGGCCCCTTTCCTATACTGGACCTCAAAGTCGTATTCCAGGAGACTTAATGCCCAACGGGCTAATCGCCCAGTCGGGTCTTTTAGTGACCTGAGCCATCGAAGGCTACTATGGTCCGTCACGACCGTGAAATGGAATCCTTCGAGGTATTCACGGAACTTTTTAATTGCCCACACGACGGCCAAGCATTCCTTATCAGTCACCGAGTAGTTGCGCTCGGCGGCTGACAGGGAGCGGTTGGCGTAAGCGATTACGCGCTCTACGCCTTCTATCGTCTGGGTCAGGACAGCTCCAACTCCAGTGGGGCTTGCATCTGTTTGTAGGGTGAACGGATGCGCGAAGTCTGGGCGAGCAACTACTGGCGCCGTAGTTGAGGCAGTTTTAATTGCCTCAAATGAAGCCTCCTGCTCTGTCTGCCAATCAAAGGGCTGTGCTTTCTTTAATAGTCGGAAAAGGGGCTCTGCTACTGTCGCAAAGTTCGGTATAAAGCGCCAATACCAACCTGCCGAACCTAGAAAACTCCGAAGTTTGCGGATATTTCGCGGCGCTGGCAAGTCCAAAATAGGGGCCAGCTTGCTTGGATCAACCTTGACGCCCTCGTTGTTAATGAGGAAACCAAGGTACCTGATCTCGCCTCTGAAGAATAGGCATTTATCGGGGTTGACTGAGAGACCAGCAGCAGCTAGTCGATCTAATACCTCTTTCAACCATTTGAGGTGATCTTCGAAGGTCTCGCTCACTATTATGACGTCGTCTAAATAGGCGAACGCATGAGGTTCGAATTCCGGGCCAATGATTTTATGGATTAGACGCTGGAACGTCGCAGGGGCGTTGGTAAGTCCAAAAGGCATGCGAGTAAATTGGAAAAGACCGCGTCCTGGTACCGTGAACGCGGTGAGTTCCTTACACTTCTCATCTAATGGTACCTGATGGAAAGCCTGGTCCAGGTCAATCGTGCTAATATAATTAGCTTTCTGAAGTTTATCCAGGATGTTTGTCATCGGCGGAAGAGGATAAGCGTCCTTCTTAGTGACTCGATTTATTTCCCTGAAGTCGATGCACAGACGATAAGTGCCATTCGACTTCCTTGCCATTACAACCGGTGAGGACCAAGCACTATTAGACGGCTCAACTAATTTTTGTTCAATTAGTTTGTCCATCAGCTTTTTCATCTCGTCCATCACAGTAGGAGACCTAACATGGCACTTCTGCTTGATGGGTGGATGGTCACCCACATCAATGGTATGTTTGGCAAGGTGGGTAGCACCCAGTTCCTTTCTTGAAACCTTTAACTCGCGCTTAAGGAAATCCTTTACCAGAGCCATTTGTGTCTTGGTGGGTTCCATAATTGCGGCGCACCCATCGTCGTCTATCCGAGCCAAGTTGGACAATAAGTCTATAGTGGCTGTGCGGTAAACTTCGTCGTCGTAAGCCATATGAATAACGTTGGCGTTGCCATCCACAATTAATCTAAATTGTCGAATGGCATCCATGCCCAGAACACATTGGTACTTAAAATTCGGTATCACTTTGTATTCTACGCATTTTAGGACGACATCTAGGGTGCTAGGTAGCGCCACTTGCCCTAAATTTGACTCTATGCTACCATTCGGGAATAGAATAGCTTTAACTTCAGAGGGTTTAATCTCTTGGTTAAATAATGCGGCTAATTCTATCCCCTCTTTACCTAGAATGGATTTCGTGGAACCCGAGTCCACTAGCGCGTCGAGTTCTCTGTCGGCGATTTTTAATTTCACGAAAAATCGTGTGCCTTGTTCATAAAATTTTAAGGCTGCGCAATCGTTTTCCGAGAACTTATCGGAATCGAGATATACGCGTGATTCGCCAGGCGACATACGCGCCCCCTTCCCGCCAGAATACGATAAGGGCGAGAAAAATGGATAGACAGAGTATTCATTAGAGACGCTGGTAGCAAGGTCTGATAAACTTGGACTAGGTTCACCGCTGACATTTAGCGCTGAGCCCGTTTCGTGTTTCCCGGAGGCTTTTTGGAAGCTTTACACTCCGGTGTTGGACAATCCGGGGTTCTATATCCTGCACGACCACATTTGTAGCAAGAAATTTGCTGTTTCTTAGTACATTGCATTGTACTGTGGTCGTGAGGTGCAGGTATGCCATAAGAAAGGCAATTCCTGCATATAATCGTCTCCGAAGTAGATGGCGCTTGGGAATTCGCGTCTACATTTATTTTTGCCACGTTTTGTACACGCTTATTTGCCGAGGGAAGTCTTTGCGCGTTATTGTTCCTAGTTTTTCTACCCGACATAGGACTTTTTTGCCTAGGTGGGCTATGTGACATTGCGTCGCATCTCGCTGTCCGGGGGAGTGTATGCTCTTTTTCACTAGGAATATTTTCCTCTCTGAAATTCGCGTCCATCGCTGCCAAACTTGCCCTCGTGTTCCGATTTTCTTCGCGCTTATACGCGAATTCCGGTAAAAATGACGTTTCCGGCGCAGGGGGTGGTTTGTAATCGCGGATGGTTGCCCATTCCGTTTCCCAATCTTTAGCCAGCTGCGCGAGTTCCTCGAAATCGGCGATATCCTTGCGTTTTATTACGCGCCTAAATTCTGATCTCAACCCCCTGTGAGCATTATCAAGTTGCTCTTCGACCGAGTATGGACCGTCTAACTTGTCGTATAAACCTAACAGGCAAGTTAGATAGTCTTCGATTTTTTCTTTCGCGCCTTAAGTGCGCGCGCGGATCTGATCTCTTACACGGCGGTCAAAATCATCGTCGCCAAATCGACTTCTGAAAGCCGTTCTGAATGTAGAGCATGATGTCCATTGCGACTTCTTCAGCCGATACCATTGTAAAGCGACACCTGTCAGCAGCAATCGTAGTGCGCTAATTAATTCAATATCCGAGAGTGGAGAAAAAATTCTGCACTCGTCTACTCGCGTTAGAAAATCTTCCGCGGTTGCTTTTAATGAGCCACTGAATTTTAAATTCCATTGGCGCACTACTTTACCGACGTCCCAATTTAATTCAACACGAGTGTTGGTACCTCGCGAATTATGATTATCAGGGTTGGTAAGCGCGGAATTAAAATTTTGCTCTTCATCTGATGTTATTGGCGGAATTCGCGTTGAATTATACACATTTGCGCCTGCGTTATTGTGCGGCGCATAGGGGTTAAAATTACTGTGAATATTAGGGGTTGATGTTCCCATGTAATCGAAACTTTGTTGCGCGACGAAGGGTATAACGCGACGTGGAACAAAAGGCGGTGATTCCGTCGTTAAATTGCTTAAAATGGTTGTGCTCGGGGCCTGGTGCGTAACAGGTACGAACCTGGATGCATTCTCGAAATGCGATGCAACGGACATTTAAAACATAAAAACATATAATATATAAAATAAATATTTTTCTAATTTGGAAAAATAAAATCCAAAATCCTGCGCGGATAAGCGAGCGCAATAGCTGAAAATAAAATTCAGAAGGAAACAAAATAATAATATTCAAGAAGAATATGAAATAGAAAATTTTAAAACTCAACTCAAAATTAAAAAATTGAGTTTTGAGTATTTAATGAACTTTTTAAGCTTCATAAAAGAAAGGAAGCTTGTTCACAAATTAAAGGCTTTTGTGGATATTTTTTTCCCGATGATTCGAACTCTTTTTAGCCGTTGGGCGCCATTTATAGCGGGTGACCTCCGCTGAAACGTCAAAAATAAAAATGCATTTAACAAGGCGGACCCGAGGTTTCGGGATTAGCCCCGGTGTCACCTGCGTTATTTAGAGTCAACTCTAAATATTATATTGATATTGTGTTTAGCAATTATTCTTTTTACATTTTCTGAAATTTTCCCATAAAAAGGAATCGATATAATTTTTTTGTTTCTGAAACTGAATTCATTTTGTCTGAAATAGTACTATTTTTATTGTAAGTTTCTATTGTTCCTTTCTTAATATATTTATCTATAAATTTAGTCCGATAATTATTCAGAATCAAATATTCTTTAATATTGGATCTATAACTTAATTCGTGCGGTTTTTTTTTAATTTGAACGTTTATTTTAGAAAACCATGTACAACAGTATTATTCAAAGCATTGCCCATCTGAAGCTAGGTAAAATTAGGATCGGGTGGGTTGCGTGCCGCATCCCAGAGCATGCGTAAGTCGCCCGATGCTTCAGGTGCCTTGGCTACGGCCATGGGTCCCGGGGCTGCTGCAACCCCGACAGGAAGAATGCCTGTTGGAGATGCGGTGCCACGGGACACTTGGCAACGCCAAGGTGCCTGACGTGTGTAGACAAGGGCGATAAAGATATCGCCCCTGCTTCTGGTGGGCGCTCCTGCCCGGTCTCCCAGGAAGAGCTTCGGAAGTTGAGAGGCAGGAATTGTAGTTCGTGCAACTTAACCTCGTAAGGGGGAGGGATGCCCAGGACCTCCTGATGCAGACTGCTAGGGAGAGGGGGGCCGATGTACTGCTCATCATTGAGCAGTACAGATAGTCTGAGAACTCTGCTTGGTTTCAGGATGCATCAAGGAGGGCCGGCATCCTTGCTTGTAGCCATGATTTGAGCGTCGGGAATTTCCTGGAGTCCGAAGCGGGGTTCGTTTGGGTGGAGGTGGCGGGTGTGCGTGTGTACAGCTGCTACTTCTCCCCCAACGATCCTTTCGAGGTCTTCGAGACCCAGCTCCTCCTCTTTGAGGAGAGCCTCAGTGAGGCTGTCCTCACTACTACTTTAACAGTAGGTCGCCCGAGTGACGTGAGGCCCGCCTCGATAGGAGGGGAATATTGGTTGGCGAGATGGTCGCTAGGAATGACCTGATCGCCTTAAATCAGCGCAGGGAATTAAGGTTTAGACAAGGAGTTCAATAATTGACCTCACGATTGCTGCACCTCGCTTTGCCTCATGGATAAGCGACTGGTCGGTTCTCGGGGTAATAACCTTGAGTTGCCTTGCCGCAAGCCTGGATAATCCCGATCGAGTCAAGTACATTGTGCGGAGCTTGTTTCCACACGTGGGGCCGTTCCAAAGACAGGATCGAAGTTCCTGCGTGGTCCGGCGCGAAGAACTCTTCACTTTTGAAGAACTAAAGAGAGCGGGTGGAAGGCTTAAGGCAAATACAGCGCCGGGTATCGACGGGGTGCCCAACGAGATCCACAAAGAGGTGATCGGGGCATACCCGGAGATCCTCCTAGAAGCTTTCAACTCCTGTTTTCGGGAGGGGAAGTTCTTCGTAGACTGGAAGAAGCAGAGGTTGGTCCTGCTGAGGAAGGGCAACAAACCTCTAGGGGTTGCCTCGTCGTATAGACCAATATGTCTGTTGAAACGATGGGGAAGCTTCTGGAGGAGTTGATTCTACAACGGCTTCAGGCTCTCTTGGTCGGGGAGAACGGTCTCTCGGAAAAGGAGACTGGTGGCGAGCATGATCCATTCGAAGCTGCTTTATGCAGCTCCGGTCTGGGCTAATGCCCTGCAAAACCATCCTATCCAAAGGAAACTGTTCTCGGCGCAGAGACTCGTCGCGCTGAGAATAGTTTCAGCATTTAGAACTGTATCGACGAGTGATGTGTTGGTCTTGGCGAGCGTCTCGCCAATAGATTTATTGGTGGAGGAAAGGCGGGAGACCTTTCAGCTTCGCAAGGAGCTTACCTGCGCTGACCTGCAGGAAATCGCTCGCGCAAAGGAGGCCATCCGCAAAGAAGGAAGGCGCAGACTCGTCGAGAAATGGTAGAGGAGATGGCATAGCGAGCAGACCGGGAGATGGACCTACCGCCTGATCCCGGAGCTCGCCACCTGGCTGAACAGGAAGCACGGGGAAGTCTGCTTTTATTTGGCGCAAGCGCTTTCAGGCCATGGCTGTTTAACGCGTTCGAGAGAGGTGGTTTTTTTGGTTTTAACAGGTATGCCTAGACCCGTCCTAGGAGAGGCCTGTACAACGTCTATAAAAGAGCTGGAGTGCTCTTAATATAGTTTTGTAAATATTTAATAATAATATGGACGAAACGAAAATTTTTCTATTATTATATAACTTATCGTATGATTATATTTTTTAATATGAATGTGAATTGATGACAAATTGTAAAGCTAAAGTTCTAATGTTGACACAGAAAGGATTTGATAAGAAACTAATTCAATATATCATGGTATGTTAAATATTTTTATTTTAATTGTAAATTTGACTTTTGTTAGTTTAATTTTATAGAAAGAACATTTATGACTAATTCTTAATATTAATTTAATCTTATATATTTATAAAAAATTTTTAACTATAAATACATATATTTTTTTCAAAAAATGCTCCTGAAGAGGAAGTCGGTTTGACTTCGAAACGTTGAGCAGTGTAACAAAATTCGTTTCTTTGATTAAAATTCCATTTACTGACATATGTTTATTGATTGTCCGAGGACGTTGTTCCCACCTACTTATTGTTCCTGAATTAATTATGTAGACTTGCTGCAATTGTAAAATACGACTCTACCTTGGGAAGCAGCTTATTAACGATTACGTGTTCTAAAAGACGATACTTTTGATTGAGTACACCATGAACTGCCTCCACAGTCCAACGAATCTTTGTCACGAAACAGGATTTATTTGCTTCAAGAGTTGTTAATTGAGGATATTTTTCTTTGAAAGCTGGCATTAGCACATGATAACTTTCAGCCTTCAAGAAATCTTTCAAATGGCGAAAACCGCGATCTAGAAAGAGTTTATCGCCTTTTTCTAATAATCTGCTCAAAATGTCACCATTTTTGAGAATATTCTTACTATTTCAGCGTCATTTTGTGTAGCATAGAGAGTTCCTCCTATATCAATAATATATCCATTAGTTGTGCAAATGGTAAAGGGTTTACACAATGGAACCTTTTTTTGTGCTGAAAAAAATTTTCTCCGATATTCATTATTCGCACTTTTCTGATGACGCGCTTAAGTGCCGTCAGCAATAAGGTACAGTTTTTTAGAAGAATCGCTATCCGAACAAAGCAACATCTTCGCTATTTCTGTGGTGTGATGAGCAATAGGATCACATCTTGACGAAGCTACAAATCTCAATCTGGAGGTGAGTATGTCTTTCTCAAAAGATTTTATTACAGATTCAGAATTTTTGGATACCAACTGTTTGTGTTCAAGTTGTAGAATGGCGGCATCCATTTTATTCGAGTTTCCTGTTTTTGGTTTCACCAAAAATACTACGAGAGCTTGTGTCACTGTATTCACCTGACAATCCCGCATGGACGTCATAATTTCACGTAATTTAATTATATTTTCCCAGTTTAATCCAGTAAAAAGTTGTAGTTGTTCTTCTGGCAAAACAAAATCCCCGATTTTATTAAAATGACGTCTTAATTTTGCTTAAATTTAGTAAACCCGCAATCAGTTCAAATTTTTGTCGAAGAAACGATTTTTGATGATATGAGATCGACAACATCGATTACCTTCTACAATATACTATGAGTACATGAGCTTCTTGCAAAACTATGATCAAATCTCGTTTATTATAGCACACACAACAATATTTGTGTGTCGAAATAGTTCTCTAAATTTGCATATGGATGCAGTAATTATGTGTGTTGTCTACGTTTTGTGTCAACCTCGTTGTAAACTTTGGATCTTCTGGAGTAGAATCCGAAGATGTGTCGCTGTCAGATTGAAATGTGGGGTTTTCGTCGGAGCGTTCTGAAACTGGGATTAGAACATTTCACTCTTTCAATTTTTTATGTTTATGGGAGAAAACGCGACAGTTACCGCATATTACGTCACTGACAGCGATTCGTTTTCCCAAAGTCAGAGCAAAATGATTTGCTTCGTCTATAGTGTACACGACTTTCCGATAACTGCGTAATTTCTTTAATAAATCGGTGGCAAACAGTACATTGCGACATATTTAAAAACTGGGCCGTATCAGATGACATTATATCGTTTTGCACATTTTAGCTTAAAAATTCTGCTACAAATAATTAAGTACTCATAGTTACGATTTCAAAACTGTATCCATACATGCACTTGACACGGCAATCGCTGGAATTAAGCTACTTTTAATTTTTTTTAATCGAACATAAACACAAGAACTATGTATCATCCGATTTCTTTATGCTGAACGAAATAAACATAATTGTCTGTAGATCTCTGTGCAACTATAATATATATAAGATTCAACGATAATATAGAGAAACGATATGAGCGGGGTTTTGCCAACAAAATTCTAAATTGTGTGTAAATAGAGTTGTATAGCGAGCGAGACAGGCGAGAAATAAACGAGAACGAGAGTGATTCTCGTTTGAATTTTATAAAACTCGTCTCGTGTCGTCTCAATTCAACGAGCTTCTCGTTATATAAACAAGAGTGATCGAGAATAGAAAAAAACTGTTTTTTCAATTTTTGTTTCAAGAATGAAAAATCAATGTTCAATCACATAAAAAATTAATGAAAAAACAGTGACATAAATTAAAATCTGTATTTTCACTTGACGAGGCCTTACTAATGAACCTAAATTTCTTAAATAACGTGAAGATCACCTCTTTGAATTCTCATATTTATCAAATCATTTATAATCGTAAGAACAAAAGCGTTGTTTGAGAGAAAAATTATTGTGATTCAAAAATTCTTGTCCAACGAAATATTTTTCACACTGTCACACCTTAAATCTACGTCAAAATGTTTTCGAAAATGATTGAAAACATTTGTGTATATTTTTAAACTCTTTTAATTTGAATCTGTAAAATTTAACTAAAATTTAACTCATTTAGATTTAGAGAGTTAACACTTTGAATATGACTTTTACTCAATTGAAAAGGTACACAATTTTTCGAATATTCGAAATATATAATTATTTTTGCTTCTTAGACATTTCAAAACTTCTAAACTGTCAGCCAAGTGACGAAAGCTATGCTCGTTAATATAGACGGGAACGAGCGGAAATGAACAAATTACTTTCGATGAGCTCGCTCGAAAGATGTTCTCGTCAATCGGGAAAAACATAACGAGAAAAGAAATTCTCGTCTCGGTATGCAACTCTATGTGTAAATCCAGAAAGTTGTAGTTGAAATCCAAAAATAGTTGACATAGAATAAGAAAGCTAACAGAGAATAATAGTACAAGCATTGCACTTCTGAAAAGACGATTTTCCAGATATAATAAATTTTTCGCGCTGTCACTCCGGCGAGCCATCCCGCGTGCACTAGCCACCGCAGCTGCAACATATTGCTGATTACCTATTTTTTGCGACAATTTGCATAAAGCAAACATTTAAGTGATAATATTCTTAAAGTGCTATCAATTCCGAATTAAATGAGTCTTTTTTCATCAAAATCGATTGAAAATTGTCGAAGTTATGGAACTTTTTAAAGACAAGAAAATTTCGATCTCGTGACTAGTCTGGAGAAATAGAGCCTGTGAAATAATCTATTGGCATAAAGGAAGGACAATCTTAAGTGCAAACAAGAAATTCTTTTTGTAGTTGATGTATTTATTTCGTCCATTTCCGTTTGTTAATACAACACAGTTCATATCAAACACTTTCAACATACGAGCGGTTGAACGCTTCAACAACGGCTTTATTTTTTCTTAATTCTAAACGGTGTTCTTCTCAACGAATAAGCCTCAGGCGTAATAACATAAAACTGATTGCGTTATCACACATATTGCTCTTGTTTGAAATTCAATTTTTTAAGCGTATGAGGATGAGTGAAGAAAAACTAATGCTTTAAGATAAAGAACCACTAACTAATGATATAGAAGTTTGAGACGTCTCAAACCCAAACTTGTGACGAACTTGAGACGAAAAATAAAGAAAGATTCTCATAAGAGACGGAAATTTATCCCTAGATCAGGTAGCGAAAAAATACAATAGAAGCAATGAACAATACCTCTATAAATCAAAAGACTTTCATACCTAACTTCGGGATGACACTTACACGCGTACAACCCTTGGGACACGCGACAATATTTCGACTTCGAGTTAAATAAAAATTACCGCAAAAAACACTCCTTATATTTTAACCCTACATGTGCGAAGTCCGCGAAGATTGCATATGTGCATATATGCTATAGGACGAATCGTCTCACAAATTCTGTCGGACCGTTTGAAGTCGAACACAAAAGCAGGTGGTAGATCATGACAATGGAAGCAATAACCTGTACGCGTGGCATACTCCTAATTGAAAAATAATATTATCCCTCATTAGCCCATGTGATTGAAAATCGTAAAGTTTTTTTGCAAAACACATAATATGAGTGTCATGAATCAAATCATAAATATTTGAGAAAATCATGCGTCACTTGCATTCAGAAAGTATGGTTTTTCCATTACAATTTCCGAATATGCATTACTGGATTATTCGAAATACGTTCAAACGAGTAACTTTTTGAGATTGAGTTACTTTTCCGAAAAGAGTAACATTTCAAACTTATTCATCTAGGGAAGGAATGGGGCAAGCTATCAGTGTTTTGCAAAGGGAACAAGTGTTGGCGAAAACACTAGTGGCATAAAACTGACTGCCGATATGATAAGAGACATTTCCAAAACTCATGCAATAAATTGACTTCGTAGACGGTCGATAAAAACTATGACGTCCTCCTATTCTTTAAAGCTTTAAATCTCTTGCTGATAGAGAAAACCTTTACGAGGCGAAAGAATCGTATTAAAAAGTTCGCGTCAAATGGGAAGTTGGTTTTTTATTCAAAAAAAAATACAAAATTTTCTGGAATGTGGGTTCTATTTGAACGCTCAATTGCTCCGAGCTAAACGGCATTTCTGATTCGTAGTTTAGCATGGATGATAAAGCAAAGTTCCAACATCATATTGCAGAAAAGTATGTCAAGTAAAAGTGCACAGAACTTGAGATTTTGCTCTTTTCGCAGTTGCATAAATTCGTCTAAATTGCCAGAAATCAAATTTTCTGAATGCCAGATATAAGACGAAAATCGTCTCACAACTTCTGTCGGACCGTTTGAAGTCGAACTCAAAAGTAGGTGGTACATCATGACAATGGAAGCAATAACCTGTACGCGTGGCGTACTCCTAATTGAAAAATAATATTATCCCTCATTAGCCCATGTGATTGAAAATCGTAAAGTTTTTTTGCAAAACACATAATATGAGTGTCATGAATCAAATCATAAATATTTGAGAAAATCATGCGTCACTTGCATTCAGAAAGTATGGTTTTTCCATTACAATTTCCGAATATGCATTACTGGATTATTCGAAATACGTTCAAACGAGTAACTTTTTGAGATTGAGTTACTTTTCCGAAAGGAGTAACATTTCAAACTTATTCATCTAGGGAAGGAATGGGGCAAGCTATCAGTGTTTTGCAAAGGGAACAAGTGTTGGCGAAAACACTAGTGGCATAAAACTGACTGCCGATATGATAAGAGACATTTCCAAAACTCAGGCAATAAATTGACTTCGTAGACGGTCGAAAAAAACTATGACGTCCTCCTATTCTTTAAAGCTTTAAATCTCTTGCTGATAGAGAAAACCTTTATGAGGCGAAAGAATCGTATTAAAAAGTTCGCGTCAAATGGGAAGTTGGTTTTTTATTCAAAAAAAAATACAAAAATTTCTGGAATGTGGGTTCTATTTGAACGCTCAATTGCTCCGAGCTAAACGGCATTTCTGATTCGTAGTTTAGCATGGATGATAAAGCAAAGTTCCAACATCATATTGCAGAAACGTATGTCAAGTAAAAGTGCACAGAACTTGAGATTTTGCTCTTTTCGCAGTTGCATAAATTCGTCTACATTGCCAGAAATCAAATTTTCTGAATGCCAGATATGAGACGAAAATCGTCTCACAACTTCTGTCGGACCGTTTGAAGTCGAACTCAAAAGCAGGTGGTACATCATGACAATGGAAGCAATAACCTGTACGCGTGGCGTACTCCTAATTGAAAAATGATATTATCCCTCATTAGCCCATGTGATTGAAAATCGTAAAGTTTTTTTGCAAAACACATAATATGAGTGTCATGAATCAAATCATAAATATTTGAGAAAATCATGCGTCACTTGCATTCAGAAAGTATGGTTTTTCCATTACAATTTCCGAATATGCATTACTGGATTATTCGAAATACGTTCAAACGAGTAACTTTTTGAGATTGAGTTACTTTTCCGAAAAGAGTAACATTTCAAACTTATTCATCTAGGGAAGGAATGGGGCAAGCTATCAGTGTTTTGCAAAGGGAACAAGTGTTGGCGAAAACACTAGTGGCATAAAACTGACTGCCGATATGATAAGAGACATTTCCAAAACTCAGGCAATAAATTGACTTCGTAGACGGTCGAAAAAAACTATGACGTCCTCCTATTCTTTAAAGCTTTAAATCTCTTGCTAATAGAGAAAACCTATACGAGGCGAAAGAATCGTATTAAAAAGTTCGCGTCGAATGGGAAGTTGGTTTTTTATTAAAAAAAAAATACAAAATTTTCTGGAATGTGGGTTCTATTTGAACGCTCAATTGCTCCGAGCTAAACGGCATTTCTGATTCGTAGTTTAGCATGGATGATAAAGCAAAGTTCCAACATCATATTGCAGAAACGTATGTCAAGTAAAAGTGCACAGAACTTGAGATTTTGCTCTTTTCGCAGTTGCAGAAATTCGTCTACATTGCCAGAAATCAAATTTTCTGAATGCCAGATATGAGACGAAAATCGTCTCACAAATTCTGTCGGACCGTTTGAAGTCGAACTCAAAAGCAGGTGGTAGATCATGACAATGGAAGCAATAACCTGTACGCGTGGCATACTCCTAATTGAAAAATAATATTATCCCTCATTAGCCCATGTGATTGAAAATCGTAAAGTTTTTTTGCAAAACACATAATATGAGTGTCATGAATCAAATCATAAATATTTGAGAAAATCATGCGTCACTTGCATTCAGAAAGTATGGTTTTTCCATTACAATTTCCGAATATGCATTACTGGATTATTCGAAATACGTTCAAACGAGTAACTTTTTGAGATTGAGTTACTTTTCCGAAAAGAGTAACATTTCAAACTTATTCATCTAGGGAAGGAATGGGGCAAGCTATCAGTGTTTTGCAAAGGGAACAAGTGTTGGCGAAAACACTAGTGGCATAAAACTGACTGCCGATATGATAAGAGACATTTCCAAAACTCATGCAATAAATTGACTTCGTAGACGGTCGATAAAAACTATGACGTCCTCCTATTCTTTAAAGCTTCAAATCTCTTGCTGATAGAGAAAACCTTTACGAGGCGAAAGAATCGTATTAAAAAGTTCGCGTCGAATGGAAAGTTGGTTTTTTATTCTAAAAGAAATATAAAATTTTCTGGAATTTGGGTTCTATTTGAACGCTCAATTGCTCCGAGCTAAACGGCATTTCTGATTTGTAGTTTAGCATGGATGATAAAGCAAAGTTCCAACATCATATTGCAGAAAAGTATGTCAAGTAAAAGTGCACAGAACTTGAGATTTTGCTCTTTTCGCAGTTGCAGAAATTCGTCTACATTGCCAGAAATCAAATTTTCTGAATGCCAGATATGAGACGAAAATCGTCTCACAACTTCCGTCGGACCGTTTGAAGTCGAACTCAAAAGCAGGTGGTAGATCATGACAATGGAAGCAATAAACTGTACGCGTAGCGTACTCCTAATGGAAAATTAATATTATCCCTCATTAGCCCTTGAGAATGATAATCGTAATGTTTTTTTGCAAAACACATAATATGAGTGTCATGAATCTAATCATAAATATTTGAAAAAATCATGCGTCACTTTCATTCAGAAAGTATGGTTTTTCCATTACAATTTCCGAATATGCATTACTGGATTATTCGAAATACGTTCAAACGAGTAACTTTTTGAGATTGAGTTACTTTTCCGAAAAGAGTAACATTTCAAACTTATTCATCTAGGGAAGGAATGGGGCAAGCTATCAGTGTTTTGCAAAGGGAACAAGTGTTGGCGAAAACACTAGTGGCATAAAACTGACTGCCGATATGATAAGAGACATTTCCAAAACTCATGCAATAAATTGACTTCGTAGACGGTCGATAAAAACTATGACGTCCTCCTATTCTTTAAAGCTTCAAATCTCTTGCTGATAGAGAAAACCTTTACGAGGCGAAAGAATCGTATTAAAAAGTTCGCGTCGAATGGAAAGTTGGTTTTTTATTCTAAAAGAAATATAAAATTTTCTGGAATTTGGGTTCTATTTGAACGCTCAATTGCTCCGAGCTAAACGGCATTTCTGATTCGTAGTTTAGCATGGATGATAAAGCAAAGTTCCAACATCATATTGCAGAAAAGTATGTCAAGTAAAAGTGCACAGAACTTGAGATTTTGCTCTTTTCGCAGTTGCATAAATTCGTCTAAATTGCCAGAAATCTAATTTTCTTAATGGCAGATATGAGACGAAAATCGTCTCACAACTTCCGTCGGACCGTTTGAAGTCGAACTCAAAAGCAGGTGGTAGATCATGACAATGGAAGCAATAACCTGTACGCGTGGCGTACTCCTAATTGAAAAATAATATTATCCCTCATTAGCCCATGTGATTGAAAATCGTAAAGTTTTTTTGCAAAACACATAATATGAGTGTCATGAATCAAATCATAAATATTTGAGAAAATCATGCGTCACTTGCATTCAGAAAGTATGGTTTTTCCATTACAATTTCCGAATATGCATTACTGGATTATTCGAAATACGTTCAAACGAGTAACTTTTTGAGATTGAGTTACTTTTCCGAAAAGAGTAACATTTCAAACTTATTCATCTAGGGAAGGAATGGGGCAAGCTATCAGTGTTTTGCAAAGGGAACAAGTGTTGGCGAAAACACTAGTGGCATAAAACTGACTGCCGATATGATAAGAGACATTTCCAAAACTCAGGCAATAAATTGACTTCGTAGACGGTCGAAAAAAACTATGACGTCCTCCTATTCTTTAAAGCTTTAAATCTCTTGCTAATAGAGAAAACCTATACGAGGCGAAAGAATCGTATTAAAAAGTTCGCGTCGAATGGGAAGTTGGTTTTTTATTCAAAAAAAAAATACAAAATTTTCTGGAATGTGGGTTCTATTTGAACGCTCAATTGCTCCGAGCTAAACGGCATTTCTGATTCGTAGTTTAGCATGGATGATAAAGCAAAGTTCCAACATCATATTGCAGAAACGTATGTCAAGTAAAAGTGCACAGAACTTGAGATTTTGCTCTTTTCGCAGTTGCAGAAATTCGTCTACATTGCCAGAAATCAAATTTTCTGAATGCCAGATATGAGACGAAAATCGTCTCACAAATTCTGTCGGACCGTTTGAAGTCGAACTCAAAAGCAGGTGGTAGATCATGACAATGGAAGCAATAACCTGTACGCGTGGCATACTCCTAATTGAAAAATAATATTATCCCTCATTAGCCCATGTGATTGAAAATCGTAAAGTTTTTTTGCAAAACACATAATATGAGTGTCATGAATCAAATCATAAATATTTGAGAAAATCATGCGTCACTTGCATTCAGAAAGTATGGTTTTTCCATTACAATTTCCGAATATGCATTACTGGATTATTCGAAATACGTTCAAACGAGTAACTTTTTGAGATTGAGTTACTTTTCCGAAAAGAGTAACATTTCAAACTTATTCATCTAGGGAAGGAATGGGGCAAGCTATCAGTGTTTTGCAAAGGGAACAAGTGTTGGCGAAAACACTAGTGGCATAAAACTGACTGCCGATATGATAAGAGACATTTCCAAAACTCAGGCAATAAATTGACTTCGTAGACGGTCGAAAAAAACTATGACGTCCTCCTATTCTTTAAAGCTTTAAATCTCTTGCTGATAGAGAAAACCTTTACGAGGCGAAAGAATCGTATTAAAAAGTTCGCGTCGAATGGAAAGTTGGTTTTTTATTCAAAAAGAAATATAAAATTTTCTGGAATTTGGGTTCTATTTGAACGCTCAATTGCTCCGAGCTAAACGGCATTTCTGATTCGTAGTTTAGCATGGATGATAAAGCAAAGTTCCAACATCATATTGCAGAAAAGTATGTCAAGTAAAAGTGCACAGAACTTGAGATTTTGCTCTTTTCGCAGTTGCATAAATTCGTCTAAATTGCCAGAAATCAAATTTTCTGAATGCCAGATATGAGACGAAAATCGTCTCACAACTTCCGTCGGACCGCTTGAACTCGAACTCAAAAGCAGGTAGTAGATCATGACAATGGAAGCAATAAACTGTACGCGTAGCGTACTCCTAATGAAAAATTAATATTATCCCTCATTAGCCCATGAGATTGAAAATCGTAAAGTTTTTTTGCAAAACACATAATATGAGTGTCATGAATCAAATCATAAATATTTGAGAAAATCATGCGTCACTTGCATTCAGAAAGTATGGTTTTTCCATTACAATTTCCGAATATGCATTACTGGATTATTCGAAATACGTTCAAACGAGTAACTTTTTGAGATTGAGTTACTTTTCCGAAAAGAGTAACATTTCAAACTTATTCATCTAGGGAAGGAATGGGGCAAGCTATCAGTGTTTTGCAAAGGGAACAAGTGTTGGCGAAAACACTAGTGGCATAAAACTGACTGCCGATGTTATAAGAGACATTTCCAAAACTCATGCAATAAATTGACTTCGTAGACGGTCGAAAAAAACTATGACGTCCTCCTATTCTTTAAAGCTTTAAATCTATAGCTGATAGAGAAAACCTTTACGAAACGAAAGAATCGTATTAAAAAGTTCGCGTCGAATGGGAAGTTGGTTTTTTATTCAAAAAAAAATATAAAATTTTCTGGAATGTGGGTTCTATTTGAACGCTCAATTGCTCCGAGCTAAACGGCATTTCTGATTCGTAGTTTAGCATGGATGATAAAGCAAAGTTCCAACATCATATTGCAGAAACGTATGTCAAGTAAAAGTGCACAGAACTTGAGATTTTGCTCTTTTCGCAGTTGCAGAAATTCGTCTACATTGCCAGAAATCAAATTTTCTGAATGCCAGATATGAGACGAAAATCGTCTCACAACTTCTGTCGGACCGTTTGAAGTCGAACTCAAAAGCAGGTGGTAGATCATGACAATGGAAGCAATAACCTGTACGCGTGGCGTACTCCTAATTGAAAAATAATATTATCCCTCATTAGCCCATGTGATTGAAAATCGTAAAGTTTTTTTGCAAAACACATAATATGAGTGTCATGAATCAAATCATAAATATTTGAGAAAATCATGCGTCACTTGCATTCAGAAAGTATGGTTTTTCCATTACAATTTCCGAATATGCATTACTGGATTATTCGAAATACGTTCAAACGAGTAACTTTTTGAGATTGAGTTACTTTTCCGAAAAGAGTAACATTTCAAACTTATTCATCTAGGGAAGGAATGGGGCAAGCTATCAGTGTTTTGCAAAGGGAACAAGTGTTGGCGAAAACACTAGTGGCATAAAACTGACTGCCGATATGATAAGAGACATTTCCAAAACTCAGGCAATAAATTGACTTCGTAGACGGTCGAAAAAAACTATGACGTCCTCCTATTCTTTAAAGCTTTAAATCTCTTGCTAATAGAGAAAACCTATACGAGGCGAAAGAATCGTATTAAAAAGTTCGCGTCGAATGGGAAGTTGGTTTTTTATTAAAAAAAAAATACAAAATTTTCTGGAATGTGGGTTCTATTTGAACGCTCAATTGCTCCGAGCTAAACGGCATTTCTGATTCGTAGTTTAGCATGGATGATAAAGCAAAGTTCCAACATCATATTGCAGAAACGTATGTCAAGTAAAAGTGCACAGAACTTGAGATTTTGCTCTTTTCGCAGTTGCAGAAATTCGTCTACATTGCCAGAAATCAAATTTTCTGAATGCCAGATATGAGACGAAAATCGTCTCACAAATTCTGTCGGACCGTTTGAAGTCGAACTCAAAAGCAGGTGGTAGATCATGACAATGGAAGCAATAACCTGTACGCGTGGCATACTCCTAATTGAAAAATAATATTATCCCTCATTAGCCCATGTGATTGAAAATCGTAAAGTTTTTTTGCAAAACACATAATATGAGTGTCATGAATCAAATCATAAATATTTGAGAAAATCATGCGTCACTTGCATTCAGAAAGTATGGTTTTTCCATTACAATTTCCGAATATGCATTACTGGATTATTCGAAATACGTTCAAACGAGTAACTTTTTGAGATTGAGTTACTTTTCCGAAAAGAGTAACATTTCAAACTTATTCATCTAGGGAAGGAATGGGGCAAGCTATCAGTGTTTTGCAAAGGGAACAAGTGTTGGCGAAAACACTAGTGGCATAAAACTGACTGCCGATATGATAAGAGACATTTCCAAAACTCAGGCAATAAATTGACTTCGTAGACGGTCGAAAAAAACTATGACGTCCTCCTATTCTTTAAAGCTTTAAATCTCTTGCTAATAGAGAAAACCTATACGAGGCGAAAGAATCGTATTAAAAAGTTCGCGTCGAATGGGAAGTTGGTTTTTTATTCAAAAAAAAAATACAAAATTTTCTGGAATGTGGGTTCTATTTGAACGCTCAATTGCTCCGAGCTAAACGGCATTTCTGATTCGTAGTTTAGCATGGATGATAAAGCAAAGTTCCAACATCATATTGCAGAAAAGTATGTCAAGTAAAAGTGCACAGAACTTGAGATTTTGCTCTTTTCGCAGTTGCATAAATTCGTCTAAATTGCCAGAAATCTAATTTTCTTAATGGCAGATATGAGACGAAAATCGTCTCACAACTTCCGTCGGACCGTTTGAAGTCGAACTCAAAAGCAGGTGGTAGATCATGACAATGGAAGCAATAACCTGTACGCGTGGCGTACTCCTAATTGAAAAATAATATTATCCCTCATTAGCCCATGTGATTGAAAATCGTAAAGTTTTTTTGCAAAACACATAATATGAGTGTCATGAATCAAATCATAAATATTTGAGAAAATCATGCGTCACTTTCATTCAGAAAGTATGGTTTTTCCATTACAATTTCCGAATATGCATTACTGGATTATTCGAAATACGTTCAAACGAGTAACTTTTTGAGATTGAGTTACTTTTCCGAAAAGAGTAACATTTCAAACTTATTCATCTAGGGAAGGAATGGGGCAAGCTATCAGTGTTTTGCAAAGGGAACAAGTGTTGGCGAAAACACTAGTGGCATAAAACTGACTGCCGATATGATAAGAGACATTTCCAAAACTCATGCAATAAATTGACTTCGTAGACGGTCGATAAAAACTATGACGTCCTCCTATTCTTTAAAGCTTCAAATCTCTTGCTGATAGAGAAAACCTTTACGAGGCGAAAGAATCGTATTAAAAAGTTCGCGTCGAATGGAAAGTTGGTTTTTTATTCTAAAAGAAATATAAAATTTTCTGGAATTTGGGTTCTATTTGAACGCTCAATTGCTCCGAGCTAAACGGCATTTCTGATTTGTAGTTTAGCATGGATGATAAAGCAAAGTTCCAACATCATATTGCAGAAAAGTATGTCAAGTAAAAGTGCACAGAACTTGAGATTTTGCTCTTTTCGCAGTTGCAGAAATTCGTCTACATTGCCAGAAATCAAATTTTCTGAATGCCAGATATGAGACGAAAATCGTCTCACAAATTCTGTCGGACCGTTTGAAGTCGAACTCAAAAGCAGGTGGTAGATCATGACAATGGAAGCAATAACCTGTACGCGTGGCATACTCCTAATTGAAAAATAATATTATCCCTCATTAGCCCATGTGATTGAAAATCGTAAAGTTTTTTTGCAAAACACATAATATGAGTGTCATGAATCAAATCATAAATATTTGAGAAAATCATGCGTCACTTGCATTCAGAAAGTATGGTTTTTCCATTACAATTTCCGAATATGCATTACTGGATTATTCGAAATACGTTCAAACGAGTAACTTTTTGAGATTGAGTTACTTTTCCGAAAAGAGTAACATTTCAAACTTATTCATCTAGGGAAGGAATGGGGCAAGCTATCAGTGTTTTGCAAAGGGAACAAGTGTTGGCGAAAACACTAGTGGCATAAAACTGACTGCCGATATGATAAGAGACATTTCCAAAACTCAGGCAATAAATTGACTTCGTAGACGGTCGAAAAAAACTATGACGTCCTCCTATTCTTTAAAGCTTTAAATCTCTTGCTAATAGAGAAAACCTATACGAGGCGAAAGAATCGTATTAAAAAGTTCGCGTCGAATGGGAAGTTGGTTTTTTATTAAAAAAAAAAATACAAAATTTTCTGGAATGTGGGTTCTATTTGAACGCTCAATTGCTCCGAGCTAAACGGCATTTCTGATTCGTAGTTTAGCATGGATGATAAAGCAAAGTTCCAACATCATATTGCAGAAACGTATGTCAAGTAAAAGTGCACAGAACTTGAGATTTTGCTCTTTTCGCAGTTGCAGAAATTCGTCTACATTGCCAGAAATCAAATTTTCTGAATGCCAGATATGAGACGAAAATCGTCTCACAACTTCTGTCGGACCGTTTGAAGTCGAACTCAAAAGCAGGTGGTACATCATGACAATGGAAGCAATAACCTGTACGCGTGGCGTACTCCTAATTGAAAAATGATATTATCCCTCATTAGCCCATGTGATTGAAAATCGTAAAGTTTTTTTGCAAAACACATAATATGAGTGTCATGAATCAAATCATAAATATTTGAGAAAATCATGCGTCACTTGCATTCAGAAAGTATGGTTTTTCCATTACAATTTCCGAATATGCATTACTGGATTATTCGAAATACGTTCAAACGAGTAACTTTTTGAGATTGAGTTACTTTTCCGAAAAGAGTAACATTTCAAACTTATTCATCTAGGGAAGGAATGGGGCAAGCTATCAGTGTTTTGCAAAGGGAACAAGTGTTGGCGAAAACACTAGTGGCATAAAACTGACTGCCGATATGATAAGAGACATTTCCAAAACTCAGGCAATAAATTGACTTCGTAGACGGTCGAAAAAAACTATGACGTCCTCCTATTCTTTAAAGCTTTAAATCTCTTGCTAATAGAGAAAACATTTGCGAGGCGAAAGAATCGTATTAAAAAGTTCGCGTCGAATGGGAAGTTGGTTTTTTATTCAAAAAAAAAATACAAAAATTTCTGGAATGTGGGTTCTATTTGAACGCTCAATTGCTCCGAGCTAAACGGCATTTCTGATTCGTAGTTTAGCATGGATGATAAAGCAAAGTTCCAACATCATATTGCAGAAACGTATGTCAAGTAAAAGTGCACAGAACTTGAGATTTTGCTCTTTTCGCAGTTGCAGAAATTCGTCTACATTGCCAGAAATCAAATTTTCTGAATGCCAGATATGAGACGAAAATCGTCTCACAAATTCTGTCGGACCGTTTGAAGTCGAACTCAAAAGCAGGTGGTAGATCATGACAATGGAAGCAATAACCTGTACGCGTGGCATACTCCTAATTGAAAAATAATATTATCCCTCATTAGCCCATGTGATTGAAAATCGTAAAGTTTTTTTGCAAAACACATAATATGAGTGTCATGAATCAAATCATAAATATTTGAGAAAATCATGCGTCACTTGCATTCAGAAAGTATGGTTTTTCCATTACAATTTCCGAATATGCATTACTGGATTATTCGAAATACGTTCAAACGAGTAACTTTTTGAGATTGAGTTACTTTTCCGAAAAGAGTAACATTTCAAACTTATTCATCTAGGGAAGGAATGGGGCAAGCTATCAGTGTTTTGCAAAGGGAACAAGTGTTGGCGAAAACACTAGTGGCATAAAACTGACTGCCGATATGATAAGAGACATTTCCAAAACTCAGGCAATAAATTGACTTCGTAGACGGTCGAAAAAAACTATGACGTCCTCCTATTCTTTAAAGCTTTAAATCTCTTGCTAATAGAGAAAACCTATACGAGGCGAAAGAATCGTATTAAAAAGTTCGCGTCGAATGGGAAGTTGGTTTTTTATTCAAAAAAAAAATACAAAATTTTCTGGAATGTGGGTTCTATTTGAACGCTCAATTGCTCCGAGCTAAACGGCATTTCTGATTCGTAGTTTAGCATGGATGATAAAGCAAAGTTCCAACATCATATTGCAGAAACGTATGTCAAGTAAAAGTGCACAGAACTTGAGATTTTGCTCTTTTCGCAGTTGCAGAAATTCGTCTACATTGCCAGAAATCAAATTTTCTGAATGCCAGATATGAGACGAAAATCGTCTCACAACTTCTGTCGGACCGTTTGAAGTCGAACTCAAAAGCAGGTGGTAGATCATGACAATGGAAGCAATAACCTGTACGCGTGGCGTACTCCTAATTGAAAAATAATATTATCCCTCATTAGCCCATGTGATTGAAAATCGTAAAGTTTTTTTGCAAAACACATAATATGAGTGTCATGAATCAAATCATAAATATTTGAGAAAATCATGCGTCACTTGCATTCAGAAAGTATGGTTTTTCCATTACAATTTCCGAATATGCATTACTGGATTATTCGAAATACGTTCAAACGAGTAACTTTTTGAGATTGAGTTACTTTTCCGAAAAGAGTAACATTTCAAACTTATTCATCTAGGGAAGGAATGGGGCAAGCTATCAGTGTTTTGCAAAGGGAACAAGTGTTGGCGAAAACACTAGTGGCATAAAACTGACTGCCGATATGATAAGAGACATTTCCAAAACTCATGCAATAAATTGACTTCGTAGACGGTCGATAAAAACTATGACGTCCTCCTATTCTTTAAAGCTTCAAATCTCTTGCTGATAGAGAAAACCTTTACGAAACGAAAGAATCGTATTAAAAAGTTCGCGTCGAATGGAAAGTTGGTTTTTTATTCAAAAAAAAATATAAAATTTTCTGGAATGTGGGTTCTATTTGAACGCTCAATTACTCCGAGCTAAACGGCATTTCTGATTCGTAGTTTAGCATGGATGATAAAGCAAAGTTCCAACATCATATTGCAGAAACGTATGTCAAGTAAAAGTGCACAGAACTTGAGATTTTGCTCTTTTCGCAGTTGCAGAAATTCGTCTACATTGCCAGAAATCAAATTTTCTGAATGCCAGATATGAGACGAAAATCGTCTCACAACTTCCGTCGGACCGCTTGAACTCGAACTCAAAAGCAGGTAGTAGATCATGACAATGGAAGCAATAAACTGTACGCGTAGCGTACTCCTAATTGAAAAATAATATTATCCCTCATTAGCCCATGTGATTGAAAATCGTAAAGTTTTTTTGCAAAACACATAATATGAGTGTCATGAATCAAATCATAAATATTTGAGAAAATCATGCGTCACTTGCATTCAGAAAGTATGGTTTTTCCATTACAATTTCCGAATATGCATTACTGGATTATTCGAAATACGTTCAAACGAGTAACTTTTTGAGATTGAGTTACTTTTCCGAAAAGAGTAACATTTCAAACTTATTCATCTAGGGAAGGAATGGGGCAAGCTATCAGTGTTTTGCAAAGGGAACAAGTGTTGGCGAAAACACTAGTGGCATAAAACTGACTGCCGATATGATAAGAGACATTTCCAAAACTCAGGCAATAAATTGACTTCGTAGACGGTCGAAAAAAACTATGACGTCCTCCTATTCTTTAAAGCTTTAAATCTCTTGCTGATAGAGAAAACCTTTACGAGGCGAAAGAATCGTATTAAAAAGTTCGCGTCGAATGGGATGTTGGTTTTTTATTCAAAAAAAAATATAAAATTTTCTGGAATGTGGGTTCTATTTGAACGCTCAATTGCTCCGAGCTAAACGGCATTTCTGATTCGTAGTTTAGCATGGATGATAAAGCAAAGTTCCAACATCATATTGCAGAAACGTATGTCAAGTAAAAGTGCACAGAACTTGAGATTTTGCTCTTTTCGCAGTTGCATAAATTCGTCTAAATTGCCAGAAATCAAATTTTCTGAATGCCAGATATGAGACGAAAATCGTCTCACAACTTCTGTCGGACCGTTTGAAGTCGAACTCAAAAGCAGGTGGTACATCATGACAATGGAAGCAATAACCTGTACGCGTGGCGTACTCCTAATTGAAAAATGATATTATCCCTCATTAGCCCATGTGATTGAAAATCGTAAAGTTTTTTTGCAAAACACATAATATGAGTGTCATGAATCAAATCATAAATATTTGAGAAAATCATGCGTCACTTGCATTCAGAAAGTATGGTTTTTCCATTACAATTTCCGAATATGCATTACTGGATTATTCGAAATACGTTCAAACGAGTAACTTTTTGAGATTGAGTTACTTTTCCGAAAAGAGTAACATTTCAAACTTATTCATCTAGGGAAGGAATGGGGCAAGCTATCAGTGTTTTGCAAAGGGAACAAGTGTTGGCGAAAACACTAGTGGCATAAAACTGACTGCCGATATGATAAGAGACATTTCCAAAACTCATGCAATAAATTGACTTCGTAGACGGTCGATAAAAACTATGACGTCCTCCTATTCTTTAAAGCTTTAAATCTCTTGCTGATAGAGAAAACCTTTACGAGGCGAAAGAATCGTATTAAAAAGTTCGCGTCGAATGGGAAGTTGGTTTTTTATTCAAAAAAAAAATACAAAATTTTCTGGAATGTGGGTTCTATTTGAACGCTCAATTGCTCCGAGCTAAACGGCATTTCTGATTCGTAGTTTAGCAGGGATGATAAAGCAAAGTTCCAACATCATATTGCAGAAAAGTATGTCAAGTAAAAGTGCACAGAACTTGAGATTTTGCTCTTTTCGCAGTTGCATAAATTCGTCTAAATTGCCAGAAATCAAATTTTCTGAATGCCAGATATGAGACGAAAATCGTCTCACAACTTCTGTCGGACCGTTTGAAGTCGAACTCAAAAGCAGGTGGTACATCATGACAATGGAAGCAATAACCTGTACGCGTGGCGTACTCCTAATTGAAAAATGATATTATCCCTCATTAGCCCATGTGATTGAAAATCGTAAAGTTTTTTTGCAAAACACATAATATGAGTGTCATGAATCAAATCATAAATATTTGAGAAAATCATGCGTCACTTGCATTCAGAAAGTATGGTTTTTCCATTACAATTTCCGAATATGCATTACTGGATTATTCGAAATACGTTCAAACGAGTAACTTTTTGAGATTGAGTTACTTTTCCGAAAAGAGTAACATTTCAAACTTATTCATCTAGGGAAGGAATGGGGCAAGCTATCAGTGTTTTGCAAAGGGAACAAGTGTTGGCGAAAACACTAGTGGCATAAAACTGACTGCCGATATGATAAGAGACATTTCCAAAACTCAGGCAATAAATTGACTTCGTAGACGGTCGAAAAAAACTATGACGTCCTCCTATTCTTTAAAGCTTTAAATCTCTTGCTGATAGAGAAAACCTTTACGAGGCGAAAGAATCGTATTAAAAAGTTCGCGTCGAATGGAAAGTTGGTTTTTTATTCTAAAAGAAATATAAAATTTTCTGGAATTTGGGTTCTATTTGAACGCTCAATTGCTCCGAGCTAAACGGCATTTCTGATTCGTAGTTTAGCATGGATGATAAAGCAAAGTTCCAACATCATATTGCAGAAAAGTATGTCAAGTAAAAGTGCACAGAACTTGAGATTTTGCTCTTTTCGCAGTTGCATAAATTCGTCTAAATTGCCAGAAATCTAATTTTCTGAATGCCAGATATGAGACGAAAATCGTCTCACAACTTCTGTCGGACCGTTTGAAGTCGAACTCAAAAGCAGGTGGTAGATCATGACAATGGAAGCAATAAACTGTACGCGTAGCGTACTCCTAATGGAAAATTAATATTATCCCTCATTAGCCCATGAGATTGAAAATCGTAAAGTTTTTTTGCAAAACACATAATATGAGTGTCATGAATCAAATCATAAATATTTGAGAAAATCATGCGTCACTTGCTTTCAGAAAGTATGGTTTTTCCATTACAATTTCCGAATATGCATTACTGGATTATTCGAAATACGTTCAAACGAGTAACTTTTTGAGATTGAGTTACTTTTCCGAAAAGAGTAACATTTCAAACTTATTCATCTAGGGAAGGAATGGGGCAAGCTATCAGTGTTTTGCAAAGGGAACAAGTGTTGGCGAAAACACTAGTGGCATAAAACTGACTGCCGATATGATAAGAGACATTTCCAAAACTCAGGCAATAAATTGACTTCGTAGACGGTCGAAAAAAACTATGACGTCCTCCTATTCTTTAAAGCTTTAAATCTCTTGCTGATAGAGAAAACCTTTACGAGGCGAAAGAATCGTTCTTGTTCCCTTCGCAAACCACTGATGGCTTGCCCCATTCCTTACCTAGTTGAATAAGTTTGAAATGTTACTCTTTTCGGAAAAGTAACTCAATCTCAAAAAGTTACTCGTTTGGAAGTATTTCGAATAATCGAGTAATGCATATTCGGAAATTCTAATGGAAAAACCATACTTTCTGAATGCAAGTGACGCATGATTTTCTCAAATATTTATGATTTCATGCATGACACTCATATTATGTGTTTTGCAAGAAAACTTAACGATTTTCAATCTCATGGGCTAATGAGGGATAATATTAATTTTCAATTAGGAGTACGCCACGCGTACAGTTTATTGCTTCCATTGTCATGTTCTGCTACCTGCTTTTGAGTTCGACTTCAAGCGGTCCGACAGAAGTTGTGAGACGATTTTCGTCTCATATCTGGCATTCAGAAAATTTGATTTCTGGCAAGTTAGACGAATTTATGCAACTGCAAAAAGAGCAAAATCTCAAGTTCTATGCACATTTACATGACATACTTTTCTGCAATATGAAGTTGAAACTTTGCTTTATCATCCCTGCTAGAGTACGAATCAGAAATGCCGTTTAGCTCGGAGCAATTGAGTGTTCAAATAGACCCCAAATTCCAGAAAATTATATATTTTTTTTTTTAAAAAAAAACCAACTTCCCATTCGACGCGAACTTTTTAATACGATTCTTTCGCTTCGTAAAGGTTTTCTCTATCAGCTGGAGATTTAAAACTTTAAAGAATAGGAGGACGTCATAGTTTTCTTCGACCGTCTACGAAGTCAATTTATTACATGAGTTTTGGAAATGTCTCGTACCATATCGGCAGTCAGTTTTATGCCACTAGTGTTTGCTCCAACACTTGTTCCCTTCGCAAAACACTGATGGCTTGCCCCATGTCTTCCGTAGTCACGTGAGTTTGAAATGTTACTGTTTTACAAAGAGTAACGCAATCTCAAAAAGTTACTTGTTTGATAAATAAGTTGAATAATCCAGAAATGCATATACAGAAATTGTAATGGAAAAACCATACTTTCTGAATGCAAGTGACGCATGATTTTCTCAAATATTTATGATTTCATGCATGACACTCATATTATGTGTTTTGCAAGAAAACTTAACGATTTTCAATCTCATGGGCTAATGAGGGATAATATTAATTTTCAATTAGGAGTACGCCACGCGTACAGTTTATTGCTTCCATTGTCATGTTCTGCTACCTGCTTTTGAGTTCGACTTCAAGCGGTCCGACAGAAGTTGTGAGACGATTTTCGTCTCATATCTGGCATTCAGAAAATTTGATTTCTGGCAAGTTAGACGAATTTATGCAACTGCAAAAAGAGCAAAATCTCAAGTTCTATGCACATTTACATGACATACTTTTCTGCAATATGAAGTTGAAACTTTGCTTTATCATCCCTGCTAGAGTACGAATCAGAAATGCCGTTTAGCTCGGAGCAATTGAGTGTTCAAATAGACCCCAAATTCCAGAAAATTATATATTTTTTTTTTCAATAAAAAACCAACTTCCCATTCGACGCGAACTTTTTAATACGATCCTTTCGCTTCGTAAAGGTTTTCTCTATCAGCTGGAGATTTAAAACTTTAAAGAATAGGAGGACGTCATAGTTTTCTTCGACCGTCTACGAAGTCAATTTATTACATGAGTTTTGGAAATGTCTCGTACCATATCGGCAGTCAGTTTTATGCCACTAGTGTTTGCTCCAACACTTGTTCCCTTCGCAAAACACTGATGGCTTGCCCCATGTCTTCCGTAGTCACGTGAGCTTGAAATGTTACTCTTTTACAAAGAGTAACGCAATCTCAAAAAGTTACTTGTTTGATAAATAATTTGAATAATCCAGAAATGCATATACAGAAATTGTAATGGAAAAACCATACTTCCTGAATGCAAGTGACGCATGATTTTCTCAAATATTTATGATTTGATGCATGACACTCATTTTATGTGTTTTGCAAAAAAACTTAACGATTTTCAATCTCATGGGCTAATGAGGGATAATATTAATTTTCAATTAGGAATACGCCACGCGTACAGTTTATTGCTTCCATTGTTATGATCTACTACCTGCTTTTGAGTTCGACTTCAAGCGGGCCGACAGAAGTTGTGAGACGATTCGTCCTATAGCATATATGCACATATGCAATCTTCGCGGACTTCGCACATGTAGGGTTAAAATATAAGGAGTGTTTTTTGCGGTAATTTTTATTTAACTCGAAGTCGAAATATTGTCGCGTGTCCCAAGGGTTGTACGCGTGTAAGTGTCATCCCGAAGTTAGGTATGAAAGTCTTTTGATTTATAGAGGTATTGTTCATTGCTTCTATTGTATTTTTTCGCTACCTGATCTAGGGATAAATTTCCGTCACTATGAGAATTTCTTTCTTAATTTCCCGTCTCACAATTCGTCACAAGTTTGGGTTTGAGACGTCTCAAACTTCTATATCATCACTAACTAATATAATTTTGTTACAACTTGATTTAATATATCTTAATTGCATTCAAACATATTTAAGATATTACAATTATTTTTCAATTACTAATTTATATGTAATCATTACCGTAATTACATATACACGAGTTAATTTATTTGAAAATTCATCAGGATAATTGGGAATTATAAAAATATACAACGACATTAAAAGTGCTACAATGTTCTTAAATATGTGTAATATAAACATGGTAATAAATTCAATTACAATAGATTGAGATGATGAAGAAGAGATTATAAAAGTTCAATTCAATATGCTGCAGCTGCAATAACGGTTTTTTAACAACAAATAAAAATTTTTAGGGTTTCAGACAACTTTTATACACTTTTTCATATTGTACTAGACTAGAAATACAATCTCCACTATAGGTCAATTGAAAAGTTCATGCAGTTT
Source organism: Diplolepis rosae (assembly GCA_030998225.1). Taxonomy (NCBI): domain Eukaryota; kingdom Metazoa; phylum Arthropoda; class Insecta; order Hymenoptera; family Diplolepididae; genus Diplolepis; species Diplolepis rosae. Next base: position 2,565,653 of record JAPYXD010000687.1, on the reverse strand, counting down.
TTTTTCTGTAGCACCGCGTAATTTATCTCATAAAAGGCGTTTATACAACATTATACATAATCTTCACTTTTTCTTGAACATGCTCTCTAAACCTGAATCAGTGAAATAGTCACTGATTATATCAGTGAAAATATATCAACTGATGAATCAGTGCCCTGCTTTTATTTCACTGAGGAATCAGTGAACCCGCCACGTGAACATAATCTTTAAATTCGCGAAGTTCCTGCGAACGATTAAAGTATAACGATGGATCTTTAATCTTTAATTAAATATAATATAATTATACACAATAATAATTACAATATAGAATAATAATAAAGTAATTTATTTTTGGTGTTGTTTAACCTAAAATAAACGTGTTCATCGATCATTAAAATATATTGCTGCTTTTATTATTCCCACATCAAGATTTCACTGATTCAATAAGTGAGTTCAATCTATTTCACTGATTTGTCAGTCGAATTTCACTGATTCTCAGTGAAAGACTTATAGCTGCTGCCTTCAGTGAATAGTCACTGCGAATCAGTGGCCGTCCACTGATTCAGGTTTAGAGAGTGAGTTTATAAAACAAAAATCGAAATAATCAATCAATCAATAAAAAAAAAATACAGGACAAAAAGTCTGTATGTTTGGTATAAAGTTAATTTTCAATCAATTGATTTTGATTATTGTGACAAAAGCTAACTTAAAACCCATTCTGCAAAAAAAAGCGTTACTCAAAAGCAAAAACTCTAAACAAACACACAAAAATACCACTGTTTTGTTTAAAAAAAAAACTGCGATAGATTTCACAATTATTCTAGTTCCGGCTAGAACTGCAGATGCACTATATATACTACAATATAAAAATTTGAACTTTATCCGTTTAGTAGTTTTTGAGATATCGTGGCAACCAATATAAAAAATGCGGTTTTGACAAAAACGCGATAGAAATTTCAAGTACGCATAAAAAAACACGCTTTAGTTCCTCCGTTCTGCACCTGTATTTTTCAACGACTTCAAATATAAAAAAATCCTTTTGTGGCCATATTCTGGAAATGTTACAGAAGTAATTTTGAATAAAGTTTTATTTTATTTTTTTCACCTATTACATCAGACGACCCTCTCAATGTTTGGTACGTCACAGATTATTACAATATTATTAAACAATTTGTAACATTTAGATCTAACATTTAGGAGTCCGAGAAGACTTATACAATATATAATGCAATATATAAAACACGTTTGCTGATCTGCAAAACCGTATCCATGGGCCACTTTTAGTATGGAATATCCAAGAGTGTTAAATACTTAAGTGTCGTGATGTATTCACCGCGCATGTGCTTACGTGGGCGTCAATACAATTCGTACACGCTACCCCTTTTTCTGTCCCTTGTTCTTCAAACCTATACTCAACAAAAAAGAGTTATGATTTTATTTTGATATATAAATCCCATATGTAAGTGCATTGAATTTATAATGACATCCTGTATAATGGAGTAAAAGTAATATAAGCGCACTTTGAACATTCTAGAAATCTTCTATTGTAATCTTTGTTAAAAATCACTCTGTATTTTACTATTTTCACTAAGTCAAGTAGGAATGCAAGAAAACTTTAGTATTATTTACTACCTCGAGTGGTCATTTGTAGAATTATAAAATTTTTTGCAGCAAAACCTAAAACTCTTTCATTTATTTCAAAAAATGTTTAAAGTTTGCGCAAAACTCTATTATAAAATTTACTAGCCAATGATGACATTCATTTACTATTTTCAATGGAAAGAAGTATTTCTAATCGAATATAGAAAACTGGAAACTTGCGTGCGTTTCGAATGACTATATTCCTTTATATAAGTTTTTATAAGTTTATATTTACACAGTGCTACATTAAAAAAAATAATTGGACTTCAGTCCATTTCAGTCTTAAGTTCTAAAAGATATATGTACACATATTATTACAGTTAAAAAATTAAGATTGCTTTCAGTTGTTTAATTATAATATTATAATATATATTATATATTATATATAACAATATACTAATTTTTCATAAGTTTGACATTTTTTTATTTCGTCCCTTTTAAGACATACCTCATAAATGTTACGGGCGGTCCAAAGTGTGCAATATTTTTTGGAAAACGTTTTGCTTAATCTACAAAATCTAATTCATGCAACATCAATTACTTTTAGAAGTGAATCAAGTGCACATTTTTGAGCGTTTGTAACCTGATTGCATTCCAATGGCTAATGCGACTCAGCATTTCTGGTCATGCGAGCTGGTCTTAAGACGTAAAGTAATTTCTAAATTAATCAATTTGAGTTATTTAAATACATTTTAATTAAGCATTTGAAGGTTTAAATAAAAATGTTATAAGTAATAATATTTCGTTCTTTTGATTTCCAGGTGCATCAACATTTCGTCATTTAGATTAATTGTTAACGAGAGTGCGCAAGCATTCGAACGTTAGCGACTACCCTATTGCAAAATACGGCATCATATACGATGTCGTTAAATGACGTTGTAAATGGCATCGTAAACGACATCGTATACAACATCGTATGCGACGTCTTATATAACGTGGTATACAGCATCGTAATTTGGGATAGTATGTGATTTCGTTTACGACGTCATATACGATTTTATAATTTTTTAAATAAATATTTATTAAATAATATAATTAACACTATAACTGAGTGTCAAAACATGTCAAAGAAGACCTTTCTCGAACGTTTTTGAAACGACCTATAGAGCTGTACGGTTATCCAGCAGTTTGAATTCCTTCCCAGGCAAATATTGAAATAGGAAAGATAGTAAAGATTCAAAGTAAGGGATAGCAAAAAATACCATTTCTGATCAGAGAATAATAGTATATTACGTGCCTAGGCGCAAAATGAGGGTTATTGCGTGACAAGCGACAATGCTCGCAGGAGATCGAAGTCAAGGCGTAGTCAAGGCGTAGGTGAGATGTAGTCGCGGTGTGCCCACTCCCATAGGCCAAGTGGCGAAAGAAAAATAGTGATTGCTACGTCCCCTAGTCGCCGCTAGTGTGTCATGGAAATGAACGTCATGCGCGGTAAACATGTTGTCACTTGTCTGCATGTTGTGATTGATTAAAATTGATTGCGATTTCAAGTGATTTTAGTGAACTTCGATCTTTAAAGTTCTAATACCTAGACTAATGTGCCAACAATTAGCAGTGCTGTACTGTTTGCCCTCCAAATGAAAATAGTTGTAGCTGCAAATCGGGTAAGTCACCAATAACTTTTGTTTTGAATCTAAAATAAAACTCATAAAGGCTTGGTTTTTCGTTTTGTTTATAAAAATTCATTACGTATTATATTGCAAAACGCGGTAAGAAAGTTTGCATTAAAAAGGATTTTCGTTCTTCAGCTTTAAGTCCGCATTTTAGTGTTGATAAAAATAAAACTCCAGTTCCCTTCAAAGCTGATTTAAGCCATGTAAAGTAACCTCAAATATAATAAAATCCGAATTTTTCTTTTTTCGCATGAGAAGGCGAAAATTTCGCGCTCTTTAGTACTGGATCTGTAGTGGAGGGGGAAGGGGTAGTTTTCATGAAAGCTAGTTCCTGCTACGTCCCCTAGATGTCGCTGATATAAATTCATTCCCCCCGCCACCATCTGTAAGTACCCCTTTGTAATACATGGGAGTGGGCACACCGTGGATGTAGTCGAGGCGCGATCAGTCCTGCGAGCATATTGTCGCGAGTCTCGTAATTTCCCGAATTGTGTGCATTGGTACATATTCTATTTTATGTGGCTTCGGTGCGTATACGAGTTTTTATGCGTACACTCGAATCTAATCTAGTATTGTAGTTGTTTGCGGCGCTAGTCATTACACTTGATATGTCACGACTAGTCCCGGCCATTTTGATTTTATTGGTCTTGTGTCGTAGTAATGGATTTTAATAGACGCATACGCAGTTCAAATGTACAAGGCTTTGCCTGTAAGATGCCAACGCTGTACGAAGAATAAGAAGAAGATTGTACTCCGTTTCATGGCTATAGGCGCATGCGCAGTTCAATTTTTACATTTCATTCCTCTGCAGCGCAATGTACTACAGTGCGCTACTGTTAACTGTAGCGAAAAAACAAGTTTGCGCGCCGGTGGCACATAAAACTTATTTTAAAACGTCAGGTACAAACATTTACTTTATAGAAAATGTCTTCTTTGCCAAATTTTAAGACTCAATTATTTAATAAATACTTATTTAAAAAATTATCAAATCGTATATGACATCGTAAATGACATCATAAACGAAGTAGTAAATGACGTCGTATACGACATCACATACTATCCCAAATTACGATAAGTATACGACGTCATTTACGACATGGTATATAATGTCGTATTTTACAATAGGTTATTAAAGTATGAAATAAGAGAATGAGAAAAACGCGGGGAGTGAGTGTAGAACGAGAATGATGGTGTAAGAATTAGGATGATCAGAGAAAGAATAGAGTAGTAAAGAGAATGAATGATCGCAAACTGGCAACTATATTGTTACTATAGAATAGAAAAATAAAAGAGAGAAAAGAGAGAAAGAGGGAGAGATATTCAGCGCACGTACACCAATGCACTGTATGCCACCACAACTTTCATGCCGTTTGTCAATTCCTCTCTTCGTTCGCCTATGCACATGCATCTCCCGCAATAAATGTCACGTGATTTTTGTAACTAAAACGTAAGACTCATCTGAATATTTAAATGACTATGTTAGGGTTTTGATTCATACAATGATTATGAGCCTAAACTAATTAAATATATTTCAATTTACTCGGAAATATATTAGAAAATAAAATCGTTCCTACAATTTGAAGACCATGCATCAAATACTAAAAATCGATGAGTACATTTTGTTACTCACGATAAGTGTGGAAAGAGGGGAGAAATATTTGACACATGAAAATCAGCAAATAGTGCAATAATAAAATCAGCACGGTACAAAGTTCATCCACATTTCTAAAACCTCTCTGCCATTACTACCTTCGTCGTTTCTCCCCTGGTTGACGCGGCTAGTCGTCCTGCCTGACGGGCGTGTGTCCGTGGATGGGAGTCCCGGGCGAACGGATAACGGAAGAGTCGGAGGCCACTTTAAGCTGGAACCAGCCGCCCGCGAAGTTTACAGCCGAAAGGCTGTTCCACGGGTGGAATATTGGTTCAAGAGAGGGGTTTTTTTGGTTTTAACAGGTATGCCTAGACCCGTCTTAGGAGAGTCCTGTACAACGTCTATAAAAGATTTCACCATTTTCCCTCCTCACAATAAAAAAATATATATATAAATTAATACTACCGAATCTCAAAACGGTAGTGATAATTTTTCATAAAATATTTAAATTAGATTTAATAAGAAAATTTTACCGGCAAAAGGGCAAGTTTAAAAGTACTCAACCCTTTTCTGGTTAAAAGCCAACCGTTATCTTCTCTTATTAAAACTAACAGAAAGTGGCAGCAGTGGTGTCGGTTTGCGTGTGTGCGTATTTGTGCGCGGATTGCAAACCAAAAGGACTAGAGTTGCCTTTTTGGGCAGCGATCGCAACAAGAATTATCATCCGACCATTGCCGGAATTCAGGAGGAACCCTTTCTTTCTTTCTCTCTTTCTAGGAGTGGTAGTTTAAATTTAGGATAAGAGTAAGTAGGGTATTATCCTAAAAATCTTTATACTCATAAAAATTTTCAATGAAATTGTTATAATTGGTAAATTGAGGATTGGATTATTCTTTCATTTCTGACCTATACCAGGTTGATCTTCTGTTGTTTAATCAGGTAAAGCCTCCTGAGTCAGAGGAGAGGGCAAAACGATCCCAAAATAAAAATAAATTTCAATTTATTCCTTTTTAATTTAAAGTTTGTAGCCTTCACGATCGAAGCCTTAATTCAAAGAAGAATTATAAATTGACATTTGAATTTAATATTGTTATTTATATTCAAATCTAATCTTCGTACGTAACAATAAAATCATTTCAAGTTAATTAATTACAGAAAAACTTTTTTTTCCAGAGACCTGATTTTTAGCATGAGAACTACTTTAATATTGAACAAAAACAATAATTATATAAATAATTGTTCAAAATATTCTCTAAGTCTAACTAACATGCTGAAAAGTAGTTTTTTTATACTCTCAAAAAATATTAGGTTCGCAACTAAGTTCGCGGTGGCTGTCCGCGGAAAGTTTCACCAGTCAGAACTGGCAACTGCTATTTGTTTACTGTTCTTTACGTGCCATTACATTCGACACAATTCGGCATGTTTTGATGAATTTTCTGAATTTTGTAAATTTCTATAACATCCCTATTGACTATAGTTGTCATAAAGAACTGCAAATTTTTTATAAAATCTTTGACAAACTTTATAAAATCAACAAACAGTTTTATAAAATATTTCTACATTTTTGTAAAAAATTGCAAGTCAAAGAAATTATACATAAAACACGTTTTTTATAAAAACTCGTTAATTTTTTTGGAAAAAAATTGAGTTTCATCAAAAATTTATTTTTATGAAAAATATGTATAGTAAATATTCAATTTAATTTCTTTCATTTTTTCCTGAATACGAAACATTATTTATAAAAAAAAATTAAACAGTTTCTATAAAACCGTTATGTCAAAATCACGATTTTTACGAAACTTTTAAAATTGACCTTATGACAAATTAAATAAAAAATTTTTATAAGGTTTTTATAACAACTATCGTCACTATAGAAATTTAGAAAGACTTTGAATTTTGGAAAAATGTTAAGGTTGAATGCAAGTCCCATCCCCGTACAAATAGTAGCGTCCCGTGGGGCGCCGTCCAGCTATGCTGTTTTGAAAAATTTGTATGGGCCCACATGGTGAAAATTTTAGTCCGCAACTGGCTTAGAATTCATAGTATGCATGTATGCTATGCCAGCGGCAGACTCATAGATCGTGTAACGTAGCAATTTAAACCTACAGTGATATGCGTTTGAATAGTTTAATGTTCTCTAGATTATCTATAAAACTACACGGTGGAGAAATTTGATATTTTTTTCAAAAATTTATGTTTTCAAACTACAAATACCGAATTTTTTAAAATTTCTCTACCAGAGCGTTTAATTATTACAATTTAAAATGTGGAGAGTGCATTTCCCATGAATTACATGTAAAACTAGTCAACACTTTCGGCCTTCCGCTACTTTCTTTGTCTTCGATGTGAAATTCACAGTTCTTAAACTTTTAAAACCATTCACGACAACTTCTCTCACTTAAGGCAGCAACGCCATGTGTTTCTACAAGCAATCTATGCGCCTCAGCTGCAGATTTCTTCAAATTGAAGAAGTAAATCAAAAGTTCCCACAAATGACGCTTATTCGGCTAAAAACTCGACATTTTCGCACACAAGACGTTTTACATCTGTCAATTTCAACCAAAACTTACTAGTAGCACCAACTTTTGTTAAACTGCGGAAATTTATTTGTACACCTGATAGTATTCAGTGTATTAAATTAAAAATGAACCTAACCTCAAATTTCAATAGTATATAATTTTAATATATTAACAGTGAAACTGTTCTTAGGTTGTTATTGATACAAATATATTTATGTAAGTGAGCGCTTCTTATTCAACTATAAAGGTACTTAAAATATTGATAAATAATTATTTAAAACATAAATTCTCAAAATTCCCCTTATATTCTCTAAATTCTGTAATATTCTTGGTTATATTCCTTGAACTTGAATTCTCAAGAATTTAAGAAGTCTAGCATCGATCCGCTTGAAAAATTTGAAATTAATTTAATATATAAATAATCATTCTATTTAAATATAAGTTCATCTTATTTTTAAATTCTACCGGAGATTGATATTTTCATACAACCTTAAACAAATTTTCGACGTACAAGAAAGCTCTTGCATTTCCACAATCTTAAACAAGAAATAGTGAAACTTACAGTAAACATAAAAATTTTCCAGATTTCAAAATAAATATCTATAATTGATTTTGAAAAACCAGTTTCGATAATTATATCCATTTTCTACAATGAATCGCAAAATAAAAAGTTACAGATTGTATAAAACTATTTTCCTAGATTTATACAAGCGTTTGCGTATATAGAAATCAAAACGATGTGCTAATACTTACATTTTTATACGGAAATCTGCATGGAAATTTTGTAATTAACCGATTTCATTAGAAAATATCGAGTTTCACGTACAAAACCGAATGTTTACAAGCAATCAGCACACGACAGCTGGCTGGTGAAAACTTGTGCTCACTGTAACGTGGTGGCACTACCAGTTTTCATGCACGGAGTAAATACAGACTACACACACTATGATATCGGCGAAGGGTACGGCATCTCGATTTTTGTTAAGACGCCCCGATGTGACGTCACCAGTTTTCCTCGTCTACTACGCGCCACTAGACATCGCCACTAGACATCGCCACTAGCAGTCCGTGAGAATCAAATAGGGAGAAACAGTCCTTGTCGCTATCACGCGTTAGAAAGGCTCACGGATTCACACACAGGCACATAAAATAACAGGAAATTCATTCGGATTACGTAACACGTAACGCTATTTTTCATAATGGTAAACAATTACATAGAGGACATTAAACTGTAGTAATAAAGGGTTTCAAAGGTAAAAAATGTAATTGGTATCGAGTGAACGACGATAACATAGATAAAGTTACTTCACCAAGAAACGCTTTAAAGGCTTATATTATTTTTAGAAAAAAACAACCTCAATTAAAACATAACCAAAGTTGTTCATGTAACACATCAGTGAATTATCGAATGTCGATGATAAGTTTTTTTATATAAATTTATGCATTGGAAAAAAATAAAGGACATCGTCCGATGAATTAGAAGGTGTTTTGAGCCTTTGTTATCACGACGAATGTTCCAGTGCCTTGTACAACAAAAATTAATTAACATATATCACCCCGAAATAACTTCAAAAAAGTAATAAAGGGTGTCGAACTTTCTTTGACACGATGATTATTGTGATGAATCATTAGAACAAAAATAAATCATATCACCCAAAAACAACTTCAAAAAAGTAAAAAACGTTGTCGGGCCTTCGTAGTCATGACAATTATTATGATAAATCATTATAAAAAAAAATTTGACATCGGCTACTCGGGTGCATATGAATACTTTTCCTTTCTTTGACATTGTCGTTACAATTATACAAAAATATTTTACCGCACAACTGCTGATTTTGAAAAACATATGAAATGAGAACAAAAAAATATATTTTCTAGATATGTCCGAAAAAATGTAAAAAATTTTCTAGACAGTTCCGACAAGCACTCTTTTTATGTCATCTTCTATAATTTAACAAGAGTGCTTGTCGGAATTGTCTAGAAAAATCTCATGAGCATTAACTTTTTAAGGATCGTTGCACTTCATCAAAGTACTGAGATGGATGGATTGCTTATGGCAATCTCCCAATTCCTAAAATTTGGGATGCAGATTTTCTTATGCAGATATTGCAATACTTTCGCATCATTTTTTTTTTGGAACAAAATTGGAAGGGAGTGAAAACTTTCTCAAGCCTAAGTATCTTTTTGAGATTTTTTGATCTTGAAATGTATTCTTCTCAATGCTAGTAAATTAATGTTAAACTTACAGTCTTGATCTTTTGAACTATTCTTTTTCACTTTCTTGGACTTTGTCAAGCACAGATCAATTTTTTTTGAAAATATATAATTTCAAATGTATAACGATCAATGGTCTTTTATACTATTTCCCTAGTGTAAGATTTATTTTATTCTATCAAATTACTTTACAGATTATTAAAAGGTGTATCCTGTTTTTAACAGTTCGATTGCTGCTGACAAAGCGATACCCCAATTGTTATAAGGCGCGCTGGAAGCTTAATGCCTGGGCGGGCCAGACCATGTGCCATCTACCGGAACAAGTAATAATCGGACGGCGCAATATCTGGGGAATACGGCGGATGGGTTAGGACTTCCCATTTGAGCGTTTCCAGGGCCCCGGAATGTCCATATTCCGGAGACAATGCATTGCGCGGAGTTCCAAAAAGCAGCTTCAAATCGGAAGCCTTGAAGAGGCCGCGAAGAAAGTCCAAGCAGGCTACAAAGTAGAGCGCCGAGGTACGGCGAATTGCGCCCATAGAAAATGACCCTGAAGTAATACTAACGCGGTTCCGGAGGCATTGTCTGGCGAAGAAACAGGAGAGTTTTGAGATTAGTGGGTATTGCTTAGGCCAAGTCCCACACAGCGTGCGTAAATGCATTCTCTTTTCCCCTCTGAAAAAAAACATCGTTGAGCAATTTCTAGGAAACGTTCAAATTTTAGACAGTTTTAGAAATTGAAATGTTTAATGAGTTTGAAGCTTAATCTCATGGATTCTCATGTTGAATACTTCCCTCAAACCTCAAGGACTATAGTGAATAACAGGGCGAAAGATTCCACTAAGATATCAAAGTGATGGAGCAAAGATATCTAATTTTGACGTGCAAAGCACCACGCAGACAATTTTGTTTTAAGATTATGTTCCAGATTTCCTAGTTATATCACTAATGTAATACTATCTATAAATTCAGCAGCTTGAAATCTATAATAAAACCACGTTTCACCACCATACACTCAGAAATACGATTTTTTAGGTTACGTCGGTAATCACTCGTGAAAGGTCCTATTTTGACCTCAGATTCGGATCAAGTGACTTAATATACATAGGAATATATGTGCTTCGTCAAAAGTACTAGACTTTTCTTTTATATGGCTGTGTAATCTAATGCAAATCTACAAATCGATATATATTCTTGGAGTAAATAACGCTCAGTGACGCTTGCCGGTCATACAAAGACCCGACAATACGGTTTAACTGAATGTCATGATGAAAAACATGATATCTACAAACCCACAACATCAAATCCCCAACAATTACTACGACTACCTCTCAGACTTTCTGAAAATTTCTGAAGTTCAACTACTTTTTTAAAAAGATAAATTTATAATCTCTCTCACACTTCCATCCATTTCTGAAAAAAGATATCGAATCTTAAAACCTTATTCTATCGCTACTTATCACATATGCCATTTAAATTTAACCATGGCTATTTTCATTAAATCCTTAATATCTTATTTAGCTATATCCCACGTTAAGAAACCTTATTTCATTCTCGATGAATACCTTTTCAATTCATGTCACCTAACTCATATTTGCAAAATTTGCACTTTTACCCCACTCATATGGATCACAGTAAACAATCCTATTTGTAAAACAACACTTTTTATTGAGGATATGTGATATCAATGTCCTTTCTACCTTAAAATCTATAGTAATATCTAATGGACCCCTTTTAAACTTCACAATGGATGGTTCCATTTTACTCCTTTTATTACAGATACATTTGAACAGCAATTATTTACGTACGATCAGCTTCAAAATCCAAACAATAGAGAAGTAAAAATCAGCAAAGATTTCGAAATCTCATATTTTTACACTCTTATCGTAACAATTGTCTTATCAATATCAACTTCTTCCTCGATTCCTTGTTCATTTTTACTATTTAATGAATAAATAATGATCCGCAACAATTATCGACTGACTGAGCAAGCCGTTAAATGGAGAAACGATCTCAAATTAAGTATTACTTTCAATCTGCTTATTGCTGTCAAGTTGATCATAAATTTGTCCTTCACCTACAACATACGAGGTGTGTCCGAAAAGTATCCGACCTGCGTTTATATCTTCGCGCTAGAGCGCTCGATTGGCCTCTGCGGGGTATGAGCGTAACCAGTAGTTCCTCACGTACTCCCTGAATGGCGTAGTTACTGGCCAGATGCCTTGGATCGCACACAGCGTGTGTTTATGTCCAATGTGCTTTTTCCGTTCGCCGCATTTGTTTACAGTTGAAAATGACAGAAAGAACAGATCAAAGAATTTGCATCAAGTTTTGCTTCAATCTCGGCAAGAGATGTACGGGGACGATTGAAATGATACAGAAGGCCTTTGTGGACGAAAGTATGAGCATAACACAGATAAAGGAGTGGTACAGGTGATTTAGAAATGGCCGCACATCTGTTCACTGTGACCCTCGTTCTGACCGACCTTCGCTCACTGTTTAGGAAGTTTTGAACAAGATTTTAGTAATGACTCGCGTGTGTGCGAAATTCATTCTGAAATTGCTCACGACCAAGCAAAAAGACCTTCGCTCTGAAATCCCTCAGGAAAACTTGGAAATGGTCAGTGATGATGAAAATGTCCTTGAAAAGGTAAATACTGGTGATGAATCATGGGTTTATGGTTACGATCCTGAAACTAAACAACAATATTCACAGTGGAAGCGTCCAGACGAGCCACGGATTGTGTTCATAATCCACGTCGCATAACAATAACAATATGTAATATATAATAACAAATAACGCTTGAATGAAAAAACGTTCTCAAGAGGTGGTTATGGTTAAAAATGTCAAACTTTCCATTGCAAATGTCTAAATATATACGGACGGAGTTAGCATATGGAAGTAAAAGTGGGAACGCCAATCAGTCTGAAAATTTGTTTCGTCGCTGCCGTCTAAAAATAAACCCTACGGAGTTACCACGTAGAAGCACTAGTCAACAAGTGCAATACTCAAAGTACAACCGGTCACAATTACCATACCAAGGATGAAACGAGTTGATTATTTCGGTGACAGCAAACCAACTGGAAAGATTAATCTCTGGGTTCGCAGCGAGCCAAGGTGTGATGTACGCAAAGTTAAAGAGATACGGACGAATTCCGCCACATTGCGTTGTCCTAAAAGTACTAGGTTGTTCAAAAAGTTTTGAAAGCGGAAATGAAAATACCTTTTTTTTTTGGTGAAATCACTATTATTGCTCAGTAGAATCTCCCATAAGATCAATACATTTGGTCCAACGGTCTTCCAACTTGTTGATCCCATCATGGAAGTGACTTTCTGCAAGGCCTGAAAAATACTCCTCTACGACGGCTATAACCTCTTCGTTTGATGAAAAATGCTTCCCACGAAGGAATTTCTTGAGGTGTGGGAACAGCCACAAGTCAGAGGGAGCTAAATCAGGCGAATAAGGTGGATGCTGCAACGATTCGTACTTTAATTCGGTTATTTTAGTGATGGTTTTTTGAGCTGTGTGAGCGGTTGCATTGTCTTGATGAAAAAGGATTTTTTCTTCTGAAAACCGGGTCTTTTTTCACGAATTTTTGCATCCAATTGATTCAAAAGGTTACAATAATATTCAGAATTTATTGTTTTGCCAGTTTGGAGATAATCCACAAACAAAATCCCTTTTGCATCCCAAAAAACTGATGCTAACACCTTCTTCGCCGATTTCTGGACACGAACTCGCTTCGGTGCCGAAGTGCCTGGTTCACACCACTCCTTAGCCTCTTGTGTTGATTCAGGATCATGATGGAAGACCCAAGTCTCATCCATAATGATGAATCGACGCAAAAAATCCTTTTTATCCTTTCGAAAACGCTCCAAATGTTGCTCAGAAAGTCGCATTCGAACGTGTTTTTGTTCCATTGTGAGCGAATGCGGCACTCATTGTGCACAGAGCTTTCTGAAACCTAAAACTTCACGTAAAATATGACTGACACTGCCTAATGAGATGTCTAGGGCCTCTGCTAAATCTCTCTCGGTCAATCGACGATCTTCCAAAACCATATCCTGTACTTTGGCTATGAATGCTGGTGTTGATGCACTTTTTGGACGTCCTGAGCGTGGATCGTCTTCAACGCTTTTTCGACCACGTCTAAACTCTAAAACCCATCGATGCACAGTTGGAAATGAAGGAGCAGCTTCCTTTAACACTTTCACCATTTTTGTATGAATTTCCGTTGCTGATAAACCTTCCAAAACAAAGAATTTTACCACTGCACGATGTTCGGTTTTTTCCATTGTACAAAAATACACTGACACGTCAACTTCAAATGGCTTGTAAACAAACAATGAATTGACAGAGTGTAATGAGACTTTGGGTATGTTCATATGAAAGATGAAATCTTAAACTGGCGTAGAAATTTTGGTTCTTCTACTGCTCTATAGATGTCGCTTTCAAAACTTTTTGAACAACCTAGTAATTGCCCATTTTTTACCATACAAATTAAAAACATTTAATTACAAACAAGAAATGAACTTTGATCAATGATATATTTTCTCTTTTGTTCAATGATATTTTGCTATTTTTCTGGTAACTTCATGATTTCACGCTCATAGAACTTCTGGTCTTTATTGGCAAAAAACTGAACTAAGTGTGATTTCACAGTTTCATCATCATTGAAAGTTTTACCATTCAAGAACTCCTGCAGAGATCGAAATAAATAGTAATCTGATGGTGCAAGGTCAGGGCTATATGGTGGATGTAACATCACTTTCCAACCAAGCCTTAATAATTTTTGGCGAGCGGCTAAAGATGTGGGTGGTATAGCGTTAATTGTCATGGTGAAAAATTTCACCTTTACGATTGATTAATTCTGAACGTTTTTCTATGGCCGCTGCGTTCAATTTGTTCAGTTGACGACAGTAGATATCCGAATTAATCCTTTGGTTCCTTGGAAGCAGCGCATAAAATACCACACCTTTCCAATCCCACCAAATAGACAACATAATCTTTTTTCGATGTAATTCAGCTTTGGATGTTGTTTGTGGTGCTTCATCACGCTTGTAGCATGATCGTTTTCGAACGACGTTATTGTAAACAATCCATTTCTCAACACCAGTGATAATTCGTTTCAAAACAGGATTTCCTTCAATTCATGTGGAATCCAAATATCAAATTTTTTAACGAGTCCAAGGCGTATATGACAGTCGATTTTTGATTTTGGCATTTTAAACATTTCTTCAATCTAGCTCAGTTACATGACGATCCGATTCAATTATGGCTTTGATTTGGTTGTCATCAACTTCATTTGGCCGACCTGAACGTTGCTCATCTTTGAGTGAAAAATCCCCGGAACGGAATTTATCAAACCAATTTCGATAATGTCTGTCTTTTAAGGCTTCCTCACCATGCCAGCTTGTGCTGTCTTCTTTTCTTTACGGTGATCAAAGTTGAATAAGAAAGTGTATAGATAAATAGAATAATTTTATTTTTCAGCGATAAAAAGTAGAAAACCGTCGTATGCCTGTCATTGAAGGCAGTGCAGTGGTTCAGAATAGGCGGAACGTCTCCACTGTTAGGATTGGCTATTGGTAGAAGTGAGATAAAAGTAAATGCGTCTCACTCCAACCAATGGTCAACTCTGACGGTGGAGACGTTCCGCTAATGGTGAACCACTGCACTGCCTTCAATGACAGGTATATGTTTTGCTAGTTTTTGTCACTAAAAAATAAAATTACTGTATTTATTCCTACACTTTCGATTCCGAATTTCGACACAAAATTATAATTGCGAAGCTTTAAATATTTTTTCACCGTTTTCAGTCATAATAATGCGAGGTCAGAGAATGGTCAGATAACAGCAGTAGAATGGTCAAAGAATACTCTGACCGTTCTCTCAAACGGGTCCGCTAGGGGCCATTCAAGAAGATGGTCAAAGTCATCTATATGTGAAATCGGCAATTACTCCTGGGACAACCCAATAGATTTTTTTTAGAGGTGTTTCGTTGATCCCTCAATTCCCCTTCTCCTGACTTTTCACTTTTTCGAATTCCTGGATATCAGTCTGGCTGATATTCTAGTCTGAAGTAAAAGGTGTCCTTATGACCTACAAAAAGACAGTCATTAGTTTTTTTTTTTTGTAAAACGGGATGTTTTGGCTTACTCACTCTTTTTTTCAACAACAAGCCCTGATTTTTGTCCTTGGTTTGAAGTAAAAATTTTGCGATCGAAAAATGCAGCCTCTAGTTTTTGAATGGTTTTGAATTTGACGCTTAGTATTAATCAGTTATGATTCAAAATATTTACGTCTACTAATTTTGAAACTTGAAATTCCAAAACTGACTTATAATTTTGTCCGATATGATTCCAAAACTTCTTTGAACTTCAGAATTTTCTGAAAAATAAAAGAGTTTTTGAAGTTAAAGGTTTTATAGTCTTACGGTTCGACAGTTTGGTTCTAATACTGAAGAAAAGATTTGATCACAAAATGGATTTAAATAAATGTATTCAACTCCTTTTGAATGTCGAACATTAAAGAATCAGAATAAATGTTCTGAATAAGTAGTTAAATCTCTCTCAGCCTTGTTGAATTTTATTTTTGTTCGTTACTAGTGTTGAACATAACCATATATTTACCAATGATGTATAAAACCATAGATGAACATAATTAACAAAAGAGTTTGATGATATTGATGATTATATTGATCAAAAATTTCACTTTGTAACTTTTATGATTTATGGGTCATCAATGAAATAGTACATTTATTTTTAGAATATATTTACAGGGAGAATTCAAATTTGTGACGAGCCTATGTCTATTCTGCTAGAAATGTTCGAAAAATCTACAAAATTATTTCAGTTCCCCAAAACGTAAAATTATTTCTATTACAAGTTTTAGGATTTCTAGAGACAAGTATCAGAATATTCAACACTCTGTAACCGAAAATTAAGAATTTTTTCCCTAAATTTACTAAAAGTAACTGAATTTTCTAAATCCGTCAGTCCGTCCGGATTTATCTGGGCAGAGAGAGTAGTGCGCTCATGCTAGTTAAAATTTGGCAACATCGGGGGTGACCACAGTGAAATAAAACATGGCTGATGAAATGACAGACGCGATGGAAACGCTTCTAAGATTGCCACAGCTCAAGGTGGAAGCAGTGGATTTACCTGATGGGAGAATTCAGATGCCAGTTGCCAAATGGACAAATATATTTGCCGAAAGTGTGAATACTGCTATAACAAGATTCTGAACAAGCGAAGGCATTTCAGTGCGACAATCCCTCAACCTCTAGATACGAGTCCTACAAAGACAAATCAGAAATCTCCAAATCCCCTTTCCGCAACTGGACGACTACAATTTGCTTTTGATGTAGCGCAGTTATTGGCTTTAATGAACAATCTGATAGTGCAGAACACTGCAATTCTACAAGGGTTCAGTAATCCTGTGCAACCAACTCACCACTAAAATGTTCTCCCCGATCTATCCCATAATATACGAATACCTTAGTTTGACGGATTATCAGGTGCAGCTTCAGCGAAAGTGTAGCTTACCCAACTTGAATCGACCGTTAATCTACACAAATGGTCTGCGGCATTGGCCTTTGAAACTGCCACAAGCCACTTCGAGAAAGCTGCTAAGAATTAGTATTTGGCTCATATTCAATAATTTCAGGACTGGCAGTCATTTCAGAAGGCTTTCACTAATACGTTTTTGGTTGAAAAATCACTAGCTGATAATTTTCAAGAAATTCAGCAAAGATGTAAAAAGCCTAATGAAAGTACCGCTGGATATTTTTACGCAAAAATACGTTTGTGCAAGATACTGTGCTTAAGAATGGAGCAGACAAAGACGGAGGTCGCTATCAGGCTTTTTTAACGAGAACTGAGTACTGCGATTATGAGCAATTCGTATTTTGAATTAGATGATTTTTTGAAGAGCATTTTGGAGTTGCAATACATCGAAAACGCCAGATGACAGCGATTCGCTTCAAATCAACGAGATCAAGCCCCGCAGGCAACGTAAAGTGCAAGGTGAAAAAGTCTCATTTGTCATGAAGGTTTGAGAGGGTATTTCTACGTAATTTCACGCGCTAAATATAAAAAAAATAATGAAAAAATTCCTGCAGGCACACTTGACGAATTTTGTCCCATATAGTTTGATGCGCTGAATACGTAAAAAATAGTAAATAAATTCCTCGAAACATTGTTGACCTTGAAAATCGGTATTTCAAGGTCAAATTTCATTTCTAGTATAAGCCGAGTTTTGAGAAGGTTTTTCCCATTTTTAGTGCAATCAGTGCAAAGCAATCTTCAACTTTCGCGTATGCAAAAAATGAAATTGGACCTTGACTGTAAATTTTCAAGGTCAAGGATACCTCAGTGAATTTTTTCAGTATTTTTTTCGTATTCAGTGGATCAAATTACGTACGACAACACTGTGAAATCCTCGCTTCTCCTAGAGATTAAATTTGACCTTGAAATACCGATTTTGAAGGCCAACAATGTTTAGAGAAATTTGAAAACTATTTTTTACGTATTGAAAACATCAAATTTTGTCTAAAAACATTAAATATGTTGTGCCTCTTGATTGGTCGATATATCGACCATCCCCGCAGCTAAAAGGTTAATAAGGTGTGAACGAGGGAACCCCATCGGCATGTGCTAAGTAACAAGACTATCGACCGGCGCAGCAATACAGAGAGATTAAAACGTTAGTCGATTTGAGAAGAAGGAACGTTGGGGGAACCAGAGGAGAAAAAGCTATTCCAACATATTGTCCTCGTTTTTTCCTTCAATATACAAAAAAAGCCGACCAGATCAGCCACGTTTCAAGCTCGGGGAAACGTCGCCAAGAGGTTGGCGAAAATTTAAGGGCAGAACCCAGTATCGATCACAAAATGGCGACAACTACCAGTATCGATCGAACAAGTGATTTGAAACCCAACTGCGACATAGTCACTCCCCATGAAAAAGTGACTTGGAGATAGTTTGCCAGGCAACTCACTCCATCATTTGTCAGTGCGTTCCCTGATTTAGTGAAAAGGTGCAATTGGAATTAAATTAAAAATTCAACTGTGATTTAGTGGAAAAACTTGAAATATCAGTGGCTTCAGCTAGGATTAATCTGAATCTTAAAGTCCTCCAATTTCGACCATATCTTCAGGTATTGGATTACTGAAAGTGACCCCGGACATTCCCCCTCAGTTTCTAGCATTTAAAGGAATTATCCATCCAAGCAGAAGGTTTGAATTTATCAATCTCACAGAAGGAATTTTGTAAAACCAGCTCTCGCTCTCTCTCTCTTTCTCTCTTATCTTTACTTTTGAAAATAAAGGTTAATAATTGTAAAATTAGTGTATTTCGGGTTCTATTGATTGTTAGCTACCCTCATCCCAGTTTCCGTTCAGAAATTCTCTGAATTTCTTCACCGTTCAAAAACCAGGGAAAATAAAATATAATATTGGAGGAGGGTGAGTGATAGGACGTCACACGTCTCCGATTTTGGCCTACTATAATTCGAAATCAACGCGTACTGATCTGTACACCGATGCAAGTTCGATAGGACTAGGTGCGATACTTTTCTAGGAGGACGAGGAAAAAGTTCTTAAACTGAAGTTAATGGCCGTATTTTGGGATATGGAACGATTGCGACCCTTTTTGATTGGAATTCCTTTTACCTTAATGCTTTATTTCGAGCACCGGTAAAAAACGCTGCTGAGATAATCGATAATACGTTTATTTTGAATATAATTGTAAGCGAAGACGAAATAATAATGTACCAGTGTATGGACAAATTATTAGCACGGAAAATTAGGATTTCAGAAAAGGCTAAATTGTTAAGAACGTATAGAGAAAAAGGACAATTAAATGAGTTTGTAGTACGTGATGGGTTGCTGTATAGGGAATAAAAAAAGAATTCTACGTGGTGTCCCAAGCGATGAAAAAAGCGTTAGTTATCAAAAATCACGATTTGACCAATCACATCGGAGGCGATAGAACCGTAGTGAGAATACGCGAACATTATTACTTTCCGGAATGCGCTGGCGCGTTATCGTGATGAAGAAGTCAGTCACCGTTTGATCAGAAACGCGGTCGTTTTCATCTTACGGAATTACGAAATATTTTTAGAACTTCAACGTAATATTCTTTGTTGATCATCTGACCTCTTGAAGCAAATTCGTAGTGCACAACACCCTCACAATCGAAAAAAATAATCAGCATTAACTTAACATGGCTTGGACTTTGACGTGCTTTTTAACCGCCTGTACCACTCTTTTATCTTTGTTATGCCCATACTTTCGTCCACAAAGGCCTTCTGTATCATTTTAATCGTCTCCGTACATCTCTTGCCGAGATTGAAGCAAAACTTGATGCAAATTCTTTGATCTGTTCTTTCTGTCATTTTCAACTGTAAACAAATGCGGCGAACGGAAAAAGCACATTGGAAATAAACACACGCTACGCGTGACCCGAGGCGTCCGGCCCGTAACTACGGCAATCAGGGAGTTCGTGAGGGACTACTGGTTATGTTCATACCCCGCAGAGGTCAATCGAGCGCTCTGGCGCGACGATATAAAGGCAGGTCGGATACTTTTCGGACACACCTCGTACTTACCAAGCGTAAGCCAGGCCGCCAAGCTGGGAAACTCCATCCAATTCCCCTTAGGAGGAGACCGTTTACTACCATTTATCTAGACCACCTTGGATCATTCATTTCGACGTACTGTGGGAATAAGTGCAAATTAGCAGTAATCTGCAATCTAACAATGTTTTGTCAGCCTTACGTCGTTCGAGATACTACCACAAAATTCCCGATTCGAGAAATTGAAGAATTCGTATAACACTGGAGCGCCTGAGAGATTTTTAACCCGCACAAAAACGAGTTTTACATCAAATGATTTTAAACAATTTTGTATTCAACACAGAATTAAATTAACTTATAACTTGAGTAGACACGCCCAAGCGAATGGTCAAGTGAAACGACTAAACCAGACCATTATGTCGGCACTTCAAGCAAGTCTGACTGAATTTAAAATAAGTATAGAACGTGATTTAAATATTGCAGTTTCTAAGACTGCAGGTCGAACAACCTTCGAGTTTTTATACGCTTAATTTCTCCGGTTTAACAAGGGACTTGCTGGAAAGCTGTCAAAACGGTCTGAGATGTATCATATATCCGAAGAACTTAGGCGAGAATTTCACCGTAGAGTTGAAATCGAACAGTGAAAGGCAAAGTCTAAATACGTTAAGAATAAGCTGTAAAATAGGCTTTGTGAAATCAACGATTTCGAGTATGATTAAAGTACATGTAATTTTTTTTGCGAAAGATTATTAATAATATATGTTATACATGAGCTTTAAAATTGTCGTGACTACAAAATAATCTTTAGAAATATTTTTGAATCCCAATTTTAACACGTCGACTGCCACGTCAGCCATCGGTGGCTGACACTGAACTTTCTGTTTATGCCACGTCAGCCATACCAGTGTTTCTAAGCAGTGTGCGCAGCCTGGTGGGGACTTCCTTAAGAATTCGTGTGGCGCTCAACGTGCTAAGAAAAATGCATTTGGGAAGTTTAAGCGCCAGTATGTCGATGTATCGTAAAATTATTTTTACTCATTAAAATGCTTTCGTACTCGGTATTCTAATAAGAATTATTAAAATTGAATGTTTTTGAAACATTTCGTTCTCACTTCAACTGAAAAATACAAATACTAGAAAGTGTTTCAGAATGATGGATTTCAACAAAAATTACGATTTTCGAAACAAGACATGACAAAAATTCGAAAAAATGAATTTTTATTGAAAATAATGATCGAATATCCATAAAATGGCATGATTTAAATAATTTTTATTCTGGAATTCGATAAAAAAGCATTTTGATAAATAAATAAAACTGACGGCAATGAGAATGGAATCCGTAGCCTTCCACATATAAGGCGGAACTAGAAAGAAACATTAGGTAGGTGTCCCCCTCCGATTTTCTTCGGTTTTACATATGTTATGTATAGTACTCGAAAAACTAAGCGGCATTTATTTTTTCTTACGTGTCAAAAATGGTTCTGAAGGGGTAAAGACCACTCCCGAAAAGTGTGGTATCAAATACCCATTTGATTGTTTCAAATATAATAACAGAATCTTTCACAATCAAACTAACTCGAACAATGTATTCACAATAAAAGATGAAAAATTTGATTTTATCAATTTGATAAAAAATATAACTTTTAATTATACAAAACATTTCCAAACAGGCATGATTGCAACCCGAAAAACTGGAAAAAATATATTTTACACGCAATAATAAAATAAAGCCTATATGTTTTTGCATTTTCAACGAGAAATTAATTTATACGGGGTAACCACCCTTAAGTGCATTTTATTAAATTTATTCTAAATAAATCAAGTTTCACGTACAAACCCAAGCAGGAAAATTTTTTCACAAAGAGGGTTGAAAAATGGGAATTTCTCGATTTAGTCAAAAAATTTTACGTCGGTTAACTACCCTAAAAGAAGTTATGATTATGCAAGTAAATGACCAAATACGTGTAAATTAAAGCGGAAAAATATGGCAAAATATATTTTGGACGCAATAATAAAATAAAGCCTATATTTTCTTGCATTTTCACGAGAAATTAATTTATACGGGGTAACCACCCTTAAGTGCATTTCATTATATTTTTGCAAAATAAAGTAAGTTTCGTGTATAAAATTGTGCAGAAAAATTTCTTTACAAAAAGGGTTGAAAAATGTGAATTCCTCAATTGAGTGAAAGTTTTTATGATGGTAAACTACCGCAAAGGAATTTACGAGTATGCAATAGAATTACCAAATCAGTGTGAATTCAAGCTGAAAAATCCGAAAAAAATATATGTTACACGCGATAATAAAATAAAGTTTACGTGTTTTTGTTTTGCTACAAGAAATTACTTTATAGGGGTGTTACGTCGGAAAACGCAATAGTGTCCTACGCAAAATGATTTTTAGGTCAAAGCTCGCGCTTTATAACCTGGGAATCAGACCTAACTATGAGAAGAGAATAATACGCAAATCAACCCGTTAAGTCGAAATCAGCGAGAAAACCCTAACGCCTTCGTGTCGCAATATAACGTTTTGAATAACGAAATAAGAATACCTATTAATCCCTAATATTTGATTGATTAAACAAGTCAGTTTGAGTGAACTTGGTGCAAGCTCAACTAACTGTTTGCAGCGTGAAAATCAGTTAACTAACTGATTGATATACCATGTCAATGGCCCTTGAGAAAATTTGCAAGTATTTATAGGGTCCCAAAATCGTTTCGAGAACGTCTATCTTGAATGATAGCATTGAACCAATTCATTGAATCAATGCTCCATTCGTAAGACAAATAAACCTATCTTACTATATCTTGCACTGAACTAAGTATGCTCAATGCTAAAGGATTAAGGTTAACAAAAATACAAACTGACATTGAACGAAAATAATGCTCAATGTTTGTTTAAAGTTTCCAAAACATACAACCTAAATATCTGGGCACTGAACTATGCGAATTGCTCAATGTCCTAGTTGAAGAACTTGAAATTAAACAAAGATAATAACTAACACTGAACGACACTAATGCTCAATGTTTGTTTAAAATTACAAAGTGCTTCTCCTTAATATCTGAACACTGAACTATGTGAAATTGCTCAATGTTCAAATTGAAAAATTGAAATTAAACCAATGATGTAACCTAACACTGAACGAAACCCTTGCTCGATGTTTAATTAAGAACTTGAAATGAACCGAATATATTAAACTAACACTGAACGAACTAATGCTCAATGCTTGTTTAAAGGTTTAAAAGTACACGACCAAAATATCTAAACACTGAACTATGAATTGCTCAATGTTTAATAAAAAAAATTATTATAAACAAATTAAATCAATTAACACTGAACTGAATTGCTCAATGTTGAAATTGAAAATTGAAAAGAAGAAACAAACTTAAACTGAACTTAACCGAATAGCTCAATGTTTAATTTAAAAATTATTATAAACAAATTAAATCAATTAACACTGAAATTAATTAAATAGCTCAGTGTTAAAATTGAAATAAAGAAGGAAAATTACACTGAACTTATTTAAATAGCTCAATGTTAAATTTAAAAATTGTTATAAACAAATTAAATTAATTGACACTAAACTAATTTTTGCTCAATGTTTAAATTAATGATTGATATAAACAAACCAAACACACTAACATTGAACTAATTCTGCTCGATGCTTAAATTAATGAATGATATAAACAAACCAAATACACTAACACTGAACTAATTTAGCTCAATGTTTGAATTAAGAAATTTATTATAAACAAATTAAATAAATTAACACTGAACTAATTTTGCTCAATGTTTAAATTTATGATTGATATAAACAAATTAAACACACTAACACTGAACTAATTTTGCTCAATGTTTGAATTAAGAAATTTATTATAAACAAATTAAATAAATCAACACTGAACTAATTTTGCTCAATGTTTAAATTTATGATTGATATAAACAAATTAAACACACTAACACTGAACTAATTTTGCTCAATGTTTGAATTAAGAAATTTTTTATAAACCAATTAAATAAATTAACACTGAACTAATTTTGCTCAATGTTTAAATTTATGATATAAACAAATTAAAAACACTAACACTGAACTAATAATTTGCTCAATGTTTAAATTTATAAATTTATTATAAACAAATTAAACAAATTAAACACACTAACACTGAACTAATTTTGCTCAATGTTCGAATTAAGAAATTTTTCATAAACAAATTAAATAAATTAACACTGAACTAATTTTGCTCAATGTTTAAATTTATGATTGATATAAACAAATTAAGCACACTAACACTGAACTAATAATTTGCTCAATGTTGAATTGAAAGTTGAAATAAACAGATTTAATTCTTTAACACTGAACTAATTCTGCTCAATGTTTAAATTGAAAGTTGATATAAACAAATTAAATTCATTAACACTGAACTAATTCTGCTCAATGTTTAATTTGAAAGTTGAAATAAACAAAATACACTAACACTGAACTAATAATTTGCTCAATGTTGAATTGAAAGTTGAAATAAACCGATTTAATTCTTTAACACTGAACTAATTATGCTCAATGTTTGAATTGAAAGTTGATATAAACAAATTAAATTCATTAACACTGAACTAATTCTGCTCAATGTTTAATTTGAAAGTTGAAATAAACTAAATACACTAACACTGAACTAATAATTTGCTCAATGTTTAATAATTTGAAGAAATGTTTTATATAATTATTTGATTAAATTTCAGTGCGTTAAACGGCTTAAATTTGAAAATAGAAAAAATTGTTGGGAATTGAATTAAAGAAATAAACAAATTTTGGCTTACTTGGATTTATTTTATGAAGAAATTCTGATACAATATTTTTCTCTTGTTGATGAGGTCTTGGTAACACAAGTTAAAAATCTTGATATGGGGCTAAAGCCCAAGTTGAACTGATTTTCCATGAAAATTGTCGCTGTATTTATATGGTTTGGCTCCCATATGTTCTATGAGTAAGACAAAGAGAGCATGAGGGCTGTTTTGGTTTATACCGGGTGTCCTCATATTAGCTTTGCCTTTTACAAAATTCCTTAAAAATAAGCCTAATTTCTTTGATTTTCTTATATTTTAAGTCGTATCCGATAAATTTCATTTGAGTTTAACATGAGTTGCTAATTTAATTAATTTGCATTCGTGAATTTCACCCCTTTCTCGTTTCTTTTGTACTCATAAATTTAACTTATTATTTAACGATGCTATTCGCTTATTTATTGTTTATTTTATGTTTTCATATTTTTTTGCATGCAAAATTAACACAGGTGCTATATTTTTGATTCGAACTCTTTGCATACACATTATTTTCTTATCCTTAATCTAAACCTTAAGAACTAGAAATTTTCTGTGAAAAAAGGAACGCTTCCACTCCGCTGGGTATCGAGCCCAGGACCTGAGGCGTAAATAGATTCTGTGAGAAAAGTTTTGTGGAACCTCCGTAGCTCAGATGATAGAGTATTCGACCGGCAATCGAAAGGTCCTGGGTTCGATACCCAGCGGAGTGGAAGCGTTCCTTTTTTCACAGAAAATTTCTTCAATTTATATTGAAAAATTCCATCTTGTTTTAAATAACGTTAAATTAATTCTAAATCATAAGTTGATAAGGTCGATATAGTAGAGTTCCGTTGTCACTGATAGTGATACACTCTTCTAATGATCGACATAATCGACTGAAATGATTTGGGAAAATAAGAAAAAGTTATCATGAGTTGAGTGCTGTTCAAAATCGGTTCAGAAGAGTAACATCAGTACGTCAATTGAGGCGATCGGCAGGGCAAGTAAATAAAGGAGTTACGTATACGAAAAAGTTGCATCACATTGCGGAGTACACATTGAACAATTTGAAAAGTGCAATTGATGCTGGTATGATAGTTCACGATGTAGACCTACGGAAATGGGGTCTACATGCTAAAAACATTCTTGGTTTTGATGATACACGATTTAAAGCATCTAACTGGTGGGTATGGAGGTTTAAACGAACTCACCCTGTGACCGGGATCGCAAACTGAGGGAAGGGAAGGAGGGGACGCTGAGAAGGTGCACACAATAAAAGGCGTAATCGTAATTACAAAGTTTATTAAAACTTACAATTAGCGGTCAACAATCACCGCGAAGCATAGTCAAAAACGGAACCGACACTCTGCACGCACAGCCAAGTACACAGCAGTACAAGTCCGCCTCGCGACACACTGACCTAGATTCACTGCCGGACGGGACGCAGGAACCGGCGACAGCGCGTGACCGCAGGGCATGCCGGGCCGGGTTCCCCCGAATTCCGGTCGCAGGGCTGTGTCTTCACGGGGCAGTGGTGTAACTCCGTTACAACCGAATAGCACCCAGAGAAATCAACAAATTTATCACCAGAAAAACATTAGAAGATAAGGAAAGCTTCAGTCTCCACTTTATCTTGTGTTAAAAGAGCCAAGTGGATAATTTGGACCCATTGTGCAAGAAACTATCTTTCAGCCTATAAATGTCTTTGTAGCTGCATCCAAATCTGGTAAACTTACGTCTGGTAAATTTTTTTATTTCTAATTACTTTAGTCATAAAATGAAGTTATCAGCGTCATTCAATTTTGCAAATTATTTTGCCTACAGAACATTTTCAGAGCTGGTTGGAAAATTTTTTTCTGAATGTAGGGCCGACAAGCGTGTTTCTAAGACTCATGGATTGGACATTGCCCAGAAGTTGTGCGGCAAGCAACAACTGCTGGAAAGAATATAATTCCTATGATTATACCAAAAGGCACTACTGGAAAAGTTCAGCCCCATGACGTCTACGGATTCCGCATATGGAAAAATTATGTGCGACATTTTTCAGATTCAGTTATACTGTTAGACTATGATTTAAATCTACACATACGAAATAATATTATAAAGTTACAGACCTCAGTACATAATCAATTATTTTCACCAAGGTATCACAGTCTTTTAAAGTACTCCTGGTTTAAAAGTGGTTACGTTGTAGAAAAACCAGAAAAATTTGAGAACCCAGTGGACTTTTCCTTCAAAACATATTCCAACGCATTATGTGAAATTAGATGTTCGTGGTGCAAAAAATCTTTATGTTTTAAATATTTCTTCGAGGAGCATCACTACTGTACCACATACAATGAATAAACAAGTCTAATGATGATTGTGGGTCTGTTCAATTTTATTTGTTTATCGCGTGTAACATATATTTTTTCCAGTTTTTTCAGGTTTTAATCATGCTTGTTTGGAAATGTTTTGTATAATTAAAAGTTGTTGTGGGGTAGTATACCCCGCAAAAATCTTTTTAATCAAATTGACAAAATCACATTTAAAAAAAAATTTAATCTCGGGAAAATAAAACTCCATATTAACTTTTGTATATTTTTTATAATTGTGCTTACTCCTAAACACTTTGAAGTTATTACCTAGAGGAGCTTTACGCGATTTTTCATTTGCAAAAGTACACGTAAAAATTGTGTAGCTAGTACAAAGAAAGATATTGTTATACCAGCTATATTATTCGCTCTTCCAGCTATATTATTACTTTTTCTAACCATAAAGATGGCTGATCTAACTTAACAAATCTTTGTGATAGTTACACATTTATTTCCGTGTAGTTACATTACATTGGTGGCGGACCTCAACTGATGGAGGCCCAGGGGCCATAGACCCACTGGCCCCATGCCTGCTTGCAGTTATTGTTATATAAAATTCAAATGAAAATAGTAAAGTTCTTTGGATTCTTTGAGCATAAAGTATTTGTTAAAGAAAATTATTCGAAAATATTTTCTAAGGTATATATAAAAATAACGACAAACTACCAGGTTTAATACGGTTAGTTTTACCTGACCTGCAATGGTCCAAGAAATAATCATGTGAACATCAATACTTTGTTTAAGGTTGAGTAGAATAAATAATATGACCACTTAATTTTCTTTATCTAAGGCAGAGAAAGCTTAGATTGCTTTTTACCATTTATGATCAAATAAAAATAAAATTCAATCTGGTGATCCTACACGGGATGATCATTTTCAAACATATTATACGATATTAAGTTATGATTCCCTTTAAAAATAATGGTATTTGAAAAAGAATCATAAAAATTGTTAAATACAATTGATTTTTATATATTCTAGATATTTTCCAGCCTTTTTAAAATATATTATCTTGTGGAAATTAGAATCTTTATTTAGACTTATTTTTTAGAAGACGAAAGTTTTGTTCACAATTTTTTTTGTATATTTTAAGAAACAATTTTATTTGAAAAATATAAGATATTTCTACGAGTTTTAAATTGCTAATAATTGTTGAGAGTATTTTCAAATATTTTGAAAATTAATTGTAAAAAATATCAAGTTTTAATAATTACAAGTTAAAGAATACACAGTGTGATCTAAAAATAACGGAACTTTTTACTTATCGAATAGAATAAAACAAGCATGGCATTATGTTTCGAAGCTAATATTTATTCAAAATAGGATCCATTTAAATCAATACAACGTTTGAAACGATCAACCAATTTATCCATAGACTTTTTAAACTCGGTTTTTGGGATGTTCTTTAGCACCTGTATCACAGCTGCTTGAATGGTTGGAACGTCATCGTAAAAAGCTCCTTTTATTGCAGTTTTCAGTTTTGGCTACAAAAAATAGTCATACTGTGGTAGATGAGGCGAACTCGGAGGTTGGTCTATGACACAAATCTGTTTTTTCATAAAAAATGCATTGACTTTTTTGTTCTTGTGAGGTGGTGCGTTTAACTGTTGTGGAACAAAACGTGCACAGACCTTTCTTTTACCCAAATCTTCAGTTAATATTGTGTAGATTGTACAGTAAGATGAATGTAATTCTTCTGCCAGCATTCTCAAAGTGAAATTTGCATTGATAGTGATTATTTCACGTACTTTTTCCCCTAAGTTAAATCGTGTAAACCACGTGTAAACTTGAGTGCAACTCATACAATCATCACCATAAACTTTTTTTAATAATTCGTAAGTCTCAGCAAATGTTTTACCGACTTAAAAACAAAATTTAATATTTGCTCTTTATTCCATTATGTTTTTACGAAATAACCACGAAAACTACTGTCATTAAAACGTGCGTAATTTTGTGACCTGCCAACCGATTTGCTTGAACTTGGTTGCGCTTGAAAGAAGAACAATGTACCTTTCTAACCGCACCAAAGTTCAATAGATGGCTCTACGTATTCTATGATTTAAATTGAAACTTCGGTTATTTTCAGATCACATTGTGTAAAATTTCAAAAATCTGTGGGCACTTACATCCCTGACATCTAATTTATTCTAAAGTTTGTTTCACAATCTATTTTCTTTGTAAAACATCTCGGGAACATAGCACATTATTCAGTTCAGGAAAACAGAGTTGCATCATCTTTACTCCATTCGTGTACTAGAATATTTATATATAAATTTTGAAATTTCCTGTTTTCACGGTTGCAATGACATGTTTTTAGTTGCGCCATGTTTCAATCAGGCCACGTGATTAAATCATATATTAATTTTTTCATGAAAAATAACTTTCTTAATTTAAAAAGTATCATTCTGTAACAAAATACAATAAGGTACATCTGTTAAGTTTTATTTAACAAAAATTTTCAAACAAATTGTGAAAGTTATCGATAATAACAGTTGACTGGAATTTTTTTTGCAAATTTTTACTCAATTAAATTTTACAGACGTTCTTTATTGTCTCCTTTCGCATTTTGCAAATTTGTAGAAAAATATTTTGTAACTTAAAAGATGTTAAAATCTCATTTGTAGCATTCAGTTTCTTGTCACTTTTTTATTTAAATACTATATTGAAATTATACTTATCATTTAAATACACCGTCAACATTTTTTTCCATAGCGCCTCTTTTGAAAATCCGATTTTAGGTCAAATTGAAATTGAAAGTAGGGTTAAAAATCGAAGTTTTGACCCGTTCTACAGTTACATAAAATCAAATTCTCAAACGAGTTGCTATGCAAACTAATATGCGTTACATAGACAGTCGTATAAAAATGTTACACATTATAAAAAAAAATTTTAATGTATTTTACTCTATATAGTTTGTCCAATTTACTTTACACCAAATGAATATCAAAGTGCAAGATCGTATGCGGATTTAGGTATAATTTTTGCTTTTGTTGTAATATTCAAACCCTTTCTTTACACAGACACTACCATCGGAAATTAGAGGTTTGCCTGTTTCTTCACACGGAGGAAAATAGTTGAAGTAGTTTTACTCGACTCTGTCGATTAAACTTGGGACATAAGGACATTTGAACACACGGAGAAAAATTGTTGAAGTAATTTTACTCAACTCTGTCGGTTAAACTTGGGACATGAAGACATTTGAACACCTATTAAATCATAGTGGGGTAAAATGAATTCGATAAATTCCTAATTTACCCAAAGTAAATAACAATAACTCAAGGAATAGTAAGGAGTTGAGTAAAACGTTGTCGACGACAGGCCATCAACATATGTCAGTGGGTTAACATGAAATATAAGTACCTATATCACCAACACTTGAGGTGCTTCAAACCGTAGTTGAGTAAAATGAGTATCGGGCGTATTATTTCAATTGGCAGTGGTATGGTTCTCTCAAATAACAAAAAATTCTTACCTCGAACCTATCATGTAAATATATTTACACCATTCAGTCGCAGCCAATCATATTTTTAATCACAAATACACTTAACATACAACCTTACATATCGATACCCACGTTCTAATATGTCCCCGAGTCGAACTATTGATTCTCTATTAATTCTCTAAGATGCTCCATTTTCGAGGACTTAAGAGAATCAAAAGAGGCGTATTAGCTGTTTAAATTAATGTAATTTTGATCCTCTGTTGATGCTCTTCTTCTGCAGATATTTCCGTTTCTGCACCTTGGAGGATCTTAAAGAGTAGCAACGAAGATTCTCCTTACCTCCTCTATGATACTCCATTTTTAAAAATATATAATTCCTAATGACGTCAGGAATTAGCAACGGTTTATTATTATTTATATTTATCGTGTTGATTAAAAGAGAAACGAAAATATAGTACCAGACTTTTGGAAAATAATGAGGAATGTATCAAAGTATCAATGTCTGATACATGTCGAATTTTGTTTTGAAAACATTAATTTTGAAATTTGGACAGTAAAATGGATGGAAAGGCCATCCATTTTATTGTCCAAATTACAATACCGGTAACAACATATCTACAAATTAATTTCGAGAAATTTTATTTTTCGAAATAAAAATCCAAATGGTACCGGAGATTGATTTTTTTTATGGATTCCTCATTGTTGCCTACAATTTCATGATTATATCTACATTCCTGTCCTAATCAACCCGATGAATATAAATAATATAAAATGGTTGGTCATTTGTGACGTCATTACGCATCACATACCCTCAAGTACCAGAATGAAAAGGGTTCAACAAGAGCGAGTCCTCGATTTTTCGAAAACTATCAGAGATTTTAAAACGTTTTGTTTTTTTAAATAAAAGTACTCTCAAAGGACTACGGCGCTACTGTCTAGTAGATAGTCCAGTCCCCATCGTTGTCCAGAATGGCCTGGCACCTTTTCGGCATGCTTTCCACTTATTTCTGCAGCGTAGTCCGTTGGTAATTCTTGTCATATCTTCTTGATTTTTTGCGAGAGCTGTTTCAGGGTGAACACACGTTTTCCCGCAAGCTTCCTCTTTAAAATACTCCAGACATTTTCGATTGGGTTCGCATCGGGGGACTGTGATGGCCAGTCCAAAGTTGTGATGCCATTTTCTGTTTTCCAGGCGATGCAGAGACGGCTTCGATGTATCGGGTCGTTATTTTCTTGTAAGATCCAATCGGCCGTATCGGTTCCAAACATCTTTGTAGCAGACCTTAGCAGACCACGTTCATATATTTGGAGCATTTTCTGATCATTCAAGTTCTCGGTGAAGAGCTCTAAACACCCAAAACCGCGCTGTGAGAAGCATCCCCAAACATGGACCTTCAAGGGGTGTTTTTTATTGGCTTTATAACGCTCAACCCACTTCTCCACGAACGATTTAGACTTTTTGATGTATTTAGCAGCGGCTGTATAGGACATAAGTGGTCCCTTTGGATGGGTACACAAGAAGACCGCTTCAAAACGTTTCGCGTACACAGAACTTATAATGACTCACGTCTGCTCTCTCCGACGATTCGAACGCTACTGAATCGCCTTGGTAATTGCGCCGTAGTCCTTTAAATGTACTTTCATTAAAAAAAAAAAGTTCAAAAATCTCTAATAGTTAGAGAAAATAGAGAAGCAAAAGAGAATCAAAAGAGTATCAAGAGAAGCAAAAGAGAATCAAGAGAGTATCAAGAGAAGCAAAAGAGAATCAATAGTTCGACTCGGGTCGTATCCCACAAAATTTGAGAAATTGACTTTTTTTGAAAAATGGAATATTAATAATGTTTTACAGCTTATATTAAAATCTTGTGAGTCAAATTGTTTATTTAATATTTTTAAATAAATATTCTAATATGTCGTATCCCACATGCCGATTTTCACGAATTCTAATATGTCGTATCCCACATCCATTGGTTAAGTCAGCGCCAGCGATGTGACAGTCAATTTTTATTTTGTGATTAGTCTTAAGTTTATTTTGAGAAATTATTTAATAAAATGAGTAAGAAGGTAATTACAAATAATATTTTTACAACTCCAATTGAATCTAGAGCATCCGCTGAAACCTCTGTTTGTAGATCGATTAAAAAGAACCAAAAGTAAATGGCAACAATTACAGGCATTAAAAAAGTGTTGCTGAGAGATACACACTGCTTCTATAATAATATAAAATATATTGATGACACTGACTCTGCTTCTGACCAATCTCCATCAATAAAAAATTTAGAAGCCGAGAATAAAAATATAGTTAAGGTAACTGAAAAAACTAAGAGTAAGAAACGAAAAGCTAATCAAGTTAATCTTGGTGTTAAAAGCAAAGTACTGCGTACTAATAATATATTTAAAAAACCTGAAGATAATGATATTAATTATAAAAAAAATTGTGATAATACCAGACGAAAGAGGACAAGAAATTTCCAACAATCTCAGCAAGAAAATGTACCTGAAGTGAAAAAAAAAAAAATTAAGAGTGCTTAAAATGAAAAAAAAAAATGTTTTAAGCAATATTAAAGATAATAAAAATAAAATGTATCAATAATGTTATATTATAATAATTATGAATTAAACAATACAAAATAAGAGAGAAAAATGTTACGTATGGGATGGAACAATATTTAATTATAAAACGATTAAATCAATTTTCTTTCTAAAATACATTTTAATTTTTTCTTCTTGCGTAACCCACATAAATATCATAAAATTTATTTAAATAATTTGTTGTGGTTTAATTATTATTATTTATGCATTTTTATGAACGTATAAAACAAAAATTTGTTTACATTTATTTATTTGTGCTAGCAAGACGTTTTTATCGTTTCCTGAAAAATTTTCCAAATGTGGGATACGACATATTAGAACGTGGGTATCGATATATAAATCTAATAACTACACTTATATATAGGACGATACGCTTCCTTTGAATCACGCACACGCTCGCTTACAATTCTGAGAGATAAGATTTGGAACTTTCTTATATCATAGTGACTGCAAGAATTATTCAATGAAATCTTCTAAAAAAGTTTTCGAAATTTTCATTGTCAAGTCATAACCAAAAGTCGATGACAATTAAAGAAAGTATGGACAACTAAAATTTTTCGTGCAGGAGCTTTATCTTCAATTTATTGGGATCGAATTAATAACTTCCAACTGAAATAAACTGCAATTGTATTTTGTATGTTTATAAATTGTTTCGATTATTAAATATAATAACATGGAACATTAGCGTGCTAAAAATTCAACACGTTTTTGAAATTAAAAAGTTTTTATGTCTGCCTAAGACGCAGATTAATTTCATTCGTTCCTGTGTAAATAGATATAGCTGGTTGAACGAGTCTTGCGACTCACGGTTTACTCAACTTTCGATTGAAGCGTAGAGTAGAATAAACGGAAAGCTCTAGTAATTTTGTGATTGAATAAAAGATTGGTTTTTTATAATTATACCACGAGCAATAATATATCTTTTTAGAAATCTTTAATGCACGTTTTCATACTTTACCCTACACTTCTGAATTTTAATCAACTTTGATTCATTCTTGAACATTTAATACATCACAAATAATTACAGTGCGATACTAAAGAACTTCCAACTTGTCCATATGTCCCAATTTTAATCGAAAGTTGAAAAAAATTATTTCAACTATTTTTCTCCGTGAATGCAATATACTATTTAATGTCATAAATATGCATTCTTCGCAAATATAACATAAATAGCGTTTACATATGGGCGAAGTATTTTATGTGCCTCCAGCGCGTAAACTCGCTTTACGCTACAGTTGAGAGTAGCGTAATTATTGTATTACGCTACAGGGGAATGTTATCTAAAAATTGAACTGCGCATGTTCCTATAACCATACAGCGGAGCGTAATCTTCTTCTTATTCTTCTTCTTCTTCGTACAGCGTTGGCACCGTACTGACAAAGCCTTGTACATTTGAACCGCGCATGCTCTATTACAATACGCTACTACTACACAAGATCGAGAAAATCAAAATGGCTGGAACTAGTCTCGAAATATCAAGTGCAATGGACGAGAATCATGATAAATACTAGATTAGATTCGAGTGTATGCATAAAAACTCGTATACGTCCGAAACTTATCACGTTTACAATGTCTATACACTCCAACAACGACAATCAAATAATAGACCAATACGAATAAAAAAACGTTTTCTCCGTCTTCAAGGGATTCAAGAATCTGTAAACTATGAAATTATACTTAATCTTTTAGCTGCGGCGGTGGTCGATATATCGACCATTCAAGAGGCACAAAATATTTAATGTTTTTAGGCAAAATTTGATGTTTTGAATACGTAAAAATTAGTTTTAAAATTCCTCGAAACATTTTTGACCTTGAAAATCGGTATTTCAAGGTCAAATTTCATTTGTAGTAGAAGCGAGGATTTCAGAGTGTTCTCCTACGTAATTTGATGGAATGAATACGAAAAAATACTGAAAAAAATTACTGGGGTATCATTGACCTTGAAAATCTATAGTCAAGGTCAAATTTGATTTTTTGCATAAGCGAAAGTTGGAGATGGCTTTCCAGCGTTATTGATGCGCTAAAAATGGGAAAAACAGTGAAAAAAAATCCTCAAAGAATCTTTGACCTTGAAAATGTCTATTTCGAGGTGAAATTTTAGTTTCGATCACAACCGCAGTGTTTCAATCTCATATCTGAAGGTTACATAAAATACTGCGGCATTCATTCTCAGCATGATCTAAGATCAACGACGTGAATGTGAAATTTTTTGAACGTTTTTTACGTATTTAGCGCATCAAACTACGTACGAAAACCTTATCAAAACTCGGCTTATACTATAAATGAAATTTGACCTTAAATTAGATGTTTTCAAGGTCAAGGGTGTCTACGGGAATTTTTTTACTATTTTTTTCATATTCAGCCCGTGAAATTACATAGAAATGCCTTCTCAAACCTTCATGACAAATGAGACAAATTTTTTACATTGTACTTTACATTGCCTGCGGGGCTGGTCGATATATCGACCAGCAGTTAGGTCGGGAACTTTACCTGAGATATCCAGTGATTTTATGTTTAAATTTTGCATTTTATAAGAGGTCGATTTCTACTGAAATTTCCCCGCAGCTAAAAGGTTAAGGCAGTTATTGTGACAAAAGTCAGGTCTCTGGAAGAAAAGCTTTCTTATGATTTTAAGACTTGAAATAACATTATCAGTCAAGTCATACAAATAAAACAACATTATTTCTCATTTAAAATGATATAAAACTTTAGAAAAATAATACTTTCAATAATGTTTTTTGGAATATAGTTTTTCCTTACTATCACATCTTATCAATTTTCAAAAAATGATAAGAGTTTCATAATTTCATAATTCAGAAAATAAATAAAAAATCTTTAAATATAGTTATTTGATAAAATTTCTTTCAAATAAAATTCTTTCAAGGATTTCAGTCATCCAAACATTTTTTTAAAATTTACAACAGTCGAGTAGTAGAGAATTTTCCCCCAAAAACATAGGCCGTGACTGATTAAAATCCAATCATTTTTAAAAAATTGGTAAGAAGCAATAATATAATTTTGAGTCTCAAAATCATAAAAAAACTTTGGAACAATTAGATCAATATAAAAACATTTCGAAATGGATAATGCACCTAATCGCTAATAGAATGTTTTATTAAAATTTAGGTGATGAAAATTTGTTTTAAATAATAATTCCATTAATATTTTTAAAAATATCCGTTTGAAAAAGGATGAAAGAGTCAAATTTACAGCGACATTTTGTCTGTACCTAGAAGGTTTACACAATGAAGAAGCCAGCCCTCATTTGCATTCGTCCGCGTAAACAATGAAGCGACAGATGCTTTATCGATCCATGCTTTGTTCTTTTATAGCAAGGACAGCCATACGTGAAGAGAACAAGAGAACACGTGGCATATTAATTAAAACAATAAGCCAACGCGTCGTGCGCATTAAATTCAAAACTCTTCTACAAATGCATAGTCCATGTTATTCATCCATTCAACTTGGGACAAAAGCGAACGTTAAAATGTATGAAGAAAACGTTCAGCTGCGTAGTTTTGAATTGAAACATCATTCTGCAAAAAGGGTGAGAAAATTATGATCATAACATACTAATTATGTAAACGAAATATGTTTAATACATCGATGTACAGGTCAAACCAGAGTAAAGTTGTCCGACAAGGAGAGTTGATTTTTTAAATAACGTCGCTATTTCCTCACTTTTTATTTTTTATTGCATAAAATCAATATCTTTTATTAGGTAAATCATGCTACAAATGAAACACTACACTTTGATATGTCTCTTCATCAAAATAGAGATATAAGAGTGTTTTTATCATATTTAATATGATTGATGATAAAGTTATAGCTGCTTCGATTGTGAACGCTCAATTACTACAGTACTTTGTAAAATATCATGCAAGGATAGAAATTTGATGGTTGAAAGTAACATTTTTCACGGTAAACCAGAAGCATTAGGAATTTCTGTTAGTTAGTACCAAAAATATGCTACTTAATATAACATGTTTCGGGAAATATCACCAAGAATGATGGTGAAAATTGAAAATTCATATGCCAACTTTTTTTTGGACAAAATATACCTTTAAAGATGTGTATGCACATCTTTCGCATTTGCATTATAAGACATTCCATAGGTTGAAATATTACTTTCACGCATTTATGGAATATTATTTTTAAAAATGTTTCTTCAATTTGGAATTATTACCATCCGGGGGTAAGAGTTCGTGAAACGGATCACTTTTTTCCGACTTTATGGAATACAAAAAAAAATGATTTCATTTCCAAGTAAGCATAAATACTAAAATATTCTTAAAATATTTTGTAAAAATGTTGACAATTACAAAAGATATTAATAAAAGAATGTTTTTGATAAATTTTTTTCAAAAATTTCTATAATGGAAATACATAATTTTGATAAAATTTCACACTGAGAAAAAAAACATGACACTAATGTCTTAGGCATTAATAACGCGCACAGGACTCAGCCCTGTCTAGACAGTAGTCAGTCATGTCCAGCACCGGAACGACAACGCGCTAAAATTTTCGTCTTTGGACATGAATCACCCCTTTCCGGACGCTACTGAGTCATGTTTTTTTTCTCAGTGCACCTTTAATAAAAATTGTTCGAAACTTATTGAATTTTGATAAAAAAAATATTGTAACTAAAATATTTAATTTTCTACAAAAACAAAATTGTTTATTATAAACAATTTGAACAACTTTCTCGATGTTTTTACTGAAAATCGTTCAACTCCATATATTTGTATTGATTTGACTGTCTAAGCCCTACTGTAGTCTAAATACGAGAATGCTTAAAAGTGAAACGTAGCCATCATAGATGGTAAAAATGTTCCTCAATGTATCTATTTTCACAGCAGACAGCGAGTAATGATTGACGTGATAAACTTTACCATTATAATGGGACTTTTTCACAACTTTTTCCAATAGTTCTGGTTTACTTTCTGGAAAGGTACTTCTTCTCACGAAACGTAATACATTTAGCCATCAAAGTTCATTCCGTGTGTAAGTGAAGTATGGAATAAAAACAAAGGCACGCGTCGCTAGGATTTTTCTTACATAGGAAAATCTATACAACCGGTCGATTTCGTGTTACTGCAAATAATATTCTGTAAACTATTCCATTGCTTACAATATTTGAAAATCTTCCTACAATCTGTAATAAAACAAATTTTGACGTGTTAATTTGGGTACAAAATTATACTTTCACTAATATGACTTTTTTAGTGCAAAACGGAATCAGTTTAAATCTTCTTGGGCAGTATTAGTAAATGGGGAAAACCGAGGTTTTATTACACTTATTCATATTATTGCATCGAAATTCAGTATAGTCATAACAGTTTTTAAAACGTGTAGGAGAAAAATGAGTATTTTAAATACCAAATATTATGAATCTCCATTCAAAAACATTAGAGTACGAAAAAATGATATTATGATTACGAAGGTTTCTAAAAATAATTATAATAAGTCGAACAATGAATATTATAACCTGGAAAGCATATTTGAGAATGTTTTCACTGAAATCTGCATAACAATTTTTCATTTAATCGATTTCAATAGAAAATAACAAGTTTTCCGTACAAAACGAATGTTTACATGCAATCAGCATATGACAGCTGGCTGGTGAAAACTTGCGCTCACTGTAACGTGTTGGCGCTGCCAGTTCTCATGTATGGTGTTAATAAGTTTCAAGCAGTTGTAGGGTCAACTCGATTTATTTTGGACCATTGCAGTCATCGTAAGCAGACCCTTCGATGAACGTGAGTCTTATCGGTTTCTTTTGAGCATAATTCTACCTTCGGTACTTGGTAAATAAAATCCTTCATCCTGGAATTTGATTCAGCGACCCCAAAAGCGTATAAAAGTTGTGGTGTTCTTGCTGAGACGCGTTTTTCTCAACTTGACCTTGGAATGACCTTGATCCCGAGATGGTGGGATCAAACAGATGTCGGAATCGGATTGAACGACACCAAAAACGTATAGCTGTAGTGGTGTAGTCTGATGCACAGAACACTTTTTTGTGGGTCTGTGTAATTTTGACAATTTTCATAACAGTTCTGGCGTGTTCGGACGCTGGTCGAGTTACTCGATCTGGAGTCAATTGTCAAACAGAAACATGCAACAAATTCTTGAATGGTAACAAGAATGAATAAATAATTCATGTTTTCTTATGAAAAATGAAGCACATGCTTGCTAATGGTACGGCAGTTATCCACACTTGTAATCCGATGTAGCAAACATTCAATAAATAGAAGATTCTGATACAGATATAACCGTTTTTATTTCGTGTTACATATACCTAATCGTTACTCTCAAGATGCATTAAATGGCAATTAATAAAACTGTGAAAAACAAAATTTTCTAAAACCTTGTAAAAATGTTGAAGTAGTTTTGGAAGTTTAAATTTTCGAAAAACGATATATGGAAGGTATTTTCAATACACGTTGATGCATTAATTAGTAAGACTTGAAAACTCCTATGTATAATATGATACCTAAAACTACAACGAAAATACAAGCCATTCATTCAACGAAAAATGTATATTTATAACCTTTTTCAAACGTTATCTTCATTAATTATTGAATGAGAATCTCTCATATTATTTTAATTTATAATGCATTTTCGTTTGCACATCAAACACTTTACTTAGGCATTTTCAACTTTGGATCATATTCCATAATTAAAATACCATCAAGCCGCAGCTAATTCTATCATTCACGCTATATTATTCAACGTGGAGTTCAGTTTACCATTAAAATATAGGTATAAATGGGGAAAAGGACGCCAGGGAGAAAATTAAGTAGGCGATGCGCTAGATAAAATTAATTATATTTACATGAGGTAGCAGTACTTACAGCAGCAAGAAAATTAAGCCCAAATAAAATAGGGAAGCAAAACAACGGTACTTCAACTGCGGCAACGCGATTAGGTACGCGGGACAGAACAAGATTTGGCAAAGCGCAGAAAACTGATGTGACGGGCGTGAAATACAAAACAAGGTGGGTCGGGTGTGATGCACAGGACATAAAGAGATGCTTTAATGTCGATCTATGGACTATACGAGTTTATAGTAATCCGTGGAACGAGATTGCCTTCATATTGCAAAGAATAAAGCCATCTAATGTGGAGCTAACTTGGTTCGGCTCATGCCCAACATTGGGCACAGAGAGGTGACGCGATGAGATTTATCTCGACATAGCAAACTGTGTCGATGAGCGGTGTGCTGGTCCTGGCGAGCGTTCCACAAATAGACTTATTGGAGAAGGAAAGGCAGGAAGCCTTTCTGCTCCACAAGGAGCATACCTGTGTTAACAGCGAACAGGAAATTGCTCACGTGATGGAAGCCATCCGCAAGGATGCTAGAGGCAGACTCGTAGAGAGATAGCAGACGAGATGGCATGGTGAGCAGACTGGGGAATGAACACACCGTTTGATACTGGAGCTTGCCACCTGGCTGGAGAAAAAACACGACGAGGACGGCTTTTAAGTAACGCAAGCGGTTTCAGGCAATGACGATTTTGACGCTACCTGAAGCGCTTCAAGAATAATAATAATAATTCCTCTATCTCTCGTTTTTCTACAGGGAGGATAAAACTTGGAAAATAAAACACATCAATTAATAAGTTTCCGGTCTGGCCTATAGATGGCACTACCGTTGTCAAATCCACATGAGTTTTGGATTGCATTTTAATGGGAAAAAATACTGTTGAAGCAAAGCAGTGACTTAATAAGCGTTATAGGGATTCTGCACCAGAGAAATCAACAATCATCGACTGGCATGCCGAATTTAAACACAGTCGAACAAACACCGATGACATTGAAAGCTCTGATAACCAAAAATCGGTAGTTATTCAGTGAAACATAACAAAAGTCCACAAAATAGTTTAAAGCGATCGTAAATTAAAGTTTTGTGAGATATCTGGCACTTTAAAGATACCAGAAGGTAGTGTGTTTACAAATTTGGAAGAATCTCCGGGGATGCGTAAGTTGTTTTCAAAGTGGGTGCCGCGTTTGCTCACACCCGACCAAAAACAACAAAACGTCGAGGATTCAGAGCTCTTTTTGGAGCTGTTCAAGCGTGGTAAAAAGAATTTTGTGCGTCGGTATGTGACAATGGATGAAACATGGATCCACCACTATACATCTGAAACAAAAATATCGTCAGCTGAGTGAACAGCAGCAAGTGAAAGCCGACCAAAGCTACCGAAAACCCAACAGTGGACTGGCATGGTCAAATTGAATAAATTAAGCTTCGAATTGCTAACCTGATAACAATATTTTGAGATCAAAGACGTATCATCCTACGAAAGAGGCATGGAAAAGTTAGAGAAGTGTTGAAATAAATGTATTACGCGTGGAGGATACTATGTTGATGAATAAAGTCGAATTTCTCGAAAAAACTGCGTTTTTCTTACAAGGAACCCTAGTTAGGTGTCCCCCTCCGATTTTTTTCGTTCGCACATATGTTATAGTACTCAAAAAACTAAGTGACACGTATTTTTTTTACGTGCCCAAAATGGTTTTTAGGGGGTAAAAATCACCCCCTAAAAGTGCGGTACCAAATACCCATTTAATCATTTCACATAGAATAACAGAATCTTTCACAATCGAACCAACTCGAAAAATATCCTCACTATGAGAGATGAAATATGTGATTTTGTCAACTGGATAAAAAAGACTTTGGGGGGTAAAATACCCCACGATAAGTTTTAGATATACAAAAAAATTAATTTATAAGGGGTAACCACCCTTAAGTGCATGTTATTATAAAAACCAAGCAGAAAAAATTCTTTCACAGAGAGAGTTGAAAAATATAAATTGCTTAATTCAGTCGAAACATTTTATGGGGGTAAACTACCCCAAAAAAAGTTATGATTATACATGAAAATTACCAAATAGGTTAAATTGGATCTGGAAATTCTGAAAAAATATATATGCCACGCAATGATAAAATAAACTTTACGTACATTTCCATTTTCATGAGAAATTAATTTATAAGTGGTAACCACCTTTGAGAACATTTTCTTATGCTTCTATAAATTAAAGATCTCTATATTATACATATAAGTTTATATTTGTAGAAATACATAAATGACATGTTTGACTCATGCAGAAGGTTAAACTGATTAAGCTGCTATTTATCTCGACACACGTATCTTTACGAACGTATTGGAATGTATATTAGGCTTAATGTATTTGTTTTTTAAGAGCAAGTTTTATTTTTAGGATGCGAACTTTTGTGAAGACTGCGAATAATCTTTCAGTGTTACTTTCATCGTTCTCGAGTTTGAAAGTCTATTTCTTTTTTTCTGCAGTGAAACATATCAGTGAACAGTTTGAAAAGTCTTGTAAGCAGGCCTATAAATCCCTTAAATGTCCTCCGCTTGGACTGTTACCTTGACAAAGTCCTTCTCTTGGCTATGCCAAAAAAGGACGGGTGGGGAGGCTTAGCAGATGGCCTTCGGGCCATGAAGGTTGTAGCGTCCCGATGAATCGGTGAACAAATGCAGGGGGCTCTATAGACGGGCATTTTCCCATTGCGTGAAGGGTGTCCTATAAACGGGTCTATCTCAGGATGAAAGCGGGGGACGCTATAGACGCATCTATCCCCATGCATGAAGAAGGATGTATGCCCAGGCACCGGGCTGAGTATGAGAGTGCGAGTGCCTGCGAGGAATGAGTGAACTGAATGAATGTCAGCGCCACACGACTGTGATATGTGTCCTTCGAATGTGAGAGAAGATTCTATAGACGGGCTCTCTCTAGAATGAGGCCAAGAACGAATTGGTGTTTGGAATCTTTTGGAGGACACTGCAAAGCCTCCGCAGTCTGTGACCAAGAATAGTCCAAAAGATCGTTTCCGTATGGCATCCCACTGGGAGTGCTTCGTCGCTGGGTGGTGTCTTCCCCGGCCCACCAGGAGGCGAGGCTGATGTAAGCCTAGCTCTGCCGAGGTGGTGTGTCATGCGGGATCAGGAGCCAGCCCCTTTGGGACCTTGAGCAGGTAGTGCGTATTGAACTCAGGTGTCGGAGCCTGTGTTGCTTCGAACGAGTCCGGTCTGTCCGTGTTTTCCGGGCCCGGCTAAGCAGAGGTTGGGCCTCAGGGAATTTTCAGGTGATTTTTAACTCCTAAAAACCATTTTGGACACGTAAAAAAACGTGTCGCTTAGTTTTTCGAGTACTACAACATATGTGCGAACGAACAAAATGGGAGGGGACACCTACCTAGGGTTCCTTGTTAGATAGAAGAGAAACTTATTAAGTGATGTGTTACACCTCCTGGGGAATCAGCTGGGTACAGAATCTGCAATTCCATTTCTGACTTCCCATCCACTGAACCATCTGAAACAAAAAATGTGCCTACGCCAAACAAAAATAAATATGGTATTGGGTCTGGCGTCATTTACACCTAAAAATAAAATGTGTTATATTTACTTCTTGCTCAATTCTTCTACGCATTAGAGTGATGTACATCACTGGGAGTTTGACTGGGTATTACCAAATTGCTTTGGTTGGAAATGTGATTTGAAAAATTTATTTCCCAATATATTTTGGAAATTCATATGAATAAAATTTTTTTGACGATTTGAATTTGAATCTGTCTAGCACAAAAAAAACTCTTCTGCATGCACCTCATCCCCTAAATACAGATAATCGTGAAAAACAGAACTAAGCTCCATACGTAAAATTATAGAACTTGATATAGTAGGATATAGTGCATACGAAAAAAATTTCATTCCCATACCTGATGCAAATGTTTGTCGTTTTCAACCCCAAATGCCTAAAAATGCGAATAAAAAATCTGTAAAATAAAACTAAGCTCGATGCCTAAAATTCTATAAATGGATATCGTAGCATTACATATAATAAATTTCCATCCCTGATGGGAATGTTTGTCGTTTTCAACCCCGATAATCCAAAAATATGACTAAAAAATCTCTAAAAT
Organism: Diplolepis rosae; assembly: GCA_030998225.1. Lineage (NCBI taxonomy): Eukaryota > Metazoa > Arthropoda > Insecta > Hymenoptera > Diplolepididae > Diplolepis > Diplolepis rosae. The sequence continues at coordinate 2,521,389 of JAPYXD010000687.1, read as the reverse complement.
CAAACCATCTTGATGTATCAAAATTCAAGAACTGGATCTTGTACAATTTAGTGCCAGTTGCATACAAAACAATTCTCATTCCCATGGCTGACGAGGATGTGTGTCGTTTTCAATTACAAATGCCGAAAAATGATATTTAAAAATCTGTAAAATCGGACCTCGCTCGATGGATAAAATTTCAGAACTAAATATCGAAGCATTACATATGATAAATTTTCATTCTCATACCTGATGCTAATAATTGTCGTTTTCAACGCCAATAGTCCAAAAATATGACTAAAAAATCTGTAAAATTGAACCATACCGATACCCAAAATTCTATAACTGGATAAAAAAGCATTACATATGAAAAATTTTTATTTCCATACCTGATGCGAATGATTGTCGTTTTAAACTCCCAATATGCATAAATATGACTAAAAAATCTGCAAAATCAAACTAAATCGATACCCAAAATTCTATACCTGAATATCGAAGCATTACATATGATAAATTATCATTCCCAGGTCTGATGGGAATGTTTGTAGTTTGCAACCCCAATAATCCAAAAATATGCCTAAAAAATCTGTAAAATTGAACCATGCTCATTACCCTAAATTTTCGAACTGAATGTCAAAGCAGTACACACGATAAATCATCATTCCACGATCTGATGGGAACGTTTGTCGTTTTAAGCCCAAATAATAATAAAAATAATATATAATATAATAATATAATAATAAAAAATCTGTAAAATCTAAATATCTCGATACGCAAAATTCTATGTCTGAATATCGAAGCATTACATATGATAAATTATTATTTCAAGATCTGACGGGAATGTTTGTCGTTGTGAAACCGAATAATACAAAAATATGACTAAAAAATCTGTAAAATCAAACTAAATCCATTCCCCAAAATTCTATATCTGAATAAAAAAGCATTGCATATGATAAATTATCATTCCCAGGTCGGATGGGAATGTTTGTCGTTTTCGACCCCAATAATCCAAAAATATGACCAAAAATACTTAAAATCAAACCAACTCGATACCCAAAATTCTATATCTGAATATCGAAGCATTACATATGATAAATTATGATTCCAAGATCTGATGGGAATGTTTGTCGTTTTGAACCCCAATAATACAGAAATATGACTAAAAAATCTGTAAAATCAATCCATGCCGACACCTAAAATTCTAGAACTGAATAAAAAAGCATTGCATATGATAAATTTTTATTTTCATACCTGATGGGTATGTTTGTTTTTCGATACCCCAAATATGGGAAAATATGACTAAAAAATCTGTATAATCGAACTATCTAGATATCCAAAATTCTATATCTGAATATCAAAGCATTACTTAAGATAAATTATTGTTTCCAGATCTGATGGGAATGTTTGTAGTTTGCAACCCCTATAATCCTAAAATATGACTAAAATATCTGTAAAATCAAACCATCTCGATACGCAAAATTCTAGGACTGAATTACGAAGCATTATATATGATGAATTATCATGTTCAGGTCTGATGGGAATGTTTGCCGTTTTCAACCCCAATAATCCAAAGATATGACTAACCAATCTGAAAAATCTAAATATCTCGAGACGCAAAATTCTAGAACTGAATTACGAAGCATTAAATATGAAAAATTTTTCTTTTCATACCTGATGGGAATGTTTGTCTTTTGATACCCCAAATATGGAAAAATATGGCTGAAAAATCTGTAACATCGAACCATGCCGATTCCCAAAATTCTAGAACTGGATAAAAAAGACTTACATATGATAAATTTTCATTTCCATACCTGATGCGAATGATTGTCGTTTTCAACTCCAATAATCCAAACATATGACTAAAAAATTCGTAAAATCGAACCATGCTCATTACCCTAAATTTTCGAATTGAATGTCGAAGCATTACATATAATAAATTATCATTCCAAGATCTGATGGGAATGTTTTTCGTTTTAAACCCAAATAATAATGAAAATAATATATAATATAATAATATCATTATAATAATATAATAATAATCTGTAAAATCAAACCATCTCGATACGCAAAATTCTATATCTGAATATCGAAGCATTACATATGATAAATTATTATTTCAAGATCTGATGGGAATGTATGTCATTGTGAACCCCAATAATACAAAAATATGACTTAAAAATGTGTCAAATCTAAATATCTCGATACGCAAAATTCTAGAACTGAATTACGAAGCATTAAATATGATAAATTTTTATTTTCATACCTGATGGGAATGTTTGCCTTTTGATACCCCAAATATGGAAAAATATGACTAACAAATCTGTAAAATCAATCTATCCCGACACCAAAAATTCTAGAACTGAATTACGAAGCATTAAATATGATGAATTATCATTTTCAGGTCTGATGGGAATGTTTGTTATTTTCAACCCCAATAATCCAAAAATATGACAAAGAAATCTGTAAAATTGAACCATGCTGATACCTAAAATGCTAGAACTTGATTAAAATGCATTACATATGATAAATTTTCATTTTCATACTTGATGGGAATGTTTGTCTTTTGATACCCCAAATATGGAAAAATATGTCTGAAAAATCTGTAAAATCGAACCATGCTCCTTACCCTAAATTGTAGAATGGAATATCGAAGCATTACATATGATCAATTATGATTCCCAGATCCTATAAGAATGTTTGTCGTTTTCAACTCCAGTAATGCAAAAATACGTCCCAAAATTCTGTGAAATCGAGCCAAGCAAAATACCTAAAATTCCAGAACCGGATGTCGTAGGATTTAGTGCCCGTTGCATACGAAAACATTTTCATTCGCATAACTGACGAGGATGTGTATGTTTTACACCACTGTCACGCCCCGCGACTCTACCACCTAGAGTCACAAACAAATTGAGGAATCAATGAAGGGACCAAGGCAACATTACCGCGTGCGTGATTATAGCGACTCAAGATACAGCAAGATCTAATAAGATATAGGAAGATCGTTAAATTCGAAAGGCAGCTTTATATAGAATTGCCATATTTGGCTGTGACATTAATGCCAGGTTTTAAATTTTTTCGGAGCGTGAATCATCGGAGAAGGCAACTCATCTGATCTTAAGCTTCAATACCAAATATGGAAAAGGTGTCTCACCTGGTCTTTTACCTCCACCATAATTGACATACTTTGGGCCTATAAAAATCTAAGGCTCCAATAGAAGTCAGTTCAGTCAGTTAGTCAACGTCCGATTTCTGCAATGTAACCAACTCGAGTCCAGTTCAGTCTCATCATTTCTTACCGCGAGTTCTGTCCAGTCAGTGCAGTTCAGCCCAGCCTCTTCAAATTATTCACCCCTATTCAGACCAGTTCTAATTCGACGCCACGTTCAACGACTGTAAAAAGTGAAGCGAAATCGCCTTCCAAATTCTCTCTAAAACCTGGGATCAGAGAATCGACTATTTTAACCGGCTGGACTACAAATTTCCGATCTGACTGAAATTATCTCAACGTCTACAAGTGAGGACTCAAGTATTCACATCCAAACAACAGGACTCATTTATCACCGACCAATTTCCCAGCCAGGGTAATCACTAAGTATGTCAAGATTTATATATTCACGTCCATTTTTTTCATGGTGCTTACTCAAAATACTTTTAGTTAATAAATATATTTATATGACTATTCCTCATCACTTAGAGAGGATCCTTCCGATCCTTGCATAAAACGAGGAGATCTTTAAAGAAGAGTAATGTTACGTTTCTGACGTAACATACCCAATCTCTTTTTTGGTGCATTCGCCGGGAAAACTTAAAGTCAGTGAATGAGGTATCGAAATTTTATAATTACTAGGAATCAAAAATCAATAAATTTCAATTATAATTTATCTTATTTTCCACATATTGGTTAAAATAAAATAAATTTGATAAAATCACGAAAGGATTGAGAGAATGAAAGAATGAGTGTAAAGTGAGAGCGATGATATAAGAACTAGGATGAGCGGAGAAAGAATAGAATAGGAAAAAGAAGCAGGCTCGCGACTACATCACCGCGATAGAATGTACGAATAGAAGAGGAAAAAGAGAACGAAGGAGAGTGTTACAGGCGGTCCAAAGTGTGCAATATTTTTTGGAAAATGTTTTCATTAATGTGCAAAATCTAATTTATAGAATATCGATTGCTTTTAGAAGTGAATTAAATGTACACTTTTGAGCGTTCGTAACCTGATTGCATTCCAATGGCTAATGCAACTCAGCATTTCTGGTCATACGAGCTGGTCTTGAGACGTACAGTAATTCCTAAATTACCCTTTTCCAGTTATTTAAATACGTTCCATTAATAAAACTTTTAGAGGAAAGAAGAGTTCACCCTTATGTTTTTCGGATGCATTAATGTTTTATAAACTAGATTAACTGATAGCGAGAGTGCATAGGCACTCGATCGCTATGATCTAAAAAGGTATGAAATAAGAGAAAAGCGAAGAATGAGTGTAAAGTGAGAGCAATGATATAAGAACTAGGATGAGCGGAGAAAGAATAGAATTGGAAAAAGAATGAGCAATAGCAGACTCGCGATAGAATGTACGAATAGAAGAGGAAAGAGAGAGAGAGAGAGGGGGGGGGGAGAGCATTCATCTCATAATCGCATCTCCTCCTCAAATACCTATCCTTGCTCAAATGCTTCACCCACCTGATCTCCCTCCACAAAAGTCACCTGCTTTTTGTAACTAAAACCCAACGCTCATCTGAATACTTAAATAATTATGTTAAAGCTTTAATCCACTTAATGATTATAAGCCCAGACTAATTAAATATATATATTTCTATTTACTCTGAAATATATTGGAAACAAAAATTGTTTCTACAATTTGATGACCATGTATTAAATACTAAAAATTGATGAGCACATTTCCTTTCTCACGATAGGTGTAGAAAGAGGGGAGAAATAATTGCATTCTAAAAATCAGCAAATGGCGCAATAATCACATCAGCAGTTGTGCAAATTCCTAAATCCTCCCTGCCATTATTACCTCTCTCCAATTATTAATTCCTTAATCATCAAAAAACCCTACCATGCTCACCTCGCGATTAACTAGTAAGGCGGATCAAGGCAAAATCGAATTCGCAGGCTTCTGAGTGTCTTGACCGGATTCAGACCTTAGAATGGTAAAGAAAACATTGTTTTCTTTCATCGTGCCCGTCTGCGGTCTAGAATGACAGTTCCCTCTCAATTCGTTAATTGATTAAAAACGTAGAACTTTATCTAACGAAATATTTATTTTCGGAATCGTGTCGGGCGGACGTAAAAGACAAAAGCCTTCATCTGGACGGAAGCAATACATATAAGATATATTGAAATATACAAAATATATTTTTAATATATCTTTCTTCGGCGGACTATTTTAAAGTCTAATTTGTTTAACAAAAACGGCAAAAAGGTGCGCGAAATCGCGGAAGAATTAATACTACCGAATCTCAAAACGGTAGTGATAATTTTTCATAAAATATTTGAATTAGATTTAATAGGAAACATCTAGCGGCGAAAAGGGCGAGTTTAAAAGCACTCAACCCTTTTCTGGTTAAAAGCCAACCGTGATTTTCTCTTATTAAACCTAACAGAAAGTGGCAAAACGGTATTTGTGTGCGCGTGTGCTATGCGCGACTCGCTAATAGGACTCAAGTTGTGATTTCGAACAACAGTAAAGAAAAAACCTCCTGCCCAGTCAAGGCTGAATAAGAGAGCCCAGGAATAAATCTCCCTCTCTCACATTCTCTCAGAACTGGTAGATATATGAAAAACTCACTGTAAGGATTAGCAGGTATCGTTCCAGTTAATATATATATATTTATTTATTTATTTTGCTTACTTTTGTGAAACCAAATAAATTCAAGAACTGGGAATAATTTTATTGCCTTTATTTTCATCCCTTCATTTATTTTTCAAAAAGGTTTTTTGTATACAGGGTATAGCCTCCTCAGTCAGAGGAGAGGGCAATCACGATCCCAATAAATAAACAAATTTTTATTTATTTAATTTTTATTTTCTAAATTGAAATTTGGCAGTTTGGAGCCTCAACCGAACGAGTATTTAAATTTAATATTTTACACGTCGCGGAGTCGCACTCACTAGCCACTTGCAACTGCTTATATTATTTCTGATTTGAATAGTTTCTGTTTGTTATTGATCTGTCAAATTTCTTATTTTAAATTAACTCCCCTTTCCAAAAATAAAATCCTTTTTATTTCCTAAAATTGTGTTCTCGAGAATTCCCCTTTATGCTCTTCAACAGAAGGTAAATTCTTAAATTTAGGCTTTTATGCTCTTTAGCAGAAAGAATGAATTTCGAACATCAATTTTATTTCAAATCACTTCTCTCAACTTATTTTTCGTATATGAATTATCCTTTATGCTTTTCAGCAGAAGAACAATTCCATAACTTGCGCTTTTATGCTCTTTAGCAAAAAACTTAAGTTTACCGAAAAATTCCTTAACTTTCCTCATGTCACAACCTACCCCTAATATAGATTGCAAACGCGAACCAACGTGTCGAGCAGGAAGGCAGGTCAGTCAAAGAACTATTCAGCAATTAGAGGAACTAAAATCAAGTTCTAACAATTTTGAGGAATCCGTTCCTACTGTGGCACCCGAGGCTTCAACCCAAATTTTCAACCCGCAGAAATTCAAAATCAGAGAGATAAATAATTTTGACGAATTTTCAATTTTTTTTTGAAAATCTGCTTGATAAGGCAGAAATTAACTTAAAGAAATTCCAGCAGGCGAAACAAAATTCTCAAAAAACGTCCACCTCCAAGTATTGAAGATACTCATTTATTAGTCCTTACCAAACACATATTGCATATTTCTCTTTTTGAATCATTTATTGTTTTTACCTTCTCTCATAATCTAAGATCAATCTCAGGCCTACAACAAATACTTGTTGTCAGGGTTTTCTGCTGTAAAACTTATATACCGACGGAAGGAGAATAATGTAAAAGCATTTTGATTGAGTTTTTATTCAATAAAAATTCTAGTGGTTCTTTCGCTCTGTAGTGCGTACGTGAGACATAGGCTCTGTTGTCCACGTCCCTCAAATTACAATAATAGATTTGGAAATCAGTGAGGCCCTTGAACAAAGAAGGCAAGCTTATAGAGAGGAGAATCACCCCCCACGTGAAATTAACCAAGTTAATATCGATAGGGCGCAAAATAGGGGTATTTCTGAGAACGAAATTTCTGACGCTGAAACTATCATAATTGACTCAGAATCAGAAACTGACCAAATGTCACAGTAATCCCACTCCTGCACCGTTGAACTTTAAGACGTCAGATAAGGTTCAAAGTCAGCCTTTCTCTTTTTTTTCGCCCCTAGTGAGGACAAAATTTTGAGTCTCTTGAAATTGCCTCGGCTGAAATAATAATGAAAAGAAACGAAGTTCACTACAAGCTGAAGATTCCCAGTTCTAATAACAGGCCACTTTCAAATATATATTTATATTTTTTTTTTGTCTTTTCTCTTTCTTCTGTATATTGTTTTTGTGTGTGTGTATATGTGTCTGTGTATATATATATATTCTATTATATGAATATCACTATACTCATAAGTGTGTCCACCCATAGGAACACAAAAACCTATTTAAAAATAAACATTAAACATTTACAACCTTTCAAAAATTCACGTCGAATTTTCCGGATCCTCTACACATTTTAAAATATTGAACGACAATCGAACCCGTAATTTTAGGGAGCCAATCGGTAACGACCCTGACGAATCAAGTACTGAAGCATACCCGAATATCACTAATTCATTATCCGGACCCGACTCTAATATCGCGCCTCCTAATCAATCAATGAATTTAGATGCTAGTGCGGCTATGGCCTCGGTATTAGAGTGCATGACTCTTCAACAAAGCACCTATCACATAGCACAATTTGAAGGTAAAAATCCTCCCCTGAAGGAATTTTTACAGGACATCGCAAACGGCGCAGTATACATCACGGAATCCACGGAACCCGGTTTCATAAAAGTTGTTTTAAGTAAACTCAAGGGTGTCGCGCGTGAAAGCGTTAGGGACAAAAGATTTAATCGGGTAAAGGACTTAATGGTACATTTAAAAAAACGTTTCGCCCCTTCGAAGAAATATCAATGGTACTTCGAGTCTATCGTGAACCTACGGATGAAACAAACGGAAACCGTAAGCAATTATTACGACTGGATACAGGGTTTGCTGAGTGGGGCAAAACACGCGATCGACGATAAATATACGCAGGTTCATTATGCTGGTACTACTCATGAGATAAGTGAGAGTACCATTTTGATGAAACCGGTGGTGGATTGTGCACTAGACGCCTTCATTAAGGGTCTCCTGGACGAAATGTCTACCTTCGTAGACACCAGAAATCCGAAGGACCTTAGTGAAGCCCTCGAACATGCCCTCCACATAGAGGAAAGTCTAAGGCAAACAGAAAGACTAAGGCCCTCCGCGTCATCTTACCACATCATGTGGCAAAACGAGAAAATCCGGAACGCGTGCGATCACCTAGCCCTTATAACAGACAGATGGTTAAACCAGATAAGGCAGAAAGGGCAAAAGGCGAGGTTGCACCAGAAGTCCCCAACACACGCGATCCAATACCTCCACATCAATCATTTCATCAACACCCGCCACAGTATCCTTCATTCCCACCACAGTTCCCCTACTCTTATCCCCCGCCATACCCTCCAACCTACCAATACCCCTACTCATACCCACCCCTTCCACCTATGCCGCAGTACCCTTCTGAACCCCCGAATAGAAACGGACCCGGGAGTAATCAACCATTGCGCGGGTATAGTAGGCCGCCAGGAACCATGACACCTCCTAGATCAACTTCACCAGGGCCTCCGGAGAATTTAAACTCCCAACAGGTTCGTCGCTCGGACGTGGCAACGAACCAACCTCACCGAGAGCGTCCCAAGATAGTCCATTTCCAAGACAGCTCAGTAGGATCTTTCGAACAAGATCTAAAACCGAAGATTCACCCGTAGTTGAGTTGAGTGCCCCTGAGTTCCGCAACAGCAAAGCTAGTTTTCTCGTGGACCTAGGTTCGGACGTTAATTTAATCAAACTGAGCACCTTGTGTCAAGAACTAATTCTTGACCCAAAAGGACCAATCGCAATCACCGGTGTAACGAACCACCCCGCAATCACGATAGGCACCATCAACCTTTCGATACTGAACACCCTAGTGGAATTCCATGCCATGGAAAATAGTATCCCTATTTCACCAGATGGAATTCTAGGGAGACCCTATTTAAGGCAAGAGCAGGCTCAAATTTCCTTCCGGCACAACGCATTAGTAACTGCTTTCAACCCTATCACACCGATCCCTTTCTTCGATCGAGAATCACAGGAAGCCAGAGAATCACTTAAAACCGAAATCAAACCTTTTTCCAGAATATTGAAAATTAGGACTAGAACGAGGCAGCCTACTGCTATAAGCGTCACAAGCCTGGAGGTTGCTGGCGGCTACCTGCCTAAACTGGATACCTCCGAAGGGCTCTACCTAGGAGAGGCAGCAGTCTGAAACCACGATGGCGCCTGTCACGCAATTGCCTTCAATACCACCGAAAACGACATCGATATAGAAATTGCTGCCCAAGAGGTTATACCGTTCGATTTTTGTCAATTTCCTGGTGAGGAATTCTCCGACTCTAAACCCGAATACTCCACCTTAGGCTCACAGGGATATCTAATCTCTTATGCAAACTAAAAGACAATACGATAGCGGAATTATTGGTGACTCTAAATCTCCTTACAATTCTCCACTTTCGATTGTTCCAAAGAAGCTCGGCGCCTCGGGAGAGAAGAAGTGGAGAGTTGTTATTGATTTCAGAGCTCTCAATGAAAAGGCAATCGGGGATTCCTACCCCTTGCCCAACATCACAGATATTTTAGACTACTTGAGGAATGCACAGTACTTTTCTGTGTTTGATCTGGTCAGTGGCTTCCACCAAGTAGAAACGTATCCGGACGATCGATCAAAAACGGCGTTCTCGACCCCCCGTGAACACTTTGAGTATCTGCGAATGCCAATGGGGATTAAAAATGCTCCTGCTACCTTCCAAGGCCTCATGGACGTCGTTTTGAAGGGCATGCATGGGACCGAAGTTTTTGTCTATCCGTATGACCTTGTTATTCATTCAGAAACCTTAGAGGAACACGACACAAAAGCCAGAAGATTGTTCAATAGACTGAGAGAGGCGCATCTAAAGCTTCAGCCAGACAAATGCGAATTCTTACGCACCGAGGTAGCTTATCTGGGCCATATAATAGGCCGTGATGGATTCAAACCTAACCCCGCTAAGATAGCCGCTATTAGAAATTTCCCACAACCGAGGATAGTCCGGGCTATTCGCAAATTCCTAGGTCTCTCAGGATACTACAGGAGATTCAAGAAAGACTACGCAAGGCTAGCAAAACCCTTGTCCAATCTCCTGAAGAAAGACACAAAATGGGAATGGGGACGCTCGCAACGGAAAAGCTTCCGAAGCATACGCAGATACCTGTGCTACGAACCCGTGCTCCAATACCCCGATTTTAACAAGCCCTTTAAGCTAACCACAGATGCCTCTGAGCATGCTGTAGGGGCTATGTTAACCCAAGAAAAGGATGGGGTAGATATGCCCATCGACTACTTTTCCAAGGTGATGAATTCCTGCGAACAGAACTACTCGAAAGCAGAAAAGGAATGTCTGGCGGTGTTGTACGCTGTCACGAACTTTCGCCCATATTTGTAGGAAGGGAGTTCGTGCTCGCCTGCGACTACGAACCAGTCCATTCGATGACTTATATTAATAATCCAGGAGCAAGGTTGTTGCGATGGCGACTTAGACTCCAGGGTTACCAATATAAGTTTGAATATAAACAAGGGAAAATGAATAGGGGTGTTGAAGCCTTGTCAGGAAACTCTGTGGCTAACGACCAATACACAGAATCTACTGACTCAACTGACTCCTACGATTCTGATGATTCCAATAAATGCTACAAATCCTCGTCCCTGCGGAACAACTCTGAAGACATTAAGAGCTTCATATCAAAACCTTCAGACATCCGAAAGGTATTAGTAATAACGCGTTCCGGAACATCGCGGGCAGAACCTACTCGAGGTGAACCTTCCTCTACCAGTCGGGAACCCTCAGATTCTACTGGACGCATAACTCAACAGAGAAATTCAAACAGTCAAAGAACCAATCAATTTCCAGATCCAGTGTGGAATCTGCGTTGCCACTAAGGAACAGAGGAAAACCTTCAGTACCCCGATCCATCCCCTTCAACGCAGTAAGGACTAAGCCCACAGTTTCTCCACAACCGTCCACCTCAGCCGGAGCAATGCCTAAACGACGGGGAAGGCCAAGAAAGGATTCGGCTCCCGAAAATCCCCAAGTAGCTCACAAACCCCAAAGCGAACCGAAAGCAACCAACCTTGACGAAAATTGCATTGGTAAAAGAGTTTTGAGACGAAGAGCAAATAGTGAGGCCCCGGTGTTAAACGAAAACTCTTCCAGTGATTCATCGTCAGATGACGAGGATAGTGACGACTCCGACCCCCCAGTGTTTCGCGAATCCCGTAGTGTTTTACCGAACTTGAAGCCAACTCTAGTAGCAAAAACGGACAACTATGCCCCTAAAAGTGCACCCCCTAGACTTCCGGGTCCAAGCCCTTGGTCAGTCCCATTACAGGACACTTACATAGATGTTTACGTCAACGGAGCGTGCGGTTACAATGGACGTGGTGAACCAAGGGCAGGAATAGGAGTCTGGTTTGGACCCAACCATCCGCTAAATGTTTCACGCCCCTCCCAGGGACGTCAAACAAACAACTCAGCCGAAATTGGAGCAGCAACCGTAGCAACTCAACAGGCTCACGAGGCTGGCATCAAGAAGCTGAGGATAAGGACTGATTCCAAGTTTCTAGTAAACAGTGCCACAGAATGGATTCCAAGATGGGAGGCAAACGACTGGAAAACGTACAAGAATGAACCAGTTAGGAATCGATCCGAGTTTGAAAAGATGAAAACAGGCCTGGAACCTTTGGACGTGATTAGGGGACATGTCCCAAGCCACAAAGGAATCCCAGGAAACGAAATGGCCGATAAGCTAGCCAGAGAGAGGATTGAAGCCTTATCATCTATCGAGAACAAAAGGAGAAGAGTCACCTCCTGAACAAATGATCATTGATGTCCTCCCACAACCACTGGACAGTGAAGGCAGCAACGAAACCGATGAGGATATCCCCAGCCAACGCCAACCGCCGAATAAATTAAGAGAAGATCTGCAGAAGTCTTTCTCCAAGCTTGATAAATCGATGGAAAACCGAGGGCTCGAGGGCTCCAACATCGTTCATGAGTCTCTATGGTGAAATCATGAAAATATGCAGGACGAATATCGACCTCCGTGCACCTATGTCTCCGAAGGCGAAGAAGACCGAGAGCTCCTGTAAAACTTAGAAGCTCTCAATCCCTGTGGGGAATATGACGACGTTGAGTTCTCCAATAGAGTAAAGAACTGTTTGGAAAAATACGAAAAGAAAATAAGCAAGGAAGCATGCACACCACAAGATTGGGAAACCGCACCCAGTTCCTCTACAAGCCGAGCACAAACCGCAGGCGAACCTAGAACCACTGGGCAGATAATCAAGTCAACGGAATTTTCTGACGAAAATTCCGGGGTGGCGAGGAAAAGCATGGTCCGATTTAAGGATGCTCCTGAGGAATTCGAATCTTCCTCAGAGTCCCCAGCAATTAGAAAACAGCCCCCCCCCCCCGAAGGTCTTAGCTCATGACACCAGCAGCCCCTGCGACGCTAGGAGCCAGATCAACGCCCTTCACGAGGTCAGTAATCGACCCAGATGACGGCGGAAAGGACTCGATAGGAAGAGGAGCAGGAATGAAACCAAGAAGACTGGAACAAACGAAACCGTTTCACGAAACCGTCAAATGTCCCATATGCCATCCTAGCTCCATCATTGACGTCAAGATACCGTATGTGGACGACGCACCTACCTCTATCGGACCTTACAAGAATCTTGCAAATACAGACCAAAAACCAATTAGCATCTGCACAGATGAACCTAATGTCATCCACCATTGAACAGAACCTTTAACTTTCAGACACGACAATTATGCTCACTTTATATCCAAAGATTGCGAGCCTGCGAACCCCATAGTGAAACTTCTTGTGGCTACCGAGCATCTTGACCTATTATAGGACCTCTGTGGATGTCGCCCTAAGAAGGGAAAAGTCCTTGTCACTCCGCACGGTGACACAAGACATATTCTATTGTCATAAAAAGACGACATGTGGACAATGTCGACTGGAATGATGTGGGGCAAGGATTAAGGAACCTTCGAACAGCTTTAGAAAGGGACAGTCAGACCACCTGCCGTATGGCAAATTCAGGAGATTTGCTGGGATCATTACCGCAAAATAAAATGACGGAACCCGTGGCAGAAATATTCTGGGGTGGTAACATCACCATTACGCTCTGCCACGGAAAAATCGAAGTTCCGCCTGTAGAAATCCGACCCAAAATTATCGGTGAACATCATGGCAGCCTTATAGGTGGCCATATGGGCATTACGAAAACTTACCGCCGTATCAGAGAGCGATATACATGGCCTGGTTTCGGGACGAAATCAGTGAATTCATCCTAGGATGCAGAAGCTGCCTTGAACAAAAACTCGTCCGAGCTCGTAACCGTGAACCAATGCTCATCAATGACACTCCTACTGAGTCATTCGAGAAGGTATCACTTGATACTGTCGGGAAATTGCACACAACCCCAAACGGGAATAGACACATCCTGACAATGCAGGGTAATTTTAGTAAATACTGCATTGCATTTCCCATACCGGACCTAAAAACGACTAATATTGCTCACGTGGTTGCGACAACTCTCTTCTCCCAATATGGCGCGCCGAGATATATCCTAACAGACAGGGGACGAAGTTTTATAAGCAAATTAATGAAACACCTAGAAAGACTATTTAACGTGAAGCAACTAACTACTTCCGGATACCGACCACAAACTAACGGATCACTCGAGAGAAGCCATATTGTATTGACGGATTACATAAAGCATTATGCTGATGATTATGACGATTGGGATCGATTGTTCCCTTTGGCCATTTTCGCATATAACACGTCAGTACATGAGGCCACTAATTCCACACCTTACGAGTTAGTTTTCGGGCGAGTCGCTAGGACACCCAGCTCATTCCCTTAGGGTACGGAACTTGCGACCTATGGAACTTACTTACGCGACCTGATAGTAGGAATAACCGAAATCCAGAAAGTCGACCACAAAAATCTCATCAGGGCAAAATCTTGCTCGAAAGAGCAATACGACAAGAAAATTAGACCACTCAACGCGAAAATCGGAGATACGGTTTACGCCCTTAAGGAAATGAGGGACGGAAAATTCGACAATCGAGCCACAGGGCCGTATGCCGTCGCCGGTTTCACAGAAAATAATAATGTTACTCTGGAAACAGAGAACGGCGAACGGATCATGAAGCACAAGGATAAACTCTTGCTTGCTCACTGCTAGGAACATTACGACTAAAGAAAGAAAATCCGACAAAGAATATATGCATCACTAGAACTCCAGCGCAACCTGAAAAACAACGGTTATCATAATTTTTCTTTTCTGCATGGGAAGCCAGACAGAGCCCCAATCTTCTTAGAAGTATAAAATGCATATCCTATCTCGAGATAGTGCTCACCCAGTCGTGAAGAGACAATCTAATGCTCCTCCTTCACAGATTCCAAAATTCAATGACAATGATGGGATATCGATGGGTTGCCTTTCTGTTACCTCTTCTTGCTGTTACGTACGGGTATTATTAATTTAAATAAAATCCATAAAAGTAAAAACAATTACTTTTAATATACTTTATTTATTAATAAAATGGGTACGCGGAGGTCGTCCGAACTGCCGAATTCGATTAATGTGAATATTAATTGAATTCGTTTATTATTATGTGGGGTTGTTGGTCTTCTACTCTTGGACTGAGAGTGTATTCTTCACGTTTACACATCATCTTTAATTTTGAACAATAAGAAGAGGGGAAAAGGTGCCTTGAATAAAATTAAATCAGGCGGCGATTATTCGAATACATAAAAGACAGTTTTATTTCAAAAAGAAAGAAACGAATAACCCGAGGTAAACACTTTGGATATAAATCAAGAGAGATACAAGTCAGAAATATAAATTGTACCTTACCACAATTAAGATTTTATTCCTAGGTTCTTAATCCTACCGGATTTCTGGAGTGCAGGAGCAAGGAAGAGAGTGCGTTCCCGTTGCTGAAGTCCTCAGTTATCCAAGCCAAACTTGATTTTATATATCTGTGGTTTCCAAAAGAAACCACCCTTGTCCTTTGCGTGATGCACACACACACTGGTTCCACTTTTCATTTAGGTTTAATAAGAAAATATATCGGTTGGCTTTCAACCAGAAAAGGGTCGAATGCTTTTAAACTCGCTCTTTTCACCGCTAAAATTTCCCTATTAAATCTAATTCAAATATTTCGTGAAAATTATCACTACCGTTTTGAGATTTGGTAGTATTTATTTTCTGCGATTTCTCGCTGCTTTGTGCCGTTTTATTTTGGTGAAGAAAAACCGCGAAAAACTGGATTTGGACTGTAAATAGTCCGCCGAAGATTTTCGTTGATACACGTCCGATGCGATTGCCAAGATTGGACAAAGAAATAATGGTAGGGAGGTTTTAGGAATTTAGATGGACTTTGTACCATGCTGATTCAGTTATTGCACCATTTGCTGATTTTTAGGTGTCGAATATTGCTCCCCTATTTCCACACTTATCGTGAGAAAGGAAATGCGCTCATCGAATTTTAGTATTTGATGCATTGTCATCAAATTGTAGAAACGATTTTAGTTTCTAATATATTTCATGCTAAATTGAAGTATATATATTTAATTAGTCTAGGTTTATAATCATTATATGAATTATAAAGCCTTACATAATTATTTTAAATATTCAGATGAGTCCTATAGGTTTTGATTATAAAAAGCACGTGGCCCTTGTTGTGGGAGATCAGCTGGCTAAAGCATCTAAGCAAGGATAGGCGTACGAGAAGGAAGTGTGAAAATGGCATGTATATATATATATTGTATACAATCAATATTAATATTAATAGTAACATTAATATTAATAAAATAATGCATTAGGAATTTCCTGAATTTTTTTTTACTACTGAAATTACAATCCATGCGATCATGTGACAGGCCACTCGCATTTAAAAATCGTAGTTATAGTTATCCGCATTTACCTGTGAACATAAACTCACATTTATACGCAGGTGCACAAGCCTGCACGTACATCAATACATATATATATATATATATTAAAACGCATCAATATAATGCATAATATAACGCAATATGGGCGTGATATATAGCATTAAAGATATAATTAGAATGATATTAATAGTGATATCAATATTAATATTATAATGTATTAGGAATTTCCTTCCCGAATCAACCATTTGCTAAAAGTTCCTTGACCCGAGCAACGATAAGCTGCATCAGCGACCTTGTCAAGGTGCTCGGTTACGGGCGCTTCGAGTGGCATGCGAATTTATGTAGAAATTATATTATAATTTTGGAAAAATTTGGCCACCTTGACACGTTCGTAACAAACCACCCCCGGAATTTGTTGTTTTCGTCCCCGACAAACTGGAGATTCGGAAATGAAATCCTAAATTCACATTGTTGGAATTTAATTTTAGCTTGATATTCGATGCGTAGGATTTCCCTGCAATGTCGTGCCCCTGCCTCTTGGAGTTTGATTCCTTAAACTCCCAGGATGTAACGAAAATTCTGAAGCTTCCAAGGAGGCGGATGCTGTATAAATTTCTAAGTTGAAAGATAAGAGAAGGAGATGGGAATAGAACACCTGAGTATCATATTCCTTGTTTCTGGAATAGAAAATAATATAATTATTGCTGAAAGAAAAATACAATTTAGTTATTTAACGATCCGCCCCAGATCTCAGCTCAATTAACATTATGATACAAATTTTTTTTTTTCAATAGGGGCCGTTCACATAATACGTCACGCCTTTTTCATTTGTTTAAAAAGAGATAAGAATAAAATTGTCGGGAAGTTGACAACGACAAAGCTACATAAACAAAAGAAAAGTAGAGTTACGTATTATTTGAACAGCCCCTAAATATAGAAATCGAAAGTTCATAGGTTATAAAATATAATTTTTAAGGAATGTTGCCAGAATAATTTTCTTTTAAGCTTCATTGAATTCCGGATTTCACATTGAAATTCACAGTATAAATTTTACTGACGTCTTTGGATATTTTCGAAAGTGAAAAAAAAATTTTAGTTCATAGGATAAATAGTCGTATGACAATTATGGGCAAAACTAATTGCATGTGGTTATAGTTCAACTAATCATTGCAATTAGAATTAGAAAATGATGTTTTAAAAATTGCATATCCGACATAAATATCCCACAAGATTCACTTATAATGATATTATATGTGAAAAATATAAAAATTTTGGCTTGTATTTTTGTTTCAAAATTTATTTAATAAAAACAAAAAAAAACAAATGTACCTATTTATCAAAAATAAAAAAATGCCCTTTTGATAGTGTCACGTCCCGCGACGCATTTGAATGTACTATAGGCACAGGCTAGGTCTAGAGAGAAATCTGGGGAAATTACTAAAAGAGAAAGAAAACCACCTATTGAAAAGAGAGGTATAACTACGTCACACGCAGCGGGAGACTGCGCAACACGTGAGGTCACCAAAAAATATAATATAAAAAGGACACGCCGCCAAGGGAAAACTAGTCTTGTGAGCAAAATTAAGTGCGGCAAATTTCTAAAATCTTAAAAGGATTCACAGCGTGAGATACGTGTTTAGTTCAGTTTTCCGAAGAAACGTGTCGTAAATCCTCCGATTGCACTTTCAATCTTTGAAAGGATCTTAGAGTCAGTGTAAAGTGAGATAAATATTCTTGTCCTCCTCACACCAGTGGAATATTTGTTTCGGTCTTCCTCACAACAGTGTGATACCTATTGCTTTCTTCGTCGCACCAGTGGAAGAATCATTCTCTCTCCCTCACACCAGTGAGGACCATTCATAAGAAAGGGACTATTCACAACTCAACAAAGGTACCGAAAATTCTCTCTACTCTTTACCTATTCCCTGTGCCATTGTTTGAATCTTTGTAGAATTTTAACCTTGTTTATATCAGTGTTAATTTAAATAAATTCAATTTGTATTACTTTACTAATCATTGTGTTCTTTTCATTGACTTATCCTCATCCCTAAGCGAGGATCATTAGATCCTAACTTAAAACGAGGAATCTTCGATCAAAGTAAGTAAAGGGTTTCCCAATAAGGGTGATATGTTTTGAAATTGAAAAAAAACTCTGAATATTCATTCGGAATTGATCGAAATCTTTTTTATAATATTGGATATTCTATGCCATTTATGATTTAAACAATATATCGGCCAAATGTCCCCCGAGACTTGAGCCAAAAATGCGCCTCATCAGAAAAGATGATTTTTTGATGAAAATTGGGATCATTTTCAATTGATTCCAGAGCCCAATCCGCGAACTTCCGACGCAAACGATGGTCATTAGGCTTCAGTTCTTGGGCCAGAATCATCTTATAGGGATGCAGGCCAAGATCCAATCGCAAAATACGCCAGGTAGTCATCCTGGACAGGCCCAATTCCCGAGATCGGCGTGGCACGGACAATTCACGGTTTTCCTCGATACTGGCTTGTACGGCCGCTATATTCTGTGTAGAACGTGCGGTACGCATACGATTTTTAGGCTTAGTATCCAATAGAGTAAATTCACTCTCAAACTTATCGATTATTCGACGAATTGAGAGCGCGGATGGAGCAGAATGACGACCATATTTTGCACAATATGCTCTTTGAACACCGACAAAACTTCTCCAATTTTGATAAAATAATTGGACAATTTCCAAACGTTGTGGAAGCGTGAAACTACTCATGATTAAATGTCAAACCTGACTGATGACAACTGACAGCAGAAGTCAAAAATTTCAGTTCAAATGAGCCCGATAGGGACATTCAAAATCATATCACCCCTATTGGGAAACCCTTTATTTATTTATTTATTTATTTTTCTGGTGCATCGGCCGGGAAAACACAAGTCAATTGAAATTTAACATATTGATTATTGATAATAAATAAACAAATGATTATAAAATATTATTTCAACTTAAAAACTTAAAATTTCAATAAAATAGATTTGTTAGATCACAAAGGGATTTGACCTTGAGGCTAACCTTAATGATTTAATAATCAAATGATTTCTTTGAAATTTTATAATTTATATAAATTGTTTAAAATAAAATAAGTTTGAAAAATGACGCAGGGATCTGACCTTGAGGCTAACCTAAGTGATTAAGTAACTTATCTTATTTAAAAAGATATTCTAATTTGTTAACCAAGTTTTGATTTAAGTTAAAACAAACATAAAAAACAGAATATTTTTATTTGCAAAAAAAAGAGTTGTCCAAAGATTTACACTTGAGTTAACTTTTCCAATATAATGAAAATAATTTATGAATATTTCGAATGATCATTGTTATAAACAAATTTGTATAAACAATTTATAAATAAATAAAATAAATTATTTTAATTTACATAAAAGGCACATGCAGTTGGTAAAGAAAAATATTTTATTATTTTAAGAAATTTATTATTAAAAATTATAAATTTACAATCAATTGAGCGATTATTTATTTCATTAAAATATTGTAATAATTATATTTTCATATCATTATTTTATTTCCAAATGAAGAAATACAAATTTCATTTCAAATTATATTGTTATTAAAAATAAATAAACAAATTAAAAATAAATTTTACTAATATAATTTTATTTTTCTTGAAAAAAAATTTTATATATAGTTTTTTATTGTTATAAACAATTGAATAATTCAAAATAACAATAAACAATCCAAAACAACGCTCAATACAAAATATTGTAAATTTATAATGACTCAATGTCAAAACCAAATATCCCTTTAGAATCTACCCCGAAAGTTATAACACGTAGTCAAGCTAAACAAGATAGTCAGCTTGCAAAAACAGTAGATTTGAATCAAAAGGGTAATTTAAAAATAAAACCAATTAGAAATAGAGAATATTAAACTGATAATAAATGCCAAAATATCCCTGATCCAATCCCTACAGAACAAGAATTAGATAACACTCTTAAGTTAGATGATTCAAGTTTAGACAAGACTAATTAATAATCAAAATATATCACGTGAAAATTCAGAAAAAAACTAGCGGGTTTCATTCAAGTTTCTGTCCAGATTTAAGCATTGTAACAGGATCTAGTAATCAAGATCAAACTCTAACGAACGAATTATCTTTTTTGACGAATTCAATTTGCTAAGTTCAACAGTAATAACAGTAGATAATAAAACTTTGAAAGAAAGATTGGAAACCTCATTGGCACGCGAATCTATAATTAGTAACAACGACAGCGAAGACGACAAAAGTGACACAGAAGTCATAAATCAAGATAATCCAGTAATAGTAAATAACGAAGAGATGGCCGTGGTCATACCCAACAGCCAGCAGGTATCCTTACGCGACGCGCTAGAGGTGGTCCCATTGTTCGACGGAAGTAACCTGCCATTGTCACATTTTATTGAGGGTTGCATGGAGGCAAAGGCAATGCTACCGACACCTGCAGCTCAAGAAAACCTCGCAAGGTTATTAAGAGGTAAATTAACTGGAGAAGCTAGAAAATACATTTTTGGTTCTACTCATACAACAATAGAAGAATTGATAGAAAAATTGAAGAGATATGCCCCTGCAAAAAGCGTGTACCAGTTACAGGGAGAATTAGGTAATACATTTATGTGGGAAAGAGAAAATGTACTTTCCTATGCTGCTAGGATAAAAGAAATTGCCGACAAAATCGAAGATGCTCCAGGCTCAATAATAATGGTCAGGTAGATAATAATTTTAAAGTAAACCTTGAAAAAGACGTAATTCAATGTTTTATACGCGGTTTGCGTCCTGAGTTAGAAATTCGTGTTGAAGAAAAGGATACTTTTAAAGAAGTTATTAGCGACAGTATTGATATAGAACGAATATTAGCTGCAAATTCCGCACTACGAAGAAATAAAAACATGGATTATTCAAAAAGTGACGAATCAACTAATAATAAAAATAATAAAACAACCCGATTTAACGTAGCACTTGATAACAAAACTATTTGTTTAATTTGTAAAAAACCAGGTCACACAACTGAAAAATGTTTTCATTTAAGTAAAGCCCAAGAGGCAGTTCTTAATAATAAACAAAAAAATTTTTTGCATCCTAAACAACAAAGATATAGTAATTTAAATGGTCAAAATAGTAATAATAATAATTTTTCAAGAAACAGTTACAATAATTTTCCGAATAACAATTTTTTAAGAAATAAAAATTATAATTTTAATAACAATAACAATAATAATTTGCAAAATAGAAATAATAATTATAGAAAAAATAATAATAATTTTTTACAACAAAGATACAACAATAATAATAATTTTCCTAGAAATTTTTACAATAATAATAGTGTTAATAATAATAATAGACAAAGGAATCCAGGACAGTATAAAAACATTAACTCAGGGCAGTTCCAAAATAGAAATAAATCATATGAAAATAGATTTTTACAGAATCATAACACTCAACAAAATTTAAATTATACTGAAATAATTTGCAATTACTGTAAAAAACCCGGTCATTTAGTACGAGACTGCAAGATACGAACAAATAGCCAATCACAAACAGCTCATCAGGAAAACTCCAAAGCTCTCCCCAACACGGGTGCACTGAGGAAAGCATAAATCGAGAACCACTGGCATCCACTTCTAATAATTATACAACAAAGACAATAAATATTTCAAAGTCCACTTCAATTCCATCAATTATAATATCAACGGAAGGTTTAAAAAATCCAACACACATGATGATTGATAATGGTGCTCTTCGAAATTTAATTAAACAAAAGGTTCGCAACCCTGAAGTACCTATAAGTAGCCAAAACGTATTAAAACTTACAGGAATTAATGATTTACCACTTTACACATTAGGACAAATAAAAATAAACATTTTTGGTTACCCAACAATATATAACATTATTCCGAATGAAGTCCCAATAGAAGAAGATGGAGTATTAGGATCAGAATTTTTTCAAGATAATAGTGTGAATATAAACTATACTTCAAAATGCTTAGAAATTGAGAACCACTGTACCCCTTTTAAATCTACCAATACATTTACTATTCCAGCTCGAACAGTTACAACATTTTATGTTAATATAAAAAACACAGAAAAAAGTGAAGGGTATGTACCTCGATTACATATCCAAGATGGCGTCTAAGTAGGTGACGCAGTTGTAAAAAATCACAAGGGAAAAGCTTATTTAAAATTTGCAAATACAAATGAAATACCAATAACATTATCAGTCCCAATAGTTAATTTAAAAGATTTTCAAGAACAAGAATGTTATAAACAAATTGAAAAATTACATAATTTTAAACAATCAAATAACGAAGATTTTTCAAGTAAAATATTAAATAACTTTTTAAAAACTGACAATTCTCTAATTAACTCATGCAAATTTTATAATGTAACAGACGAAGACAGAGTAGAATGTATTAAAAAACTTCTTCGATTAGAACATTTAAATCAAGATGAATATGAGCATGTAGAAAAATTAATTAAAAATAATGCAGACAGATTTCAAATCCCAGGAGAACCACTTGAAGCTACTAATGTATTACAACATTCAATTCCAACTGTAGATGACGCTCCAATTTTTTCAAGACAATATAGATTTCCCCCAGTTCACAAGGAAGAAATTACAAGACAAGTCGATGAATTATTAAAAAATAAAATAATCAAGCCCTCACAATCACCATATAACCCTCCAGTGTGGATAGTTCCTAAAAAACCTGATTCTCAAGGAAAAATAAAATGGAGAATGGTTCTTGATTTTCATAAATTAAATGAAAAAACAATTGGCGATTCGTATCCTTTACCTAATATAAACGATATACTTGATTCTCTAGGATCAGCAAAATATTTTTCAGTGTTCGATTTAGATACCGGTTTTCACCATATAAAAATGGATCCAAGACTCGCATAACACCGCGTTTTCTACACCTCACGGACTTACGAATTCGATAAAATGCCTTTCGGTTTAAAAACTGCACCAGCCACATTTCAGAGATTAATGGATTTAACATTAACTGGATTAATCGGAACGGAACTTTTTGTATATCTCGATGACATAGTTATATATGCAAATACTCTAGAAGAGCACGAAATTAAATTTAACAATTTAGCAGAAAGACTTAGAAAAGCAAATCTTCACTTGTAACCAGACAAATGCGAATTTTTACGACCCGAAGTAGGATATTTAGGTCATATAATTGATAAAAATGGAGTACGTCCAGATCCAAAAAAGATAATAGCTGTAAAGAACTTTACAGTCCCAAAAAAACAGAAAAATGTTAAACAATTTTTAGACTTAGCAGGATATTATAGAAGATTTATTGATGGATTTTCAAAAATTGCAAGTCCTTTAAATCAACTTCTGAAAAAAGATACACCTTATAATTGGACAGAAAAACAACAAGCAGCTTTCGAAATTTTAAAAGCAAAATTATGTGAAGAACCACTTTTACAACGACCTAATTTTTCTCAACCTTTTATACTCACAACAGATGCCTCAGGATTTGCAATAGGAGGTATTTTATCACAAGGTAAAATAGGTAAAGATAAGCCAATAGCATATGCTTCACGTAGTCTAAGTGATACTGAGAAAAAATATGATACATATGAGAAAGAAGCTCTTGCTATAATATTTTGTGCAACTCATTTTCGTCCTTATTTGTATGGGAGAAAATTTACTTTAGTGACTGATCACAAACCTCTAGTTTGGTTTCAAAATTCTAAAGACCCTTGTTCATGAGTTGCACGTTGAAGATTGATACTCGCAGAATATGATTTTGATGTAATTTACAAAGCAGGAAAAATGAATGTAAATGCAGACGCTCTCTCAAGAAACCCTATTGATGATAACAAAGAGAAGTCAAGATATTTACAAGTTGATGACAATGATACTTTTATGACTTCCCAAGAAAAAATGTTTTCCAAGAAAACTTTTACAAGAAAAAAACAAGAAAACTCTAAAAATGAGGTAAGACCTTCAAAACGAAGAAACTTGAATCCAGAAATCGTACCAGACGACGTAGATCGTTTTAGCAAAATTTCGGAAAGCCAAATATTAAATATTGACTCAAAAATCCCAGAATATTTCCAGGAATTTCTTAGTGAAGAATTATTTAGTGAGATTGGTAAGAATATTTTAAAATACACAAATTTATTCAAAAATATGGCTTCAGGAATTATTTTTATGATAATATTTTTACTTAGTCCAATGTTTTCCAAAAAATACGAAAATTTATCATGGAAAACTATTACTACAAGAGCTCAAAAGAGAATAGAGCAAGAAAAAGCAAAAAATTTGAATCGAAATGAAACTCAAGAAAAATTAGACGAAAACTTTGCTTCTAAACCTCTTGTGAAAAAACCATGAGGTAGGCCAAGAAAAAATCTACTTACAAATTTGAAAAGTATTCCCTCTCAAACAAAAAGAAAGAGAGGTAGGCCAAGTAAACAAATGTTTGAAAACGAATTACCAGAAATAAATGTGCAAAAGGGAAGCCGAACAAAAGTAGAATCAGATTCCGACTCTGATCCTGATTATTTAGATTATTTGAAACAAACTCAAGCAAAAAACAAAAAGAAGAACAATGCCAAGAAGCCAAAAAATGTTAATGAATTTGAAAGTGAAGAAAGTGAGAATTATTTTTCAACCTCAGAAAATGAAATCAACGACATTGAAACCTCACACGAAGGAAATGATGGAGAAAATTATGGAGAAAATTATGAAGAAAATTGGGAAGAAAATTTTGAAGATGATCTTGAAGACGATTTTGAAAAGAATTTCGAACAGAATTTTGAAGAAAATTTTGAAGACAATCTTGAGGAAAATTTTGAAGAGAAGTTTGAAGAAAACCAAGAAGAAAAATTGGAAGAAGAATTTGAAGAGCCTTATTTTAATGAAAATTTGAAACTAAACCGAAGATCTCAAATAAATTCTGGAAAAAACGATAATGATCATGATAATTATAATCGTCCACGCCCAGAACCTCCTCCTATAAACTCTCAAACAGAAAAAATTATAACACGGAAAAATTTAGTTGAATGTCGCGATCAATTAACTATGCGAAAAGATAATTATGCATATTTTGTTACAACAAATGGAACTCCTCGCGACAACGGATCAAAAACTTTAGAAAAACGTGAAACTTTACCAAAATTTAAAAATTTACAAAAGGGAATAGCAAAAGAGATTAAAAGAGGAAACTACTACCATTTTGCACTTCCAATTGAAGAAGAAGCTAAGGACAATTTATCAGAAACTTTAAATAATATAAAATTATCAATTCACTCATTACATGAATTATCTCAAAAATGTAAATTACGATCAATTACTATTTCTAAAACTTCCAGAATTAATCATATGCCATGGGAAGAAGTGAAATCAATTTTCGACTCAATTTTTTCAAATTCAACTACAAAAATTATAGTTTGCAATGGAATAACGCAATATCCAACAAAGGAACAACGAACACATTTAATTGAAGAAGCTCATTCTTCAGCATTAGGAGGCCATAAAGGCGTTACAAAAACTTATAGCCGAATTCGCCAAAAATTTTTTTGGGAAAATATGAAAGTGGACATTCAAAAATATATTCAAGGCTGTTTACAATGTCAACTGAAAAAATTAATCAGAGTCAAAACAAAAAACCCTATGGTAATCACTGACACACCCACTTGTGCTTTTGAAAAAATATCAATCGACATTGTTGGTCCACTACCTGAAACAAAATCTGGTAACTTATATATTCTAACCATACAAGACAATTTTACCAAATATTACCAAGCTAGTACGATAGCAGACGCTTTCGTGAAAAAATTTATTTGCATATTTGGATCACCGAAAGGAGTACTTACTGACCAAGGCAGAGATTTTTAAAGTAATTTATTAAAAAGACTGGCAAAACGTTTTAGAATTAAACAATTTCGTACCACAGCTTTTCACCCTAAATCAAACGGGTCATTAGAGCGTTCACATCATGTTTTAGGGGAATACCTCAAACAATTTGTTGCAAAAAATTCAGAATGGGATGATTGGCTTGAACTAGCAATGTTCTCATATAATACTAGTGTACATGAAGGCACAAAATGCACACCCTATGAATTGGTTTTTGGTAAACTAGCTCGTGAACCTTCAGTGAACCTTTATCACAACAAGAAAAATTACAAACATATGACGATTATTCAATTAATTTCGTAACACAACTACATGAAATGCGAACACAAGCAAGAGAATATCTTATTTCAGCAAAAGAACAATCGAAATTATATTATGACAAAAAAATAAATCCTTTAGAAGTAAAAATTGGAGATTACGTGTTTTTATTAAAAAGAGGTAAAATTAAAAAACTTGACAGCCATTATACAGGGCCTTATGAAATATTGGAAGTGTTAGGAAAAGGGAATGTCAAAACAAACTATAAAGGCAAACCTACTGTAGTTCACATTAATAGACTAAAACGCTCACATGTGCAAGTACAAAATTAATAAAAATGAAACGAAATATCCTTACTTTAAATATAAAAAAAAAAATAATATATAAATATATATATATACATATCAGTTTAAATAAAGATATAGAAATTTTATTTTGTCAATAAATAGTAAAAATATAAAAAATAAAAAATAAAATTTTTTATGAAAATATATGTTTCATATATAAAATAAAAAATATATAAAACAAAATAAAAATTAAATTTCAAACATAACACATTATTCCAGATATAATGGAACAAATTCATCGCAAACGCATAGATAATCTCATTGAAATAGTTCCCTGTTTTATCGACATGGTAGCTCTCTGGCCATATTTAATTCAAACCGCAATTTTTAACCAAGATGACTGTAATATTCCCACATGGAGCAGAAACCTAAACAATCCAGAAATAATAAAAGACATTTTTTCAACAATCAAAACAAGAGGGCCGACGCATACAAAAATTTAATTTTCAGTTTACGGCTATCAAATCACATTGTCATAGCCAACATGTTGGATATAATGAACTAGAACGCAAAATAGAAAAAGTAAATCAATAACTTCAAAAATATACATATGTAATGATAAAACATTTTCCTATTCTTATATTACAAAGCATGCTGCTAATTGGAACCTCCTTTTTCCAGAGATGGGATTACGAGGCTTCCATTTGGCACTGCTCACTTGCAACTTCAACTATATAACAACAGTCTACGCCATCATAGGATTCGATTGCGTTTGAAATCAATCAAATATTACGACATTATCTTTACTAGAGGTAGGAGACTGTGATCTACCTCGATCTCAAGTACATGTTGAAAGAACTTATATAAAACTTTTACAATTAACTGGATTTTCAAATACAAAAGTAATACAATGCAAGATAGAAATTCGACGCGCCATCTGTCATTGTGGTATGCATTCTCACAGTTCCATAGTAGCAAATGGCCACAGTGAATATATACATGATGTTACACGAGATCAATGTAATCAAATGCACACGATAGGGACATTTTTAGTAACCCCTTCTCTTCAGATATCAAAGTTAAAAGTAAACGAAACTTCATTTCATAGCGTTACTTTAGCAGGTTCTGTAACACCTAATGGAGACTGTACTGGTACACAATTTTCTGACCCATACGGAACATGGAATAACATCGTAGTCCAAGCAATATTCAAAATAACTTTACAAGAACATTACACGACTATTCATTTAAAGTCAAATAAAATTCAATTAGGTTCTGGAATAATATGCACACTTTCAGGCACATTCTGTACAGACGTAAAATATGGACTAACATTCTGGGATCCACTACCTAATGACTTATGTAATTTTAACAAATATGAAATTATTTATGAAGGACCAGCAAATAAAACATATGACAACACGACAGACAATTCTGAAACATTTTATTCTTTAACGACTGAAGATATAACCTTCGTACTGGCTGAAAAAACAAGAAAACCAGTTTGCAGTTACGTTTTAATACAAACCGAACATCCAAAATTATTAATTTTTGAAACCAGACCTGGAAATTCATTTTTAGAAAATAAACCTTTAGAAGTTCAAAATATGGACATTTTTACATACGTTAACTCTAAATTTATATATGTGGAACGACATATACGCACTGAAGTAAATAGACTTTATCACGATGTTCTTACTCAACGATGCATACTTGAACAGCAAGTTTTTAGAAATACATTAACCCTAGCAACCCAATCACCAGACGAATTTGCATATCATTTAATGAAAGGTCCAGCATATATGTTACCAATGATTCTAAATTCATTAGCTAGAGAAATAAGAGGACATCCAACTATTAATCAAGGAATATCATTAACGAATTTATTTAATGAAGATGTAATTGATAAAATTGCTGAATCCGCATGGGGCAGCCCTGCTTAAAATGACGGATAGAACCCAGATAAGAACCGAGTAAAAGTCGGTTCTTATCCGGTGCTAATGGATTTGTACCCGGTTTTTGTCCCCGGTTTGTACCCGGAGATTATCGGGTTCTATCTGGGATCGTATAATATCTTCACCCGGTTTCTATATGGTTCTTAACTGGGACCTTTGAGATTTTTATCTGGTTTGTATTTGGCACCTTAAAATACTTATACCCGGTTCTAATCCGGCACTTAATTGGATTCTATCTGGGTTGATATAATATTTTGTCCGGTTTCTATATGGATCTTATCTGGGCTCTGTAAGAGTTTTATCCTGTATGTAGTCGGGTCCTCGAAATACGTATACTCGGTTCTTATCCGGCGTTACTGGATTTGTACCCGGTTTTTGTCCCCGGTTTATACCTGGAGCTTAACCGGGCTCTATATGGGATCGCATAATATCTACACTGAGAGAAAAAGTACAGGCAAAATTCGAGTTAAGACTAGTATTTACCGTTTTTAATGGCAATGGAGGAATATTCGCTTGGAAGGTTAAATTTACTGTTTTCACAGTAAAAAATCTGTTTTCAAGCTGGGAAATTTTATTTGAGTAAATTGACAGTACTTTTTTGTTACACGTACAGCGAAAAAAAATCTCAGTAGGTTTGACTACTTTTTAACTTACTTTTCGTAGTTCGTAAAGGCCCCAGTGTCATTTTTTAAGTTAAGTGATCTGCGGGAACATAGGTAAATGAAATAAGAGCAGTAGTTGAATCGATGAATACTCTTAGTATATTTCAAAATTGTATTTACTATTAAGTAGACACTTAACTTACTATTTTTATATACACACTTACCTACAAACACACCCCCCTCTACACTACACAAACGCTCGTTTAGACAGTATTAAAAATTATTCTTAACGCTGCGGGTTCGAACCCTCTCTACTTATAATTATCGCATTAGTAACCTAACGACTAAGCCTCTCGGCTGCGCGCGCTTGTAATACAAGAAAGAAAATAGCGCTTATAACCTTCAACTACTGCAGGGCCGTGTAGAAAGTGTTTGGGCCCCGTTATTGTTACTACCTCGACACAATCAGAAATACACACATACACACACGTGCTCGCATATGATTATTATGATTACATTACATAATTGCTTGCTGACTCCCGAGTTTTTTTAACCAACTCACAGCAAATGTCGCTCGTATAGGAATTGTATTTCTTTAAACACACTAACGGCATATTTTTCTGTTAGGCTTGTATTTTATAACTGACATCAAGAGAAACTTTTAAAACATCGTACTGCGAAAATTATTGAAAAAAATATTGCGGTGCAAACAAGTCCATTTTAAGGACAGTCACAGAAAAAAAATTACGGGACAGTAAAAGTTCTTGGTTTTAATAAATATCCTTGCTATACCTCCGAAAACCGTAAAATAACGTGATAATTTTCTCTCAGTGTAACCGGTTTTCCGGATAAGATCTTATCCGGGATCTTTGAGATTTTTATCCGGTTTGTATCCGGCTCTTTAATAATTTGCAGGTCGACAACTGCCTTATAGAAACCGGATAGGATTCGGGTAGAAACATATCTTTGTATTTTAATTTGCTAGATCCCTATGCCAGATAGGAACCAGTTACGGCCAGGAAGCAGATGCACTTTCACCTTGACAATTTGCAAGTCGACAACAGCCTTATAGAAACCGGATAGGATCCGGGTAGAAACATATTTTTTGTATTTTAATTTGCTGGATGCCTATGCCAGATAGTAACCAGTTACGGCCCAGGAAGCAGATGCACTTTCACCTTGACAATTTGCAAGTCGACAACAGCCTTATAGAAACCGGATAGGATCCGGGTAGAAACATATTTTTGTATTTTAATTTGCTGGATCCCTATGCCAGATAGGAGACAGGTAGGGCCGGGCAGCAGATGATTTTCACCTTAACAATTTGCAAGTCTACAACAGCCTTATAAAAACCGGATAGGATCCGGGTAGAAACATATTTTTGTATTTTAAATTGCTGGATCCCTATGCCAGATAGGAGACAGGTAGGGCCGGGTAGCAGATGCACTTTCACTTTAACAATTTGCAAGTCGACAACAGCCTTATAGAAACCGGATAGGATCCGGGTAGAAACATATTTTTTGTATTTTAATTTGCTGGATGCCTATGCCAGATAGTAACCAGTTACGGCCCAGGAAGCAGATGCACTTTCACCTTGACAATTTGCAAGTCGACAACAGCCTTATAGAAACCGGATAGGATCCGGGTAGAAACATATTTTTGTATTTTAATTTGCTGGATCCCTATGCCAGATAGGAGACAGGTAGGGCCGGGCAGCAGATGATTTTCACCTTAACAATTTGCAAGTCTACAACAGCCTTGTAGAAACCGGATAGGATCCGGGTAAAACATATTTTTGTATTTTAATTTGCTGGATCCCTATGCCAGATAGTATCCAGGGAGGGCCGGGTAGCAGATGCACTTTCACCTTAACAATTTGCAAGTCGACAACAGCCTTAATGAAACCGGATAGGATCCGGGTAGAAACATATTTTTGTATTTTAAATTGCTGGATCCCTATGCCAGATAGGAGACAGGTAGGGCCGGGTAGCAGATGCACTTTCACTTTAACAATTTGCAAGTCGACAACTGCCTTATAGAAACTGGATAGGATTCGGGTAGAAACATATCTTTTGACTAAGCCTCTCGGCTGCGCGCGCTTGTAATACAAGAAAGAAAATAGCGCTTATAACCTTCAACTACTGCAGGGCCGTGTAGAAAGTGTTTGGGCCCCGTTATTGTTACTACCTCGACACAATCAGAAATACACACATACACACACGTGCTCGCATATGATTATTATGATTACATTACATAATTGCTTGCTGACTCCCGAGTTTTTTTAACCAACTCACAGCAAATGTCGCTCGTATAGGAATTGTATTTCTTTAAACACACTAACGGCATATTTTTCTGTTAGGCTTGTATTTTATAACTGACATCAAGAGAAACTTTTAAAACATCGTACTGTGAAAATTATTGAAAAAAATATTGCGGTGCAAACAAGTCCATTTTAAGGACAGTCACAGAAAAAAAATTACGGGACAGTAAAAGTTCTTGGTTTTAATAAATATCCTTGCTATACCTCCGAAAACCGTAAAATAACGTGATAATTTTCTCTCAGTGTAACCGGTTTTCCGGATAAGATCTTATCCGGGATCTATGAGATTTTTATCCGGTTTGTATCCGGCTCTTTAATAATTTGCAGGTCGACAACTGCCTTATAGAAACCGGATAGGATTCGGGTAGAAACATATCTTTGTATTTTTAATTTGCTAGATCCCTATGCCAGATAGGAACCAGTTACGGCCAGGAAGCAGATGCACTTTCACCTTGACAATTTGCAAGTCGACAACAGCCTTATAGAAACCGGATAGGATCCGGGTAGAAACATATTTTTTGTATTTTAATTTGCTGGATGCCTATGCCAGATAGTAACCAGGGAGGGCCGAGTAGCAGATGCACTTTCACCTTAACAATTTGCACGTCGACAACTGCCTGATAGAAACCGGATAGGATCCGGGTAGAAACATATTTTTGTATTTTAAATTGCTGGATCCCTATGCCAGATAGGAGACAGGTAGGGCCGGGTAGCAGATGCACTTTCACTTTAACAATTTGCAAGTCGACAACTGCCTTATAGAAACCGGATAGGATCCGGGTAGAAACATATTTTTGTATTTTAAATTGCTGGATCCCTATGCCAGATAGGAGACAGGTAGGGCCGGGTAGCAGATGCACTTTCACTTTAACAATTTGCAAGTCGACAACTGCCTTATAGAAACTGGATAGGATTCGGGTAGAAACATATCTTTGTATTTTAATTTGCTAGATCCCTATGCCAGATAGGAACCAGTTACGGCCAGGAAGCAGATGCACTTTCACCATGACAATTTGCAAGTCGACAACTGCCTTATAGAAACCGGATAGTATTTTGGACAATTTTTAGAAGTTTTGGAACTACTAGTGCAGGCCTAATTGGATTAATAATAATAATTAGAGGGATTAAATTGATAGCTGATACCATTATTCATGGATATGCGCTACACAGATTATTTGGATGGTCTCTCCATCTACTAGGCGCCTTCTGGGATTCGGTCACTAACCTCTTATTGCACTTAGGTACCCATCGACCTTCTAGACCTCCTGCTGAGAGTCATCAATAACTGCTAACAGCTTCAGCGCCACAAAGCTCGAAAGAGGCACCTAAAAGTCCATCGTATTGCGCAAATACTACTTCAGGTAAAGATCACAATAATACAAACACAACTCTTTATCCTCACTCTGAACTAAAAGAAGAACTTAGTAGAACCCAGTACTCTATCGAAATCTAACATCTTCAGAATGTCGCATGTTCCTTTTACAACCTTACTAAACAAAATTATTCAACAAAGAGGAGATCCACCCCTCATTTATGAGATACTCATTGAACAAATCAATAATAATGAATGTCTATTTCACGTTAATTTACAATATAAAAATTATATAATAATGAATAGTGGCAAAGATAAAGAAAATGTAAAACAAAAGGTAACACAAAATTTATATAATGCCTTAATTAATGAATCAAAGGAAACAAATCAAAACGTCCAACCAAATTCTATTAGTAAAAATTGCAAAAAATTAAACGAAGTTTGCACTCAAAATAAATTTGAGTATCCAAAATATATAGTATTACGAATAAAAACCTCATCAAAAGACTCAACATACGTAGCAATTTGTTTCATTAATAACATTAAACAAATAGGAATAGCAAACTCAATAAAAACAGCTAAGGATTTTGCTGCCATAAAAGTTATTAATTCTCTTTCGCATAAAGACGAGAAATGTGAACTACGTTTGATAAACTCACTAGAACATTTGCATGTAACAATTCAAGAATCATCTATAAACGATCCAAAACCTTCAACGAGTAGCCAAATAACAAAACCTATTACTTCAAATAACAATCGTGATAAAAATACAAATTCATATAAAATGAAAACAAATAATAATCATACTGCATCATCTTTCTCTACGAAAAGCTTTAAAAATAGTTTTAAGTGCGGATATAGTCCTCCCAACCAGTACAATAAATTCTAATATAAACATTCCATACCGATTCAGGAAATCAACTGCAATGGAGCACTACTACGACGAGCCTACACACGTACCAAGTTACCCAAAAAAGAAATACAGAACAGACTCTATGGGATTTTTAAATCATGTAGAAATTTTAAGAAACTTCACGATAAAATATGGACTGCC
Organism: Diplolepis rosae; assembly: GCA_030998225.1. Classification (NCBI taxonomy): domain Eukaryota; kingdom Metazoa; phylum Arthropoda; class Insecta; order Hymenoptera; family Diplolepididae; genus Diplolepis; species Diplolepis rosae. The sequence goes on along the minus strand of JAPYXD010000687.1, from coordinate 2,487,416 downwards.
GTTACCGCAATATACAGTCTATCCTGATCCGAATTCGAAAACAAACTCATTTTTTCTCGCACAAATTAATATAAATGAACATTTCGTTATAAGGGCCGGCCCTACTAGTGAATTAGCAGAAAATAGAGCAGCTTTAAAATTATTATTACTACTAATAAGATCATACGATCTCTGCGACGAAAAATTTTATAATAATGATGATAAAAAAAGGCAAAAAAACAAAAATCGAAGTATTCAAACCGATCCAAGACCAAAATTAATACCTTGGGAAAATTCCTGTAGATTTTGTAACACTCAAATGCATGCTACAATAGAGTGCCGTAGACGAAATATTTTTGAAGTAGACAAATCAACCCAATTTCCCCCTACAGTTCCACCAAGAAACTCCTCAACATTTAGTAGACTTTTTTCCCCTTTTCTCCAAAAAACTTCTAGACCTAAATCCAACCATATGTAAACATCCTATTTTATCCAATAATAATCCTACTTTTCTTTGTCAGCCTTCCGAGAAGCCTAATGAATTTCCTTAATCAACTAGCATCCAGAGTGTATTTAATTTTAATTCCACTCCTTTTCTCCAAAGCAGAAAAATACTTTATAGACTCACAATTTTCTCATTCTTCAAGGATTTAGTTTGAACCAATTTCAAAAGTTCGTCTTTTTTCTGAAAAATATCATTTTATATCTTATATCGATATCTTTTAGCCAGACGTACTTAAATACAAAATAATAGATTTCTCACATAAATTATATGAATATTGCATACTCTCAAATATTGCCAATAATTGTAATTTATACGATCATCAGACACAACTTGATTTTATAGAACAACGCATCAACTATTTTCTTGAAGAAATATCATTTATATCTAGACAAGCTCGTAATATCACGAATATTTCTAACACTAATGATCCATTCTTGCAACAGATACAAAAAGTACTTTTAGAATTAAGAATGAGACATGAAACCTCCCTTTACTGGCCCAAAGAAAAATTATTTCTACTCCCAAATCCATTTTTCCAAAAAGTTACAAATCTTTCTTCAAAACTTGACAACATTATGACCTACAAAAAATGGCATAATTCTCAAAAAGATCCAAATATTCACCTATATCGAATATTAGCAGCAAATTGGCTTAAAGACCTGCATGGAATTTCTCAATCTTTTCTTTTACTCCTTGACAAACTTACAGAAGCTATTACCCATGCCGCAACTAATTTATGGCACCCTATGCTACTTCCTGATACCTTCTTAGACTTCAAATCCAACAAAGAAGACTCACACCTTTCAACATCCCTTTTTTCTATGGTCCTTCTATTTTCTAATATACAATACTTCTTATTCGATAAGTACTTGATTTTTATTATGACTATACCAATCTCATCTGCTGAAGAATTTCAATTATTTAAACCACATCCAATTCCAATACATCTCGATTTTAATACTGACGTAATTTCCTCTATTTACATAAAACCTCAAAATTCTTATCTCGCTATTTCTTCAAATAACCAATCATACTTTATAACAAATGAAAATTTCCTCAATGCATGTTATCAAAATGGATTCCAAGCATTTTGTCACCCACCAAGATCTATATCTAACATCGATAACAATCCTATTTGTGAAACATCAATGTTTCTAAATTCTCAACCATACAAGTGTAAAATATTCATCAGTTTTAGTGAATATCCCTTTCTAACACCATTGCAATTTCATCATGGATGGCTATACTCAACAATTTTCCCCCGACAAATTTTCTTATCATGTCGAAAAAACTCTAAGACCTTAATCACACTCCTAGGAATAGGAATTTTGCAAACAAAATCAGGTTGCAATCTAAATTCATCAACTCCATATTACCATCTTCAAAACCATTTGAATATGATGGATAATTCAATTCCAGTCAGCAAATCAACTACTTCCCTTGCTATAATTTCACCATTTTTATATAATATTTCCATTCAAGAGCCTCACTTACCAAAAAAGATATTACTTCTTCTTCAGCAAAAAGAAGACATGCCATTATCAATCTTTGAAAATCATATCTTTATCCTTACAAAATATGCAAACACTCAAAAAATCATTCCATCGATTTTTATTTCTAGTGCACATAAATTAACATTAGCACTAATCTTTATCAATTTACTTATGATTACAATTTCAGGATTATTACTATTGAAAATTCAAAAAATATTTATAAAAATAAACAAAACGCCAACACGTATAGAACTTATACAAAAAACTCCTTTAAGCTCAGTGACAAAACATTTACTCACTGACTTAACATTTAACTTTGACTGCGAATAATATGAAAATTCACATTGAAATAAATTGCACAGAGATTAGAATAAAATATAATATATATTAAATAACAAAATCAATACAAATCGTCATACATAAATCTATATAAATAAACAAATATACACGCTATGACTACCGTAGAAACATTATCACTATTATATAAACTAATATTTACAAAACATACAACACTACTACTACAATATACATATATAACTATAAATATACCGATAAACATCACACGAAACTTAAATATACAAAATTATCTTAAAAATAATTCCTCGCAGTTGTCCCAATACTAAAAAAAGAAAAGAATAAAAATTTCTTATTAATACTATTTAATTTCAGTATCCAAAAGTAAAATTGACTGAATTTGCAAATATTACCTCTACAATCTCGTCGTTGACCAGACGATATCGTTGCTCATTTATTATAAATGGACCCCCCTCCCTTTGATTATTCAAGATAACCTTCAGCAGGGCTTCATTTTCACTTACTCGTACGATTCGTCCTTCCTGTAATTTCCAATTCATGCCACCGGAAACAAAAGGACTCTTAAGATTTTTATAATATGGCCTTATACGATTGGATGACCATGCCAAAGGAGGTTGAAGAACGTTGTTCTCCAACTTTGGCAGCGCCCTCTTCAATCTCCGACCATCAGGCATCCACCGAATTCTGGCCGGATCCAACTGTATACAAAAAATAATAAATATATCTAAGAAATATTCAAATATATACATTAGAGAAAAATTATCGTTTTAAATACTTACAATCTTCAGGTTATTCTTCTCATCAACTTCATAAAAAATATTCTTCAAATAGAAAGCACCAGCTATTCCATAGAAAGCTAGTTGCTTCCTCAGAGTATTAAGCAAAGTAACCCTCTCGTTAGCTGGAAATTTATTCCAGCCTAAGGGACATTTTATTAACCCCCCCCCCCCCCCCACAAAAAATCTCTATTCTTTGTTCGTTGACTGGACCTAAATTCAGATTGACAGTCTCTACGGATCCAACTCTTACACCACTTTTATGTCTAAATTCTAAACCTACATTCTCTAACTCCCTTATAATAGCACTGCTGTCTCTTGCTTCTCTATTCCTCACTTCAATGTCTTTTTCAACCAAACATAACTCATGAATTAAATTATTATAATCACTCCTGTCCGCGACACTTCCATCTCTAACTTCCTCAATCAATTTTTCTATGTCTATATCTTCACTACGCTCAAACTCTACGGAACTAAAATCAACTTCACTTAATAATTCAAAAATTTCCTCCATTTCAATCGCACGTAATACTTCAAACTTAAAGAAGAATCTACAAGTCTAAATCTTAAAATCCAAGTTCTAACTCCTAACCATATTCCTCCTTCCATTTTCTTTTTTTTTTACGAGCAAATCGAGAAAATCCGTAACTAATTTTCTAAGAACAATTTTGTTACCTTGTACCAAATAATCCCTTTTCGAACGAAACCTTTTTTTTATATGACTCATAACTCTACTTTTGACCATCCCTTTATTCTATCTTCCTTTTACCCTTTTTTTTTATATATAGACTCAAAGTCACCTTAGAAATTTTTTCAGATACAGGCACATTCCGTCCTTACCTTCCTCAAAACCACGTGCATGAACGTTGTAAACCCTATACCGTCAGAAGGACAGTTTTTGTACCCACGCCTTTAATATTTCTTACTAAAGAAAAAAACAAACTGTAATATAAAAGTTGTTTTTCTGACGGAAAGTAAAATACCTTTAGCAAAATCTTTTACCTTGCATGATTAGAAAATATATTTAAAAAGTTATTTTTCAATCTCCTTATCAGACCTTAATAAAATAAATCTATTCTAACAATTTGTAGAAAATCATACCAACTCCAAGTGAACCTATTGTTAACCATCTTGGACCAATAGACGGTGTATGTCCGCAAGACTATCCGATAGCATACGCGCACATATTACAGAGTTATTGCTTCGAATTAGAACCCTCAACATTGTTTTTATATTATAATCACCAAACCACAAAAAGATACTGCCAATTCTGTTTCGAGAAATTAGATCAGGAAACTCAAATTAACTGTGAATTTTTTACTTCATGGCATTCCATTTGTAAATTGGAATGCATATATATGAATTGTTACGGTTGTCAAGAACTATTAATTAATCCGCGACAAAGAGCGGCTAATTGTAACGAATGCATCGAAACATATTTAAATAACAAATTCAAAATTAGCCAAGGAAACGAAGTTCTAGTAGAAAATACCCCTGCATGATTATACGTATCTACCTTCCACGCATGTAATCACGCATGAAAAATTTTGTTAAATTTAATAAAATCCTTAATACTAAAAAATTGTAAATTTTGCAAATATTTCAAATTCCTTAAATATTGTAAATTTCCCCAACAGAAAAATGCTGCCCCAAGAAATCGAAACAATCGAAGCAGAATTTCGATCAAGTGAGCAGGATGTTCAGCCGTATTTTGAAAATCAATTATGGTCAGAATACTGCTGCACAACCCTGGTCGAGAATTTTTACATGAATGTTCTCGAAAAAAAACTTGTTTGCGAGGATTGTTGGATGACAGAACTCAGCTTTTTCGAAACCGAAGTAACATTACCCGTCCGAATAGATCACATAGTTACTAGAGACTTATATTTTACGTTAAAACTATCTAGCCTCGACTGCTCCATTTGCAATACACAAATTTTTTACATGCGGCAAAGAGCAGATTTATGCGTAACTTGTGCCGAACGTGTAATTCATTTATGCCAACAAGAAGCATTATATAACGACGTCGATTCCGAAGCATCCACCATTATTTATAATAACAACGAATAATAATAATAAATCAATCCATATTTTTATCCCTATTAGTAACTTTTGTTAAAAAAAAATTTTTTCCTTTTTTATTTTTATTCGTTATTTAAAATCATATTGCATCACAACTATTTTAAGCGCCATAATGTAACGACAAACTTTGATAAATTAAATTGCTCTCAAAAACAGACCACTGTTTTCTCTGCATGAAATATCTCTTTGAGTTAGGAAACGCGGAAAGTGAATATATCAACAAACACAAAATTATTAACAAAAAAAACTAACTTCAGAATTTCAATAAATTCAATCATCAACTCAAACAGGTAATTCTTTTGCAGATCAAAACAATGGCCTTGCAGACAAGAGACCTATCGACAGGCATTGCTGTACAAGTTTTAAACGAGATAAGCATTGAGTATGCTTTCTCCGAACCCTCATATATTGTAAAATCGCTTGGAAAACACCACGAACTGCCACCGTTCCAAGCAACTTGCGAAATCTTTAAAAATAAAATAACTTTTTCCACAAGATATGTATTTTTAGAAGAAATGAAAGAAAAAAGCTTAATCCCAGAGTCGAAAATTTTCAAAATAAGTGATGATATCAGTAAAGAAACCTTGCAAAAATGGACCAACTCTTGTGAAAGGTGTTTTCAAGGAGGGCATTTAGCTCATAACTGCCGCAACCCCTTACGTAATAAAAAATATAAAAATAATTCCTAAAAAAAAGAAAAAGAAAAAAAGAAAAATATATATATTTTGTCTTCTAATCTACGACATTATAAAATTACGTTTTGTTATTTACGAATATAAAATAAAAAATCAATGACGTATTTAGTTATATAACAAAAAGTCATATGTAACCTTATGTTAAGTTCTTAATATTTCAAAAAAAACTATGTAATTAATTATAGCAAAAAAAATTATGATATCAAGATAATATAAATTTTTATGACATCAAAATAAAAATGGTCGATATTGAAATGTATCAAATAGGAGAATACAAATTGTAAAACAGATGCCGAAATGAATGTTATATTCATCATTCACATTTTGAATTTGAATGTATCTCTTCAAAAACATTAATGAATGTATTCTTCTTCCGAAGATTCGATCGCGGATGCTTCACCCCCGCGCTCGAACTAGGGGGGGTGGTGTCACGTCCCGCGATGCATTTGAATGTACTATAGGCACAGACTAGGTCTAGAGAGAAATCTGGGGAAATTACTAAAAGAGAGAGAATACCACCTATTGAAAAGAGAGGTATAACTACGTCACACGCAGCGGGAGACTGCGCAACGCGTGACGTCATCAAAAATTATAATATAAAAAGGACACGCCGCCAAGACTAGTCTTGTGAGCAAAATTAAGTGCGGCAAATTTCTAAAATCTTAAAAGGATTCACAGCGTGAGATACGTGTTTAGTTCAGTTTTCCGAAGAAACGTGTCGTAAATCCTCCGTTTGCACTTTCAATCTTTGAAAGTATCTTAGAGTCAGTGTAAAGTGAGATAACTATTCTTGTCCTCCTCACACCAGTGGAATATTTGTTTCTGTCTTCCTCACACCAGTGATCCCAGATCGTGGGAGCTGGCGGCCCCCACCACGCTCCCATGTGGGAGCACACACAATCAAGCGCGCCGTGTCGGTGTGTCCCCCACTTCCTCGCTTCGATTTCACGCTTTCGTCTGTTGAGCCAAGATCGAAAATTATGTTTCTGTCGACTTCGTGTCAAAGTGGCGCGAAGCAGACGACAAATTTAAAATCACCAAATTTATCATTTAGGATATTACCTTTCTTTCTTTGATATTTCCAAAAACATTCACTTAAAATGAATATCTAAACATTTTATTTTAAATTTTAGGATGATTTAAAGACTCAAAAGATGATTTTCTATTAAAATTTAAACTCAATAAATTTTCAAAGTTTCAAAATAAAATAATATCAATTTCAATATTTTTTAGCGGTGCAAATCAAATAGTTCAATTAGAAATTTATGTAGAGAATATTATATATTAAGGAATGGTAAAATATGATATTGTAGTTTAAAAAATAAAATATTAAAATACTTAAGTAATACATAAATTATATCTAGTTATACACTCGAAATTATACCATAGAGTTTCTTCTTTGGTATGAGGCAACATTGAAAAAAATTTCATTCAAATAAAATACTCAGAAAACTTTTTAAAATACGTAATATTATTCACATATGGATTTTATTATAAAACTGTGAATAAAAGGTTTCAGTATTCAAAAAACCAAAATCACATCTAAATTTGCATACAAAATTACACTTTACGATTTCTCTTATATAAAATACAAATATTTATTTCAAATAAAATAGTTTTTGAAAAATTTTGTAGTACGTGAATCAACTATATCAATTAAAAAATTAATTGGAAAATTTATTTCAAATTAATTAGGAGCAGTCGACCGGCAATCGAAAGACCTGGGCTCAAATTCCAGCGCAGTCGAAAGCGTCTTTTTTCCATAGAAAAATTTACAAATTCTTTAATATTTAAATGGAAAATATTTTTTTTATTTAAATAAGAAATTAAGGTTAAAAATCTACATTCCTAATTACATGGTGATAGTAGATGAAAATTCTATACGATGTTGTTGTTAATAATTGGCTTTAGGGTCCAGAAATGATAACTCAGGAAGTCACATGCTTTCAAACATTCCAAATCTAATCGGAGTCCTCATCAGTGATCTTTATTTCTAATATTTTAAAACAGTGGATAAAATATTGCACATCCCTTTTTTGGAATAAACTTAAAAATGTAAAATATCGTGAGAAAATTTACATAAAATTGTACATAAAACATTGGCAAATTATCTAAAAACTTCCTTAGGAATAAAAATAAATTTCTAGCACATAACTCTGATGTAAATCAACTAAAAAGTAGTATATATTTGTGTCTAAATGCTACTGATGATATAGATCTAAGTACATATGTAGTATAAAATTACAAAGAATTATTTATGAAAATTAGCTTAGAATTGCTAATACGAATTCTACACTGTTAGAATTTTCTACCGCAATTTCCCAGAACATATGAGTGGAGTTTTATTCAGCTACAACCTCCCAAAATTTAGACAGAATTTCAGGAAATTCTGTTACTTTTTAGTAAATTTATAAAAACAATTTTTTTATTAAACTTCAGTTCCAAAGTGTTGAATATTCTGTATATGTTTACCTGGAAATACTGATACTTGTAACAGGAATAATTTTACGTTTTGGTAACTGAAGTTCAATGCACTCACATGCAACTGAAAATTCATCCACATGCAATTGAAACTCAGTTACAGTTACACAATTTTATGATAATTTTATAAAAGTTCTGTTACATTTTGGTAGTTTTTAAGATATATTTTTTTAAAATTCAGTTAAGCTCTATAATATTAAGAAAACTTTGTTTTTATGTATATATAAAACTTCAGTACATTTTTTCCAATTTCAAGTTCTCATTTTACGTTTTAGTGGCTTATACGATAGACTTTTTAATGGAAAAAAGAAATGCTTTACACAAAGGCAAAATTTTCTAATTGATGCAGTTGATCAAATTTTCAAACCCAAAATATGTTTTAATTAATATATTGATTTAAGTCTTCAAATATTTATTGACTTTGAATTTTACTGAGAATTTTCCAAAAATTTCACATAATCTTAAAAATGTTTTTATTAGGCGAATGTTTTTACAAATATCAATAAAATTCCATAGTCAATAAATGTTTAAAATTTCAAGTTGAGGTATTGATTGTAAATTCAGTAGCTTTGTTAGTTAACTATTTTAATCAGAAAATTCTTTATTTTCGTAGATTTTTCAATTTCTTAATTAAAAATTTATGCATAGGCCACAAAAACGTGAGGTGCAAATTTTGAATCACCAGTTACAATTTCTAGGCAAACAAAAATGTTAATTCGATTGTGTAGGGTCCTAACTGTTCGATAAAATCGATTAAAAAATTTTTTAGAAGTACAGGGGTTTGAACTCGTATTTGCTGCATATCAGCCAATTACCTTGATCATTCTAATACGATCGTTATTGAATACTATTAATTTACGGACATTATATAATTAGGACGACATATTTTTCCAAATTTCTGAAAAAAGATTATTTATACATGGCATTCAAAGAAATATTTTTTAGATTTGGCTACAATCTTGCATACAATGTTGTATATTATATAATTAGAACTATTTTTTTTCGCTTTCGTCTTATTGCATATTTTTGAAAAAATGGATCAGCACCTGATTACTGACAGGGCAAAACAGCTAGGGCCCTACCACATGATGATTCCAAATTTTCACTTCACGTTTTTGTGGCCTATGCATAAATTTTTAATTAAAAAGTTGAAAAAATCTACGAAAATGAAGAATTTTCTGATTAAAATAGTTAACTAAAAAAGCTACTAAATTTCCAATCAATACCTTAACTTGAAACTTTTAACATTTATTGACTACGGAATTTTATTGATATCTGAAAAGCATTCGCCTAATATAAACATTTTTGAGATTATGTGAAATTCTTGGAAAATTCCAAGTAAAATTTTACGTTAATAAATCTTTGAAGCTTTAAATTAATATATTAATTAAAACATGTTTCGGTTTTATAAATTTGATCAACTGCATCAATTAGAAAATTTTGCTTATATGTTTGCTTTTTTTCATTGAAAAGTCTATGCATATAAGCCACTAAAACGTAAAATGAGAACATTTTTATCTACTATCACCATGTAATTAAGAAAGTAGATTTTTAACCTTAATTTCTTATTACTTATTTTTTTTAAATAAAATATTTTCCATTTAATTTTTTAATTGATATAGTCGATTCACGTACTACAAAAATTTTAAAAACTATTTTATTTGAAATAAATATTTGTATTTCATATAAGAGAAATCGTAAAGTGTAATTTCGTATGCAAATTTAGATGTGATTTTGGTTTTTTGAATACTGAAACCTTTTATTCACAGTTTTATAATAAAATTCATATGTGAATAATATTACGTATTTTAAAAAGTTTTCTGAGTATTTTATTTGAATGAAATTTTTTACAATGTTGCCTCATACCAAAGAAGAAACTCTATCGTATAATTTCGAGTGTATAACTAGATATAATTTATGTATTACTTAAGTATTTTAATATTTTATTTTTTAAACTACAATATCATATTTTACCATTCCTTAATATATAATATTCTCTACATAATTTTCTAATTGAACTATTTGATTTGCACAGCTAAAAAATATTGAAATTGATATTATTTTATTTTGAAATTTTTAAAATTTATTGAGTTTAAATTTTAATAGAAAATCATCTTTTGAGTCTTTAAATCATCCTAAAATTTAAAATAAAATGTTTAGATATTCATTTTAAGTGAATGTTTTTGGAAATATCAAAGAAAGAAAGGTAATATCCTAAATGATAAATTTGGTGATTTTAAATTTGTCGTCTGCTTCGCGCCACTTTGACACGAAGTCGACAGAAACATAATTTTCGATCTTGGCTCAACAGACGAAAGCGTGAAATCGAAGCGAGGAAGTGGGGGACACACCGACACGGCGCGCTTGATTGTGTGTGCTCCCACATGGGAGCGTGGTGGGGGCCGCCAGCTCCCACGATCTGGGATCACTGCCTCACACCAGTGGGATACCTATTGCTTTCTTCGTCGCACCAGTGGAAGAATCATTCTCTCTCCCTCACACCTGTGAGGATCATTCATAAAAAAGGGACTATTCACAACTCAACAAAGGTACCGAAAATTATCTCTACTCTTTACCTATTCCCTGTGCCATTGTTTGAATCTTTGTAGAATTTTAACCTTGTTTATATCAGTGTTAATTTAAATAAATTCAATTTGTATTACTTTACTAATCATTGTGTTCTTTTCATTGACTTATCCTCATCCCTAAGCGAGGATCATTAGATCCTAACTTAAAACGAGCAATCTTCGATCAAAGTAAGTATTTACGTACTTGTGACGTAACAATAGAGTTAAAATTTTTCTAAAAGATAATTATGTAAACAGAATTGAACCCAAATAAAGATGGAAACATTTAAATAGCTGTAATAAAAATAATTTCTGTTTTCCAATAAATTTTGAAACATTATTATATAGAAAAAAAGGGAATAAATTATTATTATTATAAATCTATTCTTGTTGTTTGAAGGCTGCTCAATAGTGAATGCATATTATTCCTTTTCACTATTTGAGAAAACTATGGTTATATGGTAGTAGATAACACCCTGGTATCATGAGGTGGGGTATTTTTAAAAATTTTAAGGGATAAGAAAGATAAGATGAAAAATCCTATGGAGGATGAAGTCTCGATGATTTTATCAAGGCAAATAATTCCTTCTCAAATGTCATAAGGTAAGGTGACAGGGTTTGAACCTGCCTCGTTCTCAATTTTTGAGGTTTTTCGGAATATTTTGTGTGGCAGCGGTTATTAGTTTAACTCGCTTAGGAAGAATGTTTCTTGTTATTTGAGAGATTCCATCCCTTATCACATAAGTTGCAAAGGGGGTGTCCCATGCATCTTCCCGTTCGACCAACATATGTTTTGGAACAATTTAAGCATGAAATCTTATAAACTACATTTGAAAGAGATTTTTTTTGTTGTAAAAAAAATTATGTTTTTGATATTTTGCTATTGAAATTTTCAGGATAATTATTAAGCATCAAAAGATTTAAAATTATTTCTAAGTTTTCTTTATGAAGCTTCCTTGTGAGAGTAATATTGCAGTGTTTACTAAATTTTCAATAATCGCAATTCTTGTTGAAGAGGTTGATTTGAGAAATAGTTTCAAAATCTACCTGAAAACGTGGTACTTCCGTGCCAGTTTGTCTCAATGGTACCATCTTCATTTTTCTTTTTTTTATTATCAAAAGATTTAGAAAGGAAAGTGGGTTTTCGAATTCTAATTCATATGTAAATTTTAAACGTGAATAATAAGAATTAATGTTTCCTAAAGTTTCTTTAATCATATTCTTTGGAATAATTAAAACTGTGTCATCAACATCTCTGTAGTAAGCATGTACTTTGAAATTAAATATTTTCCTTTAAGACCACTTTCTCAAGATGTTGCAAAACAAAATTTGGAAGATTTCTAAGTTATTTTTCATCACATCCTCCACACCATAAAATTGGTACCATTAAAAACCTTGTTGATTCAGTTATTTTACTTAGTTATCAAAAATTCCACCAAGACCATTTGAAATTAGCCTTTACATTTCTAAATTTCAATGGTTGTCCAAGTCAGTTTATCGATAGACACATTAAAAAGAGATTCAATGAAATATAAAATAAACCATCACAACAATGATTTGAAAAGTACACTTAATGATTCAATTAACAAAAACGTTTGAGTTGTTTCAATTTCATATTATGGCAATTTATCGAAGATTGCAAGGCGTTTTTTTCGAGAATATAATGTGAAAGTTGTTTTCAGAATAAATTCTAAATTAAATAGATTTATAGCATTAGGTAAAGATCCTTATGAAATTGGAGAACAAAATAATGTTGTTTATAAAATTTCTTGTAATTGTGGTAAGTGTTATGTGGGTCAGACTAAACGTCCGTTGAGGATTAGAATTGATGAACATTTTAAGAATTTTAATCCTAATAAAAAGTTTCACAATGTCATTAGCAAACACCTAAAAGGTATGAGGATGATCAAGAGAATCACATTTTCATTGTAATAATGGCAAAATTTTACATAAAGAAACTAATAGATTCAAAAGAGGCTTTTCTGAAATGGTCTATGTATAAAAAAAGAAGTTGATAATAGTCTTAAAAAAATCACAGACATTGAACACTTAAATTCAGCTTATGGTATGATTCTGGATTTTTTATCTTAATTACAATTTCGATATAATAATTTCTGTTATAACTTTGAAATATTTTCATAAATTTGTCTCTATTTCTTAATTTCAATTTTAATTTTGATTTGCTAGATATTGTAAATGTTAAATTTTAATAACATTAGATTTTATTAAACTTGTTAGTATTGTGAGGTCATTTCATGATATTTGACTTCAGTTTTATATTTATAATTTCAAGTGACATGACGTTATTTCTGCTTTACTTCGAGAATTTAAATTCAAGGCTTATTCGGAAAAATTTGATTTATTTTACTCAGTAGTTTGTTTTGTGTTCGAATATGTCGGTTTTTACTCATTTTGGTAAATAGATTTTTTTATCACAACTCATAAAAATTTTCAAAATTTTTTTTTGTTTTCAAGTTTTTATCAAATAATAACTTTTTTAGATTTAATCAATCTGACTATTATGGATAGACCTGACATTACATTTTACTATCCTCTCTGTGATGTAAGATTCATTGGCTATTTTTTTGTATGCCCTGATGATGCCTCTGGAGATGAGGCGAAGTGTTGCCAAAAATTTATAATAAGAATATACGGATTGTCCAATTTATACTTAATTTATCAAACATTGAATTGAATCTTGTTATACATATAAACTCATTTGAAAACTTAGCTAGAACGTCCTAAAATCAATATTGAAAACTACATTAAATTACTATAAATTCATTAGTCTTTATTTTCTTTTATATAAGTTTATGTCATTTTTTAATATATTCATCAAATCTTTCAAATTTATTTTCCAAAGCTTTTACTCTCCCCTTTTTGTTCATTTTATTATAATGATTATAAATAAGATTAAGGATCAAATGATGGTCGGAAGGAAATTTGATATTTAGTTTCAACTAATTATTCTCTCAATCATTAAAATAATTGGCCACATAACATAACCTCTCAAATGACTGAAATAATAATGTTTTCGAAATTACAAAACTTCACCGGATAAGATTCAGTCAGTACCGGCTTGTTAGGTGGATTTGGTTCAATCTGCTTTCCTCCCCTTTTTGAATTAAAATTAACAATGATGATAATAATAAGGAACAATATGCATTTCAGAAAAAGGTGGAGCGATTCTAGGTTGTATTTTTCCATTTTGGGTGGTAAACAAATTTTTAAATCGGAACAGAATTGGATTTTAAATAAACTTTCTTATTAGCTTGTACATCTCTAGCAAGTATGCGGTCTTCCTTCTGGAATGCCTGAGTCAGCTTCATGGCGATCGCAGCGGCTGTAGGTGTCCTTTAAGGCCGTCTAACTCCCTATCGGCGTTGGTGGTTTCAGATTACCCTTCCGGGTGAACTGCCTCAAAGACAATGATGATACTAGAGCGTTTAGATGGTAGACAAGCCAAATGATAAACTTTTTAACGTCCTTGTTGTCTGTGGAGCAATGTTCCGAATTGTGTGCATTGGCACATATTCTATTTTATGTGACTGTGGTGCGGATACGAGTTTTTATGAGTACATTGGAATCTAATCTAGTACTTATTGTAGTTGTTTGCTGCGCTAGTTGTATGAAGCGGGCGCAAATTGGCGACTAGTCCCGGACATTTTGATTTTATCGGTCTTGTGTAGCAGTCAGTGCTAACGCTGTACGAAGAAGAAGTGAGAAAAAGAAGAATAATAAATAGATTGCGTTCCGCTGTACGAAGAACAAGTGAGAAGAAGAAGAATAAGAAATAGATTGCGTTCCGCTGTACGAAGAAGAAGTGAGAAGAAGAAGAATAAGAAATAGATTGCGTTCCGCTGTAAGACTATAATGCGCATGCGCAGTTCAATTTCTACATTGTATTCCGCTGTAACGGAATATACAACATTGCTTTACTCTCAGCTGTAACGGAAAAACGAGTTTCCGCGGCTGAGGCACATAAAAACCTTTAATTATGGTTTTTCAAAATGTAACAAAGGATGATGATTGTTGACATATCTTTCATCACAAACTTGGACAACAGTTTACAATTATACTTTAAAATTACCACGATTTAATTCTTCTCATTTTGATGAAGAACAAAAGCAAAATTTCAAGTAATCAATGTATGTGACGAATTTCAAACGATTCACAACAGTTGATAAGCAGGAAATATCTAATTCGTCTGTACAATTATTTCTTGAAGTTTACTATTATCAGAGATTTATGATCACACAAAATATTACATATGAAAATAAAATAATTACTTTTCTTAAACTTAATGAACTTGATCAATTTTACAAAAACTAGTTGTGACCTTTTAGTCAGCACAACTGATAGGATTTCTCTCAGTGCGTGATTCCCCAAAACACGTGACTGGAGTTTTATTTAGTTATAGTTTCTAAAAGTTAGGATAGAAATTCAGTCATTCCTTTTTTGTAAATTTAAGAAACAAAATTTTTTGATTTTTAGTTACAAAATGTTGAATACTCTGACACTTGTATTTGGAAATTCTAAAACTTATAACAGGAATAACTTGTAGTTTTGGTAACTGGAGTTTTATGCAGTTACATGTAACTGAAAATTTTGTTACAGTTTCGTAATCTTATGATAAATTTTATAAAAATTCCGTTACAGTTTGGCAATTTTAAGATACATATTATGAAAATTGAATTGAGTTTCACAATAAAAAGTGATAGAAATTTCGGTACATTCTTCGCAATTTTAAGATAACTTCACTCAAAAATATCACAAATATCGACAAATTTTACGTTACTTTTATAATATAAAAATGTTTTAAATTTCCGAACATTTCCAACAGTATATATATATACGCACAGATATACATACCTACACAGTTATATGTGCATATATATATATATACAAAATTATTAATTCGAATTTTAAAGAATTTGAAATCTTTCTGAGAAAAAAAAGAATTACCTCCGTTTGCTGCATCGAGATTTATTTTGAATTTTGTATAAGTTTGCCTGCAATGACGGACGCAACCTTGCACAACTCTTACGATTAATATTAAGTACTATACATAGGTATATAATACAAAAATGTCCACCTCGGTAATTGTTAAGGTAATACTTCTAATAGTGGTTGTTTCTTTATTTTTAATTGATTTTGAACTTAAAGCGTATTCGCGTGGGGTTATCGGTCACCACCCCCGGAATTTGATACACAATTTTTTTTTCGAGCATAGGGTGTGACCGGAGTCAGAAAAATTGACGCTTTAATTTTAATTTTTTTAAATTTTAATGTGTACCCAGAAGGGTTTTGGAAAAAAAAAAAATTTTGATCTAGCTTCTGCCAAGCTTTTTTTTTTAATTCGATTTTCTTTTAACAAGAATAAAAGATCCGATTCTAGGATTAGCACAAAAAATTTTTTCACTTGTGGAAATTTAAAAGGTGCCTATAGAAAGGAAAGTCTTCCTTTTAGAATAATCGAGTAAGGCTCGAACACTATCCTTGGTTAACTTAGGAAAAATTTCGTCAAATTTTTAATTTTTGGAAAAATGGATTTTATTAACAACAAAAATATTATTTAAATAAAATGAATTTATTATTGAAATTCCTCAGGCTAGCCTCAAGGTCAAACTCCTGAGTAATTTGATAATTTCATTTTATTTTATCAAAAAATTTTAAGGAGTAGATAAGGTTCTAAACTAATCTACTTTTTAATGAATTTTATATTTGAATTCAGACTCTCTGCTGACGAGCATAAGAGGTTGAATTCTGAAATTGACCTCCTGCTGAAAAGCATAAACGGTAATTCCTATGCAAAAAATAATTTGTGAGAGGTAGTTTGAAGTAAAATTGGTGTTCAAAATTTAGTCTTTCTGCTAAAGAGCATAAAAGCCTAAATTTAAGAATTTACCTTCTGCTGAAAAGCATAAAGGGGAATTCTCAAGAACACAATTTCCAGGAAAATAGAGGATTATTTTCTTCCTGCCAAATTAAGGCTTTCTGCTAAAGAGAACAAAAGATTTAATTCTAAGATTGACACTCTGCTAAAGAGCACAAGAGTAAATCTTTAGTGAAAAAAAATGTTAATAAAAATTGAAGTTTAAAATTCAGTCTCTCTGCTAAAGAGCACAAGAGCTTGAATTTCAGAATTAACTTTCTGCTAAAGAGCACAAAAGTGAATTCTCAAAAACTCAATTTTTGATTGGAAAGAAGGGATTATTTTCTTTCTTTCGAATTAAGGCTTTCTGCTAAAGAGAACAAAAGATTTAATTCTAAGATTGACACTCTGCTAAAGAGCACAAGAGTAAATCTTTAGTGAAAAAAAATGTTAATAAAAATTGAAGTTTAAAATTCAGTCTCTCTGCTAAAGAGCACAAGAGCTTGAATTTCAGAATTAACTTTCTGCTAAAGAGCACAAAAGTGAATTCTCAAAAACTCAATTTTTGATTGGAAAGAAGGGATTATTTTCTTTCTTTCGAATTAAGGCTTTGTGCTAAAGAGCACAAAAGACTTAATTCTGGAATTGACACTCTGCTAAAGAGCATAAGTGTAAATTCTTAATAAAAGAAAATTGGATGAAAAATGCTAAAGTTGCGAATAAAATAGAGTTGGAAATTTTAGTCGCTCAAGTTAGCCTCAAGGTCAAATTCTTGGTTGACACAACAATTCTACTTTATTCTGAAATAAAATATGATCATTGAAAGTAAAATTTTTAATTGTTCATAACAAGAGTCAAACAAGGCTCAAGTTATAAGCAATTAATTTTCATCAGACTAGCCAGGTTAGCCTCAAAGTCAAAACCCTGGGTAGTCAGGATAAAAAAAAACACAAAAGAAATAATAATTCCAAATAAAATAAAGTTGGTAGCTAGGTCACTTAGGTTAGCCTCAAGGTTAAATCTCTGCGTGACCTCACGGCTTTATTTTATTTTAACACACAATATAATAATTTTATAAAATCAATGAAATTTGAAAGGTGTAAATAGTAGAAGTGGAGAATTTTGAAAAGAAGGTGCTTTGCTAGTAACAGAAACTTACCAGTAAAACGTAGCCGGTGAAGCATAGCACCAAAGACCGATATCCCACCGCTGCCACCATCAGTTTGTTACGTACGGGTATTATTAATTTAAATAAAATCCAAAAAAAGTGAAAACAATTACTCTTAATATACTTTATTTAATAATAAAATGGGTACGCGGAGGTCGTTCAAACTGCCGAATTCGATTAATGTGCATATTAATTGAATTTATTTATTATTATGTGGGGTCTTTGGTCTTCTAAACTCGGACTGAGAGTGTATTCTTCACGTTTACACTGATCACCTTTAATTTTGAACAATAAGGAGAGGGGAAAAGGTGCCTTGAATAAAATTAAGTCAGGCGGCAATTATTCGAATAAATAATAGACAGTTTTATTTCAAAAAGAAAGAAGCGAATAACCCGAGGTGAACACTTTGGATATAAATCAAGAGAGATACAAGTCAGAAATATAAATTGTACCTTACCACAATTAAGATTTTATTCCTAGGTTCTTAATCTTACCGGATTTCTGGAGAGCAGGAGCAAGGAAGAGAGTGCGCTCCCGTTGCTGAAGTCCTCAGTTATCCAGGCCAAACTTGATTTTATATATCTGTGGTTTCCAAAAGAAACCACCCTTGTCCTTTGCGTGATGCACTCACACACTGTTTCCACTTTTCATTTAGGTTTAATAAGAAAATATATCGGTTGGCTTTCAACCAGAAAAGGGTCGAATGCTTTTAAACTCGCTCTTTTCACCGCTAAAATTTCCCTATTAAATCTAATTCAAATATTTGGTGAAAATTATCACTACCGTTTTGAGATTCGGTAGTATTAATTTTCTGCGATTTGTCGCTGCTTTGTGCCGTTTTATTTTGGTGAAGAAAAACCGCGAAAAACTGGATTTGGACTGTAAATAGTCCGCCGAAGATTTTCGTTGATACACGTCAGATGCGATTGCCAAGAGTCTATCACTAGATAATCGTTTACGAGTTACCCTCAACTAGTAAAACAGGTATACCGACCGATCACGATCAACGAATTGGACCTTTTAAATGGTCTGCCGAAGATGAATTTAATTTTGATTTAATCAAAATAAAAGAATTGCTTCTGTCTAGATGAAGACTTTTGTATTTTACGTCCGCCCGACACGATTCCAAATAAATAATTTCGTTAGAAAGAGTTTTACGGTTTCAATCAACTAACGAGGATCTAGGAACTGTCGATCTAGACCGCAGACGGGAAAAAGTAGAGAAAAGTATATTCCCTACTGTTCGAGTAGTTCCGGATAGTACCGGGTTGCTCGAGTAATTGCAAATTTTGGCTTGGCGTTGATCTGTTTTACTATTTCATCGCGAGGTGAACATGGTAGGGTTTTTCGATGATTAAGGAATCTATGATTGGACAAAGAAATAATGGTAGGGAGGTTTTAGGAATTTAGATGGACTTTGTACCATGCTGATTCAGTTATTGCACCATTTGCTGATTTTTAGGTGTCGAATATTTCACCCCTATTTCCATACTTATCGTGAGAGAGGAAATGCGCTCATCGAATTTTAGCATTTGATGCATTGTCATCAAATTGTAGAAACGATTTTAGTTTCGAATATATTTCGTGCTAAATTGAAATATATATATTTAATCAGTCTAGGTTTATAATCATTATATGAATTATAAAGCCTTTCATAATTATTTTAAATATTCAGATGAGTCCTATAGGTTTTGATTATAAAAAGCACGTGGCCCTTGTTGTGGGAGATTAGCTGGCTAAAGCATCTAAGCAAGGATAGGCGTACGAGAAGGAATTGTGAAAATGGCATGCATGCTATCCTCGCGATGCACAGCAGAGCACATCAAAAGTTTCAAAAAGAGACGGGTATATGGGGCATGTGCATGGGCCAACGAAGAAAGGAATTGACAAACGGCAGAAAACTATAGTGAGATACAGTGCATGAGTGTATGCACGCTGGATGTCTCTCCCTCTTCCTTACACTTATGCTCTCTCTTCTTCTCTCGCGCTCTCTCCTTTTGCTTCCACTTTCCAGTAGAAATATTGATAATGTCGATCAATGTTTTCATGGATTTAGATATTTCTGAAAAATACATCTTATGCGATGATGTGACAGGCCACTCGCATGAAGCTATAGTTATAATTATTGGCGACAATATTAATGGTTTTAAATGAATTAACATCATGTAAATGCAATATTAATATTAATAGTAACATTAATATTAATAAAATAATGCATTAGGAATTTCCTGAATTTAGATACTCCTGAAATTACAATCCATGCATTTAAAAATCGTAGTTATAATTATCCGTATTTACCTGTAAACATAAATTCACATTTATACGCAGGTGCACAAGCCTGCACGTACATCAATATATATATATATATATATATATATATATATATATATATATATATATATATATATATATATATATATATATATATTAAAACGCATCAATATAATGCATAATATAACGCAATATGGACGAGATATATAGCATTAATGATATAATTACAATGATATTAATAGTGATATCAATATTAATATAATAATGTATTAGGAATTTCCTTCCCGAATCAACCATTTGCTAAAAGTTCCTTGACCCGAGCAACGATAATCTGCATCAGCGACCTTGTCAAGGTGCTCGGTCACGGGCGCTTCGAGTGGCATGCGAATTTATGTAGAAATTATATTATAATTTTCGAAAAATTTGGCCACCTTGACACGTTCGTAACACTTGCCACCAGCCAGAAGCACCAGGAAGCCACGTATCGGATTACCCCACCGAACAATAGTACGGGAGTGTACTATGAATATCTGGGCACCGTAAGGTGGACGAACAGTACCTGGAGGATCACCATCTTCATGGACATCATTAAAATCTAGAGCCTACTATCATCCCATAAACATAATATGAATCACTTAGCCGCACATTGCCAACAGGGTACGAAGAACACTGCCATCAAGTCATCGCAAGTCATGCTCTTGGATCCAAGGTCAACCTAGCCGAAAGGCTCCAAGGAGAACTCATGAAAGAAACAACAATGATGCAACAACGAGCCGAAAATATCCTCCCCTCTCGTTCACCCAAAGCAATGCGAAGACGACGAGCAACTCCACTACTAGGTTTCCTAGGCGGAATCATTGGACCCGTAGCTGGACTCCTAACCTATGAGGATGGTCAGCTCATTGAGGCAAAAATCCAAGAGTTAAATGAAGCTCAGAACAACATTTCGCACCTAGTAGGGCAACAGACCCACTTGGTTAGGTCCCAACTAGAGGAGATGCACAATCAAGCATAACAGCATCAGGAAAAACTTAAATGGCTCAAGAACGAACTCACTAATCTCAATCAAGAACTTGGTCAGGCCACCAGGAAGATCACTGAGCTTAAATACACTGAAGCCTTAACTCGAGTCCTGCGAGCGAACGAAGCAGCTGTAGAGGAATACATAAGAGCAACTGACGAAATCTTGAATGTCCTTCACGTCGCAAGACAGAAACAAATGCATCCAGGAATATTGACTCCCAGCCAACTGGAACTAATTTACGGAGACATCCAGGACCATCGCCCAGAGGTGTCCTTCCAAATATCCGGCCCTATTGTGGACATCGAGGAACTGACCAGCGTATCCACCGTTACCTTATTATACAAGGGAGGAGTCCTTAAAGTACTGCTGAATATACCATTATTGGGAAGAGCTAACCATCTGATGTATCAACTACATCCACTTCCAGTGCCCCAGGCCATCTTAGGAATCAACTCCGGGAAGGCATATATTCTACCCAAATTCTCCCACATCGCCGTAGAAGAATCACAAAGGACTTATGTTCTAATGAACCACCGGGATGTTGCGGCATGTACCGAATTACCAGCTTATAAGATTTGTAAAGGAGATTTACCTGTCAACGAGAATGGAAAATTCAGAACTTGTGAAGCAGAGCTTCTGCTATATCCATCGCCATCCACCTTCCAAACTTGTAAAGTTCAAGTGACATATGAGGACCAGTTTGATTGGAGTTTAATAGGAAGCCTAGGCGGATGATTGTACTCTCTCGACGAGCCGACTATCGCTATAACAACCTGTCCTAACCAGGCCAACAACCAGATCACATTAAAAGGAACCGGCATAATCCAACTGGCTCCAGGATGCGACCTAAGAATAAAGGAAAGGACACTCCCAGGTACCAGCAACCGGAAGGGAGAAACCGAACTAATCTACGCCGCACTGCTTCACCTGAAAATCTCTGCGCTGTCACCAGCTCTACAAGAGTTTCAAGGATACATACCTGCAAGAAAATCTATGTCTGCTCAGACGAAGGAGACAACGCCTGGGGACCAAGTCTTCGAAACTAACGACAAATCCTTGGAGCATCTAAAACAACAACTGTATGAGTTCAGCCTGGCCCGACGAGCCGGAAACAGCCAAATAAGGATGATCCACGGATCCTACCTCGGACTAGGCCTCATATCTATTGGACTACTTATATACATCCTCTTCCCCAGGATTTCAAAACCAATGATCAACTGCAATCAACGACACTCACCAGGGACGAGAGCTGATCAATGTGTCGATTTCAGTGCCATTAACATCAAGGAAGAGCAGGAACCAACCCTGCACGGAACTCTCTGTCACAAACGACTACGGAGACAGATACCTCCACTCGCGCAGTCATATCTGCTGCACCACCAAGGGAACGACCAGCGAATACCTCCGTAATTCAGCTGCCATCCCAGACTCTTCAACCAGCATGAGAACTCAGTCGGGGACCAGATGAAAGCAGTCATAGAAAATGGCTGTTGAAAAATCTCAAATCTAAAATGCATTAATGTTTTATAAACTAGATTAACTGATAGCGAGAGTGCATAGGCACTCAATCGCTATGATCTAAAAAGGTATGAAATAAGAGAAAAGCGAAGAATGAGTGTAAAGTGAGAGCAACGATATAAAAACTAAGATGAGCGGAGAAAGAATAGAATAGGAAAAAGAATGAGCAATGGCAGACTCGCGATAGAATGTACGAATAGAGAAGGAAAAAGAGAACAAAGGAGGGAGAGAGAGAGGGGGGAGAGGGGGGGTAGTACACGTACACCCATGCACTGTTTGTCGCCAGGGCTTTCTGCCGTTTGTCAATTCCTCCTTTCGTTCGCCTATGCACATGCCTAATATGCTGGTCTCTTTTACAAAGTATTGATGCGCTCTGCTGTGCATCGCGAGGCTAGCATTCATCTCATAATTGCATCTCCTCCTCATACACCTATCCTTGCTCAAACGACTTAGCCAGCTGATCTCCCATCACAAAAGCCACGTGCTTTTTGTTACTAAAACCCAACACTCATCTGAATACTTAAATAATTATGTTAAAGCTTTAATCCACTTAAAGATTATAAGTTCAGACCAATTAAATATATATATTTCGATTTACTCTAAAATATATTAGAAACTGAAATTGTTTCTACAATTTGATGACCATGCATCAATTACTAAAAATTGATGAGCACATTTCCTTTCTCACGATAGGTGTAGAAAGAGGGGAGAAATAATCGCATTCTAAAAATCTGCAAATGGCACAATAACGACATCAGCAGTTGTGCAAATTCCTAAATCCTCCCTGCCATTATTACCTCTGTCCAATCATTAATTCCTGAATCATCAAAAAACCCTACCATGCTCACCTCGCGATGAAATAGTAAAACGAATCAAGGTAAAATCAAATTCGCAGTCCTCTGAGTGTCTTGACCGGATTCAGACCTTAGAATAATAAAGAAAACATTTTTTTTTCATCATGCCCGTCTGCGGTCTAGAACGACAGTTCCCTCTCAATTCGTTAGTTGATTGAAACCGAAAAATTTTGTCTAACGAGGTATTTATTTTCGGAATCGTGTCGGGCGGAAGTAAGAGACGCAAGTCTTTATCTAGACGAAAGCAATTTTTAATATATTTGAAATATATTAAAATATATTTTTGATATATCTACCTTCGACGGACTTATTTGAAAGTCCAGTTATTTTGACAGAACGGCAAAAAGGTGCGAAAATCACCGGAAAATTAACAGTACCGAATCTCAAAACGGTAGTGATAATTTTTCATCAACTACATATTAGATATAATAGGAACATTTAACGGTGAAAAGGGCGAATTTGAAAGCATTTGACCCTTTTATGGTTCAAAGCTAATTGTTCCTTTTTCCTATTAAAGCTGATAGAAAGTGGCGAAAAATAGTGTTTGTGTACGCGTGTGTTGTGCGCGACTCACGAAACAAGACTCAAGTTGCGACAGTGATCCCAGAACGTGGGAGCTGGCGGCCCCCACCATAGATGCCTCGAGCTCATTGTGTCTTCCTTATTCAACCAACCTAAGCCAATCGAGCGAGGAAGAAGCCATGAACTGGTGGGGTCTATGGTGGGGGCTGCCAGCTCCCACGTTCTGGGATCACTGAGTTGCGATTTCGAACAACATTTTATAAAAACCTTTCTGCCCAGTCAAGGACGAATAGGAGAGCCTAGGGATAAACCTCCCTCTATAACACTCTTTCAGAACTGGTAGAATCAAGAGAAATCTATTGTAAACAGGTATCGTTCCAATTATATTGATATATGTGTTTATTATTATTCTATTTTTGTCTGTGTGGCTAAATAAACCTTAGAACAGGAAATTTTTATTGCCTTTACTTTTTATTCGGTTTACTTCTCTTTCTTCTAAAAAGGTTTTTGTATACAGGGTATAGCCTCCTCAGTCAGAGGAGAGGGCAAGCACGACCCCAAGATAAAAACAAATTTTGATTCATATTATAAAAGATGCTGGTTTGCGATCAATGAGGGTCAAATATAAAAAAGAAAACTCTTTATAATGTCAAAATTGTTGCAACGTTTCGTTGACTATGGGTTTGCCAACCTCATCAGGCTTTATTAAATTAAAAAAAAAAACACCAAATAGTAAAATTGCCACACACAAGGAAAATAAAAATTAAATTAACTTAATATCAAAAACATACACAATAATTATTAAATTTTACCTTTATAAAAGAAGGTTAACTCATGATGAGTAATGTCGAGAATATAAAATTATAATAAAAGTCATGATTTTACTAATAAAATGACGTGATGTCATGGAGTCGACGACACTTTGTCTACTAAATTATTAGATTCAAACATTCAACTTTATATATTGACAACAGTTATTGTAAACATAGAATTTGAAATGTAAACAGACATTAGCTGGAAAGCTATCATGAATTTAATCTATTAAGTAATGAAAAATAAATTCTATTCAAAGTAAATATGTCTTCTTTTTTATTTATACTAAATTTATTAAATTTTATATGGATCATCTCTGATGTTAATCTTTTCCGACAGTCAGAGACGTAATCAACAATCTTGGTATTTCCCCAATCAAATTCATGGTTGAATTCCAATTTTTACAATTAAATTTTTATACAATATTAGTTTGTTCCCATTTGTTTCTGGAGTCTTTACCTAATTTTATTATTGATTTCAAAGTTTTGTTAACGATTGGAATAGTTGACATATTGTATTTTTCAAAAATATTAGACAATGTAGTGAAGTTTGTTACGTTGTATGGCAAACATACCTTTGGTTGATGTCTGTATAAATCTGAACGGTTTTTTTATTTAGAGAATTTGGAGAGCTGTATTTAATTTTATTCATACGGATTTTTATATTTTTATCGATGAAGCTATTTGGATAATCGTTGTTTAATAATATTTGTTTGACAATCTTCAAATTGGCGTGATGAAACGTTTTGTGAAGTAAAGATATCGCTCGGTCAACTAAGTTATAAACAATATTTTTTTTCTGACAAATTGGATGATTGGAAAAGTAATTAATTGTTGTATTTGATGAGGTAGGTTTTTGAAACCAATTAGAAATAATTTTATTTTCTTTTATAATTAATGACAAGTCCAGAAAGTTAATTTGATTATTTTGTTGAACCTCAAAGGTGAATTGTAAGTTCTTATCTTGTGAATTAAAAATGTTTAAAACCAAGTCAATAAATTTCTTTTGTACCCACAGAATAGTGTCATCTACAAATCTGTAATAAAATAAAGGAGAGCAATTATTTTTGTCTTTTAAAATTCGTAGGCAATCATTTTCCAAATCACCCATGACAATGTCTGCAAATAGAGGTGAAATTGGTGAACCCATTGGATTGCCAAAAATTTGCAAATAAATATTATTATTGAAGGTAAAGTATGTGTTTTCAAAAAAAAATTTAGTACAATTTATAATTTCATCAAATGGAATTCTACAGTTATTATGAATAAGCTGACATCTTCGGTCTAAACTTTTTAGGACCAAATCACAGGGTAAATTTATGAATGATGAACTGGCATCTAGAGAAAGCTGAACATGATTATCATCTGCAACGAGATCTTCCAATTTTCTTTTAAGATCTAAACTGTCATTTAAATGTGATTTTGGGACTTTTATAATGTCTTTGAATTCATCATATAGTATTTTTGCTAAAAATTGCGTGGGACTATTGATCAAAGAAATTATGGGACGAAGAGGTGTATCTTGTTTATGGATTTTAGGTAAGCCATAGCAGTTAGCTAATACAGTGTTGGTTAGAGTAAGTTGATTATTGTGGAATTTATATTTTAAAAATTCATTATCATTGAGTCTCTTTAAGGAAGTTCTCTTGCCCGTAGATGTGCTCATCCTACTCTATCATAGGTAGTGGGATTACTGTTAAGCTTTCTAGCCGAATGAGTTGAGCACCGTTTATGCGCAAAAGTAACAAAATGTGTCTTTTACGTCGATTTGTGCGATTTGGTAACACCGCTTTCCTGTCTTTCTCATATCGAGTCGAAAGGGTCGAAAGCATATGGTGTGAGAGAGGTTATATTATGAGTTTATTGACAGTTTGTAAATACTAATAAGATGTCTAATAAATTTCGCAACAAAAATGGATTTTTTATTTTTAAAAAATCAGTTGCTCGTAAAAACAAGGCTCTGGAATCAATGTCAAATGTAAGCGTAAGCGCGCGCTGTTGATACGGTGTTGCCAAGTTACCATATTTGCTTCAGCAAGCCGACTAAGAATTTGTGTAACTGCGAGTTTCAACAACGTATATCTTTAAAAGTAGTGCCGGTACACGTATTTTTTATGATGGCATATGATTCCTTATAATCTCTAGTATAATATACTAGTTTTCCAAAAAAATCTAAAGAAAATTGTGCTTTTAATGTAAAGAAAAGTATGGCGAAACTAAACTACGCCTATCTAACACGTGTTAAGAGATTCAACTTTAGAGCTTAATTTCTCGATTTTAAGTACCGGTCTTGATGCTAATCTTTTTACCGCTTTGTAGATCATGGTAAAAAGTACTTATTTACGAAGTTTAAAAGAAATCTAAAGAAAAGTGATTTTCAAGAGAACGTCCTTAAAATTTTAGAAGTACTGCTTTGTAATTTTTTCAAAGGATTTCTTGTTAGAAGTATTCTTGTTAGAAGTGGAAGTATTTGAGAGAAGGTCAGTCATTTTTGTATTAAAAGTCGATTTTTTGAGACAAACAGTAAGGTTACCTTTGTCAGCATTAGTAAAAAAAATATCAGGATTGTTTTTTAAAAATTGTTTAGTAACTTTTAACTTGTTTGCGAAATTTCTATCTTTCATGGAAATATGAGTGTCTTTATTGAAATTATGCATAATATTATTTGTTACTTTTTCTCTTATTTCATTCTTGAGATCACTATTGATGTCTAAGGATAACAAAGAAGATTCTACATTTTTAATTGTATCAATAACATCTTGTTTAGAAATTTTTTGTGGAACACTGTAATTTGGTCCGAGAGAGACGATATCAACAGCATCCGACGGTATTTGTAAATCAGATAAATTTCTAAACCAACTGTCTATTTTTTTTCCTGCAGCGATAAAAAACTTATTAACGGTATTACAATCTAAATGGGAATCGGGAATTTGTTTCTTAATACGTTCGAGTGATTTTTTAATAAATTCAATATGGATGTGAATGTCTAATTTCTGTTTTCAAGAGTTTTTTTAAAATAATGTTGATTTAAATTATAAAAATCTTTTTTACCTGAGTTACTGTAAAAGTGAACATTTTTTTGACGCTTATAAAAATTTAATAGATGTTGAGGAAATACATCATTACTCCTTCAAGCTAATAAAAATTGTCGTTTAGAAGTAGACTCAGCGAGACGTCGGTTATTTGAAGTCCAATTTTTGAGGTGATTCTTGGTTAGTTGTCCATAATGACTTTCAATATATGAGAAGAACTTTGGCGTTTTTGATGATGTAGAGTCCGTATCCGATCTAAGACTCTGTTCAAGTGAAGAAATAGTAGAGTCACCCCCCATATTAATATTATAAAAGATGCTGGTTTGCGATCAATGAGGGTTAAATATAAAGAAGAAAACTCTTCATAATGTCAAAATTGTTGCGACATTTCGTTGGCTATGGGTTTGCCAACCTCATCAGGCTTTATTAAAATAAACAAATTTTTTTATTAGTAAAATCATGACTTTTATTATAATTTTATATTCTCGACAATACTCATCATGAGTTGACCTTCTTTTATAAAGGTAAAATTTAATAATTGTGTGTATGTTTTTGATATTAAGTTAATTTAATTTTTATTTTTCTTGTGTGTGACAATTTTACTATTTGGTGTTTTTTTAATTTAATATAGCCTGATGAGGTTGGCAAACCCATAGCCAACGAAACGTCGCAACAATATTGACATTATGAAGAGTTTTCTTCTTTATATTTGACCCTCATTGATCGTAAACCAGCATCTTTTATAATATTAATATGGAGGGTGACACTACCATTTCTTCACCCAAATTTTGATTCATTTAATTTTTATTTCTAAATTGAAATTCGGCAGTTTGGAGCCTCAAACGAACGGGTATTGGGATTTAATATTTTTATTTATATTGAATTAAATTATTCGTACGTAACAAAAGATATGCAAAATCAAACCAAGCCCCACACCTGAATTTCAAAAATTGGATATCGTAGAATTAATAGTCAGTTACATATGAAACATTTTAATCCCCATACCTGCCGAGGATTTGTGTCCTTTTCTACCCGAAATGTCCAAAAATGTGACTAAAAAATTTGTAAAATCAAACCAACTCGATACCTAAAATTCTAGAACTGGATTTCGTATGATTTAGTGCCAGTTGCATACGAAAAAATTTTCATTTGCATACCTTACGGGTATTAGTGTCGTTTTCAACCCCAAATTGGCTTTTATTATTTATGCTAAATCGCAAATGGGAAATGACGTTCAGCTTGGAGCAATTTAGCTTTCAATTAGACTCGTGATTACAGAAAATGTTGTATTTTTCTTTAGCAAAAAAACCAACTACTCATTCGACGCGAGCTTTCTTATACGATTTTTTCGCTTTGGAAAGGTTTTTTCAATCAATTAGAACTTTAAAAGTTTAAAAAATAGGACGACGTTAAAGTTGTTTTCAACCCTCTACTAAGTCAATTCACCACTTACGATTTGGAAATTTTGTGTATCATATCGGCAATCTGCTTCATGCCACTCATGTTCGCTTCATGATTTATCCTCTTGTTAAGACACTTTGGCGGCTTGACTTATTTTTTCTTTAGTCACTGTAAGTTTGAAAAGTTCCTTTCTTTCGAAATGTAACCTAATCTCAAAAAGTTAATTTTACGATACGTAACTTAATCTCAGAAAGTTACTCGTTCGAAAAGTAATGTAATTCACCCAGAAATGTATATACATAATGTGTCGTGAAAAAACCATACTTTCTGAATGCAGTCTTACTGCAGAGTATTTGGAAATACTGCAGAATACTCGGAAATATTGCTTCCTACTCGCTTCTTATTTTATTGTAGTACAGACTGACTCATGACACGTCTTTCAACCACAAGGCTTTGTTTAATCCGGTTTCCATATCGAGAGCGATCAAGCGCATGCTAGAATATTCTCTGCGTTAGTGTGCAAGCTACTTACGTGAGTGCCGCGTAAAAATTTCGTCTCACTCGGTTACACTCGATACGACTTGCTGTGGCGAGTCCAGACTCGTCGAATACCTTGGCTATTCCTTCTCCATTCGTAGTTTATTTTCAGTATTCGCCTGCATTCGTTTACATTCCGATCTTACAGTGCTATTCAAATAACTCTTGCTTTATTTTGTTGAACCTTCTATTGTAGCTTCTACTCGCTCATACTTTCTCCTGTAATTTCGCGTTAAAGTCGAAGTACTGGGAGTGAATAGCCCCTGGATTAATTGAGTATAACACGGGCCCACAAAAAAAAGTGCAATGAACTTTACATGTGAGTATACTACCCCTATGGATTTTGAGCCATTGAATCCAAATCCGGACTCAGAATTTCCCCTGGACCCCCCAGTTTTCCGCTAGCCTAGGCGAAATTCGTGAAAACTTAGAAATTTCAGTATCTGTGAAATCAATTTTGATCTACGCAATATTAAATAAAACGATAATGTTTTTACGTATCTCGAGTTGCTTAGTTCAAATCTCACTGTTATATATTTTTGTATTTTGAGTCCCTGAATTCATATCTGACGTGAAAAATGTTCCACAGTACTTCAAAATTTTCCTAGCCTAGGGAAAAACGTAGAAAATTCTGCTAAACTCGAAGTTTCATGCAGGCCTATTTCGTACGGGAAAGCTGATATCTTTCCGTCTTCTGAATTGCCGTGTTCATTTCTGTCATCAGAATTTTTATCCAGCTCCTAACAATTGCCCTAGCCTACGCAAAATTCCATGATATTAGTTTGTTCGTCTTTTCCTTGTTTTTTTATCTTCAAACGTCCGACGGAGTGGATTCCTCTTTCTTTTTCTGTATTCAACTGCAACATCCCTCTTCAACAAGGAGCAAAAATCTGCCATCATGTGTTCATTCCATCGTCCCTGATAATGTCGTTCCATTTCTTTGATTTCTTGGTGGAAACGTTTTCCTTGTTCCTCACTGTAATCACCAAGATTTTCAAGGAAGTGTTCGAATTTTTGCAACATGTTTTTCACTATTTTCTTATACTTGTCGCGTTTAAAGTTACCTAAGAAATTTTCGACAGCTCCCTTGAAACTGATCCAAGCAGCTTTCTCTCTATCATTCAGAAATTCTCTGAAATTTAAATTCATTCCCACAGGTCCAGGTTAAATTAAGAGAGTCAAAAATATTTCGTAGCCTGTGTGTGATTCAATCATGCTACCAATTTTAAAATACATAATTTCGACCCACATCGAAACTGTAGTCCTATGCTTTTCCATGTAAAACTCAAGTCACCGTCGAGCCCACGTACTACACTTTTTACCTTAGACTAGGAAAATTTCTAGGTCCTGTAGAAAAAGTCTGATATCAGATATGAATTCAGCTACTCGAAAGACGAGAAGACATAAGCTTCATCGGATAAAAAAAAAGGCTACGTGAAATTGTAAGCTTCCCTTATCTTTGCACATTTTCCCGAGGCTAGGGGAATTCTGAAGCACTGTGGAACATTTTTCACGTCATATATGAATTCAGGAACTCAAAATACGTAAATATGTAAGCTTTCTTGCGCAAAAACAGAACCTTCCAGAAATCGCAAGTTTTGCTTAGCTTAACACTTTTTCCCCTAGGGTAGTGGAATTCTGAGGTACTTTAGGGAAATTCTACAGTGAGATTTGAACTAGGCGACTCGAGATACGTGAAAACATTATCGTTTCATTTAATATTACGTAGATCAAAATTGCCTACGCAGATACTGAAATTTCTCAGATTTCACGCATTTCCTCTAGGCTAGGGGAAAACTGGGGGGTCCAGGGGAAATTCTGAGACCGGATTCGGATTTAGCGGATCAAAATCCATAGGGGTAGAATACTCACAAAAAAAGTTCATTCCACTTTTTTTTGTGTGCTGGTGTAATTCCCCGTAAAAGCACAATTTGAACATACTCAATTTTCTTAATTTTCCTGTCGATTTTTTCCCAAAACCGCGTGTTTTATTTTTATTCAATACTTCAGATTACTTTTTTATTAAAAATGCTGAAACTTTACGGGCATTCAACAATTTTCGTTCTTATATGATGCATTACGCTCATGTGATGTGTTTTGCGTAAAAACTTTATGATATTCAATCTCACGGGTTTATGAAGCGTAATATTATTTTCGAATTTGGAGTATGCTGCACGTACGGTTTATTGCTTCTATTGTCTCGATCCACTACCTGATTTTTGACTCGACTACGAGCTGGCCGACAAAAAATTGGGACGATTCATCTTATAGCATATATGCATATGGGGCATAATTTCTCAAGTGATACCACCCCAAAAAACGAAGTCGTCCGATCGGGCTTAAAGTTTGGCTGATTAGAGACCTATTTGATAGTACTTCCTACAAAATTTTTTTTTTCGTTTTGACAAATATTTGCTGAAATATGGTTGAGGGGGGGGGGGGTGTAATTTTCAGATTTTTGATGGGCAGCTTTTTTTTCAAACGAAAATAACTTATTCCTTTTTGCATAAAGCAAAATTTTAATTCATTTGTTTTCTTTAGTCTTTTTCGTGATCTTCCAATGGTTGTAACCAAGGGAGTGAAGCCCGCTTTGGAAGGGGAGGGACACGTCCATGCAAATGTGGGGAATCACGCAGCCATTAAAAAATCCCCCAGAAACAGTTGATCTCGCAGTTCAGAAGAGTCATAGCTGCTTGTGAAATGACATTTAGTCTGAAGCAAAGGAAATTAATGCCAAATACTTCAATGAGGCACCAGAAGCGATCAAGTTATGAAATTACAACACCAAATTTACTGCGTAATACATGGTAATACAAAGTTTTAATCGCTTCAGATGTATAAAAATTTCATTTCTAAAATACTTTATCTATGAAAAAATGCTTCGGACAAGGGTTGACCAGGACCGAGGGGGACATTTGATTGTACCATCAATTTTGACCTCGATTTCAATTTTCAAGGTCAAATTGAGGTACGACTCTTTTTTAAAATGAGAACCTTATTTTCGACTGCGGATTTAAAAAGAGCGGGAAATTTCACGTCAAAAATGACCTGTGGAAAAATCGTTTTTGTGACCTTGGAAAGGTAAAAAATTAAGGTCAAATGTCGAAGAAATGTTAAGGTGTACATCACCTTGACTATCATGACCCTCAGGTCAATTTTCAAGGTGAGTTGAAGGTCAACACGATTTTTCTTAGATTGAACTCTGTGCCCGGGTACATTTTTTTTGCAGACTTCAGGCTGTGGATTGTTATATATAATATATATATATATTAATATATATATATATATATAATATATAATAATATATTATTATTATATTATATTATTATATTATATATTAATTATTATTATTATTATATTAATAATAATAATTATTATTTAATTTTATTCAAGGCACCTTTTCCCCTCTTCTTACTATTCAAAATTAAAGGTGATCAGCGTAAAGGTGAAAAATAAACTCTCAGTCCGAGAGTAGAAGACCAACGACCCCACATAATAATAAACGAATTCAGTTAATATTTATATTAACTAAATTCGGCAGTTCGGACGACCTCCGCGTACTCATTTTACTAATTGATAAAGTATATTAAGGGTAATTGTTTTTACTTTTTATGAATTTTATTTAAATTAGCAATACCCGTACGTAACACCATATTCTGCAGGTTTCCGTCTCCAACGTGAAACTCGTAAACAAAGGTCTTTAGAATTTTGAAACCAAACTAGATGTTTGTGATCAGTCAGTAAAGTAAATATTCTTCCATACAAATAAGGACGAAAATGAGTTACACAAAATATTATAGCAAGAGGATCTTTTTCATATGTATCATATTTTTTCGCAGTTGCGCTCAGACTACGTGAAGCATATGCTATTGGATTATCTTTACGTATTTTACATTGTGATGAAATACCTCCTATTTCAAATCCTGAGATATCTGTTGCGTGTATAAAAGGTTGAAAAAATCAGGTCGTTGTAAAAATGGTTTTTCACATATTGTGAACTGTGAACAATAATTTTGCCTTTAAAATATCAAGAACCGCTTGTTGTTTTTCAGCCCAATTATTATTCTAGAACTCAAAATTGTTTGACATTTTTCTGTTTTTTTTTTGGGTCTTGAAAGTTTTTTACAGCTATTATCTTTTTCGGATCTGGACGTACTCTATTTCCCTTTCTAAGCCTTGCCTTTAAATTGTTGAATTTAATTTTGTGCTCCTCTAGAGTATTTGCTTATACAACTATGTCATCAAGGTATATAAAAAGTTCTGTTCTGATCAATCCAGTTAATGTTAAATCCATTAATCCTTGAAACGTGTCTAGTGCTGTTTTTGAACCAAAGGGCATTCTATTTGTTATTACCTTGAAAAAATTCTAATGCTAATACTTCATCTTCTTCCACTGGAAGTTCATTAGAAATAATGCTAAATATTTTTGAATAACCAAAACTGTTTATTTTTACTTGCCCTGATGTGTAAAGTGGTAAATCATTTATTCCTGTAAGTTTTTGAGACTGAAGTAGATTTTTAAATATTTATTGTCCATTGTTATTATTAACATTGTTATTATTATTGTACAAATTTCTAGAAAAATTATTGTTATTGACCACCTCTAGCGCGTCGCGTAAGGATACCTGCTGACTGTTGGGTATAGCTATGGCCATTTTTTGGTTGTTACTATTACGATATTATCTTGATTTATTACTTCTGTGTCGCTTTTGACGTCGTCGCTGTCGTTGTTACTAATTATAGAGTTGCGTGCCAATGAGGTTTTTAATTTCGCATTCAAAGTTTTATTGTCTGTTGTTATTAACGTTGAGCTTAGAAAATTAGCTTCGACAATATTAAAATAGGATAATTCGTTTGTTAAAGTTCAGTCTTGATTATGAGAACCTGTCACAATACTTGAATTTGGGTAAAAACTTGAATGAAATGCACTACTTTATTGTAAATTTTTACTTAACATACTCTGAGTATTAATTAAAGTCTTATCTAAACTTGAATCATCTAGCTGAAGAGTGTTATCATATTCTTGTTCGGTAGGAAAAGAATTGAAAATATCTTGGAATTCATTATCGACTAAATTTTCATTGATTTTATGTGATCTTTTTAGTTTTAAGGCATCTATTTGATTTTGATCCACGATTTTGGCGAGCTGATTATCTCGTTTAGCCTTACTATGTGTAATTACCTTTTCGGCGGATTCTACAGGGGTATTTGGTTTTGACATTGAGCCATTAAAAATTTTAAATTTCTTTTTTTATTGAGCATGTCGTAGATGATTTATTTTTAATTTAATTATAAATTGTTTATAGCAATAAAAAAAACTACACATAAAATTTGTTTCTGAATAAATAAAGTGAAGTCAGTCATAAGTTAAGTTGAATAGTTAATTATTTTTAATTGTTTAAAACAATAAAATAATATTTACATTTCTATTTTAGGGAATAAAATCATGTAATGAAAATATAATTCTATCAAATATTCAAATAAATAAATATTCGCTTAATTTTTTTCTATTTGTGGGTATGTTGTCACTTGTCAGGTCTAGGGGCCCTGAGTTTTTCACAATAATAATAAAAACTGAATTAATATATATATATATATATAATAGCCTATTGAACAATAAATAATGATTTAAAAGAACTGCAACAAGGAAGGATGCTTATATGGTAACTTACTTGTCTACCCCTTAGATTAGAGGGCAAAAGAGAATTGTCGTTTGTTACTCCTGTAGTTGCAAGCCAACGGCACAGAGTCTTGCAAGATAGTTTGGTTTCGTTGGAGTCTCCACCAGGTAGCAAAACAACGATAAATTTCGCAGGAGATGGTTTGTTTTTCGTTTGGGTCTCCGTGAGGTACCAAAACAACGATAAATTTTGAATGAGGTAGTTTGGTGTAATGGATGTAAGTCCACCAACTGGTATGATCAATTATCCGCTTACGTATCTTCATAAGTACACGAGAAATGAATCTGGCATGCAATTTTCAACAGGATAGGTTACTTCGTCCCAATTTCAGAATTGAATCATTATTAACCGAACACAACTAAATACGACGATTCACGTAATCCAAAGAAATTAGATAGTACTACTTAAGGACCAAGGATTTTATTTGCAAGCCCGTGTAGATATTTCCCAGCCTTTACTTATTTCAAGTTGGGTTCTAGTGGGGCCCGGACTAGAATTTCCTAATATAGAAAAAACTGGTAGGGGCGCTGTTAGCACCCGATTAGTATTTCTAGACCAAAAAAAACTGATAGGGGCCCTTTCAGGTGCCAGTGAGAAATTCCTGGTTTGGCTTAAGTATGGAAAATCTAATTGTATCTGGCGGAGCCCCGACTAGAGAATCCCTATTTGTAATATTTGTGGATAAGGTTAGGTCCATTAGATACAACATAACCTTTATCCTTTATTCCCATTAAAATTTGATCTTATCTCAGCAAAATAGAGATTTTATGAACACGGTCTTAGATAAAATCATTACTTAAGAGGAATCAAGCACTTTTGAGACAACTTTTTAATAATTTTGACTCGAATTCGCATGTAATCATAATAATTATATGTGAGCACGTGTGTGTATGTGTGTGCATCTGATTGTGTCGAGGTAGTAACAATAACTAAACATGGAGTGTAACATGTAACATGGAGTGTATAGTAAAATCAATATTAAAGGAATCATAACCTGTATAAAGTATCAATAATATACAATAATAAGAATTAATACTTCTTAAATGTATATAAATCTTTTTATTATGTAATGTTCTTTAATTAAAAAATTTCATCTGTTTCTTTCAAAAATATTTCATTTTAAAATCGATTTAATAATTAAAAATCTTGAAAATTTTAATCAGAATCATAAATTGGCCTAAAATTTAGAAATGTCCGATTACACGGGGACCATACACTTTTTACACGGCCCTGCAGTAGTTGCACGTTATAAGCGCTATTTCCTTTCTTGTATTCCAAGCATGCGCAGCCGAGAGGCTTAGTCGTTAGGTTAGTAATGCGTTAATTATAAGTAGAGAGGGTTCGAACGCCCAGCGTTAAGAATAATTTTTAATACTACCTAAACGAGCGTTTGTGTAGTGTAGAGAGGGGTGTGTGTTTGTAGGTAAGTGTGTATATAAAAATAGTAAATTAGAGTCTACTAGAAAGTAAATAAAGTTTTGGAATGTACTAAGAATATTCATCGCTTCAACTAATGCTCTTATTTGATTTACACCTATGTTCCTGCAGTTCACTTAACTTAAAAAATGACACTGGGGCCTTTACGAACTACGGAAAGCAAATTAAAAAGTAGTCAATCCTACTGAGATTTTTTCTTGGTGTACGTATAACGAAAAAGGACTGTTAATTTACTTACAAACAGATTTTTTACTGTGAAAACAGTAAACTTAACCTTCCAAGCGAATATCCCTCCCTTGCCGTTAAAAACGGTAAATATTAGAGTCTTAACACGAATTTTCCCTGTACTTTTTCTCTCAGTGTGGAAAATCCTTTTATTTATTATTTTTTCAGTGAAATACCTGAACAAAATTGGTCACGCGACTCTGCTGATATATTCCCTTAAATACAATGCGGTGTCCTTTTTTGTAGGTAGGGTAGTGTAAGGGCTGACCTCACTAAACCCCTACTAGAAAGTCTAGTAGGGCCCACATAGACAAAAGCGTTACGTTACCAACGGGGCCCTGACTAGTTTTACACGCTAGATTCCGACTAGAGATAGGGCAACTTCTTCATGGCCCCACTAGACCCCTATCAAAATTTCTACACGGGGTACCGAAGTTAGAATTCTGCTTAAAAATACTGATGAGACTTGGGTTATCAAAGGCTCTGCTCACGAAGTTGACTTGTTGTTCCGAAACGAATTGAGCTAACCGTACAACGAGGCTGTGGTCACTCAATGCTTTAAAACTGAAGAAGGATATACTTTAGTGATGCCATCGAACGAGATCGTAAGTTTTTAAGATAAGATTATAGATATTCTTCAAATAGTGAAATTAAACCCATAATTAAAATTAAGAAACTGATAGAAGAAAATAGTACAGAAATAACTATCCTAGTAATTATTTATGTATTTCTATTTGTTCTTCTATGAGTTTCTCCATAACCTACAGACACAAGAAATTAGTTTGAAGTAAACACTGGTAGAAACCCGATGAGAAGAGGTGGATTGAATAGCATTGAACTGTTTTAATGCGATTGAATTCCGTCCTTGAATTTGTAAATGAATCCCCTGCAATCCTTTGAAAAAGACTGAAACGCATTCAAAAGAATTCGATTGTTAAAACGAAACTTTATCTTATCAGTTTCAGTGCCCTACTAAAGAAGGACCTTTTTGAATGAATTATTAGATAAAATAGACTAAAAAATAAATAAAAATACGTTGCTATCAGTGAGGAGGTACATCAGTTTCTCGTAGCCAAATCTCAAACATTGGTTTTTCAATAGAAATTGTGTCAAATGTATTAACTAAAATTTGGAAAGAAAAGGAAATGGTTCTGCTTTCATATGAATTTATTTGTTTGACATTTTAGATGCCGCTCAATTCATTCCAATTTGCGAAGCATTGAAAGAAAAACTGTTTTTTTGGGACCGAAAAATTCAAAAATCGATATCTCGTAAAATATAAATATCATATTGAAAAGGTAAAACGTGTCCTTTTTTATCGTCTATAGAACGAGGAAAAAAATATTCAGCCCAATCGAAAATTTTGTTATAAATTTTACATGGAATCACCCATATATTATTGGATTTTCCAATTTTTCCAAACAAAACTGGTATTAGTCGCGTATCGCTCCCACCACCTTCTGGAAGTAGTTGTCATCGTCGATCACAGACTTCGTTTTAATATGTTATCTCTTCTCTCTATTGGCTATTTTTATTTCTAGTTACCAAATGAGTGTGGATTCAACTACTCACACTTGCATTAATTTATCCGTTATTTACATATTTTATAGACTATAATCGATAATTGATTGCAGATGACCCATCAATCAATCCTTCACTTATGATCTATGATCAATAATCGATGTTTTCTCCATTACTTTCAGGTGGTTGATCATCGGCAATGGATAAATAGCAATATAAATGATAATCAATGTTGATTTAATAGCCAAGGTGGTAATAATAATTATTAAAATTAACATTACTAGACTAATATTACTGAAGCTATGTTGATGAAAGAACAAAAAAAATTTGCGCGAAGAATGCCAATATGATGTTTCCATGCATTTTTTTCCACTGAAACCGAATCCATAACCCGTTTGAATCCGGCACGACAGAGTTTTGTCTTAACCTCAAAAACACTTCAAAAAATCACTTAATTACATATACCTGTGACCCCATAACCAAATAAACCGTCAAACATGTGATGCCTTAACCCCCTATTTCAGACAAAAGTTTCAGTGTTCGAGAAGGCTATCATACTCGACCACTCAATTTTTTTTATCGGTGGATGCGCTGAAGCTACGTCAAGGTCAACTCCACTTTTTTAAATGGAACCAAGTTTTTTTTTTCAATGACATTATTACCGATTTTAAGACAAATTCATCAATCTACAACACAAGGTCATTCTAGTCACGCAAAGTATGAAAATAGTTAAAAAATCGAAAAATATCAGAATAATCACTTCAAAAGGATCCACTACCCATAAAAATAACCATAAAACCATCCAATAAAAAATATGAACCAATGACGTGATTGCCGACAATGCCGTACCGACAATTAACGGACCACGGATGTTGAAATGGCACAGTTCTCATTCATCGAGGATTCTCATTTGCCCAATAATGCATATTATGCCTATTCACATTTCCCGTATTTGCAAAGTTAGCTTCATCAGAAAAAGCACATGACTCAAAAATGAGACATCTGTCGCATTTTTCTACGAATCCAATTACAGAAATTGACGCGTTTTAGGAAATCATTGCCGTACTAATCCTGATGTAATGACATACAATACGGATGGAACTTGTGTTGATGTAAGATTCTCAATACAGATTGCTGACTAATTCTACTCTTTTTTTCCATTTGCCTGCTGCTCGCATGTGGATTTAGTGCACCAAAAGCTAAGATAGCAGCCGCATTATTTTTATTAACAATTAGTCGACGTTTGACTCGTGTTTGTTTCACTGTACCGAAGTGACAGAAACGGCCAGCTAATCGCTTAATAGCCATGTGCGATTTTTGTTGCCTGTCCGGATAACGAGCCGCATACAAATCTTAGGCTTTTTTGTAATGTTTACGGCATTCCCCCAGCACCAACAACATATCAAAATATTCTTCAAAATCGTTCATTTTCGCGTTCCGATGTACTCACATTAGAAGGAATGTCAACAGAAAATGCTTAGTTTCTGCCGATGTCAACAATACCCTATTGATGTGTGTTATCATGGGTATCGTAAGAAAATTTTGCAATTCACAATAATGAATAAAATGTATGATTTATTAATGTTCAAATTCTGAACGTTCAAGTTTGAATTTTTATCGAATTAAAGGGTTCCTCAGAGACTGCATGGTACTCTAGGACCAGGGGCTATATTTAGGATTTTTATATTAAGGATTTATTGTTGTATTTCTTTTGTTGTTTTATTTATGTATATTCGAGAGCATAGCGAGACGTCGAGGGAAATAAGGATCGAAAGGACGTACACACGACTAACGCTGTCGCATGGCCTGAAAGGATGTCGATTTCACCGACTTTTGCCGAGACTGTCATCTATAAGTTTTTCCGCCTATTTTTGACCAATTTGCACCTTCGTCAACCCATGAACTCGGCACCCTTCAAAGATTTCGACTCCTCCACCTGGCGTGGAACCTCGAAGACCGACCCATGGGCAACTTCTGTCTCGACCCCCAGTTTCAATAAAGAGGCCCCTATAGCCCAGGTCCGTGACATGCCATCCCTTTTGTCGGATCCCCGCAGGACTCCTCGTTCTTACGGATGAGCAAGAAAGGCCAAATTATGATTATGGTATGGATGTCAACGGAGGGGAAGGAGACTGGGCAACATCCGCTGACGACTTCAAGAGCGAAAATTGTACCGGGAGTGTGGACGTTGGGGTACTGTAGGCTCCTCGTCAACACGTCCCTGAAATAACTCTACACCAGATCATAGCAGAAGTGAACCGCCAGCCAATCAGCGCGCCGGACCAGCGGTAGGGGAAGCAGTGGGAAGGCACGAGCGACTGGCAAGCGACAGCGTGGTCCTACTTCGTCAGCAGCCTTATGAGGACGCCTATCCTACGCCGCAACGTATTTCGGGCGCGACTCACAAAATTCGAAAGAGAGAAGGAGGACTAAAATAAAACTCTCGACCAAGTAAAAAGAATTCCGAGGAATCTAAATTGTCGGATGAGGAGTGGGGAACTGTGAGTGCGGTGGGCGAGCGAGGTTCAGAGACCACTACTGGAAATAAGTCCGTCGAGGCGTCAAATGATGAAAATAAACGTGGTAACACGGGCACCATCCCGAAGACAGTTAGCAGCTGCATCGCTATTCAAACGGATGCGTCGTTACAGGCTGACCGTCCATATAAGTCACATGATATTAGGCAGCGCGCTGTTAGACTTCTTCTTGGTTTTTTTAATGTTTTAATTTTTATTGTTGCAGGTTTTACAGTCTTTGCGAAGAAATCCTAGTGTATAGTACATAACAGTTGTTATTACTAATAAGGTTAACATTCTATACCCCCTAGTCAATATTTTTGAGTTAATTTATTTTTATAATGATTATTTTCCGGGTCTAAACTTGCTGGCTTGAGAACGACGTTGGGTCGACTGATTTGGCTCATTTTGAATCGATGCACTTACGGCTGCGATTATTTCTTCGCTTCGAGCAATACGACGTCTTTTTAGCACTGGAACGTCCAATAGTGTAAATTTGGTCTCGAATTTATCCACTATAGTACGCACAGACTGCCGGATGGGACGATTATTACGGCCGAAAATTGGAGTAAGCGCTCTTAAAGTTGCGACCACTGACTCAGAATTTCGGTAGTAATTTTTAATAATTTCCAAACGTTGCTGGTTCGTCAACTTTACCATGATGAAAATGTTGCCTTTAACTAACGTTTTGACATTGACAGTTCATTAAAAAAGTTTAAGGGTGCATTCATATAAAGATACGAAATTGTTATGTCCCTATTTTTTTTTTTTTTTTTGGTGAGGAGGAAAAATGGCGAAATCTTTTATAGACATTGTATAGGACTCTCCTAGGACGGGGCTCGGCATACCTGTTAAAACCAAAGAACCCCCTGTCTCGAACCAATACACCGCCCGCGGAACCGCCTTTTGGCTTTAAACTTCACGGGCGGTTGGTTCCAGCTTAAAGTCGCGTGCAACTCTTCCGTCATCGTGCGTAGAGGAGCGGGTCAGAAAAATTGGGAACGGGTGTACCCTCTGACCGAAGTCCTACCCCAGTTCCCTGAGGCCCAACCTCCGCTTAGCCGGTCCCGGAATGCGCGGACAAACCGGACTCGCTCGAAGCAACACAGGCTCCGACACCTGTGTTCAATACGCACTACCTGATCAAGGTCCAGAAGGGGCTGGCTTCTGATCCCGCATGGCACACCACCTCGGCAGAGCTAAGCTCACATCAACCTCGTCACCTCTTGGGCCGGGGAAGACACCACTCGGCGACGAAGCACTCCCAGTGGGATGCAATACGGAAACGATCGTTTGGACTGTTCTTGGTCACAGACTGCCGAGGCTTTTGTATGTCCCCCAGGAGATTCCATACACCAATTCGCTCTTAGTCTCTTTCAAGAGGGAGACCGTCTATAGGTTCTCCTCTCACATTCGAATGACGCATATCACAGTCAGGCGGCGCTGTCATTCAATCAGTTCACTCATTTCTAACAGACACTTGCAGACTCATTCTCAGCGCCGCTGCCTGGGGCATACATCCTTCTTCAAGCATGGGGATGGACGCGTTTATAGCGTCCCCCGCTTTCAACTTGGGATAGACCCGTTTATAGGACACCCTTCACGCAATGGGAAGATGCCCGTCTATGGAGCCCCCTGCATTTGTTCACCGATTCATCCGGACACTACAACCTCCATGACCCGAGGGCCGTCTGTTGAGCCTCCCCACCCGTGCTTTTTTGGCATAGCCAAGAGAAGGACTTCGTCAAGGTACCAGTTCGAGGGGAGGGTTATGTCCCTATTGGAAAACCCTTTAGCTTGCCTGGTTAGCATTGGCAGTAACCTGGCAAGTTATTTTTCTTCTTCGCCTTCCTTGTCCGAATTTTCTATAATTGGATTTCTTGATAGGGCATCGGCGATAGTATATAATTTACCTGGTTTTTATTTAAACTCGTATTCATAATCTCTTAATTTTAGTCTAATGCGAATTATTCTTTGGCCTGGATCTTATATAGAATTTATCCACCTAAAGGGTTCATAATCGCGTTGCGAATAATGTAAATTTAAAGATGATTTATGTAATCAAAGGAGTCTAATTTTTTTCTCTAGATTACATTAATAGTCAAATTCAGATCATATAAAAAGTCACCTACTTTGATCTTAATAATTCGGAATAAAATGAAATCATAGTGTTTAAATGGTGTTTAAACACTATCTGTTAGTTTTATGTGCCATGCAATTTTTTTAACCGTAGTGATTAATTTACCAGTCTTAACTTTTAATTTGGTCAAGATAACTAATAGTTTGTGCCAATGACCCTAAATTTTGTCATTTATGGGCGAAATTGAGAA
Organism: Diplolepis rosae; assembly: GCA_030998225.1. NCBI lineage: Eukaryota > Metazoa > Arthropoda > Insecta > Hymenoptera > Diplolepididae > Diplolepis > Diplolepis rosae. Next base: position 2,443,799 of record JAPYXD010000687.1, on the reverse strand, counting down.
TTTTCAAAATTTAGAAAAGGCTATTCTGTAGCCCTTAATTTCTTCTTTCTTTGTTCCCTTGACCGTATGGTCGCGACTTTTGACTTTTTGAGGTTCGAAAAAGGGTTCGAAGTTTGGATATGCTGTTTTACTTTTAAAATTGACTCTTCATCGTTTTCGAATGAGAATCTGTTTGAAGGTGTTGAGTTCTAAAAATTATTATAAATCAATTATTATTATATGCTGTAAATACTGTATTCACTTCGTGTTTGTTTTTAATTATTATTTTAGTAAAAATTATTTGTTGCTGATTTTGTTTATTTTTTTCTCTGTATTTGTTTATCGCGGAATAAAGAGGGTCATTTAACCTTTTAAATTATTGTTGCTCATGATTTATGCTTGCTATTACTAGACGGTTTAATCTTGCTGTGATGCGTACAGTCGCTGCTGCATTTGACCTTGATTTATATGTTTTCTGTGAAATAAGGCCGGTCAGGCCAGACGCAACCGCGAATTCCGAAGTGATTTTTTGCAATAGTTGAATATATAAATTGTTTATGTGTATTAACAACTTGCGTTTTCGATGATACAAGATCAATTGAGACAGATTCAAGCACCAATCCTTAATCAATCTTTAAAATCACAGAAAATGTTTATTGTTGATAAAAAAACAAAAACTTTGTTAAATGTCACAGAATTCCAAAGATGCCAGATTGGACAAGCTAGACTCCAGCACACACTCTTGGATAATCTTTGCAATCAAAAATAATCTGTTAGTTAACAAAGTTAAAATGAAATTTATAAAGGACTTATACTCTTGTGTGCTGTTCTTGTTTTGTTTTAAACTTGAATTCAAACTTGTTTAGCAATTCAAGGATTTCAGTACTACGAAATTAGACAAGCCAGGCTCAAGCACTAAACCTTGTACAATTTTAGTACTTTCAGGAATTCGAATAGATATAATTTGTTTAATTCAAATATTCACCGCTTTAATACTATTAGTTTACTCAAGTTAGGCTTAAACCTAATTCCCTGCGTAATCTTTAAGTATCAAAAGCTCTGCGTTTTAAATTGATTTAAGTCAAATGAATGATGTTTTTCATTTTTATATTCTTTTTAGACCCTTCACTTGCACACTTCTTGCTACAAAGAATACATGCAAGGTTTATTCGGGGTAATACGATGATCTTAATAACGATGGCAGAGCTTGCGAACAAGCAAAGTATACCAACTCTTAAAATAAAATAATTTATTTTAAGATTTAAATTTTGATAAGTAGAAATATCTTATCGAATTATTTCTACTAGATTTATAATTTTGTCATTTTGAAAATTTCTTAATTCGAAGCTTCTATTTATGAACAATATTTATTCGATATAAATTTTACATACAAATTTAAATAGCTCCAATTAAATAATTTTTAAATTATTATCAGTTGTGACGACAAAAGTGACAATCCCACCGCTACCACCAAATCAGCTGTTACGTCCCGAGCAAAAGGCGAGGATAGTTTGGATTTATGGATGTAAGGGAGGCGGTTAGCTGATTATATCAGGTTGGTAAGGCCTGATAATTTATTTTTATTTGTAGGTATGTTGTCACTCATCAGGTCTATGGGCCCTAAGTTGTTCACAATGATGATAAAACACTGAATTTATAAATTTATGAGATAATTTATTATAAACAAATAAGATGTTGGATAAATTTACACAAGGAACGATACTTATGTGGTAACTTAATTGTCTGCCTCTTAGATTAGAGGGCAAAGGAGAGAATTGTCGTTTGTTACTCCTATAGTTGCAAGTCAACGACACAAAGTCTTGCAGAAGGTAGTTTGGTTTTCGTTTGAGTCTCCGGGAGTTAGAAAAACAACGATAAATTTCGCAGAAGGTAGTTTGGAGTAAGGGATGCAAATCCACCAACTGGTATGATCAAGTATCCGCTTACGTATCTTGCTAAGTATACGAGAAATGAATTTGGAATGCACTTGTGAACAAGATAGGTTAGTTCGTCCTGATTTCAGAATTGACTCACTATTAACCAAACACGACTAAATACGACGATACACGTAATTCAAAGGAACTATCTAGCACTACGGTTTCCGGACTTGCACCACTTAAGGACCAAGGATTTTATTTACCAAGTACCGAATGTAGAATTGTGCTAAAAAAAACCGATAAGACTTACGTTTATCGAAGGGTTTGCTCACGACGTTGACTTCTTGGTCCGAAATGAATCGGGTTGACCTTGCAACTGATCGGAACTTAATGACAAACCTCCAGAAGTGAACCTGGGGTATATATATTATTCGATTTTTCAATAGTGAGGGCAGTGGGAGTGAATCTCACGAAACTCGTGTTTGTCACGTATTGCTCAAAACTGGTGCTAGGAACGTATCGTGCAAAACTTCTGTGAGTCGTTGTCCACATCGATCACAGACTTCGATTTTGTATTTTATCTCTTCTCTCTATTGCCCATTTTTATTTCTACTCAATAAATGGGTGTGGATTCAAATACTCACACTTGCATTTATTTATTGGTAATTTGCATACTTTATAGGCTGTTATTGATAATCGATTGCAAAAAATCAATCGCGGAAATCTAATTTTATGATCTATAAACATCAATCGATGTTTTCCCCATTGATTGCGGGTGGTTAATCATCGACAATCGAGAATTACCAAACTTGAATAATAATCGATGCTAAATCAATAATCAAGGTAGTACTAACAATTAAAAAATTAATCTTACTAACTTAATGTTAGTGAAACCATGCTGATAATACCTGACTTTCTCATCCGGTTATTAACACAGCATTACTACTTTATCGATACGCGGTGTGACTCATTACGACGGGTACAATTACCATACGGACAGAGCGCTGCTCTTTTTTATCCCTCATTACCGAGTGTCAAACCGATCTTTCGACGTAAGGTAATACATTGGTTTACCTCACGCGAACAGTTATTCGGTCCATATGATAATTTATCATCGGATTACTAATTTTTCTATTTTCTCGTTGTACGTTAGCAATGGTGTTGTGCGCGGTGTCCTTACATAGGGGCAATGTAAAAATTTAATGTTACCGGGATGTAGCATCTATACCTATGTGCTTCATTGGTACTGTCATGATAGTGTTTTGTGTAACCATGGTTTTTCTAGTTGTGTATTTCTTAGGTGACCATCATTTCGGGGTCCCAAAAAAATTTTCTCAAAGAGCTTGAGTGATTACGGCCATGTTGTCCCAGCATATTTTTTTAATATGGTGGCTTGGCACCTTATTGTTTGGGCATGTTTCGTAAATTCTTTAAATATCCAACTTTCTTTTTTTGAATTGAAGATGTTCCTGTAGTTTCTGGGGATCCATGAATATAACGCATTTCTAATGGTTTTGAGTGGTATGGATAGTTTCTTATTTTTCGTATAACAATCCTGGATTGTTTATGAGAGGCTGAATCAGATACTTTGTAGGAAACCCCACTGCCGTAGTTATAAAAAGCAACACTCCTCCTAGAATATTTGGTACATATCCCGAAAGCTGGGTGTCCTTTTTTTTTTATTAAAAAAAAATTACATTTGTTTTTCTATAGGGCAAAAGTTCTTTATTCTTTGTGGCTTTCCTGAAATGGAAAGGATGACACGTAGTTAATATTTTATTCCTGAATATTATAAGACAATGTTGTTGATAGGACTAGGGCATAAAAAGTCCAGCGCAAACAAGCTTGTCTTAACTGACTAGACCTGTTAGGATTTTTTGATCAGGAGCCTTTGAACTATATTATAGTGCAATTACAGCCAATTTGACCGAGGGCGGATTTCAATGTAAAGTGTACGGGGTCCTTTCCGAATTTCAATTAGTATTGATGCTAAAATTATTATCATAAGAAAAGTAACTATAAAAAGTGCTAATGTTATTTTATGTGCACTAGAAACAAAACTAGATGGACTAATTTTTTTAATATTTGCATGTTTCATAAGGATAAGAACATGGCTTTGGAAGACTAATAGCGACATATGAAATTTAAGGTTTTATGTAAAGGGTGTTTTCTAAGTACTTGAGAACATTAAATTAGAATAAACGACTCAAAAATTAATGGAATGTTTATTTTTTATTTTTTTTGCAAAACTAATCAAAATTTTATTTATGTTTGAAAGATGATTATCAGCATGTGGCCACCACGACTTACTGTCGTGGCTCGCTTAATACTGACCTTTAATGCCTCCAAAATTCTTGGAGTCCAATTGATAGAAGCAATTCTTGAAATAACGTTGTCATCAAATTGTCTTTCAATAAATGAATGGTTTTGATGGCTATGTAGCACTTAAGACTATCCTGTTGGAACGCATGTGTTGAAATCGTTTGGTTGAAAAATGTTAATATAAGATATAAATTTATGATTTACGAAAAAAACATATATTATAATTTCAAAACTATTTTAAAATGAATGTCCAACGATCAAAGAAAGTGGCAAATTCATTTCAAAATTTTTAGCTTTAGAAGAAAAAAGTAATATTAAGTTTGAATATACGCCAAATACGCCAAAAGAGCTTCGTAGTGGAAGTGGGGAAGAAAGTTATGTAGATTTTTAAGCTTTTAGAATACATTCTGTTGAAAAATCACTCGATAGCGCAAACCATTCACCGAAACAGCCGCTCCAGCTTAATTTGCAAGAAAATAAGGCCCAATGATCCCTCTTTCCCAAAAACCGCAACAAGCAGTTACACGTCGTGGATAGAGAGGCTTTTTAATAATAATCAGAGTTAGGTTTTCTGAGCCCTAAATGCAACAATTCTGCTTATTAACGTAGCCTCTAAGGTGGAAATGAGCCTTATCGCTCATAATGATTTTTCGGTGAAATTCAGGTTATATTTTCATGTATTTTTGTAGTGACTTTTAACAATTTCAATACTCCACTACTATCATTTACTTCCACATAAAAACACAGGCCCACCAAAAAAATAAGTGGAATGAACTTTACATGTGAGTATACTACCCCCATGCATTTTGAGCTGCTGAATCTGAATCCGGTTTTAGAATTTCCCCTGGACCCCCCCCCCCCCACTTTTCCCCTAGCCAAGGGGAAATGCGTGAAATCTTAGAAATGTCAGTATTTGTGAAAGCAATTTTGATCTACACAATATTAAATAAAACAATAATGTTTCCACGTATCCCGAGTGGCTTAGTTCAAATATCACTATAGAATTTTCCTGGAGTACCTCAGAATACCACTAGCCCAGGGGAACAAGTTTTAAGCTAAGCAAAACTTGCGATTTCTGGAAGGTTCTGTTTTTGTGCGAGAAAACTTATATATTTTCCTATATTGAGTCCTTGAATTAATATCTGACGTGAAAAATGTTCCACAGTACTTCAGAATTTCCCTAGCCTTTTTCGTACGGGAAAGCTGATATCTTTCCGTCTTCTGACTTGCCTCTTCAACAACCAGCAAAAATCTGCCATCATGTGTTCATCCCATCGTCCCTGATAATGTCACCTCATTTCTTTTATATTTGGGTGGAAACATTCTCCTTGTTCCTCACTGTAATCACCAAGATTTTCAGGGAAGTGTTCGAGATGGGAATAGAGGAAGTGTAATTTTATGCTCATGAGGCAAATTTGTTCTTCAAATTTTTGCTGCATGTTTTTCACTATTTTCTTATAGTTGTCGCGTTTAAAGTTAACTAAGAAAATTTCAACAACTTCCTTGAAACTGATCCTAGCAGCTTTCTTCCTATCATATATACTGTCAATAAACTTGTCATCATTTAACAATTTACGAATTTGAGGACCATCGAAAATCCCTGCCTTCAATTTGGCGTCAGATATACTAGGAAATTTATTTTCTAAGTATCTGAAACAATCTCCTTCTTTATAAATTGAAGGAATTTTCTGTGAAAAAAGGAACGCTTCCACTTCGCTGAGTATCGAGTTGTGGAACCTCCGTAGCTCAGATGACAGAGAATTCGACCGGCAATCGTAAGGACCTGGGCTCGATACCCAGCGGAGTGGAAGTGTTCCTTTTTTCACAGAAAATTTCTTCAATTTATATTGAAAAATCCCATCTAGTTTTAAATAACGTTAAATTAATTCTAAATCATAGATTGATAAGGTCGATATAGTAGAGATCCGTTATCACGTACAGTGATACACTCTTCTAATGATCGACATAATCGACTGAAATGATTTAGAAAAATTGATTAAATCTCCTTCTTTGTTCAGTGATTTAAGAAACTGTTTCATCAAGCCAAGTTTAATACGAAGAGGAGGGAAAAGAAATTTCGTAGGATCTAGCAAAGGTTTCTTCAGTATATTTTTTGAGCCAGGTTTGAATGAACTCCTCTCAGGCCATTTCTGTTTATTGTAATGATTCTTGCGATATCTGCTGTCCCACAAGCACAAAAAGCATGGATTTTTGGTGAAGCCTGATTGTTGCCCTAACAGTATTGTTACAACTTTGAGATCTGCACATATCATCCAGTTATGCTCCGAGTACTTAATCACACTTAACACTTTCTCCATATTCACATAGCTTTCCTTCAATATAGTAGAGTGTGCTATTGGAATAGATGCGAATTTGTTGGTATTGTGGATCAAAACTGCTTTAAGACTGCGCTGAGAGAAATCAATGAAAATTCTCCACTCCTCATCTTTAGAAACATTCGGTTTCAGTTCATTCGTTAATCCATTAACATCTGAACAATAAACCAAATCAGATTCTCAAGAAGATAAATTCAAAAACGCTTTTTCTCTGGTTTGATAAACAGTGGATTGAGTTTCTTTCATGACCAAGTTTCCTTTTTTAAATCTGAAGCTAAATGTTCAGCAGCATCTTTGGGTAACCCTAAACTCAGGTTTCTTTTGTTGGCCTAGAGGAATGAATTCATCTTCATCCATGTCATCAGAGTTGCTCGCACTGCTGTTGCTTGCGTATTCCTCGTGTGAATACGTTTCGATTGCGATTTCCTTCGGAGCTGAAACGACATTTTTTTCGACAACCTCGATATTTTCAGAAGTCTTGATATTTTTGACATGTTCATTTGAAGAAAGAGTCAGCTTAGTTACGCTAGAAACATTTGCATACTTCATTTTTTGTGTGTTCGAATTTGTAACGGTGCGTATCTTTTCCTCTGGTCGGGCTGGTCGTCCTCCGCCGGATGCTGCAGTCTGCCAGGGTCGAACGAGAGGACAAGAGAAGTCATAATACCGAGACAGTCATTTTATTAACAAAAACAATAGAATGGTTTATTGTCCTATACAAACACATTACATATCTAGGGTACAACTACCCGTGTCGGTGGTACCGGTGTCGAGGTCGGCAGTCGTCGTCTGTTATAAAAGATGGCGGTCTGACAATCGTGGTGCGTCACAAATTGGCAGCGTGGCCCCGGAGCGAGTCGGGCCGGCGGCGCTGCACCTCGGCTATCGCCGAGTCCCGGAAACCTTCCCTTTCCCACGGTCGGTCAGGTCGGTACGGTGAGGGGGAGGAGGGTTGGTTTAGTCGGGTCGGCTGGCCGGGTGAGCGCACTGCCGGAGGTGAGGTGGTCAGGAACGCCTGAAGCCACAGCACCTAAATCCCGTGGGCCGATCATGGGAACGCCCATCCATCGGCACACAGGTCGGCTTGTGTTCTCCCCGGGACGTCGCGTCCTCGTGTCGTCCGCCGTCGAGGGTGGGGTGATCAGGAACGCCTGAAGTCACCGCACCCGAAACCCGTGGGCCGATCATGGAAACGCCCATCCATCGGCACACAGGTCGGCTCGGGTCTCTCGATGGTAGCAGGTATTGGCGTCACAAATTTTTAAAGCCGACGATGTTTGTCAGGCAAGAAAAGCAATCTTTTTTATCTTTAGGTTGGTTCCAAAGCGTAAGTGAAGTGAATTTGATTTTTTGTCTGCTGTACTGCGGCGTATTATGTTATAACAAAGACCACATATGACATGTGGTACCCAATCACTCTGTTGATTTTCAATTTCAATATGGAAACAGTCTTTGTAAAGTTTTTTGATTGAATTCGTAATCTTCCTTTGAAATGTTTGAGTAACAAATTCACCGCGAACATAATAGAAAGCGTTAGCTTTCCCGCTACATTGGTGGCTATGCCCAGGTTTTTGTTTGTTTTTGAAAATCCATATTTGATGGTGAAACCCCCACATTAAGGATCCTGGTCCAACCGCCGGTGAGTCCGCCGTCCGAGGGGTGATAACCCTCATACCTCCCTAGGCCTAAGTATAAGGGCTTTCCGACTTCGACTAGGACCATGTCAACTCATTTCTTTCCTATGCTAGAAAGTAAAAGTGATATACAAAACAGAAAAGACGAGGACAAATTTTAGTTCTGTCCTTCACAATGCTTAAACACATGATGTATGCTCGTCAGCTTTTCCATGTAAAAATCAAGCCACCGTAAAACCGACGTACTACACAGTTTACCTTAGACTAGGAAAATTTCTAGGTCCTGTGGAAAAAGTCTGATATCGGATCTGAATTCAGCTACTCGAAAAACGAGAAGACATAAGCTTTTCCGTAACAAAGAAAGGATGCGTGATATTGTAAGCTTCCCTTATTTTTGCACATTTTCCCTAGGCTAGGGGGATTCTGAAGTACTGTGAAACATTTATCACGTCAGATATGAATTCAGAAACTCAAAATACGAAAATATGTAAGCTTTCTTGCTCAAAAATAGAACCTTCCAGAAATCGCAATTCTAGATGGGAGGTGGATTGAATTTAGCCTACAAGAGCGGAGCCAGGCAGTGGATAACGGTAGGGGTGGTAAAGGATGGAGCCCCTGCTGGAACACAACACGACACTGCAAGGAATGGCTTCGAGAATACCTCAAAGAAACCAGGCTCATTGATGAGCTTGATTTGGTCGGGCCTTCTGGGTCGTTGAAAGAATCTGTACGATGGGAGAGACGAAAGGTGGTCGCAGCATGCGACTACTTGATGCCTTGTCGAAATCACAGGCAAGTCAAGGGATTGATGTAATAGTGAAATGACCAGTTGACTGCCCTATGCCGAGAATACCTCGCAGCGCGGAGAAAGTCCACCCGGTCAAAGAGGGATATTCAGACGCATGGGTCATGGAAAAGGGCAAAAGATGCTTTGAGGCGGGACATAAAGAAAAGCCGACTTCAATGCTGGAAAGACTTGATTGTTCGTAACCTGATTGCATTCCAATGGCTAATGCAACTTAGTATTTCTGGTCATGCTAGCTTGTCTTGAGACGTAAAGTAATTTCTAAATTAATTAATTCGAGTTATTCAATCGCATTTTAATTAAACTTTTAAAGGTTTGAATAAAACTTATAAAAGTAATAATATCGTGTTCTTTTGTTTTCCAGGTGCATCAACATTTCGTAATTTAGATTAATTGTTAACGAGAGTGCGCAAGCACGCGATCGTTAGGGACTATTAAAGTATGGAATAAGAGAATAAGAGAAACGCGAGGAATGAGTGTAGAAAGAGAACGATAGTGTAAGAATTAGGATGAGCAGAGAAAAAATAGAATAGAAAAGAGAATGAATGATAGCAATTTGAAAAAATTTTCTGTGAAAAAAGGAACGCTGCCACTCGGCTGGATATCCAGCCCAGGACCTTCCGATTGTCAGTCGAATGCTCTATCATCCGAGCTACGGAGGTTCCACAAAACTTTTCTCACAGAATCTATTTACGCAAATTTGGCCACGTATATATCGTGAACTATATACAGATTTTTCCGAATCATTTCAATCGATTATGTCTATAATTAGAAGAGTGTACCACTCACCATGATAACCGAACTATACTTTATCGACACTATCAACCTGTGATTCAGAATTAATGTCATTTAAGACCAGATGGAATTTTCAATATATATTTGAACAATCTTTTCTCTGAAAAAGGAAACGCTTCCGCTCCGCTGGGTATCGAGCCCAGGACCTTTCGATTGCCGGTCGAATGCTCTATCATCTGAGCTACGGAGGTTCCACAAAACTTTTCTCACAGAATGTGTTTACGCCAATTTAGCCACGAATATATCATGATCTATATACAAATTTTTCCAAATCATTTCAATCGACTATGTCGGTAATTATATATGATATTGTATATAGAATGATAGCAAACTGGCAAATATATTATTGCAATAGAATAGAAGAATAAAAAAGAAAAGGGATAACGTAGCAGAGAAAAAGAGGCACACGTACACCCATGCAGCGTAGGCCACCACAGCTTTCTCCCGTTTGTCAATTCCCCTCTCCGTTCACCCATACACACGCCCGATATACCCGTCTCATTTACAAACAGTTTGATGTGCTCTGATGTACATCGTGAGGCTAGCATACATTCCCTATTCACACTCCCTTCTCGTGCACCTAACCTTGCTTAAATGCTTTAGCCAGCTGATCTCCCGCAAGAAAGGTCACGTGCTTTTTGTAACTAAAACCTAAAACTCATCTGAACATTTAAATAATTTTGCTAAGGCTTTTAATTCATATAATGATTATAAGCCTACACTAATTAAATATATTTCAATTTACTCTGAAATATATTAGAAACTAAAATCATTTCTACAATTATGACCATGCATCAAATATTAAAAATCGATGAGCACATTTCCTTTTTCACAATAAGTGTGGAAAGAGGGGAGAAATACTTGACACCTGAAAATCAGCAAATAGTACAATGATAGAAACAGCACGGTACAAAGTCCATCCACATTCCGAAAACCTCCCTACCATTATTTTCTCCGTCCAATCATAGAGTCCTTAATCATAAAAAAACCCTACCATGTTCACCTCGCGATGAACAAGTAAAAAAGATCAACGCCAAACCAAATTTGCAGTTACTCGAGCAACCTGTTACTAACCAGAACTACTCGAACAGTAGGGAATATACTTTTATGTGCATCCGGCGCGTAAACTCGTTTCTTTGCTGCAGTTAATAGTAGCGCAATGTTGTGTAGTCCGCTACAAAGGAATGTAATGTAAAAATTGAACTGCGCATGTGCCTATAGCCATACAGCGGAGAACAATCTTCTTCTTATTCTTCTTCTTCTTCGCACAGCGTTAGCACCCTACTGACAAAGCCTTGTATATTTGAACTGCGTATGCGTCTATCAAAATCCGCTACTACTACACAAAATCAATAAAATAAAAATGGCCGGGACTAGTCGTGAAATATCAAGTGTAATGACTAGCGCCGCAAACAACTACAATACTAGATTAGATTCGAGTCTACGCATAAAAACTCGTATATGCACCGAAGTCACATAAAATAGAATAAGTGCCAATGCACAAAATTCGGGAAATTACGAGACTCGCGACAATGCTCGCAGGACTGATCGCGCCTCGGATTCGTCTCGGCTTGGTCTCGACTACGCCCCACCTACGCCTCGACTACGCCTTGGCTTCGATCTCCTGTGAGCATTGTCGTCGCGCAATAACCCTCATTGTGTGCCTAGGCACGTAATATACTATTCTCTATTTTTGACTGTCCGCGGTTCGAAACAATCAATCTCCTATTTCACTAGTTGAGGATGATAGCTCGTAAAAGACCATCTAGTGATAAATTCTGGGGAAGTTGCATCGGGAGTACGTAAATAATAAAAGTATCTATTCTTCGAGAGCAAAATTAAATTCATCTTCGGCGGATCATTTAAAAGGTCCAATTCGCTTGATCGTGAACGGTCGATTTTACCTATTTCACTAGTTGAGGATAACACGTCGTAGAAGAGCATCTTGTGATAAACTCTCGGGAATCGCATCCAACGTGCACCGACGAAAATCTTCGACAGACTAACTAAATTCCAACTCCAGTTTATCACAGTTTTGATTAACCAGAAAAAAAGGCACAAAGCAGCGAGAAATCGCAGAAAAATTAATACTACCGAATCTCAAAACGGTAGTGATAATTTCCCATGAAATATTTAAATTAGATTTTTTAGTTTGACCGGGTATAGCCTCCTCGGTCAAAGGAGAGGGCAAACTCAATCCCAAGATAGAAACAAACGCAACCTAGTTACGTTACACGTTGAGAAAGTCATACTTACTAACCACTTGCAACCTGCTTATACTATTTCTGTTTAGAAAATTTCATTTAATATTGTTAATTTTTGTGAAATTCCTATTTGAAACTACCTTTCCCTTTTCCAAAGAAATAAAATAATCCTTCCTTTTATACGAAAAATTGAGTATTTGAGAATTCGCTTTTGTGCTCTTCAGCAGAAAGTTAATTCTGAAATTCAAGCTCTTGTGCTCTTTAGCAGACAGACTGAATTTTAAGCTTCAATTTTTACCTACTCTCATATTCTACCATCAATCTCAGGCCTACAATAAATACTTGTTTTCAAAATTTCAAGATTTTCTCTTATAAACTTTGCATATCCGCGGTAGGAGAATAATATAACAGAATTTGGATTGGGTTTCAATTCAATCAAAATTTTAGTGGTTCTCTCGCTCTGGAGCATGTATGTCGAGTCACAGACTCTGTTCTCACCGTTGAGCAATTGAATTGATTATTCCCCCTTTTCCATAGAATAGAGAGAGAAAGATTTAAATCAGATTTTTTTTAAAATCTGAATCTTGAAAATTTCGTCCCCTCTGTGGTACGTAGGTTGAGACGCAGGCTCTGTTTGCCACACTGAGAGGTCGAATACTCCTTGATCTATGTCCTGTCAAATCTTAACGAGATTCGAGACACTAGCAAAAAGCAATGCAAGGCGGGTTCAATAAAAGGTCAAAACAGTTACTGGGTAAAGAATTAAATAAACCAAAATTTAATTAAAATGAAACTTTGGAGAACACTATTTATTAAAATCACTTGACTCTATACAATTTAAATTTTTATGACGAAAATTTCCAGAATAATTAAAAAAGATAAACTAAAATTGTAAAAGTACCCGAAACTTCCGAGTCACACGCGACAATATAGCGAATTTAACTTAGACCATCGCGTCGCCGCCCAAGAGAACACGCATTCACCAATGATTAAATTTAATCGCTAAAATTCGCGTCTCCACGAGAGAGGGAATGAAACAAATACTGAAAAGTGTATAAATGTAGAGAGGGAGCACTCGCGAACATAAGAGAGAAAAAGGGGCAAAGTGGTCCCGGTAGGTGAGATGGACGCCATGAAGCGTCAGTGTCAGTTATAGAGTGTCCGGTATTTCCAGACCACTTGCCAAAGAAAATTTGATGAAAATCACTTAGGCTACCTGTATTATATCGTCGAGATCCGGATCGTACTTCAATACAAATTCACCCTCCATATCGGTCACAGCAATCTCGAAATTCTTCGAGGAGTTTCAAGTCGGAGGTTAGCACATGTCTTTCCCAATCGCAGGACGAGAGTGAATCAAGAATTCGTGACGCCCGCAAAATTCCCGACCTGCCCCACGAATTAATCACGTGACTCAATCGCGGACCGGGAGCAGGCCACATGTCATATTTATGATAGACGACTAGGCAAGTCATGCCTAGTGATATAATTGCCCCACGGCAAACAATTTTTATAAACACGCGGTTCTCTCTTATACGGCGAACAGCGCGTGTAGTACATTGGCACTATGTTAGAGAGTGTCCAATAATATTATTCAACATAAATCTAGTGTTTCTAATGTTGATAATTCTAAATATAAAGTCCTGAGGCCAGTGTGACCCAGACTGCATCTTCCGGGTCACGTGGTTGCAGCTGGCCGTCCTGTGGATCATGGCGTCGCTCTCCAACGATCGATGGTGGCGATAGTCAAAGCAGCGATGTATCGACACTCGTAAAGCGTCATGGCCGCCAGTATTTACATCTGCTCGGAAGCCGGTCGGGTCGCATCTCCAACACCGCAGTCCTCTGGTGCCGTCTTCCTCGTGTAGTGCATGGAACATACAGGACAGGAAGCGTAAGTGCAGCAAATTCCAGAATAAATTGCCGGTACCACGAAACTACCAGGGCCGTTTTTCGATCAACGCATGATTCAAATTGATAATTTGTTATCGGTAGCGATCCGTATTCACCGTCTCACCAGGTTTTAATAACTCGAAGTACACCACGCCACACTGGTCCCACCAAACGCAGAGCATTGTCTTACGGCAAAAGCGATTTGGCCTTGGAGTCGATGGGCCGACCTCACCAGGTGAAAGCCATGATTTTTTCCGCTTCGGGTTGTCGAAATAAATCCATTTTTCGTCCCCCGTGACAATTCGATGCAGAAAAGATTTCCTTTCAAACCGTTGAAGCAGCATTTCACAAATGGTTTTTCGATTTTCCATTTGTCTATCGTACAGTTGGTCTGGTACCCATTTTCCATACTTTTGGGTTTTCCCCATGGCTTTTAAACGTTGGTAAATTGCTCCTCGGGTCACATTTAGTGTTTGTGCCAATTGTTGTTGCGATTGGGTTGGGTCTTCATCCAATGACGCCTGCAATTCCTCGTCTTCGAACTTTTTCGCTGCACCAGGATGTTCATTGTCTGTTAAATTGAAATCTCCACTTTTAAATTGACGATACCATGTCTCACATGTTCTAATCACTGGAGCATTTTCACCATAAGTTTTTACCAGCAATCGATGAACTAAAACTGCTTTTTTCTTTTGATCAAATAAGAAAAGCAACGAATTCCGCAAATGCGATTTACTTGGAACGAAACTCGACATATTCACTGAGGTAAACAACTATGATGCTATTATTTTGGCAGAATGTAATTGTGTATTTTTGAAGGCTATTGTCTATAGAAAATTATGACATAGATGCCAAATCATAGAAATGTATACATATCTCTAGCGACATCTATGAGTAAAACCGGCAAATTTCAACTAACACCCCTGGTGAGCCTATAAAACGCCTCAATTGCTTAATATTCTTCGGTGCCGAGTATATCAAAATCGGTTCTGTCTTTTCGGGATTAACACTCAAGCTCTCTCTATTTACTACATAACCCAGATACTTTACCTCGGAACGACAAAATTCACACTTTTCCGCGTTTACGGTCAAGTTGAATTGATTTTGTTGAACTCACCGGTTTGACAGGTGGGGTTATTTCCCTGGGGAATCTGTTGGTACATGGCCTCTTGAAACATTGGAGACACCACTCGGTAACGTTACTTTATAGGAGGGTGCCCTTGAACGTCAATATGGTCCTTTGCCAGATGAGTAGCCTTCAACTGACCCTCAGCTTTAGGCAGAAGCTTTTTATTCAGAAGTTCCGTTAGCTTCTCCTGTTCTTCCTCTAGCAAATCTGCTATGGAACCGCACCCCTCCTCTTCAACCAACCTCGACTTTAAAGGGTTGCGTCTTCCGGATTCGTCAGGCATAAAGACTTTCTTCAACCTAGATCCGAAATACATATCGAATTTAGCCTGTGCGTCCAGCTCTTCCGGTACTGTCCAAAATCTTCTGACCCACCTTATTCCTAACAAAAGTCCTTGTGGATCCCGGGTCGTACAACGCATCTAGGGTAATCGATCCTATTTCCACGGCTAATTAGTCCGAGTGAGGTGACTCCTCCGTGATAACTCCACCCGAATTACTCGGAGTTAAAAGACTCTCGTCTGGTCCAGTCTTCCCTACCAAAGTCTTAAAACTGGAAAATCCTTCAGCATCGTCCACCCTATGTACTTGAGCTCGGACAGTGATCTCGGTATGCTCTTCAGCTGTGAATTCTTTACCCTGCCTCCAAAGTTCCTTAATTTCATCGGTATTCGTGGGCTTCTCGCCCTTATCTTTAAAATCCATGCTATTACACGGGAGCTCACTAGGTTCATCCCAATTCTGCCTTGCCACTGGCTGACGCTATAAATGCCTCGGGTATGCTAATCTCAAAAGTACAGCGACTACTTAAATTGTAAAGGGGGAAAATATACATTTAGTTTCAGCAACTACTTTTGTGACACCCCGTAGATTCCTATGTAGCATCCTACATTAGATTTAACGTAAGATCTTGTCCGATATCTTATAGGTACTACCGATAGGAATCTCTGTAGGATCCTATATAAGTTTCTATAAAGGATTATACATAGGAACCTGTATAAGAATTTTCAGTAGGAAAAAATACAACACGTTTTTGCGTACACTTTTAATCGGATAGCCAAACTAAGAAGTATTTTTCTCTGGTTTTTTCGGAGTGAGTAATGACATATTTTCTACACATATTTAGAAGAAATTGAACCTCTAAAGTGAACTAAACTTATTTGTCATAGTGTATTATTTACATGGTAATATTTTTTATTAGATTTTTTGGCCTGAATTGTTCAGTTTTGAGCTAAACTTCCAATACATATACAAAAAATTAAATGAAAATAGATAATTATATTACAGGACGGGTTCAAAGTTGGCAAAAACAAAAACTTGTTGATAGAAAAACGTCGCACTCGTTTCAAGTAGCTCGGGAACACAGCTGACTGATTTTTAGAAGCTAGGTAGGGATTCGAAAATATGAGTACACGAATATGTGGCGTTGCCACTTATTTACTCGTTGCAGATGATTAGAAATCCATTCAATTTTAATCCTAGAAACAATTGATTTTTACTTTGTTATTAATTTGTATCAATTTCAAACTTGTTCAAACTTACAAAAGTGCAGTTTAATAGTGAAAAATTTCTTTTTTCAATTACATATTTCACCTCCTTAGGTTAGTAGGTAGTAACTGCAAAAAGTTTAGCTCAGAAATTATTTATTTTTATTAATTAAATGATGGTATTCTGAAACAAAAAATTGCTTTTACATACTTTATATATCCCTTTTTACTGATAAATATAATGTATGCAGACTTCGATTTGTTTTGAAAAGAATTACAAAGTATGTGGGTTGAAAATCCCTACATAGAAACCTATGTGGATATCTACATGAGGAACCATATGAGAAACATATGATCAGCCATAGGATTTACCATAGGATCCTATGTAGGTTCCTGCTCGAATTTACCATTTCGGAGATGGGAGAGGAAATGATAAAGGATCCGATATGGGTTATGATGTAGTCGCCGATATGAACGCCCTATGACTTGCGGCACATCAATTCCTACGCGCTTCCCTGTATTAAGCCATCCCATCTCAAATCCTGCATGAATAACTATGTCAATGGAGTATGGAGTAGGAAGAATTGATATAGTTGTTCATGCAGGATTTGAGATGGGATGACTTAAAATAGACAATCGCGTAGGAATTAATGTGCGGCAAGTCATAGGGCGTTCATATCGACGACTACATTAAAACCCATATCGGATCCTTTATCGTTTCCTCTCCTATCTCCGAAATGGTAAATTTGGACGGGAGCCTACATGAAATCCTACATAGGTTCCCATATGGTTTTTTAATGTGGTTTCTCACATAGGTGCCTATGTAGGGATTTTCAACCGGGGAGAGTCACATACGCGGGCAGGTCAATGTGTTCTTACAAGATTAAAAAAAAAATTTACATTACTTCGGGTTGACTTACTTTCATTTTTCAACATAGTCTCCTTGTAGCTCTATACACTTCGCACAGTGATTTTCAAATTTTTTCAAGTCGTCTAAAGAGTAAGATTTTGTAAGTTCTTCGAAAGAAATTCTATATTCTGGCATATCTATTGTCGCGAGAACTTTCGTAGTCGTTACCGAGCCCGAGACTTCCGAAGTGCATCCGAAATTAACCTTAATGCCTAAATCGGATTTTCCTTCGGCCACGGAATGTCTAGAGGCAGTGCAGACCGGCCTTTCTGCTTCTTTTCCCCGTTTCCCGAGCAATTAGGGCAGTTTTCAATCGTATGGCTCTCAGTTTTGCAGCAATAACAAGCTATTTTCCTAGGTAGGGCGCAACCTTTTTGAAAATGGCCGGGTTTCTGGCACCTAAAGCAGATGACTTCCTTCACCTTTTCTGAGTTTTTAGGGGTCTTTGCAGCAGACGTACTCGGGCGCTGACCTCCCCCACCTTAAGGTCACCCCTAGTGCCTTCAAAATTACTATTTCTGTTTATGCACCGCCAGCGTGGTTTCCGCCCGATGCGCAAATTTGGGAAGAAAGGAGTTTTCTGGCGATGGTGGGGGTCGATATTCCTTGGCTGCTGCCCACGCCATTTCCCATCTTCTACCTATTTGAGCCAATTCATTAAAATCTCGAAACTCATACTTCCGGATTGCTTTCTTGAACTCCGGTCTCAATCAACGATAGGCCCAATCAAATTGATCGGCCAATGGTACTTTATCCCTCAGCATCGCGATCAATCCTCGCAACTGGGTCAAATAATCATCCAAGTTTTCTTTCGGACCTTGCGTTCGGATGAAAATTTGTTCTCTCATTCGTGCTGCGGAGTCATAGTTGCCGTATCTTCGCCTGAAGGCAGTCATGAATTCCGAACAATTTCGCCACTTATCCTTGCTAATCTGGAACCACAACAGGGCTTCGTCCTTTAGTAGCATCGGTACGGCTCGCAGCAAGTCGAAATCCTTAATGGGAGTGATTCCACGGCATTCTTCCGGCTGAGTTAAGAAATCTTCCGCGCTAACCCCTGATTTGTCGCTGAAAGAAATCTTCCAGTTATATACAAATTGGATCATATCCTGGATCTCTCGCCGTGCTTTGAACCGGGTGCTGGTAAGTCCTATACCGCGATTTTCCGGGCAACCATCTAAGTTTCCATGTTCTGGCCGACTAGTCACTTCCGTGTGACGTTCGCTATTCCTTTCCCTCGAATTACTTAGAGGTTGGTCGTATTGGTTTGAATTATTCTGCGTGACATTAGAAGAGGTGCCTGAAAAACATTTGTCCGAGAATCCCTTCATACGGAACACGTAATTTCGAAGCCGTTCAATCCTAGACCGTCTATTTCCGGCACTAACCAATTCGATCTCATCTAAGGCCTTTCCCGATTCCTGGTCCGATAGTTACGACATTTAAATCAGGACCTGCTCTGGTGTAGCACAAGCAAGAATCTCTTCTACCAGCGACATGGCGGTTGCTTCAAATTTCCTTTTAAATTTTCCTAATTCTAGCGACAGGTGCTCCTAAAGCCAATGGTGATTTTGTTCGGTTTCTCTTCGGGCAGTGAATTAGTTCCGTTATTTCTAACAGGATTTTAGCTCTTCCAATTTCCGATAAATATAATGAAGTTATCTAGTGACGAGTCGCTTGAACTTCAAAACTGCTCGAATAACTTCGGAAGATACTTTGCCTCGTTATTTTCCAATAAACCGGAAAAGAAATATTTTTCCAACTGTTCCAAGTAAACTACTAATTAAAGCTCACAAAAGAAATCGGAAAGTGCCAAGAAGCACTGCTGCGTGATGGCGGTAGTAAGCAAAATTTAGAAGAGCCCGAAAATATTCAAGCACAAAAAATATTAGTCACCAGCAATGATCCGAGGAACACTTACTAACCTCAATTATAATAGAAGGCAGATTTTCTCTATTAAATCCAATTACCGAAGCTGGTTAGGTCTAAGCAAGAATTCCTACTCTGAAGGTACTTGACAGGTTATCCAAATCCAAAAAAAATTCATGACATCCTCAAGTCAATGAATTCTACCTATAAGCGGTCAAACATTACACTTCCGAATTCCAGCCCCTCAAATTTCAAGGGTCAGATCAATCCAACCTTTATGCCTTTACTCTCAAAATAAAAAAAAGGAAGAACATGTCAAATTACACACAATTCAATGTCAAAATGCGTTAACAGAATATATAATACATACGAGATATACAATATGCATGTAATATATAAAATAAAATACTTTTCATATAATTAGGCAATTTAAAATCATTAATGCCAAATATTGAGGGCTCTCTCTCTCTCTCTGGAATAGGTTATCTTGGTTTCGGAAACTTGATAGAGAATCTTCAAATCTTTCAAATTGCCGAATTAATATTTTTAAAGCAAATCTTGTCCTAAAGTCCTGAAATGTAATTACCCCCCAAAAAAATGTTTTATATTCATTTATATTTTTATATTCAAATTTCCTTTTCCTCAGAATTTCACCCATCAAATTCTATGATTTCAAAATTCTTCCTGCGTTTCAAGTTTCACAAAAAAAAGTTTCAATTTAAAAATTTTAATTTATAATAATTTTTTAAATTATGATCCCAATCAAATTAAATAATAATAAATTCTCACAAAATCCCAAACTTTAAAAAAAACTACGATTAACCATTTTTAATTCATTAAAATTTTGATCATTAATATTTTAATTGAATTCTCGCCACTGTTGTCCGGGAGAACTAACTAATTTCGATTATGCCTGGCCCCACGTTGGGCGCCAGTCGATATGCAAGTTCTTAACCAGAACCTGGCAATCCTTTTTGTGAGCCCAACTTTTTTTTGTTAATTTAAAATATCTGAAACTAAAATGTTATATCTGGACCAAAGTGTTTCAAATGATCAAGTGGCTTTAGTTCTTGAGTCAATTTAATCTTGAAAGCATGTAAGCGAAGATCTTTTCGCATAATACGCCACAGTGCCGTTTGGGCGATGCCCAATTCTTGAGAACGACGTGAAATCGACTGATTTGGCTCATTTTCAATCCATGTACTTACGGCTGCGATTATTTCTTCGCTTCGAGCAATACGACGTATTTTTGGCACTGGAACGTCCAATAGTGTAAATTTGGTCTCGAATTTGTCCACTATAGCACGCACAGCCTGTCGGGTGGGACGATTATTACGGCCGAAAATTGGAGTAAGCGCTCTTAAAGTTGCGACCACCGACTAAGAATTTCGGTAGTAATTTTTAATAATTTCCAAACGTTGCTGGTTCATGAACTTTACCATGATGAAAATGTTGACTTGAATTAACGTTTTGACATTGACAGTTCATCAAAAAAGTTTAAGGATGCGTTCATATGAAGATACGAAATTGTTATGTCCCTATTGGAAAACCCTTTACACAACAGAAGCCACAGAGCCAGGCTTCATTTAGGTCGTCTTAAGCAAACTCAAGGTGTCACCTGGGAAAGTGTTAGAGACAAGCGATTTAATCGAGTCAACGACCTGATGGCACACTGTAAGAAATGTTTTGCCCCTTCAAAAAAATATCAGTGATACTTTGTGTACATCGTGAACTTGCGAATGAAACAGAAATATGGCGCGCCTAGATATATCCTAACAGACAGGGGAGAGAGTTTTATGAGCAAATTAATTAAACACCTAGAAAAACTATTCAACGTGAAGCAACTAACTACTTCCGGATACCGACCACAAACCAACGGATCGCTCGAAAGTAGCCATATTATACTGGAGTATTACATAAAGCATTATGCTGACGATTATGACGATTGGGGTCGATTGCTTCCTTTCGCCATATTTGCATATAACACGTCCGTACACGAGGCGACCAATTTCATACCTTACGAATTAGTTTTCAGGCGAGTCGCAAGGACAACAAGCTCATTCACTCAGGGTACGGAACTCGAAACATATGAATCCTACTTACGCGACCTAATAGTAAGAATAATTGAAATCCAGAAAATCGACCAAAAAAGCTCACCAAGGCAAAAATTCGCTCGAAGGAGCAATTGGACAAGAAAATTCCATTACCAAACGCGGACATCAGGAATACCGTTTGCAACTCGTAAAATACCATCTAGTGATACACTCTCGGCAATCGCATCGAACGTGCATCAACAAAAATTTTCGGCGGACTACCTAAAGTCCAACTCCAGTTTTTTGCAGTTTTCCTTAACCAAAAAGAAACGGCACAAAGCAGCGAGAAATCGCAGAAAAATTAATACTATCGAATCTCAAAACAGTAGTGATAATTTTTCATGAAATATTTGAATTATATTTATTAAGAAAATTTTAGCGGTGAAAAGGGCGCGTTTAAATGCACTCAACCCTTCACTGGTTCGAAGCCAACCGTTATTTTCTCTTATTAAAACTAACAGAAAGTCGCGATAGTGGTGTCGGTTTGCGTGTGCGCGTATTTGTGCGCGGATTGCAAACCAAAAGGACTAGAGTTGCCCTTTTTAGGCAACGATCACAACAAAAATTATCATCCGCCCATTTCCGGAAATCAGGAGGAACCTCTGTTTCTCTCTATCTCTCTAGGGGTGGTAGTGTAAGTCTAGTATAAGAGTAAGTAGGGCATTATCCCAAAATCTTTGTATTTTTAAACCTTTTTAATAAAGTGTTGTAATTAGGAAATTAAAGCTCAAATTCTCATTTTATGTCTGACGTATGCAAAATAAAAACAAATTTTAATGTTCTTTTAGCTAATTGAAATAAAAGGCAAGTACATACTACAATCTCAACAGCAGCAGCAAGGCCTCCAAGAGCCGCATCAAGGCGTCCAAGAGCCCAGCAGCAGCACGAAGCCCCTGGACCCAACGGCCAGGGCCCTCCTGCGGATCCAGAAGGATCCGGCATTCCGCAGGACAAAGAATGCCGGTTACTGGGACCGGCATAAGGCGCTGAAGGGCCTGTGCCACAAGTGCCGCCAACCGGGGCACAAGTATTTACATTGCCCCCTGTGGAACAAACCCCAACGCCCCAGAGAGGGGAATTGATTCTTTTATTTATTATTAAATCTGTTTTTTTGTTTTATTTAATTTAAATTTATATTAATTTGGTGTAAATATTAAAAGTAAATGGAAGTAAGGTTCTAGTTGTTTTATTTCGTTATCATAAGAACGGTAGCATGTAAATTAAGTGAAACCTACAGTCTGGCACCTGGGAATCGGTTGGCCAATGAATTGTCGTTTTGTTAACATTAAAGACAAATCAAAATATTACAGAGAGAGATGGTCAAGCTCCTGTTCGGCCCCCTTAGGCCTCATCTTGGGTGGGGGGAGTTGTGACGTGGTATTTTGCCACGCACAAAGATTGCTAATAAAGTCTTCAATTTTACTAAACCTCGAGCAGAGAATCATGCCCGAGGCTGTCTGTGACAGTGAAAGTCAGGGGTCAAGCGTAATGTGCTCTGGAGGCTCCTGACTGACTTATAATTATGTTTTTTTTTAAATTATCATATAAAGGATGTTAAATATTAGTTTACCTCAGGGAAGAGGTTAGACTCCCGGGGAACCTATTCCTATCTGCCAGAATAAGGGTTCCAACCATGCACAACACTGATTTTTATTTGTATTTCTTTTATTTTTCTTTTCAAGCACACGCGAGCACCACTAGATCACCGTCCGGTCGATGGCGATCAATACTCACGCCACGGCCGATGCTTCACCACGAGCGATGGAGGCCGTGTAGAGACACGGCACCACGACACGTCACCTCACCATGAAGAGGATCCTTTGTGCGTCAGGCGGATGTGAGTCCCGCCTGATCAAGAACACCAAGGAGAGGAGTTCGCCGTGGCTTTTTTGACAAGTTGTCAACATACTAACCTGTGCGAAGAGGTTAATTCCGGCAATCGCCACGTGGCGGCGCTAAAGAACGGCGTACCTTCGCCATTTGTGCTCGTGAATATGAACTCAGCGTAAGTGTCGGTAATATCGGGACGCTTTGTAAGCGCCAACTTTTTCCGGTTTCGCGAGCACGCCAGCAGATCTCGCCATATTTTTTCATTCTCTGTTCGGCGTTCAGAGTGGCAGGTGTGCCAAAGGGAAGAATCGAAAGCCCAGCTCAATTAATTAAAACTTCCAAGGATGCCGAGTCGAGGATACTGGCGGGGTCACCGAAGGATATCAGGTAGCTTTTAATCTTCTCTTCTCTGTGTTTTAGTTCACGATTATTTAATAGAAAGGAATTGTAAGCGTAATTTGTGTGCGAAGATAACACCTCGCCACAAAGATTCCAAGGCGGCAGCCTTTGGGTCAGCCTAGTTAGTTAAAGTAAAATTAGAGTTAGTGTTCGCGTGAATAGTTGATTCGAACTCATAAGGTCGCTTTAAGGGCACGGTTTCTTGCACCCACGAACAATAAAATTTCATTGTCGAACTATTAACTGTCCGTGATCGCGAGCAGCGACGCTGCTCCTTACCCCGCGCTCTCCGCGGTGATTACAGTGGTCCCTGTAGCTTCGGTTTCGAAGGTACAGGTTGACCCGTATGAGTGGGTCGGTCACTTCATATTTCGTATTTAAGTAGTTATTTTGGTTATTTTAAGGAAATAACCTGGCGCTCAACGCTGTACACTAGTCGAATTTAAGGCTAGTTCCGGTAATTCATATCAGATAGGGATAGGTTGCCCGGGGTGCAATATAAAGCCCCAAACTTTGTAAATACTACTGTTTTTAATAAATATTGTTTATCCGATACGTCACAAAAATAGTAGTCCATAATTATTTCAAAGAAAAGAAAATATAACCTAACCTCCTGGATTCTATCTTCTATCTTCAAAATCAAAAATAAGGTTACAATATATACGTGTGATCGCATGGAATTGATGTATGGTGTAGTCTGCCACCCACCCTAAGTAATCCAAATTCGTCCAGAAATGGCTTCAGCGATCTAATTTTGCTTGATTTCGCGAGTTCTCTTTTTCATGCCAAAGCATGAATCTGCTTGGAAAGATTCAGATTGCACTACCTTTAACAAGTGAATTTTTGTTCTTTCGATTTCTTGTGGTTTTATAAATCCTACATTAAGATTAGTATTCGGCTGTGTTAAATTATCCCCGACGCGAAAAAAATATTCGAGTACCCTACTTAGTATCATAAAGGACGAGAACCGTTCAAAAATACTAAAGTTTGGCTTCACCACAGTAGCCTGGTTTGAACTAAATTTTCAGTTTCCTGGTACGTTTTCAAGGTCGAAATTTGCAGAAATAGGCCAGCTACTACAATCATTTGATAACCATGCTGGTCCGTGTCACCAAAGTTCAGATATCAATAATTCAGCTGGATCGATTCCCTAGGAGATGGTGTTCGCAGGATTATCAGATGATGAGACGTGATTTTACGTTCCATCCTTCGTCGATTCTTGAATTTTGGTTGATTTCATGTTTAGTGAAGTAATCACCTTGGGAGTGAGATTTTGCACACAAGAGAATTAATGTAATGTCTCCACGATCATTTACTGACTGTATGTATATTGATTCACCGTACGCCTTCTCAGAAGCATCACTAAACCCATGCAACTCTATTGCAACTGAAGTGTCACACAGAATGAGTCTAGGAACAGTTATTTCGTTCAGGTTGTCCAGTTGGTTTCTAAAGTATACCCATTCGTTGTGAATTCCTTGAGGTACAGAGTTATTGGAATCCAGCTTCAATTTCCAGAGCCCTTGGAGAAGAATTTTTGCTCGTACAGTCGCAGGACTGACGAGACCGAGAGGATCAAAAATTTGAGAGATAAGAGAAAAAATTGTTCGTTTTGTCACCCTTTGTTGCTCATGAATTTTTACAGAATACTTGAATTGATCTGCACTTTAATTCCACAGTAGTCGTAATGTTTTAGGATCCTTATCTCCTTAAATCATTCTATCTTCATTCGACTGATCGTCTGTTAAGATAACTTGGTCGTTATTTGCCACCCATTTTCGCAACGAGAAGCCACCTGGTTCTAAAATCGACGTGATTTGATTTGTTGAGTTCTTGTTCTGTTTCGTTAATAATTACATTATTCACAGTTGGGTAACGTTCCTTATTTTCTTCTCCAAGTTGCCGTAGACAACGTGTAACTAGGTAGGATGCTGTTGCATTTCCATACGTCAATGTGTTTAGTTTATAGGTCTTAATTGGTTGAGAGCTGTCCAATATCCATAAGATTCGCTGTAGATTCCGTTGCTGCTTGTCAGTGAGGATACGTCGATACATTTTGGCAATATGCGCTGAAACTACAGATTTATATTTCCTAAATCGCAAGATTATAGAGAGAAGATCATCTGGAATCAACATCTTGGTCCAACATGCTGTACTTCATTAAATGATAGTCCTGATGTAGTTTTTGATGATTGTTTCTATTTCCGTGTCCAGAAGCGAGACACTTGTTACATAAATGAAAATTTCTAACTACATTTAATCGCTCTTTTACGGGAAGTTTCTTTAACTCGTTATATTTATAAAGAGCATGAGACTTCGTACATACAGCACACGTAAATTTTCTGTGGCCTCATGCGAAGCAAGATGGCTGTCTGATTTCTTATTGTAAGATAGATTATTTACATTCAATTTGCTTGGATGCAATCCTTGTCAATTCTTGTCAGTCCTTGTCAATTCACTTGCCTTTTTTTCTCATTTTCGTCTGGTATCAAAATCTAATTTTTTACTCATAAGATATATTAATAGGGTATCCCAGTGATCAGTGGGTTGGACTAATGCATTCAAGGCACGCAGATTACTATTTATATCATCTATAAATTTTGAAAGTGGAAATGAAAATACGTTTTTTTTTGGTGAAATCACTTTTATTGATCAGTATAATCTCCCATAAGATAAATACATTTGGTCCAACGGTCTTCCAACTTGTTTATCCCATCATGGAAGTGACTTTCTGCAAGGCCTGCAAAATACTCCTCTACGACGGCTATAACCTCTTCGTTTGATAAAAAATACTTCCCACGAAGGAATTTCTTGAGGTGTGGGAACAGCCAGAAGTCAGAGGGAGCTAAATCAGGCGAATAAGGTGGATGCTGCAACAATTCGTACTTTAATTCGGTTATTTTAGTGATGGTTTTTTGAGCTGTGTGAGCGGGTGCATTGTCTTGATGAAAAAGGATTTTTTTTTTCTGCAAACCGGGTCTTTTTTCACGAATTTTTGCATCCAATTGATCCAAAAGGTTACAATAATATTCAGAATTTATTGTTTTGCCAGTTTAGAGATAATCCACAAACAAAATCCCTTTTGCATCCCAAAAAACTGATGCTAACACCTTCTTCGCCGATTTCTGGACACGAACTCGCTTCGGTGCCGAAGTGTCTGGTTCACACCACTCCTTAGCCTCTTGTTTTGATTCAGGATCATGATGGAAGACACAAGTTTCATCCATAGTGATGAATCGACGCAAAAAATCCTTTTTATCCTTTCGAAAACGCTCCAAATGTTGCTCAGAAAGTCGCATTCGAACGTGTTTTTGTTCCATTGTGAGCGAATGCGGCACCCATTGTGCACAGAGATTTCTAAAACCCAAAACTTCACATAAAATATGACTCACACTGCCTAATGAGATGTCTAGGGCCTCTGAAAATCTCTCTCGGTCAATCGACGATCTTCCAAAACCATATCCTGTACTTTTGCTATGAATGCTGGTGTTGATGCACTTTTTGGGCGTCCTGGGCGTGGATCGTCTTCAACGCTTTTTCGACCACGTCTAAACTCTAAAACCCATCAAATGGCTTGTAAACAAACACTGAATTGACAGAGTGGAATGACACTTTGGGTATGTTCATATGAAAGATGAAATCTTAAAATGGCGTAGAAATTTTGGTTCTTCTACTGCTCTATAGATGTCGCTTTCAAAACTTTTTGAACAACCTAGTAACTTGATGGAGAATTAGCGCATTAGAATCCTCATATCGATCCGTTAGATATATCAATGCACTCTCATAATTTTAATCAGAAATTTTTAACAACTGAAGTACTCCTGCTGCATCCGCTTTAAGTGCTAGTTTTAAATAGTGGAATTTATTAATGTTTGGTATTTCTCTTTCTTGAACTATCGCTTGAAATGAATCATGAACTTTAATCCAATTATCGAAAGAGCCGTCAAATGTCGTTAACGATATTTTTGGTAAGCTATGACCCGTGTCGGTAGTAATTGTAATAGGAGAATGCGAACTAGGATCTAACGTTGGAGCTAACTGTTCTAAAGTACAAGCACCTATCGACGAACGAGTCTAATTCTGAATATGATCTCTTGCTAATCCCTTTTACTAGCCTCGGAATCATTTTTCGAAACTAATTCAATTAAAGTTGAAGAGAGTCACCTCGGACTTTATTAGCCCGCGATCGATAACTAGTTGGTCCAGTGATATCAAAGCAATTTTATTAAAGAAAGGAGAAAAAATTGAAACTGGAGACTCACTAGTAATTATAGTGCACTGCGAATCTGCTTCCAAAATGCTGCTATGTTCCACACACCCATGCGCATGAGATGACTATCCTCAAGTTCCTGACATGTGATAGGAGTGATTCAATTTCCAAAATCTATTGACAGGTCACAGTTTCAGCTAAATGACTGTTTATTAAAGGTTTAGTTCACAAGAATCATACAAATTTACAGGTGCAACACAGTTCAAGTTCAAATATTCACTGAGAACTTAAAGTTCAAAGTTCAAATGTTTGAATGACAAAATCATATAAAGGCACCCATCTTTATACAACACGTACAGTTTTTGTATTGAAAGTTCAGTCTTCAATTATTTATTGAATTATTAATCATTCATTTCCACGCAGACCCCTTGCTGGAATATATGTAGTAAATATATTTGGTTACCACTCACTTCACTGTACGAAAGTTCACAAAGATTTGATATCAATATCGAATAATGTATTTGTTAAAGGGATCAAAAATATTCACAAGGTCTGTAATGATCACCTACGCTCAACATAATTTCGTACATAATTTACTCCGTTAATTTCTCAAGTTTTCAGTTACATGAAAGTAAACAGTAATCAAAATCAGTTTGAAACGTTCACTGATCGTATGTCCATTTACAAGACAGAAATATTCTGTATACATTTCAATGAGTTTGGTTCATGTACTAAGTTGAAGTCTGACCGAGCCTAGCTAGCCCTTGGTGCCTTGCATCGGTGGCAGCAGTGTTCACAGATCGTGGATCCTAGCGACCCCCACCACTGACCTGTGTGGATCCTCACTAAAGCAAACACGGCGTGTCGGTGTATCTCCACTTCCTCGCTTCGTTTCCACGCTGTCGTTGGCTGTTGAGCTGAGATCAAGAATTATTTTTCTCTCGACTTCGTATGGAAGTGGCGCCAAGCAGACAAAAAATTTAAAATGAGAAAATATATAATTTCAGATATTACCCTTATTTATTAGATATTTTCAAAAACATTCATCTAAAATGAATATCTAAATATATTTTTTTGAACTTTAGAATGACTTAAACACTTGAAAAATAATTTTCTAGTGGAATTTAAAGTCAATAAATATTTAAACTTTCAAAACAAAATATCAATTAAAATATTTTTTATCTTTCTAAATTAACTGCTTCGATTAGAGAATGATGTGGAGCATATTTTATTTCAAGATATGATAAAATATGAGATTTAATTTTAAAAAATGGAGTGTTTGAATATTCAAACAATATCTAAATTTAAATACGAAATTATACAGAACGGTTTTTCTGGTATAAGGCGACATTGAATAAAATTTCATACACATGAAACACTTTAAAAAGTGTTTTGAAGAGTTTTTGAAACACCTGATACTTTTAAAATTTGAATTGCATTATGTGACTGTGAATAAAAGGTTTTAGTATTTAAAAAAACAAAATCATATCTAAATTTGCATATAAAATTACACCTTGCAATTTCTCTAACATTAAATAAATTTGAAAAATATGTGTCTCGAATAAAATTTTAGGTGTAATACGTAACATCTTTTACATGACAATTACAATATATACACTACCTTCGGAAATTACAGGTTCACCTCTAGTTTTAGCTATGATTGAAGTGTCTTAATTTTTATATTAACAAGTCATGTGAAAAATTTCACATATTTTAAAAGTATTTTCCAATTATTTTATTATTATGTTATTTATTAATTTTGCTCTATACTAAAGAAAGTTATTGTGCGATTTCGTGTGACAATTTAGGTATACTTTATGTATTTTTTGAATATTCAAACCCTACATATGCAACTATATACTTAAATTTCCATGTAAAAATGTAACGTATTTTATACATTTTTTCCAAATTATTATACTCCATAGTAACGGTTTGTCTGATTAGCTTCACACCAAATGAACCAATTTAATATCCAAACCCTTTCTTTACACATCATACACTACTATTGGAAATTAAAGGTTCACCTATTGATGTAGCTACTGTTACAGTAACTTAATTTTTATATTAAATAAATAAGAGATTAGTGACTAGAAGAAAGACCCCAGGCCTTGATAATGCCGATCGTGTCAAGGACATTGTGCGGAGCTTGTTTCCACACGTAGAGCCTTTCCAAAGACAGGACCAAACTTCCTGCCTAGTACAGCGCGAAGAACTCTTCACTCTCGAGGAACTACAGAGAGCGGTCGGGAGGCTTAAGGCAAATACAGTGCCGGGGTTCGACACGGTGCCAAACGAGATCCTCAAAGAGGTGATCGGGGTATACCCGGAGTGCTTCAACTCCTGTCTTCAGGAGGGAAGGTTCTTCATCGACTGGAAGAAGCAAAGGTTGGTCCTGCTGAGGAAGGGCAAAAAACCTTTAGAAGATGCCTCATCCTATAGACCTATCTGTTTATTGAATACAAAGGGGAAGCTTCAAGAGGAAATGATCCTACAAAGACTACAGGGTCACATGGTCGGCAAAAACGGTCTCTCGGAAAACTAGTTCGGGTTTCGGAAAGACAGGTCCACAGTTGACGTTATTTAGGCAGTGGTGGAAATCGCCACTAAGGCAAGAAGAGGAACTGGTAAGCGTAAGAGATTCTGCGCTTTGATCAGCATTGACATACGCAATGCGTTCAATACCGCGAGGTGGACCATCTGCATCGAGGCGATGGTGCAGAAAAAGATTCCAGACTACCTGTTGCGAATGATAGATGACTATCTGAGCGACAGGTGGGTAATATACGCGGGTGACAAGTGGTCTCTCAAAGAAGAGACGAAATGTGGCGCCCCTCAAGGATCAATGGAAGTCTGTGGGGGGCAATTCGTTGGTTCGATAGCAGATGCCTGAAAATGGCCCCTGAAAAGACCGAGACTTTGATGGTCACGGACAGGAAATCCTTCAAATACCCGAAGATCGTTCTCGGGGAACATGAAATTGAGTTGGAAAAAGAGCATTAAGTACTTGGGTGTGCAGTTGAATCGAAGGCTTAGCTTCGGCGAACACATGAAGATCACGACTACCAAAGCCATCCAATGTGGAGCCGCTCTAACTCTGCTCATGTCCAACATTGGTGGCCCCAGGGAAGCCAAGAGAAGACTGGTGGCGAGCGTGGTAAATTCGAAGCTGCTTTATGCAGCTCCGGTCTGGAGTTTAAGTTTTTTACTCTTACCTTTTTAGTGATGTATGCACAGACTTTTAATCAGAAAAATGAAATGCTTAATAGAAAGTCAAAATTTTCTTATTAATGCAATTAATCAAATTTATGAAGTAAAAACATTTTCAATTGATGCTTTCACTCAATTCTTTTGAATTGACTGATCTTGTAAAATTGTTGAAAGTTTTGAATACCGATAGAAGAAACTTTTAATGAAATTCTATTTCCATAAATGCTTAAAGTTTTATATAGACATATCAACTACAACATTCTCAAATTTTATAAATCAACTACTAAATTCAGAAAGTTTCGGATAAAAATCGTTCGAATTTTAAATTCAAGGACTTTTACACACTTTCAAGGCACATCGTTTTTCCTTTTGCAAAAATTTTTAAAACTTCTAATTTTTCAAGGAATTGGGAAGAAGTACATTTAAAAAAAAATTGTTTTCCCTACTTTCACTCACGCTAGCTTAACAAATTTTCAGAATTTTTCGATTTTATTAATATTGTATTAAGTGTCTACATTACCTGAAACTATCTACAGGAAAAAAATTGCTCAATCAGATTAATAGCCAAAATGTTACGAATGTTTTATATCGCAAACGAACGGTATGGAAGTCAAATTGGAGACCAGAACAAATAATAATAGTAACCTTCTTTTGTTTTCTTCTAAGATATACTTGATTCTCGCTTTATCTGTTATTTGAGAAGGCAAGAGTGTGGATTCTTCATATTTTTATCGTAATTCCTTATTGAAAACGGCAAAAGTAAGAATATTATATTATTATTTGGTGATACATGAGTGCTTTTACGTACGTTATTGTTTGATGCTTGTGGGTAAGTTCATTTTGTGAAACTTAATTTGTGTGCAGATTACAAATTATTCACTTTCGCTCAATTTTATCGACTTTTCATCTTATTAATTCGTTTCAAATAATTCTGTTTTCCTTCGTCGTATAATTTATTGTTTCCAATGAGTAATCCGGTTGACCCAAATTCGAGTGTTTTGAAGGACAGCCAAGTTCAAACGAATGTCAGCCCGCTAGAAAAATCATGAAAAATGCAAAAAACTTTCAGTTGGGATGGTTTGAGGAGTTTCCGTCGTGGAGAGAGTGGGTGGTTACATTAGCAGATGATTAGGATTAGTACATTTTTCGTAGAGCATAATTTACCATTCGCGATTTTATCAGAATTGATAGGACTTTTCCAAGATATGGAACCTTCGGTTTTAAAAGACGTTAGGTTGAGCCACACTAAAATGGTCCTAGTTGTAAATAACGTCGTATGTGCTGCTAAAACTGATCGCATGGCAAATATTTTACGTAAGCAATCATTTACAGTGTACGAAGACGAAACGATCGATCGTTTTGGAATTAGGAAATGACTATCGGAAAATTCCTAG
Organism: Diplolepis rosae; assembly: GCA_030998225.1. NCBI lineage: Eukaryota > Metazoa > Arthropoda > Insecta > Hymenoptera > Diplolepididae > Diplolepis > Diplolepis rosae. The sequence continues at coordinate 2,411,427 of JAPYXD010000687.1, read as the reverse complement.
TCATTCTGCAACTCGCTGGCTTGTCCGCTATCGATGCATAGATATTATAATAAAGAATTGCGAAGTTATTCTTCAGTATCTTACGGTCCTCGTATCTGAGAAGGTAGAGAAGACCAAAGACTTGTTAGGAAGAATGCAGAATCCTTCGACACTCGCATATTTCCTATTCTTGAAATTTACTTTGAATAAGTTCAACGTATACAATGCGACATTTCAAAGTCGCGAAACAATGGTTCAGGAACCCCAGCCATACTCGGATAAATTCTTCGTATGGATTCTTAGCAGTTATTTGAAAGAGGGTCTTCTTAAAACCCAATTTATTCTTTCAAATTATTAGAAATTTTAACTTTGCAGTTCCTAGTAATCAGAAGCCGCTTCGAGACATTGACGTTGGTAAGGAAACGCGAGAATATTTCCAGCAGCAACTTACAAACAAGAAGTTGCAAATAGTAAAAGTTGATCTATTTCTTCGTAATTGCTTGAAATTTTAGGTCACAGCAAGCGAAGAAATTCGCAATCGACTTCGTTTTGATGACATCTTTTTGTCTTGTGTTGCTGCTTTCCGGCCTCAAGTAACTTTCTATGCTGATAGAAGCGAAACTTTTCCCAGGGTCTGGAAAGTTTGTCAAGATTTAGGGTCGTTTGATAGAATAAGGGTACAAAAAGAGTGGGATTCTTTACTCAAAATCAGTCAGGAACTCAAAGAGAAGTGGTCGAATTTATCTCTTGACGAAATGTGGTCTAGTATCGGTGTATCTTCAACGAGTACAGGAGAAAAGCTTTTTCCAAATTTGACCTCAGTATTGAATCGTGTTCGGAGTCTTCCTCATTGACATGCTCAGGCGGAGCGATGTTTCTCCATGCTCACGGACGCGAAAACTCCCAAAAGAAATCGCCTAGGAAACAAGACGGTCAACTCAATTTGTGTTACTCGATCAGCCTTAAAGGCGAGAGCTGAAAAAGCCAGAACAACGAGCATCACTTTGAAGCATTTGCAAATAATGACCGAAAATCTGTATGAGATGGCAGAAAGTGATAGGGAAAGTGGTTTGTCGCTCTTCGCTCACAAAGGAGAGGATTAATTCTAATGGCCAAGGCATGGAGTTAATCAATTTCAAACCCCCTTCTTACTCACAAAATAATGGCATTTTATTTCTTATATCAGAGATACGTTCTGTATTGCTTTCTTCACGTGCCTCGGGTATGGAAATTTTTTAGTTTTGATTATCATTTTGTGAGTAAGAAAACATCCTGAATTAATCAAACTTCTTCATTATTTGATTTAAAACAAAACATTTTTGTTCGACGTATAGTGGCATTTGATAGAGGCAAGCCTGAAGTTATATTTGTAGCGCTTTTTACCATTTTGCTTCATTTTTTTCCTTTTTTCTGTTTGCTTGAAAGCAAAAACGCTTTTCGTTTCGTAGGACGTGGACTAGGTCTACAGGGGATACCACGTAAAAAAACGGGCCTTAAACTCTACCTCCGCGGTGGTGTGGAAAGGAGTTTTATTTCAAAATATTTGGAATTCTCTAAGAATCAACCAGCTTTTTTATTTTAATATTTGAAATGCGTTTTCTCTCTTTTATGTTTAGGGAAAAAACTAGATCTAAAAAAAGCAAAAAAACCTATTTCTCTAATTGCGTCCAAGATTAGAGCCGAATCTATGCAACCGATTGTTAAAGGTTTTGAAAGTTTTCGCTTTAATTTAGAAAGCAAGTCTTCATAGTATTTTACTAAGTAATGAAGTTTTTCTAAATCGATATGTATCATATTCAAATAATATTTAGAAATATTTATTAAAATATTCATCTCCAAAGTTTGTTTGATTAATGTACAGAGTACACTTTATATTTGAAATTTGTACAGCTTTTCAAAAAATCCGAAACTTTCTGAATTTAGTAGTTGATTTATAAAATTTGAGAATGTTGTAGTTGATATTTCTATATAAAGCTTTAAGCATTTATGGACATAGAATTTTATTAAAAGTTTCTTCTATCGGTATTCAAAACTTTCAACAATTTTACAAGATTAGTCAAATGCAAAATTTGACAGAGTATTTAATCAAAATATTTACACTTATTTTTTCAATATTTTCAAAAAAATTCGACTAAAATAATGATTAATAAGATTTTGTAAAATTGTGGAAATATTGGAATGCTGCAAGATTAAATTTTGAGTAAAATTTTCAATTAATGAATGTGTAAAGAATTGAGTGAAAGCATCAATTAAAAAATGTTTTTACTTCATAAATTTGATTAATTGCAGTAATAAGAAAATTTTGACTTTCTATAAGGCATTTCATTTTTCTGATTAAAAGTCTGTGCATACGTCACTAAAAAGGTAAGAGTAAAAGACTTCAAACTGCTTTTACCATCAATCTATGAATACGGATTTTAAACCGTAATTTAATGTGTCTTATTTTTATTGATAAAATATTTTTCACATAATTTTTTGCTTAAAGTAGCCGATTTACTCGATTAAAAATTGGTCAACTTGTATATTTCAAAATTCTATAATAAAAGTATTTTCATATTATGTTTTTGTATCCTATCAGTAGAATTTTAATTTTAAAATTGAGATTTCTCACAAAGAAGAAAGTTCGATTATCTTGTAGTACAAAAATCAACGCAAAATGTGCTAAGCAACTATATTTTCTGAAAATAAAAATACAAATTACAGATATTTTTTATTTTTATTTATGACGAGAAAACCATGATTTAAGGCAAAATTGTGTAAATGTAATTAAAGAGTGAGTTGATATCAACATAATTTCTCATTCTTGAATTAAATTTTCACAATTTTGCGCTAAATCTTCAATTTCCTTTTAATTTTATTTGAATATATTCTTTGTAACACATTTAAAGAACCTACGTATGCATGTATATGCATTAACACGTGCACACATAATAGTAGTTCATGCGCAGTGCTGTACGCGGCGCTAGTTGCTAACGGTCCACCACCTTTCCATTAGGTTTGCACGGCCTGGGTGCATTCGAATCTGCTTTATGCAGCTGCGGTCTGGGCTGGGGCCCTACAAAACCATGCTATCCAGAGGCGACTGTTCTGCCTTAAGGGAGTTACTTAGGATGAACAATTATTCGAAAAATACCAAAAACTGACTTTTTCCCATGCATTTTCCCATGCAAATTTCAAGTCCCAACAGGCACCATATAAAATCAAAATTTTGAAAAAAGAAAAAATAGGACCTTTATTTTTTTGGATTTCGTAATTTTTTGGGGGGATCGTTTGCATCTAGCATCAAAAAAATTTTTGCAATGCATTTTTGGACCACCCTAATGAGAAGTGTTGCTACTGCGATTCCCCTGTGGATAATGTGGAGCACACACTCTTCGTCTGCGCAAAGTGGAGCGGGGCAACGGAGACTGTTGGTCAGGCAGTGGGTGCCAAACTCACTCCAGAAATGATGGTCTGTCTGATGTCCAGTCTGAACGGATCACAGTGGGTCCACTCATATAGGAGAAAAGGGGAACGAATTATAATGTTTGCTATCAACAAGTGGTGGCGCTATTGTCGCTACCGATGTTATTTTTAAACTATTGTAACCATAGCAACCATATCATTGCCAGTTGAAATAATACAGCCGATGCTCATTTTGCTCTACTACCGTTCGAAGCACCTCAAGCGTCGGTGATATATTTATACATTTCAGGTTAACCCACTGACAAATTGTGATGCCCTGTCGTCGACAACGTTTTACTCAACTCCTTACTATTTCCTATGTAACGCTTATTGATATTCACTTTGGGTGAATTAGGTATTTATCAAATTCATTTTACCCGACTAGGATTGAATAAATATTCAAATGTCCTTAAGTCCCAAGTTTAATCGACAGAGTTGAGTAAAATTACTTCAACTATTTTTCTCCGTGTAATAGTACAGTATTTAACTTTTCATCGTGATTCATATTTAAAAATTCTTGATTTATTTTTATTCTTTCACAAATTAATTTCAATTTTAAATCATTTAAATCCATGAAATGGATTTCATATAATATATTTCAAAATTTTCCGCTCTTTAGAATACATCGGGTTGGGGGGACGGGGGTTTCGTTTGCATTGGTATTAGTTCTTGCTATCAAAAGTTGGCGGCGCTGATTCCCATTTTCACTTTTTTAAGTACCCTCCTAAAATACATGGTAGTGGCCGCACTGTGGAACGGATCTGGATGCTCATCGAGTCATTCATCACACTCACAGTGCGGCCACTACCATGTATTTTGGGAGGGTACTTAAAAAAGTGAAAATGAGCATCAGCACCGCCAAGTTTTGATAGCAAGAACTAATATCGACGCTTGAGGTGCTTCGAACGGTAGTTGAGTAAATGAGCATAAGCTGTATTATTTCAACGGGCAATGATATGATTGCTATGGTTACAACAGTTTAAAAATAACATCGGTAGCGACAATAGCGCCACCACTTGTTGAGAGCAAACATTATAATTCGTTCCACTTTTCTCCTATATGAGTGGACCCACTGTGGTCACACTTGTGATAAATACAAGAGAGATCGATGGGCTTACTGGGCTATGGTTTTACTCGAGTAACGAGTAAAACATAAATATTGTTACAGAACTTTTTTCGGTAACCAAAGACCGAAGTAGGTCACCTCAAAGGATTTTGATGTTCTAAAAATGAAACCATTGTCTAAATGTTTCCTATACGTTATGATTTTGAGATATCCGTACCTAAAAGTAAAAAAATTGCCTTTTAAAGCCATATTTGAAACAATATAATATAGGGAAAATTTGGATAGCGGATTCGTTTTGAAGACATCAAAATCCTTTGGGGTCACCTGGTTAATCTTCGGATACAAATTTTTTTCAGCCTGTGCTATTATTATTATATTGTTCATTGCTATTTTTGTATTTTTTATTTCTATTCTGGAATCGTCCTAGCTTGGAATGATTATATTAACCTGGATTCAAACATCGTTCATTATTATGATTTTTATTGTTATTATTATCATTTGAATCTCGTGTGGGGTTGCTAGTCCCCCATCGGGCGCCTCCCCACGTTGCGGATAGGGGAACGCCTCCCAGATATGGGTGGTACCGGGGAAATGAAATACCCGGGTCGGAAAAAAACTGGCTAGGGGAAGGAACCCCGAATACCAAACCAAAAATGGAAAAGTGTGTTAAAAACAACATACCCCAAGAGAGCACTAATCTCTCCACTGATTCCGATCAGGTGAAAGCCCCGATGGTCAGTGCCGGTCCCATGGATTTTTGGGGGGGACCAAACACACGCTAGACAGAATCAGGAGAACACAAATAGGGATGGACAAATGCACGCGCTCAAGATCAAAGTCCAAAATTCGGAATTAGAAATCTCTAAAGCACTACGAAGGGCAAAGGAGGTGATAGAGATCATGAAGTCGGCCTTGGAAAGACAGAGGAACGTCAGCTAGGACATTAAAAATGGGGTCACAGAGCTGGAAGAAAATCTGGACCTTATTCACTCGGAACAGGAAATTCTAAGGAAGGGACAAGAAGCATTGGCCGGCCTCCTTTGGACACAGGTTGGTTCAAAACGGCTGGAAACCCCAAAGACAACAGGGCCCTCAAACAAGAGGTTAGCAAGTAGCCCGGCTGAAAACCAGGCAGCTACACCAATCGGGAAAAAGAAGAAAATAGACGAACTGACACCTGCCCAATGGACAATAGTCGCAGGCAAAAAAAGAAAAAAAGCAGGAACCCAACAAAATGTCGATACTACTCCCCAAAGGGGGAATGGCAAAAACGGTGGACAGCATTCAGATGAACTCGTACCAGAACAACCGAATATGATCAGAATACTTCCAGGAAATCTTAACCGGAGTAGAACAGTTAACGACCTCCTGATGCAGCTGATTGGTGAAATGGAAGCTGACATGATAATTATCAGTGAGCAATACCAGGAAAGGGATAGCACAGCATGGTTTCCGGATTCCCTGGGTATAGCAGCTATTTGGATACCAAACCCAAAAAGAGTCCCAATTAACATGCACGGGTCTAAAAATGGCTTTGTGTGGGTGAAGAGCAAAGGCATCATGTATGTCAGCTGTTACCTCACCCCAAACGAGAGTATCATTGAGTTTCAGGAAAAGTTGGATCTCCTTGAAGACGCGATCCGCGAAGAAGAGGGTATGATACTGCTGGCTGGAGACCTCAACGCAAGAGCGGTGGAATGGGGGGCGCCACAACCTGACTCAAGAGGGAAGAGGATTCTTGAAATGGCAGCAAGAACAGGATTAGTGATGATAAACAAAGGTCAAAAGCCAACCTTTAGACGAACCGGGCAAAAGGGATCCATACCTGACATCACCTTGGCCTCAGAAAGCCTGGCCCCACTGATACAACGCTGGCATGTGATTGAAGACTATACCGGGAGCGACCACCAGTATATGAGCTTCACAGTCGGAAACGCGCCACAGAATGGAATAACTTCCCAAAGAAAATTAGGATGGAACACCACGAAAATGAACGAGGAACTGCTCAATAAAGTGATCACAGAAGGTAAGGAAGCCTTAATATCCCTATACAATAGAGGGGAACAAGCCATGAGAGTGGAAACCTTAGTGGATGCCACGATGCAACTCATCCACCGGGCCTGCGACGAATCAATGCCCCGGAAGATAGTACACAACAGAAGACGCACTAACTATTGGTGGACTGATAAAATAGCGGAGCTCCGGAGAAAATGCCTGCAGAGCAGAAGGAAAGCGACACGGGCAAGAAAAAAGAAGAGGTTTTCATACAGAACACAAACTGCTGCCCAACATCTAGAAAATAAAAAGGAACTGCGAAGAGCCATAAAAGAGAGCAAGAGACGGAGCTGGCTAAGCCTTACCGAGGACGTGAACAACGAACCTTGGGGACTAGGCTATAAAATAGTCACTCGAAAACTCGGAGCCCTTTCAGCAAGCCAAGCTATGAAACCAGCCGTGATGGATAATATTGTCAAAACACTATTTCCAACGCACCCGCTGCGGCCAGCTGACAACGCAGCTTATATAGATGGAGAAATATCACTCTTCACGAAAGAGGAGCTGTTAATGGCAGTCAACAGCCTACAAAACCGAAAAGCCCCAGGACCGGATGGAATCCCTTCTGAGGCATTAAAAGCAGTATTTCGTACCAGCCCGCTGGTGCTGCTTAACATCTATAACGCCCGCTTGGAAAGTGGAAATTTCCCTCCGATCTGGAAGATCAAGCCTCACCTCGCAGCAGCCATTCAGAAAGCTGGAGATCTCTCAACGAGGCAATATGGTTTTCGGAAAGGACGCTCCACGATCCAAGCAGTCCAGGAGATAGTGGAAACCGTACACGCAGTACAAAGAGGAAACCACCACTCGAGAATGATCGTCCCCCTGGCCGCGTTGGACGTTAGAAACGCCTTCAACTCGGCCAGGTGGGTCGATATGATTGGAGCGCTGAAACGGTTCAATGTTCCGAAATACTTGCTGCGCATCATCGAGAGCTATCTTTCGGACAGAGTGCTCACGTACGAGACTGGAGACGGCACCAAGAGCAGGCAAATAACAGCTGGAGCTGCCCAGGGGTCTATCCTAGGGCCTGACCTCTGGAACAGATCATACGACGACATCCTACGTATGGATATGCCAGAAGGCACCTATCTGTCAGGGTATGCGGATCATATCGTTGCTGTTATCGCCGCACGCGACACGGAGAAAATACAGTGGAAGCTCAATCAGGTCATGCGACTTGTGAACGGTTGGATGCAGAGCCATGGCCTTGAACTGGCAATGCAGAAGACTGAACTGACACTGATAACTGGAAAACGGATACTCAACGTAATTACGATGCAGGTGGCGAAGGAGGAGATCAAGACTAAGATGGCCTTGAAACATCTGGGCATTATGATGGACACAAAACTGACGTTTTTGGATCACATAAGGATAGCGTTGGACAAAGCCGCAACAGTGACAACGGCACTCAGCAGGCTTATGGCAAATGTCAACGGCCCGAGATCAGGAAAGCGACGATTACTGATGACAGTTGCCCAGTCCATACTCCTCCATGGAAGTCAAGTGTGGGCTGACGCTCTCAAGCAGAAAACCTACAGAAAGAGGATATCAGGAGTTCAATATCGGGGAGCACTAAGGATCGCCTGCTCTTACCGCACTGTCTCGGAGCCTGCAGTTCTCGTGATTGCAGGAGTGATACCTGTAGACATACTGGCCTTTGAGCGGAAGAGTATCTTCGAAAAAACACCGGAAAACGGGAAAGTGATGGATACTTTCAAGCCTACCTACACAGGATAGGCAAAGTACCAAGCGCAAGCTGTATTCAATGCGGTACCGATGCCGACGAAGCAGAGCATACTTTCTTTAAGTGCGAACGCTGGGCAGGACTTCGAGCCAAGCTAGCTACAGAAGTGGGAGATGTAACACCTGACAACGTTATCAAGATAATGCTTGACAGCGAAAAACACTGGGAGGTTATTTCCACGTATGTGGAGGAGATACTGCGCCAGAAGAAGAAAGAAGAAATCCAGGTGGCCCGCACACCATGATTCTCCTCTGACAAAAAAAAAAAAAAAAAAAATTATCATTTAAATATCCAGAAAAATTATTGTTGTGGTTGTTGTACTGCGTAGAGATACAAGCTGATTTTTGGCTGTAGCTATGGCCATTTTTTCTTTTATTATTATGAGATTATCGTGATTTATTACTTTTTTCAATTTCATCGTCGTCCCTATCGTTGTTACTGATTGGAGAGTTGTTTAGCTTGACAACGTTTAATAACTTTTGGGATGGACCCTAAAGGGGTGTTTAGTATTGACGTTTGGTCATTATAAATTCACAAATTCTTGTAATCAAGTGTTTGTCTTGAAACAATTATTTATTGTTGATTCTTTTATAAAATGTTTGTTTAAAAAGAATATACATAGACATAAATTTCTTAATGAATAAAGTAAAGTTAGCAAAAATTAAATTAAATTTTTTTATTGAATCTTATCTAATTACTAACTTTGATTAATAATACAAATAGAATAATTTTTTTAGTTTTTAGTAGATGTATATATATAAGTCGATCAAGTTGTGGGTTAGAAAAAATAATTGAAACACTCAACCATAATTTGTCATGAGCGACGTTTTGTTCGCTTGGTTCGCCAACCTCATCAGGCTATATTTAAATGATAAAGTTCATATAAATTCGAAATCACAATAAGTTTTACAACATTTTACAAAACAGTGAAAAAAAAAACACTTTCTAAAGAGTCACAAACAAATTTTACCTTAAAATTGAAGTCTTTACATTTAAAACATTTAGTCAATTATTAAAATCTAATTTAATTAGTCACATTGTTACGTCCCGAAGTGAAATATTAAACTAACTATTCGTAATTTTGTTTCCTTATTTATAAGACAGAGGACACTAATATTAATAAACTACCACTAACTTAAACTTGTATATTATACAAATGAGTATTCATACGTTAAATAATAATTTTTAAAAAAAACCAGAATTCGTAATTTACAACTCTTCAGAAGTGGAAAGTAGTTAGAATTTAACGTATGAATATCATCTTTTTTATTTATGCTATTTTTATGACATTTAATATGAATCATTTCTGATATAAGTCTCTTTTTATAAATAATTTCGGAATCTACCAGAACAGTCCTATTCCAATCAAATTCATGTCTAAAATTAATTTGATGCTGACAAACAACGGATTCGTTATTTTTATTATTAATATGTTCCTTTATACGTGTCTTTATAGTTCTTTTTGTTTCACCGATATAACACGCTTCGCAATCTTTGCAACGAATTTTATAAACATTTTTTTATGGTTGAGTGTTTCAATTATTTTTTCTAACCCACAACTTGATCGACTTATATATATATACATCTACTAAATACACATCATGGAGGGTGATAATTCTATAATATTCACAATTTTTTTAGTTCTTCATCAGGAAATGGAATAATATGAAAATATAATATTATCAGATATGCAAATACAGAATCGCTCAATACAATTTTTTTCTTTACCAACTGCATGTGCCTTTTTTGTGAAAGGAAATTATATATTTTATATTATAATAAATTTTATATTATATTATTTCATAACAAGAAACAAGAATACATATACATATGGTGTGTTCCATGGCAAATCAGACGGGTTCAGGACTCTATTTTTCCGATTTACTTGAAATTTTAAAGATTGATAGACTAACATAAATAATGAAGAAACCCAAAATTTGAGATTATTTCGTGCATTATTTGAAAAGTTATGGAATAAACTAAAAAGATATATTATTTTTGTTCTTTCTCAATTATTTGAAAACTGAAATGAGGAAGAATTCTGAAAAAGATTTCAAAAACGTATTATTAAATGGACGATCTAGTAGCATTTTTCATAAAAATGTATGCTCCAAATTTAATAACAAATTTTTTTTTTCAAACAAATTGATTTTTTGTAGAAACGCCATTTTTGGAAAATCTAAAAAAATTTACAGTCATAGCCTGAAGTATCACGCAAATTTTAGGTATATAATTAAGGTGCGCACTCGACAATTGAGCGAAATATGAATTTTTTTCTGAAGTGAAGCACGTGGAATCACGATCTTTGATCGACGGCGTCGAGCACAACTTCCACTAATAATTTTTTTTATTATCATGAAAATAAATTAGTTCGCAAGAAATTCACGAGAGTTTATTTTCCAAGAACAGTTGACATGATTTAACAAAAAAAGGAAACATTGTTGTAATCCATACAAAAACAAAAACCGTAAGTGAATATTACGTGATTTTTCACTCTCGATACAGATTAAAATATATTGAAATCATCACGTGCTGATCTATAAACAATCTATCGAACCTGGGCTTAAAATTCATTTTCCTCTTAATAAATTATACTCGCAGCTTCGAATGCAAGCAGTTTGAGGGCATTCCCAAAGCATTTTCTCAGTAAATTCAAAGAAGTTGAAAAAAATACACTCCTTTGCAACGCATGCAGGATAAGAGTTATGAAAGATTTAGTTTTAGAAGAAGGATGGAAAAGAATAAGATTTGTTCCGCCTAGCATTTATATTTTCTTTCTTAATTGTTAAAGTTATCAGAAATCGGCGAATGACTCGCAAAATCTGTCTTCTCACGGCCTCCAGGTACCTTCTGATTCCAAAAATCCTTCGAAGACAATAATATTGACGAAAAATCAGAGTCCTTGCAATCCCTCACATTCACATCAACGTACAATTCAAAAACTCACTCTCCGTACTTTCTCAAGTAAAAAATTTCTTCGTTGATTTTTTACGAACAAATTTCTTATTATGATAATAAAAAAAATTATTTTTTCAATAATTTATGTATAATCATAAATCTCATTACAGTATTAATATGTTATGAGCATAAAGCGATCATAAAGCAATAAATAATCACTTCGACGGCGTTGATCGAAGATCGTGATTCCACGCGCTTCACTTTACGAAAAAATTATACCTATATATAACTAAAATTTTCGTAATACTTGGGGCTATCACTATGAATTTTTTCAGATTTTTTAAAAATGGCGTTTTTTCAAAAAATCAATTTGTTTGAAAAAAAAATTTTTGTTATTAAATTTGGAGCAAACATTTTTCTGAAAATTTCTACTACATCGGCCATTTAAGGTAGTTGTGCCAAAAATCAGGTCTCTGGAAAAAAAAGTTTTTCTACACTGATAGAAAGGAATGGCTGTTACAACGATATTTATGATTAATTTAACCTTACCTTATTGCTGGCATAGATACAGCAATATGAGATTTGTATTTTAACCATCCGATTATAACTGAATAAATATGAACGAATCAACCATATTATTGGTTGCTATGGAAAAATGTATTGTTCGCCTTCCCATATTATATTTCTGATTCGACCAGTTTCACTTACAATATTTTGATTTCTGTACAGTAAAACCCCGTTTATCGCAACACCTTCCAATCAAATGCCTCCCGTTTATCGCAAAAACGGAGGGGTTCCCACTTCTTCGCCACCAGCTTGAACAACTGATTATCAGCACATGCGCCTAAACGAATAGTTTCACGCGCTTTCGGCGTTTATCATTGTTTACAGTCGTGTTCCAATAACCTCAAATGCGTTTTTTTATTGTCATTATATGTGCAATTATAAATGAGTGAAAACGTGGAACCGAACGATGGTACGTAAACGACTAGTACAAACAATACATTTTAATTACTTTAAAGCTTACATATTTCTCTCATAATTTTCGAATGCAAGATTGAATTTTTTTCAGTAGAAATATTCCCGCATTTTGTAAAACAATTGATTCGCAATTGGTAAAGCGATTGCTGTACTAGACACAATTCATGCTATAATTTGTCATAATATTATACATTGAAATGTGAAAAATTTATATATTTTTCTGTTACATATAAAACACAAATATGTAGCAATATATACATAAACGATAGTTTCATATCATATAAACGATATATTTCATATCTCCCTAATATACGAAAATTCATATAAATATATGCATCACAAATTTAAAAGTGAGGGGTATTCCCGCCTATCCTTAAGAATCACATGACCACTCCTTCTACTTATAAGAGGGAGAAAAAAATGGTAAAGTTTATTGCGATAAACGGGAGAGACAAGTTGCAATAAACGGGTGTTGCGATAAATGGGGTTTTACTGTATTTAACATCCTGCGTTGTTCAGAGAGACATATTATTTTATAAATACAATTATAAATGCCCAACCTACAACTGAATGGCTAAAACTCCCGAACCATTTCTATCAGTGTATGATTTCAAGACTGGAAATTATATCATCAGCCGTGTCATATGTAAGGAAAGACTCTCTTTTTAATGAAAAAATTTTAAAATTACGAAAAATAATTTTTTAATAATGTTTTTTGTAATAGGATTTTTCCTTACTATCGCTTCTTACCAATTTTTTAAAAATGATTGAAGTTTCTTAAATCATATCCATCATATTGTCATAACAACCATTGTACTTCACCAAATCTGTTTTTAAATTGATAGAATATGCTCCCTCTCTTTTTATATATAACGTCTCCATAAATTCTCTTTTTCCCTTATTATTTTCCGAGTGCAAAATCTCAACATTACTCCAGTCAAAGTCATGATCAGCGTATTCTTTTCTATGATCAGATAAAACATTATGGTAAGTACACTGTAAAAAAAAAGTTTTAATTTAAGTCTAAAAATCGGCTAACTTTAAGATGTAATAAAAACTAGACCATTAGAGAAGGACAGACTTATGCGCTTATACACAAGGTGGCTAAATTTAAGCCAAAATCTTCCATTAGACATAACAAATTTAAGACTTTTTTTTTCTGTGTACACTTTCTCCCAAGATTCTTTTTGTGTTCTTCTACTCTAGTATTCAGAACTCTGCCTGTTTGTCCCACATAAGTCACTTTGCACTTTTTAAAAATCAATTTATATACCACACCACTTTTTTCAAATCTATTCAAAACGTCTTTACACAAAATTATAAGTCCTTCCATCCCAAATGGTATTCTAAAAATTGTATGGACACTACATACATTCATTTCTCACAGAAATAAGAATGTTATTCACGAAATTTTGTTAGACAAATAATATAATATTATAACTTTGACACAAGCTTCATAACATTATTTTCTAGGGAAGTACGAACGATTTTTTTGAGAAATTGAAAACTTTTGGTTTTATGACCGAATTTTCATGATTTTCTTTACAAACTTCCACCAATTTCTTAAAATTTAATATTATTGAAAACCCCTTTGTAGTTCCCTTGTTTTTAGTTCAAATATCAAGAAAAAATTTGATTTTTGCGTTTCAGGTCAGTGGCGAAGACAAAAAGTTGTTGGCAGTCGAGACATCTCTGAAAATTCCTGTGAGGGTCATTGGTGTATAGACACGCCATTTTGTTTATAAATACTCTGTAACAATTAATTGATGTTCTCAAAAATATGTATAATGAAGCCTAATTATTAGATTTGGTATCAAATATAAAGTTTCTTTGAAAATAAATTCCAAAAATGACCTCCGAAAACGGTGATCTACATAGGTGTTACCCCTTGAGCTCACACGGTGCATTTAAAGAGCATTTAAAGCATTTAAATTTAACTAATGTTTTGATGGTTTATTAAACATTCAAATGATGTTTATAATTAAAAAATTATAATAAAAGTTTATTTAAAATAATAATCATGGAATTATTAACTAAGTGTGCAAAATAAGGTACAAATAATAAAATAATGCGCTAGCTTATGTAAAGTGCGGAAGATAAATAAAGGGTTTCCCAATAAGGGTGATATGTTTTGAAATTGAAAAAAAACACTGAATATTCATTCGGAATTGATCGAAATCTTTTTTATTATATTGGATATTCTATGCCATTTATGATTTAAACAATATATCGGCCAAATGTCCCCCGAGACTTGAGCCAAAAATGCGCCTCATCAGAAAAGATGATTTTTTGATGAAAATTGGGATAATTTTCAATTGATTCCAGAGCCCAATCCGCGAACTCTCGACGCAAACGATGGTCATTAGGCTTCAGTTCTTGGGCCAGAATCATCTTATAGGGATGCAGGCCAAGATCCAATCGCAAAATACGCCAGGTAGTCATCCTGGACAGGCCCAATTCCTGAGATCGGCGTGGCACGGCCAATTCACGATTTTCCTCGATACTGGCCTGTACGGCGGCTATATTCTGTGTAGAACGTGCGGTACGCATACGATTTTTAGGCTTAGTATCCAATAGAGTAAATTCACTCTCCAACTTATCGATTATTCGACGAATTGAGAGCGCGGATGGAGCAGAATGACGACCATATTTTGCACGATATGCTCTTTGAACACCGACAAAACTTCTCGAATTTTGATAAAATAATTGGACAATTTCCAAACGTTGTGGAAGCGTGAAACTACTCATGATTAAATGGCAAACCTTACTGATGACAACTGACAGCAGACGTCAAAAATTTCAGTTCAAATGAGCCCGATAGGGACATTCAAAATCATATCACCCCTATTGGGAAACCCTTTACTACACGGAGAAAAATAGTTGAAGTAATTTTACTCAACTCTGTCGATTAAACTTGGGACATAAGGACATTTGAACATCTATTAAATCCTAGTCGGGTAAAATTAATTTGATATATACCTAATTCACCCGAAGTGAATAACAATAAGCGGTAAATAGGGAATAGTAAGGAGTTGAGTAAAACGTTATCGACGACAGGGCACCAACATGTGTCAGTGGGTTAACATATAATGTATAAATATATCACCGACGCTTGAGGTACTTCAAATCGTAGTTGGGTAAAATGAACATCGGGCGTATTATTTGAACTGGCAACGGTATGGTTCTCTCAAATAAAAAAAAATTCTTACCTCGAGCCTGCCAATAGTCATCCGGTACATACATAAACAACTTACAAATACATTCACACCATTCAGACGTAGCCAATCACATTTCAAATTACAAATACATTTAAACATATAACCTTACATATATAAACCTAATAACTACACTTATATATAGTACGATACGCTTTCGTCGAATCACGCACACGCTCGCTTACAATGCTGAGATATAAAATTTGGAACTTTCTTATATAGTGACTGCCTGAGTTATTCAGAGCTTGTGAGAGTAAGTGCCGTCAATAAAATTTTTGAGCCTTACTCAAGTAAAAATAAATCAACTTTTTTCATAAATGATTAATAAAATATTTTTAAAAATTAATATAATTAATCAATTATTATAACTATGATGATTAATATATATAATATAATTATTACATTACATTTAGTATACATTTTTATTATTATGACGTATGAAGTTTAGTGAAACTAAATTTTCAAATGTACATTAAAAAATTGTATTATTATTAAGAAGTATCTTGTATAAAAACATTTAAAAGAAGGTTCTTTTATTTTCTGTGTTTTATATTTTCAAAATATCGATTTTACATTTGCGAATTCCAAATTATTATTCTGTCTGAGTAATTTATGTGATATTTCATATTTTATGTAATACACTTATCGAGTTTTTTTTGTTTAAATTTTCATAATATCAATTTAATTTTAAGAATTAAAGTTTTTGAAATTAAAAATTTTTTATGTGTGCCCAAGGCGCAGATTACTTTCATTCGTTCCTGCGTGAATAGATGTAGCTGTTGGAATAAATCTTGCGATTCACGGTTTACTCAACTCTAGATTGAAGCGTAGACTAGAATGAACGGAAAGCTCTACTATTTTTGTGATTTAATAAAAGATTGGTTTTTTATAGTTATATTACGAGTAATAATATATATATTTAAAAAATGTTAATGCACGCTTTCCTACTTCACCCTACACTTCTGAATTTTACTCAACTTTGATTCATTTTCGAACATTTAATATATCACGAATAAATACAGTGATACTAAATAACTTCTAACTTGTCCTTATGTCCCAAATTTCATCGGAAGTTGAGTAAAATTACTTCAACTATTTTTCTCCGTGTATTATTTCCATATAAACTTAGGGTAATTTATTTTCTTATAATACGCCGGGTACACAAATTTTATTGACCTTTAAAGTTACAGTACTATTAATTATAAGTCTTTTTAGGGATTGAATCACATCTGTTTAGCTTTAATAGCTTTGTATTACGCCTATAAAATGATTTATAGTGTAAGGTGTCCTCTACTTAACAGATTAATGCTTTTATTTTTAAAATATGCCAAATTCTCTTAATATAATATAATTATGTTTTTCAACATAACAGTAAACATAATTTTGAGATTTACTTGTGTTAAACGTGAAATAATTTTTCTTTGAAGCACCTGCTTTGTCTTTTTAAGAAGTAAATCACGTGTATTTAGCTTTTTATTACGTCTGTAAAATTATTTATAGTGTCAAGTGTCCTCTCCCTTACTGAAAGAAACTACTGGGAAAAAATTACTGGCATAATGACTGAGAAAACCACTGGGAATCACCAGTAATATTTTCGCGACTACTAAGAAAATTGTTGGAAGAATTACCAGGAGAATTACTGGTTCAGTAGTGATTCCAGTAATTCTTCCAGTGATTATCTTAGTAGTCACGAAAATATTACTGGTAATTCCCAGAAGTTCCCACTTTCTAAATCTAAATCAGTCAAAATCCACTGATGACCAGTGAGATTCAACTGATTTAAATAGCTAAAAAAAGGTTACTTTAAATCAGTTAAATTTCACTGATCATCAGTAAAAATCAACTGATTTAACAGTGAAAAATATTTTTTTCACTGCTTTAATGAGTGAAAAGCAACTGTTATAACGGAAAAAAAAAATTTTTTCACTGATGAATCAGTTAAAAGCCAAATCACTGATTCATTTAGTGAAAATTAGAATTATTCGGATTTAGAAAGCATATTTATTGAACGTACGTGCTGACATGGTTAGAATGTCCCCTGCAACCGAACTTAGAACAGAATCGAATGGATTGCACCTCCTCCAGGTTAGAGCATCTAATTTTGCAATCCCTCTACACAAAAAAGACTTTGAGAACACACCTTTTTATTCATTGAAAGTAGACAGTTCAAAGGAAACGTCAACACTTCGATCACTTTCCTCGACATACTTGTAAGCAAGTCGATTCATTATAATTTCAGTTCCTCAAGCTTTTTCATTTGGACTCAAGAACTTTTCATATGCAAGTGCATCTCGGTTCAAATTCGAGCTAATGAACTTCGGATCCAACATATGCACAGCAAAGTGGATCTCTGCTTTTTAATTTTACAAGAACAGGGTGACCGTTTTCATCGATTAAAATAATTCCCGGTCATTTACCGGTCATTTCCCGGTCATCGAAAATTTTTTCCCGGTCATTAAAAAAATAGTTTCCAATGAATAACAGTTAATGCGATGAGTTTTCAAAGTTCTAAAATATTTTTTATTTAATAGTTTGAACATCAATACTGAACATACATAGGTTTTGAACCTAATATAAATATCTTAATTGCAGTTAATGTAATGAGATCATAGAGTGTTATTGTTGAACGAAATATATTTCTCTTGATCTCCTAGCCGAAAGTACGGTCCTCCTGGTCGCATTTCACTACAGAAACAACGACTTTTGTGGCTTTTTTTTGTTTTTTGTGACGTAGTAATGTCGCTCAATTCATTGTATAATTCGTTTGTTCAAATTGTTTAATTCATCTGTATGTATGTGTATTTAATGTTAATTCATGCAATTGCACGAAAGAGTAACTCTTAAAATGAAAAACAAAAAATTTATGTACACGGTTTATTTTATATTAATAATTATATTCATAAAAGTAATAATTATTATTCTAATAAGATTAGTATTACTAGATACGTGATGTTCACGTTACTGTTGATCAATATTAATATTGTTATCTAAGAATAAATTTTCTCTGGTATTTGTTAATTTAAAAAAAAAAATTGATCTTCAATTTTTTTTTGCAGTTATTGTATGATTGCATTTTATTTTAAATTTGTTTCTAATTCCGTTGCTCAACAAACGGGATTCAACAGAATGGATCAATCAACTCCCGTCGATGAATTTGATAGCCCGCAGCCAGAGAGGTATAAAAACACCTGAAGGCTGCTTCACACTTCTGCACTTAAGTTGCTTGCTCTCTTTGCACATACAAGACGGGAATTTCGAAATGCATAATATAATATATAAGTAAATCACTTTATGTAACATATTTAAAACAAATTAAAATTTTTATTAAAAATTTAAAAAAATTCCCGGTCAACAAAAAAATTTCCGGTCATTTCCCGTTTTCTCCAGGTCACAGAAAATTCCCGGTCATTTCCCGGTTTTCCCGGTTTACCGGTCAAGCGGCCGCCCTGAAGAATCTTTTTTCCTTCTCTTCAGATACAGGTGATTCTGGAATCCTTTCTTTCAATGCAGTTTTTATTTCTGAGTAAGCTTTTGGGACTAAGCTTTAAGTATTGTAGTCGCCTTCTAGAATAGTAATCCATTTCAAAATAGGCGCGATTATTTCATGGAGGCTTAGTAAACCACACCAGAAGCCTTTATCAAGGATATTTCTTTCAACATCTTGCTTCAAAATTACCCCATCTGCTATAACGAGTCTTTTAAGAACATTTTTATTATACAGTAGGCTTTCTGCGCAGTAAATGATAGAGCCCCATCTACTTTTCCCTGGAAGTTTTAGGGGAATTTTTTTATTCATTTTCTGTGATGTCATCCGCTGCAATATCATCTCGAATATTTGTAAACGTTGCTTTCGAAAGGTGGGAACCATTTACTTCCTTCACAATCTCCTTTGCGCCTTGTTTCGCTAATAATTTTATATAATAAAGAAGTTTGAAGAATTATTACAATGCTAAATTTTTAAATGATGATTTTTTAAATAAATTAATTACTAAATTCTAAATTATTAAATATAAGAATTTCATTATTTCTGAAGCTTGCGTCAAAATTTCCAAAGTAATAAAAACTATGCGTATCTAAAAAACTAACACTGATAACTGCGCATCGTGCCAGTAAAAATTCCACAAGACTTTCAAGCGCAGTCCAAGAATTTTTCTTTGACTTGTATAGCAGGTACTTATCTCTTTCTAATCAAATTATTCGATCCAAACTCTTTTAAAACCTGCAGCACTTTTTAGAAGAAGTATTTGCATTTCTATAATTTTTTCAGAAACTATACAATAAAATTTGAAAGAATTTCGTTCTTTAACTGTGCTTCAATTAATCTAGGACATTCTTTCTTTTTTTCGATAAATTTCTAAGCTTCTTTATAAAAAGTATATAGGAACTTTGCAATAATTTGTCTTGACCAAAAGTCGAGGACTGTCAAGTAAATTTCACAGTACTTATTTGTTCCATGTACAGCATCAACTGAATTTCCCAGTACTTATAAACGAACTGTTTTATATAAATTTGAAAAACTATCGGAAATTAAAATCCACAACTTTTCAGCAATGATTCTTAAACTTTCAAACTTGAAAAATATTTTTTAAAGTTAAATTATATTGGGTTGGCAACAAAGTCATTTCGCTTTTTTCCGCTAGATGACTTTAGTCGTCCGAAGTCGTTCTTGTCCATTGCAAACTTCAGACCGAATATGGTATTTGACAGCTGACGTTTTATAAATTATTCAGTAAATAAAAGTTTCAAGTTTTTTTGTTTATTTATTGTTTTGCATTAATTTAAAATGGAGATTCCAGACGGTCATTCTCGTCAAATTTTACTTTATTATTTCCGAAAAGGTAAACGCAATGCAAGCTCGGAAAAAGTTGTATGATGTTTATGGTGCAAAATCTTTAATAGAACGCCAGTGCCAGAATTGCCAATGCCAGATCATGAAGCAAGCGAAATGAGCCTGTAAAATCGAAATCAAAAACCGATATCCACCAAAAGAAGGTTATGCTGAGTGTTTGGTGGGATTTCAAAGGCATTGTTTACTTTGAGCTGCTTCCAAGGAACCAAACTATCAATCCGAATGTCTACTGTCGCCAGCTAATGAAATTGGTCAAAGAACTCTAGAAAAATTGGCCAGAAATGGCAACTCGTAAAGGCGTCATCTTCCATCAAGATAACGTCAGACCACATACATATTTGGTCACTCGCAAAAAATTATTGGAGTTAAGCTGGGAAGTGATGCCTCATCCGCCGTATAGTCCTGACCTTGTAACATCCGATTATCATTTATTCCGTTCACTTCAAAACATTCGATTCAAATGAGGCTGTCAAAAATGAGTTGATTCAGTTTTTTGGCTCCAAGAAGCAAACTTTTCACGAGAGCGGAATTATGAAACCGACTGAAAGATGGCAAGAGGTCATCGAAAAAAATGGTCAATACATAATTGATTAATGTTTGTTATTTGTATTAATAAATCTGCTTTGAAAATCATTCAAAAAAACAAAATGACTTTGTTGACAACCCAATAGTTAACACGTAGTTTGCTTTTGTCACGCTGTTTGACTGTCATCTTTCCTTGGTGACACGAAGATCCGTCATATTACATATATATTTATATATATGGTGTGTTCCATGGCAAATCGGACGGGTTCAGGACTCCATGTTTCCGATTTATTAGAAATTTTAAGGATTGATAGACTAACATAAATAATGAAGAAACCCAAAATTTGAGATTATTTCATGCATTATTTAAAAAGTTATGGGATAAACAAAACAAAAAAATGTTTTTATTCTTTTTCAATTATTTAAAAACTGAAACTAGGAAAAATTCTAAAAAAAATTACACAAACGTATCATTAGATGGCCGATGTAGTCGTATTTTTTGGGAAAATTTTTACTTCAAAATTAACAATAAAAAAAATGTTTTTCTGAAACAAATTGATTTTTTGAAAAAACGCTATCTTTGAAAAATCTGAAAAAATTCATAGTGATATCCCCGAGTATTATGCAAATTTTAGGTAATTAATTAAGGTACGCACTCGAAAATTGCGCGAAATATGAATTTTTTTGTAAAGTGATTCGCGTTGAATCACGATCTACGATCGACGGCGTCGAGCGCGACTTCCACTAATACTCTATTACTGTCTACTTTTTCGAGAACGTCATTATCAAAAAGTGATAAGAAGTGATTATGCATTGCTTATATTATGTACATGTTAATATTAATAAATTATGTTCACATGAATTTGCTTCTTACCACTTTCAGAAGTGCCAAAGATAATTCGAAAACCGGCAATTTCGTCGTTACTCTGGATTTTTCAGAAAATTTCGCGTTTGTTGTTCAGAAAGCCGTTCAAGGTTTCCACTGGAATAATAATCAGGCAACGGTTCATCCATTTGTTATTTATTACAAAAATATTAAAGCTAATAAAATAGAACATGTATCTTATGTTGGCATATCGGATTGCCTCAACTATGACACAATTGCAGTACACTTGATTACAAAAAAATTGGTTGCATCTTTGAAAAAAAATTTCACAGTAGTTAACAGAATTAAATATTTTTCTGATGGAGCACATCAACAGTACAAGAACAAAATAAATTTTATCAATTTATCGCATCACTTAATAAATTTTAGAGTTGCGGGTGAACGGCATTTTTATGCAACAGGTCATGGAAAAGGAGCCTGCGATGGTGTCGGAGGCACTTTAAAACGGATAGCTAGACGATCCTGTTTAAAATCTGGCATCAAAAACGAAATTTTGACCGCTCAAAAACTTTATGAGTGGGCAGTAGAAAATTTGAAAAACTTGAATGTCTTTTTATGTTTAAGGAGCGTTTACGAAAGTGCAGATGAGTTCTTGAAAATTAGGTTTGCGAAATGTAAAACAATTAAAGGAACACTTTCCATTCACTCTGCATCGCCCGTTGATAATAAAACTCTCGAAATCAGAATAATTTCGAATAGTTCTACGTCGAGAAAAATTAAATTGTAATATTTCAAATGAAAATTTAAAAGCTAATAACATTTGTGGCACATATTACCTTAATTAAATACCTACAATTTGTATAATACTCGGGGCTATCAATATCAATTTTTTCAGATTTTTCCAAGATGGCGTTTTTTTAAAAAATCAATTTGTTTCAGAAAAACATTTTTTTTATTGTTAATTTTGTAGTAAAAAGTTTTCCAAAAAATACTATTACATCGGCCATTTAATAATACGTTTGTGTAATTTTTTTCAGAATTTTTCCTAGGTTCAGTTTTTAAATAATGAAAAAAGAACAAAAACATTTTTTTGTTTTGTTTATCCAATAACTTCTTAAATAATGCATGAAATAATCTTAAATTTTGTGTTTCTTCATTATTTATGTTAGTCTATCAATCCTTAAAATTTCAAGTAAATCGGAAAAATGGAGTCCTGAACCCGTCCGATTTGCCACGGAACCCACCATATATATAGATTATAACCTTAATTTTGGACTATTTAACTGAGGATGGTGAGGTTAGGTTATGTTTAGAAATAGGTGAGGTTAATTTTTCCTAAACCAACACCACCAATAACTCACATGGGTCCACTTTACAATATTTATTAATGAAGAATGTATTTACAAAATTCGGGGTAATTTACTTTATCCCGGGTAACCTAACCCGACCAGATACAATTTACCGAAGTCAACATTGAACTCGGCCAATATAAAAGAGTTGAGCGCCAGGTTATTTTACTCGAAAATAACCAAAATTTTTAATTAATAATGAACTCTATGAATTAATCGGCCCGCTCGTGGCACTGAGTTTAGTTTCTATTAATATTGAGGCTGACCCAGAGTCTGCCGCTTCGGAATTCTCGTGGCACGATGTTGTGTCCACATACCACCCAAGTTACAGTTCCAGTTTTATTACTACTATCATTAGCAACACTAGCAAATAAGGTCAACCTCTACCTGTTATTTTTCGGCGTCTCCGCCAGAATTCTCGGCTCGCTATCCCTTTTGGTTTCAAATTATATAAAATAATCTTAATATCGTTTATTCAGCACACTAGCCAACTCGAACGCCGAACGGAGAATGAACTGAGAATGGCGAGATCCGCTGGCATGCTCGCGAAACCGGAAAACGGTGGCGCTTAAAAAGCTTAACGACGTTACCGACATTTACGCTGAGTTTATAGTCGCGAGAAACAGGTCCGTGGCGCGAGTATTGATCGCCATCGACCGGGCGGTGTTCTCGTGCGGGTGGATCTCGTGGTGCACTGTGTGTGAAAAGCATAAAAGAAGTAGTGATTAAAATTCAGTGTAGTGTATGATCGAAACCCTTGGTCCGGCAGATAGGAATAGGTTCCCCGGGAGTCTAACCTCTCCCCTCAGGTAACCTGTCATTAGAATTTATGAACAAAAATAACTAGAAGTCAAAGTCGGGAGCCTGTCGAGCACATTTCGCTCGAACCCTGACATTTGACTGTCACAGACAGTCTCAGGCATGATTCTCTGCTCGAGGTTTCCAAAAATTAACGACTTTTTAAACAATAAAAGATGCTGGTTTACGATCAATATGAGGGTCAAATATAAACAAGAAAACTCTTTATAGTGTCAAACTTGTTGCGACGTTTCGTTGGCTACTTTGTCTACTAAATTATTACATTCAAACAGTTAACTTAAAATATTGACAACAGTTATTGTAAACACAGAATTTGAAATGTAAACATACATCAGCTGGAAAGCTATCATGAATTTAATCTATTAAGTAATGAAAAATAAATTTTATTCAAAGTAAATATGTCTTCTTTTTTATTTATACTAAATTTATTAAATTTTATATGGATCATCTGTGATGTTAATCTTCTTCGATAGTCAGAGACATAATCAACAATCTTGGTATTTTCCCAATCAAATTCATGGTTGAATTCCAATTGATGTTCACAGACTACGGATTCACTGTTTTTTTTTTATTTTTGTGTTCATTAATACGAACTCTTAATGCTCTCTTAGATTCACCAATATAAGTCGCAGTGCAATTTTTACAATTAAATTTGTATACAATATTAGTTTGTTCACATTTGTTTGTGGAGTCTTTCCCTAATTTTATTATTGATTTCAAAGTTTTGTTGACAACTGGATATGTTAAAATATTGTATTTTTTAAAAATATTAGACAATGTAGTGAAGTTTGTTACGTTGTATGGCAAACATACCTTTGGTTGATGTCTGTATAAGTTTGAACGTTTTTTTTTTATTTGGAGAATTTGGAGAGCTGTATTTAATTTTATTCATACGGATTTTTATATTTTTATCGATGAAGCTATTTGGATAATCGTTGTTTAATAATATTTGTTTAACAATCTTCAAATTGGCGTTATGAAACGTTTTGTGAGATAAAGATATCGCTCGACCAACTAAGTTATAAACAATATTTTTTTTCTGACAAATTGGATGATTGGAAAAGTAATTAATCGTTCTATTTGATGAGGTAGGTTTTTGAAACCAATTAGAAATAATTTTATTATCTTTTATAATTAATGACACGTCCAGAAAGTTAATTTGATTATTTTGTTGAACTTCAAAGGTGAATTGTAAGTTCTTATCTTGTGAATTAAAAATGTTTAAAACCAAGTCAATAAATTTCTTTTGTACACACAGAATAGTGTCATCTACAAATCTGTATTAAAATAAAGGAGAGCAATTATGTTTGTCTTTTAAAATTCGTAGGCAATCATTTTCCAATTCATCCATGACAATGTCTGCGAATAGAGGTGAAATTGGTGAACCCATTGGAGTGCCAAAAATTTGAAAATAGACATTATTATTAAAGGTAAAATATGTATTTTCGAAAAGAAATTTAGTACGATTTATAATTTCATCAAATGGAATTCTACAGTTATTATGAATAAGTTGACATCTTCGGTCTAAACTCTTTAGGACCAAATCACAGGGTACATTTGTGAATAATGAACTGACATCTAATGAAAGCAGAACATGATTATCATCTACAACGAGATTTTCCAATTTTCTTTTAAGATCTAAACTATCATTTAAATGTGATTTTGGGACTCTGATACTGTCTTTTAATTCATCATATAGTATTTTTGCTAAAAAATGCGTGGGACTATTGATCAAAGAAATTATGGGACGAAGAGGTGTATCTTGTTTGTGGATTTTAGGTAAGCCATAGCATTGAGCTAATACAGTGTTGGTTAGAGTAAGTTGATTATTGTGGAATTTATATTTTAAAAAATCATTATCATTGAGTCCCTTTAAAATGTTGGAAGTACTGCTTTGTAATTTTTTCAACGGATTTCTTGTTATTGGAATTGTCATGGATGATTCGGAAAATGATTGCCTACGAATTTTAAAAAACAAACATAATTGCTCTCCTTTATTTTATTACAGATTTGTAGATGACACTATTCTGTGTGTACAAAAGAAATTTATTGACTTGGTTTTAAACATTTTTAATTCACAAGATAAGAACTTACAATTCACCTTTGAAGTTCAACAAAATAATCAAATTAACTTTCTGGACGTGTCATTAATTATAAAAGATAATAAAATTATTTCTAATTGGTTTCAAAAACCTACCTCATCAAATAGAACAATTAATTACTTTTCCAATCATCCAATTTGTCAGAAAAAAAATATTGTTTATAACTTAGTTGGTCGAGCGATATCTTTATCTCACAAAACGTTTCATAACGCCAATTTGAAGATTGTTAAACAAATATTATTAAACAACGATTATCCAAATAGCTTCATCGATAAAAATATAAAAATCCGTATGAATAAACTTGAATACAGCTCTCCAAATTCTCTAAATAAAAAAAACCGTTCAGATTTATACAGACATCAACCAAAGGTATGTTTGCCATACAACGTAACAAACTTCACTACATTGTCTAATATTTTTAAAAAATACAATATTTCAACATATCCAGTTGTCAACAAAACTTTGAAATCAATAATAAAATTAGGTAAAGACTCCACAAACAAATGGGAACAAACCAATATTGTATACAAATTTAATTGTAAACATTGCACTGCGACTTATATTGGTGAATCTAAGAGAGCATTAAGAGTTCGTATTAATGAACACAAAAATAAAAAAAAACAGTGAATCCGTAGTCTGTGAACATCAATTGGAATTCAACCATGAATTTGTTGGGAAAATACCAAGATTGTTGATTATGTCTCTGATTCTCGAAAAAGATTAACATCAGAGATGATCTATATAAAATTTAATAAATTTAGTATAAATAAAAAAGAAGACATATTTACTTTGAATAGAATTTATTTTTCATTACATAATAGATTAAATTCATGATAGCTTTCCAGCTGATGTCTGTTTACATTTCAAATTCTGTGTTTACAATAACTGTTGTCAATATTTTAAGTTAACTGTTTGAATGTAATAATTTAGTAGACAAAGTGTCGTCGTCTCCATGACATCACGTTATTTTATCAAGTAAATCATGACTTTTATTATAATTTTATTTTCTCGACATTACTCATCATGAGTTAAACTTCTTTTATAAAGGTAAAATTTTAACAATTTTGTGTATGTTCTGGATGTTAAGTTAATTTAATGTTTATTTTTCTTGTGTGTGACAATTTTTATATTTGGTGTTTTTTAAATTTAATAAAGCCTGATGAGGTTGGCAAACCCATAGCTAACGAAACGTCGCAACAATTTTGAAACTATAAAGAGTTTTCTTCTTTATATTTGACCCTCATTGATCGTAAAACAGCATCTTTTATTATATTAATATGAAGGGTGACACTACCATTTCTAGACTTTTTAAACAATCTTTGTGCGTGGAAAAGTACACGTCACAGCTTCCCCAACCAAGATGAGGCCTAAAGGGCCGTACAGGAACTTGACCTTTTCTCCTTGTGATCTTAGAATTTATCTTTAATGTTCTTGAACGAGAAATAAAACGACAGTTCATTGGCCAACAGATTCCCAGGTGCCAGACTGTAGGTCTCAATTAATCTTGCATGGTATTATTCCTATGCAAATAAATAAAATAACTCGAACCTTACTTTTACCGTGGGAGAGTGGATTACTGCCCACCGACAACAATTCACTTATAACATTTACGAGTATGACGGGCCCGCTCATGATGGAAACCTGGTATAACCCGGGTATAATGGTATATTCCAGGGTATAAACCCTGGAAACTGAGTATAATTGGAATTGATTTATTTTTTCGGGTATCTACCCCCCCCCCCAACTTGGGCTCACAGGTGTCCCTGTCTATCGACGGGTAGAAAGAAGAAGAAAAAGAAAACAAAAGAATCAAATGATAATAATAAAACAAAATTACTTTCAATCTATGGGGTGTCGGTTTCTCTCCCACAGGGGGCAATGAAGATATTTATGCCCTGGCTGGCGGCATTTGTGGCAGAGGCCCTGCCTTTCGAATGCCTGATCATGATGTTGTAAAAGTGTATCGCGCAAATGTGACGATTTCGACATACGAGTTGCCCAATAACCTACGTCTGCAGAGGGCAGCTCGTTTTCCTCCTCTCCAAGACGGCGAAAGCTTTTTTGCGGACGTTTAGTGAACCTAAAAAGGTATTTGATGACCCGATGTTGACTAATAAATGAAACGTGGCACCACACACCTCGATATCGAAGTACGGTCGCGACGTGATGCCCGGTTCTGAGCATTAATCACGCGTGCTCAGAACTTCCGACAAGTCCACCACTTCTCTACTTGAAGATGGTTGCGGTTCTGAAGTTATGCCAACTCCACCTGCTAACTTAGGCAGGAGTTGGCTTCCCGAGTAGACATCAGCCATATCACTCGACTCCGGTAGCCTAACGACACTTGAGCTCCGCTCGTCTACTTCGAAAGGGCTCTCAACACTGTAGGAATCACGCATTTCAGTGCCTGTCGTTGCGAAGTGACCAGATTCGTGTAACGGAGGAATCACGCATCCGTTATCGCATGAATCATTGAGATCAGGTCGACTTCGATTAATACCAGTCGGAGTTTCATCAAATGTGGCCAATTTAGAGCCAATAAACACGTCCCGAGTTCTGAGATGAATCGAGGTACGATTGATTAAAATTTTCAAGAATCACTGAAGGGTTTGTGCCGTGAGTCAAATCCGAATTGAAGAAAGATTTAGTCATAATTGAATTTAGGGTCTGCTGCGTAACAAAAGGAAGAGCACTGACCCTGAGCTTGCTCTCCTTTACACGTTTCACGATTGAAGAAAGGGGGTTCCGGTTTTGGAGTGCGATCTATAACTGGAGCGTGGCCTCTCTGACGCGAAGCCTCAATGCCTCTACTAGGCACGGCTGAATGATTCTTCTTATTGAACTGCCTGTTGATTCTATTCGAGCCCGTTTGATTTTTTCCCCGTTCATTACCCCCGTCGGTTTTCTCGGAGTGCGACTTCAGATCGTCTAGTTTTCTACTTATTTCTGATACTGAATGAATAAGTCGATTCACGGTCGCATCCATTTCTCGGCCCCACTTTTCTTTATTGGAATGAAACGACCTTGGCCTATTTTTACTTGAATAGGCGAATTCGGGGAAGAACGATTCTTCCGGTCGCGGGGGGACTCTTTCGACTTCAAGAGTTTCGAGCATCCTCTCGACGTCTGTTGCCAGCGTAGTTAGCTGGTCATAATCCCTAAATTCGTGCCTCCGAATGGCACGCTTCAGTTTGGGTCACATGTTCATATAGGCCCTGTCCATTTGTTCGATCAAGGAAACCGGGCGCTCGAATTTCTGATAGAGACCTTGGAGACAGGTCAAGTAGTCGGTCGTCAATTCGTCCTCACCTTGGACTCTACCGGCCACTTGCTCATCTAATCTCCATTGGTAATTAATGTCGCCAAACCCGGCACGGAATGCCGTTCTAAAGTGGGCCCAGGTTTGCCATGAGCTCTTATTCTGTCTGAACCACTGTAGGGCCATTCCATCCAGCAAAAATGGTATCGCCGCCATCAGCTCCTCCTCACTAAGGAAAGATACTGCGCGACCTTCTTCCAGGCGTGCGAGAAAATTGTCGACGCTTGTCCTTCTGTCACCCGAATATGTGATGCCCCAATTCTTGACAACTGCGTCGAGTGTACGATCCCTCAATGGCGACGAGTGAACAACTCGCTCATAGTGAGCATGCAGTGCACTTCCTGTGGCGTCGAACGCTGAGGGCGGCTCAATATCGCCTGACGCGAAAATCTGTCCTGAGGGTGCTGCGCTTCCGATATTCGGATGCATCGAGTGGCCCAGTGAGTGCTCACTCAGTTGAGGATAATTTACGACGCGGGGGGGGGGGTGGATCTGTACCCAGACCTCGTTTAATTTGAGTACGGCGATTCGCCTCATCTGGGGTAGGTCGGTTAGCTACTCCATCTAAATGAGGGTCGGAAGTAAATTTGGGAATTTCGACTGCTGATTTTACAGGTTGGTGGCACGATTCGTCAATGCCATCCGGATTATTTGGTGTCCGGTATGAATCGCGATGCGCGCTTATGGGCTGTTCCAAGTCCAGCTCCTGTTGTCTCGCAGCGGCCGAGGATAATCCGGTCTCATTAATTCTAGACAATATGAACTCTCCCATCTTATAAATCGCGTCGTACAATTCTGTCTTTATGTGCTCGGTCTCACGTTTCATCGACTCAAACAACTCCGCTCGCGTGTTGTCATTAATCTCGCGGACCGTGTGGAGTAACTCCGCTTTAATCACCGAGTCCGGAGGCTGGGCAACGGACCCTAGTGTATCCGGAATCGATATGTCATTCTTCACTAAGGACTGATTCGTAAAGAACGTTTGAATTTTTTCCGGCGTATTCTGAAGAGCCGAAAGCACCTTCAAGCGAAACCTTTTCTATTGGTAAATTTTATTGATGTAAAATTGTCCGGATCAAGATCCCGGAGTATATCCACACTCGAGACCGAAATTTTAACAGAACGGACCGACTCGTTATCTCTTTTCGATACTCTATTATTACCGCCCTTATTACGTAGTCGCGTGTCAGGGTCATCTTCTAGGGCCCATATTGCGTTCGGATCACACGTATTTCTTCGAAATTTCCGAATGGCACGGTCTAACATGACCTCGTAAATTCCTAGTGGACTATGCCCATTTCTCTCTAGGAGTTCACGTAACTCATCCTTCGAGTATTCCAATATATGTGGAGGAACCTCATATTTAGAGTCTGTCATTTTAATTACTCTATTCGAACGAGCTATTATATTGTGAAAAGAAATTAAAATCGCTAAAAGCAGTCACAAACTGTGACTATGACGTGTATAACCTGTTAGCTATATCGAGGTGGATTAGTTCAGGAGTAGCGAATCGTCAAAGCCAATCCTGTTCACCTGCAACCCTATCTATTGAGCTATAATCGTATCACGTACCCGAAATTATACCCTTCGGAGTGAATATGTACTGCAACTTTATTTCTATAGGCTAAAAAAAGTATTTGACATGCCAGGCCTGGGACAGTATTGCGCCAGTTTCCAACCAGGGCGTTTATAGACTTGCCAGGATAAAGCCAGATTTGAGCCAGCAACCGAAGATAGAGGGACGACTGAAATACCGCGGAGAGCGCGGGGTAAGGAGCAGCGTCACTGTTCGCAATCACGGACACTTAATAGTTCGATAATAATAATTTACGAGGTTGTGGGCACTAGGACCCGTGCCCTTACAGGACCTCGCGCGTTCACATCAATTATCCTCGCGACACTGAATTTAGTTCCTATTAATATTGAGGCTGACCCAGTCTGCCGCCTCGGAATTCTCGTGGCGCGATGTTGTGTCCGCACACCACACAAGTTACAGTTCCAGTTTTATTACTACTATCAATCACAACACTAGAGAATAAGGTCAAACTCTACCTGTTAATTTTCGACGTCCCCGACAGAATTCTCGGCTCGCCAACCCTTTTGGTTTTCAAATTATATAAAATAATCTTAATATCGTTTATTCGGCACACTAGCCAACTCGAACGCCCAACAGAGAATGAACTGAGAATGTCCAGATCCGCTGGCATGCGTGCGAAACCGGAAAATGGTGTCGCTTAAAAAGCTTACCGACCTTACTGACATTTACGCTGAGTTCATAGTCGCGAGCAACAGGTGGCGAAGGTATGCTGCTCTTTAGCGCCCCCACGTAGCGATTACCGGGATTAACCTCGTCGCACAGGTTAGTTTGTTGACAATCTGTCACCAAAGCGACGGCGAACTCCTTTCCTTGGTATTCTTGAACAGGCGTGACTCACATCCGCCTGACGCACCAAGGATCCTCTTCGTGGTGTGCTAAAGTGTCGTGGTGCCGTGTCGAGTTATTTCCTCCATCGTTCTGAAGTCTCGTCCGTGGCGCAAATATTGATTGCCATTGACCGGGCGGTGATCTCGTGCGGGTGCACCGTGTGTGAAAAGCATGAAAGAAATAGTGATTAAAATTCAGTGTAGTGTATGATCGAAACCCTTGGTCTGGCAGATAGGAATAGGTTCCCCGGGAGTCTAACCTCTCCACTCAGGTAACCTGTCATTAGAATTGATGAACAAAAATAACTAGAAGTCAAAGTCAGAAGCCTGCCGAGCACATTACGCTCGACCCCTGACTTTTGACTGTCACAGACAGCCTCGGGCATGATTCTCTGCTCGAGGTTTCCAAAAATTAACGACTTTTTAAACAATCTTTGTGCGTGGAAAAATACACGTCACAATATATATATATATGGTGAATGGCAATTCATGATGCCTTTACTACGCCGTACACTCCCGATTGCGACTTATTCCAAAATTATTACACCTAAAAGACGCGGAAAACCCAGAGATAACTAATGGCTACCTGCGATTCTCTTTTGGTCTCGCCTGCTTTCCCGTGACGAAATATTCTGCGGATCAACAGTTCATCTTTTTCCTGCTCTTTCCTGCTCTTTTCTTTGATAACTTTCAGCTAGGTAAGCGTACCGTTTCCAATGTCGATCAGAGAATGAATTTACATGGCGAGATCCGCCTGCATGGTCGCAATAACGAAAGACTGTAGCGCTTACATGAATTACACGTGTATCAACACCGCGAATCACATATGGCGAAAGTGCTGTCGGGAATGACCATGAGTCATTTTCATTTTTGACTTCGCCATCTTATACTTTTTCATAGTTTATGCTCCAACGGTGGCCATGTTCAGCCGTCAGTTGGCAGCCGGTCGTTCCCACGACGAGATTTTTCAACACTCGACTTGGTCTACAGCTGGTTTCATTGATTATCTTCAAGTTAAGTCAACCATCTTTTAACTGTATCAATTCATTAATATAGTAATGTTTTAATAAAATGGATTCTCCACATTTTCAAATATAACGAAATTTTCTAAAGTATCACCTAGGGTCAAAAATGTTCACATCTTTGAAACCTTTGGAATCAAAACATATATCAACTCACCTTCAAACATTTCTAATTACCTAATCTCGAATATCATATTAATTTATTTATAAAATTTTAATTTAATTTTTCTCCAGAATTCAGATTTTGTATTTGTTTCTTAAGTTAAATCATTCTATGACCTATGATGTAATCTGTTGTCTTTCAAATACCAGTATTTAGAACGATACGAAAAATGTATAATATTCTTTGAATTTTGAATGCTTTACAATTTATATATGCTATTTATATATTCTATTTATATTTTTATGATTTTAATGCGATTGACTATAATTGTGCTTCAACACCTATTTGTTGTGGTCCACATGACAGCCTCTGCCCTTCGATTTTTCGTACTGAAAGCTGGAATCTGGACTTCCGCATTTTCGTGTTGTTGAATCTATTCTATTCAGTTATATTATAATATAGCCCTATTATTCTATTATTGAGTGCATTTATTGTATCCTACTTTTTTCCCAGCATATTCTGGATGTCTGATGTCGTTCCAGTTTAACAAATGATGATTCCAAATGAATCTAATAATTGACAAGGAATTTCAAAGTTCATTCTAGCGTGATGCTTAATCAGAGCTGGGTAAAATGGTTCTCAAAATGTATTTAAAATGTAAAATGCAAAATAGTTTAGCAAAACCCATTTAAAATGCAAAATAGAAAATGGTTTCCTATTTTCTATTCAAAATGAAAAATGCAAAATGTATATTTGAAATAGGTTAGTACAAAATGCAAAATGGATTTTCAGTAATACAAAAAATTATTGCTTTAAGTAGCAATTGCTTCTCGAATATTGCGTCCCCCATGGATCTTCTTCTTGGGCGCAAAATCATGCCTGCTTAACTAAATAGTAAAATAAAATCAGCGTTTCGAAAAATGGCTGCCTGCGCGAGCAGCGCGTGTTGACTTCCCGCTAGAGAAGTTCTGCCATCGGCTGTAAACTGGCGCGCTATTCAATATCGAATTAAATTAATTCGATTTTAAATCGCGCGCAAAATTTTGACCAATGGCAGCATTTCTCCGGTGGGAAGCCAACATGTGCTTTTACTTGTCCAGGGCAGCACCAAAAAGAAAGTAGAAAATAGTATTTTAAGTTGAACATAAGTTGAAAACCTATTTAAAATGTAAAATGCAAAATGGTTTTCTTCTTCCTATTTAAAATACAAAATGGAAAATGGCATTTTGCATTTCAGATAGGTATTCGAAATGGATTCATTTGAAATAGTTATCCAGCTCTGTGCTTAATACCATTCTATTAAAGTTTTCTTTGAAAACTGAATCTGTTTCTTTGCATAAAAACTATTAAATTTTTTTTCATTAAAAAATCAGAACCGTGATATTTTGTTCTGCTTTGTCGTTTGTATTTTTTTCGACTTGTATGTTTCTTGTATGTTCCTCTGGTACAATTGATGTCAGGCCGTGCAAACCTAATGCATAGATGGTGGACGATTATGAACTAGCGCCAGGTACAACTGTGCATATGAACTATCATTATATGTGCACATACATACATACGTAGGTTCTTTAAATGTGTTGCAGAGAATATAATTAAAAGGGAATTGAAGTTTTAATGCAAAATTGTGAAAATGTAGTTCAAGAGTTAAAAGTTGATATTAACTTCTCACACTTAAATTTCATTTTCACAATTTTGCATTAAATCTTGATTTTGTCGTAATAAGTAAAAAAAAAATATCTAAAATTTGTGTCTTTATTTCAAGAAAATATACAGAAATTTTTCCCATGCAACGAACTGTGAGCCTTAAAAGCATGTGATAAACTTAGGAAATTAGCAAATTTTATTGTTTCAGGTTTCTACATGTTTGTGTCCGAAATACATAAAATTTTGTTTCCAAAATTTTGAAAATGGTAAAGATAAAAACGGACGTAGACAAACTACTGTTACATCCTACAGGAATCAAGAAGCACCTTTGTTTACAAAAATATATAGCAAGCAAGAAAATAGTATTTCATATAGAATCACATAATTGTAGAAATCATGGATGGATTATGTATATAGAGGATGACAAAAAAAAGTACAAACTTACAATACAAAATATTAAAATGTCGTTAGCTTTTAGAAATCGTTGCGTAGGATTAAAATTTATTTATTTAAAAATCCAGACATAGAATGGCGTCTAAATTTAGTAATAACTGACATAGTGGAACACTTTTTTTTCGTTATAAAGATTATAAAAATTTTACATTTTTTTTGTTTTTTTTCCTTTTAAAAAAATATAGGAAATCCATTACATTTCGTAAATTCCGAAAGATATCAATTTCTTATGGTCCATTTTTGTTATTTTAATTATGTTGTTAAAGGGTTATATACCTATTTCTGTCTCAAAAAATCAAAAAAATTTGTATTGCTTATTTTTAAAGTACATACTTTTAACAATGTTTCTGCAAAATTTCATCGAGATCGGGGCACTGGAACCTAAGATACGGCCGTTCATGTCGCGCAGTTTCTGGAACTACTTAACGTCCACCTGAAACTTTAAACGCGATTATCTCGGAATCAAGATTTTTTCAAATTCTCTACCTCAACTTCAACTTTTTGCATGACCTAGGAAATTAATTTATGAGTCTGATTGTCTTGTAGAGTTGTCAACCTAAAATTATCAATATAGGAAATAGGATGATATTTAGTTCTATTATCTATATTATTTGTCTATTATCTATATTATCTATCTATATCTATATTATCTATTATTCCATTATCAATTTCATAATATCTCCGATAAGAGAATTATTACTACCAATACTTTCGATGATCCGATTTCTTCGATTATCTCCAAAATCCGTTCTGATAAATATTCTCCTGTATGACTGTCGGCTTTTGTGCATACAGTCTTGTAGAGAATGGGCGTGGGAGTTGTCACAACAAAATAAACGATGGATTCATTTCTAAAAAAATACTATGAAAGTGTGCATTAGTTTTCGAGTCATATTTGGTTTCTACATGAATCTCAAATAGGAGAAAAAATCTTCCCAATAAGTGTTGTCAAAATGCGATAAGGCAGAGTCTGTTGCATAAATTGCTTGAGCAAATAGAATTTTAAGCTTACTTTAAAATAAATGGTAAAGTATATTTTAAATCAGAACTTAAAAAAATAATACTCATAAGCAAAAAGTTGAGAATACTAAAACATTAGTTTTTCAACAAAAAATAATTTTTTTCGAATCGGTCATAGTTTTTTTACGTTAAGCACAATTTAGAAGAATATGAAAACAGAAATCTAAAATATAAGGACCTGAGCTAAGTATACCTGAAGTATAAGGACCATATTTAATCTTATAAAAAATGATGTATGATAAACCTGGATATAATCACAAAAACCTAACTACGTGTGATATTCTTGATTTAGTTCGATAGCTTAAACAGTTTGAATCCACTGGTTTATTTTAAAATAGCATGAACAAACGACAGAACATAAGTATATAGAGAATAAAGTTTGAAACGAAATTTTTAATTATGTTGTTATACGCACCTTTTCCAGAAAGTAAAATACAAAAGCCGCTTGTCTTTCCAAAACCTTCAAGTCGCCTCAAGACCCTAATATTATGACGGAAAATCGTCAAAACGAAACAAAAGGGACAACCAGCATCTACCCTCTCTTTCGGGACATGCACCCTCTCACTCTCACTTTCTACGGAAGGCTACTAGACCCAAGCACCCCTCTCCCCACCTCACTCTCCAACTCTATGGTCAAGCAGCCCGGGCTGGAAAAGTACAGGGAAAATAGAGAAAGCGGAGAAATGAAGACGCTCGCTTTCTTACCTACCCCTTCCCGAGACACTTATAATGTAAGTAGCCAGAAGGAGAGAGAAGGAGTTTGCCGTCGGAGTGAGGAAAAAGGACGATGCTGGCCCAGCCCTTCAAGTACATGAAAACTCAAGTACTGCACTAGGGAAGGGATACCAATGGCCAAAAACCATAGTAAAAAAATGCGTTCTCCCTCTACTAGGATTTCCTCCTCAATTTCCCTCATTATAAAAGGGCCTCGAAGCGACGATTTTAGACAGTTGTCTGGAGATTGACCAGACACTTCAGCCCTCTCGGAAGTCCAGAGGGTTACCTCGAAGCGACGATTTTAGATAGTGGTGTCTGGAGATTGACCAGACACAGCAACCCTCTCGGGAGACCAGAGGTTATCACAGAAAAATAAAGTGTAGTGTGCCCCTGACAACCATGGAGTTTCTTTCAACATCCTGTGCCCCGGTCAGTTTTTAAGAGAAAAATCCTCTCTCCCCTGGGATACCCGGGGAGCTCGTCAATCTTCCTCCAGTTTTCGGGGAACCGAAAACCATCCAATCATAAGTGCTTGCCCCGGGGGTACCCGGGCAAGTTCCTCTATATCATTCGGGGAACCGAACGATAGATCTCTCTACTTGCTTTCGGGGGACCGAAAGGAAGCACTTCCCCTCTCACCCCTGCCACTCATTCGGGGAACCGAGGAGCTAACCCATCCTGGCGCTAACCCGGGGGTACCCGGGTGGTCATCAGCGCAGTATTTTCTCGGGGAACCGAAAAGATACCCCCCCCCTTTTTTCTCTTTTCCTTTCCCCTTCTTAACCACCCCGGGGAACCGGAGTAACACGGCTGACCGTTTTGTTCTCTCCTTTTTAGAAAAGGCAAAGGAAAGAGAAAGTGCCCATCCCGGGTCAGGAGGGACCTTGAACGAAGTCTTGCCCGGGCTGAGCGAAAACGGGCCGAAAGGTTGGCTAGAGAAGCCAACGGGTCAACGCCCGAGTACAGCCCGACCAAACCAGGGTACGACGCAGCTGTTACAACGCCGACCGAATTGCTTGCACGACACTAATGGCCGACGCCCAGGGCGATACACCAGGGAGGGAACCCAGGATCAACACCGCCAACCCTCCCAGCCGGCACGCTACCGCCCACTACTGGCGCTACCTTTGCCACCGTGACCCAGCCGCCGACCTCCCAGACTGCCTCTTAAGCATCACCGCCACCGAAGGAGCTGAGCGCCGCAGATTTCGAGGCGTTGTTCGACGAGATCGTCGAACTGTACGCCCGCCCGGAGACCCCCTGGAAGGTGCCCAAGGAGAAGCCATCCGGGCGGACCCTGGACGAGTTGCTTCAATCTCCAATCTGGGAGTTAGAGCTCACCTGCTCCCCGATTAAGGAGACCCCAGAAAAGACCGCCCCGGAGGAGCCACGAATATCAGGGCGACCTATTTCGCGCCAACTTTTCCCGGAGGACGACCGGGAGAATCAGGCCCCCACCAGTCAGCCACCGGGATCTGGCCACCTCGCCCGGTTAGCCCCAGGACGGAGGATCAAGCTAATCCCACCACCACCAGAGGACCCACAGACTCGGCGCTGACCCACCCGACCACGGAAGCCTCCGACCAAGCCACGGGGTCCGAACACGCGCTGCCTGGGCAGCCCAGTCAGGGCCAAGTTGGCGCCCCGACACGCCTTAACGACTCGACCACACCCATATCATCCGGCCAAGATGTAAGATGATTAAAAAAACATCTTTCAAGGTACTAACGTGCATTACATTATTTTCGGCAAACCTTGCCTAGTTCCTAGCCAACTCCAATTAATTTTTGGTGGAACCAAAAATCTTTCGTCTCCCTCAGATATCCTGTGGGGAACCACGAGATATTTCCTCCCACCTATTTCGCATCATATACCCCCACTACCTATCCTGGTAACAATTGGCGGCCCAACGTGTGGCCAGTACTTGTGATTGAAATCACAAACCAACGACCCTGAGAGCTTAAAAACACATGACATGACTCCACGCTCACCAAAAAAAAAGCAGCCAGAGAGGACAATCCCAACCCGCAACAACCCACTCACTACTTCCGGAAGTGGTCAACAAAATCCGGTGGCGCCCAACCTCGACAACATGGAAAGCCCAGACAACGCCAGTACAGCAGACACAGTCTCCACTGCATTCTGCACGGACTTATTAAGTTCAGCACCCAGGACAGGAACAACACAAGAGAGAAGCCCAATCAACCCAACACAGAGCCAGGATACAGCCGGGTCAGCTCTTTCGAACATCTCTATCCAGGATCTGAGATTAATAATCAGAGCTTTAAAAGCACCAGCTCCACCAATGCCCGAATTCTCAGGGCTCAATCACGAGGATCCCGAAGCATTCATTCAGGAATGCGAAACATATTTTGAACAATCTGGAGCAGAGCTACTACACTGGACCAGAATCGTCAGTAAATCTCTGCTAGAAGAAGCAGGGAAATGGTGGGGACCTTTCAAGTCATTTAACCTGCCATGGGATAAATTTAAAGAGCTCTTCCGTCATAAATACGCGAGCCAGTCAGTAGAGAATGGGCTGCGAGTCAGCCTATACTCAAAAAAACAAGGGGACAAAGAACCGCCGGCAATATTTTTACAAAAAAAATATTTACTAGCCAGACGACTCTGTCCACAAAACACAGTGGCAGAGCTAGTAAATACTGTCTTGGAAACCCTGCGCCCATCGATAAAGCGAGTAATCCGAGCTGACGACCCGAAAAAATTCACGGAACTGATGGACAAGGCCACGCAAGCCGAAGCCGACGAGGCTGAGGCACAATCGACAAAAACAAAAGAAGAAAACCCCAGGAAGCAGCCGGTACCCCACATTTCTAATGCAGAGCCACGATTACCGACATATCACTACTGTCCGGGACGACATCTCCATAGAGACTGCCCGATCCTCGCCCGACGGTCAGCCGACGCTGCGGTGAACTTGCGGAGAACCGGCAGTAACTCGGCGAAAAACTGGCGCCGGGCGGCGGCCGACGAAACACCAGCAAGGACTCAACACCCACGGAACGACCGACAATAACCGCCGCCCGAACCTCCCGAAATAATTTACCACGTCTCTGGGCCACTATCGAAGGAAAAGAAGCAATGGCACTTATTGATTCCGGTTCTTCTGATAGTGCAATCCGAACGTGCCTATTAACACCAGAGCAGCTGGATAGGCTGCGACCTGGCCCACCTGAAGCCAACCTAGCCGCAGATGGAGCAACACTCAGACTACGAGGAATCATCGACATAAAAATCCACATAAATGGAAAACTGTATCCAGGAACGTTTTTCGTGGCAGATAAACTCGGCGAAGAATTACTCCTGGAAAGAAACTGGCTTGTACAGCACCGGGTCGTGCATGACCACTTCAGTAACTGCCTGTTTATAGGCCAAAACCAGAGGCAGCAAGTCTTCACAACACCCGACTGTGGAAAAACCGAGGAAGAAGTACCTGATAATTTGGTGGAGGAACTGACAAACCACTTTACTGAAAAATCAGCAGACGCCTTTATCCATTTAGTTAAAAGGCATGACACTATCTTCCATAAGGGAGGATGCCTACGTCAGGCATTAACTTCTTACCACGAAATTCGCCTCAAGACAACCCAGCCGTTCAGGGAAGCGCAACGACACTTCTCTGAAGTGAAGAAAAAAGCAATCGAAGAACAGATCCCAGAAATGCTGGCCGAAAGAATTATCGAGCCTGTCAGCTCACCCTACCGTTCTCAACCGTCGATTCAAACAAAAAAGGACGGTACCCTGAGGTTCAGCATCGATTATCGAAAACTTAATGATCTCACAATCGACGCAGCTCAACCTCTCCCCGTAATCCACCAGACTCTCAAGGATCTAGGACAAGCCAAAATGTTTTCCACAATAGATTTAAAAAGTGGATATTGGCAGATTCCCCTACATCCTGATTCCAGAAAATACACAGCTTTCGCCACACCAGACGGAGGACAGTATCAATTCCGAGTTATGCCATTCGGATTGAAAAACGCCCCATGTACATTTCAAAACATAATGAAAGAAATACTGGGCACTTTCTGGCGACAATTTGTGATTGCCTACTTAGATGACCTTATAATCTACTCGCAAACTGAGGAAGAGCACCTAAAGCACCTAGCCCTTATTTTTGAACGCCTCGAAATATATGGCCTCTCGTGCAATCCGAAGAAATGTCACTTCGGAAAAACAAAACTGGAATACCTTGGACACATCGTCACCTCCGAGGGAAATCAGGCCCAACCAGAACACGTCCAAGCAATTTTGGAAGCTAAACCACCACGGACTCGAAAAGAATTGCGCAGTTTTCACGGCGTCTGCGGCTGGCTACGTGAATATATACCAAACTTCGCAATAATCGCAGCACCATTGACGGACCTTCTGGCGGTCAACAAACCCTACAAATGGACAACCGCAGCCGAAGAATCTTTCCTGAAAATTAAGGAGCTGATGAAACAGCCCCTGGAACTAAGCCGTCCAAACCCACAACTTCCATTCATATTGCAAACCGATGCTAGTGCAAAAGGAATGGGAGCGGTCCTTTATCAAGAAGATAAAGAGAGAAAAAAGCATATAATTTCATACGCAAGTGCGAAATTTAG
Source organism: Diplolepis rosae (assembly GCA_030998225.1). NCBI lineage: Eukaryota > Metazoa > Arthropoda > Insecta > Hymenoptera > Diplolepididae > Diplolepis > Diplolepis rosae. The sequence continues at coordinate 2,370,260 of JAPYXD010000687.1, read as the reverse complement.
CCCGACCGAATCACATTATCACTGCAACGAGCAAGAATGCCTTGCAGTGATCTGGGCTGTGAAACGATATCGCCCGTATTTAGAAGATAGCCACTTTACCCTGAGGACAGACAGCACGGCGCTGACCTGGCTGCGCCGAATGAAGAACGAGAAATCAAAGCTGGCAAGATGGGCTTGCCTGCTCGACGAATTTTCGTTCACGGTCGAGCATTGCGCAGGGAAGAATAACGAGTTGGCTGATGCATTATCACGACATCCAGCTCCCGAAGCACCCACACCCGGAGAACCCGACCTGGAACGTATGTTATTACCAAGAAGGGAGAAAACTGGCGCAAGCCAGGAAAACTCACGACCTGTGTTCAACGCCTTGGAACAGGCATCCCTCCTCGATGAAATCATAGCAGCACAGCAGCTCGACCCTACAATCACACATGAGATCGAAAGATGGCAAGAAATAAAAGCAAAAAGGCAGAAATCAGCCAAAGAAGAAGACTTTGCGCGGAGACACAAGTTGGAGGGCCAACGTTTTTGGCAGAAGCATCCAGTACAAGGTACATGGGCACTGCGAGTCCCAGCCGACTTCGTAGACAGAGTACTTTGGGAATTCCACGACGACCCGCTGGCTGGACATCCTGGCTGTGATGAAACACACAGAGAGATACAGACAAGATACTACTGGCCTGGAAAGAGAAGAAGCATTCGAAAGCACATAAACAGTTGTCACTTATGTATCTGCTGCAAACCAATCCGTACAACCACAAGAGACGCACTACGGCCACGAGCAGCTCAAAGACCCTGGGAAACAGTAGCGTTAGATTTAATGGGACCTTACCCACCCTCGGCTACAGGGAAAAGATTCCTGCTAGTGGTAACTGACCTCTTCTCAAGATGGGTCGAAGCCTTCCCCATTGCCTCATCCGAAGCTCCAAAGCTGACAAATATCCTGGAAAAAGAAGTGTTCTCGCGCTGGGGATACCCACGACAAATCCTTTGCGACAACGGGAGGCAGTTCATCAGCCAGCACTGGACCAACGCTTGTCAGCGCTGGGACTGCGATCTCTGGACGACGCCAAACTATCATCCTCGAGCCAACCCTACAGAGAGAAGAAACCAGGAGATTAAAATCAACATACGAATAAGAATAGACAATGGCAACCATCGTACCTGGGACCGAGATCTACCAAAAATATTGTTCGGAATGCGACGACGACAAAACGCTGCAACCGGCCAGACCCCTAGTCATCTCTTACTAGGATGGACCGTGCCAAGACCTGGAGACTGGAGGTTCCAGGTACACGAGGAACGAAGGATGGAAGCACGGCAGGAGCGAGAGGAACGAGCCCGGCACAATCAAGCGATATATCAACAGCGATATACCGGACAAACCCCGATGCCACAGTTCCACCCTGGTGAACAAGTCTACGCAACTGGACATTTTCTCTTCAATAAGAGGGACCACTTTAACGCCGGTTTTGCCCCACGACGAACCGGTCCACACACCGTCCTGGAAAGAATAGCCGGAGACGTTTATATCATCAACCAGGAAGGGCGACGAGTTAAAATACACGGTAATCAACTCTACCGAGCAAAGGTACCAACAGAACATAATAGGCATGAACACTTACCATCGGAGAACCCAGGTGACGGTGAACAACCGCACGACGATCGAGACAGCAGCAACAGCAACGGAGCTCCGAAACGTCCAATAGTTAGCAACATACTGAGCAGCGCACGACCCCCACCACCGCACCACAGCAGCAACCGCAGCAAAACACCGACACGTCCAACAGCTAGCGACGTACTGAGCAGCACACAACCCCCACCACCACACGACAGCACCTATACGTTCAACGGATCATGGCGTACTGAACGGCACACAACCCCCACCACCAGACAGCGGCCAGCGGATACAGCCGACTAATCACGAGGCTTCTTGCTTACAGCCGTGCTCAATGGCAAATAATAAAAGCGACATAGCATCGTCGTGCTCAACCCCAACGCGCCTACTAAGAAGCGCGCGCTTATGTCCAATACCACACCTTAGCAGCGGCAGAGCGCCACTGATGTCAGGTCACCATGGCAACGGCAAGCAACCGTATACAGAAGCCGACCATGGCATGGAAAAATCGAATGCCACGAGCTTAAATGGCGGCAAGCAGCCGCAATCAAACGCAAAAGAAAGTAAGGAACTTCCTTACAATTACTCCTCGGATGAGGATATCCAAAAGGAAGATGCAACAGCTAGGAAACGCTAGGACTTCAGAGCAGATTGGACGGCGTACTACCGGGACTCAAGGGTCTACACTCCTCGGAAAAGGAGCGTCTAGGATAATAATACTATTAGATATAATTATATACATATACATATGCGCGCAATAGAAGATAGTCCAATTATTCAAGGATAAGTTTTAGAAATATACTTTATAGGTTCTAGGTATCCACTTTGTATTCATAGGTTACAATAGCTTAGGTATAGAAATAAGGCACAATAACTAAGTACGGATAGACATAATATTTAGGAATATAGTTACGAGAATTCACTTTGCATTCATAGTCTACAATAGCTTAGGTATAGAAATAAGAAATAGTAATTAGGTATGGCTAGACAAGCGTCTCAAAAGGAAGGGAGGAATTGTTATACGCACCTTTTCAAGGAGGTAAAATATAAAAGCCGCTTGTCTTTCCAAAACCTTCAAGTCGCCTCGAGACCCTAATATTATGACGGAAAATCGTCAAAACGAGACAAAAGGGACAACCAGCATCTACCCTCTCTTTCGGGACATGCATGAAAACTCAAGTACTGCACTAGGGAAGGGATACCAATGGCCAAAAACCATAGTAAAAAAATGCGTTCTCCCTCTACTAGGATTTCCTCCTCAATTTCCCTCATTATAAAAGGGCCTCGAAGCGACGATTTTAGACAGTTGTCTGGAGATTGACCAGACACTTCAGCCCTCTCGGAAGTCCAGAGGGTTACCTCGAAGCGACGATTTTAGATAGTGGTGTCTGGAGATTGACCAGACACAACAACCCTCTCGGGAGTTCAGAGGTTATCACAGAAAAATAAAGTGTAGTGTGTGCCTGACAACCATGGAGTTTCTTTCAACATCCTGTGCCCCGGTAAGTTTTTAAGAGAAAAATCCTCTCTCCCCTGGGATACCCGGGGAGCTCGTCAATCTTCCTCCAGTTTACGGGGAACCGAAAACCATCCGATCAGACGTGCTTGCCCCGGGGGTACCCGGGAAAGTTCGAATATATCATTCGGGGAACCGAACGATAGCTCTCTTTCTCTACTTGCTTTCGGGGGACCGAAAAGAAGCACTTTCCCTCTCACCTCTCCCACTCCTTCGGGGAACCGAGGTGTTAACCCATCCTGGCGCTAACCCGGGGGTACCCGGGCGGTCATCAGCGCAGTATTTTCTCGGGGAACCGAAAAGATACCCCCCTTTTTTTTCTCTTTTCCTTTCCCCTTCTTAACCACCCCGGGGAACCGGAGTAACACGACTGACCGTTTTGTTCTCTCCTTTTTAGAAAAGGCAAGGAAAGAGGAAGTGCCCATCCCGGGTCAGGAGGGATCTTGAACGAAGTCTTGCCCGGGCTGAGCGAAAACGGGCCGAAAGGTTGGCTAGAGAAGCCAACGGGTCAACGCCCGAGTACAGCCCGACCAAACCAGGGTACGACGCAGCTGTTACAACGCCGACCGAATTGCTTGCACGACACTAATGGCCGACGCCCAGGGCGATACACCAGGGAGGGAACCCAGGATCAACACCGCCAACCCTCCCAGCCAGCACGCTACCGCCCACTACTGGCGCTACCTCTGCCACCGTGACCCAGCCGCCGACCTCCCAGACTGCCTCTCAAGCATCACCGCCACCGAAGGAGCTGAGCGCTGCAGATTTCGAGGCGTTGTTCGACGAAATCGTCGAACTGTACGCCCGCCCGGAGATCCCCTGGAAGGTGCCCAAGGAGAAGCCATCCGGGCGGACCCTGGACGAGTTACTTCAATCTCCAATCTGGGAGTTAGAGCTCACCTGCTCCCCGATTAAGGAGACCCCGGAAAAGACCGCCCCGGAGGAGCCACGAATATCAGGGCGTCCTATTTTGCGCCAACTTTTCCCGGAGGACGACCGGGAGAATAAGGCCCCCACCAGTCAGCCACCGGGATCTGGCCACCTCGCCCGGTTTGCCCCAGGGCGGAGGATCAAGCTGATCCCACCACCACCAGAGGACCCACAGACTCGGCGCCGACCCACCCGACCACTGAAGCCTCCGACCAAGCCACGGGGTCCGAACACGCGCTGCCTGGGCAGCCCAGTCAGGGTCAAGTTGGCGCCCCGACACGCCTTAACGACTCGACCACACCCATATCATCCGGCCAAGATGTAAGATGATTAAAAAAACATCTTTCAAGGTACTAACGTGCATTACATTATTTTCGGCAAGCCTTGCCTAGTTCCTAGACAACTCCAATTAATTTTTGGTGGAACCAAAAATCTTTCCTCTCCCTCAGATATCCTGTGGGGAACCACGAGATATTTCCTCCCACCTATTTCGCATCATATGCCCCCACTACCTATCCTGGTAACAATGTAATTAAAATTATTCATTTTTTGCATGATAATTGACTTTCTTAAAATAGTTGTAGTACAAATATTATAATATTATCTAGCGATTACTAACCTTAAATTTACAGATATTTATTTAAAACAAACGAACTGTTTTATAGAAATTTGAAAAACTATCGGAAATTAAAATCCTCAACTTTTCAACAATGATTCTTAAACTTTTAAACTCAAGAAATATTTTTTAAACTAAAATTATAATATATCTGTTCATCTCTACTCATGGAATCTATGTATTCTTTCATGGAAAACCCGGACGAATTTTGAATTTTGAGTACCCTATATACTATATTAATAGGTATTATTACGTAAGTCTGGGGGTGGTTTCACTTGGAATTCCATCTGAAATTCCACGTGAAACTATCCACGTCAAATTCCACGTGGATCGTTTCGATCATCCACCAGAATTTCATATAATTGAATGGATTTACATGAATTATCAGGTGAATTTTTACATGAAAACCCACGTCAGAATTGTCGTAGAATTTCACGTGAGTATTTTTCACCTGGTTTATAATATTATATTTCTGAAAATAAATATTTTTGATGAAATTAAACAAGCATTCCCAGAAAGGGACTAACGGACTTCAAGCATGCTAAGAATACAGTTTTCATAATTACCGAAATCTAGCTCACATGATGACTCCGGATTATTGTTTCTTGCATCTTTTATGTGTTTTTTCGTACTACCAAGTAATTTTTTGACTGTTGTCTGAACAGTTGTACATTTTCTTAAACACTTTCTTTGATGTAAAGAAATGTTTTGTTTTAATGAAAAAATTTTTTTTTTGATTCAAACAAAATATCATTGGACCAAATAAATATTTGATGGAATAAAATAAATTTCTGTCTTAAATCAAAGAAATTATATCTTTGACCATATATAAATGCATTAATTTCTTAGTTTTGAAGAAAAATTAATTTGATTCAAACAAATATCTATTTAGTTCAAAGATATTTTGTTTGAATCGAACAAATTCTATTTCATTTAAACAAATCATTTCTTCAATTCAAGGAAAGTCGTTCAAACAAATCATTTTCTTTGATTCAATCAAATCTTTTTTCTGAGTGCTTTTGGAATTTTTTTTTACAATATCTGCATCTATACGCAGTGTTGTATTCTCTATCAAAAATGTTATCAAAACAACTCTAAACTGAATAAACCCCATGGCTTCAAATTTTAAATACTTTAGCACGACGCGCGACACACAACAATCTTGATAACACTGAACGCAAATCAAACCATTAAACGGTATTCTGCATTTTCAGCAAACGTGCAACGATTTTTCGTAGGTTAGGAATTTAAGTCTCAAATGCTTTGAGAACATGGATCAACAAGATCACGTGACCAAATTCCTGTAAAAGTCCATGTAAGATAACTTTTTTATTTTACAAAATATCTTCCTGAAAATTTGTAAAATATTACAGAACACGATAGAGAACGTCTGTCAACTTCGTTTGAGTAAATATTTTGCAAACAATTTTACATTTAACTATAATTTTTTTTTTTTTTGTATATTTCGTGTTACCGGTATTTCACTTTTAAGAATTTTTCTTAAAAACGATTAACAAAAATGGCGATTGACGATAGTAAATACCATAGACATAACAGGAAATACATCGAACTAGAGTACTTCCTCTGAAAAAGTGTTAAAGAGTGATTGAAAACGCTTGGGGACACAACAGAGCGTGCTTTGAAGAATATATTTTAAATGCTCTTAAATGCTCAGTAAATATGCTCACAGCACAAAAAGTTCGAGTATATTCACCAGCATATGGGCCATTATTTTGCAAATCGTACCCCCATTTGGAGTTCAGAATTTAGATTTGCATAAAATTTTTTTTATATCTGCTTTTTAATAAATTAACCAACACGTATATCGGGATTTTCGAAAAAAAATTTTTTTTGAGAGATGTATTAATTTAAACTTTTGATAAAATTGGATAAAATGCTAAATTGTCTTGTACTTAAAATCCATTATCTCCGGTTGAAACAATCAAACCGATTTCGGGTTTGTTTAATTTTCTAGCTTATTACGTAAGGTTTTAAATAAATATTTTTATAATGTTTATTTTGTTAATTAACTACAGATTTTTACGTACGGCTATTATTAATTTGAATAAAATGCATAAAAAGTAAAAATAATTACCCTTAATATATTTTATTCAATAGTATAATGAGTACGCGGAGGTCGTCCAAACTGCCGAATTTAGTTAATATAAATATTCGCTAAATTCGTTTATTATTATGTGGGGTCGTTGGTTTTCACTCTCGGTCTGAAAGTGTATTCTACACGCCTATGCTTAACACTTTTAATTTTGAACAAAAGAAATGGGGAAAGGTGCTTTGAATAAGTTTAAATTAAGTGGCTAAAATTCATATAAATAAAAAGATAATTTTATTTTTAAGGAAAATAAAGCAAATAAACTGATATGAACATTTTTACATGAGTTAAAACAGGAAAAGTAAACTAGAACGATACAAAGTATACGCTACAGCCTTCTTGGGTTTTTTCTAGTTTCTTAATCTTACCGGTTGTCCTGGGAGCAAAAGCAAAGGAGGAGAATACGTTCTGGCTGTTGAAGTCCTGGAGATCCGGGCCAAATTCGATTTAATGTTTCCGTGGTTCCTAAAAGGAACCACTTGTTGTGGGTTGATTCCCGACGCTGGGAATTGAACCCGAGCCTCCCTGGCTCCGGTGTTATAGCTGTCCTCTAGTTGCGGCTGTCTGCTTTTCCCAGGCTTGCATGTAAAAACTTATATTAGGGCAGTCTAAGTTTCTACGTGGGTCCTTCTTGAAGTACGTGCGGGAGTTGCGGAAGAACTTCGCCACCATGTACTGGCGGGATTGGTGGTAGCTCTCCTGGCCCGGTACCGGCGGCACCAACGAGTCCTGGTGTTTCGTGAGCTGCGCTTGACTGCCACCGGGCAGTTTAAGACCGAGCGACAAGACCGCCTCTCTATCAGATCCGGGGGCTACAGGGAAGAGAGTCCTCCTTGCATTGCAGAAATTTTCCCGGATGCGTCTCCGGATCTTAAGTAGTTTCCTCGGAGACTCACTCGATGGTAGAGGGAGTGGGTACCTTCCCTTAGGTGTCGAGTCGAGAAGTGAGGCGGTGTGTAAGTTCCCTGGGGGCTGACTGCGCTGTTCGATTGGGTGAGGATCCGCAGCCGAGCCTGTTCCAACAGGAACCTAACTCGGTTCCGACGCTGTCGTGGGTTCAGTCCCATACGTCAGAAGTCCGAGACGCGACCCGGAGGGCATCGACGGAAACTAAGCTGGGAGAGAACCGGAGCCGGACGGTGGCAGACCGTGACCGAAATGGTCGATACGTTCAAAGATTACGGCCCGCTCAACGATTTTGGTGCGTTCAATGGTCTTAAATTGTGTTCAACGATCTTAACTTGCGTTCAATGATCTTAATTGCGGGTCCGTGGATTCGGTCCCACACGTCAGGAGTCCGTGATGCGACCCGAAGGGCATCAACAAAAACTGAGCTGGGAGAGAACCAGGGTCCCGCTAGTGGTGAAGCTGCTTGGCTGCTGCTGGTGAAATAGCTTTGGTTACTGCTGGGGCTGCTCAGCTGGTGGTGAACTGCGTTGGCGGATGGGGAACCTGCGTCCGCGGTGATTAAACCGTTCAGGTTTCGATTGCGTTCAAGGTTTCAATTCTTTCAAAGTTCAGAGCGTTCAAAATTCAGTGCGTTCAAAATTTAGTGCGTTCAAAGATGTTTGACCTTTTGTCGTCCTGAGAAGGACGGATGTATGTTTAAATTTGTCCTCAAAAGGACAGTTGGAGTTATTGCAAAAAAAAACAGTAAAAATATTCCTTGCCCTCAAAAGGGCAGTTGGGGTTTTCAAATCAAGAACAAGGCAGTTCTGGTATGAAGAGACTTTTATTGTTCCGCAAGTGGAAAAATAATATTGCAGAAGAGAAGGATGTGGAAACTCCTCGAGGTCTGTGTAGGGGTGGTTTGTAGAGGAGAAGTCGATATATCGTCGACCGTGTCCCAAGAGGTACTGACTTCTGTTGCTTTGCTTTTAGACAATCTTTATTGATATTTCAATTTTGTACAGGAAGTGTGCGGCTTAGTGTACAGATAGCCTACGATGTATTTAGGTACCTGTTTCTCAGTGAGAAACTCTGACCCTGTTAGTTCTTAATTTGCTAAGTTTATATTACTATTTCAGAGATATACATTATTAATATGTTTGGGTAAAAAATTATACAAAAAAACCATAAATTTCTTTCCAACACGCATCATACAAAGCGCTTAAAACTAGTTAACAGTTGCGAAATGCTGAGGCTGTTCTTTATTTGATTAGAATATGGTATGGCATCCTCACTTTCATTGTAAAGGGCATATCTTTTTCTAACATAGGTTTTGCTTCCTGGAGCTCTTCCAAGCTCATTTGATTTTCATAGAAGTCTTTTGTAATCTTAAATAAACATGTAGAGATAAGAGGAATGTCATATTTTCTGTGCAGATCGAGGTTTCTGTCTTTAGGAGGGGCATTAGCCATCATTCTCAAGCATTTATTTTGAAATCGTTGAAGTTTTAATATATTGGAATTAGAGGCGTTGTTCCAGACGGGGGCTGTATAAGATAAAACTGGCCTGATTAACATTTTATATAAAAGTAATTTATTTTTAATGCTTAGCTTGCTCTTTCTGCATAGTAGGCAGTAGAGAATGCCCAGCACTTTTTGTGCTTTCTTAAGTGATCGTTCAATTTGTTCGTTGTAGATTAATTTATGATGTAGTGTTACCCCAAGATATTTAACTAATTTAGTAGGCTGGATTGCTTGACCACGAATGGTAAATTCAGAAAAAATGACTCTCCTCTTTCTTGCTTGATGGGTAAAGTTCTTTCTGGAAAAAACTATAAGTTCTGTTTTGTCGATGTTCACGCTCAATTTCCATTTGTAGAAATATTCAAGTATTTCATTTGTGGAAGTTTGTAATCTTTCCAGAGCTAGATTCGGGCTTCAAGAAGCAGTATATAGAGATGTATCATCAGCAAACAATGATCGCAAAATATTTGGGCACTCTGGAATGTCGTTAATATAGTAAATAAAGAAAAGCGGGCCAAGAATAGAGCCCTGTGGGACTCCTGCCTTAATACTTCGAAACTGGGATTCAGTATTATTGATGGTAAATTAAAATTTTCTACCTGAGAGGTACTCCTGTGCTAATTTAATAAGGCAGATTGGGAGTTTTGATTCGATGAGTTTATAGATAAGGCCTTTATGCCAAACCGTGTCAAAAGCCTTCTCGAGGTCAAGAAGGACTATGGCCGTAGTCTTATTTATATTTAGATTGACAGTGATGGCATTAACTAGGTTTATAAGTTGTTGCACTGTGCTTCTATTTTTTCTAAATCCAAATTGTTCGCAAATTAGGAGTTTGTTCTTATTTTCAAAGCTTAAGATTCTATTAAATATTAGCCTCTCAAAGGTTTTTGCTAGGGTGGGTATCAAGCTAATAGGCCGATAGCTGGCCGGGAAGAGCTTGTCCTTCCCAGCTTTGTGGAACGGTAAGATGTTGGCAATTTTCCAGGCATCTGGGAAGTGGCAATGTATAAGGCAGGCATTAAAAATATAGTTAAGTTTAACAAAGGCTTTTTTAGGCAAGTTTTTCAATAGTATATTCTGAATACCGTCATGTCCCGGTGCTTTTCTTGAGCCCGTTTTCATAATAACCCTTTTTATTTCTCTGGGAGTTACTAGTTCTAGCGTATTTGTGTCGCATGGGGCATTTGCAATCTCTCGATACCTCTTGTTTACAAGTCTGTCCGTTTCAAGGTCACCAAAGTCTCTCGTGGGATGGTGGACCAGCTCATAGTGATCGGCGAGTACTTCCGCTTTGTCCACGTTTGAAACAGCCAACCCATTTTTACCATGCAGAGTGGGGACTTTATTTAAGGTGCTTTTTCTGACGAGGCATTTAGCCATCTTCCATAAGGAATTGTCTCTAGCAGTTAGGCTCGATAGTTTGTAATCCCATTTATGCGCATAAAAGTTCTTGATTTCTTTGTTGATTTTATTAGATAATTTATTAAATATTTTTTAACTTCCTCACTGCCGGTCCTTTGATATAATTTGCGCAATGCGTTTCTATCTTTTTTAAGTAATTTGATATGCCGCGGTATACTGATATGGAAAATCCCCACTTTGCGGTTTGGTATAGTTAGGTTCGCAGCCTCCCTAATTACTAAAGTAAGTTGGTCGATTTCTTTATTTATGTCGTGTGCATTATTAGGACAATACTAGGCAATGTGTTGTTATATGGGTACAGTGTGAAACTGTCCTAGTGAATGATTTTAAGAAATTTTTTAAGAGCGTACGCTAATAGTATTTTGCCATTGGCATTTCCAGTTGTGAAATTCCATGCTGAATTTTTAGCATTAAGATCCCCGTAAAGTATTACCTTGTCCCCACTATTAAATATTAACTCTAGTTCCCTAATGACAAGTTTTATGTTAGGGGAATTGTATACCGACACTATTAATGTATTTTCACAGAGTTTAATTGCTACATTCTCTAAATATTTTGTATCTAGTCTAATTTCTGTATAATTAATACAGTTTCTGACTAGTATTGAGACGCGCCCATGGGCCCTATCACCTAGCCTATCCTTACGTATTACATGGAAACCTGGTACAAGGAATTTATTTATTGGAGTTAGTCTAGTTTCGTTTAAGAGCATAATATCTATTTTATAATCCCAGAGAAATTGCAATAGCTCCCTATAATTCCCCCTGACTCCATTAGCATTCCAGTGCCCCAATATTAATTTATCTCTTTTTTTTTTCTATTTGCCATTATCATTTAAAATGTCTGAGAAACAATGAGCCTATCTAATTCAGTCTTACAATTTGTCAGTCTATTATTTAAGGTTTTTACAAGCCTCAGCATCTTACCTAGGTTACAGAGAGCGTTGAGTTTCTTGAGTTCCGCTGCCAATTCATGGAGATCGTGAGCTTCCTTGGAGGTGGTAGCTTGTGTATTTTCTTCAAAGTGGGTGCTGTTGCTGGTTTGGTGTTGGATTAAAGTAATTAACCTCTGGTAAGGACTTGTAGGCTTTAGTTGCGGATAATGTTTCATTGACCATGAGACCGGTGGTGGTGGTAACCTTTGTCTCTGCACCTCCGGTACCATCTTCTTATTACGAGAGTCAAGTCTCTCTAGGCGTTTTTTGTAGATCTCGCAGTTAGCGTAGTTGGCTTTATGTTTTCCGCTGCAGTTTGCGCATTTGGGCGGATCATTTTTTTCTTGCTGGTTTTTCCCCGGTGGGTGTTCTTCAGTGAGATGAAGTTTCGAGCATATCATACAGTTAGGCGGGTTTTTGCAGTGGGAGCTGCCGTGCCCAAAGAGTTGGCACCTCCTGCACTGTGTCACACGTCTACTATTTCGGTAGTTTTCCCAAGTGATTTTGACAAGGTAGGCATATTTTACTATCCTAACCGGACTGAGTTCCTGCTCCGAATGTAGAGTCACCATATAGAGTGGGTAGTTCGTTACTATCCTTTGTTTCATACGGATAACCTTAATGACTCGAATTCCCTGTTGCTGTAGGTCCTCATGCACTTCCTCCAATGGTATTATGAGTAGGCCCTTAATCACCACGTGCCTTAGTTTATCCTCTTTAAAGGGGTGAGTAAAGTACGTAGAGTTAGATGCATCCAGTTTATTTTTGATGATATAGTAATCTTCCTTATTATGGGCATGGATTGTGGTTCCCTGCCTGGAGAAATTAAATCTCATTTTCTTTGTAGTCGTTGTCTCGTTAATTTCCTTAATCATGAGACTAGGTTTGTTGTAATTCGAAGTTAGTACAATCGGCGGTACCTTTTGCTTCGCTTTCTGGTCGGCAATCTCGCTGGGTCCTTCGTCTTCATCCAGTGAATTTTCATTTTCATGATCAGTCAGTACGTCATATCTATTGCTGGTGGTAATTTCATCACCTAGTGATTTTCGAGGCCTTTTGGTCGACATTAGCGAGCTGTCAGCAAGCTAATTCGCTTTCAACATATCAATTTATCACTGTCTCACTTTCACTTTCACTTGGGTACTTAAAGAGCAGCGAGCTAGGCTCTTACTCAGGTGGGCGAGACGCGAGCCAAACACCTTTGTCTCCACGGAAATGGAAATTTAATTCAAATACTAAGCAATGCGTAATTCTAATCTAATGAATCAAGCTTTCAAATCAATCAATTTCTAGTCTGTTAATTAGTCAATAGTTCGAATAATTATCCTGAATAATGCTTAATGCGAATTAATTAATTGAATCAATCAATAATACTGACTTCTGTACTTGGCGTCGGTCTACTTATTCACTACTGAGCGTGGCAGCGCGCACCAATCAGAAGCGTCGGACGGGCTTGGGTCCCGTGCTCCGACGTGATTGGTCGGGAGGCTAGAGAGCGCGCACCAATCAGAAGCGTGGAAGGGACCCTGGGGAAAACCCGAGCGTCATTCAGGCGAGTTGGGGTTTGGGGACTATGCTTCGACGTGATTGGTCGAGAAACTGGAAGGTCCCGCACCAATGAGAAAAGTTGAAAGTCTACTTGAAAATTAGTGTGTTATTAGGACGCGTTGAGGCGTTGAGATCGATAAAATCAGAATGGCCGGGACTAGTCGCCAATTTGTGCCCGCTTCGTACAACTAGCGCAGCAAATAACTACAATAAGTACTAGATTAGATTCCAATGTACGCATAAAAACTTGTATCCGCACCACAGTCACATAAAATAGAACATGTGCCAATGCACACAATTCGGGACATTGCGAGACTCGCGACAATGCTCGCAGGACTGATTGCGCCTCGGATTCATCTCGGCTACGCCTCGACTATGCCTCACCTACGCCTCGACTACGCCTTGGCTTCGATCTCCTGCGAACATTGTCGCTCGTCACGCAATTACCCTCATTGTGTGCCTAGGCACATAATATACTATTCTCTACTGTCCGGGTAGTTCTGGTTAGTACCAGATTGCTCGAGTAACTGCGAATTTTGATTGCTAATTGATTCATTTTATAGACTTGTATCGATGATGCTTAGGTGGGGCATCTTGATGATTTTGTGATTTTTCTGGGTGGCCTGATTTTTGGAAGGAATTCATGCTTACCAGTAATTTTGCAATTACCGATTGCCTAACTACTTGGTAGCCTAATTGTTATTACCTGTTGCCAAGTGAAGTTTGTGATGAAATGGTTATTTCTGACATAGTTGAAATTTTTGGATCATATTTCATGACACCAATAAATCAAGTATCGATATAAAATAATTAAATCGATTCCGTTGATTATTAATTCTGGACTCTGACACCTTAAATATTTTTCATAGTTAGAAAAAACAATGGTTCAGATCCTTTTCAGAAATATCGTCTGCAGTGGCTATGGTAACTTGCAGCTATCCAAGTTTGTTTATAGTATTTATAGTTCATAGTATTAATAGAAAAGCACCGTAGTACTTATGCGTTTAACAAAAACATTAATAGGAAATTCGGAAGAGGATATAGGGAAAAGTATAGAAAAACTAGGTGGAAACTATTTGGAAACTATGGAAAAACTAAACATCATTGATACTTGTGTTTGAGGGATTTTCCACGTTCTGAGTCTGATTTTAATGTATTCTTCTCTCACAACGTAGCCAGGTAGAGCCGAAAAATGACGATGTGCGCTAGCGTACTATTTTTGAATATATCGATTCCTGAATTTATTTCTTTAAAACTTGCGTTCTCCTTCTTGCTTTTACTTTCCAGTCATCCAAATCCTGTGCCAATTTATAATATTTTCCTACAGTTTAAATTTATTTAGAAACAGTATGAATGACAATTTTGAAGAATTCGCGTTGTTTTGTGGTTCTAAGCTATATATATATATATATTTGAAACATAATATAGTATAATTTAGAATTTATGCAAACCATAATTTACGAACTCCGCCATTGCCGGTCCCAAGCCCGGATGAGAAAGGAGGAGGGGGCACACAGACAGCAACAGGACACAACACATTACAGCGACACTAAACACAACACACCTAACAACCGAGAGAGCGTTCTGTGGGCGGGCAGGGTCTCGCCGAGGTGAACCCATGAGTCCAAGCACGGAGCAGACGCGTCCTGCAGCCCACCAACGGTAGTAGCCGCAAGGACTCTGCCAGCAGTAGGGCTGTTGCCGTCAGGATGGCTGCCAAGGGAGCCCTATAGACGGGCTTTTCCCTAGTGATGGGCCTGCCGGGCGCACGTGCCACGACGGTTGTTCTGCGACTTTCAGGCGCGTGAGGACGCGGTGTGGAGCGAAAGCATCGGGGGACCTTGAACAGGTCTCTTGATGCCGAATGAACGTACACGGAGTGAATGCGGGGGGCCCCTTAATCGGGGTATCGCCCCAAATGCGTATGCGGCGATGACGCTGAACTTCCCGCGTGCGCTCTTGCGGTCACACCACAATCACATGCACGACACCGACACCCACACACACCAGAATGAATGGGACGCTGAGTGAATGAGGCTGCGGCCGGCGCCTGGTGGATATTCCCGATAGACTAGCCAAGGGAGGAGTAGTAGCCTCTCGACCAGGGCAGGACGCGATGTCAGTACCTCACCTCTGTGGAAGTAATATGGGTAACCGTAAGTCCCTCCGGTGTTCGACCGCGAAGGGCAAAGATCCCGTGAAACCACATGTTAATCTGGGAAAACCGCTCACGATCCTACTGTCTGGAGCCAATGTCGGGGTTGAAATCATGGACGTCCGGGCGCAGGAATGAAGGATTACCTGGTCAGTATTTCCTTATATCCGACGCTGCGTAGGATAAATCGCACACCGTCTAGCCTGAAGTTCGGGTCAGGTGTCGGGGCGGACTCGGCACCGCTCGGTCGATAGGGGTGACGTTAAACCTTTAGCATCATTATGGCGCGGGCCTATCCCGTAACCTTTTACTAGTTTCATCTAATGTGCCGATAGGATCGACCATCCGATAAGCCGCTTCTCGGTTTCGGCGCACATAACTAGGGATCCATATAGGCGGGGATAGTAGCCCTACCGCGGTAGGGCTCCCATGATGGGCGAACCGTCTTAAGACACGACAGTTTTAATATGAATGTCTCAAAAAATAAAGGAGGTGAAGAGGTGAAGGCGTCAGATACGCCCTCACACAATTCTCCAGGGGCTGAGGGATGGAAAGACGTCCTTCTTCTCCTGAAGGAGCAAAGTACATAAATGGAAAAGTTGACCAGGGCTCTCAGTGTCATCCAGCAGGGTATGCTGAGAAATAACCCTGGCCACGTAAAGGACAGTGTTAACGAGGCATCAGAGGTGTTGAGCGGAATGCTCAACACCCACAAATGTCTTGTAGAAAGCGGGATGGAAATCCAGAAGAAGCTGGAATCCCACCCCGCCTCAAAAAAGATGGGTATCTTCCGGAGACTGCGCTCTGCATCTCTGGGAGATACCCCCAAGAAGCTGACAAAGGGGGAGAAGAGGGTTGCTCCTTCTCCCCCCGAAGATCGGCTTCCCAAGAAAGGGAAGGGCGGCATATCGCCGTCTTATGCTGCGGCCACCAGAGGCCAGACCCCGAAAAAGGATGGGGAATGGCAGCTGGTGGAGAAGAAGAAGAAGAAGAAGAAAAAAAAAGAGAAAAAGAAGAAAGAGATTCCTGTGCCCTCTGCGCAGGAACACAACACAAAGGGAAAGTTGCCGAGGCGCTCCCCGGCCGCGAGGTCGGGCGACGCCATCAAGGTGTCGGCGAAGGACTGGCGAAGGTCGACCCCCAGAAGGCAGGACTTGAGGTCCTGTCTATCCGGAGGACCAGGAAGGAAGAAGTCCTTTTGGTCCTCAAAAAGGGGGGAGACGTTTCGGCCTTCCGAAAGGAGCTCGACCTGGCGGTCGGGGAAAGGGCGCAAATTTCAGCCCTGGTCTCGACGAGGTCCCTCGAAATTAGGGACCTCGACGAGACCGTTGAAAAAGAAGAGGTTGTGTCTGCCCTGTGCTTGGCATTGGGCAGACCAGCTTTTGAGGGGTCCTGCAGGCTCTTCACCCGCTTTGGTGAGGTGCAGACTGCAGTGATCCGGCTAGCTGAGGCAGACGTCGCGCGTATGCTTCAGCTAGGTAAGTTGAGGATCGGGTGGGTAGAATGCCGCATTCGCGAGCACCTGGAAGTCGCCCCCTGCTTCTGGTGCCATGGGTACGGCCACGGGTCCCGGGGCTGCAGCAACCCCGACAGGAAAAACGCCTGTTGGAGATGCGGCGCCACGGGACACTTGGCCGGGACCTGTAAGGCGCCACCAAGGTGCCTGTCATGCGCAGACAGGGGCGAAAAAGATGTCGCCCATGTGTCGGGGAGCGGCTCCTGCCCGGTCTTCCGGGAAGAGCTTCGGAGGTTGAGAGGCAGGAATTGAAGTTCCTGCAGCTCAACCTCGGAAGGGGGAAGGATGCCCAGGACCTCCTGATGCAGACTGCCAGGGCGAGGGGGGCTGATGTGCTGCTCATTAGTGAGCAGTACAAGTGGTCCGAAAACTCTGCTTGGTATCAGGATGCATCAAGGAGGGCCGGCATCCTTGTTTGTAACCCTGATTTGGGCGTCGGGGACTTCCTGGAGACCGACGCGGGGTTCGTCTGGGTGGAGGTGGCGGGTGTGCGTGTGTACAGCTGCTACTTCTCCCCCGGCGATCCCTTCGATGTCTTTGAGACCCAGATCCTCCTCCTTGAGGAAAGCCTCCGTGAGGCCATCGGGCGATCCCTCATAGGGGGTGACTTCAACAGTGAGTCGCCCGAGTGGGGTGAGGCCCGCCTATATAGGAGGGGAGTCTTGGTTGGCGAGATGGTCGCTAGGAACGAACTGATCGTCTTGAATCAGGGCGGGGAATTTACGTTCAGACGAGGAGCGGGGGGGTCAATAATTGATCTCACAATTGCCGCACCTCGCCTCGCTTCAAGGATAAGCGACTGGTCGGTCCTCGAGGTAATAACCTTGAGTGACCACCGGTGCATCGAATTCACACTAGAACAACGGTGTCAGGCGGTGGATAAGGGTAGGGGCGGCGAAGGAAGGAGCCCCTCCTGGAACACGAGACGACTCAGCAGGGAAAGACTTCGCGAACACCTCGAAGAAACCAGGCTCATCGATGAGCTTGGTTGGGTCTGCCCTGCTGGGTCGTTTGAAGCTGCTGTGCGCTCGGTGAGGCAGAAGGTGGTCGCGGCTTGCGACTACTCGATGCCTCGCCGCGAGCGCAGGCAAGCCAAGGGTTCGATGTACTGGTGGAACGACCAGTTGACAGCCCTACGTCGAGAATGCCTCGCAGCGCGGCGAAAATTCACCCGTTCAAAGGGGGATGCTACGCTGCACGAGGCATGGAAAGGGGCAAAAACAGCTTTGAGGCAAGGCATAAAGAAAAGCCGACTTCAATGCTGGAAAGACTTGATCGGTGAGGTCGAGAAGGACCCATGGGGTCTCGCCTTCAAAATAGTCACCAAGAGATTGGTGTCTAGAAGAAGGACCCCGGGCCTGGATAATCCCGATCGAGTCCAGTACATTGTGTGTAGCTTGTTTCCACACGTGGAGCCGTTCCAAAGACAGGACCGAAGTTCCTGCGTGGTCCGGCGCGAAGAACTCTTCACTCTCGAAGAACTAAAGAGAGCGGGTGGAAGGCTTAAGGCAAATACAGCGCCGGGTATCGACGGGGTGCCGAACGAGATCCTCAAAGAGGTGATCGGGGCGTACCCAGAGATTCTCCTAGAAGCCTTTAACTCCTGTCTTCGGGAGGGAAGGTTCTTCGCAGACTGGAAGAAGCAGAGGTTGGTCCTGCTGAGGAAGGGCAACAAACCTCTAGGGGTTGCCTCGTCGTATAGACCAATATGCCTATTGGATACGATGGGGAAGCTTCTGGAGGAGTTGATTCTACAACGGCTTCAGGCTCTCTTGGTCGGGGAGAACGGGCTCTCGGAAAACCAGTTCGGATTCAGGAAAGGCAGGTCCACTGTGGACGCCATCCAAGCTGTGGTTAACATCGCCACAAATGCAAGAAAAGGAACTGGTAAGCGTAAGGGATTCTGTGCGTTGGTTAGCATTGACATACGCAATGCTTTCAATACCGCGAGATGGAACATCTGCATCGAGGCGATGGTGCGGAAAAAGGTTCCAGACTACCTGTCGCGGATGATAGATGACTATCTGAGCGACAGGTGGGTGATTTATGAGGGCGACAAATGGTCTCTCAAGGAAGAGATGACATGTGGCGCCCCTCAGGAGTCGCAGGTGGGCCCACTCGTTTGGAATGTCATGTACGACGATTTCCTGCGTATGGACCTGCCTGCTGGGACGAGCATCATCGGCTTCGCGGACGACGCACTTGTCGTGTGCGCCACTGACGACGTTGGAATCCTAGAGCTGAGGATCAATGAACGTCTGTGGCGAGCGAAGCGCTGGTTGGATGGCAGAGGTCTGAAAATGGCCCCTGAGAAAACCGAGGCTTTGCTCGTTACGGACAGGAGATCCTTCCAATACCCGAGGATCGTTCTCGGAGAGCATGAAATCCAGTGGAAAACAAGCATTAAGTACCTGGGGGTGCAGCTGGATCGTAGGCTTAGCTTTGGCGAACACCTAAAGATCGCAGCCACCAAAGCCATCCAATGTGGAGCAAACTTGGCCTGGCTTATGCCAAACATTGGTGGACCCAGGGAAGCGAAAAGAAGATTGGTGGCGAGCGTGGTCCATTCGAAGCTGCTTTATGCAGCTCCGGTCTGGGCCAATGTCTTGCAAAACCATGCTATCCAGAAGAAGCTGTTCTCGGCGCAGAGACTTGTCGCGCTGAGAATAGTTTCGGCATATAGAACTATCTCGACGAGCGCTGTGCTGGTCCTAGCGAGCGTCCCGCCAATAGATTTATTGGCGGAGGAAAGGCAGGAAACCTTTCAGCTTCGCAAGGAGCTTACCTGCGCCGACCTGCAGGAAATCGCTCGCGCGAAGGAGGCCATCCGCAAGGATGGAAGGCGCAGACTCGTCGAGAAATGGCAGATGAGATGGCATGGTGAGCAGACAGGGAGAAGGACCTACCGCCTGATCCCGGAGCTCGCCACCTGGCTGAACAGAATGCACGGGGAAGTCGGCTTTTACTTGGCACAAGCGCTCTCGGGCCATGGCTGTTTTAACGCGTACCTGAGGCGCTTTAAGAAGAGAGACGAGGAGACGTGTTGCTACTGCGATTCCCCGGTGGATAACGCAGAGCACGCTCTCTTCGTCTGCGCAAAATGGGGTGTGGCTAGGGGGGTCCTCGGTCAGGCGGTGGGTTCCGAACTTACTCCTGACACGATGGTCCCACTCATGCTCCAGTCTGAGCGGTTCTGGACGCTCATCGAGTCATTCGTCACACTTGTGATGAAGACGAGAGAACTTGATGGGCGTCGGGAGCGAAACAACGGGGAGGGCCAGTAGAAATCGCATCGGGGCCTGCACCCGCGGTCCTGCGTCTCGGGTAGACTTGGCCGTCCGCGTCGTTCGGGGGAGGAATCTCTTTGTTTCTCCCCTGGGTGGCGCGGCTGGTCGGTTATCCTAGTGGGCGTGTGGCCGCGGGTGGAAGTTCCGAGCGAACGGATGACGGAAGAGTCGTACGCGACTTTAATGGAACCAACCACCCGTGAAGTTTAAAGCCGAAAGGCGGTTCCGCGGGTGGTGTATTGGTTCGAGAGAGGGGGTTTTTTGGTTTTAACAGGTATGCCTAGACCCGTCCTAGGAGAGTCCTGTACAACGTCTATAAAAGATTTTGCCATTTTTCCTCCTCACCAAAAAAAAAAAAAAAAAAAAAACCATAATTTACGATTATATTAATTCATACAGATATTCGTGCGTTAGTTTTTATTATTTACATTAATAATCTAAAACAATATAATATAAACCAGAATATAGAAATATAACACATGTGATTATATAAGTGCCTGCAGATATTTACCTTTTAGTTTCCGTCATTTATATTTATAATGATCCTGCCTTTATTCCAATTTGAGTTTCAATTCTGAATCAATTCGGTAAATTATTACTCGGGTAAAATTTGTTGGAATACTGTTAGAAATTTCCGTATTAAACTTTCACCGCATATGATGGAAGTTTGGTTTTCAGTAGCGCTTATTAAATTCGAAATACTTCCATCTCAAGAAGAATACAGCTTTTAACTTTGATTTTAATATACGTATGTATATCTTTTTAATAATGTCAACTTTTCTTTTGATGTATATTGATTGAAAAGTTATTTAATTTAATATGAATGTATACCATTTTTTCATAACATACAATTGCATTGACTTTGATCTACCATTTGTATGTTTGAGTACTTCAAAATCAATAACCTCTTAACGATGAAGTTATACAATAATAATTTTAAGTTAATAACTATCTGGCGTAAAGTGACACGATTGGGAATTTCTTTCCTGAACCAACCATTTTTTAAAGTCTTCGACCCGAGCAATGATGAGCTGCATCAGCGGTCTTGTCAAGGTGTTCGGGTTACGGGCGCTTCAAGTGGCATACAAATTTAATTAATGATTTATTATTACGAATTTTTGGAGAAATTCCGCCGCCTTGATACGCTCGTAACACAGATATAAGCAATTTAATTGTTTAAACAATTTTTGCATGTTCGCCCCCTGAGTAGAAAAATTTGGAAAAGATATTATCATATGCGTTATGTCTCAATATAACTAGCGCATATTTAATAAAAGTGGCGACTCAATTAGATCGGAAGATATTAAATATTTTTGAGCGCGCGACGTGTTTAATCATTTTCGAGTCGAGCTGCAACTAACCTTCATCGAGACATAATGTGCTTTTGGTTGACTAGGAAATGATTAGTCACGTCACGCGCTCAAAAATATTTTATATCTTCCGATCTAATTGAGGCACCACTTTTATTAAATATGCGCTAGTTATGTTGAGACATAGCGCATATGAAAATATTTTTTCAAAATTTTTGTACTAAGGGGGCAAACATGCAAAAATTGTTTAAATTAAATTGCTTACATCTGTAGTTAATTAACAAAATGAAAATTATGAAAATATTTATCTAATAATCTTACGTAATAAGCCAAAAAATGTAACAGACCCGAAATCGATTTGATTATTTCAACCGAAGATAATGAATTTTAAGCAGAAGAGAATTTAGCATTTTGTCCAATTTTATCAAAAGTTTAAATTAATATATCTCTCAACAATTTTTTTTTTAAAAATTCTGATATACGTGTCGATTAAATTAATAATAAGATGCCACAGAAAAAATTTACGACTTTTAAAATTGTGAAAATTTTTTTTTTTTAAATCCATACGATTTGCAAAAGAATGTCCCATATGCTCGTGCTCTCGAGAAATTCTCCGAGTATTTATAACTTTTAGAACAAGAAGCCATTAAGAAAAAGAAAGAAAAAGACAGAAAGAATATAACCACTCTCTTAAGCTCGTATTTGACTCTGTGCTAAAAGTATAGTTAGAAAATTCCTGGTGTATCCTCTAACCTATAACGGAGTTTTTTACTAAATTTATACTGCTGTACCTACGCTTACACACGACCACAGAGCTCATTGCTTTCCTTTTTAAATCTATGAATGAGTTTTGTATTATAGATTCCGATTCTCCATCAAGAAATACGTATGTTTAGCGTAAACATGTTATAATGTATCTCATACCAGATGAAGTTTGGGGTTTCTCTAGACTTTTGCATATATTTTCTAGAATGGAACTAAACTTGACTCGTGCATGCTTTATACAAATACATGGCGAAAAGAGACAGTGTTTCAAGCACTTTAAAGTTTGCAGCAAACAATCGGTGAATCTATTACATAAAATAAAACAGTTGCAAAATAAATTTAAGAGCTTTCGATGTTTTTGTAATATGAAGAACGAATATTGTATTTCCAGGAGAAAACATACTTTTACTGACGCTCATTAAATTGTTTGGTGGGAGAATTATGATTCATACCAGAGAGGTTGAAATAATCGTACTTTACTAATCGCATTCATATTTCCATTAACATTTCATGCCATTATATCTCTTTTCAATTTGTGAAATCGAAGTCAAATTTATATTTAGTGCAATTTTACGTATTTTATCAACTTAATGCCATTTTTCTTCTTCTGAGCTCTTGGCGAAATCGAAGATATGGTGGTAAGTCCAAGAGCACGGTATGAAGTTCCTACCTTTAAATACTCCGTAGGAACTCTATACCTCGCTACTGAATCTATACCTCTCTCAGTCGTACACTTAATTTCTTCCAACAAGAGCGTTCCACATTTTTGTCTCTATAAGCACGGTCTAGATGCAAAAATTTAAAATTTTGAAATTTATGCTTACTTATTATTAAACATTTTATGAAAGTTTATGTTCAAGCAAACACACAATTACACTAAATAAACAAAAATATAAAGGTATTGTATCTCAAAGTTGACTTTGTATGTATAACCAAAACACGACATCCTGACACAGCGTATTTCCCCGAGGATGCGTTAACCACTCACCAAAGACACTACTGCTATCTTTTGCCAACTAATCAAAACATAATGTTCTGATTTAAACCACGAATTTATGACAACGGCTTCTATATATATAAGTCGACACTTTCAACGCTTTCACTCAATAAACATTTCTGTATAGATTATATTTTTCTTTCGATCTAATTCCATTTTAATACAATGAATTTTGGAACTTTCACTTACAAAAAGCTACTGTAAGTGGATCTGCTAGTTGTTCACACATCCTAATATTAGTAACATTTATTTCTTCTAGTCTGTTTCTATCGGTAAAGTAATGCTTAGTATCAATATCCTTCGATATTTTAGAAGAAGCTGTATTCTATACCATTAATATAGTAGCTTGATTATGGCAATAAACCATTATAGCTAGAATTTGAGTATAGGAGAATAATTTGAGAATACATCTTAGTCAGACTATTTCCTTATTTAAAAAAGATAAAGACTACACGGAAAAAACAGTATAGCTGAGAAAACTATACAGAATTTTATTTCAGCAAAATACCTGTCATGACTATACGATATTGGTATTGTAGCTAAACTGAATGCGTGGCGCACCGAAATGCGTATTTTGCCATCGTAACATTATAATTTCGTTCGTGCAACGATAGAAGTATAGCTGTTCGACCCATACTGGTATATAGTGTCTCGACTCATACGGTATAGGTGAGACAAGTATACTGGTTTGCCGCGCCACCTATACATTGCTTCGCATGCACGCGACTCTAACCTTGAAATGAGAAAGAAGTGTCATTTGTTCGAGGCGTTTTTTTGAAGCGTTTGGAACATTTTTTCTTTGTTTGAAAGATCATTTTTGCGTATTGCGTATTGTTTTATCACACGCGAAAATCCACAACAGCGATGGACTAGTGGGTGAAGAAAAAATTGACTGATTGGGGATTAGGAAAATATATCGAAGCTTTCGAAGGTAATTACTAACATAGTTACAATAATTTGACCATCATTTTTTCATTTCCTATTACTTATAGTTAAAGCTATGGATTACAAAACATTCGACAACTCTATCGCATGTATTGTTATAACAGGAATAATATTTTGGTTGCGATCGCTATACATCGTATTGTCATATTAACGAACTTGTATCCTTCGAGGAGCAATATCACGTTTACGAATACCAGTATAGCTGTCTCACCTATACTTCTATAGTACTGAGGACCATACCGTAGCATTGGTCTGATAGAAATATTTTCTGGTTCTGAGGACCAAAATATAGTTCTCTCAGCTATACTGTTTTTTCAGTGTATGAATTGAGATACAGAGTTAACTCGTTCCTAATTCCAGGCGAAATAATTGTAAAATGAGTAAAAACCTAAAAATTTCAGGGATAAGATTCTTATAAGCGCTAGTCACTTTGCTCACAGTGCTGACTCCAGTTCAGAACAAAGAAGGACTTGTGCGTAAAGGAAATAAACCAACAATTGATATGCTTACAGAAAATTTTTCAATATAATATACATTTAAAATACTCCATATTAACTATTTTCTATGTGAAAAATGGCGATCAATAGTGTTTGCTCGAAATAATAAATAACACAATCTATGTTATGACTGAGGAATATTCTGAGTCCCTCACGAGAGACAATTTCCAATACCGAGAAAATAACACTCATACAATAAATTTAGGTACATAACAGAAATATAGATGTTCTCGATAGTTTGTCGTTTCAAATGAGCTAGAAGAACCAATCCGGTCGATTACAACGCTAGGAACTCGGAACGAGAGCAGTCACGAACTACATAAAGATGAAGTGAACTGGGAGATTGATGGACCTCACAAGGCATATGTTTTCTTCAGTCTTTTTCGTGATCTTACAACTGGTTGTAACCATTTTTGAAAAAATCAAAATTTGACTTCCATTTTCAAAAATAAAAAATAAATTTGACTTTTTCTCAAATTTGGACCCATTTTTTATTTTTTTAAATCATCTAGTTAAAAAGCTGAGATTTTCTTCCTATAAAATAGCAAAATTTCAGGATGGCGTTTTTTTGTTTTGGAGTAATTTCTATTGCAATAATTTGGAATATGTTTTGAAAATTAAATCTATTGAATTTATATCTAGTAATTGAATGTGAAGAAAAGTGATGTTTCTATTTATCTGAAGAGATTATTTGAATGTGAGTTTGATGGATTTTATTTTTTTGGAATCTTCTGTCTTTTTATACATAGCTTTTTTCGTAGAATTGTGTTTATTGGCGATTTTGTTCGCTTTTGGAGGTAATTTCGCGGGCCACATCTGCGCTTTTTTTGGCCTTTTGGGAAGATTTTATACTTTTCAGGAGATGAAAACTTTTTTAATTAAAGTTTATGATACTCGTCATCACACTGCATCTTTGTGTCATTGACCTTTGAAGGTATTGAAAAATCCCCGCGAAAAAAGTTGATCTTGTTAGATCTGGTCATATTCAAAGTAGATCTGGTCAGATCTCGACAAAATAAAGATCTGGTTAGATCTGAGAATTTGATCTGACCAGATCTAATAAGATCAACTTTTTTTTCGCGGGTCTGGATCACATTCATTATTATCTGCATCATCATCAACAACAGTGTCAATATCTCATTGAACTTGATTAGAAATCCTTGCACTATTGGCGCAATTCAAGAATGATCTTCCTTTTAAGTTGGTAAGTTCAAATCTGCATGTGTTGCTAATTTGTGAATCTTTTCGTAAACTTGGCAATTTTACGCGTAAATTATCAGAAACACGACGAATGGTTGTTCCCTTATGTTTCTTATTTTGGAACGGATTAATGCATTTATCCTTCAAAATTTCGCGATCTTTTTTGGTAGAGTAATTAGAAAAGTACTTCTTCGCAATTTAAAAAGGAAGCTTACATAGAAAGTAATGTACGAAGTAAAAGGTAAAGAAAAACAGAAGAGGAAACAGAATGAGGAAAAATGGAATATCGCGACTGCAGATATAATTGATTTTTGAAATTAGAATAATTCAACAGAATCAACAAAATTATATTATGAAATTTAATTATTTCTAAAGACAAACCTCCTTCAAGAAACTTGTCTCAGATAAAATCTGGAAATAATGTACCCAACTCGTATGCTGAGATATTATGCTGAGTCAAAGTATTTTCTCTTATGGGAAACGAAAATAATTGAATTCTAGTGGTAGAAGTGTCGAAGCAATGAAACAAATGAAGACAAATGAAGAAACAAATAGAACAAGAAACAAACCCTGTCACGTTATTTTGATGTCACCTGATGAAATATCATCTATTTAAATTTTGAGGTTAGGTTTCTAAAAATCTCACATGTATTCCACCGAGAGCAGTTACACTAATCGCGTAGGATATTATATAATGTACAAAATTCGCTTTAGGGTTTTCTACGGGTTCCCCGGCGTGAAGACCGTAGCGAACGGTAGGGCGGCCTCAGCTCCGGCGGAGCATCCAGTTATTCATCGCACAATTGCTCGAAAACAAAATAAAAGGCTATCTTGAAATTTTGCTATTTTATAGGAGGAAATCTCAGTTTTTTAACTAGATGATTTTAAAAAAAAATAAAATGGGTCCAAATTTTAGAAAAAGTCAAATTTATTTTAGATTTTTTTCAAAAATGGTTACAATCAGTTGAAAGATTACGAAAAAGACTGAAGAAAACATATGAAGTAAAATTTTGCTTTATGCAACAAGAAATAAGTTATATTCGTTTGAAGAAGAACCGGCTGCCCATCAAAAGTCTGAAAATTTCACCCCCGCCCCCCTATTTCAGCAAAAATTTGTCAAAACGAAAATTTTTTTTTGTAGGAAGTACCATCAAATAGAACTCCAATCAGCCAAACTTTAAGCCTTATTGGACGACTTCGTTTTTTGGGATGGCATCACTTGAGAAATTATTCTCCATATTGTCGTACATTTATGCCTTAACGTGTTTCTTTCAGCCGCAATTATGCTTCCAGTGCACTCGGAAAAAATGCAATCTGACAATAAAATGATTTTCGTTTTCAAATAGATCGTTTGAAAACAAAATGAAATTGTTTAAATGTAATAGGACAAGTTTCCAATAAACGAATGGAAAATATTTCACTGTTTGAGGGCTAGTCGCTGAGACTCTAAGTATTGTAAGACACGAGAAGCCTGGAGTGTTTGTCTGCTTTTTGAACGGAGTCTACTTTAAGATTAAGTGGAATAGTTTTAAATCGGCACATCTGTATTTTACATAACGCACATTTTACTACAACTATTTCTTCACACATATTACGCTTCAGTTTAATATCGGTATCAAACGCACGAGGTGCCTAACATGTACTGATAGGGGTTAAAAGATGTCGCACATAATTTTGTGAGCAGTTCTTGCCCGGTGTTTCAGGCAGAGCTTTGGAGGTTGAGGAGTATAAAGTGTAGTTTCTACAGCGCAACGTCGGAAGGAGGAGTGATGCCCAAGATTTCCAAATGCAAACGGCCAAGCAGAGAGGAGCTGATGTGCTGCTTATTAACGAACCGTATAAATGGTCTGGAAACTCTGCGTGGAACCAAGATGCATCAAGGAGGGATGGAATCCTCATGTGCAACTCTGACTATAGTATCGGGGACATTCTGGAGACCGACGCAAAGTTCGTTCGGGTGGAGGTGGCGGGGGTGCAGGTGTACATTTGCTACTCCTCCCCAAACAATCCTCTCGAGGTCTTTGAGACTCAGATTCTTCTCCTTGAGAAAAGCCTCAGCGAAGCTATTGGCGGACCCTCATTGCGGGTGACTTTAACAGCAAGTCGTCCGAGAGGAGAGAAGTCCGCATGGATAGGAGGGGAATACTGGTGGGTGAGATGGTCACCAGAAACGACCTAACTGTGCTAAACCGGGAAAAGAAAATGACATTCAGGCAAGGAGCCAGGGGGTCGATTATTGACCTTACGATTGCTCCGCCAAGTCTCGCCTCAAGGAAAGGTGACTGGTGGGTTCTCGAGGTGACTACCTTGAGCGACTACTGGTGCATCGAGTCCAGCATGCATAAACGGATTCACCCAGTGAGTACAGAGAGAGGTAACAAAGGAAAGAGCCCCTTCATGAATACAAGACAACTCAATAAAGATTAGTTTCCATAATATCTCGATTAAACCGGGTTCATAGATGCGCTTGGTTAGGCAAAGTCTGCTAAGTCGTTAGAAGATGCATTGCGGGCGACGAGGCGGGAAGTGGTCGCAGCATGTGACCATTCGACGCCTTGTCGGGGACACAGGCGTACCAAGAACTTGATGAACTGGTGGATCAACCAGTTGTCTTTCCTGCGTCATATTGTAGACAATATCCATTAAATTCCTAAACCGCTGGTATTGACGCTATGCCCACAAGCCTTTTCCTATTGCACTTATTCGTCATCAAGCACAACTATATGCACAATAAACTGGATTATTTGAAGCTTATATAGTAATGAATTGTTATAGCCAACGAGTGAAGTATTGCTAGAAAATCTGAATCGCTATCTTCTCGATATGAGAAATATAAAAAAAAGAGGGGAATTCGGAATCAAAGCTAAAAGGGTTAAGTTGACATCGACCTCTCATTTATTATTTCTAATTGAACCAAAATAAATAAGTGTATATGTTAATAAATAATGTGTTGCGGTATAATTTTGTCTTAAAAATCAGAATATTTTTAATTTAAAGTAAAGAAGATGAACAACTAAAGTATAATCCCAGCAAAAGATAGGAATTTTCTATCTCAGCTTAGTATACTTCACGTAACATGCATGTTAAACTTATTTTCAATCCTCGTCGTAACGTATATCCTTCTCGACAATTCTTTAGTATGCTATTGCCACCGTAAGCCGGAGGCCCATCTTGGTATTTAACGTCGGACACCTGATACCCATCACACGGTGTCTTTAAAAGAGGAAGTTATAGTACTATTCACTTATACGATCAAAATAAACTGGGCCAGATCTCACAATTCGCATAACCGGAATATTTATGATTAATCGTTGTAGGTTTCTAGTAAATTGCAACTAAAATATATACATACACTTAGCATGGTATGTAGATAATACGACACATCATAATATATATGTAACACCGGATGAGAAAACGTGACTAGCGTCTAAATCCTAAATTTTACAGGACAAGAGATTTTAAGTTTTCGACCAAACAGGTAAAGAAGACCGCCCACTGCGTCATTAGGCCGCCTCCTGCTGGTCACAGTAGAAGCACAGTAGGAGGTAGAACAACATTAAGTGCTGTCTTGGGTTGTTTTGGGCAGTTTTAAAAGCAGCATTAAATGCTGTCTAAAAAAAATTTATAATAAAATAAAACTGTTTTAATTATGAAAAAAAAAACATATTTTCGCATAATGTGAATCGTTTGTATTGAGGAAAAAACGATAAAGGGTTGATGAAGTATATGAAGATTATTACCTTTTATTCTGAATTCTGAATCTTAAAAATTTTCCAAAAATTCCCAATTGTAAAGCTGGGTCTCTCATTTGAGCGCTGAATCCACGCTGTCCACGCCGGACACGCGCAAGCGGGTTAGACAGCCGACTGCGAGCCAGGATGTGTCCGCAGCGAAAAAACCAGCGGAGAAGAGGCCTAAAGCCTTCAATAAAGAAGAGATGTAGGTCGAGGTCCCCAAAGAGAAGGGCCTCCAGAAAAGGAAAGGGAAGAAGCCTTCCAAAACGCCGGAGAAACCTCGCCGTGCGCGCCCAGAAGCGGTGCTCATCAAACCGGCGAGGGGAATGAGCTACGCCTCAAACCTGCACGAGCTCAAGAAGCGCGTCAATCCTGATGAACTGGGCGCCAAAGTCCAAGGAATCAGGGAGATAGAATTTGAACACTTGACACCCGAAAATGTTATCAGAGTAATGCTGAAGAAAGAGGAATTCTTGGAGGCAATTTCTGCGTTCGTGGAAACGACCTTGCGTCAGAAGAAACAAGAAGACAATCTGACAGTCAGAACATCTTGATGACAGACAAACAGTAGGCGCTGATGAGCGGAAACAACGGTCCCACCTTGACGCAATGCTAATGCGGTTCCGAGGTGGATCCAACCGAGAAGGAGGAGGGTTTTAGTGGCTGCGAGCCCCACACACCAGTAAACGCACGTTTGCTGACGGTGCGTAGGCATTTCCCTCCTCCAACAAAAAAAAAAAAATAATAATAATAATTATTATTATTATTATCATAGAGGATCGATTTTTCATCACAAGTAACGATACGACGCATAAGAGGTTGTCCTTTATTCCGCGAGAGCAAATAAACACAAGCATCGAAACGTTTTTCATTTTTCCTTATTGATTAGACGCAAATGATCCAATATGGTTGGGTTTGAAACACCAAATTTTGGTGCTAACTCACAAATAGTTTGAGACGTGCATACGAAAACGACACTATGCTATGGCTAGTTGAACCTTCTCCAAGCACACTATTAATTTTACAAGCTGTCTCTGATTTGTTGGTTTCACAACGAAACTCATATGCGTAGATTGCACGAATTTTCGACTTATCCATGGTTTCACAAAATATTTTCCACAAAATGCCATCCAAGAGATTATTGTAAATTTCAAAGCGTGTTTGAAAGAAGAATAGTGTGGCTTTACAATGCACAAAACAAAAATAAATGCTAATGCAAAATGTCAAAGACCTTAAATGTCAAAATTCATACATTAGAAACTTGCAACTTCATACTCACCAGTAAGTAGATATAACCTTACTGTTTATTAGTATTTATTTTTATCACTAATTGTTATATTGGGAGTACAAATTAGTTTGGCCCGTTTTCAAAAGATTGCTCCGGCTGTTATGAATGTTTCACAGTGACAACTGATTTCAGTGGATTCAGAGAGGTTAGACGCCTATCAATAACATTCAGTTTATATCGCTTTAAATTTCATTAAAAAAACCTTGTTTCTTACTGTGTTAAATGTGTCGAATATTGTGTTAACTAAGCAACATTCGCGGAAGGTTTTAGTTTTCTGCTTTAATTAAAAGGAAAGTGCAGCTGAAGCGCATCGAATGCTTGTGGAAATTTATGGTGACAATGCTCCAACTGATAAATCATGTAGGGAATGGATTCGACGTTTCAAGAATGATGATTTTAGCGTTGAAGACAAGCCTCGCTGTGGACAGCCAAAAAAATTCGAAGCAAAGAATTGGAGGCTCATCAGCATTTCCAATCTTATAAAGAAGTCAAAAAATGCTTCGATTCGTGGATCGCCTTAAAAGACGCATCATTTTTTTGAGATGGAATTGGAAAATTGCCTGAGAGATGGGAATACGTCAAAATCAGCGATGGACAATACTTTGAATAATCTGTTCTTTCATTTTGTTTTGAAATGAATGCATTATTGATAACAAAAGAACGGACCGAATTAATTTGTACTCCCAATATTATTCTATTTTTTTATAGGAAATGAGATGATTTAGAATCACTGTCATGCACGAATCAAAAGTGTAGTTGGAAAAAATTTTAGAAAAAAAGCTTGTGAAATTACAATCTAGCACCTCTTTCAAAACATGCGTCTTCCATTTCTTCCAATCTAAAGAACTATGCTGTGGCAAATATAAAATTTTTTTTTATTAACTATAAATACTTTCTTTAACCACTTTAATGTATCAATAAAATATTGATTTTTCACAAAATACTATATATAAAATGTCTACTTTGCAACAATGTTTTAAGTTACCTTACCGTTTTACCTCCATAGGGTTTACTAACAAAAGTAGTATTTCCTTTTAGGGGGACCAAAGGCCATTATTTTGCACGTCTGTACACCTTCGTAATGCGAATGAGTTATAATTTGATAACGAACTTTTGCTGGTCTTTGTATAAAAATCTCAGTGCAATCTAGAAGCACTGTCTTGCAACATAGGTAATGAGCTATAAGATAAATTTTGTTTTGATTTTGCAAATGCCATAACTATTTTGTTTCTTCAACTCATTTTAGCATGTTTGCTACATTCGTTGTCGTATTATTTTTGCACTATTGTCACAATAGTGTCCAGAATATCAAAAGATTCTAAGACCATTGCAGTGCTTAAGGGGTACGTATACTTAGAAATTTCAAAAAAACGATTTTTTTTATTGCATTTTCTGAAAGCTGCTATTGAGGAAGAGGGTAAACTTTATGGTTCTGGAATAGATAACTCTATGTAAGCTGAAAAAAAATGTTTAATTACATAAAAATCGTACTTGAAACTTTGATCGCATTTTTTTCGAAACCGCGTTTTCAAATCCGGTGAACACTCTAGCTCCATAACGGTTCAACGGATCGTTACCAAATCTTTAACATTCATTTGTGATATAAATGTGATGTGCTTATAGGCGCGATATTTTTGTTTTGTATTTTTCTTTGAGGACCTCTGGAAAGTCGAATGTAACTCACTTGTTTTTCAATCTTTTTACATGAATAAATTACTGTGACTACTTGAAACATATGTTATCCAAACTGTATAATAAACGTCTACAATAAATAAAACCCATCTTCAAAAAATAGTACTCACTTTTATTTCTTCAGGCAGCCATTTCTAGGCAGGTTACATCAAGGAACTGCGGTTTTTTTCAAATGCCTCTTTTTTAATTCAAAATCTGAAATGAAAATTAGGATAATCTTATAAGAATTGGAGATTTGAGGTTATAATTGTAATAAGTTGAATAAGTGTTTACCTGGTAGTATTTAATCAGACTTTTCAAATTGTAGAAAAAACACTTTTATCGTCGTTCTTATAATTTAAATTTTGAAAGCAATTTTCTAAGCTGTCAGTTTATCTACTTTTTTTATTTCCCCAATAATGTTCTCTCTCTTAATATAGCATTAATTTGCCTAATAAAAGCAAAGCAACCTTACTTTTGAATTTTTTTGTACTTTACTAGCACATCCCGTCACTACATGGCAGTCTTGATTCTTATTTTTATATCCCGAAATAATAATAATCCCAAGGTAATTATCGTGTTGGCAGGGTAATTATTCATGAAAGGTAGAATGAAGTATTAATTCATGTCAAGAGATCGGTTAAGCACATGGTAATGAATGATAAAGGAGAACATCAGCCTGTCCCGAAGGTAATTAATTGCATTATGATATTGTCACGTCCCGCGAGTATATATATTTATATATAGATATACCGCCTCGAGTAACAAACAAATTAAGGAATCAATGAAGGGGTCAAGGCAACATTAATGCGTGCGTGATTTATTGACGCAAGTTATAGCCAGATTTACAGATCAACAGAATGATCAATATGGAATCAACATGTGTCGTCGTTATTATGCCCACACATGATAACAAATCGACTGACCTAAAGAGAAAATGAATGAAGCCCTAAAGTACCAACGCACTACTGCATGCACTTATCACACACATTAAAGTCACAACATGTAACTTGTAATAACATGTGACAGGTCATAGCATGCAGCTTGTCATAGTTGACCTATTAAAGTTCTATAAAAAGCGATCTACTGGACTGGACTCAATTCATTACCAACTTATTTTCAACCCAGGGTAAATACTAAATACTTCAAATGTTATATATGTATTTTTCATTTTCTATGGTGCTTACTTAACATAATTCTTATGTTAATAAATATATTTTATATGATCAACCCTTTTTATTCACTGACTACTCCTCATCCCTTAGGAGGGATCCTTATGATCCTGACATAAAAGGGGAAAATCTTAAAAGAAGAAAAGTGTTACGTTTCTGACGTAACAGTATTAACGATTACACTGGTCTAAAAAAGTGACCTATGTGCATATATAGAGCTGCCAGTTTGACGGGTTGCACGTACTTGAAGCAAATTATTGTACTGTGACTAGTATTTCATTGCATCACAATCTGTAATATTTACAATCCTCACATTATTTACGAAGTTTACCATATATGTAGTGTTGGCAGAATTCAAAGCTTCGAATTTTCAAACAAGTTTTAATCACGCAGGCGTCACACTGTCGCTGCACACCTGATACAAGGAATCGTTGAAGGGAAAGTGTACAATGCGCATGCGCAACTTTTCTCCTCTATATCACATGAAACAGCTCTGAGCTCTTGTTCGCATCGTGCTCTGTGCCATTTCCATTTCATGCTAGACCTCTGCGGAGTGACAATATATACTACTCAGTCTAGGACATGAAGTCATTCGTATTTAACACCAGTCCATTAGCTCTAAGCTATCACTCAACTCTCATTCCGCAACGATTGAAAAACTGAGCTCTGTTGCAAAAATAATCCTGATAGCTTTTGCTAGGTTTGCAATGTTTTTTCCCACAAAAACTAAGATAAAAAATGTCTTCTGCAATGCTCGACTTGTGCCACTTCATTGAGGTCAGTATGTCGAGAAGATTTCGATCACATCTTCAGATTTACTTCCCCTACTTCTTAGAGAAAAACTCAGAACCATATCGATAATTTTAATTTCTGTTTCACAGATGCTGGAGGTTACTCATCGAAACGGAAACACTACATAATTTACGCTAATGTTTCTTCCGTGATAAAAGCCGCGTAAAACCGTAACGATTATATCCCGGGAGATTTCACAAAACGCGAAGCAGAAGAAACCAATGATTCTAATGAAAATCAAACCATTATTCGTGAGCCAACCAGAAACTTGCCACAATTATTCGATCAAAAAGTATTGAATGATTTGATAAGGGATCTGAATTTATCTAAAAATGAGGCTGAAATCTTGGGCTCTAGACTCAAGGGAAAAATTGCTTGAAAAAGATGTAAAAATCTCTCAGTATCCGAATTGAGAGAAAGATTTAACCACATATTTTTCTAGCCAAGATACTCTAATTTATTGTAACGATGTAGATGGACTTTTCAAGACCATTGGTCATAAACACCAGCCAGGGAAATGGCATTTGTTCATTGATTCAAATAAACTTAGTTTGAAAGCTGTACTCTTGCACAACTTGACTTGACAAAATAGATTACGATCTCCACAAATGGTAGATCTGTGGTGATTTCAAAGTAATAGGAATAATAGAAATCTGGCTATAGGAAATATTGTTGCTTTCTATGCACCTGGGACAGCAGAGCACGATGGCAACATTTTAATGTTATAGTTTAGCCAGCGCGTGAGACCTTAGAACCTGGAAAGATGAATGTCGCTCAAAAATCACTGGTTGATACTCAAAAGATCTTTTTACCAGGATTGAATATAAAGCTCGGCATTGTGAAAAATTTCATCAGAATGTTGAATAAAAACGAAGAAGCTGGTCTAAGTTTCTTGAAAAAGGATATTGCCTAAGCTTATTGAAGCTGAAATTAGGGATGTAACATAGTTTTTGATGGACCACAAATCCGACAAGTGATGCTGGTCTGTGATTTCGAAAAGCGCTTGACTGAACTTGAGAGACAAAAATGGTCGTCTGTGAAAGCTATCATGAACAATTTCTTAGGAAAAACAAAATCCAGAAACCACAAGCACTTGATCGCTAACATGTTGCAAAAGTTCCAGAAAATAAAAGTGAACTTCTTCCAAGAAAATATGGGAATAGTTAGTGATAAACATGTTGAAAGATTCCGTCAAGACATTGCTCCAGTCGAGAAGAGGTTCAAGAGTAAATGTAGTGAAAACGCTTCAGCGGACTACTGCTGGAATCTTATGACTGATGAAGCAAATGCTCATCATCGTCAAGCATGCAGGAGGAAAATTTTCTGATTGCAAGCAGAAATTTAACTTCATTTTCGAACAAAAGCTAACAACCAATGATAAAGAATGGATATTCTGAAGACACAGTGCAATGATTCTCTTCAAGTACGTGCAACCCGCCAAACTGGCAGCTCTATAAAAAGAGACAAATTTTCTGTTATGTATCTTTCGAACGGTAATAGCCTGAACTCTAAATGTTTTTTACATTTCTTTAGCATCAAAAAACGAAAAGAATGATACCTAGACGACTAGAAAATGAATGTTTTTTAGTTAAATACGGAGTTTTCTTGTAAAACCACTTTTGTTTCGTGTTTTTCTCAATTTTCCTAAATTATCTCGGCAACAGTACGAGATATAAAAAAAACAAGTCCACCGTTGGATTCTGCATTGAAAAATTCATTGAAAGCATATATTGCTTTACAAAATAAAATTTTTTGAAGCATTTTATCTCATGATTTGTGATTTTTCAAAAAAAAATTAGATTAGAAAAATCTCAAAAACCTGATATTCTTGGAAAAAATGGAGACCAGATTCAGATTCAGCACAAAAATCTACTCTTAAAATGACATATCTTATCCTATGAGGACATAGGTCACTTTTATTGACCAGTGTTATTGATGTTACACACTATACAATCGAATATAGGGCATAGAACATATATCTACAATTATAAAATGATCCAAATGACTAAGTGCAACCGTGCCTTTACGGACTTGCCTTGTTCTTTTATAAATTGGTGCAAGCTACCTTTCAGTGCGTGATAATTGATTATTTCGTCATTGAGTATTGAAAGCTGTTCATAAGTACCATCTCAAACGGGCTTCCTTGCAATATTCAAGTGTCTTCGTATGCAGCCTCTTTCTGCTTCTGCTGATAGTGAGGGCATTGACAGATTCAGTATTCCACTTGTAAAAATGAGTAGGCGTGTAATTAATTGTAGCTATTGGCACATGGAAAGAACAAAACGTCGATGGTCACTGTGGATCACGGTGCTGACGCGCAAGAGAGAAAAACAAGCCTCAAAATGGTTAAAAATTCTCGCAACTGAGTAAAATGAATGTTTCACGCGTATCTGCACTGTGATATCCCAGGGATAGCGACGGTTTCATCACGTGGCAATACAGCTCTGTCATATTTAATAATATTATCGAACTACTCTGAATTGACATTGCATTAATTCTTCGTAGCAAGATTGCGCAAATCAAGGGTCTAAAAATAAACAATTAATGTTTATCTGAGTTTCAGCACGCGGAGCAGGTAGGCAGGAGCGTGCTCGGAGCGAAAGGCGCCCCGCTGTGTTGGAGCTCTTGCTACATATAGGGAACAATAAGCAGATGTTTCTCGACCTGTGGTTGTACTAGCGTGCATTCGTGTATAGATTTTTGAGTGTTAGTATAGTTGAGGCTAGCGTTTCCGAGTAGAGGTAGGCATTTTTTCTATAGGCAGTTACTACAGTTTGCTCAGTTATATTCTAACTGCCGAGCAGTAAACTGCCGTTTTCGTTTAGAATGTCTGCTTATCCAAAAGGTAGAAGTGCGAAGAGTTATCGTGCACAACGACGTACGAGGTCGTTTCACAGAAATCAGCATACTACAAATGAAGGTGATCCGATTGGTCTAAGTGCAGGTGCTCGCAAACTGGCATCAGCCTCCCCAGAAGAAAACCCCATAAACAGTTTTCATAAGTTTCGTATTATCCAGTTCGCGACACTTTTTACTATGCTGTCAGATCTTTTATGTTGCAAAAATTGTAAAAGTGCACTCAAATTTGAAAAGTCATATCAGCACACAGGCTTCGGTTGGAAACTTACAATATCATGCTAGTGCGGTTCAAAACCGGTGAATACAAGCCCTTACATAAATAATGGGTATGAAGTAAATCGTCAATTGGTGTTTGCAATGAGACTGCTAGGCGTGGGATAGAAAGGGTTAAATTTGTTCGCTGGTATAACGGATTTATGGGCAGGGATCGGCAAAACGGCTTATGATAGTATAATGGAGCATATATATCATGCACAGGTAAATGCCAAACTCATGGAGACTAGATAAAAAGGAGACCAATCTCTTATGGCCATACTTCACAAAACACGAAATGAAGTTCTGCCAAGTACTTAGTTAGGAAACTTCCCGATGAGGGCACGTGTGTTTCCTGGGTGCAAAATGGCGGCATCCACGGTTTATAAGCATCGTGTATTGGGAGTCGCCATTTTGCACCCAGGGAACACACATGCCTTCATCGGGAAGTTTTGTGAGTATGTACTTGGTAGAACTTCAATTTGGGAATGGATATCCATGGTCAAACTGTTGATAATTTTTAGTACTGAGAGTGATATCGATTTACATCTTTCTAAATGTGCGCTTTCACCCACACTTTAAATTCTGCTTCATTAACGTTTTCCCAACTGTTTTACACTTTCTTATAACTTTTAATTTGAAATTTGGATCAAAAAAATTTGGATCCGAGGACTTACTTGGTCACGTGGCCCATCTAGGACATGGCCTTAAGTATTTTTTTGGTATCTGTCATCATTATTGGAAATAATTATAATATTACAATAAAATTGAATTATATTAAATTCATTTTTACCTGGACAAAAATAATAACTAAATTTTTGGTGTAAAAATCGGTAAATAATGATCAAATAAATTTGAATTAAATTATAGCAATCTGAAATATTATCAGGTACGTAAGCTTCAATTATCAGAATTTAAGTAAATTTTTTACAGTCCTATCTGCCATAACTGTCAGTATTACTCCTTTCTCGATATTGCACTTGTATCAGAAATCGGTACTACTTTGAAACTCGGCATTCGTTCTTTATGAGTAGATTGTCAGCACTAATAGGTGATAGTTAGGTCAGTACCACCTCGGTCCTGAATTGGTTTCTTCAGAAACCGATCAGGGGGCCTTAGAACAGGCGACCAGGCGCGTCTTCGGGTTGCGGATAGAGGAGAATATTTCAATGGAGAATATGAAATAAATAAAAGTATATGTATGCCTGAGGTTGAGAAATCTGAGGCCAGATTATACAAGTCCACATCAGGCGAAAAGGCGGCGAAGGAGAGAAAAATGGTCCAGAGGCTCGCATAGACCCTGGAAGAGATGGAGCATTTTTGTCGCTTCGAGAAGAATATGTTCCCCCCCATTAGGGAAGGCATAGCCAAAACGAAGGAGGAGCTTGGTATGCTGCGCCTCAGTAATACCAGCCATAAAGGCTTCTTCTCATTGCTGGAGCATTTCCTTGGTGTGCAGGTCGCCAAGGACAAAAGGAAGGAGGTGAAGATGAGGAGCACAAAGAGGCAGGTAGAACTCGTATTGGGGAAATGCCAGACCAATCTAGTGCCTGGCGGGAAGTCCACTCCGGACCCCTGCAAGAGGCCATAAGAGCCAACAAATAGGAGGAGTAGGTGAAGCTTCAGGGTAGGAAGAAACAGCAGAAAAAAGTAATAAAGAAGTGTGCTGTATAGCCGCAGAGGCCTAGACGCTCACGCTCAAAAGCAGTGCTCATAAATCTTGCAGAAGGAATGTGCTAGGCAACCATACTGCGTGATCTCAAGAAGCTCGTCATCCCTGATGTACTGGGCGACACAGTCCAGGGAATTAGGGAGACCCGCTCCAAGGATCTGCTGATGGAATTGAAATCTTCCAAACAAGGCAGAGGGTGGCTGGATTCCACCTTTAAAAAAGCAATTGAGGACCTAGAATCCAGCATTAAAGTCGAAGTATGGACCGAAATTGGAGCTCAAGGTTTCTCTAACAAAGAGACTATACAGAGGAACCAGAAAGGCGTAAGTGCTTTTAGAGGAGGCAAGGGACCTGAAGCTACTCAAGGCTGGCCCATATCAAAATCGGGTGGGTCTCTTGCAGGGTCCGTAGGAAGATGGAGACAAATCGGTGCTATCGCTGCCTTGGCTTTGGCCACATGGCGGCGGACTGCCGGAGACCAGACCGTATCAGGAGTTGATGGAGGTGTGGCGAGGAGGGGCATACCTCGAGGTTCTGCACGAAGAAACCACAATACTACCTTTCCTCTGCGAGGGAAGATAAACCCAGGTTTTTACGACGCCGAGGTTCCGCGTAATGCGCCCATAGGCAATGACCCTGAAGTAACAGGGGATTTTCGAGTTTAGTGGGTATTGCTTCGGTAGAGTGCCACACAGCGTGCGTAAATGCATTCTGTCTCTCCCCTGAAAAAAAAGAATGGAGAAAAAGAAAAACGCCAGTAACACGCCGGCTCTTGGCCTAATTACTGCATCGGTAGACTGCCAATGATGATCGGTATCACTGCATCAGTACTTCTGCAGTAGCATACCGACTCTTGGCGCATTACTAACTGCCAGTACTGACATAACTCCTCATTTACGATCGGCATAGTACCAGGCCGGTTGTCAGCGTTGGCATGAAGCTAACTTTTTTTCCTCGGTTTTAATTCATATACAGGTGTCAATTATACACGGAAAAAATATATAAGTGAAAATATCACGCACCGTACGTGATTTCTCGATAGGCCACAAAGTTTCTACAGGTCTCGTATATCGTCCACCAAGAAATTACAGTAGTCCTTGAAACTCACCTTGACTACGCAGAAACAACGTCGCTCACAGTTGCAGTCAAAGGAAGTTTCTAGAACTGCTGTCATTTTTTAGTGGATGATATTTTTGAATGCACTATTTCCAACTTATTCTTAGTTATACATAGTATTACATTGACTATTTATATCAACGAGCATATTATTTAGCAATAAACTTTCAAAGTGTTTAGAAGTATAAATTAACCACGAACTGTAATTTGAAGTCACTTTCCCATATTTGTTACAAGTTAGAAGTTATTTCTTATATCTCTGTTTCAGTTATAATATAATGTCTGGATTGAACAAATGAAGGATTGACATAATCAAAAGTACCTTAACTAAAAAATTTCCGAAATATGTTTTTTTGCATTTCTGGTATTTCCAATGTTATGTCCTTCATTATGTGGGATTCAAATTTTTTAAATTCTCGTCACTTTTTTTGAAAGCGTCATTAAGAATGTCAAAAAGTTAACACAAGGGGTTAGCTATATTCATAACGACCTAAGCCATGATGGTGGCTTGTGGAGAGTCATATTTTTGTTCGATTCCATCTCTTCGCTAACAATCATAATATTTTAACATGATAGTTATTCTGTAGAATTCTATGATCACAGTGATATAACTTTTATACATATTTGCTATCAGTTATTGAAGAATAGTGAAAAAACAAAAAGATCGTCGCGACGCTTGACGCCAAAGCCGAGAGTATATGGTATAAGAGGGTAGTATCGTTTTAATCACAACTTACCCCTGCGGTTAAGTAATTACAAATTTCAAAGGCTAATATTACTAATAAGTATTTACAAATTTTTAATTCAAGCTTCGCGATTGTGTTTGGTAAGTGAAAAACTAAAATTTTTATCATTCGAATAAATTAAAGTTAATTAAATCAGAAAAATGAGAGCGTTTTTCTGTCACCCTAAAAAATTTGGGAAATGTGGGTTAGGTCATTTTCATTGTCTACCCTTCATATGATACTGATAAAACTGTTGTATTGGTAAAAGATATTTACTTTAGCTGATTCAAAGATCTTCTTGCGTTCACTTGTTTTTTTTTTTCAATTAAATGTTTAGCTGTAACAAGGATTAACTTCCCTTTCACAGATACACTTTTTCGTGTAAATACATAAAAAATAATTAGTTAATCCCACTATATTGAGT
Organism: Diplolepis rosae; assembly: GCA_030998225.1. Classification (NCBI taxonomy): domain Eukaryota; kingdom Metazoa; phylum Arthropoda; class Insecta; order Hymenoptera; family Diplolepididae; genus Diplolepis; species Diplolepis rosae. The sequence continues at coordinate 2,328,778 of JAPYXD010000687.1, read as the reverse complement.
AAAAAAGCCACTAACATAGTAAAATTGGTTATGCCACGCAGAACAAAAAATTAGCTGTCGTAACTTTCTTTGATTGTCATTGACTTTTGGATAGGATTGAAGTTGTAAAAACATTCATTGACAATTGCAATGATTCCGTACACCTTTCAATGCAAGCTCCTTAAAAAAAACATACGTATAGAGCATTGCACTCTATTGATGCGAAGCATGGACTAATGGGAAAGATAAAGATTATAGGTTTTCGAAATGTGGTGCTAAACTTGGTGCATGAAAAAATAAGCTTATACGCCATTATAAAGAGGCACCACAACAGATTGATAAGACACACACTCAGACACGAGGGACTAGCCGGAACAATTCTAGAAGGTTTAGTAGAGGGACGCAAAAGGAAAGAGAGACAAGGATTAGAGTATGTGAAATAAATTATAGATGACCTAGGCAGCAGCAGATACTGTGAGATGTAAATACTTGCTCAGGATAGAAACGAAAGGCTATAGCAGTGTCATAACTGTATAAGAGATTGGTTTTTCATGACTATACTAGGAGTAATAATATATACTCATATTCTGGACTTACATTGACCCTTAGTTAATAACTGAAGATATATGTTGATGTTGGTAATTGGCTTTAGGGTCCAAGGTTGATAAAAACTCAGAGTTTTACATAATCAGACGTTTCGTCTTTGATCGGAGCCCTCATCAGTGATTTATTTAAATCTTGATTAAAATTACGATTTTTTGTGTAAATGTTATTATCCAGTTTTTTCTTTTTCCGTTTTTTGGGAAGACACATGACTTAGACTGCACACACTTCTCCCCTGGGAGGTTGACTAAAGCCAATTACCAACATCAACATATATCTTCAATAATATATACATTTAGAGATCTTTAATGTGCGCTTTCATACTTTTCTCTGCACTTATGAATTTTACAAAACCGTGATTCATTCTAGAACATTTAGTACGTTGCAAATAATTAAAATAATAGTCGAGTAAAATTACTCGAACTATTTTTCTCAGTGCGCTTTTCACGATGTAATATGATATGAACTGAATTATAAGAATTAGTAAAAATATTTACATCCCCATGTGATTTATGAAAAGTATTGAAATTACACGGGTCAACAAAATATGAGATATGTATGCGTTCATGGAATGAGATATGTTATTTTTAGAGAAGTTTTTTGTGCTGAATCCAAAGCTGGCCTCTGTTTTCCCAACACACCAGGATTTTGAGATTTTTTGAGTTAAAAATGTTTGCGAAAAATCACAAATCGTGTTCTAAAAGGGTGTAAACAATTTTTTAAGCGGAAAGTAATACATTATTCCGATGCGCTTGCAATGCAGAATGAACTGATTGTTTTGTTTTTTTTTATATCCTATAGATTTTAGTCAACTCCATGTCATTTTCTTCTTTTTTTGATGCAGGAAAAATTTCAAAGAAGCTCATAGTTCCAGCTGTACTGTTCTAAAGATAAATTCTATCAAAAAAGTACCGGAAATTGATTATTCAAAAAGCCCGCCTAAAGAGATTGTCAAAAACCTTTTTGACGCTATTTTGGCGCAATCGCAAATGGAATTTCGTGTGCGGAATCGCTTGGGCATGAAACGCGTTGCTGTTCGACTAGTTCCGAAAGACCGTCTTACAAGGCTATCATTGTGAACGAATTTCTGGCAAAAAACTCAACGTATATCATCGAACAACCACCGTATTCGCCTGATATGGCTCCGGCCGACTTTTTTCTCTTTCAAAAACTCAAATTACTACATGAGGCACCCGTTTTCAGTCGATACAAGACATAAAAGAGAATTCGCGGCGAGAACTGGAGTTTATTCCGGAAAATTCCTTCAAAAAATGTTTTGATGATTGGATTATTCGTTGGCATAAGTACATTATTTCGGGAGGGGCCTACTTCAAAGGCGATAAAATAAACTTGGATGAATAATAAATAGTTTGTGTTTCATTGAACAATTCCCATTACATTTTTGAAAGAATGTACATCGCAGAGAAGTTGTCTCTTTCTATAAAGTTGCCAGTTTGACAGATTGCAAGTACAGGGTTTTCTAATTAGAAATTTCATTTTGAATAGCCCACTATTTTCGCAGCTGTCATAATAAGATGTATCATTTTTTGGTAGATGACAACTAAAAACTATGCCGTGGAGTCTATACGAATGATATTGTTTTTCATTATTAATGACAATCCTTCCGCTATTAAATGAAATAAAAATCAAATGATTTTTCACAAACACGCGTGTTCCTTATAAATCAAAATGGTAGGTGCTACCGCCATTACGCGTTCTTTGACCAAACCTCATGAAAAGTAATCTGGTGATGTTAGATCTGGCGAATGAGGTGGCCAAGCTACAGGGTCACCTCGTCCTATCCACTTTTCGTCAAAAATCTCATTCATCACTTGTCGTGAACACAGAGCATAATGGAGTGGTGCACCGTCGTGTTGCATCCACATGTGCATGCGAACATGCAAGGGCACGTCTTCCATTAATTGAGGCAGTACGTTTTGTAGAAAGTTTGCGAAAACTTGCCCAGTCAAGCGACCTTCAAAAAAATATGGACCAATGACGTGATCGCCGACAATGCCGCACCAACAATTAACGGACCACGGATGTTGAAATGGTACAGTTCTCATGCATCGAGGATTCTCATTGGCCCAATAATGCATATTATACCTATTCACATTTCCCGTATTTGAGAAGTTAGCTTCATCAGAAAAAAGCACATGACTGAAAAATGAGACCCCTGCTCGTATTATTCTACGAATAAAATTACAGATATTGACGCGTTTTGGGAAATCATTGCCGTACAAATCCTGATGTAATGACATACGATACGGATGGAACTTGTGTTGATGTAAGATTCTTAAGGCCATGGATCAATCGGACCACGTGACTAAATTATACATTTATCCATTCATATAAGATAACTTATTTAATTTACACTGTATCTTTCTGATAATTTGGGAAACGTAACAAAAGATAATAAAGCACGTCTGTTGACTTCTTTTTAGTAAAAATTTTGAACAAAATTCGAAAACTTATCGACAATTACAGTTAACTGTAAAATTTTTTGCAAAATTTTCACTCATACAAAGCTGACAGACGTTCTCTATCCTGTTCTGTAGTATTTTCCAAATTTTCAGGAAGATATTTTGTAAAAGAAAAAAGTTATCTTACACGAACTTTTACAGGAATTTGGTCACAATAGATCAAAGTTAACGCTCTCGGCATAATTATTTTTCATGTAATAAGTACGAAGAATTTCCGATTTAATTCATTTAGTGGAATTTTTAAAATAATTATGTATGTTAGACAGTCCCATTTGCATTAGAGGAGAATCGTACAGCTCATTTCGTAACACACTGTAGTCCTTAGTTCAAACAGACCGTTGGACACTCTGAATACACCGTTGCACCGTTTCAAGAGGCCCAAAGACGCTGTTCCTGTCGTTAGTTGTCTTAGCCGTTCAGGTGTGAAAAGAATGTGATATCAAGTAAGGGGATGTTATTAATTAGTAAGTTGTCCACAAATTGGTAATGTAAATTAAGTTAGAAGTGAATTTTACATTGTCATTTATATGAGGTGGTATTTTGATATAAAAATAATTTTATGTTTCATATAATTTCTCTAACTGAATAGACATTATTGAAGCATGACATAAGTTTAATTTCCATTATATTTCAATTCCAGTATGGACATTCATCCAAATCTCGACACTAGTATTATCATTCGGGACATCCTTCTTTTATACATCCAGAGATTCCTGAGCTATATAGTGCTTCAAAACCATTGGATTATTTATACTATGACTATACAAAAATCTCTGACAAGCAAATTCTTTGAGGTGAATCCTCACCTAATCAGCAGCTCAATAATATTACTAGTGAAGTTTCTGAAACGGAAAATTCAAGGCCTTCCATCAGTACCAGTCTTGATGAAAAGTCATCACCACAATACACTTTGGTAAATGAATCATTTATTTCAATTATTGTTATTTATTTCATTGAGTTTGTTAATTTAAAAAATGTATTTTTGATTTCTTTAAGTAGAAATTTCTTTTAATTTGTTGAGTACAATTTTGTAGCCTTTATTAGAATTCTTAGAAGGTTCCACGAAGGGGGAAGAAATTCTAAGATCTTATGACAAAAACAATAAATCATTATTATGGAGAACGTCGAAAGAGTTGGTGCATCTCATTATTGACAGAGAGAAGGATGAAGTTGTAAGACATTTAAAATGCGGCCAAGTACTTGAATCTTGGGAGTAAGTAACTTTTCATGTGAAAATAATGGATCATTATCACTAGTTTATAGTTTCTTAATTTATTTTCTCGACTTTTCACAGAGTTCCAACATCTAGATTGATCTATTTGGCAAACGAGATTGCAGCAACATTCGAAGGACAGTCAGCGGCTTCATATTATCTTCCATTTTGTATAGAAGGCGAAAAGCGTTATCAGCCAATGGCAAATTGCATGACCGCATCAATTATGCTAAACGTTTGATGAGAATAGACGGGATTCTTAAGGAGAGTAAAATAAATAAAGAACCAGGAAATATGGAGCAGCCGATCAGTGCATTAGGTTTAGTTCGATTTATTTATTTTACTGAATGTTTCATTACTTGCACTCATATGCCACTTAAGAATTATTTATTTATTATATGACATTTTCTTACATGACATTTTCTTACATGAGTAATTTGCTTTGAAGATTCTCTGTCGAATGACCTTGAGTATTTGAAAAATTATTCGGAACCATTTGCGGATGTAAAGAATGCTTTCGAACGAACAAGTGAGTTGAGGAAGCAAATTCTACACCAACAAAAAGTGTCTGTTTTTGATTATATGTCGAGTGTTAAATCACTGAGACTTGATCAACAAGGACAAGAATTGGTAAATATATTTTATAAATTACTTTTAACAGATAAAAATTTTTAACATAAAATAATGTATAATATTTGACATATGTTTATATAATTTGTAGATTAACCTTGATTTTGTACGTCATTACGGAAATCATTATTCGAAATTGAAAGAAAAATGGCCTAAGATAAGAAACTATTTTAGTAGTCTCTCTTAAAAGCAGCTAAATCGCCAACTGCAGATCATGCAGCATATGTTTTAATATTACCAACATTAGAAAGTGGTATGTTTTTTATTGATAATATATCCATTTCAAATTAAATTCAATATTAAGGAAGTTGATTAATTGATGATTTTCTAATGCAATTAGACTGCCAAGGTTCTGTTGATAATGGTGACAGTGATTCTGATGAGGAAACGTTTTCAAAACCAGTGTCTTACATCGCATCGAAACAGAACGGCATCAAGATTGTTAAAAATGTACCCATATTTGCCCAATTTATACCACTAAGAGAAGTTTTCCACAAATTTTTTGAATTGTCAGGCCTACTTGAGAAAACACTTGATTATCAAAATAAAATTCTTAAATATTCAAACGTTATGGAAAATATTATTCAAGGAAATTTATGGAAAAAAATCTGCCCGCTTCGCGGGCACATTCTCATCGCGCGCTTCGCTTGCAAGTTTGAGCGCGTCTAGGGCGCGCGATTTGATCGTCGCGCTTCGCGCTCCGTTCTTGTGCTCTTCACATACATTCAAGTTTATTTATTATAATTTGATTCTGAAGCTCAAACCAATTTTATAATATTAAAGATGATGTAAATTACTCATTTTCTCAAATTCACTCAAATTTCTTTTTCAGTTTAAGCGAAACAGGAAATTTAATTTACTTAAAATAATATACCTCCTGTCCCGAAATGTCTTAATGAGAATTTGTAGACCTCATTTAGGCAAACAATTTTCCATCTAAACGTTTTTTTTTGTATCTCACATATTTTGTCTAAAAAATGGAATTTTTGAATTTTAATAGTTTTGTTTTTAATTGAAACGAAAAATATATGTTTTATCGGAAACTGTGTGAGACAAAATTGGTAGATCTTTTTGAAACGACAAACTTTGTATTCTTACGTTTTTTTCGTATTTCGAATATTATTGTTAAAAAATTGAATTTTGGATTTTCAATATTGTTTTTTTGAATTAAAAAGAAAAATATGCATCTTATGAAAAAATTTTACAATTAAAATTTGTAGGACTTTATGTAGAAAATAATATTGTATCATAACGTTTTTTCGTATCTCGTATAATTTAACTGGAAAATGGAATTTTGATATTGACTTTTTTCGAATTTGAATATGCTGTAACATTTCTAATTTTGATTTAATCAAAAAATGTTATCAGGATAATTTTTAGTGATTTATAAGCACTATCCAAAACCAGTATTGAAATTTTTGATTTTTTCAAAAAACTATTTTCAAAAACACAAAAGTAGTGCTCAACCCCTCAATTTTGATTGGATGTGGCTGGTTAACGAACTTGTCCTTACTTTTTCGGTTCCGATAAAGTGTACTAAAGCTGAATTCAATCTGATAATTCTATCGAGAGTTATGCCGCACACGACCTACAGACAGACAGACAGACAGACAGACACTTTCGTAAAAACCCTTTTTTCTGACTCAGGGGGTCTCAAAACGTAAAGATTTGATGAAAATTTCGAAAGTCATTTTTCACATAAAACTAATACCTTCTCATCCATGATGAGAATGTAAGAAAGATAGTTCAATATGGTGATAAAATCGTATTTCCATTCACTGTATACTCTAACGATTATGAAAATAATAATCCTTTAGGGAGCCACAAGGGTGTAGGAAAATGCGCCGGAGTTTACGCAAGCGTACTGATTTTACCACCGGAATTACGATCTAAAGTAGAAAATAATTTTCTTTTCATGCATATAAAATTGTATTCTCTAGACTCATTGACGAAATCAAATTTCTTCAAAAGCATGGAATTACAGTTTCCACTCCAACGGGAAATGAACAAATATAGTTTGTATTTATATTACTTTTAGAAGACAACTTGGGTCTTCATTCATTACTGGGTTTTAATGAGAGTTTTCGATCGAATTTTTTTTGGTAGATTTTGTCTTACCATCCATGATAATATCAATTTAGTCTTTAAAGAAAGTGACTGATAACTTCGAACCCCTGAAAACTACAAATTACTCCTGGAAACCAAAGATAAATCACAGTCTGAAATTAAAGAAAAATGCATTTTCCACAAAGTGCCAGGGTTTCACGTGACAGAAAATCTAGCGGTCGATGTAATGCATGATGTTTTAGAAGGGACAGGGCGATATGACATAGCTTTGATTTTGGATATCATTATTCACAAACAGAACCTTGTCTCTCTAACTGAATTAAATGAGAGAATTGATCATTTCTCGTACGGTGAAACAGGCCACGTGAACAAACCCTTCGCAACTATTTGAGAAACAAATTAAAAATCATTGCTTAATAATATCGTCATCGGAAATGCTGACACTTATCAGGTGTTTATGCCTTTTCATTGGACACTCAGTACCCCGAGATAATGAATACTGGAACTTTTTAACAATAATGAAAAAGCTAGTAGAGATAATTGTAAGTCCAGATATTCACGTCGAAACTCCCATATTGATGGCGTAGATGAAGTAGGTCCTCTTTGGAACATTAGTTGTATACGTCTGGAATCTGTACACCGAATTGGAAAAGTTACATCTCGTGCATCAATTAGTCATGTAAATGTATGTCGCACTATTGCACTAAAGCACCAATTGATTCTAAATTATCGATTAATGAGCAAAGAATTAGCCTTCCAAGTATTTTCTATTGGTCCTGCAAAAAAGATTTCTTTCGAAAAATTTCTAGAAATTGATCAATTTTTTCATCTGTTATAGAAATCATCCCCTGCAATTTTTTCGGTAACAGATTGGATAAGTTTTCATGATAAAAAAATAAAAATAAAATAGCATTATTGTTTTTACATCACATGCATGACTGGAATTTCGACGAGCATTTTCACGCTTTCAAAATTTGTGACTTAAACAATTTTTCCTGGAAAATCATTTCAGAAAAAGATGTAACAGAAGCTAAACTTACGATTGCTCACGAATAACGAGACGGATTTCTGTACGTCGAAAAGAGATAGATGTAATGGAGTTGCAGCACACGGAGAAAATTCATTTGTAAAAATTGAATAAAAATTTGAGTAAAGCTGTATTTTGAAAATATAAAACACAGAAAATAAAAGAACCTTCTTTTAAATGTTTTTACACAATAGTATATTACGTATCTAGGCGCACAATGAGGGTTATTGCGTGACGAGCGACAATGCTCGCAGGAGATCGAAGCCAAGGCGTAGTCGAGGAGTAGGTGAGGCGTGGTCGAGGTATAGCTGATGCGTAGTCGAGGCGAAGCGGAGGCGCGATCAGTCCTGCGAACATTGTCGCGAGTCTCGTAATTTCCCGAATTGTGTGCATTGACACGTATTCTATTTTATGTGACTTCGGTGCGGATACGAGTTTTTATGCGCACACTCGAATCTAATCTAGTATTGTAGTTGTTTACGGCGCTAGTCATTACACTTGATATTTCGCAACTAGTCCCAGCCATTTTGATTTTATCGATCTTGTGTAGTAGTAGCGTATTGTAATAGAGCATGCGCAGTTCAAATGTACAAGGCTTTGTCATTAGGGTGCTAACGCTGTACGAAGGAGAAGAAGAATAAGAAGAAAATTCTGCTCCGCTGTAAGACTATATGCGCATGCGCAGTTCAATTTTTACATTATATTCCTCTGTAACGGAAACACTGAGAGAAATCGGCTTTGGTTCCTGTGCACATAGCACATAAATTTTTTGTACAGTAGTTACCTTGACCAACAAAGTTCAGAGAAGCTACTACTTTTATAGTTATCATGACAGTAATTTGGACTTTTTTGTGTATTCGGTTGTTGTGACCAAAGTTGATGATTAGAATCAGCTTTATACGTACCCCAACGGTTAGTACACATACATTTTCTTTATATGTACTGCCAAGCTCCTTTGGTTACTACAACCGCAGCGTTCGCTGTTGCGCTAGACAAATCAAGTATAACTTTCATTTTTTACAACGAAGTAAGCCTGTCCTTACAACTATTAAATCTTGTAATAGTCACACAATTTAATTTGCACTGCACTGGGGATAAGTAGTTACTTCCAAAAAGATATATTTTGTGAAAACTATAATCAGTCAAAAAAGTTTATGGTGATGAAAAAAGTGACAATTTTTTAACTTAATCGACGAAAGTTATTATAAATATCATTATACCGGATTATTTTTCTAGATCTATTCGGTGAAACTTTATTTTTTGTAATCAAATTGAATTCGTATTTTGATAACTAGGAGAACCATACCTATAACCTCAAAAATAATTTTGGCTGGGTATTTACTGTCCATAGACAATTCATTGCAAATTAATCTTAGAAAATGATCATAACCTAGTGATTCTGGTTTTTATGCAGAAAACTTAAAAAAATAAAGATGAATTTCCATAAAATAATGTAGATTCTATAAATAAAGCAATTTGATAAGAACTGTACTTGGTCATTTTAACTAAACTCTATGCGCGGCTTTACGGTGGACTTTGGTTCCTATAACCGCAGCTCTTACGGTATTTCAAGTACATAAGAGCAGTTACCCCGAACACATTAATCAAGTTTCTGCCACTCGGCCTACCAGAATCGTGGTCTCAGTAACGTTCCTTGCAGTTGGAGTAAACACTTTTCCAAAGTATGACAGCCACTAACATAATTGTCATGACAACTTTAACATTTTTTGTAAAGACGACTTTAACAAAAAAACTATGGTTTGTGAAACTCGAAATTTCTCTCAGTGTACACAACATTCCGTTACTCTCAGCTGTAACGGAAAAACAAGTTTCCGCGCCGGAGGCACATGAAAGAATTTTCCAGACTGAGAGAAAAAGTACAGGGAAAATTCGCGTTAAGACTCTAATATTTACCATTTTTAACGGCAACGGAGGAATATTCGCTTGGAAGGTTAATTTTACCATTTCCACAGTAAAAAATCTGTTTTCAAGCTAGGAAATTTTTTCTAAGTAAATTGACATTACTTTTTCGTTACACGTACACCGAAAAGAAATCTCAGTAGGTTTGTCTACTTTTTAACTTACTTTCCGTAATTCATAAAGGCCCTAAATGTCATTTTTGAAGTCAAGTGAACTGCAGGAACATAGGTAAATCAAATAAGAGCAGTAGTTGAATCGATGAATATTATTATTCTTAGTACGTTTCAAAACTTGAATTACTTTCGAGTAGACACTACGTTACTATTTTTATATACACACTTACCTACAAACACACACCCTCCTCTACACTACACAAACGCTCGTTTAGTCAGTATTAAAAATTATTCTTAACGCTGCGAATTCGAACCCTCTCTACTTATGATTAACGCATTACTAACCTAACGCCTAAGCCTCTCGGCTGCGCGCGCTTGTAATACAAGAAAGAAAATAGCGCTTATAACCTTCAACTACTGCAGGGCCGTGTAGAAAGTGTATGGGCCCTGTGTAATCGGAAATTTTTTAATTTTATGCCAATTTATGATTCTGAATAACATTTTTATGATTTTTAATTATTAAATCGACTTTATGAAAAATAAAATATTTTTAAAAGCAGGAGATCAAATTTTTAAATTAGGAACATTACATAATAAAAAGATTCATATACATTTTAGAATTATTAATTTTCATTATTATATATTGGTGATACTTTATACAGGTTATGATTCCTTTAATTTTTGTTTTCAAGCGTAAAATCAACATATGTTCAGAATCTAAAAAATTTGAGTTTTTTCAATTCCAAAAATATGATGAAACTTTTGAATCAAGGAAATTATCTCATAACGAAATTATGCATTCAAGTTCGCAATAAGAAATTCAAACTAATAAAGTACTATTAAAAAAAAATAGTACACTTATTTACTTATCATCAGTATGTTTTTCTAATTACTCTTATGCAGTAACTTCTACTGCTTAAGTTTACTATGAAAGCTTCAATTGATTTTACTATTTACCCTATGTTAATTGAACTACATGTTTAGTCATTGTTACTACCTCGACACAATCAGATACACACACATACACACACGTGCTTGAATATGATTATTATGATTACATGCGAATTCGGGTCAAAATTATAAAAAGGTTTTCTTGAAAGTGCTTGATTCCTCTTAAGTAATGATCTTATCCAAGACCGTGCTCAGAAAATCTCCATTTTTTTGAGATAAGATCAAATTTTAATGGGAATAAAGAATAAAGCTTAGGTTGTATCTAATGGACCTAACATTAACCACAAATATTACAAGTAGGGATTCTCTAGTCGAGGCCCACCAGATACACTGAGATAAAAGATTTGATTGAATCAAAGAAAATAATTTGTTTAAACGACTTTCTTTGATTTAAAGAAATTATTTGTTTAAATTAAATAAAATTTGTTTGATTCAAACAAAATATCTTTGAACCAAATAAATATTTGTTTGAATCAAATTAAATTTTCTTCAAAACAAAGAAATTAATGCATTGATATGTGGTCAAAGATATAATTTGTTTGATTTAAGGCAGAAATTTATTTGATTCGAACAAATATTTATTTGGTCCTAAGATATTTTGTTTGCATCAAACAAATTTTGTTTCATTTAAACAAATCATTTCTTTAAACCGAAGAAGGTCGTTCAAACAAATTATTTTCTTTGATTCAATCAAATCTTTTTCTCAGTGTACTAATAGATCTTCCATACTAAGTGAAACACGAAATTCCTCACTGGCACCTGACAGGGCCCCTATCAGTTTTCCCTGGCCTAGAAATACTAATCAGGTGCTAACGGTGCCCCTACCAGATTTTTATATATTAGGAAATTCTAGTCCGGGCCCCACTAGAACCCAACTTGACATAAGGGAAGATTGGGAAATTTCTACACGGGGTAATTATTTGTGATATATTAAATGTTCAAAAATGAATCAAAGTTGAGTAAAATTCAGAAGTGTAGGGTGAAGTATGAAAGCGTGCATTAAAAATTACTAAATATAATATAATATAATATAATATAATATAATATATATTATTACTCGTAGTATAATTATAAAAACCAAATCTTTTATTAAATCACAAAAATAGTAGAGCTTTCCGTTCATTCTACTCTACGCTTCAATCAAGAGTTCAGTAAACCGTGATTCGCAGATCTTTTATTCCACCAGCTAGCTATATAGTATCTATTCACGCAGGAATGAATGAAAGTAATCTGCGCCTTGGACACACATAAAATATTTTTAATTTGAAAAACGTGTTGAATTTTCAGCATACTGATGTTCCAAGTTATTATATTCAATAATCAAAATCAATTAAAAACTTATAAAATACAATTACAGTTTATTTTAGTCCTCTCTAAATCCAATATAGTGGATTCAACTTATAAACTAGTGATTGTAAAAATTCATCGTACTGCAGTCGTGTTTGATTCTGTTTTGTCTGTTTGTCAAGAAGCTTTCATACATGCTCCGCAGTGTTAACCAGTATTTGCTCTTATGATTATCCACTAGTTTATATAATTTATTATAAAGTTTAACGTAATCTAGTTATATAGATTCTGTAAGTTTAATAAATTCTTGATCCATAATTTCTTCTTAATTTATTTATAATTACTTCTTTCTTCTTCACTTAAGTTTATTAAATCAAATTGATTTCATGAAAATGTAAACATCAAAAGTCTTGATAAGTGTATTACATAAAATTTGAAAAATATACACAGGATTCAGATTTCACATAAATTTCTTAGGCACAATAATAATTTGGATTCCGCAATTTTAAAATCCATATTTTGAAAATATACAACAAAGAAAATTAGAACCTTCTTTTAAATGTTTTTACACAATATACTTTTTGATAATGATGCAATTTTTTAATGTACAATTCAAAATTTAGTTTCATTAAACTTCGTACGTATAGTTATAATAAAAATGTATACTAAATATTAATTACCAATTATATTATATATATCAACAATCATAATTATAATAATTAATTAATCAATTATATTAATTTAAAAATAGTATATTACGTGCCTAGGCGCACAATGAGGGTTATTGCGTGACGAGCGACAATGCTCGCAGGAGATCGAAGCCGAGGCGCGATCAGTCCTGCGAGCATTAAGATTTTCTAGGAAAGTAAACTGTTTTAGCAGCAACAACCAAATGATTAGCTACAACTCTTGACACGCTAAGGAATCCAGTGCAAATTTTCAACTTCGATTGCAGCTAACATTTTTTAACTATCCCAGCAAACTGTTAACTCTCTCAGCAAACTTTTTATCAATCACAATTAACTAGTCGACAGCTAACTGCAGTTAGCAGTAGCAGACATTTAATTTTTTTCCGTGTACATAAACAGCATTCAAATACATTCACACCATTCAGTTGCAGCCAATCATATTTTTCTATCACAAATACACTTAAATATACAACATCACGAATATAAACCTGATAACTAAAACTTATATATAGGACGATCACGTGCAGAAATAGCCCGATTTGTCCCTATTTGAACTTGGGCATTGGCCGGGTATTAACTAGAATACCTGGACCAGAAAAAATCAACCAGGCGTTGACCGGGCCGTGAGTAGAGAATCTGCATCAGTATCTACCCACGAAACGCTGACCGGGCACTAATATGCAAGTCCCACTTTTGCTGACTCGAAAAATTGGTTAGATCTAGACATGCCCCTGTCTGATATTTTAGTCAGGCACTAATCGAATACTAACCTCTACACTGAGAGAAATCGGCTTTGGTTCCTGTGCACATAGCACATAAATTTTTTGTACAGTAGTTGCCTTGACCAAAAAAGTTGAGAGAAGCTACTACTTTTATAGTTATCATGACAGTAATTTGGACATTTTTGTGTATTCGGTTGTTGTGACCAAAGTTGATAATTAGAATCAGCTTTATACGTACCCCAACGGTTAGTACACGTACATTTTCTTTATGTGTACTGCCAAGCTCCTTTGGTTACTACAACCGCAGCGTTCGCTGTTGCGCTAGACAAATCAAGTATAACTTTCATTTTTTACAACGAGGTAAGCCTGTCGTGACAACTATTAAATCTTGTAATAGTCACACAATTTAATTTGCACTGCACTGGGGATAAGTAGTTACTTCCAAAAAAGATATGCAGCCTAAGTTGAATCCTGCCAATTCTCGTTCTCGATTCCTGGACTATATTTCACAGTGCCAAGCATTATCAGGTAAATAATTCTATTACAAATATAGTTTGACAATTCTTTCTAAATGATAAACGATTTTGTTCGGGGACAATGCAATGCGTCCCAATGTTGCTGTCTCGTCGTATTTTGTCAAAACTATAGTCAGTCAAAAAAAGTTTATGGTGATGAAAAAAGTGACAATTTTTTAACTTAATCGACGAAAGTTATCATAAATATCATTATACCGGATTATTTTTCTTAGATCTTTTCGGTGAAACTTTATTTTTTCTAATCAAATTGAATTCGTATTTTGATAACTAAGAGAACCATACCTATAACCTCAAAAATAATTTTGTCTGGGTATTTACTGTCCGTAGACTTAGTCATTTTAACTAAACTCTAGGCGCGACTTTACGATGGACTTTGGTTCCTATAACCGCAGCGCTATGGTATTTCAAGTACCAGAATCGTGGTCTCAGTAACGTTCCTTGCAGTTGGAGTAAACACTTTTCCAATGTATGACAGCCACTACCATGATTTTCATGAGAACTTTAAAATTTTTGTAAAGACGATTTTAACAAAAAAACTTTGGTCAGTGAAACCTAAAATTTCTCTCTGTGTATAGTATTCAAATTTTTAAATAACTTAATAAATTTATTAAATTTACGTTGGATCATATTAATTATGAAAGAAATAAGTTTTATTGAATATATTTAATTATAAGATAATATAATTAATATTAGCTATTACTTATTATAAACAATGCATACATTTTTTGTGAAACAAAAATATGTCAATGAGGCATTGTGAGAAAACGTCATATAATAAGAATGTAACGATATTAAACACATTTACACAGACAATTACGTGAAATACCGATGCAATGTAAGAAAAAGAGTTTTATAGTTGCCGGTAGTCTACTACGATCGGAACTAAAAGCGTGTTGTACTGAGATTATAAAATTTTCAAAATCTTCATACAATAAAGTTTACGGATGTGAACGAAGTTAAAGCCCATTTGTCAGATTTTTTAATTATTTCTGTAAATTTTATATTATACAATATACATTTTATTGAAAAGTATGATGCGTAGAACAAGTTACTATAAAAAAGAAAAATGGCAGATGATGTCAAATAATTATTTCAAACTTTAGTTTTATTGTGAAAAAAAATGTACATGACAATGTTAATAATTATGTCTATTTCACTGTAAAATTAAAATGTGAAATAATTACTTATTTATTATTACTTATTATCATCATTTCCCTATTACTATTTTTTAAAATAATTTATTTTGCCTGGCATGTTACTTTCCAGTCAAATTATTATTTACAATTATTAGAAGTATAAAATAGGCCCTCAATTCCGCTCATAAACTGGGAATAATTAATTAAAACTGTTTAAAATCATTAACTGTGTACCTGGAGGGATCTAGCAGGGGCCTATGTTTTTAGTTGGGCGGTAACCAGACGATCTCGCTAGAATTTGACTTGATGGCTCCAGCCAGGGCCCAATATTTTAAGCGTTACGCAGTTAGTCGGGTCCTGCCTATTTTCCCCGGTCAGTGCCCGACTTGAGATAGGGCAATCCAGCCTGGCCCCGGTGAAAACCCAACATTCAATTCCACGCGGGTATACGCTTTAGTCGAATCACGCACATGCTCGCTTATAATCATGAGTTATTCAAAGCTTGTGAGAGTGAGTGCTGTGACTAGAGTTTTTGAGCCTTACTCAAGTAAAAGTAAATCAACTTTTTTCATAAATCATTCATAATAGTATATTGCGTGCCTAGGCGCACAATGAGGGTTATTGCGTGACGAGCGACAATGTTCGCAGGACTGATCGCGCCTCGGCTACGCTGTTGTAAATACGCTGTTGTAAATGGTAAGTTGTACACCTGTCGCGTTGTATTAAATTTAATTTATAAATAATTCGACGATTCGCGTTAATTTATAATGCAAATGACTGATTTGTAACTGATCTCTGAAGATTGTATTGTAGGTTTTGTAATAGGTTCTTTATTGTGCTATTTATTATCATCTTACTGAGGTTATCTTAATTCTAAGTGTTGTATACTTGTACAATTGAGAGGCCGGAGATGCCTCGCGGCTATAAGTTTGGTTATCAAAGCAGCTCACGTTATATTCTTATTCTTGAAAAATTATGCTGTGATTAAGGTTAGAACTGAAACAGTTTTTTTCGTTTTTAATTTTGCAGGTTACGATATGTCGCAAGAAATTAGTTGTTTTGATATAACTTGCCAGCAGACTTTTGTGAGTATAGAAGGGTTACGAGATCATTTTTTTCTTAAGCACCCAGGTGTAACTGTATTTAAATGTAGGTTTGGAAGTTCAAAATCAATGATTTTGAGTGCTACCTCTATTTGCAGCAATTGCTAATAAAATTAACTAGTACTTCATACGCTGTTAGAACAGGAAGATAACACGACCGATAGGCTACTGCTCACAATCGTTCTTACCAGTGCTAACGTAAATTAGCGGGCATCGCTAAAGTACTGTAGCAAATAGACGTTAGTATTAGCAGCTAAGGCATTCGCTGTCCGTATATCAAGTAACTTTCTTAGCTGTAGTAGCGAATATTTAGCTAATGCAGCTAATTATTTTTTTCCGTGTATGTATGTGTGTATCGGATAACTAATGGCAGGCTTGAGGTAAGAATTTTTTTGTTATTTAAGAGAACCATGACAACGTTTTACTCAACTCCTTACTATTTCCTATGTATCGCTTATTGTTATTCACTTTGGGTGAATTAGGTATTTATCAAATTCATTTTACCCGACTAGGATTTAACAGATGTTCGAATCTACTTTCGGTACAGGCACAATTCCATTTGCAGTAACCCCACAGTACTGACAGACAACTCCCAGCCGAGTGACATTTTGTATTAACCCTTTCAGGGGCACATTTTTCTGGTGCATCTACCCCAGATATGATAATGATTATAAGGATTTTCGGGGTTGCTGATTACGAATCTGAAGTCAGATTTCCAAAATTCAAAATGGCGGATCCAATATGGCGGTCAAAATTTTCAAAAAAGGGTAAATTGATGCTAAAATTTGGTCATAAGGGTTTTCGGGGTTGCTGATTACGAATCTGAAGTCAGATTTTCAAAATTCAAAATGGCGGATCCAATATAGCGGTCATAATTTTCAAAAAAGGGCAAATTGATGTTAAATTTTGGTTATAAGGGTTTTTTCAATTGCCTGCGATCTGGCGATCCCGGAAGAAAGGAATGTGATTTAGAAATTTGTTCATAAAAAAATTAATAATTAAAGTACGCAATGATAATGGTACTGTTTCAATGACTTATGTTAGGTCTGTCGTTTGCGAGCGTATCACTTTATTTCGCCGCAATAACACTTTTTACTAAGATTCACCTAGCAGTCACGGTAAAAAATGATTAAGAAATTTTGCTATCGAAAATACTGAAAACTAAATGATGAAGAAAAGAATTGTATAACTTTTATCCGCTGTTGTGGGGCCAGAGTAATAGTGCGCGTAACATGCACATTGACCATTCAGTGTAAAGAAAGTTACTAGGGCCTCAATGATGACATAAGATCTTAGAGTTATAAAGTTGAATAAATATATTTATGAAACTATAAATAATTTGCCCGTAAACAATGTTAAATAAATAAGTAAATTACGAAATATGAAAAAAAATTCATTGTTCGAAATATTTGAAAATTTTTTTTGAAAAAATTAGCGTACGAAAAAATCCGAAAAAAATATATATCATAAAACTAAGTGTGTAGAATACGTCAAAAAATCAGCAGAGGCTCACCTTTGCAGGTTACGGAAAACCCGATTTTTTTCTGAAAAAACGTGTTTTTTCGAGTTACTTTTTTATAACAAACAAATATATAAATAAAATAATGCAATTTTTCACCAGATTATAATAACTCAGACTTCTAAGAGTCTAATAAGTATATCTTTGCATAGATAAAGTGCCAAAATCTATCGGAAATATAAAAAAAACTAAGACAAAAAAGGTGGTACATAATCGTCCCACCGCGCCTGAAAGGGTTAATGCCAGTACCGCGCCAGTACAGACCTTCGGTACAGGCATACTACTATTTACAGTACAATGCCAGTACAGATTTTCGATACAGGCACAGTACAATTTTTAGTTGCGCGCCAGTACCGACAAACAACTCCCAGTCGAGTGACATTTCGGACGAATACCAGTACCAGCTTTTTTCCACCCGGTATTATGCCAGTACAAAGCCTGTACCGACATCCGCCCGGCGGTACTGGCGCAGTACCAAGCCAGTTGTAAATTTCCACCAGGGGCCGTACGTGATGAAACACCATCAGGGCCTGATAGGATTTCCTTATTCGGGCTGTAAATAAAATAAGGCAACCTTATCAGGGCCTGCTAGTGCCCTGATTTCAATTTCTACACAGGTAATTTCAAATTCAATTTCAGATATCACATTCTTTAGTCAAATAATAGTAATTATTTTATAATGTGTGTTATTATATTCACAGCATACAGAAATTTAAGTAATAATTACAAAATACAAAAAACTCTGTACTTCACAGCTAAATATAAGTAATTAAATGTGGTTAAAACTGTAACTTTAGTTGAACGTTTCCTGTTATGGTAGCCGAAAAATTCCGTTGACAAGACAAAACTTACATATAAGTAGATTGAAAGAAGATCTATTGTTGTCCGAAAGATTAACTAAACTTAGTAAGTTGGGATGACTGAAAAATATTGTTAATGTAGCATAAAAACAAATAGTTTGCATTGTGCAAGTTTAGAGAATAGCGGATTTAGACTGGTGCGTTACGACGCCATTACAAATTTCTACACGGGAAACTCCATTTATTTTCTGATATCGGGCGTGGTAAATGATAAAAATGGCGTTCATTGGAATCAGGGTGGTCTTTTTTACGTAAATACGAACCGCGTGTGATGTGCGTCCCCTAACATACCGCCCATATAGGCAAGCCCATACGTACTCCCCCTTCTTGATCGCAATATACCATCCTTCCTTACTATTTCACGTTACATTTTATGTATCATAGGATATGCTATATATAAATTCATAGAATACGAGAAATTGTGCCGCACTCATTCAACTGACATTCCTTACAAATTTTGCTGATAAGAGCGATTTCTTAGTAATGCTTTTTCAATCTGTGATGATTAATGAGACTGTACTGCTCCTACTTTAAACTTGGACTTCATTTGAAGCCTTTACGTTCTAAGATTCCCTGTACAGAGGAAAATTGAAAATTCTACTGGTTTACTAATTCCGCAGTACTAATTATCATTACCGGCAAATTATCGACGTACAATTTTCTCAACCTTTTCCTTACCTATTTTTGACATATCTATTCAAAATGTATTTACATAAAAAATTTCATACATATTTTTCGTAGAATGTTCCACACATTTTTCACTTTTTTTGCAAAAGAATTATATTTTCCAGTACAAAATATCAAATTTCAATAAAATTTTATTAATTCAATTTGCATAAATTTACTTTTAAATAGTATTGTGAAACTTAATGATCAATCAAGCTTCTACACGGAGAAAATTAGTTGAAGTAATTTTACTCAACTTCCGATCAAATTTGGGACATATAGACAAGTTAGAAGTTATTTAGTATCATTGTAATTATTTGTGATATATTAAATGTTCAAAAATGAATCAAAGTTGAGTAAAATTCAGAAGTGTAGGGTGAAGTATGAAAGCGTGCATTAAAAATGTCTGAATATATATATTATTACTCGTAGTATAATTATAAAAAACCAAACTTTTATTGAATCACAAAAATAGTTGAGCTTTCCGTTCATTCTACTCTACGCTTCAATCGAGAGTTGAGTAAACCGTGAATCGCAAGACTTATTGCACCAGCTATATACTACTGTGATCAAATTGAAAGGTGAATTTTAAATTTAAACTTCCCGGGATTTTCGAAACTGAAAAAAAAATTTCCATAAGTTGGTAGTACTTTTAGTGACATCTGTGCCAAATTTCACATCAAAATATTCATTAGTGTGAAGCTGTTCGCAGAAAAAGGCCGGATTTATGGGACAAAAACTCTTGGCAGGATAATGCACCATCACACACGGCACTGGTTTCACGCGATCATTTCGTCAAAACTTCAACAAATATCGTTCCGCAACCACCGTATTCACCTGATTTAGCTCCGTGTGACTTCTGGTTGTTCAGCAAACTCAAAAGACTGCTCCCGGGACACCGTTTTGACTCGATTGAGAAGATAAAAACCGAATCGCTGAAGGATCTGAAGGCAATTCCGGAAATCGAATTTAACAAGTGTTTCGACGATTGGAAAAAACGTTGGCATAAGTGCATTATATCGGAAGGGGATTACTTTGAAGGGGATGAAATTGATTTGGATAAATAAATAAAGATTTTTCATTTTATAACAAAATTCACCTTTCAATTTCATCACAGTAGTATATTCACGCAGGAACGGATGAAAGTAATCTGCGCCTTGGGCACACATGAAATATTTTTAATTTGAAAAACGTGTTGAAGTTCCAGCATACTAATGTTCTAAATTATTATATTCAATATTCAAAATCAATGAAAAACATACAAAATACAATTACAGTTTATTTTAGTACTCTCTAAATCCAAAATAGTAGATTCCACTTATAAACTAGTGATTTTAAAAATTCATCGTACTGCAGTCGTGTTTGATCGCGTTTTGTCTGTTCGTCAGGAAGCTTTCGTACATGCTCCGCAGTGTTAACCACTATTGGTTTTTATGATTATCCGCTAGTTTATATAATTTATTTAAAAGTTTCACACAATCTAGTTATATACACAGTGTGTCCCAAAAATAACCGAACTTTTTGGATATAGAATAAGATACACATTATAATATCTTTGTAGGTTATTATTTATTCAAAATAGGTTCCATTAGACTCAATATAACGTTTGGAACCATCAACCAATTTATCCAGAGACTTTTTAAACTCGGCTTTTGGGATGTTCTTTAGCACCTGTGTCACAGCTAATTGAATGGTTAGAACGTCATCGTAAAAAGCTCCTTTCATTGCAGTCTTTAGTTTTGGGAACAGAAAATAGTCACACTGTCATAGATCAGGCGAATACGAAGGGTAGTCCATGACACAAATCAATCAATTAATTTCTGATACGTAAACCTTGCTTGCCTCACTTTGAAACGATATTATACTAAAATATGATTCACTTTTACGATTTAATCTAACTAAAAGTCTCTCAGTGTAGGCGTGGAAAAAAATAAAGATTTTCGAGTCTTATTAAGATATTTGAGCCCAGGTGGAAAAAAATATTACTAAGATATATTTACGAAAGTCCCAGTTAAGAAATCCAAATGAAATAGTTTTTTAAGATGCAAGATTAAGGTATCATTATTGAGGTGGTATAGAATGATGTTTTAATAGATATATTGTGTACAATTGTAAATTATTTTCATTTTCATAATAATAAAATTTGTATAAAAAATACAAAACGTCAAATTTAATTCACGATTAATTGTTTCCGAAAAAATTATGTACAACCGCATGATTTTCAGTAGCAAATTCACAAATAAACTAAGAAAACCGCGGAATTCTGTTGAATAATTCAACTTTAGCGCTTCGTGCGTCGCGCGCTGTTTATTAACAACCCTCTCAATTCTTTATTTTTAGTGCGAATGATTTGAAATTTTCCGAAAAACTTCTTTAAATACAAATAAATAACTTTGCCACTTCAGATTTTTCGAAACATAAAATTTATTCGTCACTTTTTCACTCCGAATCGCGAAAATCAAAAAATTGATAGGTGTTGATTTGTTATTGAATATTATCAAATGTTGATGGTATTTATTGTTTTTAAATGACTATTCGGCATCAGCAATGAATACTGAATGAAAATACGCAAAATTTAAGCCATTGCGTGCGGTACTTACCGAGAAATCGCAATTTATGTTTTTTGAAACATTGATTTTAGGTTATTCAAAAAATATCTTTTATACACTCTAAAAACAAGTGTGTTACTTCTACACGTGAATTACGATAGTAACTTTATAGACTTTTGAAGTGCGTATTTTTAATACACATTACAAACGTGACGTTTAATTTTCAAACACTTCAACGTTTTTTACCCCAAATGTGTGTTAATAATACACACTTCAAATGCCTAAAAAGTTACTATCGTGATTCACGTGTAAAAGTAACACACTTGTTTTTAGAGTGTAATTATTTTGTAATAATCATGTTGGACTAAAAAATACTTGGAGAGTAAAAGTTGTATTTTGACAAGCTCTATCAGCTTATATTTTTTTACTTTGAGTTTTTACAGCTTTTTTTTACTTCCATTTTAGAAAGTGGACAATACTTTTTCCCTTTTTCGAGCGCTCAGCGAGTTCTTCATTCCGTGGGCTTAATTTGAAAATATACAGAACAAAAAATAAAAAAAACCTTCTTTTAAATGTTTTTACAGAAGATGCTTTTTGATAATAATGCAATTTTTTAATGCACATTTGTGACTTTAGTTTCATTAAACTTCATACGTAGTTATAGTAAAAATGTATACTAAATATTAATTAATAATTATATTATATATATCAACAATCACAACTATAATAATTTATTGATTAATTATATTAATTGAAAAAAATATTTTATGAATAATTATTCATAAATTATAATTTACGAAGAAAGTTGATTTATTTTTACTTGAGTAAGAATAAAAAATTTTATTGACGGCACTTACTCTCACAAGCTCTGAATAACTCTTGCAGTCACTATATAAGAAAGTTCCAAGTTTTGGAATTTATTTATAGTTTTTATTTTATTACAGAGCGTGTGCGTGATCCGACGAAAACGTATCGTCCTATATAAAGGATTTTCCAATAGGGACATAACAATTTCGTATTATTATATGAACGCACCCTTAAACTTTTTTAATGAACTGTCAATGTCAAAACGTTAGTTAAATTCAACATTTTCATCATGGTAAAGTTCACGAACTAGCAACGTTTGGAAATTATTAAAAATTACTACCGAAATTCTGAGTCGGTGGTCGCAACTTTAAGAGCGCTTACTCCAATTTTCGGCCGTAATAATCGTCCCACCCGACAGGCTGTGCGTGCTATAGTGGATAAATTCGAGACCTAATTTACACTATTGGACGTTCCGGTGCCAAAAAGATGTCGTATTGCTCGAAGCGAAGAAATAATCGCAGCCGTAAGTGCATCGATTCAAAATGAGCCAAATCAGTCGATTCCAAGTCGTTCTCAAGAATTGGGCATCGCTCAAATGACACTGTGGCGTATTATGCGAAAAGATCTTGGCCTACATGCTTTCAAGATTAAATTAACTCAAGAACTAAAGCCACTTGATCATTTGAAACGCCGAAACTTCTCCAATTGGGCTCTGGCAAAGCTTGAAGAAAATAAAGAATTTCATCGAAAAATCATCTTCATCGATGAAGCTCATTTCTGGCTCCATGGCTTTGTTAATAAGCAAAATATGCGTTATTGGTCAGCAACGAACCCAAATGTGCTTCTTGAGACACCGTTGCATCTGCAAAAAGTGACTGTTTGGTGCGGTTTTCATGCCGGAGGTGTGATTGGGCCGTATTTTTTTGTGGATAAAAACGACCGTCATGTTACAGTTAATGGAGAGCGCTATCCGACTATGTTGGAAGATTATTTGTGGACAGAATTGGATGAACTTGACATCAATGATATGTGGTTTCAACAAGACGGTGCACTAGCCACACAGAACGCGTCAATATCTCGAGAAATGGTCCGGTCGAATGGCTACCTCGTTCATGCGATCTAACGCCATTGGATTTCTTTTTATGGGGCCATATCAAGTCACTGGTCTATGCCAACAAGCCAGCAACTTTAGACCAGTTACGGTCGAAATGTGTGCCAGAGTGGTGGAAAATTGGGTCTAAAGAATCGACAGCTGTAAACGGGCTCGTGGTGGTAATATGACCGATATCGAATTTCATTCATAAAATTTAATGCTTGCACTACACCCACAATGAATTTGAACTCAATATCTCAAATATTTCTGTGTTTTATTCATAGATAAAATTGTTATGTCCCTATTGGGAAACCCTTTATAAGTTTTAGTTAGTAGGTAATTTTTTTCTTGCATAGTGCAAATAGATAAAATTGTAACAAAAAAGAAAGGAAAATTCGAAAACATTTCATCTGTAGAAAAATCATAATGAAAATCATATAAATATATATTGCAAGGGAATTCTATAGAAAATTCATGATTATATGTTTTATATATCTTATAAAAATGTTTTTCTCAGCAAAATCAATATTGGAATTTTTCCAACTTTTTAATTTGAACTTTAACCTCTCTTTCCGAAATTTTCCAAGCAATATTTTTTTCGCAGTAACAGTAGCCCGTGTCAATTTATCGACAAGTAGCTCGGACTCGGAAAGTAAAACATTTCATTCTATGAATTATTATTGTAGATAATCTTTTCAGAACTTTTTTTCAAATTTCGTGGGTACACATTTAATGTATGACGTAACGCAGAGGGCAGACCCCCCTCCCAACATGTCACACCACGTCACAATTTGCAGACCCCCCCCCCCCTCCCATAAACTGTGTGACATATTATGTGAACAGCCCCTTACTGGTGACATAAAAATTTTCTAATTGGAAAGCCACACAATTTTGTGTTTTTGCGCTGTACTGTGGACCAATTGTTCTAATAAACGTCTGCCACGGAAATTAAATAAACATTTTTACTTTTCAACGTTGGTTGTAGAATTTTGTGTTCGGACGACATTTGCATTATATACATTTAATGCGTATGCTAAAGAATATCTACGAGCTTTTTTCAAAGGCTTGAAACTTTTTTACGGGGCAAAAACACATGTCCTAAATGCTCATCACCTAACTCACTTAGCAGATGATGTAATTCAGATGGGATGTAGCTTAAGTAGAATTTCAACTTTTGCATTCGAGAGTTTCTTAGGAAAACTAAAAGGAAGATTGAGAACTGCATATAAGTTGCTAGCACAGATATGCAGAAGACTACACGAAGAAAGTTCACTAGTGGAAAAAATCCAAACTACCTCCTAATATAGAGATTTTGAAAGAAAAAGCGAACAGCATTTTAAAAATTAAAGTCAAAGGAATTGCAATTTGCACCACAATTAATACTGATAACACAATTCCTCTTTTTATGTCTATTTATGTAACTCAATTTCAATTTCTAATACACATGTTTCTCCAGGGTGAAGACTGTACTCGCAGAGGTTCATGAAGCTTTCAAAACAGAACCTTCTCCAAAAAAATTAAGGACTTCTGAAAAATGTATCAGTAATAAAGAAAGTATATCAATTTTCTACAGAAAATAAAAATACACCCTTCTTGGATTGAGTTTACTATGCATTTTATTTTATTTGCAGATTTGAAGAAGTGTTTAAGCAAAAAAATTTCCCAAGTTTATTTATCTCCGTTTAAGAAACTAAGCCCAGGCTTTAGCGGTGATCTGACTAAAGAAGCCGTTTCTAAGAAGAGTGACAAACTTCTCAAGGAATGCTCAAAAAAATGTTTCAACAGTAAGTAATTTTAATAGTTTTCTAATACGAGTACTTACAAATTATAATTGCTAAAGAAAAAATTTTCTGAAATTTATATGTGCCTGAAGATCTGTATGTTCAAATGAACGAAATTTTTATTTGATTGATTTGGAAATCAAATTAGTCTTAAATTCATTATTACTTTACAAGGAAATTAGTGTAGCGTTCAGTAAAACCTACAATATAAATTGCACTTTCATTTGTAGTTGGAACAATATTTCAAAACAAGTTTTACTAAAAGAAAAAATTTCGTTCATTTGAGTTTTCAGAACATTAGTTACATGAAATTTATAAAGAATATTATAGTAATTTTTTGTATAAATTTCAGCACCTATCCTTGGGAAAAACGATGAATTTCTTCCAATGTTTGGAGGAGTGATTGCTGCTGAAGAAAAAGGTATGAAAGTAGTATTATGTGCAATATTCATCGATTTCTCAATTTGCTGATACGATACTGTTTTATTTAATTAAACATTATTGTTATTATTTATTGTATTTATATAAAATGCCGGACTCCTATTTGTGAAGGTGATGAAAGCATTACACATTCTTCATCTAGATAATTAGGAAATGAAAAGAAAGATGCAGGACATTGAGGCTGTGCTAATTGCTAACGGTGTGAATCTAGATACACCTCGGACTTTTGGCGAAAAACATGAATTGTCTTTGCCCATGCCGAATCTAGAGGCTTTCCAAGAATTTAACAATCAACTTAAATCTTATTCTTCACGGCGAAAAATAAGCTTGTTATAACAAGAAATCATACGTTGTTATCAAAGAATTCGTTTCGATTTTTGTATTATCAATCTGGACTGTTCTATTTTTATATCCAGTTTGTTCCATGGACAATATTAAATTTTTATACATACTTTGCTAGTTAAGCAGTTCCAGACTGTTGCGAAAACAAAACGGGGAACTCTACTTCTTGAGATTGTTACAAGAATAAACCACACTCAAAAAACAAGTGTGTAGTGAAATGTGTAATTTTCACACACTACACACGTTGTCAAGTGTGTAATTGAGCGAAGTGTGTACTTACTAAACATTGCCAACTCAATTTTTTGAGAACAAAACGTTAAAGTTTTTGATAATCAGTGAGTACTGTTTGTAAAATTCATTTACCGATTCACTCAGCATCCGACAGAGAAAAGGCTTTTTGGTTATAAAGGCATTTTCTGTTTGTATGAGGTATGCTCTTTTTGCCTGAATTTGTTATACTTTTGTTTATTTTTATTACATCTTTCTTATTTACAGCTGGAAGAACAGAATAAATAAAATACAGGCTACGGGAAAATATGTATTAAATAGCAGATATAGTGCATTGTACACAATTACACTTTGCTCTAATTACAACTTAGATTTGTAATACAATCAATTCGATTGTTGCATATACAAACTCGGTCTGTTGAACCACATTTTCTGTAACAAATCTTTTTGTTATGGAAACAAATTCGGTCAGTTCTCCCAACAGGCGTAACAAATTTTTCCTGCCTCAGTGACAAATCGAAATATCAGTTCTATATGAACAATCTAAAATTGTTGAATGGACTAACTTTTTGTCCTCACAACAATTCTTTTTTTTCCATGTTCCTTTATATATGAATTTGTGGGTTCAAAAATGTGCATAATATTATTTCAACAAATGCCTTCATATATGTACATTTTAAACAAAAATATTTATTGTTGCACAATAGTTACAACAACAAAATTTATTGTTGTAAAGAATCATGATTATTTTAATTTTGCAGAAACAAACTTTTAGCGATTTAATTGACAGAAGTGGCATATTATCTCAAACTCAAAATAGCATTCTCAAATGTTATTTTACGAGAGATCTTATGATTCCTTTTAACGCCGTTAAAAAAACGGAGAACAGGGCATTCATTTTCAAATACACGGAATTCTACAAGTGTCACAATAAGAAATTTACAACGGGCACAGTGCTGTCAGACAGTACTGGTGCCCGCACTGGCATATGTCGGGGATGATAACGATGTTCTGCACTGGTCTGCTAGTGCTGGTCCCGTACTGGTTGTCGGTGCTGTCATTTGGTACTGGTGCGGTACTGGCATATGTCGGGCACGATAACGATTTTTAGCACTGGCAGACCAGTGATGGTCCCGTACTGGTTTTCGGTGCTGGTATTTGGTGCTGGTACGGCACTAGCATATGTCGGGCATGATAACGATTTTCAGCACTGGCAGACCAGTGCTGGTCCCGCACTGGTTGCACATAATTTGAAGTTAATTCAAGAAACTTTAAGTTAACTCTGCTTCATTCACTGAAATGAATATACTTGAAATTGGAATGAATAATTCAATTCTATGAAATTCACTTAGATTCAATACGCCAAAACAATGAATCTTGGTGATAAGAACTGTAGTTTATTCATTTCGTATCCAAGTCCAAATATATATTCATAATTGAAATTACCGTGTACAACGAGTAGGGAGGGGCGGCGGCACGCGCTGCCTTTGTTTCTTTCTCGTCGTCCTTGCATGCGAGAACGACCCATCCCACTTCTCCTTATTATTACTAATAAACAATATTTTTTCTCCGATATTTTGGAAAAAATCTGCCTAAAATAAACATCTAAAAGATCGTGTAATAGTATATTATGTTCCTACGCGCATAATGAGGGTTATTACGCGACGAGCCAAAATGCTCGCAGGAGATCGAAGCCGAAGCGCGATCAGTCCTGCGAGCATTTTAAGCGAGTGTGCATTGGCACATATTCTATTTTATATGCCACTGGCACATATTATTCTTCTTGTTCTTCGTACAGCGTTAGCATCTTACTGGCAAAGCCTTGTACATTTGAACTGCGCATGCGTCTACTAAAATCCATTACTACTACACAAGATCGATAAAATCAAAATGGCCGGGACTAGTAGTGACATATCAAGTGTAATGACTAGCGCCGCAAACAACTACAATACTAGATTAGATTCGAGTGTACGCATAAAAACTCGTATACGCACCGAAGTCACATAAAATAGAATACGTGCCAATGCACACAATTCGGGAAATTACGAGACTCGCGACAATGCTCGCAGGACTGATCGCGCCTCAGCTTCGTCTCGGCTTTGTCTCGGCTTTGTCTCGGCTTCGATCTCCTGCGAGCATTGTCGCTCGTCACGCAATAATCCTCATTGTGCGCCCAGGCACGTAATATACTATTATGTGACTTCGGTGCGTATACGAGTTTTTATGCGTACACTCGAATCTAATCTAGTTTTCTTCATGCTTCTCGTCCATTGCACTTGATATTGCGCGACTAGTTCCAGTCATTTTGAGTTTCTCGATCTTGTGTAGTAGTAGTGTATTGTAATAAAGCATGCGCAGTTCAAATGTACAAGGCTTCGTTAGTACGGTGCCAACGCTGTACAAAGAAGACGAAGATTAAGAAGAAGATTACGCTCCGCCGTACGGTTATAGGCACATGCGCAGTTCAATTTTTACATTACATTCCTCTGTATCGTAATACACGACATTACGCTACTCTCCACTGTAGCGTAAAATCGGGTTTACGCGCCGGAGTCACATACAATTTTATAAGCATTTAAACACTTCAAAAATAAACTTCCAGTAAAATTTGATGCCAATAAATGTTCAAAATCGGAATCAATATATATTTTTCTACTCAAATTTCCATACTTCTTATCAATTTTGTACATTTAAAAAATTTTCAGTCAGAGAGATGTTTTCTATTAAAAAGATATAAACATAAAATTTCTACATCAATTTCTCATTTTTCACCAAAGAAAAAGAAAATACTAAAATGATTTTTCATAAATTCGTTTAAAAACGTCTTTATCATTAGGCATGGTGCCCGTATGGTGCCCGTATTGAGCCGACACTTGGAATAACTACGGAAAGTACGGGCTAGCCATAATTCAGTTTATGTACATTGAGCCATAAGGACATTTGATATATATATATATAAACCTAATAACTACACTTATATGTACGATATACGATACGCTTTCGTCGAATCACGCACACGCTCGCTTAAATTCCTCAGACATAAAACTTGGAACTTTCTTATATAATGACTGCAAGAGTTATTCAAAGCTTGTGACAGTAAGTGCCGTCCAAAAATTTTTTGAGCCTTACTCAAGTAAAAATAAATCAACTTTTTTCATAAATTATTCATAAAATATTTTTTTAAATTAATATAATTAATTAATATATTATTATAATTATGATTGTTGATATATATATATATAATATAATTATAATTTAATATTTAGTAAACATTTTTATTAGAACTACGTATGAAGTTTAATGAAACTAAAGTCACAAATGTACATTAAAAAATTGCATTATTATCAAGAAGTATCTTGTGTAAAAACATTTAAAAGAAGGTTCTTATTTTCTTTGTTGTATATTTTCAAAATATGTATTTTACAATTGCGGAATCCAAATTATTATTGTGTCTAAGAAATTTATGTGAAATCTGAATCATCTGTATATTTTTCAAATTTTATGTAATACACTTATCAAGACTTTTGATGTTTACATTTTCATGAAATCAATTTGATTCAATAAACTTAAGTGAAGAAGAAAGAAGTAATTATAAATAAATTGAGAAGAAATTATGGATCAAGAATTTATTAAACTTACAGAATCTATATAACTAGATTATGTGAAACTTTTAAATAAATTATATAAACTAATGAATAATCATAAAAACAAATAGTGATTAACACTGCGGAGCATGTACGAAAGCTTCGTGACGAACAGACAAAACGCGATCAAACACGACTGCAGTACGATGAATTTTTAAAATCACTAGTTTATAAGCGGAATCTACTACCCAGGCGGAAAAGTCGGACTTATACCGGATCTTACGAACGGCATAGTACCGCGCCAGTTGTAAATGAGGAGCAATACCAGTACTGATCATTAGTACCGCGCCGAGCGTTGGCGCGGTACTGGTATAGTACTGCCCCAGTATGGAGTCAAATGCTGGCTAGAAGCCGACTTGGGGATTTATGCCGAGCGTTAGCGCGGTACTAGTGTAGTACTGACCCAGTATGAAGTCCAAATGCTGGCTAGAAGCCGACTTGGGGATTTATGCCGAGCGTTAGCGCGGTACTAGTGTAGTACTGACCCAGTATGAAGTCCAAATGCTGGCTAGAAGCCGACTTGGGGATTTATGCCGAGCGTTGGTGCGGTACTGGTTTAGTACTGCCCCAGTACAGATATAAATAAATTAATTTATCTCACAATAATTAATAGTTTAATATATTTGACTAATTAATTATAGTAATATTATTTTTACTAATTTATTATCAAAATATTGGTAATATCCAAAGTTTATTTTGAGCTGCTTTTGCATTTCAAAACCAACGTCTTTAAGACGTTCCTTAGTACCTGCTATTTAACCGCTGAAAGTTTCGACTTGATATTATTATTCTGATTTAAGTAAACGAGTGTACCCAGGCGGAAAAGTCGGACTTATACCGGATCTTACGAACGGCATAGTACCGCGCCAGTTGTAAATGAGGAGCAATACCAGTACTGATTAGTACTGCCCCAGTATGGAGTCCATGTGTACTATTTTTTTAATAGTACTTTATAAGTTGGAATAACTTATTGCGAACTTGAATGCATAATTTCGTTATGAGATAATTTTCTTGATTCCAAAGTTTCATCATATTTTTGGAATTGAAAAAACTCAAAATTTTTAGATTCTGAACATACGTTGATTTTACTCTTGAAAACAAAAATTAAAGGAATCATAACCTGTATAAAGTATCACTAATATACAATAATAAAAGTTAATAATTCTAAAATGTATATAAATCTTTTTATTATGTAATGTTCTTTAATTCAAAAATTTGATCGCTTTCTTTCAAAAATATTTTATTTTATAGAAAATCGATTTATTAATTAAAAATCTTGAAAATTTTAATCAGAATCATAAATTGGGATAAAATCTAAAAATTCCCGATTACACGGGGCCTATACACTTCTTACACGGCCCTGCAGCAGTTGAAGGTTATAAGCGCTATTTTTTTTCTTGTATTCCAAGCGTGCGCAGCCGAGAGGCTTAAGGGCCGGTTCCACCAACCTCGGTTAGAAAGTTAATCCTCGGTTAAACCTAGTTGAGTGTTCCACCACCTATTAACGGCCGGTTAACGCGCGTTAACCAGCGTTAAATCTAACCGGTCAAGTTTGGGCGGTTAGGGCGACTTAATCGTCCGTTAACCAAAAACTGCAGTGTTGTTGTGAAATATGGAGTTTTTGGAGGAAGTTGTGACATCATCTGATGATGAAATCGAGGAAGATATTTATGTTTTTATTCGCAGAAGACCGCGAATTTTCAAAGAAAGAGTTAATTTTTTTGATAATTTCGACGACATTGATTTTCAAACGAGATTTCGATTATCAAAAGTTTGTGTTCGTGATCTGCTGAATCAAATCGAAGGAGTATTATCGCACGCAACAGAAAGGTATTTCATACTTGTTGATTGAAATTATCAATAATTAATTTAAAATTTTAAAAATTATTGAAAAAATTATATGAAAAAAAACGAATAATTTCTTCATTCATGGCTATATGCAAAGTGTAGGTAATCGCTGACCCTGAAAATTTCATTGTTTTATAAAAAATGGTTTACGAAGTAGAAGATTTTTGTTTAATCACTTGTAACCTAAAAAGTTTGCATAGTATGTTGAAATAAAAAAATACATGTTTTTTTGTATCCAAAACGCGAAAAAAAATATTCCAGGTGATTTTATTTTATTACTATTATTATTTTATTTATACTTATTAATTACTTTAGTTTTATTTTTTAGGAATCACCCGCAAACATCATTTTTGAGGTTAGTGTGTTTTGAGGTTTTACCGCGCACTGCCATATTGCTTTGCTTTCCATTCGACTGACGGGCAGCCAATCACACGAATGATTTTAAGTGAAATGGGAGTTACTTCGAATTGACTATCTGGTTAGCTAACCGCGCTCTTCAAAAGTGTGGTAGGACGCGCAGTAGGATAATCGACGATTAACTATGGCGTTAACTTTAACCCGCCGTCAGTTAACCAATGATTTAACCGAGGTTGGTGAAACTGGCCAAGCGTGCGCAGCCGAGAGGTTTAGTTGTTCGATTAGTAACCCGTTAATTGTAAGAAGAGAGGGTTCGAACCCGCAGCGTTAAGAATAATTTTTAATACTACCTAAACGAGCGTCTGTGTAGTGTAGAGGGGAATGTGTGTTTGTAGGTAAGTTTGTATATAAAAATAGTAAGTTAAAGTCTGCTTGAAAGTAAATAAAGTTTTGAAATGTACTAAGAATATTCATCGATTCAACTATATTGTTCTTATTTGATTTACCTATGTTCCTGCAGCTCACTTAACTTCAAAAATGGCACTGGGACCTTTACGAACTACGGAAAGTAAGTTTAAAAGTAGTCAAACCGATTGAGATTTTTTTTCGGTGTACGTGTAACGAAAAAGTATTGTCAATTTAATCAGAAAAAATTTTCTAGCTTGAAAACAGATATTTTACTGTGAAAACTTAACCTACCAAACGAATATCCCTCCGTTGCCATTAAAAACGGTAAATATTAGAGTCTTAACTCGAACTTACCCTGTACCTTTTATCTTAGTACAATACAGATTTTCGGTACATTTCCCAGTACCGCCCCAGTACTAAAAGACAACTGCCAGCCGAGTGACATTTTGTATTAATGCCAGTACCGCGCCTGTACAGACCTTCGGTACAGGCATTCTACTATTTACATCAGTATAATGCCAGTACAGATTTTCGGTACAGGCGCAGTACCATTTTTAGTACCGCGACAGTAACGACAGACAACTCCCAGCCGAGTGACATTTCGGACGAATACCAGTACCCAGCCGTTTTCCACCCGGTATTATGCCAGTATAATGCCAGTACCGACATCCGCCCGGCGGTACTGGCGCGGTACCAAGCCAGTTGTAAATTTCCACCTGCACTGATAGAAAGGAATGGCTGTTACAACGATATTTATGATTAATTTAACCTTACCTTATTGCTGGCATAGATACAGCAATATGAGATTTGTATTTTAACCATCCGAATATAATTGAATAAATATGAACGAATGAACCATATTATTGGTTGCTATGGAAAAATGTATTGTTCGCCTTCCCATATTATATTTCTGATTCGACCAGTTTCACTTACAATATTTTGATTTCTGTATTTAACATTCTGCGTTGTTCAGAGAGACATATTATTTTATAAATACAATTATAAATTCCCAACCTACAACCGAATGGCTAAAACTCCCGAACCATTTCTATCAGTGTGGGTATTTTGGATTTGGAGAGTACTAAAATAAACTGTAATTGGATTTTGTATGTTTTCAATTGATTCAATTTTACATTACATTCCTCTGTAGCGCAATACACAAAATTGCGCTACTATCAACTGTAGCGAAAAAAGAGTTGACGCGCCAGAGGCACATAAAAATATGTACCAGCCGGAAAATTTATTTATTTATTTCCTTTTTTTTCTTTTTTCATGAATGTGAATGGATAAATCTTGTCAACCTAACACTAGTCAATTTTAAGAATTTTTCTTGAGGACTTTGTTACCGGAGTCTCTCAAGGATCGAGTTTACCTGTTTTAAAAAACCGACCCAGGACATGTGGCTTCACTGACTGAAATTTTTTTTTTTTAATGCTATCCTGAGAGGTTCTTTTCCTCCTTGAAGAAGACAATTGTCCTATACCTATTTAAGAAATTCAAGACGATTGTGGTGATTATTGCGAGTGGAGGGAAGCGTGTATTTTTTGAATGAAAAATTTTTAGTATATCGGCTCTACGGACAATCCATTTTAGATTGAATTTGCAAGCAAGGCTTTACAGAAATATAAATAATTATCATATCTAAATATTTTAATTTACTCAATAGAAGGATTTCAAAATTCTTTAAATTTGCATTATTTTTTGTACGTTTAGTGATGAAATAAGATCGAAGGTTATTTATAATTTTTTAACTTCACTTTTATTTTTAGATGTTTAATTTTCATGCTAATTCAATCTAAAATGGATTGTCCGTAAATCCGATATACCAAAAATTTTTCATTCTACACTGAGAAAAAAGATTCTTAGATCCAAAGAAATGTATTTAATTGATTCCATTTCTTTGTATCAAACAATTCGTTACCCAATTCAATTAAATATTTTTTAGAAGCATGAAACGCGTGCTTTGATTCAAAGAAATAATTTATTTGATAGGCATTTCTTTAATACAAAGAAATATTTCTTTGCTTGTGAATGTGAGCGAATTAACTCAACCAATTCATTTCTTTGAAACTAAGTACCTAGTTTATTTGAATCTTGTTTTCGCACTCAAAGAAATATTTATTTGATTCAATAAGTCCTATTTTTTGAATTCAACAAGACGTATTTGAATCAAATAATTTATCCATGGATGAATCAAGCTTTAGGTTTTCTTGAATCAAGGAAATATTTATTTAATTGAGGCATTCATTAATTAATTTAGGAAGATATTTATTCGATTCAAAGAGTTGATAAATGTATATCAATGTAACGTTTTTTTATATGAATAAAATATTGTGTTTACATAAATATATATTTCTTTAGTTGAAAGAAATGTTTTTTGTGAACAGTAGAATGGAAGAATTCATTCAAAAATGAACATTTATTTCAAAGAAAACAATATTTTGTTGAAATGACTGCAAGTACTTTCAGTTAAAATAAATAATTTCTTTTATATAAATGTTTGGCATCATTGTTACAATTGTCAATCTTTTTGAACTTTCAACATATTTTGTAGAATTAAATCTTTATTAGATTTCCCCTAGGAAATATCCGCCTACATTATCAATATAAAATAATTTAAACCAAATAAACCAATTTTTTAAAAGAAAGAAATATTTTTGTTTATTGGATTCCTCCTAGAAAATATTCGCTTGCATTATGAATATGGAATAATTTAGACCAAACAAACCATTTTTTCAAAGAAAGAAGTATTTTTTCGGAAAAACTGTGGTATTTTTCGTTTATAAAATTTGTTTATTCCATTTAAACGTTTGGCGTAGTTGTTATGATTACATGTTTTTTAAACTTGAAACATATTTTCTATAGAATTGAAAATTTATCATTCCCGTTCTAAGAAACATTCGCTCTCATTATCAACTTGAAATGTATCATTCCAAACAAATATTCGTCCCACCGTAGTATCCATTTTTTTCTATATTCAACTGTTTGTCATAGTTGATATAAACATACATATACATACTTTCAAATGCGAAATATATTTCATAGGGTTGAAGATTTATCAGTCTCTTCAAAGGAAATATTCGTTTTGATTCACAATATCAAATATATCATTTAAAACTTAATTCAATTATAATTCCTTTTTTATTTTTCACTTAGGTTTTTTAAATTCAATTGATTTTACAAAAATTCAAACAGCAAAAGTCTTGATAAATTTATAACATAAAATCTCAAAAATCTACACAAGATTTAGATTTTACATAAATTTCTTAGGAACAATAATAATTTGGAATTCACAATTGTATAATTTATATTTTGAAACTATACAACACAGAAAATAAAAGAATTTCCATTTAAATGTTTTTACACAAGATTCTTGTTTATATTAATGTAATTTTTGAATATATATTTTAAAATTTAGTTTCATTAAACTTCATACGTATAGTTATAATAAAAATGTATACTAAATATTAATTAATAATTATATTATATATTTATCAATAATCATAATTATAATAATTTAAAAAAATATTTTATGATTAATTTATAAAAATAGTTGATTTATTTTTACTTGAGTGAGGCTCAAAAGCTCTAGTCACGACACATTTCTCTCACAAGCTCTGAATAACTCTTGCAGTCATTATATAAGAAAGTTCCAAATTTTACGTCTCAGGATTGTAAGCGAGCGTGTGCGTGATTCGACGAAAGCGTATCGTTCTATATATAAGTTTTAGTTATTAGGTTTATATTTGCGAATTTGTATATTTAAGTGTATTTGTGATAGAAAATATGATTGGCTGCGACTGAATGGTGTGAATGTAATTGTATGATGTTTATATATGTATGTATCGGATGACAAATGGCAGGTTCGAGGTAAGAATTTTTTTGTTATTTAAGAGAACCATGGCAACCTTTATACTTGACTCCTTACAATTCATGAAGTTTATATTACTTTAAATTTAAGAAATATTTCTTAAATTTCAAAACACGTTTATTCATATCAGTAACATCTTTTTGACACAAATCTCTAACTTACCATAGGCAATATTATCGTTCTTTGCATCCATTATTACTCAATACACTTTACTACTTGACCATTTTAAACAGTAAATCACATCTTCGGAGCAAATAATTATTTAATCCTACCAAAAATTATCTCCTCATTTCAAAGAAATATTTCTCTCAATTTACAATTCGCTCATTACAAACAAGGAATCAGATATTGGAATGGAAAACAAATTTACTTGAACCAATGCAAATTTTTTTGAATTAATGTATTGTCTGAAACTCTAAAAACATAGTTTTTTCTTCGGATTAAAAAAAAAACCATTTAACAATGAACAAAATTTTTTTGCAAGCACTGTCGCCTCCGCCAGAGATTCACGAGTAGAACGCAAACAAAAATTTCGCAATCCGTTAATTAATGAATTTTTCGAGGCGAGTGGATTGAAATAAAACATGATTTCTATGCTTTAAAAACAACACACTTTTTATTAATTTACTCGAAAATTTGCAACGTTATAAAAAAACTGTAAATGGAAACTAACATTCATTTTTCACGAGATATAAAACCATGTTTTTGGTTTTTTCGAATTTCGATTTTCAATTTTTGACTATGACATCACGAGGCGGACAATACTTTTACTGGTTTTCGAGCGCCTGCCGCCTTATTGAATATAACTCCTCAATTGGGAATTTGCACATTTTTTTTTTTGTGATGAAAAAAATGAAATTTGGGAGTCACTTTTGCATACAAAATTTTTTTCTGAATTTTTTAGTTAATAATAATTTATTAATGAGCGTTTGAAAAGTGTAAATTTTAAATTTTCCGAAAACGTTCCGGAAACAGCCGAATGCTTCCGATGATACGGTGACGTCACATCGTTGTATACGATCGCTTTGTGTCACATCTTTGTATAGAAGACCAATTGAAAATTGTATAAAATGTCGAAAAAACGGCTTATAAATGGTGTTTTGTCGATGAGTGTCATAATTCGACAATCAACACACCCGATAAAACTTTTTTTCCGGTTCCGGTAAATCCGATTGTGCGAAATAAATAGTAACATGTTTTGCTGTCAAGATCATTTTGACGTAAGTATACTTTCTTCTTTTGTTCATAATATTATGTTATCTGTAAATAAACTGTAATTGAAAAAAGATATAGATTTATTTATATTTATAATTATAGCAGTAAAAAAATCTAACCTCAATTTGTCGATGTGTAAATAATAATATGATTTAAAAAGTTATTACTTTACGTCTAAGGAGCAGGTTTTATAGAGAAAATCATGATCATAAATTTATGTGATACAAATTAAGAATGTTAAACATAGAACTTGCTGTTATTACTGTTTTCAAATTTTTCAATAAAGAGTTTTCACGTTGTAGCTTCGAAAAAATTTTACAATAATAATGCGGTTAAATTAATTTATAAATTATGAAATAATAATTACGTGAGTGAATTATTTGAGTTAAAGGAGGATATGGAAAATTACGTAAAGTACTCTTTAACTGGGAAACCAATACAGATTAAAAAAGGTGTTTTTCCGCATTTTTTCGATTGCCAAAAACATCGTAGTAATAAGGAAACTCCAACTCCTCGACCTGCTTTTGTTAAACTCAACCGGAAAAGAGCAATTTTGGAAATTTTATCATTATAATGGTAAACTTAACGACTATCACTCTCTCAATGAAACTTTATTGGATATTATACTATTTAAATATTAAAAATTCAAGCAGTTAACAAATAATTCATGTCATTAGAACTAATTAAATTAAGAAACAAATGAACTAATATTTATAATGACGAATAATTAATTATTTATAAATTATTCAAACGAATTAATTTATATTTATATCGTACATTTTACCAATAATATTTTCATCTTCTTTAATAACGTAATAATAATTCAACTATGTACTAAATACATTAACTTATACATGAGTGATTTTTCATTATCATCAATTAGTAGTTTTTTCTTTTATTTGAATTGACAGAGTAGAATAATTATAATTTGTAACTTTTACTTACAAAGTGGCTTTGACACCACGGATTTCTGGTGCGGCATATTTAGGGTTAGATGTAAAATATTCCAACACCATAAACATAGAAATTTTTGGAAGACTTCCCGAGTCTGCCTTTACGAAGCCACTATCCATCTTAGGAGGCATTTTTAACTAAATAAACCAGTTTATTTATTGTTGAGAACTTCACGTGCACTTGGTTTGCATGTTGCTGATACGAAAATACAACGGTTTGACGTCAGAGACGCTTGACCGCCAAAGCGGTCCGTTTCAAACGCTCATTATCATTGAATCCTTCGCAAATCCACAATTAATGAGTAAAAAGAAAACGCTATTGTAATTATTTTTTATTTAATATAAACTTTAGATTGCATTTATAAAATTGCATAATTTTTTTGCATGCAAATTCCCAATTGTAAATATAGTGCAACTTTATAAATTAGCATTGAGAGTTGCAAAGATTAATATCTTTGATGGCAAATTGAAACTAGAAATAAGTGATACCTATATAAATAAAAAGTAAAACTATCTATGCAAGAATTGGTCTTTTGATTAATATGAATTGCAAAATAGTTAAGAGAAATTACCATTGTCAATAGTAATGAACAATAAAGAGAGAAAGACTTGAATATTTTGCAATCGAATACATCATATATTGGAATAGTACCTTGTCAAAATTCCCATTGGAAATATTAAATGTACTGCCGAGTGACGTCAGATATGCCGAACGTTTCTGATATTACCCGAGGATCGCTCCATGTACTCGTTATGATTATTTGTCGGTAGCCGATATAGTAATTTATTTTTTTACATTTGAATATGGCGCCTTTCTAACCTACGATTTTTTCTAGCAGAGGGACTACCGAGCTTTTCCTCACAAATCATAAAAGTTTCCACAGTTCAGTATATAATAAAGTTGCTACATTGTAATTGACAATATCGACATATCACTGTGATGTGTTTATGAATGTGTGCGTTGTGCAGTTAGGTTAAGTTGCGTTGAATTAGTATTTGAGCGTGCATTCTTATGTTTATTATTTATATTGATATATATATATATATATATATATATATATGTGTATGTGTATGTAAATATGTAACTATGTTTATAAATACTCTTTCTATGTAGCTCACAAAATCTAATAAGTACTATGGTAAAATTTACGAATGACTGATTTTTTTATATCATGGAGGTGCAATTATTTCCTATTTTCGATAGGAAAAGTTATAAATATGGTTCCACTATCTCCAAAAGACTATGGTAATTCGGTTAGACAGAAGATGTGACTTTACTATTGTCTTTTGTAAACTTAACATTCTTTTTTAGCAATTAATGAAACATTTATTGGGTTTACTTCAATATAATTCGTTCGATGTGTCGATTACCATTTTACTATTTCAAGTAATAAAATTTGCTTTTGTTTTTAGGCATAAGTACAATTATATCACCATTT
The DNA here is from genome assembly GCA_030998225.1 of Diplolepis rosae. Taxonomy (NCBI): domain Eukaryota; kingdom Metazoa; phylum Arthropoda; class Insecta; order Hymenoptera; family Diplolepididae; genus Diplolepis; species Diplolepis rosae. The sequence continues at coordinate 2,288,298 of JAPYXD010000687.1, read as the reverse complement.
TCTCCAATATTATTAGTAACTACATAGTTTAATATTCAAAATAGTAATTTCCAAAAAAGTGACGTTATATCCTCGTTTCCTATTGACTGTTAGTAAAAATAAATATAATAATACTAAATTTTGCAATGAAGAGTTTCTCCGTGTGTTGTGCATACCGGATTCCTTCATTTTGATTTGCAAGCTATGAGATAAGTTTTTGATTTTTATACCTCTCCTTATTTTAGTAATCTACTATATTTTAATCTTTAAATGAAATTTTGAATTAATATTTTAATTTATGGTACTGAAGAGGGCCCGCCCATATGTGGCCAAAACGTTTGCCTTACTTTTTACGGCTTTTTATATATCTGCAATTGATAATTTAAATGTGAAAATAAAAAGAATCTGACCCAATGCCAAAATAACATAATGAATAAAAATTCTATGAATTTTGGGTCAATATAATAGCAGACATGTTTTCAAATATGTCACATTACATAGTTAAAAAGTATCCTTAATTCACAGTCGCTTTTATTATTTTCACTTAACTTTAAGAATTAATGCTACTTTTCCCAAAAACAATTCCTACATATGTGTATGGTAAAAATAATAAGTATTCTTATTTACTGTGAAAGGTTTTAAAGTTTACGTTACACTTGGGAGCATTTTACCGTCGCGTATAGGAAAAACGGTTTTACGTTCGGCATCATTCTTGCTTTATGGCGGGAATCGTGTGCGTGAGCATGTGGAAGGGTGTGTGTAGTGTATTAAAATTTGATTGTTTAATTCTTCGCGCAAAAGCAAAACATATGCGAATCTGCAACCTTTTAAAAAATGGAAATTAATCGTTTAGAGTCGCACACAATCTTCTCACAAGCGCTACAAATTGAGTTGTGTAGCTTACATATAACTTCCAAAATTTTTCTCCGTGTATGTTAACAAAAAAGCGGACATAAATGAGACAGAAAATTTCTTACTTTCTTTATTCAAAATGAATGGGAGAAATCACATGTCAGCATGATGATATTGCTAAAGCGTCCAGTGTACTTTGCCATCCAGTGTATAGGAATTTCTCATAGCTCTAATGGGAAAATAGATTATATTGAAGGTAAAACTCATTTAACACTCATCAAATTTGATTGTCGATAAAGTAATCTTTACTTGGCGTATTTTTTCCAATACTTTTGGCAGAATTTACTGTCAATATACTTTGTCTTGGCATTCCGTCGAGTATGGTAATTTTTCCTCCGATTTTAAGCATTTTTTTCACATAGATTTCTCTCCGTGTACAATACAAATTTATATTAAATATTAATTAATAATTTCAATTATAATAATTAATTATTTATATTAATTTTTTTATATCATTATATTATTATAATATTAATATTACAATTAAGGGTCTAGCCAGGACTTTTCCAGTAACGGATGATAGTAGTGGTCCAGTACTGCTTTTAAGTGCCAGCCCAGTACTGACAGCCAACTCCCAATCGAGTTATCAATAGGGGTCTAGCCAGTATAAAGCCATGACCCATGCCAATATTGCACCAGTAGCTTGCTAGTACCAGAAATACGACGACAGTACTGGCATGGTACCGCGCCAGTCGTAAATTTCCACCTGGCATGTAACATTTTGTGGGAAATGATAAAACCGATCAAAGAAATTACTGGAATTAATCCAATGTACTCGAAAGTTTTGTACAGTGTACTTTTTGAGATTAGTTTCCTAGAACTAGATTGCTCAACTGCAAAAATTGGGTAGTTCGCCCACAATGTTAATAAAAAAACAGCGGTTTACATATTTGGACATGCAAAAACGATGTTTTTCAGCTATGTAGATGTGATTTTTTGAAGAATTGCCCATATACAAAAAAAAGCATTTCTTTAAAAATTACTAAATTCTTTACAAATTAGTAGAGGATATGAGAAAAAGTCTGTAGATGTTCAAGAATCTTCAGTAAAGTATCTTGAACTACGCAGGGTAATTCCCAGACCTACCGTAAGACTTTTTATAATTGCCCAGCAATAAAAACTTTAGTTCTTGGTCCGTGAAAATATGGCCGAACTCAGCAGTGAAATGAGTTATGTGTCCGTAATTCTGTATATCTCAAGACAGTTGTAATAGATTATCTCCAAAATTTTGTTAGTTCAGCGCCACTGGGCGATCTCCAAAGCAGTCTTTTTAGGCCTAGGCTTAAAATACTTTACTTAGGTTCCTAGGACTTTGATCTAGAAGACGCACGGTGATCCTATTGGCACATATGATACAGGTATGTGATAAAAAATAGTGTGTGACGCTTGACCCTAAGCAGCATTTTTTACTCGTATGAAGTTGCAGTACTCACTGTCGTCTTGGCTATGCTTCGGTTACGCCTCAGCTTTGTCTCGTCTTCGGCTTGTACTGCAACTTTACGCTCTTCCGAAAAAGTGGTGCTTAGGGTCCTTGTGTTACGAATAACTATTTGAAAACTGAGTGCCATTAAGTCACATCGAATTTTATAAATTTATGAAATGAGTCATTAACAGTTTTTACCTCTAATTACACAGATCTGCAAGGTTTTGTTGTTGAAAGGCTATGGGTCGTTTCCGGAGTAATTTTTGACGTAGAATCCGAATCCAGAATCAGAATCAGTCTATCACGTCAGGATTTTGAAATATTTGAGGTTATGTGCTCGAAAAATGGGGGTTTTCGCTACTTTTGAGGTTATGTACAGGGTGCAAGAAATTTTTTTGGCCTTTTTCTCAAATGTCATCATTTATCACTACTCTTTCCCTTCAAAATGAGCTATTGAACAGTCACGGACGATTTTTTTTCACAAAGATACGGCCATATCAATTTTTTACATTTATCCGAACAACCTTATGAGCATTCACATTGACTCATTGATGCATACCATTCTGCATTTGAAAATTTATCTTGAAAATTTGTGCTCGCGAGTTTTGATGGTCTGTGAATAAGAATTTACAGTCAGAAAATTGACATTAGAGAGCGAAATCGTTTAATTTCGTTAATTTCGATCCGCCATCTTAGAAATGGAAATGTCGATTTTCTGACTGTAAATTCTTAATCACAGACCATCAAAACCCGCAAGCACAAATTTTCGAATGCAAAATGGTATGCACCAAAGAGTCAATGTGAATGCTCATAAGGTTGTTCGGATAAATGTCAAAAATTGATATGGCCGTATCTTTGTGAAAAAAAAATCGCTCGACTGTTCAATAGCTCATTTTGAAGGGAAAGAGTAGTGATAAATGATGACATTTGAGAAAAAGACCAAAAGAATTTCTTGTACCCTGTACATAACCTCAAAAGTAGCGAAAAACCCCATTTTTCGAGCACATAACCTCAAATATCTCAATATCCTGACGTGATAGGCTGATTCTGATTTCGGATTCTACGTCAAAAATTACCCTGGAAATGATCTTTCGTTTTCCAACAACAAATACAAACCCATTATTTGCAGACCTGTGTTATGTTTATTTGTGTTTGCAATACATCTATACGGAATAAATAAGTTCATTAGAAATTATTTTCCGAAATCTCGGAATCAATACAAAGTTATGCAAACGTTCGTCCAAACAAATTTCAATGAATGAAGAATTGATTCTTGAATATATTTTAGATAAATTCAGGAAATTTTCCAAACTATTTAATAATTTTTAACAGAAATAGCAATGTAAACTTAAGTTTGAATGATATAGGAAAATGATGCATAAGCTCGTGAGATACTACTACTTCCATTCAAGTGGAAAATTAAGGAAAAGTTCCAGAATAAGTGAAAACTGAATATAAAATAGTTATTTGTGCAACACACTATGTTTTATAACTCCTGTAATTTGTTATTTATATTAATAATTTTTTAAAAATTTATTTCATCTATCGTTAAGGTGTAAAACGAAAATATCTTTTACATCAAAATGAATTGAATAATACGCTACATTTGTATCAAGGGGAACTAAAGTTGAACCCAATTGATAAAAAATATTGAAATATTTGAAAATTATTACATTTTGACGTTAATATAACTCCTACTAGAAATTTTTTATTAGTACGCTATAGAGTTTTTTAAATTTGTTTTTTAAGAAAACTCGATTGTGAAAATAATTAATACTTCAAATTTAAAGAATTTGAAATCTTTCTGTGGAAAAACAGACACTTTCGACTGTGCCATGATTCGAGCCTGGGTCTTTCAATTGCCGGTCGACTGCTCTAACCAACTGAGCTACACAGGCGTCCGACATCTCCTTCTCCACAGAAACTTTATATACGCTCCGTGCGAAGTCATGGTAGGGAGAGTCAGATCGACGCCAGCGTTCGCAGTGGATAATTTTGGCGTTAAAGGAGGCTGTTTTATATTTCCGAGCAATCAAAATACACATGCAAATCTAAATTTTGTTTTAATTAAAAAAATATAGCTAAAATGAGCCACCGAAGTTGTTGTGTTGTGAATTGTAAAAATACAAGCAGGAAAAGTGACTGTAAATTTTACAAATTTCCAACGTATAAATGGAAAATAAATCAAAGGAATAAGTGGGTAGCTGCAGTATATATTTTTTAAGCTTTAACAAGTAATAATTGTAAAATGTATTCACCTAATTTATCATAATTTAGTATTTGATATAATATTAATAAATTTTGTAACATAAATTCTTCGACTTTTAACAAAATATTTTGGAATAAAGTATGTGTAGCAAACGTTTAAATAAACTTGAAGTCATAAAAGCTATATTATTTTCTTAAAGTATTGCTGATGTCAGTTCCAGTAAAACTTCACTTAAATAACATCTCTTCATCTTTACTATTACTTAAACTTTCACAGGTTTCTAAATTTTCAGTATTATTTTCATCATTGAATTCTTCGGCAATCACAGCCTTATATAAAGCATTTAAATAATTCTTAAAATAAAATTCTTCAGCCTTCAATAATGCTGTTTGTAGAAATTTTTAATCACACAAATACTTCACAAGGAAAAACAATTGAATTTTAAAGTGAATTAAATTGTTTTTTTTTTGTTTTTTTTTATTGATAATAAACATTTTTATAACTAAGCCCCATTATAATACATTGTAAAAGCTCTCGAACAGCCTCCTTTAGTTCACTCATGCTATGGCGCTGCAATCACGCACAGAGCGTATAGCCTAATGGCATTTTTTTACGTGGTGGTTGAGTTCGAAATTTTTGCCATTTCCTACATTATCGGAGGATCAGTACTCACGTATCAGATAGGATTCAGAAGTGTAGGGTGAAGTTTGAAAGCGTGCACTAACAGTCAATATATATATATATATTATTACTCGTAGTATAATTATAAGAAACCAGTCTTTTATTAAATTACAAAAATAGTAGAGCTTTCCATGCATTCTACTCTGCGCTTCAATCAAGAGTTGAGTAAACCGTGAATCGCAAGATTTATTCCACCTGCTGAATCTATTTACGCAGGAACGAATGAAAGTAATCTGCGCCTAGGGCACACATAAATATTTTTAATTTCAAAAACGTGTTGTATTTTCAACATAAGGATGTTCCAGGTTATTATATTGGATCTATAACTTAATTCGTGCAGGTTTTTTTCAAATTTTGAATGTTTATTTAAGAAAAACATGTACAATAGTATTATTCAAAGTATTGCCCATCTGAAGCTATGACTTTTTCCTATCTTTCTGTCAATTTGTGGATTCCATCCCAAAAGAACTGCTCCGGCTTGGCGGCCAAGAATGAATCAAGCCAATTTTTGATACCCTGTTCTGATGTGAACCGTATTCCAGTGAGGGCTTTCTACATCGACCGGAACAAATGGTAGTCAGAAGGGACAAGGTCTGGGCTATAAGGCGGGTGGGCTAAAACTTCCCATCCACTGTTTTCCAAATAGTTCTTAACCTTAGCCTCTTGTCTAGTCGCATGTTCCGGGCGTTTTTCGGCTATTGCTCTCTTCAAACGGATTAATTGTGTTCGATAGCGTTCTTCATTGATGGTTTCACCTGGTTTTATCAGCTCATAATACAGCACACCCTTCTGATCCCACCAAATACAGAGAATTACCTTCGCGCCATGGATATTCGGCTTTGGCGTTGATTTGGCTGGTTGGCCGGGTTTCACATATGATTTTTCGCGCATGGGTTTGTCGTAATGGATACATTTTTCATCACCAGTAACAATCCGATTCAAAAATGACTTCTTTTTGTGGTGTTCCAACAGAATTTCGGACATGCAAAACCGCCTTTCAACGTCTTTCGGCTTGAGTTCATGTGGAAGCTAATTTCCTTGCTTTTGAATGTATCCGGCTGCTTTTGAACGTTTTGAAATGGCTGCTTGAGTGACTCCCAAATATTCTGCGAGCTCTTCTTGTGTTTGGCAACAATCTTCATCGAGTAATGCTTCCAGTTCTTCATCTTCAAACTTTTTTGGCTGCCCAGGACGTTCTTCGTCTTCCAAGCCAAAATTACCACTTTTAAATCATGCAAACCACTTTTGGCACCTTCGCTCAGCTAGAGCATGTTCACCATAAACTTCCATCAAAATACAAAGTTCGACATATTTGAGTGAAAAAAAATTATTGTTGTTACGCTTCAAATGAATGACATATACTGAAAAAGACGCACAATGACAGTAGCTTTCCAACGCATGTTCGAAATTTTGGAACGATGGAATAATTATCAAGTTACGCCATCTCTTAGCAAACCGCACGAATTTAGTTATAGATTCAATAAAATTTTGAACGTAATAGTTTTATCTTAAGTGATGCATCATTTATAATGTATACTTTATTTACATGATATACAAAGACTTGATCGGAGAACTGCAATAAACCCGTGCCAGGACTGTTGATTATAACAAAAACAGTATTTATATTGACCTAAGATTAAAATTATTATAATTATACTTGTATTGGCATTGGGCCAGTTATTTCAAAGAAGTAATAATTAGAAAAGTCATATAAATATCACCGAAAAGATTTATAAAAAAATAATTTCTTTTGAATTCGACTTATTAGTCTTGGGCATCTAGTTTAAAAGTTACAATGTAGTAAAAAGAATTTTTCTAGAAAATTTATCCAAAAAATGTAGAATATAAACTAGATTGAATTTAATTTAATACTTTTGTTTCTAAAGTCTTTCATTTTAATTATAAGTTAACGTCACAATCCAACAGAACCTGCTAAATTATTATTTATTAAATAAAAAATATTTTAAAGATAAGAACGACTGGAAAATCGTCTTCAAAAGGTGTATTTGAATGTAACTGAAGGGCAGAAATCGTGCAACTTATGTATAAAATGTATGGGCCAACCAGACAACGTGGCGTCGGTAATTGCAATCACAGTATGTAAGGTTATCCGGAAAATGTTAACTAGAGTGGATTTTCAGTACTAGAAAGACGTGAAAAAAACGGCTGAAAAGGTCTGTCAGGTATCAGAAATCTATTTTAGCCATTAATTTTTGAATCACCTTATATATTGCAACAGCAATTACCGAAGTCACATGGTCTGGTTGATCCATGGCCTTAACAAGTTAATAGTAAAAATTGAGTAAAATGTATAAAAATGATCAAAAACTGTAAAAATTTTCCACAAAGTAAAACTAATTTTTTGATTGATTGAATTTCGTCAATGGAATAATACTACAAGTAAATATTTTCTACTTCGTAAAATAATTGTGGAGAATGTATAAACACCATGCCTTCACTTTTCATGAGTTTTTACCACAGATTTTTATGCATGGTTTGCTAATTTTATTTCAAAAAAAAAAAGATGAAAACAAAAATAAGGATTACTCTTAGGTTATTAAATAACTCAAAAATCGCACGCATTTCAGTTTTTAATTATTAATTGTTAAGATTTATTTTTCATGGCGGTCCCGAAACCTCAATTTTTTAAAAAAAATCTGGCATTAAAGAGGGCCCACATCTGTGGCCTAAATGTTTGCCCTTTGAAACATTATGGTTTCCACCACCTAAAAGGTTGGAAAAAAGAAACTGACCCCATGCCAATTAAATTATCATAAATTTATTACTGTGGGTCAATATATAAAATCAAAAACATGCACCAGAACATGTCTTGCAATAATTTACACACAGAATTGCATAAAATAACGTATGCAACTCGGGCGTACTTCTTTATCCACTCGGGCGATCGGCACGCACTCGTGCGTAAAGAAATACTGTACGCCCTTGTTGCATAATATACTATAAATAGAGCCGAATCCTGATTATGTTCAATAAGGAGACTATTTATTTATTTTCATTGTTCTCCCAATATTTTAACTGTTTACTCCTTTTTAAATTTCTCCCGTAAAAACTCGTGCTTATTTAATGGCAATGATTTGTATTATTGTAATGATTTTAAGTAGGGTTCACGGAGAAAAATGGAGATCAGAAAAATATGAATGATTACCAAAAACCAGAAATGACTACTAAGTAAGAAAAGAGAGTGAGACTTATTCGCGATTTCATCATATAAACAATAATGTCATATTTTATAACTAAATCACTTTATTTAAAATATTTATTACCAAAAAGATAATTAATAAAAAATCAACCTGCTTAGAAAGAGGAAAACTGTCACGGCTTGTGTACATTTTTTGCTCAGCCTAGCTTTACGACAGCACTTTACTTCAATAATTTTTCGTTTGGAGGATATTGATATTCTTATTCCATGAGGATGATTCCTCAAGTTAGAAGTTTGCATACAAAACACAATAAATAATTTGCAAACATTATCCTGCTACTCACTCAATCGTTGAATTTCTGAATTGACATATTTCATTCAATAAAACTCTTAATTTTTCGAAAAAACTTTTTGGGGAATATATGATTGATGGAATATATCTACAAGGAAAAAAATTCGGTACAGATGCTGCCCCTAGCGGTAAAGCTGTTGCGTTTACCGCATCGTCAGGCAAATGCGAAACCAGGCGAAGTACAACTTTCAAGTTCTTTTATGATTAACATTAACATTAACATTATCTCGAAGAAAATTACAGCTAAAAAAAGTTACAATTTAGATATATAGAAGCAATTTTTGGTGCATTACGATCTGTTTATAAATAACCCAACCTCAATGGTGTATTTAACATTCCCTTTTCATTTATTAAACTGTATACCTATGAATTTTGATTTTGCAAAAAACGAAATATTCAAATTATTACATAAAGTGTTATAATATTTTTGGTATGATAGGTAATGGAAGTAGATCGCATGATGGAAATAGATGATATAGATGATCCAGGCTTACTCCCATTGTATCCTCTACCTGACTTCAATATTCCTTCATGTAGTAAAGGGTTTCCCAATAAGGGTGATATGTTTTGAAATTGAAAAAAAACACTGAATATTCATTCGAAATTGATCGAAATCTTTTTTATTACATTGGATATTCTATGCCATTTATGATTTAAACAATATATCGGCCAAATGTCCCCCGAGACTCTTCTTGCAAACCCGAATGCGTTCAAGCCAATTTTCGATGACTTTGTGGAGCATTTCTGGTGGTATGGCTGCTATAGCGGCTCGGATATTGGTTTCAAGCTCTCCAATTGTACGCATACGATTTTTAGGCTTAGTATCCAATAGAGTAAATTCACTCTCCAACTTATCGATTATTCGACGAATTGAGAGCGCGGATGGAGCAGAATGACGACCATATTTTGCACGATATGCTCTTTGAACACCGACAAAACTTCTCGAATTCTGATAAAATAATTGAACAATTTCCAAACGTTGTGGAAGCGTGAAACTACTCATGATTAAATGGCAAACCTTACTGATGACAACTGACAGCAGACGTCAAAAATTTCAGTTCAAATGAGCCCGATAGGGACATTCAAAATCATATCACCCCTATTGGGAAACCCTGTATAAGTTCAAGTGAATTAAATTCATCACACTGAGAGAAATCGGCTTTGGTTCCTGTGCACATAGCACATCAATTTTTTGTACAGTAGTTGCCTTGACCAAAAAAGTTGAGAGAAGCTACTACTTTTATAGTTATCATGACAGTAATTTGGACATTTTTGTGTATTCGGTTGTTGTGACCAAAGTTGATAATTAGAATCAGCTTTATACGTACCCCAACGGTTAGTACACGTACATTTTCTTTATGTGTACTGCCAAGCTCCTTTGGTTACTACAACCGCAGCGTTCGCTGTTGCGCTAGACAAATCAAGTATAACTTTCATTTTTTACAACGAGGTAAGCCTGTCGTGACAACTATTAAATCTTGTAATAGTCACACAATTTAACTTGCACTGCACTGGAGATAAGTAGTTACTTCCAAAAAGATATGCAGCCTAAGTTGAATCCTGCCAATTCTCGTTCTCGATTCCTGGACTATATTTCACCGTGCCAAGCATTATCAGGTAAATAATTCTATTACAAATATAGTTTGACAATTCTTTCTAAATGATAAACGATTTTGTTCGGGGACAATGCAATGCGTCCCAATGTTGCTGTCTCGTCGTATTTTGTCAAAACTATAGTCAGTCAAAAAAAGTTTATGGTGATGAAAAAAGTGACAATTTTTTAACTTAATCGACGAAAGTTATCATAAATATCATTATACCGGATTATTTTTCTTAGATCTTTTCGGTGAAACTTTATTTTTTCTAATCAAATTGAATTCGTATTTTGATAACTAAGAGAACCATACCTATAACCTCAAAAATAATTTTGGCTGGGTATTTACTGTCCGTAGACTTAGTCATTTTAACTAAACTCTAGGCGCGACTTTACGATGGACTTTGGTTCCTATAACCGCAGCGCTATGGTATTTCAAGTACCAGAATCGTGGTCTCAGTAACGTTCCTTGCAGTTGGAGTAAACACTTTTCCAATGTATGACAGCCACTACCATGATTTTCATGAGAACTTTAAAATTTTTGTAAAGACGATTTTAACAAAAAAACTTTGGTTAGTGAAACCTAAAATTTCTCTCTGTGCACGTGCAGACTTAAGAAACACAAGTATGTTTGTTAATATTTATAATATTCAAAATGTGTTATACATTTCTATATTATTATCATACAGTAAATTGTATGCAAAATTTTAGCTTCAATAATTTACAATAAATGTAGGCATTACTTTTGTTATGTTTTTTTATAATGATAAAATTGTACTTTTATGGTTTCCTGTGAATAAAAAAATCTATTTATATTTTTATAGATGATTTCTCTTATAAAAATAATGAGATATTTCGTTTCTTAAATTAATCGGGAAATTTGGAAGGTATAATAATCCTTGAAAAGTAAAAATTAATTAAAACTTTGGACTACAACCTTTTAAAAGAAATGCTCATTTTTCATAAATTAAAAGATGATCCTCTAAATTACAAGCAAGTTTTTTACAGTAATGTAATTTAATACTATTTGTTCTTGAAAATTAAACATAAAGACTATGAAGCCTAGTGATTATTGTTCTAAATATTGCATGACAAGAACAATATGTTTGGATTTCGTGGCTCTTGTGTAATATGTTTGTTGAATTACTTTCAGAAAAGGAAATTTTTATCATTTTATTAGTAAATAAGTAAATAATTTTCTTTCTGATTTGTACTTCATTTTATATTCAATTATTCAAAAAAGTTTAAAAAAATTTACTTTGATGTTTGGAAATATCGGTTTTTAAAAATTTGAAACCAGTTTAGTTGGGCTTTTTCCTACACGAAAAAAATTTGTCGCTTAAAATTTAACAGACTATTCGAAGAGTCGAGGACAGAAAGTAAAATCAGAGAAAGTCTTATAAGGTTTCAATGACTTTTAGGAAATACTAGAAAAAAGTCGAATAACTTTTAAAAAACAAGGTCGATGAAAAAAAGTCGCGGATTTATTATTATAAAAGTATTTTAAACACTAACTGATCTTTTCTAAGAAGTAATGAAAAGTATCATAATATTTGGATTCATTTTTCATAGATTACAAAAGATCATCGAATAATTTGAAATGAAAGTAATTCAAACAAATAGTTTTTACATTGTATTCTAAAGTCCATCAGATTTTATATGCCTGCTTCTAAAATTTTCTCGACAGTCGCAAAAAGCGATGCGCAGAAACGTAATTCGTAGCATTGCGCAGCAGACAATGCGGTTCGGTTTTTTGTTTTTGTTGAGATTACGTGTGATTTGGTTTCGTTTGAATCTGGATTAAAGCGTACATTGAAGAATTAGTTCCGAGTAAGTATATGTTTACCTTGATTCAACAAATATTATCATTTAATAAGTTAAGTATCATTTAATGTATTATACTGTTCTATTATAGCTGTAAATATAAGTGATATGATAAAGTTAGAAGTTTATAGATTTTCTGTTGTGATAATTTTGTTTATTTTTACAAATAATATAGCATTTCAACGATAGAAATGTTTAGTATGTGGATTCAAAAAGGAAATGTTTAAATAAAACAAAAAATTAAGGTTATGTATTTCCACAAGTAAAATATTAAAAGCAGAAATTATAGTTATTTTTTTACATTAACAAAGTTTTAACGAGTATTGAAATATAAAAAGAATTGTTCAAGTTGAAACTTTTCAAAAATATAAGGCATTTTGAAAATTTTGTTAATTGCACATTTTTCAGAATAAAGTGTATTATGTCAAATTTGAAATTTATCTATTATTTTAGTTTTGCCTTCAAACTCTGAATGTGATCCAAATATTTTACACAAGTCTCCACCACATGTATCGGCTATGCGGGTAAAGGCGTGCGATTAGAATTGGGTAAGGTTGCGTGCGTGCGTGCAAGTGTTCGATTCTCGGTGCTGCGAAGTGTTTATAAATAATTGCGTTTCTGTAATGTACAGTGTTAAATGTAATAGTAAGTTCATGTTAGGATTGTATAGGTAATGTAAAAGTGAAAAATAATTAACTGTAGGTGCAGGATCATATCACAGAAAATAATATTTTCCTTTTTACACTGTTCAACATTTTCTTCGACTGTCACTTAGACTTTCGATGACTGGTTTAGAGAAAATAAAACCCACGCCCTAGCGAGCTGGCTGAACGATAGCTTTACGCTGTAGCGTAAAGTTTTCGTAACATTATCGTAAAGTTATCGTAAAGTAGCATTATAACTCATGAATGAAGCAAAATAAATATTAAAAATTTTTTTATTCTTATTCTACGTTAAAAATAACGTTAAAAGGTAATGGAAATATGCAATAATTTTATTTATTAACGCTAAAAATTAAAAAAAATATAATACCTGTCATTGAAGGCAGTGCAGTGGTTCACCTTTTCTGGAACGTCTCCACGGTTAAAGTTGACCATTGGTTGGAGTGAGACACAACTATACTTTCATCTTACTCTAGCAAATAGTCAATCCTGGCGGTGAAGACATGGAAAGTGATTAACCACTGCACTGCCTTTAATGACAGGTATTATGTTTTTTTAATTTTTAGCGCTAATAAATAAAATTATTGCATATTTCAATTACAAGTTAACGTTATTTTTAACGTAGAATGCGGATAAAAACAATTTGAATATTTATTTTTCCACATTCATGAGTTATAATGCTACTTTACGATAACTTTACGATAATTTTTCGATAACTTTACGCTACAGCGTAAAGCTATCGTTAAGCCAGTTCGCTAGGGCGGTGTTTTAAATTTTCCGCGACTGTTACTTAAACTTTCGAATTTACGTTTTACATTTTCAGCGATTATCAAGAAGACTTTATATCGTTCACTTTTAAATTTTAGAATTGAAATTTTTAAATTTTATGTAATTTTTAATTTTTATGATAGAAAATAACCGGCCTAGTACGACACGAGAGATCGCAGAGGAGCTTAAAAAATCACATGCATGCTTTGAAAGACATTTAAAATAACTTTGTTACGTTAATAAGCTAGATATTTAGGTTCCTGACAAATTGAATGAAATTCAACTTACCAAACGAATTTCCATTTGCGATTCACTGCTGAAACGTAACGAAACCGATCCATTTTTAAAGCAAATCATAACGAGCGATGAAAAATATGTTGTTTACGATAACGTCGTGCGAAAACGATCATGGAGCAAGCGATATGAGCCTGCAAAATCGACATCAAAAACCGATATTTATCAAAAGAAGGTTATGTGGAGTGTTTGGTGGAGTTTCAAAGGTATTGTTTATTTTGAACTGCTCCCAACGAACCAAACTATCAATTCGGATGTCTACTGTCACCAGCTAATGAAATTGGATAAAGAAATCAAGGAACAGCGGCCAGAACTGGCAACTCGTATATACGTCATCTTCCATCAAGATAACACCAGACCACATACATCTTTGGTCACTTGCAAAAAATTATTGGAGTTAGGCTGGGAAGTGATGTCTCATTCACTGTATAGTCCTGATCTTGCACCATCCGATTCTTATTTATTCCGTTCACTTCAAAACCATTTGAATGGAAAAACATTCGATTTGAATAAGGCTGTCAAAAATGAGTTGATTCAGTTCTTTGCCTCTAAGAACCAAACTCTCTACGAAAGCGGAATTATGATGCTGACTGAAAGGTGGCAAAAGGTCATCCAACAAAATGGTCAATACATAATTGATTAATGTTTGCTATCTGTATTAATAAACTTGCTTTGAAAATCATGAAAAAAAACGAAATGACTTTATTTCCAACCAAATAACAATATATGTATGAAGAAAAATTTTTTGGGTGCAAAAAAATTATCTTTTATTTTTTTTTAAATCCTTTATAGAGCATGAACTCACATTGAAATGTTGAATAGATACAGATTAGGAAAAATACTCATTCATAGATAGTATTCGTGATTGGGAGGAGAGTTGAATATATATTTCAGAAGTTTTCCTCGTGTGCCAAATGTATATTACTCGCAAAGAAAAGTGTAGCTGGTACAAAGAAACATATAGCTATTCCAGTTATATTACTGACTACCCTGACCATAAATATGACTGATATAATTCTCAAAATCCTTGTGAAAGCTACACATTTTTTAAGTGTCCATTCAAGTCTTTCAAAATAAGTTAAAGTATTCGATTTATTCAAATGTAATTTTATAGCTAGAATCAGGTTTTAAAAAGATCACCTGACAATTACTGGAGGACAAAATTATTGATGAGATTCAAATGCTAACCTCTTACTGTCAAAGTATTTCCTCTGGTCTTGAAATGAAATCCTTTCTCGTACAAAAAAAATAATTTTGTCGATAAAAGAAAACAAATTGTATGATATGACCTATCTAATATAAATATTGAAAATATACGCAAGCCCAACTTTGGTAAATGCCAATATTATATCGGTCATCATTAATACTACTGTGGGCAAAAACTAAGGTGGATTTTCAATTTGAACTTCGCGGGCTGACCAATTCGGGCAAACTCTTTTATTTTTACGTTGCTCCTACAGTTATTGAAATCTGTGCCAAATTTCATGTAAATGTCAGCATTTGTTACATAGTTACGCTTGTGTTTTCTAAACGGCTAAAAGTGATTTTTTCGATTTTTACAATGTCTGAATTTGTTGAGCAAAGAAGTGCCATTAAATTTCGTTTGCGGAATGAAATTTCAGTTGCGGAAACGTTCAGAATCTGGCAGAAGGCCTTCGGTGATTTGACCATGTCGCAGAAAAATGTTTATAAGTGGTACAAAGACTGCAAAGAAGGCAGAGAACGTGTTGATGACTTGGAACGCCCCGGACGACCATCAACATCAACTGACGAGCAACACCTCAATCAAATTAAAGAATAAGTGCACAAAAATCATCGATTGACAATTAGAGACCTTGCTGACACTATTGGCATTCCAAGAGGATCACTCAACACCGTTTCAAAAGATATTTTGGGCACACAACTCGTGGTTTCTGCATCACGATAATACGCCGCCTCACACTGCACTCGTTCTTCGTGACCATTTCGCAACAAACTCTACGCAAATCGTTCCACAATCACCATATGCGCTCGATTTGGCTGTGTGACTTCTGGCTATTCCCCAAACTCAAAAGACCACTCCGAGGACACCGTTTTGACTCAAATGAAGAGATAGAAGCCGAATCGAAAAAGGCATTGAAGGCAATTCCGAAAATCGAATTTAACAAGTGCTTCGACGATTGGAAAAAACGTTGGTGTAAGTTCAATATATCGGGAGGGGATTACTTTTAAGTGGATAAAATTGATTTGGATAGATAAATAGAGATATTTCATTTTATAACAAAATTCACCTTAGTTTTTGCCCACAAAAGTAAAAAGTCTCGAATAAAAGAGGTGAAGGATTTTTTAGGAATACATAAAGTAAACGTACCAGTTTGTGAACACTTAACAGTTTGTAGACACTTGTTCATATTTTTCTCCATTAATAAATCAAATGATAAAAAACCTTACTATAATCTTTATAAACATTACCCTGGAATAATACGAAATGAGATTTATATAAGTTGCGGTGTTAAATTTAAATATTTTAAAAATAAATCACCGTTTTTATGCGAGTGTCACTGTCAGTATAGTGGTAGCAATGAAATCACCTTCATCTTAGTAGAAACTGTTTTGACATTAAACCTACGTTTGTTCATGGGAAACCCATTAAAGTCAAGGTAAGTGAGTCGAAGAAGGTTTTAATAAATCAAGGATGTTTATATTTTACACAAGCGCCGCTGAAAATTCTTAATTTCTTATCATTTATTATTAAATACAGCAGTCTACAAACTGGTACAGAAAATACGTGCATGTATCTGTTTGTAGACAGTCATGTGAAAAAATCAATTCTATCGTGTTTCATCTCTGTATTTATGTTTATTCGGTAAATTGGTAGTCAATTAACGATTCTCCAATTGTCATATGGCTATTTTATTTTGCTCCATAAAAACATTGGTTACTGAATATTTACTGTTCTATCTTGATTATATCGCAGTATTTTAGCATTATCATTATTTTCGAACGATTTTGAGACCTTTCCGTTTTTTGGTATCATAAACAGAGTTTAATAGTTCTTTAATAATATTTCTAAAATTGTAATTGAGTTTCATGCGAAAAACTTGTTGCTTTCCATAAAAATCTAGCACGATCTAGTACAGAAAAATTCAATATACTGCTAAACTTTATTATAGGATGTTGATTTATTAAAAAAGGAAAAATTATTAATAATGAAGTGATTGTTTCCATTAAAACATCATGTAAATATATATAATTGGTGTTTAACAAAGTAATTCGGAATAAAATTGAGTGTGCACAAACTGGTACATCCATTGTTCACAAACTGGTGCTGGAAAAAATCTAGTGTGCAAAAAAACTGGTGCAGCGACACTGCTTGAGAAAAACATTCATATTAAAGAATAAAAGCCTTCAAAGAAGCATATAATCGTATATTATGTGTCTAGGCACATAATGAGGGTTATTACGCGACGAGCGACAATGCTCGCAGAAGATCGAAGCCGAAACAAAGCCGAGACGAAGCCGTGGCGTGATCAGTCCCGCGAGCATTTTAAGCGAGTCTCTTAATTACCCGAATTGTGTGCATTGGCGCATATTCTATTCCATAACATAAATTCATAACAGCAAAAGCTCGCGGAATATCTTATTTCATTTAAAGTTTTAACGCTTGATTTGTACTATATTCAGAATCTTGCAAAAGTGTAATAGCATTATCTAGTTATAGAGAAATAATTAATTGAAGTTTCACCGTTTGGTCATAAATTACTATACCGTCAATGGCAATGACAAAAGAACCCAAGTTGCAAATAAGCATTATACTTACAAAATCCATGCTACGTATTCAAAAAACTATACAAATTTGCCGCGAACCTTAAAAAATTCTTCTGCTTTTTGAAAGAATTTTTTACTGCACAATAAGTTTGTATTGTCTTTCCAAAGATTATAACTCTGTCAACTTTTATCGGCAGCCATAATCGAAGAAGACAGCAGTGAGCACAATCGGAAAGTATTAGAACAAGATAAAAAAAGTTGTTTTTGTCAGTTTATCGTATCATTTATTTGAAAAATTTTCACATATTTGCAGTATTTTTGTACGTCCAACGTAGCTTTATGATTTGAAGACATTCTTAATGCATTTTACTGAAATTTCGATTAAAATTTATAAGAAAACAGCCTATGGCCAAAAATTGTGAAAAGAGTCCAAAACTGCCGCATTGGGCTTTCAGTTGTTTTTCGCACAAAAATCGATTCAGCTGCAGTTTAAACGGTTATATGTCAATCGTTTAAACAAAAAATATGATATTATCGTGTCTGGTACATTGAAGTGTCATAAAAAAGTGTGAGTCTGTTAATTTGACAGTCGTAGCGTTTATGCATAATTTTGCCCGCTTTTTCGTTAAAACAGCCTCAGAATTGTATTTTTCCAGATTGAAAATGGTCAACCGGAAGGAAATATTTGTCGAGAAACGGGCCCAAATCATTATTTTGCAAAAAACAGGGAAAAACTATCGAGAAATAGCCAAAGAGTTTCGAAATTGTGCGCTGCAGTCATTAAAGCAAAAGGTAGCCATTTTCAAGAAAATCGCTTGAAGTAACATATTCACTGTTTCCTTATAAAGTTTGATGGAAATTTCAGTAAAATGCATTAAAAATGTCTTCGAATCATGAAGCTACATTGAACGTACAAAACTACCGCGAATATGTGAATAATATTTCAATAAATGATACGATAAACTGACAAAAACAACTTTTTTTATCTTGTTCTAATACTTTCCGACTGTACTGCAGGTATACGTCATATACACAAGAGAATTTGAAATAAGTTATCTAATCTGTGATATTTGATTTGGCATGGGGTCAGTTTAGTTCCAATTTGTTTATGTCGTAAAAAACATAAACATCAGAAAGGCAAACGTTTCGGCCACAAATGGGGGCCCTCTTCAGTGCCAGCAATTTTAATTTGCATTAAAAATAATAATTATAAACTAAACAAGCAAAACTCATGCAACTTAATATTTATTTTCTTTTTGTTTTTTTTTGTTTTATTCTTATAATAAATTTATTAATAAAATTAGAACATGCGAATAGACCCTCCAGCATCGTCCTCACACAGAAGTCCTCTCGTGTCCGATTCGTGGAAGATGTGAATCGCTGAACGCGCCACCTCAAAGGCACACAACCACAATTAATTCCATAAAAACACAGGTCAAAAAACCAATCGTGAGCCCTCGATGGAGAACGCACAGCACAACACACACACACACGAACCCGAGAAGCTAAGGGTGAGTCGAAAACCGATAAATTTGAATTTGGGAAAAAAAAATTAAATTGTTTTTTTTTTTTTCCTCTTTGCGATCACGGAGTCGACAGTCAGTATGGTAGACTGCCACTCCGCTGCAAGACAGAGAGAAAACTGATTTAGAAAATATTGAGAATTTTCTGTATACGAGAAAACTTGTTATGAGGAGTCAAGTTACAACCTCAAAGAGTATGCACACTCAAAATCTTTTCAACGTCCCGAGCACTTGAGATTTCTATGTGCCAAAGCGTTCGAGGAAAGCAAACCAAATACCACATGTTCGAAGGAATCCGTCAGAAAACTCGCTCAATACGGTACCGAAACACTCCCTCGAACATATTTTAATACAGTCGTTAAAAATAATCGCGAGTGAGAACATTTTTTGATAAAAGAGAATGGTATAGAATTTTTAAGTTATTTTGAATTGAAATACATGTAGAAAACTTTTTTGCCAATACTTTTACTGAAGTATTGTATTTATATTAAAACAAACACATAGTGCAATCAGTAATCCTGAGAACACGAAGAATAGAATTTTTTTAAATGCTCTAATTAGAAATGTATGATATGCGCGTGAACCCTTGTTGCCAAACCTGTTTTTAGCATTGTATTTAGATTGAGACAGTACCGTAATACGATTACTAATTCTAGATCCACGAAAAAAAGCATTTATGAATTGATATGAGACTGAACTCACTGTTATAAACGCGAAAAAAGAGAATTTTTTATTTATTTTAACTGACAAGTATGATATATGCGTAAAAATCTTTATGACAATATTTTTCAAAAGTATTGTATTTATAGTAAGAATCACTCCCGTAATGTAATTACCAATCATAAATATGCGAAAACACGAAAAATAGAAATTTTTTAGTTATTTTAAATTGACACGTATTATATATGCGTAAAAAACTTGGTTGACAATAATTTTACAAAAGTATTGTATTTATAATAATGCGATCCCATAATGCGATTATTAATCCTAAAAACGCGAAAACGAGAAGAAAAAGAATTTTTTTAGTCATTTTAAATTGACATGCATGATATGCGCATGAAAAACTTTGTTGCCAATACTTTTTCGAAAGTATTGTCCATCCTTTACTTTGAATACAATACTTTCGAAAAAGTATTGGCAACAAAGTTTTTCATGCGCATATCATGCATGTCAATTTAAAATGACTAAAAAAATTCTTTTTCTTCGCGTTTTCGCGTTTTTAGGATTAATAATCGCATTATGGGATCGCATTATTATAAATACAATACTTTCGTAAAATTATTGTCAACCAAGTTTTTTACGCATATATAATACGTGTCAATTTAAAATAACTAAAAAATTTCTATTCTTCGTGTTTTCGCATATTTATGATTGGTAATTACATTACGGGAGTGATTCTTACTATAAATACAATACTTTTGAAAAATATTGTCATAAAGATTTTTACGCATATATCATACTTGTCAGTTAAAATAAATAAAAAATTCTCTTTTTTCGCGTTTATAACAGTGAGTTCAGTCTCATATCAATTCATAAATGCTTTTTTTCGTGGATCTAGAATTAGTAATCGTATTACGGTACTGTCTCAATCTAAATACAATGCTAAAAACAGGTTTGGCAACAAGGGTTCACGCGCATATCATACATTTCTAATTAGAGCATTTAAAAAAATTCTATTCTTCGTGTTCTCAGGATTACTGATTGCATTATGTGTTTGTTTTAATATAAATACAATACTTCAGTAAAAGTATTGGCAAAAAAGTTTTCTACATGTATTTCAATTCAAAATAACTTAAAAATTCTATACCATTCTCTTTTATCAAAAAATGTTCTCACTCGCGATTATTTTTAACGACTGTATTAAAATATGTTCGAGGGAGTGTTTCGGTACCGTATTGAGCGAGTTTTCTGACGGATTCCTTCGAACATGTGGTATGGGGTTTGCTTTCCTCGAACGCTTTGGCACATAGAAATCTCAAGTGCTCGGGACGTTGAAAAGATTTTGAGTGTGCATACTCTTTGAGGTTGTAACTTGACTCCTCATAACAAGTTTTCTCGTATACAGAAAATTCTCAATATTTTCTAAATCAGTTTTCTCTCTGTCTTGCAGCGGAGTGGCAGTCTACCATACTGACTGTCGACTCCGTGATCGCAAAGAGGAAAAAAAAAATTTTTAATTTTTTTTTCCCAAATTCAAATTTATCGGTTTTCGGCTCACCCTTAACTTCTCGGGTTCGTGTGTGTGTGTGTTGTGCTGTGCGTTCTCCATCGAGGGCTCACGATTGGATTTTTGACCTGTGTTTTTATGGAATTAATTGTGGTTGTGTGCCTTTGAGGTGGCGCGTTCAGCGATTCACATCTTACACGAATCGGACACGAGAGGACTTCTGTGTGAGGACGATGCTGGAGGGTCTATTCGCATGTTCTAATTTTATTAATAAATTTATTATAAGAATAAAACAAAAAAAAACAAAAAGAAAATAAATATTAAGTTGCATGAGTTTTGCTTGTTTAGTTTATAATTATTATTTTTAATGCAAATTAAAATTGCTGGCACTGAAGAGGGCCCCCATTTGTGGCCGAAACGTTTGCCTTTCTGATGTTTATGTTTTTTACGACATAAACAAATTGGAACTAAACTGACCCCATGCCAAATTAAATATCACAGATACATCACTGTGGGTTAATATAACAAAGGACATGTGCAGGAACATGTCAAGATACAAAGTTATCTAATGTTCGAGAAATCAAAAAACACTGAAATTCACTGTAAATTAAATTTTATTTTCATCACTTAATAGATAATATATTACACTAAAGTGAATGCTTCTTTTTACATCAATAATTCATTTATAAGGCGATATTTTAGTTTTTAGTTTACTATGCGGTTTCTAGTGGAATGGGCCGTCGCTCTCGCACTCGCTTCAGCGCAATTTTTGTCAACAATCTTGTCACGGTTTTGCTTACTTCGCTCAATATTTGCTATTCACACAATTTCTCTCCTTGTTAATTCTTTTTTCTTTATGAATCTACTTTTGTGTCTCACCTCATCAGAAATTTTTACAAACTAATCAAACAACAACAACCGTAAAGTAGGTTAGATTTCTATACATGTGCACTTGAACATGGCGGACTAGAGAAGTGGAGAGGGTGCGACGTTGCCACATTGCTTCTTTCGGAAGTCATAAGGTCGTGAATACGCAAACCGTTGACAGATATCTTTTTATTAATTTATTTATTATTTTCATTTACATCGCGGAACGGTCACAAATGACAATCTTAATTAATTTTAGGAGTTTACAACACAAAAGGTTCGATGTAAATCAAGAATATTTTTTACGCACTTATATGACTCACTGAATCCCGATATAACCACTTTGAAACGCGGGTTCAGTAGGAACACCTCTCACCACTCACAACTAAGGGTCCTCTAGGGAAGGATGGGACAGACCCCGTACCTAATACAGATTGGTCGAGCGGAGTCTGTTGGAGAGTTCCGGTTAAGTGTTAAGTAATTATGTTTTTATTTAGTAATTTATAACGAATGTGAGTTTATTCGTTTAATAAGTATCTAGTTATGATATATGCATTATAACTGATACATTGTGATGCATATTATATACGGGAAAGTGTATTCACTCCTAAAACTAACCTCAAAACGTGTTGTTGTTTTAGATGATCTAGAATGCGTATGACGTCAATTCCGATCCAATTGTCATAGTGGAGGGCTCAGTGGGGGGAACATTGTCCCATCCTTCCCTAGAGGATCCTTACTCACAACCACTCACGCGCGTCACGGTGTGCCCACTCCCATGTATTTTGAAGGGGTACTTACAGATGGTGGCGGGTGAATGAATTTCTATCAGCGACATCTAGGGGACGTAGCAGGAACTATATTGCACGAAAACTACCCATCCCCCCTCCACTTCAGATCCAGTAATGAAGGGCGCGAAATTTTCGCCATCCCATCCGAAAAAGGAAAAATTCAGATTTTCTTATATTTGAGGTGACTTTGCATGGCTTAAATCGGCTTTGAAGGGGACTGGAGTTTTATCTTTATCGACACTTAAATGCGGATTTAAAACTGAAGGACAAAAATACTTTTTAATGCAACCTTTCTTACCGGGTTTTGCAATATGATAATACGTAATGAATTTTTATACACAAAACGAGAAACCAAGCCTTTACGAGTTTTATTTTAGATTCAAAACTGCTAATTGTTGGCACATTAGGTATTAGCACTTTATAGATCGAATTTCATTAAAATCACTTGAAATCGCTATGAATTTTAACCAACTAAAACATGCAGACAAGTGACAACATGTCGACTCCGCACGACGTTCATTTCGATGACACACTAGCGGCGACTAGGGGACGTAGCAATTACTATTTTTCTTTCGCCACTTGGCCTATAGGAGTGGGCACACCGTGCGCGCGTCGCGTATCTGTTCTTTGCAGGTACGCACACGGACGCTAATGCGGCTGTTTAGAAGTGGCGGGGGTTATTTTTATTGGTTGCGCTTCTCGGGCGTGATAATCACTCGTTACCTTTCCCTAAATCGCCTTCCCTGTCAAATTCTCTTTCGACGCGTTCAGGCACTTTCTTGGTTGTTTAGGTTTTTGTATACGTAGTGTCAGTATAGATATAGTTTCACAAAGGTATTTCCTACCCTGTATTCAAACAGTGCATGAGTACGGTTATGAACGTGTAAGCTGTAGATGTCCCATATGACTGTGTAAAAATGTATCCGAAAAATAATTTTTTTTCGATCGTTACGACAAATTGCTAAAATTTAGTGAAAAATTTGCTAAAAATCGGTAACCGATTTTCCTTCCGGTAGGGAGTGTAGTTGCACTGCATTGCCAGGCAAATGCGAAAGCAGGCGAAGTACAACTTTCAAGTTATTTTATGATTAACATCAAAGTGCCCATCAAGATAGTGTTTTCTGTAAAAAGTGGAACTCATCTCGAAGAAAATAAAAGCAAAAAAATAAGTTAACTTTCAAATATATAGAAGTACTTTTTGGTGCATTACGATCTGTTTATAAATAACCTAACCTCAATGGTGTATTTAACATTCCCTTTTCATTTATTAAACTGTATACCTATGAATTTTGATTTTGCAAAAAACGAAATATTCAAGTTATTACATAAAGTGTTATAATATTTTTGGTATGATAGGCAATGGAAGTAGATCGCATGATGGAAATAGATGATGTAGATGATCCAGGCTTACTCCTATTGTATCGTCTACCTGACTTGAATATTCCTTCATGTAGTATAAGTTTAAGTGAATTAAATTCATCACATGCAGACTTAAGAGACACAAGTATGTATAATAATAATGAAATATTTCGTTTCTTAAATTAATCGGAAAATTTGGAAGGTATAATAATCCTTGGAAACTACAAATTAATTAAAACTTTGGACCACAATTGTTTAAAAGAAATGCTCATTTTTCATAAATTAAAAGATGATCCTCTACATAAACACGTGGATCAATAAGTTCCGGGAATAACTAGGAAAAACACATTTTTTGGCAAAATTTGACTTTATTCATCAACGTAGTCTGCTTCAAAAGCAACACAATCAGTCCAGCGCTTCTCTAACACGGCGCATTGTCTTGGTGAAAAAACACTTTTTTCTTCTTCATTTGGAGCCATTTCTCAGCGATTTCGTTCTTCAAACGCATCAATTGGCCAACGTAACGTTCGCTATTGATCGTCTTACCTTTTCCAAGGTAGTCGATGAACAAAACTCCATGAGCATCCCAAAATAATGAGGCCATAACCTTACCGGACCACATTTGCGCTTTTGGCCTCTTTGGACGCTTCTCACCGACTGCAGTCCACTCGGCTGACGACCGCTTTGACTCAGGAGTGTAGTGATGGATCCAGGTTTCGTCCATAGTCACATGCCGACGCAAAAAATTCGGTTTATTTCGGAGAAGCAACTCCAAACAGCGCTCGGAATCAACGACACGTTGTCGTTTTTGATCGACCGTGAGCAAACGCGGCACCCACTTTGACAATAGCTTCCTCATAGACAAATGTTCATGCAAAATAGCGTACACACTGCCGTATGATATCTTTAAGGACGTTCTCTTGAAAATCACTTTTCTTTAGATTTCTTTCAAACTTCGTAAATAAGTACTTTTTACCATGATCTACAAAGCGGTAAAAAGATTATCATCAAGACCGGTACTTAAAATCGAGAAATTAAGCTCTAAAGTTGAATCTCTTAACACGTGTTAGATAGGCGTAGTTCAGTTTCGCGATACCTTTCTTTATATTAAAAGCACAATTTTCTTTAGATTTTTTTGGAAAACTAGTATGTTATACTAGAGATTATAAGGAATCGTATGCCATCATAAAAAATACGTGTACCGGCACTACTTTTAAAGATATACGTTGTTGAAACTCGCAGTTGCACAAATTCTTAGCCGGCTTGCTGAAGCAAATATGGTGACTTGGCAACACCACATCAACAGCGAGCGCGTACGCTTACATTTGACATTGCTTCCAGAGCTTTGTTTCTACGAGCAGCTGATTTTTGTGAAATAAAAAATTCATTTTTGTTGAGAAATTTATTAGACATCTTATTAGTATTTACAAACTGTCAATAAACTCATAATATAATCTCTCTCACACCATATGCTTTCGACTCGATATGAGAAAGACAGGAAAGCGGTGTTGCCAAATCGCACAAATCGACGCAGAAGACACATTTTGTTACTTTTGCGCATAAACGGTGCTCAACTCATTCGGTTAGAAAGCTTAACAGTAATCCCACTACCTATGATAGAGTAGGATGAGCACATCTACGGGCAAGAGAACGTCCTTAAGGTGTCAGGTATCTCACGCAATTTCAATTTACGGTTTTCGAAAACGATTTCCGTAGACTTTTTTGATGGTTTCTGGTGTAACTACCTCATTTGGCCGGCCGGAGCGTTCAGCATCTTCAGTGTCTGTACGACCACGTTTAAACTCAGCATACCACCGACAAATGATTGTTTTTGATGGAGCAGAGTCCCCGTAGCATTTTTCAAGCCATTGCTGAGCTTGCACTGTATTTTTTTTCATCAAAAAGCAATGGTAAATCAACACACGAAATTGTTTCGAATCCATTGTTTTGAGAATATCAAGACTAGCGTCACTTAAATCACTGTAATTCGTGGACCAAACATCAGAATGTCATGAAATTTTGACACGTATCTTTTGAAGGCTAGTACTCATTAAAAATCATACAGAACTTTTGTTGGCAGCGCCATCTATGTGTCAGTCCCGGAACTCATTGATCCACGTGTTACAAGCAAGTTTTTTACAGTAATGTAATTTAATACAATTTGTTCTTGAAAACCAAACATAAAGGCTATAGAGCCTAGTAGCAATTGTTTTAAATATTGCACGACAAGAAAACTATGTTTAAATTTTGTAGCTCTTGTGTAATATGTTCGTTCAATCACTTTCTGAAAAGGAAAAGGACTCATTTTTCATCATAAGAATTTTAATGTAAATGCATCTTGGCATGCATCTTTTTAAGCAGGTAAATGTTGCACATACTACTGTTTACTAATTTTCTTTATGATTTGTACTTCATTTTATATTTGATTCTTCAAAGAATTTAAAAAAAATTTAATTTAATGTTTGGAAATATCGGTTTTTAAAGACAAATGTTTACATAGGATAGAATCTTGCAAAAGTGTGATAGCATTATTATTTCTCCCACTCTGCGTAACAGTTTGAAAAGTTATAAAACTCGAGAATTCAAGTCAAAACGTCGTGAATAAAAACAACATATCAAAAACATTTATTCTACATGTAAAAGTAGGAATTGATTCTTTTTGAAAACGTAGAATATTAAAAAATTGGTGTCGGAATTACAGTAAAAATTTTGATTCATTCCAATTACACATATAATTTGCATAATTGAAATAAAAAAATTGTCTTACTATAATTCAAAAATTGTTTTCTCATTGAATAATATTATCAATACTTTTTTGAAATTGTCTTTCTTTAACTGCAGGAATCAAAACAATTACATGACCACCTGCGTTGTGGTCAACTCCAAATTGTACTCCTGTACGGATCCTATGAAGGGCATCGAAAACTCCTATAAATTTTTAACGGCACTCCGAATGTGGCCACATTTGTGAGACTACGTCTGGCTCATTATCGATAAACTGGTCTACGGAATGAACCCTAATATTCGGTCAAATTCGCCGGTTTCAAAGTTTACAAATGAAGTGAACAAGTTGCCATGAATTTCGTTTGAAACGCGTTTTATAGAAAGTGTGCAGAAAAAGATATGGGTGTTCCTATGTGTTGTATTGCTCAAGAGTTTGTCTATTATGAAAATTAAAAGCTGTAGATTAATTTTTTTAAGTATTAAAAATTTTCTTTTAAATATAGATTTCTTTTATATTCTCAACAGCATAATATCATTCATCTTGATAATGTACGGTGACCCTGAGTATCACAAAAAAATAGTCCAAGTAGTTGTAGATTTTATGGATCACTTCATTCGTAAAGTATACGTGCCCTCTTTACAAAATGAAATACTCCAGATATTAGAAAAAAGATTTGAAGATGACCTTTGTTCTGACAAAATAGAACAATTCTTTATGAAATACAGTAAAGTGTTTGTGTCAGTCGCAACTGAACATAAAAGATTTAACTTTGTTTTATATTAAATGACTGTATACCATTTTTTGCTTTCGCGTCTTTATTATCACACAATGAACAGATTTTTTCTAATTGCGATCTAGAACTGTCTTTCTTTTTTCTCTTGTCTTTATATATATATATATTACGCCTCATGCGTTATAGTTGTTAGTTAAAAACGTAAAAATGCGCCAGACTCAAATACTGACATGAATATACTGCCCACCTTTGAAAGCCTATGCTTTCAAATAAAGAAAACACAAATCTCTAAAGTCGACGGATAATGATACACAATTACTGCTCAATTGGCAAAACACAAATTTTGGGTAATGATCTTTCAACAATTCCAAACGTCGTTCTTACGCTTACTTTACGAGTAAGACTATCTTTCCCGAGATACAATTTTTCTACCCTACCTAACTTCCAAGATAACGGCGGCGTATTTGTTTCATTTAAAAGTACCATAGCGCCTGACCTTCACTACTCATTTTTATTTACCTTGGGCTATTTTCCACGTTGTTGCAATTGAGTTACATATTCCATGGGCCATTTTTTCCAAAAATGTTGATATATGCGTGTGAGTAATTCGTATCGAGATAATATATTTAACTTAACATCAGATATGTCTTCTTCTGGAAGAACGTATAACGGAGCTCCTATGAGAAAATGACCTGGCATTAATGCCTCGTAATCGTTTCGATCTGAAGTCAAGTGACAAAGTGGACGCGAGTTTAAAGACGCTCCTATTTGACAAAATACAGTTTGAAGTTTTTCGAAACTGAGCAAAGCTTCGCCTATTGTAGCCTTAAGATGTGTTTTTGCTGACTTAACAGCCGCCTCCCACAGTCCGCCAACGTGCGGAGAATGAGGTGGAATGAATTCCCACTCAATTGATTAATTTGCGGCGAAATTTATGACCTCAGATTGATTTACAGGATCAGTGAGAAATTTTGTCAATTCTTGAAGCTTGTTATTTGCACCTAGAAAATTCGTTCCATCATCTGACATTATTTTTGTAGGCTTTCCACGCCGAGAAATGAATCTCTTAACCAGTTAACTGTGGCGACCATGGAGAGTTCCATGTATTTATGACGAGTATACTCGTAAATCACAGTTAACTGGTTAAGAGAATTCAGAAACGCACTCGTAGTTAAATCTGACGTTAGTTCTAAGTGAACTGCCTTGACCGCCATACAAACAAAAATGCACAAGTACGCCTTTGCGGACTTATTTCTTGAAACCTTTACGTTAAACGGCCCTGCATAGTCTACACCAGTGAAACTGAAGGCGCGAGTAGGAGTTACTCTTTGGGAGGGCAAATCGCCCATTAAATGAGATAGATTTCTCGGTCTTATGCGAAAGCACGTTACACATTTCCAAAGAATTAGACGTATTACGCTTCTTGCCGACAATATCCAATATTTTTCTCGTAGAGTAGCTAAAAATGCCGTAGTAACGGCATGCAGCTGTTTTTGATGAGCGTCTCGTATGATTAGTTCGGTCAATTTATGCTTGGACGGAAGGATTATAGGAAATTTTTGTGAATAAGGAATAAGTGCATTTTTCAAACGACCACCGACTCGAACTAACCCATTTTCGCCAATAAACGGATGTAATGACAATAACGAACTCTTTTAATTCAATTGTCATTCAGACTCCAATCGCTGAATTTCCTTTCAGAATTCTTGTCTCTGGGCTAACTTAATGAGAAAAGTCAAAGCTCGGTTTAGTTCCGCTGCAGAAAGCTCTTTCGTGATAAATGGATTACGTGAGATTTTTGCTCGAAGATTATTTATGAACCGTAGAATATATGCTGTAATTTTTTTCAATTTGTGCAATGTCGAATATTGAGAAATTATGTCATTGTCAACCGTTGATGCTACAAGATTAATCAGTTTGATTTTCTTACGCTCGGGAATTTCAATATCAATCTCAACGTTATTCTCAGGCCAGTCGCTCTCGTTCATTTTAAGCCATGCAGGCCCTCGCCGCTATAGGTGATGATTCTTTAGTTGCCGCGGATCCAACCCTCTTGATATAACGTCAGCTGGATTGTCTTCAGATTTAACATAATTCCAAGCATTTTTATCCGTAAAATTTTGTATTTCTGATAAGATAATAGTCGAATCCGACCAAAAGTAATCAGCATCGATTTCAAAGGTAATTGCATCTCTGGATTTTTTATATATTCTGGAAAGTAGAACTGCACCTTGCAATTCAAGCTTAGGTAATGAGATGGACTTGAGAGGTGCATCTCGCCATTTTGCACAGATGATTCTTAGCATGAAGTCTCCAGAACTGTCAATCGATCTGCTGTATATGCAAGCACCATAGGCTGCTTCTGATGCATCACAATAGCCATGAATATCAACGCGAACAGGTTGGAAGCATATTATTTGTTTCGGAATCTGAATATAGTTGATGATGGATAGTTGTTTTTCATAATTTGTCCAATTAGATTTAATTTTCTTTGGAAGTGGCGAATCCCAATCAATTTTCATTTGCCAGAATTTTTGTAGAAGCAGCTTGGGTTTGATGGTAGCAGGTTCAATCAGTCCCAATGGATCAAATATTATATAATATAATATAAATATTTTCTTTTCTTCTCCAAGTTCTCGCGCTTCGACTGCTGGCTTCCTTTTTGAAAAATTTCCGCTGAATTAGAATTCAATTTTCATAAATTGAAACATCCAGACTGCAGAATCAAATTGATTTCCCTTTTTAACTTTATCGCTTGTTCAGTCGTTGAAGCTCCCGTTAACAAGTCATCCACATAGAAATCTCTTTGTACGACCTCACATGCTCCTGGATACTTATCTTTGTTGTCTAATGCCAACTGATACAAGCAGCGTGTGGCTAAGAATGACGCCGATGCTGTTCCAAATGTTAAGGTGTTAAGCTCATATTCCTTGACAGGTTCGTTATTATTTTCTCTCCATAATATAACTTGAAATGGCCTTTGATAATCAGCTATTTTCACTTGACGGTACATCTTTTCAATATCACAGGTTATTACGAATAGATGTTGCCGAAATCTAATCGTGATGTCAACTAAGTCTCTTTGAATTACAGGCCCAACCTTTAACAAGTCATTCAGAGATTTCTGTAATGTGTTGTAATTCTTCGTATTCCCTTTGAAATTTCATATATTCTTCTTTTAAGTAAGAATTCTTGGAGAATGCTCTTTCCATTGAATATAATAATTTAAGCGCTGCTGTCCTTGATTCACCAAGCTTTGATGGGTCTTCACGAAGTGGCAATTCAACTTCAAATCGTCCATTTACATCCCTTTTATAGGTTTGTTGAAAACTTTCTTCACATTCGAGTTCTTCTCTGGATAGTGCATGACTTTCTTTATGTTCTTCTATTTTCCAGAACCTTTCCAATTGCTGTTGTAGATTGATGTCTCGTACTAGCCTACAGAAGGCTGTCTGAATTTTCTATTTTTTAGTATCTGTTGAAAGAGATGCCAAAAATTGCCAGCACCTAAAAGGATATCGATTTTTCGAGAGTTTCCAAAGTTAGGATCTGCAAGCTGTATATTGCTTGGAATTTTGATAAAGTTAGGATTGAAGGTTGACAAGGGAACGTTATGAGTAATGTCGTCTATGATGAATAAGGGAAGTTCAACGGAAAAGGAGTTGACCCTTGATTTTATTGTACCTACTGTCCAGGTCGGTATTGATAATGTGGTCTTTCCTACACCACTCACTGAATGGTTTTGGATTTACAGGTAAATTTAGTCTTTCGCAAAATTCACTACTGATCATGTTTTGTTGTGATCCATCACCTAAGAGCGCCCTAGATTCATGTATCGTTCCATTTCGATCTAGTACGTAAATCAACCCTGTAGATAATAGATTTTTTGAAGCGCAATTTGTCTAATATAACCTTTGATTCCCACTCACGCTTTGTGGCTGAATCCAGTTTTTATGAAATTAAATGTACAATCAAAGTGTCCCATTGATTAATAGGCTCCTCTAAATTTTCTAATGCGTGTAAATGTTTCGAAAGATCGTCCACTAAAGCGCGGAGCGAGCTGACAGATTCCCTTTGAATGTGCTCAATATCAAAAATAGCTTGAACATTTTGACGTATTGTTAGCCTTTCGTTTTTAAATGTTTTTGTAATAGCTCTAAGGCGATTCTATAATTATCGTTTGTTATCTCCAATGAATCTATTACTTCTCTGGCGGCATCCGATAAAGGTGAATTCAAGTAGAAAATTTTTTGAACATTTAACAGGCTTTGATTATCATGAATTAACGCTTTGAATGTGTCATAAAAACGTTGCCACTTTTCATAACTACCATCGAAAGTTCCTAGACTCAAAGGAAGAAACTTGACAGGTTGTCTCAAAATTAAATTGCTGTTGGAATTATTTGAACCCATCGCATTAGGAGGGCCTGTGTCGTTAGATAAAGGTTGTTGCTTATTTGATCTTTCCAGGATTTCATTTGCCTTTGTTATGGCGCTAAAATACGAGTCCTCAAATGGCTGACGATCCGCTTCTTGTTCTATTACGAGTGTTTCTTCATCATTAAAACTTTCGATTTTTGATTGAATGTCTTGATATCTGTCAAAAATATCATTGACTCTTTGAAGCCTGGCTGGGATTTGGTCAGCAGCTTGAGGATTTGCGCTGATATCATCTAGAAAGTTTTTAAATCTGGTTAAATTTGACTTTTCGACCTTTCTTTTTTGTTTAAGTTCGAATAATTCTGTATCCATTGTGAACAGATAATTTTCTAAATTTTACAGGCTTAAATTATTAACTTAAATTTAGCAATATTAAGTTTTTTAAGTGGAATAAACGCACGTGACTTATTATTGTTGTTTTTTTAACGGTGTTTTACATTTGCAAACCGATATTCTTGAAGTGATGCGATACCTGTTGGTAGTTTGTATGTAGTTTGAGGTTATTATCTCTGTGACTGTGGTTGAGTTGAGATTGAGGTTATAGTTGTAAGTTAAAAACGTGAAAATGCGCCAGACTCAAATACTGGCGCGAACAAACTTGTTTAGTAAAAAGGCTTTTTCGACTATGAAAAATTTATAAAAGAGGAAAAATTTTCATAAAAAGTTCTTGAAGATGAGGTACGGCTTTTTCCTGAATTCATGTACGGTGTGTATGTTCCTTTGCGTAAAACAATAAATTAATTTCTGGAAATACAAGGAATGTTCGATCAGATTCTGGATTACCAGGTCTAGAAGTATGAAAACGGAATTTTTTTGAAAAAGTTACACGTCTGTTGTATGAAAATGGTCAAAAATATTTTATTCAAAGTAATCTCCATTGCTATTTACACATTTTTCCCACCTCTCCGGAAGGTGATAAATTCCATGCCAATAAATCTGTTCGTCTTTTAAATCAAACCAGTTATCCAGCCATTCTTGTACATTTTCGTACGAAGTGAAGCGTTGTTCAACGAGAGCGTGGCCCAGTGATGCGAAGAGATGGTAATCCGATGGAGCCAAGTCTGGAGAATAAGCGGCATGCGCGAGTATTTCCCAACTGAACGTCTCGATCGTTTCCTTGACCCGTTTCGCTGTGTGTGATGGGGCATTATCGTGAAGAAAAATGACTTTGTGTTGCCTTCTTCGATAATCAGGTCGTTTTTCTTGTAATGCTCGATTTAAATCGATCATTTGCTGCTGGTAGCGATTCGTGTTGACAGTTTGACCAGGTTTCAGCAGCTCATAATAAATAACACCCTTCTGATCCCAGTCTTCGAACTTTTTCGGTGGTTTTCCACGATCTTCGTTTCTCACATCAAAATTACCACTTTTGAATTTTTTAAACCACTCGAAACACTGTGTTTTGCCAAGAGCATGTTCACCGTAAGCTTCGACAAGCATTCTATGCGATTCTGCAGAAGTTTTCTTCAAGTGATAACAAAAAATCAGTGCTGTCCGCAAATCGTAGTTCGTAGACATGCTAGAGGGAGAAGATGGCGCTGCAGAAGCTGTCGTACGGTCCCTAAACTGATGGCAAGCACCATCTATAGGGAAATTCCGCTTTCATAATTCTAGACCTGGTATATGAAGAAACTATCTTAAGAATCATATGTTATAACAAACATCCTTCAAGGAAATTTATGGTTGCGAAAATATTCTGAAAATTTTGCCGATGTATTATAATTGTTTTCCACCGTATATTGCAGCTCAGCTTAACAGTATTATTTTTTCAACTTTAATATATGCTAAAGATAAAAAAAGACAACTAACAAAAGGGTTTTTGCACAATTAGTACAAAAAATAAATTTTTTTCAGAGAGAAGGAATAGTTATAAATGTAAAGGGTATTCCGCGGCTTGTGAAATTTCAATTGCTTCTCATTTTAGGTGATAACATAGGCTTAAATAGTATTCTGGGGTTCACTGAATCTTTTAAGTGTGGTTTTTCCTGCAGGAATTGTCAAATTTCATTCGAAAAACCTATAAGTCTTCTAGATAAAGATAAAAATTTATTACCAACATGCCAATGTTAAGAGCGTATCAAGGCGGTGGACATTTTCCAAGAAAACGCAATAATAAATCATTAATTGAACTATGCAGCACATCATTGCACGGGTCAAAGACTTTACAAAAATGATTGGTTCAGGAAGGAAATTCCCAATCTCATTATTTTTACGCCAAATAAATAGTTTATTAACTTATAGTTATTATTATGTATCTTGTTATATGCGCCTTAAGCCGTATATGGTAATGGTAGAAATTCATTCAAGTTTTCGAGCATTGAAAGATACTTGTCCGAAATTCACTCTGAAAAACGACTCGAAGCCTTCGAAAAGCAATACCGTTAGAAGGGTACGACCGTGCGTACATTCCTGATGCACGCGCCAGCCTACCCCTTCCCAATCAATCACTGCGAGTTGGGAAGAGAAGGAAAGGACAATTCTGACCACATGATTGAAGAGGAGAGCAACATTACCTCCCTCCAAGTGGTAGGTGAACTTGCAAGAGGTAAGGAGCATCGCTACTCGAAAACTATGTAAAAAAAAACTATACTCCTTCCACTGCGACATTTCTATACAATTTTCCATCCCTATAAAAACGGCCTCGAGACGCTTGAGTGACAGTTGAGTGCAGGGCAGCTTCCCTGACCTACGACGAAAGTCAACGTTGAACGACCTTCGCTATCCTAAGCCATTGTGAATTAGTGTTAAAAGTGTAGTTGAGCATAGAAAAATAAAGTCCTGCAATGTCTGTCTCTTGCTCCGCTGTCACTGGGACTCAGTGGCACACACCTTCTCCCACATTACTCGCCGCTGGCAGCTCAGACGGTAACTCAAGCTGTTACCCGTCTCCTCCAACCTTCTTTTTTCTTTTCTCAGCTTGAGCCGAAGAAGCAACGCGAACAGCGGAGTCACGGCCCGTCCCGCGCCCGGCGGAACGCCAAGCGCTTGGAAGCTTGGAAGGCCCGAAAGGGAACCCTCGAGGGAAAGAGGGGTGAAGATCAAGGCCCCACCCACACGAACGAGAGCGCCTCCACACCTCTTGATCCTGAGTCACCCTGGAGGAGTTGCCGCCTCAACGCAGAGGAGACCACCGGGTACGACTCTGACAACCCCAGCTACGACGCGTTAGTCACAACTGCCCCAGCGGACGATCTACCCCGAGTATACCAGCCGACTCGTGAAGCCACTACTACCCTCATTGTGTTCTTCTTAATTTACCGAGCGGAGTGCTCATCAGCAGTCATGATCCTGGATTTAAACATAATTCCTTCCTGTTCACTAACTTAATCCTCATCCTTCAGAAAGGATCCTACCAATCTTGACATAAAAGAAGGAAATCTTTTAAGAAGACAAGTGTCGCGTTTCTGACGTAATAAATACATAAACAAAAAATGTGACAAAGTTGTCAATTTCAGCTTTGTGAATATCAACTTAAGAAAAAATGCTAAAATAAGCTCACTATGAGTTAGAATTATTGCAACTGCTCTCATAGAACAGAAATACTTCTACTAATATTTAAGTTAATTATTTTAAACAAATTATTACTTGCGTGTCTTTCTCGTTTTTCGGACCACTATGCGGCAGGGCTGGAACAGGCTAGAACCGACAAGTGTGGCCAAGCTCTTGTGTTGATCAGAAAATCTCTGCTGCGCATGAGCAGGATTTTGATGCTAGTTCGCATTTAGGTATGCGTATTTACGAAACGGACGGTCATTCGTCCACTTCAACTCTGAAAAGATTATTTAAATAAAAGTGAAGTCTCTCGAAAGTAAATACAACAATTTAATGCCCCTTTGATCTTTATAGCTATTCAAATATAACGAATGAGATAGAAAAAAAGTTTGATATGTCTAAATTGGACATTTTAAGAGCAGAAAATTCACGAGAATAAACAGTAATTGAGAGCTTGAAGTGTTTTCAAGGAGAAATATTGAATTTCAGTTCAAACAATCGATAATTCTATTATTGCAATAATATAAGAACAAACTGGTGTATAAAGATACAATGGAAAGTGGAATTTAAATTTATGCAAAAAAATGAACAATTTTGAATTTATAATCCGCATGGACCTCTTGGATAAAGAGGCGCTGAAGCTACGTCAAGGTCAACTCCACTTTTTGAAATGGAACCATGTATATTTTTTATCGATGACATTATTACCGATTTTAAGACGAATTCAGCGACCTACAACACAAGGTCATTCTAGTCACGCGAAGTATGAAAATAGTCGAAAAATCATTTTCATTTCTTTTCATTTCTTACGATACCTATGATAACACACATCGATAGGGTATTGTTGACATCGGCAGAAAGTAAGCATTTTATGTATCGTATGTCATTACATCAGGATTTGTATCAGCAGCTCATAATAAATAACACCCTTCTGATCCCAGTCTTCGAACTTTTTCGGTGGTTTTCCACGATCTTCGTTTCTCACATCAAAATTACCACTTTTGAATTTTTTAAACCACTCGAAACACTGTGTTTTGCCAAGAGCATGTTCACCGTAAGCTTCGACAAGCATTCTATGCGATTCTGCAGAAGTTTTCTTCAAGTGATAACAAAAAATCAGTGCTGTCCGCAAATTGTAGTTCGTAGACATGCTAGAGGGAGAAAAATAGTCGAAAAATCATTTTCATTTCTTTTCATTTCTTACGATACCTATGATAACACACATCGATAGGGTATTGTTGACATCGGCAGAAAGTAAGCATTTTATGTATCGTATGTCATTACATCAGGATTTGTATGGCAATAATTTCCTGAAACACGTTAATTTCTGTAATTGGAACCGTAGAAAAATGCTCACAGATGTCTCATTTTCAAGTCATGTATATACACAATTACATTCTGCCAAAATAATAGCATCATAATTGTTTACCTCAGTGAATATGTCGAGTTTCGTTCCAAGTAAATCGCATTTGCGGCATTCGTTGTTTTCTTATTTCATCAAAAGAAAAAAGCAGTTGAAGCTCATCAATTGCTGGTAGAAACTTATGGTGAACATCCTGGTGCAGCAAAAAAGTTCGAAGACGAGGAATTGCAGGCGTTATTGGATGAAGACCCAACCCAATCGGTTCGAAAGGAAATCTTTTCTGCATCGAATTGTCACGGGGGACGAAAAATGTATTTATTTCGAGAACCCGAAGCGGAAAAAATCATGACTTTCACCTGGAGACGGTGAATACGAATCGCTACCGACGAAAAATTATCAATTTGAATCATGCGTTGATCGACAAACGGCCGGAATGGGCCCGAAGCCATGACAAAGTTATCCTACACATGACAACGCACCTTTTCAAACCGCTAAAGTGGTAAAGAACACATTAAAAGCATTGAATTGGGAAATATTATCGCACCCGCCGTACTCTCCAGACCTCGCCCCGTCCGACTATCACCTTTTCGCATCGATGGGACACTCACTCGCAGAGCAGCGCTTCGCCAATTTTGAAAAAGTCGAAAAATGGCTCGTCGAATGGTTTGCCTTGAAAGAAAAAAAGTTTTCTTGGAATGGTATCCATGATTTGCCTGAAAGATGGGCAAAATGTGTAGAATCCAATGGTCAATACTTTGAATAAAATTTTTTTGAGATTCCCTTGAGAATTAAGTGTTTTCTTTATTGGAAAAACCGGCAAACTTCAACTAACACCCCTGGTAGACCACAAATGTTGGCTGAAGTTAGACGGTCTTTTCACCAGCGAATTAACAAATGCTTGAAAGTCGAGGGTCATCACTTCGAGCATCTTCTGTAGGTAGAGCCAAACCAAGATTAGTGGATCCTTTGGAAGTGATTATTTCGATATGTTTCGATTTTTCGACTATTTTCATACTTTGCGCGACTAGAATGACCTTGTGCTGTAGTTCGCTGAATTCGTCTTAAAATCGGTAATAATGTCATCGAAAAAAAATAAATCGTTCCATTTAAAAAAGTGGAGTTGACCGTTGACGTAGCTTCAGTGCCTCCACCAATAAAAAATAGGGTGGTCCACTATGACAACCTTCTCGAACACTGAAATTTTTGTATGAAACATTTTTGGATATCATCAATAGTTCGAGTGCTATCGCTCTGTAACACTTTATGTGCCTCACCCTGTATATTGTGACCTGGTTCTTCCACCACGCACAAAATTGTTAAAAATACACGTGGTGATCTTCCTTTAATTATTCTGTTAAATTTTAATTTTGTAGTGCCATTGAAGATACTCACTTTCATGGTTCCGGGAGACCATAAATATGTAACTCAATTTTAATTGATTTACGCAATTTAAGGTTTATAAGGTTGCGCCCATAAAATATTTTTAATTTGCTAGGTTATCATCTTATTTTGTTAATAGGACCAAACATATTGTAGAAGTGCAATATACAATAGAAATTCAAGTATCTGAAAACTCTGCCCAGTCGGACCAATCCGTCTTGTGGCGACGTTCGCTAAAAATTCAGTATTGCGCTAGTACTGGTTAGCCGCTGCTGACTGGCCATTCTTGGCGCAGTAATGGCAATCATAAATACTTAGTACTGCACCAGTAACGGAAAGACAGTACTGCGCCAGTACTGGTTAGCCGCTACTGACTTTCCATTACTGGCGAAGTACTGGCGTAGTACTAAAGCATTATTTTATACTAATGATCCTCCGATAATGTACTTGTAGGTAGTAGCAAAAATGTTGAACTTAACTAAATGATTTATAATAATTTTAAAATGTTATTAACATACAATTTTTTCTTTCTGTAAAGTGGAGAACCAAAAGAGTCAAATTTAATACAGAAGAGATTCTGTAGAGCAAACAATTTTTTTCCTGAATCATTATTTTCCGAGAAAGAAAATAAAAACTAAGTTTTTTTTTCAGTAAGAAAATCGTCTTTTTTAAAACTTAAATTGCCGTAACTCAGTAAATTATGAACGGATTTGGAAAAGTAAACGTGCGTTTTACTTAGGAGACTTTACCGATGCCTACGAGATAGAGAAATTCATTAAAAAACAACTAAAATTATGTAATATATTAATTAAAACAAAAAACCATGTTTTTCGACCTTCAGCGATCAAAAGAGGTCGGGGAAGTTGTAGGTACGGAAAAAGTGAGACGGAAAAGTTCTTACTAAGGGATTGAAGCAACTTTTTCAAAAAAATTATTCCCATCGAACAATTGTTAGTTGATAGAATCATTGTTTAAAAAAATCACTCGGTGCGTAATTTTGTGCACGTACTCTGCCCGACGATGCACCGAGCAACGAAACCTTGTATATTTAGACTCTTTTGTTAATAATATTATTATTTTTATCAATAAAGTAACATTTGAAATGACAATCATGTAAATCAGCGTTTCTTATTAATACGAGTCATGGGAGAAACCAAATTTAATTGATGGTAATTAACGAAAAATGTCCAAGCGATTTTGAAAGAAATTTTCATTACAGAATACACGTTAGAAATAAGTCAACGATATGCTTTCAAATATTCTTCAAGGTAACGCTAATTTGTGCGAAATAATGATAGATATTTACAAAAGAACGTGAGACAATGTACACTATTTACAAAGAAAGAGGTGACATGATATGTCAGTCATTACAATTATTCATCGTTTGTCCTCTTTTTTAGAATAGGAACATCTATTTATACTTTGTTGATGGATACTTTTCCTTCTCGTGTTGAACTGGAATGTGAATCGTCCATGGTAAGTTAATGAAAACTCAATTAGTGGCGGTTGTTTATGCGAGTCCGATCATTCAATTCATAAACATCTTATAAAAAAATGTCGATCAGAAGTGGAATTTCAGTGGGAAGAAAACGTTCAAGAGATGAAACAAATTGGAAAAGAAATCTTACAAAACCTGCTAGAAACAAGGTACTTTACGTTTGATTTTTATTTATCGTAAAAAAACTCATTGAATTATTTGAAGATCTGGTCTTTAATTCGATTTGCCTCTGTCGACTTCAATTCGAAAAGGTTTTTTAATAATTAATTTTGTTTGCATCGTTATTAAAGGGGGGAATGTATGTCTCTTCATCAGGAACAGCGGTCGAGATGGAAAATCTAGAGTCAATAGATTCCTGTTGCACTAAGAGATGCTTCGAAAAAGTCTCGGTTCAACATTAAAAAGATCTTCACGATGCTTTTTGGAGATTGGAAGATTATAAAGCCGAGAACGTTATGATTTCTGCGTTGACTAAAAAGGATTCTACGACGACTGATCGCAAATCAATCAAATGGGTCTACAATTTTCATCATCTTTGTGAAAACTTAACGATACTGTCTGATTCACAAGAAAAGGTACGCGTTTTCTCAGAAAGTTTCAAAGATTTTTATTCTTTCCTTTTATGTCCTGACTGTACGTTCACAGGGCTACGGCGCAACCACCGATTCGTTTGAGTCTTGTTCGAAGTGTCAAATATTACACAACATTAAGCTATGAGTGCTATCTACGCTAAACGTTACGAAGCAATTTTTTTATGTACCCGTGCACGCATACCACATCTTTTATACTCAGCTGTTGTCAAAGTGCATAAAAAGTCTAAGCACTTCTTGCAAATGTGGGTAGAGCGCTATAGGGCCACAAAAACCGTCGATGACCTGACAGGGAAAGGAGAAACGCGAGTAACGTCCAGTAAGGAGGATAAGATGATCGTTGCACTGTTCCAGCGCAACCCAACTCTCCGGCTGCGTGAAGGCAAAGCTAAGCTAGCGGAGAAGGGACTATACGATAGTATAAACACCATAAGATGCAGATTAGCTGAGGCGAAAGTGCAGTACCGTCCCACGAGGCAGAAACCCCTGCTCTCAGAGATTCACATAGAAAAATGCTTGGCATGGGATACGGAAAATGTTGATCGCGATGGGTCCAATATACTTTTTTCGGACGAAGCATCCTTTTGGGCATGGGTTCCCATAAAACGTGCCTGTTCAGCCGCTGCTGAGCGTTTCCTCCAGCGAACTCTTAAACATCCCATAAAGATCCATGTTTGGGTATGTTTCTTACAGAGCGGTTTTGGCTGTTTAGAGCTTTTTACTGAGAACCTCAACGCTCAAAAAATGCTTCAAATCTACGTACATGGCCGTCTGAGATCTGCATAGAAGTTTTTTGGAGCCAACGATAAGGATTGAATCCTTCAAGAGGACAACGACGCCAAACATCGCAGTTATGTCTGCACGTCCTGGAAAGCGGAAAATGACATCACGACCTTGGGCTGGCCTTCACAATCTCCTGATGCGAATCCAATAGAAAATGTGTGGAGTGTCGTAAAGAGGAAACTTGCAGGAAGGCGCGCATTCACCCTGAAGCAGCTCTCTCGATGAATTAAGGAGGTATCGCGCTCTCTACCTATGGAATATGCCGAAAAACTAGTCGAGAGCATGCATAGAAGGTGCCAGGCCATTATCCAGAACAACGGCGATTAGACGGTTCATTAGGTGAGTGCGCCCTAGTACTACATGCGCGCTGTTGTGCCAAAAAAGAAAAATGAGGTTTTCTACAAAACTTTTCGAGTAAAGGCGTACCTTTTCTTGTGGAACAAACTGTAAGAGCCTGCAAAACATTTTTGTGTAGCGTACTTGGTGTTGATAAGAGAATTTTCAGCAGCGTTCAAACTAAGATGTCAAATAATGCATCTTTAGGCGATAAAAGAAGTACTCATGACAATAAACCGATAAAGTTGACCAAAGAGCTCCAAGAATTGATTAGGACACATTGCAAGAGTTTACCTCACGATGAGTCTCGCTGTGCGAATGAAGACTGAAAATTAAATTACTTTGATAAGTCCGATTTAACTTTGAGAAAACTTCACGAATTGTTCCTAGAATATTATTTTGAAAGCACGAATGATTCAAACATACTTATAGAATTTACAACATACTCAAAATACCATGGCCGAGGCACCGAGGGTGGGGCGAAAACGCTCAAATACCGCTGAGGGTTCCCCACCCTAAACGACCGAGACTAGACCGTGACCGACTAGACGAGCAACCGGATAAGAGATGATATGCGAGTCCGATCATTCATCACACACACGCACACACACACACACACACGCGCGCGCGCGCGCATTGTTGACTTATTCTTTACGTGTATTCTGTAATGAAAATTACTTTCAAAATCGCTTGAACATTTTTCGTTATTTACTATCAATTAAATTTGGTTTTTACCGTGACTCGTATGAATGAGAAATGCTGAGTTGCATAACTGTCATTTCAAAATGTCACTTTATTGCTAAAAATGATAATATTGTGGACAAAAGAGTATAAATATACAAAGATTCGTTACTTGATGCAGCGTCGAGCACGTCGGTTTTGATCGCTGAAGGTCGAAAAACATGGTTTTTTCTTTCAATTAAAATATTACTGTATATTTCTAATTGTTTTTTAATTGGTTTCTCTATCTCGTAGGCATCGGTAAAGTCTCCCGATTAAAACGCACTTTTACTTTTCCAAATCTGTTCATACGGCAATTTAAGCTTTAAAAAAGACGATTTTCTTACTGAAGAAAACTTAGTTTTTATTTGTTTTTCGTAAAATAATGATTCAAGAAAAAAATCGTTTGCAGAACCTTAATCACATTTTGAAAGACCTATCTCCCTGTATTTTTTATTTTTTTAATCATGGACTTCGAAATTTTAAGTGTGACGTCACAGCGTGGACAATACTTTTCCGCGTTTTCAAGCGCGCGACTGGTTCTTGCATCCGAACCTTGAATTATGAAAAACCAATCTTTTATTCAATCACAAAAATAGTAGAGCTTTCTGTTTATTCTACTGTGCGCTTCAAGCGAGAGTTCAGTAAACCGTGAATCGCAAGACTTGTTTCACCAGCTATATAAATTCACGCAGGAACTAATGAAAGTAATCTGCGCCTTGGCCACACAGAAAGCTCTTCAATTTCAAAAACGTGTTGAATTTTCAGCATACTGATGTTCCACGTTATTATAACCAATTAAAAACATACGATATATTAGGTGCGCAACTAAGTTCCCGCTGTTTGTGAATAGATGACTCCAGCAGTAAGTGCTGGTCGATTCTGACATATCCAAAACGTTATGAACGAAGCTTAGATATATGGTAAACTAACCCAAATGATGCGTTTGAGCCGATCACTGCGCAGAAAACGGCCACAATACGAACAGAGGCACCAAAAAGTGACTCTACGCCGTGACAACGCTCGGGCTCACGTTGCCAAACCAGTTAAAACTTACTTGGAAACGCTCAAATGGAAAGTTTTCACCGTTAACGTGATTTTTTTCATGTTCACAATGTCTGAATTTGTTGAGTAAAGAAGTGCCATTAAATTTTGTTTGTGGGATGAAATTTCAGTTGCGGAAACTTTTATAATTTTGCAGAAAGCCTTCGGTGATTTGACCATGTCGCAGAAAAATGTTTATAAGTGGTACAAAGACTTCAAAGAAGGCAGAGAACGTGTTGATGACTTGTAACGCCCCGAACGGCCATCAACATCAACTGACGAGCAACATGTCAATCAAATCAAAGAATTAGTTCTACAACCACCATATTTGCCTGATTTGGCTCCGTGTGACATCTGGCTATTCCCCAAACTCAAAAGACCACTCCGAGGACACCGCTTTGACACGATTGAAGAGATACAAGCCGAATCGAAGAAGGCTTTGAAGGCAATCCCGAAAATCGAATTTAACAAGTGTTTCGACGATTAAAAAAACGTTGGCATAAGTGCATTATATCGGAAGGGGATTACTTTGAAGGGGATGAAATTGATTTGGATAAATAAATAAAGATTTTTTATTTTATAAGAAAATTCACCTTAGTTTCTGCCCAAAGTAGCACAGTATAACAGTGAAACTATTCTGTTGATAGACAAAAGAAATCTGCTTAATTTCAATGGATGCATTCTGAAAGGAAGGTTATGTCACAATCAATAAACTTTCTTTTAGAGTGTACTAATGTCGAATCAACGTTCTACAAGCACTGGTATTTTACAGTGTTAATTATCAGTCAATTAGATATTGGGTGGACCTTGTACATCTACTGTCGGAAAATTACTCTTTCCACAGTCGGATTAAGGTTGAGCCAATTGTTTCCCAACATTGTACAAACGCTGGTATTTCACAGTCGACTACTGGGGCTAAATAGACACTGGATAGACCATGTACATCTACTGTCGGAAAATTACTTTTTCCACAGTCGGATTAAGGTTGGGCCAATTGTTTA
Organism: Diplolepis rosae; assembly: GCA_030998225.1. Classification (NCBI taxonomy): domain Eukaryota; kingdom Metazoa; phylum Arthropoda; class Insecta; order Hymenoptera; family Diplolepididae; genus Diplolepis; species Diplolepis rosae. Next base: position 2,243,882 of record JAPYXD010000687.1, on the reverse strand, counting down.
CCAACATTGTACCACCGCTGGCAGTCAACAGTTGATCTCCTACATTAGACCAACATTTAATCAATCGTCACAGTCGGCAGAGTGTCATGATTTCTGCTTGGGCGGTTGATCAAAATAATGATTCATCCCGTTTTCAAACTTTGAGCTGATTTTTCTCAAAAACCGTGTTTTTCAAGTTGGTGTGTAGGATTGCGGAAAATCTATTTAATCGATTCGGCTCAAATTTTGTGTAATTAGTTTTTATGCACAATGCGAGGTACTGACGTAGGAATTTCTGAAAAAAAAATTTCCCGTTTTTGACGGCTCATTGAGCTCGAAAATAGAGGGAAAAACGAAATTTTTTTTTGGAAAGTGCGCCATTTTGTCAATTTTTCAAAATTTATTAAATCTCTAGGTCAGTACCTCGGCAAGTAAGTTACGAATAACGAAGTATTTTCGTTTTTTGTTTCAGAAGACAGAAGCGTACTGTATCTTGCACGCCGTTTGGGTCTGCCATTTTGAGAAGGTCTCGTTTTCGCTTCGATCATTTATTTACTAATTTAATAACACCTTTGAAACAAGTAATGTAAAATATTTAAGAATAAAGCGAGAAAATCGTGAAGGAATAATTCAAAAATCTTAATTACTTTACCTACACGTTGATCCTAAAAAAGCGCTGGAAAATCGCTCTTGACACAGGTCTACCCCCTTAAGAGAATCATACCATTGTCGGTTGAAGTAATACGTCCGATATTCATTTTACTCAACTATCGTTTGAAGCACCTCAAGCGTCGATGATATACTTATACATTTCATGTTAACCCACTGACGCATGGTGATGCCTTGTCTTCGAAAATCCTCCTTACTACTCCCTATGTAACGCTTATTGTTATCCACTTCGGGTGAATTAGGTATTTATCAAATTTATTTTACTCAACTAGGATTTAATAGATGTTTAAATGTCTTTATGTCCTAAGTTTAATCGACAGAGTTGGGTAAAATTACTTCAACTATTTTTCTCCGTGTATTGACGCCTACAAAAGAAAGTGTAATAAGGGTTTTTGTACGGGTTCACAATGGGTTCTCGTATGCGCCTGATTTCTCAGTAAATGTGACTCAAAACAACTGATTTTATATCTATAATTTAGACACTGATTGTAATTATAGAGTGAATTCTTTTTACAAAAAAAAATAAACTTCTGCGTAATACTCTCTTAATTTCAGTCAGTTATTTATCTTGCTAATTACAATCAGTGGTGAAATTCTAGGTATGCAATCATTCACTTTTAATCGTACTCACTGAGAAATCGGTCGCATACATCAGGAACTGATGGAAATTCGTAGAGTAGGATGCCATGTAGGTAACTGTGATAATAGACTATTTGAATATTTTTTTATCATTGATTAGTATCAAAAACCATTTGTTTCTTCATTTCTGCTCTCCGTGATGCTAGCATTGAGTTTAAGTTTAAGGTGGCTTGAGCGTTTGGTGTCGTATGAAGTGAGGGGCACCGTGGGGGCACGTGTTACATGAATGCTCATTGCTACTTATTTTTTTAATAATCATATGTATTATAGTAACATCTGAGTAGAAGGGTAAGAAATCGCGGAAATGTCCCCGGAAAAAAGCAATAGTAAAAAATTATTAGTTTCACCTCGAGGCGATTTCTATATTCTGTACCTTTTTCGCAATTTTCTCTTGATTGAAGTCGTTAACCCTTCGTTTTTATAATACTAATAGATTCCTCGAAATCGAAAGTACTAGTATATATTTGATTTATGGGGACTTGTGACTTTTTCCGGAGTTTCGCCGATTTTGACGAGGAATCCCTAAGACTACGTGTTAAACTGACTTTTTTTCGGTAGCGATTTTTTCGGCAATGACATCGTCAACCACGGTTTTTTTTTCCAAATGAATCTAGCATATTTTATTAAGATAATCTCTAAGTTTCAGAGCAGTCTGTAGTTTTTTTCAAAAACGATCAAGCCACCTTAATATGAGGTACTTTTCAGATTTTTGTTTCCTTAGATTTTTCTTCCACCAATCACGAACATAACCTTTATAATTTATACTGTTAGCTTTATATTTATCAAGGGTCTGTAAAAGCTTGCTTCGCTCGCAAGTTTGAGCACGCCTAGGGCGCGCGATTTGATCGTCGCGCTCCGTTCTTTCTGGACCTCGCGCTTCGCGCTCGGTCTTGTGCTCTTCACATACATTTAAGTTAATTTCTTATAATTTGATACTGAAGCTCAAACCACTTTTATAATAATATTACAGATGATGTGAATTACACATTTTCTCAAAATCACTCAATTTCTTTTTGAATTTAAGTGAAACAGGAAATTCAATTTACTTAAGGCTCTATTAGCCTTAAGGAACACATTCTCATCATGACGCTCGCGCTTCGCGCTCGATTTTCTGTATACAGTTCAGTAACTTTTTAATAAATTACATGGTTAAAATAATTTATTTTCTTCCAAATCTCTCAAAAAGAAAAAACAATGATAGACTTTATTTAAGGAAACGATTTTGCAGAACAACGCTTATTTCGTATCTCACATATTTTGGTGAAAAAAATCGAATTTTTTTAATATTAAAAATCAAAACATAAAATATACATCCTGTCCCGAAATGTCTTAATGATAATTTGTGGACCTCATTTAGGCCAACAATTTTCCATCTAAACGTGTTATTTGTATCTCACATATTTTGTTTAAAAAGTGGAATTTTGGATTTTCAATAGTTTTTTTTTAAATTAAAAAGAAAAATATGCATCTTATAAACAAATGTCACAATTCAAATTTGTAGGTCTTTATTTACTTAATAATATTGTATCATAACGTTTTTTCTATCTCGTATAATTTAACTGGAAAATGGAATTTTGATATTGACTTTTTTCGAATTTGAATATGCTGTAATATTTCTAATTTTGATTTAATCAAAAAATGTTATCAGGATAATTTGTAGAGATTTATGAGCTCTATTAAAAACCAGTATTGAAATTTATGATTCTTCCAAAAAGTTATTTTCAAAAACACAAAAGTAGTCCTCAATCCCTCAATTTTGATTGGATGTGGCTGGTTAACAAACTTGTCCTTACTTTTTCGGCTCCGATAAAGTTTGCCAAAGCTCAATTCAATCTAATAATTCTATCGAGAGTTATGCAGCAGACGACCTACTACAGACAGACAGACAGACAGACACTTTCCTAAAAACCGTTTTTTCTGACTCAGGGGGTCTCAAAACGTAAAGATTTGATGAAAATTTCGAAAGTCATTTTTCACATAAAACCAATACCTTCTCATCCATGATGAGAATGTAAAAAAGATCGAAATTTCTGTAGTACGTACTCTGCAGAATTTGTGCGGAAAAATGGACAACAGAATTTCTGCTAAATTTCTGTACAATTTGTGCAGGCTTTCTATAAACAAAACGGGCACAGGGATCAGAATATGTATTCTCTGAATTTCAATCAGTTATAAGTGACTGATTTTTTTCTATGCAATCAGTTATCTTGGTTCAATATGACTAATTATGTCAGCTATTTTGAACATATGTAGACGCAAAATAACTAATTAACTGATTTGAATCAGTCAAAATTCTAACAGACTTAAATTCATAAAGTGCAAAGCCGATGGAATATGAGCTGCTAATAGGTATTAATTGCTTTTCATGAAAAAAATTAGGAAAACTTGTAGAAAAATTGTAAGGGAAAAATGAACAGTAGAATTTTTGAAATAATTATGTTAAAAGTAAAATGTATACTCATTTTCTGTTAAATGCTTGAACATAGCATAATTTGTGAATACTAGTCAGAAAGAAATAAATCCGCAAAAAAGAGGCATAAAAATTGCACAGAGTGCAGACTGCAAAAATTCTTCATTTGTTTTTCACTCAGGATATTTATACGGTGAATATTTGAGTCAAAATCTATCACTAACCACATTTAATAGTATTCACGTCTACGATTAAAATATAAGAAGCATACTATCACAAAATAAGAAACAAAATTCTACAATTTGAACAAGGAATAACAGAAAGAATGAAAGTTTATTTTTCGTCTGTAATAAATGAGTTCTTTCTAGCTTTTGGGAGTATTAATGAAGAATGAGTTAAACTGACCACAAAACTTAAATATACAACAAAATTTTATCAAAAAATCGATGTGCTTAAAAAATAGACGGAAAAAATTTGTCGCTTAAAATTTAACAGACTATTCGAAGAGTCGTGGAAAGAAAGTAAAATCGGAGAAAGTCTTGTAGGGTTTCAATGACTTTTAGGAAATAGTAGAAAAAAGTCGAATAACTTTTAGAAAACAAGGTCGATGAAAAAAAGTCGCGTATTTATTATTATAAAAGTATTTCAAACACTAACTGATCTTTTCTAAGAAGTAATGAAAAGTTTCACAATCTTTGGATTCATTTGTCATAGATTCTAAAAGACCATCGAATCCCAAGCAGAAATCATAACACTCTGCCGACTGTGACGATCGCTTAAATGTTGGCCCGATGTAGGATATCGACTGTTGATTACCAACGTTGGTACAATTTTGGGAAACAATTGGCCCAACCTTATTCCGACTGTGGAAAAAGTAATTTACCGACAATGGATGTACAAGGTCTATCCAGTGTTTAATCGACTTTGATAATTAACACCGTAAAATACCAGTGTTTGTACAAAGTTGATTCGACACTGGTACACTCTAAAAGAAAGTCTATTGATCGGAAAATAACCTACCTTTCAGAATGCATCTACTGAAATCAAGCAGATTTTTTTTGTCTATCCACAGAATCGTGTTACTGTTATTGTAGTGTTGATGATAACCGATTTAATATTGTCATTTATCAAAGTTGGGCTTGTGTACATTTTTAATATTTGTATTAGATAGGTTATATCATACAATTTGTTTTCTTTTATCCTCGAAATTATTTTTTTTTAGTACGAGAAAGGATTTCATTTCAAGACCAAAGGAAATACTTTAACAGTAAAAAAGGTTAGCATTTGAAACGATAATCGTTCAACTGCTAAAGGATTTCCTCTCATGCCAATTTTAAATAGAAAATCCTTCAAAGGTAAAGGGAGTCGTTTGAGAGTCAATAGTCTGTTTTTAGTCTAGTCTTCTTTAAAAAATGTCTTTAACCGTAAAACATAGATTTAATGATAAAAGTATATAACCAGTATTTTAGAAATGTTGACAGCCAGCGTTGAAAATATGTTGGTTACCAGTATTGATACAACGTTGGAAACTGGTGTTGTACCAACGCAGTACATCGTTATCATTTCGACTGTCCACCGACAGTCGGATTCCGACAGTCGGAAGTTGGTATCCAACGTTGGATCGACGTTGGTCCGATTGTTAATTTCTGCTTGGGATGATTTGAAATGAAAGTAATTTAAACAAATAGTTTTGTAAATTGTGTTCTAAAGTCCATCAGATTTTATATGCCGTCTTCTAAAATTTTCTCGACAGTCGCAAAAAGCGATGCGCAGAAACGTAATTCGTAGCATCGCGCAGCAGACAATGCGGCTCGGCTTTTTGTTTTTGTAATAATTTTGGTTAGATTTTGAGATTACGAGTCGTTTGGTTTCGTTTGAATCTGGATTGAAGCGTACATTGAAGAATTAGTTCCGAGTAAGTATATGTTTACCTTGATTCAACAAATATTATCATTTAATAAGTTAAGTATCATTTAATATATTATACTGTTCTATTATAGCTGTAAATATAAGTGACATGATAAAGTTAGAAGTTTATAGATTTTCTGTTTTGATAATTTTGTTTATTTTTACAAATAATATACCATTTTACCGATAGAAATGTTTAGTATGTGGATTCAAAAAATAAATGTTTAAATAAAACAAAAAATTAAGGTTATGTATTTTCACAAGTGAAATATTAAAAGTTGAAATTATAATTATTCTTTTACATTAACAAAGTTTTAACGAGTATTGAAATATAAAAAGAATTGTTTAAGTTGAAACTTTTTGAAAATGTAAGGCATTTTTAAAATTTTGTTAATTGCACATTTTTCAGAATAAAGTGTATTGTGTCAAATTTGAAATTTATCTATTATTTTAGTTTTGCCTTCAAACTCTGAATGTGATTCAAATATTTTACACAAGTCTCCACGACATGTAGCGGCGTTTCTGTAATGTACAGTGTTAAATGTAATAGTAAGTTCATGTTAGGATCATATACGTGATGTAAAAGTGAAAAATAATTAACTATAAGTGCAGGATCATATCACAGAAAATTTTAGAATTGAAATTTTTAAATTTTTCTTTACTTTTGTACATATTTCAGACGATTATCTATCATATTCTTCAATAGGGAGGTTCATAATATTTAGTCGACTTTCTAACCTATCCACGAGTATTACACAAAGTCGATGACTTTTTAAGCGACAAATTTTTTCCGTGTACCCGTCTAGTTCTGATAGATTCATGATTGCCCACCCTTAGTGTCTTGCAGATTAATTAAAACTTTAAATATTTTGTGACTGCTTTGCAAGATTCATAAGGATATGTTTTCAAATGCACCTCATCTGACGTATAACAACGATATGTTCTTCTTATTCCAATTGAAGATATTGACCTGAAGAAAAAACAGTAATTGAATCAATATTTTACAATTTGAAATATATATTCTACTTCAAAAAAGTAAAGTAAACTTTCAAAATACTGTAAGAGTTGCAAGAAAGAATATTTTCAAGAACATTGAGAAAAAGGATCCCAAGCAGAAATTAACAATCGGACCAACGTCGATCCAATGTTGGATACCAACTTCCGACTGTCGGAATCTGATTGTCGGCGGACAGTCGAAATGATAACGATGTACTGCGTTGGTACAACACCAGTTTCCAACGTTGTATCAATACTGGTAACCAACATATTTTTAACGCTGGCTGTCATCATTTCTAAAATACTGGTTATATAATTTTATTATTAAATCCATGTTTTACGGTTAAAGACATTTTTTAAAGAAGACTAGACTCTAAAAACAGACTATTGACTCTCAAACGACTCCCTTTACCTTTGAAGGATTTTCTATTTAAAATTGGCATGAGAGAAAATCCTTTAGCAGTTGAACGATTATCGTTTCAAATGCTAACCTTTTTTACTGTTAAAGTATTTCCTTTGGTCTTGAAATGAAATCCTTTCTCGTACTAAAAAAAAATAATTTCGAGGATAAAAGAAAACAAATTGTATGATATAACCTATCTTATATAAATATTAGAAATGTATACAAGCCCAACTTTGATAAATGCCAATATTGAATCGGTTATCATCAATACTAAAATAACAGTAAAACGATTCTGTTGACAGACAAAATAATTCTGCTTAATTTCAATGGGTGCATTCTGAAAGGAAGCTAACTTCACTATCAAAAGACATTTTTTAGAGTGTACTAGTGTCGAATCAACTTTGTACAAACACTGCTATTTTACAGTGTTAATTATCAGAGTCGATTAGACACTGGCTTGACCTTGTACATTTACTATCGGAAAATTACTTTTTCCCCAGTCGGAAGAAAGTTGGGTCTGTTGTACATCCAACATTGTACAAACGCTGGTATTTTACAGTCGACTATTGGGGCTGAATAGATACTGGCTTGACCTTGTACATCCACTGTCAGTAAATTAGTTTTTCCACAGTCGGAATAAGGTTGGGCCAATTGTTTCCCAACATTGTACCAACGTTGGTAATCAACAGTCGATCTCCTACATCGGACCAACATTTAACCGATCGTCACAGTCGACAGAGTGTCATGATTTCTGCTTGGGATTACTTGAATCAAAGAAGTGCAGTATATGAAACATTTTTTTGACCGAGGGTAATTCTTTTTTGCATTAAAAATAATTTTTTTTAGATAAGAAAATCATTCTTGTGAAAAAAATTTCTTTCAATCAAAAAAATATTTTATAATATGTATTCAGTATTATATTTTTTGTAGTCGAGTATTCTTTTTCCTCGGTGTATAATAACAGCTTTAAGCTCTACTACAATACATGAATGCATTCTATTATGTTAGCTTGTATACATCATGTTTCTTGCACTCTAAAAAATTGAGTGCTCACTTTATTTCTTTAAAGATCCTTTACATTTCTCGTTGGTTTAATTTTATTAAAATTTGAATGCACTTTGGTACAATTTATCATAACCTAAAAAGAAAAGACAAGTTTGTTAATCAGCCACATCTAATGAAAATTTAAAAAATTAGATAATTTTTGGTATTTTTGAAAACTATTTTTTGGGAAAAACAAAAATTTAAATACTAATTTACGGTAGTAGTTGAAAAGCTCAAAAAATAGCCCTGATGGAATTTTTCAAACAAACCAAATTTAGGAAAGTCACAGTATTTTGAAATTGAAAACATCAATAATTAATTTTCCAAAACACGTAACTGAAGCTTTATCCAGTTGCTATTTCATAATATTTGGATTAATTTTTCAAAGAAGTTTACTTACTTTTTACTTCAATTAAGAGAAATTTTTCCTTCGTTTTCATTTTGCTTTTTTATTATTATCAAATTTTATGTATAATTATTTTTATGAAAAAGCCTAATGGCGGATTATGGCATCCAATTAACTTGTCTACACTGTAAAAAAAGTGGTTGAAAATTACAAGTCGGTTTGTAATCGTTTTACTATGATTAATGGGTTAGTTTTACAAGTTTTTGGTAAACTCGTAGCCATTAACTGTGGAATTTAACAATAGTTATATTAATTTCATCCTAAGGCTGTAAAATTACTATGATTAATCAGTGGACATAAAGATAACTACGATTAGTGTGGTAAATTTCAACCATAGTGTAACCGATATTATTCTGCACTTTTGCAAGATTTCAATAAATTCACTAAATGTAATGTAAACCACATTACAAGGAAAATGTAAAATAGTAGAATGACGGGAATTTTACCACAATTTATTTGTAATTCCAGCGATAAACGTTTCGTGAATCGTGGCGCTACGATATTGGCGCACGATAAGAAACAATTAGACCAAGCAACAGGGAATTTGTTATGAATGATTTATGACATTATTTATTTCAGAAAACGGACTGCGCCATCAGAAGAGAGGTTGGTCATAGAGTAATTGTGTCATGTTTTGGACAACGAAATATGTTTTATAAATTTTTTATTAACATTTAAGACCAAAAAATCGCACTTTGTTCAGTTTTTTGTTTATAACATTAAAGGTAATTATCCAATATTAATGACATTAATTAAAAAGTTGTAGAAAATTGAATTGCGAACAAAATGAGCCGCCGTTCGATCTGATAATCTCTACAAATTATCCTGATAACATTTTTTGATTAAATAAAAATTAGAAATGTTACAGCATATTCAAATTCGAAAAAAGTCAATATCAAAATTCCATTTTCAATTTAAATTATACGAGATACGAAAAAACGTTATGATACAATATTATTTTTTACATAAAGACCTACAAATTTGAATTGTAACATTTTTTCATAAGATGCATATTTTTCTTATTAATTTAAAAAAAAACATTGAAAATCCAAAACTCAATTTTTTAACAATAATATGTGAAATACGAAAAAAACGTATGAATACAAAGTTGTTCGTTTCAAAAAGATCTACAAATTTTGTCTCACACAGTTTCTGATAAAAGATATATTTTTCGTTTCAATTCCAAAAAATACGATTAAAATTCAAAAATTCCATTTTTTAGACAAAATATGTGAGATACAAAAAAAACTTTTAGATGAAAAATTGTTTGGCTAAATAAAGTCTACACATTCTTATCGAGAAATTTCTCAACAGGATGTATATTTTAATTTTTTGATTTTTAATATTGAAAAAATTCGATTTTTTTCACCAAAATATGTGAGATACGAAATAAGCGTTGTTCTGCAAAATCGTTTCCTTAAATAAAGTCTGCGATTGTTTTTCCGTTTTGAGATATTTGGAAGAAAATAAATTTATCAATAATCATGTAATTTATTAAAAAGTTACAAAAATGCATACAGAAAATCGAGCGCGAAGCGCGAGTGTCATGATGAGAATGTGGTCCTTAAGGCCGATAGAGCCTTAAGTAAATTGAATTTCCTGTTTCACTTAAACTGAAAAAGAAACTTAGTGAATTTGAGAAAATGACTAATTTACATCATCTTTAATATCATTAAATTGGTTTGAGATTCAGTATTAAATTATAAGTAATAAACTTAAACGTATGCGAAGAGCACAAGACCGAGCGCGAAGTCCAGGAAGAACGGAGCGCGAAGCGCGACAATCAAATCGCGCGCCCTAGGCGCGCTCAAACTTGCGCGCGAAGCGCGCGATGAGAATGTGCCTGCGAAGCGGGCAGATTTTTTTAATAAACTTTACAACATTTTAGCGAAAAACCAAGATTGACGTTTTGTTGGGCTTGATTTATATTTTTAAAAGCCGTTTTCAAAATAAAAATCGGACCACCTCTGCGGCAAGCAGACATTTTACAATTAACGCATGAAATAAATTAAAGTGTCAATAGCGCGGAAACGTTTTATCTTAAAGTGTTCTTTTTTTATACATTTGAAGAGCATAAAGTCGGTTACTTTTCCACCAAACCTCAACCTCAAAAGTTAAAAATTAACTGAGATATTAATTTGTTTAAAAAAAGCTCAATTTCCCGGTTTTTCCGAATTTTCTCCGCTTCGAATTATCCAATCAGATCGAACGGAGGCTCATTTTGTTCGCAATTCAATTTTCTACAACTTTTTAATTAATGTCATTAATATTGGATAATTACCTTTAATGTTATAAACAAAAAACTGAACAAAGTGCGATTTTTTGGTCTTAAATGTTAATAAAAAATTTATAAATCATATTTCGTTGTCCAAAACATGACACAATTACTCTATGACCAACCTCTCTTCTGATGGCGCAGTCCGTTTTCTGAAATAAATAATGTCATAAATCATTCATAACAAATTCCCTGTTGCTTGGTCTAAATAGGCGCGCCGGCTGATGCCTGTTCCCATTACTATTCACAAGATATAAAATATTTGTTTCTTCTGTATAATGTGATATGCAAATAAGAAATACGGTAAGTAAAAAACTTCCCTGTTAAATTTGTGTAGAAATAAGGTTGTCACGAGGCCACAGAATTAGAGATTATGCGGCTTGTAAATTTTAAGGTTATGTATATATTTTCACGATTTGTGGTAATTTCTTAGATTTTTTTTATCCGTAATATAAAATTTTTATGAAATTTTAGATATCTTTGTGAAGTATTTTTCAATGTTAAAATCCTTGTGATAGCCTAGCGGATGTGCAATGAAATACACCTCTGTCATTTTACACGGAGAGTTGAATTTTAAATTGGGAACGTAAAAGTACACTGTCTGAAAATAATGTTACGGGAATTTTCATCTCCGAATGTAATTTTCAACTTTCCAATTACTTTCACACCATTTTGGTAATATTACCTCGATTAATCAGAGATATCTGTATGTCCACTGATTAATGTGGTAATTTTCAATCATTTTTTTTACAGTGTAGCAATAATCGTATGCCTTCGGCGATTGTTTCTGTCAGATTATGTCATAAAGTTTATGCAAATGAAAGTATTAATTTAATGTAAAATCAAACAACTGAAAGCATAAATAATATATGTAGATCATAAGTATTTTAGTATGGTAACTTTCTCATTTATAATAGAGAGTATTTTAAACTGAAAATAAAGTCTAAAAACATAGCTTCTTTATATACTCGAGCCACCGTTCTCCAAGTTCTATAGGGAAAATAAATTATAATAGCAGTGATGATTGGCAGAAAAAAAAGACAATTTCACATATAGGACCTTCCATATTTCGTGGGTGGTGGTTTGTATATAGAGGGGGTTATGATTGTGAATTCAATTATTCATTAAAAATAAATTCTTTATTGGCTGAAACTATCATAAAAGAATTTTGTAAAACAAAATTCTAATAAACAAGTTTCTGATTTTGACAATAATTAATTCGTTTTCAAAAAGTGGAAACATTTAATTTGTACTTTCTTAATCTGAATCAGTCAAATTTTCACTGATTGAATCAGTGATTCGCCTTTTCACTGAATCGTCAGTGGAAACAATATTTTTCACTGTAAAATCAATTAATTTTCACTGTTTATTTAGTGAAAACAATATTTTTCACTGTTAAATCAGTTACTTTTCACTGAAGTAATCAGTGAAATTTGACTGATTCGCAGTAACCTCTTTTTAGCTATTTGAATCAGTCAAATATCACTGATAATCAGTAGATTTTGACTGATTCAGATTTAGAGAGTAGACAATCTTTTCTCTGAAAAAATGATCTGTGATCTAATAGAATTACATAATTTTTAAAAATTTGGCTCGAAGAAATAATTTTAAAAGTTCGTGCAAAAATAAAATTTATTAATGAAATTATTTTTCTGGGCTTCAAATTTTTTTCTCGTAAAATAATTTTTTCTGTTTCAAGTGATCTCTATAACAATAATATTGCTGTATATCACTGTATTAATCATATACCTTGTTTAGATATGTAGCAATACATAATCGAAGGAATGGATAAATTTTGGGTTTGCTTAGTTGAAAAACAATCAATTGTTAGCAGTAATAAGAACTGTTTAAATATAAGAGACGGAATGAAATTCCGATATCCTGATAGTGCAGTTCGTCCCGAGGGGCCGTTCACTGGAAGAATCAATGATTTTCCATACTTATAATTGATTCAGAATCAGTGACTCGTCAAAAGATTTTTCAGAATCATGTGGGAAATCAGCTTGATTCTGTAAAATCTTAGAGATTAATTCTGAAAGTTTGAAAGCCGCGTTCATCAGTAAGATTTAGAAGAATCACCGGGAATCATTCAGAATCACTCGAAATTGCTACGAATCCGTGCATGCTCGAGCGAGTCAGCTCGAGTTAGCTTGAGATCACTTAAGATCAACGTGTTAAAAATTGTTTAATGCACAGTCTCGCGTGCAGGCTACACATACGTGGAGCTGTAAAGCTGTATTGGTTCACAGATGACATCGCCAGTGTGCTCAGATCGGACACGCCAACCATGCGCACGCAATTACAGGGTTCGTCCGTGTGAAGAAAGTAGGAGCTGTTGAGTATGGTTGCGCGTGCAACCGACTTCTCCTCTTCTGAATTCAGAAACTCGGAGATGCTCGAAAATCTTCGGGAAACTTCGACTCTCTCCTTAAAAGCAAGCGTTCCCTAACTTTCTGAGTTTTTGCGATTTCTTCGATTCGATGTCACGTGCATCTCGTCGTCTGCTCGCCGGGCGACTTCTGTTTACAAAATTTGACAGCTAACAAATTTTGTAAAAAGTCTTGAATAACATTGAAGACTTGGCATCATTTTCATGAATGTTAGAAAATGTTGAATAATTCTTTCAAGTGTGTGATCTGCAAGGACTATTTATTTGAAACTATTTGTTTTTAGAGTTTAAATAGAGAATTTGAGGTTAGGTTAATAACCTGTTGTATTGAAATAGTTTTATTTATTAACATTCTTTGATTTCACTCAATTAATTTTGAATATTGTAAATTTATAATGTTAATTAATTGTATTTTTTTGTAAGTTTTTCAAATAATTATAATTTTTACTTAATACATTCAGTTATAATTACCTTTCTTGTAATTCTATTTTCTGAAAATATAAAAACACTGCTTTAGAGAAAAAATGTAGAAACCTAGCCTCAAGTTTGCTTACGTACTAAAAACTTTGCAACACCTTTAATGGCTGAAAATACTTACTTCCTTAGGTTCCACCCGAAATTAAAGTATCACAAAAGTACAATATAAATCAGATAAATTAATGGTACAACGATCTGAAAATAAATGAGTTTTAAAATCGTTTCAATTCAAAATTTCTTCAACTTTTAAAGGCTTTTTTAAGGCTATAAGTGCTTTTCAAAAATGATTAATTAAAAGCTTACAAGAGAATCATAAGTGGACAGATTAAAAATAATGAGGTATTGAAAATTGCTCAATTAGTAATATTTCCAATTTTAAATTGAATAAGTTGTTAAAATTTAAGGTAGTACGATCACGAAAATTAGACCTCAGGCAAAAATAGATAATTTTGCTTTCAAGAATAGCAATATTATTATTAAAGGGCTAATTTGAAAGAGAAAAGATTATTTTTCATGAAAAAAATTTGAAACACACAAAATAATTTTATTAATAAATTTTATTTTTGCCCAAACTTATTTTCTTATTGCTTCGAGCCAAATTTAAAAAAATGATGCGATTCTAATAATTCACGGTTCATTTTTTTAGGGAAAAGATTCTCTACAACTTGACCATTTCCTATTTTTGAAATTGAATTAATTATTATCAAATACAGCAATTTGATTATAAAAATTTTGTTTTGAAAAATTGTTTTTTTATAATTTCAGCCATTAAAGAATTTATTTTTAAAAATCGGAAACGGTTTAGTTGTAGAGAATCTTTTTCCTCAAAAAATGAACCGTGATTTATTAGAATCGCATCATTTTTAAAAATTTGGCTCGAAGCGATAAGAAAATAAGTTTGAGCAAAAATAAAATTTATTAATAACATTATTTATTTGTGTTTCAAATTTTTTTCATGAAAAATAATCTTTTCTCTTTCAAATTAGCCCTTCAATAATAATAGTGCTATTCTTGAAAGCAAAATTATCTATTTTTGCCTGAGGTCTAATTTTCGTGATCGTACTACCTTAAATGTAAAGATCTGCAAATAATTATAATGGTTTCTCTTTACAAAAATTTTAATTGCAAACATTTCCAATTGTAAAATGTCCTGGATTTTTATGCGTTTGTAAACTAAATCTATATAATTTAAAGTAATTTTATTTATATATCAAAAAACTTGAAATAGTCTTCGGACTTTAGAAAACTAAGAAATTTATTCATGAAAATCATTTCAAATTCCAATTAATGAATTATTTGAAATGAAACAATTATAAGCTGAAGGTACTAAAAAGTGCATAATTTTAGAGTTAATATATTATATATTATATATAGTCATTGATTTTTCTAATTAATATATACATTATTTCATACGATGTTGTTGTTAAAATTTGGCTTCAGGGTCCAGAAATTATAACTCAGGAAGTTACATAATTTCAAACGTTTCGACTCTAATCGGAGTCCTCATCAGTGACCTTTATTTCTAAAATTTTTAAAACAGTGGATGAAGTACTGCACATACAAGTATGAGCACTATTTTGGAGAAAAAATTAGTAATGGAAAAAATGTAAAAAAATGAAAAATATCGTGAGAAAATTTACATAAAATTGTACAGAAAACATCGATAAATTACCTAAAAACTTCCTTAGTAATAACAATAAAATTCTAGCACAAACTCTAAGGAGAATCAACGAAAAAACTAGTATATGTTTGTGTCTAAATGCTAGTGACGATATAGATGCAAGTATATATGTAGTATAAAAATTACACGGGATTATTTATGAAAATTAGCTTAGAATTGCTAATACAAATTCTACACTGTTAGAAATTTCTACTGCAATTTCCCAGAACATGTGAGTAGAGTTTCATTCAGCTACAGCCTTCCGCAATTTAGACAGAATTTCAGGCAATTTTGTTACTTTTTAGTAAATTTATGTAAAAAAATTTTTTTATTAAATTTCAGTTACAAACTCTTAAATATTTTGTATATGTTTTCCTGAAAATAATAATACTTGTAATAGGAATAATTTTTGTAAGCTTTTGATTAATCACTTTTAAAAAGCACTTATAGCCTTAAAAAAGCCTTTAAAAGTTAAAAAATTTTGAATTCAAACGATTTTAAAACTCTTTCATTTTTAGATCAACCATTAATTTATCTCATTTATATTGTACTTTTGTGACACTTTAATATCTGTAATTTAATTTTCATTTGCACGATTGTCAGAGTATTGAATCTAAATTCTAAACTCAGAATTCCAATTTCTCATTTTGACCAAAAATATTGACAGTAACAATTTTTCCCTTTATAGATGTACTTTATTACATAAGGTATAGGTAAGGAAAAATTAAAGAGTTACTTCCTGTAAGTAATTATTTATTTAGTTATTTTATAAATTTCGTGTGGAACCTAAGGAAGTAAGTATTTTCAGCCATTAAAGGTGTTGCAAAGTTTTTAGTACGTAAGCAAACTTGAGGCTAGGTTTCTACATTTTTTCTCTAAAGCAGTGTTTTTATATTTTCAGAAAATAGAATTACAAGAAAGGTAATTATAACTGAATGTATTAAGTAAAAATTATAATTATTTAAAAAATTTACAAAAAATGCTTGTAAATGATATGATCACGTGTAAGCGCCGTTACCACCAATTTTCAGAAAGAACGCTACTGGTCATTGCCGGTGCCATGTCGTGTGTTTGGTCTCTCGGAATGAAACATATACTTGGAATATCGGTGATAACTGCAGTACTTCACATCCAAATCATTTTCGAAAAATCGGTAAGCATGTATTTCACTTAATGTAGGAATTATAATTTCAATTTGAGTCGGGACTGTTAAGGGTCATCCTGACGGATTTGAGGTTACACAAATTATGTAATATATATATATATATATATATCGATACCTACGTTCTAATATGTCGTATCCCACATTTGGAAAATTTTTCAGGAAACGATAAAAACGTCTTGCTAGCACAAATAAATAAATGTAAACAAATTTTTGTTTTATACGTTCATAAAAATGCATAAATAATAATAATTAAGGCAAAAAAAATTATTTAAATAAATTTTATGATATTTATGTGGGTTACGCAAGAAAAAAAAAAAAATTATTTTAGAAAGAAACTTGATTTAATCGTTTTATAATTAAATATTGTTTCATCCCATACGTAACATTTTTCTCTCTTATTTTGTATTGTATAATTCATAATTATTATAATATAACATTATTGATACATTTTATTTTTACTATCTTTAATATTGCTTAAAACATTTTTTTTTCATTTTAAGTACTCTTCATTTTTTTTTTTTTCATCAGGTACATTTTCTTGCTGAGATTGTTGAAAATTTCTTGTCCTCTTTCGTCTGGTATTATCACAATTTTTTTTATAATTAATATCATTATCTTCAGATTTTTTAAATCTATTATTAGTACGCAGTACTTTGCTTTTAACGCCAAGATTAACTTGATTAGCTTTTCGTTTCTTACTCTTAGTCTTTTCAGTTACCTTAACTATATTTTTACTCTCGGCTTCGAAATTTTTTATTGATGGAGATTGGTCAGAAGCAGAGTCAGTATCGTCAATATATTTTATATTATCATAGAAGCAGTGTGTATCTCTCAGCAACACTTTTTTAATGCCTGTAATTGTTGCCATTTACTTTTGGTTCTTTTTAATCGATCTACAAACAGAGGTTTCAGCGGATGCTCTAGATTTAATTGGAGTTGTAAAAATATTATTTGTAATTACCTTCTTACTCATTTTACTAAATAATTTCTCAAAATAAACTTAAGACTAATTACAAAATAAAAATTGACTGTCACATCGCTGGCGCTGACTTAACCAATGGATGTGGGATACGACATATTAGAATTCGTGAAAATCAGCATGTGGGATACGACATATTAGAATATTTATTTAAAAATATTAAATAAACAATTTGACTCACAAGATTTTAATATAAGCTGTAAAACATTATTATTAATCCATTTATCAAAAAAAGTCAATTTCTCAAATTTTGTGGGATACGACATATTAGAACGTGGGTATCGATATACTTGTATAATTGTGATTATCTTGTTGCTTGAATTCAAATAATTAATTAGGTATTCAAACTCATATTTGTTTTTTAATGTGTAACTTTCCTCTCATGAAGCATCACGCGAAGTATAAGTTCTAAAAAATACATAGAACTCATGAAGAATTCGAACTGTGGGTAAGAACTGATAGAAAAATTTCTAGGTATTTTCATTTTACTTATTTTGTTTATGAATTGAAATTTTTGTTTAATTTGTAGAAATTGTTTAATCTTAAATATTTAGATTTTTTAATTTATAAAAATTTTTAGTTAAAATTTGTAAATAAGTGCGCAAGTGAAATGCAAAAATTCTCAAGTGAAATAAGAAAATGTCCATTTTTCAAAACAGTTTCATTATATTCACTATAGAGTGAGTCAAAATTTTTTATTTAATAGAAGGTCGGAATTAAAAGTTTCATTTTGATGAAAAGACGACCTTCATGCTAGAAAATTAATGTTATGTCGGTATTCCTAATTATGTATGTATATCCATAAATTATTAAAAAACTATAATAGATTTTCTTCGCCCAGACAATTCGTCAAAAAGTTGTACTTGGATATAAGTTTTTTAATAATGCACAGATTATATGGATGCATAATTAGAAACACCGACATTACGCTGATTTTCTACGATACGTGATAAAATTAATTGTTTATATAATAAAAAAAATTTGCAGATCGAAAGAATCATTTTGACTATTTAAGATGGTCCATTTGATTATATCAACATGGCAGTTATAACAATCTGATACATTCTACTTGAATATTCATGGTTCTTCAAGTAGACACTGTATGATGATCAAACTTACACCCCGAAATAAACGAGCTAATGTTCCTGGGATACTCAGGTTTACACTCCAGGATTGTTATACTTATACGCTGGGAGAATCAAGCTGAACATCAAGTTTTGACACTCCAGGTACAGTACATTACACCATGTAGAATGTTATCTCATAGTTAAAACTCAAATATAATCAGTTTAACACTCCAGATGATGAAGTTGACAGTTCATTTTTTTTCCGTGCAGCTATATCTATTCACGCAGGAATGAATGAAAGTAATCTGCGCCTTGGGCACACATGAAAAAGTACTCTCTGAATCCAAAATAGTGGAATAGACACTGTTTTATCTAGTGCGTAATAAATCACTTACTTACTAGTGGATTCTACATACTTATAAACTAGTGATTTTGAACATTGATCGTACTGCAGTCATGTTTGATCCTATTTTATCTGTACGTCACAAAAATTTCGTACACTGAGAGACTTTTCGTTAGAGTAAATGATAAAGATGAATTAAAATTTAGTATAATATCGTTTCAAAATGGGGAAAGCCGAGGCTTTATTATACTTATTCATATTATGACATCGAAGTTTGATATAGTCATAACGGTCTTTAATATATGAAGGAGATAAAGTAGTATTTTAAATACTAAATATTATGAATCTCTATTCGAGAAATTGAAAGTACGAGAAAATGATATCATGATTACTAAGTTGTCTAAAAATAATTTGAATAAGATAAATAATGAATATCACATTTTGGAAAGCATGTTTGAGAAATTCATATTATGAATATGAACTTGCCAGAAACCTCACGACGCGCAGCAAAAATCAAAACATTCATTCTCGGTTTTTCATATAATTTGTTTCAGAATGTCGTCCGAGTACTTCCGACGTTATTCGAATAGCTTCGTAGACTCGAATCCAAGTCTGCCCAACCCCCAACTCAGTAGTGGCTTATAAGCGACATTTATTTCGGAATATGGCAAGCGAGAATAGCCGAGAGGCTTTAGGCGTTAGGAATGCGTTTAGTTAATGTAGATATAGGTAGCGTTTAGGGGGTTCGAACCCAAAGGCGATTCTGAAATTTAATTTCAAGCGTATGCGAATATAAATAGTGTAGCATTGTGTACTTAAATATATATGAACATAACTAAGGTATGATAATAATATTTGTTTATGTGTTTCCACTGAAACCTCCCCTCTTCTGAGTGCCCAAAGCTCTCCCGTCTATCTTCCTCTTGCTTCGCACGCGTTAGAAAAAGACACCACAATCCATAACCCGGAGACGTCCCTTCTGAAGGTCAAACTTTTTGGTGGAGTGAGTGATTTTTCATATAGTGGTTTTCAGATTCACATATTCTTTGTTTCGCTTCGAAACTTTGATATAGTAAATTTCAAATTCTCGTAGGTTTTATAGCAGTTAGTAAAACATATATTCCATTTATTCGAACGAAAATATTAATTTCGCCGCTTGAAAACCACTATATTAATTTCTGATACGTAAACCCTGTTTGCCTCACTTTGAAACGATATTATACTAAAATATGATTCACTTTTACGATTTATTCTAACGAAAAGTCTCTCAGTGTACATGCTCCGCAGTGTTAACCACTATTTGTTTTTATGATTGTCCACTAGTTAATATAATTTATTTAAAAGTTTCACATAATCTAAGTTATAAAGATTCTGTAAGTTTAATAAATTCTTGATTCATAATTATTTATTAATTCATTTATAATTAATTCATTCTTTTTCACTTAAGTTTATTAAATTAAATGGAATGAAATTTAACTAAATTAAAAGTTTATTATATTAAATTGATTTCATCAAAATTTAAACATCAAAAGTCAATACAACACAGAAAATAAAAGAACCTTCTTTTAAATTTTCACAGTGACATGTTTGATAAACATGTCTATTATTGTATTGACCCAAATTAATAGAATTTTTGTTCATTTCTTTGGCATAGGGTCAGTTTCTTCTTATTATCTTTGATTAAATTTATTATTAGTTTTAAAAATGCGCAAAAAGAAAGAAAGGCAATCGTTTCGGCCACATATGGGGGCCCTCTTCCGTGCCATAAATTCAAAGATTAATTCAAAATTTCTGTAAAAAATTACAATATAGAAGATAATTAAAAAAGAATTATCATAAAAATTAAAAACTTATCTCATAGCTTGCAATTCAAAATGAAGTAGTCCAGTATGCAGCATCACGAATTGAAAAAATATTTGAAGTTCACTATGAATAAAAAACCGGATAAAATGAAAAAATATAAAAGATTTTGCACACGAATCGACCGGAATTTTTTTCAGCAAATGTTTATTATTAAAGAAGGATGCCAAATTGGTTCTCAATGGCAAAAGGCGGACAAGTTATACATTTATGAAAACTTCTCGTGAAGACTTTATTACCGGCGTCTCTCACAGAATGATCTGAACTGTTTTAAAAACCAACTCGGGACATGTGGCTTTCCTGACCGAAATTTTTTTTCTATAAGCAATCCCGAGAGGTTCTTTTTCTCCTTGAAGAAGACTATTGTCCTATACCTAGTTAAGAAATTCGAGACGTTTATGATGATTTTCACGAGTGGACGAAGGCGTTTATTTTTTAAGAAAACGATTTTGTATATAAGCTTTACGGACAATCCATTTAACACTGAATTTGCAAGCAATATCAAGCAAGCAAGCATATCCATGTATGTAATTTTACTCAATATTGAAAAAAAAATTGAAAGATGTTTATTTTCGCATTCAAATATTTTTTCAATTCGTGATGCTGCATACTGGACTACTTCATTTTGAATTGCAAGCTCCCGTGTGGAAATCGAACCCGGGAACTGATCGGGATCCGGACGGATAGCCCTAGTTGTAACCGGGAACCGGTCGGCCTATCCGACCAAGAACCCGCCAGAAACGTCACGCTGGTTTGGTTATGTTCCCGACATGAAGGCTGGTCGGGAACCGGTCGGGTTATCCGACCAGAAACCCGCCAGAAACGTATCGCTGGTTTGTTTATGTTCCCGACATGAAGGCTGGTCGGGCTACCCGGTCCTTTTCTGGCTGTTTTTTAGGGGGGTTCATAGTAGCATTAAAATTTGTTTGGAAATTATTATAGGATGGATAATAAGTAGTAATTATTACAAATTATTTTAGAATAAACTCATTAATATACTTTTTAATCGCCGTAATAATTTTAAATTTCAATTCACTGTCAGTTTCACTTTCTTCTTGACGATGTGGCCTTTTAATGCGAATAGTTGACAGTGCTCTTCCGACAATTCACATTCTTCGTTCACTCTGCCAATCTTTGGCATTGCCTAGGACAATGCTCAAAGCGCTGTCAAAATATTTCAAAACTCACTCAATCCGCTTCGAATATACTTCGGACACTAAACACTGTTACCCACTTCGTACACAATCCACAGGGGCACACGCGTAATCCACAAGCCGCTCTTCAAGAAGAGAAAAGTAGCCGCAAGTTTCACTGTCCTGTCGAGGATCCCTCTAGTTGCCAAGGGTGAAATGTGACTAAATCTCCCCCATTTTAAACAAACACCCAAAGGGAAGTCAATTAACTGAACATCCCAACCGAACGTCGTGGGAGAGTGTAATTAATTTTGATACCTGCTCGATGCTAACCTTAAAGGTCAGCGCAGAGCCTACTAAGATAAGTAAACGAACAGAAAAGAAATCAAACGACAAAGACCGCGCTTTCGCTAAATGGTTCAAAACACCCGAACACATGCCCTTAAGGAAAACAACTGCGTAACATCTTTGAAAATTTTTAATAATTTTTAAACATCATATAGGTTCACCCTGGCGAGAGTTCTGGATTGAAATACATTCCGAATCAATCCGCACTATTCCGAGCCATTCCGGAATCTGATTCCGAACTAAACCAAGTTATTCCGAATGACTCCAAAGCAAATTTTCAATTCGAATCAACCCGAAGTCAATTCAAAATCAATCCGAATAAATCCGGTCAATTTATATAAATATATTATATTATTTCAAATTACAGCCGCAAGGCTGAGCCACTAGGCGATATAAGGAGATCTTCCTGTGGAGAAGGAGATGTCGGACGCCTGTGTAGCTCAGTGGTTAGAGCAGTCGACCGGCAATCGAAAGACCTGGGCTCGAATCCCAGCGCAGTCGAAAGCGTCATTTTTTCCACAGAAAGATTTTCAAATTCTTTAAATATATTATATTATATTATATATATTATTATATATTATATTGATATATTACCAAATCCATTTTCATTTCATTTATAAATGCATTTCATTTATCAATATTATAAATCAATCAATCCGGATCCATTCGGATTCGGATTGATCCTCTGACTAATAGGGATTGAAAATGGCTTCGCATTTATTCGGAATAACGCGGATTGGTTCAGAAACAGATTTCTGAATGGGTCGCATTGGTTTGAAATAAATTTCCAATCCGAGACTTTCGCCAAGGTACTTGTCTATTGCCCGACTAGTTCCCGGTCAGTTTCTGACAATGAACTTCATCCTGGGTTGATTCTGCCAGTTCCCGACTTGACCCGGTCTGGTCACGAGTCAACCGGGCCGGTTCCCAACCAGTTCCCGGCAATGCAATACAGCCCGAGTTTGCCCGGCAGGGATCCGGCCAGAAACCTTGTTGTAATGGGGCTAACCAGGGCAATTTCCACACCGGCTATGAGATAAGTTTTTAATTTCTATGATACTTCTTTTTTTTAACTATCTTCTATATTCTAATCCTTTACAGAAATTTTGAATTAATCTTTGAATTTATGGCACTGAAGAGGGCCCCCATATGTGGCCGAAACGTTTTTCTTTCTTTCTTTTTGCGCATTTTTAAAACTAATAATAAATTTAATCAAAGAAAATAAGAAGAAACTGACCCTATGCCAAAGAAATGAACAAAAATTCTATTAATTTGGGTCAATACAATAATAGACATGTTATCAAACATGTCACTTTGAAATTTAAAAATGGCACTTTCACTATAAAGCTAGAATATCTAACGGTTCTGACCATTTTCAGAACTAGATAAATTTAACAATACTTCAAATGTGATACTTAATATCACGAATATCTAAATTGCATTTTTATTAATTTTTAAAGATAAATTTATTATCATTTTTTCAAAACATCTCAGAATAAATCTGAATGCGAAAATAAACAACTTTCAATTTTTTTTTCAATATTGAGTAAAATTACATATACACTACCGTCGGAAATTGTGCGCACGGTGCTTGTCATCGCTATCAAAAATCACTGCTGACTTTGAACCACGATATCTTGGTGAAAAAAAGAGATAGGGCATTTTTAAAAATACAGTTGGAAAGCTTATGAAATTCCACGTCTATAGATTCTCAATAAATATTTTTTTGACTTTCTGAAAATAATACAGCAAGTGAGGAGTTAAAAAAAAAAATTTAAGATTTTTTCAAATTCTCTACCTCAACTTCAACTTTTTGTATGACCTAGGAAAAATATTTTCAAAATCTGAAAATTATACAACATAAAGTCTAAAATCTTATCTTTAATTCAAGCCAATGAAAATTGAAAAATATTCATGGGTACCCGAGATACGATTAAAAATGTTCAATCATATCTGAGTTGAATTTTAATCGACGATCACGCTTCTCGGCCGGTTTATTGCTCCCCCACTTAGTTGAGGCAGGACCGAATAGGCCACGCACAAAGGTGGCGCTTATGTGGAGCCCTCTTATATTATATGTATTTTTGATTCTTTTCATTAGTAATTTTCATTTCTAATTATTCTAAATTTAAAAAAATATTTATTGTTATTTGTGATTATTAAAAATTATTTAAATCCAATATTATCCCCATATTAACGAATAGAACAATGATATGTAAACATTTTTTATTTCTTAAAATTCTTATAAACTAGAACATTAATAAAAATTTTAATAGTCATTGTAAATATCAACTAAGAATAAAAGGAAAGGAAATAAAGGAAACACGTTCTTGGATCAAAGAACATATAAGAGAGCTCCACTTAACCGCCACCTTTGTGCGTGGCCTATTCGGTCCTGCCTCAACTAAGTGGGGGAGCAACAAACCGGCCGAGAAGCGTGATCGTCGATTAAAATTCAACTCAGATATGATTGAACATTTTTAATCGTATCTCGGGTACCCATGAATATTTTTCAATTTTCATTGGCTTAAATTAAAGATGAGATTTTAGACATTATGTCTTAAAATTTTCAGATGTTGAAAAAATTTTTCCTAGGTCATGCAAAAAGTTGAAGTTAAGGTAGAGAATTTGAAAAAATCTTGAATTTTTTTTTTTTAACTCCTCACGAGCCGTATTATTTTCAGAAAGTCAAAAAAATATTTATTGAGAATCTATAGACGTGGAATTTCATAAGCTTTCCAACTGTATTTTTAAAAATGCCCTATCTCTTTTTTTCACCAAGATATCGTGGTTCAAAGTCAGCAGTGATTTTTGATAGCGATGACAAGCACCGTGCGCACAATTTCCGACGGTAGTGTATATGTAATTTTACTCAATATTGAAAAAAAAATTGAAAGTTGTTTATTTTCGCATTCAGATTTATTCTGAGATGTTTTGAAAAAATGATAATAAATTTATCTTTAAAAATTAATAAAAATGCAATTTAGATATTCGTGATATTAAGTATCACATTTGAAGTATTGTTAAATTGATCGTTTTCTTAAAAAATAAACGCCTTCGTCCACTCGTGAAAATCATCATAAACGTCTCGAATTTCTTAACTATGTACAGGACAATAGTCTTCTTCAAGGAGGAAAAGAACCTCTCAGGATTGCTTATAGAAAAAAAAATTCGGTCAGCAAAGCCACATGTCCCGAGTCGGTTTTTAAAACAGTTCAGATCATTCTGTGAGAGACGCCGGTAATAAAGTCTTCACGAGAAGTTTTCATAAATGTATAACTTGCTCGCCTTTTGCTATTGAAAACCAATTTGGCATCCTTCTTTAATAATAAACATTTTTTGAAAAAAATTCCGGTCGGTTCGTGTGCAAAATCTTTTATATTTTTTCATTTTATCCGGTTTTTTATTCATAGTGAACTTCAAATATTTTTTCAATTCGTGATGCTGCAAACTGGACAAATAATCTTCTAACATAGCACGATAGCGCTCTCCATTGATGGTAACATGACGGTCGTTTTCATCCACGAAAAAATACGGCTTAATCACACCTCCGGCATGAAAACCGCACCAAACAGTCACTTTTTGCGGATGTAACAGTGTCTCAAGAAGCACATTTGGGTTTGCTGCAGACCAATAACGCATATTTTGCTTATTAACAACGCCATTGAGACAGAAATGAGCTTCATCGCTGAAGATGTTTTTTCGATGAAATCCTTCATTTTCTTCAAGCTTTGCCAGAGCCCAATTGGAGAAGTTTCGGCGTTTTAAATGATCAAGTGGCTTTAATTCTTGAGTCAAATTAATCTTGAAAGCATGTAGGCCAAGATCTTTTCGCATAATACGCCACAGTGTCGTTTGAGCGATGCCCAATTCTTGAGAACGACGTGGAATCGACTGATTTGGCTCATTTTGAATCGATGCACTTACGGCTGCGATTATTTCTTCGCTTCGAGCAATACGACATCTTTTTGGCACTGGGACGTCTAATAGTGTAAATTTGGTCTCGAATTTATCCACTATAACACGCACACCCTGTCGGGTGGGACGATTATTACGGACGAAAATTGGAGTAAGCGCTCTTAAAGTTGCGACCACCGACTAAGAATTTTGGTAGTAATTTTTAATAATTTTCAAACGTTGCTGGTTCGTGAACTTTACCATGATGAAAATGTTGACTTTAACTAACGTTTTGACATTGACAGTTCATTAAAAAAGTTTAAGGGTGCGTTCATATAAAGATACGAAATTGTTATGTCCCTATTGAAAAACCCTTTATAATCCCAAATATCTTCCAAAATACTTTATCTACGAAAAAATGGTCCGGACAAAGTTTGACCAGGACCGAGGGGGACATTTCCCTGTACCATCAGTTTTGACCTTGAGGCCAATTTTCAAGGTCGAATGGAGGTAAGACTTTTTTCTTGAATGAGAACTCCTATTTTTGACTGCAGATTTGAAAAGATCGGGAGATTTCACGTCAAAAGTGACCTGTGAAGAAATGGTTTTTGTTACCTTGGAAAGGCAAAAAATTAAGGTCAAACGTCTGAGAAACGACCAGTTGCCCTTTTCCTGAATTGTTTTGGTTTTTCGGGGTAAACAAACGTTGAAGATGCTTCACAAAAGTTGATGAAATGTTAAGGTGTACATCACCTTGACCATCATGACCTTCAGACCTTCAGACCAAGGCAATTCAGAAAAAGGGCATCTGGTCGTTTCTCAGACATTTGACCTTAATTTTTTACCTTTCCAAGGTCAAAAAAACCATTTTTCCACAGGTTATTTTTGACGTGAAATTCTCCGCTCTTTTCAAATCCCCAATAAAAAATAGGGGTTCTCATTCAAGAAAAAGGTCTTACCTCCATTTGACCTTGAAAATTGGCCTCAAGGTAAAAAATAATGGTACAGTCAAATGTCCCTCTCGGTCCTGGTCAACCTTTGTCCGAACAATTTTTTCGTAGATGAAGTATTTTAGAAGATATTTGGGATTATAGATTAAAATGGCTCACCATATATACTATGTATAGACAAAATAAGGAGAGAACCGAAGTTTCCGAAAGAGTTTCGAACATCTCCGAGTTTTAGAATTCAGAAGAGAAGAAGTCGGTTGCGCGTGCAACCATACTCACAGCTCCTACTTTCTTCACACGGACGTACCCTGTAATTGCATGCGCATGGTTGGCGTGTCCGATCTGAGCACACTGGACATCACCGGTGTAGGCTGTAATAAACCTACTCTCTAAATATGAATCAGTCAAAATCTACTGATTATCAGTGAAATTTGACTGATTCAAATAGCTAAAAAGAGGTTACTGTTTTAACAGTGAAATATATTTTTTATCTGGTGAATCAGTAAGAAGGCAAATCACTGATTCAATCAGTAAACTTTTGTCTGATTCAGATTTAGAGAGTATGATGATTGAATTGGGATGGGGTCTGTTCGCTTTTTCCCAACGTTTTAGGTGGTGGAAACCATAAAATTTCAATAGGCAAACGTTTCGACCACGGACGTGGGCCCTCTTCAGAGCCAGATTTTTTTACACCATTAGAGATGTCTGAAAGCCCTTAGAATATAGAACCTTAACAATAAATAATTAAAAGCTGAAATGCGTGCAATCTTAGAGACACTAAATGACACAGGACTAATGTTTATTTTTGTTTTTTTGTTTTTCCTTTTTGAACTAATTCAGCAAACCATGCCTAGAAAACTTTGATAAGAAACTCAAGAAAAGTGAAGGCCCGGTGCTGAAAAACTCGTCAACCACAGGAGGTTCAGTTTTTAGCAGTAAAATTTCCTTCTTCTCTCGTGAGAGTGTACAGTTGGCAAAGAAGGGAACACTAATAAACACAAAAAACACTAAAGAACACGAAAAAACGCAAAAACCAACACAAAAACTAAAAAATCCTCAATTTGAGTTAAGTAAATGTTACATGACTCTTGCGCGTCGGTCACTTAGAATATACATTCGTTTGTGTTATAATAGTATATTACGTGCCTAGGCGCACAATGAGGTTTATTGCGTGACGAGCGACAATGCTAGCAGGAGATCGAAGCCGAGGCGCGATCAGTCCTGCGAACATTGTCGCGAATCTCGTAATTTCCCGAATTGTGTGCATTGGCACGTATTCTATTTTATGTGACTTCGGTGCGGATACGAGTTTTCATGCGTACACTCGAATCTAATCTCGTATTGTAGTTGTTTGCGGCGCTAGTCATTACACTTGATATTTCGCGACTAGTCCCAGATATTTTGATTTTATCGATCTTGTGTAGTAGTAGCTTGTTGTAATAGAGCATTCGCAGTTTAAATGTACAAGGCTTTGTCAGTAGGGTGCTAACGCTGTACGAAGAAGAAGAAGAATAAGAAGAAGATTCTGCTTCGCTGTAAGACTATATGCGCATGCGCAGTTCAATTTTTACATTATATTCCTCTGTAACGGAATACACAACATTCCGTTACTCTCAGCTGTAACGGAAAAACGAGTTTCCGCGCCGGAAGCACATAAAACTATATGCTACATAACTCTCTCGCACACGGAAAAAGTAACTGATCCAAAAAATGGAAAAAGTTTGTGAAATTTTGATAAACTAGAATGTCACTTTTGGACAGAGCTAAAATTTATCAGAAATTAGAAGAGTTAGCTTTGTAAAGTTTAATATGCAATTTTGTTAAAATATGAGATAAGTTAACGTATAATAAGAAAAATGAATTTAAAAAATTCTAAACCCCAAAATTTAAAATCTTGAAAACTACATATCAAAATATGAAATGATTTTCTGTGAAAATTGAATAAAAGGAAAAGAAATTGTGTAACACTTGTGTATGAAAGTTCCGAAAGCAGTGTGTGAAATTTTAACAAAGTACTTATCCAAATTTTCGTATGGAGTGTTGCCGATTCCAAGAAAGAAAACTTCATACGTTTTTGTTTACGTGTAAGAAGTCGATTTTTTGCACGTTGATTTTGGTATGGCTATGCAAAGTGACGAGTAGCTATCCCTTGACCTTTTCAGGTAGAAAGGGAATCACTACCCGAGATTTCGAAGAATACGTTAAAGAAAATTCCTTTCTTTTTAGGCTTTATCTTAAAAAAGTTAATTAAATTCCCCTTTTTCGTTAATTTTACTATTTAACGCGACCACGCGAACCAACAAACTCCTGACTAATCACGGAGGAACGGGCAACATAGACGGAGAAGCTCTTCAAGCAATTGATTCGCTTACTTTTTTACCTTTACTTACGCCCGGTAATACGCTCGCCGCGTGTGGAGGCGCCCGGATTGCGCGCAAGGCAGCGCGAGGCTCTTCAAAATTTCATAACTTCCGAATCAATGATCCAGCCATTTTGATTCAATCGTCATATTTTATAACAGACTTCAAAGAATCTAAATTTTCCAGCGAACAATTGTTTTCAAGATAAACAGGCTTGAAAGTGCGCTTGCTATGTCGAAAATATCATTTCTTAGAAAATTTGAAAAATCGTATACTTGCAAAAAATTTTTTTTTGGCCAAACATAAAAATACGTGTCTATTTATTGTTGACAAAGAACCGAAAAAAAATTATCTCGTTCAAATCTGCGACATCGACTGTCAATCTAATATGGAATGACCCATATAATTTCCGCTTTTCATGGGCAAAATTTCCTACAACTTAGAAGATTTGTGAAAGGTTCTCACCTTTTTGATATATTTCCTAATAGTTCGGAAATAAGTCCGAAAATTCAGTCAATTTGCCTCAAATCTATGAAATATTTCCACTTTCTGTAGGAAAATCTATGCTTCCTAAGAATTTAGGAAAAATTACCTTATACATGGTAGGAAAATTTACCGATATTTTTTACAGTGTAGACAAACACAGACATAATTCTAGAAAGTTTAAACAGGTTTCCTGAAAATTATTATTAAACTACATTTTACGATTATATTTTTTACATAATTTTTAATAAATGTAGTGATTTAAAGATATATCAAAAGATTATAGGAGTTTTTAAGTGATACCAAAGATTTTCAAAAGATTTCAAATGGTTTCGAGGGATTTCAATAAATTTCACCAGATATTCCAAGAGATTTAAAAGATTTTCAAGTATTCAAAAATATTTTATTGTTCAAAATTTTCAAACATTTTTGAATTTGTTGAAATGCCTTAACAACTCTTTAAAATCACTTGAAATATTTCAACATCACTTTAAGTTTCTTAAAACCATTTTAAATCTCTTAAAATCCTTTAGGAAATCGTGATATCTTTGAAATCTTGTGAAATCTCCTGAAATCTTTTAAAATATGTTGAAATTAAAAAATCCTGTGATCATTCTTTAAAACCTTTCAGTTCCTTGGAGTTCTTTCAAAATTCTTTAATATTATTTAAAATCTCTTAAAATACTCAACAAAATTTTTTAATCACTTGAATATCTTGAAACACATTCGAATTCTCTTGAAATTCTCTTCAAATTCTGTAACATCACTTGAGGTCTATTAAAATGGCGTTAAATTAATCAAAACTACATAAAATAACTTGAAATTCTTTTAAATTCATTATAATCACTTATTATCGCTTAAATCCTCTTAAATTCTTTAAAATCACCTGACATCTTTTGGATATCCTTTAAGAGTCTGTAATATCAGTTAAAATCCTGTGAAAAACTTAACAAACTTTCTTAATTCCTTTAAAGTCCTGAAAGTCACCTAATTCAATTGAAATTCTTTAAAAATTCTTTAAAATGACTAATTTTATTAGTATTTTATTACTAATTTATTGATAAGGAACGTCATTAATATATTCTAATATTGAATTACTATTTCTTGAAATATTTTAAATTTTCATGGAAATATCAATTATAATAAATTTTTTTATATAAAAAAAGGCAGGATTCCCGAAAAAAGTAACACATTTCTATGATTAAGTTAAAAATATTTTATTTTCTATTCACACCAATACTACTGAAGACCATCGAGACACCATTTTGTCACTAATACAACCGAGAAATTCGTGGAAGAGAACTGAACCGTGTCAGCATAAAGCACTTTGTGAAAAATTGTAAAACTTTTTTAGACTCTTTCGTTGACTAGCAGTTCAATTTTTCGTTTCTGTGTTTGAGGACATTTCTATTGCAAGTATTCCAAAAAAAGGATCATTCTGTTTTCAAGAAATTGATAGTTTTTTCAGAAATTGTGACAAACTATGGAATAAAAATTGGAAGATTTCTGTTCTCATAATGAATGTCAATAATTCGTAAAATTTTTTCCAAATATTCATAAGTCTGATCCACTTTTTAATAAATTTATACAAAATTTTCTAAAAATTTTAGCCTGTCCAAAAGTGACAAACTATTTTGTTAAAATTTCGCAAATTTTTTCCATTTTTTGGAACAGTTATTATTTTTGTGCAATGGCTAATTGCTATATATCTCTCTCTGTATGATAAAATAATATTTATAAAGTCTATTATCGCAGTTACCTACATGGCATCCTACTCTACGAATTTCCATTAGTTTCTCAAGTATGTAAGCGACTTCTCAGTGAGTACGATTAAAAATGAATGATTGCATAACTAGAGTTTTATCACTGATTCTAATTAGCAAGATAAATACTCTCTTAATTTAAATTATTTTTTTCTCTTTTTAAGGGTAACGTATAAAAGCATACATCAAAAATTTTTAAATATATATATTATTACTCGTAGTATAATTATAAAAAACCAAACTTTTATTGAATCACAAAAATAGCAGAGCTTTCCGTTCATTCTACTCTACACTTCAATCGTGAGTTGAGTAAACCGTTAATCGCAAAACTTATTCCACCAGCTACATCTATTCACGCAGGAACGAATGAAGTAATCTGTGCCTTGGGCACACATAAAATATTTTTAATTTGAAAAACGTGTTGAATTTTCAGCATACTGATGTTTCAAGTTATTATATTTAATATTCAAAATCAATTAAAAACATACAAAATACAATTACAGTTTATTTTTAGTACTCTCTAAATCCAAAATAGTAGAATAGCCACTGTTTTATCTAGTGCGTAATGAACCACTTAATGGTGGATTCCACTTATAATAAACTTATAATAAATTTTGGATTTGGACAGTAGGAAGTTATTGATCTGATCCTATTAGATTGAAGTTAACGCTCCCCGTGTGGAAATCGAACCCGGGAACTGATTGAGATCCGGACGGATAGCCCTAGTTTTAACCGGGAACCGGTCGGGCTATCCGACCAGGAACCCGCCAGAAACGTCTGGCTGGTCTGGTTATGTTCCCGACATGAAGGCTGGTCGAGAACCGGCCGGCCTTTCCGGCCCTTTTCTGGCTGTTTTTTGGAGGGTTCTTAGTAGCATTAAAATTTCACTTAATTCACAATTAGACTCATCACCACTGTATTCTTCCTCAATTTTTCGAACTTGCACAGATAGTGCATAGGCTATTTGCGCGAAATTTGAATAATAACATAATATATATTCGAATATTTCGACAGATCCTTACTGAAAATTCCTGTATAGGTCCGCATACAGAATCCTATATGTCCCACCTATAGGATTACCCTGTACAAAATGACTTCAGTTATATATATATAACCTTTTACAGTATATATGAACATGCCCCTAACTGGAGAGTTAGGGGCATGTGATACTTGGTAAATTAGCAAATTTTATTGATTTTAAATTACTACATGTTTATGTCTAGAGCACATAAAATTCTGATTCCAAAATTCGGGAAATGGCAGAAAGGATAAAAACAGACCTAGATAGATAACTTTTGGTTTAATAAATAGAAAGAAATTCAATTTAAGCAAAATCTATGGAGAACATGTAGAAAATGGACCAAGTTGTTCACATAAACTTGCTACTTTTCTCAAGTATCACATTTTGTTTCTGCAAATTAGTTCATCTAATAATCTTCAGTAGACTGTGGTAGGGAATTCAAGTAAAGACACAGATTTAGTTGTTAGGAAACATGATAGTGGATTTATTGGCATGAAACAAATTGCCCTCCACACTTGTAGTGGAGGAAGAGGCTGTTGAAAAGAACAAAGAACAGTGCGTGAATTGTTGCGACCGTCACTGACAATCGGGACCAGCCCAGAGACAATGGTACAGCCATTATCGTAAGTTGGGGAGTAGCCCCGAAGTAGCGGTTCAGTTGCTAAAAAAAAAATCACTTACCCCGCAGTGGTGACAATATGGATAGTCCTCACTCACTCTTCCAGGTACCTTCTAGATCGTGGCTTAAGTCAGCAGTCCTCATCACAGGATTGACGGAATCCACAGGGGCACTCACTCAATCCGCTTCGAATATGCTTCGGACACTAAACACTGTTACTCACATCATACACAATCCACAGGGGCACACGCGTAATCCACAAGCCTTTCTTCAAGAAGAGAAAAATAACGGCACGTTTCACTGTCCTGTCAAGGATCCCTCTCGTTGCCAAGGGCGAAATGTGACTGAATCTCCCCGATTTTAAACAAAAACGAAAAGGGAATTCCCATAGCGAAACATCCCAACCGAAAGTCGTGGGAGAGGGTAATTAATTTTGATACCGGATTGAAATTCATTCCGAATCAATCCGCACTATTCCGAGCCATTCCGGAATCTGATTCCGAACTAAACCAAGTTATTCCGAATGACTCCAAAGCAAATTTTCAATTCGAATCAACCCGAAGTCAATTCAAAATCAATCCGAATAAATCCGGTCAATTTATATAAATATATTATATTATATTTTTGTTATATTATATATAATATTATATATTATATTTATATATTATCAAATCCATTTTCATTTCATTTATAAATTCATTTCATTTATCAATATTATAAATAATCAATCCGGATCCATTCGGATTGAAAATTTGGACTGATTCGGATTGGTCGGATTCATTCGGATTAAGAGTTCGGTTTGATTTTAAATGGGCCTGTGAATTATACGAAGTGCAACTGACTTCGGATTTTTTCGGAATAACTCGGATTGGTTCAGAAACAGATTTCTGAATGGGTCGCATTGGTTTGGAATAAATTCCCAATCCGAGACTTTCGCCAAGGTAATTGACTAGTGCCCGACTAGTTCCCGGCCGGTTTCTGACAATGAACTTCATCCTGGGTTGATTCTGCCGGTTCTCGACTTGACCCGGTCTGGTCACGAGTCAACCCGGACGGTTCCCACTCAGTTCCCTGCCATACAATACACCCCGAGTTTGCCCGGCAGGGATCCGGCCAGAAACCTTTTTGTAATGGGGCTAACCGGGGCAATTTCCACACGGGTCATGCACGGAAAATATTAGCTGTTCTCTAAATCCAAAATAATGAATTTCACTTATAAACTAGTGATTTTAAAAATTCATCATACTGCAGTCGTGTTTGATTGTGTTTTGTCTGTTCGTCACGAAGATTTTGTACAAGCTCCGCAGTGTTAACCACTATTTGTTTTTATGATTATCCACTAGTTTATATAATTTAATTAAAAGTTTCACATAATCCAGTTATATAGATTCTGTAAGTTTAATACATTCGTGATACGAAATTTAGATTGCACATAAATTTATTAGGTACAATAATAATTTGGATATCGCAATTGTAAAATCAATATTTTGAAAACGTACAACACAAAAAATAAAAAAAAACTACTTTTAAATGTTTTTAGACAAGATGCTTTTTGATAATAATGCAATTTTTCAATGCAAATTTCAAACTTTGTTTTATTAAACTTCATACGTAGTTATAATAAAAATGTATACTAAATATAAATTAAATATTATATCATATGTATCAACAATAATAATTATAATAATTTATTAATTCATTATATTAATTTAAAAAAATATTTTATGAAGAATTTATGAAAAAAGTTGATTTATTTTTACTTGAGTAAGGCTCAAAAACTTTATTGACAATTTTTTGTTAATTTCTTGTTATTTTGGCATAGGGTCAGTTTCATATTTTTTGATTTGATTAAAAATATCCCAGTCAGGAACTGATAACTGGCCCGATATTGGGCCAGCGTCGATTGCCGGCTTCCGACCGTCGGCTGCCGACGGTCGGCGGTACAATGGGATGATAACACCATTTAATACTGGGCCGATATCGTTGGTCAGCATCGTGCCAGTACCGTAAGCCAGCATCGTACCAACCAACATTTTGCAGATCAATATTTTTGCTTTTGAGAATGGTGGATTATTCATAAACAATGATTCTCAATGTTTTATTTTTTATTTATTTTCTCGAAAAAATTATTTCTTTGCTTCATAAGTGTCACATATAAAATTATAATAAAACGTTTTTATTTATAACATCTTCTTTAATTATTAAAATAATTCCGGAGGTGCTGCCTGGGACTTGCGTCCCGACTGGGGATCCTGAGATCATGGCTGGAGATACCACTGCTGATTACGCAAGCTAGGTTATAGCCTCGCGGTTTCGAGTCTACACGGAAAAAATTTGTCGCTTAAAAAGTCATCGACTTTGTATAATACTCGTGGATAGTATAGAAAGTCGACTAAACATTATGAGCCTCCTTATTGAAGAATATGATAGATAGTCGCTGAAAATTTAAAACGTAAAATCGAAAGTTTAAGTGACAGTCGCGGAAAATTTAAAACACCGTGGTATGGGTTCCATTGTCTCTAAACCAGGCATCGAAAGTCTAAGTGACAGTCGAAGAAAATTTTGAAAAGTGTAAAAAGGAAAATATTATTTTCTGTGATATGATCCTGCACTTATATAGTTAATTATTTTTCACTTTTACATTACCTATATAATCCTAATATGAACTTACCATTATATTTAACACTGCACATTACAGAAACGCAATTTTTTATAAACACTTCGCAGCACCGAGAATCGAACGCTCGCACGCACGCACGCATCCTAAGCTAATTCTAATCGCACGCCTTAACCCGCATATCCGTTACATGTCATGGAGACTTGTGTAAAATATTTGGATCACATTCAGAGTTTGAAGGCAAATCTAAAATAATAGATAAATTTCAAATTTGACGTAATACACTTTATCAAGGTAAACATATACTTACTCGGAACTAATTCTTCAATGTACGCTTCAACCCAGATTCAAACGAAACCAAACGACACGTAATCTCAAAATCTAACCAAAATTATTACAAAAACATAAAGCTGAGCTGCATTGTCTGCTGTGCGATGCTACGAATTACGTTTCTGCGCATCGCTTTTTGCGACTGTCGAAGAAATTTTAGAAGACGGCATATAAAATCTGATGGACTTTAGAATACAATTTACAAAACTATTTGTTTGAATTACTTTAATTTCAAATTATTCGATAGTCTTTTAAAATCTATGACAAATGAATCCAAAGATTATGAAACTTTTCATTACTTCTTAGAAAAGATCAGTTAGTGTTTAAAATACTTTTATAATAGTAAATACGCGACTTTTTTTCTTCGACCTGGTTTTCTAAAAGTTAGTCGACTTTTTTCTACTATTTCCTAAAAGTCATTGAAACCTTACAAGACTTTCTCCGATTTTACTTTCTGTCCACGACTCTTCGAATAGTCTGTTAAATTTTAAGCGACAAATTTTTTCCGTGTACAGCGGGCAGGCTCGCGCTGCGAGCCTAGCGGTGACTGTTAGAATCGCTGCCCCTGCTAGGATGGGCCCCTTCGTTTTGCCGATATTGGCCCAGTATCGACTGCCAGCATTCAGTTGGACTTTATATTGACAATCGAGCCACTATTGGTTCGTTCGTTTTGCCGGTATTGGGCCAATAACGGCTGCCACCATTAGCTAGTCTTTAAATTGCAACCGGGCTAGTATTGACCCGTTCGTTTCGCCGATATTGGCCCAGTATCGACTGCCAGCATACAGTGGGACTTTATATTGACGATCGGGACAGTATTGGTTCGTTCGTTTTGCCGATATTGGGCCAATAACGGCTGCCAGTATTGGCTGGTCTTCAAATTGACAACTGGGCCAGTATTAGCCCGTCCGTTTTGCCGATATTGGGTTTATGCTGGTAAACGACCGTCGTATACCGATATTGGACCAATATTGGCCCAGTGGTTAGGACTGGCAAAGACACGGGCATTTCTGACTGGGATCACTATTAGATGTGAAAATGCGCAAAAAGAAAGAAAGGCAAACGTTTCGGCCACATATGGGGGCCCTCTTCAGTGCCATAAATTCAAAGATTAATTCAAAATTTCTGTAGAACATTAGAATATAGGAAAAAAGATGAAACTGACCCTATGCCAAAATAACAAGAAATTAACAAAAAATCTATGAATTTGGGTCAATATAATACTAGACATGTTATCAAGCATGTCACTTTAAAATATAAAAATGGCAAATTAACTATAAAGCTAGAATATATCACAGTTCTGACCATTTTCAGAACTAGTTAAATTTAATAATACTTTCAGATGTGATACATAATATCACGAATATGTAAATTGCATTTTTTTTTTTTATTAATTTTTAAAGATAAATTTATTACAATTTTTTAAAACATCAGAATAAATCTAAAGGCGAAATAAACAACATTCAATTTTTTTATTCGGTGCATACTCAAATAATATTGAGTAAAATTTTAAAAAATATGGATATTATAGTAAGCTTGCAAATTCAGTGTTAAATGGATTGTCCGTGAAGCTGATATATAAAATCATTTTCTTGAAAAATACACACCTGCATCCACTCGTGAAAATGAACATAAACGTCTCGAAATTCTTTGGTAGGTATAGAACAATAGTCTTCTTCAAGGAGGAAAAGAACCTCTCAGGATTGCTTATATAAACAAATTTTCGGTCAGCAAAGCCACATGTCTCGAGTCGGTTTTTAAAACAGTTCAGATCATTCTGTGAGAGACTCCGGTAACAAAGTCTTCACCGCAAAGTTTTCAAAAATGTAAAATATGTTCGCGTTTTGCCATTGATAACCAATTTGGTTAATAATAAAATTTTCTAAAAAATTCCGGTCGGTTCGTGTGCAAAATTTGTTATGTTTTTTTCATTTGTCTGGTTTTTTATTCACAGTGAACTCTAGATATTTTTTCAATTCATGATGCTGCATACTGGACTACTTCATTTTGAATTTCAAGCTATAAGATAAGTTTTTGAATTCCGTGATAATTCCTAATTTAATTATTTCCTATATTCTAATGTTCTACAGAAATTTTGAATTAATCTTTGAATTTATGGCACTGAAGAGGGCCCCCATATGTGGCCGAAACGTTTGCCTTTCTTTCTTTTTGCGCATTTTCACATCTAATAGTGATATTTTTAATCAAATAAAAAAAGATGAAACTGACCCTATGCCAAAATAACAAGAAATTAACAAAAAATCTATGAATTTGGGTCAATATAATACTAGACATGTTATCAAGCATGTCACTTTAAAATTTATTGACAATACTTACTCTCACAAGCTCTGAATAACTCTTGCAGTCACTATATAAGAAAGTTCCAAATTTTATGTTTAAGGATTGTAAGCGAGCGTGTGCGCGATTTGCCGAAAGCGCATCGTACTATATATAAGTGTAGTTATTAGGTTTATATAATTAAGGTTTCCTATTTCCTATTCCTATAATTTCCTATGTAATGCTTATTGTTATTCCATTTGGATGAATTAGGTATTCATCAAATTCATTTTACCCGACTAGGATTTAATAAATGTTCAAATGTCCTTATGTCCCAAGTTTAATTGACAGAGTTGAGTAAAATTACTTGAACTATTTTTCTCCTTGTAAATTCTCGATATAAAATCAGTTGTTTCAAGTCACATTTACTGGGAAATCAGGGACATACGAGAACCTGAAAGAAACCATTGTGAACTCGTACGAGAACTCTTTTACACTTTCTCTTGTAGGAGTCCATGCACGGAGAAAAATAGTTGAAGTAATTTTACTCAACTCTGTCGATTAAACTTGGGACATAAAGACATTTAAACATCTATTAAATCCTAGTTGAGTAAAATAAATTTGATAAATACCTAATTCACCCAAAGTGAGTTACAATAAGCGTTACATAGGGAAGAGTAAGTAGTTAAGTAAAACATTGTCGACGACAGGGCATCAACATATGCGTCAGTGGGTTAAGTGGATATATACGTTGTGGTGAGTCAAAAAATCGAAAACAATTTTATGACTTATTTTCAATGAACATAAGTTTGAAAGTTTAGTTCAAAATTTCAAGTAGATCCGAGCAGCGGATCCCGAGTAACAACCTCATTTACAGCGCGCTATTGTTAACAAATTAAGCATACTCAAAACTTCAAACGTGAATATCTCAGAATGGTGTTTTTCAAAAAGTTCCTTTGCGGTGAACACGATTTCTCAAGAACTACTTGACCGCTTTATCTAAATTTTTTTTAAGTTCTTCCTTATCACAACCCGGTGTACTTGAACGATCATTTTTTCATATGCAGGTTATTGCTTCAACAATATTTTTTTTTTAAATAAATTTTGAAGTCCAAGAAAAACGATTTTTTTTGCGTGTTGATTTCGGTTACAAAAAAAAGGGATGTTTTCCAAAAACTTTCGTTCAAACACACGGTGCTATAATACAAAACAGTGAATTCGTTGCCTTTTTGCTGCAGCTGAGTTGTTGGCATCATATCGTGTTCACCGCCAGACTCTGCGAGAAAAAAGCGTTTGGGGGAAGAAGCTGTAACTTCTGCAATTTTTTATATATGTTCATAACCAACCACTACATTTTTTCATTAGAATATGTACTATTCAAACCTGATTTGTTCATTTTGAATAAGCCGTTGAAGATTGCCTAAAAAACCACAAAAATGTTCTAATTTTTTTGGGCCACAACGTATAACCCCTTAACATGAAATGTATAAGTTTATCGCCGACGCTCGAGCTGCTTCAAACGATAGTTGAGTAAAATGAGCATCGGGCGTATTACTTCAATAAAAAAAAATTCTTACTTACATATGGGTCATTTCATGGGAGATTTACAGTCAACAGTTTTTTTTCGACGAAACATTTTTTTGCCTTTTTACTTTGAAAATAATCGACACGTATTGTTTTTTTCAATGTGATACTTGAAAATTTCGAGAAATAATTTTTTTACAGTTATTAATAATTGTTTACTTACTATCTTCTTTATATTTTCAATCATAAACATCCGAGCAATTGACTTCAGTCACCGGTTTCCAGAAACACAACACGTGTGCCAACTTCGCCTCTGATTTGAATCTCGTATGCGCCAATTTTGCCGCAAGTGTATCGTTCATTAATTAAATACTTTTTACGTAAAATGCTTATTTTTTCATACAAATATTCTATCCTAATCGTAAGATTAAATATCAAAGATTATAAAATCGTTGCATTAATCTAATTCACCTTGAATTACTATTATTTAACGATTTAACTCAATGGCTTCGAACATAACCATTATGCCAAAAAAACGATTAATCGCAATAAAACTGTATTAAGCAATTAGATTTTTATAATGTTTTCTATCAAATACATATCATACAAGAATGCACACGATAGAACTATTTTTATTTTTTGTTATGTTATCATTTTCTGAAAAATAGGGTGCGCCAATTTAGACGACGCGCCAATTTCGCCGCTTCTCCCCTATCACATTGAAAAAAAATACGCGTCGATTATTTTCGAAGTAAAAAGGCAAAAAAAAAATGTTTCGTCGAAAAAAAAATTTTGACTGTAAATCTCCCATGAAATTGACCCATATGCAACTTCACAAATTTAAACCTACTAACTTAAACTTATATAGGGTAAGTGTGGGTATTACTGTGGATGCCCCAGTTACTGCGGTTTCAAATAAAACTAATGATATACAATGTTTTAAAGATATATAACGCTACAGAACAATTAAAAACAATTAATTTCTAATCCAAGCATAATAAGCATCAACGAATTATCAATAGTTACGATATTTGTAGCTAATTGATTGCAATTTGAAACTCTCATGTTCCCGATTCCCATAGTTTTAATGCTTAGATTTGTTGACAGGCCATGAACACGTTCTGAAAAACTTGTTATAATTCCGTTTCTGAAAATAAAATATTTATTGTGATATTATTTTTTGCAAAGTAAATATCTTATTTTTCTAAATATTTATGCAAAATAACAAAAAATACGTTTTTTAATCATTTTTTTACCAAAACAGTATTTGGTACATGATTTTCATAGGTGTATGAATTACTGCGATCTGTCAGGCGGCACTGCATAACCTTTCAATTTATTACAAATGCTTCGTTATGCTTACTTTTTATAATTGAGATTAAACAAAATGTTGAAAACTCCAAAATCGTTGCTAATGAGGCAAGAGGAAGTCAAGTAATATAATTTTAAGGTAAATTAAATAAGAGTTATAATATTATTTAATCTTAATTTGTTAAAAATGCTTCATGTTCACTTTTTATAATTTAGTTTAAATAAAATGTTCAACACTCCTTAATCGTTGCTAAAGATGCAAGAGGAACTCAAGTGATATAATTTTAAGTTAAATTAAATAAAATTAATAAAATTATTAATCTTAATTTGTTACAAATGGTTCGTCGTGTTTACTTTTTATAATTGAGATTAAATAAAATGTTCAACACTCCTAAATTAATTGTAAGTTCACTCAAAATAATATCGCAGTATTACACGCGCAGAAATTTGGGTTTCCGCAGCAGTTGGAGCGCAGTAATTGGGGATTCCGCAGTAATTGGTGCGCAGTAATTCATGCAAACCCGCAGTAATACCTACATGGAACATTTTTTTTATATTCGCATTTTTTAAGTAAATCTGGTTTCTTTTCAGGGTTTAAAGACTGCATGCTACTTACTTAATACCAAATACTGCTTTAAAAATTAATTCGCGACGACTTTTTCATCGCAAAATCATTTTTTTTAACTTTAAAAGCCGTCTTGATTTTCGACCCGCAGTAATTGGCACATTTACCCTATAGGATGATACGCTTTCTTCGAATCACGCACACGCTCTCTTACAATGCTGATACATAAAACTTGGAACTTTCTTATATAGTGACTCCAAGAGTTATTCAGAGCTTGTGAGAGTAAGTGTCGTGACTAGAGTTTTTTAGCCTTATTCAACTAAAAATAAATCAACTTTTTTCATAAATTATTCATAAAATATATATTTTTTAATTAGTATAATTAATT
Source organism: Diplolepis rosae (assembly GCA_030998225.1). Classification (NCBI taxonomy): domain Eukaryota; kingdom Metazoa; phylum Arthropoda; class Insecta; order Hymenoptera; family Diplolepididae; genus Diplolepis; species Diplolepis rosae. The sequence goes on along the minus strand of JAPYXD010000687.1, from coordinate 2,201,627 downwards.
ATTAGAATTATTATTGTTGATATATATAATATAATTATTAATTAACATTTAGTATACATAAAACAAAAAGTTCAAATGTACATTAAAAAATTATATTATTATCAAAAAGTATCTTGTGTAAAAACATTTAAAAGAAGGTTCTTTTATTTTCTGTGTTGTATACTTTCAAAATATGGCTTTTACAATTGCGAATTCCAAATTATTATCGTGACTAAGAAATTTATATGAAATCTAAGTCCTGTGTAGATTTTTTAAATTTTATGTAATACACTTATCAAGATGTTACATTCTACATAAATTTAAGATAATTTATTTTTATTTTTAACCCTCCGTTCGACACCCGGTTCCAGCCAGGCCTTTTTTGTTTTCAATCGTTAATTAAATATATTTCTAATTCAGCTGGCGACTCTTGCTCCCAGGTAGCTTCCTGAAATTTTATTGGCTTTCGATCTATAACAAAATCATGACGAAGAAGTCCTTAGAAAAGGATGTTATAAGGACATTAAAAAAGTACACCTTCGGACCGACACATGGTGCCTGGCTAGACCCCTATACATTTTGTTGAAAACGTATGGAATCCCAAGTAACATTTTTGTAACTCAGCTATATGTGAGAAGGTGGGAGAGGAACAGAAGTATATTCAATTTTTAAATTTTATTCTGCATGCTCCTCCTTCACGCACACATCTGTACAAGCTTTACAAAAAATGTTATTCGGGATATGATATATTTTCATTCTTTTTCCTGGCTCTTTTCTACTATTTCATAGTAATTTTATATCCAGACTATCTTTTATGTTCATTCGGCACACACGCATGTACCATATATATTCATGTACACATAAGTACATTCGTGTGTATTATTACTATAATTTTGTTTTTTTCTCTTTGTTCGCATCAGTTGAATAGTGAACATTGGACGTATAGTAAAATAGCGCGTAAGCAACACATATAAATAAATGTACGCAAACACTGCCATGTATGTAATCGTGTATATTGCTTGTTTCTCTTATATTGCGCTTTGTGTATTTCGAATTTTGAGTGTTAAATGACGATTGAGTGTTGAATGACAAGTTAGTGCCAATAAAAATATTTTTTATAGCGCCTCTTTTGGGAATCCAATTTTCGGTACCTGCGAAGCGGGTTGAAACTGCATTTTTCAACCCTAGGGGCGAAACTTTAAAGGTAGGGTTGCAAACCTCAGTTTCGACCCGCTCTACAGGCGCTGAAAAACTCGTTTCTTCTGTTCGAAATGTTCAAATCCAGTGTGTCAACAACATCCAAAAATCGGATATACTTGTTTTAGTTGCGTTGCATTCTTGAGAACCGGTAAGAGAGTTCGTATCATATCATATCATATCATAAAATTCATTGTGATCCCTTTTTTTTCTTTAAACAGCATTAAAATAACTCAAAATAAAATACAAAAATAAACGAAAAAAAATATGTTTATACAGGAAATTGAAAGAATATAAAATCAAACTAGATTTAAATTTTTTAAAGGGCAAGTGATTATGAGGTCACCTGGATTGAAGCTTACATCTTCATACTCACTTCGTCTTGCTTATGGTGTAAAAACCATATAAATAGGCTTCAATTTTCTTTAGAGTTCAGTTCGACTTGGGCTCTCGTCCCATGTTTAAATCCAGTGTAAAATTGAGTCAACCTTTTTGAGAGAATATTTTGTGAGTGAAGTAACTCCCACGATTTCGAAAGGCATCACTTTGTATTTTCATCAGACCAATAAAATTTACAAGTAGGTCAAGATTTTCTAATTTCTTTAAAACAACCCTAACAAAGTTTATTCCTTTAAAATTTTATTTTCAAGTTAAGGTAACTGAAAACTCTTCCAAGTCTTTATTCAATTAAATTGAATTAAGTGCTAAGCATTCCGATATTGCTTTGTACTGATTCAATCAACATACATTTTTATCAAACATGTCTTCAATTCATTTGAATCAAATTAAGTGCCAAGCATTTCAATATTGCTTTGTACTGATTCAATCAAACATACATTATATATCAACATATCTTCAATGCATTTAAATTGAATTAGGTGCTAAGCGTTCCAATATTGCTTTGCACTGATTCAATCAAATAAAACATTTTAATGTCAATATTTCTTTATTCAATTATACTGAATTTAGTACTGAGCATTCCAATATTACTTTGTACTGATTCAGTCAAATAAAACATGTTAATATAGTACATTTCATGTATTTATTTACACTGAATTTAAGTGCTAACCATTCCAATATGGGTTTGCACTGATTCAATCAAATAAAACATTTTATATCAATTATTTCTTTATTACCCTTCTATATCGAATCTAGTGCTAAGCATTCCAATATTGCTTTGAACTGATACAAGCGTATAATACATTTTAATACCGAACATTTCATCTATTTCTTCATACTGAATTTAGTGCTTTGCACTAATTAAGTCCAATTGAATTCAGTTTATAATCAACTTCTTTGTTTATCCAAATGTACTGGATTTAGTGCCAAGCATTTCAATAGAGCTTTGCATCGATTTCATTAAGTCAAATGCTTTAGCAGGGCATTTGGGACCGGTGATAAATTTGATTAATAAATTGACTCTTGGTCTTGAGATAAACAATTCACAAATCTACGGATAGCGTTAAAACTATTCTCTCTACTCATTTAATTAGTCGCTTAGCTGAAGGCGAATTTTCTTATGACTAAGGTTGTTGCGGAAACCTCTAATCACGCTAGGTCTTTCCCTAGGTTATAGCGCGCGGACGTTGACCTAAAAGCGAACATCATTTCACATGGTGTACATTTTTGCGTTTTCGGACGTAACAAAGACTTTTGGTGTTTAAATTTTCATGAAATCAATTTAATTTACAAAACTTAAGTGAAAAAGAAAGAATTAAATATAAATGAATTAAGAAAAAATTATAAATCAAGAATTTATTAAACTTATAAAGTATATAAACTGTATAAACAGGATTTGTCATAAAAGTGTTAGATGAGAACAAAAATTTTTTCTCACTAGATTGACTATAGTTTTTATATATTAATAGTAACGAAAGATTCAGATGGAATGGAAATAATATTTCCAATTGCAGTCGCAAGTCATCGACTTTTGGATAGGACTGAAATCGTAAAGAAATTCATTGTCGAAATCAATAATTTCGTACACCTTTCAATGAAAACTTCTTAAAAAGTTGTCGAAATTCTCATTGACCAGTCATATCCAAAGGTCGATGACAATTAAGAGAGTATGGTGGATAAGACTATTAAAAATGAGAATTACTTGTAATTTTGACAGAACGCGTATTATAGCTTACTTGACCTATGGTTCAAATTTTGTGACCCTTCAGAACCTCAAACCCGAGAAATTAATTATTGAAAATAACATGTGATCTTATGGGAAAATGCTGTTTTAGTAGATTATAAAGATATTTAAAAATTATTTAAAAATGGGAAAATTATGAAAAAATTCCAGGTATCTCGGAGTTTTTTCATAATTTTCCCATTTTTAAACAATTCTTAAAAAACAGCATTTTCCCAAAAGATCACATGTTATTTTAAATAATTAATTTCTCGGGTTTGAGGTTCTGAAGGGTCACGAAATTTGAGCCATAGTTCAAGTAAGCTATAATACGCGTTCTGTCAAAATTACAAGTAATTCTCATTTTTAATAGTCTTATCCACCATACTCCCTTACAGAAAGTTTGAACTGCTAATATTTTCCGTGCATGAGCGTTAACTTCAATCTATTAGGATCGAATTAATAACTTCCTACTGTCTAAATACAAAATTTATTATAAGTATATTATGAATAGAATCCACTATTAAGTGGTTCATTACGCTCTAGATAAAACAGTGGCTATTCTGCTATTTTGGATTTAGAGAATACTACAAAAAACTGTAATTGTATTTTGTATGTTTTTAATTGGTTTTGATTATTAAATTTAATAACGCGGAATATCAGTACGCTAAAAATTCAACACGTTTTTTAAATTAAAAATGCGTAAATAGAAATAGCTGGTGGAACGAGTCTTGCGACTCACAGCTTACTCAACTCTCGATTGAAGCGTTAAGTAGAATTAATGGAAATCTCTACTATTTTTGTGACTCAATAAAAGAATGGTTTTTTATAATTATACTAGGCGTAATAATATATATTTTCATAAATCTTTAATGCACGCTTTCATACTTCATCATACACTTTTGAATTTCACTCAACTTTGATTCATTCTTGAACATTTAATACATTAAAAATAATTACAGGGATACTAAATAACTTCTAACTTGTCCATATGTCCCAAATTTGATTGAAAGTTTAGTAAAATTACTTCAACTATTCTTCTCCGTGTGCGTATGGTGTCATAAACGATTAGATTTCTCGTGGTGTTCCATAAACGGATTTTAAATAGGAGATCCAAATTTTTATGTAAAGTTATTTTTCTAATAATAATTATAATAAAGTTTTTGTTCGTTATTGACATACCGCTGTATTAACATTATAAACTGTTATAAAAACAAGGAGAAAAATGGAGGGACAATCTGAATATCTAGAATGTCAGACTGATTATGTTTGACGCTTAACTATAGGACAGCTTTCTAGATGATCAGACTGACCATTTCTAGAGTGGGATAAAAGATAATCGACTTGTTCATCCTGGAGTGTTGACATAAATAAGCGAAAACAAGATGTTCAATTTGACTATGCCAGAGGGTCAATTTAATTATCTTAATAATCAACTTGACCCTCTGCGGATCGTCAAACTAAACATAAGACAAGAATCAAATTGTCTTGATATAAAACATTTTGGCATTTAATACGACCGTCGCTTGCTCCTTTTGATTCTAGGAACTCCGTCGACCAGTGATCCCAGAACGTGGGAGCTGGCGGCCCCCACCATAGACCCCACCAGCTCATGGCTTCTTCCTCGCTCGACTGCCATAGGTTGGTTGAATGAGGAAGACACAATGAGCTTGAGGCATCTATGGTGGGGGCCTCCAGCTCCCACGTTCTGGGATCACTGCCGTCGACGGCTAACATAGCCAGACGGTATTGTTGGTAGCCAGCTAGCGCTTTCCCCTTGCGCGCCTTCTTCCTTCTCCTTGTCTTCTTCGTTCGCTCGAGCGCACTCTACTTCTTTACCTATCTCCTTCTTTCGCTTTTCCTCTTTTCATTTCTAATTGAAAGCCCCTTTATTATAATCATTCTTCAAATCCCTTCGTTTTTAAATAAGCTGCAAATTATTTAGAGACGTGAAAATTGAAGATTGAGATCCAACAATACCTAGGCTTGTATTTTTAATTTCAGGTTCATTAATTTTTACAAAATTAAATTTTAATATTTTTATTTTTAAAACTAAAAATTTATCTGCTTTCGCCTTGGGACTCCTTTGAAAAGTTCATTAGAATATATCATAGTTCACTTTTATATATATTATATATATATATATATATATATACACTACCGTCGGAAATTGTGCGCACTGTGCTTGTCATCGCTATCAAAAATCACTGCTGACTTTGAACCACGATATCTCGATTAAAAAAAAGAGATAGGGCATTTTTAAAAATACAGTTGGAAAGCTTATGAAATTCCACGTCTATAGATTCTCAATAAATATTTTTTTGACTTTCTGAAAATAATACAGCAAGTGAGGAGTTAAAAAAAAAAATTTAAGATTTTTTCAAATTCTCTACCTCAACTTCAACTTTTTGCATGACCTAGGAAAAATATTTTCAAAATCTGAAAATTATACAACATGAAGTCTAAAATCTTATCTTTAATTGAAGCCAAGAAAACTTGAAAAATATTCATGGGTACCCGAGATTCGATTAAAAATGTTCAATCGTATCTGAGTTGAATTTTAATCGACGATCACGGTTCTCGGCGGGTTTGTTGCTCCCCCCCTTAGTTGAGGCAGGACCGAATAGGCCACGCACAAAGGTGGCGCTTACGTGGAGCCCTCTTATATTATATGTATTTTTGATTCTTTTCATTAGTAATTTTTATTTCTAATTATTCTAAATTTGAAAAAATATTTATTGTTATTTGTGATTATTAAAAATTATTTAAATCCAATATTATCCCAATATTAACGAATAGAACAATGATATGTAAACATTTTTTATTTCTTAAAATTCTTATAAACTAGAACATTAATAAAAATTTTAATAGTCATTGTAAATATCAACTTAGAATGAAAGGAAAAGAAATAAAGGAAACACGTTCTTGGTTCAAAGAACATATAAGAGAGCTCCACTTAACCGCCACCTTCGTGCGTGGCCTATTCGGTCCTGCCTCAACGAAGAAGGTGAGCATCAAACCGGCCGAGAATCGTGATCGTCGATTAAAATTCAACTCAGATACGATTGAACATTTTTAATTGAATCTCGGGTACCCATGAATATTTTTCAAGTTTTCTTTGCTTGAATTAAAGATAAGATTTTAGACTTTATGTTGTATAATTTTCAGATTTTGAAAATATTTTTCCTAGGTCATGCAGAAAGTTGAAGTTGAGGTAGAGAATTTGAAAAAATCTTAAATTTTTTTTTTAACTCCTCACTTGCTGTATTATTTTCAGAAAGTCAAAAAAATATTTATTGAGAATCTATAGACGTGGAATTTTATAAGCTTTTCAACTGCATTTTTAAAAATGCTCTATCTCTTTTTTTCATCGAGATATCATGGTACAAAGTCAGCAGTGATTTTTGATAGCGATGACAAGCACCGTGCGCACAATTTACGACGGTAGTATATATATATATATATATATATATATATATATATATATATGTATATATATTTTTTACTCAATTAAATTAATATATATATTTTACTTAAATAATTTTATTTGAATTACAAATATTTTGAATAGAATTCGTAGAATTCTATTAAGCTGGATTTAACCAGTAAAGACTCCCCGCCTCGGGTTTCGAGCAACGGGCATTGGTCGTTACTATGACGACGTTGACACGTCTGGCCAATCAGATGCCTCAACTCGAAACTCGAGGAGGAGGAAATCGAGCCGAGATAGGAGATCGTCGACAAAGGAGTTAGTCGATCCTTGATCGAGACCTTGGACAGCAAAATTGATTTTACGACTTCTGCTATAGATAAAAGTTTGAGTTCTTCTCTAACCCAGTGGTTTTTTTTACTTTTGAGCTTCTTCCTCCTACTAGCACGAGTGACGAGAACAGCGTTCCTGCGGAACCCGGACATCTCCAGCCTCTCATCAAGATCCTTCCCGATTCCTGAGCCTGGTCCAGTTGCCGCCTCTGGGATAGTGCTGCTTCCGATTGGTAGTGTGTTGTGTTGCGTCGCGTAGTGCAGTGCGTGGATTTTCGGTCGAACTCGTGATCCGTACTAAACGGGTGTCAAGAGATCAGCGGGTAAGTCGACGGATGTCGGACATTCTAGGGCCGTAACCGTCGATTTGCGTTGCCCTCACGGTCGATTGAGCGTGGGCCCTGCTGGACCATGACCATCGATTTAGCATTCGTTCACCGCGCTCCTTCCCCCAACGCGCTTCGAATTCCTAGCGAGTCGATGGGCGTCGGACTCTGTGAGGCCACGACCGTCGATTCAGCGCTTGGATCCTGCACTACGCGCCGAAGTGATTCCCGGTTTCCTTGAGCGAGTATAATTCAATGAGTGCATCACTCGTTAACGTCTCAGATCGCCGCTTTAAACGACCAAACCTTGAACGCCGTGCGCGTGAAGAACGCAGGTTCCAAGCGGAATTAGCCGCCCGTTCCGCGCCAGCTTTGGCCGTCCGGATCGTCGTTGCCACCCCGGAGGCCCCGAAACGGGGAAAACGCCGCGGAAAACCCCAGAAGCGCCTGAGTAAAAAGCGTAGGGAGACGAAACGGGGCTGGGCTGCCGCCCAGGCACCCCCGCGTGACGTGATCGGTCATCCCTCGCCCCCATCCGCGTCAAGCAGCGCCGGTTGTTTCAAACTTCCGCCTTTAGCTCCACCTGAGGTCCCTTCCTGGACCTCGACTATTTCGGCCCTAAACCAGCCACCTATAAAAGAACTGCCTACAGCCGTCGAACTTTTTCACCGTCAATTGCTAAGACCCCCTGACGGGGATGTAATTCTTATTCCGGTCAACGAATCACCCGAAAAATTCTCGCCACCCCCACGGAAGTTCCTACAAAAGGTCAAACGCGCGCTCTTCCCTCTCAATCCTGGCCCTTCCTTGGCTGCGTCATCCAATTCGGAAGCCGACTTAGCACCGCTGTAATTGAATAAATTTTTTTCGGTGAAAGTCTGTACAAATTCTGCCTTGTAAAATCTATTACGGAGATTCTGATAAGCTCTGCCTTCTATAGAAAATTTGCATAAAATGTGCACAAATTCTGCCGTCTGAAAAATGTTATGGAAGTTTTGAATGAAATTCTACTATCTGCAGAAATTTTTCGAAAATTCTGCACCAATCCTACCTTACGCAGAAATTTTACGCAGATTCTGCAGTCTGCACCCTGCGCAATTTTTATGCCTCTTTTTTTTTAAGAAAAAAAAAAATAATTCAGAAAAAAACTGACTTGTTATAAGTCAGTTATTTTGCGTCTAGATATGTTCAAAATAGCTAAACTAATCAGTCATATTTAACCAAGATATCTGATTGCATAGAAAAAAGTCAGTCACTGATTCCAAATAGTCAAACTTATAACTGGTTCTCATCCAGAGAATATTGAAAGCAAATTGAAAAATCAAAAACTCCCGAAGAAATCATTAAAGATAAATTCTGCATTTTTCATTGACTACTACCCTTCTGGAGAAGTTGATGTAAAAGAGGACTATTTTTCCGCCCTGTATTTTATCAAATTAAACAATCATGTACGATTGACGACTTCAAAGTTTCTAAAAAATACGTCGGTGTTGCAGATTTAAAAGTAAGAGATGTCGAAAATCTGTACAAATTCATCAGCCCCAAATCGGAGGAATTTTTCGTACAACATTTCAAGCAAGTTGGAAAAAAGATAAATTTTACAGACGAATAAATGTTTTATATCATGAAACAAAACTTTTTACACGCAGCAATAAACGTAAAATTATCTGTGTGAAATTGAACGTGAAATTATATACCTCGGTTTTTTAAAAAAAATTTCATAATTTATTGATTTATTTTATTATTTTATTTATTTTTAGCAACCTTTTAACCGACTAAAATTGTTTTAATTGATTCTACTTTTTCAGAAAAATTGCTCGTCATCGCGAAGAACAACTTTTCATATTCAGTTTTTTTGTAACATGAAATTTTTCATACTCTTTTGTTCTCGGAGTATCGAAAAACACGGTTTTTCAATTGGATTCAAATTTTGGTTTTTGAATTGTTTTTGGTGTCGCAGGCATCGCTGAAGATCCCTGTGTAAAATGAATTTTTATTTTTGAATTTTTTTTCCTTGAAAGTCCGCGAAATTATTGTCCTAGTGAATCTCTTTTAATTCCCCTAAGAGAACGTCCCTACTACGACGGGTTTTCAGTATACAGAGGCTCGAATTTTCAACCTTTTACCGCGCACGCTGATACTCAATTAACCATAACATCTACAAAAGTTATCCAAATTAATTTTTTTATGGAGGTCTTGGAAACGCTTTTTCATCAGCTTTACGCTGAGAGAAATGCTTTTGGATTAAAAAAATTATTTGTGCTTCATTTTTTAATTTTAAACATATTTTTTAGTTTTTCTCCAAGTGCGGTCGTTAATTTTCTTCCCAAATTATGTTTAAAAAAGAGTTTGACTTTTTCCCTTTAAAATGAGACATTGTAGAAAGTGGGGCGAAAGAAATTGGTGGCGATATATAACACTTCTTGCGCGTGATTTCTGCGTCGCAGTGCAGCTAGGCGCCACGATCACGACGTACCGTCCATTGGGAACTTATTTAATTGTACTTTGTTTGATTTGTTCGTAGAACTGTTATTTTTAGCTGGTACGAAATTAAAAATAAAAATTAATTTGTAATTCGGGGTGATTTTTTAGTGTGAGTCCCCTCGCCTCTCACATCGAAAATTGAGTCAAATAATTTGCTTATTACAGTGTATGTGCACTTCTCTTTCTTCTTTGCCTCACAGTTTTTTTCGGGAAAACATCACATTCTAATGATGACGAATATTTTCTCAACATGAGAGTTAATTCAGCAGAGGGAACGAAAGAGGGATATTTTTATGTACCAGGCACTGTGCTGGCTGATGCAAATCTACTCTTAAGTTCTTGAGCTGTGATGGCGTGATTTTCTTTGGGACTAAAGAATACTAAAGTTTCAACTAAATTTTTCTTTGCTCATTGGTACAAGGCATCAGCAGTCAAAATCGGATCTTTAGATGATGCTTGTAGGCTAGCACGCGATGCGAGTCTTTTAAAATTTCCCCCAATACCATCACAAAGGCCTTTTCCGTGCGCTGTTGCATGGAAATGCCACTCGGCTGGAATACCAAAATCCATTTCATGGTGGAGCAATTTGATGAAGTTATATTTAGTTTTAAAGTGCTGGGCGACTCCATCTGTAAAATAAATCATTTTTCTGGGTTGAAAATTTTCTTTCAAATAGTGTGTAATAATTTTTTGAAATTAGTACACAGCAATTGTGTCATGAGTCAAACAGTCTGATAACATAGCAAGACTGCGGTGCTCTAGAATGTTGTCCTCTTTATAATAAATTACCACTGTAAAAATGGTAGTTTGATCATTGTTCCAATGAAATGACTGAGCTGCATTCTGGACTACAAAGGCATATTTTTCAGCGAAATCACAAAGGATAAGAAATAAATAAACATAAAAGTGGATTTTACTTGGCCAATAAATAATAAAAAATACTATCCGTGAAATAATATGTAACGATAATAATTATTTGGATGAAAAATACAGTTTGTAGTCGATTATTTGTAGTCGACTAGAAACCATACATTCTGAAATTGAAGCATGGGCGCACGCGAGGCAGAAGCCGCGCGCAAGAAGTGTTATATATCTCCACCAATTTCTTTCGCTCCATTTTCGACCATGGCTCATTTTAAAGGGGAAAATCAAGCTTTTTTTCAAACATAATTTTGGAAAGAAAATTAACGGCCGCACTTGGAGAAAAACTCAAAAATATGTTCAAAATTAAAAAATGAAGCTCAAATAATTTTTTTAATCCAAAACCATTGCTCTCAGCGTAAAGATGATGAAAAAACGTTTCCAAGACCTCCATAAAAAATTAATTTGCATAACTTTTGTAAAGGGTTTTCCAATAGGGACATAACAATTTTATCTATGAATAAAACCCAGAAATATTTGAGATATTGAGTTCAAATTTATTGTGGGTGTAGTGCAAGCATTACATTTTATAAGTGAAATTCGATATCGGTCATATGACCACCACGAGCCCGTTTACAGCGATTGATTCTTTTGACCCAATTTTCCACCACTGGCACACATTTCGACCGGAACGTTGGCAATCTCGCGTTGGATGTTGTCTTTGAGGTCGTCTAAAGTTGCTGGCTTGTTGACCATTTCTCGAGATAACACGTTCACCGAATTTGCCTTTCAATAAATCGATTGTGACGCATGCTGTGTGGCTAATGGCACCGTCTTTTTGAAACCACATATCGTTGATGTCAAGTTCATCCAATTCTGGCCACAAATAATCTCCTAACATAGCACGATAGCACTCTCCATTGACGGTAACATGACGGTCGTTTTCATCCACGAAAAAATACGGCCCAATCACACCTCCGGCATGAAAACCGCACCAAACAGACACTTTTTGCAGATGCTACGGTGTCTCAAGAAGAATATTTGGGTTTTTTGCTGACCAATAACGCATACTTTGCTTATTAACAAAGCTATTGAGCCAGAAATGAGCTTCATCGCTGAATATGATTTTTCGATGAAATTCTTCATTTTCTTCAAGCTTTGCCAGAGCGCAATTGTAGAAGTTTCGGCGTTTCAAATGATCAAGTGGCTTTAGTTCTTGAGTCAATTTAATCTTAAAAGCATGTATGCCAAGATCTTTTCGCATAATACGCAAGTGTCGTTTGAGCGATGCCCAATTCTTGAGAACGACGTGGAATCGACTGATTTGGCTCATTTTGAATCGATGCACTTACGGCTACGATTATTTCTTCGCTTCGAGCAATACGACATTTTTTTGGCACTGGATGTCTAATAGTGTAAATTTGGTCTCGAATTTATCCACTATAGCACGCACAGCCTGTCGGGTGGGACGATTATTACGGACGAAAATTGGAGTAAGCGCTCTTAAAGTTGCGACCACCGACTAAGAATTTCGGTAGTAATTTTTAATAATTTCCAAACATTGCTGGTTCATGAACTTTACCATGATGAAAATGTTGACTTTAACTAACGTTTTGACATTGACAGTTCATTAAAAAAGTTTAAGGGTGTGTTCATATGAAGATATGAAATTGTTATGCCCCTATTGGAAAACCCTTTAGAAGTTATGGTTAATTGAGTATCAGCGTGCGCGGTAAAAGGTTGAAAATTCGAACGCCTGTATACTGACAACCCGTCGTAATAGAGACATTTTCTTAGAGGAATTAAAAGAGGTTCACTAGGACAATAATTTCGCGGACTTTCAAGGAAATCGGATACAAAAAGTTTTTAGGCGGGTACACTTGACGAATTTTGCCCCATATATTCTGATCCCTGTCCCCGTTTTGTTTACAGAAAACCTGAACAAATTGTACTTTCTACAGACATTTTTGGGAAATTCTGCACAAATTCCGATTTGAAAAGAAATCTTCGGAAATTCCAAGAAACTTCTATGATACCTTTTGCAGACATTTTACGAAAATTCTGCATAGATTTTGCCTTTTGTCCATTTTTCCGCAGAAATTCTGTAGAGCGCGAACTACGAAAACCTTCACAATTTCCGCACTTTTTACATTCTCATCATATGAGATAAACTATCGTGCCCTATTCGCACTTCGGATAAGTCACCTGTCTTTTATAGAATTCTTAAAAATAATATTCAAATGCTATTATTTTAGACGGTGTTTATGAAAATTGTTTTTTCAATGCGATATACATAATAGATACACGTAAACCAAATCAGAAAAGGAGACCTTAATGAGTTTCATTTCAAATTCATAAAAGTGACAGGTGACTTATCCGAACTGCAGATATGGCTACTTTTATTTACACGGCAGTATAGACTTGCATTCTGATGCATTAGATGCAACATTCAGTTGTGTATGATTTTATCTCCTGCTATTTTAAAACATATTCTATGGGTTTTTTTTCACATAACTTACGTTTTTTACATACGTTTAAGGTCGATTTTTCAACCAAAGATTTATGATTGATTTGCTACAAAGAATGTTAGAAGACCATTTTAGACGCTCAGTACCGATAGTGAGGTCAAATAATAGTGGTTCTTTTTAGTAAGAGAACGTTTGTCATTAGGCAGGAATTCATATGATCAGTTTTTGAAAATATTTTCAGAACTATGTACATTTATAATCTTTGAAAAAGTATCAAAATTTAGGTATAATACATATTTAAGTTTAAATAAGATTAAATAAATACGACTAAATTGATTTTGATGGTAATTTTACTATCTGAGAAAAAACACAAATTATTTATCATTTACATATTTTTCATCATCTTATGGACAAACGTGGTGAAAATCAGGATCAGGAAACAGAAGAAATCCTATAATTTAAAAAATTTCACTAGCCAATGATTTAAAGTAAACGGTCACTACTGTTTTTTTGAAATTTTGTCTTCAAACATTTCCTGAAATATGTCCATTGTATGAAATTCTTGGTACGTTTTAAAAGTAGCTAATTGAACTACTTAAAATTGTCAAAATATAAAACACTCACCAAATTTGCAGGTCTTCACGTACTCCTTAAATAAAAGTGATTCATGGAGACACCACTTTTGCGCGATATCTAAAACTGAAAAAATATACTAATTACATAAACTACACAGGATCACAAAAAATGATTATGTTTCGAGAATAAATATGAATGGGTGTATTATATAAGCTTTTAAATGCTGAATTCGAATCTCGAAGTCAAATCTTTCTATCGCATCAGATTTTTGAGTAAATTGAAGTAAAAGTTCATAAAAACGCGTTTACTCAAAACATTAAATGAGACGAACCTGACGTGTTATGATGATTTTTTTCTTCGAATATTTTAGGACTACACTTGAAAAATTTCAATACTGAAAAAAAAATCCAATAGGGATTCAAATATTTCTTGTAAATTATTGAAATAATTCGATAGAAGATTATTTTTTCAATTTATTATTGAAAAATTTCATCACCTATTTATTGGAAAATTACGATTTTTTTAACAGTGTATTTAATAGCGAAAATCAGAAAACAATTTCAAGATCGTGTTAAACAAGATTACGAAAAGTGTTTCGATATATCTCCAAAAATCCGAAATAACTCTAGGAGTTTAAAAACTGTATGTTCTTGCTGTGTTTCATGGTTTCCTCGTTAGAAAAATGGAAACGAAAAAGTTAGGCAGTTCTATCCTTTTACGAAATTGCGAAAACTTAAAAATCATAAAGCCGATTACTACTACTGTTTATGCGTAATTACAGGACACTATGCAAGAAGTAAAAAGAGTATTAGTCATTTTGGACCACAATAAATGTCCTTTCCTGTTCGTGCAGATAAAATTATCGATGAAATCCGAGTCGAGGTTTCGCGTCAGCTTTTCCGTTCTATACGACGTAAATTCCGCTTTTTTGACGCTTCCTATACTAGCCTCTACTGTTTTGCTTCTGTTGATCTTTAAGAAATATCTCTGTAAAGTGTTTTCTTTCTTCAACTCCTTTTATTTTACGCTCATTTTCCAAAAGGTTACAAAAATATTTACTTCCACTTAAAGGAATAGGTATGCTTATATTCATAATTAATAAATACAATACTTACAAGCGGAAGAATATCAATTTAAGATCAACCCTTTTTAAACTCACACCGCTACCAAAATTTGAATTGTAAGCAGAAAACAGGATTCGAACTTCGACTTGGGAAGTCACGTTTTTAAGGGCATCTGATACTTTAGGAAAGTAGTAAGTTCATGTGAATAATTCGGTCCAGTTTCTACATATTTGTGTCCAAAATACATAAATTTTTGTTTTTAAAATTTAAGAAATGGTAGAGAAGATGAAAACGGACGTAAATAGACTATTTTTGGTTTTGATAATGGAAAAAAAAATTCCAAAATAATTTGTGAAATTGAACCTTTCTTCATTTTCGAAACCAAATGTAGTCTATCGACTTCCGTTTTTAACTTCTTTACAATTTCCCAAATTTTGAAAACAAATTTTATGTACTTTGGACATAAGCATGTAGAAACCTAAAGTCAATAAAATTTTCTAATTTTGGAAATATCACATTTCTTTCATGATGATTGTCGTATCGATAACAATATACAAAATAAAGTGATGGTGAAAGATAAAGAATGCGATCATGAATCTTCAATTTACTGTCGTGATTTTGAGTATGCAGAAACTATTAGTAAGTTTAGTAAAAAAACTGAATAACCTTGTTCAAGACCCAGGATTTCCGAAATAATCTTCAAAACATTTTATATTATAAGTTGATCGATCCATCGAATGTGCTGTTACACCCATCGCACATTAAACTCACAAGGAAGGTAACTTACATAGGTGTTCAGCGCCGATTCGATTTATTTTTAAATATGGGAAAGTAGACCAAAAACTAAGCCATACGTATTTTTTTTATCTGCGGACATGGACATCTAGGGGGTGAAACTGTTCTCCAAAGATAGGGTAGTTAGGAGATGATTTTGCTCTCTCAGATAGAACAATAGTAATATCGTTTCATGAAACCGATTGAAAAAGTTTCCTCCTAATCAGGGATGAAAAACACTATGTCCTCAATTTCAGAAAAAAATTCCATGGGGGTAAACCACCCCCAATTATGAATAAAATTGTAAAAATAATGCTTAAAATAAGGAAAAAAATCTGAAAAAATATATGTTGCACATTGTCAGAAAACTCAATTTACATGTATTTGGATTTTTTTGAAAAGTCAAAATTGACTGCGCAATTACTCCTAAATGTATTTTATATCACTTGTGTAATAAAATACAACTTTCATTGTCTAAACTAACTGTAAATATTGTAGACAGCAAAAGAAGTAAAATGAAAATTGTAGACCTGCTCAAAACAAAAAACCGTCTGAGGGTAAATCACCCTCAAATATAAATAAAAGTAAACAAAAATAGAAAAAGTAAGGGTAAATTAAGGCAAAAAAAAACGGGAAGAAATATGAGTTGTACTAGAGTACAAAGAAGAACTGGACGTCTACGTTGTTACTGGGGTACTTACCCTTAAATGTATGGCATCTCATTAATCATCGTAATAATGGATTTTTCTTAAAACATTATTCCAAGTGCATGGAAGTTTGTTTATATGATTACAAGTGGAAGTGAGACGTAAAAAGTTGGTGATAAGCTCATTGTCAGAACTTTTCATGAATCCTGTTGATATTGAACGGTGAAATAACGTATTGATAGTGACATAAGTCACACTTGTTAATTTATTCCATGAGTACTGCATCTTGTTGTTACCATTATTGTCAGGTTTCTAAAAGGTTTAACTAGCGTTTAAAAGTATCCAGCTCTACATACATTTTTATATTTATATGTAATCAAGTGTGCCATTCAAAAACGACTCGTGAATGCGTGAGACTAATTTTCTATAATTTTCTTTTACAAAACTTATATCACTTTAAAACTTGTTTGAAGGACATATATTTTCCAAATGTGGGGCCAACCAGTATGTTACTCATTGACCCATGGAGTGGTCATTGCTCTGCTGCTGTAGTAGAAGCAACACCACCTAACAAAAACATTAATCTTAAGATAATACCAACAGCGACGACCGGGAAAATTCAACCACTAGATGTATTCGGTTTTCGAATCTTTTTTCCTCAATTTATCTTTACTTGTTCCATTTTTGTTTAATTTTATTTATATTTGAGGGTGGTTTATCCTCGGGCGGTTTTTTGGCATTTTTCAAACAATTTTATTTATATTTAGGGTGGTTTACCCACATGAAATTTTTTTCTGAAATTCAGGACAGTGTTTTTCATCTCTCATTAGGAGGAAACTTTTTCAACTGGTTCCATGAAACGATCTTACATTGTTCTATATGAGAGAGCAAAATCATCTCCTAACTACACTATCTTTGGAGAACAGTTCCACCCCCTAGAAGTCCATGTCCGCAGATAAAAAAATCTGCCCGCTTCGCGGGCACATTCTCATCGCGCGCTTCGCGCGCAGCTCGCAAGTTTGAGCGCGCCTAGGGAGCGCGATTCGATCGTCACGCTTTGCGCTCCGTAATACTCGATCGTCGCGCTGCGATTTGATACTGAAGCTCAAACCAATTTTATAATAATATTAAAGATTATGTGAATTACACATTTTCTCAAAGTCACTCTATTTCTTTTTGAATTTAAGTGAAACAGGAGATTCAATTTACTTAAGGCTCTATCAGCCTTAAGGAACACATTCTCATCATAACGCTCGCGCTTCGCGCTCAATTTTCCATATAAACGTTTTTTTTGTATCTCACATATTTTGTCTAAAAAATGGAATTTTTGAATTTTACACGTATTTTTTGGAATTGAAACGTAAAATATATGTTTTATCAGAAACTGCGTCAGACAAAATTCGTAGTACCTTTTTGAAACGAACAACTTTGTATTCTTACGTTTTTTTCTTATTTTACATATTATTGTTAAAAAATTGAATTTTGGATTTTCAATAGTTTTTTTTTAATTAAAAAGAAAAATATGCATCTTATGAAAAAATGTTACAATTAAAATTTGTAGGTCTTTATGTAGAAAATAATATTGTATCATAACGTTTTTTCGTATCTCGTATAATTTAACTGGAAAATGGAATTTTGATATTGACTTTCTTTGAATTTGAATATGCTGTAACATTTCTAATTTTGATTTTATCAAAAAATGTTATCAGGATAATTTGTAGAGATTTATGAGTATTATCAAAAACCAGTATTGAAATTTTTGATTTTTAAAAAAAATTATTTTCAAAAACACAAACACAGACACTTTCATAAAAACCATTTTTTCTGACTCAGGGGGTCTCAAAACGTAAAGATTTTATGAAAATTTCGAAAGTCATTTTTCACATAAAACCAATACCTTCTCATCCATGATGAGAATGTAAAAAATACGTATGGCTTAGTTTTTGGTCTACTTTACCATATTTAAGAACAAATCGAATAGGCACCGGACACCTAAGTTACCTTCCTTGTCAGTCTAATGAAACAATTATTAAAAGCTATGAAAAAAAACGAAAGTCAGTTTTAATAAATATATAAATTCACTTTTTACATTCCCACATTGACTACTTCCCTAAAAATCTTAGTAATTTTAGCGGAGAGTAAGGTGAAAGGTTTTACCAGGATATCAAAAACATGCGAAAACACTATCAAGGTGTTAAGGATGAACAGAAGATATGTCAGATTACTGCTAGTGTTTAAAGACGGACAGAAATTAACTAATATTTTTATCAACAAAATACATAAGGGAATCATCTAAATTTCCAATGTTCGATGCAAAAATGATTTATGTTTCAATGACACAGTAGTATCAAGAACTATGGAATCTACATTGCGATAAACTTTTGCTTTTACTCAATAACTGTACACCCAAGTTGGATAATAGGGGAACTGAGTTTAGGAGCTTCCTACAATTAGTTTAGCAATGGTGCGGTGCAAGAGGTCAAAATATTGTTGATGTTAACAACTTGAAGTCGTTAAGTGCCGTAAGAAGAAGAGGGGGAATGCCACTACATCGTTTTCGCTTTAACTCTATTAAGGTTATACGGGACGAAATGAGTGAACAAAAGTAGAAAAACCGCTCATCATTTATAAAAAAGTATGAAATTTTAAGAGAAATTAAAGAAGGTACGTCGAAAAAATATATTTTTCAGAAATATAATCTGAATCCACTATACGGAAATAGTTCTTACGGTCCTGACTGTATGCATCTAAGGATTACCTGAGTTTAGAGAGGCAACACCTGAAATTATCCCTATAATGCGACTCGAGTGTATTTGTTATTAACAAAATACACGAATAGCAGCCCTATATGTGCAGTTTTTTTTAAATGAAAATGAGTTTTTGGCAAACACATACTGTGAATCATTAAAGGCTGTTTTAAGGGTCTCAAATATTCATTAGAAATTTGTTATAAATTGTTATTTTTAATTTTTATAAAGAATTAATTCTTTGTTAGCTTTTCATTGATACGCGACTAGTGGTCCTCCGATAATGTAGGCAGTGACAAAAATTGCAAACTATATAATTAATTTGAAAAAATAAAACTTTGGAATTTTTTACTTTGCACATTTTATTTATCAACACAGCAATTTGTTTATTTTTAAAATTAAAATTCGTATCCCATACGTTTGTTGGGAATTTGATGCAGAGAATTTCGTAATTACATTTGTATTAACAAAGTTTTTGCCTGCTTTCTTTTCTATTCAAACTCAAATATTCTTTTTAATCAAGTAACGAAAATGAAAATTTGTAAATATTAAAGGTAAAAATTACGCACGCGCATAAACTTCTGTAGGCTCTTCATTACGAGATTCTGCATTCGTGGACTTTCTACAAGCGTTATTTACTATATATGAGACACAGACTAAACATAAATATACGCACGAATCACAAATACAATATGGCAATTCACACTGTACTGCATATTTTCCTGAAGTAGAACAGCAAAATGCTTTGTCCGTGTAGGTTTAGTCCATAGTTTAGTAAAGCGTTAATTGCACAGGCCCACAAAAAAGTGGAATGAACTTTAAATGTGAGTATACTACCCCTATGGATTTTGAGCTGCTGAATCCGAATCCGGTCTCAGAATTTCCCCTGGGCCCCCCAGTTTTTCCCTAGCCTAGGGTAAATGCGTGAAATATTAAAAATTTCAGTATCTATGAAAGCAATTTTGATCTACGCAATATTAAATAAAACGATAATGTTTTCACGTATCCCGAGTTGCTTAGTTCAAATCTCACTGTAGAATTTCCTGGAGTACCTCAGAACCTCTTTCTACTGGACCTAGACATTTTCCTAGTCTAAGGTAAAAAGTGTAGTACGTAGGTTTTACGGTGACTTGATTTCTACATGGAAAAACTGACGAGCATATATCATGTGTTTAAGCATTGTGAGGGACAGAACTAAAATTTGTCATCGTTTCTTTTGTTTTGTATATCACTTTTACTTTCTAGCATAGAAAAGAAAAGTTATAACTGAGAAAAACTACAGTTGTAATGTGGGTCGAACTTATGTATTTTAAAATTGGTAGCATGATTGAATCACACACAGGCTACGAAATATTTTTGACTCTTAATTTAACCTGGGCCTGTGGAAATAAATTTCAGTTTCAGAGAATTACTCCACGTTCATATGCAAATATATCCATATGCAAGTCGATTTTGTGAATTTGGTATCCTCTTGAATCTTGAGCCTGTATCACATATGCAGCCCCATTTCAACGGGCAACCATGATTGGTCTTAACAAACTGCAAAATCCTGCTGCCTTGGCAGATACTGGGACGATGACAACTGCCCCGAAAGGGGATGTGTAGAATGATTCGTACTCAGGTTTGTCAAGGTAACGAAGCCAGCGAAGGCACACTGCCCTGCAGGTAGGCGTTAAGGAGTGAGGATGATGCCGTAGTGTGTCCAACGATGAGTTGAGATGGTCCTCGTCAAAGACGGAAAGCCATCATACTTAGGCCTAGGGAGTGTGGGTTTCACTATCAAATATGGATTTTCAAAAACAAACCAACAAAAACAAATAAAAATCTGGGCATAATCACCAATGCAGCGGGAACGCTAACGCTTTCTGTTATGTTTGCGGTGAATTTGTTACTCAAAAATGTCAAAGAAAGATTACAAATTCAATCAAAAAACTTCACAAAGAACGTTTCTATATTTAAATTGAAAATCAACAGAGTGGTTGGGTACCACAAGCCATATGTGGTATTTGTTATAACCTGTGTTTCACACTCAAGAATCATTGAATGACCTCATTAAAGATTTAGGGTTACCCAAAGATGCTGCTGAACATTTAGCTTCAGATTTGAAAAAAAGAAACTTGCTAATGAAAGAAACTCAATCCACTGTTTATCAAACTATAGAAAAAGCGTTTTTGAGTTTCTTTTCGAGAGAATTTGATTTGGTTTATTGTTCAGATGTTATTGGATTAGTGAATAAACTGAAATCGAATGTTTATAAAGATGAGGAGTGGAGAATTTTCATTGATTCCTCTCAGCGCAGTCTTAAAGCAGTGTTGATCCACAATACCAACAAATTCGCATCGATACCAATAGCACACTCTACCATATTGAAGGAAAGCTATGTGAATATGGAGAAAGTGTTGAGTGTAATTGAGTACTCGGAGCATAACTGGATGATGTGTGGAGATCTCAAAATTGTAACAATACTGTTAGGGCAACAATCAGGATTTACCAAACATCCATGCTTTTTGTGTTTGTGGGAAAGCAGAGATCGCAAGAATCATTACAAAAAACAGCCAAATTGAAGGTAGGAATTTTCGATGATCCTCAAATTCGTAAATTGTTAAATGATGACAAGTTTACTGACAGTATAAATGATAGGGATGATTTAGCTTGGATCAGTTTCAAGGAAGTTGTCGAAAATTTTTTAGGTAACTTTAAAAGCGATAACTATAAGAAAATAGTTAAAAACATGTTGCAAAAATTTCAAGAACAAAGTTGCCTCAAGAACATAAAATAACACTTCCTTCATTCCCATCTCGAATATTTCCCTGAAAATGTTAGTGGTTACAGTGAAGAACACGGAGAACGTTTCCACCAAGATATCAAAGAAATGGGGCGACATTATCAGGGACGATGGGATGAACACATGATGGCAGATTTTTGCTGGTTGTTGAAGAGGGATGTTGCAGGTGGAAGCAAAACAAGAAAGAGGAATCCACTCCGTCAGACGTTTGACGATAAAAGAACAAGGAAAAGACGAAGAAACTAATATCATGGAATTTTTCGTAGGCTAGGGCAATTGTTAGGAGCTGGATAAAAATTCTAATGACAGAAATGAACACGGCAACTCAGAAGACGGAAAAATATCAGCTTTCCCGTACGAAAAAGGCCTGCATAAAACATCGATTTTTGCACAATTTTCTACGTTTTTCCCTAGGCTAGGGAAATTCTGAAGTACTGTGGGACATTATTCACGTCAGATATGAATTCAGGAACTCAAAATACGAAAATATATAAGCTTTCTTGCGCAAAAATAGAACCTTCCAGAAACTGCAAGTTTTTCTCAGCTTAACACTTCTTCACCTAGGATAGTGGAATTCTGAGGTACTCTAGGGAAATTCTACAGTGAGATTCGAACCAAGCGATTCGAGATACGTGAAAGCACTATCGTTTTATTTAATATCGCGTAGATCAAAATTGCTTTCACAGATACTGAAATTTGTAAGATTTCACGCATTTCCCCTAGGCTAGGGGAAAACTGGGGGACCCAGGGGAAATTTTGAGACCGGGTCCGGATTCAGCGGCTTAAAATCCATAGGGGTAGTATACTCACATGTAAAGTTCATTCCACTTTTTTTGTGGGCCTGTGTTATAGGTAGGGGGGTTCGAAGCCGCAGCGATTAAAATAATTTTAGTATCGTTAAAACAAGCAATTATATATGTAATGACTGCTTGTAATAGTGAATTAGTGTGTACTTAAAATTAAATAAAGTATTTATTATTATAATATCAGGTATATATTGTTTTTCCTTTATAAATCAGTCATCATTTTAATTTATTAAACTATCCTATGTATCTGCTAATCTAGAACGAGTTTTCTAACCTTTAAACAACTTTTTTTTTTCCGTTTACTATATTGTAATAAAAGTGTATAATATAATTTTTTTATCTATTATATTCAAGTAAATTGGCACTTGAATCTATTTTCCCATTCAGGTTTTATTTAAGATTATTAAATGAAAAAACTATTATTGAAATGAAATTTTGAAAATTTTGACCCAGTCTTCGCTCTATGGCGCAATTAATGGGGTTAACTGACTTTTTCTAACGTCCCAGTAATCGTGGTCTGTATTTTTCGCATGAATAAGATGCTAAATGAAAATCACACATCATTTTATATAACAGAATTAACGTTATATTGTGGAACAACGATTTTCGTAAAGAGCAAGTGATTGTTTTGCACCACTGAACGCTAAAGCAAAGAGCTATGTATCCTAACCTGAACCTTTAACGATTTTCCTCGCTTTTTTATTCATCCCAAGCGTCTACAAAAATGGTTTTTTTATAACCATTTGCACAAATTTTGTACTTAAATAAAATGATTTTCACAACAAAGACTTTCCAAAGTTTCCTAAAAATCTACTGTTATTGCGTTATTACTGGGTCATCTACTTTAGTTCTACATTTTATTAAATTCAAGTAATCGGTTTCATTCGGATTTTTTTCTTTAATATATTTTAATTAATGTCGAATTTTTATCTAGGGTCAAGTTAAACTCTTAGTAAAACTGGGCTGTACTGAATGATCCCCCAGCTAGCAAGCTGTGAACAGACAGGTGTGATAAAAGCTGCGCTGACGCTAGAATGATTCAAATTTTTCGAGAAATATTTTTGCATGCATGTTTGTTCACTGAAGTTGTTATAAGTTCATGTTCAGATTAGCATCCTTTTAAGCAATCCAACTTCTCATAATTTATTTAAAAAATAAGTCGTATAATTGTTAATAATTCTTAAAAACTTTTTAAATTGGAGTCAGTCAAATGTGACAAATTATTAAATTAAAAAGTTAGTTATAGGGAATCATAAATTTAAATACAATTCCTCGTCTGTAAAGTCTTGCTTTATGATCTTTTTTCCACAGGATTGTTTGAAATTAATCTAAAAATTTAGGGGGTGGTGTTAAAAAATCTATTATAAAAGTATATTCATTTCATTTGAATTTCTAACAACTCTTCTAAAACTCTTTAAAACGCTTCAACTTGTGTACATTTTTAATGAGAAATTTGATTAACTCTTCAATTAGACATTTATATGTAGAATTTATTGCATAAATATAACGAAAAATGGCTCGTCTTGCTAACGAAACTTTAACTTCAAGTTAACGATGTGGCATGCTGAGCCAGTAACCCATAGACGTTGCTTTCAGGGGTAAGAGTAAAAGAGAGACACAGACGGAAGAGAATTAGAAGGGGGAATCTGGGAGCACCACCCTTTCGTATGCAAATTCATGGACACCTGGAGCAAAGGCCGCATGCAAATCAAGCCTGAGGCCATCTGATCGGGGTCCAAGCTTCAGTTCTGACTAAATTTCATGAGACCTTCATGTTTCAACAATCAACACTAGCTTTTTCTTGATTTATTATTTTTCTCTAATCCTTCTAATGTATGTACGCCTTGGAATCAATAAAACAAATGATCACAATATCATAAAACTTTTGTTAATAAGTCTTTTAGGGCCAAGAATTAATCGCACCAAGTGACTAAATTATAAATTAGTTCATTTATGTAAGATAACTTTTGAAATTTGCAAAATATATTTCTGAAAATTTGGGAATCTTAATAAAAGACGTCTGTTAATTGATTTTTAGTAAAAAAATTTACAAAATTTTGTAAACTTATCTATAATTACAGTTAACAGTGAAAATTTCCGCAAAATTTCCTCTTAAATTAAGTTGATAAACTTTTCTATTCTCTTCTCTTGTATTTTGAAAATTTCTATGAAGATATTTTGTAAATTAGAAATGTTATCTTTCAAGAACTTTTACAGGAATTTGGTTACATGGTCTGGTTGTTCTATGGCCTTAATTACGAATTCCAGTTGAAATTCCACATTACTATGTCAAAAAGTAAAAGATTCTGATTGTGAGTTTGTAGCTGTGCTATATAATCTAAAATGCTATTTAGCGTAACATGGGTAGCATCAGTATGACAAAATTAAGTCAAGCGAAAGAAATAATTGCTTATGGATGGTTCCATTGCACATAAACATAGTTTAAGTTATTACCTCAAAACTGGTAACAATTTTTCGCCAATAAATGTGTTTGATACTATATACAGGTTCAATAATTGGGTAATGACTTTTCCTTTTGGTCAATCATTATGATTATTATTTCAATTAATAAATAGAATAAACAAAAAATCAGTCTAGAAGTAGTATTTCAAAGAATAAGAAAGATTTTTTATGTCAACTACTGGCACATTTATATACTTTTAATATATTTTATAAGCTTTTTTCTAGAAATTTCTAGGTTATGTCATTCTTGAGTACACTAATGCATAAAAATTCACAAAACTGTGGTACAAAAACATTCATTGAGTAAATTTGAAGATTTTCTATATTCTCCCATTTTTATCATAATTCTTTGACATGTGAAACAAACGCCCGACCCGCACTGAGAAAAACGGATCATAAAACCTGGATGTTAAAAGTAAGGATAGTATTCGGTAACATAAAATATGATAAAGCGTATGATCTATAATGTTTATCTAATATATAAAGATATTACTAAACATAATCTCCAGATGTTACATTCATATAATCTTCAGAAAATAATTCGTAACATCTGAAGATAATAAACCTACACTGAGAAACTTTTCGTTAGAGTAAATGATAAGATTGAATGAAGGTTTAGTACAATAGTGTTTTAAAATGAGGAAACCCAAGGTTTTATTACATTTATTCATATTATGGCATCGAAATTCAATATAGTCATAACAGTCTTTAAAATGTGTAGAAGAAAAATTAGTATTTTAAATACCAAATATTATGAATCTCCATTCGAAAAATAAAGAGTACTAAAAAATGATATTATGATTACTAAGTTTTCTAAAAATAAATTTAATTAGTCGAACAATGAATATTATAACCTAGAAACCATATTTGAAAAATTCATATTATGATTATGAACTTGCCAGAAACCTTGCGACGAGCAGCAAAAATCGAAACATTCATTCTCGGTTTTTCGTATAATTCGTTTCAGAATGTCGTCCGAGTGCTTCCGACGTTATCCGAATAGCTTCGTAGACTCAAATCCAAGTCTGCCCAACTCAGTAGTGGCTTATAAACGACATTTATTTCGGAATATGGCAAGCGAGAATAGCCGAGAGGCTTTAGGCGTTAGGAATGCGTTTAGTTAATGTAGATGTAGGTAGAGTTAGAGGGTTCGAACCCAAAAGCGAATTCTAAAATTTAATTTCAAGCGTATGCGATTATAAATAGTGTAGCATTGTGTACTTAAATAAGGTATGATAATAATACTTGTGTATGTGTTCCCACTGAAACCTCCCCTCTTCTGAGTGCCAAAGCTCTCCCCTCTATCTTTTTTTTGTTTTGCACGCGTTAAAATCTAGTATGTTTCAGTTTATAATCCAAGATATTATCCGATACTATCTTTTTTTTAACATCTACAGATTATGGTTTTAATAATCTATATCGCTGTCCCATAGTTAATAGTCCAAGATTATATCCGGTAACATATTTTTCATTACCGTTTACAATCCATTTTTCTCAGTGCAGTTTCGTCTACATTAACCTCAAATTCACAAAGCAACACATGGTCACGTGGTAATTATAACCGACAGGGTGGCCAATTCATGTTTTGATCATATGTCAAAAGATTTTATATCAGGGTTGAAAAAATATACACACAAAATAATAATTATTAAAAGAGTTGTGAAATTTAATTTTTTTAAAGATGCTTTATTCTCCAAAATTCAATCTTCGCACAGTTTTCGATAATTATTTCGTGCATGAATGTTTACAGCCCAGCTTCTAAATTTCTCGACTAAGTTTGAGCATTTTTCTGTAAAATTGAATTTTTATTATATTTTATTTTAATACTGTACGAAATTGTAGAATATTTTACCAGACGACGCAAAATAATCTATTTATTCATGCTTCCATGAAAACCCAAAATCGAAAAAAATGACGTAGAGCTGTATACGAGCAGAAAAAAACTTGAAGTTGTATAGGGAACGAACCGGAATTTGAACTGTATATGAAGAGAATAGGAGTTAGAGCACTCTGCAGCGGAGCCGTCAATATCTAAAATACCCGCACAAAATTACAAAATGCACCCACTAACAATTGAAACGAAGAACCACACAATCTTTGAAAAAAGCTATGGTATGATCTTATGCTATTACAACCCAAGTGAATTTCAAGTATAAATCTGCAGCAGTTTTTTAACGGGTCTCAACAAATGTCATTCCAAGAGTTTTAGAATATTTCACCAAATGTATGTATACATGGTAATCTCAACTGGAAATTACATATGCATTGTTTCAAATTTCCATTCAAAATTCACCTGTAACTCTACGTCAAATTTGACGTAGATGTTTTCAAATTTATATTCGAAATATGCTTGCGTCTTTCAGCTAGACCTTTTCACATGAGAAAATTCTAATATGTCCCATATTATGTGTTTGACTTAAGTATCCAGAGTCGAAATTTTGGTCCTACTTTAGTTCTGGATGATTCCATTAGAGCCTCCTTCAGTCCTATTTATCCTTCCAAGTCCCCTTTTGACTCTCATTAGACCTACTTAAGCCCTCTTCAGAACCTATTATAACTCCTACACCTGTATTTGTGAAACCCTTTATAAGACCTCCGAATTCTCCGTGAATTTTATGTATTTAAATAGAAGCTCTTTAATTTCTTTTTGTCTTCTTCAATCAAGCCCTTACAATGTTTAATTCAAAGCAATTTTTAGTCATTAGTCAATTTGTGTGGAACAACCCTTTCTCGGCCCCAAATGCTCGGTCAAAATGGGATGAATTGAATCGTTGGACGTATTCATTTCCATTTCCATGTAACGCAACTGAATTTTCGGCTCATTTTTCATGAATCCACGCATATTTTCAACGTCTTTTTCGTTCACAGCTGATTTTGGCTGACCCGAACGTTCGTCGTCATTTAAGTCTTCCCGACATTCTTTGAATCATTTAAACTAATCGTAGATAGTGGCACTGGATAAAAACTCATCACCATAAACTCCTAGCATAATTTGATTCCCATGAAGTACAATCTTGCAGACGACAGCTGTCAAAACTTGAGCCAGTTTTATTGTTGACGTTTAAAGTTACAGACGATATAAGAGAATAAATATTGATTTTTTTTTAAATGGAAAGAAGTGAATTTGGTGTGATGATTAAGTACTTCTCCTAATGGAGAAAACACCGTGCAGACAAAACAGTGACTTGTTAAATGTTATGGGAAATCTTCTGCATCGAGGAAAATGGTTAAGAAGTGGAATGGAGGATTTAAACGAGGTCGTATGAACACAAATAATGCTTTTGCGCCAATTAGTGACCATTGATGGAACGTAGATTTACTACCGCACACCAAAATCGAAACAACAAGCAAAACATTGGAAAAGACCCGATGGAACTGCACTAAAGCAAGCAAAGACACCAAATTCGTCTGAGAAGGATATGATATGGCTTCTGTTTTTTTGGATTCCAGTGGCATACTCAATACTGCTAATCGATTATTTGAAAGGAGGAAAAACAATCAACAGCAATTATTACTGTCTATTAATGGACCGATTGAAAAAATAAATCACGAGAAAACAGTCTAATTTGTTGAAGAGAAAATGCATCTTTTTGCAAGACAATGCACCACCTCACAAATCGATCAAAACGATGGCGAAAATCAATTAATTACGCTTTGAATTGTTTCCTCGCCTATCTTTTTCTCCAGATCTGACCCCTAGCGAGTTTTATTTTTCACCAAAGTCAAAGAGATGGCTTCAGGGATAGAAATTTTCATCAAATGAAGAGGTCAAATGGGAAACCGTTGCCTATTTTTAAACCCTTGACAAGTCGTATTGCAAGAGAGGCATTGAAATGTTTAAAGATCGGTGAATTAAGTATATCGAGCCAAAAGGAGATTATGCTAAAGAACAAATAGGATTTTTGATAAAAAATTTGATTTTTATTTATCATCCTAAGGACTTATTGAACTCCCTAGTATATACACATTACAATACATACAACTAATAACACAGGCACACGAAAATAAGGTCTTGTCCACCAGACGAGATAAACATTTATATACGTTTTTGGGGTCGCTGAATCCAAATCCGGGGTTGGTTTGACTCAGTCAGGTCGCATTTCGTTCCCAACCTAACAAAAATGATGAAAGTTGAAGCATTCATCAAAATACCCAGAAATCAATGCGATTATATGTCTTCACAATCGCTGAGTCCATATTTAAAGGTCATTTGAATCGGCGACGTCGCATTCCATTCATAACCTTAAAACAAAAAATTAAAACACTGTAAACTGTTCTCGACATAAATTGTTTGTATTCATCGTCCGATACATAGAACTTGTTAATCATTCTTTGAGCATGGATATCAGTCTGCAGTACAAACTCCTGCTGCCTTGACACGAGTACATAGTCCTCGTCAAAATCGGAAAGCTCTCAACTTTAGGCCCACGGAGGTTTTTCTTAACACATATAGCACCTTCAAAAAAAAATTTCCAGTTTCTCTTTCGAAATATACATGCAACAAAAACACTCATGCTCTTTGCTACATATGTAGCAAATACCAAACCCCAACAAATCGAAGAATAATTTCTGCGAAAATTGAAAAAATTTATCAGGAATGTTTTGGACATAAAATAGCGTACAAAAAATGGCTGCCACACAAAATATGTGCAGCTTATTCTAAGATGTTATATCGTTGGAATTCAAGCATACATTTTAAGGACATGAAATATAACAGACCTACGTTGTGGAAAGAGCCATTGCATCAAAAGGATTGTTACTTTTGTATGAATAACGTCACAGGTCTCAACAGAAAGAATAAGCAACGCTTTGTTTATACCAATGTCAAAACAGTACAAAAACCAGAAAGGTCGTGCTGCAATAAGAGAAATTTTGAAAATGAATGTTGTCACAAAGTAAGAAACGATTACGATGAAGTAGACGAATCGAGGAAAATCATTGAATCCGAAGAAAATTATTTCGATGAATATAGTAATGAATCGGAGCATCACGAAAATGACGACGATTGAATCCTAGGTAACCGCGAAAAAAAGGTTGATCTTGTTAGATCTGGTCAGATCAAATTCCCAGATCTAACCAGATTTTGATTTTGTCGAGATCTGACCAGATCTACTTCAGATCTGACCAGATTTACTTTAGATCTGATCAAATCAACTTTAGATCTGATCAGATCTGGTCAGATCTCGACAAAATCAAGATCTGTTCAGATCTGGGAATTTGATCTGACCAGATCTAAGAAGATCAACTTTTTTTCGCGGGATAGAGGCATGGATAAAGTTTTCCAAGTTACGTTGAAGGAGGAACTGAATGACTTGGTAAGAGATCTAAGGCTACCATAACATGGTGCAAAACTTCTTACGGTGTTTATGAAAAATAATAACTACCTAGCAAAATATGTCAAAGTTGATTATTTTCGAAACACAGAAGAAAAATTTAGAAAATACTTTACGAAAATAGACAAAAAGGATCAGGAGTGCAGAATTTTTATTGATTCTTCTAAAAAAAGTTTCAAGAAGGTATTATTTCACAACATGAATAAGTTCACTCCTATACCGATAGCTCATTCAACTGTGCTCAAGGAGACTCACCAAAATCTCGAATTTTTTTTGAAAAAGATCAAGTATTCAGAATTTAATTAGAAAATTTGCTGAAACTTGAAAATTTTAGGTTTCATATTAGGGCAACAATCAGGTTTTACAAAAAAAATCACGTTTTTGTGTTTGTGGGATAGTAGGGATAGAAAAAATCACTATACTCACAAATAATAGCCAATGAGAATTTCATTTAAGCCAGGTTTGCAAAATACTAAGCAAACCGCGATGGTCAATCGAGACAGAGTACTTCTACCTCCTCTCTATATTAAATTGGGTCTCATGAAGCAATTAGTTGAAGCTCTTAAAAGAAAGTCAAATGTTTCCGATACTTACAGCAACAATTTCTGAATCAGAATTCAGAATTTAATCAAAGTTATGAACAAAAATGATAATGCTGTGTAGACGGGTTTCAAACATGTCGTGGAAAACTTTTTCGGTAACCATAAAAGTGAAAACTTCAAGAAAATAGTAGCTGATCTGGTGAAAAACTTTGGAAAGCTTAGTTTACTTTACAATCAATTTGGGGGATTATAGTGAGGAGCAACGAGAAAGATTGCATCAAGATTTTGCTTTACTTCCTGGGTGTTTCCATGAATGTTTCAACATTCATCATTTTTTGAGGTTAGGAATGAAATGCAACCTGACTGAGTCAAACAAACCCTGGATTTGGATTCAGCGATGTCAGAATCACATAGAAAAGTTAATCTCGTCTGGTGGACAAAACCATTTCTTCCGTGTAGCTGTCATTTTTAAAACCTTGTTCTTTTTTTCCACATTTCCTTGGGAATAATAATTTTGAGATGCCTTTCACGCCGAGAGCAAGAAGTGCCTTCTACATTCACTAAAAGACATGAAGTGATATTAGATGACAAGAGAAGACATTTAAAATTAGAAAAAGCACACGTACATCGAAAAGTATGGGGCCAGCTTAAAAACTTCCATATTTTTATAAAAAAAACAAAAGTACTCCTTACAAAACAACTTTTGAAATAAATATTTAATTATTTAAAACAACTGGAATTAAAAATAAGTTTATAAAGAAGAAATTAAAAAGTCACTAACCTGCTATCGGAATACTAAACTCTATCACAAAAATTAATGTGAAACAAGAAACACTGTGTTCCTTATTGAACAAATATTTGGGCCCAAATACACTGTTAAGCATTTTATTAACTTTAACAGACTTTAATATACGAGTGGTAAATTAAAATAAATGTTTTCGTATATTGTAAAAATTAATATACATTCATATTAAATTTAAATACTATTCAATGAAAATATATTCAAATTAATGAATATTACTAAAATATACAGTCTGTTCAACAAGAGCGAGTCCTCGATTTTTCGACAACTTTCAGAGATTTTGAAACGTTTTTTTTTTTTTTTTAAATAAAAGTACTCTCAAAGGACTACGGCGCTACTACCTAATAGATAGTCCAGTCCCCATTGTTGTCCAGAATGTCCTGTCACCTTTTCGGCATCTTTCCACTAATTTTTCAGCGTAGTCCGTTGGTAATTCTTGCCATATCTGCCATTTTCTGTTTTCCAGGCGGTGCAGAGATGGCTTCGATGTTTCGGGTCGTTATCTTCTTGTAAGATCCAATCGGTCGTATCGGCTCCAAACATCTTTGTAGAGACCTTAGAAGACCACGTTCATATATTTGGAGCATTTTCTGAGCATTCAAGTTCTCGGTGAACAGCTCTAAACACCCAAAACCGCGCCGTGAGAAATTGCGCCGTAGTCCTTTGAATGTACTTTCATTAAAAAAAAAAAAGTTGAAAAATCTCTAATATTTTTCGAAAAATCGAGAACTCACTCTTGTTGAACAGACTGTATGCACGAGTGTATTACAATTTGAACAGAAATTTGTATTTTTCAAAATAAAATTATTTTCAATTGAATATACGTTACTGAAAAAACGCCTATTACAGGTACTTGAAGTTTAATACAGAAATTTCTAGCAGTGCACTTTTTAAATGTGAGCGTGTTTGTCCTATCGTAAAATGGTTATCTTGTCATGTGACGTTCGGTAGCCGGCTTCGAGATAGGTTGGTGAGTATTATAATCGTCTAAAAGTTGAAAGACACTTTTTAAACAAATTTTCACCTTTCATATCTCCCTGAAACCAGAAAAAGTTATTTTGCAAAACACGTACAAAAGAAGTACTTTGAGGCCCTGTAGAGCGGTAGTAGCCCTGCAAAAATGAACAGTTCAACCAAAAAGTTCCTACTTCATGATGGCCCTGCTTATACACTAAGCTAATTTTAAGCTTTCTGGATTTCTAAGTCGAGAACCACCTGGTTTTAACTTGGATTTCCAACCGAAGTAATTTCAGTCGCTTGTAAAGTCCTCATTTCATTTCGGTTCTACTGAGACACAAGCTGGCTGTAATCTACCTAGAAACCCATGTTGAGTACCAACTTGTTTTCACTTGGATTTCGAAATCTAGTATTTTCAATCGAGTGCAAAGTCCCTACTTCATCTTGGTCCTACTTGGACACTAACTGATTGTAATCTACCCTGATTTCCAAATTGAGAACCAACATATTTCAGCATGGATTTTAAACCCAGCATTTTCAGTCACGTGCAAAGTCCTTAATCCGTATTGGTTCTTCTTCGACACAAGCTAGCTCTAATCTACTAAGCTATCCAAATTGGGAATCCACAATTTTTCAAATTGGATTTCCAAATGAAGTATTTCTAGTCGAGACCAAAATCCCATTTTCATCTTGGTCTTACTTGGACTAAAGCTGACTGTAATCTACCAGAATTTTCAAGTTCAATTATAAGTATTTTCAAATTGGATTAAAAAACCCAGTATTTTCAGTCACGTAAAATGTGCCTACTCTAACTTGATTCTACTTAGACACAAGCTGGGTACAATTTACTTGGGCACAAGCTGACTGTAATCAACCTAGATTTCCAACTTCAGTTTCAATAGTTTTCAACATGGATTTTTAACCGAAATACAATATTAGGTGTACAACTTTGCTTCCGCCGTTTTTCGATAAATGACTGCAGCGGAAGGTGCTGCTCGAAAAACGCAAATTAAAAAAGTAACACAGTAAGCTTAGACATCTGTTAACACAACGTCAGCACCACATTAGTGAATTTGTGTTTGCATCAGAAATTTACTCTCGATCGAAGATGTCAGTTTTCGAGCCAAATTCTCTTCATTTGCGGGAAGTTTTGAAAATCATTAGAAGTGACTCAACAAGCCATTTTGAAACGCCATAGAGTCACGCGAATGGTTCAGAAGCAAGCAAATTGGGTTACATGTGGATTAAGGCCGAGAGATGTTGAACTGCGTTTCTTTGCTTGTGAACAACTGCTTCAAACACAGATTCGAAAGGCGTTTTTACATCGCATTATGACTGGTGACAAAAAATGGGTCCACTACGATAATCCCAAGCGAGGGAATTCCCAGACATGCCTTCACGTCGATGGCCAGATCGAATATTCACGGTGCCAAGGTTATGCTCTGCAATTGGTGGGACTAGGTCGGTATGGTGTTTTATGAGCTGTTTAAACCGAGTGAAATCATCACAGGGGATCGGTATCGAACGAAATTGATGCGCTTTTGTTGAGCATTGAAGGAGAGACGGCTACAATACTAAGAGAGACATGAAAAAGTTATCCTCCAGCATAAGATTTGTATACTGCTCGTAATCCGGATAGGCAACAAAAATCTCACATGGCTTTTAAGCTATTAGCTGACCGTTTCTGTCGCTTCGGTACAGTGAAACAAACACGAGTCAAACGTCGATCAATTGTTAATGAAAGAAAGGCGGCTGCTATCTTAGCTTTTGCTGCACTAAATCCACATGCGAGTAACAGGCAAATGGAAGAAAAGAGTGGAATTGAATTGAAATGAAGTGCAATGATTTCTTAAAATGTGTCAATTTCTGTAATTGGATTTGTAGAAAAATGTGAATGTGAAGGGGCATAATATGCATTATTGGGCAAATGAGAATCCTCGATGGATGAGGAATGTACCATTTCAACATCCGTAGTCCTTGATTGTTAGTGCGGCATTGTCGGCGATCACGTTATTGGTCCATATTTTTTTGAAGGTCGCTTGACTGGTCAAGTTTTCGCAAACTTTCTACAAAACGTACTGCCTCAATTAATGGAAGACGTACCCTTGCATGTTAGCATGAACATGTGGATGCAACACGACGTTGCGCCAGCCCATTATGCTCTGTGTTCAAGACAAGTGATGAATGAGATTTTTGACGAAAAGTGGATAGG
Organism: Diplolepis rosae; assembly: GCA_030998225.1. Taxonomy (NCBI): domain Eukaryota; kingdom Metazoa; phylum Arthropoda; class Insecta; order Hymenoptera; family Diplolepididae; genus Diplolepis; species Diplolepis rosae. The sequence goes on along the minus strand of JAPYXD010000687.1, from coordinate 2,166,723 downwards.
AAGAGGTGGCCCTGTAGCTTGTCCACCTCGTTCGCCAGATCTAACATTAGCAGATTACTTTTTATGGGGTTTTGTCAAAGAACGTATAATGGCGGTAGCACCTACCACACCTGACGATATGACAGAAAGAATAGCCGAGCATGTACCGAAATTACACCACAAATGTTGGCTGAAGTTAGACGGTCTTTTCATCAGCTAATTAACAAGTGCTCACAAGTTGAGGGTCATCAATTCGAGCATCTTCTGTAGGTAGACCCAAACCAAGATTAGTGGATCCTTTGAAAGTGATTATTCCAACATGTTTCGATGTTTCGACTATGTTCATACTTTGCGTGACTAGAATGACCTTGTGTTGTAGATCGCTGAATTCGTTTTAAAATCGGTAATAATGTCATCGAAAAAAAAATACATGGTTCCATTTAAAAAAGTGGAGTTAACCTTGTCGTAGCTTAAGCGCCTCCACTGATTAAAAAATAGGGTGGTCGTGCATGACGGCCTTCTCGAACACTGAAACTTTTGTTTGACACATTTTTGGATATGATCAATGTTTGAGTGCTATCGCTCTGTAACACTTTATGTGCCTCACCCTGTATATTGTACACTAAATTAAAAGAAAAATGAATTTTTCCTACGTATATACCACGTCTCAAATACTTACTGAAAATAAAAATAAAAATAAAACTTGTATATTTAACATAAGTCTCACAAACCAAAACACTATCGCGCTGGTAGGGATGCTTGATGGCATGTACCAACCACTCTCTGTTTAATAAGAAAACAACAAAAATAAGAAGAACATAATGTATACGTAGGGCTCTGCAAAAATGTCTACCATTCTTTCTGCATCTACTTTCATGGCCGATATTCTTTTTTTGGAAAACTTAATTGGGAGATTCATTTTTCGAATTGAATCAGTTTTACAGTTTGAAACCTTGAATCAGATGCCTCCGATTGGATAAAAATTTGTTTAATCCACAAAATTCTTAATGTTTTTGAATATGGAGCAACTGAAATAACTCTAATACTGAAGTGTCCAATCCAATAACAAGTTTTATTTCTATGATTATATAAGGTATATCCGTGAAATATATAATTTAAAAAGTTTTAATTTTGACGAAAGTTTTTTTCAAAGAAACGCCTTTTCAGCTCTGTTAAAAATCGAACTTACTAATTCTTGATTTACTTTATAATTAATAATAATATTTTACAAGTTATTATCTGTAGCATATCAAGCAAATTCTCAAAACAAATATTTTTAATATTACATATTACTGAATATATGAAATGCTTGTCACAGTTGCATACCTAGATATTTATCCTCAATATGCACTTTTCTCCGTGCAGATTTTTTCTTTTATAAAGAACCGTTTTTATTTACATTTACATATTTATATAGTTGAATCCAGCATACAAAGTTTTATTTTCAATAAAATCTGTTATACACAATATACACCGACCCACATATTTTTTAACTTCTTTCTAATCGTAATAGAGTTTGGAGGGATTATATGCTAAATTAATTTCAAGTTTTTCAATCAGACCGATGCTGAGATGATTAATGTCAAAGTTGACTACTTTAAGATTTAATCCATGGGCAATGCATAGGCACTCTCCACATTTTAATTTGTAGTAATTAAACGCTCTGGTAGAGAAATTTAAAAAATTTCGGTATTTGTACTGCTTGAAAATAAAATTTTCGAAAAAAACATCTCTGATGTGATAAAAATGTAATAGAATTTTATATTTTTGGAATTAACATGTTCATTTTGTATAATCCAAACTTTAGTACATCGGAGAATTGGTAGTCAAAATAAAAGTAACGGGCCCTTCGAGCACTTTTTGAATTGATTTAATTAAAATTTACCAACGTTTCACCTCCTCTCTGGAGGCATCGTTTGGGTATACATAATGTTTTTATTGAGAGTTCGAAAAAAGCATATTAAAGTCAGAATCTAAAATATTTATAATAGTTTCAAATTATTGAGAATTATAAGTTATTAATAAGAATAGTACAATTACAAGTTTTTTACCTTATGAACTTTATCGGCGTAGATTAAAAAGCATAAAAAATCAATATAGTAGAATTGTTTAACGTCTGAGTATTGATAAGTCAGATGTAGTCAATAAGCGGGTACACATCAGACATCAGTTTCAAACTCATTTAATTTTTGCCAATTTTTTGCCAACGCAAAAATTAAATGAGTTTGAAACTGATGTCTGATGTGTACCCGCTTATTGACTACATCTAACATAAAAAATCAACAATTAAAATTAATGTTCTCAATAAATCAAAAACATAATAATTAATCAATTTTCTAAAGATGTCAAAATCACGAACTAACTCAAAGCAGGTTATTAACGTACTAGTGAATTCGAGCTATAATATGACAGCATATCAGTGCAATGTCCAACGGAATTCTTAATACCTCTGTAATATACAGGGTGTCCCGGTAGTCAAGGTATATATTTATATTTTTGAATTCCAAACAAAAAACGGAGTAAAAAATTCTAATACAAAAAATTTGTGAAGTGTATAATTACCGAGTAATTAGCAATTAATGATTAACCAATCAAAAAAATGCGTTGAATAGACGACAGTTCATGTGCCATCACTGAGAGAGTGTAAGAATCCAAGTTCAGATCGTATAATTTGCCCTCAGCTTATTTTTGTAAGAGGTTTTAACTCTTTGGTGCAACTTCACACTTAATTATTTACAATTTAAAGATTTTTAAATTGCAAATAATTTGATGGAAATTCAACAAAATCCATGAGAATTCTGCTAGATTTAATTAACAAATACATGTTCATTCACTGCTAGCATAGCAGTCGACTATCTACACTAACTGTGAAAGAATTAGGAAAACTGCAGTGATTGTATCAGAATTCGGAGGAATTTACAGTATTTCAAAGTCTTGAAATTCCAAATAATTAAATGTATCCAAAAGTGTTCAAGGTAATACAAAAATGTTAAAGGGATTTCTACAGAACTCGAGAGAATTCTGTGGAATGCTAAGAATTCAGGAGTATTGTGCAGAACTCAAACAACGCATACATTTTAAGTAAAGTAATTGACTGATCGAGCAATGATTCCTTCTTTGGTTGCTACGAAAATGATACAATGATGTATGATACAATGACTTTTTTCGATGGTTTCCGGTGTAACTACCTCATTTGCCGGCCAGAGCGTTCAGCATCTTCAGTGTCTGTACAACCACGTTTAAACTCAGCATACCACCGACAAATGGTTGTTTTTGATGGAGCAGAGTCACCGTAGCACTTTTCAAGCCATTTCTGAGCTTGCACTGTGTTTTTTTCATCAAAAAGCAGTGGTAAATCAACACACGAAATTGTTTAGAATCCATTTTTTTGAGAATATCAAGATTAGCGTCACTTAAATCACTGTAACTCGTGGACCAAACATCGGAATGTCATGAAATTTTGACAGGTATCTTTTGAAGGTTCGTACTCATGAAGAATCATACAGAACTTTTGTTGGCAACGCCATCTATGTGTCAGTCCCGGAACTTATTGATCCACGTGTTATGAAAAAGGGAGAATCATACCTAAATATGTGTCAACCGATATCATGCCGGCTGATATACGGACCAAAGGATTAACTTCGATCAAGATTATCAGCTGTTCCAGAGCATTGGGTTTAATGCCCAATCGCGACATATTATTTCGAGAGGAGGTGTTGTAGAGACGAAATAAACAGTCTCGGCATTGAGGTGTTGTGTCTATTATACCATATTGTATTTATTTTTACATTAGGTTAGTCGTAGACAGGCCGTGCAAACCTAATGGAAAGGTGGTGGACCGTTAGCAACTAGCGCCGCGTACAGCACTGCGCATGAACTACCATTATGTGTGCACGTGTTAGTGCATATACATGCATACGTAGGTTCTTTAAATGTGTTACAAAGAATATATTCAAATAAAATTAAAAGGAAATTGAAGATTTAGCGCAAAATTGTGAAAATTTAATTCAAGATTGAGAAGTTATGTTGATATCAACTCACTCTTTAATTACATTTACACAATTTTGCCTTAAATCATGGTTTTCTCGTCATAAATAAAAATCAAAAATATCTGTAATTTGTATTTTTATTTTCAGAAAATATAGTTGCTTAGCACATTTTGCGTTGATTTTTGTACTACAAGATAATCGAACACTTTGTGGGGTCGAGATAGCTCTCTTCGGTGTTGTGTGAAAGTCTTCTCCAAATACATCCTTGCTGCTTCCTGCTTCTGGGATATCTTCTGATTCTTTTTTCTGGAATATAGATTAAAAGCATTTAATTTATATGAATATTTGAAATTTATTTCGTAGGTATTTTATAAAATAAATAAAAATAAATTTTATAAAATAAAACTCCAGTCATATGTTTCGCGAAATTGTGGTGGGAATTTCTGACATTGTGGAATTTGTATTGGCAATTCTCAGCTATTTTTTCATAAATAATCCTTTGTAATTTTATACTATATATGTACTTGCATCTATATCTTCAGTAACATTCAGACAGAAGTACACTGCCGGTCAAAATTATTTGTTCACGTGTTGTTTCAGCTATTCCTAAAGTGTCTTAATTTTTATAATAACAAGTTGAAATTTTTTTCTCTATCATAAAATAAAAGTTAATAAAATTTTGCAAATAACAAATAAAACAAAATAAAAAATAATAAAATAAACTAAATAACAAAATTGAAGAAATTTTTTTTTTCACAGAAAAATTTCTTCAATTTATATTGGAAAATACCATCTAGTTTTAAATAACGTTGGATTAATTCTAAATCAGAGGTTGATAAGGTCGATATAGTAGAGTTCCGTTGTCACGTACAGTGATACACTCTTCTAATGATCGACATAATCGACTGAAATGATTTAGAAAAATCAGAAAAAATAACAAAATGTTAATTTTATAAAAAAATATTTCAGAAAACTTGAAATTTCAATCATTCTGAAAAATATTAACAACTCTGAAATTAATTAAGATTTTTAAAAGTTTTTTGTCTCATTTAAATAGTAGGTTTTCATAGTATTTTGCTAACTAATCAAGATATTTTCAGATTTTTTTTCCTGGATTCTACCCGGCGTCAAAAATGATACAAGAAGGTCATAAACTTTTAAAAATGTGTAGCTACTTACAAGAAATTTTTAAAAACCAATGTGTATCATATTTTAATAAAATTTATAGATTACTGTCTTCATTTGAAAATTTTCGACATGTTTGTACCATGTTTGACCCCAGGGTAGAATCCAAAAGAAAAATTCTAAAACTATCTTGATAAGTTAACAAAATACTATGAAGAGTAACCTTCAAAATGAGACCAGAAACGTTTAAAGGTAAAATTTAAATAATTATAAAAATTAAGACACTTTAAGAATAGCTAACACAGCAGGTGAATAAATAATTTTGACCGGTAGTGTATATACTACTTTCTTAGTTTGGTATCTCAAAATTACGTGCTAGAATTTTATTGTCATTCCTAAGGAAGTTTTAGATACTTCATCGAAGTTTCTTGTACTATTTTATGTAAATTTTCTTACGATTTTTACATTTTTTCACATTTTCAAAGATTACTTCGAAATAGGGCTCATATATATAATATTTTATTTATTGCACTTAAAATTTTAGAAATAAAGATCACTAATGAGGACTCTGATCAGAGTCGAAAAGTTTGAAATTATATACAATATCGTATGAAATTAAAAATATTGTTACTTACGTGTGCAAACTGCACGCTACTTTCTTCAAAGTCTCGTGTGCCTTCTGCAGGTTTTTCTACTTCGGGAATAAAAATTTCGAAGTCTGATGGGGAAGAAACACTCGCCGGTTTAATGTTCACATCACTTCCACTCGACACATCACTACACGACGGAAAAATGTCGATGACAAATAAAAAATTGTCTTTCTAGTACTTCGAGGTATCCTAACCTCGACAAGTAGGGATTTGAGCATGCTTCTATCCATCGTTGTCCGGCATTTTCTTTCTTCGGAAACCGATGAATTGACACATTCTTCTTCCGACCCCTTTTGGAGGTACACCCACTCACAGCACACTGAATTTCGTACTTCGAATTCATTTTAAATGATTATAAAGCGCGATCGCGTACGAATTGTTGATACATGTATACAACAATGGCGGAACTCATACGAAGCCGTTCTCTTTGCCGCACTCCGCCCGCTTCCGACAACTAGCGCCGCGTACACCACCGCACATGAACTATCCTACGGGGACACCCAATACATTAGAGGTCGACCTGCCCTGGTCGTAGAGCATTCGCCTGAGAGTCTAGATGGACGCTACGTAATAGTTTCTCGAGTACAACTGCCATTCTCAAAATAAATGAATACGCTATCGCATAAAATATAGCCTGTGCTCCTTTTATTACTTTAATTTACTTTAAAATATGCAACATAATATATTTCTAGAAAATTAGAAGTTATAATGTGAATTAAAATTGAAATTTGAGGCAAATAATCCTAAATCATAATATTAGCTAAGTTTTAATTGTCGATATCAGTCACTTTATTGAGACGAGTATTTTGATTGACATTAATTTTAATTGTTGATTTGTTATGATTATGAATTTACGCTGTAGATGTTTATAGGGTAACAAAACTTGTAATTGTACTATTCTAATTACGCATGGAAAAACAACGAGAGGGCTAAAGAAGGAAATCACTTTCGGGGTCTGCACACTGTCACGCATCTCTCGCGGGCTGGGTCACCATGCCGGGGCAGAGAACATACTCTCTGGCTTGGAGCGGTTCCTTATCCAGCTGGTCACGGGCGTGTGGAGGCGAGGACGGGTTCCAGGTGTACGGGCGACGGGAGAGTCGTACGCGACTATTAACCAGAATCAGCCACTCGTGAAGTTTAAAGCCGAAAAGCGGACCCACGGGCAGTGAAATAGTTCGATGGAAAAGGGTTTCTGATTTCAACAGGTATGCCTAGACTTTTCCTAAAAGAGGAATGACGTCTACCATATAAAAGATAGAAAAAAAATTCCTTTTTTAACTGAAACATTTTATAAATATCTCTGAATATCTGATATTTTATATTTACCTGTAGGTATAGCAATTTATTCTTTTTCTATTACTTAAATTTTTTTGTGACTCATGTCTACGTTTTGAAATGAACTTATGCTTAAAAATTCGACGAGACCGAGAGCATAATTTTTATCAGGTGAAAGTCCAATTCGTGGAAAATATTACGTTTCTAATACTGATGAATTTTCCAAGAAGGTTAAGACAAATTAATCATCCATTATGATGGTTGATTTTTGATTGGAGCAAAAATAATTTATCTACTTATTTATATAACTATTAAAAACTTTTCGATTTCAACTGATTGCAAAAGTATATATAGTACCTGTCATGATTATATTTTATGCTTACCAAAACTATTAAAATATTCAACATCAGTAACAATTTCTTTATATGCAACCCAATGTGTACCTGGCCATCTTTATTATCTAAATCATTAATCACTGATTTAAATATATAAGGTCCTATCATTTGTAATTCATTTCGCATAAAATCACCTCGAAAGTATGGTATTTTTATAGATTTTGCATACTTAACTAGATCAAAATGAATCAGATCTTGACGTGGTAATTTTATTTTAACTTTTTTATAGCTCTTTTGAATTTTTTACTTGAGAATCAATGTAAAGCCCTAAGCCCTCCTTATGCAGATTAAAATATAGGTTTTTCCCAATGATATAGATTCTATCATATGATTGTGGCGTGTACTTTCTTCAAGTTGTTTTTTAACTGCATTTGCATTATTGACAGCTTCAGCTACACCATTAGCCCCATCTGCTAACGCCCCCGCAGCCCTGAAACCCGCAAAAAATGGTACCAAAAAAGGTAGAAAGCCTCTAACTTTACTTAGTACAAGAAGAACTCGAGGCTTTTTTACATTGCATTTTCCACCAGCCTTTTTTACAGCTGCACGTGCACCCTGAAGTGCTAATTTGATAACAATTAATAACAGTTTTTGCTAGGGAACATAGATTTATCAACTGCTGTTGAGCCTGACCCCCATCCCCAATTTTGATTTTACTTTCATGGCATTAGTTATTACCTAAGCGGCTGCCTTTTCGTCTATTTTAGCTTATTTTTTTAACACACGATTCCACGCTTTTTAAACTAGAACTCTATCGGCTGTATTTCTTGCTAAAATATTATCTCTATTTTGAGAATATGAAATGTCGTATTCCTTGCATGCTTTATCGAAAGGATTAATACCAGGATCACCACGTGTTGATTGCTTTGTTAATTTAGTCCCAGGATCACAATATTGATAAACAGGAATTCGCAACTCTACAGGAAGGCTATTAATAACCTTATTCAGTAGTCCTTTGCCACGTTTATTTCGTTTAACAGCTTTTCTACACCTGGCTACATCTTTCTTTGTAACCATAATTATATCTGTTCAATAAAACTTTTGAGATTGAAGTCAAAACCTTTAAAAGAATGCAATTTATAGTACTTAAATCAGTTTCTTTTAAGATGAAGTTTGAAACACTATCTATGAAATTAGCAGTTGCAAATTTTAATAAATTTACATAAGACTAGAAAGGAGAAGAAAAGCATCAAGTATGTTTATTACCGATCAGTGTATGCGCTGTTTTCTGCGGTCCATTCAACTGTGAAAAAACGAATTATTCAAAATCTGTAAATCAACCTGAATACAAAATTTTAGAAAATATTTATAATCAGTTAATGCTATTAAATATTTTCCTCTCATTGAGCATAAAGAAGTTGTTTAACCAGATGAAGCACGACCTTGCTCAATAATCGTGTTCGATGATGTAGCATGTGATAAACGAGATAACATTTGAGCATTTTTTTCCATTGAGTAGACATAGACTCATTGACTGTTTTTACTTGTGTCAAAAGTACACAAAAATTCCGGAACACTTAATTTGTGATAACGTTAATTTCATAGTATTTTTTAGACAGGATGATATGGACCTTAAACATATCTATGATAATCATGTGAATACAGATATGCTTTATTCAAAATTTAAGAAATTATGTTCAGCTTGTTGGGACAATGAATAAGTTTTCTCATTATTGACAAAGATAATGGAATTAATCAAGGAAGATATCACAAATGCTTTGATTGTTTTATAAATTTGAGAAATCAATAAAAAAATTGTATTCTAATGCTTGATATAACTAGCAGCACTTTAGACTTGGAAGAACAAATGAAAACGAGAAGCTCCATAAAAACAAAACGGATGTCTTGCAGCAAATTTCTATAGCTTGTGATGCAATTCGACTTAAACATAAATTAATGAAATTGGGCAAGGAACAATGTTATACAAAAGTTTGACTTTCCGCCCGAAAGTTGTCTGACTCAGATTTAACTAAAAAAAACCATGTCAGAAAGGGACCGATTTATGCACTATACACAGGACTGACTTTCAGATGTAACCATTTTCAGCCTTCTCTTGTTCTGTGAAACAGTTGAACAGACACCGAATAATACTTTTAAACCTGTTGATATTCCCCTTAAAAAAATTGTTGATTTCGCGGCGAACAATTTGGCGCGGTATTTAACTGAAAACACAATTCAGCCGTTTCTAGCGGTAATTGCCTATTCTCAGGGACAACTCAGCTAAGGGTCACGCACGCAGCCCGTTCTTCCACCCGTTCCTTCAATTCATTATAAATTGACTCAACTATAAGTGATCCGTAATTCGGAACTCATTTCATAATTGGACTTCAGGCTGCACACACTTGAAAAAAATTAACACAGAAAAGCTGCAGTTGCTTAAAGAACTGCATAAATCTGCGAGAAGAAACTACCAACGACGACATGTTGATATCCCTAGTATCGATGAAACTTTACAAGCAAATCTCGTTCAAAATGCTACTTTATGAGAAGAAAAATAGAGGTTACAATTACATCTTAGCTATCATCAACATATTTTTTAAATCGGCTTGGGCTATTCCCGTGAAAAGTAAGACTGCAGATGACGTCACAACATCAATAAAATCAGTGCTAACTCAAGAACGTGTACCGAAAAATGTATATATAGATAGAGGGAAAGAATTTTATGATAAAAGATTCACTAATTTCATAGAGAATTATAATATTAGTTTATACACTACGTTCAGTAATTTTGAAGCATCAATATGTGAACGATTTAATCGAACTTTAAAAAATAAAATGTGGATACAATTTACCTTGCACGCAAATTATAAACGGTTAGATATTTAAGCAGATCTTATTTCTTCTTACAATAATACAGGGCACCAAACAATCGAAATGAAAACAAAATATCTTACTAAAGAAAATGCGAAGAAAATTTATTTTATGTGCCTCCGGCGCGTAAACTCGTTTTTACGCTACAGTTGATAGTAGCGTAATGTTGTGTATTGTGATACAGAGGAATGTAATGTAAAAATTGAACTGCGCGTGCGCCGAATGCGATGCAGCGGAGCGTAATCTTCTTCTTATTCTTCTTCTTCTTCGTACGGCGTTGGCACCGTAGTGACAGAGCCTTGTACATTTGAACTGCGCATGCGAGGCGCGATCAGTCCTGCGAGCATTTTAAGCGAGTCCCGTAATTACCCGAATTGTGTGCATTGGCACATATTCCATTTTATGTGACTTCGGTGCGTAAACAAGTTTTTGTGCTTACACTCGAATCCAATCTGAAAAGGTCGAAATTGCCGTGATTATCGCCCATCTCACTTGACATTTTGCGACTACTTTCGGACATTTTGATTTAAAAAGAAGATTACGTTCCGCTGTATGGTTATAGGCGCATGCGCAGTTTAATTATTACATTACATTCCTCTGTATCGTATTACACAACATTACGCTACTCTAAACCGTAGCGTAAAAACTAGTTTATGCGCCGGAGGTACATAAAATTAATGTGTGCCAATGCACACAATTCGGGTAATTACGAGACTCGCTCAAGGTAGTACTGTCGGTACGTAGCTAATCAAATGAGAACTTTTTCTCATTTGCAGCACGTAGTATCTAAATTTGTCAACGTCGCATAAGAAAGCGACTATACATGTGTGTATAGCAGATGACTTCTTACGATACGTGAATGGCACGCACTTTCACTTATTTTGTGACGTTGCCACATCTATTTCATCGCCGTCTGTTACTGGAGAAAAATGATATTTTTGTTTACTTTATTAGATTTTACTACGCTTACACGTATCCAATTGAGATGTTTTAACTTGCAAAATGATGCTTATATTATCAGTCAATGCACCAGTCATTTTTATTAACATCTTAACGGTGGTTATAGCAGGATTTGTAAATGAACTCGGTTTCCCATAAGGTTAGGTGCTAATCGTCTCGAAATGCAATTACTAATTACTCCCCTCCGGTGTACCACAGGTCTTCAAAAATTTAACTGAGTCATTTCTGGCTTAATGTTCACCAGTGATTTCAATTTTATCAATATCTGAACGGTATTTCCATTTACGGCAGTACTACTTTCAAATGCTCGCAGGGCTAATCGCACCTCGACTACGCCTTGACTACGATCTCCTGCGAGCATTGTCGCTCGTCGCGTAATAACCATCATTATGCGCCTAGGCACATAATATACTGTAATATTTATAAAAAGTTTTTTTTTCCAAAGAAGTTTTCAAGTCTTTTACACACGTATAGTCAGTACTATATTACAGTCTTTCACCAATAGTTTTAAAAATCACATTTCAGGTCCATATTTTAAAATTGTTAGATATTACTTGAATATCTCATCTGACATTAATTGAATGCTTTAGTTCTTCAATATTTTCGAAAACATTATTTACAGGAATTTGTAATTTACGTTTGAAATTTGTATACTCGTCCATTCAAGTAATGATTCAAAAATGACTGAGGAGACAATTGGGCTGAAGTTTCATACGTCTAGTTAGACGAATTTTGAAATTTTTTTTTTTGACTAGAGAAAGTTAAAAAACGTTAGGAAACACTAGACTAACAGTTTGCAAGTCTCTGTGAAGAATAAAAAATTTTTAAATTAGAAAAAAAAATATATTTAATTTTTATTTTTCAACAGGCTAACGGACATAAGCGTTAAATTCTTGTATAAAACGAAAAAAGTGTTACACTTAATCATATTATATTCCGATGCAACACATTCAGAACTACTTAGAAAAAAATAAAATTATCTAGGGCGGACGGCCTTCAATTGGGACAAAAACTGCACACACACGTATAAAATTGGACTTAGACGGTGAATTATTCCATAAAACGGTAAAAGTAAAAGTGTTATACCTAATAATGTTATGTTCCGATTTAGCACATTCAGAACTACATAGAAAAAAATAAAAAACTCATTTGAAATAAATAATATTTATTCAATTTTAACAAAGCATCTTCGAGACAAATAAAAGTTTCTTCAAATCAAATAAATTTCTACCTTAAATCATACAAATTATATCTTTGACCATATACGAATGCAACAATTTGTTGCTTTTCAAGGAAAATGCATTGGATTCAAACAAATATTTATTTGGCCTAAAGATATTTTATTTGGATTAATTAAATGTTATTTAATTCAATTAAATCTTCTGTTTCAATCATAAAAAACCATTCAAATAGATTATTGTGTTTCATTCTATCAAATCTTTTTTTTGATTGCACGTTAAGAGCTTCTCAGGGAGAAAAAAAGGTAAAAATTATTATGCCAACGTATTAGTTTAGGTTATTTTTGGTTGTAATTTCAAGCATCAGAGTTTCGTACAACGTTGCGATCCTTCTTCGTGTAAGGCATTTTACAGAGTCTGCGATGCAACGTTTCCACAAATACAGACAATTCGTTTTAAAAATTCTCAGAATCTGTTTCTATTTTGTTCCCGACAGTGAGCCCAGAACGTGTGAGCTGGCGGCTCCTACTGTCAATGGGTCGAACTCATTGCATCTTCCTTCACAGTGGGTCCACTCGTATAGGAGAAAAGGGGAACGAATTATAATGTTTGCTATCAACAAGTGGTGGCGCTATTGTCGCTACCGATGTTATTTTTGAAATGTTGTAACCATAGCAACCATATCATTGCCAGTTGAAATAATACAGCCGGATGCTCATTTTACTCAACTACCGTTCGAAGCACCTCAAGCGTCGGTGATTTATTTATACATTTCAGGTTAACCCACTGAAGCATTATGATGCCCTGTCGTCGATAACGTTTTACTCAACTCCTTACTATTTCCTATGTAACGTTTATTGATATTCACCTTGGGTCAATTAGGTATTTATCAAATTCATTTTACCCGACTAGGATTTAATAAATGTTCAAATGTCCTTAAGTCCCAAGTTTAATCGACAGAGTTGAGTAAAATTACTTCAACTATTTTTCTCCGTGTAATAGTACAGTATTTAACTGTTCATTGTGAGTCATGTTAAAAAATTCTTGTTGTATTTTTATTCATTCACAAATTATTTTCAACTTTGAATCATTTAAATTTATGAAATGGATTTCATGCAATATATCTCAAAATTTTCCGCTCTTTAGAATACATTGGGTTAGGGGGGACGGGGGTTTCGTTTGCATTGATATTAGTTCTTGCTATCAAAACTTGGCGGCGCTGATGCTCATTTTCACTTTTTTAAGTACCCTCCTAAAATACATGGTAGTGGCCGCACTGTGTCTTCCTTATTCAACCGACTTACGGCAGTAAAGCGCGGAAGATGCCGTGAGTTGGGAGCATTCATGGTGAGGCTGTCAGCTCCTACGTCCTGTGCTCACTGCCGGAGTGGGGACTGTAGGAGAAAATTTCTCCTCGAGCTTGGCTACCCCTATTCTCAATGCGCTCACGCTATCGTATTCGCGGCCGTTCTCTTAGAATATTGCTATGCCTGACGTTCAAGACAACAGCCCGATGGTGGGGGTTGTGTTCGCGCGAGAATTGGGGGAAATGGGAATATTCCTAGAGCGGACTGTAGTAATATGGTTTAGAAAATGCTAATGCGATTTGAGTAACTAAATTAAGTAGTTTGTTCAAATCAAACTACATATTCTAGTGCTTGTCGCAATCGTAGCGATTATTTCCATGAAACGATACATTTTTTTTGCTTCATTTATACTGATAAAAATAGATTGTCAGCTATGGGACAGCCATATCATAAGTTTAGCTGTAATATATATAAACACTAAAGAGTGAGAAAACGACCTATTGAAAAGAGAGATATAACTACGTCACACACAGCGGGATACTGCGTAATGCATGACGTCATCAAAAAATATAATATAAAACGGACACGCCGCCAAGGGTAAAGCTAGTCTTATGAGAAGAATTTAAGTGCGGCATTTTCGATAACTTTAAAAAGTATTCCCAGCGTGAAGTAATTGTACCGTGCAGTTCACCAGTTGTTAAGGTAGTACTGTCGTAAATAGAAATACATTAAGCCAGAAATGACTCAGTTAAATTTTTGAGGACCTAGGGTACACCGGAGGGGAGTAATTAGTAATTGCATTTCTAGACGATTAGCACCTAACCTTATGGGAAACCGAGTTCATTTACAAATCCTGCTATAACTACCGTTAAGATGTTAATAAAAATGACTGTTGCATCATTTTGCATCTTATCCGACGTTGACAAATTTAGATACTACGTGAAGCAAATGAGCAAAAGTACTCATTTGATTAGCTACGTACCGACAGTACTACCTTGAGACCCGAGAGTCATAAATTTACCGTCGTTTGTTCTTTCAATCTTTGAAAGGATCTTAGGCTCAGTGTCAAGAAGGATAGTTGTTGTGTCCATGTCACACTTGTGGGATATTCACTCCATCGCAGTCACACCTGTGAGGATTGCTTAAGGGAACCTAAAGAAATCATAAGGTACAGAACCAATTGATTATTATTTTACCCATTGCCCGTGCCATATTTGTATGTATCGATTTGACATTTGGATTGATTTTTTATAATTAACCTTATAATTTTATAATATTAATTTACTCATAATTCAATAAAACTCAAATTGTCTTACTTGTTAACATTGCGTTCTTTCATTGACTTATCCTCATCCCTAAGCGAGGATCATTCGATCCTAACTTACAAGGAACCTTCGATCAAAGTAAGTATGTACGTAGTTGTGACGTAACACAATAAAATTTCTTTTGAATTTTAATTCATCGACTTAGTTATTGAACAATTGATGACTGCACGAGATTTCAAAGCACTAGATTAATCACTTAACGATGAAAAAATTTGAGTAGGTTAAGGGGTAATATACGTTGTGGTGAGTCAAAAAGTCGAAAAAATGTTTATGACTTATTTTCAATGAAAATCATGTTCAAAATTTCAAGTAGATACGAGCAGCGGATCCCGAGTAACAACCTCATTTATAGCGCGCTATTGTTAACAAATTAAGCATACTCAAAACTTCAAACGTGAATATCTCAGAGTGGTGTTTTTCAAAAAAGTGCCTTTGCGCTGAACACGATTTCTCAAAAACTACTTGACGGATTTACCAAAATTTTTTTAAATTCTTTTTATCACAAGCCGTTGTACTTAAAGGATGATTTTTTCATATGCAGGTTATTGTTCCACAATAATTTTTTTTTAAATAAATTTTGAAGACCAAGAAAAACGATTTTTTTGTTGCATGTTGATTTCCGTTACAAAAAAAGTGATGTTTTACAAATACTTTCGTTCAAACACACGATGCTATAATATAAAACAGTAAATTCATTGCCTTTTTTGTTGCAGCTGAGATGTTGGCATCATATCGTGTTCACGGCCAGACTCTGCGAGAAAAAAGCTTTTAGGGGAAGAAGCTGTAACTTCTGCAATTTTTTATATATGTTCATAACCAACCACTACATTTTTTCATTAGAATATGTACTATTCAAACCTGATTTGTTCATTTTGAATAAACCGTTGAAGATTGCCTAAAAAAACCACAAAAATGTTCTAATTTTCTTGGACCACAACGTATATAACCCCTTAAGCACTTATGAATGAGGTAATGTTAAATATCAAAGAATACTAAATGTTTTGAATTTTCGTATTATAAACTTGCTTTAAAAAGCGTAGTATAAAATAAATATTTCTTCTTTTAATTATTCGAGCTTCAACTTTATCAGTTTTAAGTTTTGTGATGAGCATTGTGATCGACCAATTGTTTTTAGTGGATATATTACAATATATTTTATATATTTTAAAGAAAATCATGATCACGGATTGAAAACGATTTATCGCTTTCAATTGCAGTATAATTTGTAATTACTTGATGTAAACTGTTGTCCTCGTGACTTATTAATGTTATTTCAAATTACAAGTCGTTTTCTTCTGCATCAGATGTGGTCGGTAATTCTTTGATATTGCAGCTAATGTGGCAGTCAGTATATAGTATATTGTGCAACTAGGGGAAAAAAAATTTATTTTTCATAGCGCCTCTTCTGAATATCCGATTTTCAGTACCTGCGCAGCTGGTTGAAACTTTGAAGGTAGGGTTACAAATCGCAGTTTCAACTCGCTCTACGCAGTTACATCAAATCAAATTCTCAAAACAGTTGTTATCAAAAATAATATGCACGATTTTTTTTTCTACTAGGGGGTCAGATAATTTTTAATAATAATAATTTAGATAATTTTAGTTTTAATTTTTTCCTAAGTAGTTCTGAATGTTTTATATTGGAACATGAAATTATTAGGTGCAACATTTTTTTCCTGTTATGCAAGAATTTAAGTCTAAGTCCGATTTTATAAGTGTGTGTGCAGCTTTTGTCCCAATTGAGGACCGTCCGCACTAGATAATTTTAGTTTTAAGTTTTTTCTAACAAGGAAGTTAACTTAGGTGTGTCCGGCGCCGATTTAATTTATTCTGAAATATGGTAAAGTAGACCAAAACTCAACCACATGTATTTTTTTATTTGCTGACATGTACTTCTAGGGGGTGATAGATAGGGTCGTTAGGAGTTGATTTTGCTATTTCATATAGTACAACGTAAGATCGTTTCATGAAACCGATTGAAAAAGTTTCCTCCTAATGAGGGATGAAAAACACTATGTCCTCAATTTGTGAAATAAATTGTAAAAATAATGCTAAAAATAAGGAAAAAAATCTGCCCGCTTTGCGGGCACATTCTCATCGCGCGCTTCGCGCGCGCGATTTGATCGTCGCGCTTCGCGCTCCGATCTTTCTGGACCTCGCGCTTCGCGCTCGGTCTTGTGCTCTTCGCATACATTTAAGTTTATTTCTTATAATTTAATACTGAAGCTCAAACCAATTTTATAATATTAAAGATGATGTGAATTACTCATTTTCTCAAATTCACTAAATTTCTTTTTCAGTTTAAGTGAAACAGGAAATTCAATTTACTTAAGGCTCTATCGGCCTTAAGGAACACATTCTCATCATGACACTCGCGCTTCGCGCTCGATTTTCTGTATACATTTCAGTAACTTTTTAATAAATTACATGATTAAAATAATTTATTTTCTTCCAAATCTCTGAAAAAGAAAAAATAATCGTAGACTTTATTTAAGGTAGTACGATCACGAAAATTAGACCTCAGGCTAAAATAGATAATTTTGCTTTCAAGAATAGCAATATTATTTTTGAAGGGCTAATTTGAAAGAGAAAAGATTATTTTTCATGAAAAAAATTTGAAACACAAAAAAATAATGTTATTAATAAATTTCATTTTTGCCCAATCTTATTTTCTTATTGCTTCGAGCCAAATTTTTAAAAATGATGCGATTATAATAAATCACGGTTCATTTTTTTAGGAAAAAGATTCTCTACAACTTGACCGTTTCCGATTTTGGAAAATGAATTCTTTAATGGCTGAAATGATAAAAAAACAATTTTTCAAAACAAAATTTTTATAAACAAATTGCTGTATTTGATAATAATTAATTCAATTTCAAAAATAGGAAACGGTCAAGTTGTAGAGAATCTATTTTCTAAAAAAATGAACCATAATTTATTAGAATCGCATCATTTTCAAAAATTTGACTCGAAGCGATAAGAAAATAAGTTTGGGCAAAAATAAAATTTATTAATAACATTATTTTTTTGTGTTTCAAATTTTTTTCATGAAAAATAATCTTTTCTCATTCAAATTGGCCCTTCAATAATAATGTTGCTATTCTTGAAAGCAAAATTATCTATTTTTGTCTGAGGTCTAATTTTCGTGATCGTACTACCTTAAGGAAACGATTTTGCAGAACAACGCTTATTTCGTATCTCACATATTTTGGTGAAAAAAATCGAATTTTTTTAATATTAAAAATCAAAACATAAAATATACATCCTGTCGAGAAATTTCTTAATAAGAATGTGTAGACCTCATTCAGGCAAATCATTTTTCATTTGAACTTTTTTTATGTATCTCATATCTTTTGTCTAAAAAGTGGAATTATTGAATTTTAATCGTATTTTTTGGAATTGAAACGAAAAATATATGTTTTTTCATAAACTATGTAAGACAAAACTTGTAGATCTGTTTGAAACGAACAACTTTGTATTCTTACATTTTTTTCGTATTTCACATATTATTGTTAAAAAATTGAATTTTGGATTTTCAATAGATTATTTTTGAATTAAAAAAAAAAAATATGCATCTTATGAAAAAATGTTACAATTCAAATTTGTAGGTCTTTATGTAGAAAATAATATTGTATCATAACGTTTTTTCGTATCTCGTATAATTTAACTGGAAAATGGAATTTTGATATTGACTTTTTTCGAATTTGAATATGCTGTAACATTTCTAATTTTGATTTAATCAAAAAACGTTATCAAGATAATTTTTAGAGATTTATGAACACTATCTAAAACCAGGATTGGAATTTTTGATTTTTTCAAAAAATTATTTTCAAAAACACAAAAGTAGTGCTCCATCCTTCAATTTTCATTGGATGTGGCTGGTTAACGAACTTGTCCTTACTTTTTCGGCTCCGATAAAGTGTACCAAAGCTCAATTCAATCTGATAATTCTATCGAGAGTTATGCCGCACACGACCTACAGGCAGACAGACAGACAGACAGACACTTTCGTAAAAACCCTTTTTTCGGACTCAGGGGGTCTCAAAACGTAAAGATTTGATGAAATTTTCGAAAGTCATTTTTCACATAAAACCAATACCTTCTCATCCATGATGAGAATGTAAAAATCTGAAAAAAATATATGTTGCACACTGTCAGAAAACTCAATTTACATGTGTTTGGATTTTTTTGAAAAGTCAAAATTGATGGCGCAACTACCCCTAAATGTATTTTATATCATTTGTGTAATAAAATACAACTTTGATTGACTAAACTAACTGTAAATATTTTAAACAGCAAACGAAGTGAAATGCAAAATGTAGAACTTTTCAAAACAAAAAACCGCCTAAGGGTAAACCACCCTCAAATATGAATAAAATTAAACAAAAATGGAACAAGTAAGTGTAAATTAAGGCAAAAAAATAGGAATAATATATGTTGCACTGGGGTAGATAAAAGAACTGGACGTCTTCGTTGTTACGAGGGTAATTTGAGTGAAGGCCATTGACGTTACTGTTGAAAAACTTGACGTCAAAAATCATGTCAAAACAACGTCAAAAAGGAGATAAAAAATGACGTCAAAAAACGACTTTAGGAATTGAGACAGTTTTTGACATCGTTTTTGACGTCCTTTTTGACATCGGTTTTGATGTCCTTTTTTACTTCGTTCGGGACATAGTTTTTAACGTCAAGTTTTTATATGCTGGGAAAATTTTGTAATTTAAAAAAAATAATAAGTGGTGTAGTAACAACCCTCAAACATATTTTATATTGTTATTTTTTACACCACGAGCAATGAATGGCGGCAACATTGGTAAAGCCTGGAATTTCGCGATGAGGTACACAAGACTCGCCGAAACTAAATTCCACGGGATTTTTGAACTTTTCTGGTCTTGCAGTAATGTATCTGCTTTTATGCCAAGAGTATTTGAAAAGATTGACGTACCGTGGAGAAGATAATTGATTATGGGTCAACGATTGCAGTTTGATAATGTTGTTACGTAAATGTAAATTCATATCGTGATTCATTAAGAATTTTCCAAATTCAAAAACCGAATACATCTAGAGGTTGAATGTTCCCGGTCGTCCCTGTTGGTATTATCTTAAGATTAATGTTTTTGTTAGGTGGTGTTGCTTTTACTACAGCAGCAAGACAATGACCACTCCATGAGTCAATCAGTAACATACTTGTTGGCCCCACATTTGGAAAAGATATGTCTTTCAACCAAGTTTTAAAGTAATCTTAATTTTGTAAAAGAAAATTATTGTGAGTTACAGTACTTTTTCGTAGAAATTAGTACAATTGTAGAAAAATAATTGATATTCTATTAGTACCGGAAGTAAGTTTTCCAGGTTTCGATGCTGATACATACACGTTCTCAGGTCTCAATAAATTGGCTTCTACAACTGGTCCGAAATTTCAAGTTGGTTCTTTTAAAACCAAACATAGTAGTGACAAGAGTCTTCAATCGGCGGATATGGTTGGTTGAATGGTGTAACTGTGGGTTGTAGAGGAAACCGACTGGACAAGACATTGAAATTGTTTTACTCCTTCCAGAGCCAAAGTTCTTCCTGAATGCATTTCAAGTTGAAAACCGCTTTGATTTTGATTTGTTTGTATAAAAAAATGTCCATGGTCAAAGTTGTTCATCACTCAATTCTTGACAAAATAAAAAAAAATCAAGTTAATAGGTGTAGTAGACCCATGATTTAGGGGGATGAAAATGACGAAATTTTATCAGGCTCGGGAAATTTCCAACTACCGTTAAGTCATTGCCATGAACAATGATACTGGCATCGACTGCTGCTTTAAAATTTTCTAATGTATAATCACAAATTATGGCAATTTTTTCCCTGTAGGTATCCCCCTTTTTTATTGTATGAAACCAGCGTCGCGATTGTTCATCAGATGTTACTCTTCTAAATTTTCGTTTCATAGTCTCAATATTGAAATTTTTTGTTTTGTCGCTTCTCCAATATTTCATAGCTCTAACTTTATAATCATATGATACCTCTTCTTCACCATACTTACACTCATATGTGGGTGCAAAAGGCGAATTCCAAATAGTGTTTTTATCAAGCAAACAGATATTGGAACCAATTAATCAGGGATGAGGAAAATATTCGTCAGTCAATAATTTCTTAATATTTACAATCTAAAATAATCAAAACAGTTTGCAAATATTGCATTTTTATACTTCATTGTACGTCATTTTGCTTCTCTTATCTCATGCACAATCCATATGTTACGGAAAATAGTTACGATCATAATGATTCAAAAGCAGTTCGAGCAATACGAATTTTTTTCAAACTATTAGTTGGAATAATGTTTCAAGAAAAATCCATAAATACCATGATTAATGATGCTATACATTTAAGGGTAAGTACCCTAGTAACAACGTAGACGTGCAACATATATTTTATCCTATTTTTTCGCCTTAATTTACCCTTACTTGTTCCATTTTTGTTTAATTTTACTAATATAATACCTCCATAATAAAAACATAAATTTCAGCACCATATACCTGAATAAAATGTTTCTGAATGCCTGAAAAATATCAACAAATCGTTTCACACAGAATCTTGTTGGGAAATATTCTACAATATATGCGATTTCCATTGACATCGGAAAAACTTTTTTATTGGGTGGCCGGTTTTCCAGAGAAAGCCTCATAGATGTCTTTCTCACAAAATAAATTAATATAAGGGTCATTAAGAACGAGTTATCTTTTATCTCGATTCCAGATGAAGTTTATTGCAGGTAAGTGTTGATGTTATTTTTCTTATTTTGCAAAAATTTTTTAGTTTCTATCTTTTTTTTCGGTGGTATTTAGAAATACCTCTTACTATTTATGAAAATGTACTCTTACGCAGTGTCTAAAATGTTCTTCGTAACTTTTTACTATCAAATTTTAATATCAATGACTTGCAAAGTTTACTAAATCATTTGCCATCATTTTTGTATATTTTTAAATCACGTATGTATTTTACAACGACATAAAAATTATTTTCAAAAAAGATTCGAAAAAAGTTATTTCAAACTGTAATAATGTCCAAAAAAACACACAAGGAATGTTTCCTAGGAGTTCGGCTCCATTCTTTTTTGTTTTTTTATATCTTGCAAAAAATTAAAATATTTATTTGATATAAACAAACTAAATTAAAATCATTTCATGATGCCAGAATAGTGATTGAACAACTTATTACCGCCACTAAGGGTGAACTACCCCCCAAGTGCGAAGTTAGATACGGCCCAACACTGGCCCAGCATCGCCAAAAATTTACCGAAGATCGGCTGCCAATATTGTGCCGTTGCTGGAATGATAACTCCGGTATGCACTTGGCGGCCAATTCTGGCCCAAACTCTGGCCGCCAGTACTTGTTTTCGGCACAGCAATGGGCCAATGCTGTGCCTAACTCTGGTTTTCTCACTTCCGGAATGGTTTGCCGTGGTAAAAGTGACACGTGGCCCAGTAATGTGCCGTCCATGAGCCCGACTCTGGCTCTTCTACTATCAGAACTGGATGCCATAGTAAAAATGACAATCGGCAAGGTATAGGGCCGATACTGGGCCAAGTTTCGGCTGAAGGTCGGTAAATTTAAACAGTCGAAAAAGACCGCCGTCGACGGCCCAGCACTTGACCGATGCAAACAGTGACACTGGCCCAATAACAATAGCCGACTCTTGGCTGCCGAGATTGGGCCAATATTGTTCCGTATTATCACCTTCGACAATTCGCACTTGGGCCCTAATTAACTAAAGGGTTTTCCAATAGGGACATAACAATTTTATCTATGAATAAAACACAGAAATATTTGAGATATTAAGTTCAAATTTATTGTGGGTGTGGTGCAAGCATTACATTTTATGAATGAAATTCGATATCGGTCATATGACCACCACGAGCCCGTTTACAGCGGTCGATTCTTTGGACCCAATTTTCCACCACTCTGGCACACATTTCGACCGGAACGTTGGCAATTTCGCGTTGGATGTTGTCTTTGAGGTCATCTAAAGTTGCTGGCTTGTTGGCATATACCAGTGACTTGATACGGCCCCATAAAAAGAAATCCAATGGCGTTAGATCGCATGAACGAGGCGACCATTCGACCGGACCATTTCTCGAGATAACACGTTCACCAAATTTGCCTTTCAATAAATCGATTGTGACGCGTGCTGTGTGGCTAGTGGCACCGTCTTGTTAAAACCACATATCGTTGATGTCAAGTTCATCCAATTCTGGCCACAAATAATCTTCCAACATAGCACGATAGCGCTCTCCATTGATGGTAACATGATGGTCGTTTTCATGCACGCAAAAATACCGCCCAATCACACCTCCGGCATGAAAACCGCACCAAACAGTTACTTTTTGCGGATGCAACGGTGTCTCAAGAAGCACATTTGGGTTTCTTGCTGACCAATAACGCATATTTTGCTTATTAACAAAGCCATTGAGCGAGAAATGAGCTTCATCGCTGAAGATGATTTTTCGACGAAATTCTTTATTTTCTTCAAGCTTTGCCAGAGCGCAATTGTAGAAGTTTCGGCGTTTCAAATGATCAAGTGGCTTTAGTTCTTGAGTCAATTTAATCTTAAAAGCATGTATGCCAAGATCTTTTCGCATAATACGCAAGTGTCGTTTGAGCGATGCCCAATTCTTGAGAACGACGTGGAATCGACTGATTTGGCTCATTTTGAATCGATGCACTTACGGCTACGATTATTTCTTGGCTTCGAACAATACGACGTCTTTTTGGCACCGGAACGTCCAATAGTGTAAATTTGGTCTCGAATTTATCTACTATAACACGCACAGCCTGTCGGGTGGGACGATTAGTACGGCCGAAAATTGGAGTAAGCGCTCTTGAAGTTGCGACCACCGACTCAGAATTTCGGTAGTAATTTTAATAATTTCCAAACGTTGCTGGTTCGTGAACTTTGCCACGATGAAAATGTTGACTTTAACTAACGCTTTGACATTGACAGTTCATTAAAAAAGTTTAAGGGTGCGTTCATATAAAGATACGAAATTGTTATGTCCCTATTGGAAAACCCTTTAGTTTCATGTCTTCCAATAAAAAATTCAAGAGACACATAATAGCAATCAGCCCATTAACAATTAATCAATAAAAGTTCAAGTATCAATTGAAATTTTTTTAATTAAGAATTGAGATTTAATTTCCAATTAAAAATTTTCTAATTAACAATTAAAGATTAATTTTTAATTAACATTTTTTTGATTGAAACTGAAAATTAAATTACTAATTCAAATTTTTTGAATTTTTAAATATTTTAATAATTAAATTTTAATTGTTTATTGAATAAAATTTAATTAAAAATTATATTTTTATTGTCAATTAAATAAAATTTAATTGAAAATTAAATTTTAATTCACAATGATAATTTGTTTAATTAACGATTATAAACTAATTGTTAATTAAAGCCTAATTGAATTAAAAATCTAATCGATTATTTGCAACTCTGCTTGGACAAACGCGTGGAAAAAAGACATTTATTGATTGTAAGAATAGAAATGAATTAATTCTTAAGAAATTATTACATATTATTACCGAGGCATCGGTTTTTTTCACAATCAGTGGCAGAATTCACGCGCTACGAGTTTTATAACATTGTTTACTATGTCCGAAAATAGCATATAAATCAATTGACCTGACTATGATGAAATACTTTATTTTGCGGATACTTTTTCACCAGTTTTTCAGTTGCTTCTTTAGTTGCTTCTTTAGTCGCATTGTAGTAAGAATTAAACGTGTCCACTGAATTTTTTTTTTTTTTGTTAAGAATTTTTGGAATTTTCGTCATCAAAGATGATATTTAATCCTATGAATGTGATAAATATGTTGCCAGCAACATTTCAAACGATGTCCTTGATGGAAGTTCCCGCAACTAGAGAGGAAATTCAATTAAAAGAATCAATTCAAAAAATGCTACAAAATAGCATATTTCAGTTCTCTGAAATAGAAGTGTGGGAAGAAGTGTCTTTGGATTTTCCGGAGCCGTTCAAGGACTGTGAAATAGCATCAATTGAACGTCAATTACGATTGGGCTGAAGTTTCAGACGTCTAGTCAGACGAATTTTGAAAAAAAAAAATTTTCACTAGAAAAAATTAAAAAATGTTAGAGAACACAAAACTAATTTTTTAATTGTTTACACAGTCTTGAAAACTATTAGTTTTTTGATTCCTAACGTTTTTTAATTGTTTCTAGTAAAAAAAAAAATTTCAAAATTCGTCTGACTAGACGTCTGAAACTTCAGCCCAATTCAATTACGAAGATAGGCTAATCAATTGGAGGTCGGGATAACCAAAAAAGAAAAGTTGTTAAAAATTCCCGAGTATGTGATAAAAAAATTGAGGAGTGCCATTCACGCTGGATATATTTTGCATGATTGAGACCTTTCGGCAATGGGCTTTAAAAGCATATAAAGAGCTGGGTGATAATAGCATGGTATTTAAAGCTTCTCGAAAGTGGATATGTAATTTTGAAAAAGCTCATCGTATTGTTTCAAGAAAAGTAACCATGTTTATTACGCGCAAGACTTTAGAAGATAAGGAAGTTTTAAAAACAAAAGCTACAGAATTCGTTAATGAGATAAACCCTTTGGTTGCGAGGTTTGGACCAGAAAATCTGTACAATTCTGAACAGAGTGGACTTCAGTTGGAAATCCACTCTGGACGTACTTTGGCAATCGAAGGTACAAGAAAAGTAGAATGTACAGTAGTAAAATGTGTACAGCCAGTACCATAAACTACACATAGTTACACAATACAGCCCACTATAACTGCTGATGGAGAATCGTTGTCGACCCTCTTTATGGTGTTACAAGGAAGAAATAGAAAATTTTGAAAAAACATTATTTAGGCCGATAAATGTGCATGGTGCAGTATGAAAATCTGGAAAACTCACGTTTGGCATTGTATATTTCAAAATTTCTTGATTTATCATTTTTTTAGGAAAAATATATCCTTTGGTTCGCATATGCATATTATAATTATGTTTTAAAATTGCAGCTCACTTTAAAACCTGGTTAGAAGAAGTCTCTTTTCCGTAAACTAATAAAGAAAGTGTGCTTTCATTTTTCATTTACCAAATAATTTTATTAAATTGCAATCCCTTATACATAACCAATTGTCTTCTTCGAAGTATAAAAATGTATTCCAGTACGCTTTGTATACAAAAGCGGCTATGTAGATACAAAATTACGAGCTTTTGAGAATTCTGTAGATTTTGCATTTGAAAAAAAGTATGCAAATAAAGTGTGCATTCTGTGACGAAACGCTAATAGTGAGATGCTCGTGGTGTGGTAAAGCATTTTGCTTGGAACACTTTTTTCATGAGTACCATTTTTGTGACGAATATGAACCTTAAAATATGCCCAACAATACGTGTATACATAAATCACTATTCTGGCATCATGAAATAATATTCATTAATTTTTTTTTTAAATCAAATGAATATTTCAATTTTTTGCACAAATATTTTTTCACTAAGGGTAGTTTATAACATAAACAAGGGTGGTTGGTGGCAAAGAAGTTATTAATTCATCAATTTTTGACTTGCTTATAAAGAAAAATAGAATGAAAAAATATTGTTAAATATGAGAAAGGGCCGATATAAAAAAACATGTATTGCTTATTTTTCTGTCCTCTACAACATAACCGAAAACAAACAAAAATCGGAGCCTGACACTTGGGAAACATTCCTTGTTAGAATTGAGAATACACCCAAAAACAAACTTTTGTTTATTTTTAGTTTATATATTTATTTTGAGATGACATCCAAATTAATTTGATTCTTCAAAGAACGTATTAGAGGTTCGAAAACAAATATCAGCCGATGTTGATGGTGATTGATTATAGAAAAGTCATTATTTGAACTTTTATAATATTGTAAAGGAAATAAATTGATAAGTGCTTTGAAGATGTGTTTAGCTACTCTAAACGCAAAACTATTATCAAACAAATCAGGATACTTTTTTATTGTGATTCCCCTGGCCTCTCACAATTCGGGTTACTCTTTTCTCAATTTCACAGTGGTTTTCTATAAGTTTTTTACAACTTACCTCCGTATTGCAAAATACTTATTTTTCAGTTTAGAATAGGATAAAATAACAGAAAATATAAATGTGAATTCTTTTTTTTGGGAGTGGTTTTTACAAATTCTATTCATAAATTTAGGGGAAAAATTGAAGCAAAATTTGCAAATTAGTTAGATTCGGATCTTATTGTTCATTTTTCAGAGTTAAAAATACTTTCAGAAACAATATCGAACGAGACCAAATTTGAAGTATTGTCAAGAGCAACAAGGAAACGTGAATTAATATTAATTGAAGAAAGGTTCTCGTTTTTGAATTTCAAAAAGCATTTCTTTAAACTTTGTGTACTAGTGGCAAAACGAAAATGACTAATTCTGTTGAGAAAATTTTAGATTCTAATGATTTCAAAGATACCGAAACTGCAGATAAACGAATCAAATTTTGAAGAAGAAGCTCTGGCTTTGACAGAAGATTTTAAGTTATTAAAATACCAATACAATATGCTTCAACTACAAACGAAAAATAAAATGCAGATTTATAGGGTGAGATTTTCCATCTTGAGGCATCGAAATATCTCAAGAAACAATTTATTACAGACCCCACACTGTGGAAGTGGGAGGGTGGGTAACTTTGAGATTTCAAGTTTCAACTTCTGTCACAAAAGGAAAAAATTTGCTTCAATAAAACTTACTTATTTTTCAATGGAATATCCGAATCTGCAATAAAATATAGAGATTCCCATTTGAGATTTCCAAGTGGGGTACATTTTTGTTGACTCGATTTTTCTCTTAAAAAAAAAAAAGTTTTTATGGTCGACATTCTCTTTGTATGATGCGTATTTTATTGTGCTAAGGTAAGAAACTGACTGTATGGGAAAAATTTACTGTGCCTAGTTCTTTATCATATTTTAAAATTTTAGAAAAAAATTATTATTATTTTCGACAGGAAGTTGCTGAAACTGAACTTGGTACATTTGACCTTTTATAGTCACTTGCTTGATGTGGTACGTAGCTTTTAAAACATATTTTCGATTGGCTACATTTACATTATAATTTATATTTTGTCTGCTTATGGCTGAGACTTCTTTACACTGTCTATTCACTAAAAAGCTGTCACCGATTTTCATAATTCTTTACAATCTAAAACACATAAATCCAGTTTCGCTTTATTTCATATCAAAAATTACATATACATATTCTTCTCCCCTGTTTTACATTAGAGGATTCAAAACAAACTGTCTTGTAATTCGTTGAATTGTTTGTATCGATTTCGTGATTCGTGAGAAAGTTCTCTACACAAGCTGTATGCTAATAGGCGAGAATTTCTCACAGGGTTCTCACGAGTTTACTTTTCAAGGGGAGAAAAGAATATTAATAGACTAAGGCATATCCATCAGTGCTTTGCTTAAAGAAGATGAGAATTTTACATCAAGGGCTCAAAGGGTTAACGTGAAAGAAAAAGCATATGTGTCTCTGAGCTCGAATGCAATTATGTATTCTATGGTGTATACTACGAACATATTAGTATTCCTGCATTATTGCAGTTTAACGCTGAGCATATCGAGTTTGGCAATATATTATTTCATGAAAAGAGAAAGATTGATATTGCTTACCACGATCCAATGCTTAGATTCCTACATAGTCAGTTCTCGGTGACCTATCAATGTGATTGAAATTGATAAACCAGCTGGAAAATGATATGCGATTTAAAGAGATTTCTCTGCTTTTTAAATTTGTAGAATATTATTTCAGATAATAATTTGAAACGCACTACACTTGGTGGTACAGATGCACGCCACCGTCAAATGACAGTTTAATTCTTCACGGAAAAAAACGTACACATGTAACAATCACAGTAACAGTTGAATATGGGTCAACCATCAATATTTGTAGACCATACCACATGATTATTGCCTCTATCATATAAACCAAGTGGACAGCTAATTGCGATCTAAAAAGTATAGTCGATAAATTTAGAATACATTCAAAATGATCATAAAATTCTCAGTTAATGAAAAGTTATTCATCTGTCACAGTAATCTCAACATAAGTTACTGTATAACTCGAAAATTGATGCTTGTGAAATACTATATGTATAACTACGACATATCCTTGAAGTAAGGCAAACCAAATACTTTTTTGAAAGGGTTACGAAGAAGGCTCAGGCACCTTTGAGAAAGGGAGCCGCCCAGCTACCTGCTATATTTGAAAAGAGCACCAGAATATATGTATATTCTAAGGGGTACACATTAATGTTTAAATTTTTAAGCCTGGAAATACGATATCACTATAGTTGGTAGGAAATCAAAGACAATTTCAAAGGCAGATACTACTATGTAAATGACATTTACATTCATACCAATGTTTCAGAAGAAACAATGCTCTTGGCTACAACATGCATTAAAGAATGACATTGAAATATATATGTTGTAGCTCCATTAGACTCCAAAAATCGTTTTTGGATAAAATTTCGATGTAATTTCTTATAAAGGCCATATGCGATACTTTGTTAATGTAAGCAATTGAGAGCGGCCTATAAATATTCTATAAATGTAAAAACAACAAACTATCTTTCGACAAAGACAGTCTTACGTTTCTCGTGTTTCGCTCACTCGCACTTACTGTATATTTCAATCTCTGGAATTTTAACATATGATTACAAAAATTTTAAAAAAACTTTCAAGACAACAACTTTGTCTTTTAGTGTTTTTTGCAAAATCCCATATTTTTATAAATACCCAGGGATATTAATTTTTTTTTTTCTACGCAGAATGTTATCTACTTCATTTTTTTAAAGACCAAATGACACTGAAACTCTTTTTCAATATCATACGACTTTAAAGTAGGATTATTTGAAGTTCGTAATTAAAACAAGTAAACTTACTGTTAAAAATCTAAATTGTCAGGGGACATATTCCGAGTCTGAAACTAAGTTTTCGTATTCGAGGGGGGCGCGGAAGACCTTTGTTCAACCCCCTCTAGGGGTGAGTTTCTTTTTATTTTATAACTTTTTTGCATTTACTCGTTCAACAAAGTTGTAAGGAACATATTTGTTCTTCGCGAGATTGTTAAAAAAATTATGTTTGGATCAAAGTCTTAGGTTAATTAGGTCGATCACTATGGTCGGTCAAATGTCATAGATAAGGGGTGGTTTATAGTTTTTGGCGAATAACATGAAACGAAAAAGTTTGTAGATGATAGCAAGAACTGCGAAATCGTATCCAAGTAGTATGCAAAAAAACTTTTTCGTTTCATGTTATTCACGAAAAACTAAAAATCACCCCTTATCTATGACATTTAACCGGCCATGGTGATCAACCTAATTAACTTATGACCTTGATCCGAACATAGTTTTATAAATAATCTTGGGGAGAATAAATATGGTCTTTATAACTTTGTTATACGAGCAAATGCAAAAAACTTATAAAATAAAAACAAACGGAACACGTCCACTGACATCCTCTTAAAATTTCAGCCATTACGTATTTTTTTAAAGTAAATGCCTTTTGATCAGAACATGTCAGAACGCGCGTTGCAGCTGTAATAACGTAGCGCGTTCTGAAATTCCGAAATCCATTTTCGGAATATCCGAACGTCGTTGCTGATAAACCGAATTTAGGCCCCGAAGGCCCTTTGACGAAAATATTTTCGGATATTCCGACAATATTTTTGGCAATTGAGCCCTCGGGAAGAAGAACTCGCCGAGTTCTCGAAAAAGGGGAAAAGTATTGTCCACTTTCTAAAATTGAAGTAAAAAAAAAAGTTGTAAAACTCAAAATAAAAAAATATAAGTTGATAGAGCTTGTAAAAATACAACTTTTATTGCTCAAGTATTTTTTAGTCCAACATGATTATTACGAAAAAAGAAATATAAAAGGTATTTTTTGAATAACCTAAAATCAATGTTTCAAAAACCATAAATTGATTTCTCGGTAAGTACTACACGCAATGGATTAAATTTTGCGTATTTTCATTCAGTATTCATTGCTGATGCCGAATAGGCATTTAAAAACAATAAATACCATCAAAATTTGATAATATTCAATAACAAATCAATACCTGTCAATTCTTTGTTTTTCGAAATTCTGAGTGAAAAAATGAAGAATAAATTTTATGTTTCGAAAAATATGAAGTGACAAAGTTATTTATTTGTATTTAAGGAAGTTTTTCGGAAAATTTCAAATTATTCGTACTAAAAATAAAAAATTGAGAGGCTTGTTAATAAAAAGCGTGCGACGCACGAAGCGCTAAAGTTCAATTATCCAACAGAATTCCGCGGTTTTCAAAGTTTATTTGGATATTCGTTTGAATATTTGCCACTGAAAATCATTAAAATTCATAATATGTAACAATAAAATAAAAATTATTCAAATTCAAACTTCTCCCTCCTCCAAAACTTTATATATATGATGAATTGTGCGAAACACCTCAGGCCGATTCCATTGAAATAAGCGTGGAAAAAATTAAAGATGTTCGAGCCTTATTAAGATATTTGAGCCAAGGCGGGAAAAAATATTGCGAAGATATATTCACAGAAGTCCCAGTTAAGAAATCCAAATGAAATATTTTTTTAAGATGCAAGATTCAGGTATTATTATTGAGGTAGTATAGAATGATGTTCTAATAGACATATTGTGTACAATTGTAAATTATTTTCATTTTCATAAT
This sequence comes from Diplolepis rosae, assembly GCA_030998225.1. NCBI lineage: Eukaryota > Metazoa > Arthropoda > Insecta > Hymenoptera > Diplolepididae > Diplolepis > Diplolepis rosae. Next base: position 2,135,000 of record JAPYXD010000687.1, on the reverse strand, counting down.
AATAAAATTTGTATAAAATATACAAAACGTCAAATTTAATTACACGATTAATTGTTTACGAAAAAATTATGTACAATCGCATGATTTTCAGTAGCAGATTCACAAATAAACTAAAAAAACCGCGGAATTCTGATGAATAATTCTACTTTGGCGCTTCGTGCGTCGCGCGCTTTTTATTAACAACCCTCTCAATTCTTTATTTTTAGTACAAATAATTTGAAATTTTCCGAAAAACTTCCTCAAATACAAATAAATAACATTGTCGCTTTATACTTTTCGAAACATAAAATTTATTTGTCACTTTTTCACTCAGGATTTGGAAAAACAAAGAATTGACAGGTATTGATTTGTTATTGAATATTATCAAATGTTGATGGTATTTATTGTTTTGAAATGGCTATTAGGCATCAGCAATGAATACTGAATGAAAATACGAAAAATTTAATCCACTGCGTGTAGTATTTACCGAGAAATCGCAATTTATTTTTTTTGAAACATTGATTTTAGGTTATTAAAAAAATACCTTTTATATTTTTTTTTTCGTAATAATCATGTTGGACTAAAAAATACTTGGGGAATAAAAGTTGTATTTTGACAAGCTCTATCAGCTCATATTTTTTATTTTGAGTTTTTACAACTTTTTTTTTACTTCAATTTTAGAAAGTGGACAATACTTTTCCCCTTTTTCGAGCGCTCGGCGAGTTCTTCTTCCTGTGGGCTCAATTCACGAACGCTTTTTGTAACATTATAATTTTTTATTTCTATAAAAAGCAAAAAAAGAAAATGTTTATTGGAAGTATAGTGGTTTTTCTCGTTCATTCATGTCCACTGCAATCTCTGGAATTATAATCAATTTTTTAGTCACAATTTTATTTCTAAACACCACCTAAAGGGGGATTCGAAACCTGTTACCTACACTTCTGGCCCTACCTCGCCACCTATTATTATAACGCTACCGCCTAAACTAGAGACGCATTCGCTGGTAATTAATAAATTTAAGACCATATAACCTTATCAACAGTCATATTTATTGTTTTTTCGTCCCTGATACTATTACCGAAAAGACAAATGAATTATGACAGATAATGAATACGATCGGTAGATTTTGTAGATTTTAAAGAAGAATAAATTCATCAATCCGATCAGCTTTTTGTAGATTTTATATGTAAATGCTCGAGCTTTCGACTCTAGTATTGAGTCCTTCGCAATATAAAATATTCATCTGAAGGCTTATTAGTATTTATACACAACAAGCGAATCAGTTCCAATTTGTAGAAAATTACTCCTACAATTAATCAGCTGTTTCGGTGAATGGATTGCGCTATCGAACCATGATTAATAAAATTTTATGGCCAGGGTTGGAAGATATGGATGTGGACAATGTTTATTTTTGACAAGACGGCGCTACGTGCCACACAAGTGGCGAAACCATCAGTCATTTACGTGAAAAGTTTCCAGGCCGAGTGATTTCTCGAAACGGCGATTACAATTGGCCGCCGAGATCATGCGATTTAAAACCTCTAGACTTTTTTCTTTGGGGTTACGTGAAAGATAAGGTGTATGCTGATGCTCCTCAGTCAATTCAACACTGATAAAAAATCCTGGGCATAGTGACGTGATATATGTAGTTTAAAATGTCCTTAACTACTTTTTGTGGTTAAATTCAAGCAATGGTTGACCTGTCAATGTACGTACTAAAAGTGGTCGCCGTAACTAAGTAATGTAGTTCGTGACGTTATCGACAAAATAGAGCCCCAACTGTTCGAAAATGTAATGGAAAATTTCATCAAAAAGGCATGGTCCTGGAAACATAGCCATGGTGGCCACATGAATGATATTGTTTTTATTATTATTAATAACAAACCTTCCGCTATTGAATGAAATAAAAACCAAATGATTTTTCACAAAAATCACGCGTTTTTCTTATAAATCAAAATGAAACCCCTAATTGGAAAACCCTGTATATGTAAGCTGCAGATATCACACGTAACTGCGTACAAATGTACACAAGAATAAATTTTTTTAAATTTTAATCGTTACAGAAATTTCCTAAAATTAAATAAACCACTCTCTTAGATTTAGTAAGGCTCTTGTTAGAATATATAATATAACTTTTTAGGAACGAGCAAGAATTTCACGAGGAAAGATTAGTTAAAGTTTTGAAACCTCTTTGTTGAAAAATGTGATCAATAATCATCTGATAATTATGAAACATCCAAATAGAATTCAAAAATTTTGATTACAAATTTTAAAAAAACAGCGCTATAAAATTTGCCCGACAGTAGCTGACTGACACACACACGCATACGCGTACACAACGCTTTCACAGTGTACCTGACTTTGTGACACAAAATGATTTATTGCTTTCGGATGTAATGTAACTGTACTCGACCACATCATAAGCATGGAAATTTAAGAAAACTTATCCAGCTATTCTTTCATTTGTAATGGCTGTTTCTCATACTTCTCTTTGGAAAGTATTCATACACGCAAAAAAGAAAATGCTGGTGATCAGTAATCAATTGCTGATTATCAGTACGCCGGTCGGTCAGCAACGGCAGTTGCTGCTGAGCAGCATTTTTTTACTGTGGCTTAGCCCGTGCACATACTGAAGGCCAGGGCTAAGCCTAACAGCATCACCAGTCACTACGAGTCAGTAAAAAAATGCTGCTCAGCAGCAACCCCCATTCTGAGGTGCAGAAAGGCGATTCCTAATATTGTAAACTACGATTCACTGACCCGCAGTACGCGTTATAACTAAATCGAAGCATCTGACTTCCACTTTTCCAGTGAATCGGTCACTGAATATAAGAAACAAAGTACTCAGGGACAATATTTCTTATTTCGCGATATTCGAGTGTTGCGTTAGGACGAGCGAGTTGCTGCAAAGCAGCATTCAGCTTGCTGTATTGTAGAAATTTTACTTTACTTTAGCATTTTCCCTTGCGAAAGCAAAATTAAGCATATCAGTTTCTGCTGAGCAGCACGAAAATGCTGATTATTAGCATTTACTTCTTTGCGTGTATTTTAAAATGAATAATTTTTTCTTTGTTCCACTAAATGAATTTGTTAGATTTTAAAAGCTTCAAAATCCTTTAATAAAATTATGAGCATTAAGAATGAAAAGATTTGGAATCTTGGCATTTTCGTCGTATTTTGCTTTTTTATTTTCGTGAAGGAAAGAACGCAACACAGGCTGCTAAAAAGTTAAAAAGTATAGTGAGAAAGCCTTGAAAGACAGGCAGTGTCGAAATTGGTTTTTGGTAAATTCCGTTCTGGGAGTTTTTTACTCAAAGATGAGAAACGTTCAAGTCGGCCAAATGAAGTTGGTGATGACCAAATCAAAGCCTTAATCTCATCGGATCGTCATGTAACTGTGCCGGAGATTAAAGAAATATTAAAAATACCAAAATCAACAATCGACAGGCATATACAACGTTTTGGACTCGTTAAAAAACTTGATATTTGGATTCCACATGAATTGAAAGAAATTCGTTATTTTCGGATGTCTACTGTCGTCAGCTAAATAAATTGAACGCAGCGGCCAAAAAAACGTCCAGAATTGGTCAATCGCAAAGGTTTAATTTTCACCATGACAACGCTATACCACACACATCTTTAATCACTTGCTAAAAATTATTAAGGCTTGGTTGGGAAGTGATGTTACATCCACCATATAGCCCTGATCTTGCACCATAAGATTACTATTTATTTCGATTTTTGCTGAATTCCTTGTATAGTAAAACTTTTAATGATGATGAAGCTGTGAAATCGCACTTGGTTCAGTTTTTTGCCGATAAAGACCAGAAGTTCTATGAGCGTGGAATCGTGAAGTTACCAGAAAGATGGCGAAAGGTCATTGAACTGAATGGAAAATATATCATTTATTAAAGTTCATTCCTTGTATTTCAAAAAATGTGTTTAATTTGTATGAAAAAATCGGCAATTACTTCTGGGACAACCTAATATGAAATTAATTTTCAAATATTTTTTCTACATTTTATACGAATTCAAATGTAATTTCACCGATAGTAGTCGAGTCCTATTTTAATTTTAATGCTTTTCACTTTTTTTCATCGGCAACTATTTAAAATGTAAATCAGTCCTTCTAACTTCAGGGTCGAAGTAGTGAGTATATGGCCTCCGTCTAGAAAAGCCGAGCTTGATACACTACTCTCCGCAACTCGACTCTCCACACTCGTTCTAATATTAATAAATCAGCTACTCCTTTCCTGTTATTAACATTTTGACTCTAATTATTTATTCACCTCATATACCAAAATCCTACAGACATTTAAAAAGAAAACTCTTAGAATTTAATGTATTTACGATTAAATTTAATTTCATAAATCTGCAACATTGAATACGCAAAAATTTAGGATCAAAACTTTGAACATTTACTGTCTATTAAATTAAATTCCAATTTAGGAATCTTCAAAATTGACTGTAAAGCTTTATTAAACATCGCAATCATATAAACAAAATACTTCACATACGCGGTGCGTGCGCATCTCTCGTTTTCTGCGACTGTCAACAAAATTTTACGAGTTGAGGTGTCCGAGTTCTTTGATTTCTCTTCTTTTAAATTATCTTCAGCATGAAATGTAAAACATCGTTTAAAATAATAAAAAATCTAATAAACTTTATACTATAATGTAGAAAATTATTTTTTAAATCCTCTTTTCAATTCCTCGACTGTCATTTAAACTCTGGAAGAAAATTTTCAAATATTGTTAAACCTTTAGAGTATTTCTTAGAGAAGATCGCTTAGTCAATAACTTTTCACTCTATCCAAGATTCTTCAAATAATCACCTAACCGGCTAATTTTTTTCCAAATAGCACTTGGCCCTACCATCAGATCTTATAAATTTACGTGCTTTCGGAAATATGTGAGATAATAAAACGAACTCGGTAAGAACAGGTGAGTTAAAATTAATTGAACGGCATTCAAAATGTCAAACAAATTAATTCATATGAATGCCGAACTAATTCCGTTTCTTTCCGAATGCTAGTTAATGCGTTTGACTGAATTCATGCTGCTCCTTTTCAATCCAACACACTGCTAGCTACAAATGAATTATATTCAATACCATCAACCGGAATCAAAAATGAGACAAAGCCAATGCGATTGAATGCTGACAGGTAACTTCTAAATTGAATGCGTGTCAATGCTTTTTGTCGAATTCAAATTGAAAAGAACTAATGTGATTTTATGCTGTTAGGTGACTTTAATGTTGAATTCTATTCACTGCGTTTTCAGGATCTGAAATTGGAGGACAGTGATTGCGATTGAATCCCTCAAAGCGATCTTAAAATTGAATGCCAGTTAATTTCTGTTGTGGAATTAAATATTTTGAGTTTTAATTCATACCATCTGATCAAATTTGACCCGGACTGGTCTAGTTAAACCGCGCGCGAAAACCGAAATGGTAAAAAAAATTTTTTCTAGGTTGGTAACACCTTCTTTGATAGTCGTGTGGTGTTTGAGCGGGAAACGTCCATTAGTGTGTGTTTGGCAGCTATTGGTTTACGCTGCGAAAATTTTGTCTGGCGATTTTTATTATGGGAAAAAAAATTGAACAACGAGTTAGCTTGAAATTTTGTGTTTCCAATGAAATTACGGCTACGGAATCATTGAAAATGTTGCAGAAGTGTTTTGGGAAGTCTACTCTATCGAGAACGCAAGTATTTGAGTGGCGTAAAGCATTCAGTGAGGGTCGTGAAGTCGTAGACAACTTGCGTCATGCGAGTCATTCATCCACCTCTGTTAACGACAATAACATTGAAAAAGTACAGAAAATTGTGCTCGAAAATTGTCGTATTGGCATTAGAGAGGTAGCAGAGGCTCTCAACATCTCTTGTGGATCGACTCAACACATTGTGTGCGTCGCCGCCAGACGACGATAATGCACCGTCACATTCCAGCCTGATTGTGAGTGAATTTTTGGCAAAACACGAAACAAAAGTCATTGCTCAGCCACCGTATTCGCCAGATTTGCCTCCCTGTGACTTTTTTCTCTTTTCCAAAACGCAAATATCCGCTCCGGGGATCGCGCCATGAGTCGATTGTGGCCATAAAAAGAAATTCGCTGAAGGAACTAAAGGCCATACCGACCGAGGCCTATAAGAAGTGTACGGGAAATTGGATTAACCGTTGGCATGTTTGTATTGACTCAAAAGGAGCCTATTTTGAAAGCGATAATAAAGATTTGTATTAAAATACATAAAAATGTTTTTTTTTTTAACCAGTTCGGGTCAAATTTGATCAGATGGTATATTCTACTCCTTGGATTTTCTCGTAGAAAACTTTCCTTTCGAAACATAGTTATGCAAAATAATAAAGTGCCTAGGGGGGGTAAGCATGTAAAAGTTGCCCCGTACGTATCAAGTTCATATTGCCACCATAAATGGGCACCCGTGTGGCATAAAATTTCTCCAAAGGATAACCTTAAAATTTCATTTTTGGGGGAGTTATGGACGGAGAAAGTAAAATAAAGAAAGTCATTTTTGATGATCGAAGTATATGCTGTTTTCACCCATAAGATTACATAGAGAAGAAATTTTGAATTCTTTAAAATAAAAAATAGGAATAAAAAAAATGTTTTCCAATTTTTAAAACTTTTTTTGAGGTTGTGTTTTAGAGATACACCTCTGATTTTTTGGCCAAAAATGCTTATATTGTATATTTCAACATATATTTAACACACATTTTTCATAGGGGTACTTCAGGGCTTAAAAAGATAAAATCTATCGCGAGGTGCCACCCCAAGCGGCTTATCAGCTTGTGTGATACTATTATTCTGATTCCTATATTCTCTTGTTTCGAAATGATTGTCAAATGTTTTCATGATATCTTACTGCCTGCTGCGACACTATCTTTCTGAGTCCGTTATTCACTTCTTTTGAACACAACTTGATTATCATCAGTAAGCATTATTAATTGTACTACATACTTGTACTTTAAAACACCTCATTTTTACATTCTCATCATGGATAAGAAGGTATTAGTTTTGTGTAAAAAAATAAATTTTGAAATTTTCACCAAATTTTTACGTTTTGAGACCCCCTGAGTCAGAAAAAGTGGTTTTAACGAAAATGCCTGCCTGTCTGTCTGTCTGTCTGTCTGTAGGTCGTGTGCGGCATAACTCTCGATAGAATTATTAGATTGAATTGAGCTTGGGCGCACTTTATCGGAGCCGGAAGAGTAAGGACAAGTTCGTTAACCAGCGACATCCAATCAAAATTGAGGGATGGAGCACTACTTTTGTGTTTTTGAAAAAAACTTTTTGCAAAAATCAAAAATTTCAATGCTGGTTTTTGATAGTGCTCATAAATATCTACAAATTATCTCCATAACATTCTTTGATTAAACCAAAATTAGAAATGTTACAGCATGTTAAAATTTTAAAAAAGTCAATATCAAAATTTCATTTTTCCGTTAAATTATACAAGATATGAAAAAAAGTTATTTTACAAAATTATATTCTACATGAAGATCTACACATTTGAAATGCAACATTTTTTCATAAGATGTATATTTTTCTTTTTAATTCAAAAAAATACCATTGAAAATCCAAAATTCAATTTTTTTGACAATAATATGTGAAATGCGAAAAAAACTTAGGAATGCAAAGTTGTTCGTTTTAAAAAGATCTACAATTTTTGTCTCATACAGTTTCTGATAGAACATATATTTTTCGTTTCAATTCCAAAAATACGATGAAAATTCAAAAATTCCATTTTTTAGACAAAATATGTGAGATACAAAAAAAAACGTTTATATGGAAAATTATTTGCCTAAACGAGGTCTACAAATTTTCATTCGGATAATGCACTCAAATTGTCAGCTGACTCCAAGACAATATTGGCACCAATAAAACTTACGATGTATATACAAGAAGGAATGGAACCCGAACTGAACGAACACTAAATAAAACGTTAAATCGTTGAAATCGTTACAAGGACCTTTAAAGAATGGCGAACAGAAAATGATAAATCGATAACAGAAACAAAAAACAAACTATTAGTGAAAAATAGTTATATCTCGAATTTGTTTATAACAATTGTTTGAATTATAAATAATTGTTTGCAATTTGAAAGGTAGAATAGCAAAGAGTCATCGAAAAACATTCACATTTAGTGTGATAATGATTATCATGAACTTACACCAAATTTTTAAAGTCGTCGAAAATTAGTTAATGAATTTAGTGTAATCAAAATGTAAGAAAGCAGTGGTAAAATGCTGGTACCAGAGCATGGAATTTTGTCGTTCTCTGATTAAGAAAAAGAAAAAGCTGTTAGCCTTGCATCTGAATGCTTTCTGCAACAATTTTATGAGCGCGATGAAGTAAGTTACCTTATGCCAGATACAGAAGATTACGTTTCTGTCAAAAACAGAAATAGAGGGAATTAAAATATGATTCTTAAAATTTACTCAACTTAGACCCTAAAATTGTGTTCTAGCAGGAAATAGCGGCACCCATGCTGTGTGTGTTTGTGCATTGCATGGAAACTAGAATTATGCAAATCAATTTGAGTCGACTTGAAGCTAAGTTTGAGGCATGTCAAAAATCGATTTAAAAGGGTTTCGCACTCCTCAGTTTTAATCGAAAAAAAAACAAACCGAACTGAACAGTTTGAAATTATTTCGACTTAACTTTTGACACACTCAATCAGATGATAAAAAAATCTGAATCAAAATGACTATATACAGTGTGTTTCTTAATCTGTATGAGATCTTTCAATAGGGATAAGGATGTTCGTTTTGAGATGAATAAAGTTATTACCACTTATTCATTCATTCAATCCAAGACAATATCTCGGAACAAGGAAAGAGCTGTCGTTACGGTGAATAATGTGCGATATCGACACATTCTCAATACACTTTTGTTTCCAAAGATGCAGGAGTTGAACATCGACATCTCATCTAACAACATGGTGCTACGTCCGGCACAGGCACTGAAACCATCAATTTATTGAAATGAAAATTTGGTGACAATGTTATTTCAAGAAATGGTCCCTGCCGATTGGCCTCCAAGATCGTGTGATTTGACGTCTCCAGATTATTTCCTTTGGAGGTACGTTAAATCCATGGTTTATGATAACAAACCAACAACTCTAGGAGCATCGGAAGTCAGTGTTGACCCCCAGTCATTAATAAATTAAACCAGAATAGTATATTTTAATTAATTTTCCTTTTAAACAAAAAAGTAAACTCACGTAATTTGCTATTCATTGAGAGTTGAAATTTTTCGTATCATATTATGACTTTGACTTTCTTCTTTGTGGCAAATTTGTCTCTGTTGATTTGATATAATTATTAGGTTTATTAATTAATTATTTTATAATTATTTAGGTTTATTACACGGAAAAAAGTGAAGATCAGAATAATAGGAATGATTACTTGAAAAAAGGAGTGGTTACTGTGAAATAGGAATAATTACTAGATGGAAGAAGAGAGATCACGCAGTTTTGAATAAGTTCTGTACTGTTCAATACTCTCACCTCTCTTTCAGTAATCATTTATTTTTTTAGCAATTGTTCATATTCTTATGAACTTCATTTTCCTCCGTGCAGCGTGAGTTTTTTTTTATTTTGAGGCACCGAAATATCTCCAGCAATACGCATCATACGGAAAAAATGTCCGTACTAAAAACTTTTTATTTTCAAGGTGGAAGATCGACTTCTTAAAAATTTACCCTTTTTTGTTAATTCAAAATTTAATTTTTAATTTGAGAATTCATGTTTATCCCATAACCTGGAGATGTTGGATATGGTATAAATTTTTACGGAGTCGTTTTTCCCCCTTAAAATAAAGATTTTACTGTGGGCATTTTTTTCGCACTATTCCTATTTCTTGAGATGCATATTACGATGTCTCAAGAAAAAAAACTCATCGTGTACCAAGAGACTCTGGAGTCGTTGTAGAATCAACTCCTCCAGAAGCTCCCCCATCGTATCTAATAGACATGTTGGTCTATAGAATAAGGCCTCCTTCAGATTTTAAAGTGACATGCTTGATAACATGTCTAGTATTATATTGACCCAAATTCATAGAATTTTTGTTAATTTCTTGTTATTTTGGCATAGGGTCAGTTTCATCTTTTTTTATTTGATTAAAAATATCACTATTAGATGTGAAAAGGCGCAAAAAAAAAGAAAGGCAAACGTTTCGGCCACATATGGGGGCCCTCTTCAGTGCCATAAATTCAAAGATTAATTCAAAATTTCTGTAGAACATTAGAATATAAGAAATAATTAAATTAGGAATTATCACGGACTTCAAAAACTTATCTTATTGCTTGAAATTCAAAATGAAGTAGTCCAGTATGCAGCATCATGAATTGAAAAAATATCTAGAGTTCACTGTGAATGAAAAACCGGATAAATGAAAAAAACATAAAAATTTTGCACACGAACCGACCGGAATTTTTTAGAAAATTTTATTATTAACCAAATTGGTTATCAATGGCAAAACGCGAACATATTTTACATTTTTGAAAACTTTGCGGTGAAGACTTTGTTACCGGAGTCTCTCACAGAATGATCTGAACTGTTTTAAAAACCGACTCGAGACATGTGGCTTTGCTGACCGAAAATTTTTTTATATAAGCAATCTTGAGAGGTTCTTTTCCTCCTTGAAGAAGACTATTGTCCTATACCTAGTAAAGAATTTCGAGACGTTTATGTTCATTTTCACGAGTGGACGCAGGCGTGTATTTTTCAAGAAAATGATTTTATATATCAGCTTCACGGACAATCCATTTAACACTGAATTTGCAAGCTTATTATAATATCCATATTATTTAAAATTTTACTCAATATTATTTGAGTATGCACCGAATAAAAAAATTGAATGTTGTTTATTTCGCATTTAGATTTATTCTGATATTTTAAAAAATTGTAAGAAATTTATCTTTAAAAATTAATAAAAAAAAATGCAATTTACATATTCGTGATATTATGTATCACATCTGAAAGTATTATTAAATTTAACTAGTTCTGAAAATGGTCAGAACTGTGTTATATTCTAGCTTTATAGTTAATTTGCCATTTTTAAATTTTAAAGTGATATGCTTGATAACATGTCTAGTATTATATTGACCCAAATTCATAGAATTTTTGTTAATTTCTTGTTAATTGTACCCGTTTTCTTCTTCATAATAATAAAAGTTGTTTTTGTCAGTTTATCGTGTCATTTATTAAAAAATTATTCACATATTTGCAGTAGTTTTGTACGCTCAACGTAGCTTTATAATTTAAAGACATTATTAATGCATTTTACTGAAATTTCGATCAAAATTTATAAGAAAACATCCTATGGCCAAAAATCGTGAAAAGTGTCCAAAACTGCCGCATTGGCATTTCAGTTGTTTTTCGCACAAAAATCGATTCGGTCGCGGTTTAAAAGGTTACATGTCAATTATTTAAACAAAAAAAGATGGTATTATCGTGTCTTGTGTATTGAAGTGTCATAAAAAAACTGTAAGTTTGTTAATTTGACAGTCGTTGCATTTATGCATAATTGTGCCCGCTTTTTCGTTGAAATAGCCTTAGAATTGTATTTTACCAGATTGAAAATGGTCAAGCGTAAGAAAATATCTGTCGAAAAACGGGCCCAAATCATTATTTTGCAAAAAACAGGCAAAAACTATCGAGAAATAGCCAAAATATTGAAAATATCTTTGTGTTCAGTTCATACGGCCATAAGAAGATATCGGGAAACTGGACAATATACTAACAGAAAACGATCTGGTCGACAAGGAAAGACAAATCAAAGAATCGACAACAAAATATATGCAATAAGTAAGGGCAATCGACAGAAATCTGCATCAGAAATTCGTGCTGAAATCAATGAAGACTTGGATTCACCAATATCGCTCACGACAGTCAAAGACCGGCTTAAAGAAAAAGGTATGATTGAACGCATTGTTGTCAGAAAGCCACTTCTACGGCCAGTAAATAAACAAAAAAGACTGAAGTTCGCTCGAGAACATGTTGACTGGACGATTGATCAGTGGAAATCAGTTTTATGGACAGACGAATCAAAATTCGAACTTTTCAGTAGCCATCGGCGTTAATATGTTTGCAGAAAAGTCAATGAAAGATTCAAATCAGATTGTATTGTGCCAACTGTAAAACATGGCGGTAGCTCAGTAATGGTTTGGGGCTGTTTCAGCCACGCTGGCGTTGGTCAACTTGAAAAAATTGAAGGAATTATGAAAAAAGAGCAGTATCATAGTATATTCCAACGCCATGCAATACCACCTGGCATCAATTTAATTGGTCGTGGATTCATTTTCCAACAAGATAACGATCCGAATTATACATTAAAACTTTGTACTTCTTATTAGGAACGAAAAAAAGTCGCAGGTGACCTTAATATAATGGAATGGCCGCCTCAATCTCCCGATTTAAATCCCATCGAGCTATTGTGGGAAGAATTGGACCTACGTATGAGAGATTTAAAGCCAACGAGCCTTCCTGGTCTCTGGGATTGTTTGAACGAAGCGTGGAATAATATTCCACCTCAAACACTTTAAAAACTCATCGAAAGAATGCCAAAATTGTGTGCTGCAGTCATTAAAGAAAAAGGTGGCCATTTCCAAGAAAACCGCTTGAAGTAACATATTTACTGTTTCCTTATAAATTTTGATGAAATTGTCAGAAAATGCATTAAAAATGTCTTCGAATAATGAAGCTACATTTAACGTACAAAACTACCACGAATATGTGAATAATATTCCAATAAATGATACGATAAACTGACAAAAACAACATTTTTTACCTTGTTCTAATACTTTCCAACTGTACTGTATGCTCGTGAGCTTTTCCATGTAAAAATCAAGTCACCGTTAAAGCAACGTACTACACTTTTTACCTTAGACTAAGAAAATGTCTAGGTCCTTTAGAAAAAATCTGATATGAATTCAGCTACTCGAAAGACGAGAAGACATAAGCTTCTTCGTATAAAAAAAAGGCTACGTGAAATTGTAAGCTTCCCTTATCTTAGCACATTTTGCCTAGGCTAGGGAAATTTGGAAGTACTGTGGAACATTTTTCACGTCAGATATGAATTCAGGAACTCAAAATACGAAAATATATAAGCTTTCTTGCGCAAAAATAGAACCTTCCAGAAATTGCAAGTTTTGCTCAGCTTAACACTTTTTCCCCTGGGCTAGTGAAATTCTGAGGTACTCTAGGGAAATTCTACAATGAGATTCGAACTAAGCATCTCGAGATACGTAAAAACATTATCGTTTTATTTAATATTGCGTAGATCAAAATTGCTTTCACAGATACTGAAATTTCTAAGATTTCACGCATTTCCCCTAGGCTAGGGGAAAAGTAGGGGTCCAGGGGAAATTCTGAAACCGGATTCAGATTCAGCGTCTCGAAATCCATAGGGCTAGTATACTCACATGTAAAGTTCATTCCATTTTTTTGTGGGCCTGTGTAATCATAGTTATAATAATTGATTAATTGTATTAATTTTTTTAAATATTTTATGAATAATTTATGCAAAAGTTGATTTATTTTTACTTGAGTGAGGCTCAAGAAGTCTAGTCACGACACTGGTCCACAATCTCTGAATAACCTTTGCAGTCACTATATAAGAAAGTTCCAAATCTTATGTATGTATGCATCGGATGACTAATGACAGACTCGAGGTAAGAATTTTTTTTTATTTAAGAGAACCATACCATTGCGAGTTGAAATAATACGCCCGATGCTAATTTTACTCAACTCCTTACTATTTCCTATGTAACACTTATTGTTATTCACTTGAAGGATAAGCAGGTAATGTGTAGTTTTTGCATCCGTTACAGTTCAGAATCAAAAAAAAAATCATTGGAATAGCTGCTGTAGATACTGAAATAATTAAATGCAGAGAATTGTAAATTATATACTTTTCTCCTCAGCCTGCAGCGTCTCCCACCACTCAACCGCTTTTTCGCGCTCGACCGTTTTCACTCATATTCACGACTCTGTTGTACCCACTTAAACGCAATTAATTAAAAAACCAAAATAGGCGTTTTGTTGCTACTCACGTCTAGCTTCCAATACCATATTTTAAATTTCAATCGAACGATCTCAGGAGCATCCAGCCCTCTGCGAAAAAATCACTAAAAAAAATTCAAATGGAAATTGTGCGATAACTATTTATCCGACAGAGTACAGCTTTAGCACACATAAACTATATACAGGATGTCTAAAAATTCCCGGGACGGTTGGATATTTCCCCAGGTAAAATATTTTTCAAAAAAGTAAAGGTCATTCCTGAAGTAAATTTCAACGAAGAATTCAATGGCGACCTTCATTCTGACCTTGAAGTTGACCTTCATGGCTTTTTGAAGGTCAAATTTGTTTTTTTTAATGGGAACCCCCTTTTTTCACATCTGCAATCGATAGAGCGAAAAATACTACGTTCAAGTACGTACCCAAGTCATAGGTCAACTGTAACGTTCCAGGTCAGTTAAAGGTTATTTGAAATTAACAAAGTTTTCCAAGAGGTCAATATAATTCCTGAAGTAAATTTCAACGAGAAATTCATTGGTGAGCTCTGTATTGATCTTGGTTACAGCGTTTTGAATATTGTAAAATCATATGTATAGGAAATTTTTCATTAAAAGTTCCAGGAGTTCTGATGAGAGTTCTGTTCCTCCCCAAAGAGTTATATTAAAAATTCCCTTACCGTTTTTCGATACCTAAGTCAATACCTAAGGCGATACCATAAGTCCTATACCGTTTTTCTAACTCCATACGAATATTACGAATCGAAACTAAATTTACGTATTACGAGTACATACTTACTATCTTTCGCTAAAAGATTATTATGGCGCAAGCTAAACTTTCGGAACGAGAGAGGGTATCTGTATTAATGATGCGTGGTTGGGGAGATCGAGTTCGATCTTATGATCAAGTTCGTTTGCTTTTTAATCGCACTTTTCGTAATGGAGAAGGGTTAAATCCTGTCTCAAAGTCAACAATTGAAAGGACTGTAAGGCGCTTTATGAATCATGGATCTATCAAGGACCTTCAGAGAACTGGTTTGCCATAACCTGCAGGATCTGAGGAGATGCAGATAGACATAGCCCAAGCATTTGTTGAAAACCCACACCTTAGTTTACGTCGAGCTAGTGATGAGCGTGGCGTTGCTCCTGAGACAGTGCGAAATATTTTGAAAAGCATCAAGCACCCCAAAGGAAACAGAATTTACTACATCCACGTCGTTGTTCCTGGATAATGCTAAACGTAAACGTAAACTGCTTGGAAAAAACCTTGAAAAAACCTTGAAGGTCAACTTTAAGGTCAAAAAGAAGGTCACCATTGAATTCCCCGTTGAAAAATACTTCAGGAATTGCACTGACCTATTGGAAAACTTTGTTTCTTTCAAATAATCTCTAATTGACCTTGAACGTTACAATTGACCTATGACTTGGGTACGTACTTGAACGTAGTATTTTTCGCTCTATCGATTGCAGATGTGAAAAAAGGGGGTTTCCATTAAAAAAAAACAAATTTGACCTTCAAAAAGCCATGAAGGTCAACTTCAAGGTTAAAAAGAAGGTCACCATTGAATTCTCCGTTGAAAAATACTTCAGGAATTGCACTGACCTCTTGGAAAACTTTGTTTATTTCAAATAACCTCTAATTGACCTTAAACGTTACAACAATTTTCCAAAACGAAATTTTTATAAACAATTTGCTGAGTTTGATAATAATTGATTCATTTTCAAAAATTGGAAACCGTTAAGTTGTAGAGAATCTTTTTCCTAAAAAAATGAACCGTGATTTATTAAAATCGCATCATTTTTAAAAAATTGGTAAAGAGCGATAATAAGGAAATATCCTATTACTAAAAACATTATTTAAATATTATTTTTCGTAATTTTTAATTTTTTTTTATTAAAAAGAGTGTCTTTCCTTACATATGACACGGCTGATGATATAATTACCAGTCTTGAAATCATAGAAAAACTTCTTTTTCCAGAGACTGATTTTTGACACGACAACTACCTTAATGTTAAAAAATGGCGAAGTTGTGAATTTTTTTAAAAAAAGTTTAATTTTCCGGTTTTTCGGACTTTTCTCCGGTTTTAATTATCCGATCGGGTCGCTCGACCTCTCATTCTCTTTGCAATTAAATTATCTACAATTCATCTATGTATACTATTACGATTGTTCAAATCGTTTCCATTTTACGAACAAAAAACTAAAAAAAATGCAATTTTCCGTTAAAAATTATTCATAAAAATTTAACAAATGAAATTTTGGTGTCGAAAGCATAATGGGAATAAAGTTCGGATTGCCCTGCACGTGGTGGCGTAGGTGGTTTTCTGATAATTTTTATGTTAAAAACTCTATTATTTTGAGCTCTATTGCTTGGCCTATACAGAGATATATTGCATTATAAATACAAGTATACGAAGAAAAATAGTTCAAGTAATTTTACTCATTTTTCGATCAAAGTTGGGACATATGGGCAAGTTAGAAATTATTTAGCATCACTGTAATTATTTAAGGTAGTACAATTAAGAAAATTAGACCTCAGGAAAATATAGATAATTTTGCTTTCAAGAATAGCAATATTATTATTGAAGGGCTAATTTGAAAGAGAAAAGATTATTTTTCATGAAAAAAATTTGAAACACAAAAAAATAATGTTATTGATAAATTTTATTCTTGCCCAAACTTATTTTCTTATCGCTTTGAGCCAAATTTTTAAAAATGATGCGATTTTAATAAATCACGGTTCATTTTTTTAGGAAAAAGATTCTCTACAACTTGAGCGTTTCCGATTTTTGAAAATGAATTCTTTAATGGCTGATATTATAAAAAAACAATTTTTCGAAACAAAGTTTCTATAAACAAATTGCTATATTTGATAATAATTAATTCAATTCCAAAAATAGGAAACGGTCAAGTTGTAGAGAATCTTTTTTCTAAAAAAATGAACCATAATTCATTAGAATTGCATCATTTTTAAAAATTTGGCTCGAAGCGATAAGAAAATAAGTTTGGGCAAAAATAGAATTTATTAATAACATTATTTTTTTGTGTTTCAAATTTTTTTAATGAAAAATAATCTTTTCTCTTTTAAATTAGCCTTTCAATAATAATATTGCTATTCTTGAAAGCAAAATTATCTATTTTTGCCTGAGGTCTAATTTTCGTGATCGTACTACCTTAAGATGTACCAAATGTTCAAGAATGAATCAACAGTTTATCATAGTAGGGAGTTATTAATTTGATCCCAATAGAGTGAAGTTAACGCTCCTGAACGAAAAAAATTAGTTGTCGAAACTTTCTTTAATTGTTATCGACTTTTGGATGAGACTAGTCAATGAGAATTTTGACAAGTTTTTTAGAAGCTTTGAAATACAAATTCTCAAAAGAGTTGCTATGAAAAGTAATATTCATTACTTAAAACAAAACACAACGGATGCAACAAGAGCGAATCGCTGTGTTTCATCCGTTGTAATCCAAATACTATTTCGCATCTAACACGTTTATAAAAAATCCTGTTTTAATCTAACAGTTTATATAATTTATTCAAAACTTTCACAGAATCTAGTTATATAGCTTCTTTAAGTTTAATAATTTCTTGATTCATAACTTTTCCTTATATCATGTATAATTACTCATTTATTTCTTACTCAAGTTATTAAAATTAAACTGATTTTATGAAAATTTAAGCAGCAAACGTCTTGATAAGTGTATTAAATAAAATATAAAAAACCTACACAGAATTCAGAATTCACATAAATTTATTAGGCATAATAATAATTCGAAATTCACAAATGTAAAATACATCTTTTAAAAATATACAACGCAGAAAATGAAAGAACCTTCTTATAAATGTTTTTACACAAGATACTTTTTGATAATAATGCAATTTTTTAATGTACATTTTAAAATTTAGTTTCATTAAACTTCATACGTAGTTATAATCAAAATTTATATTGAATATTAAATACTAATCATGTTATAATATATTGCACATTTTTATAATTATAATAATTAAATAATTATATGAAATTTTTTTATATTTTGTAACAGACCGTACTAATGAATAGGTGCCCCCATGATAAGTCCTTGGCAAAGCGTAAAGCTCGACGTCAGGTGCCCTGATCGAGTTCTACCCCCAGGTGGCCGCTGGATTCTAGACCTAGTGGTATCACACCGAACGTAGACGAATAGGTGCAAGCATGGCTGGCCTTCTGCATGGGCCGAAGATCAACATCAGATGCCCCTGACTGACTTTGGCTCCGGTGACATCAGGACAATCATCACCGACCAGATTGAACGCTAATGACCAGACCAGGAACCTAGCAAGGCTGCACCGAATGCCGACTTATAGGTACCCCCTCAGCCGGTATTCGGCAAGAGCAGGCGCCCAGCGTCAGGTGCCCTGGACTGGGCGCAACTCAGGTGAGGCTCAGTCCACCAGACAGCTCTAAAAGTCACCGAACACCATCGAAATTTAATGACTGTATTAAAACTATACTGAACCAGACTCTACGATGCCGAACATCACCAGAATGTTACCGTTCGACACTGATCGTTACCAATCGTTACCAGATGTTACTAGATGTTACCGAATGACACCGAATTATTGGAACAGCAGCGAACTAGCTTGCCCCTTGGCCAAAGGCAATTGCCTTCGGCCATTGCACAAGAAGGCGATGTGTGACAATAGGCGCCCCTGATCACACACCGCCCCGGTTCTTACCGGGGCATCCAGACCCAACCGTCTCACCGGACCGTCCGACCGACTCACAGGGGCCCTCGGCTCCCTAAATACGGACACACTGTTTGCATCTGCATGAAATGCAGAGTCCACTTTATAACATGACGATATATTGATTGTTAAATACGTCGTAATCCAACGTTATTACACTTTCATTTTTATTTAAGGGTCCTGATGATGCCTTTAGAGTGGAGGTTGAAACGTTAGCCAAAGTGAACAGCTGATTTTAATTACATCTAACAGAACCGATCTTCTTCTATATTTGAGGAATTAACATCTCAAATATTATTATAATTGAAAACGCAGCTACATTACAGTAATAATGACAACGTTCATGACAGCGTTCAGGGACGATCCATCTGCTTTTGTGACACATACGCTCCTCTTTCTTGATTCAACAATTTTCGTATTTCTCTGATTAACACTTCTGAATACGTGTATCGAAAAGGTTGAAAGATCCAAAATAAACTTTAAGGACTAAAGGCAGGTGAGTATATAACTTGCTTTGACAATATTTACGATTGATCGCTCTTCATAGCAGGTGAACGCACCATGCTGTACCAAGCTTTAATTATAGCTGCAGATGACATCAGGGACTTTCTCATGGGGTTCAGAGTTAATATATACAATTCATAAAGAATTACCATACTGTTTATGGATAAAGTCGTGTGAATTATACTTCGAAAATGAATAGGCATTTGAATAGGTACCTATTACTATATATGCATATGGGTTATTCCATGTGAAAATTATCCCCCTTAATTTTTTGATTTGTCGTGTTCTATGTTCAAAAATAATTGACACGTATTTTTTTATTACAATGTGATGTTTGAAAATTTCGAAAAATGAACATTCAAAATTTTGAAATCAGAAAAAATGATGTTTTTCCAATAGGATACAGTAAAAAAAGTTTTGGATATGGAAAATTGTTGTCATACTCAAGATGTATACTCCCCCTCCCCCCTCCCTAAGCTTTCTAAAATGGTATACAGTACGTCCTATTTTGTTAAACAAATTAATATCTCAATTAATTTTTAACTTTTCAGGTTGAGGTTTGGTGGAAAAGTAACCGACTTTATGCTCTTCAAATTTATAAAAAAAAGAACACTTTAAGATAATACATTTCCGCGCTATTGACACTTTAATTTATTTCATGCGTTAATTGTAAAATGTCTGCTTGCCGCAGAGGTGGTCCGATTTTTATTTTGAAAACGGCTTTTAAAAGTATAAATCAAGCACAATAGAACGTCAATCTTGGTTTTTCGCTAAAATGTTGCAAAGTTTATTAAAAAAAGGTCCAAACATGGCTCTAAACGCTTGAACGCAGCAAAGTGACAGTGGTGGGGGGAGAAGGCGAGTAGGCTCACTGTGTCACTTTGCTGCGTTCAAGCGTTTAGAGCCATGTTTGGACCTTTTTTTAATAAACTTTGCAACTTTTTAACGAAAAACCAAGATTGACGTTCTATTGTGCTTGATTTATACTTTTAAAAGCCGTTTTCAAAATAAAAATCGGACCACCTCTGCGGCAAGCAGACATTTTAAAATTAACGCATGAAATAAATTAAAGTGTCAATAGCGTGGAAACGTATTATCTTAAAGTGTTCTTTTTTTTATAAATTTGAAGAGCATAAAGTCGGTTACTTTTCCACCAAACCTCAACCTGAAAAGTTAAAAATTAACTGAGATATTAATTTGTTTAACAAAAGCTCAATTTCCCGGTTTTTCCGAATTTTCTCTGCTTCTAATTATCCAATCAGATCAAACGACAGCTCATTTTGTTGGCAATTCAATTGTCTACAACTTATCACTTGATGTCGTCAAGATTGGATAATTACCTTTAATGTTATAAACAAAAAACTAAAAAAAGTGCGATTTTTTTGTCTTAAATGTTGATAACAAATTTATAAATCATATTTCGTTGTCCACAACATGACACAATTACTATTCATAACAAATTCCTTGTTGCTTGGTCTATGTCCAGAACTTTTTTTACTGTGTCCTATTGAAAAAACATCATATTTCCTGATTTTAAAATTTTGAATGTACATTTTTCGAAATTTTCAAACATTACATTAAAATAAAATAAAAATACGTGTTAATTATTTTCGAACATAAAACGTGACAAAACATAATTTTTTCGAATAAAAATTATGGGTGTAAATTTCAGATGGAATGACTTAGATGTAACTGCTATATGTATACAGGAAAAAGCATAAATTCAAGAACTCTTCGTACAGAAATTTTAGTGTGGTGCCCTTTCGGTTCTAACGGGGTAAAATGAGGCCATGATGAGGGGATCCCACTAGCACCCGATGAAAAATGATGCTCCAGGTTGCAGTTTGTTTGATTGAGAACATTTTAGTCCTATTGACATTAAGTCGCTTCCGCCTCAGTAACTTAGTTTGCATGCAAGTTGTTCTCTCAACTATCAAAGGCATTCTGAAAGAAATTGTTTCTTTCTGGTAGTTTTTGATTTAAACCCCTTTTGGTCCTAATCGGGACCGCGAAATTTGTCTAACTACGGCTTGAAGTGGTCAGTCTCATCGGACTCTCATCGCAAATCGGTACCAAATCAGGCGATTTCTGCACGGGTCGAAAGATCTCACATTATATTCTTTGATCTATTTAGAATATGAGTAAGGGAGAAGGGTCTACCATTTTTTTTTTTTCGAGAATACCTTAAAAACCTATTAACGATTGAGAAATCAAGTTTCTTTTCAGATTTTTTTACTATTTAAAAAAATGACAGGGTGTCTAAAATGATCCAAAAAAGAAATTATGCCATTGCTAAAAAAAGTTTTTTCTAACTTATCATCTTGACAGGCTAGTCTGGTCTAGGTATGCCGCTAGTTATCCATGTATGACATTTTCTTTGCAATTTTTTAAAATTAAATTTTAATGCTCAAATTCCAATGTTCAAAATCCCATGTTAAAAATGTTATTTATGGAGTGAAAATCATGTCTAGAGTCGACCCTGGCATGGCGGGTCGCGTGAACCGAACTGTTACCGAATTGGGTATCATTTAAGCAAAGATTCGGTGAAATTTCGGTAACAAGACAGTGAACTGAATAATTTGCGCTATCGCATATATTTTCAAAGTCCAAAGGAAAATTCGATGTTGCCCGTAGCAGGATAAGCATGGTCTGGGTGCCCTCGCTCGGATTTGATCCATATTGCGAGCGTAAGTGGCTCCCATTACAAGATAAATTTACCCCAAGTATCAACTCAAAAAAATTTTTTTTACAAAAGTTATGAACGAATTTTGGAAAATCAGAAAATCAAATTTTTTTGAAAACGGCTCAACCGTTCTTGATGGCTAAAATATATGTTATAGAGGGTACTAAAGAGGTTCTGAAAAAATTCAAGAACCCATTCCGTTCATAAAAAGAGGGTAAAAATTTTTTTAATGTGAATTACTTATTGAGCACCCACCATTTTTTTTCTATATCATGCTCACATTCAAAGAGACAATATATATTTTTTCGAAAATTTTCGGAGAGGTACTTCATAGTTAAAAAAAATAAAAACTTCTTTGGCCCCTACAATGTATGAGAGTCGAGGCGCCAACTTAGTTGGTGTCTCATGACTCAATAATGTTAGCGTAATAAAAACAAAATACAACAACATCATTCGATTAAAACACATTTTCTCGGCGATTTTCCAGTCGCAATGTCAGTGAATTCTAAGTAGATAGAAAAATAATTTTCTCCGTTTACGGTTTACATTTTACGGTCAGATAATGTAAGAATACCAAGAAATGTGTCCACCAGGAAATAATTATCAGAATTTTCATTAGTTATGGCTTGCTGACGGACCCGTCCTTTCTTTTTGGCCATTGATGCAGTGCATCAAATTGCTCCACAACTTGATTATTTTCTCGGTAATTATCGTGTCTACATATGTGTACGACAACGACAACAGACAAGTAGACACCGACGTAACAATTGTCTTTTGTTTTTATAAATCATCTTTCCTCTATCACTTGTCATTGACAAATCAAATTTGAATTGTTTACTTTTCGATAAATTTTTTTTTGAGTTTATACTGAGAGACTTTTCGTTAGAGCAAATCATAAAAATGAAGTATATTTCAGTATAAAATCGTTTCAAAATGAAGCAAACAGGGTTTACGTATGAGAAATTAATATAATGGTTTTCAAGCGGCAAAGTTAATATTTCCGTTTGAATAAATGGAATACATGTTCTACTAACTTTTATAGAATATACGAGAATTCAAAATTCACTATATCAGTGATTGCCGTGACAATTTTACCAAAGCAGTGTAAAAATAATTCGACACAGTAACATTACATATAGACATCAAAATTGCCATAAGCCAACTTTTAGGATGGTTGAATTTTACATTTGCGTTGAAAAATTCATCTGGCAATTGACAATGGACTAGGCGTATTTTATTGCGCATGCGCTATATAAACTGCGGTTAATTTGATTATTTGAAAATAGTATTAAAAGAAAATGTGTTGATAAGAAATAATATATTTATTTGTTTTTGTGAAGCATAATTCTAAACAACAATTATAAAACTTAATTTATAAAATACTGTGATGTATACAATTATGCAATTAAAGTTATAAACGGTTAAACATCTCATTATAAAATGTTTTTAATAAAACATAGAATTCAAATTTTGATATAAGAAAGATTCCAACACTCTTAAAAGAACAATCTTATCGTTAACACATTTCAGGTACTTCAGATTCATACACTAATCACTACAAAAGTTATTTTCCGTCTAAAATTGAAGAACAAATTTTATAGAAATAATTGAATTTACAAGTAACTCGATTTGTTCATCCTTGATAACAGGATTTTGAGGTCTAAAGCAATGACTGCTTATTTTATTGTAAAAGTTTTGCATCCTTTTAGATTTTCTGTCACTGGCTGGAGATTTACTGCCACTGTCTGAATAAAGATTTAAGACGTATCGTTGTGAGCACTCCAAGAAACAAGCCTAGGTTTCTGGCAATCATCTATTCCAGACGAAAAAGGACGCAAAGCCCACATGAGTGTATCGATAAAGGTCTCACACGAATCTACATTCATTGCATCAAATTTCAGATGATATGACCTCATCTGCGTAGAGTCTGTAAAGTCGAAAATGAATTGCATGACTGCTTTGTTAAGCTACTGTGCTAAAATAGGGTGGCCACTGAAGACTTATAAAAACTTTTGTCGTCATTTTTAATTCTCTTTTTTTGATTACCATAAATTTTCTCCAGTATTTTATTCGATGTTTATTATTCTGAAGAAATCGTAATTTTAAGATACTAATTAAGGGTATTGGATGAATGCTGATAGTCTCCAAATTTTAGAAAACGTAGAAAACACTTGACTCTGTAGTTAAACAGTTTAGATTTTTTTTCGCTGTGCACATTGCAATTTGTTTGAAAGAGGATTTTAAGGGCGTTGGGTAATAGTTTCAACTTCAAAATTCGACTTTTGAGGTCAGAATTTTGACCCAACACCCTTAACTAAAGGCTGCAAAAAAATTCGAAATGTTTAACTAAAGAGCAAAATGTTTTCTACGTTTTGTAGAATTTGAAGACCATCAGCACTTATCCAATAACATTAATTAATAAGAATATTAATAGCAATTAAAAATAATTCAAAATTTAGAGCTTTCAAAATGAAAATTCTGAGAAAAAAAATCCTGATCAGGAAATACAAAATTTAAATTTTTTGTAATTTCTCTACATTGTGGTTCAGTGACCATCTTGTATTTATAGCTTTTTTGAATAAGGAAAATATCTGCAAATAAAATTAATATTTCACTATATATGACAATGACGGGTCCTTTTGGAGGTACTTCAATATTAGCAACGTTTTCTTCTACCTGTAATCGAGCGAGAATATTTAATAATTCTGTTGCAACTTGCAATATGCAGATATAATTGATTTAAATCGAAACTTACAGGACACTCCTTCACCAGATCTTCCAACTTGTTGTTGAAGTGCTTGAAGATTACTGTCATTATCTCATAATCATCATCCGCTGTTCTTGCTTTAGTCAAGTTATGTGCACATCCGTACACGGAGAAAAATAGTTGGAGTAATTTTACTCGACTCTGTGGGTTTAACTTGGGACATAAAGACATTTTAACATGTCTCAAATCCTAGTCGAGTAAAATGAATTTGACAAATACTTAATTCAGGCAACGTGAATAATAATAAGCGTTACATTGGGAATAGTGAGGAGTTCAGTAAAACGTGGTCTGGGACAAGGCATCAATATGCGTCACTGGTTTAACGTGAAATGTAAAAGTATATCAGGCTGGTCCCACAATATGTCCTAAGATTTGTTTACATGTGTACGAATCTTAGGACACATTGTGGGACCAGCTTCACTGACGCTTAAGGAGCTTCAAACGATAGTTACATAAAATGAGTATCGGGCGTGTTATTTCAACCGGCAGTACAAGAAATTCTTACCTCAAGCCTGCCATTAGTCATCTGATACAGACATACATAATCAGTGTGATCTGAAAATAACCTAACTTTTAATTTTAATCATAGAACTTGTAGCGCCATCTATTGAACGTTGGCAGCGTTAGAAAGGTACATTTTTCTTCTTTCAAGCGCAGCCAAGTTGAAGCAAATCAGTTGGCAGGTCACAAAATTACGCACGTTTTAATGACAGTAGTTTTTGTGGTTATGTCGTAAAAACATAATGGAACAAAGAGCAAATATCAAATTTTGTTTTAAACTCGGTAAAAAATTTGCTGAGACTCACGAATTATTAAAAAAAGTTTATGGTGATGATTGTATGAGTTGCACTCAAGTTTACACGTGGTTTACACGATTTAACTTAGTGGAAAAAGTACGTGAAATAATCGCTATCAATGCAAATTTCACTGTGAGAATGCTGGCAGAAGAATTAAATTCATCTTACTGTACAATCTACACAATATTAACCGAAGATTTGGGTAAAAGAAAGGTCTGTGCACGTTTTGTTCCACATCAGTTAAATGCACCACTTCACAAGACCAAAAAAGTCAACGAATTTTTTATGAAAAAACAGATTTGTGTCATGGACTACCCTTCGTATTCGCCTGATCTATCACAGTGTGACTATTTTCTGTTCCCAAAACTAAAGACTGCAATGAAATGAGCTTTTTACGATGACGTTCCAACCATTCAAGCAGCTGTGACACAGGTGCTAAAGAACATCCCAAAAATCGAGTTTAAAAAGTCTATGGATAAATATGTTGATCGTTCCGAACGTTGTATTCAGTTAAACGGATCCTATTTTGAATAAATATTAGCTTTGAAACATAATACCATGCTTGTTTTAGAATATATATTTTCTAAAGAGCGGAAAATTTAAAAATATATTGTATAGTACCACCGCTCATAGATAGCGAACACTATCATTCGTTACCTTTTACTCCTATAGGAGTGAATCTACTGTGGTTGCATTGCAAGGGATGAAACACAGAGATTGCAATGAGTGCGAAGTTTGCTGCCCAAGCGAAGCGAGGGCTGCATTCACACTTGTTGAGTCCGTCGTGTTTTGTTTCGAGTAATGCATATTATTTTTCATAACAACTCTTTTAAGAATTTGATCTGATTTTATAAAAGAGGTGCTATGAAAAATCACGTTATTTCATAATAACGTGGAACATCAGTATGATGAAAATTCAACACTTTTCTGAAATTAGAAAACTTCTATGTGTGCCCAAGGCGCAGATTACTTTCATTCGTTTCCGCGTAAGTAGGTAGGTGAAGCCTAGAGTAGAATAAACAGAAGGCTCTAGTATTTTTGTAATTGAAGAAAAGATTGGTTTCTTGTAATTATACTACGAGTAATAATATCAGGTGTACAAATAAGTTTTCGCCGTTTAACAAAAGTTGGCGTCACCAGTAAGTTTTGATTGAAATTGACAGATGTAAAACGTCACTGTCGTAAAGTTGGACATCTTTTAACAACATACACTTAAAATATTAGTGAATTTTCATCAGTATAATATATTCTTTTGTGTGCAAAAATGTCGAGTTTTGAGCTGAATAAACGTCATTTGTGGGAACTTTTGCTTTACTTCTTTAATTTAAAAAATCTGCAGCTGAGGCACATCGATTGCTTCTAGAAACATATGGTGAGGCTGCCTTAAGTGAGAGAAGTTGTCGTGAGTGGTTTCAAAAATTTAAGAACGGTAAATTTGACATCGAAGACAAAGAACGTAGTGGAAAGCTGAAAGTGTACGAAGATGCGGAATTGGAAGCATTATTAGATCAAGATTCGTGCCAAACGCAAGAAGAACAATACGATGGACAATATTTCGAATAAAACATAAGGTTTCGTTTTTCCACAATAAATGCCAATTTTTTGATAAAAAACAGCAGAAACTTATTTTTACACCTGATATACAATATATTTTTTAAAATCATTAATGCGCGCTTTCATACTTTACTCTACACTTATGAATTTCACTGAACTATGATTCATTCTTGAACATTTATTACATTACAAATAATTACAGTGATACTTTCCTCCGTGTATGCAAAAATGACTTCCTTATCGATATTGAAATTATCACGTAAAAGCTGAATTGGGTGTCCCACTTGCAAGCGGTAAATTTCAAATAAATAATCCTTGCGAAAAAGTACTATCCAAGTGGAGTTGAGAGTACTTATGGATGACGGATATTGAAAATCATTACATTACTCCTGCATGCATTTAAATGAAGCTTGCATGTGTGTTGTATCAGTTTCTTCATCAAAGTGATGTTGTGGCTGCTAGGTCGTTGCTCCAAACATTGCTCGAACCAAGAACGTTGCTTTATTTGCAGGCGTCTCCGA
Source organism: Diplolepis rosae (assembly GCA_030998225.1). Lineage (NCBI taxonomy): Eukaryota > Metazoa > Arthropoda > Insecta > Hymenoptera > Diplolepididae > Diplolepis > Diplolepis rosae. The sequence continues at coordinate 2,107,428 of JAPYXD010000687.1, read as the reverse complement.
TTTTCGTTTTCAGGGATCTCCTCTACACAGTCTATTTAAATAATTCCTATGGTTAATGGACGCGGTATATAGTAAATCAAATTCTTGTCTTCTCCATTTTTTCAATCCTAAAATGATTGATCATAATTTTGAACGACTTGTTGGGCTACTCTTGCTATAACTGCACTTGGAATATCCTTATAAATCTGTCTCCTTTGGAAAATTAATTTCTGCACTTCTTTTTTTAGTCTTTTTGAACAACACTGATAGGTCCTCAACAATTCCAGATAAGATTCATCAAGATTGGTGCAAATATAACTATAATTTAGCAAAACGTTTAGGTTCGTCCCAATTTCATTATTGTGTTAGACGTTGAGTACATTCTCACTGACGTCGTTTTCAGGTTCCGAAATTTCGAAATTTTCGTCCATTCTGGGAATATCATTTAAATTTTTGTTATTTTTGGTTTTTTCTATTCCAGGAATATTGTTTTCTTCTACTGTCTGGATGCCCAAGGTGCCCAAAATATTGTCACTCCAAGCTTGTCCATCTTTAATAATAATGAAAACGTTTGTAGCGTAATACTTCAAAACCGCACGTCCTCTACTTCTGTGTCATCAGATTCTAGAACAAGTCTCTCTGCCTTTGAAAACGGCATCTGGAGCTGTAAAATTCGTACACTCTGAAAAAAATCTGGTTAAAACAACCAGAATCCTGGTTATTTCAACCGGAAACAATCTTACGGAGATCCATACTAGTAATTCCCGTTAAAAATGTTAGAAATTCTAGTAAACACTTTTGATTTAGTGTAAAATTTTCTAGTTGATATCACCGTAATTTTTCTAGTAACAAAGTTCTCGCTACATTTATGGTTATATTCCGGTATATTTAATTAATTTAGTCCATTTAACATTACCATATTTCTAATTAAATTTACTAAAATTTTCCGGTTGAATGCTAACATAAACTTAAAAATAAATAATGATTTAATGACGTGAGAATTATGATTTTCAAAATGAAAAAATATATATATTGAGGGTCAATACAACCTTTACTACTTTTAATTATATATTTATTGTTGAATTATTTTAATTTGTTTACATTATTATTAAAAATATATAATTGAATACATGTAAATCGGCAATCTACAAATTTCTTTACCTTTGAATTTTTCCTTTAAGTTATCTAATTTTCACTCACTTAATACCTTGTACACTTTATTCTCCATTTTTTTGAAACTTTGTAAAAATAATTCGAGACAAGACGCAAGATTTTTAAGATTTCTTTGGACTCTACTTTTTTTTCGTGTTCACTTGTTTTTGCAAACAGCCTAATACACAACATAACTAACAGGAAACCGGTATCAACATGTATACCGAGAAACGAAAAGGCGCCAGATTGTGTAGTATAGACATTAACGCTGCCAACGGCGTATCTTGAAACTACTTTTACTATATTTTTCGGTAACATTAAGTGAAATAATAATACTAGAATTTTGTAACCATAATAAGTTAACAATTTTTCTGGTGAAATTAACTAAAATTTTAATCATTTTAAACTGAAATTTTTTAATCGATTAGCTTTTAACCGAACCTTTTTTCTGAGTGAAACGATAGCAAATTTTTTTTGCCGATGCGCGGAATACACCTTGAAGAGACTTGTAATCTGAAAGAAAGACATGAATTTGTAATCATAATCTGAAATAATGTGAAGATCTAACAGAATTTCTATGTGCAAATTCCATGCTTATTATGAATCTTTTTATCAGGTCAATAATAGAAAAATGTGTAGACCGTCAATGAAGACATTTTTTAATGTTAGTAAGACTTCTAATTATTGAATTATTGAAGACGATGAAATATGTAAACACACCTCATTTCAGACATAACTTTTCTGGAGCTCAAAATGCAGTCTTTGGGAGTAATGCGTTACTTTTAACGACGTTACTTATTTTGGGTAACGGTAATGGTAACGCGATACTTTAATTTTACAATAAAAGATATTATTTGTTTTAGTAATAAATTATCTTTCATGGTGTACAGTATTTTGATCACAACTTTAGCTTCTAGGGACTTTGATAATTTAATATTATATATAGTTCTTGACTAAAGCTCTTGAAAGCTTTAGGGTATGTGATACTTGAGAAAAGTAGCAAGTTAATGTTAACAACTTGATCTAGTTTCTACATGTATACGGCCAGAATACATAAAATTTTGTTTTCAGTTGAACTATTTTTTATTTCTCAAACTGAAAGTAGTCTATATGCGTCCGTTTTTATCTTTTCTACCATTTCACAAATTTTGAAAACAAAATATAATGTATTTGGCACGTAAACCTGTAGAATCCTGGAATCAATAAAATTTGCTGATTTCCTAAGTATCACGTCCTTAGAAATGTTATTTTTTATAGTCACGGCGTGTCATTATAAAAAAGTAATGGTAACTCATTAGTTTTTGATGAAAAGTAGCGGTAGCTGTAACACGTTACAATTTAGGAAAAATTAACGCTAACTGTAGCACGTTAATTTTTGCTTGTAACGAGGTGAACACGTTCAAAATGCATGAATATGAATTTCTTTGGAGCTTAGAAGAAAGGCTAGGACAACAGAACCGGCTCTATCTTGCTAATTTTTTCAAAAAAGAGGTATATGTTTACATTTTGAGTCCTAGAAAAGTTAATTCTAAAATGAAGTTTGCTTAGATATTTCATTGTCCTTAAGACTTCGAAATGAATCCACTTTCAGGCCTTCTAATTTCAAATTGACCACTTACTATTATTATCATTATTATCATATGCATTCAGATAAACACTGCAAAAAAAATCGTAATTTTCCAATATATAAGTGATGAAATTTTTCAATAATAAATTGAAAAAATAATCTTCTATCGAATTATTTCAATAATTTATAAGAAATATTCGAATCTCTATTGGATTTTTTGTTCAGTATTGAAATTTTTCAAGTGTAGTCTTAGAATTTTTCAGTCAAATACGCAATATTCGGCACGTCATTAAATATTTCCTACATGATTTACATATAAATTTCAAAATTTATATAAAAATTTCAAAACATATATTGGTTAATTACTTCCAATACTTTATTGGAAGTTTCAAAAAAAAATTTTTAGAGTGAACTTACGTTTTGTATGGGAGACTTTATACCTAAGTCTGTTCTCCCGTAAATACTCAAATCTAATTTTTTGATTAGTCGACAATCTCAAATTCCGTAACCGGTAATTTAAAAAGCCTATCTTGAACTACTTTTTTCAAGAAATATTTAATAGCAAGCATAAGATCATATTGCATGATGTCGTCAAATATATCGTGTGCAATGCACGATGGCAAACCCGAATGACATACATGATAATGTTTTACCTGATTTAAAGGAGAATCTCTCTTAATGCCTTTAATAATTCTTCCTGTTAAAACTGCTTCATTGCCACATGCTCTGTAAGTTTAAAGAGTTCCTATTGCCTTCGGTGAATAATTGTTTGCTTTCAATTCTTCCTGAAGAATTTTGAAAAATCTACTCAAGTAGCGTGATTTTTTCATGTAATATTATTTTTATTCCGTTTATGCAAAAGGAAAATAGAAGAATCGTTTTTTAGTACATTGCCATCTAATAAGTCACGAAATTGCTCCTGTGGAGATAACAAGATTTTTGACGAATAAACGGATATTCTCATTTTTTAATAATTTTTCTAGTTTTCAAAATCGAATTCTAGTGCAAATGGCATCTAGTTTCTTTTCCATCTACCAGAATATATACCTGCTCAGGTTCAATAATATTAAAATTCTTAGCATATTATTCTTTGTAAGAATACGTTGTTTTTACAAGACCGTTTTCCAAATCATATTCTGTAATCATGTAAGTAAAAGTTTTTACATTCTCATCATGGATGAGGAGGTATCAGTTTTATGTGAAAAAAAAAACGTTTATATGGAAAATTATTTGCCTAGATGAGGTTTACAAATTCTCATTAAGACATTTCTCGACAGGATGTATATTTTATGTTTTGATTTTAAATATAGAAAAAATTCCATTTTTTTCACCAAAATATGTGAGATACGAAATAAGCGTTGTTCTGCAAAATGTATACAGAAAATCGAAATTATTGGCACACGTTTGAAAATGTACTGTCCAACCGTGTATTATGGGGTGCATAATAGATTCAGTAGCGCAATGGTTCAAAGTTAATATTAGCTAAAGATTAGCTAAATTTTCAACTTCGAAAGACGATAACTCTGAGGTGCCACTCTGAGATGCTGATACTTTAGGATCTTCTTCAGAATGACCGATGTCAGAAGTTTCGTTACCAAGCCCAAAATCATGCCTGATAGGGCCTTCATGGAGACTCATTTCCTATTCGCTAACTTTTTCTTCAGAAGGAGTGAACCTAGTGTTTTTCGCTCAATTTTTTTGCCAACAATAAAATCTACTAACGCGCAAGCTGAACGAATTTTTTGTGAACAATTTGCTATTAGATTTCAGGCAATTCCGATATGAACACAATATGCCGTTATGAGACTTCTGAAGATATGTATTTGTATGAATGTTAGATAAGTATTGTAATGTTTAAACAATTAAAACCACAATTTGTTTGTGTACAGACAAGAGATTGAGAATTTTCTGCCTTTCGTACGTGGTGCCGACAAACGTGCTGTTTAAAACTCCTGTATATATCATCATTTTTCAAACATCCTGGGTAAAGGCATAGAATTTGTAAGTTCAGATCATTAGCATGCGTCCTTTGGTGTCTATTGTATGCCTGTTTCAGTTTGAAAGAAGTACTGCACAAAATTCAGGAGAACATTATTACGGAAACAATAACCGGAATGGTGAATTTGTGCATATTTGTTTAGTATATCACAGATAAAAAAAGTATGGGATGGAAGCGTTTTAGTTTTTTCTGATGATAGTAAATTTTTTAATCTACTATTAATAAATGAAACCTTGTCTTCTTTAAATATTTATGAGAAACATAAAAAGGCAGAGAAACTATGTGGACTCATAAACGTTACGTCTAGGAATACGTACTTTTTGATGGCAAAAAGGTTGCAAACAAATAGACCATAAAGGTTTTGACGTGAAAAAGTACGTATATCTAGATTCAACATTTTTCAACTGGGAACATTGATTTTTCAACTCTGTAGCGCATTTCTTTATTCCTCTATAAGTCTGTTTATAAAACGGAGAAATATTTACCTATAATATCAAGTGTACAAATAAGTTTTCGCCGTTTTTGAACTAAAATTGGGCATTTATTGTGAAAGAACGGAGCCTTATGTTTTATTCGAAGAATAGTCCATCGTATTGTTCTTTTTTGCGTTTGGCACGAATCTTGATACAATAATGCTTCCAATTCCGCGTCATCGTACACTTTCGGCCTTGGGCTACGTTCTTTGTCTTCGATGTCAAATTCACCGTTCTTAAACTTTTAAAACCACTCACGACAACTTCTCTCACTCAAGGCAGCCTCACCATATTTTTCTACAAGCAATTTTGATGAGCAAAATTATTATGAAGAATTGCACTCACGCAAAACTTGTGAACGGGGAATTTTTCTCTAATTTTCCTTAAGAAATATATTAATTAGAACGTCGATTGGCATCACATCACGTCAAGCGTAGGTTGCATACTCTCAGGGTCAAGCCGAGCTGGCTGTCGCGCACATCTGCTCATAGAATTTGGCCCTTCAATTGAAGTACTAGAGATCTACCCTCAAAATTTTAGCATTTCATTTTTCGTAAAATATATTGAAATTACAGACCGTTTTTCTCTGTACGCATGATCCTATTTGAAAATTGAGCATCGATACACAGCAGAAAAATATTTATAATTGTAATATTCGTTTAGTAAAACGAAGAAACTGACTTCTGAGCTAAGAATTTAGTTCCAAAACCCTTAAATAAGAACATTTATTGCTGACTTCAATGTTAAAAGCTAACAACCTAAAATGATCGATTCTTAATAGTGATTTGTAATGATTTCATTAACAAACTTCGTAGTTTGAATAATAATTAATAAAAATATCGAGGGGTTGACAACTTTATCTATTGGGCACACCTATCGTCAATCAAAAAGAAGTTTCATAAAAATTCGCAATGAAACGATTCATGGCATCTTATTCCTGCTATTTCATAGTTTCGGAATCCGTTCCGAATAAAATCCTAGCTAATCGTTTGGCGGTTTTTTTCAACAATTACAGTTTTTCGATTTTTAAATATTTTCACTTATTTTTGACGACATGTTTTAGCGAAATATGAAAATTGGTTATTTTCTTCATCTGTTTAGCTGAAGAGTCAGTATTAGCGTGAAAAGAAAAGTTTTACTCAACTCTCAAGTGAAGCCTAGGGTAAATAAACGAAAGACTAGTATTTTTGTGATTGAATAAAAGATTGGTTTTTTATAATTATACTACGAGTAATAATATATATTTTTAGAATTCTTTAATTCACGCTTTCATACTTTACTCTATACTTCTGAATTTTTCTCTGTTTTACTGCCTTGATCCGCTTAATTTTTAGTCGTTGTTTGAGCGGTTTTAAGCGGAAGCTGTGAAATGTGTGTAGCAGAGACCAACAAAACCGGGGCTGACTTGCAAACGAATTCATCAGCTGTACTGTATATGCATGATAAGGAGGAAAAAATAGGTTTTATATCTTGCTTTGTGAGAATTCGTAATTATAATTGCCGAATGAATGAGATGATGATGTTTGTAAATGCCCAGCTGGTCATTACGCTATAATTCGAGAATTTCATTGCTGTGGCGTTTTAAGAGCTAGAAGTTATACTTGTTCAGATAGAACAGAAATTTCATTTTCATGGGAAAAATGAATAAATAATATTTGTACACCTTATTGAATTTGTTACGTTGGGTGAAAATGTGGTCGTATGGTGATTGTTGGTGCAGGACCGTTGGTTCGTGGTCCTGGTGTCTGTAAACAGGCACCCTAGATAGTGCCTGGTTAGCGCCCGGATTTAGTCGGACATGCCGCAGGGTAGTTAATCTCCAACCGCCTTTCTTCTTCGTCTTCGCGATCCGCAGCACGTGGTTGGGCCATGGTTAAAGGCGAGAGAGTGGGAGAGAAAGTGAGTAAGAGGGAGATGGAAGACCGTGAGAGATCTTCCAGAGTAGAAGACCTGGGTGGATCTTCTGGTGTAGGTAGGAGAGAGATGGAAGGCATCGATGAATCTGTTGGCGGGGGTTGGGGTTGAGGGGGGGAAAGGGGGGAGACCGTGAGGGATCTTTCAGAGTGGAAGGCCTGCTTTGATCTTCTGGCGTAGGTGGGAGAGAGATGGAAGACCGCGAGGAATCTTCCAGGGGAGAAGACCCTCTTGGATCATCTAGCGAGAGAGAGAGATGGAAGACCGAGAAGGATCTTCCAGGGTAGAAGACCTACGCAGATCTTCTGGCGAGGTGGGTTGGTGGAAGACCGCGAGGATCTTCCCGGGGTAGAAGACCAAGGCAGATCTTCTGGCGAAGGTTAGTGAGTGAAGACCCAGAGGATCTTCAGGTGAGGACTTACTAGGGTTAAGATGATAGTGGTGGCAGCAGAAACAGTTTCTTCTTGACTGACTTTATTGTCCAGAGTTTAAGATCGTAGGGGAGACCTTTCCCCCGAATTAATCTGCTAACGAAAACGCGCCCTCTTATCTAGCTTCTCTCCCTTCGGTGGCCCTGTGGAAGGGGTCAATTTCCCCGCCGTTCCCAGTGCATTTTGCCTTGCTTGGGCGTCTCTTACACTTTATAATTTTTTTTTCGTAGTTTTTTTTACATAGAGAGTCCTATTGCTGGGCACTGGCAGTGGGGGAATGTAAGGGTTCGCTAGGCACTGTGTACAAGTGCGATAGAGAGTAACAAGAATGTCCAGTAGAGTGAGAGAGAAGGCATGCACAGCGTGTGACTCTCCTCATTGCGCTAGTACTTGGTGCAAGTGCGAGAGAGCGTACCGGGGTGTGGGAGAGAAGAAGACAGAGGATCTTTTGTTCCACTCTTGCCTAAGAGGTGGAAGGGCATGCTGTCGCCAGATGACGGTCAAGCAAGCGCCGTTCTAGGAATGAGATTTTTCGTTATTCGAATAAAATATATTATATTTTATAAAATCTCATTCCCTTTGATCGCCGGGCGTATAACAAATTGCATGTCAACTTGTCTTATTCCAGTATATGCTCTGAAATAATTCTCATTCACATACCGCTTGTAACATAGTGCTTACTCTCTAAATCTGAATCAGTGAAAATCTACTGATTATCAGTGAAATTTAACTGATTCATATAGCTAAAAAGAGGTTACTGTAAATCAGTCAAATTTCACAGAATACTTCAGTGGAAATCAATTGATTTAACAGTTAAAATAATGCTTCTTAAATTCTCACGAAACGTATAATACATTTAACCATCGAATTTCTTTCCGTGCAGCAAACCAATTGATTAATTTTTTACATTCTCATCATGGATGAGAAGGTATTGGTTTTATGTGAAAAATGACTTTCGAAATTTTCATCAAATCTTTACGTTGTGAGACCCCCTGAGTCAGAAAAAATGGTTTTTACGAAAGTGTCTGTCTGTCTGTCTGTCTGTCTGTCTGTCTGTCTGTAGGTCGTGTGCGGCATAACTCTCGATAGAATTATCAGATTGAATTGAGCTTTGGTACACTTTATCGGAGCCGAAAAAGTAAGGACAAGTTCGTTAACCAGCCACATCCAATCAAAATTGAGGGATGGAGCACTACTTTTGTGTTTTTGAAAATAATTTTTTGAAAAAATCAAAAATTCCAATCCTGGTTTTTGATAGTGCTCATAAATCTCTAAAAATTATCCTAATAACATTTTTTGATTAAATCAAAATTAGAAATGTTACAGCATATTCAAATTCGAAAAAAGTCAATATCAAAATTCCATTTTCCAGTTAAATTATACGAGATACGAAAAAACGTTATGATACAATATTTTTGCATACATAAAGTCCTACAAATTTAAATTATAACATTTTTTCATAAGATGCATATTTTTCTTTTTAATTAAAAAAAAAACTATTGAAAATCCAAAATTCAATTTTTTAACAATAATATTGGAAATACCAAAAAAACGTAAGAATACAAAGTTGTTCGTTTCAAAAAGATCTACAAATTTTGTCTGACACAGTTTCTGATAAAAGTTATATTTTTCGTTTCAGTTCCAAAAAATACGATAAAAATGAAAAAATTCCATTTTTTAGACAAAATATGTGAGATGCAAAAAAAACATTTAGATGGAAAATTGTTTGCCTAAATGAGGTCTACAAATTCTGATAATGAAATTTCGGGACAGGATGTATATTTTATGTTTTGATTTTTAATATTAAAAAAATTCGATTTTTTTCACCAAAATATGTGAGATACGAAATAAGCATTGTTCTGCAAAATCGTTTCCTTAAATAAAGTCTACTATTGTTTTTCCTTTTTAGATATGTGGAAGAAAGTAAATTCTTTTAATCATGTAATTTATTAAAAAGTTATACTGAAATGTATACAGAAAATCGAGCGCGAAGCGCGAGTGTCATGATGAGAATGTGTTCCTTAAGGCCGATAGAGCCTTAAGTAAATTGAATTTCCTGTTTCACTTAAATTCAAAAAGAAATTCAGTGACTTTGAGAAAATGTGTAATTCACATCATCTGTAATATTATTATAAAATTGGTTTGAGCTTCAGTATCAAAATATAAGAAATAAACTTAAATGTATGCGAAGAGCACAAGACCGAGCGCGAAGCGCGAGGTCCAGAAAGAACGGAGCGCGAAGCGCGACGTTCAAATTTCCGGAGCGCGCAGCGCGACGATCGAATCGCGCGCCCTAGGCGCGCTCAAACTTGCGAGCGAAGCGCGCGATGAGAATGTGCCCGCGGAGCGGGCAGATTTTTTACTTTATTTTTATTTTTTTTTGTAATTTTTGGAAATTTGTTCGATATACGCACTCAGAAAAATATTTTGCATCAACAAAATTTTTGTTCGTTTAACCACAGAATTTTGTTATCATACAAACAATAAAATTGTTGGTTGATCCAACAATATTATTTCAATGACTCAACAATATTCTTTGGTTAGTAAAATTTGGTTGATCCAATCTAATATTTCAGTAGCTTTTAATAAATCCTGAGTATATATTAGATTCAACCACAAAATTTAATTGCATGAATAAAGTACTTTGTGAATTCAACAAAAAGATTTTGTTCAACACCGAAAAAAATTCCTTGTACCCGTATACTATTTTGCCTAGTTAGGACAGGCGCCAACTTTGCAATCCTATAGTTGAAATGACAAAGTTCAAGTTTAGTAAGAAAAATAAAGAAAGCAAGTTGATTTGACGGACAGATCCTTTCAGGCGCATGTATTAAACGTAACCAATAAACAACTTTACGTTTATGATCTACTGGAGCAAAATTTATATTGATAAAAGTGGATTTTAAAGAATTATTGACAAAAATAAATTTTTGTTTACACAATGAAAAAGTAATAAATACAAAAGATATTCTTTTTACAGCGGAGTTTTGTAATAACAGCATAGCAATGTTAATTGAATTTAATTGTTAATAGAACTAGAATTCTTTATTTCTCTGTAACAATGTTTATATTGGTTTGTTCAACTGCATGTACGTGATTCTCTTAAACAGGAATCCATGTATGAATACTATTTGACCTTTTCTGAAATGTCCTGCACACAGAGAAACTCTTCATTGTTAAATCTAGTATTATTATATTTATTTTTACTAAAAGTCAATACGTAGCGAGAATATAGTAAAAAAAATAGTTTTATTTACCATAGCGATAGGAGGAAATACTTTTTTTAAACCAATTGTAAATACAGTGTAACTTTATAAATTGCCATTAAGAGTCGTAAAGATTAATATCTTTGATGGCAAATTGAAACTAGAAATAAGTGATACCTATATAAATAAAAACTAAAACTGTCAATGCAAGAATTGGTCTTTTGAATAATATAAATTGCAAAATAATTTAGAGAAATTACCATTTTCAATAGTAATGAACAATGAAGGAAGAAACACATAAATATTTTGCAATCCAATACTTCATATATTGGAATAGTACGTTGCCAAAATTTTCATTGGAAAGAGTAAATGAACTGCCGAGTGACGTCAAATACGCCGAACGTTTACAATATGACCCGAGATTCGCTCCATGAGCTCGTTCTGATTATTTGTCGATACCCGATACAGCAATATTTTTTTTTACATTTAAACGTGACGGCTTTCTAACTTACGATTTTTTCTAGCAGAGGGGCTACCGAGCTTCTTACAAATCGTAAAAGTTTTCACAGCTCAGATATCATGAAGTTGCTACATTGTGATTGTCATATCACTGCGATGCGTTTATAAATGCACGGAGAAAAATGGTTGGAGTAATTTTACTTAACTCTGTCTAATAAACTTGGGAAATAAGGATATTTGAAAATTTATTAAATCCTAGTCGGGTAAAATGAATTTGATAAATACCTAATTCACGCAAAGTGAATAACAATAAGCGTTACGTAGGGAATAGTTGGGAGTTGAGTAAAACGTGATTGAGGACAAGGCATCAATATGTGTTAGTTGGTTAACATGAAATGCATAAGTATATTACCGACGCTTAATGTGCTTCAAACCGTAGTTGAGTAAAATGAGCATCGGGCGTATTATTTCAACTGGCAATGGTATGGTACTCTTGAATAAAAAAAATTCTTACCTCGAGCCTACCAATAGTCATCCGGTACATACATAAACAACATACAAATACATTCACACCATTCAAGTCGTAGCCAATCATATTTTAAATCACAAATACACTTAACATATAGCCTTACATATATAAACCTAATAAAAAATATAAAAATAAATATAAATGAAAAAAAATAAAAAAATAAAAAAATTTAGAACATTCTTACAAAGTGACTGCAAGAATTATTCAGAGATTGTGGATCGGTGTCGTGATGAGTTTTTGAGCCTCACTCAACGAAAAATAAATCAACTTTTTTCAAAAATTATTCATAAAGCATGAACAATTTTGAAATTTACATTTGAAATGTACATTAAACAATTGCATTATGATCCAAAAGCATCTTGTGTAAAAGCATTTAAAAGAAGGTTCTTTTATTTTCTGTGTTGTATATTTTCAAAATATGGATTATACAATTGTGAATTCCAAATTATTGTTGTGGCCAAGAAATTGATGTGAAATCTAAATCCTGTGTAGATTTTTCATATTTTATGTAATACACTTATTAAGACTTTTAGTGTTTAAATTTTCATAAAATCAATTTAATTTTAAAAACTTAAGGGAAAAATAAAGAAGTAATTATAAATGATTGAAGAAAAAATTATGAATAAAAAATTCATCAAACTTAAAGAATCTATATATAATCAATATACAATTTCCATTTTCCAGTTAAATTATACGAGATACGACAAAACATTATCATTAAAATACTAAATAAAAATACTATTGAAAATCGAAAATAGATTTTTTGAAATCATCTAAATGTTTAAAAAGTTGCAGAAATGTATGCAGAAAATCGAGCGCGAAGCGCGAGTGTCATGATAAGAATGTGTTCCTTAAGGCTGATAGTGCCTTGAGTAAATTTAATTGAGAGAATGTTATTTACATCTACAATATTATAAAATTATAAAAAGTTTTTAGGCATAAGTACAATTATTTCACTATTTTCTCCAATATTATTAGTAACTCAATAGTTTAATATTCAAAATAGTAATTTCTAAAAAAACTGAGGTTATATTCTTGTTTCCGATTGACTTTTAGTAAAAATAGAAATAATAATACTAAATTTTACAATAGACTTCAATTTTCCTTAAAAAGCATCCATCTCACAACCCAATAGATCGCGAGCTACGACTCCTTTAAAGTTCACACTTTTCTGACTATTTTCAAGAGTTAAATTTATGTATTTGAGTTTTAAAAAACAGAACGTTACCTAATAAATTTACGTTATTAGCAACAAAAGATGTATAAGAACTTAAAAAATTTCACGTCACTAAAAAAAAGGATATTCTATGTAGGTGCTTTATAAACTTTGGAGCGCCTTGAATTTGAAAAGCCAATAATGAGCTTTAAGGTGGTTATCGTAAAACAACGCTTTTCTTAGGAATTTCCTTAAATTTTCACGATATATTTAGGAGATCGTTATGCAACAATTTTGAAATTTTTAACTCAATGTTAAGTCTGTGAAAGTGAATATTGTTTTTCTGAAAACAGTATCTTTTGCATGTATCTCTACAGAAAACAAATAATAATAAAAACTTTTTATAAAAAACAAAATTTTTCGATAAAATTATCGGTTTGGATTGAGCTTTGGCATATTTTATCGGGGCTTAAGAAGAAAGGACAAGTTTGTTAACCAGCCACATCCGACCAAAATTACGGAAATATGAACATTTTTTGTGGTATTAAAAAAATCTAAAATTGCAATATTGAGCTTTAGTAGTGCTTATAAATTTCTACCAATCCCCCCTATAACATTTTTGGATTAAATCAAAATTAGAAAAGTTATGATATATTAAAGCATGAAAAAAGTCAATATCAAAATTCCATTTTCCAGTTAAACTATATGAAATATGAAAAAACGTTATGATACTAAATTTTTTGCTACAAAAATGTCTACAAATTTGAATAATAACATTTTTTATGATGATGTATTGTACATTTTTCTTTTCAATTATTATTTAAAAATGCCATTGGAAATTGATAATTCAATTTTTCAACCATAATATATGAAATATAGAAAAAACGTAAAAATATAAAATTGTTGCCTTCAATCAGGTATACAAATTTTATCTGGAACAGTTTCTGATAAAATGCATATTTTTCGCTTTAAATTTAAAATAATACAATTCAAATTTAATAATTTGATTTTTTAAATAAAATATGTGAGATACGAAAAAAATGTCAAGATGGAAAATTATTTTATGTTTTGATTTTAAGACCACTATTGATAATTAACAATTACATTTTTCAACCAAAATATGTGATACGAAATACGCGTTAAAATACAAAATCATTTGCTTAAATGAAGTCTGCGATTGTTTTTCCTTTTTGAGCTATTTAGAAGACAATAAATTAATTTAATCATGTAATTTATTAGAACGTTATAGAAATGTATACAGAGAATCGAGCGTGAGTGCCATGATGACAGTGTGTTCCCTAAGGCCTATAGAGCCTTAGGTTGATTGGATTTCCTTCTTCATTTATAATCAAAAACAAATTTAGTGAATTCAGGAAAATATGTAATTAACATTTACAATATTATAAAACTGACTTAAGCTTCAGTATAAAATTATAAGAAATAAACTTGAATGTGTGCGAAGAATGTAAGACCGAGCACGAAGCGCGACAATCGAATCTGACTCAATTTGAGATCTATTATCGTTAAGATATACTCGCCTTTAGTATCAGTGACGGATAGTAAACTCGTGTATAATTATATGTATGTTTGGTATTTTGTCGATCCTGTCGAATGAAGAAATCCAAATTTGGTTCCTCAACAAGTCTCAGAAGTATTTAAAACATACTCATGCTTTCGCTCATTGCCCTATTCCTCGAGAAGTCCTTCCTGTATCTTTATTGATTAAATATTATTTCCAGTTAATACTTTATTCTTGTAGAAATAAATCAATTTTATTTCGGAGTAAGAAAATAGTCGTAATTTGAAAAACTATCTTCCGATAGTTTTAAGAAAGTTGTTTTTTCTCCATATAATAGTAGGATAGATGGTATCTATTTGCTGGACAGGACCAGCTTCAGAATACGGAAACTTTCTCGAGGAAGTTTCCCGAAAGCCATCTGGACGATCGTCCGGTACCTGGGATCGACCTGGTAATCGGAACAATCTCCACATGAGCTATCTATTTAGGGCCCAATAATAGAATCTGCTCAAAATCTATACAGTTCCTGACATTATATCAGAATTAGAGCCGTCTCTGTGTACCATGCACATGTCCTGACATCCATTTTTGGCCCTAAAAACAACACATTCTTATCATAGTACTTGCGCTTCGCGCTCGATTTTCTATATACATTTCTGCAACTGTCTCATAAGTTATTTATGATTAAAATAATTTATTCTCTTCCAAACATCTCAAAGAGGAAATATAATCATAGACTTTATTCAAATAAACAATTTTGCATTTCACCGCTTATTTCGTAACTCACGTATTTTGGTCTAAAAATTGAATTCTTGATTCTTAATAGTGTTGTTATTAAAATCAAAACATAAAATTGAATTATCGATTTTCAATGGTATTTTTTTAATTAAAAAGAAAAATAAACATCTTCTAAAAAAATGTTGCGCTTCAAATTTGTAGACCTTTTTGTAGTCAATAAGCAATTTTCACCCGAGTTACCTCAAATATTTTTATGCCCATTGTGTTGTGCTAGTTTGATATACGTACCTTCAGTTTTTTTTTATCACGGCAATTTGAATATATTTTGTTGAAATAACTGCAAGTTCGTTCACTTAAAATAAATAATTTCTTTTATATAAATTCTTGGCATAATTGTTAAAATTGTAAATCTTTTTGAACTTGCAACATATTTTGTAGAATTAAATGTCCACTAGATTTCTCCTAGGAAATATGCGCCTACATTATCAATATTAAATAATTTAAACCAATAAAAACCATTTTTTGTATAGAGAGAAATATTTTTTGAAAAAATTGTATAGTTATAATAAAGATGTATACTAAATACTAATTAATAATTATTTCATATACTTATCAATAATCATAATTATTGAAGATATATGTTGATGTTGGTAATTGGCTTTAGGGTCCAAGGTTGATAAAAACTCAGAGTTTTACATAATCAGACGTTTCGGCTCTGATCGGAGCCCTCATCAGTGATTTATTCAAATCTAAAAATACAGAAAAAGGTTTTGCTAACATAGGATATTTTGTATAAAAAAATTTTTTGTAAAAATTTAACAAGTAATTATCATTATGTTTTTACATGTAGGTAAATAAATTTTGATATTACTTTGAGGTAAATATTTCATTCACATAACCTAACAAACTAGATACCAGAAAGCATTTTTTGGAAGGTTGGAATTAAGTGTCTAAATATAAAAAATATTTTTAATTGACATTCGTGCATGGAATTGTAGATTGAAATTTTTGTGGTGTAGTTTTTAATACAATATATATACATACATACATACACAATCACACACACACACACACATATATATATATATACATACATACATACATATACATATACATACATACATATACATATATATATATATATATACATATACACACATACACATATACATACACATACATACACATATATACATACACACATATACATACACATACATACACACATACACATATATACACACATATACATCACGCATGCAATATATACACATATATATATGTACATATATATGTACATAAAATATTTTCAAATTCTTTAAATATTATTTCTTTTGGTATGAAGTGCAATCTGTAAATTTTATTTAATTTAACATTTTTTTCTTTGGCATATTTTCCTTGGAAATTTGTCCGCTGTGATACTTTTTTAGCAAGAAGAACTGAAAAAATTGATAGTCTTTTTGCAATGACTTAGAACATAAAGAGTCCGTAGAGTTATACAAAAGGCTTTTTCCCAATCGTGGGTATAGACAATGAGGCTGCTTATTCGGAATGTACACAAAAAGGCCATAAATTTTCATATAATATTGCACATAAAGTTTTCTTTGGTTTGAGTCTAGATCTAAAATTACCTATGTAAATATTTCTTAGGTGTAAAGCAATGAGAATAGCACTGTGTAAAATCCAGTTTTTTGGAAGTAAATTGCCGATTTTTTGGTTTGACAAGTAGATGTAAGAAAAAATATTGTAAAAAATTATAAGTTGTGTAAAGAAATTTAGATGCGATTGTACATAGAAAGAAAAAAAAATTTTTTTACATAAATAAAGGTATGAAAAGACGTAGAGAGCCGCGAAAAAAATTCTAGGAGTAATTTTATCGAAATCTAATAGTAATGTCTTAGTGTTTAATGTGTAGTACTTTCAAATGTGTAGGTATGGTATTTTTTATTATTAAATTTGTGCACAATTCTATCCAAATTTTTAAATCCTATCACAGACTATATATTGAGTAAAAAAGGAGGACTAACCTTGATTAAAATTACGACTTTTTGTATAAATGTTATTATCCAGTTTTTTCTTTTTCCGTTTTTTGGGAAGACACATAACTTAGACTGCACACACTTCTCCCCTGGGAGGTTGACTCGTAAACTGAGTTATGTTTTGGTTTTTAGGCATGCATATTGGGATGAGAGTGGAGGGTAAGATTTTTTTCCCCTTTAGGGATTTTTTTTGGAGAAAGAAAAGGATGTGCTGGAGGTGGCTGGACTGTTAGGACAATGAGAAGACCATAAATTGTAACCGGAGACAATTTTCATTCACATCACCCGCTCAAATACAAAATTAACATAATTAATAATTTAGTCGACAGAGGCATTACTCTAGCACACAAAAGCTTTTTTGTATTAAAAACTACACCACAAAAATTTCAATCTACAATTCCATGCACGAATGTCAATTAAAAATATTTTTTATATTTAGACACTTAATTCCAACCTTCCAAAAAATGCTTTCTGGTATCTAGTTTGTTAGGTTATGTGAATGAAATATTTACCTCAAAGTAATATCAAAATTTATTTACCTACATGTAAAAACATAATGATAATTACTTGTTAAATTTTTACAAAAAATTTTTTTATACAAAATATCCTATGTTAGCAAAACCTTTTTCTGTATTTTTAGATTTGAATAAATCACTGATGAGGGCTCCGATCAGAGCCGAAACGTCTGATTATGTAAAACTCTGAGTTTTTATCAACCTTGGACCCTAAAGCCAATTACCAACATCAACATATATCTTCAATTATTAATTAAGGGTCAATGTAAGTCCAGAATATGAATCATAATTATAATAATTAATTATTTATATAAATTAACAAAATATTTCATGAATAATTTATAAAAAGACTTGATTTATTTCTACTTGAGTGAGGCTCATAAGCTCTATATAGTCACGACACTTACACGGAGAAAAATAGTTGAAGTAATTTTACTCAACTCTGTCGATTAAACTTGGGACATAAGGACATTTGAACATCTATTAAATCTCAGTAGGGTAAAATGAATTTGATAAATACCTAATCTCACCCAAAGTGAATAACAATAAGCGTTACATAGGGAATAGTAAGGAGTTGAGTAAAACGCTGTTGACGACAGGGCATCAACATGCGCCAGTGGGTTAACATGAAATGTACCATATAAGTATATCACCGACGCTTAAGGTGCTTCAAACCGTAGTTGGGTAAAATGAGCATCAGGCGTATTATTTCAAATGGCAATGGTATGATTCTCTTGAATAATAGTATATTACGTGCCTAGGCGCACAATGAGGGTTATTGCGTGACGAGCGACAATGCTTAGTCCAGACGTAGCTGAGACGTAGCTGAGGCAAAGCCGAGACAAAGCCGAGACGCGATCAGTCCTGCGAGCATTGTCGCGAGTCTCGTAATTTCCCGAATTGTGTGCATTGGCATGTATTCCCTTTTATGTGACTTCGGTGCGGATACGAGTTTTTATGCGTAAACTCGAATCTAATCTAGTATATATTAATTAACTAATCTAGTATTGTAGTTGTTTGCGGCGCTAGTCATTACACTTGATATTTCGCGACTAGTCCCAGCCATTTTGATTTTCTCGATCTTGTGTAGTAGTAGTTTGTTGTAATAGAGCATGCGCAGTTCAAATGTACAAGGCTTTGTCAGTGGGGTGCTCAACGGCTGTACGAAGAAGAAGAAGAATAAGAAGAAGAGTTCTAAAGAGTTTATGTGACCGAGAATATGTCTGTGAGCACGGGAATATGACTGAGAATTTCTCTGATGAATGTGCTCTTCGAGAATTTATGAGAATTTAAAAATATTTTTCCGTAACGTAGTGTCTCCAGAACGTGGGATTTTTCGGCCCCCACCACGTTCCCATCTGGGAGAAACACATGCAAACGTGGCGTGTCAGTGTGTCGGCTCTGCTACACGCTGCGGTCACCAGCTTCGTGTAAAGCCGAAGGTGCACGAAGACGGACTTCGTTACAATGCTTGAGTTTTCAAGTTATTTTTAGATTTCACGCTTTCGTTTATCGAGTCGAAATTAAGAATTGTATTTTTCTCTTGTACGTGCAAAAGAGGCGCGAAGCAGACGACGAATTTGAATTTACGAAGTATATAGTTCAAGAAATAACACTATTCTTCAATTTCTTGAAGAAAGTCTGCATGAAATAAACATCAGTATGATCTTGGAAAATTTCATGAGGATTTCAACACTTCAAAAATAAACTTTCGGTGAAATTTAGTGACAATAAATGTATAAAATTTGAATCAATATATAATTTTCCATTCAAATTTATATACTTCTTACTAATTTTGTACATTTAACAATTTTTCAATTAGAACAATATTTTCTATCAAGATAAAATGATCATAAAATTCAAGTTCATAATTTATATTTTCAGTTATATGTTAGAAATATTTTTATCTCACATTTTTGTAGCCTAAGCACAAACTTTTCATTCCAAAACTTACAATCTCTACGGAAATGGAAAATTGTCTAATAGCAGTAGATAAATTACAAAGCTAAAATATGTGTTTATTGGTATTTCCATATTAACATATAAATATCAATCAACTTTAAATTTTACATAAAAATGTTCGTTCGAAGAGTTCAAATCTTGTTACAATTTGACAAGATTTTATGGAGGAGTGCAATCTTTTGGATGAAATATTTTGTAGTTCTTAATTTGTCTGTCCGTCTGAAATCGTAGTAAGATTTGAACAGTAAACAACAAATTTTCCAATAGAATTCAGGATCAATAATAATTGATTCAGGAAATACTTCAACTCTGTAGAGCATTTTTGTATTTCGAATTCAAAATGTGTGCTTAAGCCACAAAAAAGTAAGCTGAAAATGTAGATATAAAACTAATTATGTCATGTTTATGTCTTCTTAATGGAAAATACTTTGCATATAATTCTCTAATTCGATATTTTTTTAATGTATGAACATTCAAGAAATTGATAAATATTTCATCTTTTTATAGGAACTAAAGATTTCCGGATAATGCTTTGATTGAGAAAGCTAAAAATTTGTCAAATATTGATATAAATTGCAATTTTACAATTGCATTATTTTTCAAATATTTTAACATCTCTTCAATCTTGATAATTCTTACAGAAGTTTATTTCATGTGAGTGACTTTTTCTTTTTCTAATGAAAGATTTCGTAATTCTAAATTCGGCCCAATTCGTAACATTGTAAAAAGATTTTAAAACTTCATAAAAATTTTTTTTCTGTTTTATTCAAAGTTTATAAATAGTCAATGTTTGGAATCGAAATACTAAGTAAATGATTTTTAATTTCTGGGAATAAACTGCTTTAATAAGACAATCTTTCTTCTTTGTGAGAAATCTCAATTTTAAAATTAAAATTCTACGCATAGGATACAAAAACATAATATGAAAATACTTTTTTTACAGAATTTTGAAATATACAAGTTGACCAATTTTTAATCGAGTAAATCGGCTACTTTAAGCAAAAATGTATGTTAAAAATATTTTATCAAAAAAAAATAAGACACATTAAATTACGGTTTAAAATCCACATTCATAGATTGATGGTAAAAGCAATTTAAAGTTTTTTAATCTTACGTTTTAGTGACGTATGCACAGACTTTTAATCAGATAAATGAAATGCTTTATAGAAAGTCAAAATTTTCTTATTACTGCATTTAATCAAATTTATAAAGTAAAAATATTTTTTAATTGATGCTTTCACTCAATTCTATAAACATTCATTAATTGAAAACTGTACTCAAAATTTAATCTTGCAGCGTTCCAATATTCCCACAATGTTACAAAATCTTATTAATCATTATTTTAGTCGAATTATTTTCAAAATATTTAAAAAATAAATGTAAATATTTTGATTAAATACTCTGTCAAATTTTGCATTTGACTGATCTTGCAAAATTGTTGAAAGTTTTGAATACCGATAGAAAAAACTTTAAATGAAATTTTATGTCCATAAATGCTTAAAGTTCTATATAGAAATATCAACTACAACATTCTCAAATTTTATAAATAAACTACTAAATTCAAAAAGTTTCGGATTTTTTTAAAAACTGTACAAATTTCAAATATGAATCAGTCAAAATCTACTGATTATCAGTGAAATTTGACTGATTTAAATAACTAAAAACAGGTTACTGTGAATCAGTCAAATTTCACTGATTACTTCAGTGAAAAGTAACTGATTTAACAGTGAAAAATATTGTTTCCACTGATGATTCAGTGAAAAGGCAAATCACTGATTCAATCAGTGAAAATTTGACTGATTCAGATTTAGAGTGTATACAAATTTCAAATATAAAGTGTACTCTGTACATTAATCAAACAAATTTAGAAGATGAATACTTTAATAAATATTCCTAAATATTATTGGAATATGATACATATCGATTTAGAAAAACTTCTTCAAAGTACTCAGACATTTTTCTTATTTTACGACATTTTTGCACCATGTTTGACCTTTGGGTAGGACTCAAGAAAACAATTGTAGACATACTTTCATTACTTAGTAAAATACTATGAAGACTTGCTTTTTAAATTAAAGCGAAAACTTTTAAAACCTTTAACAATCGGTTGCATAGATTCGGCTCTAATCTTGGACGCAATTAGAGAAATAGGTTTTTTTGCTTTTTTTAGATCTAGTTTTTGCCTTAAACATAAAAGAAAGAAAACACATTTGAAATATTAAAATAAAAAAGCTGGTTCATTCTTAGAGAATCCCAAATATTCTGAAATAAAACTCCTTTCCACACCACCACGGAGGTAGAGTTTACTAGTAATAGTTCAATAAATTTTATGTACTCTAAATAAATTTTTTCGTAATTGCAGAAAACTTATTCCAAATACAAAAATTGTATCTTTAAATGTACAGGATAATTAATTATAAAAATCGTTCGAATTTGAATTTTAAGGATTTGTACACACTTTCAAGGCACATCGTTTTTCCTTTTGCAAAAATTTTTAAAACTTCTAATTTTTCAAGTAATTGGGAGAAGTACATTTAAAAAAAAAATTGTTTTCTCTACTTCCACTCGCGCTAGCTTAACAAATTTTCAGAATTTTACGATTTTATTAATATTGTATTAAGTGTCTACATTTTCTGAAACTATCTACAGGAGAAAAATTTTAATACTTTAGTAAAGAAAGTTTTCTGAAAAGTTTTAGCTCAATCAGATTAATAGCCAAAAAGTTACCAATGTTTTAAATCGCAAACGAACGGTATAGAGGTCAAATTGGAGACGAAAACAAATAATAATAGCAACCTTCTTTTCTTTTCTTCTAAGATATACTTGATTCTCGCTTTATGCGTTATTTGAGAAGGCAAGAGTGTGGATTCTTCATATTTTTATCGTAATTCCTTATTGAAAACGGCAAAAGTAAGAATATTATATTATTATTTGGTGATACGTGAGTGCTCTTACGTACGTTATTGTTTGATGCTTGTGGGTAAGTTTATTTTGTGAAACTTAATTTGTGTGCAGATTACAAATTATTCACATTCGCTCAATTTTATCGACTTTTCATCTTATTAATTCTTTTCAAATAATTCTGTTTTCCTTCGTCGTATAATTTATTGTTCACAATGAGTAATCCGGTTGACCCAAATTCGAGTGTTTTGAAGGACAGCCAGGTTCAAACGAAGGTTGACCACCGTTTGAACTCTGGTTCAAACGAATGTCAACCCGCTTGAAAAGTCATGAAAAATGCAAAAAACTTTCAGTTGGGATGGTTTGAGGAATTTCCGTCGTGGAGAGAGTGGGTGGTTACATTAGCAGATGAAACAAGATTTCATTGAAAAATTTGCAATTATACGTTGCTATGTGGCAAATCGGAAATTGAAAAGCATGAAGCATCTTTATCACACAGAAAGAAGCAAGAGTTTTCAAATAAATTAGAATGTTATGGAGTAGTAAGTGAAAATTCTTCTAATGTAACTGCCAATTCTTACAGTGTTGAACCTTGTGTAGCAAGTTCTTCTGCTTCAGAATTCACAAATTCCACGATTCCGGAAAGTGTTACTTTCAAAAAGAAAGTACAAGAAGCAGAGATTAGGATTAGTACATTTTTCGTAGAGCATAATTTACCATTCGCGATTTCATCAGAATTGATAGGACTTTTCCAAGATATGGAACCTTCGGTTTTAAAAGACGTTAGATTGAGCCACACTAAAATGGTCCTAGTTGTAAATAACGTCGTATGTGCTGCTGAAACTGATCGCATGGCAAATATTTTGCGTAAGCAATCATTTTCAGTGTACGAAGACGAAACGACCGACAGGACTCTAGAAAAGTGGCTGTCATTAATGGTTCGATATGTGGAGCCAACGACATTTTCTGTCAGGGTGGAATTGCTCCAGCTTATTAATGTAAATGCTTCGGATTGTTCTGCCTCTAAAATTTTTGATGCGTTCGAAAAAGCATTGTCCGGGCAGAAAATCCCTTTTTCTAATATCTGTGCTTCAGCTTGTGATAATGCACAGGTGATGGTCGGCAATAGGTCCTCATTTAAAACAATATTAAAGGAAAAAAGTCCCCGTTTAATTGTTTTCCCGTGTGTCTCGCATTCTTCAGCAATTGTAGCAAAATATGCTTGTGCCACAATCCCAGATGTAGAGGATTTAATCAAAGATTTGCCAGCTTTTCTTAATGCTAGCTCCAAGCGAACGGCTATTTTTCGATCGATTGTTTTGGAATTAGGAAATGACTATCAAAAAATTCCTAGTCATTCTGAAACTCGCTGGCTTGTCCGCTATCGATGCATAGATATTATAATAAAGAATTGGGAAGTTATTCTTCAGTATCTTATGGTCCTCGTATCTGAGAAGGTAGAGAAGGCCAAAGACTTGTTAGGAAAAATGCAGAATCCTTTGACACTCGCATATTTCCTATTCTTGAAATTTACTTTGAATAGGTTCAACGTATACAATGGGAAATTTCAAAGTCGCGAAACAATGGTTCAGGAACTCCAGCCAAACTCGGCTAAATTCTTCGTATGGATTCTTAGCAGTTATTTGAAAGAGGGTCTTCTTCAACCGAATTTATTCTTTCAAATCATTAGAAATGTTAACTTTGCAGATCCTAGTAATCAAAAGCCGCTTCAAGACATTGACGTTGGTAAGGAAACGCGAAAATATTTCCAGCAGCAACTTACAAACAAGAAATTGCAAATAGTAGAAGTTGATCTATTTCTTCGTAATTGCTTGAAATTTTATGTCACAGCAAGCGAAGAAATTCGCAATCGACTTCCTTTTGATGACATCTTTTTGTCTTGTGTTGCTGTTTTCCGGCCTCAAGTAGCTTTCTATGCTGATCGAAGCTAAACTTTTCCTAGGGTCTGGAAAGTTTGTCAAGATTTCGGGTCGTATGATAGAATAGGAGTACAAAAAGAGTGGGATTCTTTACTCAAAATGAGACAGGAACTCCAAGAAAAGTGGTAGAATTTATCTTTTGACGAAATGTGGTCTAGTATCGGTGTATCTTCGACGAGTACAGGAGAAAAACTTTTTCCAAATTTGACCTCCGTATTGATTTTATTTCTTATATCAGAGATACGTTCTTTATTCCTTTCTTCGCGTGCCTCGGGTATGGAAATTGTTTAGTTTTAATTATTATTTTGTGAGTAAGAAAACATACTGAAATTGAGTAATATCACGCTTTGGGCATAAGTGAGAGGCAAGGGGACTCACAATAATCAAGCACCCCAAATCATCCCGAATTAATCAAACATCTTCATTATTTGATTTAAAATAAAACATTTTTGTTCGACGTATAATGGCATTTGATAGAGGCAAGCCTGAAGTACGGGCTACATTTGTAGCGTTTTTTACCACTTTGCTTCATTCTTTTCCTTTTTTCTTTTTGCTTGAAAGCAAAAACCCTTTTCGTTTCGTAGGACGTGGACTAGGCCTACAGGGGATACCACGTAAAAAAACGAGCCTTAAACTCTACCTCCGTGGTGGTGTGGAAAGGAGTTTTATTTCAGAATATTTGGGATTCTCTAAGAATGAACCAGCTTTTTTATTTTAATATTTCAAATGTGTTTTCTTCCTTTTATGTTTAAGGCAAAAACTAGATCTAAAAAAAGCAAAAAAACCTATTTCTCTAATTGCGTCCAAGATTAGAGCAGAATCTATGCAACCGATTGTTAAAGGTTTTAAAAGTTTTCGCTTTAATTTAAAAAGCAAGTCTTCATAGTATTTTACTAAGTAATGAAAGTATGTCTACAATTGTTTTCTTGAGTCCTACCCAAAGGTCAAACATGGTGCAAAAATGTCGTAAAATAAGAAAAATGTCTGAGTACTTTGAAGAAGTTTTTCTAAATCGATATGTATCATATTCCAATAATATTTAGGAATATTTATTAAAGTATTCATCTTCTAAATTTGTTTGATTAATGTACAGAGTACACTTTATATTTGAAATTTGTATACACTCTAAATCTGAATCAGTCAAATTTTCACTGATTGAATCAGTGATTTGCCTTTTCACTGAATCATCAGTGGAAACAATATTTTTCACTGTTAAATCAGTTACTTTTCACTGAAGTAATCAGTGAAATTTGACTGATTCACAGTAACCTGTTTTTAGTTATTTAAATCAGTCAAATTTCACTGATAATCAGTAGATTTTGACTGATTCATATTTGAAATTTGTACAGTTTTTAAAAAAATCCGAAACTTTTTGAATTTAGTAGTTTATTTATAAAATTTGAGAATGTTGTAGTTGATATTTCTATATAGAACTTTAAGCATTTATGGACATAAAATTTCATTTAAAGTTTCTTCTATCGGTATTCAAAACTTTCAACAATTTTGCAAGATCAGTCAAATGCAAAATTTGACAGAGTATTTAATCAAAATATTTACATTTATTTTTTAAATATTTTGAAAATAATTCGACTAAAATAATGATTAATAAGATTTTGTAACATTGTGGGAATATTGGAACGCTGCAAGATTAAATTTTGAGTACAGTTTTCAATTAATGAATGTTTATAGAATTGAGTGAAAGCATCAATTAAAAAATATTTTTACTTTATAAATTTGATTAAGTGCAGTAATAAGAAAATTTTGACTTTCTATAAAGCATTTCATTTATCTGATTAAAAGTCTGTGCATACGTCACTAAAACGTAAGATTAAAAAACTTTAAATTGCTTTTACCATCAATCTATGAATGTGGATTTTAAACCGTAATTTAATGTGTCTTATTTTTTTTTGATAAAATATTTTTAACATACATTTTTGCTTAAAGTAGCCGATTTACTCGATTAAAAATTGGTCAACTTGTATTTTTCAAAATTCTGTAAAAAAGTATTTTCATATTATGTTTTTGTATCCTATGCGTAGAACTTTAATTTTAAAATTGAGATTTCTCACAAAGAAGAAAGATTGTCTTATTAAAGCAGTTTATTCCCAGAAATTAAAAATCATTTACTTAGTATTTCGATTCCAAACATTGACAAATTTTTAGCTTTCTCAATCAAAGCATTATCCGGAAATCTTTAGTTCCTATAAAAAGATGGAATATTTATCAATTTCTTGAATGTTCATACATTAAAAAAATATCGAATTAGAGAATTATATGCAAAGTATTTTCCATTAAGAAGACATAAACATGACATAATTAGTTTTATATCTACATTTTCAGCTTACTTTTTTGTGGCTTAAGCACACATTTTGAATTCGAAATACAAAAATGCTCTACAGAGTTGAAGTATTTCCTGAATCAATTATTATTGATCCTGAATTCTATTGGAAAATTTGTTGTTTACTGTTCAAATCTTACTACGATTTCAGACGGACAGACAAATTAAGAA
Source organism: Diplolepis rosae (assembly GCA_030998225.1). NCBI lineage: Eukaryota > Metazoa > Arthropoda > Insecta > Hymenoptera > Diplolepididae > Diplolepis > Diplolepis rosae. The sequence continues at coordinate 2,080,440 of JAPYXD010000687.1, read as the reverse complement.
CTACAAAATATTTCATCCAAAAGATTGCACTCCTCCATAAAATCTTGTCAAATTGTAACAAGATTTGAACTCTTCGAACGAACATTTTTATGTAAAATTTAAAGTTGATTGATATTTATATGTTAATATGGAAATACCAATAAACACATATTTTAGCTTTGTAATTTATCTACTGCTATTAGACAATTTTCCATTTCCGTAGAGATTGTAAGTTTTGGAATGAAAAGTTTGTGCTTAGGCTACAAAAATGTGAGATAAAAATATTTCTAACATATAACTGAAAATATAAATTATGAACTTGAATTTGATGATCATTTTATCTTGATAGAAAATATTGTTCTAATTGAAAAATTGTTAAATGTACAAAATTAGTAAGAAGTATATAAATTTGAATGGAAAATTATATATTGATTCAAATTTTATACATTTATTGTCACTAAATTTCACTGAAAGTTTATTTTTGAAGTGTTGAAATCCTCATGAAATTTTCCAAGATCATACTGATGTTTATTTCATGCAGACTTTCTTCAAGAAATTGAAGAAAAGTGTTATTTCTTGAACTATATACTTCGTAAATTCAAATTCGTCGTCTGCTTCGCGCCTCTTTTGCACGTACAAGAGAAAAATACAATTCTTAATTTCGACTCGATAAACGAAAGCGTGAAATCTAAAAATAACTTGAAAACTCAAGCATTGTAACGAAGTCCGTCTTCGTGCACCTTCGGCTTTACACGAAGCTGGTGACCGCAGCGTGTAGCAGAGCCGACACACTGACACGCCACGTTTGCATGTGTTTCTCCCAGATGGGAACGTGGTGGGGGCCGAAAAATCCCACGTTCTGGAGTCACTGCCGTAACGGTTCAAGCTTTCAATTGTTTTTGATAAATGCTTTGTTCTGGAAGTTCGTGTAACGTGCGCAATAAAAATTGAAAAAGAAAGATTATAGTTTGGAATTTTTTTTTTTAAATTATTGATAAACAAAATAAAGCTTCTTTCAAGTGCAAATACTGTGATCAGATGTACAGAAAGCATTCCGATAAAACTTGTCATTTTTCGTAGTTTATTTTTATGAAACCTTCACTATTGAGATAACCAAGTTGACGTCACAGGCCATGTGGTAGGAATAGACTGTAAGTTAGGTTGGTCTTGGACGAAAGAAATATATGGGAATCATTGGGAAATTGATGAAACAAAATTTTCTAGCGTAAAAGTAAGTCATAAATTCATTAATAATTATATTTTTCAAGTGCAAAATTCATTTCCGCCTTTTTTTGAGTACCTACTTGTCGCTTGTCATTATTTTCATTTTTTAATATAAAATAAAATGTCATAAATTTGCAGGTTATGATGACCGTTTGTTTTGAAGGATTTGAAGAATGTGTTAAAAACGAGAACATGCTTATCGATACATTCTTCAAATCCTTCAAAACAAACGGTCATCATAACCTACAAATTTATGACATTTTATTTTATATTAAAAAATGAAAAGAATGACAAGCGACAAGTAGGTACTCAAAAAAAGGCGGAAATGAATTTTGCACTTGAAAAATATAATTATTAATGAATTTATGACTTACTTTTACGCTAGAAAATTTTGTTTCATCAATTTCCCAATGATTCCCATATATTTCTTTCGTCCAAGACCAACCTAACTTACAGTCTATCCCTACCACATGGCCTGTGACGTCAACTTAGTTATCTCAATTGCAATTCAGTGTTTGGAAATAAATTTACAATATTATAAGGTTTAATGATAAAGAAAATATTGGTGAAGGTAAAATTCTCTTAAATTCTCTGTAAATTCTCAAGTTGTCTTAAAATGGCGGTCACAGTCACGAGAACGTGACCCGATTTTAAATGTCCGAGAAATTTAGAACTCTAATTCTGCTCCGCTGTAAGACTATATGCGCATGCGCAGTTCAATTTTTACATTATATTCCTCTGTGACAGATTACACAACATTCCGCTACTCTCAAAGCTTGAAGCCTAGATGAATCCGAGGCGCGATCAGTCCTGCGAGCATTGTCGCGAGTCTCGCAATGTCCCGAATTGTGTGCATTGGCACATATTCTATTTTATGTGACTGTGGTGCGGATACGAGTTTTTATGCGTACATTGGAATCTAATCTAGTACTTATTGTAGTTATTTGCTGCGCTAGTTGTACGCAGCGGGCGCAAATTGGCGACTAGTCCCGGCCATTTTGATTTTATCGGTCTTGTGTAGTAGTCAGTGCTAACGCTGCACGAAGAAGAAGTGAGAAGAAGAATAAGAAATAGATTGCGTTCCGCTGTAAGACTATAGTGCACATGCGCAGTTCAATTTCTACATTGTATTCCTCTGTAACGGAATATACAACATTGCTTTACTCTCAGCTGTAACGGAAAAACGAGTTTCCGCGGCTGAGGCACATAAAACAAATTCTTACCTCGAGCCTACAAATAGTCAGCCGGTACATACATTCACACCATTCAGTCGTAGCCAATCATATTTTAAATCACAATTACACTTAAACATATAACCATATATATATATAAACATAATAACTACACTTATATATAGTACGATACGCTTTCGTCGAGTCACGTACCCGCTCGCTTACAATTCTGAGACATAAAACTTGAAACTTTCTTATATAGTGGCTGCAAGAGTTATTCAGAGCTTGTGAGAGTGAGTGTCCTGACTAGAGTTTTTGAGCCTTACTTAAGTAAAAATAAATCAACTTTTATCATAAATTATTCATAAAATATTTTTTTAAATTAATATGATTAATTAATAAATTATTATAATTATCATTGTTGATATATATAATATAATTATTCATTAATATTTAGTATACATTTTTATTATAACTACGTATAAGTTTAATGAAACTAAAGTTTGAAATGTACATTAAAAAATTGCATTATTATCAAAAAGCATCTTGTGTAAAAACATTCAAAAGAAGGTGTTTTTACTTTATGTGTTGTATATTTTCAAAATATGGATTTTACAATTGCGACTTCCAAATTATTATTGTCCATAATAAATTTTTGTGCAATCTTAATCCTGTGTAGATTTTTCAAATTTTATGTAATACACTTATCAAGATTTTTGTTGTTTAAATTTTCATGGAATGAATTTAATTTAAAAAACTTAAGTGAAAAAGAAAGAAGTAATTATAAATTAATTAACAACAAATTTTGCATTACGAATTTATTAAACTTACAGAATTTATATAACTAGATTATGTGAAAATTTTAAATCAATTGTATAAACTAGTGGATAATCATAAAAACAAAATAGTGGTTAACACTGTGGAGCATGCACGAAAGCTTCGTGACGAACAGACAAAACACAATCAAACACGACTGCAGTACAATGATTTTTTAAAATCACTTGCTTATAAGTATAATCCACTATTTTTTATTTAGAGAGTACTAAAATAAACTATAATTGTATTTTGCATGTTTTTAATTGATTTTGATTAATAAGTATAATAACTTGGAACATCAGTATGCTGAAAATTCAACAGGTTTTTCAAATTAAAAATATTTTATGTGTGCCCAAGGCGCAGATTAGTTTTATTTGTTCCTGTGTGAATAGATATAGCTGGTAGAATAAGTCTTGCGATTCACGATTTACACAACTCTCGATTGAAGCGTAGAGTAGAATGAACGGAAAGCTCTACTATTTGTGTGATTTAATAAAAGATTTGTTTTTTATAATTATACTACGAGTAATAATATATATATATATATATATATATATATTTAAAAAATTTTAATGTTCGCTTTCATACTTCACCCTACAATTCTGAATTTTACTCAACTTTGATTCATTTTTGAACATTTAATATATCACAAATAATTATAATGATACTAAATAAATTCTAAACTTGTCCATATGTCCCAAATTTGATCGAAAGTTGAGTAAAATTACTTCAACTATTTTTCTCCGTGTACTGTCACAAGCTCTGAATAACTCTTGCAGTCACCATATAAGAAAGTTCCAAATTTTATGTCTCAGGATTCCGATCAAATTTGGGACATATGGACAAGTTAGAATTTATTTAGTATCATTATAATTATTTGTGATATATTAAATGTTTATTAGGTTTATATATGTAAGTTTATATGTTTAAGTGTATTTGTGATAGAAATTTTTTCCGCGTAGAAAAACATTTTTTTGCTTTGATTATTCATTTTTTAAAGACAAGAAAAATATTTCTTTGATCTAAACAACTATGTATCCGTCACCAACCAGGTCAACCATTTATTTGAATCAAAGAAATATTCCTTTATCTCAGTGTGGTCATTAATTTTGATAAAATCGATTTTTTTTTACATTTTCTGACTCCGTATAGTCTTGAAAATGACCTCCCAAAATATTTTTTTGAAATTTTAATATTAAACCGGTCTAGAGTAAGGATCAAAACTCGATTTATTATAAATTATTCATGTAATTTGACAAAAAAAATTTCAAACGCGCTTTTTTCAAATTCAAGTTTTTTCACATTGCGGATGCGGACAGTTAATCTCCGGATCTACTCATCCGATCATTACCAATTTTTGGATATATCTTTATGTATGTATTTATGTATTTTTTATATCGATTTCTCAATAATGGTGGTAAATTACTGGGTGAGGAAGCTTCCTTAAAAAGAACTTTTTGAATTTTTTGTTTCAGACTTGTCAATCCTGAGATTAACTGTCCGCAATGGGAGAAAGATTTTCTTAGGACCACACTTTGACGCCCTCTATATATTAAAGGAAGAGTCATAAAAAATAAATTTTTTTTTTGTAGTCCATTTATGTAATTATATGCTAAAAAAGTTGCAGGTTAATATCAAATAAAGAAGTCGTGAAAAAAATTCCCTAAATAGGCCTTTTTTTTGCCTTTTAGACCGAAATAGTCCCTTAATAAAATAATAATTTAAATTAATCTTTACGAAAATGAATTAATTTGAATAATTATTTTTTAAATATTTTCAAATTACATGGTTAAGTTTAGAAATGTACAATACCACCGTCTCTTTTTTTTTAGAAATATTTTCAAATTCTTAAATTCAAATTATTTTTTTAATAATAAAAAATGACTAATTCCGTATCCCCATATATACACAGAATAAACAAAGTTTTATTTAAACACGGAATCTGGTGTAAAATTTATCTACAACAAATTTTATCCTCAGGGTGTTATTTTAGCACCTGATATCGATTAAATATAAACATCTATCCTTATTCGGAAGTTTTTTTTTAAATTTTGAACTGGTGAACTTGTGATACACTCCTTGAATAAAAGTTGAGATATCACCAGAGCTCGATGTCTCCTTATACTTTGACAAATAACCTTTCAACAGTTTTTAGAAGTTGAAAAAGCAAGAAGATTTTTTGAGTGGAAGATAACTAGGTCTATTAAATGAGATAATGTATACAGTTTATATTGTTAACACATTAACAAGGAAATAAGTTAAGCCGTATTTATTCCTGTTTATGTATCAAATGTGTTTGTTAAAGCTCCGTTTAAAACGGCTATAATTTTAATTTCGGCATAACGCTAAAGTCCAGACGCGTCAATGTCTAGACTAGTGTCGTGCTCAAGTCTTCTATAGAAAAATCTAAGCAAAATTAAAGAGCATAAATCTTCCCTCTCGCGTGAAAAACTTCTTAACTTAGTCTCGTTTTTAGTTGGGCGCCACGTTGGACCCTACTACACGGAGAAACTTTTTATATCAAGTTTTACCATAGTACTTTTCAATTTAGGGAAAAACGTATCACTTTGAGAATTTTTGTTAGTAAAAATACTAAACTTTAGAAGAATGATATGAAACTTTAGTATAAACTATAGTGAAATTTGCTATGAACTATGCTGAAGTTTCATATCATTATTATAAAATTTAGTATTTTTACTAACAAAAATTCTCAAAATGATACGTTTTTCCCTAAATTGAAAAATACTATAGTAAAAATTGATATAAAAAGTTTCTCTGTGTAGGATTTCCTTTTTGAAAACATATAAATGATAAGTATGTGCATAATGTGTCAAGATATTCATGAAAGAAATATCCATTCCTTTTAATAGGTGATTCTGACCATCAAATAAATTAAATAATTAACCAATAATAAAACTTGATATAAAAGTTCTTACACGGAGAAAAATGAAAATTTTGGGTTCGGAAAGACTGCCAAACTTTTTTAAAAAGTGCTATTAAAGTAGGAAAGAATGCAGCACGAATATAGATTCTGTTCCTAGATATTTTAACAACCATAATAAATTAAAATGACTCCTAAATATATTGACGAATATTTGATATGCTAACGGGATTAAGTGCCATTATATTTCATAGTTCTATACGTTTTGTTGAAGAAAGCAATGCTGAAGATATCTTATGATTCTATTTTGTTACAAAATGTAATCATAATTCAAAGTTTTGTGCTTTATTGAAGAAAATACATGTATCGGTTCTTCAAATAAAAGAGGTATGTAAACCTGACAGGACCAAAATATGTAATCAGATAACAATAAAGGATAAAAATTAGGGCTTAATTAATGCCCCAATGCCGAATTTTCAATCATTCAAAAACTGCTTATACCAAATTTTCCTCTTGACAAAATATTTCGAGCTCAAAGTATCCACAACTTTCAATGTCGTACCTATCTATCACCCTTTTCAAATAGTTGAAGGACTCCTACAGGCTAGTAGTCAAAAATAGACTTTTTAAATATTTTAGTCCTATAATTAAGGGCTCGTTTAGGACTCAATTAATACCACAATGTAAGACCTGCAACTTATTATTTTTCATTCTAATTGGATTGGTTCTACTTTATAAAATCTGCTAAAGCACATATATAGCGCCGTGAAGCGCAGAATAGCGTGCTATAAACGCTAGGTGCAGCGAAAAGTATTTCCAAGGTGTATCTAGAATATATCTGTGATATTTAATTTGGCATGGGATCAGTTTAGTTACTAATTGTTTGTGTCGTAAAAAACATAAACATGAGAAAGGCAAACGTTTCGGCCACAAATGGGGGCCCTCTTCAGTGCCAGCAATTTTAATTTGCATTAAAAATAAAACTTATACACTAGACAAGCAAAATCCATGCAAACTTAATAATTATTTTGTTTTTTCCTTTTTTTAACAAAAGGACATGTGCAGGAACATGTCAAGATACAATGTATCTACAATGTGGCAACATCGCATTGAGTCGAAATATATACATTTTATGTGCCTCAGGCACGGAAACTCGTTTTCCCGTTACAGCTGAGAGTAACGGAATGTTGTGTATTCCGTTACAGAGGAATACAATGTAAAAATTGAACTGCGTATGCGGATATAGTCTTACAGCGGAACACAATCTTTTTCTTATTCTTCTTCTTCTCACTTCTTCTTCGTACAGCGTTAGCACCTTACTGGCAAAGCCTTGTACATTTGAACTGCGCATGCGTCTATTAGAATCCATTACTACTACACAAGATCGATAAAATCAAAATGGCCGTGACTAGTAGTGACATATCAAGTGTAATGACTAGCGCCGCAAACAACTAAAATACTAGATTAGATTCGAGTGTACGCATAAAAACTTGTATCCGCACCGAAGTCACATAAAATAGAATACGTGCCAATGCACACAATTCGGGAAATTACGGGACTCGCGACAATGCTCGCAGGACTGATCGCGCCTCGGCTTCGTCTCGGCTTTGCCTCAGCTACGTCTCGACTATGCCTCACCTACGACTCGACTACGCCTTGGCTTCGATCTCCTGCGAGCATTGTCGCTCGTCACGCAATAACCCTCATTGTGTGCCTAGGCACGTAGTATACTATTTTTCTGAAATCATAATTCACAAAACTATGGCACTTCAAAGTTTTCAGAAAAATTTCAAAATGTAACTTTATAGAGTTTCAAGAGTTCTGATCTATTGTATTTGGACTTATTCACAGAACTATTTCAGCAGAATCTAGAACTCTCATTAGAGCTCTTAGAATTCTATGTACGATTTTGCCTTATTGTAGGTACCTAAACCGCGCTCAACACCTTGCACGGCACGCTAAGCGCGTCGAAGCACGCGATTAGAATGTACGAGCGCTTTAAGTAAATTTTCCTCCTTCAACTAGATGAAGATAGACATTTTATCGTCACCGATCCTCGGAAAATATTTAAAGGTCGCTTAAGGGCATGTGATAGATGGGAAATTAGAAAATTTTATTGATTTTAGGTTCCTACATGTATGTGTTCAAAGTGCATAAAATTTTGTTTCCAGAATTTGGGGAATGTTAGAGAACATAACATTAAAAACGAATCTTCTAATACATTTTGGTAAAATTGAACTTTTTTTAATTTTTGAAACCAAAAGTAGTCTATCTACGTCCGCTTTTATCTTCTCGGCCATTTCTCAAATTTTGGAAACAATATTTTATGTATTTTGGACACTAACATGTAGAACTTTTCTCAAGTATGAGATGCCCTTAAGGCTAATTTTGTATAAAATGCTTCTTTCTAATTAAATTTACTGTTTGAAATTTCATTCTAACACATATGAGTTATATTTTTTAATACCAAAATATTCAGCTCTGCTTCATTTTTAATATAAATTTAAGGTCGCTCAAGGTCATTTTGATAAACAAATTTGGATTTTATTTCAATATTTAGAACATATTATTCATATTATTAAATGGATATTTTCTATACCTGAATATATAAGTCTAGAGTGTATTATAATTTAAACAACGAAGATTATACAGTATTATATTTCATCATTAAATAAAAAAGAAAATTTTTTGCCATCTTATACACTTCAGGGCTTTGTTTTTCAATAGCCGCAATTTTGGTCTGGAGGAGTTACTGTCAATGGATTGTGTTAATGGGACACGTTGAAAAATTTTTTTGGTTTATTATTGATAGCATGGATATAAATGATATGTGGTTTTAATAGAACGGCGCCATATGCCACACAGCCACTGAAAGATTAAATTTATTGCGAATTGTGACTATTTTTGGTGGTGCTATGTGAAAGATCAAGTCTATGCAGATAATCCAGAATCCATTTTAACCTCAAAACGATCATCCGACGCGTAATTGGTGAGGTAGAGACACAATTATGCAAAAATGTAATCGAAAATGTTGACAAAAGGCTCGACGTTTGTAAACATGGCAATGGTGGTCATTTGTCGGATATTATATTTCATTCATAAATGTTAGTCATTCTACATTATATACGATATAAAGAACTTTCATCAAAAATGTGTGTTTCATTCAAAGTTTAAAAAGAAAGAGATCCGATCAGCTCGATGTACTTACAGTTCTGAACGTTCATTGAACGATGGAAAATACTTTTTTGAAAACTAAAAGATGAGTTCTCGCTTCAGTAAATTAAAAAGTAGCGTATATTTTATAAAAGATTGTATATTCTTAGGACCATAAATATAAACATAATCATTAAATTTGTTTTGAATGAAAAAAATTGTCATCATTCAATGAACGTTCAGAACTGTAAGTACATATCAGCTCGCACCTCCACAACATCCTACTCTAGAATTTCGGGCTCTTGAACTGCCCAAAAACCAATTACGAAAAAACCACCTCTGTTGTATTCCTAGACCATCAAGTTTGCGGAAAAATAATTTTTAGTTAAAGTCGTCTCTACATGGCCATGCAGGGGTTCATTTTGATGTTAAGGGTTGGAGCCTAAAAACCGATAGAGATTATTTTGAATTTATTTGAATTTTTTGTATAGTGGAGGTGATAGCTTGATTCAAGCTAGCACCTGCATACGAAATTTGATTTTTCAAAAAAAGTATTGTAGCCCAAAATTGTGATAAAAAAAAATTGGGGAGTTCCGATTGTATAGGTGCTAGATTGATGGACCTATTCTAAACTAAGTTAGGATTTTCATATAAATTTCAAAAATGTTGATAATGTAGAGCCAACTGTACGGAGATCATTCTGTGTAGGAGACCTTTAACCCTTTGAAAAGGACGATAGGCGTGGGGTTGAAAAATGGGGATACTTTGAGCCCTAATTTAGCCCGAATTATATTGTTAAAAGGAGAATTAAATACAAGTAATTTTTGAATTATTGCCAGAGTGGCGCTGCTAGTTTCTCGGCAAAGCTTGCAGAACCAAGTAAATTAAAAGAAAATATGATAAATTGCAGATTTTGAATTGGGGCATTAATTGAGCCCCAATTTATTCCTTAATTATAGGTCTAAAAAATATTTAAAAAGTTTATTTTGGACTACTAGCCTATAGGAGCCCTTTAACCCTTTGAAAAGAATGATAGGTATGACGTTGAAAGTTGTGGATACTTTGAACCCTATTTGAGCCCGAATTATTTAGTGAAGAGGAAAATTTAGTATAAGCAGTTTTTGAATGATTTCCAGAGTGGTGATTTCAAAACGTTTAGTAGTCAGTCCTATACTTTCAGAAGACGATGCATAAGTTAATGTACCTCGATCTATATAACTAGATTATGTGAAATTTTAAAATAAATTATATAAACTGTTAGACTAAAACAGGCTTTTTCATAAAAGTGTTAGATTAGAAAAATTACTTATTTTCACTGAATTGACTATAGTTTTTATACCTTAAAAGTAACGAAAGATGCAGATGGAATGGAAATAAAAGTTCTTATTGTAGTCATACTTGTCATCAACTTTTGGATAGGAATGAAGTTGTAGACAAAATTCATTGACGATTCCAATAATTCCGTACACCTTTCAATGAAAGCTTCTAAATAGTTGTCGAAATTCTCATTAACTAGTCATATCTAAAAGTCGATGACAATTAAAGAAAGTTCAACAACTAATTTTTATTAATTGCAATCTATTGGGATCAAATTAATAACTCCCTAATAAAATAAACTGTATTTGTATTTCGTATTTTTGTAATTGGTTTCGATTATTAAATATAATAACGTAGAACATCAGTATATTGAGAATTCAACACGTGTTTAAAATTAAAAAGTTCTTATGTGTGCCCAAGACGCAGATTCCTTTCATTCGTTCCTTCGTGAATAGATATAGCTGGTAGAATAAGTCTTGCGATTCACGGTTTACTCAACTCTCGAGTGAAGCGTAGAGTAGAATAAAGGGAGAGCTCTAATATTTTTGTGAATGAATAAAAGATTGGTTTTTTATAATTATACTACGAGTAATAATATATATTTTAAGAAATGCACGCTTTCATACTTTACTCTAATACAGTTCTGAATTTTACTCAACTATTTTTCTCCGTGTAAATATTTTTTTGTATATGTATTCTTTTGAATAGATTCGTAAATAGTTATTTGTAAATAATTTGCAACTATACCTAAATAGCACTACTTACTTTCTAAAAGTTTTCTGAAACTTCCTACAAGTAATAAAATGTCCGCTTGTATAGAAATGATGAGAACAAACATTGAGAGAAATCTTGTAAGATAAGATAAGCAATATAAGCATTGTAAAGTAACTTTCTTATTTGATAAAATATCTCCCTGAAAATTTGCAAAATACAACAGACCACAATTTTTACGATGCAATAATTTTTTTCTTTGTCATAAATACTGTCAATTTTATGCTAACTCTAATTTAAAGATTAGATTGAATTTTCTCTTTGGTATTTGCTTTAATCTTGATCTTTCGTAGATTTCTTACCTTTAACTATCAGAACTTTCGCAGATTTTTCCTCTACAGATGAATGAGAAACTGATTATCATCATGAGCACTCCGTCATTGTTTTTTAATGATTCTTATACAGTTTTTCAGTTTGCCGAAAGAACACAGGAATCTTACACTAATTGCGTAGGAACTTAAAAATTCATTATATACTGACAGAGAGAAAAATGTTTGCTTTACGTTACAGGCCATTACTTTCCTTTATTACTCTAGTTTTAAAATAAAATATTTGCCAAAAGTTTGGAACATCTAAAAGATTTTTTCTACAAGACTTTGATTTTGTAGAAGTATTCAAGAAAATGCATATGATTATGATATAAACAGGGTATCTCAAATATCTGGAAACAGCCGACTATCTAAAAAAAAATGTCATCACAAAGATTGTTGTTTTCAAAGTAATCGTAATCTGTTTTTGACGTAAAATTTCACGATCTATCGATTCTCAGCGTAAAAAGTAGGACATTCTGTTTGAAAAAGTAAAATAAACCTTCAAGGGTATGTAATACCTACACTGAAAGACTTTTCGTTAGAGTAAATGATATCGTTTTAAAATGGGGAAAGCCGAGGCTTTATTAGACTTATTTATATTATGACATCGAAGTTTGATATAGTCATAACGGTCTTTAATACATGAAGAAGATAAAGTAGTATTTTAAATACTAAATATTATGAATCTCTATTCGAGAAAATGAAAGTACGAGAAAATTATATTATGATTACTAAGTTGTCTAAAAATAATTTGAATAAGATGAATAATGAATATCAGATTTTGGAAAGCATGTTTGAGAAATTCATATTATGAATATGAACTTGCTAGAAACCTGGCGACGCGCAGCAAAAATCAAAATGTTTATTCTCGGTTTTTCGTATAATTCGTTTCAGAATGCAGTACGAGTGCTTCCGATGTTTTCCGATTGGCTTCGTAGACTCAATCCAAGTCTGCCCAACTCAGTAGTGGCTTATAAGCGATATTTCTTTCGGAATATGGCAAGCGAGAATAGCCGAGAGGCTTTAGGCGTTAGACATGCGTTTAGTTATGTAAATATAGGTAGGGTTAGAGGGTTCGAACCCAAAAAGCGATTCTGAAATTTAATTCAAGTATGTTATTATAAAATAGTGTATTACTGCGTACTTAAATATGTGAACATAAATAAGGTATGATAATAATATTTGTGTATTTCTATACTTCTAAACTTCTAAAGGTCAAACCTTTTGGTGGAGTGAGTGATTTTTCATATAGTGGTTTTCAGATTCCCATATTCTTTGTTTGAGAATTTGAAAAGATTCTTTCAGTCTTTCGAATAAAATGTATTAACACCATTTTAAATTCGCTTCGCAACTTTAATATAGTGAATTTCAAATTCTCGTCGGTTTTGTAACAGATAGTAAAACATATATTCCATTTATACAAACGAAAATATTAATTTGCCCCTTGAAAACCACTATATTAATTTCTGATATGTAAACCCTGCTTGCCTCACTTTGAAACGATATTATACTAAAATATGATTCACTTTTACGATTTATTCTAACGAAAAGTCTCTCAGTGTATAGGAAATTAGCAAATTTGATTAATTTCAGGTTTCTACACGTTTGCGTCTTATAAAATAAATAAAATTAGGTTTTACAAAATTTGGGAAACGGTAGAGAAGATAAGAAGGGGCGTAGATAGAATACTTTGGATTTAAAAAATCAAAAAAGCTCAATTTTATTTTTTCCTTCTTTCTCCTTCTTTCGTCCTTTCTCATCTTCTCCACCATTTCCCAAATTTTGAAAATAAAATTTAATTTATTTTGAACATGCAGACTGGACCAAGTTGTTCGCATAAACATTTTACTTTTATTGAGTATCAAATGCCCTCAAATGATCTTGAAATTCAATACTAAGGTTAAATTTACGGTCACTTGCAAATAACTCACTTTAAACTAAATAACCTTTGTAAGGGTCATTTTGTTTTGCAACGTATTTTTTTGGAAATATTTGACCGTTTTCAGACATTTGATGTTATTATAGTCATTAGTCATGGGACTGGTTTGATACTCTGTATATTAAGTATTAGATTATTCCACATTTTCCTGTTCACTTTCTAGAACAAGGGCAAATGTTATGTCGTTTCAAGGTTTTTCCAATATATATATATATTTTTTTTAATTTTGAGTGAAAATCCAAACACAACAAATTAGAACGAAAAAATTATAGCAGCCAATGATCATAGATTCTTGAAAATTGGTCAGAATGCACTGAGAGAAACTGGAAATATTTTAATCATTTTCCGTGATTGAATTTGTCCTTAACTTCATTCTTTAAATGAGGGTAAACAAAATTCTGATTAAAATAATCATTTTTGTTATCCTCACATGAGAATGACCCCATTCTAGCACCAATTTTAGAATGCAATGTGTCCGATTTTCGCGTTTTTGGAACGATGCAAGAATTTTCGATTCCCGCAATATTTCATCGCCAAATAATGCGGGAATTCATAATTCTTGCATTATTTGTATATGAAGTACGGCGAGAATCATACTTTCTGGTAATATTTCTCTTTAGAACAAACAAACAAACAAACAAACACACACACACATCTACATATTGTTCGCCGTGTGTGATCCTAATCAGGGACATCTGTTAAAAAACGACGCAAATAACATTTACAGGTTATGTAATTCTACATTTTTGGCGTCTAGTTAGGCACATTGCATACTAAAATTGGTAATAATAGAATGGGGTCATTCTCATGTAAAAATAACAAAAAATAGTATGTGTTGCGTGGGTGCGATAGGTGACTCTCTTATCAATGCGAGGCCTGCACTCAGCTTGATGCGGACGATGCCTCTTCGATGAGTTGCCAGTGTCTTGTCTCTGGGTCGCTAGACTCGCTTTCGGCTCGTATTCGCATACCCTTTGACTCGACATCGGCAATCCATCGCTTCAGCATCCTCTGCTCCTGCGCCTTGTGCTGGCCTCACATTCATGCGGGAATCACCCACATCGCATCCTTGCAACACAATGTACTATTTCCTGTTTATCTAAACAGCACCGTTAAAGACGAATCCCAGATAAAAAATTTATGACTGGCACAATACTGCTGCATGCTGACTTCCAAACTACCAATCCTGACCTATTAAGTACTTGTAGCACTGTCCAGTACTTATTTCCAGGACTGGCGCCGTAATGGAGGTTAGTACCGGTTCAGTATAAACAACCAACCAGTTAATTCAAAGTGTCATTTTACTCATATTGTGGCTTGTTATTTCAAGTACTCAATTCCTGGATAGAAATTTATCTACGCATAACTTGCCATTTCTTTACCAGAAATATTGCACATAACTTGTTGAAATTATTACTAAGTCACTGGGCAAAAAAACTCATCGAAATCTAGACATTAATTCCGATATAGCCACTGACTTGTCACTGTCTAAGAAAAATTAATTAAATTACGACTAAAAATTCTGATATAAATACTGGTTAATTACTGGACCAGATATCTGTCGAGTAAAATGTAAAATGTCCAAACTTCAAATACGAATTTCGAAGCAGACATTGACGCGGTATTCGGAATGAATATAAGAAAAAATCCATCTATACATTTTATTCAAAGACTTGTGAAATACAATTCCTGCTGTTATTATGAAGTTATTTAGAGAAAAATTTAACCTTTAATCGGATAACTTTTCGAGAGTATGGGTTAAGCTGAGTCATCAGGAGCTGGTCAAAGGCTTGAATGAATTTTACTGGCAAGAAGATTCTTTACAAGTTGCAACGTTGGCTTGCGGTGAGCCGATTAACATAACTACTTTTCCTAGAATTTTTTGAAGCCTGAAACTGATAGTTTCAAAATGGATATAGGTGGCGCCACTAACTTCTCTGGCTCAATCTGCGCTTAAACTCAATAAGTACAATATAAAGCATCACGTGAAGTACAAAATTATACAATACTCAATGTTAAACATAAATATATATGATTTTGTGGATATTTGTTTCAATGAAAATCAAACTAACTGCATCGTACTTTCGTTTCAGGAATAAACGTAGACTAACAACACGCAAATATAATCAAATTTTTATGCTTAAAAATCTTTGCTAAAATCTGAATTAAGCGTCATTACTTATGCAGCGCCGACTTGAAAAATCTGTGCTTCGTTCTTTAAGTGATCTCAGAGAAGTAATGGGTTTAAAATGTTTCAACTTTTGAATTGTTGTTGTATGAAAATAAAATTTGTTTATAATATATTTTATTAAATCTGTACACGAATAAAAATAGTTGAAGTAATTTTACTCAAGTTCCGATCAAATTTGGGACATAAGGATAAGTTAGAAGTTATTTAGTATCAGCGTAATTATTTGTGATATATTAAATGTTCAAAAATGAATCAGAGTTGAGTCAAATTCAGAAGCGTAGGGTGAAGTTTGAAAGCGTGCATTAAAAGTTTTTAAATATACATCTATTATTACTCATAGTATAATTATAAAAAACCAATCTTTTATTAAATCACAAAAATAGTAGAGCTTTCCGTTCATTCTACTCTACGCTTCAATCGAGAGTTAAGTAAACCGTGAATCGCAAGACTTATTTCACCAGCTATATATATTCACGCAGGAACGAATGAAAGTAATCTGCGCCTAGGGCACAGATAAACACTTTTTAATTTCAAAAACGTGTTGAATTTTTAACATACTGGTGTTCCACGTTATTATATTTAGTAATCAAAATCAATTTAAAAAATAACAAATACAATTAAAGTTTATTTTAGTACTCTTTAAATCCAAAATAGTGGAATAGACAATGTTTTATCTAGCGCGTAATGAACCACTTACTTAATAGTGGATTCTACATACTCATAAACTAGTGATTTTAAACATTCATCGTACTGCAGTTGTGTTTGATCGTGTTTTGTCTGTTCGTCACGAAGCTTTTGTACATGCTCCACAGTGTTAACCACTATTTGTTTTAATGATTATCCATTAGTTTATATAATTTATTTAAAAGTTTCACATAATCTACTTATATAGATTCTGTAAGTTTGATAAATTCTTGATTCATAATTTTTTCTTAATTCATTTATAATTACTTTTCTTTTTTCCACTCAAGTTTATTAAATTAAATTGATTTCATGAAAGTTTAAACATCAAAACTCAATACAACACAGAAAATAAAAGAACCTTCTTTTAAATGTTTTTACACAAAATAATTTTTGATAATAATGAAATTTTTTAATATAAATTTGGAAATTTAGTTTCATCAAACTTCATACGTAGTTATAATAAAAATTTATACTAAATATAATTTAATAATTATATTATACATATCAACAATCATAATTATAATAATTAATTGATAAATTAAAAAAAATATTTTATGAAGACTATGAAAAAAGTTGATTTACTTGTACTTGAGTAAGGCTCAAGAACTCTAGTCACGACACTGGTACACAAGCTCTGAATAATCCTTGCAGTCAATATATAAGAAAGTTCCAAATTTTATGTCTGAGGACTGTAAGCGAGCGTGCGCGTGACTCGACGAAAGCGTATCCCACTATATATAAGTATAGTTATAGGTTTATATATGTAAGGTTATATGTTTCAGTGTATTTGTGATTTAAAATGATCTGCTACGACTGAATGGTGTGTATGTATGTATTGGATGACTAATGGCAGGCTTGAGATAAGAATTTTTATTTATTTAAGAGAACCATACCATTGCCAGTTGAAATAATACGCCCGATTCTCATTTTACTCAACTAAGGTTTGAAGCTCCTCAAGCGTCGATGACATACTTATATGGTACATTTCATGTTAACCCACTGGCGCATGTTGATGCCCTGTCGTCGACAATGTTTTACTCAAGTCGTTACTATTCCCTATGTAACGCTTATTGTTATTAACTTGGGGGAGATTAGGTATTTATCAAATTCATTTTACCCTACTGAGATTTAATAGATTTTCAATGATTAAAATTAAAAGTTAGGTTATTTTCAGATCACACTGATTATGTATGTATGTATCAGATGACTAATGACAGGCTTGAGGTAAGAATTTTTTGTACTGCCGGTTGAAATAACACGCCCGATACTCATTTTATGTAACTATCGTTTGAAGCTCCTTAAGCGTCAGTGAAGCTGGTCCCACAATGTGTCCTAAGATTCGTACATATGTAAACGAATCTTAGGACATATTGTGGGACCAGCCTGATATACTTTTACATTTCACGTTAACCCACTGACGCATGTTGATACCCTGTCGTCGAAACCGTTTTACTCAACTCCTTATCATTTCCGATGTAACGCTTATTGTTATTCTCCGTGTAATGTACAAATGTTTGTTTTTATAGAAAAACCACACGAAACGTATATTTCTAGAACTTTGAATTTTTCCAAGTTAGTGAAACAGAAACTTCTCGAATGGAAAAATAAGTATTTTGACCATAGTTTAATGTAATATTTTTTGTCGTTCTATAACACTCTAATAATATTTTTTTAAATGATCGACCGCAAACCAACCTCTTTTATAATATTAACTATGGAGAGTGACACAACCAATTCTTCAATTTTTTTAAATGGGCTGTTTTTCATCACTGACATATTAATGATTTTGT
Organism: Diplolepis rosae; assembly: GCA_030998225.1. Classification (NCBI taxonomy): domain Eukaryota; kingdom Metazoa; phylum Arthropoda; class Insecta; order Hymenoptera; family Diplolepididae; genus Diplolepis; species Diplolepis rosae. Next base: position 2,062,212 of record JAPYXD010000687.1, on the reverse strand, counting down.
TTTTGAGGCCGAGTTTTGTTTGTGCTCTTAGATTTTCAAGTTAGCGGTCCAGAAGCTAGTACTGAGTCAGTACTGTGTCGGTCATAAATTCAGTTAATCCAAAAAAATTTCTATCAGAGATTTAACCACAAAAAATTATTTCAGTGTACAATGCGTCCCTATGTCCAATACAATCTACGAATATTATAAAAACTATGTTAATTTTTCTTTATTTAACAAACAATACAACTGTTGCTTCTTGATAAATAAAGGGAAATCCTAATAAAAATATTCATTCACGATTTCAACCTTCATGGTTATTTTAGCTATAAATGAAATGAAAAATATGCCCTGAAAGTTTGTGGGTGATATTAATAAAGGGAACCTTTCATAAAATCTTTCCTAAATATTCTCGAATATTAATTGAAACCCAGGACAAACGGTTAAAAATACTTGACACTAAAAACTGAATTGTTGTAATAACCATATAAATATTAAAATGTGATGTACAAATTTCTATAAGTTGTGTCACCTTTATAATTATTTACAGTTGATATTCAGTTTGATGGAGTAACAAATTTAATAGATACTTCAACTAATAATTATATTCCTTTATGCAATAATTATATAATTAATGTCTCTAACAGAAATTTCTAAAACATCGTGCTTCAATATTTTTATGGTTAGGTATAAAATTACAAAAAAATTACTGGTGTTACTATTTTGTGAAAAAATCCGAAAAGTTAACTGTGCTTTCCATTAGAATTATTATCAACATTAAACATGGCTGGAATATTATCAATGTATAACTCATATAAATTGTTGTTTGGAAATGCGGAAAAACTGAATGCAAAGAAAGTAAATATTTAAATACTTTTAATAATCCATATATGAGAATAGTAATTAAAGTTATTGAAACGATTCAAGGTTTTCTTCAAGTATAACGTAGAGAAACTCATTAAATTCTGAAGCTATGTAAAAAAAACATGCAAGTCCTCGCGCTTTACACGAATGGCCTTAACCGGTTCCACGTCATCTCACATGTAGATAGTAAATCCCAAATGTGTATCATAATGATAACACGAAGTGTTAACTTGATGCACTGTATTACTTCAGCACAATCAATCACTAGCATCACTTACGATCACTTATCTTTATAAAACCAATTTTGATACGAAATTTAACCTATTTAAATTATTGTAATTGCCTTTAGAAACTTTTTCTGCACATTTTGATTTGTGTCATAGAAGAGTATTTTTACATTGTTTTATTGAAAAGTAATGCTAAAAGATCCTTTTTCTTCAAGTTCATGATTCCAGGTTTGTATCACGACAAGGTTTTAAAGTACAAATTTGTTATTGATACTCGGTGGAACGCGAGCTGACTCTGTCTGACTCAGCAGTCCGATCACTGGCAACTGAACCTTGAGCGCGGTATTGCCGGGTTCCAAGCCGGCTTTACCCCGCCATGTCAGTCTTTCCATTTCCACGCGCGTAACGATGGCCGCCTGCTCTTTTGAACTTATCCTAATATTCTGGATGCTTTGTGACTAGCGCTGCTTCGAACTTCTCAAGGTTTCGTTTCTAGTTATCATCGCTCCCGCTACCTATACTATTTTTCTCCTCCCACCAAACTTTTTATCATAATATAATACAGCACGTATTATAGTATTCACGGTTGCGCCTCCCACCACTCGTCTAGAAACGTGGTAGCTTGCGCCAATCGTCACTGAGTGGCACTAGCGTCCATGCAATTATCAGAAATTGTTACTTAGCATTGCCATCACGAAGTAATAGCGAAGTGACACAATGCTAATGTGTTTGAAGTTGAAAGTGTACTCTGAATTTTATCGAGTTATTAGGTGAGGATCCATATTACGGCGTGTGAATGCAATATCTGCGAGATGTTTTTTAAATCGATATTTTCATATTTAAAACTATAATAAAGTATGTTTCAATGAAGTTTGACAAAGTAAATTATAATAAAGTATTCACTGAGAAAAATAGATACTTAAAATGAGATACTAGAAAGTTGGATATTACCCCATATAATCTAGATTATACTACATAATATCTAGTATATTCTCTTAAATATACGAGATATTAATGACCAATAACAGACTATATTCGAAATTTACAATATTAGATATGAAACTTCAATATCTAAGATGTTACAAACAGTAGCGTGCACGTACCTGAGGAAAAGTCACGTGATCAGAGTCTTTGAATTTCATATAATTTATCTTTTGCGCTCGCCCATAGCTTTTTTGGTCGCGAGGTTTATGGTTTCGACACTGAATTAATAATGTTGTGTCTATATGAAGTTATCAAGTGTCATTTTTAAAGAAATTTCAAATTACCAGTACTGAAATCAGTAAGTATCTATCTATCTATATAAATATGTCATTCTTATACCTTCAATCTTTGAAATGAATTTTCTAACCTCTCAATAATACGTTCTCTATGTAGCCGTTTTCAAATTCAACTTTGAATCGGAATTTGCTTACTGGAATTCGTAATAGATTCCGCAAATATTTACAATTATGTTGAACTTTTTTAAATAATCTCCATTTATCCCCTAGCGGACCCGTGTGAGAGAACGGTCATAGAATACTCTGACCGTTCTATAACCGTTCTATGACCTCGCATTATTACGGCTAAGAACGGTAAAAAAGACATTAAAAGCATTGGAATTATGATTCTGTGGCGAAATTTGGATTAGAAGGTGTAGCAATAAATACAATTATCTTATTTTTCAGTGATAAAAACTAGAAAAACATAATGCCAGTCACTGAAGGTGGCTTCACCTGCTCTCAGTAGCATTTTGCGCGCTAAATTTAAAAACAGAATTAAAGATTGAGAAATGCAAATGTGTAAAATGAATGAATTTAATAGTGAACTTTAAGGAAAAAAAGTTTCTGATATTAATTAGAGTTGCACGAATAATGTATAGTCTCTTATGTCATTCAATTGTCATTTTTTACTTTTGTACATGATGCGACTTTACCGACCGCCGTAACAAATCAAACAAATCATTTGGATTAAGAAATGCAATTGTGTAAAATAAATTAATTTAATAATGACATTTACGTAATAAAAGTTGCTGATATTAATTAGATTTCTATGAATAATGTAAAGTCTCTGATGTCATTCAATTGTCATTTTTTACTTTTATGCATGATGCGAATTCATGGACCACAGTCACAAAACCTAAAAAGTATTTTCTAAAAAGTATTGATAAATGATTTGGGGTAATTCAAAATACGCAAAATATAGGAAATTTTTTTTATAATTTGACAGTATTTGTATGTACATTTTATTCAAAATTAAATTTCACATTGATTTAATAAAATTAAGTATTCATATCAAATTGATTCAGAATCTAATTCCAAATGAGATGTATATTACAAATAAATTATATAAATCCACAATAAACCTCTATAAAATATAACATAATATTACGCTTATAGCTAACACAAAAATGAATTCCATGACTAATTCAGAAAAACTTTTTACAACAATTGCAAGAAATTTCATGATACAAGTACCCACGTGTATTAATTTTAATTGTATACGGTGCTCTTTTGTAAATTCGACATGATTTTGCATAGAAAAACTTTTTTTTGGTATTAATTCAATAATATCAATTCCCCAAGATTTTTCAACAATAATGAATTTTGTTATCTGAAAATTTAGAACATAATAAAGGTCACATTAGCGGATGGTTGTAGACTTAAATTAGTTTTGAACAATTAAATAAGTTTTAGTGTCGGTAAATCAGGAATTATTATTTTTTATTGTTTAAAACCAATTAAAGTCTACAGCCATTCGCTAATGTGACCTTTATTATGTTCTAAATTTTCAGATAACAAAATTCGTTATTGTTGAAAAATCTTGGGGAATTGATATTATTGAATTAATACCAAAAATAAGTTTTTCTATGCAAAATCATGTCGAATTTACAAAAGAGCACCGTATACAATTAAAATTAATACAAGTGCGTCTCCTAAAACTAAAATCATATAAATATGCGATTATATATACAATATCATTCAATACGAGTAGAGTTATGTTAGTTTTATGTTTTTTTTAGGAGATAATTGTGAATTTATATATTTTATTTGCTATGTACATTATATTCAAAATTAAATTTTTCATTGATTTAATAAAATTAAGTTTTCACATCAAATTGATTCAGAATCTAATTTCAAATGAGATCTATATTACAAATAAATTATATATAAATCCACAAGAAACTTCTAAAAAATATAACATAATATTACGCTTATAGTTAACACAAAAATGAATTCCATGACTAATTAAGAAATACTTTTTACAACAATTCCAAGAAATTTTATGATATAAGTACGCACTTGTATTAATTTTAATTGTACACTACCGTCGGAAATTGTGCGCACGGTGCTTGTGATCGCTATTAAAAATCACTGCTGACTTTGAACCAAGATATCTCGGTGAAAAAAAGAGATAGTACATTTTTTAAAATACAGTTGAAAAGCTTACGAAATTCCACGTCTAGTGATGCTCAATAAATATTTTTTTGACTTTTTGAAAATAATACAGTACGTAAGGAGTTAAAAAAAATTCAAAATTTTTTCAAATTCTCTACATCAACTTCAACTTTTTGCATGACCTAGGAAAAATTTTTCCAAAATCTGAAAATTTTAAGACATAATGTCTAAAATCTCATCTTTAATTTAAGCCAATGAAAATTGAAAAATATTCATGGGTACCCGAGATACGATTAAAAATGTTCAATCGTATCTGAGTTGAATTTTAATCGACGATCAGGATTCTCGGCCGGTTTGTTGCTCGCCTCCTTCGTTGAGGCAGGACCGAATAGCCCACGCACAAAGGTGGCGCTTAAGTGGAGCTCTCTTATATGTTCTTTGATCCAAGAACGTGTTTCCTTTATTTCCTTTCCTTTCATTCTTAGTTAATATTTACAATGACTATTAAAATTTTTATTATTGTTCTAGTTTATAAGAATTTTAAGAAATAAAAAATGTTTACATATCATTGTTCTATTCGTTAATATGGGGATAATATTGGATTTAAATAATTTTTAATAGTCACAAATAACAATAAATATTTTTTAAAATTTTGAATAGTTAGAAATAAAAATTACTAATGAACAGAATCAAAAATATATATAAGAGGGCTCCACTTAAGCGCCACCTTTGTGCGTGGCCATTTTGGTCCTGCTTCAACGAAGGAGGCGAGCAACAAACCGTCCGAGAATCGTGATCGTCGATTAAAATTCAACTCAGATACGATTGAACATTTTTAATCGTATCTCGGGCACCCATGAATATTTTTTAAGTTTTCTGGGCTTAAATTAAAGACGAGATTTTAGACTTTATTTCTTAAAATTTTCAGATGTTGGAAAAATTTTTCCTAGGTCATGCAAAAAGTTGAAGTTGAGGTAGAGAATTTGAGCAAATCTTGAATTTTTTTTTCTAACTCCTCACGTGCTGTATTATTTTCAGAAAGTCAAAAAAATATTTATTGATCATCACTAGACGTGGAATTTCATAAGCTTTTCAACTGTATTTTTAAAAATGCCCTATCTCTTTTTTCCACTGAAATATCGTAGTTCAAAGTCAGCAGTGATTTTCAATAGCGATCACGAGCACCGTGCGCACAATTTCTGACGGTAGTGTATACCGTGCTCTTTTGTAAATTCGACATGATTTTGCATAGAAAACCTTTTTTTTGCTATTAATTCAATAATATTAATTCCCCAAGATTTTGCAACAATAATGAATTTTGTTATCTGAAAATTTAGAACATAATAAAGGTCACATTAGCGGATGGCTGTAGACTTTAATTGGTTTTAAACAATAAAAAATAATTATTCCTGATTTACCGACACTAAAATTTATTTAATTGTTCAAAAGTAATTTAAGTCTACAACCATCCGCTAATGTGACCTTTATTATGTTCTAAATTTTCAGATAACAAAATTCATTATTGTTGAAAAATCTTGGGGAATTGATATTATTGAGTCAATAGCAAAGAAAAAAGTTTTTCTATACAGAATTCGAATCTCGAATTTACAAAAGAGCACGGTATAAAATTAAAATTAATACACGTGCGTACTTATACCATAAAATTTCTTGCAATTGTTGTAAAAAGTTTTTCTGAATTAGTCCTGGAATTCATTTTTGTGTTAGCTATAAGCGTAATATTATGTTATATTTTTTAGAAGTTTATTGTGGATTTATATAATTTATTTGTAATATAGATCTTATTTGGAATTAGATTCTGAATCAATTTGATGTGAAAATTTGATTTTATTAAATCAATGTTGTTGATTTATAAAGGACTAGATTCCTGAAAGTGTGACCAGGAATCATAACCGTCCCTGAAGTAACAAGTACCAAAGGAGGATTCACTTAATTTTTCATGTTTTTTAAATAAAACACAACTTCTTCGTTACACTGCATTTATTTGTGACGACAAGAGGGCATGGCTACAGAAGACAAACTAACACTTATATCGCTTTTCATAACTAACAGTAGTGAAAAAGGGACTCCTTCAAAAATTCTTGAGTGGGGGGATCAATCTTATGATTGGTGCGGGGGTGAAGATTCTAATATTTGACCGCCCTACCATAGCAATTATTCAGCAAAGGTGATAAAGTTGCATTCGTTCTAACTGTTTACAAGGAAGGGTCCTAATAGTCGTTTACAGTAGGTTCGTCGATTTCTAATCCCTTCATTGCTGGGAAAACCGATTTTATTGCCTGGGTTCGAAGTAGGACCTGAGAGTTTCAGTTCTTTATTATGGGAAAGTACGCCCTAATATAAATCTTAAATACGAAACAAAAATCCTTCGTACAAACATTAGAAACAATTTTATTTGCGCAGCAACATACGCCGGCCCCCTTGAACAATTTTGTTCGAAATGATAAATTAGAATATTCTACAAATGACAAGAGATGAGTCTGAACATATGAATACTTTACATGGTTAAGCATAGAGATGCAAGGAACAAATAAACACCTACTATGATTTTAAGAACTACAATATACGAAGAACAACCTGAGAATAGATGATAGCTGATCTTTATTATTCAGTATCTATAGGAAGTGGAGAAATCTTCTTCACGCTCCTTTTGTATTCGCCACGTGCGGTTTTGATGGTCACCACCCGAGTAACACCTTCGCTATCTGGATGAATTGCAATTATTCTACCAAGAGCCCACCGTAAAGGGGGGGTATTATCTTCTTTAACAGTAACGAGTGTGCCAATCTTGATGTTTCTGGTAGATCCAGTGTGCCATTTTTTGCGCACAGTCAATTCATGTAAATACTCATTGTGCCAGCGATTCCAGAAGTGCTGGCGCATCTGCTGCACGTGCTGCCAAGATGAAAGACGTCCTACTAGTATTTTCTGGAGGTTGTGCTCTGGCATGCTCGTTAGAGTATCACCAATTAGGAAGAGGCTAGGTGTTAAGGAACTTAGGTCGTTGGGATCAGGAGAGAGAGGAGTAAGAGGGCGGGAATTGAGCACTGCTTCGATTTCCGCAACGTAAGTGAGTAGATCCTCAAATGTTAGAAGTGTATCACCAATAACGCGTGTTATATGGTGCTTCATCGATTTCACCGCGGCTTCCCAAAGACCCCCGAAGTGTGGCGAGCTAGGCGGTATGAAGTGCCACGTTATATTTTCGTTTGTAAGGGATTTCGCGATTTTTTCATTGTGTCACTGTGATTTTAATAATGTGCATATGTCGTCAATTTCCCGTTTGGCTCCCTGAAAGTTAGTCGCATTATCTGAATATAAATCCGAACTTTTCCCTCTTCTAGCGAAGAACCGTCTTAAAGCTGCCAAAGAGGCCTCGGTAGTTAGATCACTAACAAGTTCAATATGCAGGGCCTTTGTGGCGAAACACACGAATATGGCAGCGTAAACCTTTATTTTATTTCTGTTCCGGAAGCGCTTTTCTTTAATGTAAAATTGCCCGCAGTAATCAACCCCAGAACGCAAGAACGGCCGATCAAAAACGAGACGATCTTTTGGAAGGTTTCCCATAACATAGCTTGGTATTTTTGGTTTTGCTCTACAACAGATAATGCACCTCCTAATCACGTTTTTTACTACACTTCGTCCATTGACGATCCAATAACATTTTCGGACAGAATAAAGAGTGGCCTGCGTGCCAGCGTGAAGATTTTTTACATGATGCTCACGGATTATTGAGGCTGTTATATTATGCTTTGAAGGTAACAACGCAGGGTGCTTAGCGTAATACGGTTGATCAGAGTTTGATACTCTCCCCCCTACTCTCATAATTCCCTCCGAGTCCACGAAAGGGGCTAAAGGGCCGAGCTTCTCTTCTACTTGCTGTTTCGAGTTTAAGATTCGTAATTCGTTGGGGAACGATTCGAGCTGCACAAGTTTCACTATGCGATTCGCTGCAGCTCTGAGCTCGGTTGCTGAGAGCCATCCTTTTACGATGGTCTTGTGAACCTTGATATTTATGAATCGCATGCAGTATGCTAATACTCGTTTTAAGGTGTTGAACGATTCAAATTTTTCTAAAAGAGTTCGCAATGCATTATTGACAAGAGAAATGGCGGCTGTAATAGTACGTTACTCGGGAATGTCGACACATTCAAGTTTAGTTTTTGGCCAACCTTTTTCGCTTTCCTTTAACCATTCTGGACCGTGTTGCCAGAACTGATTTTGAATTATGTCCGCGGGTGCCAGACCTCGAGAGATGAGATCAGCAGGATTCTGTTCTGATTGATTCTGATTGGTTCTGAGATTGTATCTCGGAAACGCGGTTTGATGCGAATGTTTTCAATAAGTGAGACGGAGTACCTATCCAATGTAGTACGATCATTGAATCCGACCAGAACACGATTTTACTAAACTTTAAACGTCGCAGAGCATGAGTGACTGCTTCAAACAACTTCGCGGATAATAACGCGGCACATAGTTCCAATCTAGGAAGCGATAATGATTTTGGAGCACAAAAGTCGCGACCACGTTTCTCCCCGCTCGTCAACGGATCTTAAATAGATGCAGGCCCCGTAGGCCTTCTCGCTCGCATCGCTGAAACAATGTATTTGCAAATCTACATAATCTTTAATAATTGCTCGCCGATCAAACTTAATATCGTTCAGCAGTTGCAGATCTCTGCGATAATTTAGCCAGGTTGTATGCAATTCTAACGGTAAGGATTGATCCCAGCCTAATTATAGTTGCCAAAGACGCTGAATTATTATTTTCGCTCGCACGATGATAGGGCCCAATAGGCCTAGTGGATCGAATAACTTCGCGATTTCGGAAAGAATGCTTCTCTTTGTTATTTTGCCAGATGAGCTCATATTATTTACGGTATATACTATAGAATCACAGCTTGGATACCAATCTACTCCGAGAGTTTTGGTTGTGCTGTCCTTATCTAATTTAAGATAGAGATTTTCTGACGTATCTGATATTGACGCGATTAAATCTGGCTGCTTAGAAGCCCATTGTCTAAGCTGAAAGCCCCCTGCCTGAGAGATGCTAATTAATTCAGAGACTAATTGTTTTGCTTCCTCGATTGTTCTAGCCCCGGTCAAGAGATCGTCGACGTAAAATTCCTCTTTTAGAATAACGCTAGCCTGTGGATACGCGTCGGCTTCGTCGTCGGCTAATTGTTAATTTGAGAGTGCATTATCGTGCGAGTTAGCAACTGTGTCTGAATTAGCCGTCAAGGATTGACTTAATAAAGCCTGATTTTGAAGTTCTATTAAGCTCAAATTTGCGTTAGTCGAGAGTGCCAAATTCTGTGCTCGATTGCTAACATTACCGGAATCTATGCATTGTATTAATTTCCGCGCTCGCGCTATGTTATCGGACACGCTATCCTCAAAGTCGGCTCTTTCTGAATATTCTATCTCTAGTTGCGATTCTGAAACTAATGCTTCAATTTCCGATTGAATGATTTCAAAATTCTGTAAAGCTCGCTCCAATTCTGCTATTTTCGATTTTGTTTGGTCTTTATCCAGTTCTTCGCTAGGTCTTTCAATAAACGTCTGGAATCTCGTTAATTTTGATTTTAAGCGAGCCCGTTTTCTAATTAATAACTTGATTCTTTGTTCGATGTTGGGATCCATCTCTTACGTTTCAGAAAGCGCTACAGATATGATCAAAGTTTACGGGGAAATAATTCACGGAGAGGATAGTGACACGCTATGCAGTAAGTGACTTACTTCTTTCTGGAGCTCCCTTCTAACCTTGAAGACGATGAGTTGATCCCTTTGTTTTATAGATGTCTCGATGAACGAACTGCTACGTTGAGGACGCTGAGGACGTCGAGTTGAACTAACCCGTTGGAATGACTGCGTTGAAACTGCTATGCTGAGATTGTTTCGTTTTGATTGCCTTGTTTGATGCCACTACGTTGAGATTGCTTCGTTTTGATGGCCTTGTTTGAAGCCACTACATTGAGATTGCTTCGTTAGATTGCTTCGTTTGTAGCCACTACGTTGAGATTGCTGCGTTTGAAGCCACTACGTTGAAATTGCTTTGGTTGAAGTCACTACGCCGAAACTGCTTCGTTTGGATTGTTGTAAATATCGACGTCACTAGAGCTTCACTTGATATCTGATTTAAATAGATCTCGTTCGTCGTTAGTATATGTGTAGCTGAGCTAAACATATCCGGCTCGAAGGACCATGTTGATTTATAAAGGACTAGATTCCTGAAAGTGTGACCAGGAATCATAGCTGTCCCTGAAGTAACAAGTACCAAAGGGGGATTCACTTAATTTTTCATGTTTTTTAAATAAAACACAACTTCTTCGTTACACTGCATTTATTTGTGACGACAAGAGGGCATGGCTACAGAAGACAAACTAAAACTTATATCGCTTTTCATAACTAACAGTAGTGAAAAAGGGACTCCTTCAAAAATTCTTGAGTGGGGGCATCAATCTTATGATTGGTGCGGGGGTGAAGATTCTAATATTTGACCGCCCTACCATAGCAATTATTCAGCAAAGGTGATAAAGTTGCATTCGTTCTAACTGTTTACAAGGAAGGGTCCTAATAGTCGTTTACAGTAGGTTCGTCGATTTCTAATCCCTTCATTGCTGGGAAAACCGATTTTATTGCCTGGGTTCGAAGTAGGACCTGAGAGTTTCAGTTCTTTATTATGGGAAAGTACGCCCTAATATAAATCTTAAATACGAAACAAAAATCCTTCGTACAAACATTAGAAACAATTTTATTTGCGCAGCAACAAATGTGAAATTTAATTTTGAATAAAATGTACATACAAATACTGTCAAATTATAAAAAAAATTTCCTATATTTTGCGTATTTTGAATTACCCCAAATCATTTATCAATACTTTTTAGAAAATACTTTTTAGGATTTGTGACTGTGGTCCATGAATTCGCATCATGCATAAAAGTAAAAAATGACAATTGAATGACATCAGAGACTTTACATTATTCATGCAAATTTAATTAATATCAGCAACTTTTATTACGTAAATGTCATTATTAAATTAATTTATTTTACACAGTTGCATTTCTTAATCCAAATGATTTGTTTGATTTGTTACGGCGGTCGGTAAAGTCGCATCATGTACAAAAGTAAAAAATGACAATTGAATGACATAAGAAACTATACATTGTTCGTGCAACTCTAATTAATATCAGCAACTTTTATTACGTAAATGTCATTATTAAATTAATTAATTTTACACAGTTGCATTTCTCAATCCAAATGATTTGTTTGATTAGTTACGGCAGTCGGTAAAGTCGCATTAAGTACAAAAGTAAAAAATGACAATTGAATGACATAAGAGACTATACATTATTCGTGCAACTCTAATTAGTATCAGAAACTTTTATTACTTAAAGTTCACTATTAAATTCATTCATTTTACACATTTGCATTTCTCAATTTTTAATTCTGTTTTTAAATTTAGCACGCAAAATGCTACTGAGAGCAGGTGAAGCCGCCTTCAGTGACAGGTATTATGTTTTTCTGGTTTTTATCACTGAAAAATAAGATAATTGTATTTATTGCTACACTTTCTAATCTAAATTTCGCCACCGAATCATAATTGCAATGCTTTCAATGTCTTTTTTACCGTTCTTAGCCGTAATAATGCGACGTCGTAGAACGGCCGTAATAATGCGAGGTCATAGAACGGTCATAGAACGGTCATAGAACGGTCAGAGTATTCTATGACCGTTCTCTCACACGGGTCCGCTAGGGTCAACAGGTTGACTTGCCTTTGATTTTCCACATATGTTCATACAGAGAAAGAGCACTAGTGATTGTCATTAAAACCTATTTAAGATATTACAGTTTACTATCTCAAATACTATGTCCCGATATCTAGTGTATTTCAGTTTAACATCTGAGATATTTCAAATTAACATATTGCTTGTTTAGTTTAATATCTTAGATATTGCGAATAAACATCTTTTTTTTTAATATCTGCAGATACTCTGTTTCAATATCTAGTTGGCTGTCCCATATTTAAATCGCAAATATATTATCTGCTAATATCAAGATATTGCGGTTTATTATCTATTTTTCTCCGTGTTCAAACTATTATTATATTCAAAAATATTGAATCATTAAAAATTTAGTGAAAAACCTCACAACTATGGACTTTCGTAGACGTTCCACTTATTTTTTCTGACAAATCCCCCACCTAACTTCATGATAAAAAGTGTCGTCAATTATAGTCGCCTTACGTACACAGTATGGTACTCTCACTATCACTTCGTGATTGTCGTGTAGGAAATCCAAATGAAAGACAAAGCGTTACAGAGTATTCTTCATAGGACATTATAGTAAATTAGAATTTTCGGGAATTTAAAATTAAATAAATTCGGTGAAATGATTGTTACTGAATGTTTTTCTATCCTTTTTATCCTCACGTTTGTAACAAGACTTAACGGAATGAGTCGAGTTTCAAAATGAATCCCTTTCTATGCCCGTCGGTGACAATTTTTTTGTAAATACTTTTGGATTACATAGCGTAAACTTAAGATAAAAAATTTCTAATTCTTTTCAATTTTCTACTATTTAAAACTTTCATTTACAATTTTTCTAACGATTGCTAGGTAAAATTATTCTATAAATACAGTATTAGTCATTCTACGTCTCGAAGAATCACTTCGGCTCTTATATCTACATTGAAATTTAAAAAAAATTTTTTTTTTATGATTTCAACATTTTGGTGCCAATAAAAATGAAAGAAGTTGAGTTTTTAATGACAAAATCATGTAGTTTTATGCGAATTTTTATGAAGATTCATAAACCTCAAATAGTTGGAGTGACTCTAATGCAGACAATAAAAATAATTTTTTCAACCCATTTGAGTTTATAATTTACCTCTGCGGACGGCGTTGAGAAAAAGTGGATATCATCCTATTTCATTTCTGTAATGAACTGAAAAGGGTCCAAAACAAATTTTAAATGTTCAATATTTTTAATGCAAGCCTTCTTACGATTAGCGGTCTGCTCAACAGTGTTCTGTCAATGTTATTTAAAACAGTTACAATTTGGTCCTAAAAACAGTTCTATAACTATGAGCTGTTACGGAAGTTTTTTAAAATCATCGTATCACATATATTATGAAACCTTAGTTCAATATGAATTTTTTACCTGTGACATAATAGTAATCTGTTAATTTTTTTCAACATCTTTTAAATCCTAGTCGGATAAAATGAATTTGATATGTACTAAATTCACCTAACGCGAATGATAATGAACTGTATACTCTAGAAGGCGACCTGGTTTCCTAGACATCGTATTCAACACTTTTTTGAAATTAGAAAATTTTTATGTTTGCCCAAGATGCAGATTACTATTATCCGTTTCTGCGTATATAGGTAGGTAATGAAAGTAGTCTTGCGACTCACGGTTTACCGAAATCTCGACTGAACCCTAAGGTATAATAAATGAAAGGCTCTAACATTCTCGTGATTGTATACAAGATTGGATTTTTATAATTATACTACAAGTAGTAATGTATACTTTTAGAAATCTTCAATACACGCTTTCATACGTTACTCTACACTTCTGAATTTTACCGAACTCTGAATTAATCTTTAATATTTGGTACGTCACAAATAGTTACAATATCCCGAGTCGAAATATGGTGCTACTTCACCGCTCTAAGTAGAATTTTTACTTCTGTTCTGCGACTCCCTGTTATGCTATCTATTACTAGCACCTACTTTACCGCCCTTGAAAATATGTTTGTTTTATTTTGTTCTTGCCACTGTATACTTTGTGATTATCATCTTCCTTAAACCTCTATAAAAGAGCCTTCCAACGCAAGTTGCTCCTCACGCGCTTTTGCCGCTCCTCCATTAACAAGTATTTCTCTTGTTCAATCGCGCTCGGTCTTACGGTCTTTTTTAGGTGTACAACTTTGCTTCCCCCGTTTTTCGATAGATGGCTGTAGCGGTATGTGCTGGTTGAAATAGGCAGATAAAAAATGTCACAATGTAAGCTAATAAGCTTTGACATCTGTCAATATAACGACAGCACCACATTAGTGAATTTGTGTTTGCATCATAAATTTATTCGCGATCGAAAATGTTAGTTTTCGAGCCAAATTCTCGTAATTTGAGGAAATTTTTCATTTTCTGCTTTCATTTGAAGAAAATTGTGGCTTAGGCTCATCAAATGCTCTCAAATATTTACGGCGAGGCCGCTCTTAGTGAAAGAACGTGTCATGAGTGGTTTCAACGCTTCAAGAGCGATGATTTTGATGTTGAGGACTGGCATAGTGGTGGAAAAGAGAAAATTTTCCAAGATTCCAAATTGGAGGCATTACTTGCTGAAGACTCGTGCCAAACGCAAGAAGAATTGGCAAAATCATTGACAGTGACAACTAGCCATTCCGAAACGCCTCAAAGCCATGAGAATGATTCAGAAGCAAGTAAATTGGGTTTCGTATGAGTTGAAATCGGGAGATATTGAGCGGCGTTTCTTTGCTTGTGAACAGCTGCTTCAAAGACAAAATCGGAATGGGTTTTTACATCTCATTGTGACTGCGACGAAAAATGGGTCCATTAAGATAATCCGAAGCGTAGAAAATCATGGGGAATGCCAGGACATGCCTTCACGTTGACGGCCAGATCGAATATTCACGGTGTCAAGTTTATGCTCTGCAATTGATGAGACTAGTTCAGTGTGATGTATTATGAGTTGTTGAAACCGAGTTAAACCATCACAGAAAATCTGTATGGAATGCAATTGATGCGTTTGAGCCAATCATTGAAAAATAAACAGCCACAATACCAAGAGAGACAAGACAAAATTATCCTCTAACATGACAATACCTGACCACATGTCGCAAGACTGGTCAAGACATACTTGGAAACGCTGAAATGGGAGGTCTTACCCTACCAGCCATACCCTTCAGACGTTGCTCTTTCCAACTAACATTGGTTTCGATCGATGGCACACGGCCTGGCTCATCAGCATTTCCGCTCTTATGAAGAAGTCAAAAAATGGATGGATTCGTGGATCACCTCAAAAGACCAATCGCTTTTTCGAGATGGTATTCGACGATTGCTAGAAAGATGTAAAAAAGTAGTGGCTAGCTACCGACAGTACTTTCAATCATAAATAGATAATCACTTTTTAAGCTTATTTTATAATATTGTCAGTGTGAATTAAATTTGATCAGAGTTACTTTGACTTTGAGGAATAATTTTTTAAGGACACTTATTTGTTCCTGATGCGTACTGTCTTTTACATATTAATTTATTTATTTTCGTTTCAAAAGAAAATAAATTATTTGTAATACTGTCTTTCAATTATTCATCTTAATCCTTTTTAAGAAATATAAAACGAATACTGTATTTTACTTCTTCAAAATATCTCTTTTTAATTTAACATCAAAAGCAATTACAAAGTGCACAGAGAAAAAAATTAACTTTTTATCATATCCGAAATGTTTTATAGTGAAGATTTCTGCAATATTTTTTAAAACTTAAATTTTGAAAACTACTTTTATTGACAGATTTTATTTATTTCCATATTTTAATATCTGAATTTCCACATTTGAATTCTCACTTAAAAACTCTTCGCCCACGGGTATTTCAAAATTTTAATTACGTTAAATTAAAATTTTCAAACTAATCATACAGACGTCGTGCAAAGCGCCTGACTAGTTACTTTTTATCCGTTATTTGCAATTTTTAAATTAAAATTTCCATTTTTTAAAATTATGAATTGTCATTTTTACTCATAAAAATAAATACTACACCAAAATTAGGAAATTCTATGCAAATGATTGAATAATTGAATTTTAACATCACCTCACACTTTTAATAAGGAGGTGACCTGTCACCTCATTCTTTTGAGTAACAGGAAATCAGGCAAAAAAGCCACTTGATGAGGCTTGCTTTACCTTCAACGGAATCACCCGTACTTCCATAATCTTGCTCCATACTCCAACAAACTTATCACTTCACCGTTCAGTATTAACTTCGTAAGAGCTCGACATTCGCGCGCGAATCCGGCTAAAGGCCGAGCACCGCGAATCTTGAAATCAAAGAAAAGGACCATTCACGTGAATGCATCTGAATTTAATAAAGCAATGTCACTTTCTGCTTTGCTAAGTTTTGAGATCTAGACCCTACGAATAGTTTTGTGTGTATGGAACGATTAAGTGCCATTGATTTGTGTAGTGTGTTTTAACGCATCGAGAACATCTTTTCTATGTACCTATGTTTTGCAAAATAAAATATCATAGCTCAATGCGAAAGTATCGTCCTCAGAACGAAATTTTGCTAAGAAGGTGTGACGTCCCGATTTGTTTCGAGATTAATTTGTTTTTATAAAGCTTTGTGTATAATTAGCCCTGTTGCATGGTCCTTCTAGTTGCTTTTCTTGAAAGTATTAATACTACACATTAATCACTTAGCACGTGAATTTTCTATAGAATAAGCATTGCTTTTACCAATATTTTTTCATAACAATTTTCTACTAGTTTGGACAATACTTTTACCGAATTCCGAGCACCTGTCGTCTTTTTAAAAAAAACTGCTCAATTTGTTTGTAGTTTTTCTCATTCCCGAATAGAAACAGAACCTTACAACTCATTCCTTTCCGTTGATGGCTTCTATATAATACAAAAAGTCTGAATTGAAACCTATAATAAAGATACAAATTCCGAAGTGCTTGAAGATATATATTTAACTTCTGCTTGATATTAAAGGTACCTTATAACAAGCTTTCGATAGTTATATATATTAATAAAAATAGTTAAAACCGTCATAAAGCGAATTATTATTGAAACCTTGAGTAAACCCTAGTGGCAGGATCAAAGCTAGCCTAAGCTCACTAATTCAAAAAGATATAAGACCCACCACCTCCACCTAATTTTCCAGAGCGATGCTGAGGGAATTCCTGGATAGCCAAATTTCAGTTTAGGGGTCTCCCCTCTTTCCTACCTCGATTTTCTACTCACCCAAATTTCTGCTTGTTTGATTGATTCTCGAGAATGGAAAGAAATTCCCTTGCAGGTAGGGTGTTGTGTTCGTAAAGGGTCCTCAGTTCTCTCCAGGGCAGGTCAACCTATAATGGATGAAGTGTCCGCGTAACTCAGTTCATATGCACAGTTCTACGCGGCGCTAGTTGCTAATCGTCCACCATCTATGCATTACATTTACACGGCCTGATTCTCTCCTTAATTTCAATCAGTTTACTTCATTAGTTAAGGTAGTATTGTCGGTACTTAGCTAATTTGCTTCACGCAGTATCTAAATTTTTCAACGTCGCATAAGAAAGCGACTATACATGTGTGTATAGCGGATGACTTCTTGCGATACGTGAATGGCGCGCGCTTTCACTTATTCTACGACGTTGCCACATCTATTTAATCGCCGTCGATTACTGGAGAAAAAGTATATTTTTGCTTACTTAATTGGATTTTGCTACGCTTACACGTATCCAATTGAGATTTTTTAACTTGCAAAATGATGCTTATATTATCAATCAATGCACCAGTCATTTTTATTAACATCTTATCGGTAGTTATGACAGGATTTGTAAATGAACTCGGTTTCCCATAAGGTTAGGTGTTAATCCTCTCAAAATGCAATTACTAATTACTCCCCTCCGGTGTACCCTAGGTCCTGAAACATTTAACTGAGTCATTTCTCGCTTAATGTTCACCAGTGATTTCAATTTTATCAATATCTGAACGGTATTTCCATTTACGACAGTACTACCTTAACTTACGTTTACCAACGTTTCTTTGGCGGGTTTAAACCTTTTCGATTCGCAGTCACACCACTGAAAACGCGTTCCGGAATAACCCGGATAACATTTTCCTGTCGGGTACAACGTTTTTCTTTCATCTTATTTTATACATTTCTATAACTAGTTAATAATTAATACATTTCTACTTCTTTGCCTTGTTAATTTCTTATATGTATAAGCTATTTGCCACGGATGTTGTGATCATCGTGTATATCAAATTACTATTAGAGCGAATCAGCAATACAATTAAGCTTAGGTAATGAAATATATGTTATTAAATCTATTCAAGATTTATTAAAATCCTTTTTCTCTTTCTCTTCCTTTGGACTCTCTTATTAAAATTATTTTATCTTTGTTAATAGTAAGCTGAGATTTAACTCTTTGAACCGAGCAAAATCCCACTCTACTAATCTTTCAGCCGCTCGAGGAATTGAAATTTTGATAACATACACTACCGATAATAATTCAAAGGTATCCAAATTGATTATGAAATGAGTCCAGCATGAATTCGTTTCATTAAATTTTTAAGAAGTTATTACACAAATAGTCCCACAATATATATATATATATATATATATATATATATATATATATATATATATATATATATATATGAATATTAATAAATAAATAAATGAATAAAATCATTTTCAAAGATAAGAATTTGCGTACGTGTCAAATTAAGAATTCGGTAACGATGTTGCACACTGACTAATGCGGGCTGAGCGGGTCCATTACCAATGAAATGTTATAGGACGCCATGCTACAATACATCCGACATTATTTTTCCCGCCTCGCAAGTAAGTCTCGTTCATGCTCGTCTTGATGGAATTTGCCTAGCCAACTTCCATCTTAAGAAGGGGGAGGTGTCACGTCTGAACGTAGTATTCTGTACTTACTCTTTTCCTGTTATTTTAATTGTAATAAGAGCAGAGAAAAAGGCAAAGAAATTTCTTCCTCGTTTATGGTTGAATAGGATAATAAGTTTGCCTCCGTGCACGTGTTGATCAAATATTCAATAATGGGCTCACAGTTACAAAAAATTTTTATTTTAGTATAAAGGTATTTTATGAATGAAGCTTGGTTAATGGAATGATTTTATGATTGTTAAAATTTTACCTTTATAAGAGAATTTTAACACATGATGAGTAATGTCGAGAAAATAAAATTATAATAAAAGTCATGATTTACATAATAAAATGACGTGATGTCATGGAGTCGACGACACTTTGTCTACTAAATTATTACATTCAAACAGTTGAATTAAAATATTGACAACAGTTATTGTAAACACAGAATTTGAAATGTAAACAGACATCAGCTGGAAAGCTATCATGAATTTAATCTATTAAGTAATGAAAAATAAATTCTATTCAAAGTAAATATGTCTTCTTTTTTATTTATACTAAATTTATTAAATTTTTTATGGACCATCTCTGATGTTAATCTTTTTCGATAGTCAGAGACATAATCAACAATCTTGCTATTTTCCCAATCAAATTCATGGTTGAATTCCAATTGATGTTCACAGACTACGGATTCACTGTTTTTTTATTTTTGTGTTCATTAATACGAACTCTTAATGCTCTCTTTGATTCACCAATATAAGTCGCAGTGCAATTTTTACAATTAAATTTGTACGCAATATTAGTTTGTTCCCATTTGTTTGTGGAGTCTTTACCTAATTTTATTATTGATTTCAAAGTTTTGTTGACGACTGGAATAGTTGAAATATTGTATTTTTTAAAAATATTAGACAATTTAGTGAAGTTTGTTACGTTGTATGGCAAACATACCTTTGGTTGATGTCTGTATAAGTTTGAACGGTTTTTTTTATTTGGAGAATTTGGAGAGCTGTATTTAATTTTATTCATACGGATTTTTATATTTTTATCGATGAAGCTATTTGGATAATCGTTGTTTAATAATATTTGTTTAACAATCTTCAAATTGGTGTTATGAAACGTTTTGTGAGATAAAGATATCGCTCGATCAACATAGTTATAAACAATATTTTTTTTCTGACAAATTGGATGATTGGAAAAGTAATTAATTGTTCTATTTGATGAGGTAGGTTTTAGAAACCAATTAGAAATAATTTTATTATCTTTTATAATTAATGACAGGGCCAGAAAGTTAATTTGATTATTTTGTTGAACCTCAAATGTGAATTGTAAGTTCTTATCTTGTGAATTAAAAATGTTTAAAACCAAGTCAATAAATTTCTTTTGTACACACAGAATAGTGTCATCTAAAAATCTGTAATAAAATAAAGGAGAGCAATTATGTTTGTCTTTTAAAATTCGTAGACAATCATTTTCCAAATCATCCATGACAATGTCTGCGAATAGAGGTGAAATTGGTGAACCCATTGGAGTGCCAAAAATTTGCAAATAAATATTATTATTAAAGGTAAAATATGTATTTTCGAAAAGAAATTTAGTACGATTTATAATTTCATCAAATGGAATTCTACAGTTATTATGAATAAGTTGACATCTTCGGCCTAAACTCTTTAGGACCAAATCACAGGGTACATTTGTGAATAATGAACTGACATCTAATGAAAGAAGAACATGATTATCATCTACAACGAGATTTTCCAATTTTCTTTTAAGATCTAACCTATCATTTAAATGTGATTTTGGGACTTTGATACTGTCTTTTAATTCATCATATAGTATTTTTGCTAAAAAATGCGTGGGACTATTGATCAAAGAAATTATGGGACGAAGAGGTGTATCTTGTTTGTGGATTTTAGGTACGCCATAGCATTTAGCCAATACAGTGTTGTTTGAGTAAGTTTATTATTGTGGAATTTATATTTTAAAAATTCATTATCATTGAGTCTCTTCAAAATGTTGGAAGTACTGCTTTGTAATTTTTTCAAAGGATTTCTTGTTATTGGAATGTAGGTGGAAGTATTTGAGAGAAGGTCAGTCATTTTTGTATTATAAGTCGATTTTTTGAGACAAACAGTAAGGTAACCTTTGTCACCATTAGTAAAAAAAATATCAGGATTGTTTTTTAAAAATTGTTTAGTAACTTGTAACTTGTTGGCGAAATTTGTGTCTTTTATGGAAATATGAGTGTTTTTATTGAGATTGTGCATAATATTATTTGTTACTTTTTCTCTTATTTTATTCTTGAGATCACTATTGATGTCTAAGGATAACAAAGAAGATTCTACATTTTTAATTGTATCAATGACGTCTTGTTTAGAAATTTTTTGTGGAACACTGTAATTTGGTCCCAGAGAGACGATATCAACGACATCCGACGGTATTTGTAAATCAGATAAATTTCTAAACCAACTGTCTTTATTTATTTTCCTGCAGTGATATTTACTTGTTGATAATGAATCAAATTTCTTTTGATGTTTCTCGTTACATTTTTTTAGTATGGAGTTACATTTAGAATTTGAAAGATAAAAAAACTTATTAAGGGCATTACAATCTAAATTGGAATCCAGAATTTGTTTCTTAATACGTTCGAGTGATTTTTTAATAAATTCAATATGGATGTTGATGTCTCTAATTTCTGTTTTCAAAAGTTTTTTAAAATAATGTTGATTTAAATTATAAAAATCTTTTTTACCTGAGTTACTGTAAAAGTGAACATTTTTTTGACGCTTGTAAAAAATCAATAGATGTTGAGGAAATACATCATTACTCCTGCAAGCTAATAAAAATTGTCGTTTAGAAGTAGACTCAGCGAGACGTCGTTTATTTGAAGTCCAATTTTTGAGGTGATTCTTAGTTAGTTGTCCGTAATGACTTTTAATATATGAGAAGAACTTTGGCGTTTTAGATGATGTTGAGTCCATATCCGATCTAAGACTCTGTTCAAGTGTAGAAATGGTAGTGTCACCCTCCATATTAATATAATAAATTATTGTTCAAAGTTATAAATTTACGATCAATTGAGAGATTATTTATTTAATTTAAATATTTGAAATAATTATATGTTTATATCATTATTTTATTTCCTAATGAGAAAATACGAGTTTCATTTCAAATTTTATTGTTATTGAAAATAAATAAATAAACAAATTAAAGTTAATGAGTTGAGTTTGAAATTTCTGACACTGCCTACATTATCGGAGAATCACTAGTCGCGTATCAGATAGGATACGTTGCCGACAGGTGTCCTCGTAGACGATTTCAATCTCTTATATCGCAATCGAAAACGCCTTTTTTCCCACAGAAAGATTTCAAATTCTTCAAATTTAAAAACAAATTAAAATAAAATTTTACTTATCTCATTTTATTTTTTCTTGAAAAACAAATTTTATTCATAGCTTTTTTTTATTGTTATAAACAATTGATAATTTATAATAACAATAAACAATCTAAGACAACGTTCAATGAAAAATATTGTAAATTTATAATGACTCAATGTCAAAACCAAATATCCCTTCAGAATCTACCCCAAAAGTTAGAACACGTAGTCAAGCTAAACAAGATAGTCAGCTTGCAAAAATAGTAGATCTCAATCAAAAGGCTTGTTTAAAAATAAAACCAGTTAGAAATAGAGAATATTTAGCTGATGATAAGTGCCAAAATATCCCTGATCCAATCCCTACAGAACAAGAATTAGATAACACTCTTAAGTTAGATGATTCAAGTTTAGACAAGACTAATTAATAATTAAAAATTAACGAAGGAATTATTTTGTTTTGACGAATTCAATTTGCTAAGCTCAACAGTAATACCAATAGACAATAAAACTTTGAAAGAGAAATTAGAAACCTCATTGGCACGTGACTCTATAATTAGTAACAACGAATGCGACGACGACGAAAGCGACACAGAAGTCATAAATCAAGATAATCCCGTAATAGTAAATAACGAAGAAATGGTCGTAATCATACTCAACAGCCACCGGGTATCCTTACGCAACGCGCTAGAGGTGGTCCCTTTGTTCGATGGGAGTAACATCCCATTGTCACATTTTATTGAGGGTTGCATGGAGGCAAAGGCAATGCTAGCGATACCTGCAGCTTAAGAAATCCTGGCAAGATTATTGATAGTTGAATTATCTAGAGAAGCTAGAAAATGCATTTCCGGTTCAATATGTGCGACCATAGAAGAACTAATAGAAAAACTAAAACGGGTATATGCAATAAATAGAATTGTTTTATTTTTCAGCGACAAAATCTACAAAAACAAAATACCTGTCATTCAAGGCAGTACAGTGGTTTACAATTGGCGGAACGTCTTCACCGTCAAGGTTGACTATTGGTTGGAGTGAGACACAACTACTTTTTATCTCAATTTTACCAATGGCCAAACCTAGCGGCGGAGACGTTCTGATAATTGTGAATCACTGTTCTGCCTTCAATGACACGTATTATGTCTTTTTTAGTTTTTATCGCTGAAAAATAAAATAATTGTATTTATTGCTACATCTTCTAATTCAAATTTCGCCACAAAATAATAACTGCAATGCTTTTAATGTTTTTTTATCTTTTTCAGCCGTAATAATGTGAGGTCAGAGTACGGTCAGAGTTTTCTGTGACCGTTCTCTCACCCGGGTCCGCTAGGGAGGCTCAATATTAATGGTCAGGTAGATAATAATTTTAGACAAAACCTTGAAAGAGACGTAATTCAATATTTTATACGTGGTTTACGTCCTGAATTAGAAATTCGCGTAGTAGAAAAGGACACATTCAAGGAAGTAATTAATGCTACAATAGATACTTAACGAAGATTGGCTGCAAATTCTGCAGTCTGAATAAATAGAAATACGGATTATTTAAAAACTGAAAAATCAACTAATAATAAAAATAATAAAACTACCCGGTTGAAGATAGCACTTGAAGACAAAATTATTCGTTAAACTTGTAAAAAACCAGGTCAAACAACTGAAAAATTTTTTCATTTAAGTAAAGCTCAAGAAGCAGTTCTTAATAAACAAAAAAAATTTTAATATCCTAACCAACAAAGATATACTAATTTCAATGGTCAAAGAAGTAAAGGGTTTCCCAATAGGGGTGATATGATTTTGAATGTCCCTATCGGGCTCATTTGAACTGAAATTTTTGACGTCTGCTGTCAGTTGTCATCAGTAAGGTTTGCCATTTAATCATGAGTAGTTTCACGCTTCCACAACGTTTGGAAATTGTCCAATTATTTTATCAAAATTCGAGAAGTTTTGTCGGTGTTCAAAGAGCATATCGTGCAAAATATGGTCGTCATTCTGCTCCATCCGCGCTCTCAATTCGTCGAATAATCGATAAGTTGGAGAGTGAATTTACTCTATTGGATACTAAGCCTAAAAATCGTATGCGTACCGCACGTTCTACACAGAATATAGCGGCCGTACAGGCCAGTATCGAGGAAAACCGTGAATTGTCCGTGCCACGCCGATCTCAGGAATTGGGCCTGTCCAGGATGACTACCTGGCGTATTTTGCGATTTGATCTTGGCCTGCATCCCTATAAGATGATTCTGGCCCAAGAACTGAAGCCTAATGACCATCGTTTGCATCGGGAGTTCGCGGATTGGGCTCTGGAATCAATTGAAAATGATCCCAATTTTCATAAAAAAATCATCTTTTCTGATGAGGCGCATTTTTGGCTCAAGTCTCGGGGGACATTTGGCCGATATATTGTTTAAATCATAAATGGCATAGAATATCCAATATAATAAAAAAGATTTCGATCAATTCCGAATGAATATTCAGTGTTTTTTTTCAATTTCAAAACATATCACCCTTATTGGGAAACCCTTTAGTAATAATATTTTTGCAAGAAATTTTCCAAGTAACAATTTTTTAAGAAATAAAAATTATAATTTGAATATTAACAAAAATCATTTTTTACAAAATGGAAATAACAATTACAAAAATAACAATAATAATTTTTTACAACAATAAAAATAATTTTCCTAGATATTTGTACAATAATAATAACAATGCTAATAATAATAATAGACAATTGAATCTTGGACAGTATAAAAACTTCATCTCAGGACAGTTCCAAAATCGAAATAAACCACATGAAAATAGATTTTTGCAAAATAATAACACTCAACAGAACTTAAATTATACTGAAATACTTTGCAATTACTGTAAAAAACCCGGTCATTTAGTACGTGACAGCAAGATACGACCAAATAACCAATGACAAACAGCTCATCAGGAAAACTCCAAAGCTCTTTACAGCACGGGTGCACTGAAGAAAGCATAAATCGAGAACCATTGGCACCCACTTCTAGAAATCATACAACAATAAAAATATCAAAATCCACTGCAGTCCCATCAATTATAATATCAACGGAAGGTTTTAAAAATCCAACACACATCATGATTGATACTGGTGCTGCTCGAAATTTAATTAAACAAACGGTTCTCAACCCTGAAGTACGAATAAATAGCCAAAACGTATTAAAACATACAGGAATTAATGATTTACTTCTTTGCAATTTAGAACAGGTAAAAATAAACATTTTGGGTTACCCAACGATATTTAACATTATTCCAAATGAAGTCCCAGTAGAAGAAGATGGAGTATTAGGATCAGAATTTTTTCAAAATAATAATGAAAATATAAATTATGCTTCAAAATGCTGAGAAATTGAGAATCACTGCTACTCTCTTAAATCTACAAGTACATTAACTATTCCAGCTCAAACAGTTACAACATTTTATGTTCAAATAAAAAATGCAGAAAAAAGTGAGGGGTATTGAGATGCAGGTTTTTACCAGGAACCTGACAGCTCTTTTTATCGATTAAGTCCAACTAATTTTATTTAGTTCGAAACACCTGTAAATACAGTCTGCAAAATCTAAGCTTCGTTGAGCGCCAGTCGCTTTGCTTAAAGCGACAAAGTCAAGTTAAACAGCACTGAGGCTCAAAACTCTTATCACACTAAATACAAGGCGGGGTCAAATAAAAGTCACAACAGTTGATGGGTAATAAATAAATGAACCAGAACTTGATTGTAATGGAATTTGGCAGAGCACTATTTATTAAAATAAATGGACTCTAAACACTTCAAAATTAAATACAGAAAATTGCCAGAATATCTAAAAAATGTATCTTACAATGCTCAGAACTTCCCGAGTTACACGCGACAATATGGCGAATTGAATCTAATTTACCGTGTGACCACCTGAAAGAACATCGATTTAATAAAGATTTAATTTAATAAAATCAAACTTTTATTACCGGGAGAGACAGTGGAATTAATTACGAAAAAGTTACAAATATAAGAGAGGAACACTCGCGAACACAAGAAAAAGAGAGGCAAATTGGTCTCGGTAGGTGTGATGGACGCCAAGGAGTTACTTGTAGTTATACGATGTCCGGTAGTTCCGGACCACTTGCCAAAAGAAAATTAGATAAAAACCAAACTTACGCTACCTGTATGACGTCTAATTCCGGGGCGTCGTCCTGTGCGTTGCTCTCCAGTGATCGATGGCGGCGATAATCGAAGCATCGATGTATCGATGCTCGTAAGTCGTCATGGCCGCTAGTGTTTACTTCTGCTCGGAAGCCGGTCGTGCCGCATGTCCAACGCCACTGTCTTCCGGTACCGTTGTCCTCGCGTCGTGCATGGAACAGACGGGGCAGGAAGCATAAGTGCGGGTGGTGCGTGATAAGTGTCTTGAGTGCTCTCAGGTGGCGACGAAGTGCGGTCTCTCGTCACACGACTTTTTCCCCGGAACATAACCCCACCTGTCATACCGGTGAGTCTACGTACATATCTTTTTAAGTGACAGGTAAAATTTACCACGTCACAGTATGTACCTCGATTACATATCCAAGATGACGTTTACGTAGGAGACTCAGTTGTAAAAAATCACAAGGGAAAAGCTTATTTAAAATTTACAAATACAAATGAAATACCAATAACATTATCAGTCCCAATAGTCAATTTAGAACACTTTGAAGAACAAGAATGTTATGAACAAATTGAAATTTTACATAATTTTAAACAAACAAATAACGAGAATATATCCAGTAAAATATTAAATAAATTTTTAAGAATTGACAATTCTCTAATTAACTCATGCAAATTTTATAATGTAACAGACGTAGACAGAGTAGAATCTATTCAAAAAACTTCTTCGATTAGACCATTTAAATCAAGATGAATATGAACATGTAGAAAAATTAATTAAAAATAATGCAGACAGATTTCAAATCCCAGGAGAACCACATGAAGCTGCTAACGTATTACAACACAGTATTCCCACTGTGGATGACTCTCCGATTTTTTCAAGACAATGTAGATTTCCCCCTGTGCACAAAGAAGAAATTACAAGACAAGTCGATGAATTATTAAAAAATTAAATAATCAAACCCTCACAATCACCGTATAATACTCCAGTATGGACAGTTCCTAAAAAATCTGATTCTCAATGAAAAATAAACTGGAGGATGGGTTTTGATTTTCATAAATTAAATGAAAACAATTGGCGATTCGTATCCTGTACCTAATATAAATGATATACTTGATTCTCTAGGATTAGCAAAATATTTTTTATTTTAATTGGACAGAAAAACAACAAGCAGCTTTCGACATTCTAAAAGCAAAATTATGTGAAGAGACACTTTTACAACGGCCTGATTTTCCTCAATCCTTTATACTCACAACAGATGCCTCAGGATTTACAACAGGAGGTATTTTATTACAAGGAAAAATAGGTAAAGATGAGCCAATAGCATATGCTTCACGTAGTCTAAATGACACTGAGAAAAAATATGATACATATGAAAAAGAAGCTCTTGCTTTGTTTTTAATTCTGAAGACCCTCGTTCACGAGTTTCACGTTGGAGATTGAAACAGAAAATAAACAAGAAAACTCTGAAGATGAGGTAAAAAATTTAGAACGAAGAAACTTGAATCCAGTAATCGTACCAGACGACGTAGATCATTTTAGCGATATTTCGGAAGCCCAAATATTAAATATTGACTCAAAAATACCAGAATTTGTTCAGGAATTTCATAGTGAAGAATTATTTAGTGAGATTGATAAGATTATTTTAAAATATACAAATGTATTCAAAAATCTGGCATCAAGACTTATTTTTATGACAATATTTTTATTAACCCTTGCTTACCACACTTCTCTGGAGTAACACGCTTACCACACATGGGTCCAAAGGACCTAGGCGAGAAAAATTGTTATAAAACATGAAAAATTACATATATTGACTCGAATTTTTTTCTTAAACTTCTTGAATACTTACTTTAGAAGACTCCATAGGCTATATAGACAAAAATTAAATTCAAATATTTTTTAAAAAATGCTAAAGTCAAAAAAGTGGGAAAAATGACTATTGTTACTAAAGAATTCATAAATTTTTTAATTTTTCATATTAAGGGCTAAAAATTTAGGGCAGTCTTCTAATAATGTACCACTACAAGAAAAAAAATAGTAGTTTAGTGGATCTTTAAAAAAGTATATTTATTTTGGAGAATGAATGACGAAAAAAAGTGGAAAAATGAAATAGGCGTTTTTGTCAAAGTACACTATTGTATTATCTATTACAAGATGATATTTATTGAAAATATTCTCAAATTGCTTGATCCAATATGCCACGTAAATATATTTCTGGCCATCGATTGCTTCGACCACTCACTGTGTATGATTTCCTCTTTTCTGCATACGGTAGAAGTTACTTATGAAAAGCCGAATGTCATAAGACATTATAATAAAACAAATCTGCTCTACAGGTACCAAAAATCGGATTTTCAAAGGAGGTGCTATGAAAACATTTTTTTGAAATGAGTAAACAGAAAAAATAGAAAATTTATTTTTTATTTCATCGTAGAAAATTTATCATCACTCCGTTTAACAATTATCGTTATTGAAGTGTTTTATATTGTTATAAAAAAAATTAGACGTTGTTAAACGCACTTTATACGCTTTATTCTTCAATGTAAAGTCAATATACACTAAAAAAAAAATTCTGTCCAAAAAATCGCTTTCGAACGTACTTACCACACATGGGTCCAAAGGACCCAGGCCTATTTTTGGACAGTTGCCAAAACTAGACGAATGGCTCTAGCGTCATGCTAAATGACCTGAAGGATAGTTAAACTCTTCAACTATCGACAAATGTTGCTACAGACCGGTTTCTATTTCATTTAGGTATTTAAAATTGAGGCGCAAAAAGGTCCTGGGTCCTTTGGACCCAGAGTGGTAAGCAAGGCTTAAATCCAATATTTTCTAAAAAATACGAAAATTTATCTTGGGAAACTATTACTACTAGAGTTCAAGAGAAAAGATAACAAGAAAAAGCAAAAAATTTAAATCAAGATAAAAATCAAGAAAAATTAGACGAAAATTTTTCTTAACAACCTTTTGTGAAAAAACCACGAGGTAGGCTAAGAAAAAATCTACTCACAAATTTGTAAAATATTCCCTCTTAAATAAAAAGAAAGAGGGGTAAACCAAGAAAACAAATATATGAAGATGCATTACCAGAAATAAGTATGCAAAAAGGAAGCCGAACAAAAGTAGAATTAGATTCCGACTCTGTTCCTGATTATTTAGATTATTTGAAACAAACTCAAACAGAAAACAAAAAGATGAAGAAGGCCAAGAAGCCAAAAAATATTAATGGACTTGAAAGCGGAGAAAGTGAAAATTATTTTCAAAATCAGAAGACGAAATCAACGACATTGAAACCACACACTAAGGAAATTACGAAAAAAATTATGAAGAAAATTGTGAAAATAACTTTGAAGAAAAATGTGGAGAACCTCACTTTAACGAAGATTTAAAAATTAACCACAGGTATAAAATAAACTCAGAAAAAGACGATGATCATCATATTGATGGTCATCGTCCACTACCAAAACCCCCTCCACTCCATTCAAAATCTACCAAACAAATTTTAATGAATATAAATATAGTTGAATGTCGCGATCAGTTAACTATGCGAAAAGTTAATAATGCATATTTTGTTACAACAAATAAATAATATAAAATCATCAATTCTCTCATTACATGAATTATCTCAAAAATTTAAGTTACGATCACTTAGTATTTCAAAAACTTCTAGACGAAAAGCTTTAAAGAATGTTTTAAATGCGGATATAGATCTCCCAACCAGTAGAATAAATTCCAATATAAACATTCCATGCCGATTCAGGAAATCAACTACAATGGAGCATTACTACAATGAGCTTACCCATGTACCAAGTTACCAAAATAAGAAATACAAAACAGACTTCATGTGATTTTTAAATCATGCAGAAATTTTAAGGAATTTCACGATAAAATGTGGATTGCCGTTACCGCAGTACACAGTTTATCCGGATTCGAAAACAAAATTATTCTTTCTTGCACAAATTAGTATTAATGAAGATTTTCTTATACAAGCAGGAAACCTCCTTTTACATGCCCAAAGAAAATTTATTCCTACTTCCTAATCCATTTTTCCGAAAAGTTACAAATCTTTCTTCAAAAATTGGTAACATAATTACCTACAAAGATTGGCATAATTTTCAAAATAATCCGAATATTCACGTATATCGAATATTAGCAGCAATTTGGCTTAAAGATCTGCATGAAATTTCTCAAATATTTTCTCTCACTCCTTGAACAACTTATAGAAGATATTCCCCTTGCCGCAACTAATTTATGGCACCCTATGTTACTTCCTGATACCTTCGTGGACTTCAAATCTATCAAAGAAGACCCATACCTTTTAACATCCCTTTTTTCTATGGTCCTTCCCTTTGCTAAAATACAATACTTTTTATTCGATAAGTACTTGATTTTCACTATGACTATACCAATCCCATCTATTGAAGAATTTCAATTATTTAAACCACACCCAATTGCAATATATCTCGATTTTAATACTGACGCCATTTCCTCTGTTTACATGAAACCTCAAATTCATTATCTCGCTATTTCGTCAAATAATCAATTGTACTTTACAACAAATAAAAATTTTCTCAATACATGTTATCAAAATGGATTCCAAACATTTTGTCACCCACCAGGATCTATATTTAACACGAACAAAAATCCTACTTGTGAGACATCAATGTTTTTAATTTCTCAACCATATAATGAAAAATCTTC
Organism: Diplolepis rosae; assembly: GCA_030998225.1. NCBI lineage: Eukaryota > Metazoa > Arthropoda > Insecta > Hymenoptera > Diplolepididae > Diplolepis > Diplolepis rosae. Next base: position 2,030,910 of record JAPYXD010000687.1, on the reverse strand, counting down.
GTTACTTTTAGCCAATATCCTTTTCTAACACCATTGCAATTTTATCACGGATGGCTATACTCAACAATTTTCTCTCGAAAAATTTTCTTATCATGTCTAAAAAACTTCAAGACCTTAATCACACTCCAAGGAATAGGAATTTCGCAAACAAAGTCAGGTTGCTATCTCAATTTATTAGCACCATATTACCATCTCCAAAATCATTTGAATATAATGGATAATTCAATTTCAGTCAGCAAATCAACCAAATTTCTTACATACAAAGAGCGGCTGATTGTAAAAAATGCATTGAACAATATTTGAATGCAAATTAAATATTTCAAATTCTTTAAATATTGTAAATTTCTCCTTAGAAAGATGCTGCCCCAAGAATTTGGAACAATCGAAGCGGAAGAAGTTCAAGCAAGCGAGCAGGATGTCCAACCGTATTTTGAACATCGTTTGTGGTCAGAATACTGTTGCACAACGCTAACCGAAAATTTTTACATGAATGTCATTGAAGAAAAAACTTCTGAAGAAATTTTCTGTGAAAAAAAGAACGCTTGCGAATATTGTTATATGACGAAACTTACCTTCTTTGAGTCCGAGGTAACATTACCCGTCGAAATAGACCATATAGTCACAGAAGACTTATATCATACTTTAAAACTATCCAGCCTTGACTGCCTCCTTTGCGATACAAAAATTTTTCACATGCGGCAAAGAGCAGATCTAAGCTTAACTTGTGCGGAACGTTTGATAACTCTGTACGAACAAGAAGCATTGTATAACGACGTCGATTCCGAAGCGACAACCATTATTTTTAACAACGAATGAAAAAAAATATATATTTATAATATATTTATAATAATATTTATTTTATACTATACAATTCCTATTCTGCAACCCAGTCGTACCCACCCTGTATATTTATTTAACCGTATTTTTGTAAACTTGACTTTTCTCAGAAAAAAAAACTTTTTTTTATTATAACGATAAAATGTCAAATCACTTTCATAAAAAAAACTTTCCTTTTTTCATTTCATTTTTTTAACTCATACCTCAAACTACGAGTGTAAATTAAATTTTATACATTAACAAAGAGTCCATTGTTCTACCCGCACAGAACCTATATTTGAACATATAAAGGCCAAAAAAAAAAGAAAAACTGAGTGTGAAAAAATATTTATATAATAAAACCAATATCTTTGTTAATAAACTTACAAATAATTTCCTAAACATTCCTTTGCAAATCAGGACAATGGCCTTGCAAACAAGAGACCTATCGAAAGGTACTGCTGCCTAAGCTCTAAACGAGTTAAGCATTGAATATGATTTCTCCGAACCCTCAAATATTGTAATATCACTTGGAAAAAACCAAGAACTGCCGCCGTTCCAAGCTACATGCGAAATGTTTAAAAACAACACAGCTTACGCCTGTATTAGGGAACCGACTTCCCAAAAGAAAACTGCTAAACAAAACGCAGCAGCTGAAATCTTGGAAATGCTTTCCACAAGATACGTATTTTTGGAAGAAAAATGCTTGATCCCAGAATCCAAAATTTTCAAAAAAAGTGATAAAAACGATAAAGAAAGTTCACAAAAATGGACCAACTTTTGTGAAAGGTGTTTCCAAAGAGGACATTTAGTTCAAAACTCTCGCAACTCTTTACGAAATAAAGAATATAAAAAATAGTCTTCAACATTCAATACTATTAGATTTATTATATATATACATAGTCAACGTATATTCAAAACTTAGATTATTTCTAACGATAGTTCACTTATGTATCATCCATTTTCTTTACAGCATATAAAAAAAAATCAATCAGAAATATGTATTTATAATGAAACAATTATGATGCTAACCATTCACAAAAAGAAAACAAATATATATATAATAACAGAAGGAAACATATGTAACCGTATTCTAATATTAAGATTACATCATTAAAAAACTATATATTACAATCAAAAATTTTATGATTATATTCAAAAATATATATATGTCAATACTAAAATGTAACAACTAATACAAACTGTTAAACAAAAGTTGATAACGGCAACATTTATCAAGATAAAAATTCAATGTATCTTTAGAAACATTAAACAATGTATATTTCTTCCGAAGATTCGATCGCGGATGCTTTACCCCCACGCTCGAACCAGAGGGGGGGACATGTCACGTCTCGCGACGTATTATAATGTACTATAGGCACAGGCTAGGTCTAGAGAAAATTCTGGGGAAATCACTAAAGAGAGAGAAAACCATCTATTGAAAAGAGAGGTATAACAACGTCACACACAGCGGGATACTGCGCAATGCGTGACGTTACCAAAAAATATAATATAAAAAGAATACGCCGCCAAGGGTAAAGCTAGTCTTCTGAGCAGAAATAAGTGCGACAAATTTCTAAAATCTTATAAGGATTAACAGCGTGAGATACGCGTTTAGTCCAGTTTTTCCAAAGAACCGTGTCATAAATTCTCCGTGTTGCACTTTCAATCTTTGAAAGGATCTTAGACTTAGTGTCAAGACCAATAATTGTTGTGTCCTTGTCACATCTGTGGGATATTCACTCCATCGCAGTCAAACCTGTGGAAATCGCATCTCAGTCACACCTATGAGGATTACTTAAGGGATCCTAACTTAAAACGAGGAACCTTCGATAAAGGAAGTATTTACGTAGTTGTGACGTAACAGCAGATAAAAGTAATACAACCGTTGCAATAGGTCCAGCCTATACTGTCAATCGAAAACACCTACGAAACCCTTAAAAGAGACCCTGCTACCATACCCCACAAGAAAGTTAACAATCTTATAAAACTCTGAAAGAATAAAAATTAGATTAATGAAAGCATGTCCAATTCACTAATGTCAAGTAACCCCTTACCAACTAGATTTGATGGTTTACCAAAAATTAACGAGCCTAACAATCCACTCAGACCCATCATCTCTTTCTGTGGTAGTCCTGCCTATAATCTGGCATCCTTTTACAACAACGTGATTTCGAAACACATAACTCCTCTTATTTCACGAGTTAGAAATAGCTTACGCTTCGCTGCGAGAGTTAAAAAGACTAAAATATCACCCGGTTACAAAACGATTTTCTTAGATGCGGTTTCACTTTTCACCAGCTTTTAAATTGTTATCGCTATCAAATGTATCAAGGATAGTAGGCCCCCAATTCCACTACATGTAGAAGTTCCCTGGTACCAATTTGGAAAAGGTATCAAAACATGTTCTACCAACTCTGCATTCAATTTCCAAGGCATCTTCTCAAAAAAAAAAATCTGGTTTCCCGATGGATTTTCCACTTCCTCTTATTGCCGCCGACATCGTCATGGACGACCTCGAGAAAAATTGTATAGACTCTTTTCTATTCCAAGTCTTATTTTATTTTAGATATGTGAACGATCTATTAACAACGTTACCAGTCAACGAAATCGATTCAATTAAAAAATCATTCAACAGCTATTACCATAAAATACAATTCACAATAGAAGTAGAATCAGAAAACAAAGTCTGTTTTCTTGATGTTCTTGTTTTAGAGACGGAGAAAACATAAAAACCGCAAAAAGCTTCTGTTACAAACACACACAACCCTATTGTAAAATACGACATTATATACGATACCGTAAATGACGTCGTAAATGACATCGTAAACGACATCGTATACAACATCGTATATGACGTCGTTTACGATGTCATTTACGACGTCATATACGATTCGATAATTTTTCAAATAAGTATTTATTAAAAAATTGAGTGTTAAAATTTGACAAAGAAGACATTTTCTATAAAGTAAATGTTTGTACCTGAAGTTTTGAAATAAATTTTATTCTCTGATAAGAAATGGTATTTTTTGCTATCCCTTACTTTGAATCTTTACTATCTTCCCTATTTCAATATTTACCTGTGAAGGAATTCAAACTGCTGGATGACCGTACAGCTTCATAGGTCGTTTTAGAAACGTTCAAAAAAGGTGTTCTCTGACATATTTTGACGCTCAGTTATAGTGTTAATTATATTATTTGATAAATATTTATTTGAAAAATTCTAAAATCGTATATGACGTCGTAAGTAACATTGTGAACGACATCGCATACTATCCCAAATTACGATTTTAATGCTTGGTGGCCAGTTTTGATGGTAAAAACTCTGCCTAAAAGGTATTGTCTCAGTCGTTGCATTGCCCAAGCGATAGCTAGTAATTCTTTCTCGGTAGTGGAATAATTAAATTCTGCGTCATTCCAAGTTCTTGATATAAAACAACATGGATGTCCCTCCTGTGATAGCACAGCGCCTATGCCAACGTTTGATGCATCGTTAGTGAGTAAAAACTTCTTTTTGTAGTTGGGATATCGCAACACAGGTGTCAAATGCTTCCAGACATTAATCGCTCCAATTGAAGGACTTAGTTTTTTTTGTTACCTCGTTTAGAGGCTTGGAAATCGTTGAAAAGCCTTCGATCAATTTTCTGTAATACCTGGCTAATCCTAGGAAGGATTGTACATCGGTGACGTTGTTGGGTATGTTGAAATTTTTGATCACTTCAATTTTGTCTGGATTTGGTTTTACCCCATCTTTTGCTTTTAAGTGTCCTAGGTATTTCAGCTTTGGCCGAAGGTATTCGCATTTCTTGGGTTGCAGTTTTGATCCAACTTGTCTTAATCTTTCTAGAAGCTTGACCAAGTTTTGATTATGTTCCTCGATAATGCTTCCGAATACTATTATGTTGTCTAAGTAAACAAAGCAGTTCTTTCCCACTAATCCCCGTAGTGCGTTGTCCAACATTCGCTGGAACGTAGCAGGCGCATTTTTCAAACCGAATGGCATTCGGTTGAATTCGAAATTTCCTTCGGGCGTTGAGAAAGCTGTGTATTTTTTTGATCCTTCTGATATGGGAATCTGATGGAATGCAGAACTGAGGTCAAAAGCAGAAAAAAACTTTGCTTGCCCCAACTGATCTAAGATCTCGTCGATGACTGGTAGAGGATGAGCGTCATGGTCCGTATCGTTGTTTATTTTTCTAAAATCAATCACAATTCTCCATTCCTTTTGTCCCGAAGCATCTGTTTTTTTACGTACAACCCAAATGGGGGAGTTTAATGAAGAACTTGAATCTCTGATTACTCCTTTTTTATGTAATTCTGAGATCTGTTTCGTGACTTCTTCTTTATGACATTCTGGTTGTCTATATGACTTGATGTTTATTACCTTTCCACTTTTTAGAACAATTTGATAAGGCGCGTCGCTGGATTCGCTCTCCGTAGGGTCTTCTGGGAGGTAGCCCGACCCGATAGCTTAGCTACTCGATCCGCCAAACGTTTCGGGCTGATTCTCCGTTCGAAGGTTCCCAGAGGGGAGGCTGTACCCTGCTCCTTCTTAGTGCAGGTGGGGGGCGTAGCTGCCCCCAAAGTACTGGCTTGAGTCTCTCAGGAATTTGGCGACGTGTAGTTTCTTCGCCTCCTTCACCCTCTAAGGGGGCGGGCGGAGGCAGTAGCTCTTGGACGGACTTCCGGGTAAACATTGTGGCTTCTTCGTCTGGTCGCCATCTCCTGATCAGGCCGTCGCAAGATGTACTGACCCCGTTGAGTTGCTCGGCTATAAGCACGGCCCTGTCGGTATTTGGGGGGTACCGGGAATAGCGTCTGGCTAGCCCTGTGGTGGATGGCCCTCACGGTCCTGCGTATCCTTAGTAGCTTCCTCGGTGAGATGGACCCTGCAGGGGCGACTGGCAGTCGTCCCTTTGTGGTGCCCTGGATAGGTGGTTCCTCCTCGGTGACGACGACGGGACTACGCGTGGCAGCGGCTTTCTGGTGGGGCGGTCGTCCTCGACCGTCGTGGCTTCACCCCGGCACCGGAGAGGGTGACCCTCGGTAGGCCGCCTGGCCTGACGTCATGCTTGACGCTGCTTAGAGTTCAATGCCATCCTCGCGTAGACGAAAGAATCGCTCTCTCGAGGCCTTGGGTTCTGAGCACGGACATCGTGCAGTCTCGAGAGCGTAAGACCAAGTGGGGTGAGACGTGGGTTCATGCGGTATATATCTATTCTCGGTGTTAGAACGCGCAGCCAATCAGCGACTCCGGTAGAGGCACTGTCTCCATGCACCTTATTGGTGAATTGCGCGCACCAATCCCTGATAAGCTATGGGTTTCCCCCTCTCTGAAATTCGAGTCAATCACGTCATTCGACCATGTGACTCTACCGAGAGCGTCAGGTCAGCGGTTCGCTCTCTGACCCAGCTAGAATAAGTTTTTAATTAACTCTAGTCTATACTATTCCTATTTTGCGTTAAAAAAATACAATTATTATTGCACAAAATTAGGTCTATATTTCCTGTTTATAAGCATATTTACTAGTACAGTAAGGGCGATACGAATTATAATTCTATATAAATATAAATTATAAAAGTGAGACAAAAACTATGTTAATATTTCTCGCATTTGCTTCTTTTAAAAAAAAAATCTATAATGTATAATGATTTTCCTATCCTATGTTTTTTAGCACTAGCCTGGCCTTTTCATGGTACGGCAACTTGGAAAGGCTGACCATAGGTGCCGCGGAGTAATATGCCGGGCAGTGGCGTATATCAAATTTCATGCTCTGTGAGGGTAGTAAAGGGTTTCCCAATAAGGGTGATATGTTTTGAAATTGAAAAAAAACACTGAATATTCATTCGGAATTGATCGAAATCTTTTTTATTATATTGGATATTCTATGCCATTTATGATTTAAACAATATATCGGCCAAATGTCCCCCGAGACTTGAGCCAAAAATGCGCCTCATCAGAAAAGATGATTTTTTGATGAAAATTGGGATCATTTTCAATTGATTCCAGAGCCCAATCCGCGAACTCCCGACGCAAACGATGGTCATTAGGCTTCAGTTCTTGGGCCAGAATCATCTTATAGGGATGCAGGCCAAGATCCAATCGCAAAATACGCCAGGTAGTCATCCTGGACAGGCCCAATTCCTGAGATCGGCGTGGCACGGACAATTCACGGTTTTCCTCGATACTGGCCTGTACGGCGGCTATATTCTGTGTAGAACGTGCAGTACGCATACGATTTTTAGGCTTTGTATCCAATAGAGTAAATTCACTCTCCAACTTATCGATTATTCGACGAATTGAGAGCGCGGATCCGCATGATCTTTGCTGTATCAATCTTTATGTATTCACCATTATCGTGAAGCGGTAGATTTACATTATCGAGATATATATATTCTGGTGTTGTATCCTTCCTGAAAACCCTGCTTCTGTTTTGCGTAAGATTGAGCTTTTAGATGCCCAATGTTATTATACTTTCTACTTTCATTTGCATGCGTTGCTGTAGAGACATACCATGATTGTGTAAACTCATTGTTTGATTTTTTATCGCAGATGTTTATCCCCCGGATTGTATATTAGTTTTTGAGGGCGGTCGCACAGGTACCCGCTTAAAGCGATCGCTCGTCGGAGGCTGCTGTCGTGATTGCGCAAAGGAGTGGGTCTTTGCTCTTTCTTTCAACCAGACTTAAGCTTCCAGTGCTTCTTGGAACGCTTTGTTTAGGCACGTTGGTTTCAGCGGCCTCACTTGTGTACTAATCTCTGCTCTTAGATTCATCACAAATCTTTTTACTGCGGCCTTTTCTTTCATCTGTAAAGTTAATTTTCTTTCTATTCCTTTACTATACTCAGATTGCTGCGCGTACGTTAGTCCATTAAAAACTGATCTAAACCTTTGGTTATAAATCTGAATGGTATCATTATTCTGTCGGACTGATTCTAATTTTGCGCGACATAGTTCTATTGACGTTGTAGTTCCGGAATTTCTTTTGAGACTTTATAGGTCCTCGTAATTGTCTATATAAGTATGTCTGATTGATCTTTTGGCACTTCCAAACGTAATCCAATATAAGAGACGGTTGGGAACACCGAAGATTTGCTCTTATTACTGATTTAATAAAATCATATACGTAGTTCTCTTGTATGTGGTAGTTGGTTTGTTTTCGCTTCTTTATCGGATTTACTTGTAGGTTGTGTAAGCCTGTTTTCGACTTCGCTCTCGCTATCTGAGGATCCATTTTCGGTTCGTTCACCTTTCTTATCTTCCGTATTGTCATCCTCGGTTAGGAGTGCATCGTTTACTCGAGCTAAGCACTTTATCTCATCTGCCCTTTTAGAATTTTCTTCGTTTAGAATCCGCACGTTATTTTTTAAGCCTTTTTGTCCCTCGGTGAGAAATTTTAGTTGAGCCAGAATTTGTTCTAATAGGTCCAACGACTTGTTCTGAAGATCCTCAATGGAGTTATGATGGAATTGATGTAGGGGCATATTGGGAGCGGTTAAAAAATATTATAGTTCATAGTTTATAAATTATACTTATAGTTTATAGTTTATATAGGAAATCAAGTTTCGCAGCGCTCCGTAACTTGTTTTCTTTCCTAAATAAGGAGCCTTAGCTTTGCTTCACCTGATAATCTGTAGATATATCAGTTTCTGTTCAACGACAGTAAAGAAGACTTATTCTTAAAGGACTGTTTGTCTTTTTGCAGTTTCTGGTTGATTCAAACTCTTCACTCGAGGAATCGTGCTAAACAATGCCTCAAGGTTAATTCAGAGTAATTTTTTTTATTTTTATTAGAGGAAATGGAGGACGCGGAGCACCACGTCGTTCCTACTGATGCAAACCTAACAAGTATCTAGACTTTGCTTCACCTGATCGCCATAGCAATAGTGGCCGTTCAATGTACCCAAAGTGGACTTATACTCACTAGTATACCTTTACAAAATTTTCTATCTTGCTCAACTATAATGCTCACTTTGGCTGCAATCGTTGACTTGTAGCTTTACTGTGTCACGGTGTCTTAGAGATAGCCGGTGACGTATCGCTGGGCTGGAGAGCCTTATCGCACTGTTTGGCGTGCTCGAAGGGTTTCAGAGGCTTATTGTCTAGATCGACACGCTCTTTTCTTTTATAATTGAGGCAGAAATTCGGTTTTCGTAGTAACGAGTCTACTTAATTCAACCACGTACAACACGAATTCATAAATGCCTTTACTGTGTATTAGAGTTCCGTAGCAATCAATTAGTTCATTAGGCCTGTAGGTCAAAAGATTACACCTTTTGAATCCGCAGAATCGTTGATGTAATCCTGGCAAAATCGTCAGAAATCTAATGGTCCAATTGAGTGAGGGAAACTTTTAATATAATAAGACAATGGGCTTTAATATTATAGGAGTTTATTTCTTCTAAGGAAGCTCTCGAAACGTTACAAATAAGCTTAAAAAAGCCTTACACTGGCTTCCCAAGGCCCGCGCACTACATTTAATACGCTTGCTTTATCTTTGTCCTTACTCAAGTGTTGTAGAGCTAAGTTTCATTCGCCTAGTTATAGTTTTCGTTACAAAAAGTAGTTTACAAAATATAGATATTGTAAATGTAAAAATTCAAGTAGTTACTTGAGTTGGAATTAAAATAGAATCTGCTGAACAAGAAATTGAAAGAATGTAAAATCAAAAACTGGATTTAAATTTGGAATAAATCTTGTAAAAGGTAAGTGAATATGAAGACACCCGGTATAAACCCATACATCCTTCATGCTCTGTTCGTCTCACTCATAGAACATATGGGATCTAAAATATATAAATAGGCGATGGATTTTCATAAATATCAGTTCAACATGGGCCTTAGCCCCATATCAAGCTTTTGAATACTTTTTAACCAAGCGTTGTTAAACTTGTGCAGCGAGCACCTAATTGTGAAGGAACCGAACTTTGTAATAGAACTTTTATTTATAAAATAAAAAGATCCAAGTAAGTAAAAATTGTTTATTCCTTACTAAATTCTCAAGTTCAAATTCCCAACAATCTATTTTTCCCTTCCAATTTTCCAATTTCAAACTTTCTATTTATTTACCATTAAAAATTCTCAATCGAGTGTTAACTTAGACTATTTTCTCAAATTTTAATAAAAAGCAAAACTGAGCAAATAATTTAGTTCAGTGTTTGTTGTTTAATTTCTTTGTTATGAAGTTCTTATTTAAACATTGAGCAATCCATATAGTTCAGTGTCCAGATATTTAGGTTGTGTACTTTGGAATTTTTAAACAAACATTGAGCATTAGTTTCGTTCAGTGTTAGTTTGAATTATTTGTATAACCTTAATCATTCAATTGAGCATTGAGCATAAATCTAGTTCAGTGTTCAGATATAGTAAGATAGGTCAATTTTTGTTATTTTTTCTATGTCAAGAATGTGGTGCAAAAGAGAATATTCTCAAAGATTTCGAATTCGAGGCATTACTTACTGAAGACTCATTCCAATTCGATAATCTCAAGCGCAGAAAATCGTAAGGAATGCCTGGACATGCCTGCACGTCGACGGGCAAACCGAATATTTACGGTGCCAAGGTTATGCTCTGCATTTGGTGGGACCACCTTGGTGTGGTGTATTGTGAGTTGTTGAAACTGAGTGAAGCTAACACAGGGGATCAGTATCGGATGCAGTTGATGCGTTTGAGCCGAGTATTGAAAGACAAATGGCCACAGTACCAAGAGAGACAAGACAAAGTTATCCTCCAGCATGACAATTCTCGGCCACATGTCACAAGACCGGTCAAGACATATTTAGAAATGCCGTACTCTCCAGACGTTGATCCTTCGGTCTACCATTTATTTCGATCGAAGGTACACGGACTCGGTTATCAGCACTTCCTCTCTCATGAAGAAGTCGAACAATGGATGGATTCGTGGATCGCCTCAAAATACGCATCGTTTTTTCGAGATGGTATCTGATAATTGCCAGAAATTACTTTGTTACAGAAGATTTTGAAATAAATTAACATTTTTTTATATACATTAGGTTGGAAAAGTTTTCATAAAAACGTAAAAGAAGAAGTATTCTAGGCTAGATTCTATCGTAATTTTATATTAATTTTAACACAACTTTTTGACATTTGGGTTTCTTTGGCATACAGTAAGCTTTGGAAACGAATGAATTGATTAGAGGAATTTTGAAAAAACTGTAGCCACATGCTGAAAATTGTAGAAGTTGCAAGTGTGGACAAATTTGGTCGATTTTTACGAGTGTACATGAAATGTACGCAAATTCACATATATGTACCTTTGCATATTAAGTCATTTTTTGGTATAAAGCTAAATGAATATCAGTGATATTTCTTTGGTAAAAACATTTTTTGGAATAACATTGCTTGAGAATAAAATACTTTTAGAGAATGAAATAAACTGTCAATGTTTCCATAAATGTGCAGGTGTAATATTTCTCTAACTTTGTGCAAAAAATTATAAATTGACTTCAAACTTTTAAATCACATCAAAGATGGTATATTAAGTTGAAATTAAAGTAACCTTGTGTAAGTTGTGATGTTTTGTGTATAAAAAGTTTTTTTTTCTGCTTTTTTCCTGCTTTTTTCGTTTTCTTGGGAACCACATATCTTCAAAGGCACACACTTTTCACCAAGCGGTTGACCCGCAAACTGAGTTGTGTTTTGACTTAAAGCATGCATAGCGGGATAAGAGTGGAAGGTAAGGTTTTTTTCTTATAGGGATTTGGTTTGGGAAAAGAAATGGAATGTGCTGGAGATGGCTAGTCTGTTGGGACAATGTGAGAAGACCATAAACTGTAACCGGAGACATAACGGTTTTTCGGCAAATTTTATGGTAGATTGTACAGGAAGTTTATGTATTCATGTATTGAAGGATTTTAAATATAAATTTGAATGGAGTAAAACTTGGTTATTTAGAAGAGGGAGATGAAGAACTCATAAATTTCCTGTATTAGTCCTTTCATTGACAGAATGTAAGGTACTGGCTATGTGGGTCATTTGAAGAAAAGTGCGTTTTCTTCAGTTATCCAACCAGTTTATTATTGTAACTTTATCAAAATTGAATTTGTGATCTTGGTGTGCTCTTTTTAGTGCTCATGGATTCTGGTTTTTAAGGGGCATTTGATCGAGTCTATATAAGTAGCTGTGAAACCTAAACATGGTATATTGTAAACGACATCAGCGGTATCAAGCAAGGGTATTCGATTTTTGGCTGATTTTTTCAGAGAGTATTTGCCCTTTCCTAGTGCAAAATAAGACATCATATACGATTTCGTAAATGACATCGTAAATGACGTCGTAAATGACGTCGTAAATGACATCGCAAACGACATCGTATACAACATCGTATACGACGTCGTATACGTCTTGCCTGCCTACGACGAAAGGGAATGGTTAACGAAGCTAGACGAACTAAATCAAGACTTTACGGGAATAAAACTGAACATAACCAGACTACACTTTGGGGACCCCACGTTAACACCTATAGAAAATAACAAGGTTAAAAATTTCATCAACTTTCTTTGTTTTAAACATCCCGATCAAAGTTTCCATACATGCTATACACCACGAACAGAATTGACAAACGCCGAGAAAGAAGAAATCATCAAGGAATCATACGGTTCAATTATGGCATAACATTATGGAGAAAATGCATCCATAGAAAGAACAAGGAACTTGGGGGAATGGAGGAACATGGAAGACGAAATAATCCACTTCGTCAAAAAATTTTCTATTTGTCAACTTCAGAACACAAGAAGAATTAAAAGACAATGCGAAGCCATTATTCCAGCACGCCGGAGAATCCAAACGATAAAATCACTATGGATATTTTTGGACCTCTGCCCCAAACTACGAGCAGAAATAAATACATCCTTAGTATTCAAGACATGTTAACTGTTCGACCACTACATCTAAATTTTCGGATTACCGAAAAAAAATTTCAGCCACCAAGGACAAAATTTTGTGTCTGAATTGATCCAGAGCTTCGAAAACCTGTTTAGAATCAAGCATGTAACTACGACAACTTACAACCCGCAAAGCAATGGAGCTTTGGAAAGGGCACATTACACCATTAAGAATCTGTTCAAGACTAGCGTTCAAGACAATTGCACGGAATGGGACAAAAATCTAAGGTTTATCAGCGTGGCTCATAATAACATGAAACATGATGGGATCGGATTTACACCTTTTCAACTAACTTTCAGAAGGGATGCAAACTTACCCTCTATGCTTTCAACAACAACCAGTGTCAAATAACAAGAGATATTAAGCATGTGAAAAGAAAGGCACGAACGATACTTAGAACAAGTCAGACAAAAAATTCAAATTCAAAAAGAAAAATATAAGAAGTTGCAAGATTCTAAAATCGCGTTACCGCAAGGAATCTATAAATCAGTAGATTTAGTAAAATTTATCAACAACACTAAAGAACACAAGCTGTCACCATCCTGGAAAGGATCAGCTACAGTGTTGGAACATCTGGACAATAATAATTATATTATTCTATTTAATAGTGTGAAACAAAGAATTCATGTGAATCAATTAATGCTGTACTATGTTTAAATTATATATTTAAAAAAAACATATTTTTATCTCGAATTTGATTACAACTGCAGAGATCTCAATTGCTAAATATAGTGGAGACTTGAATTTGATAATCGACACGAGCAATGATGGTAAGCACGGGATCGTACATCCACAAATTTTAACACCAGAAATTTTGATCCAGAAGCTGAGAACATTACAAGAAGTCAACAATCAAAAATATCCCATTAAACTCTTACTAGAAAATGACCAACATATTATTGATATATCCAGATTTTCTATCGGGATCATAAATAAACGACTCGTATATGTTTTTGAGGTGGAATATTACTCCCCGCTTCGTTCAAACAATCCCAGAAATCAGGAAGGCTTGTTGGCTTTAGATCTCTCACACGTTGGTCCAATTCTTCCCACAATAGCTCGATGGGATTCAAATCGGGGAAATGAGGCAGCCATTCCATTATATTAAGGTCTCCTGCGATTTTCTTTGTTCCAAATAAGAAGTACAAAGTTTTGATGTATGCTTTGGATCGTTATCTTGTTGGAAAATGAATTCACGACCAATTAAATTGATGCCAGATGGTATTGCATGGCACTGGAGTATACTGTGATACTGCTCTTTTTTCATAATTCCTTCAATTTTTTTAATTTGACCAACGCCAGCGTGGCTGAAACAGCCCCAAACCATTACTGAGCCACCGCCACGTTTCACAGTTGGCACAATACAATCTGGTTTGAATCTTTCATTGATTTTACTGCGAAAATATTGACGCCGATGGCTACTGAAAAGTTCGAATTTTGATTCGTCTGTCCATAAAACTGATTTCCATTGATAAAGCATCCAGTCAACATGTTCTTGAGCGAATTTTAGTCTTTTTTGTTTATTTACTGGCTGTAGACGTGGCTTTCTGACAGCAATGCGTCCAATCATACCTTTTTCTTTGAGCCGGCCTTTGACTGTCGTGAGCGATATTGGTAAATCCAAGTCTTCATTGATCTCAGCACGAATTTCTGATGCAGATTTCTGTCGATTGCCCTCACTTATTGCATATATTTTGTTGTCGATTCTTTGATTTGCCTTTATTAGTCGACCAGATCGTTTTCTGTTAGTATTTTGTCCGGTTTCCCAATATCTTCTTATGGCCGTATGAACTGAACACAAATATATTTTCAATAGTTTGGCTATTTCTCGATAGTTTTTGCCTTTTTTTTGCAAAATAATGATTTGGGCCCATTTCTCGACAGATATTTTCTTTCTCTTGACCATTTTCAATCTGGAAAAATACAATTCTGAGGCTATTTCAACGAAAATATGTGAATAATTTTTTAATAAATGATACGGTAAACTGACAAAAACAACTTTTTAAATCTTGTTCTAATACTTTCCGACTGTACTGTATATCAACGATTCTAGAAAGAACTCAATGTATATTGCTTGTTGAGACGTGTTTTCATTGAAGGACAAATTATTAAAAAATATTTCTTGGAAATAAGGGCGTAAAAGTGTATTGAAAGACGAATATGTTTCGGAATCTTGTAGATAAGAATTTAATTATGATTTTTTTTGGAATATCATCTCGCTCAGGTTGTTTATTGTAATAAGCATTTAGAGAAACCTGACACCTCAAATGCAGTGAGAATGATCATTTCTAAAGTCGTGAGGGCGTAAGAGTGTTTTGAAAGACAAATATTTCTTGGAATCACGTAGGTAACAATTTATATGTGATTTGTCTTGGAATTTCGTCTCCTTACTCAGGATGTTTACTGTAATAAATTAGATATGAAAAATGTAAAAGTGAAGAACGAATAACTGAAAAATGTTACTCAGAATTGAAGAGTAAGGGTATAAGAATGCATTTATTATTTAGCCCCTTTTTCACTTTTCTAGAAGCTTTTATATTTATAGGACAAAGATGTAAACAATGGTTAATCCTTTAAGAAAGATAAAGATAGAAGAGTGAATCTTGGATATAAAAAGAGCGCGATCGTATGTGACTCCTTCGAGAATTGAGCGCGCTCATGCAATAATAATAATAATTTTTGTTAATTTCTTGTTATTTTGGCATAGGGTCAGTTTCATCTTTTTTATTTGATTAAAAATATCACTATTAGATGTGAAAATGCGCAAAAAGAAAGAAAGGCAAACGTTTCGGCCACATATGGGGGCCCTCTTCAGTGCCATAAATTCAAAGATTAATTCAAAATTTCTGTAGAACATTAGAATATAGAAAATAATTAAATTAGGAATTATCACGGAATTCAAAAACTTATCTTATAGCTTGAAATTCACAATGAAGTAGTTCAGTATGCAGCATCATGAATTGAAAAATATCTAGAGTTCACTGTGAATAAAAAACCGGATAAATGAAAAGAACATAACAAATTTTGCACACGAATTTTTAAATTTACAATTACAATATTTAAAACATCAGAATAAATCTAAATGCGAAATAAACAACATTCAATTTTTTCATTCGGTGCATACTCAAATAATATTGAGTAAAATTTTAAATAATATGGATATTATAATAAGCTTGCAAATTCAGTGTTAAATGGATTGTCTGTGAAGCTGATATATAAAATCATTTTCTTGAAAAATACACGCCTGCGTCCACTCGTGAAAATGAACATAAAAGTCTCGAAATTCTTTACTAGTGTTACGTCTCAAGTACGCAAATATACTTTGATCGAAGATTCCTCGTTTTAAGTTAGGATCGAATGATCCTCGCTTAGGGATGAGGATAAGTCAATGAAAGACACAATGATTATGAAAATAATACAAATTGAATTTATTTTATTGGTTAAAAGGTCAGAATACACATTCGTTAAGACAATTCTTATATAATGTAGGCACAGTCTGGTTGGTACGTGGGTGAGAAAGAGACAAAGAATAAAGATAGAGAGAGAGAGGTTCGGTACCTTTATGTTGAGGGTTAATCCACACGGCGGTGAGTTGTAAGTACTGGATCCCCACAGGTGTATTCCAAGTGTGTGAGAGAGACGGAGTTATAGGCCGCACAGTTATATTCCGTAAAGGGCGGTGATCCAAATTTATGACACTGTTCGAAGATCTTTGCAAAGATCTAAACAAGTCCACGATGACTTTTACGACTCCCGAACTTTGATTTTAAATTGTCCCGGTCGAATTTTATTAATCTCAAACTCAGAGATTTTCGAAGTTAAATTGAAATGCCGCACTGGACTATTGTCGCGAGACCGGTTATAAATCCGAAGGAAAATTTAAGTGTCGAACTAGACGAAGAATTTACTGACTGCTTGCTCTTGGTGTGGGCCTCTTTTATATTTTTTCATACAAATTGACGGTCAGCGAAAATCGTGACGTAGTCATATCTTCTTAGAGGAGAAGGGGCCCTATACTGCTCCCTACTTCCCCTACTCCCTATTCCCCTTTATCGATTTTCTCATAGATTTCTTAACTCAATCCAGCCTGTGTGTATTATATACATTCAAATACGTCGCGGGACGTGACACTAGGTATAGGACAATAGTCTTCTTCAAGGAGGAAAAGAACCTCTCAAGATTGCTTATATAAAAAAATTTTCAGTCAGCAAAGCCATATGTCTCGAGACGGTTTTTAAAACAATTCAGATCATTCTGTGAGAAACTCCGGTAACAAAGTCTTCACCGCAAAGTTTTCAAAAATGTAAAATATGTTCGCGTTTTGCCATTGATAACCAATTTGGCTTAATAATAAAATTTTCTAAAAAATTCCGGTCGGTTCGTGAGCAAAATTTTTATGTTTTTTTCATTTATCCGGTTTTTTATTCACAGTGAACTCTAGATATTTTTTCAATTCATGATGCTGCATACTGGACTACATTGTGAATTTCAAGCTATAAGATAAGTTTTTGAATTCCGTGATAATTCCTAATTTAATTATTTCGTATATTCTAATGTTCTACAGAAATTTTGAATTAATCTTTGAATTTATGGCACTGAAGAGGGCCCCCATATGTGGCCGAAACGTTTGCCTTTCTTTCTTTTTGCGCATTTTCACATCTAATAGTGATATTTTTAATCAAATAAAAAAGATGAAACTGACCCTATGCCAAAATAACAAGAAATTAACAAAAATTCTATGAATTTGGGTCAATATAATACTAGACATGTTATCAAGCATGTCACTTTAAAATAATAATAATAACATGGTCCGATAATCGCTCACGCCAGCGTGAGTACATTTCCAGAAAAATTAAGCCGTATGCGCCACGTGCACGTGTTCTTCTCGCTGTATTTTTTATGATAGAGACGTTATGGAGCTCATACTTTTAAAAAAGTTCGACAATAAATTAACGGTCATAGAAAAGCCAGAAATTTTTTTGCGGGTAAAACTTCCGTCGACACTTTTTGAATGCAAAACTCGAAAAACGTGGTTTGTCATTCGGATTAAAAAAACATTAATTTATAATTAACTTTATATTAATTTTCCAACATGGTTGTCTTTGCTAGAGCCTCGCGAATAAAAGTGGGTGAGATTTGTGTAAACACATTAAAGAATGCATTTTTTACGGCGTTTTTTGAGCGTGCGAACGGTTATGGCATGAACGGGCTCAGTTTAAGATCAAGGACTTCAAAATACTGAATAGAGTAGCTATAATCTAGCCCATCAAAAGTCTAAAAGAGTTGAACTGATGGATCCTATAATATTGCCGAATTGAGAGAAGTGAATACAAAGTACCGACTAAAAATAGTTGCAGATATTGAGGATTCCTTTGTTGTATTTTTCACGCGACGAATGGTAACATTTTTCGATGATGATAAAGAATATTTTCATAAATTTGTGAAAGAAATTGGCATTGGTCAGGTACGTTTGAAATTTCTTGGTGGAGAGTATAACGAATTGGAATCCGAATCATCGGTTACATACATATACTTACTATCATACTTACCTTGAAATCAATTCATACTACCTATGAATTCTTATCAATTCTACTACCTACAATTTGAATGAATCATTCACAAAGCAAGTAGCAGTTGGTGCTCAATGGGATAAAAATGGTTACTTGGCTGCAAGAGTGAAATTAATGAGTAGCTATCCACAAACTTCTATGTATCTAAATCCGGAAGAATGGAAGCTGTTCAATAGTTTTTTCAAAGAAATAAGACTTTTTTTAACAATGAAATAGACATTCAAATTATCAACTGTCAAAAATTCCTTCTCCGGCTCATAGTTTATAAGAATCACCGGTTAGTGTCAGTGCAATGTATATCTAATAATTCAATATCATACGCCTTCACAATGCAAGAATCAACGTTTATCATTTTAGAAGAATTGGCTTCTTGTATTCATCAGCATCTTACTGAATTATTATCATTAAATTTAAAACATAACAAGGAGATAATTATTAAAACTATTGCTGAAATTGTGTGGTGTAACGTTGACTTACAATGTGTAAGGAATCTAGAAAGTTTTATAAAGAATAAGTATTCAATAATTTTGAAGAGACTCTTGAAAAAATGTGTTGATTAAATTTTTAATATTTATTCGCCGAAAGAGAGTGAAATGAAAAATTTAATTACTAATGTGTGAAAAATAAAATAATAAAATGTATTTCTGAACAAAAATTGTGTATATTTAAACAAAAATGGAAATATGAGGCAATATATTTTTTTTAAACAGTTTAATTTTTCAAAAACAAGTGCATAAAATCTTATTTGCTGTTATTATCTATCCGGCTATTATAAGAATTATCAAAGTCTAACCATTTAACATATAGTTTATTCCCACGCTTCTTGAGTACTTTTTCTATCAAATAGAAATCTGAATTTTTAACTTTGGAAAATTCCTGTTCATAAAAACTACCCGATATAGCTTTATTCTGATAACACAGGTCTGCAAATAATGGGTTTGTATTTGTTGTTGGAAAACGAAAGATTATTTCCAAGGTAATTTTTGACGTAGAATCCGAATCCGAAATCAGAATCAGCCTATCGCGTCAGGATTTTGAGATATTTGAGGTTATGTGCTCGAAAAATGGGGTTCTTCGCTAGTTTTGAGGTTATGTACAGGGCGCAAGAAATTTTTTTGTTTTTCTTCTCAAATGTCATCATTTAGCACTACTCTTTCCCTTCAAAATGAGCTATTGAACAGTCACAAGCGATTTTTTTTTCACAAAGATACGGCCATATCAAGTTTTGACATTTACCCGAACAACCTTATGAGCATTCACATTGACTCCTTGGTGCATACCATTTTGCATTTGAAAATTTATCTTGAAAATTTGTGCTTGCGGATTTTCATGGTTTGTGAATAAGAATTTATAGTCAGAAAATTGACATTTCCATTTCTAAGATGGCGGATCGAAATTTTCGAAATTAAACGATTTCGCTCTCTAATGTCAATTTTCTGATTGTAAATTCTTATTCACAGACCATCAAAACCCGCGAGCACAAATTTTCAAGATAAATTTTCAAATGCAGAATGGTATGCACCAATGAATCAATGTGAATGCTCATAAGTTTGTTCGGATAAATGTCAAAACTTGATATGGCCGTATCTTTGAGAAAAAATCGCTCGTGACTGTTTAATAGCTCGTTTTGAAGGGAAAGAGTAGTGCTAAATGATGACACTTGAGAAAAGAACCAAAAAAATTTCTTGCGCTCTGTACATAACCTCAAAAGTACCGAAAAACGCCATTTTTCGAGCACATAACCTCAAATATCTAAAAATCCTGACGTGATAGGCTGATTCTGATTCCGGGTTCGGATTGTACGTCAAAAATTACTCCGGAAACGACCCATAGCTTTTCAACAACAAAACCTTGCAGACCTGTGTAATCTTTGAGCAAGTACGTCCTTCGTTTAGTATTTCTTATTTGATTAACTGTGAATATTTCTTTACTCCAATTTAGTGTATAATCTTCATTAAAAACATGTTTAACCTTGCTTATTCTGACTTTATCACCAATTTAAAATTTGTGCGTATATCTTTTCTTAAAGTTGTAACTTTAAAATTTTCACATACATTGTATAAAATTTCTTTTTTATCTTGTTTAGTGACACCCTTTGGTTTCATTTTAATCGTTTGATGCTTTGTAACATTGTAAGAAAAAATATGATCTGATAAAATATTTAACCATTTATAATTTCCTTGTAGACTAAATTGCATCCACATTTTATTATTTAAAGTTCGATTGAATCTTTTACAAATTGCTGCTTTCAAATTACTGAAAATAGGATACAAATTTATATTATAGTGTTTCATAAGATTAGAAAAATTTTGGTTTTAAATTCTTTGCTTCTATAAAATTGTAAATTTTTCGGGTTACGTCCTTCAGTTACCATAGTTTTCATTCCTGATATGGCGTCTTCAAATTCACTTTTTACAGGCTCAGCCGAAGTGAACTTGAATAAAACTACCAATGATGGTCAATATATATTTGTAACCTATATTTTCCTTCTCATGTGGTAGCATTTCAACAAGATCTTGTTGAATCAAGTTTCATTGATACCACGGAAGTTCAACATGTCGTCCTTTGTAATTCCTTCTCGCAGGTTTATATAGTTCCTTATCTACCTACAGCTTTTCTGTGTTCATTTTTAGTTGCGTGTAACTTGACATCCAAATGAGAAAAGAGTTCTGGATTTTAAAGCACTGATTCATGAGTTGATTTATTGTCAGCTTGCATGTTCTTCAATTTTCTATTGACAGTTAGTTCCAGAGTATGAATCATCATGTTATTATGAAGTATTTTAGTTCTCAATGATACAATGGCATCATAGGTGGTATCAGCTTAATTTTCGATTAAACCTTAAACTAATTGCAAATTAAATGCATCACTTCGCTGTTCAGCTTTAGCCACGTTACGTAACCTTTTAGCATCTATATCAAAATTCTCTTCACAAAAGAATGTATTATATTGATAAAATTTCACTAATATTTCAAGGTTATGTTTTTGCAGATGTCCAACCTTACGACAGTGACGTTTTACATCTGTCAATTTCGACCTAAACTTACTGGTGACGCCAACTTTTGTGAAACGGCGGAAACTCATTTGTACACCTGATAATTATTTTAGAAGTGTCGATAATTGAAAAACCAATATAAATAGCGAACAATGTATTTGGTTTTGGGTAAAAGATTTGTTACTAATAAGTTTTTCTGAATGCTATGTGTTTAATTACTCTAAATGTTTAATCAAATTTATTGCAATAAATATCTTAAGTGATTGCAAAAAATATTTGTCTTTCAAAACACTTTTACGCCCTTATGACTCCAAAAGTAATTATTCTTTCTGTATTTGAGGTGACAGGTTCCTCTAAGACTCTCGAGTGTCGGTAAATGTAGGTAACAGGAATCGATATTTAGAAGGCCCTCTGTATATCTACTAATACGATTCAACTGTGGCCTAAAACATGAAAGAAAATCAAATTGAGTATATAACCCTTCAGTGGAAGAATGGATTATAATCCATTCGATTTACATGTGATCTGAGGTAACACTGTATATCATAATAAATTGTTGAAAATAAAATTCAAGTTTTGTGCAGAATTAATACACAAATTATTTGTGAATTATGATATTCCTTTATGAATAAATCTATACATATATATATATTTTTGTTTTTTTGTTTCTAATAAGCAGGATAAATTATTAAATAGCGCACCAAAACTGTCAGGAAAACCACTCAGAAAATCAAAAGAAATTTCTCTTGATGTAACAAATGGTAAAATTTTATATTTAAATTTTGTTTATTTAATATCCACAAGTATTTAATATTATTTCTCAGTGTATTCTTCAACGTTAATAACATATTTTTTGTAAATTATAGAATCCAGTACTACTGACACAGATACGGATAAGTTCGAAATGACAGAGAATCCATCGCCAATTCACGATTCTTCATAAAAATCAGAAAGTAAGATTAAAAGAAGTAAATGAATTCTTCTATATTATTATAATACTGGAAGCCTAATGAATATTTATAAATTTGCGAAGTTAATTTATAATTTGGAAGTTTAATGATATAAAATTAAAATTGAAAATATTTGTAGAAGCCGATGGAACAAAGAGCATCAACAACAGTTTTAAATCCAGAATGAATAGAAGCAAGTACTTCATTCTTATTTTGTATAATGTTCAATTGAAATCTGATTTTAAAATGTGATATTTCTTTTTAGCAACATGTAACAGTTCATCAAAATCCGACGATGAAATTTTAAATATTGATATTAACAAAACTCATAGGCATCGAAACAGTGGTAAGTAAAATTAATTAATCTATATCTTACGTGATGATCTTTTTTTAACTCGAAATTGATTTTTCAGGCGAGTGACTCAACTAATTAATTTGAAATCATTTACAGGCGCAAGGCAGAGCCACTAGGCGTTATAACGAAATCTTCCTGTGAAGAAGGAGATGTCGGACGCCTGTGTAGCTCAGTGGTTAGAGCAGTCGACCGGCAATCGAAAGACCTGGGCTCGAATCCCAGCGCAGTCAAAAAGCGTCTTTTTTCCACAGAAAGATTTTCAAATTCTTTAAATATTAATTATAATTTTTTTTTTTAACAGAGTTGTTGAAATGAAAATTTTAAAAATTTTACATATCTTTTCCAGAAAAAGACGTTTGGAGATCTGATCGATCCAAGTAACATTTTAACAAGAAAGTTAAAAAATATGTTACAGAAATATATATCTAGAAGCGTCATTCTTCAGTAAACGGCGCAGAAAAAGACGACAGAGAAGAATCTTGTGTTCAAAGACACAAGATTCTGCAAATGTATCCAAGGTATAGTATGTACATTGAGAAGAGATATACATTTTATTTTTATTCTAAGTAAACATTTTTTTATTTTTCAAGCTCATAAATGTATTTAAATTCTAATTTCAGAGGTATTAAGTGTCAGATATGCTAAGTCAGAGTTTATCAGGGAAAAAAAGTTCCTTCAAGACTTAGGAACCACCATCACTAACGCTAAGGACTGGGAAGGGTTCCGAGCTTTGCGGGGAAAGAAATAAATAAAATTGTATATTGTATCACAGAATTTTGTGTACGTTTAAAAAAAAATTAAATACGTTTTACAAAAAATTAAATACTTTTTAATCCATCTAGACTGAATCTAGACCGCTGGCTAGACTCAATCTAGTTTGTCTGACTAGCAAATAAGCAGAGAAAACGTTACACTTTTGGACAGCCGCAGGTTAGCGAGTCTGGACAGCGGCTAGGTAGCATTCAGTCAGTCTAGCCAGGGACTGTCTAACGCCGAGAAATTTTTCCACACGGGTTTGCGGTCGCATCTTAGGTCAATTATGTATAAATTTCGGTAAATCCGATGGATGTGTTATTGACAAATGTTGCCTACGACATTGCTATCGGGGGAATATCTTTCTGCTAATTAGAGAATTTCTGTTAATTTATGATCAGGTCTCATAATCTCTATCATTACTATCCTTGGGTGTTACAGCTAAGAATTTATCAGGTTTTGGGCATCTCTTACCGTTTTTCTTACGTTTCAATGTTTTACGAATTGTTTTGTTTGATCTCTTATATTTACGTTTCAACATAAAAAGAATAGAAGTTGCAATGTCCTGTGTCAATATACACTAATTTAAACAATAGCTTTGAACGGTGGATTCATTTCTGAATTCCAATTGTGTATTAGGTGAATGGTTAGCGCAACCGACTGAGATACGTTACTTTGAAGTACACTGTAAAAAATTTGGGGAATTTTCCCCACCAATTATTGGGTATTCATTGAGTTAGTCTAATCTCCTATCTATGCTTTGGTTTACCTGCAATTAATTTTGAATGCTTTAGATATTAAGTTGTATTATTTTTCAGTGATTCTATAGGCTCTTTTGTTACTTAAAACTTTCTGGCATGTTTTATTTAAAATTTGCATTAAAAAATATAAGATATACCAGGGTTGTTAGTTGAAGTTTTCCGGTTTTTTCAATAAAGAAAACACTTAATTCTCAAGGGAATCTCAAAAAATTTTTATTCAAAGTATTGACCATTGGATTCTACACATTTTGCCCATCTTTCAGGCAAATCATGGATACCATTCCAAAAAAAGTTTTTCTCTTTCAAGGCAAACCATTCGACGAGCCATTTTTCGACTTCTTCAAAATTGTCGAAGCGCTGCTCTGCGAGTGAGTGTCCCATCGATGCGAAAAGGTGATATTCGGACGGGGCGAGGTCTGGAGAGTACGGCGGGTGCGATAATATTTCCCAATTCAATGCTTTTAATGTGTTCTTCACCACTTTAGCGGTATGAGACGATGCGTTGCCATGTTGTAGGATAACTTTGCCATGTCTTCGGGCCCATTCCGGCCGTTTTTCGATCAACGCATGATTCAAATTGATAATTTGTTGTCGGTAGCGATCCCTATTCACCGTCTCACCAGGTTTTAATAACTCGAAGTACACCACACCACACTGGTCCCACCAAACACAGAGCATTGTCTTACGGCCAAAGCGATTTGGCCTTGGAGTCGATGGGCCGACCTCAACAGGTGAAAGCCATGATTTTTTCCGCTTCTGGTTCTCGAAATAAATCCATTTTTCGTCCCCCGTGACAATTCGATGCAGAAGAGATTTCCTTTCGAACCGTTGAAGCAGCATTTCACAAATGGTTTTTCGCTTTTCCATTTGTCTATCGTTCAGTTGGTGTGGTACCCATTTTCCATACTTTTGGATTTTTCCCATGGCTTTTAAAAGTTGGCAAATTGCTCCTCGTGTCACATTTAGTGTTTGTGCCAATTGTTGTTGCGATTGAGTTGGGTCTTCATCCAATAACGCCTGCAATTCCTCGTCTTCGAACTTTTTCGCTGCACCAGGATGTTCATTATCTGTTAAATCGAAATCTCCACTCTTAAATTAACGAAACCATGTCTCACATGTTCTAATCACTGGAACATGTTCACCATAAGTTTCTACCAGCAATCGATGAGCTTCAACTACGTTTTTCTTTTGATGAAATAAGAAAAGCAACGAATGCCGCAAATGCGATTTACTTGGAACGAAACTCGACATATTCAATGAGGTAAACAATTATGATGCTATTATTTTGGCAGAATGTAATTGTGTATTTTTGGAGGTTATTGTCCATAGAAAAATATGAGATAGATGCCAAATCATAGAAATGTATACATATCTCTAGCGACATCTATGAGTAAAACCTTCAAGTTAAGGCCTTCTTGCCCATTAGTCTAAATACGGTACTGTGCCTATTCATTGAGTTGGTCTAGTCTACTATTTATGCTTTGGTTTACCTGAAATTAATTTTGAATGCTCTAAATATTGAATTTATTGTTCAGTGACCCTATAGACTCTCTTGTTACTTTAAACTTTCTGGCGTCTCTGATTTTAAATTTGTAATTAGAAATATAAAATATTAAAAAACTTCGAAGTGCAACAGTTTTTCGAATTTTGATTTTAGAAGAAAAAATATTCAGACTTATTTGTAGAACTATTTGAAAATAATCTAGAATTCTAAACATAATTTTCAAAACTCCTAAACATGAGATTTTCGAAAAAAATTTAAAAACTTTGAAGTGCCATAGTTTTTCGAATTTTGATTTTAGAACAAAATGTGTTGGGACTTATTTGTAGACCTATTTGCAAAGAATCTAGAACTCTAAACAGAATTCTTGAAAACTATTAAAACAAAAATATTTTTGTAACCTGTCCTAAGCTTTACATGCAGAATCCGTCAGTATATTTGGAGCCCCTTCAACTCTCCCATGAATCCGGCACTGCAGATTGTACTTATCAGCATTGTGTGCCGATAGTTTTACAACCGGAATTTCCCAAGCAAATTTTCTATCAGCAATACCTTTATTTCCCATCATTTTAGATTCAACCCTCACAAAAAGTGTATCCATAAGTGCATCTGAAACGAGTGAACGAATACAGAGTTCCAGAGTTCCAGAGTTAACGTAAAAGGTAAGTTTTAAATATTTTTTTAAATTGATATATAAAGGGCATAGACAGGTTTCCACGTGAAATTGGCTTTAAAACCAAATCAAATTTCGCATCAACCATATGGAAGGGGTTGGGCAAGAGATTATTTTGGCAAATTTTCAGATCATTATCTGCCATTTTAATGAGTAATGGCGGATTTGACCATTTTCGTTTTTTTCTTTTTTTAGCTAAACTAATCATAGTAAAATTTTGAAAAAATTCAGGGTTTTTTTTCCATTAGAAGACACATTTTTAAATTTTTGCAGATTTTTTTATGGATAATTTGTGATGCAAAAAATTGCGAAAATTTTTGCACGCAATTTTGTTCACGTTTGAATTGGGCGACCACTCTTTTGAATTATTCTATTCATTAGTTACCTATCGATGATTGAAACAGAATTTTTGCAGAGTTTTGCAAGGTGTGGACGGGAGTAAAAAAAATAAAAACCGTCAAAATACGCATTCTTCCAACATCTTACTATTAAAGCACATTTTATAATAACAGTTGACGAATGAAAAAAACAATTATATTTGGTAATCAATCTCTAACGCGGTTTCCTGCTGAAATTTTTGCAAAATATTATCAAATTCTTTAATATTTGCAAAATATTTTGCGAATTTTTTTTGTTGCGAAAAATCTAAATTTTTACATGCATTGTGAATAAATGGTTGATTGTCGTTATTCGTAAGTCGAAATAGTCCTGCTGAAAATATCTCCGTATTCTTGAATAATTTTCGAATATACACGTTAAATTAATTTCTCTTTGTTAAAAATAACATACTCATTTTACCATACAAGACATCGAAAATACTCTCAAATCTTCCTCCATTTACTTTACTTTTTGAAATTATAATGAGCACAAATAATAAGAAAAGCTCGTAAATTAAATAAGTAATTAACTTGGATTTCTGGATGACAAAAAATTTTTAGCAGTTATTTTGCATTTCAATACTTACATTTTCGTTACATTTTTTTATAAAGTTTTGCCCGTTAAGAAATTTAGTCCGTTAAAGAACTGTCCGTTTTCAATTGAAGTGGTATACAAAGTGTAAAATTAGTTTTCCTACAGAAATATATTTTTCTAGCATCGAGTTTTTACAAATATAGACGGTTAATTGTACTTTCATAGCACTTCATACTCCATAAGTGGCTGAACATTTGC
Source organism: Diplolepis rosae (assembly GCA_030998225.1). Taxonomy (NCBI): domain Eukaryota; kingdom Metazoa; phylum Arthropoda; class Insecta; order Hymenoptera; family Diplolepididae; genus Diplolepis; species Diplolepis rosae. Next base: position 2,003,461 of record JAPYXD010000687.1, on the reverse strand, counting down.
CAAGCATAACATTTTTTTCAATTATAAATTAGTCATCATCGCTCTCTTTGTTTATAACTGCAAGTTTGTAGGAAAACCAATTTTACTTTTTGTATACCACTTTTACATAAAACGGAAATTTTTTGAACGGACTAAATTTTCAACGGGCAAAACCTGTATATACGAAAAATATTCAAGAATATAAATAGATAATTTTCGCAACACTCTTTCGACTTGCAAATAATCACAATCAATCATTTTTTCCCAATGCATGAATTTTTGGAGCAGTACGCATACAAATGTGTTGTTAAAGTCGACCTAAAAAAATACTTACTTTGGCCCAAATGAGGAAGAAAAGAATCGAAGAATTTTGACGAATTCTGTTTATGGAAAAAAAAATTTCTTGAATGCGACAACGTCTTTGATGAAATAATTTCCTACAATCAAGAGTGTTATGCGTAATATCGAAAAATGAGGTTTTAAGAATATTGCTTAGTCGTTTGTTTAGAAAGCTTAGTGGTTATAACTTTATTGGTTGGACAAGATCTGAGGAGCAGGCCCTGCGCTCTACATTATATAGGCCTCGAGTGCTAATAGAAGGGGTATCTTACCGTTAGGCATAACATTCCCCTGTTTAGAATGAAGTTAGTCCCTAAATTTTGATACGTCTATTTTTGGGTGGTTCAGTTAGCAAAGGCTGAACGCTCGCGTTAAAAGTGATCACATGCGTGGATGTGTCTATTTTAGTTTTAACGCAAAATAAGCATATTCTTTTCGGGATACAATTTGTTAACAATTCAAATAATCCGAACCTGTAACTAATGTACAGTGTGACTAATCCAAGTGACGCATATTCTAAATAGCCTAGGTATTCCATGATTGTTTCTGTAAAAATTTCGATTTTTCGCAACAAAAAAAACTCGCAAAATCTTTGCAAAAATTTCAGCAGGAAACCGTCTTAGAGATTGATTACCAAATAAAATTGTTTTTTTCATTCGTCTACTGTTATTGCAAAATGTGCTATAATAGTGAGATGTTGGAAGAATGCGTATTTAGACGGTTTTTATTTTTTGTTACCCCCGTCCACACCTTGCAAAAATCTGCAAAAATTTTGTTTCAATCATCGATATGTAACTAATGAATAGAATAATTCAAAAGAGTGGTCGCCCAATTCAATCGTGAACAAAATTGCGTGCAAAAATTTTCGCAATTTTTTGCATCACGAATTATCTATCAAAAAATCTGCAAAAATTTAAAAAATGTGTCTTCTAATGGAAAAAGCAACCCTGATTTTTTTCAAAACTTACTTTTTCGAAAAACGCACCACATTTTCAACGTATGCTGTAATAATTTATTTTGATTTTTGTTTCAGGAATGTCCCTTTATGGTGAATCGTGTAGCTGTGCCGTTGTCGTCGAAAAGGAAATAGTGTTAGAAACAAAATCCGTATTGCAGGGTATTTTGCTCTTAGTATTAACGTATTACGTATACGGATATAATTATCATACAGAGCAAACATCTTCTTTGGAATTTGTTCAACGGTAAATTTCACTGTCATTTTTAATATTTCGTATTTCAAGTATACGAAATGCATTTTTATTTATTCTTAAATTTTTCAATTTAAAGTATTAATTAATCTTTCTCTTATGTTTTGCAGTATGCTCTTAGACATCAATCCCATTCAAGGACACAAAAGAAGTGGAAAATACCAAAAATTAACCAGAGATGCCAAGGCAGGGAAATTAATAGAAAATGTTGTAGGCTTCAGCAACAATTTATAATTTGGTTTTAATTTTCAATAATAATAATATGTATATTTAAAGAATTTGAAAATCCTTGTGTGGAAAAAAGACGCTTTTAACTTTAATTTGAAATAATATGTATAGGTAAACAAAATAAACTTTGTAATTTATAAAAAAATTCATTAAATCCCTATTTTTATTTCCCACTTAAATTACAGAGGATATTTTCTTAAAGATGTTTGGGAAATTTCCCAAATTTATGTAAAATATTTCCCAAAATATATTAAGGGAAGTTTCACAATAGTTTATGAAAATTCCCAATTTTTAAGAAATATTCTCCAAATATTTTGGGAAATTTCCAATTTTTGGAGAATATTCCCCAAAAACATGTGGAGGAAATTTCCACAATAATTTTGGAAAATTCCCAATTTTTAGGAAATATTCCCCAAATAGTTTAGAAAATTCCCAATGTTTGGGGAATATTCCCCAAAAATATGTAGGGGAAGTTTCCACAATAATTTTGGAAAATTCCCAATTTTTAGGAAATATTCCCCGAAGTATAAGGGGAAAATTTTCCCCAAATATTTTCGAAAATTCCAAATTGTTGGGGAATATTCCCCAAAAATATGTGGAGGAATTTTCCACAAAAGTTTTGGGAAAATTCCCAAGTTTTAGGAAATATTCCCTAAAGTATTTGGGAAAAATATTCCCTAAAGTAATTGGGGAAATATTCCCTAAATTTTTGGGGAAAACATTCCCCAAAATTTGTTGGGGAAAATTTCCCCAAATATTTTGGGGAAAATTCACTAATTTTGGTGTAATTTGCGTTACTAACATTTCGGGGAATTTTCCCCAAAAAATTTTTTACAGTTTAGATAGGTTTGAATGTTCGTAGTGTTAGAAATTTTAATTTCGATACAAGATCTGAAAATATTATGGATAATAAGTGAACGTTTAAGTCTAATTATCTCATAGAATGACGCACTTTTCTACAGATATAATTTGGTCGGAAATCGAAAAATTTTATCTTTTGATGTTTAACATGCAGTATTTATTTAATGAATTCCTACATGGAGAAAATAAAAGAAACAAATTTAGAATGAGTATCTTACTTAATTTTTGGGTACTATGCAAATGTGAAAATATTATGTGAATCCAATTATTTTCATTAAACAGTTGAGGAATAATTATATGTGTAGATCGTTGCTACGTCTTGTAAACGATGTATACAGTATGTAAATGAGAATTAAATATTTCTGAAAATATATATTATTACTCGTAGTAAAATTGTACAAAACCAATCTTTCAGACAATCGCGAAAATGCTAAGCCCTTTCGTTTATTCTGTCCTAAGCTTCACTCGAGAGTTTGGTAGTAGTATAGCAGGGCCGGTTCACTATTATTTTTCAGAATTGGAGAATGGGGGGTATAAGAATACAGTTAATATTCTCCAGCGCTCAGAATGTTTATTATAAGAAATTGGATACAAAAAGAATTTCTCAGAATTGGAGAGTGAGAGTAAAAGAATGTAGTTAATGTCGTTCAACACTCAGGACGTTTATGCTAATAAATTATATACGGAAAATGTCGAATTAGAAGACAAATAACTAAGTCGGTGCTTAAAGACAAATGTTTTTCAGAATACCATGCCAGGAGGTTCTCGAAAGTAAACTGCTGTTTTAGCTCGAAAGACGATTTTGTTAATCAGCGTTTATTTCGGAGTTTCTAGAAAAAATTTGATGTAGGTTGCTTTTTAAGACGCGTTTTCGTTGAAAGACAAATGATGAAATAGCATATTGTGTATCTAGGAGGTAAGATAGGTTTTTTGGGTCGAGGACTGAATACATCGGTCGAGTCCCAAAATGGTCGACCTCCGTGGCACACGATATTTTTTGCAAAATACGTCCCAGAGAAGTATTTCGAGTGTCTAGAGTGGTATTCAGAGTGTCCAATTACGACTCGGTGGAATAGGAACATGTTATAACAATAATATTGATAAATATGGTACGAAAGGTGGTGAAAAGGGTTGCAGGGGTGGGGAGGGGTCCAGGGGCATAGCCCCCGCTGGGGGTTTAGGGGGGCCGTGCCTCCCGAATTTCAAGAAACAAATTTTAATGGGGAAATTTAATCCGTTTCTTGCAACTGTCCAGAGGACGTAAGGAACAAAAGTAGGACATAAGGAACGAAAGTAGGACTTAAGGAAGGAAACAGATACAATATGAATATGCTGGTCGTAAATGGACATTCATACAGCCGCTTTACAGGGGCTATATTTCTTGGAAATAGAGTATAAGAATGCAGCGTATATTTAGTTTAACGCTGGAAATGTTTATTCAACTGCTTAGGAAGTTTATGAAGTAATAAATGTTATTATTCACACCATTGAGAATAGTTCTGTACGTCAAAATGTCCAGGTATCATATTACACATTATGCTTGTTCATTTCCCTATATATAACGTACGTGTTTCTAGATCAATCCAGATCAAAATGTGAAATTTAAAAGTCTCTTAAACGTTTGAAGTGTGCAGGCTAGTGATTAAAAATGGATACTCAAGAAAGAGATAGGCTTGTTCATATAATAGAACAATCATTTGAGATTTTGAAAAATAAGGTGAACATTATACTGGATTGGCAACAAAGTCATTTCGTTTTTTTTATAATTTTCAAAGCTAGTTTGCTAATGCAAATAACAAACATTAATTAATTTTGTATCGATCATTTTTTTCGGTGGCCTTTTTCCATTTTTCAGTCAGCTTCATAATTCCGCTTTCGCAGAAAGTTTTCTTCTTAGAGGCAAAAAACTGAATTAACTCATTTTTGACAGCCTCATTTGAATCGAATTTCTTTCAATTCAAATGGTTTTGAACTGAACGGAATGAATGATTTTTTTTAAAATGAATTTTTGCGAGTGACCAAAGATGTAGTTGATCTGGCGTTGTCTTGATGGAAGATGACCCCTTTACGAGTAGCCAGTTCTGGCAGCTTTTCCTTGATTTCTTTCTCCAATTTCATTAGAGGGTGAACGAAAACGAGCATCTAGCGGAAAAAGGGAAATGACTTTGTTGCCAACCCAATATTATAGCCATGGGAGCGATTTTGGTTCTGCAAGCTCTCTCTTAATTCCTCAGTAGTGTGGGAATTTTTGGAGCAGTACGCATACAAATGTGTTGTTAAAGTCGACCTAAAAAAATACTTACTTTGGCCCAAATGAGGAAGAAAAGAATCGAAGAATTTTGACGAATTCTGTTTATGGAAAAAAAAATTTCTTGAATGCGACAACGTCTTTGATGAAATAATTTCTTACAATCAAGAGTGTTATGCGTAATATCGAAAAATGAGGTTTTAAGAATATTGCTTAGTCGTTTGTTTAGAAAGCTTAGTGGTTATAACTTTATTGGTTGGACAAGATCTGAGGAGCGGGCCCTGCGCTCTACATTATATAGGCCTCGAGTGCTAATAGAAGGGGTATCTTACCGTTAGGCATAACATTCCCCTGTTTAGAATGAAGTTAGTCCCTAAATTTTACTGTCTCTTTGTCTGTTGGTACATAGGAGTCTCTGTATTTTATAACATAGTCATGGTCTGGTATTATAGAAAAGTAAACATTCTGTACAGGATGGGGAATGGGAATTATTCTCTGGATATGTCCCTCTTCTTTCTCTATAATTGGGATACTAACAACGTAGGTAAACAATCCTTTAATGACTGCTACGGACAGTCGACTAATGTCGATGATGTGCTGATAGTTGCTTTCTTCGGCGTCGAAGTGATATCTCGTTCTTTGTCTTTCTTCGAACTCTCGGATAGTTTCCATTAGGATCTTTGGTGTGAGCAATTGTGGGTGTACTACTCCGTGTTTGCCGTCATTGATAGAATCAATTGCCGTGTCGATATCTTCGTTGGTTTCGTCTATCATAATTACGGCTATTACCAACTTGCTGTTATCAAAGCTGTCTCTGGATATAGCGTTCACTCCTATGCTCAGATTTCCAGCTAGTTGTTGGCTAATGCTCTTCGTTTTATTCCTAAGATCTTCATGAGGATGGTATTTTTGTATCTTAATCTATTGCATCGATTTCTAACTAGATGTATTTCATACATAGGTGGACATTCGTTATTGCATGCTGTTTCAGCTAATCTAATAGTGGTGTCGATAGCAGTAAGTCGTTGGTCATTTAAAGTGAAATTTATCCCAATAACAAGTTTCCATGTTTCGTGGTAAAGGTGAACCTTTGACTGTTCTTCTATATAAAAATTCCCTTTAAGAGACGTCAGAGTATAATTCGCCTGATTAATCATAACTAGTGTTAGCAGCGTTATCGTCTGTATCAGCATCTGAAAAATACGGCATACATTGGTCTATGTGTATTCGAATGATCTTATCTTTATTTCTAATTCTTAGATTGTTATTGTCGATGTAATCTATGACTTCAAACGGACCTTTCCAGGCAGGTTCTAATTTATTTTGCTTAGTGTTCTTAAGTGTTTTGACAAGATCTCCTGCTTTATATAATGGATGTTTTCTAGTTATATTTTCGTCGAGTCTCCTTTTTGTCTTTTCCATTTCTACCTGGATTCTCTCTCGGGTTTTCGATATGATCTCTTCGTGTTTCTTCTTTCATTTCCTTATCAGGTCCTGATAAGTTAGGTTAGGTGAGGCGTTGACCGTTGACGGGATATTGGGTGTTCTTCCGAATGTTAATTCATAGGGAGAATATCCAGTCGTTTGATTGGTAGTAGTGTTGATGACGAAATTGATGTATTTTAATTTTTCGTCCCATTGTTTATTATTTTCGGCAATACCGAATGTTCAATGCGTTTTCAAATTGTGTCATTAATTCCGATAAGAAGTTTGATCCTTGGTCAGAAAGTATGGTCTTAGGTGCTCCGAAAGTATAAATGTAGTGATCGATTAAGGCTTCTATTATTTAATTCGTTGATTCATTCTACAACGCTACGAGAACTGTATATCTTGTTAGTCTGTCATGCATACTGAGTATGTAGCGATTTCCTTTTTGTGTTTCGGGGAGTGGCCCAAAGATATCTAGTGCCAATTTTTCGTTAGGTGCTAAAGGTATATAAGGTAATATGCTCTTCGCTTGATTCTTTATGCGCGTTGTTTTCTGTAGTTGGCAAATGGGTCAAGACTGCACGTATTTTTAAATTTCATTGTCCATTCCGAGCCATAAGCCGATGGTCGTAGCCTTTTCCAGCGTGGTCTTTCCTCCAAGATGAGTAGAGTGCGCTTCTTTGGTTATAGCTTGCTTTTCTTCTTTTGTGAATTTCCTGGTAGGCGTGAAACATAAGTGGAAATTTAGGTGAGGGTAATAATTTGAGAGAAATTCCACCATTTCCTGAAGTATTTCCTTTTGCAGTGGGGTAAATAGTGGGTCTCCGAAAATGAGCCTTATGATGGTTAATTTTTTGCTGTTAATTTCCTCTATAACCCAGCTTAATTTTATGAGCCAATTTTCTTCATCATAGTCGGGCATTTCCTCCTTTTTTATTTCCTTCCATAACTTTACTATCGCGCTGGATTTTGTCTTAACTTTGCCGAAGGTGGGTTGCAGTCTCCAATTTATAAATTCCATATGCATGTCAAGTGTTTCGGTTCTCATGTCTTCTGTAGATTCGTTCTCTGTTTCCTACGAAGGTTCTCTCATCCTTCTTGGTGGTAAATTGATCTTTTCCTCTCCTTTTAGTACCCTATCTTCTGTTATAACTGGGGTACCGAAAATTTCGATTTTCTGTGGTTGAGTTTTTAATTCCGCAGTTCCATCTTCCTCATTAGATATTCCTGCTTCCCACATTGCTTGTTTTGAAATATGAGATGTTATAGGCAAAAGTCCCGATAAACAGTCTGCAACTTTGTTTACTTTTCCTTTTACGTATTCGATGTCGTAATCGTATTCCTCCATTCTCAATCGCCATCGAAGCAATCTTGAGCTAGGATCCTTGACGTTATGGAGCCAGACCAAAGCTCTGTGATCCTTTTGGATTTTGAATTTGTTACCAAGGAGATACTGTCTCAAACACTTTATAGCCCATACTATAACTAAAAGCTCTTTTTCTGAGGTACTGCATCTTTCTTCAGCTTTGTTGAGGGTCCTTGAGAAGAATAAGCATGGGTGTCCATTTTGACTAAGAACTGATCCTGAGCCTTGATTTGAGGCGTCAGATGTTAAGGAGAATTGTTCTTTAAAACTCGGAAACCTTAACACTGGTGCTCATATTAATGCATTTTTCAAGTCATAGAATGCTTTTTCGCAGTTTAATGTCCAGTCGAATACTGTATATTTTTGAGTTTGCTTAGTGAGTGGTCTTGCAATGCTTGAAAAGTTTTTTATAAATTTTCTATAGTATCCTGCGAGTCCTAAAAAGGATTGTACGTCCTTTACTGTTTTTAATTGTTTAAATTTCTGTACTGCACTTAATTTCTCTCGGTTGGGCTATACTCCATCCTTAGTAATTACATATCCTAAATATTCCAATTCTGGTTTAAGGTATACGCATTTGATGGGTTCTAGACGTAGTCCTAGGGTTTTTATTCTTTCCAAAACCGCTTCATTTCCTGGAGTGAATATTCTCGGTGTTTTTCCGGCAGTTTATGTGACCTTAATTTAATGATTCTTCCTGATTTCAGAAAAATTTCGGGTTGTGTTAGGTTTGTGCATGGGAGTGGTTCGGTGTCCAAAGAGAATAGTTCTTGGTATTTTGTAATCAAGCTTTGTATAATATCTTTCTGATGTTCCTCTAAATGATCCAGTTTCGATAGTTTAAAAATTTCCTGTAATCTATTCCATAGTTCGCCCTTCTTTTTGCGTGAATTTACGTCTTGGGAATTAATAGTCAGTATTTGTTCATACTTAATTCTGGTGTTTATTGGTTTAGGTTCTATACAGTAATTGGTAATGGGTACAGAAATCTCGTTGTTCTGAATTCAATAAATTTCGTCTGATATGTTTTTTTGATCTAATACAAGTACACCCTTATTTTGATCAGTCGTTGCTATTCTAAATACTTTTGTTGTCTTTCCAGGGATAAATTCTCCGTCTTCGTGGAGCGGTAATTTTATGTTGTCGAGTATCAAAAATTCTGATGTTATTGCATAACGTCGATATATAGAAAATAATTTTATTCCTATTATCCCTTCTTCCGGAAGTGGGAAATTGTCAGGTACAATATGAAAAATATGTGATTGCCCAAAAAATGTTAAATCAACTGTTTCTGTAGAGATGTGTTCGTCTCTACCCATAATAAATTTTTTAATGTCTTGCTCGTATGGACTGGAGTCGTCCACATACGGCTGATATTCTGCTGATTCCTCGTACTTTATTTGTTCTCGTACTTCTTCCGGTGTCATTTGTATTGCATCTGTGTTTTCCTCTTGCGCCATTCTCACTGGTTGTGGGGGTCTTTTGACGTTCAGGCCGGGTTGAAAACCCTATCTAACGTGAGATTGGTTTGCAAAATGACCTGTCTTGACACATTTATAACAAATCATTTTTACTCTGTCTGCTAGTGGTAGTGAATGATTAGGTGTTCTTATTCCGTTAGTGTTGGCGTTAGATCGTGGCACTGGTTGGGGCCTTGGTAGGTATTTTAGTACAGGTCTCGTGACTAATTGTGTTCGTGCAGGTTGACTTTCTTTTAACCACATTTCAGTCTCTATTGCATGCGTCTGTGCCTCCGTTATTGTATTGGGTTTTAGTAGTCGTATCTGTGTACCTATCTCTTTTTTAAGTTTAAGAAGGTATCGGTTCACCGCTTCTTGTTCTTCGAGCTTGATCTTTATTCGACGCTCCATGGCATTGACATGCTGTGCCTGTACAGCCTAATTAATTTCATTTATAACCTGTCTGAACCTAACAGTGAAATTTTGAACAAACGCAGTTGCTCCTTGTTTGCAACTTTCTAATTTTTATTTTGGTTTCGATCGCTGTTTCTGCTCTTATTCTTACCTCCTGGTCGATGTGTGATGTTGAGGGAACAGGGAATCGTACATTAGGCTCTGCATAGTTGTTCTCATTCCTAAATCGTAAGTTTTCTTGTGCTTGCCTGTTTTCCTGTTCCCCTTCGGATGACGAGTCATTGGTAACATCTTGTCGTTGTGTCACACAGTTGCGCGTGACATTGCCGTGCATATGTCTCGCACGTCGTGGTTCGCACGCGTGCTTCCAGAATGCGCGATTCCAAAAAATATACATATTTATTTTAATATCAATTTTATCAAAGAAAATGATGGAAAAATAAATAATTTGAACATTTTTTTTATTCCACAAAACATTTTGAAGAGCAATAACACTCGTTAGACATACATTGAATGAACATCAATTGAACTATAACATTATATCAATGAAAAACATCTTTTGAATGAAATGAAACTTTCGAAATTAATTTATTCATACTTTAGATAAAAAATGTAATTATGCATGTAATATTTTTCGTACTCAAATCATATTTTAATATGACTGTCTTATTTCATAGAACTTTGAACACGATCATCATCAATTATAACTCAATTATAGAGTCCATTTCTTGACTTAAATTTTTCCATATTCCAAAATTAATTCTCATGAAAAAAGTCAGTCAGAATTGAAATGAGTATTAAAAAGTTTCAATACTTATGAATTCCATTTTTTCCAAATCTATGGAGTATAGCAACCGAGAATGAGCAGAATTCAATGCCTTTGAATACCGTTTTAAGAATTTCAAAACTTTTTTAACAAAAAATTTTTTAATTTAAAACTTTTTAAGTAGTCTGTGGACCTCTACTTTTAGTACAACCTTAGAATTATATTCGTTTTTGTGTATGTCTTACCATTTTATAAATATCTTAAAATTTATGGCATCAAAAATTCTTTAATTCACAAAATCTTATCAGTGGATAAGTAAAACTAATCACTTAAATCGAATTTTGCAAAAGATTGATAATTTTTTGATGTTAGGAAAATTCTCATGAAAAAAATAAAACAGATTCGTAGGTGATTGATATATTCAAGAATTTTTTGTATAGAATCGGAAATTTCGCTCCGCGAAAATACTACTATAGTATATTACGTGCCTAGGCGCACAATGAGGGTTATTGCGTGATGAGCGACAATGCTCGCAGGAAATCGAAGCCAAGGAGTAGTCGAGACGTAGCTGAGGCAAAGCCGAGAGGAAGCTGAGATAAAGCCAAGACAAAGCTGAGGCGCCATCAGTCCTGCGAGCATTGTCGCGAGTCTCGTAATTTCCCGAATTGTGTGCATTGGCACGTATTCTATTTTATGTGACTTCAGTGCGTATACGAGTTTTTATGCGTACACTCGAATCTAATCTAGTATTGTAGTTGTTTGCGGCGCTAGTCATTACACTTGATATGTCACGACTAGTCCCGGACATTTTGATTTTATCTATCTTGTGTAGTAGTAATGGATTTTAGTAGACGCATGCGCAGTTCAAATGTACAAGGCTTTGTCAGTATGGTGCTAGCGCTGTACGAAGAAGAAGAAGAATAAGAAGAAGATTGTGCTCCGTTGCATGGCTATAGGCGCATGCGCAGTTCAATTTTTACATTTCATTCCCCTGTAGCGCAATATACTACATTGCGCTACTGTTAAGTGTAGCGAAAAAACGAGTTTGCGCGCCGGTGGCAAATAATATAAGTTACGTGATAAACGATCATTAAATTTAATTTATCTCAACTTTCTGTGCGTCTCATTTGATGAGCTTGCGTGCCCACATGAATGGTCGCGTACTGCGACGCATATGCGTCGCACTAATATGCATCTCAGGCCTATGGACGAGTGTGCACGAGATTGCTGCATTTTTGTTCGCACACGTGACCCGCATGGCGTTCGAGCGTCGTGCTGCGCACGATTGTTATTTGGGTCGACATCAAAATCACCGCTTTCAAAACGTTGAAACCATTCACGACACGTTTTTTACTAAGAGTACAATCACCGTAAGTATTTTGGAGCATTCTATGAGCTTCCGTCGCAGTTTCCTTGAAATGAAAGCAGAAAATCAAAACTTCTCGCAAATGACGAGAAGCTGGCTCGAAAACTGACATCTCTGATCGAGAATAAATTCATGATGCAAACATAAATTCACCAATGTGCTGCTATTGTTATGTTGATAGATGTCCAAGCTTAGTGTGTGTCACTTTTGATCTGCCCATTACGACCAGCACTTACCGCTGCAGCCATCCATCGAAAAACGGCCAAAGAAAAGTTATACATCTAATATATGGAGAGGAAATTATTATAATTATAATTATATTTATATTGAAATTATAAAAATTCATTCCGCTCTACAGAGCATATTAAATTGACGTCAAATCTTAGGAAGATTTATTATCATCTGTTTACTTAAAATCTTATCACCACAAATGTCATTCAATTGACTTTAACTTTCCATTTTCCCAAAAGAAATTAAATTTAAATCCTTTGCCCATACGTTACGTGCCTAGAGCATTATGGCGTCAATTCTGCACGTTTGAATATACTTATTCCTTTTCATTAATTAAACATGTTAAATAAAGTTCAAAAATCGGGAAAAAAATCTATGATGATTATGTAATCTAAGAAATACAGTACTACAGAATTAATAAAAAGAGTCAAACGTCTATTGACCTAATAAACTTAGCATTAAAAATCGATCATTTCATTTCCCGGCTGTAGAAAATATAAAAAACACAATGTCGAATTTTCATTACTGGTAAAGGTGGCTGCAAGTTCACTGTTGGTAGTACATATGTATTGAAATAAAGTTCTCTGAATAATAATTTTCAAGACTCTTTCATTAATATCGTGTTTTTTCTATTTTCTACAGCCAGGAAATAACATTATCGATTTTTATTGCTAAGTTTATTGGGTAAATTTCAGCAAAGAATCACACTATCAACATTTCTAGTGTTAGTTTTGCTCTATTTGTAAATTTCAAAGAAATTAGCGACAAATTCTAATAGCTTCTTCCTGAATTCAACTAAGCTGCCATACACTGTTTTATCAAAGTTCACAATTTTTATTACGATGTTCAGAACTGCGAATATAACAATTTTTATTTCGCAATTCTATGACTAGATGACCCCGAAAGAGTTTGATGCTTCAACAACCAATTCGTTGCCTAAAAATTTGTTATACGTCAAGATTTTGAGATAACCTCACCTCAAGTGCAAGAATGGCCATTATCAGCCATGTTTAAAACAATATAACACGAGCAGCGATATTTTCATCCTAAAACTGCTTACACCATCGTTTAGTCCTTCTTCTTACCTTTCATTTCCATTTTTGATCATCCCGACATTATTTTCTTTTCCCTAAGATATAGCACATTAACCATTTCAGTTTCACACTGAAAAATTAGTAAAGAAGGTGAATAAAGCCTAAGGTGTTATTCTTTGCTCAACAACATCAGAAATTGGAAAAATTGAAAAAAACACTTTTTGTTGTTCACAAAAACGAGCGTCACTATTAAACCAATGACGATAATGACATGAAATTGGACACAGATGTCTGTCATAATGCTACCAACATGAGAAAAAAATATTTTTCCTAAGAAATTGTTTATGACAGATTTTACAGACACAAATGATAAAAGGCGAATACAAACAAGAAATAAAGAAAATAATTTCTAGTACAAGCGAGGATTTCAGAGTATTTTCCTATGTAATTTGATGGACTGACGAAAACCTACTAAAAACTTGGCTTATATTAGAAATAAAATTTGACCTTGAATTGGCGATTTTCAAGGTCAAAGGAGTCTGCGGGAATTGTTTTATCATTTTGTTCATATTCAGCGCGTGAAATCACATAGAAATACCCGCTTAAACCTTCATGACAAATGAGACAAATTTTTTACATTGCACTTTACGTTGCGTGCGGAGCTGGTCGATATATCGACCAGCAGTCAGGTCGGGGACTCTACCTGAGATATCCAGTGATTTTATGTATAAGCTAAAAGGTTAAATTATTCTATGTTATCGCACAAAAATTTATTGTTGTAATGAAACTTTTGTTGTCTATACTTTAAGAAAAATGTGTTTATTGGGACTAAGAAAATTTGTTCAAAATATAGACAGTAAAAATGTTATTGAGACACAGTACAATGATTCGCTTCAAGTACGTGTAACCCGTCAAACTTTTTTTCAAACAAAGATTTTTTAAGTGTCGTCCATATTTTTTAAAAATTTGAAAAAGTTATGAAACACGCGTCTTTAGTAGACATATTATTGACGATAAACTCAACTTTGTTTTCGAATTTAATCATCGAAAAAATTGCATGAAAAAATTTTTTCAATTTTTTTCTTTGCGAATTTTACACGCAAAAATATTTTTTCATCAATATTTAGTCTGCCCATTGATATAAACAAATAATTTTTATTAAATAATGGAGAATATTTCATGCTGTTCCGATGAACCTATTTGGGCGAATTAATTTTTCCTCTGACCCAGTTTGGGCGAATCGAATGTCCCAGTTTGGGCGAGATACGCCATGTTTGATTTTTTACAGTCTATGAATTTATTTGTAGTCACGTCTTTTCTTATTACATATGAAATTCTATCGTTGTCTCCTTCTCGAAATATAAAATTTCAATGGCGGCGCACGTTGCTCCTCCAAGCAGGTACAAGGAAGTACGCTGTCCCCAATAGGGCGGAAAAAATGTCTGTCACATAGTTATTGTAATTTTTTCGCGTACACTCTTTTCAATTATTCAACACAAATGTATAAAAAAACCGCGCGTCATAACAGAAGAAAAGTTTGAGAATTGAGATAGGGCGCTTGTTATCTAGAAGAAAATACATAATTTTTATGTGACCTTTTTTTATAAATACTTGCCCAAACTCCACCAACCGCTTTTTCCGCCCGTATTAAAGAGGCAGGAAATATACGAATTATGCATTAACTTGTAGTTATATTGACGAGTCCGTTCGAAAAACTTATAATTATTACTTACTTTTCAATTAAACACTCGCACCACAAAATGTTTCAAGCACTGTTGTTTCACCGAACCGTATCGCCAATAAAGGGTACTACAGTAAACTTCCACTTATCTGGACCTTCACTCACTTAGACTTTCACTTATCTAGACTAAATTCTTTCCGTTATCTAGACTAAAAGAGTCCCCTACACCTCCCACCACCCACCCTAAATTATTTGCGTGAATCCATACATATTGAATATTGTTCACAAATGTGAATATTTCAGACGGTAAAACTTATTTTCCGGAGCAAAATATTACTGACAAAACAACCTTGGCAACATCAACAGTTTCGAAAATTTTATATCCATGTGTATATATGTGTGCATGTATATTTCATTGCGCGTACAGCACGGTGCAACACCTCGATTTGTAGGGAGCCCCTCCCGACTCTAGATAACTAAATGTTTAACATTTTAGCGGGTCTAGATATGTGAAAGTTCACTGTATCTACAAGTTTTACGCATTTTGTGTGAGTCGATTCAGGAAAAACGACCTGAACTTTGGAAGGACAACTCGTCAATTTTGCACCATGACAACGAATCGGCACACACCACATCACTCCTTCCAACAGTTCTTGGCGAAACAAAAAACCGCTGTGATGTCGCAATCACCATATTCTTCAGATCTAGCCACCTGTGATTTTTTCCTATTTCCTAAACACAAACAGGCACTCAAAAGATAACGTTTTTCAACTATAAATGCGATAAAGGTGTAATCGCAGGACGAGCTCAAGGCGATACCGAGAGAGGCGATCTACTATGTTTCTCAAACTGGAAGCTAGTTTAAATTCTTCATTCTTTCAAAGTTGTGAAATTTCGAATTGGAATCTTTGGCAGTTTGTTTTATGAAAAATTTTAAATCCAATAATTGTCTAATTAAGGCCATAGGCCAAGCAGGTCACGAGACTACAATTATGAGTTAATCGGACAATGTAAAATAACTTTTCTATTCCATGGAATATCTCTCTGAAAGTTTCATAAATGCAATAGAACATATTTAGCAAGGAATGTCTGTTAACTTCACTGCTATAAAAATTTTGTAAAATATGTTTTTAAGAAAATAAGGCTGAATTGTAGCGACAATTGCAGCTTCCTAGCTAGCAAAGTTGCCCCCAGGTTGCAATTTGTTTGACAGAATATTTCTGTTATTTCGGCATCAAGTGGCTTCCGCCTTAGCTACTTAGTTTGCATTGAATTTGTTGTGTCAACTATCAAAGGCAACCTGAAGGAAATTTTTTCCTTCTATTTGCTGTTGGTTTACGTTTCACAGCAATGTAAAGGAAGCAATGAATCAGTAGTGTTTATAATTAACGTTGAGTCAAAGCAGGGGAAATCGTTTTTGAGAAACTTTTTGCACGAGCGAACTTGGCTAGCCGGAACTGTAATTATACTTTTACAAGAAATGTAGTGTAGTAATGTGAAAGTAGTAGTAGAAATAATAATAAATAAATAGTAGACAAATAAAAATAAATTGTAGAAATGTAGTAATGTAAAATGTATTCAAATTTTGGGAAATGAACGGGAAAGTGCTGAGACAGATCGGTTATGTGTTAAATATTTTTGAATGTCGAAAAAGTTATTTCATAAAATAAGAAATATTAGCAAATTGACGGGTAGATTTTGTAAGCAGGAACAGCACCACCTGTCCCGTAGTGTCTTATTAAGGGTAGTAAGTTTAACAAGTGTGCTTTACATGGTCGTTAAGAGCGACAGCTAACAGTAAATAAAAATAGTATTATAAATTTTTCTGGCGGACCCTGTCAAAGAAACCTGACGCAAAGTGCTGGCTCCCACTGAGAGATGGTCATAGAAGCGCCCATTCGTCAACGCTCTATGCGTCTGAAATAGGTCACCCGGTGTCATGGAATTTCATCCAGAGACTCCTGAGTAAAGGTCAGTCAGGGGAACATAACGCTGAGCCTTCACCCTAGTCGGAAGCCGGCCATGGATGCACCCACTAATCGGTGTTCAATGCGGCGTTTCCAGGTGATTGGTCAGTAACCGGGCCTGGGCAGAGCTTGATCAGGAACTCGCTGTGAAAGACCAATCATAGGGGCACTTATCCATTGGTACTCGACACGGGCACGGTACGCCTGTCACGTCGAAAAATGCGTGGCTTGGAGCAACACCCATTTAAGTGCCCCTGACAGTAGATGTCCGTATAGGGGCACCCATCTGAAAATATTATTCGAATTCTGCTCCGTCGTATGAAATTGTTCAGAAGTGATTTATCAAATTTCGTTGTGGTTGTATGAGCACAGAAATCATACATAATCCAAGTCGTCTAAATGAGATCACTACACCAGAAATGATCAATAAAATCCATGATATTGTTTTGAATGACCCGAAAGTGAAAGTGCGGGAGATAGTTGAGATCGTATATATTTCAACTGGGCATGTAGTCAATATTTTGCATACACATTTGTGCATGAAAAACCTCTGTATAAAAACATAAAAAACATTCGTGACCACTTTGGAGCAAAATTTGGCCTATTTTAACCGAGATCCGAAAGAGTTTTTTAGTCGGCTTGTGACGATGGATGAAACGTGGATTCACTACTATATTCCGGAATCACGTGAATCTCACACATCGAACATTGCACAAACAAAAAATCATGAATTGGTTTTCGAATCGTTTCCGCATCCCCTGTATTCTCCAGAACTGACATTCAGCAATTATTATCTGTTCCCAAACCTCAAGAGATGGCTGTGTGGTAGGCGTTTGAGCCGAATGAAGAAGTTGAATGGGAAACAGAAGGGTATTTTGGAGAGTTTGACAAGTCGTATAGTATTATTTGGAAGGCATAGAAAAGTTAAATTATCATTGCACTCATTGTATCGAGCTAAAAGGAGAGTTCATTGAAAAATAAAACCGATTTTTTCCAAAAAAATTAATTCTTGTTCATTTTATCGTGTCAATATCAAACACCCTAGTATACCGCCCGCGCGCAGTGAATGCAGCTGCGCCCGCAGCTTGGTGGTTAGAGGGGGCACTCACGTGAGCGCAGTAGTGGAAGTACCTCTCACAAGAGCCACCGTAGGGGAGCTGTCACGCATTGGCACTGTATGGTTAGTTACAATCACGAAGGAATAATAAGAAGACCAAACTGCCATGGGAAACTTTTCCGAAAATACCATAATTTCAATTTCAAGATTTACACTCTTATTATATTTGATATATACTTACCACATTTATAATGCACTCCTTTAACTTTATAGGAGTCCTGAGATAATAATTTTTTTTTTTTTTGTTACACTAAATTGAAATTGAACAAATATCTGCCAGTTGCAAATGATCAAAAAATTAATCAACATAACCACTCTGGCTTCGATCAATTTGAAAATTTGACAAATTCGTCTCACTCGCCGTTGCTCCTGCCAAGTCGCTTACATGGAGATAGGTCTCCTTATTATTCCTCCGTGGTTAAAATTCAAATATTAATAAGAAACGAAAAAAATATTGGAAACTAAAATGTAAATTGAATTTGAAGGTGAGTTCAGGATCACTTGACCCCTTTCATTTCATAACGTGATTCATTTCTGCTAGTTCCAAAACAGTTCTTGGAATAAATCAAAGAATTTTACTGAAAAACCTTCGCGTAAAGGTTAAAAAATTTTAAAATTTTCATTAAGTTTCCGGAAACTTTAGTTTGTCATAACACTTCACGTTATGTACTTTGGTTTGAAAACGTTATTTTTAGTTTTCTTGAGCAATACTTATGATAAGAAGCAGAAATTCGAGGGTAGCTTTTAATTCTGATACACTGAGAGACTTTTCGTTAGAATAAATCGTAAAAGTGAATCATATTTTAGTATAATATCGTTTCAAAGTGAGGCAAGCAGGGTTTACGTATCAGAAATTAATAAAGTGGTATTCAAGGGGCAAAGTTGATATTTTCGTTTGTATAAATGGAATATATGTTTTACTATCTGCTATAAAACCGACGAGAATTTGAAATTCACTATATTAAAGTTGCGAAACGAATTTAAAGTGGTGTTAATACATTTTATTCGAAAGACTGAAACAATCTTTTTAAATTTTCAAACAAAGAATATGGGAATCTGAAAACCACTATATAGAAAATCACTCACTCCACCAAAAGGTTTGACCTTTAGAAGTGACGGCTTCAGAAAAGGAATTCTTGTGTCTTTTTCTGATGCGACATTCTGAAACACATACACAAATATTATTATCATAGAATGGTATGTTGTTGAAAAATTGGCTTTAGGGTCCATAAAATGATTTATTCAAATTAAGTCAAGCCCTCATCAGTGATATTTATTAAAATCTAGAAAATACAAAAAAGGTTGCTGTCGCTAATTTCACATATTTTCATCGGAGTTATTGGAGTACCTAAAATATGGCACAAAAGGAGTACTTAATATATTAAATAACCGAAGGAAAGTTTGGATATATTCTTAAGTGCAAAGCTGAATATGGATAGCCTGGTATAGACAATTAAGGCTATCTTTTGACTAATTTTTTCCGAAACTATTTTAATACTATTTATAAGTTATGTATAAAAATATTCACATTTTGCATTTCTTGTACATACCGGTGTCTACAAATAAATTTTCAAAACCGAATTGGTTGAGGCTATTGGGGATTTGATTGAACTATTTTTCCTAAACTATTTTAAAATTGTGTTGAAATATGTATATATATATATATTTTTAAACTATTTATCTGAAAACTATTTTGAAAGTATTCTTGAAAAATTTATAACAATATAATTCACTAAACTGAATTGGTTGAAGCTATTAGGGATTTTGTTTGGACTATTTTTCCTAAACTATTTTAAAACTATGTTGAAATATGTATGTATATATTTATGAACTATTTGTCTGAAAACTATTTTAAAGCATTCTTAAACAATTTATAACAATATTCACGTTTGTTTGAACTATTTTTCCTAGACTATTTTTAAACTATGTTGAAATGTATATAAATATTTTAGAACTATTTGTCAGAAAACTATTTCGAAACCATTCTCAAACAGTTTATAACAATATTCACATTTGTTTGAACTATTTTTCCTAAACTATTACAAACTATGTTGAAATATGTATATATATATTTTTGTTCAAATAGTAGATAAATTTTCAAATTATAAAAAACGAATGATTTTAGAAATGACTCACATAGCTAGCAACCCCAATTCAAGAAACCAAAGATCTGACACAGAAAATGTATCCGTTTTTTACCACCAATTATTAAACAGCAGACCTTAAAAAAATGTTTTAAATAAAAAAAAACAAATAAACCCTTTCTTAGCCTAAACCTTTCATACAAAATACTCTTTTTAAGTACAGTATTTCCGTCTACTAGTGTTCGTGTTCTCCTCGAATATATACATATGGCCACAAGAAAAATCCCCATATTTGTCGTACCGCTATGACTCCGGCTACGATTTTACGATCATCCCTTGGACGTCGTGATTTCTGTTAGTCTTTGTTTATCCTCTCACTTTTCCCTTTCAAATTCAAAAGGAAACTTGCACACAAAAAATTTCTCTCCATTTCATCTGGCCAGTCTACAAACCCCTTCGAAACCTTTAAAATCAGTCACAATTTAAACTTCTCAGAGTGAATTTTGTGTTAGTATGTGTTGTTCAGAGAAGCCCTTCAACAAAAAGAGGAAAAAAATTCAACTTTGGATTTTGTGGAAATTATTGAATTTTTCTCTATCCATCCTTGAAAGGTTAGTCACTAAAACTTTTGTTTCTGTTTCATGAGATTGGACAGTTTGGATATCTCAAATAGACATATATATTAATTGTATAAATTATAGCTCGTTCCATTAAACTTGTAATTAAAGAATTTATTTATAGAAACCGGTATAGATTAGACATTCATAATGTGAATACTTTTATAAATCGTTTGATAATAGTTTCAGAATAGTTTTTCAGGCAAATAGCTATAAAAAAAAAACAAAATAACCTTAATGTTCGAAATGAACCTATTCCTATTCAGCTTCACACTAAAGAATTTATTGCAGATACGAGTATGGATAGGAAATAACAATATATATATATATAGATATTCCAACATAGTTTCAAAATAGTTTAGGTAAAATAATTCAAACAAAGCCCTAATAGCCTCAACCAATTCAAGTTTTGTACCAAAGAACTCACTGTGGTACAGTTAAGTTTGGATACAAAAATAGACTTATAAACTAATTTTTATAAATTTTTAAATAATCGTCTAGAAATTGTTTATAAATTGTTTTTCAGTGCAAAATTTTTTTTTTTTTAAATAACATTAATGCTTTATATCAAGCCCCTTCCATTTAACTTGTAATTGAAGAATTTAAATTTTTTTATAGATACCGGTATTGATAGGAGTTTCAAAATGTAATGTTGTTATAAATGATTTAAGAATGTTTTCGAAATAGTTTTCATACAAATAACTCAAAAATAAATATATACATATTTCAACATAGTTTTATAATAGTTTGGGGAAAATAGTTCCAACAAATGTGAATAATGTTATGAATTGTTTAAGAATGCTTTTGAAATAGTTTTCTGACAAATAGTTCAAAAATATTTATATTCATATTTCAATATAGTTTTTTTAAAATAGCTTAAGTGAAACAGTTCATACAAATCCCTATTAGCCTCAACCAATTCTGTTTGTGAATTATATTGTTATAAATTATTCAAGAATGCTTTCAAAATAGTTTTCTGACAAATAGTTCAAAATATATATATGGGTCATTTCATGGGAGATTTACAGTCAAAAAATTTTTTTCGATGAAACATTTTTTTTTACCTTTTTGCTTCGAAAATAATCGACTCGTATTTTATTTTTCAATGTGATACTTGGAAATTTTGAGATATAATTTTTTTAAGTTTTACGATAAAATTACTCTAAATGATACACTTAAGACGCAATTTTTTTTTTTGCTTTTTTCCACTATGATTCTTTTTATTAAACGGATAGCAGCAGACATGTTTAAATCGAGAGCTTGGCGTTTCTGTATTGATTTGAAATAGGTGAACACTTGAGGAACATTCACAGAAAACTAAAACAGCGGTCACTGCATCCACTGCCACACGTGCTTCGAGTCCGAGCATGCCTAAACAAACTTAAGCGTAGTTGCAGCGTGCAAGCTCCTTCGTTGCAACGCGCGGGACACATTTTATAAATTAATTACACCTACAGTTTTCATTTTTCCATTCCAAAATTTTGCCTGCATATTGAAAAAACTTCAACAAAGATTTAGAAACAAAAAAATCGGAAAAAAATTAGTTCCAAATTAAAAAAAATTCAATTGTTTATAAAAATGTACTATATTGTTATTATAAAAAAACGTAGGGGTGCAGAGCTGGCGCGGCGTTGGTCGTACGCGTGCCGTGCTGGGGGCCTGTCTAGGGCCTAGCCCGGGCGACCTGTAAATCGGGGAGCAAATCAATTCCAGTTCCCAGACTGGAGACCCTAGCACTTCGTCCAGGGAGCGTCCCCTCTGCCGGTGGGTAACTTCGGGTCTTCCTGGCGTACTGGCCTTCTAGCTGGTCGAAGAGCGCGGAGAGTTCCGTGCTCGTCAGTGACACGGTACCGGGCGCCGATTCCGGGGCGGTCGTCGTGGTCGGCGGTAATGCGTTCCAGGGGCCGGTGTGTTGGTGGGTACCGCAGTCCCTGATGAGGGCCGAGTAACGCCGGGTTTGGGCGTCGGGCGGTATGCCCGGGGTGAGTCGTCAGCTCGGACGGTCGTGGCTAGCGCATTGTAGCCGTGGTAGCTAGGGTCGTACCCTCTCTGTTTTGCTGCGTCGGAGGTCGGGCTTTGGTCGTCACCCTTCTCTCCCCTGGTGCCTCCTACCCGAGCGTTCCAAGCTTCTAGGTGCTTGGCGCTCCGCCGTGCCCGGGCCGGGCCGTGACTCCGCTTATGGCACTGCTTCGTCGGCAATGGCTGGGGAAAAGCAAGAGAAAAGGTGCGTGAAGGCCGGAGTTAACGTGTGAGTTGCCAGCGGCGTGTGAGTGAGAGAGTGTGAGTCGGCTGGTTGCCAGCGACTGTGTCGAGAGGGTCTGAGTCGGCTGGTTGCTAGCGACTATGTTGAGAGTGTGTGGGTCGGCTTGTTGCCAGCGACTGTGTCGAGAGGGTGTGTAGGTGTCTAAGCGGAGAGAGTGTCTCTGCTTTTCCTTGCCCTTTCCAACTTTCACTTTTCTAGCTTGTAGTGCAGGGAGGCCGTTCCTTGGCAAGGGTGGTGAGACGGTAGAGGCGAGGGCAGTCGCATCTGGTCGGTAGGTTGCGGTGGTGCGACGAGGACGAGGCTTTTCCGATGCTGGTGCGTGCATTGGGAGGGGACGCACCGTTGTACCCTTCTAACGCTACTGCTTTTCGTAGGCCTCAAGACGTTTTCTAAGTGAATCTCGGACAAGTATCTTCTAGTGCTGAAAGAATTGAATATTTTTCCACTATTATTATATACGGCTGAGGGCGCGTATAAAAATCCCGCCCCCCCTCTTCTTAAGATGCTTGTCCGATTTGTTAACTAAATTTATTACTTATCGTGTATTTATATTAACGGCTAGTATCTGTATATGTATAATATATCATTTTTCCCGAACTTAATTTTTGCTACGAAAGAAAAGAGAGAGAAAAAAAGGCACTAATGCAATTGGTGCTAGTAGTGTGATAAACAAAAAAAGGAAAGAAAAAAAACTTAATTCTAGTCCTAAGGTTATCGACTTATAGCTATATTTCAGCCGCTAAAGAAACAGAGGTTAATTTAACTAATGATTCGACAAATCGTACTTAATTTTTAACTTAATTAATTAAGGCGGCTATAGATACATTAATTAGACGCGTCTCCTCCGAGGCGTGTACAGCCGTGAGTCCCGATAGTAGGGGGTCTGGTCTGTCCATAGTGTATAACGCTTCCTTGCGTTATCTCTGTTATGATAGGTGTGATTCCCTACTGGGTATCCATTGTTTGCCGTCGTTCCTTCTATTTTCGCTTGCGGCTGTTCGCCGTCGCAGGAATTGTTAGGGGTTGAGCACCGCTGTGCTTCGTCACGGTAGACTCGGTTGAGCACGACTGTTCGTCGTTGCCATGGTGATTGGTGGGCAGTTGTCGGTCGCTGCCGCCAGTCGGAGGCTTGGCGCTGCTGCCAGTCGTAGGTTTGGCACCAACGCGGTCGGACGTGTTGGACTGTGGCTGCGCGCAGCTGTTCCCCTGCTGGCTTTGTCGTCTGCTATCGGCGTATTCGGATTCTCTGGTAGCGTTATAGTTGCTGAGCCGGCCGCCAGTCGTAAGTGTGGTGCCGTCGTGTAGGATGTGTGCGGTAGTGGGTGTGCGCCACTGTCTACTCACTGGCTTGGTCCCGAGTCATCGTCGTGTCCAGCTGGGTTCGTATCGCAGTTTGTACTTGCTGGAGCTGACTGAAGCTTTGAAGCGTGGATTTTTAGTCTCTTTCCGTCACAGAGGACCCAGTAAACATCGCCTGATATTTTTGAGAGGACCGTGTGAACTCCAGACTTGCGGTAAGTGAAACCTTGGTTAAGTTTCTTTTCGGCGTTGGATAGTGGGTGGGTAAGCGTATATACGCGATCCCGAGGCTAAAATTGCTGGGCTGGGTTTGTACCAGCGTAGCGTTGCTGGTATGCTTCTTGCTGATGACGTGCTCGTTCCTGTCTAGTGTTTAGGTTTGTCATCTCCGTCAGCCCGTCGTTGTCGAATCTCTATTCGCCAGGGCGCTGGATGGTTTTTCCCAGTAGCAGGTGGCTTGGCGTTTGCCCAGTAGCAGCATTTTTCTGTCGGCGCAGGTTGAAAACGAGGTCAGGAAGGTATGTGTCCCAGCGACGGTGATCGCCTTGATCAATTCTAAGCCTGATTCCTTTATTTTATTCTTGGTTTCTTCTTTCTGTAGGGTTGGCTCTAGGGTGGTAGAGAGGGGTCGTCCAGAGGTCACAGTCCCACTTTTGGCAAGCGTCGATCCATTTCTGGTTGGTGAATTGCTTTCCGTTATCACTCAGAAATGGTGCGGATATCCCTATCTGGGAAAAATTTCTTTCTCCAGCAGGTTTGTGAGAACGGATGTTTTTGAGGAGGCGATGGGGAAAGCTTCCACCCATCTGGAAAACAGGTCGGTGACGACGAGGATAAATTTCTTGCCGGTATCGCTTCTCGGGTATGGCCCCATTAAATCGAAGGCTATCGTTTCCCAGGGTGTTTTCATTTTTCTAGGTCGAAGGCAGTCCCTGTGAGTTGTCCGTACAGCTTTCGTACAGATGCAGAGGTGTCAGCTTCCCACATATTTTCGTACGTCACGGTGCATTCCTGGCCAGTAGTACCGGGCCTGGATATCTCGGAGTGTCTCATCCATTCCAGGGTGGCCGGCTAAGATGGAGTCGTGGTGTTCGGCCAGGACTGGCTCGACCATGGCCAGCGGTACTCGTAACGACCTGGTTGCATTCTCGGGGTGGCGTTTCCAGAATCCACGGTGATCTAGGCGATGTTCCTGTACGTATTTATCTTGTATGTTTGTTCGCCGTTGTTGGTTGTTTAACTCCACACATCGTTCGACTACTCGAGT
This sequence comes from Diplolepis rosae, assembly GCA_030998225.1. Taxonomy (NCBI): domain Eukaryota; kingdom Metazoa; phylum Arthropoda; class Insecta; order Hymenoptera; family Diplolepididae; genus Diplolepis; species Diplolepis rosae. The sequence goes on along the minus strand of JAPYXD010000687.1, from coordinate 1,978,238 downwards.
TACTACTGGGTCTCGTTGCTGTGCTTCGCAGATAGTTTCGAACAACGTGGGTACGGTGTTTGTGTTAATCTATGGCCGTGGTTCCTCCTGGTTCGCCAGGGGGATATCGCGTGTTGGTGGGAGCATCCTTTCCAGGTCGGGTTCGCCTGGAGTGGGTCCGTTTGTGTCAGGGTGGCGAGAAAGTGCATCGGCCAGTTCATTATTTTTCCCAGGGCAGCGTTCGACTGAGAAGGATAATTCGTCGAGGAGGCAGGCCCATCTCGCCAGTTTCGAACGGCTGTCCTTTACTTGTCGAAGCCAGGTTAGCGCCGTGCTGTCGGTTCTGATGGTAACGTGACTATCCTCGAGGTACGGTCGGTAACGCTTGTTTGCCCAGATCACGGCTAGGCATTCTTGCTCGTTACAATGATAGTTGGACTCGGTAGGAGTGAACTTGGCGCTTGCGTATGAGATTACCTGTTTTCGTCTTTCAGCATACTCTTGCATTAAGATTGCACCCATTCCTCGACCGCTAGCATCTGTTTGTATAATGAAGGGCAGTGTTGGGTCATGTCGGTCTCACATTAGTGGTTGATTCATTAGTCTTTTTATTTTTTCGAAGGCTGCTTGAGAATTGAGGGTCCATTGGTACTTTTTGTTTGTATTTAGGAGGTCTGTCAGGTCAGCAGCAGTTTCTGCGAACCGTGGCACATATTCGCGTAACCAGCCGCAAATGCCCAGGAACTTACGCAGTTCTTTCCGGGTTTCTGGTGGGCTTGCCTCTAAGATAGCTCGTACGTGTTCTGGTTGTGGTTGATTTCCGTCGGTGGTAACTACGTGGCCAAGGTAGTCCAACTTTTTCTGACCAAAGTAACATTTCTTTGGGTTGCAGGTGAAACCGTAGAATTCTAGTTTCTCCAGTACTAAGCCTAGTTGAACTAAGTGTTCCTCGACAGTATTAGAATATATTATAATATCGTCGAGGTAGGCAATAGCTAATTTTCGCCAATAGGTACCCAGTACCTCGCGCATTAAGTTCTGGAACGTACACGGTGCGTTCTTTAGTCCGAAAGGCATTACTTTGAACTAGTACTGCCCCCCGTCGGGAGTTGAAAAGGCAGTGTATTTCCGTGACTTTGGATGTAGAGGAATCTGCCAGTACCCACTCTTAAAGTCGATTGTTGAGTATACTTTGGCCTGCCCTATCTCCTTCAGAGTCTCGTGAATTACGGGTAGAGGTTGGTCTGCATCGATCGTTAGGTCGTTCAGCTTGCGGTAGTCCACGCAGAACCGTTTGGAGCCGTCTTTTTTTGTTTGTATAAGAGGTGGTGAGCTGTATCGTGATGAGGTTTGTTCGATGAAGTCGTCTGCGAACATTTCCGGTACTTCTTTATCGATGACCGCTCTGTGAGCGTTAGAGTAACCTCTTACTGGTATTCTAAAGGGTTGGTGAATGAGGTGGGGTTTGCTGCGCGCAATATTTTTCTAATGCTTGGTTTGATAGTTTCCAAGATTAGTGATACGAAGTCTTCCTCTGTATCGTTTGGTCGCAGGCGTTTTGCGAGCAAATATTTTCTTTGTAGAAACAATCCGACTAGTTCTTTTTCCTGCTGATTGCAGAATACAATTGTGTCCGAAGGCGCAGAATTGTGGCTGTTCCTGCGAATTTGTTTGTCAGTAATTCGCAGAATTCTTCCCAGGACAAGTTGAACGATTTGTAGGGGCTCCTCCATTTTGCTGTTGCGTCCTGGAGTGTTCTTCCGGCCGTTCTTGTCCAGTGATTTTTCGCTAGATCCATTTGGATGAGGTGATATTCACATTCCTTTAAGAAGGTTTCAGGGTCTTCGTGGTCAAACCCGCAAAATTCGGGCATAGGTGGCGCTGGTGCTCTGAGCGCTTGAATCATTGCTTTTAAGTCGTTTAGGGTCATTGTGATTGGTCCCTACCAATCAGGCTCCCATGGCCTGGGAGGGTCCTTGCAAGCTCTCGATGCTTGAAGGGATCGTTGATTCTTGTAGGCTTTCATCTGTGGCTGTGGTGTTGGCGTGCCAATTTTGTCTGTTGGTTTGCCATTCTGTTGTCTTTTTTTGCTGCGTTGGTTTCTTGGGTGATATTGGGCGCCACCGGATTTTTATTTCGGTCACTTCCGGAAGTGACAGCGGTGAAGCGGGTAGAGATGGTACGCTCGACAGTTTTTTTATTAACTGGTGAGTGTAAGACCATTTCTCGCGTATACCGGCAATGAGATCTAGGTTGTGGTTTTTATTTTTTTATTTCTCGAGCCCCACGTTGGGCGCCAATTGATAAGGTCCTCGGGGATGGTGCAGGAAGTGGGAGAGGCACTTATGCTGGAAGTGGGGTGAAATCAGGTTGAGACACACTGATGACGCACGTATTCGGGCCGCATGGCTTCGTTGGTGGGCAGCACGGTCGCGTGGGCCGCCTCCTGATGGACGGGTCGTCCTGGGGAGGTGGGATCAACGCCACCTTCAGTACTGGCGCTGTCCTGGCTGGCTTACGAGTCGTTGTTTTGAGGCTGCGGGGAGTGCAATTCTCCTTCTCCGTAGGGGCGAAGAGCTGGCGCGGCGTTGGTCGTACGCGGGCCGTCCTGGGAGCCTGTCTAGGGCCTATCCTGGGCGACCCGTAAATCGGGGAGCAAGTCAATTTCAGTTCCCAGACTGGAGACCCTAGCACTTTGTCCCGGGAGCATCCTCTCTGCCGGTGGGTAACGTCGGGTGTTCCTGGCGGCGGGACGGCGTACTGGCCTTCTAGCTGGTCGAAGAGCGCGGAGAGTTCCGTGCTCGTCAGTGACACGGTACCGGGCGCCGATTCCGGGGCGGTCGTCGTGGTCGGCGGTAATGCGTCTCCAGGGGTCGGTGGGTCGGGCGGTATGCCCGGGGTGAGTCGAAGGTGTGTGAGTCGGCTGGTAGCCAGCGACTGTGTCGGCTGGTTGCCAGCGACTGTGTCGAGAGAGTGTGAGTCGACTGGTTGCCAGCGACTGTGTTTAGAGGGTGTGAGTCGGCTGGTTGCCAGCGACTGTGTCGAGAGTGTGTGAGTTGGCTGGTTACCAGCGACTGTGTCGAAGGTGTGTGGGTCGGCTGGTTGCTAGCGACTGTGTCGAGTGTGTGGGTCGGCTGGTGGCCATCGACTATGTTGAGAGTGTGTGAGTCGGCTGGTTGCCAGCGACTGTGTCGAGAGGATGTGTAGCTGTCTAAGCGTAGAGAGAGGCTTTTCCGATGCTGGTACGTGCATTGGGAGGGGACGCACTGTTGTACCTTTCTAATGGTACTGCTTTTCGTAGGCCTCAAGACGTTTTCTAAGTGAATCTCGGACAAGTATCTTCTAGTGGTGGGAGAATTGAATATTTTTCCACTATTATTATATGCGGCTGAGGGCGTGTATAACATAGTTTAGGAAAAATAGTTCGAACAAATGTGAATATTATTCAGTTTTGTGAATTATATTGTTATTAATTGTTCAAGAATGCTTTGAAGTTAGTCTTCAGACAAATAGTTCAAAATATATACATACATATTTCAACACAGTTTTATAATAGCCTAGGATAAATAGTTCAAACACATGTGAATATTGTTTAATAACATTTTTTAAGAATGCTTTGGAAATAGTTTTCAGACATCTGTTCAAAAATATTTATATTCAAATTTCAACATATCTTTTTTAAAATAGCTAAAGTTGAAACAGTTCATACAAATCCCTAATAGCCTCAACCAATTTTGGTGTGAATTATATTGGTATAAATTGTTCAAGAATGCTTTCAAAATAGTTTTTAGACAAATAGTTCAAAATATATATATACATATTTCAACATAGTTTTATAATAGTTTAGGAAAAAAAATTCAAACAAATGTGAATATTGTTATAAATTGTTTGAGAATGGTTTCGAAATAGTTTTCTGACAAATCGTTCTAAAATATTTATATACATTTCAACATAGTTTTAAAATAGTCTAGGAAAAATAGTCCAAACAAACGTGAATATTGTTATAAATTGTTTAAGAATGCTTTAAAATAGTTTTCAGACAAATAGTTCATAAATATATACATACATATTTCAACATAGTTTTAAAATAGCTTAGGAAAAGTAGTCCAAAAAAATCCCTAATAGCTTCAACCAATTCAGTTTTGTGAATTATATTGTTATAAATTGTTCAAGAATGTTTTCAAAATAGTTTTCAGATAAATAGTTCAATAATATATATATACATATTTCAACACAGTTTTAAAATAGTTTAGGAAAAATAGTTCAATCAAATCCCCAATGGCATCAACCAATTCGGTTTTACAAATTTATTTGTAGACACAGGTATGTAAAAGAAATGCAAAATGTGAATATTTTTATTCATAGCTTATAAATAGTATTAAAATAGTTTCGGAAAAAATTAGTCAAAAGATAGCCTTAATTGTCTATACCAGGCTATCCATATTTAGCATTGCACTAAAGAATATATCCAAACTTTCCTTCTTTTATTTAATGTATTAAGTACTCCTTTTGTGCCATATTTTAAGTACTCTAATAACTCCGATGAAAATATGTGGAATTAGCGACAGCAATCTTTTTTGTATTTTCTAGATTCTAATAAATATCACTGATGAGGCCTCCGATCAGAGCCGAAATGTTTGATTAAATTTGACTTAATCATTTTATGGACCCTAAAGCCAATTTTCCAACAACATACCATTTTATTGATATTAAGGGCCATTACAAGGTACTATACTTTTAATTATTATCATACCTTTATTTATGCTCACATATTAAAGTACACAATGCTACACTATTTATAATCGCATACGCTTGAAATTAAATTTCAGAATTCGCTTTTGGGTTCGAATCCTCTAACTCTACCTATATCTACATTAACTAAACGCATCCCTAACGCCTAAAGCCTCTCGGCTATTCTCGCTTGCCATATTCCGAAAGAAATATCGCTTATAAGCCACTACTGAGTTGGGTAGACTTGGATTGAGTCTACGAAGCCAATCGGAAAACATCGGAAGCACTCGTACTGCATTCTGAAACGAATTATACGAAAAACCGAGAATAAACATTTTGATTTTTGCTGCGCGTCGCCAGGTTTCTAGCAAGTTCATATTCATAATATGAATTTCTCAAACATGCTTTCCAAAATCTGATATTCATTATTCATCTTATTCAAATTATTTTTAGACAACTTAGTAATCATAATATCATTTTTTCGTACTTTCAATTTCTCGAATGGAGATTCATAATATTTAGTATTTAAAATACTACTTTATCTTCTTCATGTATTACAGACCGTTATGACTATATCAAACTTCGATGTTATAATATAAATAAGTATTATAAAGCCTCGGCTTTCCCCATTTTGGAACGATATTATACTAAATTTTGATTCATCTTTATCATTTACTCTAACGAAAAGTCTCTCAGTGTAGTTAATTCCATTTTTTTTATATTCAAAATTGCTTTTACAAACAAAAAAATGAAGAATTTTTGTTTACATGTTATTATAATAACAAAATTTATTAATTTTTTCTTGAATTTTCGTTTGGAAAATTAATTTGGAATATAAACTAAAATAAGTAAGAAACAAATTCCATAAGAGTTTTGATTATTTAGAAAACATTTTTTGAATTCTAAATAAAATAACAATTGAAAAACTATTTCGCAAAACAATAAAAATATATATTATGTTATCTATTAATATGAATACTACGTCATCATCTAATAGAAATAAATAGAAAGTGAAGGAAAGAATTAGATTTGTCATCAAAGTCACGCCATAGTTTGTAAAGAAAAAGTTTGAGCGCGCCTAGGGCGCGCGATTTGATCGTCGCGCTTCGCGCTCCGTACTTTCTGGACCTCGCGCTTCACGCTCGGTCTTGTGCTCTTCGCATACATTTAAGTTTATTTCTTATAATTTGATACTGAAGCTCAAAACAATTTTATAATAATATTACAGATGATATGAATTACACATTTTCTCAAAGTCACTCAATTTCTTTTTGAATTTAAGTGAAACGGGAAATTCAATTTACTTAAGGCTCTATCAGCCTTAAGGAACACATTCTCATCATGACACTCGCGCTTCGCGCTCGATTTTCTGTATACATTTCAGTAACTTTTTAATAAATTACATGGTTAAAATAATTAATTTCCTTCCAAATCTCTCAAAAAGAAAAAACAATCGTAGACTTTATTTAAGGAAACGATTTTGCAGAACAACGCTTATTTCATATCTCACATATTTTGGTGAAAAAAATCGAATTTTTTTAATATTAAAAATCAAAACATAAAATATACATCCTGTACCGAAATGTCCTAATGAGAATTTTTAGACCTTATTTAGGCAAACAATTTTCCATCTAAACGTTTTTTTTTGTATTTCACAAATTTTGTCTAAAAAATGGAATTTTTGAATTTTAATCGTATTTTTTGGAATTGAAACGAAAAATATATGTTTTTTCAGAAACTGTGTGGAACAAAATTTGTAGATCTTTTTGAAACGAACAACTTTGTATTCTAACGTTTTTTTCGTATTTCACATATTATTGTTAAAAAATTGAATTTTGGATTTTCAATAGTTTTTTTTTTTAATTAAAAAGAACAATATGCATCTTATGAAAAAATGTTACAATTTAAATTTGTAGGTCTTTATGTAGAAAATAATATTGTATCATAACGTTTTTTCATATCTTGTATAATTTAAGTAGAAAATGGAATTTTTATATTGACTTTTTTCGAATTTGAATATGCTGTAACATTTCTAATTTTGATTTAATCAAAAAATGTTATCAGGATAATTTGTAGAGATTTATGAGCACTATCAAACACCTGTATTGAAATTTTTTATTTTTTCAAAAAATTACTTTCAAAAACACAAAAGTAGTGCTCAATGCCTCAATTTTGATTGGATGTGGCTGGTTAACAAACTTGTCCTTACTTTTTCGGCTCTGATAAAGTGTGCCAAAGCTCAATTCAATCTGATAATTCTATCGAGAGTTATGCCGCACACGACCTACTACAGAACGTAAAACGTAAAGATTTCACGAAAATTTCGAAAGTCATTTTTCACATAAAACTAATACCTTCTCATCCATAATGAGAATGTAAAAATTGCTATATACTTTATTTTTAATAGTCCTTTCGTAAACTTTAGAGTACGAAAAAATGATATTATAATTACTAAGGTTTCTAAAAATAATTCTAACAAGTTGAACATTGAATATTATAACTTGGAAAGCATATTTAAGAAGTTTTTATTATGAATATGAACTTGACAGAAACCTAGCGACGCGCTGTAAAAATCAAAACATTAATTCTCGGTTTTTCGTATAATTCGTTTCAGAATGTCGTCCGAGTGCTTCCCACGTTTTCCGATTGGCTTCGTAGACTCGATCCAAGTCTGTCCAAGTGAGTAGTGGCTTATAAGAGAGATTTCTCTCGGAATATGGTAAGCGAGAATAGCCGAGAGGCTTTATAGGCGTTAGGAATGCGTTTAGTTATGTAGATAAAGGTAGGGTTACGGGGTTCGAACCCAAAAGCGATTCTGAAATTTAATTGAAGCAAGTGTGATTATAAATAGTATATCATTGCGTACTAAAATATGTGAACATATGTAAGGTATGTTAATAATATTTATGTATGTGGTTCCACTGAAACCTCTCCTCTTCTCAGTGTCAAAGCCCCCCCTCTATCTTCCTTTTGTTTTGCACACGTTAGAAAAAGACACAAGAGTTCATAATCTGGAGCCGTCACTTCTGAAGGTCGAATCTTTTGGAAGAGTGAGTGATTTTTCATATAGCTTTCATATAGATTTTATAACAGTTACCATAGTAGAACATATATTCTATTTATTCAAACGAAAATATTAACTTTGACGCTTGAAAACCACTATAGTAAACTACTATAGTAATTTTACTTAAGTCGACAGAGTTGAGTAAAACATTGTCGACGACAGGGCATCAACATACGCCAGTAGGTTAACATGAAATTTATAAGTATGTCACCGACGCTCGAGGTGCTTGAAACCGTAGTTGGGTAAAATGAGCATCGAGCGTATTATTTTAACTGGCAATGGTATGGTTCTCTTGAATAAAAAAAATTCTTACCTCGAACGTATCAATAGTCATCCGGTACATACATGAACAACATACAAATACATTCACACCATTCAGTCGTAGCGAATCATATTTTAAATCACAAATACACTTTAACATATAACCTTATACAGTACCAGTCAGAATTGTGGGAGCACCTGTTTTTCGATAATTGCTTAGATCATCCTAATATTGAATTATTTATGTGAAAAAATTAGTTCTTTCAATTAAATTCAAAGCTATCAAAATTCTTTATAAAATGAGTCCAGCATGAATTCGTTTTGTTAAATTTTGAAGAAGTTATTGCAGAAATAATCAAGATTTCAATGCTTTCTTAAATTTTAAATAAAATTCGAAATAATCAACATCTTTTAATGTTCTTGGACTAATTTTAAAGCTACATTTCTACAAAATCGAACCAAATTCTTTGAATTAATGTGTAATTTTTTTCTTACATACCGCTCCAGGATAAAGTTCAAACAAATAAGTTGGAAAAATTTCAATATTGCTTTTGCTGAGAAAAACATTTTTATAAGATATATAAAACATATAATCATGAATTTTATATAGAATTTCTTTAAAATATATATTCATGTGATCTTTATTATGATTTATCTACAGATGAAGTGTTTTCGAAATTTCCCTAGTTTTTTGTTACAATTTCAACTCTTTGCATTATGCAAAAAAAAGTTATAGATTTATAATGACAATTTACTGCGATTCTGTAGAACCTTAGCTTTAAAGTGAGCCTAAGAACATTAAAAAACGTTTATTGTTTCTAAAGTTATTTAAAATTTAAGAAAACATTGAAATTAGGAATTTTTTAACAATAACTTCTTCAAAATTTAACGAAACGAAGACATTCCAGACTAATTTTGAAGATAATTTTGATGGCTTTTACATTATTAAAAGTACAAATTTCATCACTCACAGAATTGAAATTAAGATAATTTAAGCAATCATCAAAAAACCGGTGGTCCCATAATTCTGACCGGTAGTGTATATATAAACCTAATAACTACACTTATATATGGGTCATTTCATGGGAGATTTACAGTCAAAATTTTTTTTTGACGAAACATTTTTTTTTGCCTTTTTACTTCGAAAATAATCGACACGTATTTTTTTTTCAATGTGATACTTGAAAATTTCGAGATATAATTTTTTTAAGTTTGGCACTCGGGAAAATTTTTTTTTTCCATCAGCTCACTGTAAAAGCAGTTTTGAATATAAAATGTAACCCTTGCACTTGAAATGCGCGAAAGAGTACAAGCTTTCAAAAAAGTTATAGCACACATTTCGTTATTTTTTTGTAATAACAATATAGTACATTTTTATAAACAATTGGATTTTTTTAAAATTTGGAACTAATTTTTTTCCGATTTTTTTGTTTCTAAATCTTTGTTGAAGTTTGTTCAATATACAGGCAAAATTTTGGAATGGAAAAATGAAAACTGTAGGTGTAATTAATTCATAAAATCTGTCCCGCGCGTTGCAACGAGCGAGTTCGCACGCTGTAACTACCCTTAAGCATTTTATATTCAAAACTGCTTTTACAGTGAGCTGATGGAAAAAAAAAATTTTCCCGAGTGCCAAACTTAAAAAAATTATACCTCGAAATTTTCAAGTATCACATTGAAAAAAAAATACGTGTCGATTATTTTCGAAGTAAAAAGGCAAAAAAAAATGTTTCGTCGAAAAAAAAATGTTGACTGTAAATCTCCCATGTAATGACCCATATAGTAGATGCTTTCCATCTCAATTCAACCGGTCTATTCGGGACACGAATTTATGTTTTAACGAAACTCAAGTATGTTGCTCTTTGATCGAAATAATGAGACGTGTATTTTTTTTGGGCCGAAAAAAAAATTTTCTGCGATTTATCGTCAATTTCGTTTCTGGGGCCAAAATCTATTATTTTAATTATTCGCGAGAACTTTCTATTCAATTGTCTATAATTTCGTCAAAAATTAAACGATTTTAACAATTTTCACTTTAAAATGTATGTAATATAAATAATGGAAAAAGTAAATATCTCCTTCTGTTAGTTTTTTTTTCTATGCATTGAAAATGAAAATGATCAAATTTACATAATTTATAAGTCATCTCATATTAAATTTTGTATTTATTACCCTTATCAGATGAAATAGATTTTAATGTTGGAAAAAGTATCAGAACTATATTAGTATTGAACCATTATACTCTACTGGTGGATTTCTCTCGAATTATTGAAAAAGTAGTGTTCAACAAATCATTTACATTGATTCAACTATTTCGAATACAGAGAATGGAATTGCAGTGAGAGATATTATTTTCATTACTAAATAATAAATTACCTGCTCGATTGTTGTTGCAGCCCTAAAAATTACTAAATGAATATTACTGAAATGAACAAACACAGCAACATTAATGTATCTAGAGGGTCAGGTCGACCAAATATGATAATCGACTATAGGATTCTAGATTCTAGATAATCAAACTGGTCATCTGTAGAGGGTCAGAAAAAAATAATCGATTTTATCATTGTAGAAGGTCGATTTGATCATCCTTGAGGGTCGAAATGAAAATTTAAAACAAGATATTCAACTTGATCATCTTGATAGTGTGACTGTTTCTCTGTGGTAATCAAGCTGATCATAAATCGAGAGTCTCCCTGATTATGTCCATAAAATTATGGAAGGACTATTTGATAATCTAGAGGGTCGGTCTGACTCTCAAAATTTTAAACCTCTAACTTCGACCCTCCGTTTTTCTCCGTGTAAAACGAAATTACGTAATTATTATTTTTTTTAAGGGACGATAAATCAGTAAAGTGTAGATAAAAGTTTTGATTTCGCGAATTCAAAAGTTATGTTTACGTGACGCATTCACTGATTCCTCTGTGAAATCAAAGCAGGGCACTGATTCATCAGTTGATATATTTTCACTGATATAATCAGTGACTATTTCACCGATTCGTGTTCAGAGAGTACCTTCAAAAAATGTGTACGTTGAATACCAAGCTGTTGATGAAGACTTTTAGGTACAAAATTAAAAAAAGCGGTCAATAAATTTCATCGTTAAGTTGAAAACATTCGATAGATCATATCTAAGAACAGTCAATTTGTCATAAAGACTGATTAAACATTTTTTGTGATATTTAGAGTTTCACAATATAATCGTAATATAATATTCAAGATATAATCGTTCTTCAAAAAATCATAAGTCGGAAACAAAAACTTTTAGCTACTAGAGATTCGGTATAATTGAAACTCAAGGTGTCTTTTTGATGCGAAAAAAGTTTAAGAGAAAAAAAAAATACACTTTTCGAGATATTGAATTTTTTAAAAAAATTGCAATTTTTTAAATTGCTGAATACAAAATTAATAACAATCAACAAGCAATTGTTTATAACTTTATTCGGTAGTCTAAATTATTTCAAACATATAAAAGTGAAAATTGTTAAAATCGATCAATTTTTGAAGAAGTTATAGACAATTGAAAGAAAAGTTCTCGCGAATAGTTGAAAAAATAGATTTTTACCCCAAAAACGAAATTTCCGATAAATCTCAGAAATTTTTTTTTTCGGCCCAAAAAAAAAATACGTGTCTCATTATTTCGATCAAAGAGCAAGATATTTGAGTTTCGTTAAAACATAAATTCGTGTCCCGAATGGACCGGTTGAATTGAGATGGAAAGCATCAGTACGTTACGCTTTCGTCGAATCACGCACGCGCTCGCTTACAATCCTCACACATAAAACTTGGTACTTTCTTATATACTAACTGCTTGTGAGAGTGAGTGTCATCAATAAAGTTTTTGAGCCTTACTTAAGTAAAAATAACTCAACTTTTTTCATAAATTATTCATAAAATATTGTTTTAAATTAATATAACTAATTGATAAATTTGAACAATATTTTCTGTGAAAAAGGAACGCTTCCACTCCGCTGAGTTTCGAGCCCAGGTCCTTTCGGTGCCGGTTGAATGCTCTATCATCTGAGCTACGGAGGTTCCACAAATCCTTTCTCACAGAATCTATTTACGTCAATTTGGCCACGGATATATCATGAACTATTGTATATACAAATTTTTCCAAATCATTTCGGTCGATTATAAAAACCCAGCGGAGTGGAAGCGTTTTTTTTTCACGGAAAAAATTGTTCAAATATATATTAAAAATTCCATCTGGTCTTAAATGACGTTAACTCTAAATCACAGGTTGATAAGGTCGATATGGTAGAGTTCGTTTATCATGGTATGATACACTCTTCTAATTATCGACATAATCAACCGAAATAATTTGGAAAAATTTGTATGTAATTGATAAATTATTATAATTATGATTTTTGATAAATACAATATAATTATTAACTAATATTTAGTATACATTCTTATTATAACTACGTATGAAGTTTAATGAAACTAAAGTTTAAAATGTACATTGAAAAATTGCATTATTATCAAAAATCATCTTTTGTAAAAACATTTAAAAGAAGTTTTTTTATTTTCTGTGTTGTATATTTTCAAAATATGGATTTTACAATTGCGATTTCCAAATTATTATTGTTCCTAATAAATGTATGTGCAATCTAAATCCTGTCTAGATTTTTCAAATTTTATGTAATACACTTATCAAGACTTTTGTTGTTTAAATTTTCATGAAATCAATTTGATTTAATAAACTTATGTGAAGAAGAAAGAAGTAATTATAAATAAATTAAGAACAAATTTTGTATCACGAATTTATTAAACTTACAGAATCTATATAACTAGATTATGTGAAACTTTTAAATAAATTATATAAACTAGTGAATTTTATCATAAAAACAAATAGTGGTTAACACTGCGGAGCATGTACGAAAGCTTCGTGACGAACAGACAAAACACAATCAAACACGACTGCAGTACGATGAATTTTTACAATCACTAGCTTATAAATTGAATCCACTATTTTGGATTTAGAGAGTACTAAAATAAACTGTAATTGCATTTTTTATGTTTTTAATTGATTTTGAATATTAAATATAACTTGGAACATCAGTATGTTGAAAATTCAACAGTTTTTTCAAATTAAAAATATTTTATGTGTGCGCAAGGCGCAGATTACTTTCATTTGTTTCTGCGTGAAGAGATATTGGCCGACTGTAGAAAGACAGGTAGTGCCGCTCTCGGTGAAAGCGTTCGAAAGCGTCGGAAGAATAACATTGATAAAGGTTCAGCTTTTATGAGATTTTGAATAAAATTGCCGCTGACTAAAAATTTGGTTAGAGTATCTTACTGAACTCGCTGTACAGCAGCAATCCACTTTTCCTTTTGATTTTGTTTGTAAGCTTGTCTAGAAAATTTGTAAAATTCACACGTACTATTTTCGTGTGTATTTTTACAATTAAATACACAACAACTACTAACCAGTGTAGAAATAAACAATAATATTCAATGTTTACAACAGTTTAACATGCAGACTATGCTACGCTTCTACGACGCCTTTTAGTTTTTTCACCACCATGAACGCCTCGATCGTTTTGCTTATCCCCTCAACCTTTCTGCAGTCTGCCAATATAGCTGGTGGAATAAGTCTAGCATTCACGGTTTACTCAACTCTCGATTGAAGCGTAGAGTAGAATGAACGGAAAGCTCTACTATTTTTGTGATTTAATAAAAGATTGGTATTTTATAATTATACTACGAGTAATAATATATATATTTAGAAATTTTTGTAGCACGATTTCATACTTCACCCTACACTTCTGAATTTTATTTAACTTTGATTCATTTTTGAACATTTGATGTATCACAAATAATTACAATGATACTAAATAACTTCTAACTTGTCCATATGTCCCAAATTTGATCGGAAGTTGAGTAAAGGTACTTCAACTATTTTTCTCCGTGAAAGTCTGTCGCAAAAAAAATTATTTAAAATAATTAGACATCAAAATACTCTTCCGGAAATGAATGGTTAGCTCAGTCCCTTATCAGGTTGATAGTAGAGGAGGTGGTATGGATGTGAAGAACTGGGTGATGTTGCAGATAATGATGAAGAAGAGGGTATGTTTAGTAGTTACCTGTTTTTGTATCGCGTAATTTGGCTCATTTAAATTTTCCATTTTTGTCTATCCTATCAAGAAATTGTTACAGGGAATCTTGTAGGCCTTTTTGAAAGCAACAATTTTATTCTTTTGATTTTTTTATATCTTGCGTTATTTGGCTCGAAATATTACATTTTTATTTTTGTAGGAAACTTTTTAAATGTTATACCTTTTTGAGTTTTCTTCTAATGAAAAAATATCATAAGGATATATTGTTTGGCTTTTTGAGTATTTTCAAGAGCCATCTATAAAATTTTTAAATTTATAAAAAAATGCTCTTTAAAATATGGAAAATGCTCTAACTCTGCATTTTTGTCCAATATGGTTGGCTAACGAACTTAACCTTCATTTTTTGACCTTTAAAAGTTATTATGTATGCAGACAGATAGACAGACAGACACATTTTGCGAAAACCTGTTTTTTTGGGTTGACGGGATCTTAAAACGTGAAGATGTGTTGAAAATGGGAGGGGGCAAATTTTATGCAAATCTAATACTTAGCTGATGAGAATTTAAAAATAATCAATCAGTTGAATGAGTAAATACTGATAAGAAACTGAACATTACAGTTCCTTTAGAAAATCCACAAGTGCAGCAAAATGAATCTGCAATTCGTGAAGCTTTGGAATTTTTGAAGAACAACATCGATCCACAGAATGAAGTTCAGGATAATTGGAATCTCTGTTTTACTGAGCGAATCAGATATTCAGAAACTCATCATATTTTTGAATATTTGAAAATATTCCCTGCCTTGCGGACTCAACTTGGTTCACAGCTATTGCTAGATGACTTCAACCGCAAATTTCCAAATGAGAAAAATGCGTTATACTCGAAATGGGACAAGTTAGCAAGAGCTATCGCTTTGTTTGGCATCAAGAATTATGATCTTTCTTAAGATCAAGTAGAAAATCCGATTGGTACGCAAAATGAATCAAGATTTCTAATTTCATGTTTTATCTATCACTTTTTCTTTTCTTTTGATTTCCTTCCTGTTATTATAATTATCTATTTGCTACTTTAATGAATTATTTTGTACATTAGTGCAAAACTTTAGTGTATATACTAACAACTTTTTTTTCAGATTCAATCCTTATTCCTTATTTTGCACAAATTTTTCCACTGTCGACGGCCTACAACAAGGAATTAAAAAAAACTTTCAGACCATCGAAAGCTGAAGTTGCTGATAGTTTTTTTCTTGTAGTTTATGTAAGCAGTGACCTTTTAACTTTTAACTTTCTATATTGCTACGTATCTTTTTATTTTTTGACTTTGATTTATCCTAAACAATTTAACATACAAATTATTATTTCTAAAAATATTTAAAAATCTTCCAGCTTAAATTTATTAATTACGTAATCTCATATTCAGGATTCGGAAGACTTGGAAAATCAATTGAAGCTTCGAAAAGAAATATTGCGAAAACGAGGCGAAACTCTCCAGCCTTTCATTGTGGTTATAGGGGATATCCATAATTTTAGGGAGATCTATGTATATGTAGACGATATGCGGTACTTAATGGAAAGTCCTTTGAAGGCATTAGATGTATGCTTTAAGTTTTTCCATACTCTCAACGCAAATTATCCGATCTCCTGTTAACAAGTATGGAATTTTCTGCAGCGTTACGTATATAATATTCATACGGCGTACGATATTAACAGCTCTTCTCAAGAAACTGTCGCAGCAAATCTCTGTGCAGTCAACCCTTCCTTAATGTAAGTTTTGAAGATTTGTGATGGAATCATTTTTTACAAATTCACCAAATATTCATTATATTTTGTTTCTGTTCATTTCTATCTATGCAGAGAAGTTTTGTGGAACGGTGAGAGTCGCCGCAATAAGAAATCTTAAATTGCGATGGATGGGAGAAGTTTGCGTGCATAAGTTTCTCTAAACCCCGTTTAGTGTAGAAAATACCTAAGTGTTTATATACGCTTTAATGACTGTGATTTTAAAATCTAATTTATTATGTGTTAGTATTTCTAATGTTATAGCTAAATCATTTCAAAAATGAATTGTTATATGTGCAGGGTCTCTTGTCGCAATTTAAGAAGTTTAATTACACACTGGCGAATATTTCATTCCTTTACTGAAAACAGTGATTACATCTGTACCGTACCTGACTGCAAAAGAAAGCTTTCAAACCTTTACCCTTTTAAGCGCCACTTCAAATTAAACCATAGTGATTATTTTGACTCGTGCAATCTGAACAGTACAAACAATAATACTCAAGGCCTAATACAGTCCAGTAACAAGGTATCTAAAATATCTAAAGGAAAAGATAGTGAGGTAGAAAATTTAAATACTTCTTCTTCCATAATTCTGAATGATCCTGACGAGTTACTTGGTCTAGCTTCGCCAAGTACGTCTGGTAATACAGATAAGGATACTTTTTACAATATTATCGAATTCCAAATGCAGCAAATGATTACAAATTTATATAGTAACCCTTCTATACCACGAAAATTTTTTCAATTGGTCATAGATGAAATGCAACATATGATTGGAGTTCCCATTAAACTATTACAAGATAAAGTTAAAGAAATATTCGTAGCACATTTAGTTCCATTAGAAAAACAAATTGAAGTCAATTCAATGTTTGAAGGGTTTGGTTTTGTTCATGAAAATAATAAAACCGAATATTTAAGATTCAATAACTTGAGAGAGGGTGGATTATTGATTGATCCTTTTTCTACAAAGATTGGCGAAGATTTTGAGAGTAAAAATGAAGGGGAAATTCCTAAAAACCGACTAGCACAAATAGTTCCGCTACGAATAGTTCTGAAAGCTTATTTAGAATCTGGAGATATTTTGGATTGTATTCTTGAGTATGTGGCTTCTTTGCAAACAAGTAATTCAACCGTTATTTCTAATATTATGGAAGGAGAAGTATGGAAAAAAAATACTTCGAACCGGGAAGGCAAAATATATTTGCCTGCGTCCATGTTCTTTGATGCTAATGAGACGGGAAATTGTTTAGGTTCTCACAGTGGTGTTCACTCACTTGGGGGCGCATATGTATCTTTGAAATGCATTCCCCGTCAATATTGAAGTCAGTCAGCAAATATGTTTCTAGCGATGCTTGTTCACGATGCAGATCACAAAAAATTTGGTAACGGAGTTATATTTTCTAAATTAATTGCTGAATTTAATCACTTAGCTTCAGAAGGAATTTTAATCGAAACAAAAACAAAAAAACTTAGAGTATTCATTATTCTAGCCGCGCTTGAAGGTGATAACGTTGGTCTCAATTTAATTCTAGGCTATAGCCGCAGTTTTTCAGCTAATTATTATTGTAGAATTTGCAAAATATCTAAAGTTGAATGTCAATATGCTACACTTGCAAAGAAGTCTACTTTGAGAACCGAAACTAATTATGAAACTGATACAGCTGAAAATGATTTCGCATCAAGTGGTATACGAGAAGAGTGTGTTTTCAATAAGGTACATTTCTTTCACTGTACTCGAAATCTCGTTGCTGACATTATGCACGATCTTGCAGAAGGGATTTTACCACTAGAAACAGGATTGATTTTCCATCAAATCATTTTAGGTGAAAAATTAATAGATTTCGATGTTTTTGATTCAATCTTACATAACTTTAATTTCCAATTTGAATCTTCTACTCCGACAGGAGTCACCTTGGACCAATTAAAAAGTAAGTTCATGAAAATGTCAGCAGCTGAGATGTTTACTTTTTGCACGTATGCTCCGATTATGTACAGACGTTTTGTACCTAGAAATAATATTTATTGGCAATTATTCATTAAGTTGAGGCATCTTCTATCAATTTTATTGTCAAACCACTTTGATACTGAAGGCTACGATTACTTGCAAATTTTAATCTCTGAACATCATCAACTATATATACAACTTTTCGGACCGTTTTAGCCAAAACAGCATTTAATGCTTCATTATCCATATGTTATACAGTTAATGGGACCTCTAAGAGATCTTTGGGCAATGGGAGGCGAGAGAAAGCATCGCGAAGGCAAGTCGACTGCCAATTCAGTGGCAACTAGAGTAAACATTTGCAAAACAATAGCCCTGAAACAGCAATTGATATTTTCCAAGCGTTTGTTGTTAAATAAAGGGTTCGATCCTGGGTTTTCGACTGGAACTTTAAGAGAATTAAGTTTTGAAACTTCCAATAGCTTGCCGTCTGATAGTGATCCAGATGATCATTTTAAGGGAGGTAAAGTCAGAGTTTATAATACGGAATACAAAATCGACTTCACGATTGTTGTTGATACTGACGATGAGTTCTTTGCATTTGCTAAGATTAAAAAAATTTTAATTTCGTCAGTAACGAGCGATATCGTGTTCATTTGCGATACGTATAAAACTATTTCTTTTTGCGAGCATTTCTTCGCCTATGAAGTGATTCAAACCACAAAAACTATATTTGTTAAACAAGCTGATTTGCTTAGTTATCATCCAGTTGTGATGCACAACCATTACAATGGGAAAGTGTACGCGATAACGCGTAGTGATGGATACTGATTTTATGTTATACTTCTGTTTTAATATTTATTAAATCTGTGTGAAACACCTATAGCGTCCATGCGTCTTGTTAAATAAATTGTATCTTAACCAAAGTGAATTGTTTTTTTAAAATTTGAAATAAAAGAAAAATAGAGGCGGGCTAGTCACATGACGTCGGATAATTGTAATTATATACGTACAAGAACATTCTCCAAAATAAGAACTATATAAAATGTATTTTTCGTATCAGATAAACGGCCCTAGATTTTTCTTTTTCATTTATCTGGTATAAAACTCTACTTTACTTTTTACTTTGGAATATTCTTCTACAATATTTGTAATTATAATTATCGGTATCTTGTGTCTTTTTGATATGGGATTTTAACAACTTGGGATGATGGGGTTTAATTGCTTGGATCATAGACTATAATACCTTGGATATTATATTTTAAGATCGTGGATGACAAATTTTAATATCTTGGATTATAAACCCTAATATTGTGGATTATAAATTTTAACATCTTAGATTGTAAACTATAATATCCGTAGATTATAAATGTTAAAATCTGGTATGTTTCAGTTTATAATCCAAGATATTATCCGTTACTATATTTTTTTTAACATCTACAGATTATGGTTTTAGTAATCTAGATCGCTGTTCCATAGTTAATATTCCAAGATTATACCCGGTAACATATTTTTCATTACCGTTTACAATCCATTTTTCTCAGTGTGGTTTTTGATAGTGCTCATAAATCTCTACAAATTATCCCGATAACATTTTTTGATTAAATCAAAATTAGAAATGTTACAGCATGTTATAACTTGAAAAAAGTCAATATCAAAATTCCATTTACCAGTTAAATTATACGAGATATGAAAAAAAGTTATTTTACAAAATTATTTTCTTCATGAAGATCTATAAATTTGAATTACAACATTTTTTCATAAGATGTATAAGGTGAATGTACCAATCCTCGGTCATGTGCCAGAGTCTGGACAAACTCAATCGTTTCCGACTTTTGTTAAATGAATAATTAATCAATTTTACTGAAATTTTTTTAAGTAAGCTGTAGCTAAGAATTAAAGATGACACGAAACATTTTGTTTTCTTGAGCAATATTTTCAAAAGAAATTAATATTGTGTAAGTCAATGTCAATTATTTCTCAGAAAATATTACGCGCTGACTGTTTTCGTTAGAAACAGATTGAATTTCATAAGGAAATATACATCTCAATTTTTACGATATGAAAGAACTAATGCATGTATACTTTATAAAAATGAATTCCGCATACAGTGCATTTATTTTTTTAAAGATTTTATTATTCTTATGTTAATAAATAGACAATCCGGACACTGAATCACGTAACCTGCAAATGTGCCAGTCCTCAGACACAGTCACCGAGACTAGCGCCGCAACCTTTTAGTGTTGTGCCAGTCGCCGTCAATCGAAAAATTATAGACTTTTTATGCTGTAATAGTATATTATGTGCCTAGGTGCATAATGAGGGGTATTAGGCGACGAGCGACAATGCTTTGTCAGTACGGTGCCAACGCTGTACGAAGAAGAAGAAGAATAAAAAGAATATTACGCTCCACTGTATCGTAATAGGCGCATGCGCAGTTCAATGTTTACATTACATTCCTCTGTATCATAATACACAACATTACGCTACTCTCAACTGTAGCGTAAAAACTCGTATTCTCACCGAAGTCACATAAAAGAGACGTGCCAACGCACACGATTTGGGAAATTACGAGATTCGCGACAATTCTCGCAGGACTGATCGCGCCTCGGATTCGTCTCGGCTTCGTCTCAGCTACGCCTTGGCTTCGATCTCCTGCGAGCATTGTCGCTCGTCGCGCAATAACCCTCATTGTGCGCCTAGTTGCGTAATATACTATTGTTTGCCCTTCACTATCGCAAGCAACAAATAAGAAGAAAAAAGTTCACAAACATTCTCAACCGTACGCTGCAACGGGAGACGGTTGGATGGAATGGTATAGAGATCATGAGGAAAAGAAACTCGCAATTCAGCTTGAAAAAGAAGAAAGGGTAAAGCTAAGAAAACAGTAACAAGAAGGAAAATCAGTGTTGGCAAAAATTAAGAAGGAGAAAGCAATAGAATAAGCGAAGAAAAAGACGGAGGATCGTGCTGAGTTTGAGAAAATTAAGAAAGAGAAGCAGATTGAAAAAGCGAAACGAATGCAAGAATCAAAAGAGAGGAAAAAGCTGAAAAGGAAAAACGAAGACAAGAAAATCGAAAAGCAGAAGCAGTTGAGAATCAAACACTGACCAAGAGGAAGAAGACAGAAAAGGCGAAAGCAATCGATGAAGATATTAACGATGACTAGCGCTCGTATGCGTTGAAATTCAATAATGAAATAATGTTTTTTTAACACAAATATTGATTGATTTTATCAAAAAATTCGTTAAAAACAAAAATAAACGTGTTATATATTGTTTCAATTAATGTACTTTTAATAATTATCGTGTCCGGAGACTCGAGCATGCATTTCCGGCCACTCACGCAATCACATTTGACTTGTTCGGGGACTGGCACACGTGTATCAATCATCATAATTCTTTTATATTATCAAAATTGATGACTCAAAACCATTATCAAGTATATTTTTGTGAAGAAAATGTAACGTCCTGCGTCCGTCTTTTACTTTTATTATTATTATTAATTTTTATTAACCTGTAATAAGTAAATTTATAACATTCCATTTCATATTTTTCTCCAAAGTCTTACTCATAAAAATGTAAATATTTTAAACGCAATCTCTTCTCTAAAGATTGTATAAATTCAAAAACCTTTTTAGAAAATATACAGCTGCGTAAATATAAAGATTTGCATTTTCTTAGCAATCGGTAAAAGTAATAAAACATGCACTTTGAAACTTTGACCAAAAGATACAGCCCACAATCGTATTCCTTTTAGATATTTCTGTTTGCTATCCTCTAATAAATAAATGCATAGAACTGCATAGAGCCATAACAGTATATAGCTTAGCGATTAGCCATTTCCGGAAATATCGTAAATAGCTTAGGCTAATGGTCAAAAGGGCCCGCGCTTGTACCACGCCCAAGTAAATACAAACAAAGCACATTGTATTTACTGCGCTTAGAAAATAGAATAGGCCATATATATAATAGATAATAAAAATTCTCAATTAATAAGAATGTTAAAATATTAAGAATTTAGTTTTAAATTAATATTATTTATTTTTATATTATTTCAATATATTATGAATAAAAAATAAACTATTATATTAATTAATAATAGGAACAGTAATTTTAATCTAATTTTTATTTGAAACAATAGTTCAAACTCATTTGATTGTAACTAAAAACCAATAGCAATTCATCGAAGATTTTAATAATTAGGAATCTACCTTATCAACGAATAAATTTATGAAAATTCAATTTTGAAGTTAAAATACTAATTAAAATTTACTTTCTTACACTCTTTTATTCAATTCTAGAAAAGTTAAAGTATTAGTTTACATGATATGTATTTGAATTTATACACAACATATTTCAACAGTAAATTTTTAAACATTACTATTTTACCTTCACAAAAATATATATTTCCAATCTTTATAAACATATTTTTAAGTTCATAAATTCTAAAAACTAAAACTTATTTTGCAAAAGATTTAATTCAATTTTCAAATAACGTCAGAATACATATGAGCATAAGCTAAACACTAGAAAAATTAACAATTTAAGTTAATTGAAATATTGTTATTAAAGAATTGAAATAATGAAATGTTCTGTTTTACCGACAATATTTCATATTCGAATATGTATCTTATAAATAACTTTGCGTATGTTTTCAAATCAAATAAACTCAACTTCGAATATGTAAATCTTTACACTTATTTTTATAAATAAGAAGTTTATATAAAAATGAAAAATCACAAACTTTCAGAATTACCTTTTTATATTTTATCAAATAAATTCACAAAAGAAAACTTATATTAAATTTACCCTTTTAAATGAATAATTTTGTATGTTTAAACAACATGTTCGATGTTTAGTTTTAATTTTATGATGTTTATGTTTATTCATAAAACTAATTACAGAACAAAAAATTAATCTTATGTATTAATGATTCTTTTGAATTTTGAAAAGAGGAATAGTCAGTCTAATGTAAATTAACGAGTTTTTAAGTTAAAATTAGATATAAATGAATTATATTGTAATTTAACTTTTCAATTATTTAAACCTAACGAAATCTGTAAACATAATTATTTAAATAATTAATTTGTAACACATTTTATTTAAGAATATACAAATGTCGCCAACTTTTGGAAGGTGACTGAACTTGGAGAAAATCTCTGGTACGGCCCACAAGGCCCGGAAAACTTGCAACGCCCCTAGATTTTCACACTAAGGGAAGTCTGGGTGTAATCTAGGCCAATAGAAAGCCAGGACAGCTACCCCCAGACTTTTCCTAAATTTGAAATATTGCGAGGGAAGCGGGGTGCTGCACATAAAACTAACTGCAGACAAAATTTTCATCAGTTCTTGTCCCTGCGCATTCAAATCACTAAAAATAAAAAGCGAAATTCTTTCTACCTAAAAAAAAATCGGGAAATTAAAACATAAAATAAACGCATTTTTTCAAATAAAACTCCCTCGTCGGTTGGAGTTATTTCTCAACGAATTTTATAACAAATCATCACGAAGCAAAGTTTCCTCCTGATCCAGTCATCTACCAAGGATTAATAACCAGGAATTTAAGCAACACTAATAAAAAGTAAGTAAAATTTCAATTGCTGTGTCTTTTTTTTTCTAAAATACTTTCTACCCTGTCTCTTTAAATATAATTTTATTCATATTCATACAAATGTTTGAGTGCTGGTAGCCACCCCAGTACTAGCATTTGTATAATTTTTGTTTACCCATCTTTCCAAATCCCCGAATCTAAGACAAGTGGCGTGCTCTCTTTTACGGGAATAGTACGACTTGTCTAAAATTCACATGTCTTTTCCCATTTTTCATTTTATTTGATGTTTTAGTATTTAATTTTAGTCGAGAAAATTTAACACGAACAGTAGTCCCGGGTTATTGGAATTAATTTTCCAGACCCGAAATTACTAAAATTATTATATTCTCTTCAAGAATATAATAATACAATTATTTAAAAAAATCTTTCTCTTATGTGTCTCAAGATGTCACAAAAATGATATCCCTAATATTTCTACTATGATAAATGAACAATTGATTGCAATTTCATGGAAAGGTTTATTATTTTTAACGCTCTGATGTCTTAAGTGTCCGAGGACTGGTGCATTTACCTTATTTTTCTTTTTAATTAAAAAAAAATACTATTGGAAATCCAAAATTCAATTTTTTAACAATAATATGTGAAATACGAGAAAAACGTAAGAATACAAAGTTGTTCGTTTCAAAAAGATCTACAAATTTTGTCCCACACAGTTTCTGATAAAACATATATTTTTTGTTTCAATTCCAAAAATACGATGAAAATTCAAAAATTCCATTTTTTAGACAAAATATGTGAGATACAAAAAAAAACGTTTATATGGAAAATTATTTGCCTAAACGAGGTCTACAAATTTTCATTGAGACATTTCTCGACAGGATGGATATTTTATGTTTGGATTTTAAATATTGAAAAAATTCCATTTTTAAACCTAAATATGTGATATGTTGATTAAAAAGTTACTCAACTGAATACAGAAAATCGAACGCGAAGCGCGAGTGTCATCACGAGAATGTGTTTCTTAAGGCTGATAGAGCCTTAAGTAAATTGAATTTCCTGTTTCACTTAAACTCAAAAACAAATTTAGTGACTTTGAGAAAATGTGTAATTCACATCATCTGTAATATTATAAAATTGGTTTGAGCTTCAGTATCAAATTATTATTTTTCTTCTTGACTATCTCTTCGCAACCGATTGGATTTTGTCTTTCGTTGATTCAATTTTGTAGTCAGGGCTGTATTCTTAAATATGATGATCCCAGAATCCAAATAAATTATCTTCTGAGTTAGTAAATGAAAAATTTCAACTAACTCGGTCCAGATATTATACAAAGTATTAACTTCTTCAATAATTATTAGTGTCAAACAATGGCGGCTACTAATCTTCAAAATGATGAGATTCAGTACACGCGAACATTGACAAAACAAAAATTGGGCCTTGGTTATTCTCAAAATTAGAAGCATTCAAAGATACAATGAAGTAACACTGAAAGAAATGCTTGTGATTTATCAGCCATATGAATATAGCTGATTGTTTTTAAGTAATTCAACAAAATATATTTGACAGTTAACCAAAAATATTGCTGCGATAGTAATTTATATGTTTGGAATACACATACAGGCTGAACTAATACAAGCAAACCTTGGTTTTCGGTAAATCTCCAATATAATATAGGTCAAGGAACCACAATTATGTCTGTATCGTCGAATTTTTTTTTCAGTGAAACAAGGTGACTGATTCGCGAGCATCAATAGTTGATATATCTTGAATATACGATGAATCTTCCAAATTTAGGAGTAAAGTGGATTTCACACCAGGTGGAGAACTCAGTTCTACCTAGAATGCAGAAGAATCAGCAATAACGTAGTTGGCATTCCAAATTATCCAAGCCATTTGGGAGGAGACCAGAAGTAATTATTCATATAATGCAATTGGTGGGAACATTCAATTCTTTTGGACTCGAAGGAAAAGTTACATATAATAAGAAAATTCGAGCGAAATTAGTTCTTAAAATTAAAGATTATAAATTAATTTATCCATGTCTTGAAATTCCAAGTAGCTTCCAATATTGAAAAATCAAAGAACAAATTTTAAAGTTAATCGCAACGGAGAATATTAAAAAAAAAAAAAATTAGTTTAAAAACAGAATATAATAAATCTGTGAGCTGTAAAATTTTAATCACTTTTTACTGCGTCACAGTACACGCATACTGAATTTAGTGTACGCGTATACTAAATTTCATAAACATGTGTACTGAATTCAGTATACGCAATACTAAATTTCATATACACGTGTAATAAATTCAATACACGCATATACTAAATTTTCTATACGCCGGTAATCTAAATTCAATTTCATCGTGTGCATTTTTGCATCCATTACATGTATACTAAATATAATACAGATTTTTCTCACAGTGTAACTTTAGCTATGCTGTTACATCTCAGTAACTTAAAATTTTTTTCTATTGTTCCTGTAAAAAAGCAATACGCTATACACCAATATAAATGAGTAATAAATAATTCTTCACATTGTAGGATTCTTATAATAATTATCATGTTGACCGGGTAATTAATTACGTGAGATAAAAACAAAGCATTACCTCATGTCGATAAATCAGGTGAACGCTGAGTAAAGAATGATAAAGAAGAACATCACCCTGTCCGCATGATAATAAGTCGTACTATCACAACACATGTCGGTAATACAGTAATGCTATGCTAGTAACCGAATGAGACAGTGAGAGGTTATCATCATAACCAGCGATGGGTTGGGAGATTGCCAATCTCATTTATCAAATTTCGACTGATTTTCGGAAGCACTCGGAAAAAAGATTTGATTGAATTAAAGAAAATCATTTTTATGAACGACTTTCTTTGATTTAGAGGAATGATTTGTTTAAATGAAATAAAATTTGTTTAATTCAAACAAAATATCTTTGAACCAAATAAATATTTGTTTGAATCAAATTAATTTTTCTTCAAAACAAAGAAATTAATTAATAATTTTCGATGTTACCGGTATTATAGTATTTGAGGAAAGTAGATGGCCTTTCCGGTTTTGTATAATTATTTAAGTCAGTGAAATATGATAAATAAATAATATAGATGGTAGAATATTTTTAAGACCGAAAAAAATTTGAAAGCGTGCATCTTGCATGTGTCAGGAGGAATCGAACCTCCGAATATACTTGCCTTTCCGGGGACTTACTGTGATAAACGCACCAAGCCAACACCGCTTACAGCATTTCAAAATGCTGTTCATTTCAAAAAACGCTTGGTGCGTTTATCACAGTAAGTCCCCGGAAAGGCAAGTATATTCGGAGGTTCGATTCCTCCTGACACATGCAAGATGCACGCTTTCAAATTTTTTTCGGTCTTAAAAATATTCTACCATCTATATTATTTATTTATCATATTTCACTGACTTAAATAATTATACAAAACCGGAAAGGCCATCTACTTTCCTCAAATACAAAGAAATTAATGCATTGATATATGATCAAAGATATTATTTGTTTGATTTAAGGCAGAAATTTATTTGATTCGAACAAATATTTATTTGGTCCAAAGAAATTTTGTTTGAATCAAACAAATTTTGTTTCATTAAAACAAAAAATTTATTTACATCAATGAAAGTGTTTCCAACAAATAATTTTTTTGATTCAATCAAATATTTTTTCTGAGTGAGCGCTCCCTATCTACATAAGCGTTTTTGGAACTACAATGGAGGTGGATGCGGTTGCATTCTGCTCCTAAATCGGTAAGGCAGAGCATATGCTTTGGCTACCTTCTGAAATCGATAAAGAATGGAATAGACATTTAAGGTGTCTGATATAAGAAAGGTATACGAGTATACAAGTCTGATTTCTGACACGTTCAGCGGAATCAGATTCAGTTAGCCCCTGTCATTATAGAAAAGAAGTAACGAATTTTAATTTATATGCAAGTGAATTTTACATATTTCCTAATGGAATTTGCAGAAATGATAAAGTTAAGTGTCCTTAGAACACTAAAGGACAAAAAAATGACTATTTTCATCGACAAAATAGTTGTGAAATTTATCTAAGAAACTGTAAGAATCTCGCATATAAAGTTTCAAACGCTTTGGGAGTCAAACGAATTTAAACAAACGAGAAAGTTGCTGCATAAAAGTTGGTCATTAGGGTCTGAATTGGTTTTTTTTTGTGAAATTTTATTTTAATTGAAAAAGTATAATGGCCTAATAGTTTTGATATTTTAGTGCGCTAAAATATAGCCTTTTGCGATCAAACTGCTGCGATTTAAGCAAGCATTGATCAGAGTTCATCCAGAATAAAATTTGAACATATAATACGAGGTGTGTTCAGAAAATAACGGGAATTTTTTTATTTCGCGGGTTTGGAGAGACCTATTGTCAATTTTTTTTTATTATGTTGGTATACATGCCCCTGAAGTATGATAAAATCTTCAACTGTATTCATTGTTTACTTTGTCTGTGGCAGCCGCTAAGGTTAGACGTGTTCTTATGAGCTTGGTGATTTTCGTTTGTTAAAAGAAATGGACCAAAGAATTTGCATCAAAGGGTCTAGGGAGATAAGTATGTAAAAGTTGCCCCCGCACGTATCAAGTCCAAATTTATCTCGTGAGTAGGCACCAACTAGTTATTCAAATTTCTAAAATGGTAACCTCAAAACTATAGTTTTATGGGAGTTATGGAGGGGGAAATCAAAATGAAAAAATTAATTTCCTCGAAAACGACATGACCAATTTTGATGACCAACATATATGTTATAAATATCAGCAAGGCTAATTTATAAGAAAATTTAAAAAAATTTCGGACAAAAAAAAGGGGTAAAAAATGTTTTTTGACTTTTTCAAAATTTTTTTTTAGGTTTTATTTGAGAGGGTCACCAAAGTAAATATTATAGAAATATTCCTCGGAATCTCTACTTTTAGTATATATTTCGAAAAAAAATTCTTGAGTGGTGCAACACAGCCAAAAAAAATAACAATCGGTCATGTAAAGGCATGTTGGCTGAGATTTTAAAGCGTGATTTAAAAAAATAGAGGTCTGTGAAGTGTAAATAACACGCGTAGAATAATGAGGAAAGCGCAAAAACAATAACTTGTGTTGTAATCAATTTATCGGAAAAACATATTCGAAATTACATGTTAAATAGCGCGCGGCTTATTTTAGCCAATCAAAGTCAAGCATCGAAACAGCCAATGAGAAAACTTTATCTTCATTGAACAATATATGGCTGTTCTTTCTGAACCTGGAGTCACATGTGTCGTCTTGTGTCTTGATTATATATGTAATATAAACGAGATTTTAACTGATAAAATCACATATCTATTGATATTTTCGATATATAATTAGATTTTCCCATCGCCATACCTCCGCATATTCAAATTTTCTTTTCCTTTGCCCAATTTATTCCGCTATTTTAGTACTACCGAGTATTGCATCACATTACGTACATAATTTATATCCTTTGTTTTTATTGTACGAGTTTGAGCATACTTATTAATTGAAATTAATTAATCCTCATTGATATTAATTCAGTAGAATTTTGTAATTTAAAGATGCATAAAACTCGAAAAATAGATGTGAAATGTGCTGGTTGTGATACATTTTTATGAAAAACCAGAGGCAAGAAAAAAATAGTTAAAGATGAAAATGATGCTAGACCTTTATCTCTTTTGTTACAAAAAGAAATATATGTAAACGACATTTTGTGCCAGAAATGTCGACTTTCTGCTTATAAAAGCTACAATAGCGGAATAAATTAGGCAAAGGAAAAGAAAATTTGAATGTGCGGAGGTACGACGATGGGAAAATCTAATTATGTATCGAAAATATCAATAGATATGTGATTTTATCAGTTCAAAAGTCGTTTATATTACATATATAATCAAGACACAAGACGACACATGTAAGTCCAGGTTCAGAAAGAACAGCCATATATTGGCTAAAATAAGCCGCAGCGATATTTAACATACAATTTCGAATAAGTTTTTTTGATAAATTTATTACACCACAAGATATTGTTTTTGCACTTTTCTCATTATACTTCTACGGGTTTTCCTTTACATGACCGATTTTTATTTTTTTTCGGCTGTGTTGCACCAATCAAAATTTTTTTTGTAAAATATATACTAAAAGTAGAGATTCCAAGGAATATTTCTATAATATTTACTTTGGTGACCCTCTCAAATGAAACCTAAAGAAAATTTTGAAAAATTCAAAAAAAAATTGTTACCCCTTTTTTTTGTCCGAAATTTTTTTAAATTTTCTTATAAATTAGTCCCGCTGGTATTTATAACATATATTTTGGTCATCAAAATCGGTCAAGTCGTTTTCGAGGAAATTAATTTTTTTCATTTTGATTTCCCCTTCCATAACTCCCAAAAAACTGTAGTTTTAAGGTTACCATTTTAGAAAATTGAATAACTAGTTGGTGCCTACTCACGACATAAATTTGGACTTGATACGTTCGGGGGCAACTTTTACATACTTATCTCCGTAGACCCTTTTGATAAAAAATGAAATAAAGTGTAAAAAAGTGTGTGAAATGTTAACAAAGGCCTATGCTGAGTCTACTATGAGTAAAACAAGAGTTTACGAGTGGTACAAGCGTTTCCAAGATGGCCGTGAAGACATTGAAGGATTGAAGATGACGAACGACCCAACATATCAACAACTGATGAAAACGTGGAAAAAGCGAAAGAAATGGTTATGAATGATCGCCGAATCACAATCAGAGAAGTCTCTGATGATTTTGGCATATCGATTGGCTCATGCTATGAAATTTTTTCGAATCTTTTGGTTATGAAATGCGGGGCAGCAAAATTTGTTCCAAAATTGTTGAATTTTGAACAGAAACAGCGACGAATCGAAGTTGCTCAGGAGTCATTTAATAAAGTCAACGACGATGCAGAATTACTGAAACGTATTATAACAGGTAACGAAACATATATTTACGGATATGACGTAGAAAATAATTTGATACAAATTCTTTGATCCATTTCTTTTAATAAACCAAAATCGCCAAGCTCATAAGCACACGTCTAACCTTAGCGGCTGCGACAGACAAAGTAAACAATGAATACAGATGAAGATTTTATCATACTCCAGGGGCATGTATACCAACATAATAAAAATAAAATTTTGACAATAGGACTCTCCAAACCCGCGAAATTAAAAAATTCCCGTTATTTTCTGAACACACCTCGTATATTTATAACAATAATTTTATTTTATTTTTGTGTGCATATTATTTAAAATACATAAAAACAATCAACCATATATTCCAATAAAACTTGTCACTTTGGGAAAAAAGATACGCAATGAAATTTCTTACAAAAACGCGTTTTTATATGAATTAAAATGCATTACTTCTTTTCTAAGATGACAGGGGACAACTGAATCTGACTCCGCTGAGCGTATCGGAATTGTATATTCCCTTCTTGAATCTGACAATTTAATTTTGACAATACAAGATTTATTTATTGGAGAAACTAACTGAAAAAATACTTAAATCCATTTACTTCATGTAAAAAAATATTTCAAAAGTTTGTATACGAATTAGAATTTATGTGCCACCGGCGCGCAAACTCGTTTTTTCGCTACAGTTAACAGTAGCGCAATGTATTACATTTCGCCAGAAAGGAATGAAATGTAAAAATTGAACTGCGCATGCGCCCATAGCCATGAAACGAAGCTCAATCCTTCTTATTCTTCTTCTTCTTCGTACAGCTTTAGCATCTTACTGGCAAAGCCTTGTACATTTGAACTGCGCATGCGTCTACTAAAATCCATTACTACTACACAAGATCGATAAAATCAAAATGGCCGGGACTAGTCGTGACATATCAAGTGTAATGACTAGCGCCGCAAACAACTACAATACTAGTTTAGATTCCAGTGTACGCATAAAAACTCGTATACGCACCGAAGTCACATAAAATAGAATACGTGCCAATGCACACAATTCGGGTCATTCTGCGCCTGGGCAC
Organism: Diplolepis rosae; assembly: GCA_030998225.1. Lineage (NCBI taxonomy): Eukaryota > Metazoa > Arthropoda > Insecta > Hymenoptera > Diplolepididae > Diplolepis > Diplolepis rosae. The sequence continues at coordinate 1,946,871 of JAPYXD010000687.1, read as the reverse complement.
GTAATGTACTATTGTTTAACATTGTAAGGCAGCTTTTTAGAACTTTTTAGAAGTTTTTATTCTAAAAAAACAATTTCTTTTTCTTTCTTTACTTCAACTAGGGACAGCAGCCAATTTTTTGAAATTTTTCATGAACCTGAAACAAAATTACGTGGTATAGTATTTCGAAAGCATCTTTAAAATAAAACAGTAATAGTATATTGCATTACAACGGACGAAACACAGCGATTGCAATAAGTGCAAAGTTTGCTACCCGAGCAGGGCGAGGGCTGCAGTCACACTAGTTGCATCCGCTGTTTTGTTTCGAGTAATGCATATTATTTTATGTGCCACCGGCACGCAATCTCGTTTTTTCGCTACAGTTAACAGTAGCGCAATGTATTATATTGCGCCACAGAGGAATGAAATTTAAAAATTGAACTGTGCATGTGCCTATAGCCATGCAACGGAGCACAATCTTCTTCTCATTTTTCTTCTTCTTCGTACAGCGTTAGCACCTTACTGGCAAAGCCTTGTACATTTGAACTGCACATGCGTCTATTAAAATCCATTATTACTACACAAGATCGATAAAATCAAAATAGCCGTGACTAGTCGTGACATATCAAGTGTAATGACTAGCGCCGCAAAAAACTACAATACTAGATTAGATTCGAGTGTACGCATAAAAACTCGTGTACGCACCAGTCACATAAAATAGAATACGTGCCAATGCACACAAATTGGGAAATTACGAGACTCGCGACAATGCTCGCAGGACTGATCGTGCCTCAGCTTCGATCACCTGCGAGCATTGTCGCCCGTCACGCAATAACCCTCATTGTGCGCCTAGGCACGTAATGTACTATTTCATAGTAACTCTTTTGAGAATTTGATTTTCGGTATCTGTAGAGCGGGTCGAAACTGCGGTTTGTAATCTTACCTTTAAAGTTTTGACCCTAGGGTTAAAAATTGCAGTTTCAACCCGCTTCCCAGGTACTGAAAATCGGATTTTCAAAAGAGGCGCTATGAAAATATTGATATAAACAAAAAATTATATCAATTTTTATCACACATTTTTCGTTTTTTTTACCTTCAACTCGAAACAACGTTGCCCTTTTTTAAATTTTTTTGATAAATCCTTAAGGGGGCAGCCCACCTTTTAATTTTCAAAAAGTCGATTTTTTTTTTTCATTTTTACTTAGTTTAAAGCCTTGGGATTCATGTAGAAACCTTCTTTTCCATCAGAAGATCGCACAAATGGGAAAAACGAGTTTTCGGAGCGCTCTAAACGCATGGAAATGCATGCCAATTGTTTATTAACAATATTGTAGCAACATTTATGTTGAAAAACAGGGTGAAAAAATCTAAAAAAACATTGAAAATTCACAATTTGTTTATTTATAAACGAATTTTTACAATTTTTCAAGGAACTATAACCATTCATGCCCTCTTTAAGAATAAATATGGATTTACTGTTTCAGATCATCCAACCATGAGAAATCGTGCCGACAAGGAAAAAATTGTTGACCATTCGGCTGTCCATAACTCAGCCGGGTGTGACCAAAATTTTTCAAAAAAATTTTCTCTTATACTTCAATAACCATAAACATGATGTAGAAAACTTGAAATGGTAAAATAAAAATTTCTGAAAAAAAATGGTGAAAAAAGAGGCCTCAAAGGTGGGCTACCCCCTTAAGTAAACTACATGTTATAGTATTCTGAATGAAACTTAAACAAAAATCAGTGTATATTTTCATGAATAATAGAATTATCAATTTTTCTTCCGATATATAGCAAAAATCATAAATTTTAATCTTAATAATGTTTTTTACAATAAAATTTTTGCATACTATTGCTTCTTTTCAATTTTCTAAAAATGAATGGAATTTCTCAAATCATCTCTTACTTTTTCGGGGAAAATATCCTCTACAACTCTATTGTTCCAAATTTTGAAAGTAATGTTTTGAGTAGCTAAAATCGTTAAAGGAATTTTTCAAAACGGAACGTTTTTTTAGTAATATTTAATATCTTTAAAGATTTCGCAACATCATGAAAAAAGAAGTTCCAACTGACTAGACGAGTCAATTCCTATGGATTTCGAGTAACTTAATTCTAATTCGTGGTTGGGATTCCGAAGGTTGTTCTCCTTATTTTTTATGACATGTTTTATATTACAAAAACTTAAGAATTTTTTTTTACGAAGTCACAAAAAAAATTGAGATGGAGTTTCAGACGTATTTTTTGACGAAGCTGCTTTTTCTTGTTTCGACTCATGATGTCTAAACTTCAATAATGATAAGCATAAGACCCGCTTTTCGTTTCTAGAGGCAATCCTCATGTCGAAAACCAATAATTGATCCTACAGGAGGATCAAGTGTGAAGAACTAATTAATAGCCGAAAAATAAAAATTTCTGACAATTTTCACATATCCCATCCAAAAAGCGATAGTAAAAGCTATTAAAAAATGTTTCTAAGAACTTTTTTAATTGTAGGAAGACAATAAAGCACAAAAAATATTATATTTTATTAAAAACAATAAACAACTAAAGCTATTTTCAGTATTATTGCTATTATTGCTGTTATTATGATGATACGAAAAATGATTAATGATCAACAGAAATTATTATACTTTCAGATTACACTGCAACAAATGTTATTTTGCCTACTATTAATATTACTATGATTGTCAAACAATGAATGATTAACAACGAATATTATATTAATTACAATATAGCAATCAATGTCATTATTTCATTATTATTCATAATACTGATTGTAACCTTTACCTAACAAATTATAACTATTTTCCTATTACAAAATAATATTTTTATTGTCAATGAGTATCAAGTAAATGATCAAAAATAAACAATAAATAAAAATAAATAGATAATTTATTGTTAATTGAAAGAGATAGATAATTTCAATGTAATATTATTATATGAATTTTTATATCTTTTGATGTTTACAAATAATGTAATTGATCCCTGCGACTAAGTTTACCTTAGTCAGTTGGCACACCTCCCCTTGGACTGGTACCTTGATGAAGTCCTTCTCTTGGCTGTGCCAAAAAAGGACGGGTGGGGAGGCTTTGCAGACGGCCCTCGGGTCATGGAGGTTATAGTGTCCCGATGAATCGGTGAAAAAAAGGCAGGGGGCTCTATAGATGGGCATCTTCCCATTGCGTGAAGGGTGCCCTATAAACGGGTCAATCCCAGGTTGAAGGCGGGGCACGCTAGAGACGCATCTATCCCCATGCATGGAGGAGGATGTATGCCCAGGCAGCGGCGCTGAGAATAAATCTGCGAGTGCCTGCGAGGAATGAGTGAACTGAATGAATGTATGCGCCCCATGACTGTGATATGTGTCCTTCGAATGTGAGTGAAGAACCTATGGATGGGCTCTCTCTTGAATGTGGCGCACAATGAAGTGGTGGGTATCTTTCGGAGACTGTGCTCTGCGTCTCTAGGAGATACCCTAAATATCTGACAAAGGGGGAGAAGAGGGTTGCTCCTTTCCCCCCCGAAGATCGTCTTTCCAAGAAAGGGAAGAGTGGAACATCGCTAACATATGCTGCGGCCACCAGAGGCCAGACCCCACAGAAGGATGGGGAATGGCTCGACCGGTGAAGGAATCTTTTTATGCCTCTCCTGGTTGGCGCGGCTAGTCTGCCCGCCTAACGAGCGTGTGTCTGTGGATGGAAGTCCTGGGCGAACGGATGACGGAAGAGTCGTACGTGAATGGATAGAGATAATGGAATACATGACTGGGTGAGCAGGAGGTGAAAGGGAAAACGGAAGTCGCATAGAAGCGTAAGGATTGTACAATAAGAGAAAAAATAAATTTTTTTTTTTTTAATTTTGGTATATAAGTAGAATAAGATGCTCTCACACGCTGCCTAGCTCATTCGTTCGGCCGCTCCGATACTATAGTACTAAATATTAGGAACTTGATGTATATTATTAAATTAGAAAATAAGTTCTATTAGTGATTGTTTGCGTTTACATTTTAAGATAATTATATAAGAAGATAAATAAATATGTGGAACGGAAGCTACGTAAACCCCGAGGGGACACATTATAATAAAGAAGAAATAATTTTCCTGAATTTCATTGGCTTTTCCTCGACTCGGTAAATTGTTAACTATTCAATAAACTGAGGTATATAGATAGGGTGATATACTCTAGACTTTTAGCAAGGAATTACTTACCGAATTAAAACTCAGGACTTCAGAGTGTATTATTTTCGTGCATCGTCAGTAGATAATAATCAAGCCTTACGAAATTTATGGAGATTTTTTTTCTTGAAAAACAAATTTGATGAATTTTTTCAAGAGTTGAAATTTTTTAAATCTTTTTTAATTATTACTTTTGAGACCAATTAATGAGTTGAAAAGTTGGTAGCAGTTATATTTCCTTCTAAACATTGAATACAAAAAATCACAATTAAATCTTGGTCACAAGTATACGCGCACAATTCGCTACTAGAGCGATATGTTTCGCTACGACCGCGATATACTGTATAAGGATCTCAGCTCTAATGAATAAATAGTTAAAAATCTGCCCGCTTCGCGGGCACATTCTCATTGCGCGCGCAGCTCGCAAGTTTGAGCGCGCCTAGGGCGCGTGATTCGCTCGTCGCGCTTCGCGCTCCGTTCTTTCTGGACCTCGCGCTTCGCGCTCGGTCTTGTGCTCTTCGCATACATTTAAGTTTATTTCTTATAATTTGATACTGAAGCTCAAACCAATTTTATAATAATATTAGAGATGATGTGAATTACACATTTTCTCAAAGTCACTCAATTTCTTTTTGAATTTAAGTGAAACAGGAAATTCAATTTACTTAAGGCTCTATCAGCCTTAAGGAACACATTCTCATCATGACGCTCGCGCTTCGCGCTCGATTTTCTGTATACATTTCAGTAACTTTTTAATAAATTACATGATTAAAATAATTTATTTTCTTCCAAATCTCTTAAAAAGAAAAAACAATCGTAGACCTTATTTAAGGAAACGATTTTACAGAACAACGCTTATTTCGTATCTCACATATTTTGGTGAAAAAAATCGAATTTTTTTAATATTCAAAATCAAAACATAAAATATACATCCTGTCCCGAAATGTCTCAATGAGAATTTGTAAATCTCATTTAGGCAAAAAATTTTCCATATAAACGTTTTTTTTGTATCTCACATATTTTGTCTAAAAAATGGAATTTTTAATTTTAAACGTATTTTTTGGAATTGAAACGAAAAATATATGTTTTACCAGAAACTGCGTCAGATAAAATTTGTAGATCCTTTTGAAACGAACAACTTTGTATTCTTACGTTTTTTTCGTATTTTACATATTATTGTTAAAAAATTGAATTTTGAATAGTTTTTTTTTGAACTAAAAAGAACAATATGCATCTTATGAAAAAATGTTACAATTCAAATTTGTAGGTCTTTATTTATTCAATAATATTGTGTCATAACGTTTTTTCGTATCTCGTATAATTTAACTGGAAAATGGAATTTTGATATTGACTTTTTTCGAATTTGAATATGCTGTAACATTTCTAATTTTGATTTAATCAAAAAACGTTATCAAGATAATTTTTAGAGATTTATGAGCACTATCTAAAACCAGTATTAAAATTTTTGATTTTTTCAAAAAATTATTTTCAAAAACACAAAAGTAGTGCTCCATCCCTCAATTTTGATTGGATGTGGCTGGTTAACGAACTTGTCCTTACTTTTTCGGCTCCGATAAAGTGTACCAAAGCTCAATTCAATCTGATAATTCTATCGAGAGTTATGTCGCTCACGACCTACTACAGACAGACAGACAGACAGACACTTTCGTAAAAACCATTTTTTCTGACTCAGGGGGTCTCAAAACGTAAAGATTTGATGAAAATTTCGAAACTCATTTTTCACATAAAACCAATACCTTCTCATCCATGATGAGAATGTAAAAAAACGATATATGAATTTACGTGTCACGTAAAAAAATTTTTAGCATAATTTTCGTAAATATTAATATGCACTCTCTGTTAAAACAGAGAATGAATTTTGATAGTTAATAAATATTAACCTTTAAACAAATCGATGTATTTTTCAAATCCTCAATCAGTAAGATTTTTTTCCACCCACGCATTCATTATAGAATGAAATTAAATTCACTGGAACTTCACCATGTCAAAAAGACACTGTAAAGCTGTTACAGCTCCACTGTATAGGCGTTAGAGCGCTACACTTTTTGTAGCTGCCGTAGAGATACGTATACAGCTACCAGAGCGGAACTGTATCGCTACGGGAGCTATTTCGAGAGTTTAGCTTTATTACATCTCCGATATCGTTCTAATAGCGATACATAGCTCTCACATAGCGTTTAGAAAAATTAATATTTCTATAGCGCTGTCGTAGCGATATGGAGTTTTCCGTGTGGCTTATCGTATTTAAACTGTGCTCGAAATTATAATTAGTCGATTTTTATAGAGATTCAAAAAAGCGAATTCCATATTTCATAGTTTAAAAAAAATTGTGCAGACAAAGTATTCTCAATTTTTATCATAAAAATATACGATTGTCAAAACTTTTCAGTGAAAACAAATCACACAGGTTGTCAAAAATATATTTTGTCATCCTCACACAAGAATGACCCCATTCAAGCACTAACTTTAGTACGCAATGTGCCTGAGTCTCTTATTTTTGCCTGCACTCAGCTTGGCGCAGACGAGGTAACACAATATGCTATTGTTTCAAACATTGAATAAATTATTCAAAAATTTACAAACATCCAATATTCGATCATGTTTTTCATTGCGAATGTCTGGAGGAAATAAAACAAACAGTTCGGTGCCAAAAGATATTACTCGTAGTCAGGTTAAATACAACCCAAAACTTGCGGAAATTATAGAAGAAATTAGGAAAAACTCATTTGAAACAAAAAGTTGTACAGCAGATAAAAATCAAGGACCAAAAGACAATGATTCAAAAAGACCTTCACAAAAACCTACATCGAGTGCTTCAACGTCTCGAAAATGAAAATTATCAGAAAACTGTAATCAAGATAATGACTTAATAATTAGTTCCAGTCTACCTCCAAACGACCAATCGATTTTAATAAATTCGGTAGTATTTGATCAAAGTATTTTTAATACGTCAAATATAACCGAAAATTCTACTGCCGTCGTCGATAAATTTGATTGCACTTTGATTCTAACAAATGCATCCAATTATAAAGAACAATCCAACTTTTCTGAGTCATCAGACAACTTAGTCCAAGAACAAAATTATAATTCTCTTAATAAAATATTTGCAGATCCTGAGAATTCAATTTCCAATGATACACAGTTATTAGAATAAAACCGAATAAAAGAGGCTATTCATATAATTTAAATAGAATTGTACAAGATAAAAAGGCTACCAATAACGCACAAGTTATAAATATTGCTAGTGGTCAAGTGGTTTTACTACGTGACGCACTTGAAGTCGTACCAATATTTACAAGAGACAATATTTATCTTGATCAATTCATTGAAGGATGTAGAGCAGCAAGATATATGCTTTTTGCAGGATTAGAGCGAAATTTAAATAAATTAGTTAAAAGAAAAATCAATGGAGAAGCTAGAAATGTATCACTGTTGGACAGTATAACAATGTGGTAGATATAATGGGTAATCTTAAACGGTTTTTTTTTTTTTTTTTTTTTTTTTTTTTGGTGAGGAGGAAAAATGGCAAAATCTTTTATAGACGTTGTACAGGACTCTCCTAGGACGGGTCTAGGCATACCTGTTAAAACCAAAAAACCCCCTCTCTTGAACCAATACACCACCCGCGGAACCGCCTTTCGGCTTTAGACTTCACGGGTGGATGGTTCCATTAAAGTCGCGTACGACTCTTCCGTCATCCGTTCGCTCGGAACCTACATCCGCGGCCACACGCCCACTAGGCAAACCAACTAGCCGCGCCACCCAGGGGAGAAAACATACAGATTCCACCCCCGAACGACGCGGACAGCCAAGTCTACCCGAGACGCAGGGCCGCGGGTGCAGGCCCCGATGCGATTTCTACTGGCCCTCCCCGTTGTTTCGCTCTCGACGCCCATCAAGTTCTCTCGTCTTCATCACAAGTGTGACGAATGACTCGATGAGCGTCCAGAACCATTCAGACTGGAGCATGAGGGGGACCATCGTGTCAGGAGTAAGTTCGGAACCCACCGCCTGACTGAGAACCCCCCTAGCCATACCCCATTTTGCGCAGACGAAGAGTGCGTGCTCCGCGTTATCCACCGGAGAATCGCAGTAGCGACACGTCTCCTCGTCTATCTTCTTAAAGCGCCTCAGGTACGCGTTAAAACAGCCATGGCCCGAGAGCACTTGCGCCAAGTAAAAGCCGACTTCCCCGTGCTTTCTGTTCAGCCAGGTGGCGAGCTCCGGGATCAGGCGGTAGGTCCATCTCCCTGTCTGCTCACCATGCCATCTCATCTGCCATTTCTCGACGAGTCTGCGCCTTCCATCCTTGCGGATGGCCTCCTTCGCGCGAGCGATTTCCTGCAGGTCTGCGCAGGTAAGCTCCTTGCGAAGCTGAAAGGTTTCCTGCCTTTCCTGAATCCGAACTGGCTTTCCGAGAGCCCGTTCTCCCCGACCAAGAGAGCCTGAAGCCGTTGTAGAATCAACTCCTCCAGAAGCTTCCCCATCGTATCCAATAAGCATATTGGTCTATACGACGAGGCAACCCCTAGAGGTTTGTTGCCCTTCCTCAGCAGGACCAACCTCTGCTTCTTCCAATCTGCGAAGAACCTCCCATCCTGAAGACAGGAGTTAAAGGCTTCTAGGAGGATCTCCGGGTATGCCCCGATCACCTCTTTGAGGATCTCGTTCGGCACCCCGTCGATACCCGGCGCTGTATTTGCCTTAAGCCTTCCACCCGCTCTCTTTAGTTCTTCGAGAGTGAAGAGTTCTTCGCGCCGGACCACGCAGGAACTTCGGTCCTGTCTTTGGAACGGCTCCACGTGTGGAAACAAGCTTCGCACAATGTACTTGACTCGATCGGGATTATCCAGGCCCGGGGTCTTTCTTCTAGTCACCAATCTCTTGGTGACTATTTTGAAGGCGAGACCCCATGGATCCTTCTCGACTTCACCGATCAGGTCTTTCCAGCATTGAAGTCGGCTTTTCTTTATGCCTCGCCTCAAAGCTGTTTTTGCCCCTTTCCATGCCTCGTGCAGCGTAGCATCCCTCTTTGAACGGGTGAATTTTCGCCGCGCTGCGAGGCATTCTCGACGTAGGGCTGCCAACTGGTCGTTCCACCAGTACATCGAACCCCTGGCTTGCCTGCGCTTACGGCAAGGCATCGAGTAGTCACAAGCCGCGACCACCTTCTGCCTCACCGAGCGCACAGCAGCTTCGTACGACCCAGCAGGGCAGACCAAACCAAGCTCATCAATGAGCCTGGTTTCTTCAAGGTGTTCGCGAAGTCTTTCCCTACTGAGTCGTCTCGTGTTCCAGGAGGGGCTCCTTCCTTCGCCGCCCCTACCCTTTTCCGCCGCTTGACACCCTTGTTCTAGACTAAATTCGATGCACCGGTGGTCACTAAAGCTTATTACCTCGAGGACCGATCAGTCGCTTATCCTTGAAGCGAGGCGAGGTGCGGCGATCATGAGGTCAATTATTGGCCCTCCCGCTCCTCGTCTGAAACAAGAATGCCGGCCCTCCTTGATGCATCCTGATACCAAGCAGAGTTTTCGGACCACTTGTACTGCTCACTAATGAGCAGTACATCGGCCCCCCTCTCCCTGGCAGTCTGCATCAGGAGGTCCTGGGCATCCCTCCCCCTTCCGAGGTTGAGCTGCAGGAACTTCAATTCCTGCCTCTCAACCTCCGAAGCTCTTCCCGGAAGACCGGGCAGGATACATCCTTCTTAAATAGAACATGATGCAGAAATAAACCAAAACGGAATTTTAAGTCTTTCAGGAATAAATAAAGTACCAATTTATACATAAGGTCAAATTGAAATTGATATTCTTGGAAACAAAACAGTATTTTATTTAATTCCAAACAAGTTACCAGTAGAAGAAGATGAAGTACCAAGATCAGAATTTTTTACTGATAATGATTTCCACATTAAATATATATTAAAATATCTAGAAATAAAAGATGATAAATATCAATTAAGATATCGTGAAACCACAATTTTGCCAGAGAGATCAACTTCTACTCTTTGTATTCGAATAAAATATATAAATAAAAAAGGATTCATACCCTTACCTTCTAAAAACAAGTAATATATGCAGGAAACGTTATACTTAGAAATCACGACGGAAAAGCATATATAAAAGTAGCAAACATACTTTCTATACCGATAGAAATAGAAACTCCTAAAGTTATGCTAGAAGATTTCGAAGAAATCACAGTAGATAATACTTTAATTAAATCGACTTAATGTCAAATTAACACTTTTACAAACAAAAAATCGCCTGAGGAATTAATTAACAAATTTATTATTTCAAACGACACATAAGAAATACTATCGCAATTTTATAAAATTACATGAGAAGAAAGAGTTGAAAAATAGACGAATTACTTCGCTTGGATCATTTAAATCAAGAGGAATTGTAGATAATAGATTTCTTCTAGCACGCAAAGAAGAAATTTCTAAACAAGTTAATGAACTTTAAAAAAATAAAATAATCAAACCTTCTTAATTACCATATAATACACCAGTATTTATTGTACCTAAAAACTCGATTCGCATGGTTAAAGGAAGTAGAGAATTGTTCTGGATTTCAGAAAATTGGAAGATAAAACAATCGGAGATTGCTATCTGTTACGTTCGAAGATTCGATTTGTGCCGGACTGTACACTGCTGTACACTCAGTCACGTCTCTCCTACCTGCGAATGGGCGCTCCCATGGTCAGCTCTCGGTGTAAGTGCGCACCTAGATTCAGGTGCCCCTGACTAGGTGCGCCTCAGGTTTCACTAGGAACGAATGGGTGCCCCCATGGTCGGCCTTCGATATGGGCTTGGGATCAGCTTAAAGTGCCCCTGATTGACCCTGGCCCCGAAATTCCTAGGCGAGGACCATCGCAACCTAACCAGGTAGACTCGACGCGCTACGCCACTCCCATGTAGAGTGCCGGTGAATGGGCGCTCCTATGACCGGCCCTCTGCTCAGCACGCGGCTCGACTTCGAGTGCGCCTGATCGAGCAATTGACAAATGCAAGGCGCAAAACAAAGCACGATACAAAAGAACCAAAATAGTGATTCAAAGCATGTAATTTTTATCAAAACGGATGGACACTTTTTGAAGTCAAATTAGGTAATTTGAAAAACGTGAAAAAATAACAAAAACTTCAAATATTGCAGGTACAATTACTTATTGCTGACACGTATAGCTCATTTACTATTTCGCGAAAGGATCAAGTCGTGATTAGATTAAATTTTCAGGAAATCAGGGTAGAGGAGATGCCACGGTTGTGACATTTGGAGTGCATTATGTGCTTCAGAAAAATGAAAATGCATATCTGAACAAATAATTCATCGGAGTTAGTAAAATAAAAGTTCTTTGAATGTATTCATGTACTCAATCATTTGAAAAATGCTAAGCTAAGCGTACAATCCTCAAAAGACACAAAACTGCATCCTTGAAGAAAATCACCCATTTGCTCTTAAATAAACGTATTTTTTTATGTATATAAACTGTTTCACCGAATTATTTCATCACCTACTCCCCCACTCCTGCCGAACCCTGGCTGACTAAAGCGTCTGGCAACAAGCGGGGAAGTAGGGATGTTACAGATTTAAAAATAAAATAAAATATAAAATTAAGGTGTCAATTAAATTGAATTATTCGGACAAATACTTCTTCGTGGAGGCTCCAAAATGTCAAATATTAATCAAAATTAAATCAATTAAAATTTGTTCTTAATTTGGGATCGTGTTTACTCTCTCCTATGACTGAGGAGGCTATACCCAGTTAAACAAAAGAACATCAACCGATGTAGAATAAGAATTTAAGCTTTAAGGGGCACAATTAGTTTGACCACCTGAAAAAAAGGTGATTTTTGCAATCCTTTTTAAAAAAAAAGTATTGCAAAAATCGAATGTCTTAAAATTTTTCAGATATATTTGTGCATAAATATTGAATACAAAGTAATGTTTTCAAATGAAAATATTCGATTTTCAGCAAGTTATCTTCCATCTGCTGAGTCTTAAAAAAAAGTTCTCCCACTGCTGCAGTGATTGTGGCCTCCATAGTGCCTGGAATCAAGAAAACCAAAAATTTTATCAAACTAGAATATATTTCCTATGCAACGACCGTCGATTGTAAAAAAAATTCAACTGCAATAAAATGGCAGATTTTTAAAAAAATAATTAACATTTTACTCAAAAATCTGATGGTTTTTGGCCTGGCAAAATAATATTTTTGATCCAATCATAAAACTGGAGGGTCATTGTATGGAAAAACAAGTACACAATAAGCTAAAAAAAGACCAAAGTCGATCGGATGATTTGTTATCGAGGTACAGCTGTAGCAAATTCGAAAAATGTAGTTTTGAGAAAAACGCGTTTAAAGATAAGAGTATTGATTTAATTGTTATAAATTCTTGAATATCATACCTAGAGCTAATCTGCTATTCCAGGCCCATACAATTTATCTTCCTCTTCTTCGAAAAGCGCCTGCTGTGGTGTTGAAAAATGCAACACCAAGAAATCGAAATTTTCAAAATTTCAAACTAGTTATGCTCCTTAATTTCCCAATTTCAACAATTTTATTGAAAAGGTCTATAAATATAAAGAGAGAGTTTTAATATGAGAAATAACGGTTGGCTTTAAACCAGAAAAGGGTCGAGTGCTTTTAAACTCACCCTTTTCGCCGCTGAAATTTTCTTATTGAATATAATTCGAATATTTTATGAAAAATTATCACTACCGTTTTGAGATTCGTTAGTATCAATTTTTCTGCGATTTCTCGCTGCTTTGTGCCGCTTTTTTGTTTAAGGAAAACTGCGAAAAACTGGAATTGGACTTCAGGTAGTCCGCCGAAGATTTTCATTAAGACCTGATCGATGCGATTCCAGAAAATTTATCACTAGATGGTCTTTTACGACTTATTATCCTCAACTAGTGAAATAGGTAACCGACCGTTCATGATCAACGAATTGGACCTTTAAAATGCTCCGCCACAAAAAGATATATTAGAAATATATTTTTATATAATTTAATATATCTTATATATTTTTCTCTCGACGAATAGAGACTTTTATTATTTACGTCCACCCGATGCAACTTCCAGAATCCGGTATTACTAGGCAATTTTACAAGTCAGCCTTGAAATGCAAATTTGGTTTGACGTTGATCTGTTCTACTGGTTCATCGCGAGGTGAAAATGGTAGCGTTTATTGCTGAGAGGAAATGCCATGGAGAATAGACATAAAAAAACCAATCTCTTATGCATGAACTTCACAAAAGTTGATCACGTTCTTGTTGGAATTACATGGAAAAGGTACAAGAACTTCCCAAATGATGGCGCTAATGCAAGTGGCGTAAAAAAATGTCCGGTCCCTTTTGTTGGCTCAAAATATTCTGACATAACCGAAAATTAAAGTTAATATTTTTAAATGTTTGTGAACATTTTTTATTTGAAACCATCATTTGAAGCATAAAATTGAAGGCGGTGGTGCATTTTTTACATAAATTGTATGTTTGAGGTTGTTTAAAAAAAGGTGTATAATGAGAGTGTAAAGTAATGTGTTGATTACGTGAATCCACTATTGTGTTTTGTATATATTGATATAAAACATTTGGCATTTAATACGACCGTCGCTTGCTCCTTTTAATTCTAGGAACTCCGTCGATGGCTAATATAGCCAGAAGGTATTGTTGGTAGCCAGCTAGCGCTTTCTCCTTGAGCGCCTTCTTCCTTCTCCTTGTCTCCTTCGTTCGCTCGAGCGCACACTCCTTCTTTACTTATCTCCTCCTTTCGTTTTTCCCCTTTTCTTTTGATTGAAAGCGCTTCAAGACAGTCATTCTTTAAATTCCTTCGTTTTTAAATAAGTTGCAAATTATTTAAAAGCCTGGAAATTAAAGATTGATATCCAACAATACTTAGGCTTAGATTTTTAATTTAAGGATAATTAATTTCACAAAATTAAATTCTAATATTTTTATTTTGAAACTAAAATAAAAATCTGTTTTAGCTTGGGGATTCCTTTGAAAAATGCATTAATATTATATTATCTATAATATTAATTATATTATATTTTATCATATTTTACTTTTATACATATATTTTACTTAATTAATTTAACAGTTATATTGTACTTTATTGATTTTATTTGAAGACAAATATTTTAAATGGAATTCGGAGAATTTCCTCAAGCTGGATTTAACCAGTAAAGACTCCCCGCCTCGGGTTTCGAGCAACGAGCATTGGTCATTGCTATGACGACGTTGACACGTCCGGCCAATCGGATGCCACAACTCGAAACTCGAGGAGGAGGAAATCGAGCCGATATAGAAAATCGTCAACGGAGAGTCAGTCGATCCTCGATCGAGACCTGGTACAGCAAAATTGATTTTACGACATGTGCTAATAATTAAAGTTGAGTTCTTTTATACCCAGTGGTTTTCTTTTGAGTTCCTTCCTCCTACAAGCAAGATTGACGAGACCAGCGGCCCTGCGGATCCCGGACATCTCCAGCCTCTCCTCAAGATCCTTCCTGATTCCTGAGCCTGATCCAGTGGCCGCCTCCAGGATTGTGCTGCTTCCGAGTAGTAGTGGTGTGTCGTGTCGCGTCACGTGGTGTAGTGCGTAGGGTTCCGGTCGGGCTGTGATCCGTGCTCAACGGGTGTCAAGAGGGCGGCGGGTAAGTCGACGGGTGTCGGACCTTTTAGGGCCATAACCGTCGATTTGCGTTGCCCTCACGGTCGATTGGGCGTGGGCCCTGCTGGGCCACGACCATTGATCTAGCGCTCGTTCGCCGCGCTCCTTTCCCCAACGCGTTTCGAATTCCTGGCTAGTCGACGGGCATCGGACTCTGCGAGGCAACGACCGTCGATTCAGCGCTTGGATCCCGCGCTACGCGCCAAAGTTTTCTCGGATTCTTGAGCGAGTATGATTTCCATCGGCCTAGCTGCCTTCGCGACCGTGATTAATCAACGCATCTCTCTTTAATCCCTCCCAATCCTGGCCCTTCCTCGGCCACGTAATCTAATTCGGAAGCCTATTTAACGCCGTAACCCCAGAGCGAACAAACCCATAAAGTTCAGGCTTAACAATATGTATATAATTAAAAAACCACAAAGAGAAGTTTTTAATATAAAATGTTACCATGACAACCTGCATGCATGCAAAGGTATAAATCATGAGTACCCGAAGAGTTCATTATTTTTACGCTACTTGCAGGTGCGCCATCTCTTGGGAAGTTTCCGTACTCAATCAATGTACTTCCGACAAAAAGATGCTCATTTTCAGTTACGTTAGTTTGATCTCCTCAAGTCTATTCTCCATGGAAAATGAGCTCATTGATTTTTAATATTTGATGCATGGACATCAAATTTTGTTGCGGGAGATCAGCTGGCTAAGCCATCCAAGCAAGGATAGGCGCACAAGAAGGAAGTGTGAATATGGAATGTATGCTAGGCTCGCGATGTACACCAGAGCACATCAAAATCTTTCTAAAAGAGACGGGTATATTGGGCATGTGCATGGGCGAACGAAGAGAGGAATTGACAGACGGCAGAAAGCTGTAGTGATGTACAGTGCATGAGTGTACGCGCCCAGGACATCCCCCCCCCCTCTTTCTTTCTTGCATTCTCTCTTCTTGCTTCCACTTTCCAGTAAACATTTTTTTTGTGCTGATTTATAATGTTTCCGTAAGATTTACATTTATTTGAAAATAGCAGACATTAATTTTTTTAAGGATTTGCGTCGTTTCGAGATTCCACACTATTTTAGCCCTTCGCGTTGTTACATCCTTTATTCTAGATTTTCAAATATTTTGAAGATACAATTTCTACGATAATTTGACAGGCCACTTGTACTCAAAACTATAATTCCAATTGTTCGTATTCATATGAAATGTGCACACATTTTCAAGCGTAGGTGCAAGAATCCGCATGTACATATATACATATACACATATACCAGAGATGAGTTGGGAGATTACTAAAGTAATGGAATAAGAGAATTTCACAAAAGTGGGCTGATAAACGCGCCCTCAGAACGCGTTGCGCAAAAGGTGTACTTTGCGCGTCGGCAAATAATGAAAGTTAGAAAATCCAGAAATGATTTACCATCAGAATTTCTTTGGAGGGGCAGCGGCGCGAGCTGCCCTTGTTTCTTCCTCGTCGCTCTTGCGCGTGAGAACGGCTCGTCCCACTTCTTCTTATTCTCCTCGCTTCCTCCATGCAATGCTATTTTTAGATTTCACGCTTTCGGTTATCGAGTCGGAATTGAGAATTGTGTATTTCTGTCGAAACCGTGCAAAAGAGACGCGAAGCAGACGACAATTTCAAATTTACGAAATATGTTATTTAAGAAACAACACTTTTTTTCCGATATTTTGGAAAAAATCTGCCTAAAATAAAAATCTGAAACATCGCGTGAAATTTTATAAGCATTTGAACACTTCAAAAATAAACTTTCAGTAAAATTTGATGTCAATAAATGTTCCAAATTTGAATCAATATATATTTTCCTATTGAAATTTCCATACTTCTTATCGATTTTGTACATTTAAAAACTTTTTAGTTAGAGAGATATTTTCTATTAAGAAGAGATAAACATAAAATTGAAATTTAAAATTTACATTCTCAGTTTTATGTTATAAATATTTTCATCTCACATTTTTGTAGCCTAAGCACAGACTTTTCATTAAAAAAATGAAATGGTCTATGGAAAGGAAAAATTTTCTAACAGATGTGGATAAATTTAAAAGCTAAAATATGTGTTCATTAATATCTTCATATGAATATGTAAATATTTATCGATATTAAATTTTACATACAAATTTTTGTCCGAAGTGTTCAAATCTTGTTACAATATGACAAGATCATACGGACGAGTTCAATTTTTTTAATGAAATATTTTGTAATTTTTAATTTGTTTGTTCTTCTGAAATCGGAGGAAGATTTGAACAGTAAACAAAAAATTTTCCAATGGAATTCAAGGTCAATAAATGCTTAAAATTTTATATTAAAATTTTAATTACAAAATTTTGAAGCTTTGTAACTATAACATTTTTTGGAATTTACATCTTCTACATGACAATTTGTATATATATATAAATTACCATCGGAAATTGCAGGTTGACCTGGAGTTTCAACTTTCGTTAAAGTGATTTATTTTATAGAAAGATATTACAAAAGAAATTTTAATTTAGATATCTTTGAAGGAAATTAATAAGTATGTAAAAATTTCGATAAAATATTAGATATAATATATTTTACTTTAGAATAATTAAACCTTTTATTTATACTTATATATTGAAATTTTCATTTAAAATATGTTATGTATTCTGAAGGTTTTTTCAAAAAATCAGCCTTAAAGAACACATTCTTATCATGACACTTGCGCTTCGCGCTCGATTTTCTGTATACATTTCTGTAACTTTCTAATAATTTACAAGATTACAAAAAATCTATTTTCTTCTAAATATTTAAAAAAGGAAGAGAATTCATAGACTCTTTTTGAGGAAACGATTTTTTGTATTATCACTTATTTTGTATCTCACATATTTTGGTTCAAAAATGGAATTTTTAATTTTCAATAGTGTTTTTTTAAAACCAAAACATAAAATATACATCTTGTCAAAAAATGTCCTATTGAGAATTTGTAGACCTCATTTAGGCAAATAATTTTCCATCTCAACGTTTTTTTCGTATGTCACATATTTTGTTCAAATAATGGAATTTTTTAATTTTAATCGTATTTTTTAAAATTAAGATGAAAAATATACGTTTTATCAGAAACTATATCTAAAAATATTTGTATATATTATTGAAACGAACAATTTTCCATTCTTACGTTTTTTTCGTATTTCACATATTTTAGTTAAAAAATTGAATTTCGTATTTTCAATGGTATTTTTACATTCTCATCATGGATGAGAAGGTATTGGTTTTATGTGAAAAATGACTTACGAAAATTTCATCAAATCTTTACGTTTTGAGACCCCCTGAGTCCGAAAAAAGGGTTTTTACGAAAGTGTCTGTCTGTCTGTCTGTCTGTTTGCCTGTAGGTCGTGTGCGGCATAACTCTTGATAGAATTATCAGATTGAATTAAGCTTTGGTACACTTTATCGTGGCCAAAAAAGTAAGGACAAATTCGTTAACCAGCCACATCCAATCAAAATTGAGGGATTGAGCACTACTTTTGTATTTTTGAAAATAACTTTTTGAAAAAATCAAAAATTTCAATACTGGTTTTTGATAGTTCTCATAAATCTCTACAAATTATCCTTATAACATTTTTTGATTAAATCAAAATTAGAAATGTTACAGCAAATTAAAACTTGAAAAAAGTCAGTATAAAAATTCCATTTTCCAGTTAAATTATACGGGATACGAAAAAACGTTATGATACAATATTATTTTCTACATAAAGACCTAGAAATTTGAATTGTAACATTTTTTCATAAGATGCATATTTTTCTTTGTAATTAAAAAAAAAATATTGACAATCCAAAATTCAATTTTTTAACAATAATATGGGAAATACGAAAAAAACGTAGGAATACAAAGTTGTTCGTTTCAAAAAGATCTACAAGTTTTGTCTTACACAGTTTATGAAAAAACATATATTTTTCGTTTCAATTCCAAAAAATACGATTAAAATTCAATAATTCCATTTTTTAGACAAAATTCCCAGGCGGAAATTTACAATCGGCGCAGCCCCAATAAGAAATTTACAACGGGCGCGGTACCGCGCTCGTACTGGCAAGTGCGGGCGCAGTGCTGGCAGACAGCACTGGTGCCCGAACTGGCATATGTCGGAGATGATAACGATGTTCTGCACTGGTCTGCCAGTGCTGGTCCCGTACTGGTTTTCGGTGCTGTTGCGGTACTGGCATATTTTGGGCATGATAACGATTTTCAGCACTGGCAGACCAATGCTGGTCCTGTACTGGTTGTACATAATTTGAAGTTAATTCAAGAAACTTTAGGGTAATTTTCATCCACAAAAATTAGACCTCAGACAAAAATAGATAATTTTGCTTTCAAGAATGGCAATATTATTATTGCAGGGCTATTCTGAAAGAGAAAAGAGTATAAATAAATTCTTTAATGGTTGAAACCATTATTAAAACATTTTCCAAAACGAAATTTTTATAAACAATTTGCTGAATTTGATAATAATTTATTCATTTTCGAAAATTGGAAATGGTTAAGTTGTAAGGAACCTTTTTCTTAAAAAATGATTTTTAATTTATTAAAATCCCATAATTTTTTTAAATTTGTTAAGAAGCGATAAGAAAAAAAGTTGGGGCAAAAATAAAATTTATTAATAAAATTATTTTTCTGTGTTTCATATTTTTTTCATGTAAAATAATCTTTTCTCTTTCATATTAGCCCTTCAATAATAATATTTCTATTCTTGAAAGCAAAATTATCTATTTTTGCCTGAGGTCTAATTTTCGTGGATCAACTACCTTAAGTTAACTCTGCTTCATTCACTGAAATTAATATACTTGGAATTAGAATAAATAATTCAATTCTATAAAATTCACTTAAATTCAATGCACTAAAACAATTCATGTTAGTGATAAGAATTGTAGTTAAAATAGTCGGAGTCTTTTACATATATTCAATTGAAGAGAATTTCAGAAATTGCAAGTGAATTCCATAAAATTCAATTATTCATTTTGTATCCAAGTCCAAGTAAAAAAAAAGTACTTGTAAAAAACAATCACGCCGCGACACCAAATATCTTGCAACAGCAAAACAAAAAGGAGACCAGTGTGCACAGATCGGATACCGACTAGAGGTGTGCAAAAAGATTCGATTCGATTTTCGATCCGATATTGGCCTCCGTCGAATGTCAAATATTCGACATCCGAAGAAGTGTGTTTCGGATGTCGAATATTCCACATTCGACGGAGGGCTGATCGAATGTCGAAAATCCGACATCCGAAGAAGGGTGCTTTGGATGTCGAATATTCGACATTCGACTATACGGCCGATCGAATCGAAAAAATCCGATCCGAAGAAGGGTGCTTCGGATGTCGAATATTCGACATTCGACTATGCGGCCGATCGAATCGAAAAAATCCGATCCGACAAATAAGGCGAATCGAATCGAATTTGCGACATTCGATCCGACAAAATGCACACGTCTAATCTAGACTTCAATATGGCGGACTAACATTTTAAGAAATACTCATAAACCTTTAGATAAGATTATATACTATTATATTATTATATTATAATAATATATAACTATTATATTATAATAATCTATGATAATAACCCAAAGCCTAAAAAACTCGGCTAGTTCGAACTTTAAATTTCGTGTTTTGGACATCTTTTGTCGAATACAGTTTTTTTCAAACTGTGCATCTATTCAAATATGTTCACACAGCATTGTTGTAATAAACTTCCATAATTTTTATTGTAAAATTACTACAGAAATTTTTATCAGTGTATTTAAACGCGTTTGAAATCTTTTCATATCTTTTGGTAAAGATTGTTTGGGAAAAAGGTTTCTAAACATGATCAGGCGTATTGTGAATTGTAGTTGTACTAGTAATCACCAATAAAGAGTAGATTTCTTAGTTCAAATATAAATTGAAATTATATATGTGAAGCGTTCTCGTATAGTACAAACAGAACACCTAGGTAGTGTAGCTGATAATATTCTAGCAACTACTCTCGGCTAAATGCTATTCCCGGCATTATTACAAGATGCGTTCCAAAATAAACGAGACTGAGCTAAAATAGAAACGACAGGAGCTTTGTTCTGATAAATTCGAGTTTATTTATTCAAAATGGTCCCCTCCGGCCTCGACACACTGTTTTGCGCGATCCAAAATCTTTTCGAAAGAGTGTTTCAGGTCATTGACCGGAATGTCCTTCAGGATGTCGGTACAAGCCTTTTGGATAGCCTCTACGGACGCAAAACGTTTTCTTTTCATGGACAAATGCAATTTTCCGAATAGGTAGAAGTCACAGGGAGCAATATTAGGCGAATACGGTGAGTGGTTGACGGATAAAATGTGATTTTTGGTAAAAAAAATCAGTGATGAGCGTTGAACGATGGGCCGGCGCATTATCGTGCAAAAGGCGCCAACTGCCATATTCATGGTATTGTGGCCTCACACGGCGAATTTTCGGTCAAAATGCGATGAATTGAATCTTTTGACATGTTTATTTCCATTTCCATGTGTCGCAAAGAAGATTTTGGCTAATTTTTTATAAATTCACGCACAATTTCAATATTACTTGGTGTAATCACGAAACTTTCCTGTCCGGGATGTTCGTCGTCCTTGATGTCTTCACGACCTTCTTTGAATCGTTTAAACCACTCATGGACTCTGGCACGGAATAAACAATTGTCACCATACACTTGTTTCATTAATTCAAACCTTTCAGTAAAAGTTTTACCAAGTTTCAAACAAAACTTAATATTTTCTCTTTGTCCGAAGTTCATTTTTCGACCGATGCTATAAACACACTGTCCCTTATAAAGCAATAACTCGGCTTCTAATTGTTCGTTGGTCATGAAATTTTGACAGAACGTCAGTGAAGGATGTACCTTTCCAAATCCTACTCCCATCAGAAGATAGCGCCACTATAAATAGCTATTTTGAAAAAGTCTCGTTTATTTTGGAACGCACCTTGTATACACACTTAATATTATCTGCTTTACAATCTACGGATATAAATATTTAATGAACGTTTATGTGTCGAATTTTCGACATCCGAAGTGCGTCCGTCGAATGTGGAATAATCGACATCCGGAGCATGTCCGATCGAATGACAGATTTTTAACTTTCGACCGGCGCAGTATGTAGTTTGCAATTTTTAATCAGACATTACACAATAAACATTGAATAGTTGTATTTTAATTTTATATCGTCATATTTAAAGAATAAAAAAATATTAATTATTTCAAATTGACACATTAATGTTACATAATTTGAACTAATTTTTTAAAAATATATAATTATTCATTTAATTAAATGTAAAATAATTTGTGAATACATTTTTCAAGTTATTATTAATAGTTTATCATATCGGAATCGTGAGTCAAAAGAATTCGTTTTTTTCATATGTGATTTATTCATATCATTTAAAGGAATGTGCATTAAAATTGTTTAAAGAATCAGGCAACGTGATTTGTATTTGATAGAATAACTACAAAATCAAATTCTATACGCCTGAAAACTCGAGAAAAATAATTATACGCACAGGGACTATACACAGTTATATATATTTAACAATTTTAATATCTTTAACCAACTCATCAAAATTTATCCTATACCATGAATCTCTATAACTGAAACAAGACATAACAATTTTAATTTTGGAAATTTGAATAAACTTTACACAATAAAACTCTGTACGATAAAAGAGCAAACCCTACTGAACATAATTTTATTAATAATTTTTTAAGCACAATGTAATTGTACACTAAATTATAGAAATTAAATTTTGTACATTTAAATAATCTCTATTAGAATCTACGAAAAAATATAATGCACCCGATTAAATACTTTTTTATTAGTTTAATTTCAAGGCCATGACACACTTACCCGATTACTACCTTACTTTTTTAAACCAACTTCCAGCCACACGAAATAAGATAACGATTTGAAGTTTTGAGAACTTAAATGAAAGGCACTAAGAAATGTTTATGATTGAAAAATAATTTTTTTCCAAATTTTTTTATCTAAATTGTTATTAGAATTGTAAAAATTTAGAAGTAAAAAAAGTCCCTTCGTGACTCTTATTCAAGAGCCTAAAATTTCAACTCGATATCTTATCTCGATTTCTGAAGATAGTCGAAAAAAATGTTATATCTATACACTGCTGCTCAGCATTATTTACAAATTCCTGCAACATCCAGAAGTTCAGACAGATTGTTCACGAGTAAACGAACAATCTCTGAAGAGAAAAGAGGTCTGCAGCCATCCTCTTATGTAAAAGAGTATATTTATTTGCATTAAAATCATGAGTTCTTAAAGCAATTATAATAAAGTTTAGAGTTTCTTTATAACATTACTCGTATTTATTTTATACCTATACACTTCTATTATTAATAGACAAGCATACAAATTTCAAACTATGTTGCACACTGTTTCTCAAATAATCAGTCTCAAAGAAAGTAGAATTTAAAAACAGTATCATTAAAGAAAAATCCGACTTAAGCAGAAAGAAAACAATCTGAATTGTGCATAAGACTAAAAGTAATAAATTCTTTCGACTATGGCGATATAAATTAAAATTACAATTATACAATGTATGTATATTGTGTGATGTCTGGTTAAAAGTTGCAAACTACATCCTGCGCTTATCGAATGTTCAATATCCGAATTGAGGCGCTTCGGATGTCGAATATTTGACATTCGACGGACGGCCGATCAAATCGAAAAAATCCGATCCGACAAATAAGGCGAATCGAATCGAATTTGCGACATTCGATCCGACAGAATGCACACGTCTAATACCGACGCAGTAACAACCAGGCCCTGTTAACTCAATGGTAGAAATATGAAGAAGCACAGCGCCAACAGTTGGCCGCAACTTGAACTAGAAGTATCAATGTGTGGCGTATGTATGTTATATGCATTGTATATGTGTTAGAAGTTTTAAAATTGACTATAATGATCAGTAAAATGGATAAACTAAGTGGAAAACACGTATAAAAATACAGAAAGTTTAAGAAATAAATTTTCTGATATTTTTATACATTTTTTCACTTATTTTATCCATTTTACTGATCATTATAGTCAATTTTTCAAATTATCAGACAATGTAATATAAATAAAAATATTAAAGAATTTGATTCCCATCTTTTTCAGGCAACAACACTGAAGGCACTATTTTTTTTATAAACACATTTCGCGGGCCACATAAATAATCCTGATCGCGAAAATGCAAATAACACACTCGATAGCCGCTCTTGTGAATTTCTTCGTAGGTTAGGTTCTTCAACAGTGGGTTTGACACTGCCTCTAACCACAACAAACCCTGCTTTTCGTCCTTGGGGAACTGGTGATGCTTCGCGTGACGAGACGAAGCACACCCAGGAACAATACACCTCGAATTATTGAAAATCACCTTCCTTGAATTCATTTTTCGCTGTTTGCAGTTTTTCACGTTTGTTGACATTCGTGCAACGCAGTGCGACGAGGACCAAACGATTATATGCGAGGACGGACGCACACTTAGGCGAGCGGGGTGGGGTGCAGCGGGGCCAACACGTAGCGCCAACAGTTGGCCGCAACTTGTACTACGCCTAAAATAATAATCATAATTCTTCATATTCATCCATTAGAGTTTACAGGGTCTGGTAACAACTACAGAAGCACCTTCTGTCCATGTAAAGCGAGTAGGGAGAAGTGGCGGCGCGCGCTGCTTTTGTTTCTTTCTCGTCGCTCTTGCACGCGAGAACGACTCATCCCACTTCTTTTTATTTTTACTAAGGAACAACACTTCTTTCCCGATATTTTGGAAAAAATCTGCCTAAAATAAATATCTAAAAGATCATGTAAAATTTTATAAGCATTTGAACACTTCAAAAATAAACTTTCAGTAAAACTTGATGCAAATAAATGTTCAAAATTTGAATCAATATATGTTTTCCTATTCAAATTTGCATACCTTTTATAAATTTTGTACATTTAAAAAATTTTCAATCAGAGAGATATTTTCTATTAAGAAGATATAAACTTAAAATTCCTACATCTATTTCTTATATTAAGCTTGGCATAACTGTGGGAAGTACGGGTTAGCCGTCCTTATCATTTTGCATTAGGCCCGTATGGTGCCCGTATTGAGCCGACGCTTGGCATATCTACGGAAAGTACGGGCTAGCCATCATTCAGTTTATGTGCATTGGGCCTGAGTTATTCCTGAGTTAAGCCAACGCTACCATGCCGCTGCTGGTCTTCCGACACTGGCGTAGTGCTATGCCTGCATTATAGCCAGTACTATGCCTGCATTGGTAAGCCAGCACTGGCTTGCCATTACAGGCGCAGTACTGCGCCCGTTGTATATACGGGCGTAAATACGAAATTTCCGATTGGGGCACCGCGCCAGCACTGCCAGCGGACTTCCAGCGCTGGCATAGTGCTGGCAGTAGATCCTCATGAAGTCTATCGCAGTGCTGGCAAAGCTTCAAAAGGTAACACCGGCATAGTGCTGACCAGCAGTGCTGCGTTAACGCTGACCTTCAGTGTTGGCGTGGTACTGGCGGAACTCCGATAGTTAACAACGGCATAGTGCTGATCAGCGGTACTGCGCTAGCGCTGGCCTTCATTGCTGGTGCGGTGCTGGCACTAGTACAAAATGTCACTCGGGTGGGAGTTGTCTTTTAGTACCGGGGCGGTACTGGAAAATGTATCGAAAATTTGTATTGTACTTAGATAAAAAGTACAGGGAAAGTTCGAGTTAAGACTCTAATATTTACCGTTTTTAATGGTAACGGAGGGATATTCGCTTGGAAGGTTAAGTTTACTGTTTTCACAGTAAAAAATCTGTTTTCAAGCTAGGAAATTTTTTCTGAGTAAATTGACAATACTTTTTCGTTACACGTACACCGAAAAGAAATCTCAGTAGGTTTGTCTACTTTTTAACTTACTTTCCGTAGTTCGTAAAGGCCCCAGTGTCATTTTTGAAGTTAAGTGAACCGCAGGAACATGGGTAAAACAAATAAGAGCAGTAATTGAATCGATGAATATTCTTAGTACATTTCAAAACTTTATTTACTTGCAAGCAGACTCTAACTTACTATTTTTATATTCAAACTTACCTACAAACACACATTCCCCTCTACACTACACAAAGGCTCGTATAGGTAGTATCAAAAATTATTCTTAATGCTGCGGGTTCGAACCCTCTCTACTTACAATTGACGCATTACTAACCTAACGACTAAGCCTCTCGGCTGGGCACGCTTGGAATACAAGAAAGAAAATAGCGCTTATAACCTTCAACTACTGCAGGGCCATTTAAGAAGTGTATAGGCCCCGTGTAATCGGGAATTTTTAGATTTTATCCCAATTTATGATTCTGATTAAAATTTTTAAGATTTTAAATTATTAAATCGATTTTCTATAAAATAAAATATTTTTGAAAGAAAGAGATCAAATTTTTGAATTAAAGAACATTACATAATAAAAAGATTTATATACATTTTAGAATTATTAATTTTTATTATTGTATATTCGTGATACTTTATATAGATTATGATTCCTTTAATTTTTGTTTTCAAGAGTAAAATCAACGTATGTTCGGAATCTGAAAATTTTGAGTTTTTTCAATTTCAAAAATGTGATGAAACTTTGGAATCAAGAAAATTATCTCATAACGAAATTATGCATTCAAGTTCGCAATAAGTTATTCCAACTTATGAAGTACTATTAAAAAAAATATTACACACGGACTCCTTACTGGGGCAGTACTAATCAGTACCGCGCCAACGCTCGACATAAATCCCTAAGTCGGCTTCCAGCCAGCACTTGGACTGCATATTTGGGCAGTGCTAAACCAGTACCGCGTCAACGCTCGGCATAAATCCCTAAGTCGGCTTCTAGCCAGCATTTGGACTCCATACTGGGGCAGTACTAAACCAATACCGCGCGGTACTAATGATCAGTACTGGCATTGCTCCTCATTTACAACTGGCGCGGTACCATGCCGTTCGTAAGATCCGGCATAAGTCCGACTTTTCCGCCTGAGTTATCGACAATATCCATTTTGCATAATAACTCAGCTGAAGTAGAGAATTCGTAATCTGGGATCATGCATCACCCAAGTCAAAAAAAGATGAACAGCAGTACTTTAAAAACATTTATCAGATCAAAATAAATATGATCATTGATCGCCCCCTTTTTACATTTAAATTATTCTTTTATATTTAAGCAAATTTGTTAAACGAATGTGTAGAATGTAATTGATTTTTTTAGAGTACTGCTCATAGCATTACTAACATGTTTGTCGCCAATGAAAGGCGATAGAAAGGCGATAGAAAGGCTTGGCATTACTCAAAAGTTGGTTGTTTGCTAACACTGAACGGTGGCACTGCATCGGTGCTGATCCAGTACTGCGCCGATACTTGACATTACGCGATATTTGTTGATCGTCAATACTGAAAAGCGGTACCACGCCGGTGCTGCACCGACGCTTGGCATTACTCAAAAGTTGGTTGTTTGCCAACACTGAATGTTGGTACTGCGCCGGTGCTGATTCAGTGCTGCACCGGTGCTTGGCAATACACAAATGTTGGTTGTTTGCCAGCACTGAAAAGCAGTACTGCGCCGGTGTTTAGCCAGTGCCGCCCCAGTGGTGTGCCAACGCTTGGCACAGTGCTGATCGGCAGCACTGGCATTACTCACGGGTTACAACCGGAACGGTACCGCGCAGGTTGTAAGGATTGGCAGTACCCCGATTTTTCGGCCTGGGTATATGAGATACATAAAAAAAGTTTAGATGAAAAATTATTTGCCTAAATGAGGTCTACACATTCTTATTAAGAAATTTCTCGAAAGGATATATATTTTATGTTTTGATTTTTAATATTTAAAAAATTCGATTTTTTTCACCAAAATATGTGAGATAGGAAATAAGCGTTGTTCTGCAAAATCGTTTCCTTAAATAAAGTCTACGATTGTTTTTTATTTTTGAGAGATTTGGAAGAAAATAAATTATTTTAATCATGTAATTTATTAAAAAGTTATTGAAATGTATACAGAAAATCGAGCGCGAAGCGCGAGTGTCATGATGAGAATGAGTTCCTTAAGACTGATAGAGCCTTAAGTGGATTGAATTTCCTGTTTCACTTAAACTGAAAAAGAAATTTAGTGAATTTGAGAAAATGAGTAATTCACATCATCTTTAATATTATATATGTCACTAAAAATTGAACAAATCAATTTACAATCAAATTTATTTTTCCAAAGAGAACTATTTTATGTTGTGTTGCTATAATAAATAAGTACTTACATAAATTACAAATGAACGAAAACACACATGAAGATTCAGTCTTATTCTTGAAAATGTCATTAAAATTAAAGCCTCAAGGATTGAGGGCTTCAATAATTTAAAATTACATTATAATACGGTGTGTAAGTACAATCCGATGAAGCAATGCAAACTGTAGGATAGAGAGACGAAGATACGATAAATTGAATTAAATTCTCCAATGAAATGTGTGCTAAAGCTTGAAAACACAAACTTGAAAATCATATGTTTAGTACATTACGTGCCCAGGCGCAGAATGAGGGTCATTGCGGGACGAGCGACAATGCTCGCAGGAGATCGAAGCTAAGGCGTAGTCGAGGCAAAGCCGAGACGAAGCCGAAGCGCGATCAGTCCTGCGAGCATTGTCGCGAGTCTCGGAATTACCCGAATTGTGTGCATTGGCACGTATTCTATTTTATGTGACTTCGGTGCGTATACGAGTTTTTATGCGTACACTGGAATCTAAACTAGTATTGTAGTTGTTTGCGGCGCTAGTCATTACACTTGATATGTCACGACTAGTCCCGGCCATTTTGATTTTATCGATCTTGTGTAGTAGTAATGGATTTTAGTAGACGCATGCGCAGTTCAAATGTACAAGGCTTTGCCAGTTAGATGCTAACGCTGTACGAAGAAGAAGAAGAATAAGAAGGATTGAGCTTCGTTTCATGGCTATGGGCGCATGCGCAGTTCAATTTTTACATTTCATTCCTTTCTGGCGAAGTGTACTACATTGCGCTACTGTTAACTGTAGCGAAAAAACGAGTTTGCGCGGCGGTAGCACATAAAAATAATTTCATGGCAAATTCGATTAATATTCATAATTTCAGCCTTAAAATTTATTGATATAAATTGATTCAATAATTTTTCTTTAATGTTGTTTTATTGACCTTAAGACAGACGAAACCAAATCTATATGATATAATAATATAACGGTCGAAGAAATGGTCATCCGTTCTTTATAAAGGAAAAAAAAACAAACAAAAATTCTCGCCTGTTGTTTACAAATTTCTAAGTTTTTCGTTCATGTTATCCGGTTTTCTATATACAGTGAATTCTACATATTTTTTCTAATTCGTGTTGTTGCTTACTGGACTTCTTCATTTTGAATTGCAAGCAATGAGATAAGTTTTTGAGTTCCATTTTTTATCCTTATTTTAACTATCTTCTACATTTTTATCTTTTACGAAAATTTTGAATTAATCTTTCAATTTATGGCACTGAAGAGGGCCCCCGCATATGAAGCCGAAACGTTTGCCTTCTCTCTTTTTTTGCGTTTTTTATCGTAAGTAGCATTGATAATATTAATAGAAGAAAATAAAAAGAGGCTGACCCAATGCCAAAAAAATGAGAAATTAACAAAAATTCTGTGAATTTTGGGTCAATATAATAGCAGACATGTCATCAAGCATGTCACTTTACAGTTATTACTCTTGTAGATCTTTATGTAGTAAACCACTTTTTATCATAACTTTTATTCGTATCTCGTATAATTTAACTGGAAAATGGATATTGACTTTTTTCAAGTTTTAATATACTGTGACTTTCTTAATGTTATTTTAATTGCAAAATATTATGAGGATAATTAGTACAGCTTTACGAGAATTATCAGAAACCAGTCTTAAAATTTTTGATTTCTTCATAAAGTTTTTTTCAAAAACACAAAAAATGCTCCTATTTTGACAATTTTTTTCTATCCAGAGTTATGAGTAAATGACCTATTACTACTGCAGACGGACAGACAGACAGACAGACACTTTCGTAAAAACCGTTTTTTCTGACTCAAGGGATCTCAAAACGTAAAGATTTGACGAAAATTCCGAAAATGATTTTTCACATAAAACCAAAACTTTAATTCTCATATAATGAGAATCTAAAAGACATCAAATTTAGATCTTTTTTAATAATATTAATAACTCTAAAATTAATTAACATTGTGAAAAGTCTGTAGTCTCATTTCAAAGGTAAGTTTTCATAGTATTTTTCTAACTAATTAAGATGTTTTTGGAATTTTTCTGCTAGATTCTGCTCTAGAATCAAACATGGTAATGAAAAATCATCAAATTTCAAATGATGATTGTACTACATTCATTTGAAGAATTCAAAAAATCCAAACTATCAATATTTTGATAAAAATTTCTAAATTTATTAAAATATGATATACATCGATTTTTAAAAACTTCTTGAAGAAGCTACATATCTTGAAAATTGCATGACTTTTTTGAATTCTGTTCAGCCTCAAGATAGAATCCAGGAAAGAATTTCTCAAAATATTTTGATTAGGTTAAGAAATCACTTTATGAAGACATACTGAAAAAAACCTTTTGAAATCTAAATCTAAACTAAAATTTATTTTGTAATATCTTTCTATAAAATAAAACACTTTGACGAAAGTTGAAACTCCAGGTCAATCTGTAATTTCCGATGGTAGTTTATATATATATATATATACGAATTGTAATGTAAAAGATCAGGGACGGATCTAGAAAAGAATTTGGGGGGGGGGGTCTGATCGAAAACATCCGGAGCAATCCGGAAACCGTCTCTTACGGTTGAAGGACCGTGTGCTGTACGGGTATTGAGATTTGAGGGAGTCTAATATTTCGGGGTGGGGGGGGTCCGGACCCCCAGGACCACCCCTCTGGATCCGTCCCTGTACAAGATGTTAAATTCCAAACAATTTTATTCAATGTATTTTATTTTTTAGTAAAGGTTTATCGACTTAGCTTCATATCAAGAAAAGTTTGAGGTGTAAATTTACATATAATTTATGTATTTTCTTAAATCAGCAAACACTTCATTTACATTCATCTATTGAAATTGCCATATGTATAAGATGTTTCATACTTCAAAAAATTTAAGGTGTAAATTCATATTGCGAATTCAGATACAATTTATGTACTTTCTTCGTAGTTTATCTTCAAAAATTAGATCTTAGGTAAAAGAAGATAATTTTGCTTCCAAATATAGAAAAATTATTATTGAAGAGATCATTTCAAAGAAAAGAGATTAATTTCCAAGAAAAATATTTGAAGCATCAGAAAAAATAAATTTAACAAATTTTATTTTTACCCCGACTTTTTTTCTTATCGCTTCATACCAAATTTAAAAAAAATGATGTGATTCAAATAAATCAAGAATCGTTTTTTCGGGCAAAAGACCCCATACAACCTAGCCGTTTCCATATTTCTAAAATGAATATGTTTTTACCAAATTCAGTAATTTTTTTACAAGAATTTTGTTTTGGAAAATTTATTTTTAATGGTTTCAGCCATTGAAGAATTTATTATAATTTCCAAAAAATGGAAACGGTTAAGTTGTAGAAAGCCTTTTTCTTAAAAAAATTATCCGTGATTTGGCTCGAAGCGATAAGAAAACAAGTCCGGGTAAAAATAAAATTTGTTAAATGCATTATTTGTTCATGTTTTAATTTTTTTTTCTTGGAAACTAATCTCTTTTCTTCCAAATGATCTCTTCAATAACAATATTGCTATTCTTGAAAAAAAATTTATCTATTTTTGCCTGAAGTCTAATTTTTGTGGATGAACTACCTTAAATCAGCAAACACTTCATTTACATTTATTTATCGAAATTTTCATACAGAAGATGTTACCTATTATGAAAATGTTCAAACCCTTCATTTTTGAAACTTGTATCTCATCTTGAATGATATCTTATTATAAAATATTCTCTACATAATTTTAAAAAAAATGCTGAAATCGATATTTTGTTTCGAATCTTTAAGCATTTATTGACTTTAAATTTCATTAAAAAATTATTTTTCAAATATTTAAATCATTTTAAAATTTCACAAAATCTTTTAGATACTTATTTCAGATCAATATTTTTCAGAGTATATAGAAAAAAAGTGTAATTTTCTTAATGTTATATTCCGTAATTTTGAATTCTGTGTCTATTTCGCGCCTCCTTTGCATGAAGTCGAGAAAAATACAATTTCTGATTTTAACTTGACAACAGACAGCGCGAAATCGAAGCGAGTTAGTGGGGATACACTGACATGACGCGCTTCATTGTGTGTGCTCCCACATATTATTGTAGCAGTGCGGACCTTTAATTTTAGTTCGAAAAAGCCACGGAAAAAGCTTTACGCAATTGGGGGCGCTGCAAAAGTGATAAACAGTAGCTCTGTTTTACCCTTCAAGTAGTAGCATGAACCTTTCATTTTAGTTCCGAAGAGCATTTTGGAATAGGGCGCGCTGCGGGAAATCACTCGAAATTAAATACATTACTTTAGCAATCTTCCAACTCATCTCTGCATATACTATATAATAATCTATATACACGGTGACCCATTTTAACCTATAATCCCAAATATCTTCTAAAATACTTTATCTACGACAAAATGGTTTGGACAAAGGTTGACCAGGATCTGGGGGGACATTTGAATGTACCATCAATTTTAACCTTGAGGTCAATTTTCAAGGTCAAATAGAGGTAAGACCCTTTTCTTAAATGAGAACCCCTATTTTTGGCTGTGGATTTGAAAAGAGCGGGTAATTTCACGTCAAAAATAACCTGTGGAAAAATGGTTTTTGTGACCTTGAAAAGGTAAAAACTTAAGGTAAAATGTCTGAGAAACGACCAGATGCCCTTTTCCTGAATTGTCTTGGTTTTCCGGAGTAAAAAAACTTTTAAGATGCTTCACAAAAGTCGATGAAACGTTAAGATTTACATCACCTTGACCATCATGACCTTCAGGTCAATTTCATACAATGTAACATGAAATACATGTGGATCGATACGCATGATCACACGAACGCATGTATGTATAATTTCCATTGCTTACGCTAACAATGTCGAAGCACTATAATATTAACCGGAAATTAATAATATAATATAGATGCATGGAGATATTTATGCATTAACATTCATTACTTATATCAAAAATCTGGTTCGATACAATGTAATCCAGAACAATATAATATAATATATATGCAATATACAATAATATTATATATATATAATATATAATATAATACATAATATATTACATAATATTGCAATAATACAATATATGATATTTGGATGCTTTTCTGTAAGTTTTTATTTGTATTTTGATACGCATACGTGTGCTCATTAAACCAACGGAGGAAATGAGCTACGCTTCAATCCTGCGCAGGCTCAAGAAGCGCGTCAACCCTGACGAACTGGGCACCATAGTTCAGGGAATCAGGGAGACCCGATCCAAGAACATGATAGTAGAACTGAAATGTTCAATAAAAGACAGAGAGCGGCTGGGCACCGCCTTAAAAGAGGCAGTTGGAGATAGTGGGACAGTGCGTCGTCTTATTCCCTGGATTGAGGTCGAGATATCCGATCTAGAATCAAGCATTGAAGCGACGTTTCTTCGAGCAAGATTCGGAGATTCAGTTTAGGTTCTCCCTAACGATGACACCCCATAGAGGGAACAAAAAAGCATACGTGCTATTGGAGGAGGCAAGAGCCTTGAAACTTCTCAAGGCGGCCCACATCAAGATTGGGTGGGTATCTTCCAGGGTACGCAGGAGATAGGAGCTCAGACGGTCCTACCGCTGCCTTGGCTTTGGCGATATGGCAGCGGGCTGTCGTAGGCCAGATCACGGCAGGTGCTGCTGGAGATGCGATGAGGAAGGACATACCGCGGGATCCTGCACTAGGCGACTGCGATGCTACCTCTGCACCGCAAGAGAGGACAAGCCCTGGGTCGACCACGTCCCGGGGACAATGCGTTCCGCGGCTTTTCGGGCGGCAGCCCCCAAAAGGAGGCCGTAAAAAGCCGCGAGAGCTGAGCTGGAAGATGGATTCCAGGAAACAGGAGAAGAAGAAGAAGCGAGGAGAAGAGGACAACATCGCCTCAAGATGGCTACCACACTGAAGTAATGCCTAACAGCCGTTCCGGGGTGGGATTCCACTGCTTAGAGACAGGGAGGGAGTTCTAGAGGTTAGGGCTGCGTGAGCAGCAGAGTCCCACATACCAGGGGGCACGGAGTCCCCTTGACGGTGCATGAAGCATTTCTTTCTCCCTCAAAAAAAAAAAAAAAAAATATGCTTTGATTGAAAAGTATATTAAAGGCAATATGAATGTTTACCAATTTTCGATAATATACAGAAACATCCATTTTTACCATTTGTATAATAAATTTTATTGAAATTTGTAAAACTTTTTATAGTGAAGATGTATGATAATAGAATTTAACAAAATGAGCTTCTTGGCGTAAGGTAGTGAAATTGGGAATTTTCTTCGCGAACTAACCATTTATTATAAGTTTCTTGACCTGAGCAAGGATAAGCTGCATCAACGACCTTGTCAAGGTGTTCGATTACGGGCGCTTCAAGTCACATGCGAATTTATTTAGTGAATTCACATTACATTTTCGGAAAACTTTGACTGCCTTGATACGCTTGTATCAACATACAAACTGATAGTTCGGGAATGAAATTTCAATTCCACATTGTTGCAAGATCACATTTATGTGACATTCGACACATTGTCGTGATGACATGCTGATTTGCTTTCCTATAATATAATAATTGTTTGTCATATAATAACGTGCCCTTGCCTATCTATAACTTGACTCCTTAAACTCTTGGGATTTTTAACAAGGTTTATATTGAAGATGAGAATTCTGATGCGTGAACTAAGTACAGTATTTACAACGTTTTTCTCTATAGTCATGTGCCTTTTGTAATACATTTTTTACCCTTGTATCAACAGGAAAAAGGGGCGAAAGCAGGATCACTCAAAATGGCTACGTCTCGGTATCTCTGGAAAAGAAAATAATGTTAATGCTGAAAGAAAGATAAATTAGTTATGCCTCCAGGGATTTTTGTATTAAACGCTTTTTGTCTATCGCGGGGTCCATATACCAAATTTCAAATATTCTCATCTCAGTTTGAATTTATTCATAATTTTGATCATATTCACTAATTTGAATGGATTCCTATTTGAAAGCTACCAACTGAACATGAATGCATATTAATCTTTTATATTATTCGAGAATATTATTATAATTGCCATTTACCACCTGTATATTGAAGTGTATAAAACCCTAGCAGTGTGAGGCGGGGCACTTTAAATTTCCAATGAATAAAAAATATGAATAATGAAAATAAAATAAGGTACATGGAAAATCTTAGGCTAAAGTCTCGATGGTTTCATTTAATTTTTTCCAAATGCCCTAAAGGGAAAAATATTTTTATGTTATCCTGTGGCCTGGAAAATACAGACATCAAATACGTTAAAATTGATTTTTTTCACATGTCTGTCCACAAACTGGTACGTGTTCCTTAGAGGAACTCATGAAAAAAAACACGTTTTAAATTTTCGTAGAAATCAAATTCGAGATAGTCGGGTAATCGAATAAATGGGTGTAATGTAGTGTAATTATGTCTTATAATTTTAGAATACTGATTTTTTTTTCTCAATTAAATTAAATAAAGATTAAATAATTTCACTAAAAGTAAAAGCGATTATTCATTAGAAAAAAAGAAATTTTGAAACTGTAAATTATTTAAATCTTCGAAGCCTAACATTTTCGATGAAATGGGTCACAAAAATTTGTCTGAAAAGTCGTTTTATTTTGCTCACGGTTCTTAGATCTGGTGGCCGCTTAACAAGGCACTCCTGATATACCAGGGGTATTAGTTGAAGTTTGCCGGTTTTTTCAATGAAGAAAACACTTAATTCTCAAGGGAATCTCAAAAAAATTTTATTCAAAGTATTGACCATTGGATTCTACACATTTTGCGCATCTTTCAGGCAAATCATGGATATCATTCCAAAAAAAGTTTTTCTCTTTCAAGGCAAACCATTCGACGAGCCATTTTTCGACTTCTTCAAAATTGGCGAAGCGCTGCTCTGCGAGTGAGTGTCCCATCGATGCGGAAAGGTGATATTCGGACGGGGCGAGGTCTGGAGAGTACGGCGGGTGCGATAATATTTCCCAATTCAATGCTTTTAATGTGTTCTTCACCACTTTAGCGGTATGAGACGGTGCGTTGTCATGTTTCAGGATAACTTTGCCATGTTTTCGGGCCCATTCCGGCCGTTTTTCGAGCAACGCATGATTCAAATTGATAATTTGTTATCGGTAGCGATCCATACTCACCGTTTCACCAGGTTTTAATAATTCAAAGTACACCACACCACACTGGTCCCACCAAACATAGAGCATTGTCTTACGGCCAAAGCGATTTGGCCTTGGAGTCGATGGGCTGACCTCACCAGGTGAATGCCATGATTTTTTCCGCTTCGGGTTCTCGAAATAAATCCATTTTTCGTCCCCCGTGACAATTCGATGCAGAAAAGATTTCCTTTCAAACCGTTGAAGCAGCATTTCACAAATGGTTTTTCGATTTTCCATTTGTCTATCGTTTAGTTGGTGTGGTACCCATTTTCCATACTTTTGGATTGTTCCCATGGCTTTTAAACGTTGGCAAATTGCTCCTCGTGTTACATTTAGTGTTTGTTCCAATTGTTGTTGCGATTGGGTTGGGTCTTCATCCAATAACGCCTGCAATTCCTCGTCTTCGAACTTTTTCGCTGCACCAGGATGTTCATTATCTGTTAAATCGAAATCTCCACTCTTAAATTAACGAAACCATGTCTCACATGTTCTAATCACTAGAGCATGTTCACCATAAGTTTTTACCAGCAATCGATGAGCTTCAACTGCTTTTTTCTTTTGATGAAATAAGAAAAGCAACGAATGCCGCAAATGCGATTTACTTGGAACGAAACTCGACATATTCACTGAGGTAAACAACTATGATGCTATGATTTTGGCAGAATGTAATTGTGTATTTTTGAAGTTTATTGTCCATAGAAAAATATGACATAGATGCCAAATCATAGAAATGTATACATATCTCTAGCGACATCTATGGGTAAAACCGGCAAATTTCAACTAACACCCCTGGTATTAGCCTTTTTATGACGTATGTGCGTCGTTGTTTAGTCGACTATTTATTTTCCTCATGGTCACTAATTAGTAAAAAAAAAAAATGATGAATGATTTATGTTTTCAGGAGCTTCGAGGGACTTCCTTCCTGTCCTCCTGAACCTGAGATCCAGCCCCGAGATCGAAACTGTCAGCTGGTCTTTCTGCAGCGCCGCGAGGTTGGCTACAGCCCTAGGTCCAGGGCCGTAGTTCAGAACGTGGATTCACGGTGGGAGTTGGTAAGTTCCACCTTTTCAAGATCTTATACGGACATTACTGGTTTTCCCCCAAATGTTGATTTTGTTTTCAGAGACGAGCTGGTCACCTGGAGAGGTGTTGTACCCCGATTACCAGGATCCTTGAAGGTCGGTCGATTGGGAACAATATTGCTTATTACATGATAGTCTACAAACCCGAACGGCAACACTCCCTCATCAGATGCACATTTTCTTTACAATTTAAAAATTCTATTAATATTCCAAACCTCCATTATTTCAACAAAATATATGATACACAAAAAAAACGTTGATATGGAAAATCGTTTGCCCAAAAATAGTCTACCAAAAAAAAATTTCTTTGATAATTGAGAAAAAATAGATTTCTCCTTCAATCATGAAAATTATTAGAAAGTTACAGAAATGTATGCAGAAAAGCGAGCGCGACGCGCAAGTTCCATGACGAGAATGTGTTTCCCAACACTGATAGAGCCTTAAATAATTTTGATTTCCTTTTTCATTTGAAATCAAAACAAGTTTTTAGTAACTTTGAGAAAATGTGATTCACGTATGAAACACTCCAAAAGCAGACTATTGACTGTTAAACGATTCCTTTCACTATTGAAGGATTTTTTAAAATTCAAAATTGTCATGAGAGGAAATTCTTTAACAGTCAGAGGATTGTCGCTTTAAATACTGTCTTTTCACTGTCAAATTCACTGTTCAATTAAATTCAAGGACGCTTTACAAAATCATTTTAAAAAGAAAAAGGACGGCTGATAATCCGTCGATGGTTAAAGGCATCAAAAATCAATATATTTATAACACTTCGATCGTCAGAAGCAATGAAAAATGTGGTTAACCTTTTCAGGGGCACATTTTTCTAATGCACCTACTCCAGACATGAAAGTGTCTATAATGGTTTTTGAGGTCGCTGATTACGAATCAGAAGCCAGATTTCAAAATTGAACATGGCGGATTCAATATGGTAGACAAAATTTTAAGAAATTACCGTATAAACGTTATAATTTGTATATATGGGTTTTTGGGGTCGCTGATTATGAATCTGAATTCATATTTTCAAAATTCAAAAAGGCAGATTCAATATTGCGGACAAAATTCAAAAAAATTAACGTATAAACGTTATAATTTGTATAAATGGGTTTTTGGGGCGCTAATTGAGAATCTGAAGTGAGATTTTTGCATTTCAAAGTGTCGTATTCAATATGATACTCAAAACATTTAAAAGTAGCAAACAAACGGGAATTGTAGAGTTACTGATCACAGATTTCATCTCAAATTTCCAAAATAAAGATTATGAATCTAAGTAGGCAATGAAAATTTAGAAAATTCTACCAACATAATATCTGAGTCATATTTATATCTAATTCTAGTTTTACTGAATATGAATTTAGCGTTTATCGCCATGTAGATTGCGATAATTTCTTATTTATGGTATTCAACAAAGCAGTTTTTTTAGCATTGATGCAAAAATTCACATTGCATGTTGTGCAATAAAATTGTGAGCGAACTCGATTGGTTTCAGTACTGCAAAGGAAACAATTTTTGGGGCTATCCTCATATACACCAGCGAATGTTTCTGTACTAACGTTCTGATTTTTTCATGTGTTTTAACTTTTTTTGTAGCAGGGATACTGGGTATATTTGTACATGGTCATCCCCGTTTCTTTTGGCAATTTATTACCATGAGCTCATCTACAATTGATAATCGAAAGTCTTTCAATTGAAAATCTTTTTTGGGATTGGGTAATTTGAAAATTATAAAAGAGTTGACAAGAGTTACATCTATGGAGTGACACAGTAAACGGTGCCACCACTTTCTGCTTTTTCTTGTTATTTCATAGAATGATTTTATCTGATCTGACTTGTCAATACATATCATATAAACATTATAAACCTTTGCCATTTGAAAGCAAGCTATAGTCTTTAGTGAACCATCTTTTTGTCTTCTCTCTACCCTAGACAAAGCAGATGGATCATGAAAATTTGATAAAAATTGAACTGGTCATTTTTATTTTTCAAAGTTTGAGATAAATCCTTGATAACTGTCTCCGCTAAATTTTTCTCAGCAACATTAGCAATTTTCCCTGTGTAAATTTGGAATTTGCATAGAAAGCTATTCATGTCTGATCTCACCCATACCTTATATCCTCGTTTTATGGGTTTCTGAGGCATGTATTGTTTCATAGTACTTCTACCTTTGAATTTTACCATCCTCTCATCTATGGATTGCTCTCTGGTTGGATCATAATAATGTAGATAAGTTTGAGAAATTTTTTCAATAAATGGCCTTATTTTGTACAATTTGTCGAAATTAGCGTCTCCTCCTTCAGGTTCTTTAGTCTGATCATTCAAATGTAGATTAATGAGCAAGAAAGAGTATCTCTTGACCGGCATTGATGAACTTATGTAAGCATCATTCAACTGAGAATTTGAGGACCAATAATCACGATAAGACGGTAAACGTTTGATACCCATCATTATATTCACTTCAATAAATTTCTTCATCTCCTCTGCAGTTACGGGAACATCATTCTTAGTTTTATTCTGTTGATAATACACATTTGTTTGTTGAACCATAAGCTCAATATTTTCTGTAGATAAGAGCATCAAGAAAATATCTCTGGGTGTTTTGACAGTATCTGGAATATTTTTTGGTCCAACATTCTGTGTGAAAGGTAACTCATTGTAAGGCAAAGACTGAGTTGACCAAGTTTCATCTGAAAAATTTTGAGTATCTTCAAACCTACGAGAATAATTAGTAAAATTCCTTCCAATGACTACATTCAGGTCCCAATCTTCATCATTTCTGATGGCATTGCGATCGACAGATTCGTTGCCTGATGGAATTTCATCTCCTTCATATTGTTCTTCAGAATCACTCATTTTGACTTTATCAAAATTACTCACTTTTTTCATCCAACTAGTCAATAAGAAAATTAAATTAAATGCTCAAACGTGATCTCTAACACGGTAGAAATTTCAAATACACGGAATCTTGTTTATTCTTTCTTAGATGTTCTTCTTCTACTATACTTAAAAATTTGATTTTTCGTAAGTAAATTTCTGCTACAGTTTACCATTTAGCAGTAGAAAAAGCTGTGTTCAAATCTAACAACACAGAACAATATCTGCAAAAGTTTCTTCTATTTATCCATCCTATTAGAGTCATTCGAATTGAATTCAGTATTTGGCCAAAAAAGAATACATAATTCAAATTTTTTGAAAACTTCACCCCTATATTCAATCCATCATTTTGACTTTTCAAAATCTAAAACCAGATTCGTAATCAGCGACCTCAAAAACCCCTGTACGGGTAATAGAAACTCAGAAGTTGCTCCAAGGAAATAGTGCCTGATTGAAAACTCATATTTGTTTCATCTTTATTAGAAATATTTTTAAAATTATATTTATTTACTTTTACCTTCACTGTAACCGTTCTTTTCGGTTTGACGGGGCCCATTTGGTTTTATGCCACAAAATTTGCAAGTTCGGTATTTTTCTTAGCTTGACTGCGCGTAATAGGATTTTCTTGATTTTTGGGTTTCCCTAATTCACTGGGATTAGGGACCGACATAGGTCATTATAAAATTAAATTTACTACTGATACGTACATAGATTCAATACTATATTACGTGCCTAGGCGCACAATGAGGGTTATTGTCTCGACTACGCATCGGCTACACCTCGACTACGCCTCACCTACGCCTCGACTACGCCTTGGCTTCGATCAGTCCTGCGAGCATTGTCGCGAGTCTCGTAATTTCCCGAATTGTGTGCATTGGCACATATTCTATTTTATGTGACTTCGGTGCGTATACGAGTTTTTATGCGTACACTCGAATCTAATCTAGTATTGCAGTTGTTTGCGGCGCTAGTCATTACACTTGATATGTCACGACTAGTCCCGGCCATTTTGATTTTATCGATCTTGTGTAGTAGTAATGGATTTTAATAGACGCATGTGCAGTTCAAATGTACAAGGCTTTGCCAGTAAGGTGCTAACGCTGTACGAAGAAGAAGAAGAAGAATAAGAAGAAGATTGTGCTCCGTTGCATGGCTGTAGGCGCATGCGCAGTTCAATTTTTACATTTCATTTCTCTGTAGCGCAATATACTACATTGCGCTACTGTTAACTGTAGCGGAAAAACGAGTTGGCGCGCCGGTGGCACATAAAATATCTTTCATTCCAAAATATTTTCAAGTAATCAAGAAATGTAATTGACAATTAGTTTATGAAAAAAAAAGAATTTGTCTCAATGTTCTGTCGCATGTAAATGTATAGGTATCAAACAAAATTCTCAAAATTATATGCCTTAATTCAACCAATTTCCATGTCCTTAAAGAATAACATTTATTTAGAAGTCTTATTAATCTTTGTTCTTCCAGATGTTCTGATAATGAAACTGTAAATATAATAAGTCGTTTGATCACTCAGGTTGTCCTCAAGGTCAAATCCCTGCGTGATTCAATAAATTTATTTTATTTCAACGCAATTTAAAGGGAATTAAAAGAAAAATAGGAAAGTTTAAACAACATAACAAATTTCACATAAAATAAGTATTTAATCACTTAAGTTAGCCTCAAGGTCAAATCCCTGCATGACTTGACAAACGTATTTTGTTTTAACACAATCTAAA
The DNA here is from genome assembly GCA_030998225.1 of Diplolepis rosae. Classification (NCBI taxonomy): domain Eukaryota; kingdom Metazoa; phylum Arthropoda; class Insecta; order Hymenoptera; family Diplolepididae; genus Diplolepis; species Diplolepis rosae. The sequence goes on along the minus strand of JAPYXD010000687.1, from coordinate 1,904,899 downwards.
CGAAATTAAAAGAAATAAGGTAGTTTAACAATTTATCAACTTCCAAATAAAATAATTATTTAATCACCTAGGTTAGCTTCAGGTTCGAACGCCTTCGCGATTTGACAACATTATTTCATTTTAACACAGTTTAATCGAAATTAAAAGAAATAAGGTAATTCAAACGATTTATCAAACTTCAAATGAGATGATTATTAAATCACTTAGGTTAGCCTCAAGGTCAGATCTCTTCGTGATTCGACGAAGTTATTTCATTTTAGCAAAATATGTGTAACCTTTCAAATAAAATAAAATAATTATTTAATCGCAAAGGTTAGCCCCAAGGTCAGGCCGCTTTGTGATTTTAACAAATTTATTTTATTTTAATAAAATACGTATGAAATCATATAAATCCAGATAACAATCGTGCGCGGCAAGACGCCCACACGCCATGCAGGTCCATTGTGCGAACGAGAATGCAGCATTCTCGCACGCACTCTTCTAAAAGCGTGTGGCGCATATCAGTGCGACGCATATGCGTCACAGTACGCAATCACTCATGTAGGCACACAAATTGATCAAATGAGACGCACAGAAAATTGAGATATATTAAATTTAATAATCGCTGGTCACGTAACTTATTTAGTAGTATTTTCACGGAGTGAAATTTCGATTTCATACAAAAAATCCTTGAATATGTCTGTCACCTGCAAATCTGTTTTATTTATTCATAAGAATTTTTCTGAGATCAAAAATATTCAATCTTTTGCGAAATTCGATTAAAGTGATTAATTTTACTTATACACCAATAAGGTTTTGTAAATTTAAAAATTGTTGATGCCATAAATTTTGAGATATGTATAAAACGGTAAGAGATACACAAAAACGAATATAGTTCTGAGGTTGTACTAAAAGTAGAGGTCCATAGACTACTTGAAAAGTTTTAAATTAAAAAATTATTTGTTTAAAAAGTTTTGGGATTCTCAAAACGGCATTCAAAGGGATTGAATTTTGCTCATTCTCGGCTGCTATACTTCATAGATCTGAAAGAAATGGGATACATAAGGATTGAAACTTTTTAATACCCATTTCAATTCTGACTGACTTTTTTCATGAGAATTGATTTTGGAAAATGTAACAATTTAAGACAAGAAATGGACTCTATAATTAAGTTATGATTGATGATTGAAAAATAAATACAATGTCTTGCATTTCATATCGTCATCATAAAAAAACGATTCTTTTTATGTGGTAGGGGGTAAATTTTCTTTCAAAATTTTGAAAGACATTGAATTTTTGGAAAATTGTAAAAATAATTCATCATTTTAAATTTTTACAAAATTTTTCAATATATTTAAATCTTTAAAAAATGTTCTATTTTTTAACTTTTTTCGATTTTTGAAATTTTTGAAATCTCAACTATTTTTGAATTCTTAGTATTTTTAAATTTTCAAAATTTCTTGACTAACAATTTTGTACAATTTTCAACTAATTACAACTTTAAAAGTATGTGTTATTCAAGACTGATTGATTCTAAAGTAATCCAATATCCAGGAATAATTTTTTCCTTGTTATATAGGCTTTTTGATATATATTGAATTTATGTTTTTCAGGTTATTCATATTTTCTCAGTATATACAACACTGAAAAACAACCAACGTTTGTCAGTTGTTTCTCTACGCGAGGAAAACCGCACATGCGTGGATATTGAGCAAAAGCTATTTGAAGTAGTGTCAATGTAACATTGGAATCGTTCCTATGTTCCACTGGAGAAATCGCTGCGCTTTATATCTATGTAACATAGCGCCGATCGCTATGTTTCTAGCGTCTGTTTCAATATTTAATCGTTCACGGAACAATGCCACGCGTACCGTATCACCACGGCCATGTTTTATAGCAGCGTGTGGTATATTCTTCTCTCCGTGTAGTTGAAAATTAATTGAGTTCTAAATGAGTCTAGTTGGATCGATTCATGAATTGAATCTTCCTTTTACGGGTGTTTCTATATGAGTCGTAAATAGGTTGTAGAATGTTGTGTGGTCCAATCGGTTTCAGTTTAGTGATTTACTGATCCGTCTTTTTTCGGAGGATCCTCCAAGTTAAAGCTTCACTTTAAATCGTCGCTAAACTCGCAGGTGAAAACTGCTAGAACTAGACTGAACTCGCGGTGTTAATATGATGAGACTCGATATCAATTCTATTTGAATCTGCCTTTCCATTTTAACGATTTACCTATTTCTTTATAGATCTTGCTGTATCTTGAGTCGATAGAGTCGCAAGACGTGACATAATTATAAAAATATAATACATTTGGAATTCAATTTTTTTTTTCTTGAGTTTAAATAAGCTGAGAAAATATCGGGTAGGTGTAAGAATGATCCTAATTTTTACATTCTCATCATGGATGAGAAGGTATTGGTTTTATGTGAAAAATGACTTTCGAAAATTTCATCAAATCTTTACGTTTTGAGACCCCCTGAGTCAGAAAAAATGGTTTTTACGAAAGTGTCTGTCTGTCTGTCTGTAGGTCGTGTGCAGCATAACTCTCGATAGAATTATCAGATTGAATTGAGTTTTGGTAGACTTTATCGGAGCCGAAAAAGTAAGGACAAGTTCGTTAACCAGCCACATCCAATCAAAATTGAGGGATGGAGCACTACTTTTGTGTTTTTGAAAATAATTTTTTGAAAAAATCAAAAATTCCAATCCTGGTTTTTGATAGTGCTCATAAATCTCTAAAAATTATCCTAATAACATTTTTTGATTAAATCAAAATTAGAAATGTTACAGCATATTCAAATTCGAAAAAAGTCAATATCAAAATTCCATTTTCCAGTTAAATTATACGAGGTACGAAAAAACGTTATGATACAATATTATTGAATACATAAAGACCTACAAATTTGATTTATAACATTTTTTCATAAGATTCATATTTTTCTTTTTAATTAAAAAAAAAACTATTGAAAATCCAAAATTCAATTTTTTAACAATAATATTGGAAATACCAAAAAAACGTAAGAATACAAAGTTGTTCGTTTCAAAAAGATCTACAAATTTTGCCTGACACAGTTTCTGATAAAAGATATATTTTTCTTTTCAATTCCAAAAAATACGATAAAAATGAAAAAAATTCCATTTTTTAGACAAAATATGTGAGATGCAAAAAAAACATTTAGATGGAAAATTGTTTGGCTAAATAAGGTCTACACATTGTTATCGAGAAATTTCTCGACAGGATGTATATTTTAATTTTTAATATTGAAAAAATTCGATTTGTTTCACCAAAATATGTGAGATACGAAATAAGCGTTGTTCTGCAAAATCGTTTCCTTAAATAAAGTCTACGGTTGTTTTTTCTTTTTGAGAGATTTGGAAGAAAATAAATTATTTTAATCATGTAATTTATTAAAAAGTTACTGAAATGTATACAGAAAATCGAGCGCGAAGCGCGAGTGTCATGATGAGAATGTTTTCCTTAAGGCCGATAGAGCCTCAAGTAAATTGAATTTCCTGTTTCACTTAAATTAAAAAAGAAATTCAGTGACTTTGAGAAAATGTGTAATTCACATCATCTGTAATATTATTATAAAATTGGTTTGAGCTTCAGTATCAAAATATAAGAAATAAACTTAAATGTATGCGAAGAGCACAAGACCGAGCGCGAAGCGCGACGTTCAAAAATTCCGGAGCGCGAAGCGCGCGATGAGAATGTGCCCGCGAAGCGGGCAGATTTTTTCTGTTTCGTTTGTGTTCTTCATACACCAACAAAACAAAGACAACCACTTTCCGACGTGTTTAAAACAGGATATCGATTATCCTTCGGTAGAATTAAAAAAAATGTCAATTACTCATGGGAACCTCAGTATTGCTGTCCTACTTGTGCGATTGAACTAAGGTCTGCAAGTCGAGGAAATCATCCGAATATAAATTTTCGTACACCAATGCTTTGGAATAAACTGCAAAATCATGATGTGGATTGTTATTTCTATAATACTACACTCATAAAGAGCTTAAATCCAAAGAATAAAGAACAGATTGTTCATGCTGATGCCCCATTTTTGGCCAAGCCTATTTTTATACATGTGCCTAAAGCAGAGAATAGTTTGGGTTTAATCGAAAATCAGCGGCCTATTTATGAAGCAGATGAACCAGAATCGAAACATTCAAAGAAAAACCCGATTTTGTTAGATCAAGCTGAATGGAACGATCTCATAAAAGATCTTAATCTTTCAAAAGGTAATGCTGAATTGTTGGGATCTCGATTAAAGGAAAAGAATTTATTGAACAGAAATTATTCATCCATTCAAATAAGACTAGTCTTATTTGAATGTTCTCCCGGAGTTCTCCTACAAAATGGTAATGAGTTTCCATCCATACCTGTTGCCCATACTTCACATTTAAAAGAGTGCTACGAATTTATGACAATACTTCTGAAAATAAATTACCACGCACACTGTTGGTCAATCTGTTGAGACTTTAAAGTGATTACACTGTCAAGGTTTGGTACGAACGCGACTCGTTTGAACCAGGGCAAAGAATCGTCGCTAAAGACTTTCTGGTAGACACTATAAATTTTATTCTGCTGCCTCTACATATCAAACTCAGGATAGTTAATAATTCGTAAAAGCAATAGTTCGAAACTGAAACGCATTTGGCTATCTAAAATGGATATTCTCAAAACTTTGCGAAGCGAAAATCAAAGAATGGTTTTTCATAGGGCCTCAAATTCGTGAGCTTATGCAAGACTCAGAATTTGACGAAAGCTTGAGCATCGAAGAGAGAAACGCCCGGTTATCCGTAAAGAATGTGATCTGAAATTTCCTCGCAAATCACAAATCTAAGCACTATAAGCGGTATGTAAATGAAATGTTGACGCAATTTCATGGCCTAAATGTAAAAATGTTATTGAAAATACATTTTCTATATTAACACTTAGATTGTTTTCCAACAAAAAAAAAAAAAAAAGTTCACAAATAACCTCGTGACTTGTACCAAAATGTGAACGAATTATGACTATTCTATCTGCGATAGTAAATTTAACTTCACCTACTTTCAAAGACGGCAAATTTTATTCATATTAATTTCATCTTTTAAATATGTCAACATATTTCTTGAATATTCCGAACTAAATACTATTTCTGTCACACGAAAGGATTCACTAAATGACGCAAACAATATGAAATCTTTTTTATTTAAATTCAGGACCGCCATTTCCAGTTGAATTTGAGCGAAATAATGTCTCTTTTCTTTAATGTGAAATTATCATTCAGACACTTTAAAGATTCAACTGCATCTATTGTGCTTTGAGTTTCTGCAGCGAATGGGTACTTAATTTCTATTCTGTATATTCGTAATGTATGTAACGTATGTAATCTTGCATATTCGTACTTGTATATTCGTAAGCATTTCTAACATTGAGTTCCTGCTCATTACCATGCTTCATGGATGCAGTTGGTTTGAACGGCTTTGGAAAAAAGTATTTTAGTGATTGTGGCTCCTAATCAGCTTTTCTATTATTTATATATCTGTTAGTCGAATAACATCTCGAACCTGTTATTCGAAACTGTCTCTTCAGTATCCATACCACTTTATTATTTAGGGTTGCTTCACAAACCATTTGCGTATCTTTAAGAAGTGAATTAATAATCGATGCACATCACTTTTTAGTTGGTTGTTTTGGATCAGTTCTTGCTAAATCTAACATGCTATTTGACGGCTGAATCGTAAAGATGACATCTATTCCATTTTTATTACCATTAGTAACTTCTAAACAGTTATTGTTTTGAGAGACAAGGGGTTCATGCCTTCCACGCCTAATAAATGAAAAAAAAATTGTTCTACTAATATTTCATTTAAAAGATATGTAAATCGCGTAAAAAATTAATTGTACAAATTATATATAAAATTTAACAAGTTAATAGCAAATATTGAGTAAATTGTATCATATAAAAATTAATCAAAAATGTAAAACTTTCCAACAACGTGACACTGGCTTTCTAATTAATCAATTGATTGATTGAATTGTTGGGAGTAAGATTTTATCCGTTCATGTGTTTAAATCAAGCCGAATCCTTATTACGTTGAATAAGAAGACGATTTATTTATTTTCTATGTTCTTCCGATATTTTAATCGGATACTCCTTTTTGAATTTCTCCTGTAAATACTCGTACTCATTTAGAAGTAATTGTTTGAATTTTTCTAGTGATTTTAAGTAAGGTTCTTTCCAACCGCATTTGGTATCCATAGACGATACTAAATCCAGATCATTATTGTCCGTTCTATACAAAAAGAGGAACAAATTTGTGAGACATTATTCCAAATAGAATGATTTGAATATTAATTATTTCTCTTTATACAATATCTATTCGAATATGATAAAAAAAGTTCCTGAACAAAAAAGTAAATACAAATAAAACCTAACCTCCAACGAGGAAATTATTGGAATGTTTTCTTTTACGTGTATTAAGAAGCATTTAATTGAGACTTATTGGCGATTACATTATAAAATTAAGAGTACAATATTTTATACATCAATGAATCTCTTTTGGATATTCTTACCAGAAAGATAAACAATGAAAAACTAACCTGTTCAGAAACAGGAACACTGCCACGGCATGTCTACATTTTTTGCTCAGCCCAGCTTTGCAAGAGCACTTTAGGTCAACAATTTTACCATTGGAGAATATTAATACTTTTATTTCAAAAGGATGATTCATCAAGTTAGAGGATTGCATACAAATCGCAATAAATAATTTGCAAACATTATCCTGCTGCTCACAAAACATGACGTGCCCGGCATTTAAAACACTCTCACCTTCAATAAAATTCCAAGAAGAAGGTGACGATTAAGCATAATTACAAGACGAACAGATTGAGGTTCCTCAAGTCGAAGATATGGCGCATTATTGGTCAGGTATCTGAGGTAAAACAGAAAAAGCAATTTGGAAGTAGCGTGGATGAGACTCGAGAAGCAGCGAGTATCCGGCATCTCTGCGATGGAAGCTACTCACATCACAGCCCCCGATATATTCAGAGTTTTGAAAAGGGCACAAAACTGGAAAGCACCTGGATCGGAAATAGTGCACAACTTCTGGTACAAACACCTGACATGTCCGGTACCAGTCCTTGAGAGTTAACATTATCTTTTGTACTGAGACAGGACCATCCAGATAGACCACCTCGCCGTACACAATCGCCCGGGCACTGTTCTGTGGAACAAACGTGCCCAGCGTGTCAAGATCATAGACATCACCGTTGCCTTTGACAAAAACATCCAGCTGACCTATATAACCAAGATTCAAAAGTATAGTTAGCTAAAGCACGAAGTCACAGGAATGTAGAGAGTAAAAACGACCAACGTTCACCTCCTTGTGATTTCGGCTACGGGGAACGTGCATGTAAGGTGCATGAGTCAACTGAGGGATCTCAGAGTGGCCAGGGTACTAGCGTCAGTCCAGAAAGCGGTATTATTGAATACCTGCCACATCGTCTGTTTCTTCCTTGATCATGAGGAAGAAAGCGGAGAACCTCTTCTGGACCTCTGGGTAACAAAACGTTTCCAGCTGTCCATTTTTTCGTTTTTAATTAAATGACCCTTAAAATTTTTGTTTTTTTAATTTAATTTTTTTTTATGTCTTTTGCCTTTTTCTCATTTTTACGGTACCTTCTTAAAGTGATTTCAAACGTGTCTTGTCTTATTTCGGATTGTCTCTTGTCTCCTGTCTTTGTTTCCCAAAGTTTAATTCAGAATGACCGCTGTACTTGAGTTTGTCCGTACAGCAGTTTGTTGATGATTTCTAATAACAATAAGATAATATTTGTTGTCATTAATAGTACAGCATTCACATAAATTGTTAATTGTTATAAACTGATATGAGAGTTGATGATAATAGCATTATTATTGGTCCGACTGTGAGTCCGGAGGTGTCTGAGTCAAACACACCGGCGGAGAAGAGGCTGAAAGCCTCTAATAAAGAAGAGGAGTGAGTGGAGGTCCCCCACAAGGAGGACCTCCGAAAGAAGGAAGGTAAGAAGCCTACCAAAACACCGGAGAGGCCTCTTTGTCCGTGCCCAGAAGCGGTGCTCATAAAACCCGCGGAGGGAAGTTGCTACGCTTCTACCCTTTGCGAATTTAAGAAGCGCCTCAACCCTGATGTACTGGGCGCCACAGTCCAGGGAATCAGCGACACGCGTTCCAAGGACTTGCCGGTGGAACTGAAATGTTCCATAAAAAGCAGAGGGAGGCTGGATACTGCCTTTAAAGAGGTAATTGGAGTCAAGGGAACGGTCCGACATCTCATCCCCAGAATCGAGGTTGATATCACCGACCTGGAACCCACTATCGAAGCAGACGACGTCGAGGATGCCGACAGAAGGTTCTTTGGCCAAGAACCGTATCTGGAGTTGAGGGTGTCTTTAAGTATGACACCCTATAGAGGAAACCGAGAGGCGTATGTGCTTTTGGAGGAGGCAAGGGCGTTGAAGCTCCTCAAGGGGGCTCACATCAAGATCAAGTGGGTCTCCTGCAGAGTCCGCAGGAAAAAGAAGGTGAACTGGTGCTTCCACTGCCTTGGTTTTGGACACATAGCGTTGGACTGCCGAGGGCCAGACCGCAGCAGGCGCTGCCGGAGATGCGGCGAGGAGGGACATCTTGCGGGTTCCTGCACCGGGAAGCCGAGGTGCTACCCCTGTGCCGCAAAGGAAGAAAAGTCCCGGAATGACCACATACCGGGGATTATGCGTTGCGCGGCTTTTCGGGAGGCAGCCCCTAATAGGAAGCCTTAGGAACGCCGCCATGGAGAAGAAAACTGGAGGAGCAAGTCCAGTAACGAAGACCAAGAAACAAGGAGAAGAGGCGAACAACGCCTCAAGATCGCCCCCATCCTGAAGTAATGCCTATTGGCGATTCCGGAGTGGGAACACATGGCCTAGAGATGGGGAGGGTGTTTTAGTGGATAGGGCTGCGTGAGCAGCAGGGTCCCACACACCAGGGGGGCACGGAGTCCCCTTGACAGTGCATGAAGCATTTTTTTCTTCTTTAAAAAAAGGAAAAAAGTTTCATTATTGGTATGAAGAATTAGATGTAATTAATAATAATACGTAATTAAAATAAGGTAATGATGAGTGTTATACAATATAATAATGCAATATGATGTAATAGTATTATATCTTTTGGGGCCCCGCAGTATCTGCACTGTGGACTCCCCACCTTTCCCATTCTATGGAGATACGCGCAGAATAGTCCATGTCCCGTCAGCATCTGTGTGAGGTAGTAATTAACCTCACCGTGCCGACGGCCGAACCTCGGGGACACCTCGCCAATAAGCTTTGGCGTCACCTTTGCCAAGCGGCTATCGCTCGTTCTTTGGCGACTTCTCTGCCCCTGAAACGACTGAGTGTGCCCTCGATTTGGTGGACGCAATTTCGCCCTTGGGCAAGCAGATCCACCAGTATCACCCCAGCGATCACCAAAACTGCAGGCTCCGAGGCCGTGCGATACGAGCTTGTCACTCGACGAGCCTCTCTACGCTGTATAGCGGACAGGTGCTTGCGATACTTTTCGTATCGCATTGGCAAAACAAACGTCCACAGGGCTTCGGCGTTCACGTATGTACTGTTGATCTGAATAGGACTTTTCAAATTACGTTTATCTGTAAGTGCTAAAAATGCTTTTCTGGTCGTTAAATACGTTACGCGATTACGTACAAGCACTGCCTTTACGAGTAAAGATCTTTCCTTTCCTGTGCTTCGGTGAGAATTCCATTTTCACGCTTATATTTATTCATGCACTTGTCACTTACTTTTTATGTTAAGTATATATTTACTTGTCAAACAATTGATTAATTACTGCATTACACTGTGAGCATCTGGCTTTAGTATAGTATGCAGAATGCTGTGCGAAGCCCAACGGTAGCCATATTGATTATTTCGCTTGTCGACCACCAGGTCTCATCCTGCTTAGAGACGCCGTCACTTAAGCCGCTTTGTCCGATCCCTTTCGTATCTGATCCCAGAAGGTGAGCATCGTATCTAACATCACCCCTAGGTATCTGATAGCCGCTTTTGTTGCAACAGTTACGTCGCCGATCTTGGTTTTGGTGAGCACTAGCTCCAGCCTACTTTTGGAAGTCCATTGGCGTACTCTCGACATAACGTGGCCAAGGCGCGCTTGGGTAGCATCGACATCCCTTGCCGGAATAACAGCTGCCACATAATCTGCGTATCCGATCAGGAAGTAGCGCTCAGGCATCTCCAGGCGAAAAATTCGATCATAGGACGTGTTCCGTAGATCGGGGTCCAGGATCGAGCCCTGGGCCGCCCCAGTGGTAAGCTCTTTACGACTTGGGCCATCCTCTGTTTCACAGACAATAAAGGGATCCCTCAAATAATCTCCGATGATTTGCAAAAGGTACTGTGGTACCCTGAAGTTCCACTCTAGAGTCTGCAGCGCGTCAACCAACCTTATGGAATTGAAAGCATTTTTGACGTCCAGCGTCACCAAGAGATACAGGAGCCGAGCGAAGTGGTTTCCCCTTTCTGCGCTCCTTACTGCCCTCACTAGCTCCTGGATGGCATGAATGGTGGATCTGCTTGCCCGGAAACCATACTGCCTCTGGAACAGGTCGCCTGTTTCTTTTATAACAGCTTGAAGGCGTGGCCTCACCAGCTTTTCCAGGAGCTTTCCGGCGGTGTTCAGCATGCACAGAGGTCTGTACGAGGACGGTGCATCTGCTGGTCCTTAGCCCTTGCCTATCAGTACCACAATCTAGCCTCCTTTCAGCGGGAGTAAAACAACACCGCCCTGAGGAAAGAATTGTATATGTGAAGCAAAACGTCCGTATGACTCGTCGCTACTGCCTTAAGGACATGGGCCTGTAATCCGTCCGGTCCAAGAGCTCTCTTCTTCTTTAAGGTGCCTGCCGCTTGCCTCACTTCTGCTTCGGTAAACGGTGGCACCTCAAGGTGCTTAGGGATTTTTTCACCGTTCGATATTTAGAACTTCTAAGGTCGAAGTCGCGTTCACTCTTTTCGCGACGCTGGGCTACGCGCCTAAGCTTTAGGCACTTATTTCTGAGCTCCGGGATCTGATTCGACCACCAATACGCAGAACGTCTAATGCCACGAACTCCGCTTCTTGGAATTGCCTCCTCGCAGGCCCGGTAAATAACTCGCATAGCCATGCTTGTCACCGCCTTGGCCTGCGCTGGGGTCACCGCCCGGTCTGGAATTACGTCTAAAGATTGCTGACCGCGCTCTAGGGTTAGAGACAATACCTCTTCGTCCATCTTTCGGATGTTCCAACCCTGATCGGGAGGCTACTACTCCTCCTTTGGCTAGTCTATCGGAAATATCTACCAGGCACCGGCCACGGCCCATTCGCTCAGCGGTACATTCATTCTGGTGAGTGTGGGCGTCGGTATCGTGCATGTGGTTGTAATGTGTCCGAGATAGCGCGAAAAGGAAGTTCACCGTCATCGCCACAAGCACATTTGGGGCGATACCAGGATTAAGGGGCTCCCCGCATTCACACTGACGTATTTTTTCTTTACACATCAGCGCTCCATAGCGCGTCCTCACGCGCCTGAAAGGTCAAACAGAAACCGTTATGACGCGTGCACCTGGCATACCCGTCGCTAGGGAAATGCCTGTTATATAATGCCTGCAAAACACTTTCTCGGTTGTTGGGTGTGTTGTGTTTAGTGTTGCTGTCCATGTGTCCCCTCCTCCTTTTTCATCCGGGCTTGGGACCGGCAATGGCGGAGTTAAACAGAAACAATAATAATAAAAATAATAATTTTTTTTTTGAGGAAGGGAGAAATGCTTTATGCACTGCCAAGGGGACTCCATGCCCGCCATGGTGTCTGGGACTCAGCTGCTCGCGCAGCTCTACCCACTAAAACTCCCTCCCTGTCTCAAGGCCACGGAATCCTAGCCCGGAACCGCTGTTAGGCATTAATTAACTCCAGCTCCGCTTCTTTTTCGAAAAAACTTCAGACTGCGTCCTCGACGTCTTTCGCATCGGTAGTCTGATCCAGGTCGGCGATCTCGACCTCGATCCGGGGGATGAGATGAGTTTTGAATGGTTCTTGACTTCAGAAAATTTAATCAAAGAACAATCGTAGATTCTTACCCACTACCTAACATAAATGATATACTCGATTCACTCGAATCTGCCAAATGTTTTTCAGTATTCTATTTAGCTACTGGTTTTCACCATATAAAAATAGATCCTAAAGACTTTTATAAAACTGCATTTTCTACACCTCATGGCCATTACGAATTTGATAGAATGCATTTTGGTTTGAAAATCGCTCCTGCAACATTCGAAAGCTTAATGGATATTACTTCAACTGGATTAATCGGAAAAGAACTCTTTGTATATCTTGACGACATAGTCATTTTTGCTGATACACTGGAAAAACACGAGAAAATATTTAATAATTTAATACAGCTTCTTCGAAAAGCAAATCTTCATTTACAACCAGATAAATGTGAATTATTACGATCTGAGATAGGATGTTTAGGTCGCATAATTGATAAAAATGGAGTTCGACCAGACCCCAAAAAAATAATAGCCGCAAAAGAATTTCCAGTTCCAAAAACACAAAAAAATGTTAAACAATATTTAGGATTAATAGGATATTATCGTAGATTTATCGAAGGATTTTCAAAAATTGCCAACCCTTTTAATAAACTTCTAAAAAAGGATACTCCTTTCATATGGACCGATAAACAGCAAATAGCTTTTGATATTTTAAAATAAAAATTATGTGATTTTGATATATGTGACAACTACCTGATTTTTTTCAACCCTTTGTTCTCACAACAGATGCCTCAGGATACGCAATGGGAGGTATATTATCACAAGGTAGAATAGGCAAAGATAAGCCAATAGCACATGCATCACGTAGTTCAAGTGACACTGAGAAAAAATACGACACAAATGAAAATGAAACACTTGCAATAATATTTTATGTGCTTCAGCCGCGGAAACTCGTTTTTCCGTTACAGCTGAGAGTAAAGCAATGCTGTATATTCCGTTACAGAGGAATACAATGTAGAAATTGAACTGCGCATGTGCATTATAGTCTTACAGCGGAACGCAATCTATTTCTTATTCTTCTTCTTCTCACTTCTTCTTCGTACAGCGTTAGCACTGACTACTACACAAGACCGATAAAATCAAAATGGCCGGGACTAGTCGCCAATTTACGCCCGCTTCGTACAACTAGCGCAGCAAACAACTACAATAAGTACTAGATTAGATTTCAATGTACGCATAAAAACTCGTATCCGCACAACAGTCACATAAAACAGAATATGTGCCAATGCACACAATTCGTCTCGGCTTAGCCTCAGCTACGTCTTGGCTACGCGTCGACTACGCCTTGGCTTCGATCTCCTGCGAGCATTGTCGCTCGTCACGCAATCACCCTCATTGTGTGCTTAGGCACATAATATACTATTGTGTTACTCATTTCCGTACTTATTTATATAGAAGAAAATTTTTCCTAGTAACTGATCATAAACCACTAGTTTGGTTTGAAAACTCTGAAGATCCTTGCTCACGAGTTTCGCGTTGGAGGTTGGAACTTGCAGAATATGATATTGATGTAGTATAAAAAGCAGGAAAAATGAATGTCAGTGCAGACGCTCTTTCGAAATACCCTATTGTTAATAAAGAAAAATCAATAAATTTATACAAAAATGATGATGATACCTTTATGACATCTCAAGAAAAAATGAATCTTGAGAAAACTTTTATTAAAATTAATCAAGAAAATAATATCAAAAAAGTGAATAATTCGAAAAATAAATATTTTAATTCACTATTCGCCGAAGATGAAGCGAATGAATTTAGGAAAACTTCAGAAGGTCCAATATCCAATGTTAATTTCAGGTTATCAGAAATCTTTAATAGAATTGTAAATGAGGAATTATTTTACGAAATTAATTAAGATATGGTCAAATATACAAATTTATTTAAACTACTATCTTCAAAATTTCCTGTCATGAAATATAAAAATTCGCCATGGAAAACCATGATCACTGGAGGTAAAAAGAAAAAGCAAGAACAAATGAAGAATTTAAATCAGCATAAAAATCTAGAAAATTGAAATCGTGATATACCTTTCGAGCCTCCCATCTAGAGATCGTGAGGTATGCCAAGAATGTACTTACAGATTTCAAAAATACCCTCTCTCAAACAAAAAGAAAGAAAGGTAGACCAAGGAATTAAATAATTTAAGATGAACTTTCGGAAATATGTATAAAAAATCCAAGTCATATAGAACCAGAATCTGATTCGGACTCTGGTCCTGAATATTTGGATTATGTGAAAGAAATTCGAGCAAAAAATAAATGAGAGAAAAATGGCAAAAAGCCTAAACAATTCATTATACCTCAAGAGGAAGGAAGCGAAAATTACTTTTCTGCTTCTGAAGATGAAGTAATTGATATAGAACTTGAAGATGAAGAAATGTCTAAAAACTCTCATATTAAACAAATTTTCAAAAATAAAAATGTTAAACACACATTTAATGAACAAAATTCTGAAGTGAACCGAAAACAACAAATAGAAACCAGGGAAAATTTCAAAAATTTAAAATTCAAATTTACAAAACGAACAGCACAAGAAATTATGAAGGGAATCTATTATTATTTTGCCTCTCTGATTGAAGAAGAAGCTAAAAAAAATTTACCTAAAGCTTTAAATATTATAAAATTGTCAATTTACTCATTACATGAATTATCTCAAAAATTGAATTTACAATCGATTAGTATTTCAAAGGCTTCAAAAATCAACCACATAGCTCGGGAAGAAATAAAATTATACCTCTTCCTAATCATCAAGCTGATACAATAGCAGATGCGTTCGTGAAAAAATTCATTTGGATAGTTGGGTCGCCGAAAGGAGTACTAACGGATCAAGGGAGAGATTTTTGAAGCCATTTATTAAAAAGATTAGCAAGACGCTTTAGGATTAAATAATTTCGCAACACAGTTTTTCACCCTCAATCTAATGGATCACTAGATCAATCACATCATGTTCTGGGTGAATATCTCAAACAATTTTTAGCAAAAAACTCAGAATGGGACGACTGGCTAGAATTAGCGACGTTCTCATATAACACAAGTGTACATGAAGCCACAAAATGTACGCCTTATGAATTAGTTTTTGATAAGTGAACCCGTGAACCTTCAAGTGAACCTCTATCACAAAATGAAAAATTGCAAACCTATGAAGATTATTTGATCAACTTTGTCACACAACTGTATGAAATGCGAACACAAGCAAGAGAAAATCTTATAAGAGCAAAAGAAAAATCAAAAATGTACTACGATAGTAAAATAAATACTTCAGAAATAAAAATTGGAGATAGTGTATTTTTATTAAAGGGAGGCAACATTAAATAGCTAGATAATCGATAGACAGGTCCTCACGAAGTTCCAGATGTACTTGGAAAAGGAAATGTGAAAATGAAATATTAAAAGATATGATTGAACAGAGCAAGGCGCATTTTTCTTTGTACATTTCTTCTTTCCCGCACCTACTATGGTCGGTTGCGAATATTCTTATTTTAAGGAGAATATTCTTATTTAAAAAATATTTTCCCCCTTTGGATAGAAGATACTCTCAAAGTGAGAATTCCTCTTATTTCGTTAAGAATATTATTAAAAATATGATATTCTTAATATTAGAAAACCGTTTTTTCGGTGTTAATTGATAAATGGCATCTTTCGAATTGTGTAGATTTCGATTTTTTCTAATTTTATTTACTCTTCAAAAACGTTTTTAACTTTGGAGATAACACAGTCTTCCATACAAAAATCGTTCTAATCTAATTCATATGTACGAGAAACGATCGACCCACTGCCCGACCAACGATCTCTCTTGCCACGCCCCACTTAGCGCAGATAAAGAGTGCGTGCTCTGCCATGGCCTAAGAGCGATTGCGCGAAGTAAAAGCCGACCTCCACGTGCTTTCTATTCAGCTAGGTGGCGAGTTCCGGGATCGGACAGTAGGCTCATCTCCCAGTGTGTTCACCTTGCCATCTCATCTGCTATCCCTCGACAAGTCTGTGCCTTCCATCCTTGCGAGTGGCCTCTTCCGAGCAAGCGATTTCCTGTAGCTCGGTTATACACGTAAACTGCTTACGGAGCTGAAAGGTCTCCTGCCTTTGCTTCGCCAATAAATCTATTGGCGGAACGCTCATCAGGACCAACACAGCACTCGACCACACAGTTCTATATGTTAAGACCATTATTAGCGCAACACCTCTCTGCGCTGAGAACGGTTTCCTTTGGATAGCATTGTTTTGTAGGGCACAAGCCCAGACCAGAGCTGCATGAAGCAGCTTTGAATGCACCACGCTTTCCACCAGACTTCTCTTTGCTTCCCTGGGTCCACCAATGTTGAGCATGAGCCGAACCAAGCTTGCTCCACATTGGATGGCCTTGGCAGTTGCGATCTGCAGGTGTTCGCCAAAGCTAAGCCCCCATCTGTACCCGCAGGTGCTCAATGCTTGTTTTCCACTCAACCTCATGTTCTCTGAGAACGATCCTCGGGTATTGAAAGGATCTCCTGTCCGTGACCAGCAAAGCTTCCCTGAGCCTTGGACACCGGTTCTTTCGCTTCTCTAATTTCTTATCCCCCCTGTTTTGTGACCGCTTGCCATTCCCCTCCCTCATTTGGAGCCTGGCTTCCGGTTGCTTCGGCGTACTTTTCCATAAACTTTTTACCAGCGCATCGTGCGTAGAAGAGAGGGTCGGAATAGCTGGGAACGTCTATACCCTCGGACCACAGTCCTACCTGAGTTTCCTGAGGCCCAACCTCCGTTTAGTCGCATGGCACTCCACCTCGGCAGAGGTAATCTCACATGAGCCTCGCCTCCTCATAGATCAGGAGAGACACCACCAGGTGGCGGGACACTCCCAGTAGGGCGCTATACGGTAATGATCAGTTGGACTGTTCTTAGTCGCAAGCTGCAGAGGATTGCAGTGTCCTCCCAGTAGGTTCCATTCACCAGTTTACTCATAGCTCCATTCAGGAGAGAGTCCGTTCATAGGGTCTTCTCTCTCATTCAAGCGATATTTATGCCAATCACGCGAACCCATCAAGAAACTGGGAAGATGTCCGTTTATAGAGCCCCCCGCATTTGTTCACCGACCCAAGGAGACACTACAACCTCCATGGCCCGAAGGCCTACTACTAAGCCTCACCACGCATCCTTTTTTCGCAAAGCCAAGAGAAGGACTTCGTCAAGGTGTCTGTCCAAGGGTAGGGGATGGAGCTGTCTATTATCCGTCTAAACTTCGCACCGACATAAGTGGCGCCCCGTATAATAATCGTACCGAAAAGGCAGTTTTCCGGATATTATCCGTCTAATAGCCAGTCAAATAAGCACTATTTCCCGTGCTGTGGCCGTATAGTAGCCACGTCTAGTGATCTGTATTTAAGACGTGATTACCCGGCTTTTAGATGGTATCTAAATTTTTAAAAATAATGAATTGGAAAATGAATTTTAGACAGATTTTCAACAGTTATTCGACGTTACGGTTCGTAATTCGATGAAAAATAATCTTTTAATCCCTTTCAATCATATTTTCATATAAATAAATGTAAAAAATGTCAATTTTTAAATGTCACATAATTTCAATTGCATTCCAATAAAAGAAGGAAAGATTGGGCAATCTGGAATAATGGGAAATAATAAAATAACGAGTCATCTATGACTGCAAAATATTTCTGAATGAAAACTACTGCAATTGAGGAAGGTACTGCAAGAACCGCCTTAACGCGCGGCAACGCACGGCCTAGTCCAACCGAAGATTGACGAAGGCCACAATCAGGGAGAATTTTTAAAATTTCTCAAATTTAAAACTGACTGATACCAATCTGCAGAAAATTTTACTGCGCTTTTTTTTATATGTAATCTTTCCATTGAATTTTTGCATGTTTTCAAGTTCTCTATCAAAAACGTTATTTTTTTACTAACCTGAAAAACAATAAAATTTTGTCTTCAACTCGCGAAAATAAAAAAAACAACTGAATATTTTCTAACAAAAATTTAGCACGTATTTTTTCAACTCCTCCCACGTTCGACTAATTGATTTGAAAGTCTTCTTTCTAATTTAGGACTGCTTTGTGATTTAAAAAAAAAAAAGTTCGTAATTTTTTAGGGCTAAATTCGGATTGAAAAAGAGTCGAGGGAACTTTCGAGTTGAAAAAACTTTTTGCGACAAAGTTGTTCCTTATTTATTAAAGAAGTTTTTTGGAGAGTTTTAGATGAAAATATTCATTAGGTTAAAAATGGCAGGAGTTTTTATAATGCTGTCCGTAAAAGTGGCACAGCCCGGCCAGCCTCAGCTGGCGTGTAATGTACGGCGTTCCATCTTTCAACGATGGTTGTGAAGTATTTTTATTAAAACCATGGATAACTTAATTCGTTCATTTATTAAAATAAAAAGACCTATGCAAGTATTTTTTTAAGAGTCATGACTGTACTCTTTAGGTAGGCAAACGATTAAAAAAAAAGAATTTTTAAATATTTATTTCAATTATTGACAATAGTTATAATCCAGTTTATATTTAATCGTTTTTTTTTCAGATGCTATTTCCTACATTTATTTTGTTCGATATGAGTTTCGATGTCTCTTTTTTTACAGGTTTTTTCTTACTTTTTTACTTTTAATTTTCCTTTTTTTCCTTCATAGTGCTTTTTTCCTTTTTTAATGTAGGTTTTTCTTGTTTTATTTCTTCTTTGATAAACGTTGAATTTAAGATTTGTCTTGAATATTTGTGGTCTTCAGGAGTGCAATACGGTAATAGGTTTTGAAAATCTTCATATTTTTCTTTAGAAATTCCTTTCGTTTTTGCTGGAGTAGCTGTTAATGAAATGTCCGCAGATTGAGTCTTATTTATCTTACTTGTTGTGTGTAGTCCTTTATAGGAGTTAAAATAAACCATTTGACGATCGAAATAATAGATAATTTTTTTATTTTACTTATTTGTGTTTTTTTCAATTCCGAATATATCGGTAATATCGATTCATAATCTCTTATGTCTAATTCTGAGACGTCTACCTTTCCAAAAAGAGGATCTCGTGACTCTCTAATCAAATCTACGTATTGTTGTATGGTGTCAATGTATTCTTGCGAATTTTTTTTGCCGTACAAGCCGAAATTCCTGTCACATTGTCCGTATGAATGTCCTCTAATCAGAAACAGTTGTTGAATTTCAATTTGGTATTATTTTGATAGTAAAGAATAAAATCGTAAAGATAAATAATTTCTATTTTGACCACCAGCTGCATCAGAATACAAAAACATTTTATTATAATAATTTTTTCCAGTTTTTTAAAAATTACATATTCAACAAAATTGCACACGGCATAGGCCCCCTTTATTATATTTCCTTCGAAACAATAAAACATATAACTATTAGTTGATTTAAAAACATGTACGTTGAAAATATATAACCAGAGCAGTATACGAAAAAATTGTTCATTTACTGACAGTTTCTGTAATGACAGATGTTGGCCAAAATCGAATTCACAGTGAAGCACTGATTCAGTTGGCAACATTGAAGTCTTTATAGCTCTATAATCTGCTACGAGTGATTTGTGTTCATCATACTCTTTTTTATTATTCAGTCTTTTCTCGTATGTGTAACATAGATTACACACATCTGTTCTAGGGGTTCCGAACGAAAAATTGACATGGCGATTAAAGTATTTAGAAAAAATTTTTTGATCTATTGGAATATCAGAATCGCTTGTAACTGCAGCATAATAATCAAGAAATGAAATATATAATGTTTGTAGCGTTATTAAAGAGTCATTAAAATAATTTAGTTGAGTTTACTTCAGTAAACACTTTTTTTCTTCAATCTTTCCCGACCATTTTATATATTCTTCTCCCTACATAGTATTCGAAATTATTAATCAAATCATTTTTCATTACTGTTTTTTACTTTAAAATATTTAATTGCAACAAATGCTTACAGTTTAAAAAAAACAAATATTCATAAAAATTCGCACGTGCGGATACTTCTAGTTTTTTCTAAATAATTTTATCGGACAATTTTTTTCTTTTAAATCAATATTTATGAAGATGTTTTACCTTATTTCTGTTAGTTTTTGCAAGGTTACTGTTCCATGTCTTTTCATTTCTTATTTTTTTTTTCAACAAAGTTTACGATTACTTTCAGACAATTATGTCATTTTCATTTGACAGCTATGTGAAATGAAACTAAAAATAATTTTCTTTTTTATGTAAATTATTTTTTTGTATATAAAATCAATTTTTGATAAAAAAAAAATGTTACATTGAATAACACGCCCGCTGAGGCTGGCCGGGCTGTGCCACTTTTACGGACTGCATTATAAAAACTCCTGCCATTTTTAACCTAATGAATATTTTCATCTAAAACTCTCCAAAAAACTTCTTTGATAAATAAGGAACAACTTTTTCGCAAAAAGTTTTATCAACTCGAAAGTTCCCTCAACTCTTTTTCAATCCGAATTTAGCCCTAAAAAATTACGAACTTTTTTTTTTAAATCACAAAGCAGTCCTGAATTAGAATGAAGACTTTCAAATCAATTAGTCGAACGTGGGAGGAGTTGAAAAAATACGTGCTAAATTTTCGTTAGAAAATATTCAGTGGTTTTTTATTTTCGCGAGTTGAAGACAAAATTTTATTGTTGTTAAGGTTAGTAAAAAAATAACGTTTTTGATAGTTAACTTGAAAACATGCAAAAATTCAATGGGAAGATTACATGTAAAAAAAGCGCAGTAAAATTTTCTATAGATTGGTGTCAGTTTTAAATTTGAGAAATTTCAAAAATTCTCCCCGATTTGGACCTTTTTCAATCTTCGTTTGGACTGGGCTGTGTACTGCCGTGTGCTAAGGCGGTTCTTGCAGCGCCCTCCTCAATTCTAATAGTAATTAAATATTTTATGATAAAATAAATTAGGAATTATAGGAATATAAATTTAAAACCGGTTTGGGTAAGTACAATGGCTGTTATGACAGCATGATAAGCTATCTTTAATGACAATGTTTCACAGTACATATTCTTGAGGTTTCTAGATTCTGCGAAACGATTTAAACTTTATTGAATGACCCTTGGGGTCTTTCAGGTGCTTAAAGAGGAGGGATACACAGGGTCTTGTTGCAGTTTCCTGTTGGTGTTCCATGGAGAAGGATCTACGTTCCCATGGAGGGTGATAGGAGACGCAACAATTATTAAATATTTTTATTTTCTATAGTATTACAGTTGTGAAGTGGGTGCTGGAAGAGCACCGAAACGTCGGCAAATAGTTTAAATTTTATTCATGTAAATGGATATATTTCTTATCAATCTGAACTATATCTATATACTAGCAATTCGTACCTTTTAGCACCTTCCATCAATTCCTTGCGATCACATTTCTGTAACCTTTTCTAAATAACATAATTTTCACCTCTGTCACGTCCACCCTTTCTAACACCAGCTGTTTTTTTTACCCTTTGATTTTCTTTGAGTTTAAAAACGTTTGCCGCGCGCCGTACACATGGCCCCACTTTGACGCCATATCAGTCCCTCTTAAGGCAATAGCTTTCTTCCGCGACAGACGGCATATAGAATATTTACAAATTCAGAAGAATTGAAGAACTTAATGGAAAAAAGTAATAAAAATGAAAGAAGAACAGATTTCCAGATTTCTTCAACCCTTCTAATATAAACTTTCCCAGGACCAATTGTCGTACAGCACTTTAACTAGATTAAACAGATGTTTCTCGCGTGGGAAAGTTATTTTTTTAAAAGAAGAAAGATTACTCTCGAAGACCTAATTAAATATTATATTATAAAATTATTCCATTTAATTTTTAATGCCCGTAAACCTTCTTAACTGATCATCTTATGCGCAAAGCCTAAGTTTATATGCTATAACCTCCTCTTATTATTACTTATTTCTTTTAATATAAACATTTAAACTAAAGGATGTTGCTATACACACGAAAATTTTTGTAAAATTTGATTTAACTTCTTATACAAAATATTTAGAGTTTATCTTTAAACAATTACCCAATGTAAGTCTAAGTAACAAAATGATATGTATTAGAAATTATTGTTAAAAAACAGGAATCAGAAGCCTCGGTTGGAGATGGGAAAGGTACTTGAAGAGCCATCTTTTGAGGGGAGCCAAAAACTACTTAAAGATGAGACACTCCCCCGCACTTAAGCACTTATGGGACTTACCAACCACATGAGTACGTGGGCGGCTAATTTCCATAAGGAGTTTCTTAAAAAACCGAATAAGAGACTCAGAAATTTTTCTAAACCAATCTCAATAGAAATTAACCACCTTCAAGGGGCTGGGAAATGGAAAAGTAGGGAGATTAGGGCGTGGATTAGTTTTTTTAAAAGAATCAAAAAATTTCTCAGTTAGTCAGTCATTCCTCTGACTTCCAGTCAGACAGTTTTGAATCAAAAAGCTTTTAACTTTCTTCTTTCAAATTATTTTGTTCGGTTGTACGGTTATTTTCACAAGGTCAAAATTTCAAGTTTTCATCAGTTTTTATTCCTCGCGGTTGATTTTTATTTTCAAGAAACTTTCGGTACGACCAGTTCCGGTTTCACAAGTTGCAGCCCTTACTTCGGCCCACCTTCAATTGAGGCTTCTGAGGATTCTTCTCATCAAGGATTATATTTCTTTAAAATAAAGAAAAGTAAGTGCCGAAACATTGTTGCTGTCTCTACCTTTCCTTCTTCTGATTGTTAAAATTATATTTAGCCTATTTTTTTTTTCTCGAACGATAGTTTTTGTTTCCTCCAAGGAGAGTCCATAGTCCTGTACGAGGACCGGATTGCTCCTTTCCTTCCTAAAAACCTTCCTGGTTTTTCTTTTAAGCTCCAGCTTGGTTGGAGTACTAGGAAAACCATTCCTTACAATTCACAAATAATTTCCCCTAGGTTAAGGAGCTTTTTCTAAAGGGTCCCAAGCTATTGAGCGAAAGCTCAGGCTTAAAATATTTATTTTAAATATTTGTGTGATGTCCCTAGGACGTCACATAAAAATTTTTGGAGGCCCCGGAGGGATACTTTAAAAAGGCTCTTTAAATTTTGCGTTCGATACTTTTTTTTATTCTTTGAAAATATAAAGTAAACTAACATTTTCTCTTTCTATACTAATTGCGAAATCCGAGAGTGAGTGTGATTCTCTCGTTCAAAAATACACAAAAATATGACAAGAAAAATTTTCTGACAAGTTATTGAATCCACAACGTCTAAGTAGCTAAGCATTTTATTAAATCAAAGAAGAATTCTAAACCTAAAATAAAACCAATTCTATTAAATTTATGAAAAATCATGAAACTATAAATCATCAAAGTAAAATAATTCAGGGATCAACTTAATCTACGAAATTTCCAAGTTCTAAATCTAAAAATCCATTGAATTTACTATATCAAAAAAAAGCAAATGAAACAAATTCTATGAAATTTTTGAAAATCGTGAAACTCTAAATTAAAAAAAAATATATTCAAGAATCTACTAAATCTACGAAATTATCAAGTTCTAAATCCAAAAAAATCCATTGACTCAACTATATGCTTAAAAGAAACGAAACGAAATCTATGAAAAAAAATCTAAATCTAAAGTTACGAAATCTGAAGAACCATTGAATTTATTATATCTGTGGAAGAAAAGAAATGAAATTTTACTAAATCTTTGAAAAAATCAAGAAACTCTGAATCTATGAAAAAAATCCTATGAATCTACTAAATCTATGAAAAATTATAAAATTCAAAATCTTAAAAAAATCAATTGAATTTACTATATCAAGAAAAGAAATGAAATTTTACTAAATCTTTGAAAAAATCAAGAAACTCTGAATCTATGAAAAAAATCCTATGAATCTACTAAATCTATGAAAAATTATAAAATTCAAAATCTTAAAAAAATCAATTGAATTCACTATGTTTAAAAAAGGAATGAAACCAATTTTACTAAATCCATGAAAAAATATTATGAGAAAAACACGATAAATCTACTAAGTCTATGAAAAATTATAAAATTCCAAATCGTAAAAAAATCAATTGAATTTACTATGTTTTAAAAAGGAATGGAATTTTTTTTACTAAATCCCTGAAAAATAATACTACGGGAAAAATACTATGAAATTCTACTAAATCTACGAAAAATTATAAAATTCTAAATCTAAAAATCCATTAAATTTATTATATCAAGAAATGAAACAAATTCTACTAAATCTATGAAAAATTATGAAACTCTAAATCTATGAAGAGTCTACTAAATCTATGGAAAATTATCCAATTATAATTCCTAAAAAAAAAAAAACCATTGAATCTACTATATGTGTGAAAGAAACGAAATGAAATTTTACGAAATCTATCAAATTCTATACCTGAAATCAAAATATCTGAAGCTCACTGAATCTGAAAAATACTAAATTTGAATATCTTCTAAATCCGAAAATTACCAAATCTGAATTTATTAAATCGAAATCTTCTAAATCTGAAATTTAAATATCTAAAAAATGTTCCTATATCTGTAATCTATTAAGTCCAAAAAGGTAATTGAATCAAATCTGTGAGTTACCAAATATAAAATTAGTATTCTTGAATTTTAAACATCCGGAAAATTTCTATATCTGAACATTTTTCTCTGAAAAATATAACTAGATTAATTTTTTTTTAGTCTAAAGTCGCTAAATTTGAAATTTTTATATTTGAAAATTACTATATCAAAAAAATTCTATATTTGAAAATATGATTGAAATTGTTTGAAAAATTACTGTCTGAAATTTTACTAAATCTAAAAAAGAAGAGTAGAAAAAAATTCTAAGAAAATTAATATATTTGATATTTACTATTCAAAATTTTTTTAGTAAATCTGATAAACTTTAATTTGAAAAATTATTCCTTCTGAAGAGTTACTTGAATCAAAATCTATTGAATCTGAAAAATTTCAATTTTGAAACTATTAAATCCTAATGAAAAGGGAAGGAAATTGTATGAAATTTATTATTTTTGAAAATAAGTCTTGATTACTTATTACAAAATATTTTTTTTTACTGAATCAAAATTTATTAATTATAAATCCATTAAATATATAAAAACAAAGAAAATAATAAACAAAGTTTTACCAAGTAGCGAATCTTCCAAATCGTTTCAAATCTTTTTTGTCTAAATTAGATATACTCGTGTTTTAAATCAATATTAAAATAAACTAATATAAATTATAAATTATAATTCCTTTACTTGATAAGACAAACTACCAGATTTGCAGAATATTTTGAAAATTTAAAAAAAATTATGTTAAATTTATGAAGTCATTGAATAAAAAAAGAAAATATTGGCATGAAACAATTCTACTTCTCACGTTAAGATTCTTATGAAAGTTTTATTATAAACGTGCAATTTCGGTTCTTGTATTTTTAGTGGAAAATAACGGAGCCCCAGGATATAAGTCCACGCGTCGAAACCGATACTCTCAAAGGCAAAGAAGGTCCCATAATAAAAAATTAGCAAAGGCTAAAGCTGCGAAAGGGGAATCCTGGTTGCCTCTGGAGGAGTACAGGAAGCTCAAAAGAAGTATCCATAAAAATCCGGAACCAACACCACAGGTCGTCGCGCAGGATAATTTTAAGAGTCTCACCCTAGACGAAAAAATTGAACTCGTAAGGCCTCATATCTGCAAACACGGCCTCCTACGAGCAAATTGCAGGCGGTGTTTAAAAAAGTGGCGTAAGACTTACAAGATTCCCAAGAAACAGAGCTCTGAATGATATTTTCTAATTAATTATTGTAACCTAATCATTATTTAGTTAAATAAACATTAAAATTGTAATAAAAATTAATTTAGTTCTTTTTCAAAATTTTTTTTGTAGGAAAAAAAATTTAATAAAGTAAGCTTTTAATTTTTAGATCATTGTCCTTTTAGTCTAATTTATGACTCCTGACTTAAGAACACTTTTATTCGACGTAAGTGAGCAAAGGTTCGCAAAAATTAACGAGAATTTACTTAATTTAACTGACCGCAATTTAAGAATTTTGAAATATTGTGCAATCCTAGAGAAACGTCAGAAGAAATTAGATCAAAAAATCAATCTCCTATATCAAGCTGTTCGTTATAATAGTGAAGTAGATTTTGAATTAAGACAAAAAACAAAACAAGTAACACAAAAATTCATCAAGCAGGAATCGAATATTAGAAAGGTAGAAAATCTCATGCAAGGATTAAAATTAAAATAACCAACAGATTTATGAAAGCAACTTAAAAGCATGCAATTCTCTTTCTCGAATTTTTTTTTTGGTTTTGTGAAGAATTCTTTCGAATGATCCCCAGGGTGAATAGAATTGCACCTGGATTTTCAGAAGATAGGTTTTTAGAAGTAGGCGAACAAATCGAAAATTTAGAAGATCATAGTCAGGAATTAGCTAACTATTGCATACTTTTGCGTCATAATTTAGAAAAGGCTGAGGAAAAAGTACAGTTTTTGACACGGTGGATTAGTGCTTTAACAGATTCAAACACGGCGTTAAGAGAGATAGTAGATACCTTACAACAAACTCAGTCCTGCCAACAAGACGCTATTGACGATTTAATCAAAAAATTCAAATCCATCAATTTGGACTAAATTTAGGTTCACCTAATTATAACTAAATTCATTAAAAAGAAATATATACAAATAATAAATAAATAAATAGATAAAAATATTCTAAAGTAACTAATTAAATATAATTTTTTTTTTTCCCCTCACTAGATAGCGACTAGACAGTAGACTAGAAATTTTAATTTTACTAAAGTAAATATTATTGAAACATTACGAGATTGAGTTATATATGAGTAATCAAAGAATCACGCGTCAACAGGCTCAATCCGATCCTTATCTAAAAAACGAAATTGAAGCTTTTGATCCATTCACCCCTAGCAAATCTATACCTCGAGACGAAGACTTTCCATCAACCCCAATTAGAAATTTGCCCGGTACAAGTACTCCTCACGAGAGTCGATCCAGCTCCGAAGATCTAAACGAGACTATAAAATTTGTTTCGGATAAATCAAATTCCAAAAAACCCGATAATATTCAGAAAAACTATTCGACCAGAAATCAAAGTAATTCATCCAAAATGTCGGAAAGCGGATTAAACAGTAACCAGACTGTTAGTTTAAAGGATGCGTTACAAGTCGTACCTGAATACAATGGTTCGAATATACCCTTAAGCCAATTTTTAGAAGGATGTTCGGAAGCTAAAGAAATGTTAGATCCAGAAGCTGAATCAAACTTAACTAAATTAATACGTTCTAAAATATTTGGAGAAGCCCGCCAAGCTATCCTCGGAAAATCATTTATTGATATAGAACAATTAAAGGATTATTTAAAAGAAATTTATGCCCCAGCTAAAACAGTAAATCAACTTTTAGGCGAGTTAGGCCAGGAATTTCAACGCGAAAATGAAAGCGTAATAGCATTCGCTAATAGAATACGTGAAATAGGTAGTCGAATCCTCGAAGCCCATAAGATTGCAAACGGAAACGTAAACCAGTCCTTTAAAACTAGTACGGAAAATAATATCATTGAATGTTTTAAACGCGGCCTATTGCCTGAAATCGAACAAAGACTAGGAGAAGAGGCAGATATCTCAAACATAATAAAAGAAGCGATTAAAATTGAGCGCCAGCTAGAAGCTCAAAAGGCATTGCGAAATATGTCAAGACTAGGACAGGAATCCAGGATTCCCCGAAGAAGAGAAGTCTATGCTTGCCAAATTTGTCATGAAGAAGGACATGAGGCAAGTAGGTGTCAGGAAAAACTGAAAATTGTCTGCAGATATTGTAAGAAAGCAGGACATTCGCTGGAGCAATGTTACGTGCGACCTAAGGTTACACAAGCAAACGTAACCTGTCAAATATGCAACAGAACAGGACACACAGCCCTGAAATGTTACTCGAGAACCAACTGTCAGATTTGCCACAAATCTGGACATTCGGCTGACACTTGCTTCCAAAGAAATGGGCAAAATAATTTAAATAATCCAGATCTCCGCTTTGAAGCACGGGCCCGTCTATCCTGCCAAGTTTGCCACAAAATAGGACACACAGCAGCAACCTGTCGTATCCAACAACAGAGTCAATCGACTTCAGGTCAAATTACTATACCGCTATGCCACTATTGCAAAAATAGAGGGCATACTATTGCAGAGTGTCGTAAAAGACAATACAATAGCAATAGAAATGAGGGAAACGAGAAAAGTCTCCAGGTAACGAGCGCGAACAAGGAGACTCTAACAACCCAAACGCGCTCTCAAAACAGAACGGAAATAGACGACCTATTGTGCGAATTGCTTCCGTAAAATCACACAATTATATGAAAATAATCCCCTATATAACGATTAAATTGTCACCGAACAGACCATCAATAGCTTTAATGTTGGACACTGGTTCAGAAGCTAACCTTATAAAACTGAGAGCAGTTCCAAACCACAAGTTAATTAAAACCTCAAAGTTGTCGGTAATCAAAGGTATAGATGGAACACCTTTAGCAACAGTCGGAACAATTCAAGTTAAAATCGCAAATTTCATAGTTGAATTTTTAGTTGTACCAGACTCACTGCGTATAACACATGATGGAATTCTCGGATCAGAATTCTTCGTTGAAACTAAATCGAAAATAGACTTCAAGAATAGGCTATTTAAGCTAGATAACATAAGCTTAGAATTTAAACAAGAATATTTAGAACCTCATAATGGAAATCCTCAGGTAGCTAACGTAGGAATCGAAGGAGGATATAAGCATGTACCCTTCATTAAAATTTTTAACCCTTTTACAAACGCATCAGAGTTCTTTCTAGTTGATACTGGTTCAGAGCCTAATTTAATTAAAAAATGCTCCTTACCGTCTGCAAGTCTTATAGATACGAGCGAACGCGCACTACTAAAAGGACTAGGCTCCGAACTTATACCATCATTAGGTAATATTAAAATCAAACTTTTTGACATCGAGATCACCTTTCAAGTGATCCCAGATAACGTCAACATACCAGGCACAGGAATTCTAGGGACAGAGTATCTCCAACAGGCTCAATCTGTTCTGGATTTTGAAAAAAATATATTAGAAACAGAAGATCATGTCGCTATGTTTTCTCTCAATAATGAAATTAGTACTATGAATCCTGTTCAATTAAAAATCCCAATGCCAACGTTAGATTATATAAACTATACTAAAAACACCACTGGTAGTGAAGGTATGAGCAGTAGCTTTTCAACTACATCCCTTAAAGTAGAAGCAAACTCTGTGATGGATGAAACTGAAAGTCTCTTAGAAGACGAGGATGTAAACCTAAACGAAGAATATGAGGATACTTTCAGCATCGGAGAAAAATACAATTGGTACCACTCACAAATCGCGACCTTCGACGACCTCAACATACAAAATTTCTTCAACGAAGACGAGACAAAACAGGACCTGCAAGAATACGAACCCAGGGTCGATTCAATTTCAGTTTTTAATGTTGAAACCACCACTTTGGAAGATCTTTTGCACACAGATCATTTAGATGACATTGAAAAAAATCACGTTCTAAAAATAGCTAGGGAAAATAGGGACCGTTTCTTTTTGCCAGGAGATGAACTGCCAGGAACCGATCTGGTTATGCATAGGATACCAACAACCGATGATGAACCAACTAAGGGTAGGCAATATAAATTCCCGCACGCACTTAAAGACGAAATAAACAGACAGGTAGAAGAACTTTTAAACGCAGGAATAATTAAACCTTCTCACTCTCAATACAATACCCCTGTGTGGATAGTCAAGAAGAAGCCAGATTCACAAGGAAGGCCCAGATGGCGTATGGTTTTAGACTTCCGAGCTCTCAACGAGAAAACCATAAATGATGCATATCCCCTACCTAATATAACAGAAATCCTTGATCAAGTAGGAAGCGCAAAATATTATACAGTTTTAGATTTAGCTTCAGGTTTCCATCAAATAAGAATGGATCCCCGTGATGCGCACAAAACTGCATTTAGCACTCCATACGGACACTATGAATTTTGCAGAATGCCTTTTGGATTGAAAAACGCTCCTGGAACGTTTCAGCGTCTTATGGATAATCTTTTGCGAGGACTCCAGGGAGTTATACTTTTTGTATACCTGGATGACATAGTAATTTACGCAAATAGTTTAGAAGAACACGAGCATAAATTCAAGTTATTAGTAGAAAGACTCCGATTAGCTGGATTAAAATTACAAATCGACAAGTGCGAATTTCTACGTCGGAAGGTTAATTATCTCGGACATATGTTAAGCGAAAAGGGACTCAGTCCAGATCCTAAAAAGGTGGAGGCAGTGAAAGACTTTCCGCAGCCCAAAGATGTAAAAAATGTGAGAGAATTTCTCGGACTGGCCGGATACTATCGTCGTTTCATTAAAAACTTTGCACAAATTGCAAAACCACTTACTAAACTCCTACAAAAAGAGATGCCATTTGAATGGAATGAAAAAGCTGAAGATTCATTTAATACATTAAAGACCTTCCTATGCAACGCCCCTTTGTTGCAATTTCCTGACTTCACTAAACCCTTTAATGTCACTACAGATGCCTCTGGATATGCAATAGGTGGGGTTCTCTCCCAAGGTGAAATTGGGAAGGATCGCCCCATCGCCTATACTTCTCGAGTTTTACGCGGACCTGAACTTAAGTATGAGGTCTACGAAAAGGAAGCACTTGCAGTCCTACATAGTGTCAACAGCTTTAGATCTTACGTTTATGGTAGGAAATTCACCATAATAACTGACCATCAACCTTTAGTATGGTTTAAAACCGCAGATTTGAACATTAGAATTCAGAAATGGAGATTTAAGTTATCTGAGTACGATTATACTATAGTTTATAAGCCAGGAAAACTAAACTCAAACGCTGATGCTCTATCAAGAAATCCAACGGAACCAATATCAGTTTGCGCCATCACCAGAGCTCAAAAGAAAAAAGAAAAACCCGTTAACGATTTATTCACTGACAAAAACCCCATCCACTTAAGAGCTAAGGAAATAATTACCGATCCAAAAACTAAAGGAAATAATCACCAAAGTGAACCATTACCCGAAGAACCATCACAGCGTTACCCTAAACGAAATATTAATAAAAACCTAAATTACTTCGAAAGCGATACAGAATCCGGAGATGAAGAGGGTGAAGCACGTATGTTTCCATCCACCGTAAATTCAAACCCAGTTGAACAAAATTCACGAAAAAGATCCACGAAAGAACAAAAAGACGCTAGAAATAAAAATCAAACAATAACGCCACACATTATACCAGTACCTTCAACATCGATTGCATCATTAGAATCAGCGGATAACGTATCACACACAAGCTACAGACGACAGATCGTGGAAACAAGGGAAGCAATCCAATATCGAACCGATAATATAGCATATTTCATAACAAACAACGGACTTCCTTGCGACGAAGGCGCAAGAAAATTATTAGAATTCAACAAGATTAGCCCTAACCAATCAACGACTGTAGGTGAAGTAAAAGAAACCAAAAAAGGAAATAACAGACACCAATTCTCACTCTGCATACGTGGAGAAACTCCAGAGTCAATGAGTAATATTAAAGCAAATATTTTTGAAACATTAAAAGTCCTTCGAGACCTGTTACTAAAACTGAATCAAAAAGAGGTGAGCATAGCAAAAAGTAAGGTCATTGAAAACTTAAATTGGTCTG
Organism: Diplolepis rosae; assembly: GCA_030998225.1. NCBI lineage: Eukaryota > Metazoa > Arthropoda > Insecta > Hymenoptera > Diplolepididae > Diplolepis > Diplolepis rosae. The sequence goes on along the minus strand of JAPYXD010000687.1, from coordinate 1,873,168 downwards.
AGGCTCTTAACCTTATCGATTTGGCATTTTCAAACACTCAAATAAAGATATTGATATGCACAGGAACATTAACATATGTACCATCAGGAAAACGCGAAGAAATTTTTTACGAATCTCACAAATCACCTGTAGGCGGTCACAAGGGGGTCTCTAAAACTTATAATAGAATTAAACAAAAATATTATTGGGAGAATCTTAAAGAAGACGTTCGCAGAAGAATTCAGCAATGCTTAGAATGTCAACTAAAAAAACTTGTTAGACTAAAAACCAAACAGCCTATGATTATCACCGACACACCCGGGATAGCTTTAGAGAAAATTGCGATGGATATAGTAGGTCCCCTTAAACCAACAAAAAACGGAAACGAATACATATTAACTATCCAAGACCAGCTTTCGAAATTCTGTTTAGCGGTACCCCTATCAAATACCTTATCAACCACTATTGCGGACGCTTTCATAAAGAAATTTATTTGCGTTTTTGGAGCACCAAAAGTTATATTGACAGATCAAGGCCAGAACTTCCTCAGCAATTTAATGACCAGAGTCGCGAAAAGGTTTCGAATAAAAAAACTAAAAACTACCGCCTTTCATCCCCAATCAAACGGTTCTCTCGAGCGTTCTCACCATACCTTAAGCGAATTCCTTAAACAGTATACCGATAAAGACAATGAATGGGATGACTGGTTAGACATAGCAATGTTGAGTTACAATACATGTACCCACGAAAGTACTAAACATACTCCGTATGAGGTCATATTCGGTCGCTTAGCTCGCTTGCCGTCTAGCGATCCTTTAAGAGAAGGGGATGTTGTGCCCACGTATAAAGGTTATATGGTAGATCTAGTAACAAGACTAAATGGGATACAGAAGTTAGCGTATGATAACCTTGTTTCATCCAAATTTCGCTCTAAGAAATATTATGATAGGTCCATTAATCCTAAAAACTTTCACACTGGAGATTATGTATTTCTTCTATCAGGCCCGAAGCCCGGAAAGTTCGGACGCCACTACACGGGGCCCCACAAAATACTTGAAATATTAAACAAAAACAATATTAAAATACAAACAAGTAAAGGAAGTAAAATTGTTCATGCCAATAGACTTAGAATTTCGCATATAAATCATGAACCTAAAGTAAAGAAGCAAGCACCTAAAGATACAGACGATGAATAACCAAAGCAAAATAGTCCTTTAACATCTCTTTATACTGTTTATAGTTCGGGAAACATATAAAAAAAAATTTTTTAAACCCTGAGATTAACATTCATTTCTGATTACAGATGTTTCGAGTACTCCTTTTACTTTCATTTGTGCCATCAAAAGTTATAGGATTTATAGGGTATGATTGCGGATCCCGCCAATTGAATGTCACCACGCTATCTTTACGAGAAGTCGGCGAATGCGAACTCCAGGAACCTGCAATTAATGTTACAAGAAAATATGTCCAGCTATTGCAAATTAATGAATATAGCGAAGCACAGGTTATCCAATGTAAAATAGAGGTACACCGCACTATTTACTATTGTGGTATGCACTCTCATGTATCAATAGTTGCAAACGGCGAAAACGAGTATGTATTAGAAGTAAGTAGGGAAGCATGTAAAATTGCGCATAGGACAGGAATTTTTCAAATAACCAACTCCCATGTAATACACGGACTTCGTGCAAATCATACAGCTAGACACGCAGTACTTTTTGCCGGTTATGTTAACGGAGACGGAAGATGTAACGGAGCTGCTTATAGTGACCCATTCGGAACTTGGGAATCTGTAATAGTTCAAGGAACGGTTAAAATAACACTAACGGAACAAGAAGGTAGGATCAAATTGAATTCAAACGCTATTCATTTGCGCTCCGGTACAGCATGTTCCCTCTCCGAAGGTAGCTGCATCGACTCAGAAGGAGGATATACCTTCTGGGATCCCATACCAATCGATAATTGTAAGTTCAATAGGTATAGCGTATTATACGAGGGTTATGCGAATAAGATGGTCGATAATGACAATATTCAAAATCAAGTAGTTTACTCTCTTTCAACCCAGGATATTACATTTGCACTAGCCTCTAAAGGGAAAGAAACAGCTTGTGGTTATAGCCTTATCAAAACAGAGCACCCTAAACTGATAATCTTCGAAACGACATACGGTGAAAGCTTTGCAATAGCAAAAAAAGTATCTGTTTCCAATCTTGACATTTTTGCTTACGTAAACTCTAAATTCGTATATGTTGAGAAACATATACGAGCGCAGATAAAACTCCTATATAGAGATGTTATTTTCCAGAAATGTAATTTAGAGAGACAAACGATTAAAAACTCCCTTTCCATTGCAACACAGGCTCCAGACGAATTTGCTTTCGATCTTATGAAAGGACCAGGATACATGGCCGTCGTTGCCGGGGAAGTGGTACATATTATCAAGTGTGTCCCCGTCAGTGTGAAGATGGAACATGGCAAAACATGCTACGCTGAACTACAGGTGACCAGGAATAACAAAACCTTTTTCCTTACGCCAAGGACACGCATCTTAAAATCCAAAGGAACCGAAGTTCCTTGCAATAGACTCTTACCATCATACTACTACGTCGGAAAACAGTGGTACAAAATTTTACCACTTCCAACAGAGGCCGAAGCACCTTTAGTCGTCAAACCTATGACTAAACCAACCTGGAAGTACACTAACCCTTCCGAATTAGCAACTAACGGAATCTATTCTGAACAAGAAATAGAACAGCTACGGGAACGGATCATGTTTCCAATAGAACGACCAGCAGTCCTAAACGATGTGGCCCGTGAAATGCAAGGACACCAACTAACCGACAGTGAAGGAAGCATCCTCAAACTCCTAAACGAAGATGCAATAGAAAAATTAGTCGACCTCATCAAGGCCGTCGTCGACATCATCATCCAGGGTTATGCACTACATTCTGTTTATGGATGGTCCATACACTTATTAGGTGCCTTGTGGAGTTCGGTATCTCATTTACTCCTCCATTTAGCAAAACCCACTCCAAGACCAACAGTCGAAACGATCGAGCTGGGCGAAACAACAAGACCACCTACACCAAAACCAGCAACAAGAAGGATTAAAAATGATACAATTCAAGTAAAGGAGGAAAAGAAAGCAACGTGTTCCACATCATTCTTCAACTTAAGTTAATAAACTGGCTAGCCACTTGGATTATGTATCAGGTCTTCCGTCGGCGAGACACGTATCCGCCTTTCAACAAATCCTGTCTGCAAACCACTTAACTTCTCCAAATTCCATTTATCGCATAAATTGCAAATAGATGCTTATTTCAGCACAGGGAGACGATTGCTAGTGCTTTTAGCACCTAGCAACCGTTTAAGGATGGGGGTGTCACGTCCACCCTTTCTAACACCAGCTGTTTTTTTTACCCTTTGATTTTCTTTGAGTTTAAAAACGTTTGCCGCGCGCCGTACACATGGCCCCACTTTGACGCCATATCAGTCCCTCTTAAGGCAATAGCTTTCTTCCGCGACAGACGGCATATAGAATATTTACAAATTCAGAAGAATTGAAGAACTTAATGGAAAAAAGTAATAAAAATGAAAGAAGAACAGATTTCCAGATTTCTTCAACCCTTCTAATATAAACTTTCCCAGGACCAATTGTCGTACAGCACTTTAACTAGATTAAACAGATGTTTCTCGCGTGGGAAAGTTATTTTTTTAAAAGAAGAAAGATTACTCTCGAAGACCTAATTAAATATTATATTATAAAATTATTCCATTTAATTTTTAATGCCCGTAAACCTTCTTAACTGATCATCTTATGCGCAAAGCCTAAGTTTATATGCTATAACCTCCTCTTATTATTACTTATTTCTTTTAATATAAACATTTAAACTAAAGGATGTTGCTATACACACGAAAATTTTTGTAAAATTTGATTTAACTTCTTATACAAAATATTTAGAGTTTATCTTTAAACAATTACCCAATGTAAGTCTAAGTAACAAAATGATATGTATTAGAAATTATTGTTAAAAAACAGGAATCAGAAGCCTCGGTTGGAGATGGGAAAGGTACTTGAAGAGCCATCTTTTGAGGGGAGCCAAAAACTACTTAAAGATGAGACACTCCCCCGCACTTAAGCACTTATGGGACTTACCAACCACATGAGTACGTGGGCGGCTAATTTCCATAAGGAGTTTCTTAAAAAACCGAATAAGAGACTCAGAAATTTTTCTAAACCAATCTCAATAGAAATTAACCACCTTCAAGGGGCTGGGAAATGGAAAAGTAGGGAGATTAGGGCGTGGATTAGTTTTTTAAAAGAATCAAAAAATTTCTCAGTTAGTCAGTCATTCCTCTGACTTCCAGTCAGACAGTTTTGAATCAAAAAGCTTTTAACTTTCTTCTTTCAAATTATTTTGTTCGGTTGTACGGTTATTTTCACAAGGTCAAAATTTCAAGTTTTCATCAGTTTTTATTCCTCGCGGTTGATTTTTATTTTCAAGAAACTTTCGGTACGACCAGTTCCGGTTTCACAAGTTGCAGCCCTTACTTCGGCCCACCTTCAATTGAGGCTTCTGAGGATTCTTCTCATCAAGGATTATATTTCTTTAAAATAAAGAAAAGTAAGTGCCGAAACATTGTTGCTGTCTCTACCTTTCCTTCTTCTGATTGTTAAAATTATATTTAGCCTATTTTTTTTTTTCTCGAACGATAGTTTTTGTTTCCTCCAAGGAGAGTCCATAGTCCTGTACGAGGACCGGATTGCTCCTTTCCTTCCTAAAAACCTTCCTGGTTTTTCTTTTAAGCTCCAGCTTGGTTGGAGTACTAGGAAAACCATTCCTTACAATTCACAAATAATTTCCCCTAGGTTAAGGAGCTTTTTCTAAAGGGTCCCAAGCTATTGAGCGAAAGCTCAGGCTTAAAATATTTATTTTAAATATTTGTGTGATGTCCGTAGGACGTCACACCTCTCTCACTTCTTTTTCAGTCAATTCTTTTTGTAATTTAACTTCACCCTTTTTCTGCACTTCCGTCACCATTTCAATTTTTTTTATTCCACCTTTGCAATTTTTCTTAGCACTATTATCTCTACCTATGCTATATACACTACATTCACTTCATTCCCCTTCATCCATTTCCGTATATGCATCTAGTCCTTTACATTATTCTGCTATTAAAATCCTGCATTTTGATTTCCTTCACTGTGCCTTTACTTCTTTTTTTATCCACTTCTCTGGCTTCTGACTATCCCTCACATTTTCAAAATTTAATTTCTTCAATTTCCGCCTTACACTGTAATTCTTCACTTTTTCTCAATTATTGTTCAGATTCCTCATTTTGTTTATCTTTTATCTTCTCTATCACTGACAATCTTCACTTGTCGCTTCTGCTTTTTAATCATCTATTTTCTGTTTCCTTTTTTTACTTTTCAAGATTAAATTCTTTAATTCTCACTTTTCACTTCTCATCTTTTTAAGACTTGGCTATATAGGCCTCAGCTATTAGGAATCTTAGATCTTTCAATTTTCCCCTTTTCGAAATGCAATATTTTCCATTCACTCACTTTCGTAAAATACTTCGATTGTCAAAGTTTTTTAAATTCTTCAACTTTTAAAAGCCTTATAAATCAGTCACTTAAATTTTCTCTAGTTTTTCATATTAAAATTTATTTCCGTTGATTCTTTAATCTTACTCTTTCAAATTTCGATTCTTAATACTTTTTCAAATATATTCCTCTTCACCTTTCAATTCTTGAAATTTTCCGATTAGGTAGTTCCCAAAAAATTCTCAATGTTCAAAATTTCGAGTTCTTCTTACCGTTAGTCCTCACTCTTTAATCTTTCTTCTTCAGCTGTTGAGATATTTCCCTCGATTTTCCTGATTCCCGTTATTTTTTTACTTTTCACTTCTTTTTATTCCAGGAACTCGAAAACACTGTCACTTCACTTCTCTTCACTTTGCGTCTATCAGTATCCTGTTTCAATTTCTTTTATTACGTCATTCTTTACTTTCGCTATCTTTCACTTATTGCACTCTACCACTAGAATTTTTAGTTCTCTAGACTGCTTTCTTGTTCCACACTGACATTCCTTTTTTTTAAATCTGCCTTTTCACTTTTCTTCACTCATTTAAAGCTGTTTCCCGGCCTCATCTCTTCTCTATGCATTCGTACCTTGTCTAATTCTTCACCACTATTGTCCTTTCCTATTTCCTTTTTACTTCTTCCGCGGGGTATAAAACAAATCTCATTAGATAGCGAGTAGTCAGGAGCATTCAGTATGCGATCACCAGCCCCACTCTTTATACCTCAGATATTCCCTGAGAGGCGTGATGACCCATAAAGAAAGCACGGAAATCATAATAAAACCCATAATGAAATTACAGAACTTGGAAGCTCACACGCATAAAATTATTGCTCCTCGTATATCATTACATTTGTATAAAGATGTTGTTGAATTTTCATTTTAAAATCCTAGCCTTATTTGTATAGCTTGTGTGTGTATGCATGAGCGACACAACGATTTTTAACTAGGTTCATATGTTTTCCAAATGTTTCCTTCCGAGAGTCCTACCGTCCAGCATAGTCCTCAGACTTGAGAAGGACCCTGTTTTTCTTTGCCTAAATTTTCTTGCCATTCCTGGAAGTGTTCACTCTTTACATAGAGTAGTTAGGCGTGAACGGTACGTCGACCGAGCACTATCGTTTTTAATGTACAATTGGTCAAGCATTAGTTAATAAATAATTTTCACCTGAAATACACTGTTTATTTATCCAGCACGATAAATCCCCAACAGGATACGTGCCCAGCAGCGCGAGTGTCGAAAAGTGTCTGATTAAATAGCTAAAGCTAACGAAAGAGTGAGTGATTGACGAATCAGTATTCTGTGCGTTTGTGTGTTCAGTGTGTGAAGCTAATTTCTGAATCATGGCTGATTCGAAGGAAACCCTGGATCTGACCAAGCTGGACGGAAACAATTTTCCTCTATGGAGGTTTGAAATAACTTTGACGATAGAATCAAAGGAACTTACTGGATACCTAGATGGAACGGCACAGAAACCGAATAAAACTGATAAACCTGTAGAATGGCAGACATGGAAAAAGAAATCCTCCCAAACTTCAGTGCTTCTTTTGAGTTTGGTAGCGAAGAATTTATGTCAGCATCTCATAAACTGTCCGACTCCAAGTCAAATATGAAAAAAGCTCCATGACTTGTATGGTGAAAGCAGTGAGGACCCGGTGATGAGTGCTTGGTCACAGTTTTATGCGTTCAAGATAAAAGATGGTGTCCATCGCGTTACAAATTTAGCAACTTGAAAGCATTATCAAAAAGCTTACAGATGCCGAAGAAAAACCTTTTGAGAAAAGTGTTATATGCAAATTATTGTGCAGCTTGCCAATCAGATTATCCACGTTCAGAATGGCGTGGGAAAGCACTCCGAAAGCGGAGCAGAAGAAACACAATCTAATAGCAAGATTGCTTCGTGAAGACAAGTGTCTCACGGAAACAGAAGACAGTGCGTCGTCGCTTGCATTGCAGGTAAATGCCACGTCCATAAAGGATAAAAAGGATGCAAAATCGCGCAAGAAGACCAGCATAGCCGCCCTAAAGAAAAGAACGAGCTGCGAAGGTTGTGGTCAAAAAGGCCATTGGGTACGTGAGTGTCCAAACAAAGAAGAACAGCAAATCAGCCAAAAGAAAGAATCATCAGCATATGTCTGCGAGGCACAAGCACTCTGGACAGGATGAACAAAGCAGGATAAAGACATCTGGATCGCAGATTCGGGTGCCTCCAATCACATGACGTTTAGAAGAGATTCCTTCACCTCTTTGAAGCCTCTCAAAGAGCAGCAGTCAGTGAAAATTGCCGATAATAAAATGCTGCCCATCGAAGGGATCGGAAACATGAGAATCCGAGAGACAGTAAACGGTCGGCAAGAGGAAAGAGTTCTCAGTAACGTGTTGTACACTCCAAATTCAAGGAATAACCTTTTTTCAATTACAACCATAAACGACAGACAGTTTTATTTCCACGCGTTTGCAAACCGATTCGAAGTGCGCGACCGTGAAGGAAAAGTCTGATCACATGGGATTCGACGCGGCAATTTATTTCAGATGCTGTTTGAAGTGATTATCCCTACAGCTGAGTGCAATGTGGCTCAAGAGAAAACCCAATCGATAAATAAGCTGTGGCATGAACAAATGGGTCATGTAAATATGCGCGCTCTAATGAAAATGAGCAAATTAATGAATTTCAAGGATTTTGTCATCGAAAAAGAAGATGATTTTTTCTGTGAATCGTGCATGATGGGGAAGCAAACCCGAAAACCGCACAAATCAACAAATCGAAAATCTAGTTTCAAACCAAGAGAAAAAATACATAGCGATGTCTGTGGACCCGTGAATATTGAAACTCCACGTGGAACCAGATACTTTCTAGTGTTTAAAGATGACTGCACTAGTTTTAGAAAAGTGTATTTTCTCAGGCACAAATCGAAAGTTTTTAATCGATTTAAAGAATTTAAAGCTTTTGTAAAGAATTAAACAGTGATTCAAATCAAAGTGTTCCGATCAGATAACGGAACTGAAAATACCTCTGACAATTTTCAGCAGCATCTGAAGAAGAAATGTATTATTCAAGAGTTCTCAAGCCCGTACATCCATGAACAAAACGGAAGAGCGGAAAGAGACATCAGGCCGATCACGGAAAGTGCAAGATCAATGATCATAAATAATAAGGTCAGTCTGGACCTTTGGCCTGAAGCTGTAAACACTTACGCATAAATGGCAGTGAAACATATTTGAATATCCCAAAAAAAGAGGAAGAAATTCGACGAGAAAAGCAGAAAATTAATGTTTGTTGGATACGACGGAGAATCTTCATACTACAGACTCTGGGATAATAAGACAAAAAAAATTTACACAAGCATTGACGTGGATTTTAATGAAAAAAGCCGAAAAATGGAAGACCGCAATAAACGAGGAAATACAGGCGCTCGAAAGAAATTCTACCTGCAGCCTCACCACCTTACCGCCCGGCAAACGCGCTATTGGCTGCAAGTGGGTTTTTGCAATTAAAACCAATGTGAATAGTAAGGTCAGGTACAAGCGAGACTTGTCGCCAAGGGATTCCTACAAAAAGAAGGAATTGACTACTTCGAGACCTTTGCTCCAGTTATCTGGTACGAATCAGTGAGAATTCTACTGGCAATCGCGGCGAAAGAAGACTATGAAATAATGAATTTTGACGTCAAAACAGCCTTCTTATTTGGGAATCAACAAGAAGATATCTACATGCAGCAACCAGAGGGTTACATCATAGAAGATAGAAAGAACCAGGTATACAAACTACAGCGCAGTCTGTACGGCTTGAAGCAGTCTTCGTGGTGTTGAAACGATAAATTCGTTCAATTCTTAGAGGCTTTTAACTTCAAGAGCACTGTAAGTGGTAAATGTGTATTTGTAGGTAATATATGTGATTCGAGTGTTTACCTGGCTTTGTATGTGGATCACGGGCTTGTGATGAGTCAGAATATAAACGCGAACAATGAGGTTATTAAGTACCTTCAGAGTAACTTCCAAATTACTAGTGATAAAGCGAACGAGTATATCGGTTTTGAAATCGAGCGGGATCGCACTAAGCGTACGCTAAAAATAAGCCAATCAAAGTATATTAATAAATTGGTTGATCGGTTTGGTATGAGTGAATCAAAACCGTCAAGTTTTCTTGCAGAACCTGGACTTTACGTGTGTAAAAATCCTAGTAATGCAAAAACAATGAAAGTGAAACTGTACCTTACCGTGAAGCAATAGACGCATTACTATTCGCAGCGAGTGTGCCGCCTCCACATCGAGTATGCAGTTAATTTTCTGAGTCAATTTGTAGATGTCTACAATCACACGCATTGGTCTGCTGTGAAACAGATACTCAGATATTTGTCTGGTACTCGTAATCTTGGGATAGTTTTTCGAAATAGTGGAAGCTCTTGCGGAATCAAGGGTTACACTGACGCTGATTACGCAGGTTGCTTGGAAACTCGAATATCAAGGAGCGGTTTCGTATTTCAATTGAACGGTGGACCAATTTCGTGGTCCATTCCGTGACAAAATGTTGTTTCATTATTAACGGCCGAAACAGAATACATCGCGCTAGCGCATGGAACGAAAGAAGCAATTTGGCTGCGGCGAATTTTGAATGATTTGAAAATTCCATGCGAAAGCATTCCACTCCTTTTCGATAATCAATACGCGATTAAACAAGCAAGGAACTTGGAGTTTCATAAGCGATTGAAACACATAGATGTGCGATATCATTTTGTACGCGATATCTTAAATAAAAAATGGATTAGCATCAGTTATGTTGAATCAAAGGAGCAGTTAGCAGACATATTCACGAAACCGCTAACAAAACAGACTTTCTGTTACTTGCGTAAACGGTTGAATGTTTTGGACCATCCAAATTAAGTGGGAGTGTTGGATTCTCAGTTTGAAATCCTAGCCTAATTTGTATAGCTTGTGTGTGTATGCATGAGCGATACGATGATTTCTAACTAGGTTGATATGTTTTCCAAATGTTTCCTTCCGAGAGTCCTACCGTCCAGCATAGTCCTCAGACTTGAGAAGGACCCTTTTTTTCTTTGACAAAATTTTCTTGCCATACCTGAAAGTGTTCACTCTTTACATAGAGTAGTTAGGCCTGAACGGTAGGTCGACCGAGCACTATCGTTTTTAATGTACAATTGATCGAGCATTAGTTAATAAATAATTTTCACCTGAAATACACTGTTTATTTATCCAGCACGATAAATCCTCAACAGATGTATACATATTTCCACCAATCTATATTTATGCACATGTTACGTACGAAGATTCAAATCAGGAAAGTAGAGAACATTTGATTTTGTGTAGCTCTCAGATTTAATTACCTGGATGAATACGTCGTCCGTGGAGGCTCCAAACTGCCAAAATTTCGAATGAATTCATACTTAATCAAAATTTTGTTTTTAATCTGGGATCGTGTTCGACCCTCTCCTCCGACTGAGGAGGCTGTACCCCACACACAAGAAAACCTTTTATTACAGAAAAAGAAAAAAAACGAATGAAGGGAGTGAAAGCCAAGGCAATACAAATTCCCAGTTCTATGATTTATTTTATCTACACAGACATGAGCAGAATAGAATATATATAGTACGGTTGTAGCCACCTTCTATTAGTTTTAGTATATCAAATAGCGGTTGGCTTTAAACCAAAAAAGGGTCGAATGCTTTGAAATTTACCCTTCTCACCATTCAATTTTTCTAATAATTCTAATAATAAATATTAGATAAAAAATTATCACTACCGTTTTGAGATTCGGTAGTGTTAATTTTTTGAAGATTCTCGCACCTTTTTGCCGTTCTGTTAAACGAATTGAACTTTTAAATTAGTCTGCAGAAGATAGAGGCAAATATGTATGTATATATATATAGGGTGTCTAAAAAGTCCTGGACGGTTGGATATTTCCTCAGATAAAATATTTTTCATAAAAGTGAAGGTCATTCCTGAAGTAAATTTCAACGAGGAATTCAATGGTGACCTTCATTTTGATCTTGAAGTAGACTTTCATGGCTTTTTCAGGGTCAACTTTGGTTTTTTAGTTGGAAGCCCCCTTTTTTACATTTGCAATCGATAGAGCGGAAAATTCTACGTTCATGTACGTACCCAAGTCGTAGGTCAATTGTAACTTTCAAGGTCATATTAGAGGTCATTTGGACTAAACAAAGTTTTCCAAGAGGTGAGTGCAATTCCTGAAGTATTTTTCGACGGGGAATTCAATGGTGGCCTTCATTTTGAACTTGAAGTTGACTTTCATGGCTTTTTAAGGGTCAACTTTGTTTTTTTAGTTGGAAACCTCCTTTTTTTTACATTTGCAATCGATAGAGCGGAAAATTCTACGTTCATGTACGTACCCAAGTCGTAGGTCAATTGTAACGTTCAAGGTTAATTAGAGGTTATTTAAAATAAGCAAAGTTTTCCAAGAGGTCAGTGCAATTCCTGAAGTAAATTTCAACGAAAAATTCATTGGTGAGCTCTGTATTGATCTTGGTAATGATCTTCAAGGTTTTTTCAAGGTTTTTTCCAAGTAGCTTACGTTTACGTTTAGCATTACCCAGGAACAACGACGTGGATGTAGTAAATTCAGTTCCCTTCGGGGTGCTTGATTAGCGTGAGTCCCCTTGCCTCTCATGCTTCAATGAAAATGTTCGAACTGAAAACCTTGAGCTTCTTGACAAAAAGCTATGCGATTGTAAAAATAAGTTACAGCATTACGAATCATCTCCCTATCAATCAAAGTAGCCTCTTGCATAATCCAATTCTGCAATTCGTCTAAGCTTTGTAGTTGCGTTGAGTATACTTTGCTCTTTAAATAACCCCAAAAAAATAGTCGAGAGGCGTTAGATCAGGAGATCTAGCAGGCCACTCGATTTCACCCCTTCTTCCAATCCACCTATGAGGGAGCTGAGTATCCAAATATGCTCGAACCTCCCTACCGTCATGAGCCGCTGCTCCGTTCTGCTGGAACTAAATATTTTGAAAATTATCGCCTGTAATCGCCCTTATTCTTAGTACAATTTGGTTTCTGAGAAGTTCTTCATATGCACGGGCATTGAGATTACCATCGATGAAGAAAGGGCCTATCAATGTATCATTCAAGATACCGGCCCAATCATTAATCTTTTGTGGATATTGTGTGTGACTCTCCAACATGCAATCAGGATTTGTGTCAGACCAATATCTACAATTTTGCCTGTTAACTTCACCTTTTAAAGTGGAAGTAGCTTCATCTGAAAATACTGTATTGTACAAGAAAAGAGGATCTCTATCAATTCTGTCCATCATAATTTCACAAAATTCAACCAGACGATCAGAATCGTCTTCATCAAGCTTTTGTACCAGATGAACTTTGTGAGGATGGAAATTAATGCTTTTTAAAATATTTTGCACTGTCTTAGGAGCAACGTCACGCTCATCACTAGCTCGACGTAAACTAAGGTGTGGATTTTCAACAAATGCTTGGGCTATGTCCATCTGCATCTCCTCAGATCCTGCAGATTTTGGCCGACCAATTCTCTGAAGGTCTTTGATAGATCCGTGATTCATAAAGCGCCTTACAGTCCTTTCAATTGTTGACTTTGAGACAGGATTTAACCCTTCTCCATTACGAAAAGTGCGATTAAAAAGCAAACGAACTTGATCATAAGATCGAACTCGATCTCCGTAACCACGCATCATTAATACAGATACCCTCTCTCGTTCCGAAAGTTTAGCTTGCGCCATAATAATCTTTTAGCTAAAGATAGTAAGTATATACTCGTAATACGTAAATTTAGTTTCGATTCGTAATATTCGTATGGAGATAGAAAAACGGTATAGGACTTATGGTATCGCCTTAGGTATTGATTTAGGTATCGAAAAACGGTATAGGACTTTTCGATATAACTCTTTGAGGAGGAACAGAACTCTCACCAGAACTCCTGGAAATTTTAATGAAAAATTTCCTATACCATACATATGATTTTACAATATTCAAAACGCTGTAACCAAGATCAATACAGAGCTCACCAATGAATTCCTCGTTGAAAAATACTTGAGAAATTGCACTGACCTCTTGGAAAACTTTGTTTGTTTCAAATAACCTCTAATTGACCTGGGACGTTACAATTGATCTAAGACTTGGGTACGTACTTGAACGTAGAATTTTCTGCTCTATCGATCGCAGATGTAAAAAAAGGGGGTTTCCATTTCAAAAAACAACGTTGACCTTGAAAAAGCCATGAAGGTCCACTTAAAGGTCAAAATGAAGGTCATCATTGAATTCCTCGTTGAAAGTTACTTCAGGAATGAGCTTCACTTTTTTGAAAAATATTTTACCTGAGGAAATATCCAACCGTCCCGGGACTTTTTAGACACCCTGTATATATATATATATATATATATATATATGTATACATTTTTGGAAAAGTTGCTTTCGTCCAGATATACACTTGTGTCTTTTACGTCCGCTCGACACGATTCCGTAAAATATCTCGTTAGGAAATTTTACGGTTTTACTCAACTAACGAGTTGAGAGGAAATTGTCGATGAAAGAAAAATTCTTTTTTCTTTCTATTCTAAGGTCTGAACCCGGTCAAGACACTTAGAAGCACAGTGGGTCCACTCATATAGGAGAAAAGGGGAACGAATTATAATGTTTGCTATCAACAATGGTGGCACTATTGTCGCTACCGATGTTATTTTTAAGCTGTTGTAACCATAGCAACCATATCATTGCCAGTTGAAATAATAGTACAGTATTTAACTGTTCATTGTGATTCATATTTTAAAATTCTTGTTGTATTTTTATTCTTTCACAAATTATTTTCAACTTTTAATTATTTAAATTTATGAAATGGATTTCATACAATATATTTCAAAATTTTCCGCTCTTTAGAATACATCGGGTTGGGGGGCGGGGGTTTCGTTTGCATTGATATTAGTTCTTGCTATCAAAACTTGGTGGCGCTGATGCTCATTTTCACTTTTTTAAGTACCCTCCTAAAATACATGGTAGTGGCCGCACTGTGCTTAGAAGACTGCGAATTTGATTTGTGTGTTTATTTTAAGTCTCAAAAGCACGTGGCTCTTGTTGTGGTAGGTCAGTCGGCATAAGCATCTAGGCTCGGTTGTTTGCGGGGAAGGGATAGGTGTATGCTGGACCTCGCGCTGAGCTGTAGAGTCGGATCGTGTCATTCATAAAATTAAATCAGGTCTATGCATATATTTGCTCTCATCGGTACTCGCCTAGGTGGACGAATGACGGGAGCAAGCGAAAAAGCAGAAAGGTGGCTATGGCGCGCGATGCTAGCTTGAGCTGCAGGGAAATAACTCTCTCTCTCTCTCTATCCCTCCTCCAGGCTTCGTTCTCTCTTACATTAGTTCTTTATTTTCTTTACATTTCTTTCCATTTCTTTCATCTTTCTTATTCATGAGATGATTTCGTGGTGGTAGGCATATTATATATATATATATATATATTATTCATAAAGGGAGAAAAGAAGTTTTTAAAAGTAGAATGACTATATAAAAATAATTTAGAGCTTATGAGAATTGATCGCTTAAGGCGAAATGAGCTACGCTTGGAAGGATTCTAGCTCTGATCCAAAAAAAGAATTAGATTCAATTTTCAGCTGGAGGTAACACTTAATGTAAGCTCACCAGTGATTAAAATTATATTTATTTTCATTATATATATAAATATTCTTTATGTCTATTTTTCACCAAAATAATTTCATTGGTTTATTCTCGCACTTTGGAAAAAAAGGTTGAAATACGATTCTACTTTAAATTTTAATTATTTGGTTTTGTAGAAAATGACCTTCAGATGAAACCAAATAAAACAAGTAAAAGTAAGAGGCTTACAGGAATTTTATTGCGCAGAAGAAAAAGTCTCTCTCTCTATCTCTCCATATATATATATGTATATACATATCTCCCCTCCCTCTCTCTCTCTCTCTCTCTCTCTCTCTCTCTCTCTCTCTCTGTCTTCTTTGAATAATAACTTTCCGAAAGAACTTTCTGTCTGTTCCCATGTAAGTGGACGCAACCAATGACAGGGTCGACACAACCATCTCTCATTGGTTGTATCCACTCGCTTGGATTTGGAACTCGCCTTAAGCCTCCCTTCACTTTTTATCGCCAAAGCCAGAAGACGCCGAACCGCTTTCGTCAGCTTTTGTGAAGTGCAAATGTGATGATGAGATCGCAGATCGTATGCGTGATCAACGAAGCACTACAAATTTAAAAATACTTAAAAATACTTTAAGATACTTATGTGCTGTATTTCCTACAAGCCGCTAATTTTAATTACTTGCAATTGATCAGTTGCGTATAATGGATCAATTATTAATTTATAAATTTCCATTTCAACGATCACCATTCATAGTAATTATACAAATTTTTGCGGTAAATTTAATCCTCATTGCTAATTTACAGTAAATAGTACATTTATCACTTATATTTGTTCGTTTACCAATTGCGGAAAATTTACAATCATATTATGGTAATTTTACCCCAACCTGCAAATTCACATTAGTGACAGTAATTCCACATTTTGTTGTGAAACCACACAACCCAAATGTGCAATGACAGAATGAAATAGTAGGGTCACAATTAGAATTGAAAATTCGCCATTTTTCGTAGAAACTCCACATTCAATGTAGGTAATGAATGTTGAATGTGGTGAATTCACATTTTGATTGTATACAGTAAGGTTTCTCCGTGAACGGATTGTGAGACATATGGATTTGAAAACAAAAACAACAAAAAAAAAAAAATATGTTTGATACCTTTCTAAAGATTATTTTTGTTTCGTCAGTTTTTAATTACCTATTGAAAAAAAGAGACATATTATTGGCAAAAATCGTATCTAATATCTGCTTAAATTTTTTTATGTATATAGCTGTTTCAAGGCATGTGGTCCATAGAAAATTAGCAGTTTCTATTGGTTTAATTTTGGCAAGTTATCAATCTTGCATGTAATCATCCCTCCCCATTTTATTTTTATTAATTGCCTTCAGAATAACCGTAGGGAATATCATCTATGATCTCAATTTCGTCACATTTGTCTGAATATTGTGCGGAGTCCGTGAGGAGCAACTAATATTTAACGTTCCTTCATAGGTTTACCTTAAAATGCGAGGTCTTGGGTAACCATGTATCTGTTTTTAGGTTCATGATTCTTTTTGGTTGCTGGTCATTGGCGCCGACGCGCTTCCTTTTCATTGAGCCTTGGGAATATGATGGTCAGCTTCGGCTTCCTTTTCTGACCCCCTTATCTTCATCTCACGCTACGGTTATAACCACCTTCTCTTGTTTTGGCGGCTTTGATGTACCCGTGTATTCACTCGTGCGCCTGTAATGCTTCCTCTCCTTCTTTTTTTCTTCAGTACCCTTGTCGCCATCCCATGGTGGTTGACTCAGAGGTGTGCCTCGTAGAGATGTGGCAGGGGGTGGGCTCGAATTCCCCGCTCTCCCCTGGTTAGTTGCTTAAGTATTTCATTGATACACCAATATATGTTTATTCGTGCGCATTCGAGTACCGCTATAATTTACAGTATATATATATATATCGCACCCCCCCCTCCTCCTTTTTGTTGCAGTGCGTTTCAAGATCTTCCCAAGGTCCCTCCGCACTTGGGATATCAGACGCGAGATCAGGTCTACACCTTGCTGTGGGTCCAAAAGCATTTCTTCGTGGGCTTCAACGAGCCCCGTATTTCATACAATTGGGAGCTAGTAAATACTCGTTTTCAATTACACCCCCCCCCCCCTCGTTTTCTCTCTTTGAACGACATTGCGAGGGAAAATCCCAATTAATTAATGATTTTCAGCGCTACATCGTGGACTTGAAGCAACACCGTGAAGACTGGTTGTGACCGCCACGGAGCCGATTCCTGTCTCCCGGGCCCAAACATAGGATTAGTACAGCCTACTGCATTCGCAAAGTGTCTTAGTTCGTGTCGAGATTTCGGAAGCAGAAGACTTCCTGGACTCCTTATTAACCGAGTCGTTCGGCTCATCGGATCATCCTCGCCCTCAAACCTTCGTTCCTTCCACTGCACCCCCTTGCGAAAATGCGTTTGCCAACTCGGTTTTGGATTTCGACCTCTCCTTGTTGCAAGTTTTACAATTTCTACGGAGAAATCTTTGTGTGGCGTATATGACAGTTGTTATTATTAATAAGGTTAGGATGCTGGGCCCTCCTAGCCAATATTTTTGGGCTAATTTATTTTTATAATGATTATTTTCTGGGTCGAGAAGTTGTTCTTTTATAGAAGAGAGTGATTCTTCAGTATGCTGATTTTTCAATTTTTCATCTTTTTCAGTTCTCCATAAAAATGATTTTATTCTAGGAATATGCATAGTTTTATCAATTTGTTTAGTTTTCTTGTTTAAGTCCTAATGAATATTATTCACTTCTGCTTTTAATATGCCTAACTTGCACGTTTTTACTACTGTAAATGATTGTTACTCTGGGCATTTTACAAGCTGTAGGTAGTGCTGAAGGGATGCCAGTGATTGACGGCCGCGAATGGTCAGATGGCAAACTAGTGATATCCGTAGTAAGTTCTTCTGGGTATTTGGGTATATTAATTTCCATTCTTCGCGTCAGTTTATTGTTTGAGGCTTGGGTCATCATCTAGTTTGCCTAGAAATAGAGAGGAAATAGCCTTGGGTTTTCTGAATGCTGAAAAGGTTGTATCTCATGCTGTGTTAGAATTTCTAGAGTGGATATGAATAAAAAGCATTGCCTCATCAATTATCCATGCCTCCTGAAAATGTTGATCCGCACCTGCACATACAGAAAATTATATAAATATTTTGATGTTGTGGAAAGGATTTGTGTTAGATTGTCGTTGGAAAACTTAGCTACACACAATGAATTTAGTAAATGTTTATTTTCTACCATAATTGAATACAAAAATCATATACCATATTATCATTGAAGGTATTATAAAAAAAAGTAAATTTGAATTTATCTACGGCGGAAGGCCATCGTACAGAGAAAAAACTGCAAGGGACCGAACGAAAATTGACTCAGACGGTTAATTTACATATAAAACAAAAATAGTGTACCACTTATAGACTTCACATATGTATTAATTATTTTTGGAGGTATTATAAAAAAAAGTAAATTTGAATTTATCTTCGGCGGAAGGCCATCGTACAGAGAAAAAACTACAAGGGACCGAACTAAAATTAACGTAGACGGTTGATTCACATATAAAACAAAAAAAGCGTACCACTTACAGACTTCACATATGTATGTATTTTCATTGGAGATATAATATAAAAAATTAAAACTGAATTTATCTAGTGTCGAAGGCCATCGTACAGTGCAAAAACTGTAAGGGTTCGAACGAAAATTGACTTAGACGGTTGATTTACATATAAAAAAAAGTGTACTACTTATAGACTTCACATATGTCTGTAACTAATCTAAATCTAAATCTAAGTCTACGTCAATTTTTGTTCGGTCCCTTTCAGTTTTTGCTCTGTACGAGGGCCTTTCGCCCTATATAAATTCAATTGAAATTTTTTTTATAATACAGTAAAACCCCATTTATCGCAACACCCGTTTATTGCAACTCCCGTTTATTGCATCTTGTCTCTCCCGTTTATCGCAATAAACTTTACCATTTTTTTCTCCCTCTTATTAGTAGAAGGAGTGGTCACGTGATTCTTAAGGATAGGCGGGAATACCCCTCACTTTTAAATTTGTGATGCATATATTTATATGAATTTTCATATATTAGGGATATATGAAATATATTGTTTATATGATATGAAACTATCGTTTATGTATATATTGCTACATATTTGTGTTTTATATGTAACAGAAAAATATATAAATTTTTCACATTTCAATGTATATTATTATGACAAATTATAGCATGAATTGTGCCTAGTACAGCAATCGCTTTACCAATTGCAAATCAATTGTTTTACAAAATGCGGGAATATTTCTACTGAAAAAAATTCAATCATGCATTCGAAAATTATGAGAGAAATATGTAAGCTTTAAAGTAATTAAAATGTATTGTTTGTACTAGTCGTTTACGTACCATCGTTCGATTCCACGTTTTCACTCATTTATAATTGCACATATAATGACAATAAAAAAACGCATTCGAGGTTATTGGAACACGACTGTAAACAATGATAAACAGCGAAAGCGCGTGAAACTATTCATTTAGGCGCATGTATATTATATATTGGAGATTTAGCGAAAACCAAGGTTTGCTTGTATTAGTTCAGCCTGTATGTGTATTCCAAGCATATGAATTACTATTGCAGCAATATTTTTGGTTAACTGTCAAATATATTTTGTTGAATTACTTAAAAACAATCAGCTATATTCATATGGCTGATAAATGCCAAGCATTTCATTCAGTGTAAATATGTGAAGTCTATAAGTGGTACGCTTTTTTTATTTATCTGTGAATCAACCGTCTATGTCAATCTCTGTTTGGTCCTTACAGTTTTTGCTTTTCTCGAGGGCCATTCGCCCTAGATAAATTTCATTTTTATTCTTTTTATCCAACCTCTAGTAATGTTACATACGTACACGGAAAAAACAGTGTAGCTGTTCGACCTATACCGGTATATAGTGTCTCGACCCATGCGGTATAGGTGAGACAACTATACTGGTTTGGCGCGCGACCTATACATTGCTTCGCATGTACGTGACTCTAACCTCGAAATGAGAAAGAAGTGTCATTTTTTCGAGGCGTTTTTTCGAAGCGTTTGTCGATTTGTTTGGAGTATTTTTTCTTTCTTTGAAAGATCATTTTTGCGTATCGCGTATTGTTTTATCATACGCGAAAATTCACAAGAGCGATAACGATGGCATAATATTTTGTTTACGATCGCTATACATGGTATTGTCATATCATCGAACTTGTATGGCTGTCTCACCTATACTCGTATAGTTCTGAGGGCCATACCGTAGCATTGGTCTGATAGCAATATTTTCTGTTTCTGAGGACCAAAATATAGTTCTCTTAGCTATACTGTTTTTTCAGTGCATGTGGAGTCCATGTGTGTTTTTTCTTCGTTTCAATAAAAAAATAACCAAAAAAAATCTCCGTAGGTTTGACTACTTCTTAACTTACTTTCCGTAATTCGTAAAGGCCCCAAGTGTCATTTTTGAAGTTAAGTGAACTGCAGGAACATAGGTAAATCAAATAAGAGCAGTAGTTGAATCGATGAATATTCTTATTCTTAGTACATTTGAAAACTTTATCTACTTTCAAGTGAACACTGACTTACTTTTTTTATATACACACTCACCTACAAACACACACCCCTCTCTACACTACACAAACGCTGGTTTAGTCAGCATTGGAAATTATTCTTAACACGCTGCAGATTCGAATCCTCTCTACTTATAATTGACGCATTACTAATCTAACGACTAAGCCTTTCGGCTGCGCACGCTTGGAATACAAGAAAGAAAATAGCGCTTATAACCTGCAACTACTGCAGGGCCGTGTGAAGTGTTTGGGCCCCGTGTAATCGAGAATTGTAAAATTTTATGCCAATTTATGATTCTGATCAAAATTTTTAAGATTTTCAGTTATTAAATCGATTTTCTAAAGAATAAAATATTTTTGAAAGAAAGAGATCAAATTTTTCCATTAAGGAACATTACATAATAAAAAGAATTATATAAATTATGGAAGTATTAATATTTATTATTGTATATTAGTGATACTTTATACAGGTTATGATTCCTTTAATTTTTTTTCAAGAATAAAGTCAACGTATGTTTAGAATCTGAAAAATTTGAGTTTTTTCTATTCCAAAAATATGATGAAACTTTTGAATCAAGAAAATTATCTCATAACGAAATTATGCATTCAAGTTCGCAATAAGAAATTCTAACTAATGAAGTACTGTTAAAAAAAATAGTACACTTATTTACTTATCATCAGTTTGTTTTTCTAACTACTCTTATGTAGTAACTTCTACTGATTATGTTTACTATGAAAGCTTTAATTGATTTTACTATTCACTCCATGTTCATTGAACTATATGTTTAGTTATTGTTACTATCTCGACACAATCAGATACATACACATACACACACGTGCTTGCATATAATTATTATGATTACATGCGAATTCGAGTAAAAATTATAAAAAAGTTCTCTTAAAAGTCCTTGATTCCTCTTAAGTAATGATCTTATCTAAGACGGAGTTCAGAAAATCTCCATTGTTCTGAGATAAGATCAAATTTTAATGAGAATAAAGAATAACGGTTATGTTGTATCTAATGGACCTAACCTTAACCACAAATATTACAAGTAGGGATTCTCTAATCGGCGCCCCGCCAGATACAAATAGATTTTCCATACTTAAGCGAAACAAGGAATTCCTCACTGACACGTGACAGGGCCCCTATTAGTTTTTTCTGGCCTAGAAATACTAATCGGGTAATAACAGTGCCCCTATCAGTTTCTTCTATGTTGTTAAATTCTAGTCATTTGTTTTCCCATGCTAATTTTCGTATTTTCTCATTTCTTCTTATCTCTAAATGCATTGAAATGCAAAAGGACATTTTTCTCGTGAACTAGAGATAATAAAAATATGGGAAAAAGCTTTTTGTAACGTGCAGCGGAGCGCGCAGCATCTCGGCCAGATAAAATGGTAAAATAAGCATTATCTAATAAAAAATAATTATTTTTGCCAATTTTTTTTTCTACCACTCCCATTGGTTCCCCACTTGAAACTGCCACGAATCAAAGCAGACACGTGAGTTCTTCTGTTGGCAAATTTCAAAAATGTGAGATTTTTCCTCAGCCAATCAGAGAAAAACCGAGGTGACGAGTATGTTGTCAAATCACCAAAAATCACTTCTGTCTCAGCACCTACTTAACCCATTATGACCCAAGTGAAATCCAGGCTAGTTAGCGCCAAACTAACTATTGGATCACTGTCCAAATGAAAAAAAATTCACTCGTGTTTTTTCTTTTTGCGATTCCAATTGTTTATGCGAAATTCTTTAAAGAAATTAACAAAAAAATTTTCAATTTCAAAAAACTGATAACGCCAATCGATTCTACGGGAAAAACAAGTCGAAAACCTTTATACCATTTTTTGATACAAATGTAATCTGTTACCTAAAAGCAATCCTAAACGACCGGTTTTTAGAAGATACAAATACATGAACAAGTTATTCAAAAGATTTCAAATGTAACTTGGATAAATAGATCTGAGGCATATTCCACCTTTGGTGCTGTATATTAGTTTATTCAGGAGTAGAAAAATTACTTGCCGGAGAAGTACCATTCTTTTATTACTACTGTTACTTATAACAAGCTTCATCCAGATGAGAGAAATGGTACAAAGGATATTGTAGAAGAGGTTTGTGAGTATTATATTGAGATATTCGAAAATGCAGATCGACCTAAACGAAGGAACAGGTCTGCTAGTTCAGCTGGTGTGGACGACGAATACAAGATAATGATTGGTAAACGCCGCAAATGTGAAGCAAAAAACTGCTCTGTATGCACTGAAAGTTATTGTTCACTATGTAAAATCTTTGCAAAGAACACAAACAAATTTTTTTTTCTTCGCAGAAATACGACAACTTGCGAATCTAGAGCTTATTAGACTATCCCATTTATTCTTCGGTTGCAATCACCTACAAATTGAGTTGGATCACATTTTACATATTTCTGGATGTAGTTATCGTTTTTTTTTGCTGCGAAATTTTCCCCCTTCGTGAAACCCAATCACCAGCTTGAAATAAACAATTTTGAACCAGAATAGGTAAAAATTCAGAATTGTGGTATCTTGAAACACGGGAATTTTTAAAACAAATATTGGAACTATTTTATTTTTCTTTTATATTTCTATTTGATATTTCAAATTTTATGTATATTAATTAAGAAAATAAAATATCAAAAAAGTCGAAATGTTTCAATAAATATATACAGAATCATAAATTTGTGCACACATTTATATAGAACCATGAGTATATATATAAATATATATTTTTAAAATCTGACGCAGAGAAAAATCATGTTAGAAATAGCGAAACTGCCAGGAATTGAACTCGGATCTCCAATGTAGCAGTCCAGTGTTTTCCTACCTTAATGCGGGTATCCATACCATATAATATATATAATATATATAATAATATTCCATATTATGAAATGTGAAATGTTTTAGATCAGTAGCAGTTGATCGATATGGCAGGGTCGTACGGAGAAGTTTGAGTGCCATCAAATTTTGAGTAATTTTCTGAACGCCTATGGAATTGTGAAGTTTGATTTATTTCCCAAGAACAGAAATATTTGGTCCTCTGAATAATTACTAAAGTGTTTGTGAATAAAGACCCTAGCCTCAAAATTTGTTTCTGAATTTGTTTCCATAAATTTTTTTTTCCAGATCAGATCATTGTGACGTCTTCGTTAACCGTCTACTTTTTTTTTCCTCTTTTACTTATATTTTCTTTTACTTATATTTTCTTTTACTTTGCTAGTATTCTTCTGTCAAAAATCTAGAAGTACATTTATTATTATCGATAAAATGTTTTATATATTTCTTCGAATTTCTTTATCTTTTGTTAACCTTAAGTTTAGAATTCTTTTAAGATTAAAACTCAATGCAGCTGCGACAATATAAAAATCTTAAATTTACTCTATTTATCATAAAATATAATAAACTTTGTACCTCAAAATCTCACTTAAAAGTGCTTCACCCACAATCGTATTCTTTTCAAAAATTTCTTCTACTTACAATTCTTTTACAAAAAAACTCATAAACTGCATACAATTTTTAGGTAATATACAGCTTCGATATTTAGCCATTTCAAGAAACCATAAACAGCTTAGGCTATCGCTCAAAAGGGACCGCGCTGGTACCCTGCCTATGCAAATAAAAACAGATACAAAGTGCATTCTCCGTTTAGATAATATCTCAGATCTATTCAACATAGAAAATAAACTTTTTGACAATAAGAAATCATAAAATACTTGAATTAAAAAAGAAATTAATATCACTTTAAATATTATTTAGTATGTTATGAATAAAGAAAAAATTATATTAGCTAATAAGAGAACTGCAATTTGAGTCTATTTTTTATGGCAATTAACGTTTCAAACTTGTAGAATGCAAACAAAAACCAATATCAATTTATTTAAAAGATTTAATAATTAGGGATCTACTTTACCAATGTGTGACGTCCCGCGACATATTAGAATGTACTATAGGCACAGGCTAGGACTAGAAAAAAATCTGGGGAAGTTACTAAACGAGAGAGAAAACCACCTACTGAAAAGAGAGGTATAATTACGTCACACGCAGCGGGACACTGCGCAATGCGTGACGTCACCAAACAATTTAATATAAAAAGGACACGCCGCCAAGGGAAAACTAGTCTTGTAAGCAGAATTAAGTGTGGTAAATTTCTAAAAACTTAAAAGGAATCACAGCGTGAAGTACCCGTTAAGTGTAGTAAACCAGTCATAAATTCACCTTCGTCCATTTTACTATCCGTGAAAGGATCTTAGACTCAGTGTCAGAAGAATAGTTGTTGTGTCTTCGTCGCACCAGTGTCATACACACTCCGTCCTTGTCACTCCTGTGGGAATCCTACTCACCTCTTCGTCGCAGTCACACCTGTGGGGATTCTTTTAACTAAAGATTTATACTTGTGTGGACCATCAGGAAAGCATATTTGAAGGATATATATATTGGTATAATTGGTAGAAATAACAAATGAAAGAGAAAGGAGAGAGAGAGAGAGAGGTTCCGTAACTTTATATATACAGATATATATATATATATATATATATATATATATATTTCTCTCTCATTTGTTATTTCTACCAATTGCCCGTGCCACACTTATATGCATTGATTGATATTTAGATTCTTGTAATTTAACTTCATAATTTTGTAATATTGATTAACATTATTATTCACATAAATTCAATTTGTATTATTTTACTAATCATTGTGTTTTTTATTGACTTATCCTCATCCCTAAGCGAGGATAATTTGATCCTAACTTAAAACGAGGAACCTTCGATGAAAGTATTTACCTAGTTGTGACGTAACATACTTCCTTTTTTCTGGTGCATCGGCCCGGGAAACACAAGTCAGTTGAAATTGAACACATTGGTTGTTAATAATAAATGCATGAATTAATAAAAAATATTATTTTGACTTGTAAACTCAAAATTTCAATAAAATAGATTTGTTAGATGAATTTGTTAGACCTTGAGGCTAACCTAAGTGATTAAAACAACCTATTTTATTTTTAAAAAAAATATATTATTCTAATTTGTTAACTAAGTTTTGATTCAAGTTTACAAAAAACATGAAAAACAGCATACGAGAGTATAATTAAGGAACAGAATATTTTTAATTGCAAACAAAAATTTTTTTCAAGGATTTGTACTCAAGTTTCACTTGTCCAATATAATGAAAATAATTTATGAATGTTTCGAATGATCATTGTTATAAACAAATTTGTTTAATTGTTATAAACAATTTATCAATAAGTAAAATGAATTATTTTGATTTACATAAAGGGCATATGCAGTTGGTAAAGAAAAATATTTTATTATTTTAAGAAATTTATTGTTAAAAATTATAAATTTGCAATCAATTGAGCGATTATTTATTTAAATTAAATATTGGAAATAATTACATCTTTATATCATTATTTTATTTCCTAATGAACAAATACAAATTTCATTAAAAATTTTATTGTTATTAAAAATAAATAAACAAATTAAAAATAAATTTTACCAATCTCATTTTATTTTTTCTTGAAAAACAAATTTCATGTATAGTCTTTAATTGTTATAAACAATTGATAATTTGAAATAACAATAAACAATCTAAGACAACGCTCAATACAAAATATTGTCAATGTCAAAACCAAACATCCCTTTAGAATCTACCCCGAAAGTTATAACACGTAGTCAAGCTAAACAAGATAGTCAGCTTGCAAAAATAGTAGATTTGAATCAAAAGGGTAGTATAAAAATAAAACCAATTAGAAATAGAGAATATTTAACTCATGATAAGTGCCAAAATATCCCTGATCCAATCCCTACGGAACAAGAATTAGATAACACTCTTAAGTTAGATGATTCAAGTTTAGACAAGACTCTAATTAATAACCAAAGTATATCAAGTGTAAATTCAGAAAAAACTAGCGGGTTTCATTCAAGTTTCTATCCAGATTTAAGCATTGTAACAGGATCTAGTAATCAAGATCAAACTCTAACGAACTAATTATCTTATTTTAAAGAATTCAATTTGCTAAGCTCAACAGTAATAACAATAGATAATAAAACTTCGAAAGAAAAATTGGAAACCTCATTGGCACGCGAATCTATAATTAGTAACAACGTCAGCGACGACGACAAAAGCGACAGAACTCATAAATCAAGATAATCCCGTAATAGTAAATAACGAAGAAATGGCCGTAGTCATACCCAACACATTTCATTCAGGGTTTCATGGAGGTAAAGGCAATACTGCCGACACCTGCAGCTCAAGAAAACCTCGCAGGCTTATTAAAAGGCAAATTAACTGGAGAAGCTAGAAAATGCATTTTTGATTCAATTTATGCAACAATAGAGGAATTGATAGAAAAATTGAAAAGAGTACAAGCGTGTACCAGTTACAGGGAGAGTTAGGTAATACATTTATGTGGGGGAGAGAAAATGTACTTTCCTATGCTGCTAGGATAAAAGAAATTGCCGACAAAATCGAAGATGCTCACAGGCTCAATAATAATGGTCAGGTAGATAATAATTTTAAACTAAACCTTGAAAAAGACGTAATTCAATGCTTTATACGCGGTTTGCTTTCGGAGTTAGAAATTCGTGTTGAAGAAAACGATACTTTTAAAGAAGTTATTAGCGACAGTATTAATATAGAACGAAGATTAGCTGCAAATTCCGCACTAAGAAGAAATAAAAACATGGATTATTCAAAAAGTGACGAATCAACTAATAATAAAAATAATAAAACAACCCGATTTAACGTAGCACTTGAAAACAAAACTATTTGTTTAATTTGTAAAAAACCAGGTCACACAACTGAAAAATGTTTTCATTTAAGTAAAGCCCAAGAGGCAGTTCTTAATAATAAACAAAAAAATTTTTCGCATCCTAACCATCAAAGATATAATAATTTAAACGGTCAAAGAAGTAATAATAATGATTTTTCAAGAAAAAATTATAATAATTTTCCGAATAGCAATTTTTTAAGAAATAAAAATTATAATTTTAATAACAATAACAATAATAATAATGATTTCAAATTAATTAGTTGAGTTTGAAATTTTTGTCACTGCCTACATTATCGGAGGATCACTAGTCGCGTATCAGATAGGATACGTTGTCAACAGGTGTCCTCGTAGACAATTTCAAACTCTTATAGCGCAAATAATGCAAATAAATTTAATATTTTAAAAATTTTCAAATTCTTTAAAATAATAATAATAATTTGCAAAATAGAAATAATAATTATAGAAACAATAATAATAATTTTCCTATAAATGTTTACAATAATAACAATAGTATTAATAATAATAATAGACAATGGAATCCAGGACAGTATAAAAATTTTAACTCAGGACAGTTCCAAAATAGAAATAAATCATATGAAAATAGATTTTTACAGTATAATAACACTCAACAAAATTTAAATTATACTGAAATAATTTGCAATTACTGTAAAAAACCCGGTCATTTAGTACGAGATTGCAAGATACGACCAAACAGCCAATCACAAACAGCTCATCAGGAAAACTCCAAAGCTCTCCCCAGCACGGGTGCACTGAGGAAAGCATAGATCGAGAACCACTGGCATCCACTTCTAACGAGCATACAACAACAACAATAAATATTTCAAAGTCCACTTCAATTCCATCAATTGAGGAGGGTGCTGCAAGAACCGCCTTAGCGCGCGGCAGCGCACGGCCTAGTCCAACCGAAGATTGACGAAGGCTCAAATCGGGGAGAATTTTTTAAAATTTCTCAAATTTTAAATTGACTGATACCAATCTATAGAAAATTTTACTGTGCTTTTTTTATATGTAATATTTCCATTGAATTTTTGCATGTTTTTGAGTTATCTATCAAAAACGTCATTTTTTTACTAACCTGAAAAACAATAAAATTTTGTCTTCAACTCGCGAAAATAAAAAAACCACTGAATATTTTCTAACAAAAATTTAGCACGTAATTTTTCAACTCTTTTCACGTCCGAATAATTGATTTAGAAGTCTTCATTTTAATTTAGGACTGCTTTGTGATTTTTTGAAAAAAAAAGTTCCTAATTTTTTAGGACTAACTTCGGATTAAAAAAGAGTCGAGGGAACTTTCGAGTTGAAAAAACTTGTTGCGACAAAGTTGTTCCTTATTTATCAAAGAAGTTTTTTGGAGAGTTTTAGATGAAAATATTCATTAGGTAAAGAATGGGAGGAGTTTTTATATTGCCGTCCGTAAAAGTGGCACAGACCGACCAGCCTCAGCGGGCGTGTAATGTACGGCGTTCCATCTTAGTTACGTTCTGACGCAACGATGATTGTGAAGTATTTTTTATTAAAACCATGGATAACTTAATTCATTCAGTTTTTTAAAATAAAAAAACCTATGCAAGTATTTTTTTAATAGGCATGACTATACTTTTTAGGTAGGCAAACGATTAAAAAACAGGGTTTACAGAATTTTTAAATATTTATTTCAATTATTGACAATAGTTATAAACCAGCTTATAATTAATCGTTTTTCTTTTCTTTCAGATGCTATTTACTGCATTTATTTTGTTCGATATGAGTTTCAATGTCTCTTTTTTTACAGGTTTATTCTTACTTTTTACTTTTAATTTTTCTTTCCTTACTTTCAAATTTTTTTCCTTCAGTGTTTTTTTCCTTTTTCAATGTAGATTTTTTTTGTTTTATTTCTTCTTTGATAAACGTTGAATTTAAGATTTGTCTTGAATATGTTTGGCCTTCAGGAGTGCAATACGGTAATAGTTTTTGAAAATCATCATATTTTTCTTTAGAAATTCCTTTCGTTTTTGCTGGAGTAGCTGTTAATAAAATGTCCACAGATTGAGTCTTATTTATCTTACTTGTTTTGTGTAGTCCTTTATAAGAGTTAAAATAATCTATTTGACCATCGGGATAATAGATAATTTTTTTTACTTTACTTATTTGTATTTTTTTCAATTCCGAATCAATCGGTAATGTCGATTCATAATCTCTTATGTCTAATTTTGAGACGTCTATCATTTCAAAAGGAGGATCTCGTGACTCTCTAATCAAATCTACGTATTGTTGTACGGTTTCAATGTATTCTTGCGAATTTTTTTTTTTTTGCCGTACAAGCCGAAATTTCTGTCACATTGACAATATGAATGTCCTCTAACTCGAAACAGATGTTGAATTTCGATTTGGTATTTTTTTGATAATAAAGAAGAAAATCGTAAAGACAAATAATTTCTATTTTGACCACCAGCTACATCAGAATACAAAAAAATTTTATTATAATAATTTTTTTCCAGTTCTTTTTACATTCTCATCATGGATGAGAAGGTATTGGTTTTATGTGAAAAATGCCTTTCGAAATTTTCATCAAATCTTTACGTTTTGAGACCCCCTGAGTCAGAAAAAATGGTTTTTACGAAAGTGTCTGTCTGTCTGTAGTAAGTCGTGTGCGGCATAACTCTCGATAGAATTATCAGATTGAATTGAGCTTTGGCACACTTTATCGGAGCCGAAAAAGTAAGGACAAGTTCGTTAACCAGCCACATCCAATCAAAATTGAGGGATTGAGCACTACTTTTGTGTTTTTGAAAAAATCAAAAATTTCAATACTGGTTTTAGATAGTGCTCATAAATGTCTAAAAATTATCCTGATAACATTTTTTGATTAAATCAAAATTAGAAATGTTACAGCATATTCAAATTCGAAAAAAGTCAATATCAAAATTCCATTTTCCAGTTAAATTATACGAGATACGAAAAAACGTTATGATACAATATTATTGAATAAATAAAGACCTACAAATTTGAATTGTAACATTTTTTCATAAGATGCATATTTTTCTTTTTAATTAAAAAAAAAACTATTGAAAATCCAAAATTCAATTTTTTAACAATAATATGTAAAATAAGAAAAAAACGTAAGAATACAATGTTGTTAGTTTCAAAAAGATCTACAAGTTTTGTCTCACACAGTTTCTGATATAAGATATATTTTTCGTTTCAATTCCAAAAAATATGATTAAAATTAAAAAATTCCATTTTTTAGACAAAATATGTGAGATACAAAAAAAACTTTGAGATGAAAAATTGTTTGGCTAAATAAGGTCTACACATTCTTATCGAGAAATTTCTCGACAGGATGTATATTTTAATTTTTTGATTTTTAATATTGAAAAAATTCGATTTGTTTCACCAAAATATGTGAGATACAAAATCGTTTCCTTAAATAAAGTCTAGGATTGTTTTTCCTTTTTGAGATATTTGGAAGAAAATAAATTTATCAATAATCATGTAATTTATTAAAAAGTTACAAAAATGCATACAGAAAATCGAGCGCGAAGCGCGAGTGTCATGATGAGAATGTGTTCCTTAAGGCCGATAGAGCCTTAAGTAAATTGAATTTCCTGCTTCACTTAAATTCAAAAAGAAATAGAGTGACTTTGAGAAAATGACTAATTTACATCATCTTTAATATCATTAAATTGGTTTGAGCTTTAGTATTAAATTATAAGAAATAAACTTAAATGTATGCGAAGAGCACAAGAACGAGCGCGAGGTCCAGGAAGAACGGAGCGCGAAGTGCGACGATCGAATCGCGCGCCCTAGGCGCGCTCAAACTTGCGCGCAAAGCGCGCAATGAGAATGTGCCCGCGAAGCGGGCAGATTTTTTAATTACAAATTCAACAAAATTGCACACGGCATTGGCCCCCTTTTTCATATTTCCTTCTAAACAATAAAACATATAACTATTAGTTGATTTAAAAGCATGTACGTTGAAAATATACAACCAGAGCAGTCTACGAAAAAATTGTTCATTAACTGGCAGTTTCGGTAATGGCAGATTTTGGCCAAAATCGAATTCACAGTGAAGCACTGACTCAGTTGACAACATTGAAGTCTTTATAGCTCTATAATCTGCTACGAGTGATTTGTGTTCATCATACTCTTTTTTATTATTTCGGCTTTTTTCGTATGTGTAACAGAGATTACACACATCTGTTCTAGGAGTTCCGAACGAAAAATTGACATGGCGATTAAAATATTTAGAAGAAGTTTTTTCATCTATCGGAATATTAGAATCGCCTGTAACTGCAGCATAATATTCAAGAAATGAAATATTTAATGTGTGTAGCGTTATTGAAGAGTCATTAAAATAATTTAGTTGAGTCTTTTTGAGGCTGTAATGAGACTTATGATGAGGTATGATTTCACAATGTTGTTGGATTAATTTTTTAACACCTTCGGTCATTTTCACACGTTGATTTCCGTGTTTTCCTCGCCTGTCAGCTAAACTTTCACATTGAATGATTTTTTTTGTATTGTTTTGAGTCTTGAATTCGAAATTATTAATCAAATTATTTTTCATTACTGTTTTTTACTTTAAAATATTTAATTACAACAAATGCTTACTCTTTAAAAAAAATATATTATCGGTCAATTTTTTCCTTTCAAATCAATATTTATAATGATGTTTTACCTTATTTCTGTTTGTTTTTGCAACCTTCCTTTCCCATGCCTTTTCATTTCTTATTTTTTTTCGACCGAGTTTACGATTACTTTCTGACATTTTGACTGAATTAGTCAATTTTATTGATGCAGATTATAGAACTTTATATTACTAATCCAGAAGGTCGCATAAAATTTAATAGTAAAACTGTTCTTAAACAACCTAACCACACTCGAAAGATCACTGGGAATGCAAGAAGTATACTGCTTATCTTTAACAAGGCAATGCTTACCGTTATTGGCAAATTCATTTGTTTTTATTCGTGATATAACAAGAGCTATTCGCAAACGCTATACGTGTTTTACTATATGCATCCACGTGTGAAGATATTACACTCGAGATTCCCTGTAACGTAAAGCTTGACCATCGGAAACCTCTCTGTAACAAACGCGAGAGGGATCCCCTCCGTATCCTACTTGTTGCTAAGCGCTGTTATGCGCATTATATAATGCGCGCAGTCTGTCTGTCAGTGAGGCTATGTGAATAATATATTTACATAGTTAAAACGGTATAAAAAAGATTTCTGTGAGTATTGAAGATGGAATTAACTTATTTGACGGTATGTACTCAAAATACTAAAAATATAATAATATAATAATAAAAATATTTATGCTTATATCAGGTGTATTTTTTAATATTTTCAGAAAAAAAGAAATTATACTATCAAGTAATTTTTCAATAATTGACAAATAATTTTCTCATTAATTTGTGATAAAAGCCATCAAACTCATTGATTACTTTTTCAAATTCGAGCGCGCTTCATTCCGTAGTAGTGGGGGAAGAGGGGTCGATCGTCTGCACGTTATAGGGAGGCGTGACGCGCTTGTTACAGAGAGGTTTTGTTACAGGGAATTCCGCTATAGGGAATCTCGAGTGTATGTCATTTTCATTTGACAGCTATCTGAAATGAAATTCAAAATAATTTTCTTTTTTATGTAAATTACTTTTTATTTCATATAAAATCAATTTTTGATAAAAAAAAAATGTTACATTGAATTACACGCCCGCTGAGGCTAGTCGGGCTGTGCCACTTTTACGGACGGTAATATAAAAACTCCTCCCATTTTTTACCTGATGAATATTTTTATCTAGAACTCTCCAAAAAACTTCTTTGATAAATAAGGAACAACTTTGTCGCAACAAGTTTTTTCAACTCGAAAGTTCCCTCGACTCTTTTTTAATCCGAAGTTAGTCCTACAAAATTAGGAACTTTTTTTTTCAAAAAATCACAAAGCAGTCCTAAATTAAAATGAAGACTTCTAAATCAATTATTCGGACGTGAAAAGAGTTGAAAAATTACGTGCTAAATTTTTGTTAGAAAATATTCAGTGGTTTTTTTATTTTCGCGAGTTGAAGACAAAATTTTATTGTTTTTCAGGTTAGTAAAAAAATGACGTTTTTGATAGATAACTCAAAAACATGGGAAAATTCAATGGAAATATTACATATAAAAAAAAGCGCAGTCAAATTTTCTATAGATTGGTATCAGTCAATTTAAAATTTGAGAAATTTTAAAAATTCTCCCCGATTTGAGCCTTCGTCAATCTTCGGTTGGACTAGGCCGTGCGCTGCCGCGCGCTAAGGCGGTTCTTGCAGCACCCTCCTCAATTATTTAGTGAGATTGGTAAGAATATTTCATAATACACAAATGTATTCAAAAATCTGGCTTCAAGACTTGTTTTTATGACAATATTTTTATCAAGTCTAGTATTTTCGAAAAAATACGAAAATTTATCACATAAAACTATTACTACTAGAGCTCAAAATAAAAAACAACAAGAAAAAGCAAACGATTTAAATCAAGATGAAAATAAAGAAAAGTTAGACAAACATTTTTCTTCTCAACCTCTTGTGAATAAACCTCGAGGTTGGCCAAGAAAAAATCTACTTACAAATTTAAAAAATATTCCCTATCAAACAAAAAGAGAGAGAGGTGAACCAAGAAAACAAATATATGAAGATGTATTACCAGAAATAAATACGCAAAAGGGAAGCCAAACAAAAGTAGAATCAGATTTCGACTCTGATCCTGATTATTCAGATTATTTAAAACAAACTCAAGCATGAAACAGAAAAAAGAAGAATGCCAAGAGGCCAAAAAATATTAATGAATTAGAAAGCGAAGAAAGTGAAAATTATTTTTTAACCTCAGAAGATGAAATCAACGACATTGAAAGCTCACACGAAGGAACTGATGAAGGAAATTATGATGAAAATTTGGAAAAGAATTTTGAAGAAGATTTGAAGAAAATTTCAAAAAGAATTTTGAACAGGATTTGGAAGAAATTTTGAAGACAATCTTGAGGAAAATTTTGAAGAGAAGTTTGAAGAAAAACAAGAAGAAAAATTGGATGAAGAATTTGTAGAGCCTTATTTTGAAGAAAATTTGAAAGTAAACCGAAGATCTCAAATAAATTCTGAAAAAAACGATAATGATCATGATGATTATAATCGCCCACCCCCAGAACCTCCTCCTTTAAACTCTCAAACAGAAAAAATTATAACGAGGAAAAATATAGTTGAATGTCGCGATCAATTAACTATGCGAAAAGAAAATCATGCATATTTTGTTACAACAAATGGAACTTCTCGCGACAACGGATCAAAAACTTTAGAAAAACGTGAAACTTTACCAAAATTTAAAAATTTACAAAAAGGGATAGCAAAAGAAACTGAAACAGGAAACTACTACCATTTTGAAATTCCAATTGAAAAAGAAACTAAGGAGAATTCATCCGAAACTTCAAATAATATAAAATTATCAATCTGCTTATTACATGAATTATCTCAAAATCTAAAATTAAGATCAATTAGTATTTCTAAAACTTCCAGAATTAATCATATATCATGGGAAAAAGTGAAATCAATTTTCGACTAAATTTTTTCAAATTCTACTAAAAAAATTATAGTTTATAATGGAATAACGCAAAATCCAACAAAAGAACAACAAGGTCATTTAATTAAAGAAGCTTATTCTCCAGCATTAGGAGGTCATAAAGGTGTTACAAAAACTTATAGCCAAATTCGCCAAAAATTTTTTTGGAAAAATATGAAAGTAGACATTGGAAAATATATTGAAGGCTGTTTACAATGTCAACTGAAAAAATTAATTAGAGTCAAAACAAAATATCCTATAGTAATCACTGAAACACCCACTACTGCCTTTGAAAAATTATCAATGTGCATTGTTGGTCCACTACCTGAGACAAAATCTGGTAACTTAAATATTCTAACGATAAAAGATAATTTTACCCAATATTCTTTAGCAATACCTCTTCCTATTCAGCAAGCTAGTACGATAGCAGATGCTTTCGTGAAAAAATTTATTTGCATATTTGGATCACCGAAATGAGCACTTACTGACCAAGGCAGAGGTTTTTGAAGTAACCTATTAAAAAGATTGGCAAAACGTTTTAGAATTAAACAATTTCATACCACAGCCTTTCACCCTCAATCAAACGGGTCATTAGAACGTTCACATCATGTTTTAGGAGAATATTTCAAACAATTTGTTGCAAAAAATTCAGTTTGGGATGATTGGCTTGAACTAGCAATGTTCTCGTATAATACTATAGTGTACATGAAGGCACAAAATGCACACTCTATGAACTGGTTTTTGGTAAACTAGCTCGTGAACCTTCCAGTGAACCTTTGTCACAACAAGAAAAATCACAAACATATGACAATAATTTAATTAATTTCGTAAAACAATTACACGAAATACGAAATGCAAGAGAGAATCTTATTTCAGCAAAAGAAAAATCTAAAATATATTATGATAAAAAGATAAATCCTTTAGAAGTGAAAATTGGAGATAACGTATTTTTATTTAAAGGAGGTGAAGTTTCAAAAACTTGACAACCTTTATACAGGGCCTTATGAAATATTGGAAGTGTTAGGAAAAGGGAATGTCAAAATAAGCTGTAAAGGCAAACCTACTGTATTTCACATTGATAGACTTAAACGCTCACATGTGCAAGTACAAAATAATTAAAAATGAAACAAAATATCTTTACATTAATTATTAAAAAATATATATATACAAATTAAATAAAGATATAGAAATTTTATTTTGTCGATAAATGGTATAAATAAAAAATAAATTTTTTTTATAAAAATATATATTTTATGTGCCACCGGCGCGCAAACTCGTTTTTTCGCTACAGTTAAAAGTAGCGCAATGTAGTAAATTGCGCTGCAGAGGAATGAAATGTAAAAATTGAACTGCGCATGCGCCTATAGCCATGCAACGAAGCACAATCTTCTTCTTTTTCTTCTTCTTCTTCGTACAGCGTTAGCATCTTACTGGCAAAGCCTTGTACATTTAAACTGCGCATACGTCTACTAAAATCCACTACTACTATACAAGATCGACAAAATCAAAATGGCCGGGACTAGTCGTGACATATCAAGTGTAATGACTAGCGCCGCAAACAACTGCAATACTAGATTAGATTCGAGTGTACGCATAAAAACTCGTATATGCGCCGAAGTCACATAAAATAGAATACGTGCCAATGCACACAATTCGGGAAATCACGAGCCTCGCGACAATGCTCGCAGGACTGATCGCGCCTCAGCTTCGTCTCGGCTTTGTCTCGGCTTCGTCTCAGCTTTGCCTCAGCTACGTCACGGCTACGCCTCGACTGCGCATCGGCTACACCTCGACTACGCCTTGGCTCCGATCTCCTGCGAGCATTGTCGCTCGTCACGCAATAACTCTCATTGTGCGCCTAGGCACGTAATATACTTTTATATATAAAATAAAAAAAATATGTATGAAACAAAATAAAATTATGAAATTTCAGACATAACACATTATTCCAGATATAATGGAACAAATTTATCGCAAACGCATTGATGATCTCATTGATATAGTCCCCTGTTTTATCCACATGGTAGCTCTCTGGTCATATTTAATTCAAACTGGGATTTTCAACCAAGACGACTGTAATATTCCCATATGGAGCAGAAATCTAAACAATCCAGATATAATAAAAGATATTTTTTCAACAATCAGAACAAGAGGACCGGACGCATACAAAAATTTAATTCTCAGTTTACGGCTATCTAATCACATTGTCATAGCCGACATGTTGGATATAATGAACTAAGAACGCAAAATACAAAAAGTAAATCAATAACTTCAAAAACATACATGTGTAACGATAAAACATTTTTCTATTCTTATATTACAAAGCAAAATAAGCTGCTAATTGGAACCTCCTTTTTCCAGAGATGGGATTACGAGGCTTCCATTTGGCACTGCTCACTTGCAACTTCAACTATATAACAACAGTCTACGCCATCATAGGATTCGATTGCGTTTCAAATCAATCAAATATTACGACATTATCTTTACTAGAGGTAGGAGACTGTGATCTACCTCGATCTCAAGTACATGTTGAAAGAACTTATATACAACTTTTACAATTAACTGGATTTTCAAATACAAAAGTAATACAATGCAAAATAGAAATTCGACGCGCCATCTCTCATTGTGGTATGCATTCTCACAGTTCCATAGTAGCAAATGGCCACAGTGAATATATACATGATGTTACACGAGATCAATGTAATCAAATGCACACGATAGGGACATTTTTAGTAACCCCTTCTCTTCAGATATCAAAGTT
Source organism: Diplolepis rosae (assembly GCA_030998225.1). Taxonomy (NCBI): domain Eukaryota; kingdom Metazoa; phylum Arthropoda; class Insecta; order Hymenoptera; family Diplolepididae; genus Diplolepis; species Diplolepis rosae. The sequence continues at coordinate 1,835,218 of JAPYXD010000687.1, read as the reverse complement.
AAAAGTAAACGAAACTTCATTTCATAGCGTTACTTTAGCAGGTTCTGTAACACCTAATGTAGACTGTATTGGTACACAATTTTCTGACCCATACGGAACATGGAATAATGTCGTAGTCCAAGCCATATTCAAAATAACTTTGCAAGAACATTACGCAACTATTTACTTAAATTCAAATAAAATTCAATTAGGATCTGGTATAATATGCACACTTTCTGACACATACTGCACAGACGTAGAATATGGACAAAAATTTTGGGATACATTACCTAATATCGTATGTGATTCCAATATTGGATTTATAACTTAATTCGTGCGGTTTTTTTCAAAATTCAAACGTTTATGTAAGAAAAACATGTACAATAGTATTACTCAAAGTATTGCCCATCTGGAGCTACGACTTTTTCCCATCTTTCTGGCATTTTGTAGATTCCATCCCAAAAGAACTGCACTGGCTTGGTGGCCAAGAATGAATCAAGCCAATTTTTGATACCTTGTTCTGATGTTAACCGTATTCCATTGAGGGCGTTCAGCATCGACCGAAACAAATAGTAGTCAGAGAGGGCAAGGTCTGGGCTATAAGGCAGGTGGAGTAAAACTTCCCATTCACTGTTTTCTAAATATTTCTTAACCGAAATAGCAACATGGGGCCGAGCGTTGTCATGATGGAAAATTATTGCCACGTGTCTGGTATTTGAGAAAAAAATAATGATTGTTTTTTACGCTTCAAATGAATGACATATGCTGAAAAAGACGCACAATGACAGTAGCTTTCCAACGCATGTTCGGAATATTGGAACGATGGAATAATAAAGTTACGCCATCTCTTAGAAAACCGCACGAATTAAGTTATAGATCCAATAAATATAAAGTTATCTATGGAGGACCAGTAAATAAAAAACATGACAACAAGACAGATAATTCTGAAACCCTTTATTCATTAACTACTGAAGATATAACCTTTGTATTGGCTGAAAAAACAAGAAAACCCGTTAGTAGTTACGTTTTAATACAAACCGAACATCCAAAATTATTAATTTTTGAAACCAGACCTGGAAAATCATTTTTAAAAAATAAGCCTTCAGGATTTCAGAACATGGACATTTTTACATACGTTAGCTCTAAATTTATATATATGGAACGACATATACGCACTGAAGTAAATAGAATTTATCACGATGTTCTTACTCAACGATGCATACTTGAACAGCAAGGTTTTAGAAAAACATTAACCTCAGCAACCCAATCACCAGACGAATTTACATATCAGTTAATAAAAGGCCCAGGATATTCGTCAGTAATTGCAGGAGAAGTAGTACATGTCGTAAAATGTATACAGGTTAAAGTAAAATATCACAAAACTGAAGAATTTTATCTCAAATACCAATATTTAGAGGAAATCAATCTTTTTTTCCTTTCTCTACGAACTCATATGCTAACAAAATCCGGTATGCAAACAAATTCAAATTTTTTCCTTCTTCCAATGTACCTTTTTGGAGAAATCTGGTACAAATTACTTCCAAATCCTGTCGAATTTATAGCAACAACTATAGTTAAACATCTCACAAAAGCAACCTGGAAATACACAAATCCTTCATCTTTAGCGACAAGTGGCACTTATTCTTAATCCGATCTTGATAAACTGCGAGATCATATTATGTTTCTAGCAGAAAAACCAATGATTCTAAATTCTTAAGCTAGAAAAATAACAGGACATCCAACTATTAATCAAGGAATATTATTAACGAATTTATTTAATGAAGATGTAATTGATAAAATTGCTTAATCCGCATAGGATAGATGTTGGACAAATTTTACAAGTTTTGGAACTACTAGTGCAGGCTTAATTGGATTAATAATAATAATTAGAGGGATTGAATTGATAGCGGATACCATTATTCATGGATATGGCCTACGCAGATTATTTGGATGGTCTCTCCATCTACTAGGTGCCTTCTAGGATTCGGTCACCAACCTCCTATTACACTTAGGCACCCATCGACCTTCTGGACCTCCTGCTGAGAGCCATCAACTTCTGCTAACAGCTTCAGCGCCACAAAGCTCGAAAGAGGCACCTAAAAGTTCATCGTATAACGCAAATACTACATAAATACTAATCATCTTTAGAATGTCGCAGGTTCCTTTTACTAATGTATTGAAAAAACTCATTCAACAAAGAGGAGATCTATCCCTTAATTACGAAATACTCATTGAACAAACCATTAATAACGAGTATTTATTTCACGTAAATTTACAATATAAAAATTACTTAATCATCAATAGTGGGAAAGATAAAGATAATGTAAAACAAATGGTAGCGCGGTATTTATATCAAACCTTAATTAATGAATCGAAAAAAACCTATCAAAATGATCAACAAAATTTTATTAGTAAAAATTGCAAGAAATTAAATAAAATTTTCACTCAAAACAAATTTTCATATCCAAAATATACGGTATCACGTGTAAAAACTTCATCGTTGATTCAGCATGCATAGCAATTTGTTTCATTAAAAACATTAAACAGATAGGAGTAGCAAACTCGGTAGAAACAGCTAAGGATTTTGCTGCCATAAAAGTTATACGGTCTGAAACATTTCGACTCTTAGAATTTTAATTTCATCAATATTTAAACATCTTGAAAATGAATTTTCCCCTGATTAACCCAAAAGTCTCGCTCTTTAAACTCGTGTTAAATTTAAAATTTTCAATTTTTAATTATGCCAGTTTTCTAAATTTTTGAACAGCAATTTTGCTCTGTTGTAGGTAGAAATTACTTCCGAGATTCATGAGTTGGTAGCACGAAGGGAGAAAATTTCGTGATATTGTATTGTTTATTTAATGAGCAAGAAAACCGAAAAAACTCACGATTTTTAATTTTTTATTGGACGAATGCGAACCCGAAGAATCCTTACAGCTTTTGTCCGTTATTCCGAGATCTAATATCCAAAATTCATAAGATAAAATTTCGATTATTTTTTTGTCATAACCTTCGCTGTTACGCCAAAAAAAAAATGACGGTTTAATTTGGGGGTCATTCCCTACTTCTAAAAATAAAAGGTTTCGACCAATAGTCTTTTTATTCGTAACATACATAACTTTTCCAGTTTCCTTTTTCAGTTAAACCACTTCCTCCATTCTACTGGAAATTAATTTTAATAAAAGTAGGCATCAGGTGTGGACAGGGCACTGTAAAATTGGTGACACAGGCCTGGCACTTATCATCATTTCCCACCTCCCTGAACATATTCAATACTTATATTTAACGCGCGCAACTCGGCAGGCTTTACCCAGTGTAAGATATAAAAAAGGAGTTACCAAACAAGCGAAGCTCCCTGTGGGGATTCGACACTTGTGTGCGGTGGATAATGGGAATGGTTTATCAGGTGAAGCTCCCCGCGGGGATTCGACACCCTCTAAACTCTTCCTGGAAGTTGAAATATTTAATTACGAATGCCACGTTCGATGTGTCTCTCGATATGAGAGTTCACACTACTTGTGGCATGAGTCGAGCTAACCAAGTTACTGATAAGGGTTGAAAAGAGCGTATTTCGAAAGAAAAATTCCCAAAATAAAAAAAAAACCTAAAACCATTGATCCCTAATCGGAGGAAGGCTAATGTTTTCTCGATCACGATGATATCTTTCAATTTTCAAATGGTCGCATATTTCATCTGGCGGTGGCGTTCAAAAGTAGATATGCGCTGTAAAGAAAAAGCACACTACGCGGCAACTGAGAGAACGCTTTTCCCCCATTTCACTTCCCACTGGCGCGTGCTACCTGCGTTGGCGCGGGTTCCCATTGGACAGCGGCATGGGAAGGTCTGAACTTTGTGTAAAGATAAAAATAAATTCTAAAAAGAAAGATTGGATATGCTGCTTATAGATAATGATAAGTTTTAAAATGAAAAATATACAAAAACCATTAAAATAAAACCCTATGAAAATGACCAATGGTCGCATGTTGTTCCAATTAGTTAATATTAATTTATTATTATTTGTAACTTATTATAATTATAATCTTTACTTATAATATTTAATATCAATAGTATTTACAATGTGACAATAATTATCCTTATTCATAATATCAAGATTCATAATATCTACAACGCGATGATAATTATATTTATTTATTCATGATGCAATAATAACTATATTTCTTCATTTATAACATAATAATGTGGAAAATTAGGAAAAGAGAGGAAAGTTTGCTGATTAAATCAGAGTGATAAATTCTGATTATTTATATTTTTGTGGGATCGTGGTCACTATTCAAACCTATGCGGCTCGAGTTGTTCACAGTAATAACAAAATTTGATTATATTGCGGTGTACAAGCTTTATTAATTAAAAGATAGATATACAATAAGTTTTGAGATGCTTATGTGTATGACTTATACTACTTTTTAAGATGAAAAGGCAATGTTAAGAATTTTATGCGTTTATGAGTCAATAATACAAGTTTTGAGATGCCTATATATGTAACTCACGCATTATGGTAAAAGTGTGCGTCTATATAAGTCAATAATACAGGTTTTGAGATGCCTATAGTATATATGTGACTTCCGCGGTTGATTGCGTGCGTTTTATGCTAATATACTAGGTTTTGAGATGCCTAGGTACACAATTCACGCACTAAAATTGGCGTTATAGTCAATATAATAAGTTTTGAGATGCTTATGTACATAACTTACGCCTTTTTCCTTGTTTGAGAAGGCAAGAGAAAGAGTTTTGTCGTATAGTTCGCCTTGTTGATAGGTGGACAACGGCACAATCCTGGCTGGAGTTAAGTAGTGCTAGTCAAGTAGTACAGAAAGCGTATCAGACAATCCAACTTGCTTGCTAAACACTGGATAAGTTCGTTTTCCGTAGATTTAACTCTCAGAACTCGACTTAATACGACGATACACGTATCTAACGGCATTTATTAATTCACGACCACCAGACTTGCACCACTAAAGGACCAGGGATTATATTCACCAAGTACCGAGGTAATCCTTGTGTAAGATACCGATGAAATTACAAATATCGAAGGGTCAATTCGTGACACCGACAGTATGACTTGCGGACGGAGTGATTACCGACGTTAAGATCTTGAAGACTGAACAGCTACTAGCGAAAAGACAACCTTCAGAGGTAAATCTGGGGTTTATATATTATTGATTATTTCTATAGTGGGAGAGTGCCTGCTAATTTGTAGATCGGCACGTACGTTGCTAATTTGTAGATCGGCGCTTACAATGATAAATTGTTGATGTTGATTATTGGTTATCGCTGATTATTATGTGCTATTGTCTGATTATTATTATTAATCATTTAACGGCTGTTCTTAACAATACTGAATGTTATTGTTATTTTCGTTGAATAATTATTAATGATTTATAGGCTTGGTTTTCTACATTACCGACGGTAAGGTAGTTTTCCTATTTTATGCAATTCAACTGCCTTTTCGATCTCAGGTAATTATCCTATTGACAAGAGTTATCATCGCAGTGATATGATTTACGTTCGTCAATCGCCTGTTTGTATGCCGGGTTGCCTTGCTGTAGGCGCGATTAAAATTTTGTTCACTTTTACGGGATGTAACAGTCCTCCCTCCTTAGAATAGTCATCGTCCTCGATGACAAAAATTATTAATTAGTTGGCGATTGACGCTTGTAACTCAATTTGTTGTTAATAGCGATCAGTTTATTTTCCTTATTCTTGTTTGAATTTCATCTTATTTTTCGCGAGTTATTGTTGTCTATATTTCTGCGGATTCTGTGAAATGAGTGTATTTTTTTAAGTCTAGTGTATCGTGTCTTGTGTCATCTAGAAGTCCCAAGCGATTCAGGTAAGTGATACTATTCCTTGCATTTGTCTCATATTCTTTATAATTTAGTTTATTAACTTCTTCAGTTCCAATTTTGCATAGTAAGATTTTGTAATCATCATCAGTTTGTGAGATGGACAGCTGCAATCTTTTGTGTCGAAGATGTGTTAGCTGTCAGTTAATAATTAACTATGGACAACCAAGGATCGTCATCGAGTGGGTCAACCACCATCCCCTACTCTCTTTACATCAAAAACAATTCTCATTTGCCCTACAATCTTTTGGTGGATCGTGGTGTACCTCGTGATCACTATCCCCTCAACCTTCACGGCTTGTTGTTCCGACATTTTAGGATGGTCTGTGTCTGTCTCGGACTTCACGGTAGTCCATAGGTTGGATGCTCGTCGCACGGGGTTTTTGCTGAGTGTGTCATACCTTGCCCTTAAACGGCAAATTTTGTTGAAGGCTGCCGATGTTCAGCTTCGAGGGTTCTTCGTAGGGATCTGTTGACATGTGTGTGGCTGTTGCTCTTAATTTATTTTTTAAACTTCAATGTTGTTGTTTAATAATTTGCTAATTTTGTGTAGTTTCTTCTTATCCATACATTAATTAAAATTTCTTTTTCTTTTCAGGTTCTTATGGTCGTGCGTCTCAGATTCCACCAGCCAGCTCTATGAGGCAGGTATATAACCTAACCTCCTCTTTGGTGCCCTGGATGCGGTTTTTATGGTTTCTGACGCAGCAGCTGGTGTCAGGAGAGCAGTCAAATGGCGGAAGAGGTCGTGAACTCGAGCGGAGCGTGCATGTCGATCTACGTACTCTGGCGGAAGCTTGTCAGGAGTCCCTTAACATAGTTGAAGCGTTGAGCCGACTGGCTGTGGAGGACGTCTCGCCTTTGCCTGCGCGACATCGCCGAGTTTGCTGCCATTTGTTTGGGGTAATTATCATTTTTTTTTATTGCTATCATTATTTTTATTATTATTTGTTGTGTATATTGTAACCCTGCAAACCGTGCCCCTGCAGAACGGTAATCAGCAACACCGACGGGTCAGCCAACGAGCGGTGTAGCCAGCACCCAGGCGCCGTCGTCAAGCGCAGGCGCAGCGTCTCCCACCCGCGACCGAGGAACCGCGGCGGGAGAACGGAACCGCGGTGGGGGAATGGACCTGCGAATATAAAAGCGGGATTAAAATAAGAAATAAAAATAAAAGTTATATTGGCGCCCAACGTGGGGCGACGAGGAGTTGTAAAAGAAATAAGAATTTAAAGATAAATAAAAATAAAAATCATCTTATGAAATAAAAACAATTGTGTAAAATAAAAGAATAAAAATGAGTCGCCAAGGCCTACGATCAGGGACCAATGGTAGTGAGCACGGCCAAGAAGATCTAGACTAGGCTGGGGCGAAAAACCAACATTGTGCGTCCAGGAAACGCCTGGGTGCGGAAAAGTGGCCCAGTCCAATCCGAAACTCAGCGCACTTTGAAATTTTGAAATCGGATAATATCTTCAGTCTGTTCTTTGAGGGTGACATCTCGAAATTTCACTAAAAAACACTAAAATTTAAGGTCTTGCAAAAATGGGCATGGAGGGGGAAATGGTTCAAAATTGCGTATTTTCGAGTAAAACGCTTAAATAATTGTGCGGTCCCTGGGTTATGTCTGTCAACGAGCACACGAGCGTCTGTGCCACCTCTACACTGAAGCTGACCCCCCCCCCCGGTCTCCAGTCTCCTCCTCCCCTACCCCACCCCCTCCCTCTGGTCGAGCGTTGTCGAGACTTGTCAGAACCTGTCACTGGTTCGTACTGTCGGCTCACGCCTAATGTTCGTTCACTCTCAGGTGCTAGTCGACGTTGTCGTTATAATTTCTTCTTCTCATTGTCTCGTCGTTGGTTCTTTTGGTGGTACAGATTCTGGTTCTGCCTGCACTCCCCTCTTTAGTTTGTATGCCACAGCATGTCGAAATTCGCAAAGAGAGACTTTGTGCATTGTCCTATATTTGGTCCTCCAAAAGATTATGGTCCGAACGTTTTGCCAACGAGGGCTGACGTTCTGCGATGTTGTCAGAAGGTTCGTAGGCAAAAAGGCTGTCTTTCAGAAAAAGACAAGAAGCCTTCGTTCGGAGACATTGCCGACGAAGTCCGTTCCAAACTAATAGTTATTTGGGAATCTGCTTCTATCCCAACGGTCTCAAAGCAGCGCATTAAGGAATGTCTCACAAATCTTCATATAAAATACACTACGTTGAAAAATTTATTGAAGAGTAAAACAACTTCTCAAAGCAATAAGGATGAGAAAATCACCGCCTTCAAAAAGTACTGCTCTGAATTATTTAACATAGCCGCTTGTAAGTGCGTTGACTTGTCTAGGTGTTCCTGTCCCAAGGAAAAGAAGGTTCCAGCCGTAGAGCATGCCTTCTATCTTGACCAAAGAGGTAGAAGACTCATGGGAATCGCCAGCGTAGATGTCTCTGAAACAAATAGAATACATAAGAGAGCAGAACATAATGCAAAAAGAGGCAGACTTGAACGGGGAGAGGGTGGGGAAAACTTTCCTACTGCATCGGCCTCCACATATTCATCTACGATTGATATGGATATAGATTTAGATTCCTTCTTTGAGGAAATTGAAGGTAATAATCCTCCTCCTGAAATTAAGGTACAGGTTGATGCTTCTACCGATGATGACGATTTTCACGACATACCACGCAGACTGGCGCAGGCCAGACTTGACTTATCTGAAGCAGCAGTAGTTGCTCAAAGATATGGTATAAGTCAACGGGCTGCAGCATATTTTAAGCTCGTCTGTACTCCTCGCTGCCATTTGAGTAGGTATGATCTCCGTGGATATTTCTCAAAAAGTACCTGAGTGTCTAGTCATAGATAAAAGTAAGATAAGGCGCGAGGAAATTAAAAGAGGCTCCAAGTTGAAGGAGGAATCACGCCATTAGGATTCTATTGGTGGCTTATACTTTGATAGTCGGAAAGACGAAACATTGACAGCCTCCGGATTTATTAAGGAGGAACACATATCTTTGGTGACCGAAACAGGTTATAAATACATAGCCCATGTCGTCACACCATCGAGCCATGCCCAAGATGAGTGTGATTCTATTTATAATTACGTAACAACAGAACTGAATGGAGGCTTCGATGCAGTGGTAGTCGTGGGCTGTGACGGTTCAAATACAAATACGGACTGGAAGGTAGGAATTATTCATCTAGTAGAGGAACGACTTGATCGTCCCTTGCAATAGGTTGTCTGTCTATTACATTTCAATGAGCTACTGTTCAGAAGTCTTTTCGTATTTATGGACGAACCTACCACTGTTCCGAACAAATACTCAGGGCCAATAGGGGGACAACTTCCAACTTGTGAGACCCTCGATGTTGTAAAGTTTAAACAAGTTGAGTGTGACTTACCTGAGATTGAGCCCACTGATCTCTGCTCAGATCAAAGGTATCTTCGTGAGATATCAGATGACATACGGTACGGAGCGTGCTCTCCTGAGCTGGCCTCCCGAAAGATAGGCCCCATCAATATGGCTCGCTGGCTAACAACTGAAAATAGAATTCTGAGATTATACATATCAACAAAAAGACCCACAAAGAAATTGCAAGTATTAGTTGAATACTTACTCACAGTATGCGTACCTCAGTGGTTCCACATCAGACGGGATAAGTCTATCGCTGATGTGAGTTGGCACCTCTTCCAAGCAATCAAATTGTCAAGGTTTCTTCCGCTGAAGTACCGAAATGTGGTAAATACTTCCATTCAGACAAACGGCTTCTCTGCCATGCCAGAAAATATACTTCTTGGAATGGTAACTGACCCTAGGCTTACCGTTCTCCAAGACGCACTCACCAAAATCCTGGGAGCAAAACATAAGCAACAGAAACTGTTAGATACAATATTGTGCCAAAAATTAATTTTGGAGCTAATGATTACACAGAAGTGATTGATTGGGAACGGACAGATGTTTCACTTACCGTACCTCCAGTTTTAATTCCTATAACAGAGGATGAACTTACCGCTAAGCTATTTATGGCCGATGTCTTGGTACCAGAATGGGACTTTACATCTTTCCCTTGTCACACAGTAGCGGTGGAAAGAACTGTTAGACTGGTAACAGAGTTGTCTAGACAAGGCATCGGTCCCGAGGCTCGGGATCGACAGATACGCGCCACACTTCTTTCTCGAAAGATTGTCAACTTATTTGACACTAAGAAAGACTTTGTGGGTGTAATTAATGACTCTGAGACTTAAATAAGCACGTTCTACATATGGTTTGTTGGTTGGGTAGGGCGTGGGTGGAGCCCGATTTGCAGCCACCTCCACGTGGTGGGCTCTGGGTCACTCAAAGTAGTAGAAATCAGAGAGATAGGAGCTGCACAAGAACTTAAGCGTTTTACTCGAAAATACGCAATTTTGAACCATTTCCCCCTCCATGAGGATTGGCATGAGGTGACTTTGGCGACTCGGTACGGACCTCTAAGTACCCTCTGATGACTTTTCATCGTAAAGTCACCCTTGGAGGGCATCGGTATCGATTTTAAGCCCATTTTTGCAAGACCTTAAATTTTAGTGTTTTTTAGTGATATTTCGAGATTTCACCCTCAAAAAACAGACTGAAGATATTATCCGATTTCAAAATTTCAAAGTGCGCTGAGTTTCGGATTGGACTGGGCCACTTTTCCGCGTCCAGGCGTTTCCTGGACGTACAATGCTGGTTTTTCGCCCCAGCCTAATCTAGACAGAACCTTAACAGAGATACAAGGAGACAGGGAAGTACTGAGTACAATGGATATGGGGGGCAAGGAGGTGAGGACTTCGCAGAATCCTTGGTAAGGAAGTTCGAAAACCTGGAGAAGAATGTCCGGAAGAGGCTTGATGAAGAGAAAAAGAGAAGAGAGAAGCAGAAGGCAGAAAAGGAAAAAAACCTACAGAAAAGATTGACAACAATGGAAGCTGGAATCAATCAATCACTCGAAGTAACTACAGGAATCACACAAGCCCTGGAAGAAAGGAACAACAGGATTGAGACGCAATTTGGTAGAATAGAAGCTCAGCAAACTAGAATTATGGAAAGATTAAACGCCGAAGAAGAATGAAGAGAAGAAATCAGAGGGCCAGAGAGAGGCTCTAGCATCAAATATATACTCCCTGAATTCAGAGGAGATACTAGTCCCATTCGATACATTAATCAGTTAAAAAAATACTGGGAGGCAGTAAAACCAAGAGACAGTGACACGCACTATCTCATTGGGAGATCAATGGCGAGACCACCTGGAGATTGGTGGCAAATCATCAAGGACGAAGTGAGCTGCTTTCAAACGTTCTTAAACAAATTCCTACGAAGATACTGGAATGAGCAGGCGCAACATGAACTGAGGCGAAAATTAGAATTTGGAACACATTCAGTAGGAAGAGAAGGATCAAGAGCAGAATATGCAATCCGCCTATACGCGGAGGCAAAAGAATTGAGACCCAGTATGTCGTCAAACGAAATCATTCAGAAACTCGCCCGGCATTATAATGAAGAAATAAATAACAAATAACAAATAGGCGTGGCATCAGAAACAACGATTTATACCAATGTGCTGCAGCGACCAAGGGAGAAACTCTTGGAGGAATTAGAAGAAAGTGGAAGAAAGAAAAATTCGATATGTTACGTGGCGAATATTCTCATCGGAGGAGTACTTACCTCAGCCCTGATAGACACAGGAGCTGAAGTGACATGCATTTCGGAAGAATTCGTCAACAAAAATAAAGATAGATTTCAATAGTGTCCAACATTACCTATCAATGGAGTCACCTTAGTAGGGCCACTGGGAGGAAAGGTTATAATGGATATTATGCCTATTACAATGTGCTTAATAAACTTCTAATAGTGTGTGAGACATTTATTGAGTGATATAAATTAAATTCGGATTTTTAGTATTATCCACAGGATCCCAAAAATCCTCTTTTGTAACAGTGTAATTCTCTTTAAAATTTTTATTACGTTTTATTTTTCGTGAACAATTTTCTACTTTATGTCCTCGTAAATAATAATATTCGCAACATTTTTCCCATTTGTACAAATAAATAAGTATCCTACTTTCTTTATCCTGACATAAAACATGGATATCTTCTACTTCATTAGCAACATTTCGCTCTTCACTAAAATAATAATTATCCTCTAGGCTTTTTAGGATTTTCCTTGCTGCCTTGTGTTCAGCATTTTTAAGATTGTTTTCGCCATTGCTACTTTCTGAAAAAATCCTATTACGTTTACAATCTTTCACAGTACATGACGCGTAAAAAGTTCTATTATGAGCTGGTCCTTCTGATTTTCTTAGGATATAAGAGGGTTTGGTAAATCCGTATTCGGCTGATAGTTCTTCCAATGCTCCTTTTGGGTTTTTGAGATGTTCCACATCTCCTTTGGGATGTATGTATTTGGGGTAGATCTGTCCTCTGGGGAGTGGTGAGTCCAAGGTTGTGAGACCAGACATGTCTTTCCTATAATGAAAAAGACTATTAGTTTCTAATATTAAGTGATTATTTGTAAGCTATTTTGAATTTTTCTACGTGTTTTTGGAGTAGGGTTTCGTTTCTGTCTTTCAAAATCGCTGTGTGTTTATCCAAGAGTTTAAAAATTTCGAACGGTCCGTAATACTTTCTATCTAGTTTGCCATATTTTTTTTGTTCTTTTTGTACATAAAATTTATCTCCTACTTTTCCAAGGAACGATCTTGCTTCAGTGTCGTAATTTAGTTTAGAATTTTGTTTTGCCTTTATCAAATTGTCAGCCGCCATACTTTTAATTTCTGTTAATCTGCAAATTAGTTCTTGTAAATATGAACCATAGGTCTCTAGTTTTTTATAACTGGGGAATGAACTGGGGGTGCGGGCTATTTTTCCGAACACTAACTCGAATGGGGTGAATTTTGTTGCACTGTGGACAGATGTGTTATAAGCAAACATGGAGAAGGGTAGCAGTTGATCCCAATCGTCATAATTTTCTGCATAGGCTCTAACATAATCCATTAGTATGGCATGGCTCCTTTCTAGTGAACCATTAGATTGTGGCCTATAGCCTGAGGTGGTTATTTGCTTTATCCCAAATATTTTTGATAAATTACTCAACAGGTTGTTCAGAAATCCTTTTCCTTTATCGGTGAGAATTGCTTTTGGTGCTGCATACTTCCTTACAAAATCAGTGACTTGTTCTTTAATTCCTGGCCAAAAGTACCTTTCTCGAATTCTTTGGTATGTTTTGTTAACTCCTTTATGTCCTCCGATCTTACTATTGTGGTTTTCAGAAATTATTTCTAGACGTGACTCCTCAGGGGGTGTACTTACATTTCCGTAACACATACTTATCTTTATATTACTATTTTCAAACTCGTTCATTATCATTTTGAGCAGTTCTTCCTTCGTCAGGTCGTCTGTCAAGTCGCCTTGTCGCGAAATACGAAATTCAGTGATATTTTCTCTGAATAGGGCCACTCTTAAATTGTGGAGGGCTGTTTGGAGGTATTTTATGTCTAGGTCGTCGAAATGTCGGTTTTTTATTATCAATGAATATACATTGTATTGTCCTCCGGGGGTAATTAATACTTCTCCTACTTTTGATTGTTTATTTTTTAATTCCTGTGGGTCTATTGCTCCGATGTCGATTAGTAATCTTCCTACAGGGGTGGTTATTTCAACGTCAGCAGAGAGAAAATGTACATAATTATTTCTTAAATAAGTTAAATTTTCTCTGCAGCTAAGAACTTTGAAGTTTGTAGTAGGGGCGTTTGAGCTACAAACGGTGGGTAATTCTTGGGGGATGCTGGTGATAAGCTTAGAAGTGTTTTTAGTCTTGTCATTAGATGTGTTTTCAGAGAGTTTTTCCAAAAATTGAGGTATTTGCATGTCCATTCTGCGTGGCTTGTACTTAGTGGAAGAAGTTACTTTGTTGGGGTGGTCTTCTTTATTACTTGAATATGGGGTTGATATCGTTTTAGGTTCTTTGAATGTTGAAGGACTAACGTTTTCTAGCATGTCTCGAGGATGGGGGCATCTTTTTCAGTGTTTTCGTGGCCTAGCCAATCTTCGCGAGCCTTTAAAGATTTTTCGAACAATAAAAATGAGTTTTCCAGGCTCTCTTTTGATGGCTTGGGTTTACTTTCTTCTGTACGCTTATTGTCATCATCTATAGGACTATCTTCACTGTCGCTGATAGGTGGACTCACGATTTTTATAGGTCCTTTTTGTTGTTCTATTGTATGAATTGGTTCTTCTTGTTCCTCAAAAGGGAATTCAGTTTCGGCCTATGGAACATTTGCTGGGGCACTTTTAGGTATAGTTGAGGGTGGATATGCTGCAGGGGGTAGATCTAGACTGGGCAGTGAACTTTTTCTTTTTCGGAGAATTGGGGATGGTTCCAAGTCTTTCTCCGTATCATCAGAGCTACTGTCTTCTTTATAGACAGGTCTCATCTTTTCTCTTTGTTCTTCTGCTCGTTGACGGATCAGTCATTTACTGATGGTACTTTTATCTAGTTCTGCTGAAGTAGAGGTACTAGATTTCGATCGAGATAGAGTGGGGTTGAGTTGCTTCGAAGTAGATGGGTTTGAAAGTTCACCCTTTGGCTTCGCTCCCTTTCTGGTGAAAATTGAGGGTTTGTTCAGTAGGCCAGAGACTGAGGTTTTTGTTTGAGGCTTAGAGCTGGATTCTATTTTTTTTAGATTGTCGAATGAACATCGGCATTATTCTGGGGGGTAATTCTTGTATCTGTTTCAATGCTGCTGCGTTATTTTCTACTGAATTTCGAGAGAGGGCGTCGGCATTAATATTTAGTTTGCCTGGTTTACACTTAAATGCGTACTCGTAATCTTGTAACTTTAATCGCCATCGAATCAGTCTCTGCCCTGGGTCTTTGGCTGAGTCTATCCATTTTAGTGGCTCATGATCGCTCATAAGAGTGAATTTTCGTCCATACAAATAGGGTCTGAATTTTGTTATTGCATGTAACACTGCTACACATTCTTTTTCAATGGTTGAATAATTTAACTCGGGTCCAGTTAGTGCTTGTGATAGGTACGCTACTGGTAGGTCCATATTTTGGACTTCTTGGCTTAATACAGCGCCAATTGCGAAACCTGTGTCTGTTGTTACCGTAAATGGTTTATTGAAATCTGGATATTGTAGAATGGGACTATTACATAGGGCTTGTCTTAATATTTTGAAACTCTCTTCCTCTTATTCTCCCGATTTAAATACTGCCTCCTTTTTAAAAAGATTTTTTAAGGGTTTTGCTATTGCATAAAAGTCGTTTATAAACCTCCGGTAGTATCCTGCTAGCCCTAGGAACTGTTTGATATTTTTAGGGTTCTTGGGTTGCGGAAAACATTGTACAGCCTCTATCTTCTTTGGATCGGGTTTTACACCTCAACATTTTCTAGACCTAAATCCAACCATATGTAAACATCCTATTTTATCCAATATTAATCCTACTTTTCTTTTTCAGCCTTCCGAGAAGCCTAATGAATTTCCTTAATCAACTAGCATCCAGAGTGTATTTAATTTTAATTCCACTCCTTTTCTCCAAAGCAGAAAAATGCTTCATAGACTCACAATTTTCTCATTCTTCAGGGATTTATTTTGAACCAATTTCAAAAGTTCGTCTTTTTTCTGAAAAATATAATTTTATATCTTATATCGATATCTTTCAGCCAGACGTACTTAAATACAAAATATTAGATTTCTCACATTAATTATATGAATATTGCATACTCTCAAATATTGCCAATAATTGTAATTTATACGATCATCAGACACAACTTGATTTTATAGAACAACGCATCAACTATTTTCTTGAAGAAATATCATTTATATCTAGACAAGCTCGTAATATCACGAATATTTCTAACACTAATGATCCATTCTTGCAACGGATACAAAAAGTACTTTTAGAATTAAGAATGAGACATGAAACCTCCCTTTACTGGCCCAAAGAAAATTTATTTCTACCCCCAAATCCATTTTTCCAAAAAGTTACAAATCTTTCTCAACCATACAAATGTGAAATCTTCATCAGTTTTAGCGAATATCCTTTTCTAACACCATTGCAATTTTAATACGGATGACTATACTTAAAAATTTTCCCCCGACAGATTTTCTTATCATGTTTATAATCTCTAAGACCTTAATCGCACTCCAAGGAATAGGAATCTTGAAAAAAAAGTCAGGTTGCAATCTAGATTCATCAACTCCATATTACCATCTCCAAAACCATTTGAATAAAATGGATAATTCAATTTCAGTCAGGAAATCGACCACATTACTTGCTATAATTTCACTATTTTTATATAATATTTTTATTCAAGAGCCTCACTTACTAAAAAAGGTATTACTTCTCCAGCAAAAAGAAGACATGCCGTTATCAATCTTCGAAAACCATATCTTTATCCTTACAAAATATGCTAACATTCAAAAAATTATTCCATCTATTTTTATTTCTAGTGCACATAAATTAACATTAGCACTAATTATTATCACTTTACTGATGATTAAAATTTTAGGAATAATATTATTAAAAATTCAAAAAATATCTAAAAAAAATAAATATAACGCCAACACGTATAGAATTTGTACAAAAAACTCCTTCGAGGTCAGTGACAAAACCTTTACTGACCGACTTGACATTCAACTTTTGACCTTTTCTTTCTTCTACTTTCTTTACATCCTTTTTTATATAGACTATAGACTTAAAGGCACTTTAGAAATTTTTTCGGATACAGATACATTCCATCCTTCCCTTTCTTAAAAACCACCTGCATGATAGTTGAATATTCTATACCGTCAGAAGGACAGTTTTTGTACCTCACGCCTTTAATGTTTCTAAGTGAAGAAGTAACAAACTGTAATATAAAAATTATTTTTATAACGGAAAATGAAATACTTCTAGCAAAATCTTTTACCTTGCTTGATTAGAAAATGTATACAAAAAGTTATCATTCAATCCCCTTATCAAAACTTAATATAAAAAAAATTTATTCTAAACAATTTGTAGAAATGATACCAACTTCAGCTGAACCTATTATTAACCATCTTGGACCAGTAGACGGTTTATGTCCGCAAGACTATCCTATAGCATACGCGCACTTATTACTTAGTTGTTGCTTCGAATTAGAACCTTTGACTTTGTTTCTATATTATAATCGTCAAACCACCAAAAGATATTGTCAATCCTGTTTTGAAAAACTAAATCAAGACATTGAAAATAATTGTGAATTTTTTACGTCATGGCATTTCATCTGTAAACTGGAATGCATGTACATGAATTGTTACGGTTGTCAAGAATTATTAATTACTCCTTGACAAAGAGCGGTTGATTGTAAAGAATGCATCGAACAATATTTGAATGACAAATTTGAAATTAGTCAAGGAAACGAAGTTTTGGTAGAAACATCCCTGCATGATTTCTCGGCATGTACCTTCCACGCATGTATTCACAAATAAAAGATTTTGTAAATTTTAATAGAATCCTTAATACTAAAAAATTGTAATATTTTGCAAATATTTCAAATTCGTTAAATATTGTAAATTTTTCCTTAGAAAAATGCTGCCCAAAAAAATTGAAGCAGTCGAAGCGGAAGAGGTTCCAAATAGACCATATAGTAACAAGATACTTATATCATACTTTAAAACTAACTAGCCTCGACTGCTCCCTTTGTGATACAAAAATTTTTTACATGCGGTAAAGAGCAGATCTATGCTTGACTTGTGCGGAACGCCTAATAACTCTGTTCGAACAAGAAGCATTGTACAACGACGTAGACTCCGAAGCAACAACAATAACTTATAACGAATAAAATATTATTCAAACCATATTTTTTTTCCTCTCTTCTCCTTTTATTCTTATTCGTCTTTTAAAAACAGATAACAAAAACTTCAGAACCTTTCCTTAACCCCCATATTATAACGACCAAATGCATAAAAAAGCTCTGTTTACGAGGAACAAAATGTTCCTTTCCCTTTTTTTTATATACGTTCGAAGCACACCAGAGTTTTCTCTACACGGAATGTCTCTTTGAGTTAGAAAACGCGGATAAAATAACTTAAACCAAACGCATCACTATTGATGAAAAATAAAAACTAACTTCCATTTGGATAAATTCAAATTCAATGTATCTTTAAAACGCTATCCAATGTATACTTCTGCCGAAGATTCGATCGCGGATGCTTCACCCCGCGCTCGAAATAGTGGGAGAGGCGTCACGTCCCGCGACGTATTAGAATGTACTATAGGCACAGGCTAGGTTCAGAGAAAAATCTGGGGAAGTTACTAAAAGAGAGAGCAAACCACCTATTGAAAAGAGAGGTATAACTACGTCACACGCAGGGGGATACTGCGCCATGCAGTTAACCAGTCATAAATTCACCGCGGTCCATTTTACTATCTTCGGAAGGATCTTAGACTCATTGTCAAAAGAATAGTTGTTGTGTCTTCGTCGCACCAATGTCATACACACTCCGTCCTTGTCACTCCTGTGGAAATCCTACTCACCACATCATCGCTGTCACACCTGTGGGGATTCTTTTAACTAAAGATTTATACTTGTGTGGACCATCAGGAAAGGATATTTGAAGGATATATTTATATATATATATATAAAGGTACCGAACCTATCTCTATCTCTCTCTCTCTGTTTTCTCTCTCATTTGTAATTTGTACCAATTGCCCGTGCCATACTTATATGCATTGATTGATATTTAGATTCTTGTAATTTAACTTCATAATTTTAAAATATTGATTAATATTATTATTCAAATAATTCAATTTGTATTATATTACTAATCATTGTGTTCTTTACTGACTTATCCTCATCCCTAAGCAAGGATCATTTGAGCCTAACTTAAAACGAGGAACCTTCGATTAAAATTAGTATTTACGTAGTTCTGACGTAAAAAATGTATAAACTTACGAGAAGTTATTTCTGAACGTAATATACCAGTTTATAATTTACTTAAAAGTTTTCACACATTCTCCATTGTATTTTGAATTTATTCTAAGAAGGTCAAGTATTTGTTACCAGGCCAGATGATGACCTCCTTCCCCCAGGTTTAGTTACCCATGTATGTAGAGGTTGATAACCTTCCCCTCCTAGGTTTAGCTGTCTATATATGTAGAGGTTCAGGCAGGCCTCGTCAGTTCTTCTCTAAAATCTCTCACGAATAAAACGTACAAAACGACATCAGTTTGATGTCACTACTATTCAAAAATAGAAAGTGTAGTTTTCACTTATAACATTTTGGCGATCCTGCCACGATCCGCTTAAGTTCTCGGTTTTTAATTTCTACGGAAATCCACATAGAACGCGGACCTGTGCGAGACTTGGAATCTTCGGACCCAAGAAGCTAAAGAAACTTTACGAAGTTTTAAAAATAAGAAGAACTCCGGACTTCACTACGGTAAGTCCGAAAACAGGAATAAGTAGCTGATAACAAAAATTAGTCGGTGAATATAGTAGCCACTATTCCACGTAAATTATCAGTGAAAGATTCCATTAAAATTGAACGAGGCCCGCAATCAGGCGTAAGACGCATCTGCGTAGGTAAGCAGCCAACGCCCAGCCAGGCAACCGGTTAGCAGCAGTGAGAAGCTGACTCATCTCTTCGACACGTCAAGGAAGGCAGGCGGTCTACGGATCCCACATCAGGCCATGAGTAGCACAGTAAGCATTACTTCTAGAATGTGAAAGTATCACTACCTCAAAATCAGTAGCAGTTTGTAGCAACTTATACTGCATTTTGTTGTATTAAAAAATAAACATTTAAAATTTTAACGCGACATTTTACACCCGAGTCACAAACAATAGATAAGTAGGAACACTGGCGTTTGATAAACACCGAGATAGCACGCTCTATCAAACTGACTCATCCTACGATACGGACTCATCCTCTTTAAATTTCCCAATCACAACCATTCTCATGTCTCGAGCACAATCTCCCGTCAGGGCCCAGTCCCCCTCTTACACCACTGACGAATTACTAGTAATGGTTCTCAACCAAATGGAAACTCTGACTATCTCATTCAACGCCCTGAAAAAAGAAAACGAAAATAGGATAGTAAAATTTCAAGATTTTCAAAGAAATTAGGAGGAGCAGGGACAGTAGAAACAGATAGTGAATTCTAGCAACGACCAAAAGCAACAGACGATCATTCTTCGGTCGAAAAAAAAACATTCCAAAGAAAAGAAACATTTAGACCAATGTACTAACCTTACCGAACATCAAATAATACTTAAAAATGGAAAAATAATCAATCTAAGATCCCACAAATTACCCGAAAAACACCGACAGTTTGCCCTAGAAGAAACAAAAAAGTTATTAAAAAAGGAAATTATAAGAGAAAGCCAATCACCATACAACTCACCTTTATGGATAGTACCGAAAAAAGGAAATAAATTAAGAATGGTAATTGACTACAGAAAGATTAATGATGACACGGATCAAGATACTTACCCATTACCAATGATCGATAAATTTTGAATTTATTCTAAGAAGGTCAAGTATTTGTTACCAGGCCAGATGATGACCTCCTTCCCCCAGGTTTAGTTACCCATGTATGTAGAGGTTGATGACCTCCCCCTCCTAGGTTTAGCTGTCTATATATGTAGAGGTTCAGGCAGGCCTCGTCAGATCTTCTCTAAAATCTCTCACGAATAAAACGTACAAAGTGACATCAGTTTGATGTCACTACTATTCAAAAATAGAAAGTTTAGGTTTCACTTATAACATTAATTTATTTGATATTTACTTGAATATATTTCATATTTATTTGCAATAGTAATTTAACAAACCTTACTATTTTACTTTTACAAAACTATACTACTATTCTATATGAACTTCCTAACCTCTAAATCAACCTCATTCACAAAAACTCCAATTTAACATGTAATAAATATTCAGAGATATAATTGTATTAGAAAATTAATAATTCTATTAAACTACTGTTATTCAGGATTTTAAGTAATAAAAGTGTTCTGTTTTACCGACACCAAACTAACTAACTTCGAAATATGCGTTAATCTTAAGCAATAATGATTCTTTTAAATTTTAAATAGAAACATGGCTAATTTAATGTAAATTAACGATTTTGTAAGCTAATTTATGATATAAAAGAACAATATCGTAGTTTAAGTCTTCTAGTGGTTAAATTTAATGAAAGCTGAAAAATAATTGTTTAAATAATGAATTTTCTACGTATTTTATTTAAGAATATACATGTAGCGCCATCTCTTGGGAAATCGATGAATCTGGAAACGTTTGGAAACTCCTACAAGGCCCAACCCAATGAGTCAGCCCTTAGAATTTTCTCCTACTATTGCGGGGGCGTAACTAGTCACTATAGATCGAGGGCTTCATTTTTGCATACGATCCTAAAAGTTTTGTGGCGTTAGACAATTCTTTATTTTTTCGAGACTTCGACAATTTTTTGCGAAGAGCAGTGAAAACCTCGCGATTGACTGCAGTGAATTTATAATACGCTATTTTATATTGCATGCCATATTGGAATAAATTTCTAAAGTACTAAATTTTTTTTCTACGCTCACCAAAGTTTTACAAACTTTTGGTTACACTATACCACTTTCTATCTGATAAATATTAAAATTATGAAACATTAACAACATGTCTCTTTGTCTCCATTTTACCAAAGTTTTCGGTGAAACTTTACGATCGTATTCTTTTTGTGTACCTATATAGGATGCTATGTTAATTACCCATGGGAAGACCCTATAGGAAAGGACATAGGAACCTGTATTAATAACGGTCTATAATTATACTTCACATATGGGCTTAGTGAATCCCAATCAAGAAAACTACTGCGCAGCATTTTTGAAATTTGTTTGCACATTTTCCAAAATCACATAAGAACCTACGTAAGAACCTATATGAAATCCTATAGAGGTTCCTATGCCCTTTCCTATAGGATTTCTCTATAGTAAATTGAAATAGGATCCTATATAGAAGTTTTCAGTAGGGCATCGACCAGGAAAACGGCAAATGCAGGGGCAGTACTGACCTTCAAAACTATATTGTAACCATCACAAAAAACGTAAGGGTACATTAATCGACATAAGGGTTGTGCTTAGAGGGTGCGATGTTCGTATATTTCACAAAGGAATGTTCAGGATATCTTTGGATGCGACCAAAATGAAATTCATGACTGAAAACGGACAAATTTCCTGTTCTCTCTTACTCAGAATAACGGCAAAGTGCACACAATTCGTGCGCGAGCAACCACTGGCACGACTAGTGCCCCACTAGTGCCCACGGTCATTGAAAAATGGCCAAAAACGCCTTTTTTGGGGTTTCAACCCCCATTTTCTCAAAAACTATACGTGATGGACTACTTTTGAGCCCATATTCATGTTCAGCACGAAGAAAATTTTTGAAAACACCTGATCATATCTCACTTACATAACCTATGTTCCCCAGTGTTATCAGTGGCTTCATTTTAGTGTCTCACGTAATATTCGGATTTGTATGTAAATTTGGATTCAGCCTAATAAAACAGCATGATTTATTTGAATTCCCCTAGGATTTTAAAGTTTTTTATGTGCCTCCAGCGCGTAAACTCGTTTTTACGCTACAGTTGAGAGAAGCGTAATGTTGTGCATTACGATACAGAGAAATTTAATGTAAAAATTGAACTGCGCACCGTACTGACAAAGCCTTGTACATTTGAACAGCGCATGCTCTATTACAATACGCTACTACTACACAAGATCGAGAGAGTCAAAATGGCCGGAACTAGTCGCGAAATATCAAGCGCAATAGACGAGAATCATGATGAATACTAGATTAGATTCGAGTTTACGCATAAAAACTCGTATACGCATCGAAGTCACGTGAAATAGAATATGTGCCAATGCACACAATTCGGGTAATTACAAGACTCGCTTAAAATGCTCGCAGGACTGATCGCGCCTCGGCTTCGTCTCGGCTTATTATAATAACCCTTATTATGCGTCTAGGCACATAATATACTATTATTGAAGAGCATTTCATGTAAAAAAAAACCTGGTGTATAAGACAACCTTATTTTCTTAAATAAATGTTTAATTTCAAAAAAATTATTTTCCTTGCAAGCATCTGCTATCGATGATTTTTCATTACCTCTTTTTATGCATAGTTGTGTATATTTTTAAGATGTCAATTCCAGCTCAACCATAAAAATAATAACAAAAAAACATGCCAAATTACATAAGTTAGCAAAATTAACTAATAATTTTGTATGAATTTAAGCTCTTTTATTAAAAGACGGAAAATTAAATTAATTTAATCGAGAACAAAATTAGTTGTCTTTATTCAACAAAGAAATTAAGTCAACCTGTGTGAGATTTACTTGATTCAATAAGGACTCATCCTCCCAGAAGAGAGGCGTCGTTTGTCTACATGTTCTCGTGTGCAATCGAATTTCTCAGATCGTATGACTCCACTCTGCGCTTGACTAGTATATTTTTACCAAACTCCGCCTAATAGTGAGAGACGGGTAGCAATGAAGAAAAAAAATGCATTCGTTTTCACGTAACCCCACTTTGTCTGTCTAATAAACCCCGCCTTCCTTAGCAACATCGATCTGCTTTTCTCCATTGGTTTGCATAGCATACACCCTATTAACTGTATTATAATTCCTATAATTCCTGTAATTTTTTCAACATATACGTCTGAAATTTCAAAAAATGTACTTATGCTAATCGAAGTTTTTCTAAATAATAAAATTGTATGTGAGTAAAAAAATGTCAGAGCAGAAAAATGTTAAAGGGGTGTATATGTGCACATGCAAGGTGGAGACGAGGACTGAATAAGTGAATACATCGTTCGAGTCACAAAATGGCCGAGCTCCGTTGCATACATGATATGTTTTGCTAGCCATGTCAAAAACGTAGGCTGAGTACTAACGACGAAGGTCAAATTAATATTGATTTCCGATTTATTATTTCAACAGATCAGAAAACGATCACGCTAACAAAAATTGTCATTCGGCAATAGACACTAGAGAATTTAAAACTTCCACGTATTCAGAAATCAATTATTTCCAAATTTTATGTCAGCACGCTCCACATAAAATCCTAACGTCATAATTTCCCACCAAGGCACCATCGATACGAGCCTTCGAAGTAAACTGATTTAATTGAAAATCGCAGCTACTCAAGCAACCTGTCACTGACCAGAAGTATTCGAGAGTAGAAACAGATAATTCTATGTTGGCCGCCTGCGAGTCAGAACCAGGCCTCCCAAGCTCTAATGCAAATGGCAGCGTCAAATTTTGTGCTACCGGGTTCTGCCCTGGAGCGTCGATGGCGTTACATGCGCCACTAACACAAGTGAACGCTGTTTCACTGATGAGTCAAGTTACGGTTGCATACTTTCATGCCACCGGCTATCACCGGTATTAAAAGTTGTTTATACTGTTTTATTCTTTCACGAGAAAATAAAGAATAAATGGTTCAAAACATCATTTTTTATATTTCTTAATAGATATGTGTCTTTTATTTATTTTTCAATTACTATAAGACCAATTTTATTCACTTTTTAATATAAATTAATAAAAGAAAATTAATTCGTAGAAATTCTTAAAGCATTTACATAAGCATATTAATTTTGATCGGAAATTCTCTAAACTGGAATTCAAGGATAATAAAGAGTACCATTAAAGTTGAATTACATTTATTAAATTTTACAATTTTATAGAAAAGGGTTTCAATTACATTTTTACATTCTCATCATGGATAAGAAGGTATTGGTTTTATGTGAAAAATGACTTTCGAAATTTTCATCAAAGCTTTACGTTTTGAGACCCCCTGAGTCAGAAAAAATGGTTTTTACGAAAGTGTCTGTCTGTCTGTCTGTAGGTCGTGTGCGGCATAACTCTCGATAGAATTATCAGATTGAATTGAGCTTTGGTACACTTTATCGGAGCCGAAAAAGTAAGGACAAGTTCGTTAACCAGCCACATCCAATCAAAATTGAGGGATGGAGCACTACTTTTGTGTTTTTGAAAATAATTTTTTGAAAAAATCATAAATTTCAATACTGGTTTTTGATAGTGCTCATAAATCTCTAAAAATTATCCTGATAACATTTTTTGATTAAATCAAAATTAGAAATGTTACAGCATATTCAAATTCGAAAAAAGTCAATATCAAAATTCCATTTTCCAGTTAAATTATACCAGATACGAAAAAACGTTATGATACAATATTATTAAATAAATAAAGACCTACAAATTTGAATTGTAACATTTTTTCATAAGCTGCATATTTTTCTTTTTAATTAAAAAAAAAACTATTGAAAATCCAAAATTCAATTTTTTAGCAATAATATTCGAAACACGAAAAAAACGTAAGAATACAAAGTTGTTCTTTTGAAAAAGATCTACAAATTTTGTCTTACACATTTTTTGATAAAAGATATATTTTTCGTTTCAATTCCAAAAAATACGATTAAAATTCAAAAATTCCATTTTTTAGACAAAATATGTGAGATACAAAAAAAACGTTTAGATGGAAAATTGTTTTCCTAAATGAGGTCTACAAATTCTCATTAGGACATTTCGGGACAGGATGTATATTTTATGTTTTGATTTTTAATATTAAAAAAATTCGATTTTTTTCACCAAAATATGTGAGATACGAAATAAGCGTTGTTCTGCAAAATCGTTTCCTTAAATAAAGTCTACGATTGTTTTTTCTTTTTGAGAGATTTGGAAGAAAATAAATTATTTTAATCATGTAATTTATTAAAAAGTTACTGAAATGTATACAGAAAATCGAGCGCGAAGCGCGAGTGTCATGATGAGAATGTTTTCCTTAAGGCCGATAGAGCCTTAAGTAAATTGAATTTCCTGTTTCACTTAAATTCAAAAAGAAATTCAGTGACTTTGAGAAAATGTGTAATTCACATCATCTGTAATATTATTATAAAATTGGTTTGAGCTTCAGTATCAAAATATAAGAAATAAACTTAAATGTATGCGAAGAGCACAAGACCGAGCGCGAAGCGCGAGGTCCAGAAAGAACGGAGCGCGAAGCGCGCGATGAGAATGTGCCCGCGAAGCGGGCAGATTTTTTATGTACAATTTATACGAAATCGAAAAATTCTTCGCCGAGAACACATTAAAAAGTGTGTATAAATTTTGGAGTAAACAATTTATAAAATTTTCTCAGTGTTAATTGAAAAAAATTATAAACCTGCATTACAATGCTGCATGTAAATCGATAAAACAATTTGTGTTAGTTTCATGATAAAAAAATCATTATATAAATAATTAGTAAAAAACACGCGTCTTATATTCTCAACTAAAAAAAATAGCTGCCCCTTTATACATTATCGCAACATTTTTTTCTTCGTTCAATTATTGATAAATGAATTACATTTTTATCATAAAGTAACGAAATATCCTTATTATCCTTCAAGGGTTCATCTGAAACTAAACATAATTACAATTTACCAACAAGCGTTACTACAAAGTAGTAAATAAATATATTGTAACGTGGTAAATTACGTTAACTTTTTGCCTCGACCGGCAACGACAGGATCGAGCCCAAGCCACCTTTTAATTAAAACTCAAAACTGTCAGGGATAGTCTGAGAGCTGCTCACAAAATTCTTTTATTTTTTTATTGTTTTTCTGGCCGTTTTCTTTTTTTATTTGTTTCATTGAAAAACACCAGCTTGAAAGGCGCCGCCAAGGAGATCGCTGTGTTACCATCGCACGCAGAGGGGTTCACAGGCAAGCCACAGAGGGCATCACCCAGCAGGCATGGCATCTGAATCGACCACGTGCTGCAGCCCATGGTTTCCAACACCGTCGCACCATTATTATTATAATTAATCTAGAGAGGGCATGACGGGTTGGAACAATTAGAAATTGTATTATACATTTTAACTAGCCTTGTCTATTTGTAACTGCTGTGTTGTGCAGTGCAAACTAAACGTAGTTTAAACGCGCCCCTCTACGTTTTAAGCCAATGGGGCAAGCTGACCGATAGACGCTTCAGCTCATTGGTTGCCTGGCGCCGTCGTCCTCACAAGACGAGTCGCCCGCGCAAACCTGAGCTTCACGCGCGTGCGCTAGCCTTTCCAGCTGATGTAATAAAACTGCGCGACACCTTTGGCGCGCAGCTCTATTCTGTCGTTGCGATCCGAGTGGCAAACAGCCAAAGAGGAAAAATTATTCTTTTATCTCCTAATGGACGCCACCGGAGATTTTGACTTGGACGCAATTAGGCGCGAGATCGCGGCCAGATCCTCGGTAAGTCTTTGAGACTTTATTTCGGGCCATAATAAATTTTTATTCTCTTAAACCGCGTGGCTCTCAGGCTCCCTCAGAGCTCTGCCTCTTTTACTATATCATGAGCCATGTTGGCCACGATATTTTATTAATCTCATCTGAGGTCTTTTGTATTTATATCGAGCCAGGGCCTTGCCCGATTACTAAATAAATTGTAGTTTAGTTTTATTTGCTTAATTTATTTTGTTATTTTATTTGCACAAGAGCTTCTATGTTTAGGTTAAGATTCCTTTCCTAACCTAAAACCTTGCCTGATCCGGACTCCCGAATCCATCATAACCCTAGCCGGAACCCTTGCTTGGCTTCGCTTTTTTTGCATGCTAAGTTCTTATTTTCAGGGTCATCGATTTATAAATATGGCGTCGAGAGACGCCAGGCGCTCATTATTTTAGCCGCCTTAGTAACGCCGGTGACACCGAGGGTAATCCCGAATCCTCGGGTCCGCATCATTCAGGATTTTATTTTTTTTGACGTTTCAGCGGAGGTCACCCGTTATAATATTTATAATATTGTATAATTTGAAAATACTGATACATCGCTAACTCGCATTCCTTCATTAAAGTTTCCGCCGCTATGTCAATTTGATACCCAGTTTTCTTCAAGTTACGGTTTTCATGGTAAGCCTTTAGATAAAGCAGAAATTTCAACTCTACAACAAAAATTTCCAAGTGGAATACAATGAACTGATTTTCAGGTGACAAATTAATCAATAATTTGGATCAATATTAGTGAAGGAAGTTACCTGGTAGTTACTGGAAAGTGCTTTTGACATAAAGTCTTATTTTTTAATTTGTCAAAAGAGATTTTAAGGAGAGAAGGATTCCCATAAGCTGAAACCTATTGTAAACAACGCTCTTTGTACCTGAAAGAATGAGCAAATGTGAAAAAAGGTCCATTCGTAGATTGTCAAAAGAGGACTGCACATATTTTCCCCATATTTGTCTGAAACATAATTTTTTATATTTCTATTATAAATGAAAACATCACGAGAATGATTTCCACTTAAGAAAACTGCAATAATTAGGTATCCTTTCTAATCTGTTGTTCACATTGTTCACAAAGTTAGGTTAGGAACACCCAAAATTCTTCTCCTCAAATAAATTTTATATCTTGAATTAAACAAATTTTTATAGAAGAAATATGTTCCTTTTAACAAGAGAAGTACAACGTTAAATAGTAATAAGAAGCAATAATGTTTCAAATATTATACAGTTCTTTGCTTCTCTAAAAGAGAGGTTAGGGAAACCTCAACACTCAAAGCTACTTTATCTTTTCAATATTATAAACCTTTTTTTCCAATTTACACATGTTTTATACTTACTTTTTATAGCAATATCCTTTCAGCCTCTTTCACAATGAATATTAACCACCATTTTATTTATTTTTTACGATAAATCACATGTGTGGGCTGCGTTAAGTTTTATACTACATTTGTATGGTTCACTGGCTCATCAGTCAGTGATCCCAGAACGTGGGAGCTGGCGGCCCCCACCATAGACCCCACCAGCTCATGGCTTCTTCCTCGCTCAACTGCCATAGGTTGGTTGAATGAGGAAGACACAATGAGCTCGTGGCATCTATGGTGGGGGCTGCCAGCTCCCACGTTCTGGGATCACTGTCATCAGTGACCAGGCCTATCCGACTGTGTGTAATAGAAATGGCGGAATTCCACGTCACCTACCACCACTTTTGCAACTAAGACTTTGTGCACATGTATTAGTTCGCATGCATGTATACATTGATGGGCTGAATGCGTAAAATAAAATTTTCAATTTAATAAAAATTAAAGAATTAATGCAAAATCTAAGCAATATAAAATAGAAAAAACGTATAAATTGTTACAGATATTTTTAATATTTTCTGTGTGATATTTCCAAGACCTCGGATCAATTTTTCAATTTATTGTCGATTACAAATTTTATTCACATTCTCAAAAAGCAACTTATATAAAAGACTCCTATATACATAGTTTCTAAATTTCATATATGGGTACCTTTTTTATAAGTTGCTTTTTGAAAATGTTAAATACCTGTTAAAACCAAAAAACCCCCTCTCTCGAACCAATACACCACCCGCGGAACCGCCTTTCGGCTTTAAACTTCACGGGTGGTTGGTTCCATTAAAGTCGCGGACGACTCTTCTGTCATCCGTTCACTCGGAACCTACATCCGCGGCCACACGCCCACTAGGCAAACCGACTAGCCGCGCCACCCAGGGGAGAAAACATACAGATTCCACCCCCGAACGGCGCGGACAGCCAAGTCTACCCGAGACGCAGGGCCGCGGGTGCAGGCCCCGATGCGATTACTACTGGCCCTCCCCGTTGTTTCGCTCTCGACGCCCATCAAGTTCTCTCGTCTTCATCACAAGTGTTGCGAACGACTCGATGAGCGTCCAGAACCCGTTCAGACTGGAGCATGAGGGGGACCATCGTGTCAGGAGCAAGTTCGGAACTCACCGCCTGATCGAGGACCCCCCTAGCCACACCCCATTTTGCGCAGACGAAGAGTGCGTGCTCCGCGTTATCCACCGGAGAATCGCAGTAGCGACACGTCTCCTCGTCTATCTTCTTAAAGCGCCTCAGGTACGCGTTAAAACAGCCATGGCCCGAGAGCGCTTGCGCCAAGTAAAAGCCGACTTCCCCGTGCTTTCTGTTCAGCCAGGTGGCGAGCTCCGGGATCAGGCGGTAGGTCCATCTCCCTGTCTGCTCACCATGCCATCTCATCTGCCATTTCTCGACGAGTCTGCGCCTTCCATCCTTGCGGATGGCCTCCTTCGCGCGAGCGATTTCCTGCAGGTCTGCGCAGGTAAGCTCCTTGCGAAGCTGAAAGGTTTCCTGCCTTTCCTCCGCCAATAAATCTATTGGCGGGACGCTCGCCAGGACCAGCACAGCGCTCGTCGAGATAGTTCTATATGCCGAAACTATTCTCAGCGCGACAAGTCTCTGCGCCGAGAACAGCTTCTTCTGGATAGCATGGTTTTGCAAGGCATTGGCCCAGACCGGAGCTGCATAAAGCAGCTTCGAATGGACCACGCTGGCCACCAATCTCCTTTTCGCTTCCCTGGGTCCACCAATGTTTGGCATAAGCCGGGTCAAGATCGCTCCACATTGGATGGCTTTGGCAGCTGCGATCTTTAGGTGTTCGCCAAAGCTAAGCCTACGATCCAGCTGCACCCCCAAGTACTTAATGCTTGTTTTCCACTCGACTTCATGTTCTCCGAGAACGATCCTCGGATATTGGAAGGATCTCCTGTCCGTAACGAGCAAAGCCTCGGTTTTCTCAGGGGCCATTTTAAGGCCTCTGCCATCCAACCAACGCTTTGCTCGCCACAGACTTTCATTGATCCTCAGCTCTAGGATTCCGACGTCGTCAGCGGCGCACACGACAAGTGCGTCATCCGCGAAGCCGACGATGCTCGTTCCAGCAGGCAGGTCCATGCGCAGGAAGTCATCATACATGATGTTCCAAACGAGTGGACCCACCCGCGACCCTTGAGGAGCGCCACATGTCATCTCTTCTTTGAGAGACCATTTGTCGCCCTCGTATATCACCCACCTGTCGCTCAGATAGTCATCCATCATTCGCAACAGGTAGTCTGGAACATTTTTCCGCATCATCGCCTCGATGCAGATGTCCCATCTCGCGGTATTGAACGCATTGCGTATGTCAATGCTAATCAACGCACAGAATCCCTTACGCTTACCAGTTCCTTTTCTTGCATTTGTGGCGATGTTAACCACAGCTTGGATGGCGTCCACAGTGGATCTGCCTTTCCTGAATCCGAACTGGCTTTCCGAGAGCCCGTTCTCCCCGACCAAGAGAGCCTGAAGCCGTTGTAGAATCAACTCCTCCAGAAGCTTCCCCATCGTATCCAATAAGCATATTGGTCTATACGATGAGGCATCCCCTAGAGGTTTGTTGCCCTTCCTCAGCAGGACCAACCTCTGCTTCTTCCAATCTGTGAAGAACCTCCTATCCCGAAGACAGGAGTTAAAGGATTCTAGGAGGATCTCAAGGTATGCCCCGATCACCTCTTTGAGTATCTCGTTCGGCACCCCGTCGATACCCAGCGCTGTATTTGCCTTAAGCCTTCCACCCGCTCTCTTTAGTTCTTCGAGAGTGAAGAGTTCTTCGCGCCGGACCACGCAGGAACTTCGGTCCTGTCTTTGGAACGTCTCCACGTGTGGAAACAAGCTTCGCACAATGTACTTGACTCGATCGGGATTATCCAGGCCCGGGGTCTTTCTTCTAGTCACCAATCTCTTGGTGACTATTTTGAAGGCGAGACCCCATGGATCCTTCTCGACCTCACCGATCAGGTCTTTCCAGCATTGAAGTCGGCTTTTCTTTATGCCTCGCCTCAAAGCTGTTTTTGCCCCTTTCCATGCCTCGTGCAGCGTAGCATCCCCCTTTGAACGGGTGAATTTTCGCCGCGCTGCGAGGCATTCTCGACGTAGGGCTGCCAACTGGTCGTTCCACCAGTACATCGAACCCCTGGCTTCCCTGCGCTTACGGCGAGGCATCGAGTAGTCACAAGCCGCGACCACCTTCTGCCTCACCGAGCGCACAGCAGCTTCGTACGACCCAGCAGGGCAGACCCAACCAAGCTCATCGATGAGCCTGGTTTCTTCAAGGTGTTCGCGAAGTCTTTCCCTACTGAGTCGTCTCGTGTTCCAGGAGGGGCTCCTTCCTTCGCCGCCCCTACCCTTTTCCGCCGCTTGACACCCTTGTTCTAGACTAAATTCGATGCACCGGTGGTCACTCAAGGTTATTACCTCGCGGACAGACCAGTCGCTTATCCTTGAAGCGAGGCGAGGTGCAGCAATCGTGAGGTCAATTATTGACCCTCCCGCTCCTCGTCTGAACGTGAAATCCCCGCCCTGATTCAGGACGATCAGGTCGTTCCTATCGACCATCTCGCCAACCAAGACTCCCCTCCTATCTAGGCGGGCCTCACCCCACTCGGGCGACTTACTGTTGAAGTCACCCCCTATGAGGGATCGCCTGATGGCCTCAATGAGGCTTTCCTCAAGGAGGAAGATCTGGGTCTCAAAGACATCGAAGGGATCGCCGGGGGAGAAGTAGCAGCTGTACACACGCACACCCGCCACCTCCACCCAAACGAACCCCGCGTCGGTCTCCAGGAAGTCCCCGACGCCCAAATCAGGGTTACAAACAAGAATGCCGGCCCTCCTTGATGCATCCTGATACCAAGCAGAGTTTTCGGACCACTTGTATTGCTCACTAATGAGCAGTACATCGGCCCCCCTCTCCCTGGCAGTCTGCATTAGGAGGTCCTGTGCATCCCTCCCCCTTCCGAGGTTGAGCTGCAGGAACTTCAATTCCTGCCTCTCAACCTCCGAAGCTCTTCCCGGAAGACCGGGCAGGAGCCGCTCCCTGACACGTGGTCGACATTTTTGTCGCCCCTGTCTATGCATGTCAGGCACCTTGGTGGCGCCTTACAACTCCTGGCCAAGTGTCCCGTGGCGCCGCATCTCCAACAGACGTTTTTTCTGTCGGGGTTGCTGCAGCCCCGGGACCCGTGGCCGTACCCAAGGCACCTGAAGCAGCGGGCGACTTCCACGTGCCCGCGAATGCGGCACGCGACCCACCCGATCCTCAGTTTACCTAGCTGAAGCAGACGCGCGGCGTCTACCTCAGCCAGGCTGATCACTGCAGTCTTCACCCCACCAAAGCGGGTGAAGAGCCTGCAGGACCCCTCAAAAGCCGGTCTGCCCAGTGCCAAGCACAGGGCAGACACAACCTCCTCTTTTTCAACGGTCTCGTCGAGGTCCCTAATTTCGAGGGACCTCGTCGAGACCAGGGCTGAAATTTGCGCCCTTTCCCCGACCGCCAGGTCGAGCTCCTTTCGGAAGGCCGAAACGTCTCCCCCCTTTTTGAGGACCAGAAGGACTTCTTCCTTCCTGGTCCTCCGGATAGACAGGACCTCAAGTCCTGCCTTCCGGGGGTCGGCCTTCGCCTTCATTTCCTTCAAGATGGCGTAGGACTGGCCGTCCTTCGGCGACAACTTGATGGCGTCGCCCGACCTGGCGGGCGAGAAGCGCTTCGGGGTACCCTTGTCATTTGTACCCTGTGCTTCTTGCACAGGGTCCTTCGACCTTCTCTCCGTTACCATTTTTTTCTTTTTCTTTGTTTCTTTTTGGCGACCACTTGCCAGTCCCCATCTTTAATTGGGGCCTGGCTCTTGGCCACCTGTGCATAAGACGGTGACGGGCCGCCCTTCCCCCTCTTAGGAGTTCTTTCCTGAGGAGGGGAGGGAGCTGCCCTCTTCTCACCTTTTGTCTGCGTTTGTGGGGTGTCTCCCAGAGACGCAGAGCGCGGTCTCCGAAAGATACCCATTTTTTTCGAGGCGGGGTGGGTCTCCAGCCTCTTCTGGAGTTCCACCCCGCTTTCAAGTAGGCACCTGTGGGTGTTGAGCATACCGCCCAACACCTCAGCTGCCTCGTTGACCGAGTCTTTCACAAAGCCAGGGTTATTCCTGAGCATACCCTTTTGTATTACGCTCAGGGCCCTGGCTAACTTTTCCATTTTCTCGTTTTTCATCGTCATGATCTTGAATCCAAATGTCTGTGGAAAATAAGAAAGATAATTTAACAACAAAAAGTATTACTCGTAGTCAGGCTAAAAACAATCCAAAACTTGGTGAAATTATAGAAGACAATAGAAAAAAAGCTTTTGAAATTAAGAAAAAAACAGCTGAAAACCAAGATTCGAAAAACCCAAATACTCCTTCAAATACTAGTGCCTTTACATCCCAAAAATTAGAGTTATCAGGAAATCCTGATCAAGAAATTATAACTGTTGCTCATAATCAAGTAGTATCATTGCGAGATGCACTAGAAGTTGTGCCAATATTTACAGGAGATAATATATCTCTGGATCAATTTATAGAAGGATGTAGAGAAGCAAAAGATATGCTTCCTGCAGGGACAGAATCAAACTTAACTAAATTAATCAAAACAAAGGTCAAAGGAGAAGCAAGAAAATGTGTCAGTGGAGGACAATACAGAAGTGTAGAAGATATTATAGATAGTCTTAAACGCGTTTATTCCTTAAATAAATCAGTATATCAATTACAAGGTGAATTAGGTAACATTTATCAATGGGATAGTGAGAAAGTAATTTCCTACGCAACTCGTGTTAGGGAACTCGGAGATAAAATATTAGATGCCCATAAAGCAAGTAATAATGATAGAATAGACGCAAATTTTCAAGCAGCCCTTGACAGCGATATTCGGGATTGTTTTTTAAGAGGATTAAAAACCGAAATTGAATCCAGATTACAAGGTGTACATAATTTTAAAGATACGGTAAACAACGCTCTAGAAATAGAAAGAAAAATCTCAGCAACTGCAGCACTACGATCCGCACATACACCATATAGGCATAAAGAAGATAATTTAATAGGACCATCAGAAAAACGAGACAGAAATAGGATAAATATAACTCAGGAAGAATTTTTTTGTCAAATTTGTGGACGAAGAGGACATACAGCTCCCACCTGTAGACAATGGAACCAAATAACCTCAAACAGACAAAGATATTCAAACAATTATAGAAGAAAATTGCAGCCTATAAGAAATCCTCTATATAATAAAAATTTTTACGACAGGAATAACCAACGGCAACCTTTTAACAGAGGTCCACAACCGAACGTGAGTCAATGGACCCCCCGCCAAAAAGATATAGGTCAATGGCGACCTCAATCATCTGCACCAAACCCAAGTTCATGTCAACAGCAAACAACTAGCAATTTTAATAGAAATAGAGAATTTCAAAATGCTTCAGCGAATTATCCAAAAATAAATAATAATAAAAATTGTAATTACTGTAAAAAAATAGGTCATACAATTGATGAATGTCGGCGTCGAGCATACAACGAATCGCTTAAACAGCAACAACAACCTAAAAGAGCTGAAAAACAGAACCAGGGAAACTCCAGACCCCTCCCCGATCAGGGTGCAATGAGGGAGGCTATTTAAAACATTTTACAGCACCCACTTCAAATCAGAATATTATAAATACAAAAATAAATGTACACTCAGAAAACCCAATTCCTTCTATTATGGTATCTGCTGATGGTCTAAAAAACCCAGCACGTATGATGATAGACACAGGAGCTGGACGAAATTTAATAAAACTAAATATAATTGATCACAACGTGGAAATAAATCAAGATGAAATTTTACGCCTTAAAGGTATAAATAGTGTACCAGTTTATACATTGGGTCAGATAACTCAATATTTTTGGATATCCCACAATTTTTAGCTTAATTCCAAATAGTGTACCAGTAGAAGAAGATGGAGTACTAGGATCCGAATTTTTCACTGACAATGACGTCAATATAAATTATATATCAAAATGTTTAGAAATACAAAATAATAAATATCCATTTCGAAATCCGGAGACCATAATTTTGCCAGCAAGATCAATTTCAACTCTTTTTATCCGAATTTCCAACACAAATCAAAAAGGAGGATTTATACCTTTACTTAATTTGAAAAAAGGAATATATGCAGGAAATGCTATTGTCAAAAATCATGGTGGAAAAGCCTATATAAAAGTAGCAAACATACTTTCTATACCTTTAGAAATAGAAACTCCTATAGTTATGCTAGAAGATTTTGAAGAAATCCCAATGAGTAGTACTTTAGTTAAATCAACTACAAATCAAATTAACACTTTTACGAACAATAATCATAACAAATCCCCTGAAGAATTAATAGACAAATTTATAAATTCTAGTGACACAGAACAAATAATATCTCAATTTTATAAAATCACAGGAGAAAATAGAATTAAAATAATCAAAGAATTACTTCGTTTAGATCACTTGAATCAAGAAGAGTTCGATCATGTAACAAAATTAATTGTTAAACATTCAGATAGATTCCAAATACCAGATGAACCTTTAGAACCAACTAATGCTGCTATGCATTCAATTTCTACAGTAGACGAACGACCAATTTTCTCAAAACAATATAGATTTCCACCAGCACACAAAGAAGAAATCACTAAACAAGTTAATGAACTTTTAAAAAATAAAATAATTAAGCCTTCTCAATCACCGTATAATACACCAGTATTTATTGTACCTAAAAAACTAGATTCACATGGTCAAAGAAAGTGGAGAATGGTTTTAGATTTCAGGAAATTAAATGACAAAATGATCGGAGACTCCTATCCATTACCAAACATAATAGACATTTTAGATCAATTAGGAAATGCACGATATTTTTCAGTCTTTAATTTAGCCACTGGATTCCATCATATCCCCATGGATCCTTAAGATTCACATAAAACAGCTTTTTCAACTCCATTTGGACACTACGAATTTGATAGAATGCCCTTTGGATTAAAAAATGCGCCAGCGACATTCCAAAGACTTATGGATATAGTATTAACGGGATTACAAGGAACAGAACTTTTTGTTTATTTAGATGATATTGTTCTATATGCAGATACATTAGAAGAACATGAAGCAAAATTCGATGAACTTATGAATCGACTTAGAAAAAGTAACTTACATTTACAACCTGATAAATGTGGATTTCTCAGACCTGAGGTAGCTTATTTAGGACACATTATAGACAAAAACGGAGTTAGACCCGACCCTAAAAAAATAAAATCTGTACAAGAATTTCCAAGACCAAAAAATGAGACGAATATTAAACAATTTTTAGGTTTAGCCGGTTATTACAGAAGATTTATTGAAAATTTCTCTAAAATTGCGAGTCCCTTGACACAACTTTTAAAAAAGGATACACCTTTTGTTTGGACTGAAAAACAACAAGTAGCTTTTGATATATTAAAACAAAAATTATGCGAAGAACCTTTACTGCAGCGACCCGATTTTTTCAAACCCTTTATATTAGCTACAGACGCATCCGGATATGCGATAGGAGGCATACTTTCTCAAGGAAAAATAGGACAAGATAAACCGATAGCCTATACGTCTCGTACACTTAACGACAGTGAAAGAAAATTTGACACTTATGAGAAGGAGGCACTAGCAATAGTATACTCAGTTCAGCACTTTCGACCTTACCTTTACGGCAGACGTTTCACTCTAGTAACCGACCATAAACCATTAGTATGGTTCCAGAATTCTAAAGACCCCTGTTCTCGAGTAACGAGATGGAGATTTAAATTAGCCGAATATGATTTCGATGTTGTATATAAAGCAGGAAAAACGAATGTTAATGCTGATGCATTATCTCGAAATCCTGTCGAAAATATTAAGGAAACTGAAAATAAAACAAATACATTTGAATCTAAAAACAATAATGATTCAAAATATTTCATCAAAGAAAATAATAAAGAAGAAAATTATAAGACGAAAACAAAATCTAAAAAATCTACAAATTCTACGAAACATACAAATCCTTTCTATTCAATACAAACATATATTAACGATTCTGATGGCGAGCCCGAACCTCCGGTAGCCACAAATTCTTCAAAATTCGAGGAAAATCAATCCTCCAATCAAAATTCAAGTTCTGATGACGAAACCGAAAATTTGGTAATCACATCTATATTATCAAAATTGAAGCAAAGACAATATGCAAAACTCTAGTCAAAAATAAATACAATATTGACTCGAAATCAAGCAAGGAAACAAAATGTCAAAATATATAATCAGCCAACATATAAAGATTTTTCAGACTCAAATGAAGAAAAAGACGAAGATAGCGACGACGAACCTCCTGAAAGAAAAGAAAAACGAAAAATTATCAAAAATAAAACTATATCAGTGCCTATATCTGGAAGAAAAAGAGGCAGACCAAAAAAGGATACACCAAAAATTGTAATAAAAAATAAGAACAAACCTCAGAAAAGGAAACAGAAAGGAAAAGAAAATGACAATCTTGAACAAGATGTAAATGCAATTGATTCAGATTATGAATTTAATAAAGATCCTTTGATCAAAGAAAACACAGATTTATATTCTTTTTCTGATGAATCCGATATTTTAACAGAAGACAATTCTCTACAATATAAGAATCAACATTTAGAAAATACTGAGGAAAGAATTCACGAAAACTTTAATGATGATTTATATTCACGAAACGAAAATGTAGCATCTGAAGACTTAGAAAATCGACCTCCACCAGAACCACCCCCCGCTGAAAAAGACCTGCCGGCCATAAAATTAACGACAAATCGCAATATAATCGAATGTCGAGATCAACTTACAATGCGTAAGGACAATTATGCTTATTTTATTTCAACCAAAAACGAACCACGAGATAACGGTTCTAAAATTCTACTAAAACCTTATGAGTTACCCCAATTTAAAAATCTTTGCGTAGGTCATGCACAAGAATTTCGTAGAGGATTACAGTACCATTTAGCATTACCAATAGAATCTGAATTAAAAGAAAATTTAAGTGATACATTAAAGAATATTAAATTATCAATTTATTCACTCCATTCAAAAGCAAAAAACCTTAAATTACGCACAATTAGTATAGCAAAAACATCTGAAATTAATAATATTTTATGGGAAGAAATTTTAAGTACCATAAAATTAGCTTTTTCTGACTCACCAATAAAAATCATAATATGTAATGGAATTACACAATATGCAACTAAAGAACAACAATCTCAATTAATCGAAGAAGCTCACTCATCGGCCTTAGGTGGACATAAAGGAGTTACTAAAACTTTCAATAGAATACGTCAAAATTATTATTGGCAAAATATGAAACTAGATATTCAAAAATATATTCAAACTTGTTTAAAATGTCAATTAAAGAAACTTGTACGCGTAAAAACAAAAGAACCTATGATAATAACTGATACTCCTGGAACTGCCTTCGAAAAAGTTTCTATGGACATTGTAGGTCCATTGCCTGTGACACAAAAATTAAATGAGTATATATTAACAATTCAAGATAACTTCACTAAGTACTCATTAGCAATACCACTTCCTAATTCTCTCGCAAGTACTATAGCAGATGCTCTTGTAAAGAAATTTATATGTATTTTTGGATCACCTAGAGCAGTTCTTACTGATCAAGGAAAAAATTTCTTAAGTAATCTTATCCGAAGATTAGCCAAAATATTTAGAATTCGTCAATTCAAAACAACAGCTTTTCATCCACAATCAAATGGATCTTTGGAAAGATCTCATCATGTACTTGCTGAATATTTAAAACAATTTGTTAGTAAAAATTCTGAATGGGATGACTGGATAGAACTAGCTACATTTTCTTACAACACAAGCATTCATGAAGGAACTCGTTGCAGTCCATACGAATTAGTTTTTGGTAAATTAGCCAGAAAACCTTCAAGCGAACCCCTTCCAGAACATGAAAAACTAGAAACATATGATGATTACTTGATTAAATTAGTAACCCGACTTCATGAAATAAGAGCAATTGCTAGAGATAATCTTATTGCAGCAAAAGAAAAATCAAAAAAGTACTACGATAGAAATATAAGCCCACAAAATTTCAACGTTGATGAAGAAGTATTTTTACTAATTGGTCCGAAACCTAAAAAACTCGAAAATCAATATTCTGGTCCTTATAGAATTTTAGAAGTTTTAGGAAAAGGCAATGTTAAAATTCAAATTAAAAATAAGCCAAAAGTAGTACATATTAATCGATTAAAACGTGCTCGATTAAATAAAGAAGACTAAATTGAAAACTACTTTCAGATATCGTTACTCAATGAATCCCATCCACCGAAAAAGAATTAATAAATTTTGCGATATTCTTGTCAACAACATAAATATAGTGACAATTTGGCCATTTTTAATAAGAAATAAAATCTTTAACCGAGATGATCATGGACATAAATCTCTTACGCACAATCTTTTAGCATATTCTGAATCTGTATAACCACTAATCTATCTCTTGTCTGTTTTAGCCAACCCTTAAACATTTTGCATGAAGCGAAGCACTAGTCATTGATAAAAAATAATATACTTCTTTTAGGAACTCGAGAAGCATCATGTCGAGGATTTATTTACTCATCATCATTGGTCTATTTCTTATTCAAATTAATGAAGCCAATCAATTCATTCAAAATTCTTTATCTAAAAATCCTAACATTTACTTCAAACCTTTAGAGACTTGGACTTTTACTACTAGCAGATGGCATATTCTCTCTCATGTTAATTGTATTAGAAGTTTTAAATTTCCGGATCTGAAATACTCAATACTTTCAAAGAACTATAAAAATGATAAAATCGAATACCACCTGCCAGCTTTACTTGAATGAATTCAATTTCAAACATATTTGAGCCAATCATTTCTTTTACATAGTTGATTTTCTTGTTTTCATAATTGAATCATGATAATGAAAGCTTAATTTCATCAAATAAATCAATGCTCTATGCAACTAATTAACGACTCAAGCATAGAATATGATTTTATAGGTCCAAACTACGAAATTACGTTTACATATTTCAATAATATTCCTACATTCGTTGCTAATTGTACGGTAACTAAAGATTGTATAAACTACACATGCACTAGCGAACGATCTACTAATAAAAAAGAAGCCAAGCATGACGCAGCACGTAAACTATTAGAACTATTAAATAAAAACTATGTTTTTAGTGAATAAAAACGGATTAGAAGCGATCCCAAAAAGTCTTGGAGGTCGTAAAATCTTATATAAATAGACTGGGGCTTGCGAAAAGTGCTATCAGAGAGGTCACTTGATTTATACATGTAAAGGACCCACCAGAAATAAAAACCTGCGACTTAAATAAAATATTGTATATATCCATTATTATATATAAATTACGACTGCATACATATGAACTTTCCACAAATAATATTTCGATAGGAATCATATGCGAGACACCTCTTATCCTATAACAATATTTTATCAGGAAACTAATGAACTCATTTTAATTTTTCCTCTACTCACCTCACGTATCCATGACAGTTATATTATATATTATAATCATATAAAACTATTATGCTATTATATCATATAACACGTTTTATTGCTGCTATAAATATTGTTGCTAGATACATGTAATTGTTTTTATAAATAATTTCACTATTACTATTAACTAAAATATCAATAAACAATTGATTTTATTGATTAAATACTAATTAAAACAAATATTACCTTTTATCATTATTAACTATTATTATTACTATTGTTAATAATAACAATTAACGAAATGCAACAAATGTTATATAACAACAATATTATTTCAACCTTTATATTTAAAATTATTATTAATCACTATTATTATTAATATTTAATATTGTTAATAACATTAATTGTCAAAATGCAACAAATATTAAATAATAACAATGTTACTCCAATTTCTTGATTTGCAATAATTATCAATCACTTTCATTATAATTATTTCATGTTGTTACTAAAATTTGCAACAAATATTATAATAATGTTACTTCAAATTTTATAATAATAATGTTTATAATAATTATCATTGTTGTTAATATTCTTATTTTGATGTTAATCATAAATCAGCCATCAATTATAAAATACGTTCTTTTAATAACTATTACTATTATGTTATTTTATAAACAAAAGCAATGTTTAAATATAAAGATTGATAGAATTATAAACAAATCATAATCAACATTTATGTACAACAAATGTATTATAGTTACTCTATTACTTACCTATGTATACAAATAATGTCATTGACCCTTGCGACTAAATCTACCTAAAAACCTGATGGTACGGGTTTACACAGCCCTTGAGAAGATGTGAGTACACCTACATCACGAAAGCATGACCCACACGGACTTGGAAAATCGGTGTGAGTCCCTAAGCTCACCAACGCAGCACACCAGCAAACTGGCCCATAGTCTCAACTCACCACACTGACACCTAAGATTCTAATGGACTTCGAAAAACCTATTGAAACCATGGAAATCAAATTCCCATACTTTCTACCTACGAGTTGAAACTACAGACGACAATATAAACCAGGCTGCAAGGCCTAAACACCAGTCTAAGCGCGTCGGAGTCTGAGTCTAAGCGAGTCTAAGCGAGTCTAAGGGAGCGTACAATAAGCAGCATCGCTAGAACCGGTTTTCGTCGCCGTACCTCAATAAATCTAAGTGGCCGTAATTTCCACGTGTTCGGGAAAACCAATATAATAACAACAGAGTGAATTGAAATAAAACTGGATTTAGTGTCATTGTAATCAAGGCATCAAAATAAGGATACCTGTTTAACAAAGGATTGACCTGCCACTGTTGATCAACAAGGATAATTAGGGGAGGTACCCGATTAGCAGAGGATAAATATAACTTAAGGGATTATCGCTTTCAAGAGGCCACCTCATCAAAAAAACAACCGGTAAGTCAAATAACTTAGTTTTTATTAAAATTCTCTTTTCTCTTTTCTTTTGAGCCCTTTAGACTCACGGTGTGTTTTCTTTAAGGTTGGACCAATCAGACTCGACCAACCAAAGGAAAACAGGCTGCAAGCAACAACTAAAAAGTCGCTTGGGTTAAAATAAATTTGTATTTTTATAATAAATTATTATTAACAATAATTGTAATTTGATTCATTTGGCTTGTCCTCTACCCGGTTAATTGTTAATTTTAACAATAAACAGAGGAACATAGTTAGGGTAATTGGCTCTAGACTTTAGGTAGGAAATATTTATATTAATTTAAAACTTAGGACGTCACAGTAATAAAGCTTTAGCAGGGCAGCATACTGCTTGAGGAGCACTCATGCTGCCATGTCTCATTGAGGCTTTTATGGTAGTGGTTTACATAAATATGCCTTGCTATACCTTCAGAAGATCATACATATATAGATATGTAATATATATATATATATATATATATATATATATATAATTTACATAATATATACATATATGATTCTATAGAAATTATTTCTTAATTATGACAAGGATACATCAGTGTTTATTTCTTATTGTTATTACCATAAAGTCGGACTCTTTTAGTAACGTTCAAATTTCTGTTACAAAGTTAACGTAAAATTTGATTTTTAGCATAGGTATCTTAGAATTGAAAAAATTCACTGCTTTTTATGGAATTTTTCTTAATATTATTAATGTTAATAATATTAATATTATGAAACTGTTACTTTTTTTTCTGACCGTAATTTAAATTCCGGGTATCAATATTATGGCTATTTTATTGATTCTATTTATTGTTTATTTTTATGTTACGTGGGCTATCGCAAGCTTATTTATTGATTAGATTGGGTAATTTATAATTGAGAATTCGTGGTTGAGTTTTACGTTACCCGATTTTACCAATAACGGCTTTATTAATTGCCATGTTCGTAAATATTTTTCTTAAACAAAAATTGGCTTTATCCCATTTAATAGTTAAGTAATTAATTAACCGAAACATCGTTGCGGTTAGTTCTAGTATTTTTTTATCAATGGAGATGTGTACCATTGTACTTCTGAGAAACCCTTATTTATGTGGCTCAATTCCGATTCGTTCACATAGTCAAAGATTTATAGGTATTGAGTAATGCACTTTTTTATTCTTCGCGATTATTATTCAATTATTATCAACGGAATGTCCTGAATTTGATTGTCCGTTTAAATTTTTCTGTCCAGATAACATACCTTAAATGGAGTTTGCTGTTCTGCATACTTATGTGTATCATTTGTGCCTCCGTGGTAGTTGTTTGTCCAATAATGCTTGTATATCAGGTGGCCATTGTTACGGGGCCGCCATGGAGCTTTTTAATGATGAAAGCCATGTTGTCCGTGCATCTATTGGTGTGAGGCCTGCTGCAATATGAATTTTTGGCAAGTCTAATAATGAACTTGTAATAGGCATTCATATGGGTACAGGAGAACTGCTTAGTGTATATGATTCATTACAGGCGGTCGCGGGTCTTCTTATTGCTGGGCTGTTCGAGTTACGCTTTGGCCATGTTGTAGGGAGTCTCGACTGCTGGTGATACGCTGCGTTCTATAACGTGTCACATTGCATTTTTTTATATGATTGGATTATAATTCATTATGGTTGCTCTCGATGGGTGTGATTTATTTCTTTCTCAAGTGGGAGTGGTTTGTTAGCTTGCTAAGGCTAAACTCCTCGTACTTCCTGTGATCCTTATTCTTTTTCCTCTGTTGTTTCAATTATTAATTTATTAAATCTGTCATTAGGTAATTTGCTTAATTTTTACATATTTATTGTGGTATCCGTAATGATGTATAGTAATTTATTATGATTTTTGGAAGAAATTTTGTCTACTTGGGTACTTGTCCTCCCTCCTTAAAAGTGTCGTTGTCCTCAACGACTTGTATATGTTTATGCAATTCTAACATTTGTTGTTGGAATTGTTAATACTCTTCGTTGGGGGTGAATTTCTCCCGGTTTGCTCGGTTGACTATCGAAAGGGGTTGTAGTTCTACTTCTTCTTGTTTTTCTTTAATGTTTGAATTTTTATTGTTATAGGTTTTACAGTTTCTGCGGATAATTCCTTGTGCAAAGTATATAACAGCTGTTATTATTAATAAGGTAAGGATACTGGACTCTCCTAGCCAATACTTTTGGGCTAATTTATGTTTATA
Source organism: Diplolepis rosae (assembly GCA_030998225.1). Classification (NCBI taxonomy): domain Eukaryota; kingdom Metazoa; phylum Arthropoda; class Insecta; order Hymenoptera; family Diplolepididae; genus Diplolepis; species Diplolepis rosae. The sequence continues at coordinate 1,790,521 of JAPYXD010000687.1, read as the reverse complement.
ATGATTACTTTCCAGGTTGAGAAGCTGTTCTTCTATAGTAGAGAGTGATTCTTCCGTATGCAGATTTATCAATTTTTCGTCTTTTTCAGTTTCCCAAAAAAATGGTTTTATCTTTGGAATATGCATCGTTTTATAGAGTATTGGGAAAATTTCTGATATATTCAATGAAAATCCTGGGTTGTAGATAAATTCTTATGAGTTTACATTTATTTGAGTTCCAATCAAAGTAGTGTGTTCTGTTCTGGTAATACACCCTGCACTTAATCTTGATATTCCTGAATTTGTAATATGTCCCTTTTCTGTTTTTCCCTTTTTACAGGTGATGCTGATTGGCTCTGGATTTTTAGATGAAAATATCCATGCTTTTAATGATGGGATATGCTTCCAAAAAACTGAAAATTTTGTGTTTATTTTAACATCACATTGCTGTAAAGTTTTCATTGAAAGGCGTGTAAGCATTAGACATTCACAGGACGTAGTTGTGACTATCTTGTGTATTGGTTGTGTGCTTTCGCATATCGTGTGATAGATTTTTTTCTGGCAAGTGTCATAATAATCTTTATCTATCAAAAAGAATTTTCTTTCGCCTTTTGTCAGGGGAATATATTGTTTTTTTGGTAAAATTTAGACAGCTCTTGTATGATTTCCTGAAATTTTCTGGTACACACGAAATGGATAAATTTTATATAATTGTAGTGCTTTTCTATCAAGCAATGGAATGTCTACTGATATTAGTAGTTTTCCAGATGTAAGTTTGAGGTCCGTTTTGCCAATTCGTGAAAGTAATTCCACTTTAATGTGAGCAGTGGGAATCGGAAAATCGTAATCTTACATTTTAGCGTGTATTTCGGTGATTACTTCTTGTAGTTGGGCTTTGGAAATTGTCGAAGGGTGTAACTTACCATCTCGTGCGTATTCTGCTATTTTAATGGATTGTTATATTATTTCATGTAAATGTTCTAAGTTTAGTTCCAAATGTGTTGACCATTGAATTGTTTTTTCGTAATACGTGTGTAGGATGTATTTTCAATAATTTAAATAGCAAAAAGAAAATAGAAATATGTAGAAAGTCTATCACTCCATAAATACAGGAAATGACCATACGTATGAAACTGACCAAAGTGCAGGAGAGCAGTAAAAATGTCTAGTACGGGATAAGGTCGCTTGCTGAATCTTAGGTCACTGCATTTAGAACTCAATCAAATACTTAAAGATTTCCTCGAATTATTTAAACATTGAGCAATTATTTTAGTTCAGTGTTGGTTGTTTGTTTGATTATTCCGAAGTCTTATTTAAACATAGAGCAATTATTTTAGTTCAGTGTAAGTTGTTAATTTGTTTATTATAAAATTAGTAATTAAAACATTGAGCAATTTATTTAGTTCACTGTAAGTTGTTAATTTCTTTATTATTGTTACGAGCGTATCAAGGCGGCAGAATTTTTCCAAAAATTCGTAATAATAAATCATTAATTAAATTCGTATGCCACTTGAAGCGCCCGTAACCCGAGCACCTTAAAACGACCGCTGTTGCAGCTGGATGCAGTTCATTATTGCTCGGGTCGAAGACTTTAAAAAATGGTTGGTTCAGGAAGGAAATTCCCAATCTTGCTACTTTAAGCCAAATAGTTATTAGCTTAAAATTATTATTATATAACTTCGTCGTTAAGATGCTATTGATTTTGATGTACTTAAACATACAAATGGTAGAACAAAGTCAATACAATTGTATGTCATGAAAAATTGGTATATATTCATATTAAATTAAATAATTTTTCAATCAAAATATATTAAATTCAATGTTAGCATTATTAAAATATATGCATAAAGTATATTAAAATTGAAGTTAAAAGCTGTATTCTTCTTAAGAAGGAAGTATTTCGAATTAAATATGCGCTACTGAAAAACAAACTTCTATCATATGCGATGAAAGTTTAATATAGAAATTTCTAACAGTATTCCAACAAATTTTACCTGAGTAATAATTTACCAAATTAATTCGAAATTAAATTTAAAATTGGAATAAAGGCAGGATCATTATAAATATAAATGACGAAACTAATAGGTAAATATCTTTGGGCACTTATATAATCACATGTGTTATATTTCTATATTCTGGGTTATATTATATTGTTTTAGATTATTAATGTAAATAATAAAAACTAACGCGTGAATATCTGTACGAATTAATATAATCGAACATTTTGGTTTGTATAAATTCTAAATTATACTATATTATGGTTCAAATATATATATATATATAGCTTAGAACTACAAAACAACGCGAACTCTTCAAAATTTTCATTCATACTGTTTCTAAATAAATGTAAACTGTAGGAAAATATTATAAATTGGCACAGGATTCAGATGACTGGAAAGTGAAAGCAAGAAGGAGAGCTCAAGTCTTAAAGAATTAAATTCAAGAATCAAAATATTCAAAAATAGTACGACAGCGCACATAGTCATTTTTCGGCTCTATCTGGCTACGTTGTGAGAAAAGAATACATTAAAATCAGACTGAAAACGTGGAAAATCTCTCAAACACAAGCATCAATGATGTTTAGTTTTTCCATAGTTTCCACCTAGTTTTTATATACTTTTCCCTACATCCCCTTCCGAATTTCCTATTTATGTTTCTGTTAAACGCATAAGTACTACGGTGCTTTTCCATAAACACTGTAAACTATAAATACTGTAAACAAACATTGATAGCTGCAAGTTACCATAGCGAGTGCAGACGATATTTCTGAAAAGGATCTGAACCATTGTTTTTTCTAACTATGAAAAATATTTAACGTGTCAGAGTCCAGAATTAATAATCAACGAAATCGATTTAATTATTTTATATCGATATTTGATTTATTGGTGTCATGAAATATGATCCAAAAATTTCAACTATGTCAGAAATATCCATTTCATCACAAACTTCACTTGGCAACAGGTAATAACAAGTAGGCTACCAAGTAGTTAGGCAACAGGTAATTGCAAAATTACCGGTAAGCATGAATTCCTTCCAAAAATCAGGCCACCTAGAAATATCCCAAAATCATCAAGATGCCCCATCTAAGCATCATCGATACAAGTCTATAAAACGAATCAATTAGAAATCAAAATTCGCAGTTACTCGAGCAACCTGGTACTAACCAGAACTACTCGGACAGTAGAGAAAGTAGTTTTTCTACTTTGCCCGTCCGCGGTTCGCAACAAGTACGTCCTATCACCTGGATAGTTGACTTAGATTCGTAAAAAGGCCTAGCCAGGGCCACAAATTGGGGATTGTACTTGGGCGGACGTAAATACTTCTAAAATCTTTCCTCCGTGGAAAGCCGTTCACGAGGTTGTCGCGCTAAAAAATTATACAAGTAAAATTTTTACCACTACGCTTCGCGCTGAAATAATATTTTGAAAGCGTCTGTGGTCGGTTATCCGCGAGAGTTAACTGTGCGTATACAGCCTGGCGTTGAAAACCTAGCTATTTAAATACTAACTAGCTAAGGAAATCTACATCTCGTCGATTCTCAAAACGACGAGGAGTTATTTCCTTATAGCCAGAAATAGGTTTATTGTGAGACAGGAGGGGCGAAGGACAGGCAGTTTAAAAGTACTGCCTCCCTTCTGGTTCAAAGCTATCCATTTCTTTCTCACCTTAAAACTATAAGGTCCAAGCAAAGAAAAATTAATTAGAAACATTTAGCAAACCAATTAGTTCAGTGTCAGTGTGTTTAATTGGTTTATTCCATTTATTATTTAAAACATTGAGCTAATCAATTAGTTCAGAGTGAGTGTGTTTAATTTGTTTGATACGAAAATCCTATTACACACTGAGCAATTTACTTAGTTCAGTGTAGTTTATTCCATCCTTTCAGTATGAAATTTTTAATTAAAACATTGAGCATTATTGTCGTCCAGTGTTAATTGTATTATTCGACAACCTTAATTTTCTCAAGGATCATTGACATTGTATCTCAATCAGCTAGTTAACTGATTTTCCACCCGTCTGCTTCAGCTGGATAAAATTAGGATCGGGTGGATTGCGTGTCGCATCCGCGAACAAGCGGAAGTCGCCCAATGCTTCAGGTGCCTTGGCTACGGCCATGGGTGCCGCGGCTGCTGCAACCCCGACAGGAAGAATGCCTGTTGGAGATGCGGTGCCACGGGACACTTGGACTGGAGCTGCAAGGCAACTCCAAAGTGCCTGACGTGTTTAGACAGGGGTAATAAAGATATCGCCCATGTTTCTTCCGGAAGAGCTTCGAAGGTTGAGAGGCAGGAATTGAAGTTCCTGCAACTCAACCTCAGAAGGGGAAGGATGCTCAGGCACTCCTGATTCAGACTGCTAGGGAGGGGAAGGCCATTAGTGAGCAGTACAAATGGTTTGAGAACTCTTCTTGGTTTCAGGATGCATCAAGGAGGGGCGACATCCTTGTTTGTAGCTCTGATTAGAACTTCGGGGATTTTCTAGAGTCCGTCGCAGGGTTCGTTTGGGTGGGGGTGACGGGTGTGCGTGTGTTCAGCTGCTACTTCCCCCCCAACGATCCTTTCGAGGCCTTCGAGACCCAGATCCTCCTCCTTTAGACGAGCCTCAGTGAGGCTGTCGGGCGGTCCCTCATAGGGGGTGACTTTAACAGTACGTCGCCTGAGTGGCGCGAGGACGCCTAGATAGGAGGGATATCTTGGTTGGCGAGATGGTCGTTTTAAATCAGGGCAGGGAATTCACGTTCAGACGAGGAGCGGGGGGGGTCTATTATTGACCTCACGATTGCCGCAGCCCGTCTGCCTCAGGGATAGGTGACTGGTGCGTCCTCGAGGTAATAACCTTGAGTGACCACCGCTGCATCGAATTCAATTTAGAACAACGGTACCAAGCAGTGGATATGGGTAAGGGCGGCGAAGGAAGGAGTCGCTACTGGAACATAAGACGACTCTGGAGGGAGAGACTTCGAGAACACCTCGAGGAAAACAGGCTCATTGATGAGCTTGATTGGGTCTGCCCTGCTGGGTCGTTTGAAGCTACTGTGCGCTCGGCGAGGCAGAAGGTAGTCGTGGCTTGCGACTACTTGATGCCTCTCCGCAAGCGCAGGCAAGCCAAGGGTTTAATGTACTGGTGGAACGACCAGTTAGCGGCCTTACGTTGAGAATGCCTCGCAGCGCGGCGAAAATTCACCCGATCAAAGGGGGATGCTATGCTGCACGAGGTATGGAAAGGGGCAAAAGCAGATTTGAGGCGAGGCATAAAGAAAAGCCGACTTCAATGCTGGAAAGACTTGATCGGGGAGGTCGAGAAGGACCCATGGGGTCTGGCCTTCAAAATAGTCACCAACAGATTGACGACTAGAAGAAAGACCCCGGGCCTGGATAATCCCGATCCAATCAAGTACATTTTACGGAGCTTTTTTCCACGCATGTAGCCGTTCCACAGACAGGACCGAAGTTCCTGCGTGGTCCGGCGCGAAGAACTCTTCACTATCGAAGAACTTAAGAGAAGCGGGTGGGAGGCTTAACCCTTTAACGCCCAGATGTGCAGAATTTTCACGTTGACTACAATGTCGTACCATTTATAAAAAAAATTTGAAAAAGGATCGGAAACTCCATATCCTACCGTTTTTGGGGTCGCTCTTTCGAATGTCACAGTCAGAATTCTCAAAAATGACGCTAAACCCTTTATTTTCCCAAAAATACCCAAAAAAACGCTATTTTTGCAGTACGATTCTTTTTTAAATTTAAATTTTCACTATGTTCCCGACACATAGGCAACTTCTAACTTATCAGAAACGTGTTCTCGAGACTTGTACTTTCGAAATATGCATTGAAATATTTTGTTTTTCTTTGTCATCTAATTCAAAATGGCGTCTGGACGTTTGAAATTTTTTGAAATTGAGAATATTGATCCTATTTCGGATTTTCCAGGTTACTTCGTAGTGTGATCATACAAATAAGTTATTACGAGTTTTTTCTCACCGACTGTGATTGGCGGAAGCAATATTAGCCCAGAAAATTATAATTCAAGATGTCGGCTGCCATGAATCCAGTAGAAATACTTATATTTCGAGTTTTATTATAAACCAGGATGGTGTAAAATTTGCCAATTAGCAATCTCATGGGTTTTAGTCATCACTTAATTCGAATCTTAGGTGAGTTTTTCGAAATTTAAAATGGCTGATCCAATATGGCGGACCCGGTATGTAAAATTTGATATTCCTGAAATAAAAAAATACTGCCGCATTCTACGCAAAATTTAGAATCAAAATTATTCTTGATGTTTTTTTTATTACAAGAGATATTTTCGAGAAAAAAATTCCAAAATTATGAGGCTTCCCGAAATTATTATTTCTGATAAGTTAGAAGTTGCTTAAGTGTCGGGAACATAATGAAAATTTAAATTAAAAAAATTGTACCCCAAAAATAGCGTTTTTTTCAGGTATTTTTGGGAAAATAAAGGGTTTAGCGTCATTTTTTGAGAATTCTGTCTGTGCCATTCGAAAGAGCGACCCCAAACACGGTAGGAAATGGAGTTTCCGATCCTTTTTCAAATTTTTTTTTATAAATGGTACGACATTGTAGTCAACGTGAAAATTCTGCACATCTGGGCGTTAAAGGGTTAAGGCAAACACAGCACCGCGGATCGACGGGGTGCCAAACGAGATCCTCAAAGAGGTGATCGGGGCATACCCGGAGATCCTCCTAGAAGCCTTCAACTCCTGTCTTTGGAAGGGGATGTTCTTCGTAGACTGGAAGAAGCAGAGGTTGGTCCTGCTGAGGAAGGGCAACAAACCTCTAGGGGTTGCGTCGTCGTATAGACCGATATGTCTATTGAATACGATGGGGAAGCTTCTGGAGGCGTTTATTCTACAACGACTTCAGGCTCTTCTGGTCGGGGAGAACGACCTCTCGGAAAACCAGTTTGGTTTCAGGAAAGGCAGGTCCACTGTGGACGCTATCCAAGCTGTGGTTAACATCGCCACAAATGCAAGAAAACTGGTAAGCGTAAGGGATTCTGCGCGTTGATCAGCATCGACAGACGAAATGCGTTTAATACCGCGAGGTGGAATATCTGCATCGAGGCGATGATGCGGAAAAAGGTTCAGGACTACCTGTTGCGACTGATAGATGACTATCTGAGCGACAGGTGGGTGATGTACGAGGGCGAAAAATGGTCTCTCAAAGAAGAGATGACATGTGGCGCCCCCAAGGGTCGCGGGTAGGTCCACTCGTTTGGAACGTCATGTCCGACGATTTTCTGCGCATGGACATACCTGCTGGAACGTGCATCATCGGCTTCGCGGATGACGCACTTGTCGTGTGCGCCGTTGACAACGTCGGAATCCTAGAGCTGAGGGTCAATGAAAGTCTGTGGCGAGAGAAGCGCTGGTTGGATAGCAGAGGCCTGAAAATGGCCCCTGAGAACACCGAGGCTTTGCTCGTTATGGACAGGAGATCTTTCCAATACCCGAGTATCGTTCTCGGAGAGCATGAGGTTGAGTGGAAAACAAGCATCAAGTACCTGGGGGTGCAGCTGGATCGTAGGCTTAGCTTTGGCGAACACCTAAAGATCGCAGCTGCCAAAGCCATCCAATGTGGATCAAACTTCGCTCGGCTCATGCCAAACATTGGTGGATCCAGGGAAGCGAAAAGAAGAGCGGTGGCGAGCGTGGTCCATTCGAAGCTGCAAAACCATGCTATCCAGAAGAAGCTCTTCTCGGCGCAGAGACTTGTCACGCTGAGAATAGTTTCAGCATATAGAACTATCTCGACGAGCGCTGTGTTGGTCCTGGCGAGCGTCCCGCCAATAGATTTATTGGCGGAGGAAAGGCAGGAGACCTTTCAGCTCCGCAAGGAGCTTATCTGTGCCGACCTGCAGGAAATCACTCGCGCAAAGGAGGCAATCAACAAGGATGGAAGGCGCAGACTCGTCAAGAAATGGCAGATGAAATGGCACGGTGAGCATACCTAAAATCATTTTGCAACATGACACTGTAACGTTTTCGGACGTAACAATTTATTTCCATTCTTCGCGTCCGTTGATTTCTGAGGCTTATGTCATCATCTAGTTTGTCTGGAAATAGCGTGGAAATGACCTTGGGTTTTCTGAATGCTGAAAAGGTTGTATCTCATGCTGTGCTGAAATTTCTAGAGTGGATGCAAATAAAAATCATTGCTTCATCAATAACACAGGTCTGCAAATAATGGGTTTGTATTTGTTGTTGGAAAACGAAAGATGATTTCCGGGGTAATTTGTGACGTAGAATCCGAATCCGAAATCAGAATCAGACTATCACGTCAGAATTTTGAGATATTTGAGTTTATGTGCTCTTAAATGGGGGTTTTCGCTACATTTGAGGTTATGTACAGGGCGCAAGAAATTTTTTTGCTTTTTTTCTAAAATGCCATAATTTAGCACTACTCTTTCCCTTCAAAATGAGCTATTAAATAGTCACGAGCGAATTTTTTTCACAAAGATACGGCTATATCAAGTTTTGACATTTATCCGAACAACCTTATGAGCATTCATATTGACTCTTTGGTGCATACCATTTTGCATTCCAAAATGTATCTTGAAAATTTGTGCTTGCGGGTTTTGATGGTCTGTGAATAAGAATTTACAGTAAGAAAATTTACATTAGAGAGCAAAATCGTTTAATTTCGTAAATTTCGATCCGCCATTTTGAATCCGCCATATTAGAAATGGAAACGTCAATTTTCTGACTGTAAATTCTTATTCACAGACCATCAAAACCCATTTGCACAAATTTTCAAGATACATTTTGGAATGCAAAATGGTATGCACCAAAGAGTCAATGTGAATGCTCATAAGGTTGTCTACCATAACTACACACAAAAATCGTATATTATGAAGCTAAAACTTTTTTAAAAAATCATTTAATAATCACTTGGGATGTTTTATTTGTATGAACTATTGTCGCTATGAAGTTGGTGTTAACAGTATAAAATTTTTAGTTATGTAGAGATTAAAATCGTTGTTTTATTTAATAATTTTATAATTTGAGATATAATTTTTAATGATAACCCATTTTTCTTATTTTTTTAATTTACTAATTTTTAGTATAGCTAATTACATTCCTATAATATATAATATGTTAAAAAGTACAATATGCAATGTAGATACACAATCTGAATTTACTTATATTCCGTCAAAATTTCTATGCGAAATTTGAAAGGTAATGCATTGAACAATTTTGTTTGGGGGTCCTTGCATTTCATAAGTGATTTTTGAGACAGTTATTTTCATTAAAATAAAACACGATAAGAAAATTCTGGATTCGAATATTATTAGATTGAGGATACTACTATAAACACTTATAAAATTTCGCAGAAAAATTATTTTATGATCATCCTGTTCAACGGAATTCCAGGAATATCAACTAATTCACTTATCTATAAAATTGCCATATTATTACAAATTATTGCCATTTTACTGATTATTCAATAAACTTAATTTTGAAACGCTGAAATTTAAAATTAAAATTAGACATGCATGTCATAATACTAACATCTTAAACGAGTATGAAAGAAATTAACAGTTAAAAGCTGAAAAGTTTCTGCTTAGTGGTTTGGATGAATAATTTATAGATATATTAGTTATAACTATTAAATCTTATAAATAATGAAATCTAAATTGAGACAAAGAATGATTAGTTGACAATGTAAGAATGCACCAAGGTCCTCTATTTGGAGATTCATGGCTTGGCATGCATATTTTGATATCATGATTTATTTTTTCATTAATTTTTGTTTTTTTTTCAAACCAATTTTTTTTTCCAACTTTCTTAAGTGATTTTGCGTTGAATCTTCTGATTTTAAAAACTTCTTGTCTTATACTATGTTTCTGGGTTATAAATTTGACAATGATGAGAATTGATATATTTACAAATTATTCAAACTATTTCTGTAGTTAATCTACATTTTGAACGAAATTATGTTTATAATTATGGATAATGCGAAAAGCTGCCGACTTTATTTTTTGATCTATATTATATGAATGAAATATAGTTTGAGGTATAATGTCGGTGATCTTACTTCTTGTCTTTTTGTATGCAAAACTGAAAATTTTAAATTTTGAAAAGGCTATTCGGGATGATATTGAAGTTTGAGACGTCTCAAACCCAACCTTGTGACGAATTGTGAGACGAACTATTAGGTAGAAAATTCTTCTATGAGACGGAAATTTATCCTTAGATCAGGTAACGAAGGAAAACAATAGAAGCAATAAAAATTACCTCTATAAACCGATAGAAAAACGTGATTCAACATAAAAAAGTTTACATATGATTTAATCACGTGGCCTGATAGAGAAATTGCCTTAACCACGCAACTAAAAATATAACATTGTAATGATGAAAACACAGATTTACAACGTTTATATATGAACATTGTAGTAAATGGGTGGAATAAAGATGATATATCCTGAATGGGTTTATACACGCGACTATTTCGTAGCAAGAGGCGAATAGCGTTATGAAATACAAGCGAGTCGGAGCGAGTAGATAACTCTAGTATTGCGGGTGCATACGTGTATATCAATGTCTGCGCGCGAGAATGTGCATCAAGTATCGACAGATCAGTGCAAATTCTCCCGATAGTTTATAATTGGAGATGACGAGTACCAGCGAGTCTCGGCAAGTCGCAGAGAGTCGCGGTTAGTATTTATTGGACTGGAGTTTCAACGTTATTTGGCCTTATTTTTCATTATTAAAAGAAGAAATACTTTACACACAGTTTCATTCGGAATCGACTCATGAATGGAAACTCACTCGATGTAACCCTTATTCCCTAAATTGAAAAGTATGTAGTGTCACAGACATGTTCGACGAAAACAATAGAATAGTGGAAAAAAATTTATAAAGAATTCGATGTACGGAACAATCCGTTGATGTGTCGATACTAATTATGTAATATATATATAAAGGATTCCGATTCTTGGAATGTGAAAACATTTTGATAATCTGCATGAAAGATGAAGATTTCATAAAATTTGATAACATGATAATGATTTGAACGAACTTCAGGTATTTTGAGAATAATATTTTCTCTTTAATGTTACCGTGACATGTTTTCCGGTAAATGTGTACCAAAAATCTTTTTTGTCTCTTTTTATTTACTCAAACATGCTTCAATAGATTTAAACAACCACATCATTTTAAAACATGGAAAAAGCTTGTCTTTGTAACACTGAAAATAAAAAGTTACAACATGTTTTCATACATATCAGACTAAGAAGATGAAGACGTGATAGAATAAACTTTTTTTTGTAAATTGAAATACATGACATAATGCAGAAGTGCATTACGATGAGATAAGATGTCAAAAGACACCTCAGGATGAATAGGTACAGTCCGTTGTGAAAAAAGAGAAAATTTCATATCTTCACATATGGGCTGACTCACTAGACGGTCGAAATGACTGTGATGTAACCGTTTTTTTCAAACTTTTAAAACTGGATTGTTTAGAAAATGATATAAGGAATCGATTAAACCCTGTTAGATAGCTCGCGTTCAATAAGAAGTTACTTTTTTAAACGAAAACAATAGAGAAAATTTGTCTCCTTTTAAAAGTTCTAGCACGCCTTTCTAAACATTCTAAATTAATTGAACCTTAGCCCAGGTAATAGAGGGAATTCTCAACTTTCTTATGCATTAGTAAAAAAGAACATGAAATGCATAGGGGTTGAGATTTCGCTGTTTTCCTGAGTGCATAAATTCGTCTCACTTTCAAGAAATTGAAATACAGGCAACAAAAGCAACCTCTATAAACCGAAGGTCTTTCACTATAGCCTAAAAGAAAAATTAATCTTAGGCAACCCTTGCAATCGATCAGATTTCTATCATTTTCATTTTATCAACAAATTAACAAGAAAGACTGCTCATATGTGACTTTTTCCATTCCGATTAATATTTTTCAAATGAGAACTCTTTTATCAGAGTTCCAAGAGTTATGTTTACAGTTCTGGATTCTTCTCAAATATTTCTAAAAATAAGTCCAAATACATTTTATTCTGAAATTAAAATTCATAAATCTGTGGTACATCAAAGTATTCGAATAATTTTTGCAAATCTGATTTTCAACAGTTCTAAGTGTCCGGTTGAGAGTTTTGTATTCAACTTAAATAATTCTACAGATAAGTGTTAACACATTTTGTTCTAAAATCGAAGTTCAAGAAACTATGACACTTCAAAGTTTTCAAAAATCTGGGTTTTGAGAGTTTTAAGAGTTCTCTATTCCAGAAATCTTTAATAAACTTCTCATTGGAAGTTTTTTCAATTCTAAAGTTTCCTTGATACTTTTTCTCAGCAAACTAAAAAAAACATGTTTACCGACCGGGCTCAATTTGCCATTCAATATTGTATTATTAGACAAAAGGGGACTTTCAGGTTTTTGATGACATTGACGACATCACTAGATCTAGGGTGACTATAATTGATATTCGAAAAGTAGGACAAAAAGGTTTGAAAAATGAGGACAAAGTAGGACAGAAAAGTTTGAAAAAGAGGACAAAGTAGGATAGAAAAGTTTGAAAAAACGGACAAAGTAGGACAGATATTTTCTGCCCTACTTTGTCCGTCAAGTTAGGTCCATCAAGCTAGCACTTCCACAATCGAAGTTCCCCAATTTTTTCACATTAGAATTATGGGCATTTTTTGGGCTTTTTTGGGCCCCATTGTCGATTTTTGGGCTCCAATTCCTTTTCCGAAAAATCAAATTTGTTGTGGAGGTGCTAGCTTGATTCAAGCTTGATTCAAGCTAGCACCTCCACTATACAAAAATTTAAATAAATTAAAAATAAACTACATCAGAATTTTATGTTGCCAATAAACAGGACCATTTCTTGAGATGATGTTTTCATCGGACGTTTCCTTATATAAGGCGATTAAATCGTTAGCTTTAAGGCATGTAGCGCCATCCTATTGAAACCACAAGAGAGTTACACCAATATCTTGAATTTTTGGCGACAAAAATTCATTGATCATTGCTCTGTAGTGAGCTTTATTGACAGTAACGTGTGGAGAATACTCTTTGTTTAAAATTGCGGGAATTTAAAAGAGTGATTATTAAGGGGAAGGGGTCGGTTTTGGATTTCTCTAAGTTTAACCAAAAAATTAGAGACTCTATTGACGTCAAAAAATGTCGAGATTGTTATGATGCAAAAAAAATTTACACGTGGTAGATTAGGGGTAGTTTCCGACGTAAAGGGTTAGAGCCCAAAAATCGATATAGACATTTTCGAAGAGTCTAAAACTCAGAGAGTCTTCCTAGGCCTTAACGTTTGCAAAAAGTCGATTTTTAGTGAAAGTCGTCTCTACATGGCCATGCAGGGTTTCGATTTGGTGTTAAGGGTTGGAGCATAAAAATCGATAAGGACATTTTTGAAGAGCCCTAAAATCAGAAAGTGCTTGCAGACGATATTTTTATTTTTGAACCCTGTTGCGTTTTAATTAATAATCTATTGAGAATATTGTAGAATTATCACCCTCCATGATGTGTATATAGTAGATGTATATATATAAGTCGATCAAGGTGTGGGTTAAAAAAAATAATTGAAACACTCAACCATAATTTGTCATGAGTCTTATAAATAAGGAAACAAAATTACGAATAGTTAGTTTAATATTTCACTTCGGGACGAAACAATGTGACTAATTAAATTAGATTTTAATAATTGACTAAATGTTTTAAATGTAAAGACTTCAATTTGAAGGTAAAATTTGTTTTGTGACTCTTTGGAAAGTGTTTTTTCACTGTTTTGTGAAAAATTTTGTAGAAATTATTGTGATTACTAATTTATATGAACTTTTTCATTCAAATATAGCCTGATGAGTTGGCGAACCAAGCCAACGAAACGTCGCTCATGACAAATTATGGTTGAGTGTTTCAATTATTTTTTTTAACCCACACCTTGATCGACTTATATATATACATCTACTATATACACATCATGGAGGGTGATAATTCTACAATATTCTCAACTACTATTCCTGGATCGGAGACGGACTCTTTTATACACATCAAGAATTTTTTCCAATACATTGACAACAAATATGGATCACAACTTAAAGTTTTACTAAAAAATTGGACTTCCACAAATCAACGTCTAGCTGTGGCCACATTTAAACTTCGTTTTCTACTAAGGTGCAGAAGTAATGACGTAATACCGATACATATTCAAAATTTATATAAACAATATTATAATGTATCATTTTTTAGTAAAAGTTGTAAAAGGGATTTTCATAGATTCAACAATTATTCCATGAAAAAATTGTTGAATTCTGAAATTAGAGACATTAATTTCCATTTAATTTTCTTAAAGAAGTCACTTAAAAAAATAGAAAAAGACATTTCTACTACTACTATTGATTCTAATACCAAACAAAATTTTTTCTTTTTTTCTCAAAAAAAGTTTAATTCTATTTTATCTAATCACAATTTTATACATCATGAAAAGTTCACATCCTTGCTACCGAAAAAAGATAATCTTACATTAAGTTGTAAGGATACTTTTGTTAAAAATTTATCAGAAGTTCAATTACCTTCCGAGGTTATTGACACTGTATCGCTGGGCTCAAACTTTAGCGTTCCTTCCAAAATATCTCAACAACAGATCATTGACATTGTTAAGAACGTCGAAACTTCATTACAGCTATTAGATATAAACAATGACGTCAAGAACGAAATAAGGGAAATAACAACTAAAAATGTTAACAAATTTGTCAAGAAAGAGTTTCACATCTCAAAAGAGGACAAAAAAATTTCTAAAAATCTAAAAATCACCAAAAAGTTCCTTAATGACAATCCGGATATCTTTTTTACTAAAGCCGATAAAAGCAATGTTACAGTCTGTTTGAAAAAATCTGAATATATTATTAAGATGAACAATCTTTTATCTGATACACCCACTTACATTTCAATTGATAAAAATCCACTCAGGAAACTTCAGGAAAAAACTTCTAAGATACTAAAAAATTTTAACGATAATGAATTTTTAAAACAAAAATACCATAACAATCAATTAACTTTAACTAGTACAGTCCTTCCTAAGTGCTATGGACTTCCAAAGATCCATAAAAAAGATATATATATATCAATTTACGAGAACAGGTAGATTCTATCAATGTTTCATCTTCTTACTCTCATATGCATGCAAACATGTTGTAACTTTATTGTTTTTAGTGTTACAAAGACATATTTTTTCCATTTTTTAAAATGATGTGCTGTTTAAATCAATTGAAGTTTGTTTGAGTAAATAAAAAGAGACCAACAAGATTTTTTGTACACATGTACCGGTAAACATGCCACGATAACATTAAAGAGAAAATGTTTTTCTCAAAATTCCTGAAGTTCGTTCAAATCATTATCATCTGTTTGTTCTCTAGTAACTTTAAGCTTAAAAAGTTACTTTTTATAAAAATTAAGTTTATTACAACTTGTTACGTTCACAAAAAGTAATGAAACTCACCCAGAAACGCATATAAATAAAGAATGATGTAAAATCATACTTTCTGCATGCAAGGAACTGACGTTTTTTAAATATTTGTGACAAATTTGTGCAGTCATTCTAAATCATTGCTCATAGAAGATTAATCAAAACATACTCAGTATTCACAACTTTTTACTTTATTACTTTTTCAAAACAGTATGTCTGATTCAAATTCAACACTTCAGATTACTTTTTTATTAAAATTACAGACACTTTATGGGCATTCCACAAGTTGCGTTCTCATATGTGACATTTCACTCATATGATATGTTTCGCGAAAAAACTCTATGATGTTAAATCTCATGTGTTCTTTAAGTATAATATCAATTTAGAATTAAGAGTACGCCGCACGTACGGTTTATTGCCTCTATTGTAATGACCCACTACCTGCTTTTGGGTTCGAATTCGAGCTGGCTGACAAAAATTGTTGGGCCAAATCGTCTCAAGTTTGAGCTTGGACATTTCAATTTCTTGAAAGTGAGAAGTTTATGCACTCAGGAAAACAGTAAAATCTCAACCCCTATGCATTTCATGTTCTTTTTTACATATGCAATAGAAAGTTGAGAATTCCCTCTATTACCTGGGCTAAGATTCAACTAATTTGGAATGTTTAGAAAGGCGTGTTCGAACTTTTAAAAAGAGACAAATTTTCTCTATTGTTATCGTTTAAAAAAGTACCTTCTTATTGAACGCGAGCTATCTAACAGGGTTTAATCGATTCCTTATATGATTCTCTCTAAACAATCCAGTTTTAAAAGTTTGAAAAAAAGGGTTACATCACAGTCATTTCGGCCGTCTAGTGAGTCAGCCCATATCTGAAGATATGAAATTTCTCTTTTTTCACAACGGACTCAACCTATTCATCCCGAGGTGTCTTTTGTCATCTTATCTCATCGTAATGCACTTCTGCATTATGTCATGTATTTCAATTTACAAAAAAAAGTTGATTCTATCACTTCTTCATCTTCTTACTCTCATATGCATGCAAACATGTTGTAACTTTATTGTTTTTAGTGTTACAAAGACATATTTTTTCCATTTTTTAAAATGATGTGGTTGTTTAAATCTATTGAAGCTTGTTTGAGTAAATAAAATGAGATAAAAAAGATTTTTGGTACACATTTACCGGAGAACATGTCATGGTAACATTAAAGAGAAAATGGTTTTTCCAAAATTCCTAAAGTTCGTTCAAATCATTATCATGTTATCAAATTTTATGAATCTCATTCCTTTACGTACATCACCTATGTAGCATGCACATATGAGCAGTGTTTTATGTTGATTTTTACATTCTCATCATGGATGAGAAGGTATTGGTTTTATGTGAAAAATGACTTTCGAAACTTTCATCAAATCTTTACGTTTTGAGAACCCCTGAGTCAGAAAAAAATGGTTTTTACGAAAATGTCTGTCTGTCTGTCCGTCCGTCTGTCTGTCTGTCTGTCTGTCCGTCTGTCTGTCTGTCTGTCTGTCTGTCTGTCTGTCTGTAGGTCCTGTGCGGCATAACTCTCGATAGAATTATCAGATTTAATTGAGCTTTGTCACACTTTATCAGAGCCGAAAAAGTAAGGACAAGTTCGTTAACCAGCCACATCCAATCAAAATTGAGTGGTTGAGCACTACTTTTGTGTTTTTGAAAATAATTTTTTGAAAAAATCAAAAATTTTAATACTGGTTTTAGATAGTGCTCATAAATCTCTAAAAATCATTCCGATAACATTTTTTGATTAAATCAAAATTTGAAATGTTACAGCATATTCAAATTCGAAAAAAGTCAATATCAAAATTCCATTTTCCACTTAAATTATACGAGATACGAAAAAACGTTATGATAAAGTATTATTTTCTACATAAAGTCCTACAAATTTGAATCGTAACATTTTTTCATAAGATGCATATTATTCTTTTTAATTCAAAAAAAAAAAAATATTGAAAATCCAAAATTCAATTTTTTAACAATAATATTCGAAATACGAAAAAAAGATAGGAATACAAAGTTGCTCGTTTCAGAAAGATCTACAAATTTTGTTTTACGCAGTTTCTGATAAAACAAATATTTTTCGTTTCAATTACAAAAAATACGATTAAAATTCAAAAATTCCATTTTTTAGACAAAATATGTGAGATACAAAAAAAACGTTTAGGTGGAAAATTGTTTGCCTAAATGAGGTCTACAAATTCTCATCAAGACATTTCGGGACAGGAGGTATATTTTATGTTTTGATTTTTGATATTAAAAAAATTCGATTTTTTTCACCAAAATATGTGAGATACGAAATAAGCGTTGTTCTGCAAAATCGTTTCCTTAAATAAAGTCTACGACTGTTTTTTCTTTTTGAGAGATTTGGAAGAAAATAAATTATTTTAATCATGTAATTTATTAAAAAGTTACTGAAATGTATACAGAAAATCGAGCGCGAAGCGCGACCGCCATGAGGATAATGTGTTCCCTAAGGCTGATAGAGCCTTAAGTAAATTGAATTTCCTGTTTCACTTAAACTGAAAAAGAAATTTTAGTGAATTTGAGAAAATGAGTAATTTAAATCATCTTTAATATTATTAAATTGGTTTGAACTTCAGTATCAAATTATAATAAATAAACTTGAATGTATGTGAAGAGCACAAGAACGAGCGCGAAGCGCGCGGTCCAGAAAGAACGGAGCGCGAAGTGCGACGATCAAATCGCGCGCCGTAGGCGCGCTCAAACTTGCGAGCGAAGCGAGCTGCGCGCGATGAGAATGTGCCCGCGAAGCGGGCAGATTTTTCATGATAATTTTGTGTCAACCTAAAAGTCATAAAATGCTGATTAGTGACAAGGGTTTCCTTTAGGTAAATTTTATCCCAAACTTCGGTATATGAGTCCCTCAGTTTATAAAGGTAATTTTTATTGCTTCTATTGTCTTCCTTCGTTACCTGATCTAGGGATAAATTTCCGTCTCATAGAAGAATTTTCTACCTAATAGTTCGTCTCAAAATTCGTCACAAGTTCGGGTTTGAGACGTCTCAAACTTCAATATCATCTATTCAGGAGCCTTTAATTTTTTCTTCCTTTGCGATCCTGACCGTATGGTCGCGACTTTTGACTTGTTGAGGCTTTAAAAAGGTTCAAAGTTTGGAAAAACTATTGTATTTTTAAAATTGATTCTTTGTCGTTTTCGTATAAATAAATAAATGTATTTATTGCTAAATTTATTTATTTATTTGTCCATACTTGTTTTTGCTTATTGAATGTGGTAATTTCAATTTTTGAATTACTGTTGTTAATTATTTATGCTAGCTATTACTGCACTGTAAATTATTGCTGTGATGCGTGCAGTCGCCGCTGCGTTTAACCTTGAATTGTATGTTTTCAGTGATATAAGGCGGGTCAGGCCAGGCGCCACTGCGAATTCCTGAGCGACTTTTTGCAATAGTTGATTCTATAAGTTGGTTATGTGTATTAATAACTTGCGCTTTCGATGATACAAGATTAATTAAGCCAGACTCAAGCACAAACCCTTGATTAATCTTTAAAATCACAGGAAATGTTCATTGTCAATAAACAAAAAAAAACTTGTTTACTGGCACAGAATTTTAGAGATGCAAGATTGGACAAGTTAGACTCAAGCACAGACTCTTGGACAATCATTGCAATTAAAAGTATTCTGTTAGTTAACAAAGTTAAAATGGGAATTATAAACAATCACAATGCAAACACTTCGAACTTTGCCTTACCCAGTCGATCGTAATCGATGGTGACCGTTCAACGAATCTAAAAAGGACTTATACTCTCGTGTTCTGTTCTTGTTTTGTTTAAAACTTGAATCCAAACTTAGATAACAATTTGTAAATTTCACTAGTACGTAATTAGATATGCCAGGCTCAAGCTCAAAACCTTGTAAAATTTTAGTACTTTTAGCAATTCGGATTATTCAAATATTTTGAATTTAAATATTCAATGCTTTAATACCATAAGTTTATTCAGGTAAGGTTTAAACACAATTTCCTGCGTAAACTTTTAAGTAGTTAAAGCTCTGAATTTTAAATGGATTTAATTCAAATGAATAATGTTTTAAATATTTCTATACTTTTTAGACCCTTCACTCGCACAATCTTACTACAAAGGATACCTGCAAGGTTTATTCAGGGTAATTCGATGATGTTATTATCGATAGACGAGCTTGCGAACACGCGAAGTATACCAACGCTTAAAATAAAATAATTTATTGTAAGATTTGATTCCAAATATTTAAATTTTGACAAGGAGAAATATCGCATCTAATTATTTCTAATAAAATTACAATTTTGTAATTTTGAAAGTTTCTAAATTTTGAAGCTTTTATTTATGCACAATTTTTATTCGAAATAAATTGCACATATAATTTTGAATAGCTTCAATTAAATAATTTTTAAATTATCATCAATTGTGACAACAAAAGTTACAATCGCACTGCTGTCACCGAATCAGCTGTTACGTCCCGAGCAAAAGGCGAGGGTAGTTTGGATTGTGGATGTAAGGGAGGCGGTTAGCTGATTATATCCGGTTGGTAAGGCCTGATAATTTATTTATGTTTGTGGGTACGTTGTCACTTGTCAGGTCTATGGGCCCTGAGTTGTTCACAATGATAATAAAACACTGAATATATAAATAAATGAAACAATTTATTATAAATAAATAAGATGTTGCACAAGTTTTTACACAGGATGATACTTAGGTGGTAACTTACTTGTCTACCTCTTAAATTAGAGGCCAAAAGAGAGAATTGTCATTTTTTACTCCTATAATTGCAAGTCAACGGCACAAATCCTTGCAGGATAGTTGGGTTTCGTTTGAGTCTCCGTGAGGTAGCAAAACAACGATGAATCTTGCAGTAGGAATGGTGTAAGGGATGCAAGTCCACCAACTGGTATGAAAATTATCCGCTTACGTATCTTGCTAAGTACACGAGAAATGAATCAGGCATGCACTTGTTAACAAGATAGGTGAGTTCGTCCCGATTTCAGAAATGAATCACTATTAACCGACACGACTAAATACGACGATACACGTAATCCAGACAAACTATCTAGCACTACGGTTTCCGGTCTTGAACCACTTAAGGACCAAGGATTTTATTTACCAAGTACCGAATGTAGAATTGCTCATAGAAATCCACTGAGACTTACGTTTATCGAAGGGTCTGCTCACGACGTTGAATTACCGGTCCGAATCTAATAACCGTACAAATGTTCGGAATTTAATGACAACCTACCAGAGGTAAATCTGGGGTATATATACCATTGATGTTTCCAATAGTAGGAGCAGATCAACGTAAATCGGTGGCAAGGCACGTACGAATCGCAAATCGGTGACAAGGCACATACGAATTGCGAATCGGTGACCAGGCACGATCTCTGCAAGAGTTCATGGGTTCATCTCTTCTACAAGGTGCGTTCCAAAATAAACGAGATTGAGCTAAAATAGAAACGACAGGATCTTTGTTCTAATAAATTCGAGTTTATTTATTGAAGATAGTCCCCTCTGGCCTCGATACACTGTTTTGCGCGATCCAAAAGCTTTTTGAAAGAGCGTTTCCGGTCATTGACCGGAATGTCCTTCAGGATGTCGGTACAAGCCTTTTGGATGGCCTCTACGGACGCAAAACGTTTTCCTTTCATGGCCAAATGCAATTTTCCGAATAGGTAGAAGACGCAGGGAGCCATATCAGGCGAATACGATGAGTGATTGATGGTTAAAATGCGATTTCTAGTCAAAAAATCAGTCACAATAGTGGATCGATGAGATGGTGCATTATCATGCAATAAGCGCCAGCTTCCTCCTTAGCGGTATTCAGGCCGAATTCGACGAATGCGATGCAACAAACGCTTCTAAACGCCAAGATAGAAAATTGCATTGACGGTTTGGCCCGTTGGCACGAACTCCTTGTGGACAATTCCCTTGGATTCGTAATGATGTCTTTCAAATGTTGAATTCTGAGGAATTTTTGGTCATCAGTTAACTTGTGGGGAACAAAACGTGCACAGACCTTTCGTAAGCCCAAATAATCGGTTAAAATGCGATAAATCGATGTTTTGGAGATATTCAACTCCGATTCCATGAATTTGAAAGATGATTTCGGCTCATTTTTGATAAATTCACGCACAATTTCGATGGAGTTTTCGGTGATCACTGATTTTGGGCGGCCCGTATGTTCATCGTCATTTATGTCCTCACGACCATCTCTGAAACGTGTAAACCACTCATGAACACTGGCACGAGATAGACAATCATCGCCATAAACTTTTTTTATCAATTCAAATGTTTCGGTAAACGTTTTACCGATTTTAAAAGAAAATTTGATATTAGCTCTTTGTTCGAAACTTATTTTTGTACCGATGACACAAACTCACTGACACTTTAGACGCAATAACTTCGCTTCCACTGAACCGAATGTCATGAAACTGTCACTGGAAGTCAGGGAGGCATATAACTTTACAACGCACTACCTCATTCACAGATGGCGCCACCAAAATAATTTTTATGAAAAAAGTCTCGTTTATTTTGGAACGCACCTTGTATTGCCCAATTTTATTTCTACCCATAAAACAATCTTGTGCCAGACTTGCTTTAAACTTGATCAAGAATCATGGGAGGTCTTGCTCAAGTCTTGCGTAAATCTGTTTCCGCCCGGAGCGATGAATCTTGAGCAAGATTCTTGACTAAGAACGTGCTCAAGACTTGACCAAGTTATGCTAAAGAATCTTGTGATTTTCGTTCCATGTAGAAATCAAGACTCTTGATCAAATCTTGAGCAAGCTTGGTCAAGATTTGCCCAAGAGCCGAGACTTCTCTATAGCGAGGAAGTCAAGATTCTTGCTGTAATCTTGGACAAGTCTTGACAATGAAAATATGTGGTGAAACTTCAGTGTCTTTTTCTCCAGATTTGCTCGAAATTTGCAAAAAATTGCTCGGACTTTTTTGTATCCGTAAGTTGATAAAAAAATTATTTTTAATTTTTATAATGTTTCTCTTTGATTATCAATATATATATTTCATTTGTAAAATTATTATTTGATTGAAAATCATTTTTTCAATGATTAAAAAATCAAATGAAAATTGTATAAATAAAAAAATTCCAATTATGCAAATGAACGTCGTAATTTTTTTATTAGCTACATACTAATTTAAAAAATATATATTGACAAATCGACTTTATTGGTTGAAATTGGTTTGCCAGAAAATTAATAATTTTACAGTGAAACTTAATAACGAGCGATTGAAGGTACATTGAGCAGTATCTTATTATATAACCTGATTTACGAAAAAATGCTCCTTTATATTTAATAACTTCCAACCTTGAATAGCTTACGTGCTATCAAAAAAGTGATTACAGATGCATATGTACACATGCACTCACACTGTTACACATGTATTGAGTGCGGCACGAGCGAGACCAATTTTAATAATTAATTAAAAATGCTTTCAATTTATCGTAAAGTGCAATGTTATTTTTTTTCTAACTATTTAGTGATATTATTACTTTTGAGAAAATTATATAAATATATATAAAGAAAATTATGCAATGCTTCATCAAATATTGCTCAAGAAATACATCAAGAATCTTGCGCAAGATTCGACATTCTGATGCTCACGAGAGAGCTATAAAACATCCAGAATCTTGAGCAAAACTTGACCAAGTATGACACGATAGATGCCAAGAATCTTGTTCAAGATCGTGGCTTTTCTGTTTCCGCCTCTGGATTGAATCTTGCTCAAGATTCTTGAGCTAGTATTGCTGCAGAAATAACCAAGACTAGAGCTCTACGTAGCAATGTCATAGAACAATGTACAAAACTTGTGCAAGACTTGCTCAAGAATATTGAGGAAGAAATCTTGAGTGAATCTGGCGATTCTCTATTGCAAGATTTGGTTTTATGGGTAGTTTCCAAATAAATACAGTTTTAATTATTCATTTCAGCACTTATTTGTCTATATTATATATTTTACAAACTATGATCAATAATCGATTGCCAATGATCAATCGATCAATCTTTCATTCGTGATCCATGATCAATAATCGACAATTTGAAAATTTTAAGTTACTGGGATGTAACATCTAAAAGACGACATAAGGACGTCTTGTAGATGCTTTTTTTCGATCGTCTTCTAGACGCCAAAAACAGTTGAATTAGCGGCCAATTTGAGCTCTACTAGACGTCTAATAGCACTTTCGGTGGAAAATTGGAACGCCTTCTAGAGGTCTCCCGCTTTCCCCAAAAAGCTGTTTTAGACGTCTAATAGATGATCTTGTGTTACTTGGAAGATGACATGTTTACGTAGGAGACGCAAATGAAACATTATCAGTTCCAATAGTTAATTTAGAATACTTTGAAGAACAAGAATGTTATAAACAATTTAAAAATTGACATAATTTTAAACAAACAAATAAGGAAGATTTATCAAGTAAAATATTAAATAACTTTTTGGGAACTGACAATTCCCTAATTAACTCATGCAAATTTTATAATGTAACAGACGAAGACAGAGTAGAATGTATTAAAAAGCTTCTTTGACTAGACCATTTAAATCAACATGAATATGAACCTGCAGAGAAATTAATTAGAAATAATGAAGACAGATTTCTAATCCCAGGAGAACCACTTGAAGCCACTAATGTATTACAACATTCGATTCTAAGTGTAGATTATTCTCCGATTTTTTCAAGACAGTATAGATTTCCCCCAGTCCACAAAGAAGAAATTGCAAAACAAGTTGACGAATTACTGATATTATAGACGAATTATTGATGGATTTTTAAAAATTGCAAGTCTTTTAAATCAAGTTCTAAAAAATGAAATACATTTTAATTGGACAGAAGAACAACAACTAGCTATCGATATTTTAAAAGCAAAATTATGTGAAGAACCACTTTTACAACGATCTGATTTTTTTCAACCCTTTATACTGACAACAGATGCCTCAGGATACGCAATAGGAGGTATATTATCACAAGGTAAAATAGGCAAAGACAAGCCAATAGCATATTCTTCAGGTAGTCTAAGTGATACTGACAAGGAACCCTAGGTAGGTGTCCCCCTCCGATTTTGTTCTTTCGCACATATGTTGTAGTACTCGAAACCCTAAGCGACACGTATTTTTTTGGGTGCCCAAAATGGTTTTTAGGGGGTAAAAATCACCCCTGAAAAGTGGGGTACAAAATACCCATTTAATTGTTTCACATATAATAACAGAATCTTTCAAAATCAAACCAACTCAGAAAACATCCTCACTACGAGAGATGCAATGTGTGATTTTTTCAACTTGATACAAAAGATTTTTGGAGGGTAAACTACCCCACAATAAGTTTTAATTGTACAAAAAATGTTCAAACAGACATTATTTCAAGCCGAAAAATCTGGAAAAAATATATGTTGCACGCGATAATAAAATAAAGTTTACGTATATTTGCATTTTCATGAGAAATTAATTTATAAGGGCTAACCACCCTTGAGTGCATGTTATTATATTTCTACAAAGTAAAGTAAATTTCACGTAGAAAACCAAGCAGAAAATTTGTTTTCACACACAGGGTTAAAAAATATAAATTGCTCACTTTAGTGAAAATATTTTATGGGGGTAAACTACCCCAAAAGAAGTTACGATCACACAAGAAAATTACCAAATAGGTGTAAATTGAAGCTGAAAATTCTGAAAAAATATATGTTGCACGCGATAGTAAAATAAACTTTACGTATATTTGCATCTTCATAAGAAATTAATTTATAAGAGGTTACCACCCTTAAGTGCATGTTATTATATTTCTACAAAATAAAGTAAATTTCACGTACAAAACCAAGCAGAAAAGATCTTTTCACACAGAGGGTTGGAAAATATAAATTGCTCAATTTAGTCGAAACATTTTATGGGGGTAAACTACCCCAAAAGAAGTTACAATCACACAAGAAAATTATCAAATGAGTGCTAATTCATGTCGTAAAAATCTGAAAAAAGTGTATGTTGAAGGCAATAATAAAATAAAATTTATCAGACTAACAATCATCATTAGACATGTTTATTCTTTGTACGTGGTGCAATATTGATGCTCTTCGAAGAAATGTTCAGAACACAAAGATTTTTTTCACCACGAACATCCAATTGCGGCTACACTTCGATATCCTGAAATTTCACATAATGCATTAGAAAATTTCGTGAATGAAAAGTCTACCGGATTCTCAAATTCTGCTGGTTTTTCTGCAACGTAACCACTTTTGAAACAGGAGTCCTTGAAAAGACTGTGATACCTTCATGAAGATAATTGATTATGCACTAAAGACTGTATAACATGCACTCAAGGGTGGTTACCCCTTATAAATTAAATTCTCATGAAAATGCAAATATACGTAAACTTTATTTCATTATCGCGTGCGACATATATTTTTTTCAGATTTTACGGGTTGAAATAATGTCTGTTTGAACATTTTTTGTTTAATTAAAACTTATTTTGGGGTAGTTTACCGCCCAAAAATCTTTTTTATCAAGTTGACAAAATCACATATTCAATCTCTCATAGTGAGGATATTTTTCGAGTTGGTTTGATTGTGAAAGATTCTGTTATTATATGTGAAACAATTAAATAGGTATTTGGTACCGCACTGTTCGGGGGTGATTTTTACCCCCTAAAAACCATTTTGGGCACGTAAAAAAATTACGTGTCGCTTAGTTTTTCGAGTACTACAACTTATGTGCGAACGAACAAAATTGGAGGTGGACACCTACCTAGGGTTCATTGTGAAAAAAAAATTATTTTTATGAGAAAGAAGCTCTTGCCATAATATTGTTCACGAGTTTTACGTTGGGGATTGAAACTCTGCAGGATACGCTTTTGATGTAGTTTACAAGGCAGGAAAAATGAATGTAAATGCAGAAGCTCTCTCAAGAAACCGCATTGATGATAACAAAGAGAAATCAAAACATTTACAAGTTGATGACAACGATACTTTTATAAATTCTGAAGAAAAAATGACTACGAAGAAAATTTGTACAAAAAATAAACAAGAAAACTCTAAAAATGAGGTAAAACCTTCAAAACAAAGAAACTTGAATCCAGTAATCGTACCAGACGACGTAGATCATTTTAGCGTAATTTCGGAAGCCCAAATATTAAATATTGACTAAATATACCAGAATTTTTTCAAGAATTTCTTAGCGAAGAATCATTTAGTGAGATTATTAAGAATATTTTTAAATACACAAATTTATTCTAAAATCTGGCTTAAAAAATTATTTTTATGATAATATTTTTAATAAGTCCAGTATTTTCCAAAAGCATGAAAATTTATCATGGAAAACTATTACTAAAAGAGCTCAAAAGAGAATACAACAAGAAAAAGCAAAAAATTTCATTCAAAATGAAAATCAAGAACAATTAGACGAAAATTTTTCTTCTAAACCTTTTGTGAAAAAACCACGAGGTAGTCCAAGATAAAATCTACTTACAGATTTTTAAAATATTCATTCTCAAACAACAAGAAAATAGAGGTAGACCAAGAGAGCAAATATATGAAGATAAATTACCAGAAATATATGCACAGAAAAGTAGCCAAACAAAAGTAGAATCAGATTCCGACTCGGATCCTGATTATTAAGATTATTTAAAACAAGCTCAAGCAAGAAACAGAAAAAAGAATAATGCCCAGAAGCCAAAAAATATTACTAAACTTGAAAGCGAAGAAAGTGAAATCTATTTTTCAACTTCAGAAGATGAAATCAACGACATTCAAACCTCACACGAGGGAAATGGTATAGAAAAATATAAAGAAAATTTGGAACAGAATTTTGAACAAAAATTTTAATGAATAGAAATATAGTTGAGTGTCGCGATCAATTAACTATGCGAAAAGATAATTATGCATGTTTTGTTACAACAAATGGAATCCCTCTCGATAATGGATCAAAAACCTTAGGAAAGCGTAAAACTTCACCAAAATTTAAGAATTTACAAAAGGGAATATCAAATATGATTAAAAGAGGAAACTACTACTATTTTGCCCTTCTTATTGAAGAAGAAACTGAGGACAATTTATCTAAAACTTTAAATAATATAAAATTATCAATTTACTCATTACATGAATTATCTCAAAAAATCAAATTACGATCAATTAGTATTTCTAAAACTTCCATAATTAATCATATATATTAGGAAGAAGTGAAATCAACTTTCGATTCAATTTTTTCAAACTCAACTACAAAAATTATAGTTTGCAATGGAATAACGCAATATCCAACAAAAGAACGAGCTCATTTAATTTAAGATCATTCTTCAGCATTAGGAGGCCATAAAGGTGTCACAAAAACTTGTACTCGGACTAGCCAAAAAATTTTCTGGGAAAATATGAAAGTAGACATTTAAAAATATCTTCAAGGCTGTTTACAATCTCAACTGAAAAAATTAATCAGAGTCAAAACGAAAAATCCTATGGTAATCACTGACACACCCACTACTGCTTTTGAAAAAATATCAATCGACATTGTTGGTCCACTACCTGAAACAAAATCTGGTAACTTATATATTCTAACCATACAAGACAATTTTACCAAATATTCTTTAGCAATACCTCTTCCTAATCACCAAGCTAGTACGATAGCAGATGCTTTCGTGAAAAAATTTATTTGCATATTTGGATCGCGGACAGGAGTACTTACTGAACAAGGCAGAGATTTTTAAAGTAATTTATTAAAAAGATTGGCAAAACGTTATAGAATTAAATAATTTCGTACCACAGCTTTTCACCCTCAATAAAACGGATCATTAGAACATTCACATCATGTTTTAGGAGAATATCTCAAACAATTTGTTGCAAAAAATTCAGAATGGGATGATTGGCTTGAACTAGCAATATTCTCGTATAATACTCGTGTACATGAAGCCACAAAATGCACACTCTATGAATTAGTCTTTGGTAAATTAGGTCGTGAATCTTCTAGTGAACCTTTATTGCAACAAGAAAAATTACAAACGTATGATGATTATTCAATTAATTAAACACGAAATGCGAACACAAGCAAGAGAGAATCTGATTTCAGTAGAAGAAAAATCGAAAATATATTATGATAGAAAAATAAACCCTTTGCAAGTAAAAATATTTCGTTATGTCACGTCCCGCGACGTATTTGAATGTATATAATACACACAGGCTGGTCTGAGTTAGAAATCTATGAGAGAATCGATAAAGGGGAATAGGGAGTAGGGGAAGTAGGGAGCAGTATAGGGCCCCTTCTCCTCTAAGAAGATATGACTACGTCACGATTTTCGCTGACCGTCAATTTGTATAGAAAAATATAAAAGAGGCCCACACCAAGAGAAAGCAGTCAGTAAATTCTTCGTCTAGTTCGACACTTAAATTTTCCTTCGGATTTATAACCGATCTCGCGACAATAGTCCAGTGCGGTATTTCAATTTAACTTCGGAAATCTCTGAGTTTGAGATTAATAAAATTCGATTGGGACAATTTAAAATCCAAGTTCGGGAGTCGTAAAAGTCATCGTAGACTTGAATAGATCTTGTAAAGATCTTCGAACAGTGTCGTAAATTTGAATCGCCGCCCTTTACGGAATATACCTGTGCGGCCTATAACTCCGTCTCTCTCACACACTTGGAATACACCTGTGGGGATCCAGTACTTACAACTCACCGCCGTGTGGATTAAACCTCAACACAACTTACGAATCATAAAGGTACCGAACCTCTCTCTCTCTCTATCTTTATTCTTTGTCTCTTTCTCACCTACGTACCAACCAGCCTGTGCCTACATTATATAAGAATTGTCTTAACGAATGTATATCCGGAAATTTTAACCAGTAAAATAAATTCAATTTGTATTATATTCATAATCATTGTGTCTTTCATTGACTTATCCTCATCCCTAAGCGAGGATCATTCGATCCTAACTTAAAACGAGAAATCTTCGATCAAAGTAAGTATTTACGTATTTGTGACGTAACAGTTAATTATGAAAAGGAATATAAATATATATACAGTATATCAAAAATATAGAAATTGTTTCTTGTTTTGTTGATAAATAATGAGATCGAATTTATTTTTAAAAAGTATGACTAAAAAATTATGAAAATTTAAATTTAACACGTTATTCCAGATATAATGGATCAAATTCATCGAGAACGCATTGATGATCTTACTGAAATAGTTCCCTGCTTTATCGACATGGTAGCTCTCTGGACATATTCAATCCAAACTGGAATTTTTACCCAAGATGACTATAATCATTTCATTTTACAGCGTTACTTTAGCAGGTTCTGTAACAAATAATGGAGACTGTACTGGCTCAATATTTTCTGACCCATACGGAACATGGAATAATTTTGTAGTCCAAGCAATATCTAAAATAACTTTACAAGAACATTACGCGACTATTCATTTAAATTTAAATAAAATTTAATTAGAATCTGGAATAATATGCACACTTTTTGATACAAAATGTACAGACATAGAATATGGACAAACATTCTGGAACACATTACCCAATGACGTATGTAATTTTGATAAACATGAAGTTATCTATGAAGGACTAGCAAATATAGCATATGACAACACAACAGACAATTATCAAACCCTTTATTCATTAACTACTGAAGACATAACCTTTGTACTGGCTGAAAAAACAAGAAAGCCCGTTTGTGGTTACGTTTTATTACAAACCAAACATCCAAAATTATTAATTTTTGAAACCAGACCTGGAAATTCATTTTTAGACAATAAAAATTTAGAAAGTCAAAATATGGACATTTTTACATACGTTAACTCTAAATTTATATACTTGGCAAGACACATACGCACTGCAGTAAATAGACTTTATAACGATGTTCTTACTCAAAGATGCATACTTGAATAACAAGTTTTTATAAATACATTAAACCTAGCAACTCAATCACCAGACGAATTTGCCTATGATTTAATGAAGGGCCCAGGATATATGTCAGTAATTTCAGGAGAATTTGTACATATCGTAAAATGTATACTGGCTGAAGTAAGATATCGCAAAACTGAAGAATGTTATCCACAACTATTAGTATTTAGAGTAAATCAATCTTTTTTCCTTTCTCCACGAACTCATATATTAACAAAATCCGGTATTCAAACAAATTGCAATTCTTTCCTTCCACCAATATATCTTTTTGGAGAAACCTGGCAGAAATTACTTCCAAATCCTGCCGAATCCATGGCACCAACTATAGTTAAACCTCTTAAAAAAGCAACCTGGAAATACACAAATACTTCATCCTGAGCGGCAAGTGGCATTTATTTTGAATCTGATCTTGATAAACTGCGAGATCATATTATGTTTCCAGCAGAGAAACCAATGATTCTAAATTCTTTAGCTAGAGAAATAACAGGACAACCGACTATTAATCACGGAATATAATTAACGAATTTATTTAATGAATATGTAATTGATAAAATTGCTGAATCCGCATGGAGTAGATTTTGGACAATTTTTACAAATTTTGGAGCTACTAATGCAGGCCTAATTGGATTAATAATAATAATTAGAGGTATTAAATTGATAGCGGATACCATTATTCATGGATATGCGCTACATAAATTATTTGGATGGTTTCTCCATGTACTAGGCGCTTTCTGGGATTCGGTCACTAACCTCTTATTACACTTAGATACCAATCGACCTTCTGGACGTACTGCTGAGAGCCATTAAGAACTGTTAACAGCTTCAACGCCACAAAACCTGAAAATACACCCAAAATTTCAACACATAACGCAAATAACAATTCAGGTGAAGATGACAATTGTACAAACACTACTCTTTATCCTCACTTTGAACACAAACTTGTTCAACAAAGAGGAGATTCACCCCTCAATCACGAAATACTCATTGAACAAAACATTAATAACTAGTATTTATTTCACGTAAATTTGCAATATAAAAATTACATAATTATGAGTAGTGGCAAAGATAAAGATAATGAAATACGAAAGGTAGCATGGAATTTATATCAAACCTTAATTAATGAATCGGAAGAAACCAATAAAAATGACCAACCAAATTTTATTAGTAAAATTGCAAGAAATTAAACGAAATTTGCACTCAAAACAAATTTTCATATCCAAAATATACGGAATTACGAATAAAAAGTTCATAAGAAGATTCAACTGTCACGTCTTCGCGACAATTAATAGAAATATTATACTTTTACAATATTATAAAATTAAGCGTGAACAATTTAAAAAAAAAGTAAATCATTGTATTAAAAAATTTGAACAGTTTGGAAAAATATATATCATTGTTATACTGAGTAATAGCAGATCTTATAACTAACAAAAGTTTATCAAATTATAACAAATTAATTTGACTGACTGTTACATTAGCAACTAGTTTTTGTTGATCGAAAGTTCAATTAACTTAAAAGCTTTTAAGAAACTATTAGTCAGATCAATAACCATTAGCGCATTCTCAAATTGGGCCATGATGTGTGATTCACCATAAGGTTGCTAAGGCAACACCCAACCACCCACCGATTATGAATTTTGGAAAATACTAATCGGATCAATAACCACTCATTAACTGGGTCATGATGCGCGATTTGCCATAAGGTTGCTAAGGCAACACCCAACCACCCATCGATTATAAATTTTCGGAATTCAATCCCGGAGCTCAATCTGATTTTACCATCGAAGTCATAGTCTGATTTTTACTATCGACGTCATACTCTGATTTTTACCATCGAAATCATACTTTGATTTGTACTATTGAAGTCATACATCAACTGTAATATCGAGACCACGTTCTGATTTTGATGTCACTCCACTCCGATTGTGATCCAGATCTTCGCAAGGCAATCATAGCGAATACTCCGATCAGAACAAGGTTATTTGAAATTATCAGTTTCTTCTGATAATCGGCGGAACTAAACTGTAAGTGGACTCATCACCCCGGGATTTCAGTTAATCCGGAATTATTATCATCAAGGGCTGGATTAATTAAATTCTATCAGTGCGGAAGTTAGCCCAGTAATCGCGTATAGTAAAGTTGATGTGTGTATTTCCAGTTTAACTGTCTCTTTCAGTTGGTTTATTAAACCAAAATAGTAAAACTCGCCAGCGCTGCCATCAGATACGTCCATATACTCAATGTTAAATTTTCCATTACACTGTAGAAAAGTTCTTGAGCAGGATGGAAGGTTTGGCAAGTGTCCGTTTCAAGATTTTTAATAATTTGTCTAAATCACCTTGAGGAGTATTGTATTCTATGGCCCACTGACTTAACTCCTTTATTTCTGTTGTTGATTCTGCATTATTTTCCTCATCATTGCTACTACCATTCTTCAATGATTCAATGTTTTCTTCTAATTCTTGATCACTACAAATCTCTGAACAAACTAATTCTTCGTCACTCATACCACTATTTGCTCAATCATGAATTTTGGAGCACACATGTGTGCCAGGCACATGATTATTTGGTATTTCTTCCTCCCTGGACAGATTTTCATATTTACTTAACTTGCCACTGAGTTTTCTTTTTTTCACTTTTTCACGATAGACCGTAGCGTATTGTTTGGAACTCATTTTTACTTAATCAAGTAGCAACTAGCAACAAAGAAACAACGCACAAAATGGAGCACACTACACTAGAGCGCGTCTGTGAGGTTATTAAAACTCAGCTCCAAATTGCGAAGTATATAGCTCTGTCTGCTGCTTCGTGAAACTAGATTATTAAATCGAATTCTCACCGAGAGAGAGAATTGTGATTGCTATTGTATAATAACGTACATATATAAGTTGAGGCACATAAATTGTTACAGAGCGATAACACTCAAACTATTGATCATATCCAACAATGTTCCAGACAAAAGTTTCAGTGTTCGAGAAGGCCGTCATACTCGACCACTCTATTTTTTATCGGTGAAGGCACTGAAGCTACGTCAAGGTCAACTACTGAGACGGCCCAGCCTCAAGTATCCGCCTTTTGCGAGGAAACGGGGGCAAAATCCGCGAAATTAGGCTTACTTTGAGAACAAGCAGGTTCCCACGAGACTCGCACGAAAGAATTGCGAGGTTTTATCAAGTCTTCGGCTCAAAATTAATGATTTACTTCCAAACCGGAAGTGAATGTGGCAAGAACGAGGCAGTCTGGCTTTCACGGACATTTTCGTTTGGACTCTCAGCGAGCGCCGCACTTAACCTGTGGTTGCTGCCACACGACCGCTCACACAGATCAAGCAGCTTGAGGCATGGTCGCTGGTTGGGTGGGCGCCCCACGCTGCTATTTCTTTTATTTTTTTTTACATTGTATATTGCAGGTTTATTTATCTATGTACATGGAAGGTGTTTATAATTAATAATTAAATAGATAAATGAATGAACAAATATAATTACAATAAATGAATATAATTATTATTACACTATAAATATATATAAATATCATTATCATTACATTGAAAATAATATAAATAATCAAATATTATAAACAAAGATAATTATTACCGCATTATGAATTTTGAAAATATTAAATACAATAAATAATTACCGTCATAGATACAAACAACAAATAACAATGGATTGGTATTAATTATCTGAAAATGATTTTGAATGGTACACAATGAGCAAAATGCCAGATTCATAAATAAATTAACAATATGCGACCATTGATCATTTTTATTGTATTTAATTTTAAGGTTTTTTTTATACATTTCATTTTAGAATTTATTATTATCTATTGGCAATATATTCAAACTCTCTTAGAACTTTTTTTTAAAATCTTTACACAAAGTTCCAACCTTCCCATATTGCTGTCCAATGGGAGCCCGCGCCTACGTAGGTAGCGCATGCCAGGAGAAATGGAATGGGGGAAAAGCGTTCTCTCAGTTACCGCGCGGTATGCCTTCTCTTTTCAGCGCATACAAATTTTTGAACGCCTTCACAGGACGAAATATGCGACCTTTTGAAACTTGAAAGATATCATCATGATCGGGAGAACATTATCTTTCTTTCGATACCGATTTCTAACCCCAAAACGGTCGCAAAAAGGGGGAAAACATCTTGTATAAAATTCTTAGTTTATTGATCGCGTTGGTCTTGATCGCAGTGGCTAATTGAGGTGCGCGCATATTAATTAAGGGGGGAATTGATTGAGAGGAGGAAATCCGAGGCGACGTGCTTGATTGCAGATCCTCGTGAATGAGTCCGGTACCGCACCTTCAAAAGGTGAGGACATATTCCTCTGGGCAATTAACAGAAATAAATAGATCGAGGCTCGAAACAAATACTGTGCATTCTAGCATCACAATGCCTGTCTCTTGAACACTCGCTCCCATATGGTTCCTGCGCCCCTCCCCTTACTTAGGGATCAATGGTTTTAATTTGATTTTACCTTTGTTAATTTTTGGGAATTAAATTTTTTTTTTTTGCTCGTTCTAAATTATATTGCAACTCGGTTAGCTCAACTCATGCCACTAGTAGTTTGAACTTTTATATCGAGAGACACATCGAACGTGGCATTCCTAATTAAATAAACCAAACTCCAGAAAGAGTTTAGAAGGTGTCGAATCCCCACGGGGAGCTTCACCTGATAAACCATTCCTAATATCCACGCCACGCAAGTGTTAAATCCCCACGAGGAGCTTCGCTTGTTTGACGACTCCTTTTTTTATTTTCCAAAGGGTAAAGCCTGCCGAGTTGCGCGCGTTACATATATATATTGATTATGTTCAGGGAGGGCGGCAAGTGATGATTGGTGGCAGGTCTATGTCACAAATTTTACAGTGTATTTTACATGTATTTTTTTCAATGACATTATTACCGTTTTTAAGACGAATTCATCGACCTACAACACAAGGCCATTCTAGTCACGATAAGTATGAAAATAGTCGAAAAATCGTGTGACGAGCGTCTGGCATCGAGTACCGGGTATCTGACGTCACCGTCGTCTGCATGTTTTGTTTTGTGTGTGGATAGGTGTGTATATAGGTTAGGTGTTAGGTTACCAATCTTAACAAATATGTTTTACAAACAATCCTTCTTCTTGGGGACCTCGACCGACTCCTCTTCTTTTCTGGAGGCTTTAGGCCTCTTTTCCGCCGGTTTCTTTACCACTGAAACCTCCGGACTCGCTGTCGGCTCTCTATGCCGCTTGCGCGTGTCCGGCGTGGACCTCGCAGCTGGCTGTGGGAGGGTTTGGCTACCCTCATCCACAGCTCCCTTGTTTTGGGGTGGCTTCACCTCCTTTATTTTTTTACCAACAGGCCTCTCATAAGGTATTCGAACGAGTCGAGGTAGCATACGGTATCGTCGATGTCGTACTGCAGCGCCCCGAGCCCCTTCTTCATCTCCTGTATGCCATCCCTGATCGGGAGGTGCATGTTCTTCTTCGACCTGGAGAAGTTCTCTATCTTCTCCAGGGCCGATTTCACCTTCGAGACATTTTCCGCGACTGCTTATTTAGTTTTGTATCCGTATTCAGCAGTAACCCTCGGTACAGGGCCCCTCTATCCGCAACCTGAGGACGCGCCCAGTGGCCTGTTCTAGGGCCCCCTGATTGGTTTCCGAAGAAACCAATGCAGGACCGGGAATAATAATAATAATAACAATAACAATAATAATAATAATAATAATAATAATTTTTTCTTTTAGGAAGCGAGAAATGCTTTATGAATCGTCAAGGGGACTCCGTGCTCTCCTGGTGTGTGGGACTCTGCTGCTGACGCAGCCCTACCCACTAAAACTCCCTCCCTATCGCTAGGCCATGGAAACCCACCCCGGAACCGCCGTTAGGCATTACTTCAGGGTGGTGGCCATCTATTGCCATCAGGACTCTCCTAGGACGGGTCTAGGCATACCTGTTAAAACCAAAAAAAACCCCTCTCTCGAACCAATAAACCACCCGCGAAACCGCCTTTCGGCTTAAAACTTCACGGGTGGTTGGTTCCATTAAAGCCGCGTACGACTCTTCCGTCATCCGTTCGCTCGGAACTTCCATCCGCGGCCACACGCCCACTAGGATAACCGACTAGCCGCGCCACCCAGGGGAGAAATAAACAGATTCACCTTTCACACTTGAGAAAGGTGTGGAGGGCGTCGTCTTTGGGGTCCCCGCAGTATAAGCACTGCGGGTCCCCTACTTTCCCCATTTTATGGAGGTACGAGCGGAAGAGCCCGTGTCCTGTCAGCATTTGCGTGAGGTAGTAGTCTACCTCACCATGCCGACGATGGAACCACGGGGACAGCTCGCCAATAAGCTTCGCCGTCCATCTTCCGCGCGTATCCTCCATCCAGCGTCCTTGCCAGGCGCATAGCGCATGGTCTCTTGCGATTTGGCGGCTTCTTGTATGGCCGAGTGTGTCCTTCGATTCGTGGACAAACTTTCAGCCCTGAGCAAGTAGGTCCACGGGGATCACCCCCGCGATGACCACGACGGCAGCCTGCCAGACCGTGCGATACAAGCACGCCACGCGGAGGGCTTCCCTTCTTTGTACAGCTGCCAGGCGTTTGCGGTACTTTTCGTAGCGCATTCTGTCTGTCATAGAAGGCGTTCCATATGTCGAAACCCAGGATAGAGCCTTGGGCCGCTCCCGCCGTGAGCTCTTTGCGTCTTGGGCCATCCTCTGTATCATAGACAATGAAGCGGTCATTCAAATAGTCTCCGATAAATCGGAGAAGTTACTGGGGTTACCTGAAGTCCCGCTTCAGAGTCTTCAGCGCGTCAAGCCACCTCACGGAATTAAAGCATTTTTGACGTCTAGCGTCGCCAAGAGGCAGACGGGTCTGGAGTAATGGTTACCCCTCTCCGCGCTCCTGGCAGCCTTCACTACCTCCTGGAGAGCATCTACGGTGGACCTACCCGTCCGAAAGCCGTATTGCCTCTCGGACAGGTCTCCAGCCGCTTTCAGTGCGGCTTGGAGACGCGGTCTCACCAGCTTCTCCAGGAGCTTCCCGGAAGTGTCCAGCATGCACAGAGGTCTATAAGACGACGGTGCATCTGGTGGTCCTTTGCCCTTGCCTATCTGCACAAGCCTCGCCTCCTTCCAGCGGGAGTAAAGAACACCCGCCCTAAGACAAGAGTTGTACATGTTAAGCAAGAGCTCCGGATCACTCCTCGCTACTGACTTCAGCACTTCAGCCGGCAATCCATCCGGACCCGGAGCCTTTCTGTTCTTCATTGAGCACACAGCTCTTCTGAGCTCCACCATCCTGAATGGTGGAGCCTCCAGGTCCTCTGGTGTCCATGGATCCTCAGACCGCTTTGGATGAGTGGGGAATAGGGCTTCGACAATCCTGTCCATCGTTTCTGCTTCCATCGGGGCATTCTTAGCGAAAGCCCCGAGTTTCCGCATCACGATTTTATACCCTAGTCCCCACGGATCGTTGTTCAGATCATCCCGCAGTCTGTTCTAGCATCGATGCTTACTGGCTTTGATGGCCCGACCTAGGGCTCTCTTCGCCACCAGATATTCGGCTCTTCTCAGGGCCGCATTGCGTTCTCTCTTTTTGGCTCGTTGTGCCACGCGCCTGCAACTTAGGCACTTTCTTCGGAGCCCCGCAATTTCATCTGTCCATCAATAAGCAGGACGCCTGCCATCGCGTGCTCTGCTCCTCGGTATGGCCTCCGCGCAGGCCTGGTGGATCAATCGCATTGTCATGCTTGTCACCACTTCGGCCCACGCTGGAGACACAGCACCATCCTCTGTTTCGGCTAGGGTCTGCTGACCGCGTTCTAGGACCAGAGACAGCCTCTCGATATCCATCTTTTTGACGTTCCACCTGGGGGGGCCGCTTTGTGCAGCAGCCCGGGACGGCGTTCCATCACGAACGCGGAACGTGATGTACTGGTGATCGCTGGCCGTAAAGTCCTCAGTTTACCCAGACATAGCGTCTTCCCGACCCGTGATGCAACACCAAGTGTCGCCGCGTGTCAGGAATCCAGATGGCTGCTGTACCGAGGACGTCGCGAAACCAGCCTGCCTCAGTGCTGTCTTGGTACTGTTCGCTGACGATCACTACGTTAGCGTTCTTCTTGAGACAGATCTGAGAAAGTAGGTCCTGGGCCGTCATGCTTCTATTCAAAGTCCCCTGCAGAACCTTTATGAGGAGCGGCCATATTTTGCTAGGGCTTCTCAGAAGACCCTGCAATTTCCCGACCCCGCTACGTGCCCTACTGCCACACCTGTGCACAGGAAGCACTTGGGGCTGGCTTTGCAGTCAGCCACCTTATGCTCCCCGCTGCCACACCTGTAGCACTGTGTGCTTCGGTCAGGCCCCTTGCAGGTCCGATTTTCATGGCCGAAGCCGAGGCATCTGAAGCAGCGTGTAATCTGCTCTCGCTGCCTCAGCCTACAGCTGATCCACCCAATGCATATGCGTGCTGACTCAAGGAGGTTTGGTCAGACGCACTTCTAGCCTCCCCTCATAACTCTGCACCTTTTCTCGAAGGGCAAGCTCCACCTCTTCTACAGTCGTGCAACTGTCCATGTCCGTGATCTCCAGGGTCGTCCTGGGGACCAGCACACGGACGCTGCCCGACTTTCCGATCGCTTCCTTTAAAGCATCGGTGAAGCCCTGTTTCCCCTCGGCCGTCGTTTTCCTTATCTCTATAAGGACGTCGCCAGTCCTAGTTTTGCGAACGGCCTTGATTGCCGTTCCGCTCTCTTTGGGGACGACCTTGCTACTAATCGCGCTCAGTATTTCGGCGTAGGTTTTACCCTCCGCAGGTTTGAGCGCGATCGCCTCAGGACGAAGCCGCCTCTTCGCTCGTTTTTTTCGGGAGGTTTTGGGATCTGGCAGTGTTTTTTCCGCCATCTCCCCTTTTCCCTCCTTCTTCTTCTTCTTTTTGTCGTTTTTAACGACGGTCCATTCGTCGGAGGGCGGTTTCTGTACCGCCGCACTCCCCTTCTTCTTTTTTGCCAACTTGGCACCCTCAGCTGGTGCCAATGGAGAGGTGGAGGCCTGCCTTTTGGAGCTGCCTCCTCCAGCTATAGCGGCAAAGGACGTGAGCTTCCTCCTGGCCTCGTTTTCGTCCTTTTTGGCCTCCTCGAGGTGGTCTATTATTGCTTTTAATCGTGGAAGCGCATTCTTTACGTCTTTACTGACGTTTTTCTGCCGCGAAGCGGCAGCTGTCATAATTTTAATAAGCGCACGCATCTCCTTCATGCGCTCCTCACTCCCCCTCTCAGACTCTTCAATTATGCGTCGAAGTGTCGCGACATCCTCCTTCGTTGCTGCTGTTGCGCCCTGCGTGGGGGCTGCGACAGCAGCATATGTTGGCGTCTTTGGCGCCTCCTCCTTCTCCTTACCTTCTTTTTTGGAATTGTTTGACATCATATTAAGTAATTTTCCTCCATTAAGACGGTTCGCCCATCATGGGAGCCCTACCGCAGTAGGACTACTATCCCCGCCTGTATAAATCCCTAATTGTGTGTGCCGAAACCGAGAAGCGTCTTATCGGATGGTCGATCCTATCGGCACATTTAGTGAAGCTAATAAAAAGGTTACGGGATAGGCCCGCGCCATAATGATGCAAAAGTTTTAACGTCACCCCTATTGAGCGAGCGGTGCCGGGTCCGCCCCAACACCTGACCCGGAGTTCAGGCTAGATGGTGTGCGATTTTTCCTTCGCAGCGTCGGATATAAGGAAATACTGACCAGGTAATCCTTCATTCCTGCGCCCGGTCGTCCATGATTTCAACCCCGACATTGGCTCCAGACAGTAGGATTGTGAGCGGTTTTCCCAGATTAACATGTGGTTTTACGGGATCTTTGCCCTTCGCGGCCGAACACCGGAGGGACTTACGGTTACCCATATTACTTCCACAGAGGTGAGGTACTGACATCGCGTCCTACCCCGGTCGAGAGGCTACTACTCCTCCCTTGGCTAGTCTATCGGGAATATCCACCAGGCGCCGGCCGCATTCCCATTCACTCAGCATCCCATTCATTCTGGTGTGTGTGGGTGTCGGTGTTGTGCATGTGATTGTGGTGTGACCGCAAGAGCGCACGCGGGAAGATCAGCGTCATCGCCGCATACGCATTTGGGGCGATACCCCGATTAAGGGGCCCCCCGCATTCACTCTTTGTGCATTCATGCTGCATCAGGGAACCTGTTTAAGGTCCCCTGATGCTTTCGTTCCACACCGCGTCCTCACGCGCTTGAAGGTCACAGAGAAACCGTCGCGGCGCGTGTGCCCGGAAAGCCCATCACTAGGGAAAGCCCGTCTATAGGGCTCCCATGGCGGACATCCTGACGGCAGATTCCTTGCGGCTACTACCGTTGGTGGGCTGCAGGACGCGTCTGCTCCGTGCTTGGACTCATGCATTCATCTCGGCGAGACCCTGCCCGCCCGCAGAACACTCTCCCAGGTCTCGGACGTGTAGTGTACAGAGCCGCTGTAAAAGTGTTGTGTCATGTTGCTCTCCATGTAACCCCTCCTCCTTTCGCATCCGGGCTTGGGACCGGCAATGGCGGAGTTAATAATAATAATAATAGTAATAATAATAATAATGATAATCATTATTATTATGATACGGTTAAAATAACATTATCGTTATATAATATTTGTTGTAGTTTGTCAATTGTTCTTGACAACAATAATATCTATAATAATGGTAAACAACAATGAAATATAATATTTGTTGTAATTAATATTTTATTAATCGTATGGATTTTTCATTGTTATAAACCGATATTACAGCTGATAGTAATATTATCGATTATTATATGTGATTAGCTATAAT
Source organism: Diplolepis rosae (assembly GCA_030998225.1). NCBI lineage: Eukaryota > Metazoa > Arthropoda > Insecta > Hymenoptera > Diplolepididae > Diplolepis > Diplolepis rosae. The sequence goes on along the minus strand of JAPYXD010000687.1, from coordinate 1,749,320 downwards.
AATAATAGTATGTAATAAAAATTAAGGTAATAATGAGTGTTGGATAATATAATAATACAATAGTATTATATTACTATTATATATGATATATTAGTCATGGATACGTGACAATAATATTTATTTCAACAATGATTAGATATCACTTGACTATGTGTAGTTTTTAATTAGACTTTATTTTACGATCTATGAAGTGACGTCTATAAATGTAAATAATATTTCTACATTTATTGCCAATCGTAAGGTGATCAAAGATTGTATCAACTACTCATGCAATGGAGAACAATCTCCTTGTAAAAAGCAAGCAAAACGCGACAAAGTGCTTGCAATTCTCTATCGAGTGGACAAATTTTCTTCTATGCTCCATTATCAACATGCGTTGTAGGAAGTCCCATCGGCGTTACATTTTACGAAAGGAGTTCACGAATTGAAATTACGAATCCTATGAATAACGAAATTATTCAAAAGGAATCTTTCAATAAATGTTTAAATAAAGGTTGCGTGTATAAAAGCATCCACAACACTCTTTCCACGAAAAAAAAATACTGTATTTAAATTAAATTCAGAGCACATTATCCAGATCCAGGATATCATTAAAACCAATATGGATTACTATTTGTCAGCAGTTCAGTTAAATGTGATTTTCAATCTTCTAGTGCGACATGTGCTTAAATTTACAGAAAAGAGCAATAATGTAAACTTTGTCTCGATCACTCAGATCGACAAATAACTAATATTTACTGATTTTTTTATTTAACTCTATTAGAATTTGTTTAACACATAACGCGATGAATTAAACTTTTCAATCAGCCTTTAAAAAGTAACTACAGCTCTATTTTCGACGACGCTATCCCCTATCGAAGTAGATCGAAACTAATTTTGGATAGTGGGTACATTTGGTATGGCCTAATACTTTTGAGCGGAAACTGCACATTCATTCGTTTTATTATTACTTTTTTTTCTACCAGGAACTCGCTTAAAATTACAAGAAACAGTAGAGAATGGAAGACAACGCTTTAATGCTAAATATTTAGAGTCAGAGTCATCGACGGACGCAAATGCATCCGAACGAAGCATGATTGATGTAAGTGTTTATATACGTAGATGGCACCACTGTTGTCAAATCGATATGATTTCTGGATAGTACCAACCTTCAAACGTTAAGTATCAAAACTTCATGACAATCTGAAGTATAGTTCAGAAGTTACAGAGGTTTTGATGGAGCAACTTTTGTTATTTTCAAAAGAATGTGAAACATTTCGACTCTTTTCAATTTTAATTTCATTGATATTTGAATAATTTCAATTTTCTCAATTTTTTAATTTAGAATTTTTCCGACCGAATTTTGTCCTGATTTGGCTCAAAACTGACCATTTAATATGCGTGTGGATCACACGAAGTGTGAAACTTCCGCGAACTCAAATTCTTTATTTTAGAAGTAAGAACGCCGAAGAAACTCACGATTTTAATTTTTCTAGTGAGCAAAGGTAAAACAGACGAATCCTCGTAATTGTTCTCCGTAGTTTAGAAATTTTGTGTCTAAAATCAGTAAAAAAAAACTTTAATTAGTATTTGTTACAATTTCGCGCAGCTGCGCCTTCTAAATCACGTTTTAACTTGGGGTTTTCCCTACATCTGAAAATAACATCTTGGTCGACTTACAGGCTCTTTTTAATTTCAATTTTTTATGCTTTTACATTTATATATCCCACCCTTGAAACATTCAAACAATAGCAAAAGTTTATTAACTCTGGCTTGTTTAAATTAAGTTAATCTTCTAATTGATTGCATCAGAGTTCTGTCGTGACTAAAAGCACTCAGGCTTACACTCACAGAAACTTTCATCATTTGCGCTAGAAGATACGTTCAACTCCTTGATTTTCAAAACGAAAACCTTCCCACATAACAACGCGATACGCGTGGATTTGTTCCCCAATTCTCTGGGGGCGAGGAAAAGTGTTTCACTGGTAAAGTACCCTGAGGGGCTACGGCACCAGATACAAAATTAAAGTTATGAGAAAATAGAGAAAGAGAGAATGTCGTCTCACAGGTAAAGTGCGCTGAGGGGCTACTGCACCTGGTCGACAATTAAATTTGTATAAAAATAAAAAAAGTAAAAAAAAAGAATATTGCCTCACAGGTAAAGTACCCTAAGGGGCTACGGCACCTGATCGACAATTGAAATTTGTGAAAATGTCTGAAAAGGAGAGTCACGTTCCCAATTTCTCAATCTGAGGTGAGTGAACGGGTACTAGTTACTCGAAACTTGAAGAACAAATCCGTTTCAACCGGCTAAAAGCAATCCCCTTATAAAACGCCGATATCGAAATTCAAAAAAATCTAGTAAAACGTAATAAAATCTAAAACAAAACGCGCCCAAAATAAAAAAAACGCGAGCCTGCAAGTCCCTATCTGCATGGGGGACGGGCTAGACATAGGCGATCGAATTCTCCAATAGTCAGGTGCGGTGATGCTACAATGCAGGCCACCTGACGATGAGCTTCAATCTAATAAAGTGTCAAAATTGTTGCGAAGAGCGACAAGTCCTCACCTTTTGGCGACTGTTTTAGGGTTGGAAACCCGTATCAGAAGAAAGATAATGTTTTCGCGATTATGATGATGTCTTTTAAGTCTCAAATGGTCGCATATTATGTCCGGTGGAGGCGTTCAAAAATAGGTATGCGCTGAAACGAGAAAGCATACCGCGCGGTGACAAGGAGAACGTTTTTCCCCTATGTCGCCTATCCTGGCACGGGTCGCGGTGTACGAAAGGCATAGATGGCCTGAGTGCTTGCTGATTGGCCGCCCGTATCCCCAGACGCCGACCAAACATGCTACCCGCGTAGGCGCGCGCTCCCATTGGGCAGTGGTATGGGAAGGTTAGAACCTTGTGTAGAGATTTAAAATATTCTAAGGAAGTTTGAATATATTGCTAATAAATAATAATAAATTTTTAAATGAAATAATAAAAAAAACCATCAAAATAAAAGAAAGGAAAAATGGTCAAATGGTCGCACATTGTTAATTTATTTATAAATCTGGCATTTTGCTCATTGTGTAGAGAGCCTTTACATCTTCAACTAATTAATATCAATTTATGGTTATTTATAATGGATATTTATAATTATAATTACGATTAATATTCAATATTTATAATTCTTACAATGTAATTATAGTTATCTTTATTTATAATATTTGATATTCATAGTATTTATGATGTGATAATAATTATATTTATTTATAATTATTATATTTATTTATTTCTATATTAAATTTATATTTGCACATTTCCAATCCTTGGTAACAGCCATTTATTTATCCATTCACTTATTTATTTATTCATATATTTGTTCATTTATTTGTTTATTTATCATCAATATTTAACCCCCTCCATGCATATAAACAAACGAACCCGTAATAAATGATGCAAAAATAGTAAAAGAAATAGGAGCGTGGGACGCCACCCATCCAGCGACCATGCCTTAAGCTGCTTGACCTGGGTGATCGGTCGTGTGGTAGCAACCACAGGTTAGTGTGGCGCTCGCTGGGAGTACGAACGAAAATGTTGGTGAAGACTAGATCGCCGCGTTCGTGCCAGATGCACTTCCGGTTTGGGAGTCAATCGTCAATTACGGGGTGAATACTCAACGGAACCTCGCAATTCTTTCATGCGAGTTTCGTGTAAATCTGCTTGTTCTCGTGGCTATCTTATTTTCGTTGATTTTGCTCCCGTTTCCTCGCAAAAAGGCGGAGACTCGAGGCTGGGCCGTCTCAAATGGATAAGCGTTTTGGGTTTCACAGCACCAGGGAAATCAAGAGTGATCGACTGGTATGCCGAATTTATACGCGGTCATACGAACACCGATGACGCGGAACGCTCTGATCGCCCTAAATCAGCAGTTATTCTAGAAAAAATAACAAAAGTCCACAAAATAGTTTTGGACGATCGTAAATTAAAGTTGTGTGGGATAACTGGCACCTTAAAAAAAAGAAGGTAGTGTGTTTACAATTTTGCACGGATTTTTGGCGATGCGTAAATTCTTTTCGAAGCGGGTGCCGCGTTTGCTTACATCCGACCAAAAACAATAACGCGTCGAGGATTCAGATCGCCGTTTAGAGCTGTTGAAGCGAGGTAAAAAAGATGGTCAAATTGAATGAATTAGGCTTCGCATTGCCTCCTCACTCATCATATTCTCCAGATTTGGCCCCCAGAGACTACTGGCTCTTTGCTGACCTGAAAAAATGCTTCAGGGAAAGAGATTTGGCTCCAATGATGAAGTGATTGCCGAAACTGAGGCCTGTTGTAAGAGCAAAGACGAACTATTCAACAAAAAAGGCATTAAGAAGTTAGAGAAGCATTGGAATGAATGTATCACGCTAGAAGGAATCTATGTTGATAAATAAAGTCGAATTTTTCGAAAAAACTGTGTTTTTCGTAGTTAGACCGGAAACTTATTGAGTGATGTGTTATGTGCAACAAAATAAAATTTGAATCGTACCCTTTACATAGAAATTTATGAAGTGGTAAATTAATCAATATTAAATTTATGTTTAAGGTCATACAAAAGGTGCGGGCTACATCACGAAGCCAGTCTTCATTAGTGAAATTTTGTTTGCCCAAACCATTTTCCGTTTTTCTGTCTATTGTCGGATACCATCTCAAAAAAGATGCAGAGCATAACCTTGGCACCGTGGAAACAATGCAATAATATCGCAAATAAACATTCCCGAGCCACGCGACAATATAGCGAATTACATACATTACCGCGCGTCACCACCAGAGAGAACTAGACTTTACCCACGATTAAATCGAAGTGAGAGAACTTTAAATATCAAGAGAGAGAAAAATGAATCTATTTACAGTAAATAAAGAAAAGGCACAATTACGGAAGAGCGCTCGAAAAATATAAGAGAGAGAAGAAAGAAACACTCGCGAGCACAAGAGAGGGGCGAAGTGGCCTCGGCGTGCGTGACAGACGCCATAAAGCGTCAATGTTCGTTCTAGGTTATCTGGTAATTCCGGACCACTAGCCAAAAGAATTTAATTAGAACCAAACTTACGCTACTTGTACTGCGTCTCCTAGTTCCGGTAAGAACCGCAGAATAAATTCTCCTTCCATCTTTCGTTAGCCGGTATTCCCAAGTATTTCTTTCCTTCCTTTAATCAATTTGCACTTGCCTCAACGAGTCGCAGGACGAGAGTGAAGCAGTGATCCCAGATCGTGGGAACTGGCGGCCCCCACCACGCTCCCATGTGGGAGCACACACAATCAAGCGCGCCATGTCGGTGTGTCCCCCACTTCCTCGCTTCGATTTCACGCTTTCGTCTGTTGAGCCAAGATCGAAAATTATGTTTCTGTCGACTTCGTGTCAAAGTGGCGCGAAGCAGACGACAAATTTAAAATCACCAAATTTATCATTCAGGATATTACCTTTTTTTCTTTGATATTTCCAAAAACATTCACTTAAAATGAATATCTAAACATTTTATTTTAAATTTTAGGATGATTTAAACACTCAAAAGATGATTTTCTATTAAAATTTTAACTCAATAAATTTTCAAAGTTTCAAAACAAAATATCAATTTCAATATTTTTTAGCTGTGCAAATCAAATAGTTCAATTAGAAAATTATGTAGAGAATATTATATATTAAGGGATGGTAAAATATGATATTGTAGTTTAAAAAATAAAATATTAAAATACTTAAGTAATACATAAATTATATCTAGTTATACACTCGAAATTATACGATAGAGTTCCTTCTTTGGTATGAGGCAACATTAAAAAAAATTTCATTCAAATAAAATACTCAGAAAACTTTTTAAAATACGTAATATTATTCACATATGAATTTTATTATAAAACTGTGAATAAAAGGTTTCAGTATTCGAAAAACCAAAATCACATCCAAATTTGCATAAGAAATTACACTTTACGATTTCTCTTATATAAAATACAAATATTTATTTCAAATAAAATAGTTTTTAAAAAATTTTGTAGTACGTGAATCAACTATATCAATTAAAAACTTAAATGGAAAATATTTTATTTTAAAAAAATAAGTAATAAGAAATTAAGGTTAAAAATCTACTTTCTTAATTACATGGTGATAGTAGATAAAAATGTTCTCATTTTACGTTTTAGTGGCTTATATGCATAGACTTTTCAATGAAAAAAAGCAAATACATAAGCAAAATTTTCTAATTGATGCAGTTGATCAAATTTATAAAACAGAAACATGTTTTAATTAATATATTAATTTAAAGCTTCAAAGATTTATTAACTTAAAATTTTACTTGGAATTTTCCAAGAATTTCACATAATCTCAAAAATGTTTATATTAGGCGAATGCTTTTCAGATATCAATAAAATTCCGTAGTCAATAAATGTTTAAAGTTTCAAGTTGAGGTATTGATTGGAAATTTAGTAGCTTTTTTAGTTAACTATTTTAATCAGAAATTCTTCATTTTCGTAGATTTTTTCAACTTTTTATTTAAAAATTTATCCATAGGCCACAAAAACGTGAGGTGAAAATTTCGAATCATCAGCCACAATTTCTAGGCAACAGAAAATTTAATTCGATTGTGGTAGGGCCCTAGCTGTTTTGCCCTGTCAGTAATCAGGTGCTGATCCATTTTCTCAAAAATATGCAATAAGACGAAAGCGAAGAAAAATAGTTCTAATTACATAATATATAACATTGTATGCAAGATTGTAGCCAAATCTGAAAAATATTTCTTTGAATGCAATGTATAAATAATCTTTTTTCATAAATTTGGAAAAACATGTCGTCCTAATTATATAATGTCCGTAAATTAATAGTATTCAATAACGATCATATTAGAATGATCAAGGTAATTGGCTGATATGCAGCAAATGCAAGTTCAAACCCCTGTACTTCTAAAAATTTTTTTAATCGATTTTATCAAACAGCTAGGACCCTACACAATCGAATTAAAATTTCTGTTGCCTAGAAATTGTAACTGGTGATTCAAAATTTTTATCTCACGTTTTTGTGGCCTATGCATAAATTTTTAATTAAGAAATTGAAAAATCTACGAAAATTAAAAATTTTCTGATTAAAATAGTTAACTAACAAAGCTACTGAATTTACAATCAATACCTCAACCTGAAATTTTAAACATTTATTGACTATGGAATTTTATCGATATTTGTAAAAACATTCGCGTAATAAAAACATATTTAAGATTATGTGAAATTCTTGGAAAATTCTTAGTAAAATTCAAAGCCAATAAATATTTGAAAATTTGATCAACTGCATCAATTAAAAAATTTTGCCTTTGTGTAAAGCATATCTTTTTTTCATTAAAAAGTCTATCATATAAGCCACTAAAACGTAAAATGAGAACTTGAAATTGGAAAAAAAGTACTGAAGTTTTATATATACATAAAAACAAAGTTTTCTTAATATTATAGAGCTCAACTGAATTTTCAAAAAATGTATCTTAAAAACTACCAAACTGTAATAGCACTTTTATAAAATTATCATAAAATTGTGTAACTGTAACTGAGTTTCAATTGCATGTGGATGAATTTTCAGTTGCATGTGAGTGCATTGAACTTCAGTTACCAAAACGTAAAATTATTCCTATTACAAGTATCAATATTTCCAGGTAAACATATACAGAATATTCAACACTTTGGAACTGAAGTTTAATAAAAAAAATTATTTTTATAAATTTATTAAAAGTAACAGAATTTCCTGAAGTTCTGTCTAAATTTTGGGAGGCTGCAGGTGAATAAAACTCCACTCACATGTTCTGGGAAATTGCTGTAGAAAATTCTAACAGTGTAGAATTCGTATTAGCAATTCTAAGCTAATTTTCATAAATAATCCTTTGTAATTTTATACTACATATGTACTTACATCTATATCATCAGTAGCATTTAGACACAAATATATACTACTTTTTAGTTGATTTACATCAGAGTAATGTGCTAGGAATTTATTTTTAATCCTAAGGAAGTTTTTGGATAATTTACCAATGTTTTCTGTACAATTTTATGTAAATTTTCTCACGATATTTTACATTTTTACGTTTATTCCAAAATAGGGATCATATGTGCAAGATTTTATCCACTGTTTTAAAATATTAGAAATAAAGATCACTGATGAGGACTCCGATTAGATTTGGAATGTTTGAAAGTATGTGATTTCCTGAGTTATCATTTCTGGACCCTAAAGCCAATTATTAACAACAACATCGTATGGAATTTTCATCTACTATCACCATGTAATTAGGATTGTAGATTTTTAACCTTAATTTCTTATTTTAAAAAAAAATATATTTTCCATTTAAATATTAAAGAATTTGTAAATCTTTCTGTGGAAAAAAAGACGCTTTCGACCGCGATGGAATTTGACCCCAGGTCTTTCGATTGCCGGTCGACTGCTCCTAATTAATTTGAAATCAATTTTCCATTTAATATTGTAATTGATATAGTTGATTCACGTACTACAAACTTTTTTAAAAACTATTTTATTTGAAATAAATATTTGTATTTTATATAAGAGAAATCGTAAAGTGTAATTTCGTATGCAAAGGGTCTAAGGAGATAAGTATGTAAAAGTTGCCCCCGCACGTATCAAGTCCAAATTTATGTCGTAAGTAGGCACCAACTAGTTATTCAATTTCCTAAAATGGTAACCTTAAAACTACAGTTTTTTGGGAGTTATGGAGGGGGAAATCAAAATGAAAAAAATTAATTTCCTCGAAAACGACTTGACCGATTTTGATGACCAAAATATATGTTATAAATACCAGCGAGACTAATTTATAAGAAAATGTTAAAAAATTTCGGACAAAAAAAAGGGGTAAAAAAGTTTTTTTGGATTTTTCAAAATTTTTTTTTTAGGTTTTATTTGAGAGGGTCACCAAAGTAAATATTATAGAAATATTCCTTGGAATCTCTACTTTTAGTATATATTTTTAAAAAAAAATTTTGAGTGTTGCAACACAGCCAAAAAAAATAAAAATCGGGCATGTAAAGGAAAACCCGTAGAAGTTATGGAGAAGCGGCCATATTATTCGAAGAAATGCTGAGCTCTTTTGTTGGCTGAGAATTTAAAGTGTGATTTACAAAAAAAAAGGTCTGTGAAGTGTAAATAACAAGCGTAGAATAATAAGGAAAATGCAAAAACAATAACTTGTGTTGTAATCAATTTATCAGTAAAACTTATTCGAAATTGCATGTTAAATAGCGCGCGGCTTATTTTAGCCAATCAAAGTCAAGCTTCGAAACAGCCAATGAGAAAACTTCATCTAGATTGAACAATATATGGCTGTTCTTTCTGAACCTGGACTCACATGTGTCGTCTTGTGTCTTGATTATATATGTAATATAAACGAGATTTTAACTGATAAAATCACATATCTATTGATATTTTCGATATATAATTAGATTTTCCCATCGTCATACCTCCGCATATTCAAATTTTCTTTTCCTTTGCCCAATTTATTCCGCTATTGTAGTACTACCGAGTATTGCATCACATTACTTAAATATTTTATATCCTTTGTTTTTTTTGTACGAGTTTGAGCATACTTATTAATTGAAATTAATTAATCCTCATTGATATTAATTTAGTAGAATTTCGTAATTTAAAGATGCATAAAACTAGAAAAATAGATGTAAAATGTGCTGGTTGTGATACATTTTTATGAAAAACCTGAGGCAAGAAAAAATAGTTAAAGATGAAAATGATTCTAGACCTTTATCTCTTTTGATACAAAAAGAAATAAATATAAACGACATTTTGTGCCAGAAATGTCGACTTTCTGCTTATAAAAGCTACAATAGCGGAATAAATAAGGCAAAGGAATGAAAATTTGAATGTGCGGAGGTACGACGATAGGAAAATTTAATTATGTATCGAAAATATCAATAGATATGTGATTTCAACAGTTCAAATCTCGTTTATATTACATATATAATCAAGACAAAAGACGACACATGTAAGTCCAGGTTCAGAAAGAACAGCCATATATTGGTCAATCTAGATAAAGTTGGTGCCTACTTACGACATAAATTTGGACTTGATACGTGCGGGAGCAACTTTTACATACTTATCTCCCTAGACCCTTTAGATGTGATTTTTGTTTTTTGAATACTGAAACCTTTTATTCACAGTTTTATAATAAAATTCATATGTGAATAATATTACGTATTTTAAAAAGTTTTCCGAGTATTTTATTTGAATGAAATTTTTTTCAACGTTGCCTCATACCAAAGAAGAAACTCTATCGTATAATTTCGAGTGTATAACTAGATATAATTTATGTATTACTTAAGTATTTTAATATTTTATTTTTTAAACTACAATATCATATTTTACCATCCCTTAATATATAATATTCTCTACATAATTTTCTAATTGAACTATTTGATTTGCACAGCTAAAAAATATTGAAATTGATATTTTGTTTTGAAACTTTGAAAATTTATTGAGTTTAAATTTTAATAGAAAATCATCTTTTGAGTCTTTAAATCATCCTAAAATTTAAAATAAAATGTTTAGATATTCATTTAAAAATAATATCCTAAATGATAAATTTGGTAATTTTAATGGTTCGTCTGCTTCGCGCCACTTTGAAACGAAGTCGACAGAAACATAATTATCGATCTTGGCTCAACAGACGAAAGCGTGAAATCGAAGCGAGGAAGTGGGGGACACACCGACATGGCGCGCTTGATTGTGTGTGTTCCCACATGGGAGCGTGGTGGGGGCCGCCAGCTCCCACGATCTGGGATCACTGCTTCACTCTCGTCCTGCGACTCGTTGAGGCAAGTGCAAATTGATTAAAGGAAGGAAAGAAATACTTGGGAATACCGGCTAACGAATGATGGAAGGAGAATTTATTCTGCGGTTCTTCCCGGAACTAGGAGACGTAGTACAGGTAGCGTAAGTTTGGTTCTAATTAAATTCTTTTGGCAAGTGGTCCGGAATTACCAGATAACCTAGAACGAACATTGACGCTTTATGGCGTCTGTCACGCACGCCGAGGCCACTTCGCCCCTCTCTTGTGCTCGCGAGTGTTTCTTTCTTCTCTCTCTTATATTTTTCGAGCGCTCTTCCGTAATTGTGCCTTTCCTTTATTTACTGTAAATAGATTCTATTTTCTCTCTCTTGATATTTAAAGTTCTCTCACTTCGATTTAATCTTGGGTAAAGTCTAGTTCTCTCTGGTGGTGACGCGCGGTAATGTATGTAATTCGCCATATTGTCGCGTGGCTCGGGAATGTTCCGAGAATTCTGTCATTTTAATTATGCTTATTGATAATCACGTAGATGTTTTAGGCTTTTATAATTATTAATTTTTCTTTGTATCAAGTCCTAACAAAATTCAATAAATCTCGTGCAGCCTCTTATTTTAATTAATTAAATTCTGGCGTCTCATTTATTGTACCCGGTAACTGTTGTGACCTTAATTGACCCCGCCTGGTGATAGGGTTATTGCTTTTGTTCTACATAAGTAGTGTTGTTGTTATTATTGCTCTAAATTGAAAAAACAAAATTTCGTCATTCGAGAGAGTGACTGGCGCCCAATAAGTCATTAAAAAAACATTTTTTTTCTGGTCGTTCCGAGTCGAAATAAAATTAGTAGGGTGGCCATTAGCAAGAGTTGCCAGGTCACGGGTAAAACCTGCATCTCAACGTTTAGAGGTCTGCGAATTTGATTTTGCCTTGATCCGTTTTACTGGTTCATCGAGGGGTGATCATGTTAGGGTTTTTTGATGATTAAGGAGTTAATGATTGAACGGAGGTAATAATGGCAGGGAGCATTTGGGAATTTGCTCAAATGCTGATGTGGTTATTGCGCCATTTGCTGTTTTTTAGATGGCAATTATTTCTCCCCTCTTTACACACCTATCGTGAGAAAGGAAATGTGCTCATCAATTTTTAGTATTTGATGCATGGTCATCAAATTGTAGAAACGATTTTAGTTTCTAATGTATTTCAAAGTAAATCGAAATATATATTTGATTAGTCTAGGCTTATAATCTTTAGGTGGATTAAAGCTTTAACATAATTATTTGAGTATTCAGATGAGCCTTGGGTTTTAGTTACAAAAAGCAGGTGGCCTTTGTGGCTGGAGATCAGCGGGCTAATGCATTTAAGCAAGGATAGGTGTATGAGGAGGAGATACAATTATGAAATGTATGCTAGCCTCGCGATGCACAGCGAAGCGCATTAAGATATTTCTGAAGATACTTGTATACTTGTATTAGGCATGTGCACAGGCGAACGAAAGGAGGAATTGACAAATGGCAGAAGGCTGTTGCGACAAACATTGCATGAGTGTACGTGTGCTAGATATCTCTCTCTCTTCTATTCTTTCTCCGCTCATCCTAGTTCTTATATCATCGCTCTCACTTTAAACGCATTCTTCGCTTTTCTCTCATTTCATACCATTATAGTTCATAGCGATCGAGTGCCTATGCACTCTGACTATTAATGAATCTACTTTATATTACATTAATGCACCTGAAAAACATAAGAGTGAACTCTTCTTACCTTTAAAAGTTTTATTAATTGAACGTGTTTAAATAACTGGAAAAGTTAATTTAGGAATTGCTCTACGTCTCAAGACAAGCTCGTATGACCAGAAATGCTGTGTTGCATTAGCCATTGGAATGCAATCAGGTTATGAACGCTCAAAAGTGTGCATTTAATTCGATTCTAAAAGCAAGCGATATTCCATAAATTAGGGTCTGTACATCAATCACAACTTTTTCCAAAAAATATTGCACACTCAGGACCGCCCGTAACATTATGTGATCCTAAATGTTTATGATCGGAAAAAAATTATTTCTGGAAACAATTTTCTTTGTACATTATTTTTGGAACACTTTTTTATTTAAATTACAAACATCGTTGGAGTGGATCGACCTTCCTTAGTGTCCTTCATTGAATATCCCAAACTTTCTTCTAGATATCTTATTTCGTGTATATCGGTAGCCTAGGACTGGCTTGCAAACGTCGCCCATCTTTTACATGGTTCTAAATGTTTTAAGGATATTTCGGTTTAAAAACAGTAATATGCGATTGTATGGAAAAAACAAAAAATGGATCATAAAAACCCATAAAACGAACCCCACAATTAGAAAATCACACCGGTTTCGTCCACGCATATGAATATACAGCAGCCTATGCTAAATGTCGATCTCAATTCACTTCCTGAACTGAGTGTCTGTCTAGAAAAGAAAGTAATCACTGAGCATTCTAAAAACAGAAAGGGCTCGCAACGAAACATTTGTACTGAGAAGAAATTACCAGCAGTTAAATCCACACATACAAACCTAAAGCGGCCTCCAGTAAATTACCGTTCAACATCACCGGAAATTAATGTCTTATCAGAAACTTATAATCATAAAGTCGTACCAGCAAAGCTGAGTACACTTTTTGAAGCAAATGTTCTACCGAATATCGATACTTCTTGTAAAAATTCATTTTCTTCTTTGAAAATTCCAAAATCAGAAAAAATGATTTTAATGTTGACTAGATTGCTGGAGCAGCATTTAAAAATAGTGGACGAACAACGAATTGGGATTTGAGACCTCAGAGAGAAAATTGATAAACTACATGAAGGCACGAAGAACAGTTTTGAGGAATTCGAAGGTAAAATATGTTAAATATGATAGTAAACATTAATTACAGGAACGTCAGGAGATTGGAGACCGAAGTATTAAATTCATCAAGATTTGTATACCTTTATGACTGCTATTTCAAATTTTACAGCGAGTCACATTTTTCGCTTTTTCCCACCTCAAAATACATTCACTTCTTTTATTGATGTACAAATTGTACTACCTCTTGTTTGAATATTTTTCATCTTATTCTACCGTTGTAAAAACTTCAGATGCAAATTCTCCCACTAAAACATTGTCTTTCAGAATTAAATCACTCAAAGTAATATAATTGAAATGTGGAAGCCTTAATAGATGAGTTTTTCAGTTTTTCAATTGGAAGTAACAGTGCTAAAATTACAATAAATTTCTAATAAATCATCTTGAACTAAAGAATTTTATATCACATCACAAGGTTTTGAAATACAGCAATGCTTTCAATAGAAAGCTTGGAAATTTCAGCGATTGTAAATGCAAAACATACAAAATTATACACTTTAAAGTTAAAAGTTTCTATTATGCTACACAAATTTGAAATTGAGAATAATTACTACTCACTTTTAGCTAGGATCTTCGAAAATCATACCATAGGTTCTGATCCATCTCCGTACTCTCCCTCAATGTTGGTTTCAAAACATTAACATATAAATTACAGATTTACCTGGGAAGAAGAGTCTGGATATCAAAAATAAAATTCAATGAGGCCAGTAATCTCAGTTCAACTGCACACTTTGTGAAAATAATGTGCTACATAGTATCCACGAGCAGTAAAGAAAAACATGGGGTCTCAAGAGAGCGAAAGAAATTAGATTTAACCAAAGTTCTGGCTAATAAAGGTATTTTTACTTTTCTTCCGTTTAAAGAAATATAATTCTTAAGATTGCTTGTTATATGAGCAATTCATCTTATCTTTGAATTTATAAAAAATCATTTACTTTCATCGATAACCCTACTTTTTCATTTATTAAAAAACTGTTTTGTAGATATTACGGCATACTGTCTGGAATCCCTAAAGTATACGGAGGGAACAGTGGACTTGGAAGTTAGTCTACTTAAAGGGCATATTTCTGCCAAAATTGCAAGCCTATGGAAACCGCCAGGCCCAAGTAATGTATAATTTGGAATTGTATTTGTGATAGATTTGTTACGTCCCGAGAAAGAGGCGAGGGTAATTTTTATTTTTAGATTCAAGGGTGGCGGTTACCTGATTATATATGCTTGGTAAGGCATGATAATTAATTCTTGCAAGTGAGTACGTTGTCACTTGTTAGATCTATGGGCCCTGACTTGTTCACAATGATAATAAAACACTGAATTTATATATATATAATAATTTATTAAACAGTAAATAATGATTGAGAAGAGTTGTAACAAGGAACGATACTTATGTATTAGCTTACTTGCACCACTTAAAGACCAAGGATTCTATTTACCAAGTATCGAAGGTAGAATTCTGCTCAAAGAAACCGATGAGACTTACGTTTATCGAAGGGCCTACTCACGAGATTGACTTATTGGTCTGAAATCAATCGACTTGACTGCACAACTGATCGGAACTTAATGACATATCTCCAGAGGTGAACTTGGGGTATATACAGGGTGAGGCACATAAAGTGTTACAGAGAGATATCACTCAAACTATTGATCATATCCAAAAAGCTTTCTGACAAAAGTTTCAGTGTTCGAGAATGTCGTCATTTTCGACCACCCTGCTTTTTATCGGTGGAGGCACTGAAGCTATGTCAAGGTCAACTCCAATTTTTGAAATGGAACCATGTATTTTTTTCGATGGAATTATTAACGATTTTAAGACGAATTCAGCGACCTACAACACAAGGTCATTCTAGTCACGCAAAGTATGAAAATAGTCGAAAAATCGAAACATATCGGAATAATCATTTTCAAAGGATCCGCTAACCTTGATTTGGGTCTACCTACAAAATATGCTCAAAGTGATGACCCTCAATTTGTAAGCACTTGTTAATTCGCTGATGAAATGACCGTCTAACTTCAACCAACATTTATGGTGCAATTTCAGTACATGTACGGTGTATTCTTTTTTTCATGTCATCAGGCGTGGTAGATGCTACCGCCATTACGCGTTCTTTGATAAAGCTCCATCAAAAGTAATCTGGTGGTGTAAGATCTACCGAACGAGGTTGTCAAGCTGCAGAGCCGCCTTGTTCTATCCACTTTTCGTCAAAAATATGATTCATCACTTGTCTTGAACACAGAGCATAATGGGGTGGTGCACCGTCGTGTTGCATCTACATGTTCATGCGAATGTGCAAGGGCACGTCTTCCATTAATTGAAGCAGTACGTTTTGCGGAAAATTTGCGTAAAGTTGCCCAGTCAAGCGAGCTTTAAAAATATATGGAACAATGACGTGATCGCCGACAATGCCGAACCAACAATTAACGGACCGCGGATGTTGAAATGGTACATTTTACATCCATCGTGGATTTTCATTTGGCCAATAATGCATATTATGCCTACTCACATTTCCCGTATTTGTGAAGTTAGCTTCATCAGAAAAAAACACATGACTCAAAAATAAGACATCTGTGCGCATTTTTCTACGAATCCAATTACAGAAATTGACGCGTTTTAGTGAATCATTGCCGTGCAAATCCTGATGTAATGACATCCGATATAGATGGAACTTGTGTAGATGTAAGATTCTTAATACAGATCGCTGACTAATTCCAGTCTTTTTTCCATTTGCCTGCTGCTCCCATGTGGATTTAGTGCAGCAAAAGCTGAGAAAGCAGCTGCATTATTTTCATTGACAATTGGTGGACATTTGACTCGTGTTTGTTTCACTGTACGGATACGAGCCGCATGCAAATCTTGGGCGTTTCATTAATATTTACGGCATTCCCCTAGCACCATTAAAATATCAAAATATTCTTGAAAATCGATCATTTTCGCGTTCTGATGTACTCACATTAGAAGGTAATGCGTAACTAACTGATATGTTAACAGAAAATGCTTACTTTCTGTCGTTGCCAACAATACCCTATCGATGTGTATTATCATGGATATCGTAAGAAATAAAAAGAAATGAAAATTATTTTTCGACCATTTTTATACTTTGCGTGACTAGAATGACCTTGTGTTGTAGGTCGCTTTTGTCTTAAATTCTGCAATAATCTCATCGAAAAAAATACATGGTTCCATTTCAAAAATTGGAGTTGACCTTGACATAGCTTCAGCGTCTCCACCGATAAAAAAATAGGGTGGTCGAGTATGACGGCCCTCTCGAACACTGAAACTTTTATTTGGAACATTTTTGGATATGATCCATAGTTTGAGTGCTATCGGTCTGTAACACTTTATGTGCCTCCCCCTTTACATTATTGGATCCTTCAATAGTGACTTCAGTGGGAGTGGATCGCGCAAAGTTATATTAAGTCGCGTGCCGTGCAATGCTATATAAAGTCACCTATGTCCAATGGTCTATGTTTCGCCCCCACCACCGTCAATCAGTATTGGTCAACGTCGATTTGGAAATTGGATTTTACATCCCTTCTCTTCTCTTATTCTTTTCTTATATATATATATATATTTTCTTTCTTATTTCTCTTCAATTATTTATTGATAATAGTAACACTAGAAATATTAATAATTATTAATGTTTAATAAATAATAAACGTGTTAATAATAGTTATTAAAATATACAATTATGAATCGGTGTTAATGAAGCAACTTTGATAACTTATTACCGTCTCACTAGGTTATGAGCATTGCATTACTATGTTATCGACATGCAGTGTGGATAACTAACTCATTACCGTGTGTACAATTATCATGTGGACAGAGCGATGCTCTTCTTTATCACTTGTTACCAAGTGTCAAACCGATTTATTGACGTGAGGTAGTGCATTGGTAACCTCTCGTGAACAGTTACCCGGTCCAGATAATAATTATTATAAGACTAATTCTATGTAAAGAATTATACATTAGTTATTTACATTGGTATATGGAATGGGGCTCTTACGTAGGAGCAATTATAGAAAATTAAAAGTTACCGGGATGTAACATTCCTTCTTCCTTAGATCAATCATCGTCCTCGATGCAATGCAGCCCTCGGCACGGTAGTTTGTTGCAATCACGCCTAGTTTAATAGGTATTTGCAATGAAAATTGTTAATAAAAATTATTTAACAATTGTTTTTAAGAGTGAAATTGTTTTTGCCCGATAAACGCAAGGCATTTTAATACGTTTTTTAACACAGTTTGCGAATATCGTCTTACTTTAGCGATATATATAACGGTTCTTGAGATATTTCTAAAAAACTGGAAAAAATGCTAAAAATGTACTGATATTTCGTCAGAAAAAAATTTTGTCAAATCTTTTTCGCGATTGCTGTAGTAAATTCTCACATTTTCGTTCAATAAATTCTTTTCCTTTAATCGAAATCCCAACAATTCAGCTATATATATACATGTAAGGGAGATGTACCATGGTACGGGACGGGTTTTGTTTTTCGGACATATCTTTTGACTGAGTGAACATTTTGAGTTCATATAATGATCAGATTAAAGGTAATGTATTTGTACAACTTTTATCTCGGGATGGTATATTGATATCATTCGTAGGAAAAAAATTATGACCATTTTCGTAAAGTGATGTTTTTCGGACCAAAAAATTTTCGGCACCAGGTACGGGACACCTAGAAAAATCCGCTAAAAATGGTAAAATATGAAGTAAAACACCGTAAATAAAGAAAATGTCAATTTTTATTCATTCTGAAAAATTTCAGTTGCAAAAAGGAATATAAAAAATTGTGTTTTTTCATTATTTCAATCTAATTGACAAATGGACGAAACCAAATCAAAATATAAATTTAATTTTCCAAAAAGACTATAGTTCGATAAAAATGTCGATACATGACAGTATATATATCAAAAATGCATTTTATGTAAAAAAATCCAAATGTCCCATACCTCGTGACACAAGCTGTCCTGCACCTGGAATATGACGCTATTTTTAGATGACGCCATAAATTTATGAAATGTTCGCAAATTGGCTGAATGCACCATTTCATCATAAAACAGATGGAAAATACTAAATTTATATGCAAAACACTCACCTTGTTCTGTTGAATAACTTGGAATAATAGCACTTTGAAAATAATTCAATAAAACTTTTTTAAATGATTTTCACACACGATGTCTAGAGCTAACACAAGGAATGTGACTATTCACATCGGTGTTTAATCAAAAATTAGCTACTGTCGTTAGAAACATTTGACGCTACTTTAATTGGCCATATTGGTATTTTAACATTAAAAGAATCAGCTGTCCCGCAACTGGTACATCTCCCCTACAAACCTTATATCTACTTACTCAAAACAAAAAACACAAATATGTTCACCTTATATATATATATATTTAATTAAATCTATTAACACAAAAACAAATGGCAGAAACATGACAAGGGAAAAAAAAATAATCGTATTCACTATGATTCAAGACAAGTTTCACCGAAGAGTGAACAATGTGGTAGATCGTTTTATACTGCACAAATGCATGACTTTGAGAAACGAATGAAATGTGAGTGATCGTCTCATGTTTCACAACTCCATGGGATTCAGAAACAAATGACAATGTGAGTGAGCGTATTATGTTACTTGATTAAGAATTTCATACAGTTCTGAAATATAAGACGATCACTCACATTTCATTCACATCACGATCCGATCAAAAAAACATGTTGGCTCAAGCAAACGTCGAACATTTTAATATGTATAAATGGAAATCTGATGCCCCGCAGCTAAAAGGTTAACAAAATTACTGTTGAAAATACTAAATAGTAAGGGACTAAGAAGAGATCCTTGAGGTACACTTGATGTTACTTCAATAACATTACACCCAACACCTTACAGTATTACAGCTTGTGTACGATCTGTTGAATGACTTTTCATCCAAGAAAAAATAGATCCATCAATACCATAGTATTTGAGTTTATTCAGAAGTATTGTATGATCAACTTGTTCAAATGATTTTGAAAAATTGGTATGAATGAGATCAACTTGTACACCACGGTCAAGAGAGTCGGACATAATTCTTTTAAATATTGTGAGATTTCTAGTGGTTGATTTCCCTCCAACAAAACCATGTTGTTCTTCTGCAATGATGTTTTTGAAGAATGGAGTTAAGTAGTTTCAAATTAGGTTTTCACAAAGTTCAGCTATGGAATTAAGTGGTGAAATTTGACGATAATTTTTAACGTCAGATTTATCCCTATTTTTAAATATTGGGGTAATTTTACTTATTTTTCATCTTTTAGGTAATTTTCCTTCCGATAATGATTTATTAAAAAGGATAAATAAGGGAGTTGCAATTGCATATTGACAATTTTCTAGAAAGAAATTCGGAATATCATCAGGACCCGGTCCAGTATCAATTTTTAGTTTAGAGATTCCCTCAAAGACCTCTGAAAGAGTTAACTTCAATGCTCTGAATTTCAAGGACCCGTTCACGGATTTCATCTAATAAATTCGTAACAATGCTCGGAATCTCCGCTTTGAATTTTGTAAGTAAAGAATCCAATGCAGAATTGAGGATGGAAACGGTGATAGGCCCATTTTCATGTTTTGATACCGAGTGTGAAATGAAAATGTTTATGTTTATCTTCTTCTTATTCTTCTTCTTCGTACACCGTTGGCACCGTACTGACATAGCCTTGTAAATTTGAACTGCGCATGCGTCTATTACAATACGCCGCTACTACACAAGATCGAGAAAATAAAAATGGCCTGAAGTATTCGCGAAATATCAAGTTAGATGGGCGATCATCACGGCAATTTCGACCTTTTCAGATTGAATTCGAGTGTACGCATAAAAACTCGTATATGCACCGAAGTCACATAAAATAGAATATGTGCCAATGCACACAATTCGGGTAATTACGAGACTCGCTTAAAATGATCGCAAGATTGATCGAAGCCAAGGCATATTCGAGGCTTAGGTGAGACGAAGACGAGACAAAGCGTCGACTATGCCTTGGCTTCGATCTCCTACGAGCACTGTCGCTCATCGCGACAAACCCTCATATGCGACTAGGCACATAATATGCTATTTTTCCTTGATTTGAAGAAGTCGCTTGAGGGCATCATGCTACGTAGCCAACAGATGGTGAAACTTGTTTTTTGGCACAAGAGGTTGGTGATTAGAGGTACATAATGGTCATGGTGATTTTCTTAATTGAGGACCAAGATTCTTATTACAACAAATTTGCTATTATCACTCATTTGAGTTCTCACAGGAGGCAAAATAATTATAAAGTAGTCTCTTGAATAAGCGTTACCAAAATTCAGAAATAAGGTTATAAATTGACTTCACAGTTTGTCACAAATTATTGACCAACCACACAATTGCACTACAAACGACAAAAAAGGACAAAAAGCTAAAAATAAATTATTCAGAGGAATTATGTCGTTGGGTCTATCCTGCTGAAGCTCCATTAGAACTCCGATCAAATCCTCATTTGTAGTCTCGAGTTGATGTAGATTTTCGTTTAGTCGATCCATTTTGACCATAACCTTGTAGTTACTACTTTTCGAACGGTTTAGGCATCTTTCGTAAATTTTGTGAATGTTCGACTTAATTTTCTTGGATTGAAGATGTTCCTGTAGTTTATGGGGATCTGGAGATCGGAAAATAATTATAGTATTATAGTAGGAGTTTGGGTTTGTAAGAACTACAAAGTTAAATTTCACGCTACATTTTCTACTACTACCATTAAGGGGGTCTCTTCATCAGTCAGCTTCAAAAAATCGATTTTTTTTGTTGCTTTAATCGTTAGAATTATTATCTGAGAATATTCTTGTACGGACCGGGTATAGCTGATTAACATCTCATGCCTGTAAGTTTCCTTTAATTTGATTTTTTTCCTTCAAAAAACTTTAAAGCCCATTTTATGAAAACCATATTTTTTGAAATTCCATGCACGATTACAAAAAAACCATAAAAGCTATGTATACAAAAAAACACTGTTTTTTAGATAATTTAATTGTGCACAGACTGAGTTAGAAAAATCTATTAAAAAATCTCTTTTTACAATGTTATTAACGCACTTACTGCTAAAAAAAGGCCGAAAAATCGAGTACTTTATTAAAAAATGACTAAAATATTCAAATTTCAACTTTCAATCACCATAATAGACTATACTGTGCACAAAAGCCTTCCGAATAAGGAAGTTTTTTAATTTTTTGTTTCAGGTAAAAATTACGGGCTGAATTTTTCACGGAATTTGAGTTGTCCGCGGGGAGCTGCTGCGCGAGATTGTTTATAAATCCGACATTTTTATTTATTTTGACATTCAAAAAACTTTTTATTGTTGAATAAATATATGTTCAAAGATACGCAAAAGATCATTTGTTTCTCTTGCTGTTTTCATGTTTTTAAAAAATCCTAAAAAACCACTTTTTTATGAGCCACTGATGAGGAGACCCCCTTAAACAACAGTTTGGTGAGGAACAAGGTTGAGAAATAAGAATAATAATGACCAGAAAATTAAAAGGATCATAGAGGAGCGTATAAAAAGCATGCGGATACATAGACGCTTGAGCATACGGGCACAAGCACATTGTTGAAACAACAAATATACCAATCGCGATTCTGTGATCCTTTTCAATCATGAAGAGATGATGGAAACAAGATTTATTTTGAAAACTAAAACTAAATAAGTACAAAGGTGGATATGCATTTTCAAAAAGAAAACACTTACATTATTAACATTATTAGCATTGTAAAATCCAAACTAGTGATAATTTTAGAAGGGATAACCCTCTTCTACCGGGGTTCAGCTCTCATCTGGCTGACGTTCTGAAAAATGAGAAAAGCATAATTTAAAATTATAAAATCTTTTTGCACACCTTCCCGTTCTTTTTTCTTTAAGGAAGCGACAGGTGAGGGGGGTTTTGAGGAAGAGTTTAGTTAGTATAATTCCGGGAGGATTCAGAAATTGTGTTATTGAAATTAAAGCAAAAAAAGGGGAAAGACAAAGGGACAAAAAAAAATACACTCACCAGAAATGATCACCCGGCGCGTTTCACACCAGCTTCCACACTTCCCGAACCTGCGAGAAAAAACCTGCCACAGCGACAAAACTGCGTCATCGCTTTAGAATCCCTGAAACAAAACAAGCAAGAAGATATTATAAAAACAATAAAAACAGAAGGTGCAGATTACCCTGAAATTGGACAAATCCAGTTGATACACAGCCATCCAAAGAAAAAAAACATCAGACACTACACTAAAACTAAAACTAACCGCAGGCAAACAGAAGATCATGGAGGCGGGTGACAGCTTCACTGCAGCTTGGATATGGCCACGTGGGCATCCACAAATGTCAGCAGCACTGATGCCCGCTTGTGAGCATCTTGGTGAGCTGCTTCCTAAGCAGCCATTGCCTTCTGCTCCAAAGATGTCACGAAATGTGGTCAAAAAGCATCATTCTGGGGCCTACTTCAGCCATGAGCCCTGTTAGTATCTTGTGAACGTCTAATAAGGGCTGTCTGGCTCATAAACTGGCTAGTACAGACGTGGCTGGCAACCGCGGTGGCCAGCAACAGGAACTTCGCCAGGAATAATCTTAGGGCGAACCACAGTCCTTTCCGAGATCGTCCTTGTACTTCTGAAACAATTTAAAGGGAACGCCGAAAGATTAATAACAAATGCTGAAAAAAATTCTAATAAAGGAAAATGTTGATCGCAGGCTAGACATACACCTACGCAACATCCACGTAATATCCGCGTAATTTAAAAACTTTTCTAGCTTCCAAGGTTTGTTTTTTTAATGCAACTGAGTGAACACGAAGAAGCACGCAATACTATCTACAGTCCTGCTCACTCACAAGGGCAAAATTGGCCTTATGAACCAAGAAACCCAATTCTTCCCGGTACAAGGAGGTTATCAGATATAACGAAGCACTAAGAGCCGCATGCCTAAAAGCAAATTCGACTTAGACTACCAGTTTCATTCGATCAAGACATCATTGAACAGCTTCGGTATGAAGCCGCTAATAGTAAAAATAAAAAATAATAATTAGGAAAAAGGCCAAGTATACTTACCTATGATACCTAAAGCCTCCACGCCTCATGCACATACTTGAAAATTATGCCTACATGAATTACAATCAAAAGAATAGTAGACAAGACGTCATCACTTATTTAAATACTATTTCCCATTTATCTACTCAAAAACCCTTATAATTTTTATCAAGAACAATAACTAGCATAAGGAAGGGGGACTGTTACATTCCAGTAACCTGTTAGTTTACCTTTATTGCTCATATGTAAGGGCAATACGCCATGCACTAATGTAAATAAGCAATGGCCAATTCTTTTTATAGTAGTATTATTATGAATTATCATGTGGACCAAGTAACTATTCACTTGAAGTAAACTAATGCATTATCTATCATCTGAGCTACGGAGGTTACACACAACTTTTCTCACAGAATCTATTTACCCCTATACGCTCCGTGCGAAGTCATGGTAGGGAGAGTCAGATCGACGCCAGCGTACGCAGTGGATAATTTTGGCGTTAAAGGAGGCTGTTTTATATTTCCGAGCAATCAAAATACACATGCAAATCTAAATTTGGTTTTAATTAAAAAAATATAGCTAAAATGAAGCACCGAAGTAGTTGTGTTGTGAATTGTAAAAATACAAGCAGGAAAAGTGAGTGTAAATTTTACAAAGGGTCTACCCAGGAAACAAAAAACCATTCACTTGCGTTAAATTTGAATGGGCTTTGAGGTGTTCTGAATTGCGTATCTGTCACTGGAATTTCAGCATTAACAGATTGAAAACCAATATTTCCGATAGAAAATAATGTATTTAAAGTGAACAATCGTTTACAATACAATTCGTATTCTGTTTTTATTGTATTTCTCTTATTCAGAGTGACCTTTTAAGACTTCCATTTCATTTGGAATTTCAACCGATTCATGCGAACATCAATGAATCGTACATTGACATTAGAAATTATTTGAGGTTAATCAGTCTTATTCAACCCTATTCACTTAACGATTTAACCAATGTCGAATGGCAGATTTAAAGCATTGCGCACAAATGGCAGATTCCAAGTGTCACCATCCGATTGAATTTTTATTTCCTGAATATGCAAATGACAGATACACAATTCAAAGAGACGCGCGTTCTATCGGTTTTTTTTTCCTGGGTAGGGAGATAAGTATGTAAAAGTTGCCCCCGCACGTATCAAGTCCAAATTTATGTCGTATGTAGGCACCAACTAGTTATTCAATTTCCTAAAATGGTAACCTTAAAACTACAGTTTTTTGGGAGTTATGGAGGGGGAAATCAAAATGAAAAAAATTAATTTGCTCGAAAACGACTTCACCGATTTTGATGACCAAAATATATGTTATAAATACCAGCGAGACTAATTTATAAGAAAATGTTAAAAAATTTCGGACAAAAAAAAGGGGTAAAAAAGTTTTTTTGGATTTTTCAAATTTTTTTTTTTAGGATTTATTTGAGAAGGTCACCAAAGTAAATATTATAGAAATATTCCTTGGAATCTCTACTTTTAAAATATATTTTGAAAAAAAATTTTTGAGTGGTGCAACACAGCCAAAAAAAATAAAAATCGGGCATGTAAAGGAAAACCCGTAGAAGTTATGGAGAAGCGGCCATATTATTCGAAGAAATGCTGAGCTCTTTTGTTGGCTGAGAATTTAAAGTGTGATTTACAAAAAAAAAGGTCTGTGAAGTGTAAATAACAAGCGTAGAATAATAAGGAAAATGCAAAAACAATAACTTGTGTTGTAATCAATTTATCAGAAAAACTTATTCGAAATTGCATGTTAAATAGCGCGCGGCTTATTTTAGCCAATCAAAGTCAAGCTTCGAAACAGCGAATGAGAAAACTTTATCTAGATTGAACAATATATGGCTGTTATTTCTGAAACTGGACTTACATGTGTCGTCTTTTGTCTTGATTATATATGTAATATAAACGAGACTTGAACTGTTGAAATCACATATCTATTGATATTTTCGATAAATAATTAAATTTTCCCATCGTCGTACCTCCGCACATTCAAATTTTTTTTTTCCTTTGCCCAATTTATTCCGCTATTGTAGTACTACCGAGTATTGCATCACATTACGTAAATATTTTATATCCTTTGTTTTTTTGTACGAGTTTGAGCATACTTATTAATTGAAATTAATTAATCCTCATTGATATTAATTTAGTAGAATTTCGTAATTTAAAGATGCATAAAACTAGAAAAATAGATGTAAAATGTGCTGGTTGTGATACATTTTTATGAAAAACCAGAGGCAAGAAGAAAATAGTTAAAGATGAAAATGACTCTAGACCTTTATCTCTTTTGTTACAAAAAGAAATAAATATAAACGACATTTTGTGCCAGAAATTTCGACTTTCTGCTTATAAAAGCTACAATAGCGGAATAAATAAGGCAAAGGAATGAAAATTTGAATGTGCGGAGGTACGACGATGGGAAAATTTAATTATTTATCGAAAATATCAATAGATATGTGATTTCAACAGTTCAAGTCTCGTTTATATTACATATATAATCAAGACAAAAGACGACACATGTAAGTCCAGGTTCAGAAAGAACAGCCATATATTGTTCAATCTAGATAAAGTTTTCTCATTGGCTGTTTCGAAGCTTGACTTTGATTGGCTGAAATAAGCCGCGCGCTATTTAACATGCAATTTCGAATAAGTTTTACTGATAAATTGATTACAACATAAGTTATTGTTTTTGCATTTTCCTTATTATTCTACGCTTATTATTTACACTTCACAGACCTTTTTTTATTGTAAATCACAGTATAAAATCTCAGCCAACAAAAGAGCTCAGCATTTCTTCGAATAATATGGCCGCTTCTCCATAACTTCTACGGGTTTTCCTTTACATGCCCGATTTTTATTTTTTTTGGCTGTGTTGCACCACTCAAAAATTTTTTTTCAAAATATATGCTAAAAGTAGAGATTCCGAGGAATATTTCTATAATATTTACTTTGGTGACCCTCTCAAATAAAACCTAAAAAAAAAATTTTGAAAAATTCAAAAAACAATGTTTACCCCTTTTTTTTGTCCGAAATTTTTTTTAATCTTCCTATAAATTAGTCCCGCTGGTATTTATCACATATTCTTTTTTCATCAAATTCGGTCAAGTCGTTTTCGAGGAAATTAGTTTTTTTCATTTTGATTTCCCCTTCCATAACTCCCAAAAAACTGTAGTTTTAAGGTTACCATTTTCGGAAATTGAATAACTAGTTGGTGCCTACTTACGACATAAATTTGGACTTGATACGTGCGGGGGCAACTTTTACATACTTATCTCCCTAGACCCTTTCCAACGTCTAAATGGAAAATACCAGGGGTGTTAGTTGCAGTTTGCCGGTTTTTTCAATAAAGAAAACACTTAATTCTCAAGGGAATCTCAAAATTTTTTTATTTAAAGTATTGACCATTGGATTCTACGCATTTTCCCATCTTTCAGGCAAATCATGGATACCATTCCAAAAAAACTTTTTCTCTTTCAAGGCAAACCATTCGACGAGCCATTTTTCGACTTCTTCAAAATTGGCGAAGCGCTGCTCTGCGAGTGAGTGTCCCATCGATGCGAAAAGAAGATAATCGGACGGGACGAGGTCTGGGGAGTACGGCGGGTGCGATAATACTTCCCAATTCAATGCTTTTAATGTGTTCTTCATCACTTTAGCGGTATGAGGCGGTGCGTTGTCATGTTGTAGGATAACTTTGCCATGTCTTCGGGCCCATTCCGGCCGTTTTTCGATCAACGCATGATTCAAATTGATAATTTGTGTTCTGTAGCGATCCGCATTCACCGTCTCACCAGGTTTTAATAACTCGAAGTACACCACACCACACTGGTGCCACCAAACACAGAGCATTGTCTTACGGCCAAAGCGATTTGGCCTTGGAGTCGATGGGCCGACCTCAACAGGTGAAAGCCATGATTTTTTCCGCTTCGGGTTCTCGAAATAAATCCATTTTCGTCCCCTGTGACAATTCGATGCAGAAAAGATTTCCTTTTGAACCGTTGAAGCAGCGTTTCACAAATGGTTTTTCGATTTTCCATTTGTCTATCGTTCAGTTGGTGTGGTACACATTTTCCATACTTTTGTATTCTTCCCATGGCTTTTAAACGTTGGCAAATTTCTCCTCGGGTCACATTTAGTGTTTGTGCAAATTGTTGTTGCGATTGGGTTGGGTCTTCATCCAATAACGCCTGCAATTCCTCGTCTTCGAACTTTTTCGCTGCACCAGGATGTTCATTGTCTGTTAAATCGAAATCTCCACTTTTAAATTGACGAAACCATGTTTTCATGTTCTAATCACTGGAGTATGTTCACCATAAGTTTTTACCAGCAATCGATGAGCTTGAACTGCTTTTGTTTTTTGATGAAATAAGAAAAGCAAC
Organism: Diplolepis rosae; assembly: GCA_030998225.1. Classification (NCBI taxonomy): domain Eukaryota; kingdom Metazoa; phylum Arthropoda; class Insecta; order Hymenoptera; family Diplolepididae; genus Diplolepis; species Diplolepis rosae. Next base: position 1,721,206 of record JAPYXD010000687.1, on the reverse strand, counting down.
GAATGCCGCAAATGCGATTTACTTGGAACGAAACTCGACATATTCACTGAGGTAAACAACTATGATGCTATAATTTCGGCAGAATGTAATTGTGTATTTTTGAAGGTTATTGTCCATGGAAAAATATGACATAGATGCCAAATCATAGAAATGTATACATATCTCCCGCGACATCTATGAGTAAAACCGGCAAATTTCAACTAACTACCCTGGTAAATCAAAGGAATAAGTGGGTATTTAGTATTTGATATAATATTAATGAATTTTGTAACATAAATTCTTCGACTTTTGACAAAATATTTTGGAATAAATTATGTATAACAAACGTTTAAATATATTTATTTAACTTAACATACACCTAAACTTAAAGTCATAGAAGCTATATTATTTGTTTAAAGTATTGCTGATGTCAGTTCCAGTAAAACTTCGGTTAAATCATATTTCTTCATCTTTACTATTACTTAAACTTTCACAGTTTTCTAAATTTTCAGTATTATTTTCATCATTGAGTTCTTCGGCAATCACAGCCTTATATAAAGCATTTAAATAACTTTTTATAATAAAATTCTTCAGCCTTCAATAATGCTGTTTGTAGAAATTTTTCATCACGGTGTGATGTCTGCTTTGATCTGTCATTAACTTAATCTTATATTTACTGGTTTCTATATCATTTTCGTTATGAATAATACTTACTTTTTACTGCTGATTTCACACAAATACTTCACAAGGAAAAACAATTGAATTTTAAAGTGAATTAAATTGTTTTTTTTTATTGATAATAAACATTTTTATAACCAAGCCCCATTATAATACATTGTAAAATCTCTCGAACAGCCTCCTTTAGTTCACTCATGCTATGGCGCTGTAGTCACGCACAGAGCGTATTCGGCTACAGGTGTATCATGAACTATTTACTAATTTTTTCAATTCTGTTCAGTTGTATATTTCAATGTGACAATTTGGAGAAAAGAGAGGGTGAATAAATGAAGCACAGAACAAACTATGTAGATTTTTGACTCACTATAACTATATTTTTACCCTGGCATAAAAGACCTCCACCCGGGGAGTGGAGGAAAAAGCCTTTTACAATACTAACATTAACACTATACCTTGCATCCATGCAACACCTGACCAAGGGAACACACAAAAAAGGAAAAAGACGCGTGACCCGGCCTGTGACCAAATTTTGTGGAGATCGCTCGCACAAGGAATTGGTGTATATGCGAGAGGAAAAGCCAGTCGCAAAATACACAACGAAAGTCAGAGTGCAGGCTCCGACGCACAAACGTGTGACCGCTCCACTTGCAAGAGTGGATGGTTCAGGGTACAGCCCTGAGGCACAATCACCAGACTTCTCTCGATGTTACCTTACATGAATCGGGGGGCAGCCCCGATAAGCACTCAACTATCACGCACTTAGAAGAATTAAGTCACACCACGATTCTTTTCTGACAATTAAGCGCCACACAGTTACAAGGCGCGCGAAACACACACCTTACACCCGAATCGACGACACAGGCACTCACTACGCCAAGCTAGGACGCAATGACGCTGGGCCCTATCACAAAGAATGCCGAAATACTACGAGGATTTCCGACTACTCTTCCGCGTGAACCGAACATGATCACAGGGCGCCATGCGCCCGAACACACCGCCCGCCTTCGTCCGCAGGACGAACGAGCAACCCGGCGAAGGCGCTTCAGCTCCTGATGATGGTAGTCATGGAGGACAGAATCGTACGACGTGGCGACGTAAGGTGGTAGTTGCCGTCTTTACAGTTGCGACTCGTACCAGTCCATCGGGCCACTGGGACTCGTCCCAGTGGCCACTTAGCGGGTGGATATCTGTCGTCCTTTACTAATACCGTTGAGTGAAGATAGGTATAGAGGAGACATCGAGGGCGATTGAATGGTCCAAACCTTGCGGAGAAAGACGCCAGGGGTAGGTAAAGTTCCAAACCCGAACACGGGGATCGACACTTTCGAAAATCGCCAAAATCTCACGGATAAGAAGTAAGTTGTAGGAGTAAGGCCCAAACTTGTGTTGGTGAGTCTGTTGTATTCGTGATGGGTCAGGTAGTGCTCGTCAATTCAACCCTAGCTTGTCGACTAGATTTCACAAAATAGCTTTTTACCTCTTTTCCTTCTACTTCGCTCTTTACTAGTCTTTTCCTTAGATCGGATATATATTTTAAAAAGTATATATATATAAAAGAACAATGTATTGAAATTAACAATTTTTTTTAAAATTTATTACATATTTATTGACAAATTGTTATCAATATTCTTTCATTATCTTGATTACAATAATGAAGACATAAAGAAAATGGAAATAAATTATCAATGATGATATTTTCAAAGTTTAATATTCATACAATATAATTTTCCTTTATACAATACGGTTACAAAATTAATATTATTCTCTATAGGGATACAATAATAATCGATTTTTTGAAGAAATTTACAATTCTCAGAGAAATTGAAGTCAAAACAAAGTATTCCTCTTAATATATGACGGTTTTGGGAGACTTCAGGTATCCCTGCATCAGGCAGAAGGTCCAGCGATCCTCTCACCAAGAAGTGAGCTGGGACCAGCGCTGATAGATCGTCTAGTTCGTTGGTGAGCGGGGACAGCGGTCGGGAGTTTAGACAAGCCTCTATTTCCACTAGCACTGTGGAAAGTTCCTCAAAGGCGAGGTGATGGTCTCCTATCAATCTCTTCAGGTGATGCTTTGCAGATTTTACTCCAGGCTCCCATAATCCACCACAATAGGGCGTGTTTGGGGGAATGAATATCCAACCAGTCCCTTCGTTGGCAAGTACCGTTGCAACCTCACCATAGAATTTAGAGCCAGTGTCGAACATTTCTTGAAGCTGTAGTCAAGTAGCTCACGACCTCGAGGTGAATCGCACGGGTGGTAAAACATACAAAGAGTGCGATGTATCCCTTATATGACCGATGGCCCCGGCCCCACGTTGTACGTATTTGAATTGGTTCAGCGTAGTCCAGCCCATAAATGTTGAAAGGCCGAGAAAGAGTGACTCGATCCTTAGGAAGATCGCCCATCAATTTCGACGCCAGGCGGGGTTTCACACTTTGACAACTTATACAATTTCTAATTTGTATTTTGACTAAGCGTGATTTGCCTACAATCCACACATTTCGGAGTAACAAGCTTAAAGTTAGGGTGGGTCCACTGTGAAGAGAGGAAAGATGTGCATGGTGCACGAAAAGACAACTGAGAGCTGAGGAATATGGTAAAATTGGAGGATGCATGATTTCGCGAGAAAGGTTAGCGTGAGATAAGCGACCCCCAACACGCAATACTCCATCTTCTTTTCCCACGAAGGGATTTAACCTTTGAAGTGGGTTCTTCTGCGGTAAAGAACCTTTTGTATATATAACAGCTATAGATAAGTACATGTAGGTGTACTTATTGATACGTGCATTTCTTTGCCAACTAGAAATAAAATCAAGCTATGGAGAGAAGAAAAGGAATAAAAAGTCAAAGCTGGATCTACTACCGCTGCTGTTATTATTGGGAAATCCAATAATATATATATACACCAGATTCACCTCTGGAAGTTTGTCCTGTGAGCTACAAGCAGTCGGACAGTATGTAAGACATTCAGTTGAGAATTGTTGATTCTATCTTCGGTACTTGGTAAATAAAATCCTGGGTCCTTAAGTGATTGAATTCTGAAATCGCAGTAAGCTAATCTATCTTGTTAAAAAGTGCATTGTCAGATTCGTATATCAAGTAATTGGCAAAATGCGTTAGCAGATAATTGAACACACCAGCTGCTGGACTTGCATCCCTTAGACAACATTACTTCCTATGAAATTTATCGTTGCATTGCTATTATACAGAGACTCAAACAAAACCAAACTATCCTCCAAGACTTTGTGCAACTGGCTTGCAAAAATAGAAGTAAGTAATGAATAAACGGGCTTATCCGAAGCTGAAAGCGGGGTGCGCTACAGACGCGTTTATCCCTATAAATGGTAAAGGGCGTATGTCCCAGGTGCTGGCGCTCAAGATGAGTCTGCGAGTGTCTGAGAGGAGTAAATGAATTGAATGTATATGGTTGAATGAAAACAGACGTGCGTGCGCGAGGAAGGACTTTGGATGAACGGATGACAAAAGAGTCGTTCACGAATTTAAACCGGTACCAGCCACTCGTGAAGTTTGAAACCGAAAGGCGGTCCCGCGAAAGGGAGTACGGTTCGAGACAGGGGGTTTTTGGTTTTAACACATATGCGCAGACTCGTCCTAGGAGAGTCCTCTACTACGTCTATAAAAGATTTCGACATTTCTTTCTCCTCACAAAAAAGCAAAAAAAGTACACTCGCCTTTTGACAGTACCGTTTTACTAAAGATACAATATTTTTGAAAAAGTATTGTGTTTTACGAATTCATAAAGGGTTTTCCATTAGGGACATAACAATTTTATCTGTGAATAAAACAACAGAAATATTTGAGATATTGAGTTCAAATTTATTGTGGGTGTAGTGCAAGCATTACATTTTATGAATGAAATTCGATATCGGTCATATGACCACCACGAGCCCGTTTACAGCGGTTGATTTTTTGGACCCAATTTTCCACCACTCTGGCACACATTTCGACCGGAACGTTGGCAATTTCGCGTTGGATGTTGTCTTTGAGGTCGTCTAAAGTTGCTGGCTTGTTGGCATAGACCAGTGACTTGATATGGCCCCATAAAAAGAAATCCAATGGCGTTATATCATATGAACGAGGCGGCCATTCGACCGGACCAGTTTTCGAGATAACACGTTCACCGAATTTGCCTTTCAATAAATCGATTGTGATGCGTGCTGTGTGGCTAGTGGGACCGTCTTGTTGAAACCACATATCGTTGATGTCAAGTTCATCCAATTCTGGCCACAAATAATCTTCCAACATAGCACGATAGCGCTCTCCATTGACGGTCGTTTTCATCCACGAAAAAATACGGCCCAATCACACCTCCGGCATGAAAACCGCACCAAACAGTCACTTTTTGCGGATGAAACGGTGTCTCAAGAAGCACATTTGGGTTTGTTGCTGACCAATAACGCATATTTTGCTTATTAACAGAGACATTGAGCCAGAGATGAGCTTCATCGCTGAAGATGATTTTTCGATGAAATTCTTCATTTTCTTCAAGCTTTGCCAGAGCCCAATTGGAAAAGTTTCGGCATTTCAAATCATCAAGTAACTTAGTTGTTGAGTTAATTTAATCTTGAAAGCATGTAGGCCAAGATCTTTTCGTATAATACGCCACAGTATCGTTTGAGCGATGCCCAATTCTTGAGAACGACGTGGAATCGACTGATTTGGCTCATTTTGAATCGATTAACTTACGGCTGCGATTATTTCTTCGCTTCGAGCAATACGACGTCTTTTTCGCACCGGAACGTCCAATAGTGTAAATTTGGTCTCGAATTCATCCACTATGTCCCTATTGGAAAACCTTTTACGAGTATTATAATCTATAAAAAACAGGTCTAGTTTGCACTTTGCTTTTAATGTTTACAGAATGTGCATTTATTTTGTGCCTTCGGGACCAGATCGAATGACTTTTCTGACAGATTCTGCTGAATATATGGTATGGGGTTTGCTTTTCTCCGATGGTGGAGTGAGTAAAAATCTCGAGTTGCTAAAACATTAAAAGAAGTTTCGTTTTTTTGAATGTATCTACTCCTTGATGGTTGGAACCTGACCCCATTCACAACAAATGCCATCTGCATACGTCAACTTCTTAAAACTACTTTTTCCAGATACAACTGTTTTATACATAAGTTTTCTTTTTAACGCGAAACAGAGTGACAGGACTACCAACCGTTTGTTGAATCTGCGTTCAGAGGGAGAGAATTCAGATTTTTCCCAAAAAAATTCTTAGCAAATTCCAAACCACAGGCCAAATCAACTATCATAGATTTACTACTATGCGTCAACAAAATAATAAACATTTACGGGAACATGTCACAATATAAACTGAAATCCTTTTTTTGCATAATTCTGCAAAGAAGGAAAAATATTTGAGACTTAAATTTCAGCGAAAGGTATTTGAACTTCAGATGACCTTGAATTTGATGTGATCAAGACTAACTGACTTTGGATTCGAACTCAGTAACCTCAAACACATAAGTAAAGAATTTTTCCACATTTTTCTACACTTGACCTTCAAATGACCTTGAACCTGACGTGATGGAGGTTAACTGACCCTCTTATCGTAATCAGCGACATGAGAAACCTCTGTATATCCAATCCGTTTTTGGTCTTCCAGAGTAGATAAAATGTTGACCTGTGTTATTATTACTTTGTTGATTTTTATTTTTTCAAGGGGGTAGAACACAGTGACGGGCATGTTTTGTGGGTCATTTTCATAAATTTATTGCTAACTAAATAATGATGTTACACCGCTATTTTTTTTGTTTTATTATCTTCCATACTTATCAAAAAAAGTTTAAAAAATTTTTGGTTAAAAAAAAACTTTTTGATATAGTATATGCTGCTTCGCGCATCCCTATGATTTTCGCGCATGGTTGGATGGTGTACGTGATTCTGCGAAAACCAGTCGTCTGAAACAAAAAAACAAAATATGCTCATCATCTATATTGTATTTGCTATCGCGTCACGTAGCCTTTTTTTTAGAATTTTTTGGCAACGAGAAAAAAATTTCTGAATTGAACATACGTTTTTTGCATCGAAATTTCATGTTATGATTGTTTATAATTATTGAACAAAACAAGATATTTGCAAAATCCTACGTGACGCCAGAGGCACTCATCCATAGAGTTAGTGTGTCAAATTTCAAGTCGAATCGTTAATTAGATCTTGAGATATCATGTACACCGTTTCGAAAAACATCATTTAGAGAAAAACGCGTTTAATCATCGCAAGAGCGCATTTCAGAGCATTTCGAGGCTCTCGAGTGATAACTCGAAATTTCAAAGAAAACTACTTCCGGTGGGTATAGGATCTTTTGTCCCTTATTCTAGAAGGTCAAAAGGATTTTTTAAGCCAATAAAAAAAATGACTTTTTTGAAAAATTTACTGTGATCTACCCCCTTAATGCTTATTTCGATTTTGGAACTGTGCTGATTTAAAATGTTTATATTTTGCTAGATATAATTTTTTATAATTATCATTATTGATTTTCTATTTTCTCCTCACAGGCAAATAGGCCTGGTCGTTAAGACCGCTTGTACGGATAAATTCGAGTACAGCGGTTATTTTTAATTTGAATTTGAAACCAAAGACAAGAAAAAATCATAACTGACACAAAACCCATTCACAACCACCATTAGTCAAAAAGTAAATAAAGTAACAGATGGATAATAAATAACAATGAAATAAAAGTAAAATGACAAATATTCTCATAGTTAATGGCTTCAAAAATAAGAAATAAATCTAACAACATTTTCCTATTCCAGGTTTCAAACTAGTTAACCGCCTTCTTTCTAATTGTTAAAGAAGGATACGACTATGCAGCAAGTATTCAATAATGCATGTTCCTTGTAGCCGAAATCACAATGGGGTGAACGGTGGTCAGTTTCACTATCTAGATTTCTGTCTTGTTTAGTTGTGTTCGTGCTTCAGTTGGCCCTGCTTCTGGATTTTGGTTGTAGAGGTCTACTTGATATTTTCGTCAAGGAGAAAGGCGACGTCTATGATCTTGACACGCTGGGCACGTTTGTCCTACAGAACTATGTCCGTTCGATTGCGTACGGCAAGGTGGTCTGTCTGGAGAATTCTGTCCTGGTACAAAAGATGTTGTTTATCTTTAAGAACTTATGATAGAACACATCGATAGAAAAGCTTTCAATCTTATAGCCGCCCGAAGTTCAAGGCTATTCGTTGATGTATAATCCCACACTCATCATTGTTCCTGCGTGTGCACTCTCTTTGAGCCAACTTTCTGCAGGCAATAATAATGTTTTCGATGGGTTTATTGGTTCGTGCTCATAATCGATACTTGACGTCAACAATGTGACGAAGGATACGCTTTTGGTAGTTCCTAGTGCGGATTATCTTGCCCTGGAAGGCCACGACCCCCCTTCCCGTTTTTGTAAATGGTTCGCATTTACGTAGCCACAAGTTGGAAGCCTCTTCATCTACTTTTGGTTGATCTTGGACCATGGGGTGCTGTCCGTAAACAGATTTTTTTCACTATTCATTGCAAGTTGCTCTGGAGTGGGATGCCTGATGTTTGCGTAATTAAGATGAGCCACAAGCAGGGGTGTCTAGCTATTGTCCCCTCTACAGATGTTACTGTAAAGAAGAAAATGTCCTTTGTTGTAAAAGTATTCACGCAACTGTCATACCTGTGAGGGACACAGTTTACGAACGTCTAAGGCACCCTTACTTCTTTTCAAATGTGATAAGACTATCCTCTCAATCGCCGAACTCCTGTGGTGGATTCGGTGCCCAATCACTTCAGTGCAAATGGTTCTGTTGATAGACTGAAGGTTGATTTTAGATTATTTGATGAGCTCGAAGAATGTGAGAACTGGGATAGCATAAGTGGCAATGGCCGTTATGTTGTTAGCTGTAATGCGACTTTTCGAGTTTTTTTCAATATTGAGTTTGAAGGCACATCCACAAAGTTTGTTCCCGACGACTTCAAGATCGTGGCACCTAGTTATTTGTTTTTTACTTTGAAAGGACAAGAACTAAGCTTCTATTTGATCCCTCTTAGAATATTCTATTGGCTCAAGCTAAACTTTTACACGTCCTCAAAAATGGCCGAAAATACGTTTTTGGGACTTTTGACCGCGTTTTCTTCGAAAAATAGAGCCAATTCTCTACTTTTGTCTTTAGGATCGGATTCCACGGGAAAAAGCTATCGAAATCAGTTATCATTGGTCAAGTGCCAAAATCCATGTCGAACAGTGTAATTCCTTGTTTGCGAGCGGATGATGTTGCTGCAAGGCATTGTTTTCCTGACGAGCATTCTTATTACTATCATGGTCGCACAATAGGTGAGGGTTCGAACCTGGAGCACGGATAATTCCGTGTCCAGGTACAATGATGAAATCTTGTTGTTCAGATAAATAACTAGTGCTAGCATGTCCTTAGAGAACTTGAGTTTCAGGGAAGATTGTCTCAAGCATGGTTCTACCTCTACGAATTCCTGTAGCACATGATTGAAGTTCCTGTTAAGACATTGTGGACGTTCTGGAACTGCCATGTTTTCGTTGAGAAGAGTGCCGATATGGCAGCGAAGTCCCAGCCACCTCCACCGAAGCATCGTGGCCATGCTCACGCTTCTCTGCCGCTCTAACGTTTCTTATCACAGCCCCCACAATATCCTCATCAGCCACATTTTCAAGAGGTTTAACTTCTCCTGTTGGTGCATAATTTACCAGCATTCCAAAAGTTCCTAATTCAACCTAGGACAGCAAATGTCGTACCAGAATTGTGCGTTTTTGGTCTTTAATGCACTGTTCATTCACTTTTTCAGCCAAGTGCAATTATTCATACAAGAAGAAACGATATTGTTCCCTTGTTATAGGACCCGTACCCTTTTCCACAGTAAATTTACAACGCATAACACAGTTGTTTCATTCTGGTGTCCACTTCTACTTCTATCCAGGTTGTTGAATCTCTTCTATATTCTCTTACAATGTGGCATCAACCTGTGATCTCAGCTAGTTAATTGGGTGAATTTGATGTTCGGCCGGCGGCGAGGTCCATTCCAGAACCCTGCAAGCGACAGGTGGAGCCAACTGTAAGTCCCCAGGAGACTCCAATGAAGAAGCTGCAGGAAAAGAGGTAATAACCTTCCGTTTGCATATTCTATAGGCTTCATACTTTCAATTGGTATATAATTTGTTTCGTTAACGAATAAGTGCAATTTTTTTTAAAAAGTCATTTTTGAATTTTTAATTAACCATAGTCTTGACATAAATTTTTTAAGGCAACCTACTCGTGATATATCTTTTAACATATTAAATTTGATATAAAGTACTTTTCATCGTGTAAACAAATGGGGGGAGGTCGTTTTCTATTCGGATCTTAGACTATATGTATATTTGAGTAAACTCGATTGTAATCAAAGAAACTTATAAGACTGTGAACAAAAAATCTTTTGTCTGAACCATTTCATCAACAATTAAACAAAGATTTCATGTTATAAAAACTGCAGTGAACAGGGATGTCTGTTTAATTTATAACTTTATCAAGGTCAGAATTTACCTAATTCGAGCAGGTGGTTAATAGAAAATTAAACGTTTTCTCAATTTATTTGGAAGAAGTACATAATTTAACTATTATTTTAATTAAATAGTTCAATTGACAAAGAAATCAGATGACAATTCGTTGCGGTTCACAAGTTGTCACACACTGACCATGTTATCACTTACTCACTAACACACGCACTCTGCACGCCATCACATTCACACAACATACAATAAATAGGAATGAGGTGAATTTCTGACATTGCTTGAACATACCGGCTGCCAAATGTTTATTTATCAAGCAACATTTGAATACAACCTGTTGTGCTAAACAATAAGGGGAACAAATTATAACATACAAAGGAGCCCAAAAAATTTGAATAAATCGTTAGGTCTTAGCTGCCCGCCATAATTTATCAGTAAATTTGTACAAGACACAAGTTGACAAAAAGTGAGGAAGTCTCATTTTACAAGTTCCGATTAAGAAATGTCCAGGTGTTAAATTAGAAAAATCTTCGGGATCATTGGAGAGTGGAGCGATTGGACGAGAATTAAGACAACTCTCATACGTGTTGAAAGCGTAGATGATTCTTCAAAGGTAAGAGTATGGTTGCCTATAATTCGCTTTAGATGGTTTTTAAACTTTCAACGCCTGCTTCCCACAAACCCCCAAAGTGAGGGTCAGAGGGTGGCACAAAATGCCATGTGGTGCCTTTGATAACAAATTCATTATGTAAATCAGAATTTAGTCTGAGCTGTAAAATTCCTTTTCTCAATTCTTTGTCAGCACCATGGAACTTCGTCTCGTTTACACTGCACAAATAGGCAGGTCTTCCTTGCCTTAAAGAAAATCGCTGAAAGGCGGCAAGAAAGGCGGTAGAAGAATAATCAGAAACCAGCTCCAAGTGGACAGCTCGGGTACAACAACAGATGAACAAGGTGACGTAAGTTTTGTGACTCTTGCTACCCCGTCCAAGTGCAAAACCTACATTAAAGAGACCAGTATAGTCCAATCCAGTGTGTAAGAAAGAGCGATTAGGGGTTAGTCTAAAGTCACGTAATTCACGCATTAGTCGTCGGGAGAGAGTTGCCTTCTCTCGCGTGCACTTCAAGTAACCCTTGGTTACGCCTTTGACGACAGAATGCGCCCTTAAAATTTCAAAATCGTTATCTAAGCGTATGCAAAGACAATTGTAGACCACCATATAATGATCTAATGTAAGCATGCGCAGCTATAAGTTCACGTATGTGATGCCTTGGTAAAATAGTAGAATGTTTCTCATCATAACTGATTGGGGCATACCGTAATCTTTCTCCTACTCGTAAAAGACCGCAATAATACAAGATAGGATTCAAACTTTTTGAAGGGGAATTTTCAGCAATTCTTTAACATCATCTAAGGCCTTCAGTTCAAGTTAGAAGGAACTCGATCGAGAAAATATGATCCAGAACGTCCCAGCTTGTTGGATCTGAAGCATATTGAGCGAGCGGGTCAAAAACTATGAATCCAGTTTTACTGATCTACTGAACTTTAAAAAAAAATACGTTGATAAATCTTTTGCAATAAGCAGTTGTTCGGAGTAGTTTATGCCAAGAGAAGAATTTAAACATTAAATTGAACGGAGTCTCAGTTACGGTCAAAATATGATGACCTTTTTGTATTCGCTATTGAAGATAACTAGGCTATTTTGTGGAATGCAACCACAGTGGGCCTTGCCACCATAACAAGTAAGTTAAAATCTTTTTTGGCGAGAGTCCTCATGCGGCAAAGACGTCTGGATTATCTTTGGTAGAGATATATCGCTATTTGCCGAACGGTGCTATCTCATGAATTTAAGATACCCTATTTGATACAAAAATTGGCCAATTTGAAGGATGTTTACCAAGCCAGACCGAAACTGTCAGGGAATTAGTATAACAGTGGGTAGGAACACTTTTGAGCAACATCGTTTACATTAGAAATTTAAGCATTTTTGGCAGAAAAGCAGCTCCATATAATTCGAAGCGTGGAATAGATACATAATTAAGAGGACGACTTCAGATTTAGTCGTTAGTTAGCAGACAGAAGCAATTTCAAGATCTTGACTGACAATTTTGAGATAAACAGAAACAGCGTAAGCCTTAGAAGACGCATCCAAGAATTCATGAAGTTCAATATTTAAGGTTTGTAGTTGTCCTGTCCATCTAGGCACTTTCAAAGACTCGAATTGGTCCAAGGTATTATGATAGTCAAACCACTGACCCTGAAGGTCGTCAGGCAACCTTTCATCCCAATCGAGCTTTCTTAGCCAAAGCTCCTGCATCAATAACTGAGCCGCCACTATACCTGGAGCGAACCGTCCCATAGGATCATACAGTTTAATATAAAAAAGAATGACCCGCTCAGTTGGAATATCCACTGAAGAGGGACATGCTTTAAAAAGAAAGGAATCCGATCCAGGATCCCAAAACAAACCTAATACCTTAAGCTGACCATCATCAGTCAATGGGGATTGTATTGCTCTTTCATGTTTGCCAGAGGGAAAATTTTCCAATAATTCTGCATCATTACATGCTTATTTTCGCAAGTGGAAGCCTCGACCTCAGTGTGCTAAGATCTGATACCGACGTAGTCACAACTACAGAAGCACCTCCTGTTCGTGTAAAACGAAGAGGGAGAGGCGGTGGCGGGCGCTGCTCTTGTTTCTTCCTCGTCGTTATTGCACGCGAGAACGACTCGTGCCACTTCTCATTATTCTCTTCCTTCTCGCGTGCAAGAGCGGCGAGGAAGAAACAAGGGCAGCACGCTCCGCCGCCTCTCTCTACCCACTTCACACGAACAGGAGGTGTTTCTGTAGTTGTGGCTCCGTCGGTATCAGATCTGAGCACACTGCTCCAGCTTCCAACAATTGAAATGCTTGAACTTGTTCCTCCTTGGCTTCTATTTCAGTATCTGCTCAATACAAAACATCTTCGACATAGATTTTTCTCTCCAAGATACTTTTAGCTATAAGAAACCTGCCAATTGCTTGATTAATTTATTGGCCAAATAAGGAGCACATGCAAACCCATAAGTGACAGTTAGAAGTCGATAAGCACAATATGAGAAGAATCATCTAACTCCTCTTCCAGCATGCGTTCGATATGTCCTAGTCTATCATTTTCGGATAAAAAATCCGAATATACTTTACCCAGTTCTGCGTTTCCAGACAAAAGACGTAGGACCTTCTTCAACACAATTTTTGCATAACATTGTTACTTTCAATATACTTATCTTTTGGTGGAATTTTTAGAAAATTATATTTTCATATGCGGCCACTAGGTGGCGACTTATTAAATTTTGTTTACCTACAGTAAAAATTTTTAAGTAAAATACATATAAGCAATAAAGGAGTCGGGGTTAATCGAGATTTTACGACTTGTTTTGGATAAGGCCCAAACCTTTAAAATCAAAAGTTTGTGCTCCTTGTGGGAAAAAAATTGTTTCTAGCAATCAACACAGTAATTATGCCATCACCAAAAAATGTGCGAAACTTATAAAAAAGCGTGTCAATGAAAATTTTGAAGTATCTGATTCTCGATTTGCACTCGGAATTTGTGGAACATGTCGCCCTACTTTGACTGTTTACGGAAATGGAAAGTCTGGAAGAACTTTGTCATCCATGCCTAATTATACGGATATAATTTTGCCTAATGAAACTCGCACAAATAAAGACTCATTTAATTGTTTCGTTTGTCTGGGAAATATAAAAGCCACCCAAAGATCGAAAAAAGAAAAGCTCATAAAAATGATTCGGTTCTTCTACTGAAAATGGACTTTATAGCAGTTTGAAAAATGCAAATTTTTCGAAAAACGTCAAAGTCAATGATACGCCCATCTATTTCAATTTGCAATTTGTGATTTCAGGAAGTCAGTAGAGGTAAATCTCATCCTTGTATTACTCCTGCTCAATCTCAGGACAATGTATTGAAATTTGTTGGAAAAGTTCTCGAAAAACAGAATGAGCAAGTTGCTACTTCGATATTAAATATAAAAACGAAAATTGATTTATCTCGCGACTTTAACGATAGTAGCACACCCAGTCATCAAAACACGTCATCCAATTTAAGCACAATGGGCCGTAAGTTAAGAGTTACTTTACATCCAGTTGAAAAAAACCTGTTGTTTTCACTACTGAAGCTTTAGATAATTATCACGCTAATATTGGCTCTTCAGCTAAACAGGTGAAAAAAAATGACAAATTTTTTACGAAGTATTGCAGGTAAATAATCTGTTCCACCTTCTTATCTCAAACATGTGTCCTAATGAACAAAAACACTAGATAGTATACCAGGTCTAGAAGTATGAAACCGGAATTTTTTTTGCAAAAGTTACACGTCTGTTGCATGAAAATGATCGAAAATATTTTGTTCAAAGTAATGTCCATTGCTATTTACACATTTTTCCCACCTCTACGGAAGGTGATGAATGCCACGCCAATAAACTGTTCGCCTTTTAAATCAAACCAGATATCCAGCCATTCTCGTACATTTTCGTGCGAAGTGATGCGTTGTTCAGCGAGAACGTGGCCCAGTGATGCAAACAGATGGTTGTAGTAAATACACTGGTATATCGAACTTGGGTTGTTGTCTACTGCAAATTTTTCTCAGCTGCTAGAGGGAGAACATGGCGCTGCAGAAGCGGTGGTACGGTCCCTAAACTGATGGCAAGCACCATCTATAGGGAAATTCCGGAAGGAGGCATACTTCTAGGCCTGGTATAAAAAAGCGATATATGCGAATTTGATGTTCTTAATTCAGAGACAAAACTTATAAGACCTGTAGTATGGGCAGACACAGAAGAAATTTTAGAGTTCGTTTCAGAAAAAAGAGGTATAATTAGCAATGTACTCGTGAAAATGATGATGGATGGAGGTCAAAATTTTGTAAAAATATGCTTAACAATATTTAATAAACCCGCTTCACCAGAAATAAACAGAAGGAGTCTTTATTCTGAAGGTGGTACTTGTGCCAAAACGGCTAAATTAATAAGTGTCAAAAGACTAATATTGTTAGGTGTTGTACCAGATGTAAAAGAATCTTACGAAAATGTGCATTCCTTATTCAATCTAACCATGGAGGTTGTAGTGTCCCGATGTGCTCTATAAACAAATCTATCCCAGGTTGAAAGCGGATGACACTATAGACGCGCCTATTCCCATGCGTGGAGAAGGATGTATGCACCAGGTAGCGGCGCTGAGAATTAGTCTGCGAGTGCCTGCGAGAAATAAGTGAACTGAATGAATGTCAGCGCCGCATGCCTGTAATATGTGTCCTTCGAATGTGAGAGAAGAACCTATAGGCGAGCTCTCTCTTGAATGAGGCTCAGAATGAAATGGTGTAGAGAATTTCCTGGAAAACACTGCAAAAGACTCCGCAGTCTGTGATAAAGAACAGTCCAAACGATCGTTTCCGTATATCAACCCACTGGGACTGCTTCGTCGCCGAGTGGTGTTTTCCCCGGCCCACGACGAGGCAAGGCTGCTGTGAGCCTAGCTTTGCCAAGGTGTTTTGCCATGCGGGATCAAGAGCTGGCTCCTTCGGGACCTTGATCAGGTAGTGCGTATTCAACACCCATAAGTGCCTTTTAGAAAGCGAAGTGAAAACCCAGAAAAGGTGGAATCCCACCCCGACTCGAAAAAGATGTGTATCTTTTAGAGACCACGCGTTGCTTCTCTGGGAGATACCCCGAAAAAGCTGACAAAGGGGGAGAAGAGGCTTGCGCTTTCTCCACTCGAGGATCGGTTTCTCAAGAAAAGGAAGGGCAATACAACGCCCACTTACGCTGCGGCCACCAGAGGCCAGACCCCACAGCAGTATGGGGAATGGCAGTTGGTGGAAAAAAAGAAAAAAAAGAGGTTCCTGTGCCCTCTGCACAGGATCCTAAAGCGAAGGGGAAGATGCCAAAGCGCTCTCCGGCTGCCAGATCGGGCGGCGCTATCAGGGTGTCGGTGAAGGATGGCGAGTCCTACGCCGAGATCCTGAAAACCATGAAGGCCAAGGTAAACCCCCAAAATTCGGGAGCGGAGGTCCTCTCGATCCGAAGAGCTAGGAGGGAGGAGATACTTCTGGTCTCGAAAAAGGGTGGTGATGTCTCGGCCTTTGAGAACGACTCGGCCGGGTGGTTAGAGAGAAGTCTGAAGGCCTTCTTTAGTTTTTAAGAGGACCCTTGAAGTTAGGGAACTCGACGAGACTGTCACAAGGGAAGAGGTTGTCTCCGTGCTGTGAATCGCGCTGGGCAAGACAGACCTCGGGGACCATTGCAGGCCATACAAGCGCTTCGGCGGTGTGCAGACTGCGATGGTCCGTTTAACTGAGGCTCAGTAAACTAAGGGTGCGTTGGGCGAACTGCCGCCTCCGAGAGCATGTCGATATGGCCATGTGTCACGCGGCTGCACGCTTCCAGGCAGGAAGGATGCCTGCTGGAGTTGTGGGGGCGCGTCGCACGTGGCCAAGGAGTGCAAGGTTGCCCCTGGGTGCCTGAATTGTGCTGATAGGGGCAGTAAGATGTCGCCCATGCTTCGGGGAGTGGTTCTTGCCCAGTATTTATGGCACAGCTCCGGAGTTTGAGGCGTGGAAACTAAAATTCCTACAGACAAACCTGCGGAGAGGGAAGGAAGCCCACGATCTTTTGATGCAGACTGCGTGGGAGAGGGGCGCCGGTGTGTGGCTCATTAGTGAGCAAAATAAATGGTCCGAAAACTCTGCTTGGTACTAGGATGCATCACGGAGGGCTGGGATCCTTTTTTGTAGCCCTGATTTTACTCGATGTACTGGTGGATAGACTTGATTGGTGAAGTCGAGAAGGACCCATGGGGTTTTGCCTTAAAAATAGTAACTAAAAGATTGGAGAATAGAAGAAAGAACCCGGGCGTGGATAATGCCGATCGAGTCAAGTACATTGTGCGGAGCTTGTTTCTACACATGCAGGTGTTCCAAAGACAGGACCGAAGTTCCTGCGTGGTCCGGCGTAAAAAACGTCTGCATCGAGGCGATGGTGCGGAAAAAGGTTCCAGACTACCTGTTGAGAATGATAGATGACTATCGGAGCGACAGGTGGGTGACATACAAGAGCGAGAAATGGTCTCTCAAAGAAGAGATGATATGTAACGGCCCTTAAGGGTCACGGGTGGGTCCACTCATTTGGAACGTCACGTATGACGATTTCCTGCTCATGGACTTACCTGCTGGAACGAGCATCATTGGCTTCGCGGATGATGCACTTGTCGCGTGCGCCGCTGACGGAGTCAGAATCCTGGAGCTGAGGATGAATGGAAGTCTGTGGCGGGCAAAGCGTTGGTTGGATAGCAGACGCCTGAAAATGGCGCCTGAAAAGACTGAGGCTTTACTGGCTACAGATAGGAGATCCTTTCGGTACCCGAAGATTGCTTTTGGGAGACACGACGTCGTGTGAAAGAAGAGTATCAAGTACCTAGAAGTGTAGTTAGATCGGAGGCTTAATTTCGGCTAACACCTGCAGATCGCGACTGCCAAAGCCATCCAATGTCGAGCCGCTCTGACTCAGCTCATGCCCAACATTGGTGGCGCCAGGGAAGCTATGAGAAGGCTGTTGGCGAGCGTGGTATGTTCGAAGCTGCTTTATGCAGCTTCAGTCTGGACTAGTGCCCTTAACAACCATGCTATGCGGAAGAAGTGTGAGAAGAGAACACAGAGAAGTGTGGTGCTAAGAATTGTCTCAGCATACCGAACTGTGTCGGCGAGTGCTGTGCTGGTCCTGGCGAGGAAAGGAAGAAGACCTTTCAGCTCAATAAGAAGCTCACTTGCTTAGCCAACTTGCAGGAAATCGTTCGCGTGAAGGAGGCAATCCGCAAAGATGGAGGGCGCAGACTCGTCGATAAATGGCAAACTAGATGGCATTTACTTGGCACAAGTGCTTTTGGGCCATGGTTGCTTTAATACGTACCTGAAGCGCTTCAAGAAAAGAGACGATGAGTGGTGAATCCCTTGTGGACAATACAGAGCACAGACTCTTTGTCTCCGCGAGGTGGGGCGTAGCAAGAGAGGCTTTCGGCCGGGCAGTGGGCGCACAACTCACTCCTGACACGATGGTCTCCCTCATGCTCCAGTATGAACAAAAATGGGAGCTTATCGAGTCATTCGTCCAATTCCCGAATTACATATTTTAAAAGGCTATGTTAACCATTTGTTCTGGCACGGATTAGTGCCGCTACTTACAAAAGCAAAAGCGTTACTGTGGCCACAGAAGTTGAACATCATTGCAAAGAATTATTATGGAGACATTTTTGAAGGAAATTCTTGTAGACAACTTCTACAAGAGTCAGATACACTTGATGATCCAGAAATTTATTCAGGTGTAGGCAAAATTGCACTTACACCTTTCATTTCTGCTTTCAAAGCTATAAACAAAATTGTGGATTGTTGTTTTTTCAGGTCAACACTCGGCCACGATTTAGATAAACTCATTAAAGAAATGAAAAAAGACTTATGCCAGTACAAAAGTTCCTGTGACATTGAAAATTCACTATGGCTGATGTAGTTGCGACAACTCTCTTCTCCCAATATGGCGTGCCTAGATATATCTTAACGGACAGTGGAGAGAGTTTTACAATCCAATCAATGAAACACCTAGAAAGACTGTTTAACGTGAAACAATTAACAACTTCCAAATTTCGATAATAAACTAATGGATCCCTCAAAAGAAGCCATGTTGTATTGACACCCTCCCCGGTTTCACGAAAAATAATAATAATGTCATTTTGGAAGCTGAGGACGTTGAGCGGCTCATGAAGCACAAAGAGAAACTTCTACTTGCTCAATGTTAGTAACGTTACGATTTACGGAAAACCAACATATGAAAGAATGTGTATCACTTGAATCCCATAAAATCCGATTATAAAATAAGGGAAGAAAATTTTTCACATAGGAAAATAGATAAAGCGCCGGCCTTCTTTAACGTATGAAATGCATATCCTATTTCGGTACAGGGCTCCACCAGTCGTGAAGAGACAATCTAATGCTTATTCTTTCCAGATTCCGGGTTTTCCTTACAAAATTGGTGTTTAATTTTGTATAAAAATCTTATTATTTATACGTGGTTCTTGAGTGTATTTTTGAGGAGAAGCGGTTTTGCAGTTACAGTCTCACGAATATGCCAAACAGGAATTCTTTCTCGTTTTTTGAGGACTCAGTTTTGGAGAGGTCTGGTTTCTAGGCGCATCGGAGCTTGCCACATTGCATAAGTTCTTTGTACGTTTTTTAATAAAGTATTATATTTAAGAAAAAAAAGAAACAAGAAATATAATATTACTATAAATAGTTTTTTTGCACGTTTACAGCTTATTCATTCAGTTCATAAAATTAGCTGGCACTGAAGAGGGCCCCCATTTGTGGCCGAAACGTTTGCCTCTCTATCTTTTTTAAAATCTTTCCTGCCGCTTAAATCTATAATATATTCTTTTCATCATTTATCCGTAATGGAAATGAGCTGACCCAATGCCAATACAAAGATACCATAAGAATTTAAATTTACGTCAATATAAAGACAAAAGACATGATTACACAATGTCAAAAATCTATTGTACTATCAATATCTGGGGACAATGAGGCAAACATCTAATAACTGGAGGATCACCATCTTCGTGGACATCAGGAAAATCCTGGGCCTTTTATAATCCTATAAACTCTTGGCCCCTTATTGCCAACCAGGATACGAGGAACACTATCACCAAGTGATCGCAAGTTATACTCATGAGCCTAAGCTCAACCTGGCCGGGGGACTCCAGAAAGATCGCATGAACGAAACAACAATGATGGAGCAACGGGCCGAAAAGATACCCCCCTCTCGGTTACCGATGGCATTGCGAAAACGACGAGAAACTCCATTACTAGGTCTCCTAGGAGGAATTATTGGACCCGTGGCTTGACTCCGGACATATAACGACGGTCAGCTCATTGAATCAAAAATCCAAGAGTTTAATGAAACTCAGGCCAGCATCTCGCACATAGTAGAGCAACAAACTCACTTGATCAGGTCTCAAGTAGAGGAAATGCACAAACAAGCACGACAACACCAAACAAAACATAACTTGTTTAAGAACGATCTTACCCACCTTAATCAAGAACGTGGCCAGGCAGCCAGAAAGGTCGCGAAGCTCAAATTTGACAGGGCCTTAATACGAACCCTGCAGGCGAATGAAGTGGCTATAGAAGAATACATGAGATTAGCGGACAAGATCTAGGATGTCATCTACGCTGCCAGACAGAAACTAATGCATCCAGTATTGTTAACTTCAAAGCAATCTGGACAAAGTTACCAAGACATTCAGGACCTCCACCTAGAGGTGGCTTTCCCAATATCCGAACCTAATGTGGATACCGATGAACTGACCAGCTTATCCACCGTAACCCCAATCTACAAAAAGGTAATCTTTAAAATACTGCTGGATACGCCCTTATTGGACAGAACTAACCATTTGGCATATCAACTACACCCAGTTCCAGTGCCCCAGCCTTCTCAGGAAATAACTCCAGAAAAGCATACATTCGACCAAGTTTTTCTCATATCGCTGTGAAAGAATCGCAGAGAACTTATATTTTGATGAACCGTCAAGATGTTACGGCATCTACGGAACTGCCAGCTTATAAGACCTGCAAAGGAAGCTTACAAAAATAAACATATGCTAGCTTCAAATGATAATATAGTAGTGAAAATCTTTGTTTGAAAAATACTAAAATTAACTAAGGAATTTACCAATATTGAATTAAAAACAGCAGAAGTTTATTTTCCGATCTTTTGTTCAGAACATTAGCGTTGGGTACATGTAGATTAGTATATTATGTGCCTAGGTGCATAATGAGGGTTATTATGCGACGAGCGACAATGCTTGCAGGAGATCGAAGCCTAGACAAAGTCGAAAACGAAGCCGAGGCGCGATCAGTCCTGCGAGCATTTTAAGCGAGTCTCGTAATCACCCGAATTGTGTGCATTGGCGCACATTCTATTTTATGTGACTTCGGCGCATTTACGAGTTTTTCTGCGTACACTCGAATCCAATCTGAAAATGTTGAAATTTGCCGTGATTATCGCCCATCTCACTTAATAATTCGCGAATACTTACGGCCATTTTGATTTTCTCGATCTTGTGTAGTAGTAGCAGCGTATTGTAATAGACGCATGCGCAGTTCAAATGTACAAGGCTTTGTCAGTACAGTGCCGACGCTGTAGGAAAAAGAAGAAGATTATGCTCCGATGTATCCTAATAGGCGCATGCGCAGTTCAATTTTTTCATTATCTTCCTCTGTATCGTAATACACAACATTACACTACTCTCAACTGTAGCATAAAACGCGTTGATGCGCCGGACGCTCATAATAGTATATTATGTGCCTAGGCGCATAATGAGGGTTATTACGCGACGAGCGACAATGCTCGCAGGAGATAAAAGCCAAGGCGTAGTCGAGGTGTAGCTGAGGCAAAGCCGAGACGAAGCCAAGACAAAGCCGAGAAGAAGCCGAGGCGCGATCAGTCCTGTGAGCATTTGAAGCGAATCTCGTAAATACCCGAATTGTGTGCATTGGCACATATTCTATTTTATGTGATTTCGGCGCATATACGAGTTTTTATGCGTACACTCAAATCCAATCTGAAAAGGTCGAAATTGCCGTGATTATCGCCCATCTCACTTGACATTTCACGAATACTCCCGGCCATTTTGATTTTTTCGATCTTGTGTGGTAGTAGCGTATTGTAATAGACGCATGCGCAGTTTACATGTACAAGGCTTTGTCAGTACGGTGCCAACGGTGTATGAAGAGGAAGAAAAATAAGAAGAAGATTACGCTCCGCTGTATGGTTATGGGCACATGCGCAGTTCAATTTTTAAATTACATTTCGCTGTACCGTAATACAGAATATTACGCTACTGTCAACTGTGGCGTAAAAACGGGTTTACGCGCCGGAGGCACATAAAATATATTGTCACTGTGATTCTCGCCGTTGGAATAAAAACATTTAAATCACTGATATTTGAAGCGACACATAATAATAAACATAAAATTCCAAATCGAATTCGAACTCGTATCACTGCAACCTCAAATTCCCCTCAAAGTCCACACAGAAGTACAATTCAAAATTTCAAGAATTCAAAACCGTTCGAATCCTCAAAATACAAAAAAAAACGAGAAAATTCGAACGGTTTCTAATTCCTTAAATTTTGAAACTTAAAATTAATATTTTCATATTTCAAAGAATGTTTGGTAATTAAGTAAATAATAAAGGCAACATACAAGCGTCGACATTATCCGACGGACTGTGCTACTGCGATCCGTCGGAACGCGCGTTGATTCGCATCACTGCCGTCATTTAAGAGATTTAATTATGACCAAAAATCTGGAGTTTGCGTAAGACGTAATTAATTAAATGCAATGAATTTATTAGGGTTTATAAAGTGATTAAATTTACAAAACACTAGACAATTTCTGGGATAATCAACCGTAAGAAATACATATTTTAGAATTCTTGTTTTAATAACAACAGTTGCTTCTAAATATTAATTTTACAAAAAATGTTGAACTTGCGGTTTTTTCCATAAATCTAAGACATACTTGTATTTTATGTATATTGTTTATGCATGGGGAAAAAGTAGTAGTAGTAGTAGAATAAAAACGAATTTTAATTAATTTTTTCTTTTTAAAATTCGGCAGTTTGGAGCCTTACTGGACAATATATTTATAAATTGGATAATTTCTGACACACATTTATTTTCATGTTTTTTTTTGTTGCAACGTGCCGAACATAGTGAGGGAGTACTTTCTTTTCATTTGCCGAACTAGGCTGACCCACATAAACCAATTGTCATAATTTCTTGGTGAATACGAAATTCAAGAACTACAAACACCTGGTGAACATTACGCTGAAGAACTTTCAGGAAATGAAAGTGAATATAAAATTATAAACTTTTTTGAAATTTTTTCTGCTTCAAAAAAAGATGAGAATAACATGCAGTTGACTAAAAAGTAAATGATATTTACTTAAATATAAGGTTTTTGTTTAAACAATTTTTGACACCCTTTTATCATACGATTTGTGATTTTCCGAAAAAAATGTTAACTCTGAAAACCCCCAAAAATCTGACGTGCTGGGAAAAACAGAGGCCTGATTTGGATTTAGCACAGAAAATTACTTTGGGAATGATATATCTCATTCCATGAACACACAGGTCATATTTTGTTGACCAGTGTTCGCGATAGGCACCGTTACACTTTTTTGACCACTAAACAACTTTCCAGAATTACATTAACACTTTATATTGCTCATATAGATATCCAAAAATACAAAATAAATAAAAATAATTAATGTTCATTAACTTGTGAAAACAGCAACGCGGTTTACACACAGGGTCTTTTATGTCACTGTACGCATTTTCATCGCGCACCGTTTAAAGTTTAAGTGACGAAGAAAAAAATCGTTTGTGCCTCAAAATTCTCTGTTTGTAAACGGAGGGTTAAAATTCAAAAAATTTCAAAAATGATTAATAAAAATAGGTATGCATAAAAATTTGTGTAAGATATCATACCTTTTTTATTTCACAATAAATAATTACTATTATCGAAAATTTAAATTGAGGGTCCCAATGCGATAATCGGTTATTCGTTCGAACAGTAGAATAAAGAGAGAGGATAGAGGTGAAATTCAGTCGACATTTGAAATTACAAATTAAAATCTCATTTTTTAAAATTACAAAATTAATTTTTTTTTAAACTCAAGATGCAATATTTTAATGAATTTTAATGACTTATGTGTAATTTGATTCTTCATTGTTTACTAATGCTTGCGAGATATAAAAAGCACTTATAAATTAAGTCAAGTAACAAATGATGCATTATTTATACATACGTGTTAGAGATTGAGTTTTCTTACGTTCAGTTGCAAAAGATATATGAAGAAGTTTTAGCTCCGAAAAAATAAATGCAGGCACTCGAATAAATTTTTCAAGTACTAATCGATCGAAATATTGTGACAACAAAATATTTCTACCAAAAAAGAGAATGATCATTGTCATTATCAGGTGTCACTCTTAGCTTTCTTGACAAAGAAATTGCGCGTAATTTCGTTTACAGAAGTTAGTTTGGTATCAACTTTAAGATGGAGTGTGAAAACGAGCATTTTCCTCATATTTTGCTTTTTTATTCCCGTAAAGGAAAGAACGCAGCACAGGCTGCTAAAAAGTTACGTGATGTGTATGGTGAGAAAGCCTTAAAAGACAGTGTCAAAATTGGTTTGATAAATTTCATTCTGGCGATTTATTACAAGGAACAAAACGTTTAACTCAAAAGACTACTGTTGTCAGCTGAACAAATTGAACGCAGCGGTCAAAGAAAAACAGCTAGAATTGGTGAATCGTAAAGCTGTAATTTTTTACCATGACAACGCTGCACCACACACATCTTAAGCCACTCGCCAAAAATGATTAAGGTTTGGTTGGGAAGTGATGTTGTATCCACCATATAGCCCTGACCTTGCACCATCAAATTACTATTTATTTCAATTTTTACAGAACTCCTTGAATGGCAATACTTTCAATGATGATGAAACTGTAAAATCGCACTTGGTGAAGTTTTTGGCCAATAAAAACCAGAAGTTCTATGAGCGTGGAATCATGAAGTCACCAGAAAGATGGCAAAAGGTCATTGAAAAAAATGGAAAATATATCACTGATGAAACTTCATTCCTTGTATTCGAAAAAATGTGTTTAATTTGTATGGAAAAATCGGCAATTACTTCTGGAGCAACCCAATATATACAGGGTGAGGCACATAAAGTGTTACAGAGCGATAGAACTTAAACTATTGATCATATCCAATAATGTCTCAGACAAAAGTTTCAGTGTTCGAGAAGGCCGTCATACTGGACCACCCTATCTTTTTATCGGTGGAGGCGCTGAAGCTACGTCAAGGTCAACTCCACTTTTTTAAATGGAACCATGTTTTTTTCGATGACATTATTACCGATTTTAAAACGAATTCAGCGACCTACAACACAAGGTCATTCTAGTCACACAAAGTATGAAAATAGTCGAAAAATCTTTTTCATTCCTTTTCATTTCTTACGATACCCATGATAATACACATCGATAGGGTATTTCTGACATCGGCAGAAAGTAAGCATTTTCTGTATCGTATGTGATTACATCAGGATTTGTACGGCAATGATTCCCTAAAACGCGTCAATTTCTGTAATTGGATTCGTGGAAAAATGCGCACAGATGTCTTATTTTTGAGTCATGTGATTTTTTTCTGATGAAGCTAACATCGCAAAAATGGTAAATTTTTCAAAATTAACGTGTTACAAAAAGTGATCATCTTAACTTTTTTATAACTAAAAAAGTATTTATCAAAAAAATTTCAAACATTTTATCTAATATGCGGTTGATCCCGAACTTCGAAATGAAATATACTGAAAAATTTCTCCAATCAATTTTCATGAATAAATTAGGCATTTTTATAAACAAATAGAGATTGCTAAAAATGGATTTAAATTTTTTCACTTTTTTTCGTGGATCAATATTCCTAACACATTACAGGATATTTAATCTGTAAAAGTTGAAGTTCAAACACACATTCGTCAAAAAAGATTGATTATCGGGAATCTTAAAGACGTCCAACAATTTTACTCGTCAAAAACTGTATACAAATTTTTCTAAATCATTCCAGTCACCAAAATCTACCATATCGACCCTATCAACCTATGATTTAGAATTAACTTCATTTAAGACCAAATGGAATTTTCAATATATATTTGAATAATTTTTTCTGTATAAAAAGGAACTTTTCCACTCCGCTGGGTTTCGAGCCCAGGACCTTTCGATTGCCGGTCGAATGCTCTATCATCTGAGCTACGGAGGTTCTTCAAAACTGTTCTCACAGAATCTATTTACGCCAATTTGGCGCAAATAATAATAAATAAATATTCGTGATACCCAGCGGAGTGGAAGCGTTCCTTTTTTCACAGAAAAAATTGTTCAAATTTACTCGTCAAAATCCTTGACTTTCAACTTTTACAGATTTCATATCCTTTTGATCCAGCATCATTATACTAACAGCATCGCTTCCGTATAATTGTTGCAATTTGAGAATTATTTTTTGTGAAACAGGAAAATCTGTAGAAACGATGTAACATCGTGACATTATTTTTCACAATCACTTGTTGCTAAAAATTCTCATTTTATTCTGAGGAACAAATACTTACTTTTCTTTTGTTGTGTATTTTGTTTTATTAAAGAAAATAACATGGGAACAAAAATATCACTTCTCGATGTGTCGTATAAATGTATATCCAAATTCAAATCACACTGATTCCTACGTCGCGCTCATGGTATTACGCGCGCTTGAAACGTGAACGGCTTCAGTTGAAAATTTATTACTCAACAACTATTCATTTCTGCACTTTCAAAATTTTACAGTATATCCTGGAATGTGTTAGGACTATTAATCCACAACAAAAGTGAAAAAAATTAGGTCCTTTTTTAGCAATCTCGATATGTATGTATGTATGTATGTACATGAATGTACCCCCTACATTTTTTTGCGTGAAATATTTACGTAAATATGTAAACATATATATAAAACCGACAAAACTAATCTCTACACGTTATAATCAATAAATAACTGTGACCATAGGCCTCCACAAGCATTCGATGCGATTCGGCAGCCGATTTCTTCCAATTGAAGCAGAAAAGCCGAGCTTTCCGCATATGCTCTTTTTCTGGTAAAAAACTAGACATGTTTACCAAAGGAAAAATATATGTTGTATGAAATTGTTGACAATCTGCACTGATTAATGTTGGCAGATGAGCTCATAAACAAATTTTGGTGTTTCCGTGGTAGCTTAATGCGCTCACTAACGCCATCTATAAGCAAACAGCCGATTTAAACTTACAGACCTGGTGATTTTATTATGCTTAGTATTTATTTATTTTTATTATACATGTATAATAAAATTACCAGGTCTATAAGCTTATATTCGCTGTTTGCTAATAGATGGCGTTAGTGAGCGCTCTAAGCTACCACGGACACGCCAAACTTTTTTTTTATGATCTTGACATTTGCCAACATTAATCAGTGCAGATTGTCAACAATTTCATATCACATATATTTTTCCTTTGGTAATCATGTCTATTTTTTTACCAGAAAATGAGCATATGCGGAAAGCTCGGCTTTTCTGCTTCAATTGGAAGAAATCGGCTGCTGAATCGCATTGAATGCTTCTGTAGGCCTATGGTGACAGTGATTTATTGGCAGCAACGTGCAGAGATTGGTTTCTTCGGTTCAAAGGCGGCAATTTTGACCTGAGCGACAAGACGCGTGAAAATCGGCCCAGGAAGGTTGAGGTCTACTATGAGATGTTGAAACCTGGCGGAACTGTCAATGCCCACCGCTACCACCAACAACTGATCAAATCGCAGCATGCTCTACGAGAAAAAAAAGCCAGATTATCAACAAAGACATTCAATATTCAATAAGAATGATGGCAATAATAATTCAATACTTACTCCTTAATCAGGGAGATGTTCCTTCTTTTTCGTATCAAGCGGCTTGTGCCTATTCCCCAGTAATCAAGCATTTCATTTGCCTAATAACCGTTTCCACGGGCACCTCGAAAACATTACCCTCCTTTAGCCTCTCTGCCTTATGTTGCAGCACCTGCTCTATCTTTTGTTCCATGACTTCTTTAATAATATTGAGTATGGGTTGTGGATCCTTTGCAAGAGGCCCGCAAACTCAAGGACGATAGTTTTTCAATCTAATTGATGAAGGAAACAAAAGCAAACCGTCTAAAATATCCCTATTTATACCAAAATGGAGTTTTTTCCCTCTTATTTTTTTTGTTCAATAATAAATGAAACTTAGCATTTCCAAAAAAAAAAAAAACAATCAAAAAGTATAAAAACACAGAAAAAAACAAAAAATACAAAAATATGTTACTCTAAATTCATAAACATATATACAAAGTTCAATATCTATAAAAATAAAAAAGCAATCTTATACAAAATATATATTGATAAAAAGTGCACTGTGAGAATTCGATCGTTAAGGCTTATCGAAAACTTCGGTAAAGCTTGGACGGAGAGACATTATGTCAATGTGTCGTATAATTTTTAGTATTTATTAAATAACAAGTGGTATAGTATAATTAAAATGTCCGTGAAACTTTGAAGAGCGCTAAGTAAAACTTTAGTACTTTAGAAATTAATTTAAGCTTGGTATGAAATATTCAATAGCTAATTAAAAATTAATGTGGATTCATATATTTTTTACGAATGTTCGGTAAAATAAATAACCAAGGAATTTTATGGCTGCCAATCGAGATTTTGACTAGTCTTCGCAAGAAATTATCGAAGTCTGAGTGAAATTGAGAATTGCCTGACGTCACAATATTTTGAGGATCGTACGCCAAGTGACCCAAATTCCTATGTGAAAATCGAGTATAGGTTCCCACGGCAGAATGGCTTAGACACTGGACTGTTACGGTGGAGACTCGATTTCAATTCCCAGATCCCAGCGGCTTCGAATTTCAAACATGATTTTTCTCTGTTTCAGGTTTTTAAAATATATACTTCTATATGTACTTAACATTCTATATAAATGTGTGTAAAAATGTATAATTGTGTATATATATGTATATATATGTGACTATGTAAACCCATATTGATATACGCCAGGGGCATATAAGACGACAGACGAAGAAAGCTTTAATATTTTGATGAAAAGCTAATTGGCGGGATCACTAAACCTTCGTCCGTCGCTAGAACGATCCTTCCTGATTCATTTTTTTTTTTTTTGATTATTTTTTTTTCTATTTGTGAAGCATTACAATATTAGTTTTATGTTAGAGATTTCATTACAAGTATCATAACTATTATACATATATATGGTGGGTTCCATGGCAAATCGGACGGGTTCAGGACTACATATTTTCGATTTACTTGAAATTTTAAGGATTGATAGACTAACATAAATAATGAAGAAACCTGAAATTTGAGATTATTTCATGCATCAATTTAAAAGTTATGGGATAAACAAAACAAAAAAATGTTTTTGTTCTTTTTCAATTATTTGTCACGTCCCGCGACGCATTAGAATGTACTATAGGCATAGGCTAGGTCTAGAGAAAAATCTGGGGAAATTACTAATAGAGAGAAAACCACCTATTGAAAAGAGAGGTATAACTACGTCACACGCTGCGGGAGACTGCGCAATGCGTGACGTTACCAAAAAATATAATATAAAAAGGACACGCCGCCAAGGGAAAACTAGTCTTGTGAGCAGAATTTAAGTGCGGCATTTTCTAAAAAACTAAAAAGGATTCTCAGCGTGAGATAATTATACCGTCCAGTTTGACAGAGTGAAAACCCGAGAGTCATAAATTTACCGTGGTCCGTTTTACTATCCTTGAAGGGATCTTAGACTCAGTGCCAAAAAGGGTCAATAGTTGTTGTGTCCTTGTCACACCTGTGGATATTCACTCCTTCGCAGTCACACCTGTGGGAATCGCATTGCAGTCATACCTGTGAGGAACACTTGAAGAAACAAAGGGAAATCATAAAGGTACCGAACTCTTCTCTCTCTCTCTTCATCTTCTGTTTTTTTCCAACCAATCAGCCCGTGTCTCCAATTTCATACCAATTGTATCAACATTTTTATAATTTCAAATTTATAATTATTTTAATAAATTTAATTTGTATTATTTAATAATCATCGTGTCTTTTCATTGACTTATCCTCATCCCTAAGCGAGGATCATTCGATCCTAACTTAAAACGAGGAATCTGCGATCAAAGTGAGTATTTGCGTACTTGTGACGTAACATACTTCCTTTTTTCTGGTGCATCGGCCCAGAAAACACAAGTCAATTGAAATTTAATACATTGATTATTGATAGTGAATAGACAAATGATTATGAAATATTGTTTCAACTAGTAACTTAAAATTTCAATAAAATAGATTTGTTAGATCACAAAGGGATTTGACCTTGAGGCTAACCTTAGTGATTTAATAATCAAATCATTTCTTTGAAATTTTATAATTTATATAAATTGTACAAAATAAAATAAGTTTGAAAAATCACGCAGGGATCTGACCTTGAAGCTAACCTAAGTGATTAAGGGGGGTTTCTACTTTGTTCGGCCGAAAAAACGTGCTTTTTTTAGAAATTTTTTTTGGTGAACGTATTTAAGATAAACACTTGAAATTTTTTTTCAATTGTACCCAGGAAACAAAAAACCATTCACTTGCGTTAAATTTGAATGGGCTTTGAGGTGTTCTGAATTGCGAATATGTCACTGGAATTTCAGCATTAACAGATTGAAAACCAATATTTCCGATAGAAAATAATGTATTTAAAGTGAACAATCGTTTACAATAAAATTCGTATTCTGTTTTTATTGTATTTCTCTTATTCAAAGTGACCTTTTAAGACTTCCATTTCATTTGGAATTTCAACCGATTCATGCGAACATCAATGAATCGTACATTGCCATTAGAAATTATTTGAGGTTAATCAGTCTTATCCAACCCTATTCACTTAACGATTTAACCAATGTCGAATTGCAGATTTAAAACATTGAGCACAAATGGCAGATTCCAAGTGTCACCATCCGATTGAATTTTTATTTCCTGAATATGCAAATGACAGATACACAATTCAAAGAGACGCACGTTCTATCGCCTGGGTAGGTACAAGTTTATTGTACAACTACAAAAAGTTTTCAGTAGAAATATGCAAAGGGGGGAGGGGGGCATTGAGCAATGGCGGCGCGCCGAACGAATTTTTCCCACTCGCGGAAGTCCTGCCGCTGTTTCAGATAACCTGAAACACAAAAATGAAATATATTCTCACTTTGTATACTTTTGTCTTTGGCCGGTACTAGGATTTCGAAAAAAAAATGAAAAATGAAACAATTATGCGATTTTGAATGAAAAACTCGATTTTTGCCCACTTTCTTCGATACAAATTGTTATGTAAAATGAAAAATTGTTAATATTTATTGAAGATTATAGTACGTGCCATAGCTAAGCCCTTGATACACGACTGTTAAAAATTTCGTGGCCATTGCTTAACTCGTCTGGCTTAAATCACTTCCGCAAGGCCAAAAGATATAGTTTTGAAAAAAACGCGTTCAAAGTTTTGCTTCAGTATAAAGTGAAAGAAAACTTTTTGTATTTGCACAATAAACTTGCACCTACAACTGAAAAAAATTTCAAGTGTTTATCTTAAATACGTTCCCCAAAAAAAATTTCTAAAAAAAGCACGTTTTTTCGGCCGAACAAAGTAGAAACCCCCTTTAAGTAACTTATCTTATTTAAAAAGATATTTTAATTTGTTAACTAAGTTTTGATTTAAGTTAAAACAAACATAAAAAACAGCACATGAGAGTGTAAGTCCTTTTTGGGTACGTTGAACGGTCACCATTGATTACGATAATTGGGTCAGGCAAAGTTCGAAGTCCTTGTGATTATATTGTTTATAAATTTAATTTTAACTCTGTTAAGAAACAGAATATTTTTAATTGCAAAAAAAATTTGTCCAAGGAGTTGTACTCATGTTAACTTGCCCAATATAATGAAAATGATTCAAATGATCATTGTCATAAACAAATTTGTTTAATTGTTATAAAAAATTTATAAATAAATAAAATAAAGTATTTTAATTTACATAAAAGGCACATGCAGTTGGTAAAGAAAAATATTTTATTATTTTATGAAATTTATTATTAAAAATTATAAATTTACAATCAATTGAGCGATTCTTTATTTAATTTTAATATTTGAAATAATTATATTTTTATATCATTATTTTATTTTCAAATGAAGAAATACAAATAATATTTAAAAACAATATTTAACATTATTCCGAATGAAGTCCCAGTAGGATAAGATGGAGTATTAGAATCAGAATTTTTTCAAGATAATAGTATCATATCCAACATATCCAAGATGGCGTCTACGTAGGTGACGCAGTTGTAAAAAATCACAAGGGAAAAGCTTATTTCAAATTTGCAAATACAAATGAAATACCAATAACATTATCCGTCCCAATAGTTAATTTAGAAGATTTTGAAGAACAAGAATGTTATAAACAAATTGAAAAATTACATAATTTTAAACAATCAAATAACGAAGATTTATCAAGTAAAATATTAAATAACTTTTTAAGAACTGACAATTCTCTAATTAAGTCGTGCAAAATTTATAATGTAATAGACGAAGACAGAGTAGAATGTATTAAAAAACTTCTTCGATTAGACCATTTAAATCAAGATGAATATGAACATGTAGAAAAATTAATTACAAATAATGCAGACAGATTTCAAATCCCAGGAGAACCACTTGAAGCTACTAATGTATTACAACATTCAATTCCTACTGTAAATGGCTCCAATTTTTTCAAGACAATATAGATTTCCCCCAGTTCACAAGGAAGAAATTACAAGACAAGTTGATGAATTATTAAAAAATAAAATAATCAAGCCCTCACAATCACAATATAACACTCCAGTGTGGACAGTTCCTAGAAAAACCTGATTCTCAAGGAAAAATAAAATGGAGAATGGTTCTTGATTTTCGTAAATTAAAGGAAAAAAATCTGCCCGCTTGGCGGGCACATTCTCATCGCGCGCAGCTCGCTTCGCTCGCAAGCTTGAGCGCGCCTAGGGCGCGCGATTTGATCGTTGCGCTTCGCGCTCCGTAATACTTCGAGCCAAATTTTTAAAAATGATGCGATTATAATAAATCACGGTTCATTTTTTTAGGAAAAAGATTCTCTACAACTTGACGGTATCCGATTTTTGAAAATGAATTCTTTAATGGCTGAAATTATAAAAAAACAATTTTTCAAAACAAAATTTTTATCAACAAATTGCTGTATTTGATAATAAGTAATTCAATTTCAAAAATAGAAAACGTTCAAGTTGTAGAGAATCTTTTTTCTAAAAAAATGAACCATAATTTATTAGAATCGCATCATTTGCAAAAATTTGACTCAAAGCGATAAGAAACTAAGTTTGGGCAAAAATAAAATTTATTAATAACACTATTTTTTTGTGTTTCAAATTTTTTTCATGAAAAATAATCTTTTCTCATTCAAATTGGCCCTTCAATAATAATGTTGCTATTCTTGAAAGCAAAATTATCTATTTTTGTCTGAGATCTAATTTTCGTGATCGTACTACCTTAAGGAAACGATTTTGCAGAACAACGCTTATTTCGTATCTCACATATTTTGGTGAAAAAAATCGAATTTTTTTAATATTAAAAATCAAAACATAAAATATACATCCTGTCGAGAAATTTCTTAATAAGAATGTGTAGACCTCATTTAGGCAAATAATTTTTCATCTAAACTTATTTTATGTATCTCATATATTTTGTCTAAAAAATGGAATTATTGAATTTTAATCGTATTTTTTGGAATTGAAATGAAAAATATATGTTTTTTCATAAACTGTGTAAGACAAAACTTGTAGATCTTTTTGAAACGAACAACTTCGTATTCTTACGTTTTTTTCGTATTTCACATATTATTGTTAAAAAATTGAATTTTGGATTTTCAATAGATTATTTTTGAATTAAAAAAAAAATATGCATCTTATGAAAAAATGTTACAATTCAAATTTGTAGGTCTTTATGTAAAAAATAATATTGTATCATAACGTTTTTTCGTATCTCGTATAATTTAACTGGAAAATGGAATTTTGATATTGACTATTTTCGAATTTGAATATGCTGTAACATTTCTAATTTTGATTTAATTAAAAAATGTTATCAGGATAATTTTCAGAGATTTATGAGCACTATCTAAAACCAGTATTAAAATTTTTGATTTTTTCAAAAAATTATTTTTAAAAACACAAAAGTAGTGCTCAATCTCTCAATTTTGATTGGATGTGGCTGGTTAACGAACTTTTCCTTACGTTTTCGGCTCCGATAAAGTGTGCCAAAGCACAATTCAATCTGATAATTCTATCGAGATTTATGCCGCACTCGACCTACAGACAGACAGACAGACAGACACTTTCGTAAAAACCCTTTTTTCGGACTCAGGGTGTCTCAAAACGTAAAGATTTGATGAAATTTTCGAAAGTCATTTTTCACATAAAACCAATACCTTTTCATCCATGATCAGAATGTAAAAAATTGGCGATTCGTATCCTCTACCTAATATAAACGATATACTTGATTCTCTAGGATCAGCGTAATATTTTTCAGTGTTTGATTTAGCTACCGGTTTTCACCATATAAAAATGGATCCAAAAGACTCGCATAAAACCGCATTTTCTACACTTCAGGGTCATTACGAATTCGATAGAATGCATTTCGGTTTAAAAATTGCAACAGCCACATTTCAAAGATTGATGGATTTAACATTAACTGGATTAATCGGAACGGAACTTTATGTATATCTTGATCACATAGTTATATATGCAAATACTCTAGAAGAGCACGAAATTAAATTTAACAATTTAGAAGAAAGATTTAGAAAAGCAAATCTTCATGCAACCAGACAAATGCGAATTTTTACGACCCGAAGTAGAATATTTAGGTCATATAATTGATAAAAATGGAGTACGTTCAGATCCAAAAAAGATAATAGCTGTAAAAACTTTCCAGTCCCAAAAACACAGAAAAATGTTAAACAATTTTTAGGCTTAGCAGGATATTATAGACGATTTGTTGACGGATTTTCAAAAATTGCAAGTCTTCTAAATCAACTTCTGAAAAAAGATATACCTTTCAATTGGACAGAAAAACAACAAGCAACTTTCAATATTTTAAAAGCAAAATTATGTGAAGAACCACTTTTACAACGACCTGATTTTTCTCAACCCTTCATACTCACAACAGATGCCTCAGGATTTGCAATAGGAGGTATTTTATCACAAGGTAAAATAGGTAAAGATAAAACAATAGCATATGCTTCACGTAGTCTAAGTGATACTGAGAAAAAATATGATACATATGAAAAAGAAGCTCTTGCTATAATATTTTGTGTAACTCATTATCGTCCTTATTTGTATGGCAGAAAACTTACTTTGGTAACTGATCACAAAGCTCTAGATTGGTTCCAAAATTCTAAAGACACTTATTCACGAGTTTCACGTTGGAGATTAAAACTCGCAGAATATGATTTTGATGTAATTTACAAAGCAGGAAAAATGAATGTAAATGCAGACGCTCTCTCAAGAAACCCTATTGATGATAACAAAGAGAAATCAAAATATTTACAAGTTGATGACAATGATACTTTCATGACTTCTTAAGAAAAAACGTTTTCCAAGAAAACTTTTACAAGAAATAAACAAGAAAACTCTAAAAGTGAGGTAAGACCTTCAAAACGAAGCAACTTGAATCCAGGAATCGTACGAGACGACGTAGATCATTTTAGCGAAATTGCAGAAGCCCATATATTAAATATTGACTCAAAAATTCTAGAATTTTTTCAAGAATTCCTTAGTGAAGAATCATTCGGTGAGATTGGTAAGAATATATTGAAATATAAAAATTTATCCAAAAATATGGCTTCAAGACTTATTTTTATGACAATATTTTTATTAAGTCCAATGTTTTCCAAAAAATACGAAAATTTATAATGGAAAACTATTACTACAAGAGCTCAAAAGAGAATAGAGCAAGAAAAAGCAAAAAATTTGAATCGAAATGAAACTCAAGAAAAATTAGACGAACATTTCTCTTCTAAACCTCTTGTGAAAAAACCACGAGGTAGGCCAAGAAAAAATCTAGTTACAAATTTAAGAAATATTCCCTCTCAAACAAAAAGAAAGAGAGGTAGACCAAGAAAACAAATATATGAAAATGAATTACCAGAAATAAATATGCAAAAAGAAAGCCGAACAAAAGTAGAGTCAGATTCCGACTCTGATTCTGATTATTTGAAACAAATTCGAGCAAAAAACAAAAAAAAGAATGCCAAGAAGCCAAAAAATATTAATGGATTTGAAAGCGAAAAAAGTGAAAATTATTTTTCAACCTCAGAAGATGAAATCAACGACATTGAAACCTCACACGAAGAAAATGATGTAGAAAATTATGAAGAAAATTTGGGAGAGAATTTTGAAGATGATCTTGAAGACAATTTCGAAAAGAATTTCGAAAAGAATTTTGAAGAAAATTTTGATGCCAATCTTGAGGAAAATTTTGAAGAAAAGTTTAAAGAAAACCAAGAAGAAAACTTGCAAGAAAAGTTTGAAGAGCCTTATTTTAATGAAAATTTGAAACTAAACCGAAGATCCCAAATAAATTCTGGAAAAAAAGATAATGATCATGATAATTATAATCGTCCACCCCCAGAACCTCCTCCTATAAACTCTCAAACAGAAAAAATTATAACAAGGAAAAATTTAGTTGAATATCGCGATCAATTAACTATGCGAAAAGATAATTATGCATATTTTATTACAACTAATGGAACTCTTCGCGACAACCGATCAAAAACTTTAGAAAAACGTGAAACATTAACAAAATTTAAAAATTTACAAAAGGGCATAGCAAAAGAGATTAAAAAAGGAAACTACTACCATTTTGCACTTCCAATTGAAGAAGAAACTAAGGACAATTTATCAGAAACTTTAAATAATATAAAATTATCAATTCACTCATTACATGAATTATCTCAAAAATTTAAATTACCATCAATTAGTATTTCAAAATCTTCCAGAATTAATCATATACCTTGGGAAGAAGTGAAATCAATTTTCGATCCAATTTTTTCAAATTCAACTACAAAAATTATAGTTTGCAATGGAAGAACCCAATATCCAACAAAGAAACAACGAACTCATTTAATTGAAGAAGCTCATTCTTCAGCATTAGAAGGCGATAAAGGCGTCACAAAAACTTATAGTCGAATTCGCCAAAAATTTTTTAGGGAAAATATGAAAGTAGACATTTAAAAATATATTCAAGGCTCTTTACAATGTCAACTGAAAAAATTAATCAGAGTCAAAACAAAAAATCCTATGGTGATCACTGACACACCCACTACTGCTTCTGAAAAAATATCAATGGACATTGTTGGTCCACTACCTGAAACAAAATCTGGTAACTTATATATTCTAACGATACAAGACTATTTTACCAAATATTCTCCAGCAATACCTCTCCCTAATCACCGACCTGGTACGATAGCAGATGCTTTCGTGAAAAAATTTATTTGCATATTTGGATCACCGAAAGGAGTACTTACTGACCAAGGTAGAGATTTTTTCAGCAATTTATTAAAGAGATTGGCAAAACGTTTCAGAATCAAACAATTTCGTACGACAGCTTTTCACTCTCAATCAAACGGGTCATTAGAACGTTCACATCATGTTTTTGGAGAATATCTCAAACTATTTGTTGCAAAAAATATCAGTTTAAATAAAGATATAGAAATTTTATTTTGTCAATAAATAGTAAAAATATAAAAAATAAATTTTTTTTTATGAAAATATATTTATATATATATATATTTATATATAAGATAATATATATATATATATATATAAAACAAAATAAAAATGAAATTTCAGACATAACACAATATTCCAGATAAATTGGAACAAATTCATCGCAAACGCATAGATGATCTCATTGAAATAGTTCCCTATTTTATCGACATGTTAGCTCGCTAGCCATACTTAATTCAAATTGGAATTTTTAACCAAGGCGACTGTAATATTCCCACATGGAGCAGAAACGTAAACAATCCAGAAAAAATAAAAGATATTCTTTCAACAATCAAAGCAGGAGGACCGGACACATACAAAAATTTAATTCTCAGTTTACGGCTATCAAATCACATTGTCATAGCCGACATGTTGGATATAATGAACTAGAAACACGAAATACAAAAAGTAAATCAATAACTTCAAAAATATACATATGTAACGATAAAAGATTTTTCTATTTATATTACAAAGCAAGCTGCTAATTGGAACCTCCTTTTTCCAGAGATGGGATGACGAGGCTTTCTTTTGGCACTGCTCACTTGCAACTTCAACTATATAACAACAGTCTACGCCATCATAGGATTCGATTGCGGTTCAAATCAATCAAATATTACATTATCTTTACTAGAGGTAGGAAAATGTGATCTACCTCGATCTCAAGTACATGTTGTAAGAACTTATTTACAACTTTTACAATTAACTGGATTTTCAAATACAAAAGTAATAGAATGCAAAATAGAAATTCGACGCGCCATCTCTCATTGTGGCATGCATTCTCACTGTTCAATAGTTGCAAATGGCCACAGTGAATATATACATGATGTTACACGACATCAATGTAATCAAATGCACACAACAGGAACATTTTTAGTAACCCCTTCTCTTCAGATATCAAAGTTAAAAGTAAATGAAACTTCATTCCATAGCGTTACTTTAGCAGGTTCTGTAACACCTAATGGAGACTGTACTGGTACACAATTTTCTGATCCATACGGAACATGGAATAATGTCGTAGTCCAAGCCAGATTCAAAATAACTTTACAAGAACATTACGCAACTATTCATTTAAATTCAAATAAAATTCAATTAGGCTCTGGAATAACATGCACACTTTCAGAAACATTCTGTACAGACGTAGAATATGGACAAACATTCTGGGATACGTTACCTAACGACGTATGTAATTTTAACAAATATGAAATTATTTATGAAGGACCAGTAAATAAAACATATGACAACATGACAGACAATTCTGAAACCTTTTATTCTTTGACGACTGAAGATATAACTTTCGTACTAGCTGAAAGAACAAGAAAACCAGTTTGCAGTCACGTTTTAATACAAACCGAACATCCAAAATTATTAATTTTTGAAACCAGACCTGGAAATTCATTTTTAGAAAATAAACATTTATAAGTTCAGAATATGGACATTTTTACATACGTTAACTCTAAATTTATATATGTGGAACGACATGTACGCACTGAAGTAAATAGACTTTATCACGGTGTTCTTACTCAACGATGCATACTTGAACAGCAAGTTTTTAGAAATACATTAACCTTAGCAACCCAATCATTAGACGAATTTGCATATCATTTAATGAAAGGCCCAGGATCTATGTCAGTAATTGCAGGAGAAGTAGTACATATCGTAAAATGTATACTGGTTGAAGTAAAATATCGTAAAACTGAAGAATGTTACATACAACTACCAATATTTAGAGAAAATCAATCCTTTTCCCTTTCTCCACAAACTCATATATTAACAAAATCCGGTATCCAAACAAATTGCAATTCTTCCCTTCCACGAATGTACCTTTGTGGAGAAACCTGGTACAAATTACTTCCAAATCCTGTCGAATCCATAGCACCAACTTTAGTTAAACCTCTCACAAAAGCAACCTGGAAATACACAAATCCTTCATCCTTAGCAACAAGTGGCATTTATTCTCAATCTGATCTTGATAAACTGCGAGATCATATTATGTTTCCAGCAGAAAAACCAATGATTCTAAATTATTTAGCTAGAGAAATAATAGGACATCCAACTATTAATCAAGGAATATCATTAACAAATTTATTTAACGAATATGTAATTGATAAAATTGCTGAATCCGATTAGGGAAATTTTGGACAATTTTAACAAGTTTCGGAACTACTAGTGCAGGCCTAATTGGATTAATAATAATAATTAGAGGGATTAAATTGATAGCGGATACCATTATTCATGGATATGCACTACACAGATTATTTGGATAGTCTTTCCATCTACTAGGCGCCTTCTAGGATTCGATCACTAACTTCTTATTACACTTAGGTACCCATCTACCATCTGGACCTCCTGCTAAGAGCCATCAAGAACTGCTAACAGCTTCAGCGCCACAAAGCTCGAAAGAGGCACCTAAAAGTCCATCGTATTACGCAAATACTACTTCAGGTAAAGATCACAATAATACAAACACAACTCTTTATCCTCACTCTGAACTAAATAAGAACTTAGTAGAACCCACTACTCTATCTAAATCTAACATCTTCAAAATGTCGCATGTTCTTTTTACAACCTTACTAAACAAATATATTCAACAAAGAGGAGATCGACCCCTCATTTATGAGATACTCATTGAACAAACCAATAATAATGAATGTCTATTTCACGTTAATTTACAATATAAAAATTATATAATAATGAATAGTGGCACAAATAAAGAAAATGTAAAGCAAAAGGTAGCACAAAATTTTTATAATGCCTTAATTAATGAATCAAAGGAAACAAATCAAAACGTCCAACCAAATTCTATTAGTAAAAATTGCAAAAAATTAAACGAAATTTGCACTGAAAATAAATTTGATTATCCAAAATATACAGTATTACGAATAAAAACCTCATCAAAAGACTCAACATACATAGCAATTTGTTTCGTTAACAACATAAAACAAATAGGAATAGCAAACTCGATAAAAACAGCTAAGGATTTTGCTGCCATAGAAGTTATTAATTCTCTTTCGCAACAAGACGAGAAATGTGAACTAAGTTTGATAAATTCACTACAACATTTGCATGTAACAATTCAAGAATCATCTATAAACGATCCACAACCTTCAACGAGTAGCCAAATAACAAAACCTATTACTTCAAATAACAATCGTGATAAAAATACAAATTCATATAAAATGAAAAAAAAATAATGATCATACTACATCATCTTCCTCTACAAAAAGCTTTAAAAAATGTTTTAAATGCGGATATAGACCTTTCAACCAGTACAATAAATTCTAATATAAACATTCCATACCGATTCAGGAAATCAACCACAATGGAGCATTACTACGACGATCCTACCCACGTACCAACTTACCAAAAAAAGATATACAGAACAGACTCCATGGGATTTTTAAATCATGTAGAAATTTTAAGAAACTTCACGATAAAATATGGATTGCCGTTACCGCAATATACAGTCTATCCTGACCCAAATTCGAAATCAAAGTCATTTTTTCTTGCACAAATTAATATAAATGAACATTTTGTTATACAAGCCGGCCCAACTAGCGAATTAGCAGAAAATAGAGCAGCATTAAAATTATTGTTCCTACTAATGAGATCATACAATCTCTGCGACGAAAAATTCTATAATAATGATGATAAAAAAATGCAAAAAACAAAAAATCAAAGTATTAAAACCGATCCAAGATCAAAATTAATACCTTAGGAAAATTCCTGTAGATTTTGTAACACTCAAATGCATGCTACAAAAGAGTGCCGTAGACGAAATATTTTTAAAGTAGACAAATCAACCCAATTTCCCCCTACAATTCCACCAAGAAACTCCTCAACATTTAGTAGACTTTTTCTCCCTTTCACCAAAAAACTTCTAGACCTAAATCCAACCATATGTAAACATCCTATTTTATTCAATATTAATCCTACTTTTTTTTCAGCCTTCCGAGAAGCCTAATGAATTTCCTTAATCAACTAGCATCTAGAGTGTATTTAATTTTAATTCCACTCCTTTTCTCCAAAGTAGAAAAACACTTCATAGACTCATAATTTTCTCATTCTTCAGGAATTTATTTTGAACCAATTTCAAAAGTTCGTCTTTCTTCTGAAAAATATCATTTTATATCTTATATCGATATCTTTCAGCCAGACGTACTTAAATACAAAATAATAGATTTCTCACATAAATTAGATGAATATTGCATACTTTCAAATATTGCCAATAATTGTAATTTATGGAATCATCAGACACAACTTGATTTTATAGAACAACGAATCAACTATTTTCCTGAAGAAATATCATTTATATCTAGACAAGCTCGTAACACCATGAATATTTCTAAAACTAATGATCCATTCTTGCAACAGATACAAAAAGTACTTTTAGAATTGAGAATGAGACAGGAAATCTCCCTTTACTGGCCCAAAGAAAATTGATTTCTACTCCCAAATCCATTTTTCCAAAAGCTGCAAATCTTTCTTCAAAACTTCACAACATTATGACCTACAAAAAATGGCATAATTCTCAAAAAGATCCAAATATTCACCTATATCGAATATTAGCAGCAAATTGGCTTAAAGACCTGCATCAAATTTCTCAATCTTTTCTTTTACTCCTTGACCAACTAACAGAAGCTATTACCCATGCCGTAACTAATTTATGGCACCCTATGCTACTTCCTGTTACCTTCTTAGACTTCAAATCCAACAAAGAAGACCCACACCTTTCAACATCCCTTTTTTCTATGGTCCTTCCTTTTTCTAAAATACAATACTTCTTATTCGATAAGTACTTGATTTTTATTATGACTATACCAATCCCATCTGCTGAAGAACTTCAATTATTTAAACCACATCCAATTCCAATACATCTTAATTTTAATATCGACGTAATTTCTTCTATTTACATAAAACCTCAAATTTCTTATCTCGCTATTTCTTTAAATAACCATTCGTACTTTACACCAAATGAAAATTTCCGCAATGCATGTTATCAAAATGGTTTCCAAACATTTTGTCACCCACCAAGATCTATATCTGATACCGATAATAACCCTGTTTGTGAAACATCAATGTTTCTAAATTCTCAACCATACAAATGTGAAATCTTCATCAGTTTTAGCCAATATCCTTTTCTAACACCATTGCAATTTTATTACGGATGGCTATACTTAACAACTTTCCCCCGACAAATTTTCTTATCATGTCTAAAAAACTCTAAAACCTTAATCACACTCCAAGGAATAGGAATTTTGCAAACAAAATCAGGTTGCAATCTAGATTCATCAACTCCATATTACCATCTCCAAAACCATTTGAATATAATGGATAATTCAATTCCAAGCGGCAAATTAACTACTTCCCTTGATATAATTTCACCATTTTTATATAATATTTCCATTCAAGAGCCTCACTTACTAAAAAACGTATTACTTCTTCTTCAGCAAAAAGAAGACATGCTATTATCAATCGTCGAAAACTACGTCTTTATCCTTACAAAATATGCAAACATTCAAAAAATCATTCCATCTTTTTTTATTTCTAGTGCACATAAATTAACATTAGCACTAATTATTATCACTTTACTTATGATTACAATTTTAGGATTAATACTATTGAAAATTCAAAAAACATCTAAAAAAATAAACAAAACGCCAACGCGTATAGAACTTATACAAAAAACTCCTTTAAGCTCAGTGACAAAACCTTTACTGACCGACTTGACATTCAACTTTTGACCTTTCCTTTATTCTATCTTCCTTTTACCCTTTTTTTATATAGACTCAAAGTCACCTTAGAAATTTTTTCAGATACAGGCACATTCCGTCCTTACCTTCCTCAAAACCACGTGCACGAACGTTGTAAATCCTATACCGTCAGAAGGACAGTTTTTGTACCCACGCGTTAATGTTTCTAACAAAAGAAATAACAAACTGTAATATAAAAGTTGTTTTTCTGACGGAAAGTGAAATACTTTTAGCAAAATCTTTTACCTTGCATGATTAGAAAATATATTGAAAAAGTTATTATTCAATCCCCTTATCAAAACTTAATAACAAAAGCCTATTCGAAACA
Source organism: Diplolepis rosae (assembly GCA_030998225.1). Lineage (NCBI taxonomy): Eukaryota > Metazoa > Arthropoda > Insecta > Hymenoptera > Diplolepididae > Diplolepis > Diplolepis rosae. Next base: position 1,677,441 of record JAPYXD010000687.1, on the reverse strand, counting down.
ATTTGTAGAAGTGATACAAACTCCAACTGAACCTATTGTTAAGCTTCTTGGACCAGTAGACGGTGTATGTCCGCAAGAATATCCGATAGCATACGTACTGCTATTACAAAGTTATTGCTTCGAATTAGAACCCTCGACATTGTTTTCATATTATAACCACCAAACCACAAAAAGATATTGTCAATTCTGTTTCGAGAAATTAGATCAGGAAACTCAAAATAACTGTGAATTTTTTACTTCGTGGCATTCCATTTGTAAATTGGAATACATATATATGAATTGTTATGGTTGTCAAGAATTATTAATTAATCCGCGACAAAGAGCAGCTAATTGTAACGAATGCATCGAAACATATTTAAATAACAAATTTAAAATAAGCCAAGAAAACGAAGTTCTGGTAGAAAATATCCCTGCATGATCTATATGTATCTACCTTCCACGCATGTACTCACGCATGAAAAATTTTGTAAATTTTAATAGAACCCTTAATACAAAAAAATTGTAAAATTTTGAAAATATTTCAAATTCTTTAAATATTGTAAATTTCTCCTTAGAAAAATGCTGCCCCGAGAAATCGAAACAATCGAAGTAGAAGAAGTTCGAGCAAGCGAGCAGGATGTTCAGCCGTATTTTGAAAATCAATTATGGTCAGAATACTGCTGCACAACCCTGGTCGAGAATTTTTACATGAATGTTCTCGAAAAAAAACTTGTTTGCGAGGATTGTTGGATGACAGAACTTAGCTTTTTCGAAACCGAAGTAACATTACCCGTCCGAATAGATCACATAGTTACTAGAGACTTATATTGTACGTTAAAGCTCTCCAGCCTCGACTGCTCCCTTTGCGATGCACAAATTTTTTACATGCGGAAAGAGCAGATTTATGCGTAACTTGTGCCGAACGTGTGATTTATTTATGCCAACAAGAAGCATTATATAACGAATTCGATTCCGAAGCATCCACCATTATTTATGATAAAGACGAATACAAATATTAATCAAAACATATTTTTTATTATTCTTTTCCTAAATATAAACAATATCTATTAATAACTTTCGATTAAAAAATTTTCTCTTTTTATTTTTATGCGTTAAAAATCATATTGGATATACATTACTACTTTTCCTTAACCGCCATAACTTAACGACAAAACTCAGTAAATTAAAATGTTCTATCGTCGAAAAAACAAACTTTTTTTTGTAAATCTTAAAGCAGACCACTGTTTTCTCTGCACGAAATATCTCCTTGAGTTAGCAAACGCGGAAAATGAATATATCAACAAACACAAAATTATTAACAAAAAAACTAACTAACTTTAGAAATTTAAAAAAAGTAATCATCAACTTGGACAGGTAATTCTTTTGCAGATCAAAACAATGGCCTTGTAGACAATAGACCTATCGAAAGGTACTGCTGTAAATTTTTAAACGAGATAAGCATAGAGTATGATTTCTCCGAACCCTCATATATTGTAAAATCGCTTGATAAACACCAAGAACTGCCACCGTTCCAAGCAACTTGCGAAATCTTTAAAAATAAAATAACTTTTTCTTGTATTGGGGAATCAGCCCCTCAAAAAAATTCTGCATACCAACATGCAGCAACTAAACTCTTAGAAATGCTTTCCACAAGATATGTATTTTTAGAAGAGATAGAAGGAAAAAGCTTAATCTCGGAATCCAAAGTTTTCAAAATAAGTGATGAAATCCGTAACGAAACCTTGCAAAAAGAGATGTGGGTGGGTCCACTCGTTTGGAACGTCATCTACGACGATTTCCTGCGCATGGACCTGCCTGCTGGAACGAGCATCATCGGCTTCGCGGATGACGCACTTGTCGTGTTCGCTGCTGACAACGTCGGAATTCTGGAACTGAGGATTAATGATACTCTGTGGCGGGCAAAGCGTTGGATAGATAGCAGAGGCCTGAAAATGGCCCCTGAAAAGACCGAGGCTTTGCCTGTCACGGACAGGAGATCCTTCCAATATCCGAAGATCGTTCTCTGGGAACATGATATCGAGTGGAAAAAGAGCATTAAGTACCTGGGAGTGCAGTTGGATCGAAGGCTTAGCTTCGGCGAACACCTGCAGATCGCGACTGCCAAAGCCATCCAATGTGGGGCCGCCCTGACTCGGCCCATGCCCAACATTGATGGACCCAGGGAAGCTAAGAGAAGGCTGGTGGCGAGCGTGGTAAACTCGAAGCTGCTTTATGCAGCTCCGATCTGGACAAGTGCCCTTAACAACCATGCTATCCTGAAGAAGCTGTTCTCGGCACAGAGAGGTGTGGTGATGAGAATTGTCTCAGCATACCGAACTGTGTCGACGTGTGCTGTGCTGGTCCTGGCGAGCGTCCCGCCAATTGACTTATTGGAGGAGGAAAGGAAAGAGACCTTTCAGCTCCGTAAGGAGCTCACCTGCTTAACCAACCTGCAGGAAATCGCTCGAGCGAAGGAGGCCATCCGCAAGGATGGAAGGCGCAGACTCGTCGAGAAATGGCAGACGAGATGGCATGGTGACCAATCCGGGAGATGGACACACCGTCTAATCCCGGAGCTCACCACCTGGCTGGATAGAAAGCACGGTCAAGTCGGCTTTTACCTGGCACAAGCGCTTTCAGGCCATGGCTGCTTTAATGCGTACCTAAAGCGCTTCAAGAAAAGAGACGACGAGTCGTGTAGCTATTGCGGATCCTCTGTAGGAAATGCAGAGCTTATATTATGTACATGTTAATATTACTATACTATGTTCACATGAATTTGCATCTTACCGCTTCTGTTACGTAATATGTGCCACAAATGTTATTAGCTTTAAAAATTTCATTCCAAATATTACAATTTAATTTTTCTCGACGTAGAACTATTCGAAAACGTTCTGATTTCGAGAGTTTTATTATCAACGGGCGATGCAGAGTGAATGGAAAGTGTTCCTTTAATTGTTTTACATTTCGCAAACCTAATTTTCAAGAACTCATCTGCACTTTCATAAACGCTCCTTAAACATAAAAAGATATTCAAGTTTTTCAAATTTTCTACTGCCCACTCATAAAGTTTTTGAGCGGTCAAAATTTCGTTTTCGATGCCAGATTTTAAACAGGATCGTCTAGCTATCCGTTTTAAAGTGCCTCCGACACCGTCGCAGGCTCCTTTTCCATGACCTGTTGCATAAAAATGCCGTTCATCCGCAACTCCAAAATCTATTAAGTGATGCGATAAATTGAAAAAATTTATTTTGTTCTTGTGCTGTTGATGTGCTCCATCAGAAAAATATTTAATTCTGTTAACGACTGTGAAATTTTTTTTCAAAGATGCAACCAATTTTTTTGTAATCAAGTGTACTGCAATTGTGTCATAGTTGAGGCAATCCGATATACCAACATAAGATACATGTTCTATTTTATTAGCTTTAATATTTTTGTAATAAATAACAAACGGGTGAACCGTTGCCTGATTATTATTCCAGTGGAATCCTTGAACGGCTTCCTGAAGAACAAACGCAAAATTTTCTGAAAAATTCAGAGTAACGACGAAATTGCCAGTTTTCGCATTATCTTTGGCACTTCTGAAAGCGGTAACATGCAAATTCATGTGAACATAATATATGAAAAAAATAACGTTCTCGAAAAAGTAGACAGTAATACAGTATTATAGTGGAAGTCGCGCTCGATGCCTTCGATCGAAGATCGTGATTCCACATGCATCACATTACAAAAAAATTCATATTTGCAAATTTTCAAATTTGCATAATACTCGGGGCTATCACTATAAATTTTTCCAGATTTTTCAAAGATGGCGTTTTTTCAAAAAATCAATTTGTTTGAGAAAAACATTTTTTTATTGTTAATTTTGAAGTATAAATTTTTCCAAAAAATACTACTACATCGGCCATCTAATGATACGTTCGTGTAATTTTTTTCAGAATTTTTCCTAGTTTCAGTTTTTAAATAATTGAAAAAGAACAAAAACATTTTTTTGTTTTGTTTATCCCATAACTTTTTAAATAATGCATGAAATAATCTCAAATTTTGGGTTTTTTCATTATTTATGTTGGTCTATCAATCCTTAAAATTTCAAGTAAATCGGAAGCATGGAGTCCTGAACCCGTCCGATTTGCCATGGAACACACCATATATATCCTTACTACTATGATTATCATTATTATTATTATTGTTGTAAACATTATTATTACAATTGTCAATATAATTTTAGTACTGTCAGCATTAATATTATTAGCGATATCATGTTAATCATGTACCAAATTTATCAACTCATAATATTGTGCGTAGACTAGACATGTGGCATTTCTGAGAGAGAGACAGAGACGGGCGGAAGACCGATCGGGACTATTGCTCCAACACTTCTGATTGGTGTGCGTGATTTTCCGGGATCCTTTCAACGCTTTCCATTGGTGCGGGACCTTTTGAACTCGCGACCAATCACGTCTAGGCATAGTCCCCAAGCCCGAACTCTTCTTGATGGGGCCCGGGTTTTCCCCAGGGTTCCTTCAACACTTCTGATTGGCACGCGCTCTCCAGCCTCCCGACCAATCACGTCAGAGCACGAGACCCAAGCCCTCCCCACGCTTCTGATTGGAGCGCGCTGCCAAGCTCTGTAGTGAATAAGTAAACCGCCGCCAAGCACCTACTTCACACCATTCGGACTTGTACTCTCGAGTACATCGCACCGTTAAACTAAGTTTTCTCTCACAATCTATTCTCACTCACCCTCATCAGATCATTCACACCACATTATTGATCTTCATCATCCACTTCCGGCGCTATGTCCAGAAGTTTACACATAAAAACGTGTTTCACACTATCTTTACCTTAACTACACTACGCGGCTACCAACTGCTCCTTCAGCTCGGTCCTCATTCTCCCCTTACTAGCTGTCGGCTCTCGAGCTCTGCTTTTGGGAGGGGAGATTTGCAGCGCTGCCCCCTCCCTTCACTGGATTTCCTTGAATCGTATCCCTAAAGCCACGCGCCATGGACACCACAGTTTCCTCTCCTTCCACTGCGACTACCTCATCCCCCCACTAAGCTAACACCTGTCTGCTTTCCGCACCCAGACTCTCTCTCCCTCACTCAGCTTACCGCCTCCATATCCGATATTCGCAAAATCCTCAACTCCTACGAAACTGCCCTCCTCTCTCGGGCTTCGCCCCCCTCAAAATCCAATGGCACCAGCATGGACACTGAACCAACTGGAACCTCTTTTGACTCTCCATCAGAGAATAACATGAACATCGAGGACTTTAAAACCATAAAATCTAGACGGTCCAAACGCAAGCGCTCTTACAGCACCACCAAATCATCCATCCCCACTCACTCAGAAGATGACGACTCTATCTTCTCCACCTCTTCTGACGAAGATGAACCCGTACCCAAGGAACGGAACCCCCACCAATCCGAATCCTCCGCAAAGACCTGTGGCCAAAAATACACCAGGCCCTTTTGAAATCTGATATCCCTATCCGCTCAGCAAAAAATACTACTGACGCCAGTGTTCGCAGAACGTGGACGTAAACGACCCCCACCATGGACCCTACCAGCTCATGGCTTCTTCCTCGCTCCACTGCCATAGGTTGGTTGAATGAAGTAAACACAATGAGTTCGAAGCATCCATGGTGGGGGTCGTTTACGTCCACGAATCTATCCTCAAAGAACTTCAAATGAAAATCCCGTCGGTAAAAAGCATTCACCGCATGAAAAAAGGCGATAAGATCTGGCCCCTCATTGTCGTCTATCTTGACCCGTCTGCCCCTACTGCAAAATCCATATTCGATGTCAAAACTATAGCTGGACTCAGCGTCAAGGTTGAAGCTAAGCGCAAATCCCACATGATCCCTCAGTGTCTTCGCTGCCTAAAGTTTTTCCACACGGAAAATTACTGTCATGCATCTTGGAACTGCGCCATCTGTGCTCGCAGCCATGCCACTACCGCCTGTTCCCTTAAGGACCAAAAGGATACAACCCCTTCCTGATTCAACTGCTAAGGCCCACACCACGCTACATACCGCGGATGCCCCAAGGTTCCCCAAAAATCAGGCTCCAAGTCTCATTCTAATCACCAACGCTCAAATACCCAATCCACTTTAGGGTCCCACAACCCCTCTGCACCATGCAGGCAACCCTCTAGATCCTCTCCACTCTACCTAGTCCACAGAACGTCCCCAACCTTTCCAAATCGCAACGCTCCTACGCCAGCGTAGTTTCCCCCAACCCCCGACCACAAACTCTTATTCAAGGTCAATTCTCTCCTATCCCCGACCCCTCACATAATCCACAACTTCAGCAGCTTTTTCGCGAATTCCTCTCCATCTTCACAGCTGCCCTGCAACTCTCAAACGCAAAACACTTATAAAACCAAACTGACCATACTTACCTGGAATGCCAATGGCATTTCTGCACCCAAACGTATCATACTTCATCAAGAGGTGGCGAAGTGGCACTCCTTATTCGTAACACACTCTGCCAAAAGGCTATAAACACTGACTCATCTTCCTGCAATGTAACGGGTGTCGAAATCTCTTTCGATTCTGGCCCGCTCCGCATTTTCTCTCTTTACTTTCCACCACATATCAACGACATCTCGGAAATACCGGACTTCTTCGACCCAAACACTCCCACTATAGTTGCTGGTGACCTCAACGCTAAGAATAAATCCTGGGGTTGCCTCAGAAACAAGCCCAAGGGTAATGCTCTCCTGCGAACTATCATCCGGCATAACCTTACCATTGAAGTACCCAGCGAACCCACCCACTTACCTGGCTCTCCAAAATTTCAACCCGATATTCTTGATGTCTTTATAACAAAAAATATTATTACGGGCAAAGATGCATGCTCTCTACCGGAACGTAGATCCGACAATAACCCAGTACTCCTGGAATTAACAGGTAGCCCTGTGCTCTCTCCACCAATGGTACCCAAAATAAACTATCTTCACCTCAAATACACTCTGGAAACTTCCTCTTTCAAATGCTGCCAAATCTTATCTGTATCAGTTATTGACGCAGCAGTCGAAGCTCTGACGAAAGACATCCAACACTCCATCAAACTCGCCACCACAACCAAAACCTCGTCTTCACCCAAATTCAAGCTCTCTTCCGCCATCCGCCATCTCATTCATAAGAAAAACCAAGCCAGAAAACTATGGCAATTTCACGGAAATCCCTGGCTTCGTCACCACCTCAATTCTATCCAAAAAGAACTCAAATCTGCTCTTCAGACTGCAAATAAATCTCACTTCGAATCCTACATTGCTGAAGCTGAAAAAAATCCCAGAAGGTGCTGGAAAGTCATAAAATCTCTTCGAAGCAGACAACCTCATCTCCCATCCCTTGTCAAAGATGGCCAATCCTTCTCTCTCGATGAGGATAAAGCAAAAATCTTCGCAGTCTCCTTTAAGGACCAATGTTCCCCCTTTCCTAGCCTCGACCTTTTCGCCTCCTTTCATGAACATGTCTCTAAAACTATTCAGGACTTCACTGCGACAGATAAGGTTTTCCCTTCAACCTCTCCCAGAGAAAGCTCTGACACCATCCGCTCTCTCCGTAACAGAAAAGCCCCCGGTAACGATACCATTGGTAACGGTGTCCTAAAAATTCTCCCCGCAAGCATGTCGTGGCTATTTGCAACACTGTTAATGCAATGATGCGGCTAAAATATTTCCCTTCTGCTTGGAAGGAGGCCACTGTTGTCTTTCTTCCAAAACCAGAAAAACCTCTGAGCTCAGCCTCCAGCTACCTTCCCATCAGTCTACTCTGCATTCTTAGCAAAGTAGCTGAAAACATCATTCTCACTCGATTCGACGAATTTGTCTCGCTAATCAATATATTACCCAACTTCCAGAACGGTTTCCGAAAGCGTCATGGTGCAGCCCATCAACTTCTGCATGTCTCCGAATACATTGCTGACAATCTGAACAAGGGTAAACACACATCCATGCTTCTTCTGGACTGTAGGCAGGCTTTTGCCAGAGTCTGGCACGATGGTCTTATCTTTAAACTCATCGAGCTGAAATTTCCTCACTACCTAATAGGCCTGATTGAATCCTATCTCTCGAACAGAAGCTTCAGAACTAGTGTTGGCAAATCCCTATCAGAACCTCAACCCATCACTTTTGGTGTTCCCCAGGGGTCCAAACTCTCTCCTTCTCTCTTCAATGTGTATTGTCACGACATTCCTGTCGATGAAAAAATTCTAACTGCTCAGTATGCCGACGACGTTGGCTTCCTTCAAACTTCCAAAGTTATAAATCACTGCTCCTCTCGCATAAACAGATTTACTCGAATTATCCTTGATTGGTACTCCAAGTGGAGGTTTGAGATTAACAAGACTAAATCCGAAGCAGTCTTTTTCTCTCGCCGCATGCGCATGCCTCCCAGGTTCATTGTCAACTCTTTTCCAATCGAATGGAGCAACTCCGCAAAATATCTCGGAGTCATCTTCGACAAGAGGCTCACCTGGTCAAGACAAATCCTCGCCACCCGCCACAAGGCTATCGGTGCTTTCACTTTACTCAAACCTTTCTTTAATAATTATACCGTTTCCCAAACCACCAAAATCCGAGCCTTTAACGCCATAATTAGGAGCATTTGCACCTATGCGATCCCAATCTGGGGCTCTGCCAACCCAAATCTTCTGTCAAAACTCCAAGGCACTTGTATGCGCCTTCTCCGTTCTGCTTTGAACATCCCCTATTACATACGCAACGAGCAAATCCTGGCAGAAACCAAACTTCTCTCCATCACTGAAGCAGCCCAATCTCTCGCTGCAAACCTTCGCTCCTCAGTGGCTAACCACCCGACCGTTTCAGAAGGCCGTGCCTTCTCGCTTCCACGCAATAGTCTGCCTTCAATTCTTATCGTGTTTCGCTTCAAGCGCGAGTGTCTTTACAGCTTATTTGCTTGGACCACCTTCTCCACCCGTTTCACCTCCTGGTTTATAACCCTTGGGTTGGCAACCAACGGGGAGGGGTTTTAGTCGGTAGGCGAATTAAGCGAATCCGACACTACCCATCTTTGGGTGTCTTTTGAAGATCTCCCCTCCCCGACTCAAAAAAAAAACACATACTTCACTACCTATCAGGGCTCAGTCGATGATACATCGATTCCTGTGTTGATCCTCACTGCTACGAACCACGAAAAAACAATAATTCGCAATAATATTTATTCTCTGCTGGTAAAAGAATGAATCTGTCATTACATCTGAACCACTTAGTTCTTGATTTAACGACCCCAACTGCCGTTTGGAAGGCAAAGAGTATTAAATATTTTTATTCTTGTTATAATAACTCCAAATGTCCTTTCGAGAACAAGTTCAAACATACACCCGTCCTTCTTAGGACGAAAATCAAACATCATTGGACACATTAAAATCATTGAACGCACTGAAAACTTTGAACGCATTGATCACATCGGATGCAGCTACGCCACCAGCAGACGCAGCTTCGCCACTAGCAGACTCCCGCACGTGTTTCAAGAACGACACGCGTAGAAACAGACTGTCCAAACATACGTTTCTACCTTCAAATCTAGGACCAGCGGACAACCGTAACGCCGGAGCCAGGAGGCTCGGGTTCGATTCCCAGCGTCGGGGACCAATCCATAACAATATGGATACGTAAAAGAAAGTTTAGTGTTTGAAGAGAAATATAACATATTTTTTCCCTTTCCACTAGTTTCGCATTCGCCCGAGCTTTAACGGAAGCAAATGAAAGTTGACCGAGCTCATGTTAAAGCTTCTCGTGTTTCTTCGTCACTCTTTTTCTAGATTTAATGTAAAGTTTTCACGAAATTCACGTTGAACTTTCACTATACTATTTTAGCTTTTATTATTGACATGTGCGTTATAATATCCAGTCTTTTATAAAATTATCATGTTTTTTCATTACACATTCACGTAATTTATTTTACCGAGGAACAAGCATAAAACAAACACAAACATAAAAATCACAGTTATATATACCCACTTGCACATAATCATAAAAAATATGATTAATAAATCGCCCTAGAACTGAAAACTAAGTACATATATTATAATCGAAAGGAATAAAACATTATTTCAAAAAGATGAGTTAATAAAGGATTTTTTATATACACCCCAACAATTCTATCGTTTATAATGCCAAATCGTCGTTTAATAATGATAAAGGGAACATACTTCTCACTATTTTCTAAAATGTGAATAAAAATGTCCCTATTTTTCTGCAGCCACTTTTTCTGAAGGCGAATTTCCGGCTCTAATCTGAAATTTGTCCTCACCAATCGCTTTGCATCCTGCCTTCACCTAAGTCGTGAAGGATCTAACTGACCATAACACACAAATTATACACTATCCCAAATGGGAAATTATATCATAGAAAAGCATTGAAAAACTAACTTTCCCTCTTCAATTTGTCGTTTCTGCCAACCTTGTGAAAAGTGCCCTTCAAATAACAAGCATCAGTAATCCGATCAAATGCTATCTGTTCCCTCAATTTGTCAAAAAAAATAAAAAACCAATAACTTCCTTTCTCGAATTATATCATTGGTACATCCCAGTAACTTTTAAAATTTTATATTGCCCCTGTGCAAGGGCAACACGCCAAACACCAAGGATAGCGAGGAAGACATCATTCAAATATAATAGTGTTCCTATGATAAATTATCATATGGACCGGGTAGCTGTGCGCATGAGGTAAACCTATGTATACCTCACGTCGACGAATCGGTTTGACACATGGTAATAAGAGATAAAGGAGAACAGCACTCTGTCTATATGGTAATTGCACCCGTGGTAATGAGTCAGTAACTGACACCGCGTGCCGATAAAGTAGTAACGCTGTGCTAATAACCTAATGAGAGAATGAGAAGTTATCGGCACAGCCTCATTAATTATAATGACTAAATATTATAATCATTATTATGTTAATATTAATTATGTATCAACATTACACCATAAATATTATTAATATCTCGGGTAGTAAAATAGTATTGATCAATATTATCGCCATCATGTATTGATTGCCGATGAGTCGATCACGATCAATGAATAAAAATCGATCATTGATTATGGATCGTAGATAAGAAATTGATTGACTGATCATTGGCAATCAATTAATGATCATACTTCATAAAATAAGTAACACAAATTATAAACAAATAAATGCAGAAATGAGTAATTAAAAACGTAATCTCATTGGATTTCTATGAGAAACTCAATATTCGGTACTTGGTAAATAAAATCCTTGGTCCTTAAGTGGTGCAAGTCCGGAAACCGTAGTATCGTATACGTGTATACGTGTATCGTCGTATTTAGTCGTGTAGGTTAATAGTGATTTATTTCTGAAATCGGGACGAACTAACCTATCTTGTTAACAAGGGCATGTTTGATTCATTTCTCGTGTACTAAACAAGATACGTCAGCGGATAATTGATTACATCAGTTGCTGGTGGACTTGCACCCCTTACACAATACCTCCTGCAAAATTTATCGTTGTTTTGCTATCTCAAGGAAACAAACGAAACCCAACTATCCTCCAAGGATTTGTGCGCGTTGACTTGCAATAATAGGAGTAATAAACAACAATCCTCTCTTTTGCCCTCTAATTTAAGAGGTAGACAAGTAAGTTATATATATAAATAAGCATCTCAAAACTTATTATATTAACTATAACGCTAAATGTGGAGCGTGAGTTGTATACCTAGGCATCTCAAAACCTAGTATATTAGCGTAAAACGTCCACAATCAACTGCGGAAGTTACATATATAGGCATCTCAAAACCTGTATATTTGGCTCATAACCGCATAAAACTCATAACATTGCCTTCTCATCTTGAGAAGTAGTATAGGTTACCACCTAAGTAACAAACTGTGCAACATTTTATTTATTCATGATAAATCATTTCATTTATTTATATATTCAGTGTTTTATTATCATTGTGAACAACTCAGGGCCCATAGACCTGACAAGTGACAACGTACCCACAAACAAAACTAAATGATCAGGCCTTACCAACCTGATATAATCAGCTAGCCGCCTCTCTTGCATCCAAAAATCCAACCTACCCTCGCCTTTTGCTCGGGACGTAACATCATCACTCGCGGAACCGTCTTTCGGCTTTAAACTTCACGAGCAGCTGGTTCCGGCTTTAAGTTGTAAATGACTCTTCCGTTTTCAGTTCGCCAGTGCCTTCTCCGCGCGCGCACGGCCGTTCAGCGAACCGGGGTGCTGCGCCAGCTAGGAGAGCATAAAGATTTCTCTCCCCACTGCACTGTGGGCCAGCAGACAGGATTCAGTAGCCAAAATTAAAGATTACGTCTGGTTCTTATGGGAATTTGGTATATGAAAATTTCCGAGGTCTATGATTTTGAATTTGATGTCAGAAATCAATAGTTTAAAATAGCAGATCCAACATGGCAGCCAAAATGACGGAATTATTATATAATCGCATGAAATTCGATATTAGTGGGTTTTTAACGTTACTGGCTCCGAATTTGATGTCAAATTTCAAAATTCTAAATGGCGGACACAAAATAAATAAGATTTTGTAAAATTGTGGGAAGATTTGAACACTGTAAGAATACATTTTCAGTAAAATTTGAAATTAAGAAATGTTTAAAGTTTTGAGTAAATCTATTTATGTACTATATTATTATATAAGTAATGCTAACCTATTATTTATTTTTGAGGCTATAGTAGGTCAGATTAGAGTAATATAAATTGTTGGGTAAGATAAGAATTAAAATTTACAAACCTTGTTGTAGTTATCACTAGATGTGAACAGCATAGAAAGGGTTGAGGTTGGCGATTGGGCGCTTTCTCTGGCTCCAGACGATGACGAGAATTCCCTGGATAACAGCTGGTCTCTCAGAAGGTTAAGTAAACACTAACTACCCGGCACTACATATCCAACACTACATATTTATCCACCACTAGTTCACTGCCGGCACGGAACGCGAGTGGCTGTCCGGAATCACAAACACGCACCACAGAGTGGAGTAGGTGATCATGTGTGAACGAAAAATCGATTAACAGTAAAACAAATCAATTGAAGTGAGACTTGGCGGCAGACATATTGCCAACACTGACAACCGCTAGGCTAGTTTCTGTAGTGGCCGCATGAGTACGCCACCTCCCGGACAGAGTGCTCGTCTGTAAGTTGACAGGCGAATTTAAGTGCTTTTTGCGAGGAAGGAGAGGAATTGGTGCCGTGCAGCCGGTAGCGGGAAAACAGCCAAGGCAGATCAAATGAACGAACTAAAAGCGGAGTGTCTGTAACCCAGGTAGGCGCCCGATCACGTCCTCTCTCTCGACATAAAGAAAAGTGGCCATGTTATAGGTAAATGTTAGGGAACGCTAGCCAGTAAATTATAGCATCGTAAACTGAAAGTAAAGTTTGATTTGTGTATAAAATTGAGATTTGAATTAGAGTATAGATTTAAAGTTTGAATTCGAGTTTTAGTATGTTAAAATTATAGAGTAAAAATAGCTTAGAGTAGAGACTTGAGATTTGAGTCCGAATGTGAATATTGTCGAGTTTCTTGCAACCTTGTGCCTTCAGGTGAGAGTGAAGAAAAGGACAAGGTCAGAAATAAGTATACACTCATTTAGATGGAATTAGTTTTAAGAATTTAGGAATTTTGCAGTTTAGTCCAGAGGAGTTGAGTTTGTCAACTTATATAGCATATTAGCAACATAGCATAGTTATGTCAATTAAGGTTAGATTTAGTCCTGATATTAGTTTTTAAACTTTGAAATATAAACAAGTTTGAATATTTTAAAGCGTAATTGCTGCAAAGAATTAATTGTTGTCATTCTTGTTAATAGGTTTATTAATAAATTAGACTTATGTTATTTTATCAATATCAGTTCTATATGCGTATTATTCGTTTCGAAACTTTTTTTATATTGTGTTCGACCTATCCAAGTGTTCGCCCCCACGTTCCGCTTTACTGACTTTACCAGAAATACTAGAATTTTATTAATCATAGAAATTTACTACTGATCAGTACCTGGCACCCTGCAAATAAGATCACGTTGGGTATTTGTGCGACACTTTCGCTGGTATCTTCCCTCGTTAGTGAGACTTTCGTTATAATGTAGTCAATTCACGCAACTAAAAATTTGTAAACTGATATGATGATTTAAGTTTTGAACATTTATTGAGTTCAACATTTAACTGCAAGTTTATTTTTGAAGTATTCAAATCTCCCTTTATTTCTACAAGACCTTCCAGACGTTTATTTCAGACAAATAGTTTTTGAGTTTGAAATCTATATTTTAAATTTTATAATAAAAGTATCTTCATCTTAAGTTTTTGTGAGCTATGCGGAGAATTTTAATTTGAAAATTGAGATGCTTTACATAAAAGAAAAATTATGTTATAAAAGCAGTTGATTCCCAGAGCTTGAAAATCTTTCACTTAATATTTCGATTACGAACATTGAATATTTATTGACTTTGAATTAAACTGAAAATTTTGATTTAAAGTTTCAAATCTTTTTACAATGTTACAAGATGAGCCAAATTTAGAATCACAAAATTTTTCATTAAAAAAATAAAAAGTCACTTATCTGAAATAAACCTCAGGAAGAATTCTCAAAATTGAAGAAACGTTCAAGTACTTTAACAATAATGGCATTGTTACATTTTAAGTCATCCTCTGTTTGAAATCACAATACAATAGAACAATTATTGATAAATTTTTAGCTTTGTCAATCAAAATGTTTTTTTCAAATTTTTAAGTATCATAAAAAGATTAAATACTTATGCATTTCTTAAATATCCGTACATTCAAGAAATATTGAAACAGAGAACTATGTGCAAATTATTTTCCATTAAGAAGAGATAAACATATGATATAATAAGTTTTAAATCTACATTCTTACTTTTATGGTGAATGAATTTGTATCTTACTTTTTTGTGGTCTAAGTACGGATTTCGAATTCAAAATATGAAAATGCTCTACAGAGCTAAATTACTTTCTGAATCAGGTAGTTATTTACAAAGCTAGTTACAAAGTTTCAAAATTTTATAAATAAAATCTTGATATAAATTGTAAGCATTTATTGACCTTGAATTACATTGAAAAATTTGTTTTTTACTGTCCAAATCTTCCTTTGCTTTCAGAAGAACAGACAAAATGAAAATTACAAAATATTTCATTTAAAAGATTGAACTTGTCCATATGATCTTGGCAAATTGTAACAAGATTTAAACACTTCGAACAAAATTTTTTAAGTAAAATTTAAAACGGTAAATATTTACATCTTCATATGAAGATATCAATGAACACATCTTTTAGCTTTTTAATTTATCCACTTCTATTAGAAAATTTGTCCTCTCCGTAGACCATTTCATTTTTTGAATGAAAAGTCTGCTTAGGCTACAAAAATGCGAGATGAAAATATTTCTAACATAAAACTGAGAATGTAAATTTCAAACTTGAATTTTATGTTTATCTCTTCTTAATAGAAAATATCTCTCGGACTGAAAATTTTTTAAATGTACAAAATTGATAAGAAGTGTGGAAATTTGAATAGGAAAATATACAGGGTGTCCCAGGACTCAAGGTACATATTAATATTTTTGAATTCCAAAAAAAATGGAATGAAAAATTCTAATACAAAAAGTTTGTGAAGTGTATAATTTCTGAGTAATTAGCAATTGAAATTGACCAATCTTAAAAATGCGTTAGATAGACGACTGTTTATATGCTATCGCTGAGAGAGTGTGAGAATGCAAGTTCAGATCGTATAATTTCTCCTCAGTTTATTTTGTAAGAGGTATTGATTCTTTGGTGCAACTTCACACTTAAACGAGATTCAAAAATTAACAAGTATCTTTTTCGTATCTACCAAATTAGAAAACATTGCTTGATGAGTTAATTACCTTACTTAAAATGTATGCATTTTTGAATTTTGTACAATCCTCCTGAATTCTTGGCATTTACGCAGAATTCTTTTAAGTTCTTTAGAAATCCCTGTAACATCTTTGAATTACCTTGAACACTTTTAGATACATCTAATTATTTGGAATTTCAAGGTTTTTGAATGCTGTAAATTCCTCCGAATTGTACTAAATTTCTCGTAATTTTCGTAATTCTTACTCAATGAGTCAAGATAGGTCGATGGCTCAGCTACCAGTAAATGAACATGTACTCGTTATTCGAATTCTGCATAGTTGTCACGAATTCAGTGGAATACCTTTCAACGCGTTTGAATTGATTTAAAAACGTCCAAATACTTTTCAAGCTATGAAAATATGCAATAAATTGTTGAAATTGAAAAATTCATAAATCCTACAAATTCTTACGCATTTTGCTGAATCTGAGTAATTTCTTATAAAACTTTTTAATTTCTCATGATTCCAGGAAATAAATAAATAATTGATTTGAGCGGAAAAAACACCTACTTCTAAAGTGCTTTGCGAAGTTCTTAAGCTCAGGAATCAAACTGATATGTTCCCAGTTTGGAAAATTGCTACTAATTATTAGACACTGTTTACTAAAACTTCAGTGAAATTTTTAGAATTGCTAAACCAAATATTGAAATTTCACTAATAATTAGTAGAAATAGAATAGAGCCCACATTCAACCTTGACGATGGTTCTAAAAATAATGCAATTGAATCTTGATGGGTTCTTCCCTTGTTGTGAAAATGTGCAGTTATTCACTAAAGACTTTAATCCCGCATTGATTTGTCTGCAAGAAACAAATTTCAAACATGCCTTGTGTGCAAAAATTGGAGGATACGATTCTTTATCAAAAACCACACAAACACGAATTTCGCGAGTGGAAGTGTTGCAATTTATATTAAAAAATCTATGCACCATAAAAAAACCTCAACACTAATCTGGAAACGGTTGCTCCGTCTTTTATCGCCCCTGATGAAACATGCATTTGTAATGCATATATACCAAATCGATATGATTTCAATCTAGCAGATTTGAAAAGTTTAATTGACCAAGTTCCTAAACCTTTCATTGTAGTCGGCGATTTTAGCAGCCATAACCAACTCTGAAGGTCAAAAAGCACTGACTCGAGAGGAAAAAAGATCGAGAAACCTCTTCTTAAAAATGACGACATCATTCTTCTAAATGGCGATCAACCCACTCATTTCAACATATCAAACGCTTCCTTCAGCTCAATCAACTTATCCTTCTGTAGTGCTAGTATATTCCATAGACTAGATTGGGAAACTAAGGAAGATCTCTACGATAGCGATCATTTTCCCATCAAACTGGAACTACAAAACACTCTGCCTGCTCTGTATAACTTTATTTCTAGATGAAAATTTCCAAAATATGATTGGGTGTTGTACGGTGATGTAATGAACCCCAAAATCGAACAACTGAAAATGAAACCATTTCTGATCCTAGATTCAAGAAAGATAAGAATCCAATTATTAACTCTTTTCTCCTCCTGACTTAGCTTATATAAGCACTTGAGTCTACGAATAATTCTAGTTTCGGTCCCGATAGAATACCGAATATCCTCCTGGAAAACTTACCTATACACAGGCGGGTCAGAGTCATCGCAACTCTCATCATTCAATGATTGTGCACGATAACATACGTTATCCAGTAGATTGGTTTGTAGTCGCAGGCCACGATGAATTCTCGGCCATAAAAGTACGGGTGAAAGTTCATTACAGCATACACTACTGCAAGAAACTCAAGATACTGCAAACACAGCGCCGGGGATCAACGGGTTGCCGAACGAGATCCTCAAAGAGGTGATCGGGGCATACCCGGAGATCCTCCTAGAAGTCTTTAAGTCCTGTCTTCGAGTGGGGAGATACTTCGCAGACCGGAAGAAGCAGAGGCTGGTCCTGCTGAGGAAGCGCAACAAACCTCTAGGGGATGCCTCATCATATAGACCAATATGTTTGTTGGATACGATGGGGAAACCTCTGGAGGAAATGATCCTACAAAGACTACAGGGTCACATGGTTCACGAGAATAGTCTCTCGGAGAACCAGTTCGGCTTTTGGAAAGGCAGGTCCACAGTTGACGCCATCCAGGCAGTGGTGGATATCGCCACTAAAAGAAGAAGAGGATTTGGCCAGCGTAAGGGATTCTGCGCGTTCACCATTATTGACATACGCATTGCGTTCAATACCGCGAGATGGAACGTCTGCATCGAGGCGATCGTGCGGAAAAAGGTTCCAGACTACCTGTTGCGAATGGAAGATGACTATCTGAGCGACAGGTGGGTGATATACGAGGGCGACAAATGGTCTCTTAAGGAAGAGATGACATGTGGCGTCCCTCAAGGGTCGCGGGTGGGTCCACTCGTTTGGAACGTCATGTACGACGATTTCCTGCGCATGGACCTGCCTTCTGGAACGAGCATCATCGGCTTCGCGGATGACGTACTTGTCGTGTGCGCTGCTGACAACGTCGGAATTCTGGAACTAAGGATCAATGATAGTCTGTGGCGGGCAAAGCGTTGGTTAGATAGCAGAGGCCTGAAAATGGCCTCTGAAAAGATCGAGGCTTTGCTGGCACAGGCAGGAGATCCTACCAATATTCGAGGATCGTTCTCGGGGAACATGAAATAGAGTGGAAAAAGAGCATTAAGTACCTGGGAGTGCAGTTGAATCGAAGGCTTAGCTTCGGCGAACACCTGTAGATCGCGATTGCCTAAGCCATCCAATGTGGGCCCGACCTGACTCGGCTCATGCCCAACATTGGTGGACCCAGGGAAGCTAAGAGAAGGATGGTGGCGAGCGTGGTAAACTCGAAGCTGCTTTATGCAGCTCCAATCTGGACAAGTGCCCTTAGTAACCATGCTATCCTAAAGAAGCTGTTCTCGGCACAGAGAGGTGTAGCGATCAGAATTGTTTCAGCATACCGAACTGTGTCGACGAGTGCTGTGCTGGTCCTGGCGAGCGTCCCGCCAATTGACTTATTAGTGGAAGAAAGGAAAGGGACCTTTCAGCTCCGTTGGAGCTCACCTGCTTAACAAACCCGCAGGTAATCGCTCGCGCGAAAGAGGTCATCCGCAAAGATGGAAGGCGGAGACTCGTCGAGAAATAGCAGACGAGATGGCATGGTAAACAATCCGGGAGATTGACACACCGTCTTATCCCGGAGCTTGCCACCTGGCTGGATAGAAAGCACGGTCAAGTCGGCTCTTACCTTGCGCAATCGCTTTCGGGCTATGGTTGCTTCAATGCGTACCTGAAGCGCTTCAAGAGAAGTAACGACGAGTCGTGTAGCTACTGCGGATCCCTTGTGAACAATACAGAGCACACACTCTTTTTCTGTGCCAGGGGGGATGTGGCAAAAGAGGCTGTCCGTCGGGAAGCGGGCGCACAACTCACCCCTGACATGATGGTCTCTCTCATGCTCTAGTCTGAACAAAAATGGATACTTATCGAGGCATTCGTCAGCTTGGTGATAAAGAAGAGGGAGCTCGATGGGCGTGCAGAGCGCAGAAACAACGGGGACCAGTAGAAATCGCATCGGGGCCTGCACCCGCGGTCCTACGTCTTGGGCGGACTTGTCTGTCCGCGTCGTTCGGGGGAGGAATCGCTTTATTCCTCCCCTGGCTGGCGCGGCTAGTCAGTCTGCCTAACGGGCCTGTGGCCGCGGATGGGAGTCCCGGGCGAACGGATGACGGAAGAGTCGTACGCTACTCAAAGCTGGAACAAACCATCCGTAAAGTTTAAAGCCGAAAGGCGGTTCCGCGGGTGGTGTATTGGTTCGAGAGAGGGGGTTTTTTGGTTTTAACAGTGTAACATCCCTACTTTCCCCCTAGTTGCCAGACGCTTCAGTCAGCCAGGGTTCAGTAGGAGTAGGGGAATAATTAAATAAATTAATAAATAATTAAATTATAGAAACGTAGAAACGATCGTATACAATTTACAAGATATGTTTATTTAAGAAAAATAATGGAAAAATAACAATTTAGATAATATAATACAAACGGTAGATTAAGCTGAGACGTGTCCATGTGTGTGTGTGTGCGCGTAAGCGTGTGACTGTCGGAATGCGTGAGAATGTAAGCGGAATGCATGTAGCGGAGATGGATGTGTGTGAGGAAACAAGTGGGTATTGGCCTATTGGTTTCGGGATTCTGGAATGAAAGTAAGCAAAGGTTATGATTTAAAGGAAGGTATTCGTTTATGGTTTGCTCTGCGACGTATAATTTGTAAGGAACACGGGCTTCTGGGATGCGCTCATAACCGTCATAGAGTAGGGCGCTCCCAGCGGTATGTGGGTCCGCGCCTTGCCCTCAGGTCGCCAGCCATGGCGGTATCCAGGGGGCCGGGGTTTCGGGTTGTCGGTCGGTCGGTCGGTTATTAAAAGGAGGGGGAGGAGGCGGTGTCGCGTGATTAATTGAGCCCGGTGTCGGTTTTGGTGTGCGTTCGGTCAGGTTCAGCCGTGTTTCTAGTCGGTCAAACATGCGTAAATTTCGGGTCAAGTTCGGGTCAAGTTCGCGTCAAAATCCCTTTATACCCATTCGCGCGTGGTGGGGGATTGCGGAGAGTAGTGGGGGTCGCTGCTGCGCGCGCTGGTCGGTATGCTGGTGGGGG
This sequence comes from Diplolepis rosae, assembly GCA_030998225.1. Taxonomy (NCBI): domain Eukaryota; kingdom Metazoa; phylum Arthropoda; class Insecta; order Hymenoptera; family Diplolepididae; genus Diplolepis; species Diplolepis rosae. The sequence goes on along the minus strand of JAPYXD010000687.1, from coordinate 1,656,913 downwards.
AGAACGTGACTGAGTGTACCGCCGAGTACAGTCCGTCACAACAGGTGTGCCTAGACCCGTCCTAGGAGAGTCCTATACAACGTCTATAAAATATTTCCTTATTTTTCCTCCTCACCAAAAAAAAAGAAAAAATCTGCGTGTGTATTTGTTCGGTAGCCTCGTGCGGTGACCAATATTGTCTTCTCGCAATGACCTTGTCGTCAGTGGTCGAATTCGGTGTTGGAGTAGATGGGTGAAGGTGAGCCTTTCATCATTCAAATCGAAGATGCCGGCGTAGTCTTCTGCCCAATGGAATACATATTCTTTTTCATCTGGTGTCAAATGAGATATATGCGAACCTTGTATCACCCTTCTGACATGGTCGGAATAATTTCCTCCCAACTTCTTTTGAGGGTATGCCGGCAAGTTCTCTGCTTCTGAATAAGAGAACTCGTCCCCTGGAAACTCGTAAAAATCGAAGGGAATGACTTCCTGTAGTGGCACACAGAATTCTATGTCCTGTTCCGTCGTATTGATCGCTAGGGCATGACATTTGCCATTGTGAGTAGTGACGGCTGCTTCACTCACATACAGTCCTTCTGGGGTATTGAGGTTAGGAAGATATCCTTCACTTACTTCTGAATTGACGACATCTAATGCGATTGGCTCTCTAGTTCGTGCCTTTATTTTTAAGATTCTAGCGAAAGGCTTGATTTCTGACTCCAGCCCTTTGTTAGCTTCTCGGGATTCTGCATCGATAAATAGAATCGGTGTTATTGGATTTGACACAGTGATCAAGGTGTTATGCCTAAAAGAAATTTGTGCTTGCTCCTATCGCAGGAAAGGTCTTTCTAGAATACCATCAGGTGAGATGGGCAGTGTGTTTTCAACGACATGGAACTCAACTGATACATTAAAAATTGTGATTTGAACTGTGCCAATTGTAGTCACAGCATCATTTGTTATGCCTGTAATAGAAATGAAGTTTGATGACTCAATTATTGTTTCCTGTCTTAAGGCATGGAGTTCGACGAGATTTAGATCTGATCCTGGATCAACAAGGAAGCTTGCCTTAGGGTTACGAAATTCAGAAGCAACTAATTCAACTGCTGGTGAGTCTTCTTGAGTGCGTCCTGCTCGTAGGACCCTGCGGAGTTCTCTCGGAAGTGAAAAAACTTTGGACGCTCTTTGGGGCTTGTTTGACTTGTTGCGGTGTCCGGGCGGCGAGTCGGCTGGGAGTTTAGTTCCCTGGTGGATTTGGAGAAGTGGACCTAGGAGGCGTCACACTCCCAGTCGTTTTGTCGTGCCCCGCCCATGATTGATAACCAGTTGATATTTGATCTTTTTTATTAGTTGGGTTCTGTATCATGGAAGGGTGAGGAGGGTAAGAATAGTGAGGCGGATAAGGGTAGTTCGATGGGTATGCAGGGGAAGGATGTTGATATTGAGTTGGATAATTTTGAGGGAAATGTGGATAGATAGGGGGGTATTGATTATAGGCTGGTGGAACATATGCTGTACCCGTTACTTCGTGGACTGGAATCGCCGTAGCTGGAATCGTTGAACCTCTTCTTAAGCTGGTCTTTTCTTGCTGTATCCGTTTTTCAAGACCCCCTATTTGCCTAGAATAAGGGCTCGGTGAACGTGGTCGATCAGAGATGTTATCCCTTGGTCGCATGATGTGGTATGAGGAAACGGCGTTCGTTGATTTTTCTCTATATTTCTGCCTTTCCTCTACGTGCAGAGCATGCTCAAATGCCTCGCTAAGATCCCTATGATCCTATAAATCCTTTAAAGGTGGATTTTTTTCCATCGAAATCGGGGATATGTTATATGCTCTGCTGTAGAGTCATACATGTCCAAAGGCATTCTGAATCATCTGAATAGTTTCCGAACTCGTCTTTCCGAGTTGAAAACAAAATTTGATGCAAATTCGTTGATCTTGTTATTCAGTCATTTCTAACTATCACAAAATCCGCCGAACTCAAAAATAGCTTTGTAAACAATGACACGCTGCGCATGAACTATACGTCCGGCAGATGTCAGCAAGCAACCCATAGGTTCGTGAGGTTTTACTGTTGTCGTTCATGCCCCGCAGAGGACGCTCGAACACTATGGTGCGTCGATATAAAGGTAGGCCCGATACTTTCCGGACAGACCTCGTATATATATATATTTGCACTATGTTTTCAAATAATAGTTTGCATATGCTTAATTTTCTTCTGTCCTAATGAAAGTATTTTAAATTTAATATATGTTGCTAAACACTTCCAACACCGCAGGTTCGTGGTTAGTCACTGAGGACGACTACCTTGGTTTCAGATTCCGAGCCACTCGGGACTATCGTTTCCGCGGCTGAGTCAGTGTCTATGTCCACTAGGTCTATACCTGTCAATGCCTTGTGTCGTCTGCGTGTCAACTCTTTAATGTCTTTTTCTGCGTTGTCGAGAACGCGGTCAAAAAATTCCGAAAACTGGTCAGAATTCGTTAACTCCCTAATTTTTCGTTCTTCTGGTATTGGGGGAGAAATCGTTTTTTAGAATAAAGCTCGATATTTTCGTTCGCAAAATTTTCTCCCCGATCGATGGGTGAATGCGTTCTTCTTGACAATAGGCACTGGCACGTGAGACATTTATAAAGTACAGATGACGCACCTTGACGTTTATATGTTTATGATCGGATTAATTCAGTGTAATTCGCATTCGAAATATTTCACTGAATGAATCTGCAAGAATTTTGTGAGCGAAATAGATCCTCAAGCTTGATCAACTCAAACTAGCTTATTTATTGCCAGAACAAATTTTTTAATATTTTTACCTTGACAAAAAGTTTTATTCAATCGAATCCAATCCTTGGCACGATTGAATGCAAGAAAAAGTAAGAATTTGAGGTACCTACTTCAGAAAAATTGAAAGTCTTAGTCAAGCGGTATGATTTTTAGCCTGAAAAACTGAAGACATATAACTTGATCCTCTTAGCATAATTCATAGCTTCCTGGATTCAATTTTTACAATTTTTCGGAAGCAGTATAAATATAAAAATTGAATTAATCAATTGTTCCGTAATAAGAATCACAAGAGATTCGAATTTGGGACAATTAATTTTCTTCAGATTAAACAAGCTAGACTTAATCACAGAATGTTGGTTAATCTGGAAATTTATTTATCTTATTCATTATTATTTTCTTTTCCTTTAAATTTATGTGGCTTATTTAAACGGAGCAAAATGAAGTCCCTGGTTCAACTACTCAAGTTAGCCTCAAGGTCAAACCCTTGAGTAATCTTGAGTTTATTTCACTTGGTTTTTACTTTCATTTTCAGAAATATTAATGAAATCTGATTATCTCTCTGGGTAGTCAAGGGCTTTGACTAGTTAGCAAGATTAGTAGCCTGCCAGTTAAAACGTTATAGTCAGTCCCTTTAGCATTATTCATATCTGCGTGGATTTGACTTATATGAATATTCAGAAAGAATAAACAATTATAATTTAAAATTCCTTTTTATTTATTTATTTACTTAAAAAATTGAGTCTTCGTTAAGCAGCACGATTTCTAGCCTGAAAAACTGAAGACTTATAAACTGATCCCCTTAGCATAATTCATAGCTTCTTGGATTCAACTTTCACAATTTTTCAGAGTAATATAAATACGAGAATTCAATAAATCAATTGTCCCGTAATGAGAATCACAAAAGATTTAAATTAGGCACAATTTTTCTTCAGATTAACCAAGCTAGGCTGAAGCACAGAATCTTGGTTAATCTGGAAGCTAATTATTTAAAAAAAAAATATTTTATTTGTCTAATAAAAAAATCCTTTTTTTCGAACGAAGGAAAATATAGTCGTTAATTAAATTACTGAAGACAGCCTCAAGGTCAAACCCCGGAGTAATTTGATGACCTTACTTTATTTCTGCTCAAAACGACTGGTTTAAGAATTTAATATATATATATATATATATATTAGGGTGGTCCACAAAAAATTATTTTTCTCATTTTTTTAGTCTCATCCCCTAACTGTGTGTCTTTTGGTAAGAAAAATTTGAAAGTGCATTTTATTTTTTTCAAAGCAGATTCGTTGTATGAGAAGCACAACATTTTCGAGATAGCTCGAATTCCATCTCGGCAAGAGCAGCATTGTATTATAAAACTGAAAAAGTTGTATGAAACATGGCATGAATTGAAAAGACTTTACGTGAGAAGACCTAATTTACAGAAAGAAAAAAATTTAATTGATTCTGCAGATGATTTGTTCGATATTGCCCATACTAATGCAATGGGAATGATAAAGGTCCAAGAAGACAAATATTTTCTTCTGGTACAAAGAGAAAAAGGGAGGCGTGGATCTATCATTGAATTTATTGACGTCCCAAGTGTTCGAGTAGAACGATTCAAAGCTGCAAAAAAAGAAGAAAATTGTCAAATAATGGAAACAATAAACTGCCTGTTCCTTTATCGTTCATAGAAGTGGAGTGTGAGAAGGATGATGTGGATGAAAGTTTACACAGTCCAAATGAGGTAAGTATTTTATTGAAATATCATCGAAATTTTTAGAATTCCTTTAATATTAAATGCACTTTTTGTAGGAAACGAGTGACTAGAATGTAAATAGACCTAAAAGACGTAAAATAATGACACCAGAACTTGCAGCACCTTTGACAGATTAAGGTTGTCAGACAGGTAGGCGCTACATATAATAGCAGCTACGGCGGAAAGCTTAGGACATGACAGGTATATATTATAATTTTAGTGGAATAAATTATTCTGTTAAATCAATTATATGTTTAAAGACGACACACTCGTGAAAAAATAAATTTATATTCAGATGATATCAGCTTAAGTCGATCAACAATACGAAGAGCCCAATAGAAGGAATGTGAAAAGTTTGCTGGAAGTTTTTAAAGTTTTTTAAAGTTTTTTAAAGTTTGCTAAATTCTCGAGAAACTGATGGTCTACGAGAATTATGCACTTTTATTGTCAAAATATTGTCAACACTAGTAGAGTATTGTAATTACAGCAGTGCTATCTCTAAAGTTACGTAACAAAAATTGAAAGAGCATCTGTGGTATTTGTTGAAAGAACTGGTTGCGATTGCTTCCTTTGATGAGGATCCCAGATAGTCAGGAAAGAGCTATGGTAGAGGCAACGCGTAATAAATGCGACACAGAAGAACCTTTGAAGCGGCATTCTACAGAAACTTATGAAACCCTAGCCAAATCCGAAATTAAAGATTTTGTCACCACATTTGCGTTAAACTTCTTTACCATCTTTAAAAAAAAATCAAAATTTCTAGAGGTAGATTCTGCACTATGGAAACATCGAGGATCACAAAAAAAATTCACTTATTATTAAACAATCAAGGGTACTGAATAACGATGCTAAAAGTACAGTTGCACTTATTCAAGAGTATAATCGAAACATCACAAAAGATAATCAGTTGCAGTATTTGTTGCAAGTTGTTAAGGACCATAGGGAACAATATCCCAACTGTAATAAAAAATTTGCTTCATAAATGTTATAAAGTTAGCACAAAAGATAGTTTTACATCATTGTTGTAAAGTTTTGCTGATTCTTAATAAATTCAAGCACTTCTAGAATTCTTGAAACTGTCACGTCCCGCGACATATTAAAATATTTTTAATACAACACAAGCTAGGTTTAATAAAAATATATAAGAAAATCAATTAAGAGGAACCAGGAGTAAGGAGAAGTACGGAGAAGTAAAGGAGCCCTTCTCTTTTATGAAAACTTGACTACATAACGATAAACGCTGACTGTCAATTTATAAAGAAAAATGTAAAAGAAGCCTACAACAAGAGCGAGCAGTTAATTTTTCGTCTAGTTCGTCACTTGAATTTCCCTTCGAAAGTATCACTCGTCTCGCGACAATATTACTGTGTGGTTCCTTCAATCTCAACTCCAAGAATCTCCTAATTTGAGATCACAAAATTCGACCGAGACAATCTAAAATCCAAGTTCGGGAGTCGTAAAAGTCATCGTAAACTTGTCATACATCATTGTAAAGATTTTTGGACCGTGCAATAAATAAGAATCGCCGCCTTCACGGAACATACCTGTGCGGACCATAACTCCGTCTCTTTTTCACACATTGTGGAAGCAATTATTTCATTGCAGCTGCACCTGTGGGGATCCTTCGTACTACGCACTCGTACTGAATTTCTCTCTCTCTCTCTCTCTGTTTTTATGTTTCTTACTAATGTACCAACTGGCCTGTGCCTCCATTCGCTAATCAATTGTATTACCAATTAAAACAATTCAAGTTTTATAATCAAGTTAAGTATTTTAATAAATTCAATTTGTATTATTTTGACACTCATAAGTCAGGGGTCGAGTGTAATGTGCTTGGTAGGCTCCTGACTTTCACTTTTATTCATTTGTACAAAACTTAAAGGTGACAGGTTACCTGAGGGAAGAGATTAGATTCCCCGGGAACCTATCCGCAACGGCCAGACCAAAGGTTTCAGCTATATTCAACACTTATCTTGACTTAATTCGATATTTCTTTATTTTCATATATTCGAACTCGGCTTTACACTATAAACCACGAGGTTCACCCTAAATCACCGTCCGGTCGATGGCGATCAATATTAGAACTCGCCCGCGAGTCATCGTAGAGAGCGAGGAAACATCACGACACTAAAAAGCATATCACGACACTAAAAACCACACCACGAAGAGGATCCTTGTCGCGTTAGGCGAATGTGAGTCCCGCCTGCTGAAGAACACCAACGAGAGGAGCCCGTCATCGCGCCGTTGACAGGTTATCAAAAAACTAACCTGTGCCACGAGGTTGATTCCGGTAATCTCAGCGTGGTGGCGCTAAATATCGGCGTACTTTCGCCACCTGTGGCTCGCGACTACGAACTGGACACAAATGTCGGTAACGTCAGTAAGCTGTGTAAGCGCCACCGTCTTCCGGTTTAGCAAGCGCTCCTGTGGATCACGCCATCTTCTATTCATTCTCTGTTCAACGTCTGTGGTCGCTAGAGTGTCAGATGAAAAAAAAGGAATTTCGTTCATTAAAATCAGAATGTTGATGCGAGGAAGCTGTCGAGGACGCCGTAAAATATCAGGTAGCGTTGAGTGTCTCCTTTAGTTCTAATTCATTTAATTTAATTTGGTTTGAGTGTGTGGTGCGCGATAATAGCACTTCGCCACGAAGATTCCAAGGCGACACATGAGTTCCGCCATTGTTGTATACTCTTTCTGAGCTACATCAAGCTTTATGCCATTGGTGAAACCGTTTCAGAATTAAATAAGACAAAATATTTTATTATTGTTAAAATTTAAATCTATTTAACTGTATAGAAGGAATATAAAAACAATGGAAACTGTTATTAACATATTGGTTTATCTATAAACATATTTTTATTTATGATCTTTCGGCATCATGAAAGTTTAATAAAAGTGCAAATTCGGAACGGCACACAAATATACACAATCGTTCGAAATTAAATACACACATATAATATGTTTTTATTAATTCCCATTGTCTTCATATTCCTTTCATACAGTAAAACAGATTCAAATTGTAACAATAATAAAATATTTTGTCTTATTTAATAAAAAAAAGGTCGTAATCGGTATCATTTACGACATCGTAAACGATATCGGATATGGTCCCAAAATCCTACGTCGTTTGCGATATCACTTACAACGTTTACGATATCGCTTACGATAAAGTTTCCAATGTCGTTTCCAACGTCGGAATTTTCAATAGGAGATAGATTAGCCGCCATTTTTGGACTCACGAGTCCTCAGATCGATAAAACCAAGGAGTTTTTTAATTATATGATTATGTTTATTGAAGCCTTGTATATGCTGTAAAATTAATATTTTTTTGTCTCCGATTTCCGTTGAAGTCAACAGTATTATCATTTTTCATAACATTTTTTATTATTAGTATATTTCGTACATTTTCTGTATATTGTCTGAAGATAAAAATCAATAAAAATACAAATTACAGATATTTTTGATTTTTACTTATTACGATAAAACCAAGATTTAAGGCAAAATTGTGAAAATGTAATTCAAAAGTGAGTTGTTATTAACTTCTCACTCTTGAATTATATTTCACAATTTTGCGTTAAATCTTCAATTTCCTTTTGATTATATTTGTATATATTCTCTGTAACACATTTAAAGAACCTACGTATGCATGTATATGCACTAACACGTGCACACATAATGGTAGTTCATGTGCAGGGATAAAAGCGGCTCTAGTTACTAGCGGTCCACCACCTTTCCATTAGGTGTGCACGACCTGGCCATTCCGTTTGTTAAAAATTAAAGTTCGAGTCAATGGTCGCGGTGTACATCGGATTTACGCGAACAAAACTGTCGTTTACCCGCAAGGACGCCTTAAGGGTACGGGTTCTAGCGCCCAAAAATATCGGAGCAATTATTGTCCGTATTCGCGAGCGTTGACGCTTCTCCTTTCGCCGCACTCTCCGCGGTATTTGGTGGACCCTGTAGCTTCGGTTAAGAAGGTACAGAGTAACCCGACATGAGCGGGCCAGTCAGTCAATAGCGGGTTCATTAGATATTAACTTTGATTATTTCAATGTATCAATAATACAATAGCAGCCAAGCTTTATATCGAGTTTGTAAAATTATATGTGGCCAGGTTAGGTTTCCCGGGGTAACTGCTTTACCCCGAACTTTGTACGTAAAATTACTTGTAAATTAATAACGTTGGTGTCAGATATCATGCGGGAAACTCTAATTGACCGCGAGACCCGTCACGTGTTTCACTATCTTATTTTTACCTAGATGAATTAATCTTGATGATTAATTAATCGTAGATTAATTGATTTGGGCGAATTACAATCGAGCAGCCATAGAAAATTCGTTAGAATGAATCAAATTGATTTTGAACCGTGAAGCGAGAGGTGAGATGATACATTGATTGTATAACATAACTTACCCTCTTAATCCCTCGGCGGCGCACCTTCGCAGCTTCTCCTTGCGATTAGCAATAGATGCTCCCCGGCGATGAAACTGAGCCTGCGGGTCCTCTTGTGTATCCTGTCAGAAAGGTTGCTTTCGTACTCGATGTAGGCAAGTTCTTCAGGCCCAGACATTCTTCTTTCCTTTTTCCATGTCAGCGGTATTCTTCTCTACCTTCGTTATTCTCCGTGCTACCCGTCACCTTTTTTCACTACACACTTTTACCCCTGCTTTTCCTTATATTCGGCACTTTAATTCCCACTTCACCTTACCGAACTCACCACCCAGGTTATGAAACGCGACTAATTAATAAGCTGGCGGCCGGGTACGGAGTACCTGGTACAGCAAGATATGGCTATCGCCCCCTCCTTGACACCTCGCACGCTCTACTGGACGCCGGCATCACCAATAAAAATTCCTTTGCAGCCTTATCGCACAAGGAGGAAAGGGGAAAGACGCACGCTGCCTCCTGAAGACATAAGTAAATTTACTCGTCCTTGGTTTAATCCACCCTAGTTTGTCGGGGACGAAAACGTGAAAATCCCGATGTGGTCTGTTACATGCGAGTCAAATAAATAAGAATATTTTTTTGAATTTTCCACTCTGAATTGATATTAGCATAGAATATTATTCTGTCCTGTATTAAAAACACGAGTTACAAATGAGGCAAGGTTACACTTTTTATCGATCGTAACCTGAGCCTCCTTGATGGTGGCCACAACTCAGCGACCCAGAATAAGTTACAGAGACAAAATAAAGTTTTTCTTATACTATTTTATTACGTATATATACTGAACTTTACAATATCTCTGATATTCATATATTTCATCTTATTGTTGCCTTATTTTTGTCACAGCCGGCAACATGTTTGAATTTTTTTAATACGCACAGGCTAGGTTTAGTAAAAATGTATGAGAAAATTAATAAAGGGGAACCAGGAGTAGGGAGAAGTAAGGGGCTCTTCTCTTCTAGGAAAATATGACTACGTCACGTGAAGCGCTGAGTGTCGATTTGTAATGAAATATATAAAAGGGTCCCACAACAAGAGCGAGCATTTAATTTTCGTCTGGTTCGTCAGTTGAATTTTCCTTCGAAATTATCACTGGTCTCGGTTTGTGCGGTTTTTTCAATCTCAAAAATTCTACCGGGACAATTTAAAATCCAAATTCGGAAGTCATAAAAATCATCGTGGACTCGTTATAGATCATTGCAAAGATTTTTGAACGCGTAATAAAGAAGGATCGTCGCCTTTATGGAACATACCTGTACGGACTGTATCTTCGTCTCTTTCTCACGCCTTGTGGGATCAATCAGTCCATCGCAGCCGCATCTGTGGAGATCCTTGGTACTAGGCATTCACTCCGTCTGGATTAACTAAAAAATCAATTCAGGAATTTATAAAGGTACCGAACCTCTCTCTCACTCTTTCTTTCTCTTTCTTTCTTTCTTTTTCTTTCTTTCTTTCTTTCTTTCTTCCTTTTTCATGTACCAACTAGCCCGTGCCCTCATTCGTCAATTTATTGTATTGGAAATTGTAATCAATTCGACCTCTATAATCAAGTATAATTATCTGAATAAATCCAATTTACATTATTTTGATAAATAACCGCTGTACCTCCGATTAAAGAGGGTATTTACATAGTCGTGACATAACATTTTTAAAATGGCTCATTCGAGCGAAGCATTTAGGAAAATACTAAAACAATCACAGTCCATGATGGCTGGTAGTTTTAACATGCGTGAATATTTGAGAAATACAGGCTAGAAATCGGCTACTGACCATCATGTTTCTGACAAATAAAATGTGGCGCCTAATTTATCTTTAACTAAAGCAAATGTAACGGGCGAAACGTTAGATAAAGTATAGTGTTGTTCATCTTCGCGCGCAGAAGAAATAATTGATTCGGACTATGAAGATATCGCCGAATTAGGCCAATTGTTATTAATGTTAAAATCAATCGGCGTGAAAATTAAAAGCGTAGCGAATAATCGATCTAATGTAATCAAAAAAGTGAAAAAAAATTCAATAAAAATATCAGATTCAAAATTGCGTAGTAACAGTTAGATAGATGGATTCACTGATCTGTTAGTGAATATAATAGATAGATCTACGCGTATGCATGTAGCCGAATTCCAGGATAAAAATTTAGAATAAGATAAAAATGTAAGTGACGTAGAAGCTAAAGTGAATACACTAAGTAAGGCATCCGATGAACTTCATTGTTTGAGCGGTGATTTAATCGCGAAAAAAATGATCCATGAAAAGAGACTAAAGAACCTGGAAGATCACCAGTTCACTTTAGAGAATAAATTGCAGAGAAATTTGGCAAGTTCTTAGGCAGTCTCACCCTGATTAAATAATCATCCGATGCCAAAATTTTCAGGGCACAATCGCGAAAGGCCCATGCACTTTTTGAGAGATTTTGAACGCTATATTAGTGCTATTGATGTAAATACTAATGATTTTACAAATGGAAATAATTTTAGAGAACGTAATTTCGCCGTAAATACACATCGAAACAATTATGGAACTTCAGTGAATCGAGCCTTACAAAATGAAAATTATGATTATAATCGTGAGGGTGTTTTAGTGGCCAAGATTATAGAAATACTTCTTATTTATTTTCAAATACTGCGCTTCGCTGTGAGGGACGTGACTTTGTTCCTAAAGGTCATCTTGGCGCTAACCCGTCGTGCGATTATTATAAGCGCGATTTTGATGTTAGAAATTACAGTCAAAGGCCGAACGATTGTTGATTCGTCCAGAATGGCTTGTATCACCGCGAAGAAAATGTGAGCACCCAAGATAGCGGTGTTATACAGTCTAGGCAGTTTCAAGGCGGTGAGACGTGCGCGCGGCGGAGAAATACGGAAAACGCACCGAATGCGATGAAGGTGAGGTTAACAACTGATGTACTGAGTCAAATATATACCTCGGATACCAGAAATTTAATAATGTCTACGATAAATTCGCCGCTGAATTCGGACAATCCTATTAGCATTAATAGAAAAAATAACTAGGGAAACTAGATAGCCCTGGGCAGTTAATTATTAATATATTTGAGGCAGACCCAGTGTCAAATAATTTTAAAAGACCTTCAGATTTAAACATTAGAAAGTATGTGTTAAAGCCAGAAGATGTAGAAATTATAAGTGATATTGATAAGTGTTCAAATATAAATGTTAAAATTTAGTGTATACAAACTGAAGTGCGTATCGATACCGGTGGCGAGATAACCTGTATATCTGTAAACTTCTTGGAAATCAGTAAAAATAAATTTAAAAATTGTAAAATTTCTCTAATTGTAGGCACAAATGTCGTAGGTGCCACTGGTGTAAACCCCGTAAAATTAAAGCATCAAATATATACGGATTTAAATGTTAATGAAGAGACATGTTTTTGCGTATTCATAATAATACCGAAATTAAATAATAATTTTATTCCACGCATCGATTTACTTTAAAAGTTTGAAGGGAGGATTAATATGGAAGAAAATTATATTATACTGCGAAATAAGGATGAAGAAATAAAAATTGAATTTTTAAAAGAGGAAAAAAAATATATAAGGCCTTTTCATCAAGTAAATATGTAGTGTAATAGTGAACTAATAAATACTGATCCACAGGACTTTGCAAATAAAAATAATTTCCCAGAGAAATATGAACAATTCAGCAAAATTAAGGAATATGATATGATTAAAGAAAAACACCGCATAACAAATGCCAAAATCGACAAAAAAGTGGCAAAAATGTGATCTAATTACAATAAATGTCAGGGTAAGTAGTTACTTCGGAAATGAATATTTTACTAGAATTAGGAATTATTCGTAGATCGAATAGTCACCATAGAAATCCCCTAGTAACTAGCTTGAAGAAAGATGGAAGCGTTAGAATATGTTAAGAGACTCGGAAATAAAATAAAATTATGATTTATGATTATGAATGTGCAGAACCAACATATGTGCTATTTCAAAGGTGCAGTGGTAGTTAAATAATGTCTAAAATGGACCCGACTAGTAGTTTCTGGCATATTCTACTAGCCAAGGAATCAAAAAATATACGGCGTTTTTACACGAAGGTAAATGTTACGAATTTTAGGCAACGTCTTTCGAGCTAAAAATTAGTATGTCAGCACCAGTCAGAGCCCTAGATTTTGTTCTTTGCGGTCTTGGGAATTCTCACCTAATATTTATCGACGACATTTTCTATGCCTCTGAAAACGATAACCAGCATCTGCAACATTTGGAATTACTTTTCCGTAGACTTACGAAAAACAATCTTGCAATTAATCTCGAAAAATACATTTTTACACCAAATTTTCAAGGGATCATGCAACGAAAATAGTTCCCCTTTTGGAGCTACTGAAACGACCTTTTAAGAAAGTAAAAACTCTGTTTTGTGGCTCAGTACTAATAAATTATGCCTGAGTTGTAATCGCACGAAACCAAATCAGGTGAATAAAGGGGATGGTCGATAGTCAAAATTCCATTTTTAGTAAAAAAAATTCGATATTGACGTTGATCGATGAGCTAGTGCATTATCATGCAAGAAGCGCCAACTTCTTTTTCTGTGATAGTCTCGCCGTGCACAACTAAGACGCGCCAGTAAACTATTTATAACATCAAGATAAAACACAGCATTGACCGTTTGGCCCTTTGTAATGAACTGTCTGTGCACAATTCCGTTCGAATCGTAAAAGCAAATCAACATCAGCTTCACTTTTGGCTTTTCTGCGCGCGATTCTTTCAGATTTGGCTCATTCGAATACTCCCATTTTGCACTTTGACGCTTGTTTCGGGATTATATTAAAAACACAACGTCTCGCCACCAGTCTATTCACATATGAAGCAAGAACGATTTTAGCTCTTTTTTATATATTCACGCACAGTTTCAACGTTTTCTTCGTTCATGGCTGATCTCGGCTGACGCAAGGGTTCGTCTTCATTCAAGGATTTTCGTCCCTCTTTAAATCGTTTGAACCACGCGTAGATAGTGAAACGGGATAAACGCTAATCACCATACATTTTTTGAATTATTTGATACGTCTTGGCAGCCTTTTTACTGAGTTTGATAAATATTGGCAACTAGTATTTCTATTTTTGGCTTATCTGGAACTTTTGCGACAGACCTTGTAAGATTTAGCTTTTAAGGGGGTATTCTCATCGAACGGTTTCAGAAAATCGATTTTTTTTCATTTTTTCAAAGATTAGGGATCTAAGAATAGTATACCAAAAGGATTTGTTTTACTATGGAAATTACGTCAAGAAAGTTAAACTCAATTTGTCGCTTTTTTTCATTGGAAACCTTAAACGCGTTTATCTCAAAACTACTTTTTCCAAACTGGTTCCCGCGATTTCTAAGAAAGTAGTAGACGGATTTTGATAAACTTTTTTTTTAAATGTGTGAAAATGTACTCGCTATCGTTTTACGGACGTTTTTCCCCCTATTGTTTATAACAAATGTTTAATGAATTTTGCAAGATGAAAAAAAGGTGAAAAAAACGATTTTTTTCTATAGCCCCCCATTTTAAAAATTGTTATGATAAAAAAAAAGCCTCCGTCAGATGATAAATACACTACCATAGATTAAGAAAAACATTTACTCTTGTCGTTCAGACCAGCCATTTTTGAGATTTGGTGGGAACCATCAACCAACGTTTTTGGAAGGCCTATGTTCGCAAGGGTGCAGTGGCCAAACCGTGCAAATTTTTTCATACAAGTTTTCTGAATTTTGTAGTCTAAGGGTTGATAAAACTTTTAAAAGAAACCGCATTAAAAAATCAATTATATCTTTCTCACAGTAAAATTCCAAGAAACGCTTCGAAATACGGCTAATCCATGAGAACACCACCTTAAAGCTTAATCTGTTAGCTCTATACAACCATTCTCACGATATACCTCGATATTTAAAAGGGAAGCATCGAACGTGTACTGCACATAATACATAAAACTTGTAGAAACATGCTTTTGATGCACTGTAGTATTCTGTGTATATGTATTCACCACCGGCTCTAAAAGGCATTCGATACCTCCATAAACAACGAAAGGAAAACTTTCTTGATACCAACACTCTGCCAGCAATAGTGTCGGATTCCGGCTAACCGTACGCGGTCTTGACACTTCAGCAGTTCGAAATCTTCAGGAAAGCCACGCTGCGGATCCTGGATAAAGAACTGGCTAGTAAGTGGCAGTGACTTGAGACCTCCTTCTACAGAGGGGGGTTTTCGTTTTTTTGGGTTGAAGATAGAGGCTAAGGCATGAATAACCAAATCTTCGGCCAAGCTCAAGCCCTGTGGGGCGCCAATCTGAAAGCAAGCGAGATTGAGATACTCCTAGGATGCTGAAGGCGAGAGCCTGGATTCCGGGGTAACCGGAAGACCAGGCTGTCGTCCTCCGACGTCCATAGGGGTTCAAACCCTCGCTGAAAACAGCATCCTAGTTCAGGCCTCAACGACAGGCCACATCTGGCTACATCTGGCCTATCCATCATCCAAATTTACTTGCATCACAGCAAAGCGCTACTTCGGTTCTGCAGGGAAGCATGGCTACAATGCACATAGGTATCTTACTTAGCCATGAGCCTTCGGTACATGAGGATACCATGAAGGGTTGGGGGGCGGAATTTGCTATAGATACCCCGAGGTGCCCAACGCGAGAACATGTATCCTGCCGAAGAACGTTAATATCGTTCCAATACTGGAACTCTGCTCGAGAGAGCTGATTGTGGCTTCAGTCGGCCTGATGGAAATTGGTGAGCTAATCATAGGATCAGCATACTTTCCTCATGACAGTACCTCCAATCCACCGGAAGAAGTCCGCTCACTAGTGGACTATTGCAAGGTAAAAAGCTTGCCTCTCCTCTTGGTATGCGATGCCGATATCTACCATAAGCTGTCGGGTAGCACGGACATCAAAAGGCGGGGTAAGGACGCAATAGACTATCTAATCACTACTGAATTGGATATACTCAATACAGGAACAATGCTGACACTTCGGAACTCTGTGTGGGAAGAGGCAATCGACATAACCTGCACAGAAATCATCCAGAATAAGATCAAGAAATGGCGGATTTCTGATGAGCCCTTCTTATCTGACCACATGCAGATATTGTACAAGCTGGAATCAAACGCACTTTTGGGCCCTAAATAGGCCAGAAATCCGAGAACGTTAAATTGAGAATGCTTTTCCACAGAACTACAAGCTGCAATGCAAAGAATAACCACGGAAATACCCTACGATTGCAGCTCCTTCAAGTCTTCAGGTTCGGATGGTATCCATCCGGTTCTCCTGAAGAGGGCTGAGGGGGAGTGGGCATCATAGGACTGTTAGAAATCGCGATAAGATCGTGACAGTGAAACCGCTACGCAGTAATCAACATGCTTACAGCTCCGGTCACTTGAGGGAAAGAAGCGACTGAGCAAAGCGGTGAATCTGATGGGGGGCCATCTGAACTCAACAGGATTCGCTATTGGAACTTTCATGGATATTGAGGGTACCTTCAGTTATGCATCTAGTGAACGCCTGAGACCAGACAAGGAGTCCCCATAGCCGTAGTTTACTGAACCTGCCATATGCTGGGTAACAGGAACGTTACGATAACCAAAGGGAAAACCACCCTCTGAGGGGTCAATTGACACGTGGTGCCCACAAAGAGGAGTACTTTCTTCCATGCTATGAAGTTTTATGCTGAATAAACTATTGCATCTGCTCACTGACCAGGGATGTCATTCCATTGGATTCGCAGATAAAATTCTCGTCATAGTACGCGGCATGAACTCGGACGCACTGATTGGCGTAATATAGAAGTCGTTGGAGGTGGTCGACACCGGAACACTGAAACTGATAGGGCAACGACTAAAAATCTCCGAACGAGCTAAATATCTAGGAGTGATCCGTGATAAAAAGCTAACTTGGAAAGATCACTATGAAAATGAGTACAACAACTTTATAGCAACCCTATGACTGAGCAGAAGGGCCGTCGGGGGAAACTGAGGCTTGAAACCCGACACACTGCTGTGAATATTCATGGCAATTCTGCAACCCAGACTAACCTATGCACGAATAGTCTGCTGAAGCAGAGTCAAATAAAAGACAACTATGCCTAGTTTGAGAAGGCTTAGCGAGCTGTTGGTTAGAGATATCACTAGTGCTTCAAAGTCTTCACCCACAATGACGTTAGGAGAACTAATTGGGTAGGAGCCCGTGCATCTCACCGTCACAGACGAGGCTGGTGAAGCAGCTTGGGAAACTAATGAAAACACTAGTTCAATGGTCTCAAAAAAGCTGTAAAAAATGCAAAAGAGTGCAAGGTAAGCTTATCGATCAAAGGAGAATGCGAGAAGGGTCGCGCAAACCACCCAGGTAATGCAGACAACTGGTTTGAAGATGACTCCAGAAACAGAGAGGGCATGGGGCCCGGTGTCTATAGAAAGAACTGCGATATAAGCCTCACGGTTCCCTTAGGACCCCACTCCACAGTTCTACAAACCAAGATCGCAGCCATACTCCAATGCGCACGTAATGCGCAGGATTTTTGTCCACAGCAGAATCATCCGCATCTGATCAAATAGCAGAGCGGCGGTAACGACCTTAGACGGGTCAGTGACCATCTTGATGCTAGTCTGGGAATGCTTTGAAGCATCAAATGAACTATGGGAAGACAACCAAGTGACACTTCCTGAATCCCTAGACATAGGGTATCAAGGGTAACGAGATAGAGGATAGACTAGCTAAGCTAGCGGCAAGATAAAATCCAACTGATCTAAAACGTGATTCAGGTTGAGAGCGTGGCCCTGGTCTTTGCCGTTTGGCACGGTCTATGGGGTCATCCCTAAGGTTTCGGATGGTGATGCAAGAAGAATACCCAAGCATCAGGGGCCCCTCCAGGTCCCAGTCATAGCAGTAATAATGTTATTATAACATAATAATAAGCGGAATAAATTTTATATCCAAGCAAAATGGTAATTGGCTTATAAATTTTATTTACATTATTTATACGTAAGTAAATTAATAAAAGTTGACAATTCCACTTGGAAAGGTGCATATCTGTTAATATTTCCTAACATATTTACCATCTGATCAAATTTGACCTGGACTGGTTTAAAACACCCACATTTGTCTGTATTTTAATACAAATTGTTACGTCACAACTACGTAAATACGTAGATATATATATATATACATAGAAGATTTTGCAGGTTAGGAAAGAATGTTCTATCACTCTTGGACAGGAAAGTGCTCCTGACAGAATATAATTTTTTTTACGCTAAAAAATTAGAGCAATGATCTTTGGGAACATCTGCAAAACTTTACTTTTGGCTGAGCAGATAAGATGGTGATGATCAGATTTCATACAAGCAACCACATAGACAAAATGACATCGGGCAAACACTAAATAATAAAACATAAACTATCAAAAATTCAATCATCACCTTATAACATCGACTCTACATAAGAATGTGACACTGGGAGAAATTCATAGATGCACAGTTTATGGATTAGTAAATCTTTGATGAGACCAGTATTTTGATGTCCTCAGCTTTACAAATTGGAACGATATCAAAAAATTTGTAGTAGCGCGTCTATTGTGGTCTCTGAAAATCAAACTTGATTAAAACAATATATACTTACCGACAAAGTAGCTGCTTGTCTCTACCTTGCCGACAGTTAATATTGCAGGTTACCAATAGACGCTGGAGCTCCATAGGTATGCGAGATTAATACCTTACCGACTGAGGTGTCGTGGTCTTCAAGGTGACGCCACCTTTGTTTTCTGCAGCAGACGCTGCCAACGGCAGATCTGCGGCTGGTGGGAGACGGACAGAAGAGCTCTTCAAACGAGAATCTTCACGGAGATGGGTCTGCTGGTCGCCAGCACTGTGATGGCCCTGTGAGACGATAACTGTGCATGAGGGCGCGACGTGGAGCATTAGCACCAAGAGATTTTATATAGGTCACCTTGAGGTGGAGAGAGTGCGACAGTACAAATGCGGGGCCCCTAAAAACCGGTCGTCACCCAAAAAGCTTACTTGGACATACTCGACAGTGTCACCCGCAGGACAAATTCTTATCCACAAATGGATAAGAAGATGCGTGAATGGGCTGCAGTCGGCACCTGGTGTTACGGTTGAAACTTTGAATGTTTTGGCGCAGGAATAAAGGATTAGCTGATCAGTATTTTCTCACATTGTGCCAAAAAATTACTAGGAATTTGTAAACTGAAAGGCTCGGGCTAATGATTTTTTTCAAATCGTTCTTTCTGTAAATCGAGCGTTCGGTCGCTTACGAGGTTTTTGGTTGTCTCTTTAACACTTACAAGTGCATAATCGACCTTGTCTGACCCTAAAGACGTCACAGTGTCCAGAATAAAGTTGTCCTGTTGGCTCAGGTGTGAACGCTCAACGTTTGCTTCAGCTCAAAAAATTAGGGCAGGATGACACCATCAGGAAAGATGCCTGCTGGTGTCGTATGATGACTTGATGCACAAGGCCAAGGAGTACAAGGATCCCCTTTGGTGCCTAACATGCGTAGATAGGGGCTAAAAATATGTCTGATAATTTATTTTTATTTGTTCGAACGTTGTCGCTAGCCTGGTCTATGGGCACATATATAATAATTTATTGAACAGTAAATAAATATTTGGTAGAGTTTACAATAAGGAACGATACTTGTTTTTTAACTTATTTGTCTACTTCTTAGATTAGAGGGTAAAAGGGAGAATTGCTGTTTGTTACTTCTATATTTGCAAGCCAACGGCACAAAGTCATGCAGAATAGTTTTGTTTCGTTTATGTCTCCGTGAAGTAGCAAAACAACAATCAATTTCATAAGAGGTAGTTTGGTGTAGGGGATGCAGGTCTACCAACTGGTACGATTACTATTAACCGAACGCGACTTAATACAACAATTCATATGATCCAAAGGGACCAGATAGCACTACTGTTTCCGGACTTGTGCGACTTGAGGACTAAGGATTTTATTTACCAAGTACAGAAGGCAGAATTTTTCTCACAGGAATCGATGAGCCTTACGAAAACTGAAAGGTCTGCTCACGTCGTAGACTTATAATGGTCTGAAATGAATCTAGTTGACCGTACAACTAATCTGAACTTAATGACACCCACCAGACTTATCTGGGGTATATAACACATCGTTCAATAAGTCCCGGGACTAACCCACGGATGGCGTTAGTAATATCAAATCCACTTCGTTTTTCAAAAGAACTAACCTTTGTATGACACGTGTCTGATCTCGAAAAAATAATGCGATTTAGCGTAGATTTATTTTTATACATTTACCGTTCGACGTTGGCCTTTCAAGTCCTTAGGGGCTGCTTGATAAGACGATTTTTCTTTTAACATATATCTTTTGAACTACTGATTGAGTGAAGTGGAGTTTAATGTGAAGGAATGCATTCATTTTTATTTATGTATCTTAATTCAAAATGAATTTCATGTAGAAGGTGACTCCTCTATAAAATTACGTTTATGCATGTTTAGATGCTAGATGAAAATAAAAATCAGATCATGTTTCAATAAACTTTTGGAAATGTTGATGGATCTAGTTTTTTGAATCACGAATACTTTTAATTGTCTCATTTAAAGCAGAATAAAATTTGTATAGTGGCACAACTATTAGTAGATTACTATTTTCAATTTTTTCTTAAAGACTTTATCTTAGAAACACAATACCTAACAATAACTTTATTTCATAGATTTTGTTGATAAAAATCCAAAGGGGTTTTGGAAACCTTACTTTGTGCATAAAAATCCGAAAGAAATATTATTCCACGCACTTTCATCTCGGTTTGCTTTAATAAACGTGGAATTCGATAGAGACGATTTTGAAAAGTTGGTAGAAGTTGAAATTCAGTATAAAAAAAACATGTTTCCATTCAGTAACTGAAATTCGCAATTAATATACAGTTTAAACTTATGGAAGAGCATGTATTTTTTTTAACAAGCTGTTTTATTATGGTCCATCAAATTGTAATAAATTGACTTCCAGTTACTATATGCACTTTCAGATTTTGGCAATAAACTTTTTTTAACTCCGAACCTAATTCCTACCTTGAAGAAGTTCTTGCAGTTATCTTTTCCACTATATTTGTTTATTAGTTTGTTAAAAAAGTACAAGTAATATTCCAATATGAGCACATTAATTGTAACACTATTAGTATTTAAAAAACTTGCGGTATAGTCATGGATACGATGGGAAGATGCTTCAATTTTCTCGTCCAACGAGAATAAATCTTGAGTTTATCTTCATACAAGAAGTCGCTAAGGACTTGAAAGGCCAACGTCGAACGGTAAATGTATAAAAATAAATCCACGCTATATCGCATTATTTTTTCAAGATCAAGAATTTTTCATGCAAAAGTAATGCGAGAGTAATTACCAATAGCAAAAATTTAGTCACATCGCTTGACGAAATTAGCCTTTTTTTCTGATTTTACAACCTTCGTAAGCAGAAAAAAGGCCCAAATTCACAGAAAAAAATTGTATGATATTCTGGGCAATTCACAAGAAAAAAGATATCATCGAAAAAGAAATCATTATATTTTCACCTTTATTTCATTTAACAACATTTGCGAGGAAAATAAAAGGTTCGAACTTTCAGATTAAAATGTTATATGAGGGGGGGGGGCGGATTTCACTCCGTGTTTTACCGTAAACTAAAAAAACCACGATTTGAGTGTTATCGCGCCTTTTTAAATATTATTATGAGGCTAGAATCGATTTTTTGCCAATTATTTTTCTAGCTAACCACGCAAACGACAACATTAACGTGATCATTCAAAAACTTTATCATCCCACTCACATTATCACACAGAATTAATAACAATATAAGTGAAAAAGGTCGAAAAAAGTTCGTAAACACACTCTGCACAAAAACCTTGTCCCTCGATTTATCCATCGAAAAATGAGATCCATAAACGGGCGAGCAAAAAAATGAATTTTAATTGAAAAACAACCAATTACCATGCAAAGAAACACGTTTATGCCAAAAGGAAATTGACATAAACGTCAACGATGAACGACGATATCAAAAACAATCTACAGTAACAATCAGTCATGTTTAGTGCCAATCAGCTACGACCAGTCATGATTAGTGGCTATCAGCTACGATCATTTTATGATTATTATGCCTGAAAATTTCCCCCCACACTTCATTTGAAAACCAAAAGAACCTAGGGGAAATAATCCAACCACATTAGTCACTATATCACCACTTCGATTCTTTACCTCCAAAGCCTTTCCGATTGGCTTTGCCGTTCAAATTTCGTTAGCTATTAGTTTATTCATAATATTTGAAAAAAATTTATATACAATGTATCAATTTATTATTTATGTTAAAAACGGTTTATTTGTTTATTAATTATTTCTATGCGTAAAGTCTTAATGTTTAATTTGCTTCAAAAGGTAAGTATAAAATATGTAAAACTTCGTAATTGGGTTTATGAATCATTGTTTGGGAAAGAATCATGAAAATCAATCGTTTATTCTTATTATCAAAGTCAATTACAAAATAAACGTGTGTACCATCGCGTTTCCTATAAAAAAATTAAATATACATCCCTTTTTGAGATCTTTTGCATTAATAATTATCATTTACAAACTTGCGTAGAAAAAAGTATAAAAAAAAGAAAATTATCTTGTCAACAGACTTTTCCACGCAAACTTTGTGAAGTTCTAATTCTAATTCGCATAAACTTAGTAATAGAACTAACTTAATTTCACAAGTTGCGAAAAAATTAACTTATTAACAGCCTCAGTGATAAGGAACTAGGAATTTTGTCTTTATTCGACACTTCGCGGCTAAGTTACAAGTACTTCAGGTACAAAAACCTAGTAATTAATCACATGAGTTGCAAAAAACTAAAAATGAAAAGATCCTTGTATCTAATTTTGCAACTAGACTAAATAAGGCTTGATTGCCTAAAATTAAAAAAAAACTCAATTTGACAATACAACGTTGAAAATGACAATTGTGACACTAATACATAGTAATTGACAATGGCAATAATACATACTAATTTCTCAAGTAATACACTCAGGGGAAAGTCACTGTGAATCGAAAGAATCATCCTTATGAATAGAAAGATTAATTTGTTCAAATTTATCTTTTTGCTACCAAAACACTATTTTTATAGATGAAAAAATTCCATTTTAAATGGAAGTGAAACTATTTAAGCGAAAAAAGATGGCATTTCAGCGTAAAAGGAATGAATTTGACAGTGAAGTCTTTCTAATTCATAAGGATCGAGCTTCCGATTCAAAATGATGTTTTTCTGAGTTTCGAAAACTTGGACTTTCCTATTACCAAAAAGGAAATGTCAACTCGAATGTGAAAAAGGAACTCAAACGTTCATAAAACCAGAATAAAGAAAAAAAAACTGAAGATACGAAAAAATAAAAATAAATTTTTTCAGGAAATAGCAATCGCTCTTCGGCTGAAGGAATGGTTTGAGCGTCCGATGGTTGGACGTACAAAGGATGATAAACCGGGCCCACTAAGGAATACCCTGGATTTACGGAAGCCGGTGGCAGCGAAAACGTCAGAGGATACGTTGGAGGCTGGAGCACTACTTGTTGAGCATACATAATTGAGTATACATAATTATATATTTTTAAGATTATGTTATATTGTTTACAAAATATAAAATTGTATTGCACTAAAATAAATATTGTTCCCATTCAAAAATGTCTGTTTCTTTCAATTATTCACCTAATTCGATGAAAAACGAGTTAACAAAAACGTACGAAAATATCAACGCATTGAAAAATATGAGTGTGTAGGGGAGAAGCGGCGAAATTGGCGCGTCGTCTAAATTGGCGCATCCTATTTTTCAGAAAATGATAACATAACAAAAAATAAAAATAGTTCTATCGTGTGCATTCTTGTATGATATGTATTTGATAGAAAACATTATAAAAATCTAATTGCTTAATACAGTTTTATTGCGATTAATCGTTTTTTGGCATAATGGTTATGTTCGAAGCCATTGAGTTAAATCGTTAAATAATAGTAATTCAAGGTGAATTAGATTAATGCAACGATTTTATAATCTTTGATATTTAATCTTACGATTAGGATAGAATATTTGTATTAAAAAATAAGCATTTTACGTAAAAAGTATTTAATTAATGAACGATACACTTGCGGCAAAATTGGCGCATACGAGATTCAAATCAGAGGCGAAGTTGGCACACGTGTTGTGTTTCTGGAAACCGGTGACTGAAGTCAAGTGCTCGGATGTTTATGATTGAAAATATAAAGAAGATAGTAAGTACACAATTATTAATATATAGATATATACATTTGAATGTTGCTGGACTTTTCTGCTAATCTTTTTCTTAAGATTTTTTGTGACATGGGAGGTAATGTGGTTCGCAAAACTGATGTAACGATTTTGTAAGGTTATATTCATTTGAACAATCAGTGGTTAAATTTTTTTTTAAGTTTGAGGTATTAAGGCATTTTAAAAGCGATTTTTAATAATTAATTTGCAGTCTGACAGTGTTTTGAAAGTTTTCTCGATTTACCTGACATGGCGGGTAAATTGACGCAGGTGCAGTCCTTCGGAAATCTGAATAAAAACCTGCTTTAATAATTTTCAATGCAATCTTTATCCATTGAAAAGTATAGAAAAGATATCCAGCTATTAAATAAATATTTTTTCATAATTTTTAGTCATATACTTTCTTTTTAAACTCGCACTTTCTATTAGGTGCGCCAATTTCGCCGCTTCTCCCCTACTCGCAACATGCAAAAAACGAAAAAACAAAGGGAAATTAGGAAAATGCATGGATTCCTTACTTCTGTTGGCAGATCGATGCTGTTTTCCAAAAACGCAACAGAGAAAACAGAAAAAAAAGTGCAATAAAACTGACGAAACAGCTGTCAATGTGCGGGATGATGCGTAAGTGAACGTGTGCGTGTGCATGAAAAAATAGTGAAAATATGTGTGCGCAAGTGTGTCAATAAGCGGGAAAAGGAAAAAAATTGGAATAATACAAATATTCCTTACTCGTGTTTTTGGACAAGTGCTTTTTTCTTACGAGAAAAAAATCAATAATAATTTTAGCAGCAGGTCAACAAAACGAATTACATACAATAACACCAATCAAAGGGAATCAACTGTCAGATCAATAAAATGTACCTGTATGTGTGTGTACATTAAAATCGGGTGCAAAATCAAAAAGAGAAATATAGATAGAAAACAAATTTGATTACATACTCGCTTTAGAATCACTGTGATCGGATTCGCGTGACGTTGAATGCACACTTTATTGTCAATCAACACGTAATATTCAATAACAACAAACTCAACAAACAAACCCACGACAATAATGATAATAATAAGGAGCTGTTATAACAGCTGATGAGTGAAATCGATATTTGATACTGTCAAAGATCGAAGTGCGGTTTCGAAAATTGCTCACTCATGGCACTAGCGCATCTAATCACGTGACCTGTCTGACGATGAAACTGAAACTTTTCCACGGGATATTCTTGTGAAAAAAAAATTAATTATAACTCCAGCTGATGGATTTCCAATAATTCCACAAAGACATTGTCCTAGTGACATCGAATGGACTTAAAAAATTCGTCTCAACTCATGATGCCATTCGTTGTACGGGATAAACATGAAAATAAATTAAAATAAGTAGAAAAATTGTGAGCGTCGGTAAAGAAATTACTACAATTTGGAGTATAGATACCACGGTCGAGCTTTTTTTTACATTAGCCTTCTAGACCCGACCGGGTCTCTTGATTTACACTAGAAACTAACGAGTATCAATAATCAATAATAAATAATCAATTAATAGCATTCAATCAGAAGACATCAATCATATTATTAGAGATCTGCAGCATAACCTAAATGAAACTCCAAAATCTCGACACTAATATATTATATTATCACATAAAAAGTATAGAAATAAGATCAGCATCGAATCTATAAAATACATGTTGAATCAGTGCAATTATACCTTAGTACAATTACACCGACTTGTCAACATATACTTGTATATAATACGTAACATAGCTGAAAAGGCCAGAGAAAGATGTAACGCATCGAGCGTCAATCTACTATTATTCCAATAGTATGACTTGCGTGGGAGCGAGCCGTGAGTTAAGGAGTTTATGCGACTATCAGCAAACATGGTCATTGACATTGCCGACAGACGCGTGCTGATCAACAATTTAGCAATGTAAAGGGTTTCCCAATAAGGGTGATATGTTTTGAAATTGAAAAAAAACACTGAATATTCATTCGGAATTGATCGAAATCTTTTTTATTATATTGGATATTCTATGCCATTTATGATTTAAACAATATATCGGCCAAATGTCCCCCGAGACTTGAGCCAAAAATGCGCCTCATCAGAAAAGATGATTTTTTGATGAAAATTGGGATCATTTTCAATTGATTCCAGAGCCCAATCCGCGAACTCCCGACGCAAACGATGGTCATTAGGCTTCAGTTCTTGGGCCAGAATCATCTTATAGGGATGCAGGCCAAGATCCAATCGCAAAATACGCCAGGTAGTCATCCTGGACAGGCCCAATTCCTGAGATCGGCGTGGCACGGACAATTCACAGTTTTCCTCGATACTGGCCTGTACGGCGGCTATATTCTGTGTAGAACGTGCGGTACCCATACGATTTTTAGGCTTAGTATCCAATAGAGTATTTTCACTCTCCAACTTATCGATTATTCGACGAATTGAGAGCGCGGATGGAGCAGAATGACGACCATATTTTGCACGATATGCTCTTTGAACACCGACAAAACTTCTCGAATTTTGATAAAATAATTGGACAATTTCCAAACGTTGTGGAAGCGTGAAACTACTCATGATTAAATGGCAAACCTTACTGATGACAACTGACAGCAGACGTCAAAAATTTCAGTTCAAATGAGCCCGATAGGGACATTCAAAATCATATCACCCCTATTGGGAAACCCTTTATTTGCCAATTCACATATTAGCAATGTACGTGCCGATTCAAAAATTTGCAAGGGCTCTTCCAAAATAGGAACAATCAATAATATAAAAAACCCAGATTTACCTCTGGAGGTTGTTTTTTCGTTGGTAGTCGTTCAGTCTACAAGTCATACTGTCGGTTTCGCGATTTGACCCTTCAATATTAGAGACCTTATGGGCATCTTACACAAGGATCACCACCTCGGTACTTTGTAAATATAACTCCTGTTCTTTGACACTTTACTGCGTGAATTGTATACCTAGGCATCTCAAAACATATTATATTAACTTGGAGATGCATAAATAAAATTCTGTGCTAATAATCAATTATGTTTATGCATTAGCAATAAACAATTTCTGTAATTACAAGGATTGTCCAAGAATCTGTGCTTGAATCTAGCTTGTCCAATCTTACGTCACTGAAATTAAATATTGATTAATGCATTTAAACAACTTGGAATTTCAGCAACTGTAAAATACTATCCAGGAG
The DNA here is from genome assembly GCA_030998225.1 of Diplolepis rosae. Lineage (NCBI taxonomy): Eukaryota > Metazoa > Arthropoda > Insecta > Hymenoptera > Diplolepididae > Diplolepis > Diplolepis rosae. Next base: position 1,629,487 of record JAPYXD010000687.1, on the reverse strand, counting down.
AGTTTTAAGGTAAAAGCACCAATAGCCGGACGTCTAAGAAAATTTCATTCAATTTTTTGTATTAATCGTTCTAAATGTGATGCGGAATCAAGAATTGCCGCGATTATTTTGATTTATGTGTCCTCCCTACTATAACAAGAAGTCCAGAGTTGTGTTAAATCCGCATTTGATATTTTTTAAGCATAATAAGCACTGAGAAATATTTACGGAAACATTTTTTAGGTCTACGCTTATAAAAAAAAAATATTGAACAGATTTTACAAATAGAATTGTTAATTAACTTCATTCTTTTGAGGTCTATTCAATATGTTTAATTTATTTTTCCAATTTTTTTTCTATGAACTTTGTTTTACATTTACATAATAAAATATTTATTGAACACTTCTGCTTCTTCGTTTTTTTCTGGGTTTTTGTTTTATTCTTCTTTCTTTCTTTTCAAAGACTTTTTCTTGTAATCCTGCTTTTGATTTTCCTTTAACGTGGATTATCTTTTTTCTTGCTGTTCCTGTTTTTTCTTTAATGCAGCTTCTTTTTTCTCTTTTTGTTCTTTTATTTTTTTTAGTGTAGCTTCTTTCTTCTCTGTCTTTTCCAGGTTCTTCCGCAAAAAGCAGTGCAATGTAACGCCGGACACGCCTTCGGTTATTAGGCAAAACGAATATTCATTGACCTAATAACCGGATTTAAAATATTTAATTAAAGGAAAATGTTTTTTAATTTTGAAAAATATTATAGTTTATATAAAGCATTTGACTTTAGTGTAACACGTATTATAATGACAAATGAAGGTAAATTTAAATGTTATTTGATTAACAAAGACAGCGCGTCAATTAGTTTATAGAGCAGATTTCGCTACATTTCGACCAGCCTTGTGCTTCAGTAGAGACATTTTTTTTTCTTGGCAAAGTTTTAATTTCTAACTCAACAAATTTTTCACTATTTTTAAGTGTACGTTTCGAGGTTTATATACGGAACACCAAAATAGCGATAAGCGATTCATAAATCTCTAATTTTGAGAAAAATTCATGGATCTGTCTGGCTATTGGGTACTGTCCGGCTATTGGTGCTTTTACCTTAATTACGTCTGACCTGACCCGTCTTGCATCACTGAAATTATATCATCCAAGGCTAAGAACATAGAGTAGCTGCATACAACGTGATTAAAAATGACAGCGCGTTAAAATTTACAGATCAATTCATTAGCAAAAACAAATAAAAATTTTAAGTCAATTATTAAACTTAATAGATAAATGAAAATTATCTATATTTATATGGCAACTAAACAATCTTGAATAATAATAAAACATCAAACCAATATTATAATTTCAATATATTCGGACTTATTGAAAAATAAAATAGGTGGTTTTTTTCTATGACCCAACCGTAAACACCAACTTAATTTAAAAGTATAAATTAGTCTCTGAGGTTGGAAAAAATCACTTTGAAATTATCATATTACATAACCCCATTCTCTCGACCATTGGAACAATAAAAATTCCAATTTTACATCACTTAATTGAATTTAACATAATTCTACCCGACATAGGTACAAGTAACGCAGGAGTAATTGAAAGATCCCTTTTTAGTCAAATTAATTCTGCCTATCTTGGTATCAGTCGACTAAACAAACATAGTCACAAGCAAACTTGTAATATAACAAAATTACGAACTTTCTAAACACAGAAGTTTGAATTTCATTTTCTCAATCATCATAATTGAGGCAATTAATCACTGAATTTAGACGGATCATTTTGGCTTACAGAAAGATATTCATACAAGTTACTGATTCAGGCAATTATTATTTTATTTTGGAAAAATAAAGGAAAAATTTATTAAAATTCAAGAGTCTCCACGTCAGCTGAAATAATATGCAAAATTACATTAAAAATTTATTCAAACATAATTTCAAGTCAAAAATTATTATTATTAACTAGTACATATGTCAACATAACTCAGCGAATTTTTAGAGAGGCAATTTCACCCGTACCCTTGATGAATCCATAATAAGATCGATGACAGAATGTTTTGCTATACAGCAAGGCATTATGAACGTTCCGGTATTTGACGGTGAAAATATTCCTGTTAGAGATTTCATGAAAGATGTTATGAACGGCGTGTTAGTAGTACCGGCTAATTGTGAAAAATGACATGTCACGGCAGTATTCTCAAGTTTAAAAGGTGCTGCAAGAAACAGTACATATGGAACAACCTTTTCTAACCTCAATGAACTCAGTAATCATTCAAAGCAACGATACGTTCCTCGTAAGGCGTAATCATGGTATAAATATAAGTGAAATGGCTATTAGTCGACTGCCTCGCAGTGAAAGTGTAAAAGAATCTTACGACTGCATAATGCCATTAGGATTGGGAGCACAGGCAGTTTTCGAAGACAAATATCAGAACGCAAAATCACTTTGTCTGGGGCTCAATGATTGCGCATTGGAAGCGTTTACTCGCGGTTTGCCCGACAGAATGTCAGCAATAGTAGAATCTCGACATCAAAATACGTTAAAAATAGCCCTAAAATACGCTCTTGATGATAAAATAAAACATCAAACTAATACTCAATTTTTGCATCATGTTTCGCGGTATACATAATACAACCCCTTATCATACATGCCTTTGTCACAGACTAATGAAGATCACCTATCTTATTACAATACTAATAGCTATCCAAATTTCAGAGACAAGATAGATGAAAATGCATCGACCAAAATAGAAGAAAAAGAACATCGAATAAGTGTTAAAATCCTTATGCAATGTGAGAATCTCTTAAGACAAGAGATAAAACCTTTTGTTACAATATCAACCAATAATAAAACCTAAAGAGGAAAGAATAGTGGAAATGAAGTCTGTGTAACTGGAATAAAGTTACATAAACCATCATGTTGTCAGTCGTTTGGAAATCCCAAGAGCTCAATTAAAGAAGGAATTTTGGAAAACGAAGCAGAGTTGATATCAAATTCAAGAAAACGAAAAAACAATACTTCTGAAATTCTGAACGCATATCTGAGCCCAATAAAAAGGATTTGTCTAACAAAAGTACATCATTTGAGCACTCCTGCCAGGACGACGTCTGGACTGACATACAAACAATCTCACCAAATGTCTTACCAATTTGTCTTACCTGAAAAATATCACAAGCAAGATCGTCTTCAACCGTACAGTCTCGTAAAATCACGGTACATAATCCAGTGGAACACTGAACAAGAGCGAAGTGGCATTGGTTAATAGTAAAATTATAAGCCAGTTAACATGGTTGCTTTCAGGTAACACTATGGCTTAACTAACTCGAACGGTTTATGTATAAATTTGATTGTTCGTTTTAAATGAATGAAAGGCAATCACCTAATGATAAGTATCTTCCAACGAAAAGTGTCTAAATATAATTAATCTGAATAGAACCTCACAGATCATCAAATATATAGAAAATTAGAGATAAGTCAGTATCTAGTACTATTGATTTTGGTCCATACTTATAATTTTCAAACACACGGAGTAATTTCACGCAAAAATTATGCATATATACTGTACTGCCTCAAGCATGCTTTTTTATAATTAAAGGTTTGTAAGGAAAAGAACTGAAATATTATTCCCCTGAATAAAAAATTTTTTCGATTTTTAGAATGTCTGAATTTGTTGAGCAAAGAAGTGCCATTAAATTTCGTTTGCTGAATGAAATTTTGAGCTGTGGAAACGTTCAGAATGTTGCAGAAGGCCTTCGGTGATTTGACCATGCCGCAAAAAAATGTTTGAAAGTGGTACAAAGACTTCAAATAAGGCAGAGAACGTGTTGATTACTTGGAACATCCCGGACGACCATCAACATGAACTGACGAGCAACACGCCAAGCAAATCAAAGAATTAGTGCACAAAAATCGTGACTTTTGGCTATTCCCCAAATTCAAAAGACCACTCCGAGGACACCGTTTTGACACGATTGAAGAGATACAAGCCGAATGGTAGAAGGCTTTGAAGGCAATTCCGGAAATCGAATTTAACAAGTGTTTCGACGATTGGAAAAAACGTTCGCATAAGTGCATTATATCGGGAGGGGATTACTTTGAAGGGGATGAAATTGATTTGGATAAATAAATACAGATTTTTCATTTTATAACAAAATTCACTTTAGTTTTTGCCCACAGTAGCATCTGTATATTATACAAGTAGTGTAAATTATTCGTATTATAAAAATGAAAATTAATGGAAAATCAAAACACCAATCTGCTGTGTAATAATTTTTCAGACTAAAGAGATAATATTAAATAAAACCTACCTCCAAAAAGTACTTATATATTTTCCTGATACACAGCTTCATCCAGCAGTAGAATGAACCAAAAACACCTCACCCAAGGCCGAGCAAAATGGACCTGGATTTTGTTAACTATCTTAGCAACCCCATCCGCTCCAACGCAATACGAGATTCAACCGTTGAGGAACAACCCTGGATTACTTTGTGCCAAAGTAGAGCCCTCGCGTACTACCAGTATAGATTGGAGGATATTCAACATATATATATATATTCAGCATATATATATTCAACATGTTTAAATCGATCCAAGGAGAAGGATTGCAGAAATGAGATCAAAATAAACCTGTTAAATGCAAAAATAAAGCAATTCAAAAACATTTATGAAGAATTAAATATAATGCTAGCAAAAATAAAGTAAGATACACCAGAAGTGGAGAATCGACCCCCAAGTATACAGAAAAGAAAATCACCCTTATTAGGTTTTATCGGATCGATTATTGGACCAGTGGTAGGAGTTATGACTTCAGACCATGCAGAAGAATATGACACCACTATCAGCGGAGTACATGAAAGACAAAATAATCTTAGCAAAATCTTAAGAAATCAGACACCCATAGTCAAGTCAGAAATGAACAACATTCATCTAGAATTGAATTGAAAATCGCAAGAGATCTTCGAAATACAACAAAAATTAAATAATTTATTAAATTATAATAATATATTTAATAAAGGAATAAAAGTTCTTCCTAAAAGTATTTTAAAATTATAAATATACGCATGCACGGTTGCTAAAAATAAATGTCTATCCATTATAAAGCGAAATCGTATTTTTTCGATGAAAGATTCGAGATACGAAATGGAAATGTCTCGCATTATCTTTACGGAATTCAAAATGAAAAATATAATCAAGAATGGAGTGCGGTGATGGATCTTAAAAAAATTCCAAAACTTTTTATTCGAAAGATATAAGAACTTTTTATTATTTTTAAATCACTGCAGCCGAGCAAGGAAAACCTAATATATTATCCAAGGCTACGTAATTGTCATAAGTTCATCCTTCAAATCGCGACTGTGGTGATTACAATTATAAATAAGAGAAGCATGCTCATAGTTAATTCGCTTTATCCAAAATCGGATTTATATGATGTTAAATACAGATTTTTGTCGAGATGATCGACATAATCAATAAATATTTGCTAGAATGTGTCTCCCTCACGCGTCAAATCCTGTGCTCGTACGTTAACATGTGGGTAGTGGCTGCAAGTGTACTCGATCTTGCAATCGACATGATACGTGAATCTTTTAGTAACGGCTTCAAAGGTAAAGGTTCTTCTGCTGAGTGGTACTCTTCTCAGAAGTAAGTTCTAATAGAACCACTCATTTCCATAGCATTGGGCTTCCTTTTTTCATTATGAAACGGCGAGGACGAGAACGAAGTTAGATTTTTTTTAGGTCAGTTTGCATTCACGAGGATAGTTTCACAATATTTTTACTAGACACCTCAAAAAGAATAATTGATTTCAAAATATTCTCTCACACGCATCACATGAACATCGAAATGAAAAAAGTAACATAATTTTATGTCAGCTTTGAAAAATTGTCTAGTACCAAAGTCGCTGAGTCAAAATAATATAGTGTTGGTGCGTGACCATGTTTGAGAGCGTGGGAAGTTAAAAACATAATGTACGTTGTGTGTATAAGAGGCATATGCAGCACACGCTTTTATGGAGTCGTCTTTTGCCTTTTTCACGTTCATTCGACCCGAAAACTGGCACAAGATTTTTTTGAAAATTGGTGCAAACATTCGTTCAATAGTAAAGATACTGAGGGAATTGTTTCAGAATTTATACCGTCCCATTTTTGACTAATTGATCCTCAAAGTTGCGAACTGACATAGGAAATTACTAAAAAGAGAAAGAGAGGCAAGATGAAAGGTCTCTAGCCTAATATTTCATCTTGCCTCTCTTTTTCTCTTTAGTAATTGCCTTTATTAGTTAGCAACTTTAAGGATCAATTACTCAGAAATAGAACTTTCGAAAATGTTAAAATGATTCCTTTGTTATCTTTACTATTAAACGAATGTTTTCACCAATTTTCAAAAAAATCTTGTTATAACCCTCAATTTAGATTCATCTAATTGCAAGGTTTTTGTACATTCTCCAGAGTTTTTAGCACACTAATTATATATTAAACATAATTTTTCACCCCTAAATGATATTTCGTACAATTTTCATAAGAAATTTACAAAAGAATTTACATAAGAAAAGATGAATTAGTCGAATTTCAAGATAGCAAATTATGTCCTACAATACTTCTGAAAGCAATTTTATGCGTAAATAAAAAATTGTACTAATTTCGATGCAAGCAATTTTCTTAATGTTAATAAATTTGCAATAATAAAAATCGAAACCGAAAGAAAATTTATTACCCATCACCGATTTCCAAGTATTTTAATTTAAACGTTATGATGGCACAATTATTGAGACAACTCGTGAAGAGTCATTTCGTCATCTGAATGTGCATAGAAGCACTCGTGATACGCAACTTACTTTGCTGCGGTTGTTGTATCAATGATGCCGCCTTAATACTGAGGGAAAGAGTTAGCGAACTATTTCAATTCGGCTCATACATAACGCAGCCGTAAGAGACACAACGTAGGGACAGTTATGATACTGCCTAACCGCAGACTTATGTGGTCGCATCTTAGTTCATTCATGTATCAATTTCGGTACATCCAATGCTAACATTATGACTCTATGATGCTTACGACATTGCTTTCTGGGATATATACCTGGAGCTTCGTTTGAAAAACGAATATATTATACTCCAGATTATCAAACACCTATAGAAAGACCCAACCTTTACCTTACAGTCCAAAACAGTCCCCAGACAAGATTTCCACAAGGATTCCAACCTAGAGTTCGAAGTAATCAAAATAGATATCCTTACAACCCAGATACCCAGATAATACTAAGGATAAGTCAGTTAACAATAGGCACGGTATCAGGTCTAACACAGCCTACTATAGAATTTTCAACGGAATATCAAGAAAACACGAGAGAAAGTGGGCAACAAAATTTCCCGAAACAAATCGCGAGTAACGAGAATCGAAACCAAAAAAGCGAAAATTTAAAATATAGAGTACGAGACAATCCAATCACAGAAGACACTACACAGAATAGGAAAAATAGGGCAAAAACAAGTAATGAGGATAGTGACAAAATGAGTGAAAATAAAATAAATAGTAATGGTACGATTGGAAACAGTGTAAGTAGTCGGATTAATTCAGGAAGGAAGGGCATAAAAAATAGTAATGGTAAGGAGTTAAAACAGAAATTCGGAGGGAAAATGAACTTAAAATAGCGAAAAGAAAACAATAAAACCGCGTTAGAAAGGAACCTTAACAATGTCACTCAAACGGACGATGACACGCACCTATCCAAAAAATCAAAAAACGCCCAAATTCCTAAAGCAAACCCTTACAAGGATATTCCAAGCTTGATGAGCATTCCCACATGAAACATATTCCAAATCCTAAAAAACTCCACCTCACGAACTCACTTAACGAAAAACCGGAAATAGCTAGACAAGTCAATGGTAGAATTAGGAACCTGGGTAATGAAAATCGAAAAGATGAGGAAACAATAATGCCAGGAATTTTTTATAATAGTAAATTACCAGGAAAACTGAAAAAGGATCTTGACAAAAAACTCAAATCTAGAGAAACTCAAACTTTGATCGAAACAACCGAGATTAGGAATAAAACCTTAAGGATTAATTTTAGAAATAAGGCAATTTTATTGAACAATATAGGGGGTTAACCTATTAAACGAGTGAAACTAGAAGATAACGGAGGGGAAGTATGTGAAGGTATTGTTGGACTAGATGAAAGTCGACAAGCTAAATTAGAAGTAGTAAAAAATAAAATACCGGAATTAGGATCAGAACTAAAACAGACACACTTAACGCAACTTTAAATAGACGTTCAGGGCCATGAACCTATCAAGCAAAGATACTATCATATAGGCCCAAAGTAACAGAAAAAATAAATTTTATTCCAACTGGTCGAACTCAATTATCACGATTAAAAAACCAAACGGAGAATACAGATTTTTTCCTGATTTTAGAAAAGTAAATACGATAACCAAGAAAGATTTTTACTCAATTCCATTAATAAATGAAATTTTGAATACCTTACTATAAGCTAAATTAATTTCAAAAATATATTTGAAGTCAGCATATTTTCAAATACCATCGGAGGAAAATTCTAAGCCTATTACAGCATTCACAATCCCTGGAAAGGGTATGTATCAATTTAAACGGATCCCATTTGGTCTTACCACTGCTCCGGCAACTTTCCAAAGACTGAGGGATAAGATTGTAACTCCAGATTTGAAGCAAAGTGTTTTTTGTTACTTAGACGACATCATTATTGTAACCAAAAATTTTGACGATCATTTAAATTACTTAAACCTTGTATTGGATAAAATTAAAAAAGCAACCTAACAACATGACTAAACAAGTGTGAATTCGGTTGTTCAGAAATCAAATACCTCAGATCTAAAGTAAATGAAAGAGGACTTCAAATTAACGATGATAAAATTCAGTCAATCTTGAAATTCCCTAAACCAAAAATATTAAACAATTGCAACAACTAATAGGAATGACAAGTTGGTATAGAAGGTTCATACCACACTTTGCCGAAATAATAGAATTATTAAACAGACAAAGAAGAACAAAAAGTGGGATTGGGGAAGGGAACAAAATGAAGATTTTAAAAAGAAAAAGAACTCTTGACATCAGCACCTATCTTAACCTGTGTAGATTTTTCACATCCTTTCCAGTCAGGGACGGACGCTAGTGACACTGGGTTGGAAGCGGCTTTAACTCAAACCATAAAAAGATCTATGTAATTTCTAACGCAAGTAGAAATTTGAATAGTGCAGAGTCACGATACTCGGCCTCAGAAAAAGAATGTTTAGCAGTAGTATGGGCTATAAGAGAATTCAGACCACACCTAGAGGGTCATAGTTTTGAAGTAATAACAGATCACATGGCACTCAAATGGTTGCATGATTTGAAAAACCCTACAGGACGATTGGCTAGGTGGGCGTTGGAACTACTCGAATTCGAACATGAAGTAATCTATACAAATGGAAGGTCCAACCTAGTCCCACACACTCTATCAAGATCTAAAGAAACAATAAAATCAACAGCATTCGCGTTAGAAATGTCGCATTTGGGGCTCGGAAAACCCAAAAATGATTATTAAAAAGCCTCTCTAACCACAACGTATAACTGTTTGGTGCGGTTTTTGGGCAGGAGGGATTATTGGGCCTTATTTTTGTGAAAATAAAGCTGAAGCCGCTGTTTCCGAGAATGGATTGCGCTATTGAATTATGATTAATGAATTTTTATGGCCACAATTGGAAGATATGGAGGTGAATGATGTTTATTTCCAAGAAGACGGTGCTACGTGCTACACAAGTCGTGAAACCATCGGTCTTTTGCGTGAAAAGTTTCCAGGCCGAGTGATTTCTCGAAACGGCGATTACAATCGACTACCGATATTATGCGATTTAACACCTCTAGACTTTTTTCTTTGGGGTTACGTGAAAGATAAAGTTTATGCTGATACTGATGCTGATATAACAGAACGATCAAATTAATAATCAAGGCATACCTAGAAAATGATCATACAACATAAGATGATAATGTTGATGATCTCCATTCCGCAGTTAAGACTAGTAAAAATGTATCAACTCAGTACACCCCTGCATCTTTTAATTTAGGCCGCAAATTACAACCACTTCAATCATTCAGGGAAAGCATCGACAGGGATTATGATATTGATAGTAAAATAATTTATGTTTATGGAACACCTTGCTTGCAGATTCAGTGTTAAATGGATTGTCCGTGAAGCTGATATACAAAATCATTTTCTTGAAAAATACACGCCTTTGTCCACTTGTGAAAATCGCCATAAACATCTCGAATTTCTTAACTAGGTATGGGATAATAGTCTTCTTCAAGAAGGAAGAAAACCTCTCAGGATTGCTTATAAAAAAAAAAATTGTCGGTCAGCAAAGTCACATGTCCCGAGTCGGTTTTTAAAACAGTTCAGATCATTCTGTGAGAGACTCCGGTTCAAAGTATTCACGAAAAGTTTTCAAAAATGTAAACCTTGTTCGCGTTTTTCCATTGATAACCAATTTGGCATCCTTCTTTAATAATAAAATTTTTAAAAAATTCCGGTCGGTTCGTGTGCAAAATTTTTTATGTTTTTTCATTTATCCGGTTTTTTATTCACAGTTAACTCTAAATATTTTTCCAATTCGTGATGATGCATACTGGACTACTTCATTTTTTATTGCAAGCTATGAGATAAGTTTTTGAATTCTATGATAATCCTTATTTTAATTATCTCCTATATTCTAATGTTTTACAAAAATTTTGAATTAATCTTTGAATTTATGGCACTGCAGAGGGACCCCATATGTGAACGAAACGTTTGCTTTGCTTTCTTTTTTAACTATTTTCATATCTAATAGTGATAATTTTAATCGAAGAAAATAAAAAGAATCTGACCCTATGCCAAAATAACGAGAAATGAACAAAAAATTCTAAAATATAACTATTTAATGTATATTGTGTAATGTCTTATTAAAAATTGCAAACTACATACTGCGTCAGTCGAATGTTAAAAATCCGTTATTCGATTCGGCTTTGGATGTCGATTATTCGAAATTCGACGGACGCACTTCGGATATCGAATATTCGACATTCGACGAAGGCCAATATCGGATCGAAAATCGAATCGAATCTTCTTGCACACCTCTAGTCACTACTTGATTTTTATTTTGTATCATTCTGTTTTTTCTTTTATACATTTCTTGCAGATCAAAAGAAACCATGACCAAATTGACCGAGACCTGGAGAAATCTAATAGAAGAGAACTGCGAAGGGTTAAGATGCCGATTCTGCAATAAAGTGATACCTACTTTACTTTATACTACACATAACTCTTTTTGTAATAATAGACCAGACAGATGTTGAAAAAACTTCATGACCCCCAACTCCGACAAACAAAAATACGTACAAGGAGAATGGGAACTAATAAATATAATATAAGTATCAGATAGGATACGTTGTCGACAGGTGTCCTCGTAAACAATTTCAAACTCTTATATCGCAAATAAATGCAAATTAAATTCAAATGTAAAGAATTTGAAATCTTTCTGTGGAAAAAAGACGCTTTCAACTGCGTTGGAATCCGACTCGTTAGAACTGAGGATCGGTCAACAAACAAGGTGCGAGCTCGAAACGGAACTACACGGGAGGGAGTCACCCAGGGAAATAAACCCTAACACCTTCGGGGAAGGGGGGTGTAAGATAGATTTTATCAAACGGTTATACACCGGGTACGATATGGGAAATAGTAGATGGGTCCGAGCCAAATCGGGGTCACCCGAAGAACCTCGATGGGACGAGATGTCAATTTGCGCGGTCTGTCGTTACCGAGTTGCTATCGCCGAATTCAGTGCGCTTGTAGTTTTACCAAAAAGGAGGGTGAGCTGTCCGTCGTTGTCCGTGGTTTGCGGTGTGCTCTACGTTCTACGTGTAAGCTAATAAAGTGCTTTTAACTGGTTTACACGCCTGTCAAGTGCTTCTTCTTCTTCTTCTTCTTCTTGTTTGTGGCAGCTTGTGACAGCTTGTGTCAGCTTGTGTCAAGTGCATTTACTCTATTTCTCGGCATCCTTTTCCTCCTATCCCCTCCGTGAATAGCACCCCAGCTATAAACTACAGTCAATGATGATAGAGGGAAGGTAAATAATTTTTATGTGCCACCGGCGCGCAAACTCGTTATTTCGCTACAGTTAACAGTAGCGCAATGTAGTACATTGCGCTACAAAGGAATGAAATGTAAAAATTGAACTGCGCATGCGCTCATAGCCATGAAACGAAGCTCAATCCTCCTTCTTATTCTTCTTCTTCTTCGTACAGCGTTAGCATCTTACTGGCAAAGCCTTGTACATTTGAACTGCGCATGCGTCTACTAAAATCCATTACTACTACACAAGATTGATAAAATCAAAATGGCCGGGACTAGTCGTGACACATGAAGTGTGATGACTAGCGCCGCAAACAACTACAATACTAGATAAGATTCGAGTGTACGCATAAAAATTCGTATACGCACCGGAGTCACATAAAATATAATACGTGCCAATACACACAATTCGGGAAATTACGAGACTCGCGACAATGCTCGCAGGACTGATCGCGCCTCAGCTTCGTCTCGGCTTTGTCTCGGCTTCGTCTCGGCTACGCCTCGACTATGCATCGGCTACACCTCGACTACGCCTTGGCTCCAAATTCTAGAACAATAAATAATGGATTCTTTGAATGACTCTCGCGTTCCAGATGATTTTAATGACGATACCAGCATTACAAAAAAAACTGCCTGCTCAAGACCAAGCGTGAAAAGTAATACTTTAATGGTGTATTGACAATGAATAGAAAGGGTTATATTATCAAAAGCTGGAAAAATCAAATTCAGTTATTCCAAGCATAAGTTTTACTTTTGCTCGTATATCGAAAAACGGTTTGCAGAAGTAAAACTGAACTCACGATTGGATATTCATCTATGAATGATGCTAATTTTCTAATGATGAAGCAATTTTCTGTTCAGTAGTCAAATCTTCAATGGGTATGGAGCACATAAATACTGTTTCAGCGTTTCCTGGCAATCGTCGCAATTCATCAGCAAATCGGATAGCAGGATCGGCTTCGTTTTTAAGATATGCCTTATACTAAGGAAGTGTATTATAATAACTTCATTTTGAGTAGTAGCCTATAGTGACTATCTTATTATGTTGAATAACCTGTGTTACTTGTTTTTTTCTGCGATTTTTCTACCAGAATAAAGAGGTTTTCACAGTCAACGTACATAATAAAGGGTATCTTTTCTTTATTATTGAAGTTCTTAAACTTGACGATAGTGTTTTCTAGTTTAGGTAATCTAACTCTATATTGATTCATCTTTATACAAATCGCTAGGAGTTCAATCAACTTTTCTTCGCCTAATGAATAATTCAGATATCGATTAGAAATTTTTTTCTAGACCTCTCTTTAGAGAAATAATTAGAAAGTTTTCGCCATAAAGGCCCTTAGCGCCTCAAACTCTTTATCATTCAACACTCTCCTATTATAAATTTTGCTGTAAGTACAGCACAGACTTTTATCGCTCCATATTAGTTTACAGTATTTCGTATATGTTGCTGAAATAACATCAAATCGTTGTCTAAGAAAGCGCCTACGTTGGGTGATACAAAAGAAACGAGAATTTTGGAATAGCATGCACTGTATCTTCTCAATTGATTTGATTATTTTCCTGTACATAAACAGTTCTGTCAGTGCCATACGTGCCAATTGTCATCCTGCTGTGACACATCATTTTTGTTTAGCGAGCAAAATAGCAAGACGTACTTACGTGTGTTTGGCGATTTTTTGTCTGACGAAATGATTTTGCACCATGACAACGCACCGGCACACACCGCGTTACTCATCCAACAATTCTAGGCGAAACAGAAAACCTTTGTGATGCCGCAACCACCCTATTCTTTAAACTTAGTTCCCTGTGACTTTTTCCTATTTCCCAAACTCAAGCGGACACTATCAAAGAGATAAAGGTGAAATCGCAGGCCCAGCTCAAGGCGATACCTAAACAGGGGTTCTACCAATGTTTCTCAGACTGGAAACTACATTGGAATAAATGCGCATAATATCACAGAATTACTTCGAAGGGGATGAAATGATCCTTGAAGAATAAATATACACTTTCCGACAAAATTAAAATTCTCATTACTTTTTTATCACACCACGTATGTCTACATGTACAAGGTTTTGGATAATACTGGTTCGCAGTCAACATTAAAATGCTATTTTACAATCTACCCAACGCACTCTGTCAGTAATACGATTAGACTGATCTAAGCCAGGACCTCTCCTTAAATACAATTCCAAGCGAGCACGCAGGCTTATTATTTGTTGAATAATATTAAGACACCTTATTTTTTCATCGGTCAAAAATAGATCTCGTAGTACATTATTCAGTGTATCTTTATTCTTAATACACTGTTGCACCCAACGGCCAATAAAGTCAACTTTATAATCACCGTTTCGCAGTGTCGATATTAAGGGGCACAACTAGTTTGAAATGTTTAAAATTTCGATTTTTTTTGTGCATTTTTCAACAGCCCGGCAGGCGCTTTTCGGAGAGGAGGAAGTTGAATTGTATGGACCTGGAATAGCAGATTAGCTCTAGGAATGATATTTAAAAATTTATAACAATGAAATCAGTACTATCTTTAAACGCGTTTTTCTCAAAACTACATTTTTCAAATTTGCTGCAGCTGTAACTATAACAAAACATCCGATCGACTTGGGTCTTTTTTTGATGTATTATTTATTTGTTTTTCCATATAATGACCCTCCAGTTTTATGATTGGATAAAAAATATAATTTTGTCAGGCCAAAAACCATCAGATTTTTGAGAAAATTTTAATTTTGTTTTCAAAAATCCGCCATTTTGTTGCATTTAATTTTTTTTTTTACAATCAAGGGTCTTTGTATAGGAAATATATTCTAGTTTAATAAAATTTTTGGTTTTTTTCATTTCAGGCACTGTGAAAAAAACATTACTTTGTATTAATTATTTATGCACGAATTTATCTGCAAAATTTTAAAACATTCGATGCAAGACTTTTTCTTTTATATTCACAGAAATCACCTTTTTTCAGGCGGTCAAACTAGTTGTGCCCCTTAACACTAGAAGTACCGGGCTTTGTCGTACCCCTTGATTCACGCATAGCAGGTAAATTTTTAATACTTCTAGTTGGGGTAGGGGGATGAAATTTGGGTGAGTTTCAGAACCTCATAAATGATCAAAAGTCACGGGAGCATTTGCTCTTGCGATGATTATAGGGGTGTGTGGGGGGGGGGGGTCGACAAATCCTCGTCGGTCTCCTAGTGTTAAGACTAGTGCTTCTTCAATGAGTAACATGAGCATTTGACATTCATTCAGGAAGGCTGTATTATTCCTCCACTTCATAGGTCTCTCATCTAGCTTGCCTTCAAACGACTTGGGCTTTCCAGACATATTTGGTGAAAATTCAAACTTCTACAGATCTTCAAGATAAGCTAGTTACTATGCATATGGTAAACTTCAACTATGGTGTGTCTAGCAGCTTCTAATATTAATCTTAAACCATTACGGAATGCTAAATTTCCACTGTCACCGTGCTTCTCATAGGCAACGATCTTCACTTTGCCAGAAACCGCACCTCAGTAAAATATTACGAGCCTAAAATTATTTATCATACTAATGTAAGCAAAACGACAAGCAGGCCTAAAGCTAGAACATATTTCTAATAGTCTCAAGATACTCGACCGCTGCACCAGCTACAGCGCAATGCTTGCAGATCGTGTACGTTTTCGGCCCCCACCACTAACCAGTGCGGATCTTCACACAACGACAGCGGCGTGTCGGTGTGTCCCCACTTCCTCGCATCGGTTTCCTTTTTTTTAAATATTTAGAAGAAATTTCACCTGAAACAAATATCTAAAATATTGCTTTGAATTATAGGATAATTTAGACATTTAAATAGTATATTTCGTATTGAGTGCGGAAAGGCGTATTTTAACGCAAGAGCGAGTTGCGAAGAGGGTCGATATCCCTCGTGTTGTTTCGGCCTGAGTATTCGCCTTTCCGCACTTGATACGAACGATATTTTTTTTCGTTGTATACTGAAAGTTAGCCGAGTTGGTGTCGTTTTTCGTGCGGAAAGTTGATTTTCCGCACACTTCGATGGGCAAAAAATATGGTTTTTCCAGCAAAATTGAAAGTCATTAAATGCTTAAAGTTTCAAATCAAAAAATCAATTTAAATATTTTTCAGCTTTGTAAATGAAGTATTTTACTTCATTTAAAAATGTATGTGGAGAATATTTTCTATTAAGATATGATAAAACATGAGATTTAAATTTAGAAAATAAAGGTATAATCTAAAAAGGTATAATATAATAAATTTGTAAAGTTACGAAAATACGTAACCTTTTCAAAAACATCAATTTCAATATATGTATATGTGTGAATAAAAGGTTTGATATTTGAAACAAAAACAATAATTATATTTAAATTTGCATAAAAAATCACACATTGAGATTTCTTTGTTATAAAGTCAAATTCACAAACATTATGATAATGAAATGTTATAAAAAACTTTTTGAATACTTAACAACTTTTATATGATAATTTTAATCTATAAGTGTAAACGAAATATTTTATTATTCATTTCAAATTAATAAATTATACCTGAATCCCCATACGAAATTATGCATTGAGATCTCTCTAGCATAAACCTAATTCTAAAAACCTTTATTATAGAATAAAACACTTTCAATAATATTTTTTGAAATACGTAACGTATTTTACATGACAATTTCAATATATATACTATCATTGAAAAATACAGGTGCACTTGCAGCTTCATTTATAGTGAAAGTATTTTGATTTTCATATTAACAGATTATAGTAAGAATTTTCATAGAAATTTTTTTCTAATATATTGAAAATTCCATCCAGTCTCAAATGACGTTAAGTTTATTGCAAATCACGGCTTGATCAGGTCGATATAGTAGAGTTCCGTTATCAGGATGAGTGACACACTCCTCTAATAATCGATGTAATCAACTGAAATGATTTGGAAAATTTAGTTATAACGATGTCAGGTAAAAAATGTTACCTGTTCCAAAATTTTTGGACGGTATTTTATATGAAACAAATTTTTTGTCAATTTTACTTCATACCAAAGAAATATTTTGTGTGCCTATTTTAGGCATGCTTTATATATTATTCGAATATTCAAACTTTTCCATTATACCTATATACTCAAATTGACATGTAAAAATATTACGTATCCTATAAGTTTTCCAAAGTATTTTATTGCTACAATATTTGTCAAATTTGCTTTCCACGAACGAATTCTCAAGGTGTGATGTATGCAACATTAAATATAGTTAATATCTATCTTAAAATAATCAACCTTTTATGTACGCTCATATATTGAATTTTTCATTAAAACGATGTTGAGTATTTTTTTTAGAGTATTCGATTTCATAGTAATGGTTTGTAAAATTTACTTTATATCAAATAAATCAGGACCGATGAAGAATGAAGTGAGGAAGAAGTAGAGTCCGGAACCTTATCGGAAAGACAAGTAGGTCTCTCTTAAAGGTAAAAGCCCTCACAAGGTTTGCGAAAACTTGAAGATACTGCAGTAATCGTGAAAGGGCTAGGCCATGACGGTGCTGGTTATACGGGGCGCACAAGCCGCGTCCTATGGAATTTCAGCCCCCACCACTGACCCGTGTGGAACCTCATATAACCGAATATAGCTTGTCGGTGTGTCCCTACTTCCTCGCTTCGATTTCACGCTGTCGGCTATCGAGCAAAGATCGGGAATTATGTTTCTCTCGATTTCGTGTGAAAAACGTGTGAAGAAGACGACAAATTCAAAATGACAAAATATATTATTTAAGGAGGTTGATCGGGTTCGTCGGAAGTCAAAAGAGAGTTTTCGTAGACTCTACTGAGTACAGTAGTGAGCAGTTAGATTTCGCAACATCGCTTCCCTACCATACACAACAGCTGATCGCGTGCGCTCGGACAGTCGGACTGCTCGGTCTGCTTGAGTTTGCTGTATTACGAGCAATTTGTCAAATAATTTGAAAAGCTTGGAAGCTTTAAAGTCATGCACTTCACTTGCAACTCGTAAACAAATAATTACTGCCTATATTCCTTATGAGACAATAATTGACATCTTTAACAAGAATAAACTAGCTGGCCTAGTTAGTCTTTTCGGTCAAGACCAAAATGGAGTCATTGCTGTAACAAAAAACAGATCGGTTATAAAAAAAAATTGCAGAGTTTTTAGAAGAAGCCTCCACAACGAGTTCCACAATCTAATTTTATTTCTTTCATGTTTTCTGGGTATAGATATAGATATAGGTATTTCTATTGGAATGTAGTTTTCATTATTAATCATTCCAAAGACATCTAAAAATAATGTATAAATTACATGCATTGTAAATGCATTATATTTCACGAGTAATATAAAATTTTCATTAGATATTTAATAAATTATTGTTCCGGTTTTTGTTTTGCTTTTATTGCCGAATAACCATTAACTCAAATTATGTTCCATGTATTCAGAGTAGATGAATGCATTTCAAACGGCGCGCGCTACGGCGGGGTTTGCGACATTGCCACTATCTCACGCAATGGAGGTTAACGTTGTCAAAAAACAGCAGTTTCACAAAGAAAACTTATTATTTATAAATCTTACAGTTACCTAATCGATGTATTATAACCTGTCACGTACTCCTTAGATATTAATTTACTACTTTTAAAAGTTTCCCCGGTCTCTATTCGTCAATCGTTGCGTATTTCAAGTATTGTCAGTATGAGTATCAGTATGATCAGTAAAATAAAGGGTGATCAATTTAGAGGTATAGGATTTTAAATTGAAATAAAACAACAAAAATTCAAATTGATAGTGCAATCTTTTTTATTTTTGTGTAAAACCATTCACGAAATTTATTTTTTAAAGATAACCCCTTTCAAATGTTGGCCGCAACTGAGCTTTAATTCGTCCATCCGTAAACACCAATTTTGAATGACTCGCTCAAGGACTTCGGTCAGTATCTCGCTAATAACTTCAGTAATGTTGGCTTCCAATGCCTCAATAGTAGCTGGTTTATCCACAAAACATTTAGACGAGAGATAAATTGCTCACCGAAACGACTACGCAGTAAATCCATTGTTTCACGGGCTGTATGACATGTAGCGCCGTCTTGTTGGAACCAAATGTCGTGGAGATTACGAGCTTCAATTTCCGGCACCAAAAATTGCCCAAGTAGTGCCATAAGATAGGCCAAGTTGTTGAGATCGGCGCCGAATCGATTCTTCCGGGTCTTCGGCAAAACTCTCATTTACAGCCGCAATATTCTCTACAGTTCGGGCTGTACGTGGGCTAATTGGTCGAGTATCATCCAATAATGTTAAATTATTCACGAGTTTGCCGATGGTATGCCGAATAGTTCGTTCGGTAGGACGATTATGTACACCATAAATTGGCCTGAGCGCGCGATAAACACTTTTCACTGAGCGCCCATTTTCGTAATATAATTGTACGATTTGTAAACGTTGTTGAGGCGTAAGTCATTCCATGATCTAATTTCAATAAAAACTGAATAAAATTGTGTATTTACTTTGACACTAGTCACGCGTGACATGTCAATAAAACCCTATTGGAAAAAGTACCTCCAATTTGATCACACTTTACATTATATTTATACTGCACCTAGGTGCTATCAAAAGAACTATCGAATGAAAATCAAGTGATGTTTTGAATGATGATAATGGTGAAATCTCAGACAATCATGACTGCGAATGCTCAAATGGTGATGATTTTTCATTGTGTGATTCAGAATTCGAAGTGAGTTTACGCAAATTTTTCCTATTTTACTAAATGTTTACTGAAGTAGATCCCCACAAAACTCATGAATCTTTCAAGACGAATTTGACTCAAATTCTGTCAACGCTGCTTTTATTTCTGAGTTGAAAGACAAATTCCAAGATTGTAACGCGAGTTACCAAGAAAAAATTCAAATTCTGACAGTTTTACCATCTAATTTGAGCATAAATAATGCAACTAAAGAGTTGAATACTTCTCGTTACATTATGAACAAAGCTCGAGAATTGAGTGTCCGGATCGAATAATTCGCCGAGTGCTCGGGCTCGAGATTAAACTATGCCTTACGGACATTTTTGACGACGAAGAAAAAAAAAATTTTTTTGAAACAAAATACGATGTCATTAAGCTCATGAACGCGCATATTTTTCTCGCATAAAGTTTTTCGATGACACAGTTATTTCTCGAATCAAAAAATAAAGATAGAAAAATTTTGATATTTGTGAATCAATGTTTTCCCAATCTAAATTCATCACAAACCGGCTTAAAAATAACAAATTTTCATCGGGCTTAATAAAGGTAAGAATCCTATTATATTAATGTTTATTTAGTTATAAACTGATTTGACAAAGAACAGGGTTTTTCATTTTTTAGTAAGCGCGGAAGTTTTAGACTATTCAAGTGTCCGAAACTTCCAGTAAGAAAGTTGTCAAGGATAATTTAAACTAGTTTCTTGCGCTGGAAGATAACTTCACCTCCTCCTGCTTTGTTTGTCACGACGGCTCAATCTAGAAGATGGAAGGACTCGGTTAGGGTACTGGCGTCCATCGACTAAGAGAAGGGCAGAGCAAAGCAAAGAAAAAAAAATAAAACAGAAGCAAGGTAGAGCAAGGCAAAGTAAGCGGATGGCATGAAATCGTGAATTTCGACGCTCCCTCAGCCCCTAGTGGTCATGTTATTTTCTGAGGACGTCCGCATGGAAGATTCCCCTCTCTCTATGGTTTTTGGGGTCTATGATTAGATACGTGCCCATCTTAGTGATTTCGCCTATAATATATGATCCCTCGATCACTGATATGAAATTTGCAGTGCGTTTTAGTAACTTGTCTGAGAGGTTATAGGCCTTGATTTGTGTTAGTTAGCCATGTTAGTTTTGCGAGCTCTTTTGAGAGCCTTTTCTCTGATTTTGTTCTGTGTCTCCGAACAGTTTGTTAATAGTCACTAGTGTGATCTGCCTGCGGAGAGGATAAAGTTTCGCATATTTGCTAAAACCGTCCAGAACTCCTAGGATATATTTGTATCTGTATTTATCCGTGGGAAAGGGACCATAGAAGTCGATGAACACCGCTTCAAGTGTCCTAGAGAGAATAATTGCACGGGGAGGTGTGTGGTTGACTTGCGTTGGTATTTAGTTCCGTTGACAGGTGTCGCAGTTTCTCAGTTGTTTTTTGATTTGGTTGAGCAACCCTAGAAAGTAGAAATCTTTTGAGAGCATACGGTGACATTTTCTAGCCCCAATATGTTTATATATTTTATGGCAGTTAGTGAGAAGTTCTTCAACGATGGTGGTTGGTAGGCAAATTCGCCAAATCTCCAGACATTTTTTGTATAGGGGATCATGTATTAATCGGTAACCGCGTCGGTTCATGATATCTTCTCGAGTCATTTGGAGTTTAAGGTCTTTTCTCTGTTCTCTTATGAGATTAACTAAGTGGTTCCTTATGGACTTGTCAGGCCTTCTCACCAGATGATTCAAGAGTTTTTTTTTCTTTGGTGTTACTGAGCTCCGGAATTTGTGTGGTTTGCCGGCTGATAGCGTCTGCGATCACATTTTTTCTGCCAGGACTATGCTCGACTGAAATCTGTTAATCCTGAATCGCCATGATCCATTTGGCCAGCCTTTTACTTACCAGTTTACACGACTGTAAGACGGTTCGAGCCATATGGTCGGTTCGGAGGAATATTCTGGCCCCCCAGAGGATATTATGGTATTTTTGTAGCATCCAAACTAGGGCCAGGAGTTCTTTTTTGGTGGTGATGTAGGCCCGTTTCGCACCCTTCAATGTTCTACTGCCACATGCTATGATTCTGATACCTTCCAAGTCCTGCTGGAACAGTACTGCGCCTATTGCGTAGACACTAGCATCTGTCTGTAAATAATAAAGCCTGGAACGGTCTATAAAATAGAGTATTATTTCAGAGCTAACTAGGGATTTAATTTTTTTAAAAGCTGCTTGGTGTTTTTCGTCCCAGTGCCATTTGGTGCCTTTCTTTAGTAATTCTAGGATTGGTGCTATCTCATTAGAGATATTCTTGCTGAATTTCGCTCTGAAGATAATGGTTCCTAAGAAACCTTGTAACTGCTTTTTATTTTTAGGGACGTTGAAGTCCCTAAATGCCTAAATTTTGTCAGAGTCTGGTCAGATTCCTTCCGTCCACATGATATGTCCCAAAAAGGTTGTTTCGCATTTTCTGAACTCGCATTTTTGGAAGTTTAGTGTTATGTTGTTCTCCCTGAGTCTTTTAAATACTTTATTTAAATGAGAAGATGATCTTCTTCATGCTCCGAGGCAATTAGTAGGTCGTCTACGTACGAAATAATGAACTCGTTGAGTCCCGCAAAGACTTGATCGAGACCCCGAACCAAGGCTTACGTGCTACTTTTCAACCCACATTGGGTTATATTGTGCCCATAGAACTTTCCTTTGTATAAGAAATCAGTATATTACCTTGACTCTGGGTGGAGTGGTATCTGCCAAAAACTCATGTTCATATCTAGGCTGGACAACACTTCCTTGTTTCGGCATATTTGGAACAGTACCTCCATTTTTGCAGTTCCCTCATGATCTGCTTAGAGCACGTAATTCAATTTCCGTGCGTCCAGACAGAGCTGGATGCTGCCATTTTTCTTAGCGATGATGTCCAGAGGGTTGATAAATGGGCTTCTGGATTTTCGGATGATGTCCCATTCTGGCTGGTCTCGTATCAAAATTTTTTCGATACTTTCATAACAGATCCTTTTACTCCTTTTTGTTTGTTAGTGTTAGTCCTTTCAAAGTCCGTACCTTGGCCTCTACTTATTCAAGAGTCAATTTATCCTATGCCTTATTTTTCCTACGCTGCATATGTTTGAAATAGTCTTTTCCCTCGAGCTTTCTTCAGACATTTCCACCGTACTAATTCTTCCTTCATCTTGTAATGTCAGGGTACCTTTTCCTAGGTCAATAAAATATTTGCTTCTTTAAATTCATTGGCCTGTCACCTGTTGCGCCTATTACCGATAAGCCTACCACAGGAAGAACCGGACATCCTGTAAACATGTGCAAGTTGTCTTCATAGTAGTTCTCCGATAAGCACGATACTTTAAATTCATTGGCCTGTCACCTGTTGCGCCTATTACCGATCAGCCTACCATAGGAAGAACCGGACGAGGTTGGTTTTCCAGAAGTCCTGGGTGGGAGACCAAATTTGTAGTATCACTCTCCTCGTGGTCAATTATATTTACAGATAGCACATTATTTGGAGCAGGTACCTGATTTCTGTTAGGTCTTCTCCAGGTTTCTTCTTTAGTAATCGCGTTTTGTGGCTTTTGGATACGCCTGTATTGATTTGATTTTTCTCCCGTGTATCTTGCGTGTTGTTGTTGACCTGCGGGAGCCCTATTTCTCCAACTTTCCGTCATGTTTGGTTTTTGGATTTTGTAAGAGTTCAGGGTACCCGTATTATCGAATCTTCCCTAGCAACTCCAGTAGGTTTTCTAAGGTACTTATGGGCCTACCGAGTATCGTGGATCATATCTCTTCATTAAAGTGGCGGGCCAGCTTAGAAATAATTTCCATAACTGGAGAAGGCGGGGTTCGCCCCGTAGCTTCCTTAAATATTTTTATTATATATGCCGTCATCGGTTCCTCTCGTCCCGCTTCGTAATTGCCAAACTTCAACCTAGCTTTGACCGAGTGTTGGGTTTCTTCACTCCAGTACCCGCGTTTAAATTTTGAGACAAACTGAGTGAAGTCGTCGTTTTACTCCTTAACTAGATCACACCAATCTTTTGGCGTGCCTTGGAGGCAGCTGCTTATAACGAACGCTGCCTGTAATCTAGTGGGTCGGACCGCCGCCCAGAAGTCCTTGAGTTCTTCTAAGAACTTAACTGGGGGAAATTTCCCACCAAAAATCGGCGTTTTAGGTGTAATCCTGAGGCTTCCTGAAGACGCCTGTTCTTCTGGATAGAGTAGACCTAGCTCACCGAACCCATCTTCTAGGTTCTGTTGTCTTTGAGACATTCTTCGGATGTCTTGCGTATTCCTGAACCATATTTCAATAGAAACATCAATTTTCATCCTAAATGATACATCGTTTCTACAAACGAGTAACGAATATGATGTTATTTTTTCAAACAGCCAGTCTAGACGATATTGAACATCAAGTAAGAGAGGCAGAGAACAACAATCGCCGTTTGCGTTTGCGGACTCGTAAAGTAATGGAAGAATCTGTAAAGGTGAAACTTGCAGTGGAATTTTTTATTATTATTGGTATTTAGCATAGAAGATGGCTCAAATATGGACCATCAAGTTTATTTCCATGGATTGCTAAAATTTTGTCAAAGAAAATTTATAAGCTATAGATCATTCTAAAAGATAATCAAATGACCTTTTCATAACACATTTATCGAAAATATGAATTTCGATAATTGTCTTATGAAAAATTGTATACAAAACTCGGGGTGAGTCCACGATTTCACTCATATGAAGTTGACTGCCCGAGCAAATCACACGCGTGAAATCGTTGACTTTCGCCATTTTTACGTATCGCTATTCGAGCTTTACAAGGAAGATGGGCAAAAGTTGTAGCTAACGATGGGAATACTTTGAATGATTTTATTTGTAACCATTTTTTCACAATAAACTTGCATTTTTATCAAACAAACAGCGGGAACTCAGTTGTGCACCTAATATATCTTTATGTGTATATCTGTTATGCTTTTTTTTTATTATTTTTTCAAGGACAGCTCAAATAGCAGCTTTTGGCGTGTTCATTTTCATTACTTCGTATAAATTTTTCTAATTTTTTGGAGACGAGACGGGCCAGTATACTGGTCAAAGACGAGCTTGACGACTCTACGCCCAGTCTCTTAGCTTACGGAACTTACTAAAAGGCATTGTCTGTATTTACAGTTCTGAACGTTCATTGAGCGATAATGAAATTCTCGTTTTTAAATTCAACGATTGGTTTTTGACTTGGTAATTGGCAAGTAACGTTAATTTTTTTAAGAGATTGAAAATTTGAAGAGCCCTAATCATAAATATAATAAAGCATTTTATTTAACCCTTTCGGGGGCGGTGGGACGATTATGTACCACCTTCTTTGTCTTATTTTTTTTTTATATTTCCGATAGATTTTGGCACTTTATCTATGCAAATATATACTTATTAGACTCTTAGAAGTCTAAGCTATTATTATCTGGTGAAAAATTGCATTATTATATAAAAAGTAACACGAAGAAACACGTTTTTTTTCAGAAAAAAATCGGTTTTTCCGTAATCTGAAAAGGTGAGCCTCTGCTGATTTTTTGACGTATTCTACACACTTAGTTTTATGATATATATTTTTTAAGGATTTTTTCGTACGCTAGTTTTTTCAAAAAAAAATTTCAAATATTTCGAATAATGAATTTTTTTTCATATTTCGTAATTTACTTATTTATTTAATATTGTTTACGGGCAAATTATTTATAATTTCATGAATATATTTATTCAACTTTATATCTCTAAGATCTTATGTCATCATGAAGGTCCCAGTAAATATCTTTTCTCGACACTAACATCGAAAATGGCGGCTTTCGTGGCCTGTTGGGCATTGAGAAAATGGTATTATGCAGCAAACTGTGCTGTAATATTGCGAAACTAAAAAAACACATGGGCAAAGTAACTTACGCGCCTGTGATTGGTTGATAGATCAAAGACCTCGAAACCTCGCAAACTTAAAAAAAAATAAAATGAAAAGAAAAGCGTATAGAATACAACTTCATAACGTTCAAGGTTTTAACAGCTTATAAAGCAGGTTAATGTACTAATGTACTATTAATGTATAATGTAATGTACTATTACACTGAATGGTCAATGTGCATGTTACACGCACTATTACTCTGGCCCCACAACAGCGGATAAAAGTTTGCTGCCCGAGTGAAACGAGAGCTGCATACACATGAATTGCTTTCGCTGTATTTTGTTTCGAGTAATGTATACTATTTTTCATAGCAAATCTTTTGAGAATCTGATTGGCTGTAACTGTGGAGCGGGTTGAAACAGCGACTTTCAACCCTAGGTTTGAAAGATTCGCTGTCTTTCGCCCCTTGTAATGTAATATACTATTAGACATTAGTTATAAAAAAAGTTTATATTAGAAAATGAGTGACATGCTTCGCGAAGAGATAGAAATTCTCAGTGATAGTGATTCACACGATGATATTGAAAATAGTGAAGATGAATGCTTTTTCAATGATGACTTGGAAGAAGAAGCTTTTGAAATTCTGAGCGATGAAATAGAGGTTGCTGCAGATTTAGATGCAAGTGATGAAGATGATGATATTCCTTTGAATATTCGGCTTGCTAAAATGGATGGAATATGGGAAAACAAAAGAAAAAGCCATTTCAATCCACCATTTACTGAACACTGTGGCCCCAAAAATTTTCCCGAAAATATCACGAAACCCGGGGAAATATTTTTATGTTTATTTTCAGACGAAAACTTATGCAGGATTGTAGATCAATCAAATCTCTACTGTGATAAAAAAAAGTGAAAGATTTCCACCCTATTACGAGCGAAGAAATAAAAAAGTTTTTAAGAATCAACATAATGATGGGTATAAAAGATTGCCATCTTATCGTGACTACTGGTCGAAAAATATTCAACTCGATGATCCTTACATTAGTCCTGTTATGAGTGTGAAGAGATTTTATTTTTTATTATCACATTTACATTTGAATGATACTACTAAAGAACCTAAAAGAGACGATCCAGAATATGATAAATTATACAAAGTTGCACCTTATTTGAAAACTCTTTCGGAAACTTATAAAAGTTTGTATGACCCAACCAGAAATCAATCGATTGATGAAAGTATGATCAAATTCAAAGGCAGATGCTCCATAAAGCAGTACTTCCCATTGCAACCAATCAAGAGAGGCTACAAAATTTGGGTGAGAGCTGACGATTATAGCTGTGTATGCAATTTTTAAATATACACCGGGAAAATGAAGAATACATCAGAACATTTTCTGGGGGAAAGAGTGATAAAAGATTTGAGTCGAGATTTAGTGCAAAAACACTATCACATTTTCTTTGACAATTTCTTTATGACTGTAGACCTAATGACATCTTTGCTGACTGATGGAATTTTAGCATGTGGAACAGTGAGAAAAGACAGGAAAAATTTACCGAAAATCCAACAACCTGATAAAGGCATGACTCCTGGAGATAGTGCATTTCGTACTTCTTATAAAGAAGTTCGATGGCTCAAATGGATTGATAAGAAGCCTGTGAATTTCTTGTCAAATTATCATGACCCATCAGTTGTGTCAGACGGCCACCGAAGACAGCAAGATGGTACTTTAAAAACAGTTACAATTCCACAAATATCCAAAGATTATAACAACCACATGGTATTCGTCGACAAAGCTGATATGCTCAAATCATATTACGAAATCAGTCGCGAGAGTAAGAAGTGGTGGCAGCGAATCCTTTGGAACTTCGTTGACGTAACATTAGAAAATAGTTTTGTCATATATAAACAGCTTTTCCCAAGTGACACAATGTTGCTGAAAGACTTTCGTTTATCAGTAGTTGACCACTTAGTAGGGTTTTACAAATCGCCCAAAACAAGGGAGACCTGCTAACGTATCTCCATTGAAAAAAAGTAAACGAACTGTATCCGACACAATTAGAACAATTGTTCGCCATATTGAATTTTGAAAATCTAACTTCTGATTGGTAATCAGCGATCCCAAAAACACTTATAATCAAAATTTAGCATCAATTTGCCCTTTTTTGAAAATTTTGACCGCCATATTGGATCCGTCATTTTAAATTTTGAAAATATGACTTCAGATTCGTAATCAGTGATCCCAAAAACCCTTATAACCAAAATTTAGCATCAATTTTCCCTTTTTTGTAAATTTTGACCGCCATATTGGATCCGCCATTTTGAATTTTCAAAATCTGACTTCAGATTCGTAATCAGCAACCCCAAAAACCCCTATGGTCACTATCATATCTGGAGTAGATGCACCAGAAAAATGTGCCCCTGAAAGGGTTAAAAGAAGAATTTATCTTCTTCGTGAATGAATGTTCAGATATGTAAATACATGGCCCTGCCGGCCAATTTAACTTGCATGGATTTCGGTAACTACCAGCATCAACTACTACGCAAAAAATTTTCTGCTTATACTAGATTTACATTGGAGGAGGTATCTTTATCCACAAAGATGAATGGAAAATTCTTAATTTGAAGAAAAAAAGTAGTCTATGGATACTGGGTCTAATAGACCTAATGTGGCCTGATGGGCTTGAAAATAAATGTTTGGATCCTAAAATTATATAATTATATTATAAAATATGTACCATTAAAATTTGGAAGGTCGCATTTTATTAAAAATGGATTTTTATTTTTAGAGCTTCATAAAGATAAGCTAAAAAAGAAGTCATCTCTGGAAAAATGAAACTCGATTATCTGGTCAAGGAAGTAAGAAGTAAGCTTACGCAAAGGATAAACGATCTGAATAGAAAGGATAAGCAAGAAAGAAGGAGGGAGAGAAATGAGAGCGAAACGACTGATTCAGAATAAAAACTAAAGACTAAAAACAGTACAAAATAATGTGTGCAACATTTTATAAAACTTAAATTTTAACGTTATATTATTTGTGATATAGAAATTATCAACATGTTTTAAAATAAGATTTTCTTCGAAACAGAGCGAGTGCTCAGACAACACATTTGCGCAATTAGACAATGGTACTTATCCATGAAGTATGTGTGTATATACCATTGCAAGATAGAGAGTAAATTTGTGCACTTCCCAATTTATGCTTCTACACGGAGAAAATCCTATACTTCTGGTTACTTCTTTCTACAAGACTCAGTCGTGTAGCTGAAAAACCAAATTGTGTGCATTGGCACATATTCTATTTTATGTGACTTCGGTGCGTATACGAGTTTTTATGCGTACACTCGAATCTAATCTAGTATTCATCATGATTCTCGTCCATTGCACTTGATATTTCGCGACTAGTTCCGGCCAACGCTGTACGAAGAAGAAGAATAAGAAGAAGATTACGCTCCGCCATATAGTTATAGGCACATGCGCAGTTCAATTTTTACATTACATTCCCCTGTAACAAATGTTATTGAATGAAACAGGAAAAACTTTTGTTTTTGCTTTCAACTGAAAATTTATTTATTAATGGGAAACACAAAACGAAATAGTAAATGAAAAAACATAAATACCGACCCTCGCGTTTCAGCTTCACGCTTAGATCTAACTGCGCATATACACTTGCAGGGGGGAGATACTTCGAGACAGAGAGAAAGACGCCACCTGCGGTTGGTGCGTGAGTCTCGCTCCTCGAAGCATCTCCGTCTCTTCTTTACACAAAGTAGGAAAGCTTTTACGAAGTCAACAGCCTCCCTGCTTGAGTATATTGTGATTTTGAAAACATTCCGAGGCTCTCTCTTAAGGGCGGGTTAAGGGTTTTTAGGCGAAAAAGAACCACATTTTTATAAATTTTTTTTTAGAAATTTGAATGAAATGAATTTATTAAAACCTTTTGTACATTATTGTGTACTATTTCAACAACATTCTGTAATTTTTTCATGCAAAAATATTCATAAATAACCCGGTGACAGAGCTTCTCCCGGAACGTTCTTAAAATAAGACCACTTGCGGTGTTCACTGTATCTCAGCTGGAAATTATCTGACATCTAAAACCAAAAAAATTTAGTCAAAGTAACATCAAATCTAGCCCCCAACGATCTCTGATTTTTTGTTTTTTTTTATTTAAAAATGTTTGGTGGCCATTTTAAGTGAAAATTGCGATTTTTCACAAAAAATTCGGCCGTTTTGGGGGTGGAAAACACCCTTTATGTAAAAAAAAAAATATATTGATCGTTGGGAACTGGTATTGTTTATGTAGAAAGTATGTGCCAAGTTTTAAAAGAATCGGTGAAATGGTTTTCAAATGGCAGTGAACACGGACTTTCAAAAAGGTAGTTTTGAGAAAAATGCGTTATAGTTTTAAACGTCGGAGCTACAGTATTAGAGACGAGGGGACTATCTAGTTAATAACTTCGAGAATTTTTCTCTAATGGACTTAAAACTTTGGGAATATATTTTTGAAATGTTTAACTATAAGATAAGACAAAACAAAAAAATCGATTTTTTCAAAATTACAAACCCTTACCCCGCCCTTAAGAACAAAAACCTGTCCTTTGCAAATGGCTTTGTAAAGATATCTGCCTTTTGATCATGAGAATTTACATATTTCACAACCAGCTTCCCTTCTTTCACTTTTTCACGAATAAAATGATACTTGATATCGATATGCTTAATACGTTTGTGGTAATCAGGATCCCTTACAAACTTGATCGCGCTTTGGTTGTCTACAAATTAACAAATAGGTTCAGCGTTGAAACAACCGAGATCTTTTGTCAGTTTTCTTAGTCACACGGCTTCTTTTGCGGCAGTCGCGGCTGCTACATATTGAGCCTCGATCGTGCTCAACGTTACAATCTTCTGTCTTTGCGAAGGCCAAGTCATGGCTTAACCTACTAAAGAAAACACAAAACCTAAGGTGGATCGTCTCGTTTCCACGTCCACTCCAGAATCAGAATCGGAAAAACCAGACAAACAAAAATTATTTTCACATACCTGATACAAAATTCCAACATCGATTGACCCAGTTAGGTACTTCAAAACTCTCCTTAAAACCTGCCAATGACTTTCATCATGCTTGTTCAAGAATCAGCTCATGACATTCAAAGAAAACGCAAAATCGGGATGAAACACAATTGCAAGGTACATTAAAGAACCGACAATTTGACGGAAGGGAACATTTTCGAGCAATTACACGTCGTCATCTACAGAAACCAATGTCGAATGAGGATCAACAGGCACGCTGACAGATTTCTCATTTTTGTTACAGAATTTTTTGATTACCTTCTTCGCATAAGCTTTCTGTTGAATGAACATGGATTTTTCTCCACGATTACGCTCGATTTGCAAACCTACAAAGCAACAAATATCGCCCAACTTTATCTAAAAAAATTCACTCAATGCACTGAATACGATTTTCTGCGATTCATTTGACCTTGAAGCAAAAAAACCATCGTCAACGAAAATCGCATCTAGCATTTCCTACCCATTCAACACACCACAAAAAATGCACTGATCTCCCTCACACTGCGCTAAATTGAGACCTTTTATCACACTTTTGAATTTCTCATTCCAGCATCACGCTGCTTGTTTTAAGCCGTATCATGACTTGAGCAATTTGCACACCACTTTCTTCTTGTCGATGTCAGTGACCAATCCTTCGGGAATCTCCATCACGATCCAACTCGATTGAAACCTCTCGCGCATAGCCTGGATTTAAATCGAACTTGAAGACCCATTTCGAGACAATAGGTCTCATGTCCGACTTTCTGCTCACCAGTTTCCATGTTTGGCTCTTCTCATGCGAGGCAATCGGGATTTTCGGAAAACAAATTGACATACTCGTCGTCATCTGATACGTTGTCATCTGGATTGTTGTTATCACCATTCTCGTTGAAATAGACATCACTTGAAATTAGGTACAAAAAATTTTATTCAAACAACCTGCGTTTTTTATAGTACAATCTACATGTTATATATAAAATGTTTATATTTAAAAAAAACTTTTTTGACCTTTAAAATATTTTTTTAAATTAATTTTAAGATGCGTATTTTTAAATACTTTTCAAACAGCGGGCGTCCATGTTTGCTACTGACTCATGAAGGCAGTGACGTCACGATCATAACAACTTGAGATCTTTCTATAGAGTTCATACGGCCAACGTATTTTTTAATAAAAATAAACGGACTTAAATTGTATTATTTTACAAAAAGTAAAAATGAGTAAAAAGGTGGTGTCAAGTTATGTAAAAGCTGACTCTGGAAATCTTCGAAAAGTGAATATTTTTATGGTATTAGATTATGTAAAAAATGATGAGAGGTTCAACGATCCTGAAGTTCGAAATTCAAAAATGAACGAGTAAGTAAATATTAAAAACTTGATATTATATTTGAATCGCGTGTAACTTCCAAGATCATTCTCAATCTACAATCAATAAAAATCGAAGTCATTTGTAGGTTAGGTCAGTGTAATAAACGATAACTTTTACATTTCGAATTTCATATGTAGTGTACTTACATTCAAATGATCCTGGAAACAATAATAATGTGAATTGGTAGGAGTGTCACGATATTTTTTTTGGCATCGATGGGAACTCCTGACACGAAGGTCTCTCTCATGCTCTATTCTGAAAAAATATGGATGCTTATCGAGTCATTGTACACCCTAGAGATGAAGACAAAAAAGCTCGATGGGCGTCGAGAGCGTAACAACGGGGAGGGCCAGTATAAATCGCATCGGGGCCTGCACCTGCGGTCTTGTGTCTCGGGCGTACTTGGCTGTCTGAGTCGTTCAGGGGAGGGATCTTTTTATTCCTCCTCTGGTTGGCGTGGCTAGTCGGCCTGTCTAACGGGCGTGTTGCCACGGATGGGAGTCCCGAGCGAACGGATGACGAGAGTCATACGCGACATTAAGCTGGAACGAAACGCCCTCGAAGTTCAATTCGAAAGGCCGTTCCGCGGGCGGTACATTAGTTTGAGATAGGGGGTTTTTGGTTTTAACGGGTATGCCTAGACCCGCCCTAGGAGAGTCCTGTACAACGTCTTGAAAAGATTTTGCCATTTTTCCTCCTCACCAAAAAAAATTGAAAAAAAATGTTCATCAGATTTTTTAACGTGGAGTGGGCTCTTTCTAAGATACCACTGCTTTGAGTATGATAGACAGTCCTTTTTATGTGCTTAATTTGGAATAAATTTTCAAAATTTTGTACAACGTGCGTTCCAAAATAAACGAGACTGAGCTAAAATAGAAACGACAGGAGCTTTGTTTTGATAAATTCGAGTTTATTTATACAAAATAGTCCCCTCCGGCCTCGATTCATTGACCAGAATGTCCTTCAGGATGTCGGTACAAGCCTTTTGGATGGCCTCTACGGACAAAACGTTTTCCTTTCATGGCCAAATGCAATTTTCCGAATAGGTAGAAGTCACAGGGAGCCATATCAGGCGAATATGGTGAGTGATTGATGGTTAAAATGCGATTTCTAGTAAAAAAATCAGTCACAAGAGTGGATCGATGAGATGGTGCATTATCATGCAATAGGCGCCAGCTTCCTCCTTCGCGATATTCAGGCCGAATTCGACGAATGCGATGCAACAAGCGCTTCAAAACGCCAAGATAGAAACTTGCATTGACGGTTTGACCCGTTGGCACGAACTCCTTGTGGGCAATTCCCTTGGACTCGTAAACAGAAATGAGTATCGACTTGATTTTTGACTTCTCCAAACGCGATTTTTTGGGTGGTGGCTCGTCTGGGGCCTCCCATTCGGCACTTTGACGCTTGGTTTCGGGTTCATACTGGAAACACCACGTTTCATTACCAGCTACAATGTTGTAAAGGAAGTTCTCGTCTTTTCTCGCCTCTTTAATGATGTCTTTCGAATGTTGAATTCTGAGCAATTTTTGGTCATCAGTTAACTTGTGGGGAACAAAACGTGCACAGACCTTTCGTAAGCCCAAATGATCGGTTAAAATGCGATAAATCGATGTTTTGGAGATATTCAACTCCGATTCCATGAATTTAAAAGATGATTTCGGCTCATGTTTTATAAATTCACGCACACTTTCGATGGAGTTTTCGGTGATCACGGATTTTGGGAGGCCCGTATGTTCATCGTCATTTATGTCCTCACGTCCATCTCTGAAAAGTGTAAACCACTCATGAACTCTGGCACGAGATAGAAAATCATCGCCATAAACTTTTTTCATCAATTCAAATGTTTCGGTAAACGTTTTACCGATTTTAAAACAAAATTTAATATTAGCTCTTTGTTCGAAACTCATTTTTGTACCAATGACCCAAACACACTGACACTTTAGACGCAATAACTTCGCTTCCACTGAACCGAATGTCATGAAACTGTCACTGGAAGTCAGGGAGGCATATAACTTTCCAACGCACTACCTCATTCACAGATGGCGCCACCAAAAAAATGTTGATGACAAAAGTCTCGTTTATTTTGGAACGCACCTTGTACTAACTCGCAGACGAAATTAGACCCTTGATACCATATCCTCTAGGTGTAAAGGGCAGTGGTCTAACTATGTCCATGGCTATAGTTTCGTTAGAATTTGCCGGAGTGTCTGGTATTATATCTTCGAATTGACATTTTATGCGACCTCCCCTTTGAATTTCGCAGATTGGGCATATCTTGACGAAATCTGCTATTTCTTTTTCCATCTCTTTTCATTTTCCTAGTTTTCGTGGTTTCTAAGCGCTTTTGGTTTCTTCGTGATGTTGAGATGTTAGTGAACCGTGTACCTCTCAGGTAATTTCTCTCTTTTCTTATTGTGTCAATTCAATACGAGGCGTTGAACAAATATGAAATCATTTCCTATCTTCTTATTTGACAGAAAATGAAGCATGTCTTTTAGTTTAAGTTTCTCGACGGGAGTAAGAGTGGGATAGACAAAGTGATATCGTATCATAGTGAGCTTGTTATTTCTTCCACCTGTATAAATTTTATGGATGACCCTTAACCATTCTTTCTCGTTATAGACTGGTAACTTATAATATATTTCTTGCTTAGTCCCAACTCTTTCTTTGCCTGTTTTCGTTCAAAGTTTCCCTCCAGCATTTACCTTTTCCTTTACCAACGTTATTGTTTTGTCCTTGCACCATACGTGGTATTGATGCGAAAGTCTCTCTATGGGGTCCGCGTTAGCTGTTGAATCCTGTTTATCTTCTGATATTAATTGATCCGCACCAATATATCGTTCTTTTCCTGATTCTTCTGTTGATGATTCTTGGTTCTTGGTTCGTTATTACTGCTCCGAGTGATTCCTTATCAGAATCGATTTTTTCTAAACTTTTTATTAACAAATCGTGTTCGTTAGATTCTCTTTCTATCTCTGGATCGTGAATCGGAAATAGTCGAAATAGACAATCGGCAGCTTGGTTCTCCTTTCCCTTGACGTAGATAACAGTATATGTGTAGTCTTCTAATCGCAGTTTCTATCTCAGAAGCCGTGATGAAGGGTCCTTGACATTATGTAACCAAACAAGAGCTTGGTGGTCGGTCTGGATTTTCAAATGTCTTCCTAGTGAATACTGTAGTAAACATTTCGTAGCCCAAACTATAGCTAAAAGCCTCTTTTCGGAGGTTTCAATTCTTGAATCATCGTTTCCCATTTCTGGAATGTTGCATTATAAACATTGAATAAGTTACATTTTATTTAGGAATTCTGTAGCCTTCTCTACTTTCTCAGATATGAGTATTAAAAGAAAACAAACAATGTTATCTGGATTACTGAGAATAACAATAATCCTCTGATGACAAATAAGCCAACGAGTATCGGTATAGCGGGCAATTTTGTGGAATATTTTTCTCCAGTTCTCAACAATATTTCGAAAAACAGAAGTACGTTTGGGACTTGAATTGGAGAAATTCGATAAATTCTTGATGACAAATTCTACATTGGAAATTTTCGCGCAAGAAGAAGAATAAGAAGAAGATTACGCTTCGCTTTATGGTTATAGGCGCATGCACAGTTCAATTTTTACATTACATTCCTCTGTAGCGTAGTACACTACATTACGCTACCTTCAACTGTAGTATGAAAACGAGTTAATTAGTTTTCTAGACCGTTGATTACACCTCCAAGTGGTACCATGCAAAATTCATATGTAATTCAATATATTGTGGTCCCAAACATAAAATTTATTTGTGCATATATCCATTACCTTCAATATACAACAATAGTATTACTGCAAATTGGTTATAGAATAATGAAATGTCTAATTTGAAGAAATTCAACATTAGAAATAATATAATTGTTAGTTATTTAAACTCTCAGTGAGTGGAAAATTCAAATTTTGTTAACTAATTAAAATATTTCTAGAATTATTTTCCTGGATTCTACCTCGGGGTCAAACATGATACAAAAAGAATGTTTTTAAATTAATGTACTTGTATATCATATCTTGATGAAATTCGTGGTTATTTATTTAAATATTCATTCTTTGGATTTTTAGAATCAATGTATAGAGTACAGTCATTAATTGAAATTCGACGACATTTTAGTACCATGTTTGACCCTAGGGCAGAATCGTGGAAAATAATTCCAAAAATATCTCAATTAGTTAGCAACATACTATGAAGACTTACCTTTAAACTGATACTAAAAAGTTTTTAAAATGTTAATTATTTTGGACTAATTAATATTATTCAAAAAGATCGCAATTTGACGTCCTTCGTAATATGTTTTAACAAAATTAATATTTTGCTTTTACCTTGGCTTATTATACGCAATATTGTATCAAGTTTCATTCTTGAATCAGGAAAATTTACTTCACCATTTGTTATAAAAAGTAAGTCACTTTGTCCATAGCTGAAATAACAGGTGAACCTATCATTTCCAAAGATGGTGTCTGTGTAAAAGATGATAAATATCATAATAATAAAATTAAAGCCAAATCGAAGCAGTTAATTTAAAAAGTTATAAAGTATTGAAATTGATATTTTGTTTTGAAACATTAAACATTTATTGACTTTAAATTCCACTAGAAAATTATTTTTTAAGAGTTTAAATCGTCGTGAAATTAAAAAAAAAGTGTGTAGATATTCATTCCACTAAAAGAAGGGCAATATCGTGAATTATATAAGAAAGGAAATATATACAGGAAAGGACAAATTTGCAGTGATTTGTGAAAAGAAATATTACGTGTTGTGATTCCAAAATCTGTTACAAACAGGAAAGTGTCTAGTGAGCTATCTCAATGAATCATTCCCGCCTCTTCAATAATGACAATAAGGTTTGAGCAGAATTTAAGCGATTTGTATAAACTTAAAAGTACCTTATAAATTAAAATTTAAGTAGTGAATCGTCTTCCTTTCCTTCTAGAATCACTAAACATTTAATTTAACAAAACGTAAAATGATATTATTCATATTCTAGACAGTACTTAATATTAATATTTTAATTCAATTCATAGAGTTTGCATTTTGATTTTAGTAAAAATGCCTAGAAGATCTAAAAGGGATAAGACGATTCCTCCACCAAGTCGGACTGAAATTTTAGAAGAAAATCAGTACTCTCCGAGAAACAATGTTGCAACAAGTTCATTCAACGACAATCAAATTCGAAAGAATGAGAATTTAGTTGCTATAAATTATTCTTAGAACTATTCCACTATTGAGCGCAGAGAAAGTGAAAGTATGAATATAAATTTGCCAAAAAAGTATCAATCCTGCACTGCAACCTCTTTTTGCAAAATTTTTACGTTCAAAAATTCAGGGAGATGCACAAATATATATCATGAATTTTCACTTCAGTTCCGTAGAAGAATTACTATCAATTTTAGGAAAAGAATTTGGAATTTCTAGAATTTTATTTCAAATACATTGAACTGACATTTATTTTGCCACTCAGTTATTTTGATTTTTGTTATTTGTACTACTAATGGTAGGTCTCTTACTGACAGTATTGTCGATGACAATGACTGTGTGGTTAAGCCTTTCGGCCTTAAGGGTATTCCTAGTTCTGAGGAAACAAATATTAATACTGAGAGTTCCAGCTGGACTGCACTACTCGGACTTACTGGTGAAATCCAAATTGATAATATATTATTAACTCAGTTGACAAGTCATGGAGCCTTGGTTCCGAACTGCCCTGTGCCGTTTCTGAGAGTTCCACACGGACTGCATGCCCCATGCTTGTGACGATATCAGTGATTATGAGATTGGCGAGATCACCGAATTGGAGTATCGTAACAGTATTGATAAAATCCTATTAAATAATTACCATAAGACTGATATTACAGAAAAAAACGACAGTGATTTGAACTCAGAATTCTCAGTTTATAAATTTACCGAATACCCTAAATTAATTGACAGCCTTGTTATATATTTTGAAAAAATTGGGTCATCAACTCAAAACAAATAAAAATCTTCATGCTGTACAATATTTCAAACCGACTCATCCTTACAAGAAGAACATGAAAATTCACAGAATGAAAACGAAATATTTGATACAAACGAAAATAACACCAACATGACATGACACATTGACAGCTACACTGAACACAACACACCCAGGACCTGAGAGAGCGTTTTGTGGGCGGGCAGGGTCTCGCCGAGAAGAATGCATGAGGCCCTACAACAGTAGGGCTGTTGCCGTCAGGATGGTCGCCAAGAGAGCCGTATAGACAGGCTATTCCCTAGTGATGGGCCTGCCGGGCGCACGCGCTACGACGGTTGCTCTGCGACCTTCAAGCGCGTGAGGACGCGGTGTGGAGCGAAGCATCAGGGGACCTTGAACAGGTTTCCTGATACCGCACGAACGAACACGGAGTGAATGAGGGTGGCCCCTTAATCTGGGTATCGCCCCAAATGCGCATGCAGCGACGACGCTGTATTTCCTGCGTGCGCTTTTGTGGTCACATCACAATCACATGCACGACTCCCACACCCACACACACCAGAATGAATGGAATGCTGAGTGAATGGGGCTGCGCCTGGCGCCTGGTGGATATTCCCGATAGACTAGTCAAGGGAAGTGAGACGGCCCAGCCCTGAGTATCCGCCTTTTGCGACGAGACGGGAGTGAAATCCGCGAAAGTAGGGCCATTTTAGGAACAAGTAGGTTCCCACGAGACTCGCACGAGGGAGTTGCGATGTCTCGTTAAGTATTTGTCGAGTAATAAACGATTTGCTCCCAAACCGGAAGTAAGCGTGGAGAGAACAAAGTGGTCTGGTTTTCACAGACATTTTTGTTCGTATCCTCAGTGAGCGCCACACTAACCTGTGCACGCTCTCACTCGACCGCTCACCCAGATCAAGCATCACGCGGCATGGCCCGTTGGATGAATGGGCGTCCCTCGCTGCTATTTCTTTTATATTTTATTTCTATTTTACACTATTTACCGCAGATTCATTTATCCGCATGCATGAAGAGTAATCATAATTAATTCATTAATTAATTAAAATTATCCATAAATGTTATATTATTGAATTATTAAATTATTAATAAAGATTAATTGATTAAATCATAATTTTAATTCGATTTTATTTTGATCGTTCTTGTATTCTCAATATAATATATAATATTTTTAATATATTTCTAATTTTCTTTATACATTCGCACAAGGTTTACACCTTCCCATATTGCTGGCCAATGGGAGCCCGCGCCTACGCAGATAGCTCGCGCCAGCGGGAGGTGAGATGGGGGAAAGGCTCTCTCGTCGTCGTCGTGCGATGCGCTTTCTCTTTTGAGCGCACATCACTTTTTAAACACCCCCACGGGGCAAAATATGCGTCTTTTTGGAATTTGAAAGACGTTATCATAATCACAAGAATATTATCTTTCTTGTGATACCGATTTCCATCCACAAAACGGTCGCGATAAGGGGGAAAAGACCGCGTAAAAAACTCTTAATTTATTGATTTATTTGGACTCGATCGCGGTGGTTAATTGAGGCGCGCGCATGTTAATTAAGGGGGGAAATTAATTGAAAGGT
The DNA here is from genome assembly GCA_030998225.1 of Diplolepis rosae. Classification (NCBI taxonomy): domain Eukaryota; kingdom Metazoa; phylum Arthropoda; class Insecta; order Hymenoptera; family Diplolepididae; genus Diplolepis; species Diplolepis rosae. The sequence goes on along the minus strand of JAPYXD010000687.1, from coordinate 1,589,822 downwards.
GGATAGGTAGCTAGGGATCAATGGTTTTTGAATTTATTTTTTTTTATTAACTTTATGGGAACCCAAGAACTCTAATTTTTCGTTTGGTAGCAAAACAGATCCAACTTGGTTAGCTCAACTCATGCCATTAGTAGTGTGAACTCTCATTTCGAGGGACACATCGAATGTGGCATTCCTCGATAAATAAATAACAACACCAAAGAAATTTGGGTGTCGAATCCCCACGGGGAGCTTCACCTTAAGAAAAAAATCTTTCCCCTCGATATCCTCGCCACGCTAGTGTCGAATCCCCACGGGGAGCTTCGCTTGTTTGGTAAACTTTTTTTTTGTTTTAATTCCTTTATGATTTTTCTTTTGTTTCCTAATGAGTGAAGCCTGCCAAGTTGCGTGCGTTGTATATAGCTATTGAGTATTTACCAGGGTGGAAGCAAATGATGAAATGTGGCAGGCCTGTGTCATAAACTTTGCAGTGCCCTGTTCACGCCTGATGCTTATCTTTATCAAAATAAACCTTGAATAGAAGGGAGGAGTTGGTCTAGCTAAGAAAAGAAATGGGGAAGAATTATGTATGCTGCGAAAAGAAACCATTGGTCGAAAACTTTTATTTTCAGGCATAGGGAATTCCCAATTTTAAAACGTGATATAAAATCGCTACTGGGCGAAGTAATACCGCAAATGTTGATAGAAACTTTATTATAATTTCTAGGTACGAAATCTATAGAAACGGGCGACGTTTGGACGATTCCTCCGTGTTACTTTTTCTCATTTTGAAATGCAGAAAATCGTGAGTTTCTTAGCCGTTCTTATTCTTTAAATAAAGAATTAAAATTCGCGAAATTTTCTCCCTTCGTGCTACCCACTCATGAAATTCGGAGGTAAATTTGACCAAAAACAGGGCAAAATTGCCATGAAAAATTCAGGAAAAGTCTTTTAGTAAAAATGGCAAATTCAAAGTTCGAAATAGAACTGAAGAAGCGAAACTTTTGGCTCAATCAGATGAAAATTCGCGTTAAAATTATTTAAATATTAATAAAACCAAAACTCTAAGAGTCGAAATGTTTCAACTGGCGCCCAACGTGGGGCACGAAGGTTCTTGAATTCGAAAATTTCGCGAAAATCTGAAAATTTTGTGTTGGGAAATAATATATGTACTCTTATACCGGGTGGTCATTTCAAGCACGATCTTGACGTTTCGTCTGGTATTCCTGGTGAAATTGTCGTTGTTTTGAGTCCAAAATAATTTGCCACCTTGTGCATGAGTTTTATTTCAGTTTAAAATATATTATAAAGGTGAAGAAAAATAGATTCACCTCCAAAATCCTGGTGTTTTTATGTTTTTGTTTTTTTGATTTGTTTTTGTTTTTTTTTTCTTTGGTGAGGAGGAAAAATGGCGAAATCTTTTATAGACGTTGTACAGGACTCTGCTAGGACGAGACTAGGCATACCTGTTAAAACCAAAAAAACCCTCTCTCGAACCAATACACCGCCCGCGGAACCGCCTTTCGGCTTTAAACTTCACGGGCTCAGACTGAAGCATGAGAGGGACCATTGTGTCAGGGGTGAGTTGTGCGCCCGCTTCCCGACCGACAGTCTCTTTTGCCACGTCCCCCCTGGCACAGAAAAAGAGTGTGTGCTCTGTATTGTCCACAAGGGATCCGCAGTAGCTATACGACTCGTCGTTTCTTTTCTTGAAGCGCTTCAGGTACGCATTAAAGCAGCCATGGCCTGAAAGCGCTTGCGCCAGGTAAAAGCCGACTTGACCGTGCTTTCTATCCAGCCAGGTGGTGAGCTCCGGGATTAGACGGTGTGTCAATCTCCCAGATTGGTCACCATGCCATCTCGTCTTCCATTTCTCTACGAGTCTGTGCCTTCCATCCTTGCGGATAGCCTCCTTCGCGCGAGCGATTACCTGCGGGTTTGTTAAGTAGGTGAGTTCCTTACGGAGCTGAAAGGTCTCCTTCCTTTCCTCCGCCAATAAGTCAATTGCTAAGGGCACCTGTCCAGATCAGAGCTGCATAAAGCAGCTTCGAATTTACTACGCTCGCCACCAGCCTTCTCTTAGCTTGCCTCGGTCCACCAATGTTGGGCATTAGCCGAGTCAGGGCGGCCCCACATTAGATGGCTTTGGCAGTCGTGATCTGCAACTGCACTCTCAGGTACTTAATGCTCTTTTTCCACTCTATTTCATGTTCCCCGAGACGAATCCTCGAATATTGGAAGGATCTCCTGTCTGTGACCAGCAGAGCCTCGGTCTTTTCAGGGGCCATTTTCAGGCTTCTGCTATCTAACCAAGCTTTGCCTGCCACAGACTATCATTGATCCTCACTTCCAGAATTCCGACGTTGTCAGCAGCGCACACGACAAGTGCGTCATCCGCAAAGCCGATGATGCTCGTTCCAGCAGGCAGGTCCATGCGCAGGAAATCGTCGTACATGACGTTCCAAACGAGTGGACCCACCCGCGACCCTTGAGGAGCGCCGCATGTCATCTCTTCCTTAAAAGACCATTTGTCGCCCTCGTATATCACCCACGTTTCGCTCAGATAGTCATCTATCATTCGCAACAGGTAGTGTGGAACCTTTTCTCGCACCATCGCCTCAATGCAGATGTTCCATCTCGCGGTATTGAACGCATTGCGTATGTCAATGCTGATAAACGTGTGGGCAGAATCCCTTACGCCTACCAGTTCCTCTTCTTGCTTTAGTGGCGATGTCCACCACTGTTTGGATTGCGTCAGCTGTGGACCTGCCTTTCCGAAAGTCGAACTGGTTTTCCGAGAGACCATTCTCGCCGACCATGTGACCCTGTAGTCTTTGTAGGATCATTCCCTACAGAAGTTTCATAATGGTATCCAATAGACACATTGGTCTATATGATGAGGCATCCCCTACAGGTTTGTTGCCTTTCCTCAGCAGGACCAACCACTGCTTCTTCCAGTCTGCGAAGAACCTCCCCTTCCGAAGACAAGAGTTAAAGACTTCTAGGAGGATCTCCGGGTATACCCCGATAACCTTTTTGAGGATCTCGTTTGGCAACCCATCGATGGCCGGCGCTGTGTTTGCCTTGAGCCTTTCACCCGCTCTTTTTTGATCTTCGAGAGTGCAGAGTTCTTCGCGCTGGACCACGCACGAGCTTCTGTCCTGTCTTCAGAAACGGCTCTACATGCGGAAACAAGCTTCGCACGATGTAATTGACTCGAACGAGATTATCCAGGTCCGGGGTCTTTCTTCTAGTCATCAATCACTTGGCGACTATTTTGAAGGCGAGACCCCATGGGTCCTTTCCGACCTCACCGATCAAGTCTTTCCGTGCCCCCGTCGAGGCATCGAGTGGTCAAATGCTGCAACCACTTTCCGCCTCGTCACCCGCACGGTGTCCTCCAACGACGCAGCAGACTTAGCCCAACCAAGCTCATCTATGAGCCTGGTTTCCTGAAGATGTTCATGTAGCCTGTCTTTGCTGAGTCGTCTTGTGTGCCAGGAGGGGCTCCTTCCGTTACCGCCCCTTCCTGTATTCACTGGGTGACTCCGTTGCTGGATGCTAAACTCAATGCACTGGTGTCCACTAAAGGTTATTATCTGAAGGACGCATCAGTCGACTATCCTTTAGGCAAGACGGGGCGCGGCAAACGTGAGGTCGATAATCGACTTCTCCGCTCCTCGTGTGAACGTAAAATCCAGGCCCTGATTCAATACAATCAGGTCATTCCTAGCGGCCATCTCGCTGACCAAGATCCCCCTCCTGTCCAGATGGGCTTCGCCCTACTCGGGCTACTTACTATTAAAGTCAACCGCAATAAGGGACCGCCCACTAGCCTCTCTGAGGCTTTCCTCAAGGAGGAGGATCTGGGCCTCGAAGCTTTCGAAAGGATGGTTGGAAGAGAAGTAGCAGCTGTACACACGTACCCCCGTCACTTCCACCCAAACGAACCCCGCGTCGGTCTCCAGGAAATCCCCGGTGCTCGAATCAGGGCTGCAAAAAAGGATCTCACTCCCCCTTGATGCATCCTGGAAACTTTGCCTTGACTCTAGATTTCTGTGCTTCCTGTGTTCTTCTTTTTTTTCTTTTTTTCCACCAGCTGCCATTCCCCATCCTTCTGTGGGATCTGGCCTCTGGTGGCCGCAGCGTATTTGGGCGATGAGCTGCCCTTCCCTTTTTTGGGAATCCGTTCTTCTGGAGGAGAAGGAGCAACCCTTTTCTCCCCCTTTGCGAGCTTTTTTGGGGTATCTCGCAGAGACGCAGAGCGCAGTCTCTGAAAGTTACCCATCCTTTCCGAGGCGGGATGGGATTCCAGCCTCTTCTGGAATTCCACCCGGCTTTCTGGAAGACATTTATGGGTGTTGAGAATTTTGCTCAACACAGCTGTAGCCTCGTTCACGCTGTCCTTAACATGTCCAGGGTTATACCTCAGCATACCCTGCTGGATGACGCTGAGAGCCCTGGCCAATTTCTCCATTCTTTTGTTTTGCTCCCTCAGGAGCTGAAGGACGTCCTTCCATGCCTCAGCTCCTGGGGAAGCACCCAAGTCCTTGCTTCCTGCTGTAGTGTCCGATGTGAAGGCTAAAACAGCAGCAGGTGTCGGCGCGTTCAGCGCCTCCTTCTCCTTACCCTTTCCTTTGTTTGTCGCCTCCATATTAAACGTAGTAGTTTTAAGACGGTTAGCCCATCATGGGAGCCCCACCTCAGTAGGGCTACTATCCCCGCCTGTATAAACACCGAAGAGACTTATGGTTTCCCATATTACTCCCACAGAAGTGAGGTACTGACATCACGTCCTACCCTGATCGAGAAGTTACTACTCTTCTGAAACATTTCGACTCTTAGAGTTTTGGTTTTATTAATATTTAAACAATTTTAACGCGAATTTTCATCTGATTGAGCCAAAAGTTTCGCTTCTTCAGTTCTATTTCGAACTTTGAATTTGCCATTTTTACTAAAAGACTTTTCCTGAATTTTTCATGGCAATTTTGCCCTGTTTTTGGTAAAATTTACCTCCGAATTTCATGAGTGGGTAGCACGAAGGGAGAAAATTTCGCGAATTTTAATTCTTTATTTAAAGAATAAGAACGGCTAAGAAACTCACGATTTTCTGTATTTCAAAATGAGAAAAAGTAACACGGAGGAATCGTCCAAACGTCGCCCGTTTCTATAGATTTCGTACCTAGAAATTATAATAAAGTTTCTATCAACATTTGCGGTATTACTTCGCCCAGTAGCGATTTTATATCACGTTTTAAAATTGGGAATTCCCTATGCCTAAAAATAAAAGTTTTCGACCAATGGTTTCTTTTCGCAGCATACATAATTCTTCCCCATTTCTTTTCTTAGCTAGACCAACTCCTCCCTTCTATTCAAGGTTTATTTTGATAAAGATAAGCATCAGGCGTGAACAGGGCACTGCAAAGTTTATGACACAGGCCTGCCACATTTCATCATTTGCTTCCACCCTGGTAAATACTCAATAGCTATATACAACGCACGCAACTTGGCAGGCTTCACTCATTAGGAAACAAAAGAAAAATCATAAAGAAATTAAAACAAAAAAAAAGTTTACCAAACAAGCGAAGCTCCCCGTGGGGATTCGACACTAGCGTGGCGAGGATATCGAGGGGAAAGATTTTTTTCTTAAGGTGAAGCTCCCCGTGGGGATTCGACACCCAAATTTCTTTGGTGTTGTTATTTATTTATCGAGGAATGCCACATTCGATGTGTCCCTCGAAATGAGAGTTCACACTACTAATGGCATGAGTTGAGCTAACCAAGTTGGATCTGTTTTGCTACCAAACGAAAAATTAGAGTTCTTGGGTTCCCATAAAGTTAATAAAAAAAAATAAATTCAAAAACCATTGATTCCTAGTAAAGGGGGGGGGCAGGAAACATATGCTCAACCGAGTTCTCAAGAGACAGGAACTGTGATGCTAAAATGCACAGTCCCTGTTCCGAGCCTCGATCTATTATTTTTCTTAAATTTGCGCTAGGCGATAAGTCCTTACCTTGTTAGGTTGCGCAAACGGACTCCAATTCGAGGATCTGCAATCAAGCACATCGCCTCGGATTTCCACCTCTCAATTAATTTCCCCCCTTAATTAACATGCGCGCGCCTCAATTAACCACCGCGATCGAGTCCAAATAAATCAATAAATTAAGAGTTTTTTACGCGGTCTTTTCCCCCTTATCGCGACCGTTTTGTGGATGGAAATCGGTATCACAAGAAAGATAATATTCTTGTGATTATGATAACGTCTTTCAAATTCCAAAAAGACGCATATTTTGCCCCGTGGGGGTGTTTAAAAAGTGATGTGCGCTCAAAAGAGAAAGCGCATCGCACGACGACGACGAGAGAGCCTTTCCCCCATCTCACCTCCCGCTGGCGCGAGCTATCTGCGTAGGCGCGGGCTCCCATTGGCCAGCAATATGGGAAGGTGTAAACCTTGTGCGAATGTATAAAGAAAATTAGAAATATATTAAAAATATTATATATTATATTGAGAATACAAGAACGATCAAAATAAAATCGAATTAAAATTATGATTTAATCAATTAATCTTTATTAATAATTTAATAATTCAATAATATAACATTTATGGATAATTTTAATTAATTAATGAATTAATTATGATTACTCTTCATGCATGCGGATAAATGAATCTGCGGTAAATAGTGTAAAATAGAAATAAAATATAAAAGAAATAGCAGCGAGGGACGCCCATTCATCCAACGGGCCATGCCGCGTGATGCTTGATCTGGGTGAGCGGTCGAGTGAGAGCGTGCACAGGTTAGTGTGGCGCTCACTGAGGATACGAACAAAAATGTCTGTGAAAACCAGACCACTTTGTTCTCTCCACGCTTACTTCCGGTTTGGGAGCAAATCGTTTATTACTCGACAAATACTTAACGAGACATCGCAACTCCCTCGTGCGAGTCTCGTGGGAACCTACTTGTTCCTCAAATGGCCCTACTTTCGCGGATTTCACTCCCGTCTCGTCGCAAAAGGCGGATACTCAGGGCTGGGCCGTCTCAACGCCCCACCAAACGAAGTGATCCGTTGCTCGCAAAGGATCAATTCGTTTCTCTAATTTGCATGCATTTGTTATTCCCTATATAATGATTATTAATTAATGCTTAGTCCTAAATCTGGTAAAAGTACAGGATAACTATATATGTATATAAAAAAAAATATATTTATTTTTGTGTTTTTTGTAATTTTGTTGTAGAAAAGTGTTTATTTAATTTTAAATAAAGCTTAGAGAGAGAAAAAAAAAATATGAAGATGAGAATGATTATTCGCGAATTATTTCTTGTCATTCTATATTGATCAGGCTATTATTATTTTGTGGCTAATTTCGAAGATCTGAACGAATAAGATAAGAATTAATAATAATTGTGGTGATAATTTCTTATGACATATTCTAAAGATGATTTCTTATTAAGAGCCTATTAATCACATTGGACTCATTAATACCAATAGTTAGATAATCAAAAGAGAACATTCCTTTTTCTTTCTGTTGTGGAGATCATCGCCAACCACGCCCCACCAAACGAAACAATCTCCTTCTCGTGGTGACCGTTTCGCTTTTAAGGGGAGATTTTTCTTGATATATATATAAAAAAAAACGATTTATTAAGAAAATTAAAGAAATTTATTGAAGGTCATCCTGTTCCTCGTCGAGGTATGGATACAAAGTTGCTCGATTGCTGCTGAGTCGACCGAAATTGTTGAAAGCCAACCATGCATCCAAAAAGAAACCGCCTGCTTCACACCTGGCCTGGACCACGACAGACTCTTCGCGGACCAATTCCACCTGAACGAAGAGGGGAGAGCTCATAATCCTCTCTTTTATGGCCGAACAGACCTGCCGACTCCACATCTGCCCATCCCTGGGCCGAACACCGGCCACGGCCATCCTGGAGCTGAATGCAGGCACCGATGCATGATCAACGCCTAAGCGGAAAATGTTGCCCACATCAATGAAATCGAAAGACCCGTCATCTGGATCGTGGATGACACATTGATTATCAGCCAGCTCCATGGTAATGTACCCCCGGCCGATCCAGTCGTCCTCGCTTATGTAGGCCACCGGAATGTGCCTGGAAATATCCTCATCTCGGAGTTTTAGCCAGAGTGGTTTGGTTGAGTAAACTTCGCGCAGTTCACTCATGAGGGATAGATATTTCTCCTGGTTATCGCGCCGTCTGGCTGTGAAGTCGGATGGGCTGTATGCCAACAGGGGCAGAACCTGATAGCACCGGCCTGCCTCCAAATCCTGGGGGGGTATCTGGTTTTGTTCCGTGGCTAATTCCCCCTCGGTTCCTGTCCATATTTGCGTCGCCATCTCGTTGAATGTGCCTAAGAGAAAAAAAAAACGTCGGGTTGAAAGAGACACCCGGAGGGTGCCTATCCATGGAAGAATGGACATACGACGAGGTTCCCATTCAGAGCACTAAACGACTCCAGCAACAAACAATACATCCCTTGAGCCAGCAAAGAGAAAAAAGGGGAGGAAAGAATACCCTGGAGAAAAAAAAAAAGGACAACGAGGTCATGCGGGTTGGAAGAAAAATCAGGATCAGTACAAATTAAACAGAACCAGTTATATAAAATTCGGTTTATTGGAGCGGCTCAAATTCGGGGCCATAAATTCTGGCGTACACCTGACCGTCCACCTTTTTATATAGAAGGTCGTATCTTGCCTGTTCCCTGACGATGTCCAGCAACTTCGCGCAGAAACTTTTTTTGAGTTTCGAGGTTACGTCCTCGAAAGCCGAAATAGTGGGGCGCTGCCGGAGGTCTTCTAATTGCCTCAGGCAAGCTTCTGAAGGGTATTTAATGGCGACATGCTTCATGACGCCACCCTTTCCGATAGGCCCAAACTTGCCCGTTTGTACACTCCAGTTGCGTGTCTCTTTTTTTTGTTCTAAGGGTGGTCCGCGCGTAGCTACGCTCCTCCGAGACTGCGTTGAGCTCCTTACTTTTTACTTCATGCTCCCTGAGGTGCGCGGCGAGGTGATTTTGGCTTAACTGGATGCCAAAATCCCTACATTGGATTTGCCCGTCCTTGCCACTTGACATTTTCGTTCTGAAAAGGGTAATTTAAGATATGAGGGGCATATACGTGCTTAAACACCCACTTATATACGCGCTGTTCCCGAAAGGTGGGGAGCATGCAAAGAAAAAAAAAACACGAATTCAAAAGGTTCATTTGCTTACCAGTAAAGATTGACGGACGTAACACACCAAGATCAACACAAGGCAACTTGCCGCCATTGAATGAGTTGCACAAAGGAACGCTACTGTCGACGCAAACTATTGCGAGGACACAGTGTGAGACATGTCATGATGATATTTGTCCTTTAGGACTTCAATTTGTTTTTATATAAAAGTGACAACCAACAGGAAAGAGTAACGAAACTTTTTTCTCTTTTCTACTTGTTTTCGTCATTTCTTGTATTATTTTTATTTCTTTCATTTTTGACGCGACCTTCAACAAATCTCAAGATAGCCAATTCATCAGCAACCTAAAACATTTATTTAACTTCTTAATTGTATTGCTTATCGTACTAAATTTGCGCATTTTACACGAATCTTAAATCTATCTGCTTAATTATTAGCAGTAATTAGAGTATCTCTTATGTCTACACAATCATAAATGGGCACTGTCATATTTGGCCGATCTTAAGATTATTAGTGTTTTTGGTTTAATTTTCATATTTTCCATGACCTTCTTTTTCACATCTAATAATTCACCCTTAATTTCAACATGGTCCCTCTCTATAGGCTAAATATTACAAGTAAAGGTGAAGTATTAATTGAAGTTTTTAGTGTATGTTTAATTGTAATTTGATTATTCTAAGCTCACTCAGTCGTACTTATAGCTACTCTTAAATACCTATGTACAACATGTGAATGACGTAGTCATTCTTTCCCGACATTAATTATTTCGGTTTCTTCATTTTCTTCGGAGTCGTGTTCTCTCTTTTTGTAAATTTTCACGTCTTGAGTGTGGAAAATCCCTCTTTCATCTTTGGATTCGGGGTTCCACAGGATAAAAGTACCAGGTCTAACCTGTTTTTTTATTTCATATGGTCCCTCATAAATTTGTAGGAATTTTTTTAGAATTTTTCGTTTTGGATCGGATTCATTTATGGCTTTAACTAGCACATTATCTCCTTCTTTTAGCGTTGTTAACCGATGAGCTTCATTGAACTTTGAAGCCCTGTTTTTTCCTTTTCTGGAAATATTGTCCTTGGCCATTTCCAGTTTCCTCTCATAGCTAATTTTTGAATTATTTGGGGGAAAATTAAGCCAGTTTTCCCAGGATCGCTTGGGTTTTTTATTTAGATGTAATTCAATTGGAGTGAACTCAGTAGTCTCATGATAAGTCTCATTCATGCAGCTTTGAATAATGTTTATCCAGCTCCACCACGATCCATGACTTTCTCCAATGAGGGATCTGAAAACTCTGGACAATTCTCTGTGGATTCTCTCCACTATATTGCTCTGGGGATGCCTTATTGAAGAGAAAACAGGCTGTATTTCTTCTTCTTTTAAGAATTCTGACCACACCGGAGACGTAAATTGCGTTCCATGGTCCGTTACTATTTTAGACGGTTTTCCATATTTTGGAAAATGGTCCTTTTTTAATTTGTTCATGACGGCTTTCGTATTGGCTCGTCTCAAAGGGTATAAAACCACATATTTGGAGAAGGCATCGATGGTGGATAAAATGTATTTGAATCCACCTTTTGATGCGGGTAATGGCCCGTAGAAATCTATAGATAAAATTTCATTTGGCCTTTCGGGCAAATAATTTTTCATTTCAGAGAAACAAGTCTGATTTGTTACTTTGTTTCTCTGGCAAGAGTCACAGCTGGCTAGGCGTTGCCTGACTATTTTTGCCAGTTTAGGGTAATAGAAAAAATCATTTAGCATTTTAATGACCTTTAAAGGGCCTATATGGGCATACATTTCATGACATTCGTCGATTATATCATGGATGATGCCTTTTGTTAAGCATAATCGCTTATTTTCTCCACTTACAAAATATAAAAGATCATCACGTATCTCATATTTCGTGGTTTTCCTTTCTTCTACGTCTTTAATTTTTTGTGCCAACATAGGGTCCAGTTTTTGGTCTTGGGCAAAATTTTGCAGCCGATTTCGCAAGTTTGATGACGCCCTTTTTGCCAGAGCATATAAAATAATTTTGCCATCTTTATTGGCCATTTTGGACGCATTTTCCTCTTCAGGTAGGCGACTTAAAGTGTCTGCCACCGAATTACTTTTACCAGGACAATATTCTATCAAGATATCATAGTCTTGGATAGCCATTGTCCATCTGGTTAGTCTACCACTGAGAAGTCTACATGTTTTCAGGAATGTCAATGCCTTGTGATCAGTCCTGATAACTATTCTTCCACCCATTATGTACGATCGAAATTTTTGGAGGGCCCAAACTATCGCCAGCAACTCCTTTTCTGTGGTGTAGTATGCCAGTTCAGCGCCCTTTAAGGTCCGGCTGGCATAAATGATGGGGCTGGGATTTCCATCTGCGTCGAGCTGGAACAAAACGGCACCCTATGCCACGTCACTGGCATCAGTTTGCAGATAGAAAGGTTTTGTTATGTCTGGATAGTTCAATAAAACAGAGCTGCTGAAAAGAAGTTTAATCCTGTTGAAAGCTTGTTCCATATCGTCGTTCCAGGACCATTTCACTCCTTTTTTCAATAGCTCCAGAAGTGGAACAATTTCCGCAGCATGATTTTTAGAAAATTTTGTATAAAAGTTAATTAAGCCCAGAAATCCACGTAATTCTTTTAAATTTCGTGGTCTTGAAAAATTTTGAATAGTTTCTATTTTCTCTGGGTCCGGTTTTATACCCGTGGCCGTCAAAATATGTCCCAGGAATTTAACTTCAGATCTGAAAAAATGAGATTTTTCCAGATTGATTGTTAAATTGTTTTCCATCAATCTATGGAAAAGTAGCTCCAAATGTCGCAGATGTTGGTGCACGTTTTCAGAGGCACAGAAGATGTCGTCGATAAAGGTTAAATAAAAATTCCCTAAACCGTTTAGGACAAAATCCAGGGTTCTAACCAGTGCTGCTGTACTAGTTTTTAGGCCAAAGGGCGTTACGCAAAATTCGTAACATTTACCTTCGTGTAAAAATGCCGTATATTTTTTTGATTCCTCGGCTAGTGGAATTTGCCAAAAACTGCTGGTTAGATCCATTGTTGACATTATTTTACTTCCGCCACACCTCCGAAAAAGCACCTCAGTAGGTTCTGCGCATTCATAATCGTTAATCATGATCTCATTTAATTTGCGAGCATCTAGGCATATCCTGACGCTTCCATCTTTTTTTAAACTGGTCACTAGTGGGTTTATATATGGACTATTCGATCTCCGAATAATTCCTAGTTCCAGTAAATTGTCCAGTTCAGTTGTAACCAGGCTCCTTAACTTCATTGGAATTGGGTATGTTTTAATTATAAAAGGTTTATCATCTTTTATTTTTAATACGTGTTCGTATATCGAAATCCGTCCGGGTTTCTTTGAAAATATGTCTCTATATTTCTTTAAAACCTCCCAGAACTTCTTCTTTTCTTCGCCGTCGAGCAGCTCGCATTTCGCCACTTTTTCTTCCATTTCTGCATCGGATATACAGTATTTATCTTCTATTCTATCGTATTCTTTCACGTTGCGAAATTCTTCATATTTCTCTGGATAATTGATTTCATCTGCGAAGTCTTGTGGATCAACATCTGTTAAATTTTCGCTGGGCTCCATATTTATTTCATGGATTACCCGAATACATTTTTCTTCATCATTTAAAAATTCAATTTTCACTTCTCTCTCTTCATTTCGTAGTATTACATAATTCTCTTCCATATTAATCCTTCCTTTTAACTTCTTAAGTACATCAACTCCCAGAATACAATTTTTGTTTAATTTCGGAATTATTATAAACACGCAAGAATACGTTTCATCGTTTACATTTAAATCTGCATATATTTGATGCTTTAATTTTATCGGTTTGACACCTGTGGCACCTACGACGCTAGTGCCGACGATTGGCAAAATTTTACAATTTTTTAATTTATTTTTATTGTTTTCAAAGAAATCTTCTGAAATACATGTTACTTCGCTACCTGTGTCGATAAGTGCATCTGTTTTAATGCCCTGAATTTTCACAAAAATGTTTGGGCACTTATCGACTTTTTTAATAATTTCGCAATTCTCATTTTCCAATAAATCTTTTCTTACATCTAAATCTAGAGGTCTTTCTATAATATTAGACCCTGGGATTGCCTCTAACGTATTCAAATTTAACTGCCCAGGGCTATCTAGTTTCCCTGGCTTTGACATGTTTCGATGATTATCGGAGAAATCGAATTCTCCGGTTCACAATTCTTTACTGTATTTAAATTCTCGTTGCTGCGCCCTTGTATTACGCTTGGCGCGCTAGCAACCACCCGCACCTTTCGCATTCCCTCCTGTCCGCTCACGCCTTGAGATCGTCCGGATTCATAGGCGGCCGTATTCGGGGGACCAACATTTTCTCGACGGTGGTATACGCCGTTTTGGACATATCCATTGCCATTTTGCCTAGGATTAAAATTTCTATCATGCGTATCACGCCTATTATTATGATCGTGAGCCAGGTTAGTGCCAGGGCGGCTCGTGGGAGCATTATGGTGCCCTTCGAAACGAGCCACGTTATTAGGGAAAGAAAAATTATTGTTTCGATAATTATTCCCGGCGAAGCCCTGCCCACGATTATAATTGAGATTTCTATTTTGTTGGGCAAACTTTGCTGTTGCTCCAAAATTATTTCTACCGGAATTTGAGCCAAAATCACGATCTCTAAAGTTACTTTGATTGGAAAATAACGTCTCTCCGTATACATTTGGATAAGACCTATGATTTGGAGCCAAGTTGTGGCTGTTATTGCCAGGATTGGCATTGGATAGGCCTGCTTGATCAAAAGCATCAAGCAGTTCCATCAACTGTTCAAAAGTTTTAATATTTCTAATAATAATGGCAGTCCTTATGTCATCGTGAAAATGCCTAGACAGTTTTGCCACAATTTCGCTTTCTGAGGGTGGTGGGATCAAGTCCTTAGCGTTATTTATCAATTTTATAGCGTACTCAGCTCTGGATAAATTGTTATTGGGGATGAATCTTCCAAATTGCAACTCTGAGCTAATCTGGAAGCATACATTTTCATTCCAGTATTTTTTAATAAACTTATCTCTAAAAGTATTGATATTTTCATCGTTTTGAGAGACTAGTTCCCACCATTCTCTCGCAATGCCCTCTAAGCAGGCGTATATAATATAGTTAAAATCATTAGTGCTTATGTCTATAGCGCTTATGTAACGCTCAAAATCTCTTAAAAATCGCATCGGCCTTTCACGTTTGTGCCCTGAAAATTTGGGCATAGGATATTTGTTTAACCATGGTGAGACTGCCGAAGAACTACCCTGATTTCTCTGCAATTTACTTTCTAAAACATACTGGTGGTCTTCCAGGTGTTTAATTCTCTTTTCGTGTACCATTTTCTTAGCGATCAAATCTCCACTTAAACAGTGAAGTTCCTCGGAAGTTTCACCTAGTACATTTACTTTAGCTTCTACTTGTCTTATATTTTTTTTCTAATTCTAAATTTTTATGATCGCATTCGGCCTTAAGCATTTCTTCGGTGCTATTCATTCTCTCTACCATCAAACCTGCAAATTCACTAAACTTCCTAGCTGTATCGTGTTTCAATTCGGATAATTTTTTAGAATTCTTCTTGACGGTATTTATAACTTTCGCCTGATTGTTTGCTACGCTCTTAATTTTAACGCCGATAGACTTTAACTTCAATAACATTTGATCTAATTCGGCAATGTCCTCCTCATCTGAATCTGCAAACTCATCAACGTTTAATGATGAACAAATGGATTCAGTACCCACTGACTCGCGCGACACGTTTCTTTCATTTACCGACAAATCTAATGCCTCATTTTGGCCATCTGCAACGTTACAATTTCCGGTTACCAGCTGGGTCGTATCCCTTAATAACTCGCCCATGTTAAAGCTGTTAGCCATCATTGATTGAGATTGTTTAAATATTCTTCTACTTGCTTCGCTTGAGTTGGCCATTTTGAAATTAAATTTTGGAAGACGAAACAAGAATTTTGGTATTTCATATATTTATATTAAATAAATGGTAATTTACAAATTGAGTGATTTACGATCACGATACTCAAAAGAAACTAAATTAAATGTTAATTGAGTGTCCTGGTTTTGGACAATTCATCAACGTAATTTATTGTAATTAAATCATTACAAAAACAAAATCACAGATTAAATGAAAATAAAACTCTCATTTAAAAAAAAAAAACAGAATGAATTAAAACCAATCTCGCATCTAATTCAAATTGATAAATTTATTGACCAAAAAAAAAATATTTATGACCATTTAACATTGATAATTAATTAATGGTGAACAAAAGGAAAACTTATCAATTTCAATTTTTATTCCCTGTCAGATCTTATTCAATCTGGAATAGAGAATTTATTTCGAAATCGAGAAGAATATAATTTTAAATAGAAGTATTATTTCCTATGCTTGCTTATTTAAGGTGAGACCTATTTGTCTCCTTGTTTACTGTCCAGGGCATTCACCTTCGCGCTCACTCTATGGCAACACGTGCTAACACACAGCGTCAAACGTCAAAGTCAGCTGAGTGACATAAACTGTATATGAGAAATGATTATTTAGATTTCTTCATAGCAGCCGACTGTATACTGAAAAATGAAACTGCTTGCTAATTAATTCGAATGAAAAGAATAAATTATGATCATTTGAAAACAGAAAATCTTCAAAATTCACAGATAGTATATGTGATCATACACAAATATGTAAATTTGTATACCTTTTATTTATTCATAAAAGAAAACGATGACTCAAAAATCTACACAACGGGCATATTAAAAACACTTACTAGACTAAAACGAAAGACGTCCTGAAATTATCAAAGAATAAATGTAAAGAAAACAAATTATTTCGAATTTCCGAAGCGTTCGAAAAAATCGAAATTGATATTGTCGGGCCTTTATCAGAGACAGAAAATAAAAATCAATATATACTAACCATCAAATGTAATTTAACAAAGTATTCTGATTCTATCCCACTTCCAGACACGCAATCCATGACAATTGCCACAACGTTAGCTGAAAATTAATTGCTTTTCATCCACAATATCTTAGTTTGCTTGAACGCAGCCATCAGGTCTTGATTCAATATTCATAAATGTTTTGTCAAAAATCCAATTGGGATCGATGGCTCCGTTTTACAATATTTTCTGTATTCCTGAAAGAATAGAATCAGCTAAATAAAAAGCAAAAAAATATCATGATCAAAAACTTAATACTCAACAGTATTCACTTGATAATATGGTTTATTTATTAAATCAAACGAAAACCAAAATCGTCTATATAAACCGTTTACGGCCTTAAGCTCTACAAATATTCCCAGATTAAAACTATTTAAATTAAATGTAATAAAATTCACCAATTTTATATAATTTTTTTCCCTCCTTCTCGTACTTACCGGCCAGCAAACCCAGGTTTTAAATCATAAAAGATTTAAGTAGTCTCTTTTTTACACTTCCTTTATGAGGGGGGAGAAGAAACCCTAGAAAGACTAAAATCTCGCTCATTAATCTAAAATTGCTTTTCATTTCCATTGTAAGATCACAATAGGAAAATTATAAAGCACTGTTGACTCGTAATGATTATTATTATTATATTTTGTTATACTCGTTGAATAATCACCAAACAATTTCGATATCCGAAACTATTTTCTAATAAAACAACATTTCATCTTTATAGTGAAAAATAAAACTTATAAGGGGGAAGGTGTAACGAGCGGCTAATATCTCGCTCGTTGTCTACTACATGTCAGGAATTCAGGTTCATAATTTCGCGCAATCATTCGAAATAAAATATTTGCAAAACTGTCAAAACTCACGCTGAAATTATATAATATATAAATTCATCAAATTTATAGCTTTATTAACATGGAACTGATCTGAAAATATCCCTGAATAATAATCATAAAATTCTCTCTCGCATTTAACCCAAAAGGAAAAAATCATATAAAATAAATTACGTAGCTTTGAGAAACATTTACCATTTGGAATTTATATTTAAACCTAATAATCTTTTAGAACTATGAAAAATCAAATCTAAGAAATCTTATATTTTATGTATCGAAATCATAAATTGTAATATCAGACTTAAGGACTTTCTGTCAGTAATAAACTTTTATTTTGTAAATAGATTTTAATCCAAGGTGAAGCCTGAATTAGGGCCGTGTTAGTTAAGACAATTTCATTATCCATATTTTAATCAATTTGACTAGGGTTAGTTTTGAGAGAAAAACCTACAAGAAATTATTGAAATACGGCAGACGCGAGTTTAGACATTTCTTTATATTTATGTTAAGTTGTAAGTTTAAGGCTAGGGTATATGAAACCTGGAGTCGATGCATTTAAGGGTTTCCAAAGAAATCCATTTCAGTGGTGAGAACTGTAAACAAAAGACTCAGTCCAAAATTCTTATAAGGAGTCTGGGTTATTGAAGGAGGGCATGCTTCCTTCTTGAGATTCAGTCTGAGTCAGTCGTTGGAAGTCACGCTTTAGAGTTAGTCGTTAGACCTTGTAAATTCAGACACAGCCTTACTTCTGTATTCTTACGATTAAAGCTAAATTGAAATTGATATGTCTTCTCTATTTCAAATTTCCCGGTTTGTTCCTACAATTTACTCGCGAATGAACCAACTAATAGCCTGAACACTTTCGACCATGCACATTAGTCGCGGCTCGTAACAAGAAACATAATTCTTGAACTTGGCTCAACAGCCAATAGCGTGAAATCGAAGCGAGGAAGTGGGAACACACTGACAAGCCGTGTTCAATTGTGTGAGGTTCCACATGGATCAGTGGTGGGGGCCAAAAAGTTCCACGATCTGGGTACACTGCCATGGGGATAGCACTTGGGTTGGACCTTGATTTGGTAGCTCGCTAAAAAGCTAGGGTGGCAAGAGGGGGTGAGATATTCAAAATTGATATCTACCACCGGCATATGCTAGGAAAAAAGTGAGAATCTGGTAAAGAAGGCCAGTGACGGGATTGAGATACCAGTTATTGAATCTCATGTCCTCGACACTGAAGACTGTGCAAGACGGGTCAGTGTGGAATAATCAACCACAGAGAGAGAGAATACTAAACTCATTACGAATCGTCCCGGAGAAAGTCGCAATGCAAACTACGTAATGGAGAAGAGTAATATAATGTTGGAAGTTTGGGGCAAGTGATGAAAGATAAAAATGTTGCACGTGACTGCCCGGTGTCAACAAAACGCACGCAAGCTGGGATTTGCGGATCTGTAGAAGCGATACCTGTTCTGAGCGCAAAACATAACACATCACTCATTAACTTCGTAGGATGACTGATAAAACAACAAATTTTAGGTGCAAATGAACTTCATTCATTAACATAGTCTCCTTCAAGAGTGATACATTCATTCGAACGCTTCTCTAACATTTCGATGCCTTTTTCTAGAACAGTTTATCTTTGGCTTCAAAATACGCTTTAGTTTTAGTTATTATGTCTGAAAATAGACCGTACTGGCTGGGACCCAGAGAACACGGTAGATGGGAAAGCAATTCAAAGTGCAATTCGTGCAATTTTGCCATTGTTGCGATTGACTTGTGACACGGTGCGATGTCTTAGTAAAAGACCACTTTCTTTCTTCGTTTGGGGTCCTTTTTACGCAATTTCTTCCTTTAAACGCACTCATATCGCCATATAGTACTCACTGTTAATGGTTCTTCCATTCTCGAGGTAATCGATAAATAAAATACCATGCGCATCCCAAAATATAGAGGGCACCAGCTGACATTTGCATTCTTAGTCACTTTGGACAGTTTTCACCCTTTGCTGTCCACTGATCTGACTGCCGATTTGACTCTGGAGTGTAGTAATGGATCCGGGTTACATCCATTGTCACATGCCCATTTGGAACAGAGCCTTCTCATGCTCAAATGTCCATGTAAAATGATGAATACATTGCCTTCTGATATCTTTAAGGCGTCATCTATCTCAAGCAACTTCTATTTACGATCGGCCAAAACCAGAGCGTTTAGCATCATCGGTGTTTGTGTGGCCGCGTTTGAAATCAGAAAACTACTTCTCTACCATTGGTTTTGATGGAGCAGAGTCTGGACAATACTTGTCAAGCCATTTCTCTGCTTGAGCGGTATTTTTTTCTCATTAAAAAGTAGTGCTTTGTCAACACACGAAATTCAGATTTTTCCATTGTTTTGAAAATTACAAAAGTAGCTTCATTAAAACCACTGTAACTTGTGAACTAAACGTCAGATTGTCATGAAATTTTTACACGTATCTTTTGAAGTTTGTTGATTACAAAAAATCATATAGATTTGTCAATATTGGCGCCATCTATATGTCATTTTACGAACTTATTGAATGATGTGCTGAAGAAAGAAATTGTATACTTACCCTTTTGTTCACGTTTAGTAACGACAAACTATTTCTTCGTAACGGAAACTTGATAAATTTTATATCGTGTGACGGCATATTAAGCACCCCAGTAAGTCATGAATTGATAGATAATTTGTGGATTGAACCATCTGATATCCGTAAAGTTAATGCTCAGGTTGGATTAGTCACATCTGTAAAAGATAAAAAACGATTAATTTTCAATCTGCTTGTCAAAGGAACTGACGACTCTAAACGATTCGTTAAAAATTTAGAATCAGCCGTATTGACTTTGCGAGAAGAAATTAGCGAATTCATCCGCACGTGCGATTCATGTCAGAGAAAGAAATTATTTCAACAAAATGTCAAACTGCTAATGCAAATTGTTATATCTTGGGACCGAGGATTAAACAATCAAGACATGATTAATAAGTAATAAGGTAATATATTTTGAAAATAGATACGTTTTGCTTGGTGTCTACCAATTAAATAAACGCGCCGCGTGTGTATATACAACGATGAACGATCCGGCGTTGAACACCAACATATGTCATGCATGTATACACCTCACAGACATTACGACTTCCTCCCTTTTACATCTGAGCATACTTTTAATCTCTCAGATCGGCGCAGTATTGTTGTGTCATCTATTGTTTTTTTCCCATTCGTGCAGGCATTATCAATCTCGAAATTATCTACACATCGTATTATTTGACTAATATGACGTTTCCAGATTTTACTGGGAGGGATTTCCACGCCAAACATTACTATTGATAATTTTCCAACGATTGTACCTTTGATTTTTTTTTCATTGAGCATGTTAAAATCGTCTACCATGGCAACGTCTCCTACTTCAAAGCCTACTTTTTGCTTTCCTCATTTTCCAATTGTAGCATGGAAATTCAAAACATAACAAGCGCCATTTTAAAAATTGTACAGGAGGATAGAAGAACGTTTGTATTTCTGTCTGAAGCACAATATATTAAAACAAGCAAGGAGTAAATAGTTTATAATCATTCACGTAATGTATTAAAATTGCAATAATTTATCAATTTCCGTTTAGAAGTTATGCGCGATTGAAAATTGGATCATGACAATTCCATGAGTAAGCGAAGTTCAAAACATGACAAGCGGCACTTGCAGCAGCTCGGTTTCTCTCCAAAACGTATCGTAAATTTTAACTTCAAGTAAATTTAATATATTTTTGTATTTTGTATTTTGTATTTTGTATTTTGTATGTTTCAATACTTACAATGCAGCTTCTCTGACTTTGCAGTCTAAAACTCGATTGTTTATTAACCCTCTTCGGCCACACTTCCCCAAAATAACGTAACGGTCACACTGGGTAAAATCAACCCCAGCAACTTTGCACTGCGAAAAATAAAGTAGAAGTGAATTCCAGAGGAAAAAAATACTACTCACTTATATCTCAAGCCTTCTTCAAAAGGCCTGTACAGGTTAAATATTAAAAATTTCATTTTAAATATGCAAAAATAATTAAAGAAAAAATAATTGAAAAAATGACTTTTTTTACTAAAATTGATGTAGTTTTTTTTAAATTTTCATGTATGAAAAAGAAATTGATTTTTGGAGCTGAAATAATAAGCTTCCGAATGAATTACCTTATAAATAGGTACTTTCAAAAAGTATATTTATTTTGACATAAGAATGTGGGACTTTACACGAAAAAATGAAAACGACTAGAAGACTAAGGGAACAATTGATATACTACCTACCTGGTTCGATACTTGAAGGTTCAAACTACCAATATATGGCGGTAAAAGTCCATTTTCTTCGATTTCATGGGCCGTTTTCCGGATCGAAAATACGCTGGGGTTGATTTTATTCAGCGTGACTGAAAAGGGTTAACAAAATGTCATGAGACACCGAGACCTTGTCAAAAAGTACATATCAGGGTCGATTTTAGCGATCGATAAAGTTGGTATATCGTAGGCGGGTACAACAGGTCCCGTGCTTACTGTTTATGCTAATCAATATCACTCAAAGGTAATAGCGTTCCTCAAACCTTGATTGAAATGCTGCAAAAAACTGAAATCCCATTTGACGCAATAAGAATTTATCATGTTTTAAATTTCCATGCCCCTGGAGTTAAGAAAAGGGCGTTTTTGAACATTTTTTTCAAAAGTTTCGAACGCGATAAAAAATCTGGAAAAATTCCGACGTATCTGCGCCAAAATACAGATTCAAAAAATGGTATTAACTCATTTTTGGTAAAAATGGTCGATATCATGTTTTGAATTCCCATGCCACAATTATCTGAGCCGATTGTTTAATAAAGTCAGTTTCGCCTACTTCACGTTGAAGTAGATGAAATCTCGTTCTGAGCTCGCGCTTGTATGTAATTTAGGCAGGGCTTCTGCCCATCGAGCAATGCGTCGTTGGTAGGTAGTCCAACAAAAATGACGCTATTGCACACTAGACTTTTGCCATTTTTAAAAATTTTAGTTACATTTTCGTAAACGTCAGAATAAACTTTTCAGCTTCTCCTTTCGTCGCCAGGTGATGAGGCGCTGAAAAACTATGTTTTATCCCGTTACTCTTAGTAAATTCTGAAAACTCAAAACTTGCATTTTGACTACCATTATCGGTTACTATTGAGTTAGCAGCAAAGTCATTTCACTTTTTTCCGCTAGATGACTTTAGTCGTTCGGAAACTTCAGACCGTATATGGTATTTGACAGATGACGTTTTTATAGATTATTCAGTAAAAAAAAGTTTCAAGTATTGTTGTGTATTTATTGTTTTGTATTGATTTGAAATGGAGATTCCAGACGGTCATTTTCGTCACATTTTACTTGATAACTTCTGAAGAGGTAAAAACACAGTGCAAGCTCAGAAAAAGTTGTATGATGTTTATGGTGAAAAATCATTAACAGAACTTCAGTGCCAGAATTGCTTTGTTTGTTTTCGTTCTGGAGATTTTGACATCAAAGATGCATCACGCTCTGGACGCCCAACTGAAGTTGACGACGACAAAATAAAAGTAATGATAGAAAATAAACGGCATCGTACAACACGAGAGATCACAGAGAAGCTTAACATATCACATAAATGTGTTGAAAGCCATTTAAAACAACTTAGTTACGTTAATAAGCTCGATATTTGGGTTCCTCACAAATTGAACGAAATTCAACTCACCAAACGAATTTCTATTTGCGATTCACTGCTAAAACGGAACGAATCCGATCCATTTTTGAAGCGAATCATAACGGTCGATGAAAAATGGGTTGTTTAAGATAACACAATCGCCATCAAAAGCCGATATTCATCGAAAGAAGGTTATGCTGAGTGTTTGGAGTGATTTCAAAGATATTGTTTATTTTCAGTTGCTCCCAAAGAACCAAACTATCAATTGAAATATCTACTTTCGCCAGCTAATGAAATTTGACAAAGAAATCGAAGAAAAGCGGTCAGGACTGGCAACTCGTAAAGGCGTCATCTTCAATAAAGATAACGCCAGACCACATACATCTTTAGTCACTCGCAAAAAATTATTGGAGTTAGGCTGGGAAGTGATGCCTCATCCACCGTATAGTCCTGACCTTGCACCATCCGATTATCATTTATTGCGTTCATTTCAAAAGCAACTAAATGGAGAAATATTCGATTCAAATGAGGCTCTCATTAACGAGTTGATTCAGTTTTTTGCCTCTAAGAATCAAACTTTCTACGAAAGTGGGATTATGAAGCTGACTGACAGATGGCAAAAGGTCGTCGAGCAAAATGGTCAATAATTAATTGATTAATGTTTGTTAATTGTATTAATAAACTTGCTTTGAAAATCATGAAAAAAAACGAAATGACTTTCTTATCAACCCAATATATGCCATGGTAATCTGAATTATGCGAACAATTTCCTACACTCTAATAACTTCGGTAACTTGCGTATAATTTCGCATATCGGTTAGTATCGGTGAGTATTTTCGAAGTTTTTTTTATGTTTTCACCTATTTTTTCGGAGGTTGTTTTGAATTTTATTTTTCAAATATAAAAATGAATTTATTCACACAAATCTGACTTGTATTTCGTATAATAATCTATACATAATTTACATGAATTCAGCATAGTATTAGCAATGTTTTTGTATTTTAATACTCAGTAATGACACCTTTTTGTATTATTTCCAGTAATAACATTTACATTATTCATATAAGAGTTTTATTCTTTTTACATTATATTGAACACAAATTTCGTAGCATCGATATCTTTCTTAATCCTAAACTCACGAAGACACATAATTCAATTAAAGAATTATTTAATTTAATTTTGTGTCGTTGTTATTGCTGGAAATAATAAAACAAAAGTGTCATTACTGAGTATTAAGATACAAAAACATTGCTAATACTATGCTGCATTCATGTAAATTATGTATAGATTACACAGGCACACAAAAAAAACCAAGTCTCTGATATTTGAACGCGACACATATGTTCCCATGTAATTTGATCCGCTGATCACGAATCCGCGGTCCAATTGACCCCATGACATCTGGGTCAAGGGCATTTGAAGGTCAAAATTGAACACACACATTTGAGTTGAAAAAAATGACTAATCTTTATGTTTTTTGGGTCGCTGAATAATAATTCGAGGTCGGTTTGACCTCAAGTAGTAAAGGTCAAGGTCATTTGAAGGTCAAACGTGTTTATTTTGGAAATAATGCATTTTTGACTGCAGATTCTGAAAGAACGGAAAATTTTACGTCCAAAACTGTATTTTTTAATTTTTTTAATATGATCCAAAGGTCATTTCAAGGTCATTATAAGTGGTGATGTGGAGAATCAATTTAATCACTGCAAAAATACGAAAATATGATTTCCTTTACCTAAACTACTGTGGTAATATATTTTGGTGGTTGCTGGATCAGAATACGAGGTGTTTTTGACCCCATCACACCTGGGTCAAGGGCATTTGAAGGTCGAAATTGGGAAAAATATCGTTTTAGTGGAATAAACTACTTATCATTATGTTTTTTGGTTCGCTGAATTCGAATTTGAGGTCGGTTTGATCTCAAGCTGTGAAGGTCAAGGTCATTTTAAGGTCAAACTTGTTTATTTTGAAAAGAAACTGCATTTTTGACTCCAGATTCTGAAAGAACGGAGTAGTATCTATCAGTAATACCTATCTTGTGTCAGCACCCAGGGCACCTCCACGTGGTGACGGCGGAAACGGCTTTGTTTTTCTTGTTTGTTTTCCGGCTAAGCCCTGGGGTGAAGGCATGACGCCGTCATGGCTGGCACAGGAAAGTCTACGATGCAGGGTCTTGGATGCCCAGTATCGGCGGTTGGTCAGGGTGAGCAAGCGGGCCCGCAATCATCGTCATCAAGTGACCGCAGCTCTTTACTAGTTGGTGACTTGGCTAATAAGGAGTATGATGCTACAAGAAGAATTGAAGATGCTGCAAGCCACTTTTGTGGCACTGATAAAAATATTTTTTGTTACGTTTGCGGGAAATATGAAGTAAGCAAATATCGTAGGTCAATGAATAAAAAATGTACAGATATATATGAGAAATGTTATAAAAAAGAACTTTCTGTTCAAAATTCAACGTTTGCTCCAGAAACTATTTGCTGCTTTGTTTTAATATGCTTATCCGATGGGATAAAACCAGAAATGATAAAATTTTGAAATATACTTCACCAGTAATATGGTCAATACCTGAATCCGAGAAAGATTGTTATTTTTGCAATACCAATGTTAAAGGATTCAACGTTAAAACAAAGTCACAGATATCATACGCACTAGTATCTTCCGTTGTACCAGCAAAATCTAGGGTAGAGTGTGCTGACGAAAAAATGGATACGAGTCCATCAATGAATGAAGCTTCAACGAGTAAAGAAACTGATAGGGAGGAATGGTTTGACAGTGTAGAAGAATCTCTCGATAGCTCCGACCAAGATGATCATGAAGAAGAATATGTTCCAAAATTGAGGGAGGAAAAAAATAAACCTGTAAAACTATTCAATCAAGAAAGTTTAAGTAATTTTATCAGGGATATGGGGCTTCCTAAAGATGCTTCTGAATACATGGCCGCTGTGTTGAAAAATCGAGGAATGCTTGAACGGGGAACGAAGTCATCAGTCTACAGAAATAGAGAAAAACAATTCCGTCAATATTTCAAGAAAGACGAAGAAGGCACTCTGGTATATTGCACAGATGTTTTAGGTTTGATGAACGAAATGAAAGAAGGTATTTATGTTCCTGAAGAATGGAGATTGTTTATAGATTCCTCAAAACGGAGTCTGAAGGCAGTGCTTCTCAATAATGGAAATGGGTACGCAAGTCTACCTTTAGCGCACTCAACGCAATTGAAAGAAAGTTACGAAAATGTGGAATACGTATTGGATAAAATACGATATAAAGAACATAATTGGCAGATTTGTGGCGATCTAAAAATAATAACGATTCTTCTTGGTCAACAGTCAGGATTTACAAAGTATCCCTGCTTCCTATGTTTATGGGAGAGTCGAGATCGCGAAAACCATTATGTAAAAAAAAATTGGCAATCAAGAGCACAACTAGTTCCTGGAAGTTACAATATACTGAAACTGCCTTTAGTTGATCCCTCAAAAGTTTTACTTCCGCCTCTTCACATAAAACTTGGGCTGATGAAACAGTTTGTCAAAGCGTTGGATAAAGGTGAAAAATGTTTTAAGTACTTAGTGGAGCGATTCCCTCGATTAAGTGAAGCGAAGTTGAAGGAAGGGATATTCGATGGACCTCAAATCCGTAAAATGTTTAACGATGAAAAATTCATTGATACCATGAATGACTTAGAGAAAGCTGCATGGCTCAGTTTCCGAGATGTTTGTCAGAACTTTTTGGGAAATAACAAAAGCGATGACTACAAAACTATTGTAGCAAATATGATAAGAAACTATAAGTGTTTGGGATGTTTGATGAGTCACAAAGTTCATTTTATGGATGCTCATCTCAGCTATTTCCCTGATAACTTGGGAGATTACAGCGAAGAACAAGGGGAACGGTTCCATCAAGATCTGAAAGAGGCTGAAACTAGATGGCAAGGGAAATGGGACGTAAATATGTTGGCGGACTACTGTTGGTTACTGAAAAGAGATCGAGTGTCAGATGATGAAGAAGATGACGAGAGCGCAAAAAGAATTAGAAATCCGCTACACAGATCCTTCGAAAGTAAAAGAAAGCGTTATAGAAGTAAAAACAATAGCTAAGTCTCATATTTATAGTTCTGCAGAGATTCAGTTCTTTTTTTACCTTGATGGGGCGACCCTTATCTTGTCCTTGAGGAGACAGACGAACCTTGTATTCTGGTTCAACGATCACCAAAATATATTACCGCAATAGTTTAGGTGAAGGGAACCATATTTTCGTATTTTTGCAGTGATTAAATTGATTCTCCACATCACCACTTATAATGACCTTGAAATGACCTTTGGATCATATTAAAAAAATTAAAAAATACAGTTTTGGACGTAAAATTTTCCGTTCTTTCAGAATCTGCAGTCAAAAATGCATTATTTCCAAAATAAACACGTTTGACCTTCAAATGACCTTGACCTTTACTACTTGAGGTCAAACCGACCTCGAATTATTATTCAGCGACCCAAAAAACATAAAGATTAGTCATTTTTTTCAACTCAAATGTGTGTGTTCAATTTTGACCTTCAAATGCCCTTGACCCAGATGTCATGGGGTCAATTGGACCGCGGATTCGTGATCAGCGGATCAAATTACATGGGAACATATGTGTCGCGTTCAAATATCAGAGACTTGGTTTTTTTGTGTGCCTGTGTTATTATACGAAATACAAGTCAGATTTATGTGAATAAATTCATTTTTTTATTCAAACAATAAAATTTAAAACAATCTTCGAAAAAATAGGTGAAAACATAAAAAAACTTCAAAAATACTCACCAGGTTGAAACTTGCTAGCACTCGTGCTCAAAGCGGTCGTCGTGATCGCGTGACGTCGCGTGACAGTTGTTTTAACTTGGCACTGTCTCTTTGTTTATGAATATGATTGCGAGGAATCTTACAAAAAACTTCCTTGAACCCTAAGAAACAATCGCCTTGCTTTGAAGTTTTCTGAGCCCTGAAATTTCATGGACTCTTTCTTCACGATAATGTCGAAGCCCACAAGTTTCGGAGGCTCTGAGTTTGTTATTAAATATTTTATAAACAATAGTCATTTTTATCGTTTTCGAAGACTCGACGGCTCCACTAGAGTCAGCGAAATAAAATGGTGAATGTTTCAAGTCATTTCATTGTGAATTGAGCGAGTAATCGTGAGTTATATTTTTAAAAACATTGATTTTCGACCTATGCAAAAACGACGTTTTTTAATGTTTATCTCGACAACTATTTGTCGAATAAAGAAATTTCAAATAAGAAAAAGATGCACCTCGCCGCGACGAATAATCACATATTTTTTATTTCGAATTTTTATGCATTTCGATATTTTATTAATTATCGGGAAAGTACTGTCCAGTTCAAGCGTCGCGTCCAATTATTCGATCCGGGCATTGAATTTGCCTATCTTATAAAATAAACTTTATAAAGCCAACCAATTCTATAAACTTCATAAAATTAATTGTCTTTTATGAAGTCAAGTTTAAATTCTTTTATAAAGTCCGGTCTTTTTATGAAATGCAATTTTTTACAAACAACGAATCCTCATAAAAATACTGACTATTCATGAAGTCAACTATTCAAAATTTTTATAAAGTTTGGTCTTTTAATAAAAAAAAGTTCTTTATAAAAATAGAAAAATTCATAATATTTCCATAAGGTTTACTCTATAGAAAATTGATACATTTATTCAGTTTTCATAAAATTACATTATTAATACTCAATATGTATACATTTTTTCATAATGTTATGTAAGCCAGTAGGCACATTTAACGCCCCGTGATTTATTTTTCCTAGAATAAGCTGAGGGATTTTGGCCAGAGGAAAATCCAGGAAAATGAAGCGCGCGTTCAGTCAGATCACCACGATTAGCTGATGGACTCAGGAAAGGGTAAGTTGCATGCGAGCCCCTTCTTTCTGCATCGGTCAATCGGACCAGCGGGCGATTTAATTGGAGCGCCGAATATTTGCTAACGGTCAATCATTTTTGACAATCGTTTTGATTGGCACGTAGACTTATGGATAATATGAATGAATACCGGGCCACTTTTGCGTTTTAGATGATTAGAAACTGAGCATCTGAGAGAGTACCTCCAGAGAACCTTAGCCACTAAGTTGCAATAAAAGCTTTCTTTTATAAATTGAGCCATCTTGTCTTTTACCAACCTCCACCAGCTCTTTTAAGAGCTACGTTTTTTTTGAAAGAACAAATTTCTTTTCTTTTAACATCCTGCAGCATGGGCTCTGCGGCCTACTTGGTGAGTAGACGTCTTTGAAACGCCTGGGGAATTCCTCTCGCCGTTTCTGGTCTCCGGGGTGGCATACCGCCCCGGCGATTATCATCGGGACGCTCTGACTCCTGGGCGGAATTCCACCCAGGAGTCAGAGCGTCCGACGTAGACGTCCGAAGAGGGCTTCACCTTGAGATGGAATACCGCCCCAGGTAACACGTAAGGATTCGTTACAAGGTGGAATACCGCCTTGTAGCGGGCACCTCGTGGTGAATGCACCGGAACTACGGAACGGCAATTGGACTTCCTGACTGCGAATGCTGGTCCTTTTATAAACAAGCCGAACATCTTTGCAGACCCGTTGAGAACGAAGACGCCTCCGGGACCAACAACGGGCACAGGTCCACGAGGCTACCCGGTGGGGACTTCCAGCTCCTCCACTTGGAACGACATCGCTAGGATCCCCGCCAATCACCTGGATCACAAATTATCACCATCCGACGTGAACCCGCGAGGTTAAGGACCCTCCATTGGAACATCCAGGATCTGAGGCCAGATCCTGAGAGACGACAATTTTTGAGGGAGTTGGGACGTCATCGCGACGTCTCGAATCTGGGGCCGGATCCGGGGTGAGGTTACGTTCAGGAACCCTTCCCACCAATTTCCAGCGTTCCATCTCTCTTATCGAGGGAGATAGGGGACAAAATATGAGACGTCTCACATCTGAGGCTGGATTTAGGAAGACGTTACGTCTCGGAAGCCATCCCGCCACTTGCCAGCGCCTCATCGCCGTTATCCAGGGAGATGGGAGAAAAAACCCGAGACGTCACAAATCAGAGGCCAGATTCAGAGACAAGGCGTTCTGGAAGTCGTTCCACTACCTCCCGAGACTCTCCTACCAATCTCCGACGAAACAAGTCGTCCACCAGACGAAGTGAGACGCCGAAAAAGGAAAGTCACCCCACTTCGAGGAAGCCAGTTCGCGGAGATCATCACTCCGCCCCTGGACCGTCTTACTACAACACCTGGTAAAGCGGTGGATCTTCAGGACGCCAAGACGCCAAATGCCAACGAAGACGTCTTGGACATCCCGGTACGCTTATATCCGATAGAGACCGCTGTTTCATCAAGGGGATCAGCATCTCAAAAAACCACCAAACGCAAGGCGTTCCGAGAGCTGTTCGGGGAGGACTCCGACTCCAACTGAAGAGGAATTGGATCGTGCAGGGAAAACAGAACCCTCCGTGTACTCCTGAGAAACGTTGCGTCGCCAACCCCAGACGCCCGACATCAAATTTTGACTTTATAAAAAAAACACGTGCTTTTATTAAATCAATCTTACAGGAAACTAGATACGAACTTTACAAATATTCTAAACAGTTCATATAAAGTCATTTTATAAAAACTTTATAAAAATACCAAGTTTCGGTAAAGTCAACTATATAAGTATTTTACAAAGTTGAGAGTTTTTATGAAGAATCGTACATCTATAAAAAGACAAAAGTTTATAAAAATCATTGAGTTTATAAAGTTTCGTATTTTTATAAAAAAACGCATTTCATAAAGACAATTTTTATAAAAAAATTCATAAAGCTGACTTCATAAAAAGTGACTAATTTTATAAAATTTAGTTTTAAAAAGGTGACTTCATAAAGTTTTTAATTATTAAGGACCATCTGCATATTTATGGCATGCCTGATGTTTTTAAATACTTTTTTTTTTTTTAATGAAACATCATGAAAAATTGAACGACGCGCTTCACATTATTATCCAAAAAGCGCATCGGTTACGATTGTCATTAATTTTAAGCTTGATTTTCGAGTTTTCCAGGACAAAACACTTGAAAACGTTTTGAAATGTATTGTGTTTTTTCCGGTTTTCCGATTTAATAATACGATTTTGCTAATTTGTCTTACCATTTACTTATTAAATAAAGTTATACGGCAAAACCGATAGTTTCGCTATATAGAATCTGCACTTAGAAAAACAAATTTGTTTTTTTACGGTCGGGAAACGATTTCACCAACAACAGCAGGGTTTTTCAAAGTAAAACTCGTAAGAAAATGGGGCATCTCAGGCTCTGGGCCACGTAACGGACCACGAGTGCTCGAGTTCGAACCCAGCTTGGAGCAGAATTATTTTAAGATTTCTTCAGCTTTACCACATAAATTTTCAAATTTCCTAATATAATTACTAACATTGTTTCATAATTGTCCATGATAATAAAAGTCTGAATAATTTCTCCTTTCACACAGGTTGTCAATGATAAGTAGAAAAATGAAGGTAGACACGTTGTAAAGAGAAGAGGGAAAGGGGAGAAAAAGATCGATAAGAGGGAAAAAAATTTTGTTTTTGTTTTTGCGTCGAAAGAAGTCTGATAAAAAACAGGAAAAAGTCCGTTAAAAAACAGCACAAATTCCGTAATCAAAACAATGATATTTTACTGTTTTGAAAAAGTCTTAATTAGACATTCGAGTAGAAAATTGTATGATGTTTTTTCGGAAAAATCCCCCTATTTTACAGCACAATTTCCGATGGTAAGAAAAGTGCGAAAAAAGATAGGAAAATGTTCTATAAGGATTTTCTGGGGTTAAAATGCCATAAATAATAGGAGAATTTTGCCTTAAAAAAAGAAGAAACTAAGTTCCCATGTAGTTTCCGATATGGTTTCCTTTGCAGTTTCCTATCTAGTTTCCTATATAGTTTCCTACATAGTTTCCCATGTCTTTTTTTGAATTTAAACGACGTTAGGAGGGAGCTATGATTTAAATATGTTTATAATTATGTTCGTTGAAAAACAATATAATACAAAGAATCGAATTTTAGTTTCTTTTAATAATAATTTATAATATGGCTTAGAATTCAACTTTAACATTCATATTGTAATATTCTGAATTTTTGAAAACAATCATCACATAAATGATAGACACTGGAAACTATGTTGGAAACCACATGGGAAACTTTACGGGATCCGGACTCAAATTACTATACAGTTTCCCATATTGTTTCCTATAAAGCTTCCTGCATAGTTTCACGGATAGCTTCTAATGTAGTTTCCCATATAGTTTCTCACACAGTTTCCTAGGTAGTTTCCTACATGGAATTTTTCAATAGGGTTGTTCAAAGGATCCTTGCCTAATTTTACAATTGGACTTAAATTTCTATAAACTTTTGGTATTGAGCTAAAACTATATTACTGAAAAATCTGTGATAGTTTCAAGAAAAAAATTTCTTTTATGTATGGAATATGTACTTTTGTAGTTTTTCTGTAAATATAAGTTGGCTTGCTGTTTTTCTTTTTATTATTATTATTATTATTATTATTATTATTATTATTATCTAAAGATCAATATTTTATTTTACCCACACGTCTTTTTACATTATTTTCAATAAAGTTGATTGGGTAATTATTCTTGGTTAATTAAGATGAAACTTTGATTAGATTTTTATTGTGGAACATTTTTTCAGACAATAACAACGCTCTATCCACAAAATTGTAAACAATGTTTTTTTTATGTTGGATTGGATGATTTGAACAATAGTTAATCATTCTACCAGAAGAAGATGGTTTTTGAAACCGATCGGTAATAATGCAATTCCGGTGTCTGATTAGTCATATCTAAAAAATTAATTCTTTTATTCACCCTTTTTGGCACTGAGTCTAAAATCCCTTCAAGGATAGTAAAACGGACCACGGTAAATTTATGACTCTCGGGTCTTTACACTGTCAAACTGCACGGTATAATTGTCTCACGCTGAGAATACTTTTTAGTTTTTTACAAAATGCCACACTTAAATTCTGCTCACAAGACTAGTTTTCTCATAGCGGCGTGTCCTTTTTATATTATATTTTTTGGTGACGTCACGCGTTGCGCAGTCTCCCGCTGCATGTGACGTAGTTATACCTCTCTTTTCAATAGGCGCTTTTCTCTCTCTTTTAGTAATTTCGCCAGATTTCTCTCTAGACCTAGCCCGTGCCTATAATACATTCAAATACGTCGCGGGATGTGACACCTCCCCCCCCCCCCCTAGTTCGAGCGCGGGGGTGAAGCGTCCGCGATCGAATCTTCGGAAGAAGAATACATTCATTAATGTTTTTGAAGAGATACATTCAAATTCTTTTTCTGATATAGTAACAAAATGTGAATGATGAATATAACATTCATTTCGGCGTCTGTTTTACAATTTGTATTCTACTATTTACATATGATTTTTTGTTATATAACTAAATACATCAATAATTTTTTATTTCATATTCGTAAATTATAAATAACATAATATAATATAAAACGTAAATTTATAATGTCGTAGATTTTTAAGAATTGTTTTTATATTTTTTATTACGTAAAGGGTTGCGGCAGTTATGAGCTAAATGTCCTCTTTGAAAACACCTTTCACATGCATTACTCCATTTTTGTAAAGCTTTTCTACCGCTTTTATCACTTATTGTTAAAAATTTTGATTCTGTTACTAAGCATTTTCTAATTTCTCTTCTAAAAATACATATTTCGTGGAAAGTGTTTCCAAGACTTTAGCTGCTGCATTCTGTTTAGTTACTTTCTTTTGGGACGCAAGTTCCCCAATACAAGCATAGATTAAATTATCTTTAAAAATTTCGCGAGTCGCTTCAAATGGTGGTAGCTCTTGTTGTAACCCTAGCGATTTTACAATATATGAGGGTTCGGAGAAATTATACTCCATGCTTATCTCGTTTAAAACTTGTACAGCAGTACCTTTCGATAGGTCTCTTATCTGCAAGGCCATTGTTTTGATCTGCAAAAGAATGACGTGTTTGAGTTGATGATTAAATTTATTAAAATTCTAAAGATAGTTAGTTTTTTTGTTAATAATTTTGTGTTTGTTGGTATATTCACTTTCCGCGTTTCCTAACTCAAAGAGATATTTCATGCAGAGAAAACAGTGGTCTGTTTTAAGATGTACCAAAAAGGTTTGTTTTTTGCCGATAGAACATTTAAATTTTTTAAAGTTTGTCGTTACATTATGACGGTTAAGGAAGAAGTAGTGATGTATATGCAATATGATTTTAAACAACGAATAACAAATTAAAAGGGAAAATTTTTTAACAAAAGTTACTAATAGATATCGTTTATATTTAGAAAAAAGAATAATAAAAAATATGGATTGATTTATTATTTTTATTCGTTGTTATTATAAATAATGTTGGATGCTTCGGAATCGACGTCGTTATAGAATGCTTCTTCTTGGTATAAATGAATTACACGTTCGGCACAAGTTACGCATAAATCTGCTCTTTGCCGCATGTAAAAAATTTGTGTATCGCAAAGGGAGCAGTCGAGGCTAGATAGTTTTAAGGTACAATATAAGTCTTCAGTAACTATGTGATCTATTCGGACGGATAATGTTAACAATAATAATTAACAATTAATGTTCAAAATACGGCCGAACATCCTGCTCGCTTGCTCGAATTTCTTCTGCTTCGATTGTTTCGATTTCCTGGGGCAGCATTTTTCTGTTGGGGAAATTTACAATATTTAAGGAATTTGAAATATTTGCAAAATTTACAATTTTTTAGTATTAAGGATTTTCATAAATTTAACAAAATTTTTCATGCGTGATTACATGCGTGGAAGGTAGATACGTATAATCATGCAGGGATATTTTCTACTAGAACTTCGTTTCCTTGACTAATTTTGAATTTATTATTTAAATATTGTTCAATACATTCTCTAAAATCAGCTGCTCTTTTTTCGCGGAGTAATTAATAATTCTTGACAACCGTAACAATTCATGTATATGCATTTCAGTTTACAGATAAAATGTCATGACGTAAAAAATTCAAAATTATTTTGATTGTCTTGATCTAGTTTTTCAAAACAGAATTGACAATATCTTTTTGTGGTTTGGTGATTATAATATAAAAACAATGTTGAGGGTTCTAATTCGAAGCAATAACTCTGTAATAAGTGCGCGTATGCTATCGGATAGTCTTGCGGACATACACCGTCTACTGGTCCAAGATGGTTAACAATAGGTTCACTTGGAGTTGGTATCATTTTCTACAAATTGTTAGAATAGATTTATTTTATTAAGGTCTGATAAGGAGGTTGAATAATAACTTTGTATACATTTTCTAATCATGAAAGGTAAAAGATTTTGCTAAAAGTATTTTACTTTCCGTCAGAAAAACAACTTTTATATTACAGTTTGTTTTTTCTTTAGTAAGAAATATTAAAGGCGTGGGTACAAAAACTGTCCTTTTGACGATATAGGATTTTCAACGTTCATGCACGTGGTTTTGAGGAAGGTAAGGACGGAATGAGCCTGTATCTGAAAAAATGTCTAAGGTGACTTTGAGTCTATAAATAAAAAAAGGGTAAAAGGAAGATAGAATAAAGGGATGGTCAAAAGTAGAGTTATGAGTGATATAAAAAAAGGCTTCGTTCGAAAAGGGATTATTTGGTACAAGGTAATAAAATTGTTCTTAGAAAATTAGTTACGGATTTTCTCTATTTGCTGGTAAAAAAAAGAA
Organism: Diplolepis rosae; assembly: GCA_030998225.1. Lineage (NCBI taxonomy): Eukaryota > Metazoa > Arthropoda > Insecta > Hymenoptera > Diplolepididae > Diplolepis > Diplolepis rosae. Next base: position 1,554,401 of record JAPYXD010000687.1, on the reverse strand, counting down.
AATGGAAGGAGGAATATGGTTAGGAGTTAGAACTTGGATTTTAAGATTTAGTCTCGTAGATTCTTCTTTCAAGTTTGAAGTATTACGTACGATCGAAATGGAGGAAATTTTTGAATTGTTAAGTGAAGTCGATTTTAGTTCTGTAGAGTTTGAGCGTAGTGACGAAGATATAGACATAGAAAAATTGATTGAGGAAGTTAGAGAAGGAAGTGTCGCGGACAGGAGTGATTATAATAATTTAATTCATGAGTTAGTTTTAATTGGAAATGAGATTGAAGTGAGTAATAGAGAAGCAGGAGACAGCAGTGCTATTATAAGGGAGTTAGAGAGTGTAGGTTTAGAATTTAGACAAAAAAGTGGTGTAAGAGTTGAATCCGTAGAGACTGTCAATCTGAATTTAGATCCAGTCAACGAACAAAGAAGAGAGAACTTTTGTGGGGGGTTTTAATAAAATGTCCCTTAGGCTGGAATTAATTTCCAGCTAACGAGAGAGTCATTTTGTTAAATACTCTGTGGGAGCAACTAGCTTTTCATAGAATAGCTGGTGCTCTCTATTTGCAGAATATTTTTTATGAAGTTAATAAGAAGAATGACCTGAAGATTGTAAGTATTTAAGACGATAATTTTCTCTAATGTACATATTTGAATACTTCTTATATATATATTTATTATTTTTGTATACAGTTGGATCCGGCCAGAATTCGGTGGATGCCTGATGGTCGCGGATTGAAGAGGGCGTTGCCAAAGTTGGAGAACAACGTTCTTCAACCTCCTTTGGCATGGTCATCTAATCGTCGAATGAAAATAGACGATTGGATAAGGCCATATTATGAAAATCGTAGGAGTCCTTTTGTTTCCGGTGGCATGAGGTGGAAATTACAGGAAGGACGAATCGTACGAGTAAGTGTGAATGAGAGTGTTAAATTTCAGTCAGACCTGAAATTATCTCAAGATTTGTATTTATTAATTGTATTTTGTTTTAGGTGGGAAGCAAAAATTTAAAATGGACTGGGCAGGATTCATCTGTGTCCATAATTGAAAGGGATCGTATCTTCGAATACAGGGGCAGAAATATAAAGGTAGGTGCCCCTGGATTGGATGTACGTTAACCCGAGTAGGTTAAAGAAAAACAAGGCCCTGCTGAAGGTTATCTAAAATAATCAAAGGGAGGGGGCTCCATTTATAATAAATGAGCAACGATATCGTCTGGTCAACGACGAGATTGTAGAGGTAATACTTGCAAATTTAGTCAATTTTGCTTTTAGATAGCGAAATTCAATAGTGTTAATAAGAAATTTTTATTCTTTTTTAGTATTGGGACAACTGCGAGGAATGATTTTTAAGATAATTTTGTATATTCATAGTTTTTGTGATGTTTATTGGTATATTTATTGTTATTTATGTATATTGTAGTAGTAGTGTTGGATATTTTGTAAATATTAGTATATATAATAGTGATAATGTTTCTACGGTAGTCATAGTGTGTATATTTCTTTATATATATAGATTTATGTATGAGGATTTGTATCCATTTTGTTGTTTAATATATATTATATTTTATCCTAATCTCTGTCCAATTTATTTCAATGTGAATTTTTATATTATTCGTAGTCAACGTTAAATGTTAAGTCGGTGAGTAAAGGTTTTGTTACTAAGCTTATAGGTGTCTTTTGTATAAATTCTATATGTGTTGGCGTTTTGTTTTTTTTTTATATTTTTTGAATTTTCAATAGTAATAATCCTAAAATTGTGATCATAAGTAAAGTGATAACAATTAGTGTTAATGTTACTTTATGTGCATTAGAAATAAAAATAGATGGAATAATTTTTTAAATGTTAGCATATTTTGTAAGGATAAAGACATGGTTTTCGAAGATTGATAATGGCATGTCTTCTTTTTGTTTAAGAAGAAGTAATACTTTTTTTATTAAGTGAGGCTCTTGAATAGAGATATTATATAAAAATGGTGAAATTATAGCAAGAGAAGTGGTTGATTTGCTAACTGGAATTGCATTATCCATCATATTTAAATGGTTTTGGAGATGGTAATATGAAGTTGATGAATCGAGATTGCAACTTGATTTTGTTTGCGAAATTAGACAAGAAAATTTGTCGGGGGAAAATAGTTGAGTATAGCCATCCATGATGAAATTGCAATGGTGTTAGAAAGGGATCTTCACTAAAACTGATGAATATTTCACACTTGTATGGTTGAGAATTAAGAAACATTGATGTTTCGCAAATAGGATTGTTATCGATATTAGATATAGATCTTGGAGGGTGACATAATGTTTGGAATCCATTTTGATAACGTGCATTGAGAAAATTTTCATTTGTTGTAAAGTATGATTGGTTATTTGAAGAAATAGCGAGATAAGAATTTTGAGGTTTTATGTAAATAGAGGAAATTACGTCAGAATTAAAATGGAGAGTTATTGGAATTGGATGTGGTTTAAATAATTGAAATTATTCAGCAGATAGGGTTGGTATAGTCATAATAAAAATCAAGTACTTATCGAAAAGAAGTATTGTATTTTAGAAAATGGAAGGACCATAGAAAAAAGGGATGTTGAAAGGTGTGGGTCTTCTTTGTTGGATTTGAAGTCTAAGAAGGTATCAGGAAGTAGCATAGGGTGCCATAACTTAGTTGCGGCATGGTTGATAGCTTCTGTAAGTTGGTCAAGGAGTAAAAGAAAAGATTGAGAAATTTCATGCAGGTCTTTAAGCCAATTTGCTGCTAATATTCGATATAGGTGAATATTTGGATCTTTTTGAGAATTATGCCATTTTTTGTAGGTCATAATGTTGTCAAGTTTTGAAGAAAGATTTGTAACTTTTTGGAAAAATGGATTTGGGAGTAGAAATAAATTTTCTTTGGGCCAGTAAAGGGAGGTTTCCTGTCTCATTCTCAATTCTAAAAGTACTTTTTGTATCTGTTGCAAGAATGGATCATTAGTTTTAGAAATATTCGTGATATTACGAGCTTGTCTAGATATAAATGATATTTCTTCAGGAAAATAGTTGATTCATTGTTCTATAAAATCAAGATGTGTCTGATGATCGTATAAATTACAATTATTGGCAATATTTGAAAGTATGCAATATTCATATAATTTATGTGAGAAATCAATTATTTTGTATTTAAGTACGTCTGGCTGAAAGATATCGATATAAGATATAAAATGATATTTTTCAGAAAAAAGCCGAACTCTTGAAATTGGTTCAAAATAAATCCCTGAAGAATGAGAAAATTGTGAGTCTATGAAGTATTTTTCTGCTTTGGAGAAAAGGAGTGGAATTAAAATTAAATACACTCTGGATGCTAGTTGATTAAGGAAATTCATTAGGCTTCTCGAAAGGCTGAAAAAGAAAAGTAGGATTAATGAAAATAGGATATTTATATGTGGTTGGATTTAGGTCGAGAAGTTTCTTGGAGAAAAGGGGAAAAAAGTCTACTAAATGTTGAGGAGTTTCTTGGTGGAACTGAAGGGGGAAATTGGGTTGATTTGTCTACTTTAAAAATATTTCGTCTACGGCACACTTTTGTAGCATGCATTTGAGTGTAACAAAATCTACAGGAATTTTCCCAAGGTATTAATTTTGGTCTTGGATCGCTTTGAATTTTTTTATCATTTTTTATCATCATTATTATAAAATTTTTCGTCGCAGAGATCGTATGATCTCATTAGTAGTAACAATAATTTTAATGCTGCTCTATTTTCTGCTAATTCGCTAGTAGGGCCGGCTTGTATAACAAAATGTTCGTTTATATTAATTTGTGCAAGAAAAAATGACTTTGTTTACGAATTTGGGTCAGGATAGACTGTATATTGGGGTAACGGCAATCCATATTTTATCGTAAAGTTTCTTAAAATTTCTACATGATTTAAAAATCCCATGGAGTTTGGTATGTACATCTTTTTTTGGTAAGTTGGTACGTGGGTAGGCTCGTCGTAGTAATGCTCCATTGTAGTTGATTTCCTGAATCGGTATGGAATTTTTATATTAGAATTTATTGTACTGGTTGGGAGGTCTATATCCGCATTTAAAACATTTTTTAAAGCTTTTCGTAGAGAAAGATGATGCAGTATGATTATTATTTGTTTCAGTTTAATATGAATTTGTATTTTCAACACGGTTGTTATTTGAAGTAATAGATTTTGTTATTTGGCTACTCGTTGAAGGCTTTGGATCGTTTATAGATGATTCTTGAATTGTTACATGCACATTTTCTAGTGAGTTTATCAAACTTAGTTCACATTTCTCGTTTTTATGCGAAAGAGAATTAATAACTTTTATGGCAGCAAAATCGTTAGCTGTTACTATCGAGTTTGTTATTCCTATTTGTTTAATGTTGTTAATGAAACAAATTGCTATGTATGTTGAGTCTTTTGATGAGGTTTTTATTCGTAATACTGTATATTTTCGAGACTCAAATTTATTTTGAGCGCAAATTTCGTTTAATTTTTTGCAATTTTTACTAATAGAATTTGGTTGGACGTTTTGATTTGTTTCCTTTGATTCATTAATTAAGGCATTATAAAAATTTTGTGCTACCTTTTGCTTTACATTTTCTTTATTTGTGCCACTATTCATTATTATATAATTTTTATATTGTGAATTAACGTGAAATAGACATTCATTATTATTGGTTTGTTCAATGAGTATCTCATAAATGAGGGGTGGATCTCCTCTTTGTTGAATATATTTGTTTAGTAAGGTTGTAAAAAGAACATGCGACATTCTGAAGATGTTAGATTTAGATAGAGTAGTGGGTTCTACTAAGTTCTTATTTAGTTCAGAGTGAGGATAAAGAGTTGTGTTTGTATTATTGTGATCTTTACCTGAAGTAGTATTTGCGTAATACGATGCACTTTTAGATTCCTCTTTCGAGCTTTGCGGCGCTGAAGCTGTTAGCAGTTCTTCATGGCTCTCAGCAGGAGGTCCAGAAGGTCGATGGGTACGTAAGTGTAATAAGAGGTTAGTGACCGAATCCCAGAAGGCGCCTAGTAGATGGAGAGACCATCCAAATAGTCTGTGTAGTGCATATCCATGAATAATGGTATCCGCTATCAATCTAATCCCTCTAATTATTATTATTAATCCAATTAGGCCTGCACTAGTAGTTCCAAAACTTGTAAAAATTGTCCAAAATCTACCCCATGCGGATTCAGCAAGATTATCAATTACATCTTCATTGATTAAATTCATTAATGATATTCCTCGATCAATAGTTGGATGCCCTGTTATTTCTCTAGCTAAAGAATTTGAATCATTGGTTTTTCTGATGGAAACATAATATGATCTTGCAGTTTATCAAGATCAGATTGAGAATAAATGCCACTCGTTGCTAAGGATGAAGGATTTGTGTACTTCCAGGTTGCTTTTGTGAGAGATTTAACTATAGTTGGTGTTATGGATTCGACAGGATTTGGAAGTAATTTGTACCAGGTTTCTCCAAGAAGGTACATTGGTGGAAGGAAAGAATTGCAATTTGATTGGATACCGGATTTTGTTAATATATAAGTTCGTGGAGAAAGGAAAAAGGATGCATCGTTGAGTAAGAACATCGTGATAAACTCTATTTACTTCAGTGCGTATATGTAGTTCCAAATACATAAATTTAGAGTTAAAGTATGTAAAAATGTCCATATTTTCAACTTCTAAATGTTTATTTTCTAAAAATGAATTTCCAGGTATGGTTAGAAAAATTAATGATTTTGGATCTTCGGTTTGTATTAAAACGTAACTGCAAACTGGTTTTCTTGTTTTTTCAGCCAATGCAAAGATTATATCTTCAGTGGTTAAAGAATAAAAGGTTTCAGAATTGTCTGTCGTGTTATCATATGTTTTATTTGCTGGTCCTTCATAAATAATTTCATATTTGTTAAAATTACATACGTCATTAGGTAATGTATCCCAGAATGTTTGTCCATATTCTTCGTCTGTACAGAATGTGTCTGAAAGTGTGCATATTATCCCAGATCCTAATTGAATTTTATTTGAATTTAAATGAATAGTTGCGTAATGTTCTTGTAAAGTTATTTTGAATATTGCTTGGACTACGACATTATTCCATGTTCCGTATGGGTCAGAAAATTGTGTACCAGTACAGTCTCCATTAGGTGTTACAGAACCTGCTAAAGTAACGCTATGAAATGAAGTTTCATTTACTTTTAACTTTGATATCTGAAGGGAAGGGGTTACTAAAAATGTTCCTATTGTGTGCATTTGATTACATTGATCTCGTGTAACATCATGTATATATTCATTGTGGCCATTTGCAACTATGGAACTGTGAGAATGCATACCACAATGAGAGATGGCGAGTCGAATTTCTATTTTGCATTGTATTACTTTTGTATTTGAAAATCCAGTTAATTATAAAAGTTGTATATAAGTTCTTTCAACGTGTACTTGAGATTGAGGTAGATCGCATTCACCTACCTCTAGTAAAGATAATGTTGTAATATTTGATTGATTTGAACCGTAATCAAATCCTATGTTAGCGTAGACTCTTGTTACATAGTTGAAGTTGCAAGTGAGCAGTACCAAAAGGAAGCCTCATAATCCAATTTCTGGAAAAAGGAGGTTCCAATTAGCAGCTTGCTTTGTAATATAAGAATAGAAAAATCTTTTATCGTTATATGTGTATATTTTTGAAGTTATTCATTTACTTTTTGTATTTTGCGTTCCTAGTTCATTATATCCAACATGTCGGCTATGAGAATGTGATTTTATAACCGTAAACTAAGAATTAAATTTTTGTATGCGTCCGGTCCTCTTGTTTTGATTGTTGAAAAAATGTCTTTTATTAGATCTGGATTGTTTAGGTTTCTGCTCCATGTGGAAATATTACAGTCGTCTTGGTTAAAAATTCCAGTTTGAATTAAGTATGGACAGAGAGCTACCATGTCCATAAAACAGGGAACTATTTCAATGAGATCATCTATGCGTTTGCGATGAATTTGTTCCTTTATATCTGGAATAATGTATTATGTCTGAAATTTCATATTTATTTTGTTTTATATATTTTTTATTTTATATATAAACCATATATCTTCATAAAAAAAATTTTAATTTTTTTATATTTTTACTATTTATCGACAAAATAAAATTTCTATATCTTTATTTAAACTAATATGTATATATATATATATATATATATTTTATAATTAAAGTAGAGATATTTTGTTTCATTTTTGTTAATTTTGTAGTTGCACATGTGAGCGTTTTAGTCTATTAATGTGAACTACAGTAGGTTTGCCTTTATAGCTTATTTTTACATTCCCTTTTCCTAACACTTCCAATATTTCATAAGGCCCTGTATAGTGGCTGTCAAGTTTTTTAATTTTACCTCCTTTTAATAAAAATACGCTATCTTCAATTTTTACTTCTAAAGGATTAATTTTTTTATCCTAATATAATTTCGATTTTTCTTTTGCTGATATAAGATTCTCTCTTCCTTGTGTTCGCATTTCATGTAGTTGTGTTACGAAATTAATTAAATAATCGTCATATGTTTGTAATTTTTCTTGTTGTGATAAAGGTTCACTGGAAGGTTCACGAGCTAGTTTACCAAAAACCAATTCATAGGGTGTGCATTTTGTGCCTTCATGTACACTGGTATGATACGAGAATATTACTAGTTCAAGCCAATGATCCCATTTTGAATTCTTTGCAACAAATTGTTTGAGATATTCTCCTAAAACATGATGTGAACGTTCTAATGATCCGTTTGATTGAGGGTGAAGGGCTGTGGTACGAAATTGTTTAATTCTAAAACGTTTTGCCAATCTTTTTGATAGGTTACTTAAAAAATCTCTGCTTTGGTCAGTAAGTACTCCTTTCGGTCATCCAAATATGCAAATAAATTTTTTCACGAAAGCATCTGCTATCGTACTAGCTTGGTGATTAGGAAGAGGTATTCTTGTATGGTTAGAATATATAAGTTACCAGATTTTGTCTCAGGTAGTGGACCAACAATGTCCATTGATATTTTTTCAAAAGCAGTAGTGGGCGTGTCAGTGATCAGCATAGGATTTTTTGTTTTGACTCCGATTAATTTTTTCAGTTGACATTGTAAACAGCCTTGAATATATTTTCGAATGTCTACTTTCATATTTCCCCAAAAGAATTTTCGGCGAATTCGGCTATAAGTTTTTGTAACGCCTTTATGGCCTGCTAATGCTGAAGAATGAGCTTCTTCAATTAAATGAGTTCGTTGTTCCTTTGTTGGATATTGCGTTATTCCATTGCAAACTATAATTTTTGTAGTTGAATTTGAAAAAATTGAATTGAAAATTGATATCACTTCTTCCCAAGGTATATGATTAATTCTGGAAGTTTTTGAAATACTAATTGATCGTAATTTAAATTTTTGAGATAATTCATGTAACGAGTGAATTGATAATTTTATATTATTTGAAGTTTCTGATAAATTGTCCTTAGTTTCTTCTTCAATTGGAAGTGCAAAATGGTAGTAGTTTCCTTTTTTAGTTTCTCTTGCTATGCCCTTTTGTAAATTTTTAAATTTTGTTAAAGTTTCACGTTTTTCTAAAGTTTTTGATCCATTGTCGCGAGGGGTTCCATTTGTTGTAACAAAATATGCATAATTATCTGTTCGCATAGTTAATTGATCGCGACATTCAAGTAAATTTTTTCTTGTTATAATTTTTTCTGTTTGAGAGTTTATAGGAGGAGGTTCTGGAGGTGGACGATTATAATTATCATGATCATTATCGTTTTTCCCAGAATTTATTTGAGATCTTCGGTTTAGTTTTGAATTTTTTTAAAAATAGGGCTCTTCATATATTTCTTCCAAGTTTTCATTTTGGTCTTCTTCAAATTTTTCTTCAAAATTTTCCTTAAGATTGTCTACAAAATTTTCTCCATCATTTCCTTTGTGTGAGATTTCCATGTCGTTGATTTCATCTTCTGAGGTTGAAAAATAATTTTCACTTTCTTCGCTTTCAAATCCATTAATATTTTTTGGCTTCTCGGCATTCTTCTTCTTTTTGTTTTTTGCTTGAGTTTGTTTCAAATAATCTAAATAATCAGGATCAGAGTCGGAATCTGATTCTACTTTTGTTGGGCTTCCCTTTTGCATATTTATTTCTGGTAATTCATCTTCATATATTTGTTTTCTTGGTATACTTGGTCGTATATTTGGTCGTATCTTTCAGTCTCGTACTAAATGACCGGGTTTTTTTTACAGTAATTGCAAATTATTCCAGTATAATTTAAATTTTGTTGAGTGTTATTATTCTGTAAAAATCTATTTTCATTTGGTTTATTTCGATTTAGAAACTGTCCTAAGTTAAATGTTTTATAGTGTCCTGGATTCCTTTGTCTATTATTATCATTAACAACGGGGGCCAGTGGAAATCGCATCAGGGTCTGCACCCCCTGTCCTGCGTCCTGGGCGGACTTGGCTTTATATGGAAAAACATTGTGGGATAGGCTGGGGCGAAAAACCAGCATTGTGCGTCTAGGAAACGCCTGGGTGCGGAAAAGTGTCCCAGTCCAATCCGAAACTCAGCGCAATTTGAAATTTTGAATTCGGATAATATGTTCAGTCTGTTCTTTGAGGGTGAAATCTCGAAATTTCACTAAAAAACACTAAGATTTAAGATTTTGCAAAAATGGTCTTAAAATCGGTACCGATGCCTTCCAAGGGTGGCTTTACGATGAAAAGTCATCAGAGGGTACTTAGAGGTCCGTACCGAGTCGCCAAAGTCACCCCATGCCAATCCTCATGGAGGGGGAAATGGTTCAGAATTGCGTATTTTCGAGTAAAACGCTTAAGTTCTTGTGCAGCTCCTATCTCTCTGATTTCTACTACTTTGAGTGACCCAGAGCCCACCACGGGGAGGTGGCTGCACATCGGGCTCCACCCACGCCCTACCCAACCAACCAACCATATGTAGAGCGTGCTTATTTAAATCTCAGAGTCATTAATTACACCCACAAAGTCTTTCTTAGTGTCAAATAAGTTGACAATCTGTCGAGAAAGAAGTGTGGCACGTATCTGTCGGTCCCGAGCCTCGGGACCGATGTCTTGTCTAGACAACTCTGTTACCAGTCTAACAGTTCTTTCCACCGCTACTGTGTGACAAGGGAAAGATGTAAAGTCCCAATCTGGTACCAAGACATCGGCCATAGATAGCTTAGCGGTAAGTTCATCCTCTGTTATAGGAATTAAAACTGGAGGTACGGTAAGTGAAACATCTGTCTGTTCCCAATCAATCATTTCTGTGTAATCATTAGCTCCAAAATTAATTTTTGGCACAATATTGTATCTAACAGTTTCTGTTGCTTATGTTTTGCTCCCAGGATTTTGGTGAGTGCGTCTTGGTGAACGGTAAGCCTAGGGTCAGTTACCATTCCAAGAAGTATATTTTCTGCCATGGCAGAGAAACCGTTTGTCTGAATGGAAGTGTTTACCACATTTCGGTACTTCAGAGGAAGAAACTAATACTTGCAGTTTCTTTGTGGGTTTTTTTGTTGATATGTATAATCTCAGAATTCTATTTGCAGTTGTTAGCCAGCGAGCCATGTTGATGGGGCCTATCTTCCGGGAGGCCAGCTCAGGAGAGCACGCTCCGTGCTTTATCTCATAAAGATACCTTTGATCTGAGCAGAGATCAGTGGGCTCAATCTCAGGTAAGTCACACTCAACTTGTTTAAACTTTACAACATCGAGGGTCTCACAAGTTGGAAGTCGTCCCCCTATTGGCCCTGAGTATTTGTTCGGAACAGTGGTAGGTTCGTCCATAAATACGAAAAGACTTCTGAACGGTAGCTCATTGAAATGTAATAGACAGACAACCCATTGCAAGGGACGATCAAGTCGTTCCTCTACTAGACGAATAATTCCTCCCTTCCAGGCCGTATTCGTATTTGTACCGTCACAGACCACGACTACCACTGCATCGAAGCCTCCATTCAGTTCTGTTGTTACGTAATTATAAATAGAATCACACTCATCTTGGGCATGGCTCGATGGTGTAACGACATGGCATATGTATTTAGAACCTGTTTCGGTCACCAAAGATATGTGTTCCTCCTTAATAAATCCGGAGGCTGTCAATGTTTCGTCTTTCCGACTATCAAAGTATAAGCCACGAATAGAATCCTCATGGCGTGATTCCTCCTTCAACTTGGAGCCTCTTTTAATTTTCTCGCGCCTTATCTTACTTTTATCTATGACTAGACACTCAGGTACTTTTTGAGAAATATCCAGGGAGATCATACCTGCTCGATTGGCAGCGAGGAGTACAGACGAGCTTAAAATATGCCGCAGCCCGTTGACTTATATCATATCTTTGAGCAACTACTGCTGCTTCAGATAAGTCAAGTCTGGCCTGCGATGATTTGCTCTGTACAAGTCTGCGTGGTATGTCGTGAAAATCGTCATCATCGGTAGAAGCATCAACCTGTACCTTAATTTCAGGAGGAGGATTATCACCTTCACCTTCCTCAAAGAAGGAATCTAAATCTATATCCATATCAATCGTAGAGGAAGATGTGGAGGCCGATGCAGTAGAAAAGCTTTCCTCGCCCTCTCCCCGTTCAAGTCTGCCTCTTTTTGCATTACATTCTGCTCTCTTATGTATTCTATTTGTTTCAGAGACATCTACGCTGGCGATTCCCATGAGTCTTCTACCTCTTTGGTCAAGATAGAAGGCATGCTCTACGGCTGAAACCTTCTTTTCCTTGGGACAGGAACACCTAGACAAGTCAACGCACTTACAAGCGGCTATGTTAAATAATTCAGAGCAGTACTCTTTGAAGGCGGCGATTTTCTCACCCTTATTGCTTTGAGAAGTTGTTTTACTCTTCAATAAATTTTTCAGCGTAGTGTATTTTTTATGAAGATGTGTGAGACTTTCCTTAATGCGCTGCTTTGAGACCGTTGGGATAGAAGCAGATTCCCAAATAACTATTAGTTTGGAACGGACTTCGTCGGCAATGTCTCCGAACGAAGGCTCCTTGTCTTTTTCTGAAAGACAGCCTTTTTGCCTACGAACCTTCTGACAACATCGCAGAACGTCAGCCCTCGTTGGCAAAACGTTCGGACCAAAATCTTTTGGAGGACCAAATAAAGGGCACTGCACAAAGTCTCTCTAGCACCTGAGAGTGAACGAACATTAGGCGTGAGCCGACAGTACGAACCATTGACAGGTTCTGACAAGTCTCGACAACGTTCGACCAGAAGGAGGGGGTGGGGGAGGGGAGAAGGAGATTGGCGACCGGGGGGGGGGGTCAACTTCAGTGTAGAGGTGGCACAGACGCTCGTGTGCTCGTAGACAGACATAACCCAGGGACCGCACAATTATTTAAGCGTTTTACTCGAAAATACGCAATTTTGAACCATTTCCCCCTCCATGAGGATTGGCATGGGGTGACTTTGGCGACTCGGTACGGACCTCTAAGTACCCTCAGATGACTTTTCATCGTAAAGCCACCCTTGGAAGGCATCGGTACCGATTTTAAGACCATTTTTGCAAAATCTTAAATTTTAGTGTTTTTTCGTGAAATTTCGAGATTTCACCCTCAAAGAACAGACTGAACATATTATCCGAATTCAAAATTTCAAAGTGCGCTGAGTTTCGGATTGGACTGGGCCACTCTTCCGCACCCAGGCGTTTCCTAAACGCACAATGCTGGTTTTTCACCCCAGCCTATCCCACAATGTTTTTCCATATTCTACGTCTGTACAGTATGTGTCAGAATGTGTGCATATTATACCAGATCCTAATTGAATTTTATTTAAATTTAAATGAATAGCTGCGTAATGTTCTTGCAAAGTTATTTTGAATATTGCTTGGACTACGACATTATTCCATGTTCCATATGGGCCTGAAAATTGTGTACCAGTACAGTCTCCGTTAAGTGTTACAGAACCTGCTCAAGTAACACTATGAAATGAAGTTTCATTTACTTTTACTTTTGATATCTGAAGAGAAGGGAATCACTAAAAATGTTCCTATTGTGTGCACTTGGTTACATTGATCGCGTGTAACATCTTGTATATATTCGCTATGTCCATATGCAACTATGGAAATGTGTGAGTGCATACCAAAATAAGAAATAGCTCGTCCAATTTATACTTTGCATTGTATTACTTTTGTATTTGAAAATCCAGTTAATTATAAAAGTTGTATATAAGTTCTTTCAACGTGTACTTGAGATTGAGGTAGATCGCATTCACCTACCTCTAGTAAAGATAATGTTGTAATATTTGATTGATTTGAATCGTAATCAAATCCTATGTTGGCGTAGACTCTTGTTACATAGTTGAAGTTGCAAGTGAGCAGTACCAAAAGGAAGCCTCGTAATCCAATTTCTGGAAAAAGGAGGTTCCAATTAGCTGCTCATTTTGCTTTGTAATATAAGAATAGAAAAATATTTTATCGTTACATATGTATATTTTTGAAGTTATTGATTTAATTTTTGTATTTTGCATTCCTAGTTCATTATATCGAACATGTCGGCTATGACAATGTGATGTAATAGCCGTAAACTGAGAATTATATTTTTGTATGCGTCCGGTCCTCTTGTTTTGTTTGTTGAAAAAATGTCTTTTATTATATCTGGATTGTTTAGGTTTCTGCTCCATGTGGGAATATTACAGTCGTCTTGGTTAAAAATTCCAGTTTGAATTAAGTATGGCCAGAGAGCTACCATGTCAATAAAACAGGGAACTATTTCAATAAGATCATCTATGCTTTTGCGATGAATTTGTTCCATTATATCAGGAATAATGTGTTATGTCTGAAATTTTATTTTTATTTTGTTTTATATACATATTTTTTATTTTATATATAAAATATATATTTTTATTTAAAAAAAATTAATTTTTCATTTGTTTTATTTTTACCATTTATCGACAAAACAAAATTTCTATATCTTTATTTAAATTTTACATGTATATATATATATATTTTTTTATAATTAAAGTAAAGATATTTTGTTTCATTTTTATTTATTTACTTTTGTACTTGCACATGTGAGCGTTCTAGTCTATTAATGTGAACTATAGTAGGTTTTCCTTTATAGCTTATTTTGACATTTCCTTTTCCTAACACTTCCAATAATTCATAAGGCCCTGTATAATGGCTGTTAATTTTACCTCCTTTTAATAAAAATACGTTATCGCCAATTTTTACTTCTAAAGGATTTATTTTTTTATCATAATATAATTTCGATTTTTCTCTTGCTGTTATGAGATTTTCTCTTGCTTGATATCGCATTTCATGCAGTTGTGTAACAAAGTTGATCAGATAATCATCATAGGTTTGCAATTTTTCTTGTTGTGATAAAGGTTCATTGAAAGGTTCACGAGCTCATTTACCAAAAACCAATTTATAGGGTGTGCATATTTTGCCTTCATGTACACTAGTATTATATGGGAAAATTGCTAGTTCAAGCCAATCACCCCATTCTGAATTTTTTGCAACAAATTATTTGAGACGTTCTCCTAAAACATGATGTGAACGTTCTAATGACCCGTTTTATTGAGGGTGAAAAGCTGTGGTACGAAATTGTTTAATTCTAAAACGTTTTGCCAATCTTTTTAATAAATTACTTAAAAAATCTCTGCCTTGGTCAGTAAGTACTCCTTTCGGTCATCCAAATATGCGAATAAATTCTTTCACTGGAGCATCTGCTATCGTACTAGCTTGGTGATTAGGAAGAGGTATTCTTGTATGGTTAGAATATATAAGTTACCAGATTTTGTTTCAGGTAGTCGACCAACAATGTCCATTGATATCTTTTCAGAAGCAGTAGTGGGTGTGTCAGTGATTACCATAGGATTTTTTGTTTTGACTCCGATTAATTTTTTCAGTTGACGTTGTAAACAGCCTTGAATATATTTTTGAACGTCTACTTTCATATTTTCCCAAAAAAATTTTTGGCGAATTCGACTATAAATTTTTGTAACGCCTTTATGGCCTGCTAATGCTGAAGAATGAGCTTCTTCAATTAAATGAGTTCGTTGTTCTTTTGCTGGATATTGCGTTATTCCATTACAAACTATAATTTTTGTAGTTGAATTTGAAAAAATTGAGTCGAAAATTGATTTCACTTCTTCCCATGGCATATGATTAATTCTGGAAGTTTTAGAAATACTAATTGATCGTAATTTCAGATTTTGAGATAATTCATGTAATGAGTAGATTGATAATTTTATATTATTTAAAGTTTCTGATAAATTGTCCTTAATTTCTCCTCCAATTGGAAGTGCAAAATGGTAGTAGTTTCCTGTCTTAGTTTCTTTTGCTATCCTTTTTTGTAAATTTCTAAATTTTGGTAATGTTTCACGTTTTTCTAAAGTTTTTGATCCATTGTCGCGAGGAGTTCCATTTGTTGTAACAAAATATGCATAATTATCTTTTCGCATAGTTAATTGATCGCGACATTCAACTAAATTTTACCTTGTTATAATTTTGTCTGAGAGTTTATAGGAGGAGGGTCTGGGGGTGGACGATTATAATTATCATGATCATTATCGTTTTTTCCAGAATTTATTTGAGATCTTCGGTTTAGTTTTAAATTTTTTTTAAAATAGGGCCCTTCAAATTTTTTTCCAAGTTTTCATTTTGGTTTTCTTCAAACTTTTCTTCAAAATTTTCCTCAAGATTGTCTCCAAAATTTTCTTAAAAATTCTGTTCGAAATTCTTTTCGATATTTTCTTCAAAATCATCTTCAAAATTCTCTTCCAACTTTTTTTACTTATTTTCCCCATCATTTCCTTCGTATGAGGTTTTAATGTAGTTGATTTCATCTTCTGAGGTTGAAAAATAATTTTCACTTTCTTCGCTTTCAAATCCATTAATATTTTTTGGCTTCTTGGCATTCTTCTTTTTGTTTTTTGCTTGAGTTTTTTTCAAATAATCTAAATATTCAGGATCAAAGTCGGAATCTGATTCTACTTTTGTTGGGCTTCCCTTCTGCATATTTATTTCTGGTAATTCATCTTCATATATTTGTTTTCTTGGTATACCTCTCTTTCTTTTTGGTTGAGAGGGAATATTTCTCAAATTTCTAAGTAGATTTTTTCTTGGCCTACCTCGTGGTTTTTTCACAAGAAGTTTAGAAGAAAAATTTTCGTCTACCTTTTCTTGCGTGTCATTTCCATTCAAATTTTTTGCTTTTTCTTGTTGTATTCTTTTTTGAGCTCATGAAGTAATAGTTTCCCATGATAAATTTTCGTATTTTTTGGAAAACACTCGACCTAATAAAAATATTGGATAAAAATAAGTCTTGACGCCATATTTTTGAATAAATTTTTTTTTTTGAAAAATATTCTTGCCAATCTCACTAAATAATTCTTCACTAAGAAATTCCTTAAAATATTCTGGCATTTTTGAGTCTATATTTAATATTTGGGCTTGCGAAATTTCGCTAGAACGATCTACGTCTTCTGGTACGATTCTTGGATTCAAGTTTCTTCGTTTTGAAGGTCTTACCTCATTTTCAGTTTTCTTGTTTTTTCCTTGTAAAAGTTTTCTTGGAAAACATTTTTTCTTGAGAAGTCATAAAAGTATCGCTGTCATCAGCTTGTAAATATTCAGATTTCTTTGTTATCATCAATAGGGTTTCTTGAGAGAGCGTCTGCATTTACATTCATTTTTCTGCTTTGTAAATAACATCAAAATCATATTCTGCGAGTTTCAATCTCCAACGTGAAACTCGTGAACAAGGGTCTTTAGAATTTTGAAACCAAACTAGAGGTTTGTGATCAGGCACTAGAGTAAATTTTCTTCCATACAACTGAAAAACACTGAAAAATATTTTGCTGATCCTAGAGAATCAAGTATATCCTCTGTACCACGTAGAGAATACGTCTCGCCAATTGTTTTTTCATTTAATTTACAAAAATCAAGAACCATTCTTCATTTTATTTTTCCTTGAGAATCAGGTTTTTTAGGAAGTATCCATACTGGAGTGTTATATGGTGATTGTGAGGGCTTGATTATTTTATTTTTTAGTAATTCATCGACTTGTCTTGTAATTTCTTTCTTGTGAACTGGGGGAAATCTACATTGTCTTGAAAAATTGGAGCGCAATCTACAGTAGGAATTGAATATTGTAATAAATTAGTAGCTTTAAGTGATTCTCCTCGGATTTGAAATCTGTCTGCATTATTTTTAATTAATTTTTCTACATGTTCATATTCATCTTCATTT
Source organism: Diplolepis rosae (assembly GCA_030998225.1). Lineage (NCBI taxonomy): Eukaryota > Metazoa > Arthropoda > Insecta > Hymenoptera > Diplolepididae > Diplolepis > Diplolepis rosae. Next base: position 1,537,203 of record JAPYXD010000687.1, on the reverse strand, counting down.
AAATGGTCTAACCAAAGAATTTTTTAAGACATTCTACTCTGTCTTCGTCTGTTACATTATAAAATTTCCATGAGTTGATTAGGGAATTGTCAGTTCTCAAAAAGTTATTTTATATTTTACTTGTTAAATCCTCGTTATTCGTTTGTTTAAAATTATATAAATTTTCAATTTGTTTATAACATTCTTGTTCTTCAAAATCTTCTAAATCAACTATTGGGACTTATAATGTTATTTCATTTGTGTTTGCAAACTTTAAATAAGCTTTTTTCTTGTGATTTTTTACATCTGCGTCTCTTACGTAAATGCCATCATAGATATGTAATCGAGGTACATACCCTTCACTCATTTCTGTATTTTTTATATTGACATAAAATGTTGTAACTGTTCGAGCAGGAATAGTAAATGTATTGGTAGATTTAAAAGGGTAACAGTGGTTCTCAGTTTCTAAGCATTTTGAAGTATAATTTATATTTACTCTATTATCTTGAAAAAATTCTGATCCTAATACTCCCTCCATCTTCTTCTACTGAGACTACGTTCGGAATAATGTTGAATATTGTTGGATACCCGAAAATGTTTATTTTTACCTGTCCTAATGTGTAAAGTGGTAAATCATTAATTCCCGTATGTTTTAATACATTTTGGCTATTTATTGGTACTTCAGCGTTGAGAACCTTTTGTTTAATTAAATTTCGAGCAGAACCAGTATCAATCGTCATGTGTGTTGGATTTTTTAAACCTTCCGTTGATATTATAAATGATGGGATTGCAGTAGATTTTGAAATATTTATTGTTGTAGTATGATTGCTGGAAGTGGATGCCAGTGGTTTTCGATTTATGCTTTTCTCAGTGCACCCGTGCTGGGGAAAGCTTTACAATTTTCCTGGTGAGCTGTTTGTGATTGGTTATTTGATCGTATCTTGCAGTCTCGTACTAAATGACCGGGTTTTTTACAGCAATTGCAAATTAATTCAGTATAATTTGAATTTTGTTGAGTGTTATTATTCTGTAAAAATCTATTTTCATATAGTTTATTTCGATTTTGAAACTGTCCTAAGTTGAAGTTTTTATACTGTCCTGGATTCCATTGTCTGTTATTATCATTATTATTGTATAAATTTCTAGAAAATTTATTATTATTGTTGTCTCTTTGTTGTACAAAATGATGATTATTATTGTTTCTATAGTTATTATTTCTATTTTGCAAGTTATTATTGTTATTGTTATTAAAATCATGTTTATTTCTTAAAAATTTGTTATTCGGAAAATTATTGTAATTGTTTCTTGAAAAATTATTATTATTACTTCTTTGGCCATTTAAATTATTATATCTTTGTTGGTTAGGATACGAAAAATTTTGTTATTTATTATTAAGAACTGCCTCTTGGGCTTTACTCAAATGAAAACATTTTTCAGTTGCATGACCTAGCTTTTTACAAAGTAAACAAATTAATTTATATTCGTGTCGTTAATGACTTCCCTAAAAGTATCCTTTTCCTCTACACGAATTTCTAACTCGGGACGCAAGCCGCGTATAAAACATTGTATTAGATCTTTTTATAAATTTTGTTTAAAAGCATGATCTACCTGACCGCCATTATTGAGTCTGTGAGCATCTTCTATTGGCAGACTGCAGAAAGGTTGAGGGGATAAGCAAAACGATCGAGGCGTTCATGGTGGTGAAAAAGCTAAAAGGCGTCGTAGAAGCGTAGCATACTCTGCATGTTAAACTGTTGTAAACATTGAATATTATTGTTTATTTCTACACTGGTTAGTAGTTGTTGTGTATTTAATTGTAAAAATACACACGAAAATAGTACGTGTGAATTTTACAAATTTCCTAGACAAGCTTACAAACAAAATCAAAAGGAAAAGTGGATTGCTGCTGTACAGCGAGTTCAGTAAGATACTCTAACCAAATTTTTAGTCAGCGGCAATGCCGTTGATACAATACTTGTCTATTTACATTAAGACGTTTTTTCTAGCCCAAGTGGATCTAAATGGATTTTAAAACCACATCAGGTTATATGCAGGGAGCATTCTGTCGGGTATAAAAAATTAGATTGTTATTTAAGCCCTAGCTATACATTCCAACTGTATTCTCTTCTAAATGTCGAGATGAACTTAATGAAAAGCGTGTACTTAACAGGCATAAATAGATGATTTTAGTATATTGATAATGTAATATATTGTTTATTATAAAAATTTATTAATTTTTAGACACAAACGATTTTTAAAACGGAAAATGTCAAACCAAATAACGAAAAATTTGAAAAAGGCTCGTGTTGTTTTGGAGCAACATCAAGTTAATTGCATTAAAAGTCTAGACCAACGAGAGCAAATTAGTAATGAAAAGCATGAATTTGGTGAAAGTATTTTTGGGAATAAAACTGCAGATCAAGGGTGTCAAGTAGAAATGTTTGATTCAAAGAACCTTAAAACTAATTAATTGATTTGTATTAAGTACATTTGCTGTGTTAAAACTTATTGTGACTCGGAGATTCAAACATATTTAACGCATTTAAATATATTTGGAATTAAAAGAAAAAAAGTTACGTGTAATTAAGAACATGAACACAAAAAGTTTTCTGGTTATGAATCAATTATTAATGAAAAGCAATTAAGACACACTGCAGGAATTACGATGGAAATTTTGGAATTTTTATTGAAAAAGGCTCGGTCACCTGCTGCAGAAAACAAGTGCACAGTGTCGTTGAAAAATAGGCTATTTATATTTTTAATTATAATGAAAACAGGTTTAAGCTTTGCTGCATTAAGTGTTTTTTTTTCTGTAAACGAGACAACAATTTCAAGAATATTTTTTTCAATGTTGCATCATTTATCTTCCACTACAGCAAACTTAGTGTTTTGGCCTGACAAGAAAATGGTACACAGTACAATGCCAGAGTGTTTCAAGCCAGAATATGCAAACACTCGAGCTATAATTGATTGTACTGAGTTTAAAATTGAGTTTCCTAGTGGTGTAAGTAATAAAGTATCAGATTTAAATATAAATAATTTAAAATATGACAATAAAGGCACAGCTAGTAGACTTACTTGAAGATGGAGATGAAGTTTTAGCTGATAAAGGTTTTCCAGAAATCAAAGCGAAGATTGACGAGGCAGGCAAAAAAGTATTACTTGTTATGCCACCATTCTTGGAAAAAAAGCGAGTTTAGTAAAGAAGAAACAGCTCTTACGTACAGTGTAGCAAAAGTACGTATTCACGTAGAAAGGATAATGCAACGATTGATGACATATAAAATGTTGCAACTCATACCAGAACACTTTTCTCAAGTATTGACGACGTATTACACATGGCCTGTATATTGCTAAATCTGCAGCCCCCAATAATTTCAGGAATCGAAATTAAATAATAAGAACCTGTTATAGAATAATTCAATAATTTATTTTTTCAATCACTGCATTAATTTTACACTTTTTTGTTTTTAATACCTTGTATTTTGTTCGGTAGTATATTTGTTTTATTACTTGAATAAACTTATTTTTTTTTTTACATTAAAACGATATAGTATTTTTCTCACACATGATACTTTAGAAATAATAATTAGTTACATTATACTGTTCAAAACAGAAATGTTGTATTTAACATTAGAAACATTTTTATTAAAAAACTTAAAAAAACAAGCTTATAATTAAAATCAACAATCTTCAAAATAAATTTCAAATATTATTTGAAATATCCTTTCCTGTGAAATTCCTTTTTTCTTGTACTTGATTTTTGATTAATCTTGATTGTAGTGCAGGTAAATAACGATTGAAATAAAATTCTTCACTTTTAACAATGACTTCTTGTAAAAATGCTTCATCTCGTTGAACTTCAACGCAGCGACATCCATTTTTAACTGACGTGTAAATAAACAGATCACAAGTACATAGGCCACTTACATACATTTGCACTTGACACTGAGTGTAGTATTGCGAACTTTTTTTTAATTCAACTTCTGCTTCACTAAATTGTAAATATTTAACATTGCCAAGTTTATTTTCATAATCTATAATTGTCACCTTTTCACAGCTACTTAGACACTTAAACTCAACAATTTTACAGATACAACTATCTTTTACAACGACTCCATCAAAAGGCTTCCACACAACCATGGTTGCTTCTCGCTGACTAAAACTCCAAGTTTTATAACTTCCACTCCATACAGTTTCTCATACATCTCCTTGGCTTCTTTTTCATTTTTTGTACCATATATAGAGTTGACTTACTCTTAATGTTTTTTGGATTTAGCATATCCATAACCAAGAATTCTTAAGTCTTCTTTTTTCTAATATTAATACAGTGTACGTTTTGACTAGCACTTATTTTTGATTGTCTAGCTTTAAACCATTAACGACAATTAGATTGTTCTAAAGTTTCGCAACTTAAATTTATTATATTTTCTCTGTCCATCACAACATTATTGAAATAAAACTGTTTATCATTTTCACTAATTTACAATTACTTCTATGAATAGGATGATCCATTAACAACATAAATATTTCATTTACACATGCTTGACAATTCTCTGCACGTAATTCGATTTCAACTTTATCTAGAAGACTATTAATACAATTCTTGATTTCAAAATGAATTGCACTTTGTTGAGCTGCCATTAACATTAATTTTAATGATGAATTTCCCTTTAACTCTGATATTTCTACTTTCACTGGTTCAACATCCACATTTTTTGTGAGTGGATACATTTCATAAAAGTACTTTCCTTTCGAATAAACCTCTTGAGCAAATTTTTTGGCAGATACGTGCCCCCAAAGTTGCTGATGATCAGTTTTAGTTAAGCTTTCGACATGATTAATATAATAGAACAAGGCAGCAATGTGCTTGCACTTTCCACTTTTATTGTATACACATGTGCAAGACACACTCGTTACTTCTCTTTTTAAATTGATCTGTAATAGTATCAATATGCTCTTAATTTAAGGGCATGTAATACTTAGGAAATTAGCGAATTTTATTGATTTCAGCTTTCTGTGGTATATGTTTATGGCTAAAGTACATAAAATTTTCTTTTCAAAATTTGGAAAATAGTAGAGAACGTAAAAACGAACGTAGATAGGCTACTTCTGGTTTCGAAATTTAAAAAAAATTAAATTTTATTACAATATATCGGAGATTTTTTTCCAATTTTCAAAACCAAAAGTAGTCTATCTACGTTCCTTTTTATCTTCTCTACCATTACTCAAATTTTAAAAGCAAAAGTTTATATATTTTGGACACAAACATGTAAAAACTCGACCAAATTGTTCACATGAACACTAGAAAATTTTACTTACCTTCAGTTTCCTGTTCCCCACGTATTTAAAAACATTATTATTCTTTTTTTCAAACTTATTATTTTTATATATACGAGCTTTTATTCAAAATCTCATAAAAGCTGAACCTTTATCAATGTTATTCTTCCGACGCTTTCGAACGCTTTCACCGAGAGCGGCGCTACCTGTCTTTCTACAGTCGGCCAATTCTGTCAGCAATTTCTTTAATTCAGGCGGCATAGGAAAGGACACTTTCTCTTTCCCACATAAATGTGTTACCTAATTCTTCCTGTAACTGGTACACGCTTATCGCAGGGGTATATACTCTTTTCAATTTTTCTATCAATTCCTCTATTGTTACATACGTTGAACCAAAAATGCATTTTCTAGCTTTACCAGTTAATTTACCTCTTAATAACCTTCGAGGTTTTCTTGAGCTGCAGGTGTCGGTAGCATTGCATTTGCCTCCATGTAACCCCCAATAGAATGTAACAATGGGAGGTTACTTCCGTCGAACAATGAGACTACCTCTAGCGCGCTGCATAAGGATACCTGCTGGCTGTTGGGTATGACTACGGCCATTTCTTCGTTATTTACTATTACGGGATTATCTTGATTTATGACTTCTGTGTCGCTTTTGTCGTCGTCGCTGTCGTTGTTACTAATTATAGATTCGCGTTCCAATGAGGTTTCCAATCTTTCTTTCAAAGTTTTATTGTCTATTGTTATTACTGTTGAGCTTAGCAAATTGAATTCGTTAAAATAAGATAATTCGTTCGTTAGAGTTTGATCTTGATTACTAGATCCTGGTACAATGCTTAAATCTGGACAGAAACATGAATGAACACACTTTAAGATTTTATTGGTATGGGGCTATACATTTTTAAAATAAAACGACTTTTTAATTTAAAAATTTAATTTTTTTTCAATTTAAGCTTCGCGGGCTATCCGATTCGGGAAAACTCTTTTATTTTTATGTTGGTCCTACTGTTACTGACATCTGTGCCAAATTTCATGTCAATGTCATCATTTGTTACATAGTTACGCTTGTGTTTTCTAAACGACTGAAAGTGATTTTTTCGATTTTTACAATTTCTGAATTTGTTGAGCAAAGAAGTGCCATTAAATTTTGTTTGGGGAATGAGATTTCAGTTGCGGAAACGTTCAGAATGTTGCAGAAGGCCTTCGGTGATTTGACCATGTCGCAAAAACATGTCTATAAGTGGTACGAAGACTTGAAAGAAAGCAGAGAACGTGTTGATGACTTGGAACGCACCGGACGACCATCAAAATCAACTGACGAGCGAAATGTCAATCAAATCAAAGAATTAGTGCACAAAAATCATCGATTGACAATTAGAGACCTTGCTGACGCTATTGGCATTCGAAGAAGATCACTCAACACCGTTTCAAAAGATATTTTGGGCAGACAACTCGTGGTTTTTTGCATCACGATAATGCGCCGTCTCACACTGCACTCGTTCGTCGTGACCATTTCGCCAAAAACTAACGCATATCGTTCCACAACCACCATATTCGCCTGATTTGGCTCCGTGTGACTTCTATCTATTCCCCAAACTCAATATACCACTCCAAAGACACCGTTTTGACACGATTGAAGAGATACAAGCCGAATCGAAGAAGGCTTTGAAGGCAATTCTGGAAATCGAATTTAACAAGTGTTTCGACGATTGGAAAAAACATTGACATAAGTGCCATAAGTGTATATAAAGGATGTTAAATTCCAAGAAATGTTATTCAATGTATTTTACTCTCTAGTAAAGATTTGTCGACTTAGCTTCATACCAAGAAAATTTTGAGGTTTAAATTGATATATGATTTATATATTTTCTTAAATCAGCAAGCACTTCCTTTGCATTCATCTATTGAAATTGTCACTATGTATTAGATGTTTCGTACTTTGAAAAATTGTATTCAAGGTATTTTAATCTATAAAAGTTTAAAAAGTAAATTTTTATTCATTTGGTTATTTTGGCATAGGATCAGATTCTTTTTATTTAGACATTTAAAACTTATCAATGGCAGATATATACAGGGTGAGGCATATAAAGTGTTACAGAGAGATAGCACTCAAACTATTCATCATATCCAAAAATGTTTCCGACAAAAGTTTCAGTGTTCGAGAAAGCTATCATACTGGACCACCCTATTTTTTTATCGGTGAAGGCGCTGAAGCTACGTCAAGTCGTCAAGGTCAACTCGACTTTTTCAAATGGAACCATGTATTTTTTTTTCGATCACATTATTACCGATTTTAAGAGGAATTCAGCGACCTACAACACAAGGTCATTCTAGTCACGCAAAGTATGAAAATAGTCGAAAAATCGAAACATATCGAAATAATATCTTTCAAAGCATCCACTAACCTTGGTTTGGATCTACCTACAGAAGATGCTCGAAGTGATGACCCTCGATTTGTGAGCACTTGTTAATTCACTGATAAAAAGACCGTCTAACTTCAGCCAACATTTGTGGTGTAATTTCGGTACATGCTCGGCGTATTCTTTCTTTCATGTCGTCAGGCGTGGCATGTGCTACCGCCATTACGCTTTCTTCGACAAAACTTCATAAAAAGCAATCTGGTGATGTTAGATCTGGCGAACGAGGTGACGAAGCTACAGGGCCGTCTCGTCCTATCCACTTTTCGTCAAAAATCTCATTTATCACTTGTCTTCAACACAGAGCATAATAGGGTGGTGCACCGTCGTGTTGCATCCACATGTTTATGCGAACATGCAAGGGCACGTCTTCCATTAATTGACAGTACATTTTGCAGAAAGTTTGCGTAAACTTTCCCAGTTAAGCGACCTTCAAAAAAATATGGACCAATGACGTGATGGCCGACAATGCCGCACCAACAATTAACGGACCACAGATGTTGAAATGGTACAGTTCTCATCTATCGAGGATTCTTATTTGCCCAATAATGCATATTATACCTATTCGCATTTCCCGTATTTGCGAAGTTAGCTTCATCAAAAAAAAGCACATGACTCAAAAATGAGAGGTCTGTGTGCATTTTTCTACGAATCCAATTACAGAAATTGACGCGTTTTAGGAAATCATAGCCGTAAAAATCCTGATGTAATGACATACGATACGGATAGAACTTGTGTTGATATAATATTCTTAGTACAGATCGCTGACTAATTCCACTCTTTTTTTCCATTTGCCTGCTGCTCGCATATGGATTTAGTGCAGCAAAAGCCAAGATAGCAGCCGCACTATTTTCATTAACAATTTGGCGACGTTTGACTTGTGTTTATTTCACTGTACCGAAGCGACAGAAACGGCCATCTAATCGCTTAAAAGCCATGTGCGATTTTTGTTGCCTATCCGGATAACGAGCCGCATACAAATCTTGGGCGTTTCTGTAATGTTTACGACATTCCCCCAGCACCATCAACATATCAAAATATTCTTGAAAATCGTTCATTTTCGCGTTCCAATGTACTCACATTAGAAGGTAATGCGAGACTAACTGATGTGTCAACAGAAAATGCTTACCTTTTGCCGATGTCAGCAATACTCCATCGACGTGTATTATCATGGGTATCATAAGAAATGAAAAGAAATGAAAATGATTTTTCGACTATTTTCATACTTTGCGTGACTATAATGACCTTGTGTTGTAGGTCGCTGAATTCTTCTAAAACTCGGTAATAATGTCATCGAAAAAAAATACATGGTACCATTTAAAAAAGCGGAGTTGACCTTGACGTAGCTTCAGCGCCTTCACCGATAAAAAAATAGGGTGGTCCAGTATGATAGCTTTCTCGAACACTGAAACTTTTGTCTGAAACATTTTTGGATATGACCAATAGTTTGAGTGCTGTCGCTCTGTAACACTTTATGTGCCTCACCCCGTATATAAAAAAAACCTAAAGGGGAAGGCAAACGTTTCGGCCACATATGGGGACCCTCTTCAGTGCCGTAAATTAGAAGATTGATTCAAAATTTCATTAAAATTTAGGAGATTATTAAAATAAGGAAAAGCATAAAAATCAAAAACTTATCTCATTGCTTGCAAATCAAAATCAAGCAGTCGGGTATGCACAACACTTATTGAAAAAATATGTAGAATTCACTGTTTATAGACAATCGTATAGAACGAAAAAAACTTAGAATTTTGCAAAACGAACCTTCTGGGAAACTTTTTTTCAAAACGTGAAATTGATTTATCATGACAATCCGAACACTTAGCAATTTTGAGAATTTTCCTTGAGGACTTTGTTACCGAAGTCTCTCAATCATCGACCTAAACTGTTTTAAAAACTGACTCGGGTCATGTGACTTTGTTGACTGAAATTTTTTTTTCTGTAAGGCTATCCTGAGAGGTTCTTTTCCACCTTGAAGAAGACAATTGTCCTATACCTAGTTAAGAAATTCAAGACTGTTGTGGTGATCTTTACAAGTGGAGGGAAGCGTGTATTTTTGAAGGAAAAATTTTTGGTATGTCGTACAAATTAATTAGTTCCAGCGAAGTCGAAAGCGTCTTTTTTCCACAGAAAGATTTCAAATTCTTTAAATTTGAATTATTTGTGTACGTTTAGTAATGAAAAAAGATCGAAGGTTTTTATAATTTCTTAATTTTAGTTTTATTCTTAGATATTTAAATTTCATTAATTCTAAAAATATTTAGAATTACGAAAAAATCCGCGTTTATACTGAAAGTATTGCAAGTGCCATTTGTTACTATATAATGTGAGATGTTTGAGGACATGTCTGCTATATATATATATATGCCATTGATCAATTTTAAATGTGAAAATAAAAAGAATCTGACCCTACGCCAAAATAACCAAATGAATTAAAAATCCATGAATTTTGGGTCAATATGATGGCAGACATGTCCTCAAACATGTCACATTATATTTTAAAAAGTAAAATTTTGTAGAATTAGAATCATACCAAAAAAATTTAAGGTTTAAAATTGTATGTGAATTTAGATGTAATTCATTTTCTTTTGAAAATTATCAAATATTTAATTTTATTTACATGTATTTATCGAAATCGAAACAAAAGATGTTTGATGAATTTTTTTTCAGTGAATATTTCCACGGGGTATTTGTTGTTTACAGTTCATAAAAGTACTTAATCTGCGAATTATCGACATATTTTTTTTTTCGCTAGTCGTTATATTTGTTGAACAATTGAGCAAAAACTTCATTGCACTGTATCTCCATTGTTTCTTAATGAATCTTGAACTTTTTTTTTTTAAATGAAAGCACTTTTCATACACTTTCAATGTACGTAATAAAAAGTTATGAAAATTGAGTGGAACACTTGGAAAAATGTATTTTGCAACTAAGAAATTTATAAACAAATTTCCCTCAGTTGCAAAAATTGAACTTTTTTATTAAACAATGATGATTTTCAATGTAAAATAGTGAAATCTATCGATGAAAAAATCAGCATCACTATATCTACTTCTCAGGTCCGTACAGCTTAATTGTTTATCAATTTGTTTATAAGGCCATAAGTCATAAACTAACAAACTTTCCAACTCCAGGTTTTGCATCATAATTGTTAATAATAAGAAGTATTCGGACGTTTTTGAATGGCGCAATATGAGTAAACAAAGCCTTTGAATGATTGTTTATTTAAGCGTCATAAACATTATCTATTATTATTCATAACTTTTGACCTAATTGATATTTTTTTACGGTCAGCATCTAGTTATGTAGGGTTTTTTATGAGGAAAAAAAAGTGAACAAACTATTTTCCGATAAAATGAAAAGAATCAAAGATATAAGCGAAAAACGTGAAATTTCGTTAAAAAATTATAAATAATCGTAATTTAAACAATGGCGTCCATCGATTTGACATCACGGAAAAAGATATGTTGTTTCACTCATTTTTTACACCTAAACTCAATTTTTCAGCCTGCTCCAAGAAAACATCGCGAAAGGCTGTGTTTTGGACTATATCGCCTGGACTAAAGGGGACGCGACGCTTGAACTAGACATTACTTTCCCGATAATCAATAAAAAGTCGAAATGCATAAAAATTCGAAATAAAAAATATGTGTTTGCTCTTCGCGTCGAGGTACATCTTTTTTTTATTTAAAATGTTTTCATCTCGCAAATAGTTTTCGAGATAAAAATTAAAAAACGTCGTTTTTGCATTGATCAAAAATCAATGTTTTTAAAAATATAACTCGCGATTACTAGCTCAGTTCACAATGAAATGATTCGAAACATTCACCATTTAATTTCGCTGACTCTAGCGGAGCCTTCGAGTCTTAAAAAACAATAAAAATCACTATTTTTTATAAAATATTTAATAATAAACTCAGGGACTCTGAAACTTGTGCGCTGCGACGTTCTCGTGAAGAAAGAGTCGAGGAAATTTCAGGGTTCAGAAAACATCCAGCGAGGCGATTCTTCCTTAGGATCAAGGAAGTTTTTTGTGAAATTTCACGCAATTATATTCACAAACAAAGAAACAGTGCCGAGTTAAAAAAACTGTCGCACGATCACGTGGAGCGCTTTAAGCACGAGCGCTAGCAAGTTTCAACCTGCTGAGTATTCTTGAAGTTTTTTTTCTGTTTCTTGACAACCGACAGCGTGAAATCTAAGCAAAGAAGTGGGGGTGTTTTCATAATATTATTATTATTTCAAAATCATTATTTCGAACTGAAAATTGAAATGATTGATGAGGGAGAATACGAATATTCAATAGTAAAACTGTTTGAAAATGTTGATGTAAGTTTAGATTCCTTGTTCAATCAAACTGAAACTTCGTTAAAACGTTTGAACAAGATTCAAGTATAATAATGATTTTACAAGAATTGTGACATATTACATATTCGCAGGAATAAAAAATTACTGAAAACGACAACCGTTATCCGCAGAAACGTTCTAATCAGGTTTCGATTTTATTGAACCCCAAATTCTAACTCGCTACAATATTCTGAAATAATTAAAAAATTTTAAATCTCTTGTTCAGTTATAAAAAGTTGAATATAAAAAAAAAATTTGCAGAAGAATCGTAGTCCAAATAAAAAATTACAATATGTTAACGTAATTAAAACCAAGGAACTGGATCGATTCCGTTCTTTCGATATTTTAATCTTAATCTTATGTTAGTTTATCAACTGCATTCTAACAGTATTTTTTTATTTCTAATTAATATAAAATAATAACAATTAAAATGTTTGAAATTTTATCATATTAGACTAAATCTTCAAATGCCACGGAAAACATTACTTGCTTAAAATTAAAACATTTTTCTATAAGATGTATATTTTTCTTTTTAATTTAAAAGAATATTATTGAATATCGAAAATGCATATTTTTTAACCAGAATATGTGAAATACGAAAAAAATGTAAAATTGTTTGCTGTAATAAGGTTGACAATTTTTAACTTACACATTTTTTGACAAGATGTATATTTTTTGTTTCAATTTATAAAAATACGTTCCAAATTAAAAAATTCCATTTCTTAGACAAAACATATGAGATATGAAAAAAGCCTTGAGACGGAGAATGATTTGCCTCAATAAGGTCTACAAATTCTCATTAGCACATTTTTTGACAAAATGTATATTTTATTTTTTTATTTCAAAAAGCACTATTGAAAATCAAAAATCCTATTTACTCACCAAAATATTTAAGATATGTAAAAAGCGATAAAATGCAAAATCGTTTGCTTCAATGAAGTGTACGAATTTTTTTCTTTCTCAAACATACAATAAATAACATTCATACCATACAAAATACAATAAACATACAATAAATAGCTAAAAGTAACTATGAACATAGATTTATATTCCTATTCAATAAAAAATATTTTTATAATAATTATTGTAATAATGCACTTTGAATTGCGTGCTAATGATAACTCCACCCATAGAAATTCTGATGGTAAATAATGTCTGGATTATTTTCTAACTTTCATTATTTACCGACGCGCAAAGTGCACCTTCAAAGTAACTCTAAGTTACGCGTTCAGAGGGCGCGTTTATCAGCCCACTTTTGTGAAATTCTCTTATTCCATTACTTTAGCAATCTCGCAACTCATCTCTGATATAACAGAAATTAAATTTACCGACAGTTTGTGCTCAAACTGATTTGGCGCTTGACACTCCCTTACAACTAGCGCCATTTGCAAGGAACAAAGATACAATTCGACCGATACGACAGGAACCTTACACACTACTACTAATAAGTGGGCTATTGGAGCTGTAATTTGGCTGATAAGTTAGGTGCATCATCAAATGCTACTGTCAGTAAACGTTAGTAACGCCATCTCTTGATTAACATGTAAGCACATTCACTTAAACAATAGCGCAAGTACTCTGCCAGTAAAATAGCTGACATCTCTTAGGCAACGTGAGATGACACTGTCAGAAAACAAAGATGGCGACATCTATTTCACATATCGATAGAGCACCAGCGTCTAATGGTAATTTGCAATACCGACTGTCGTTAAGGTAGAGACCGGTAGCTGCTTCGCCAGTAACTGAAGCTGTTGTCCCAGCTTTGTTATACTACTCAAGTGCTTAGTAAAGTTTAGCAAGTGCTTTACTAAATTTTAGCAAGTTGCTGTAACGATCGAAAAAAAGATTTATTTCTCCAATACATTTTTACGCAGTCACATGAGACATCTACAGTTTTCATATAAGTGATCGCACTCATACGCCGTTAGAATTAGGGGAGGTAATACCTTATTAGAAAGTATATCTATACTAATACAACGGATACAAAAAACTAAAACTAATAAATATAATAATACGCAACTGCTAGGGAGTTCAATATGTCTGTGAGATGACAAAGAAAAAACAACTTTTTTGGCAAAAATCCTATTTATTCCTGCAAAAGATGCATTTTATCTTCAACAAATTGGGCCGTTTTTTTGCGATTTCTTCTTTCAATCGGTCCAATAATGCAAAGTAAAAGTAACAGTTGATTTCTTTTTCCCTTTTCCGAATAGTCTATGAACATGATGCTGCAGGAATCCCAAAAAACAGATCCGATTGTTTCCAGCCGATTGTTGTGTCTTTTCTCGCTTTTGTGCAGTTCCACCGAGTCCTATCGACTATTTTGCTTGTTGTTCCGATTCTAGTGTGTAGTCGTGGATCCATATTTCATCAATGGTCATTATCGTGCGTAAAAAATCGCTTTCATTACGGTTGAGAAGGTGCAAACAACTCTTTAATTCACGAACTCGTTGATGTTTTTGATCGATTGTTAGTAAATGCGGGACTCATTTTGTGATTAGCTTTTTCATGCCCAAATCCTTACGCAAAATTTTAACCACCGACTCAATTGATATGCATACGGCCTCAGCTAACTCACACTTTTACTTTCGGATCATCTAATACGATGTCATGGATCTTCTCGATGATTCCGGGAGTGGTAACGTCTTTTGGCCTTCACGATCGTTCAGTATCATTGGTACTCGTACGACCTCGCTTAAATTCACTAATCCCCTTTTTCAACCACTTGCCAAAATGAAGAAAATTCCTCATAAGATTTATCAAGCCACTGTTTTGTCTGCACGGTGTTTTATTCCATTAGAAAACAGTGTTTAATCAGCACGCAAAATTTACTTTTTTCCATTTTAATAAAAAATCAAAACTTATTATTTGTGGTGCCATCTCTGCGTCATCCTACGGACTTATTAAACTCCCTAGTACATGTCTAAGTATCGCTCGTTTCCGAGGGGTAAAGCACTCTAAAATCAGCGAGACTATGTTCATCGTTATATCAACGCTGTAGTAAGTGATCAAATGCTATTGTTTCCTACTCGACACTTATCCCATCGTTATTTCTCTTCTTAGCGCGTTGTGTATAGCTATACTTGTGATTTCTTTCCTTATTCGCTGATTTTTAGTTTTTTTAAATCATGATTTTAGAGTGGTTCACCCCTTGCTCGTTTTTCGCTGAGACTGAAAGTTTAAACTATCCTTGTATACTAACTGGGAAACTATTATATATCAGCGCTTACAATATAGCGCCGGCTCGAATACTGTAGGTGCCTCGAAGTTTACGAGTAAAGGATCAAAAATATGGACGGCACCGAATAAATTTAGGGAATTTA
The DNA here is from genome assembly GCA_030998225.1 of Diplolepis rosae. NCBI lineage: Eukaryota > Metazoa > Arthropoda > Insecta > Hymenoptera > Diplolepididae > Diplolepis > Diplolepis rosae. The sequence goes on along the minus strand of JAPYXD010000687.1, from coordinate 1,521,854 downwards.
GAGAAAGTTATTAACGACAGTATCGATATTGAACGAAGATCAACTGAAAATTCTGCATTACGACGAAATAAAAATATTGAATATTCAAAAACTGACGAACCAATAATAATAAAAATATTAAAGTTAGTGGGTTTAATCTAACACGCGAAGATAAAATTGTTTGTTCAATTTGTAAAAAGTCAGGTCATACAACTGAAAAATGTTTTCATTTAAGCTCAAGAAGCAGCTCTTAATAAAGAACAAATTTTGTTTCATCCCAATGAACAAAGATTTAATAAATTCAATGGTCAAAGTAGTAATAATAATTTTACAAAGCACGATTACAATAATTTCCTAAATAACAATTTTTCAAAGAGTATAAATTAGATTTTGAACAATAAAAAAATTTATTCAGAAAATAGAAATAACAATAATAATTTTTTTACAACAATGATACAACAATAACATTAATTTTTCTAGAAATTTTTACAAAAATAATAACAATATTAATAATAATAATAATAATAACAGACAATTGAACCCAATACAGTATAAAAATTTTAACCCAGGTCAGTTCCAAAATCGAAATAAACAATATGAAAATAGATATTTACAAAGTAATAATAACACTCAACAAAATTCAACTTACGTAGAAATAATTTGCAATTACTGTAAAAAACCTGGTCATTTAGTACTAGACTGCGAGATACAACCAAATAAACAATTACATCCACCTCATCAGGGAAACTCCAAAGCTTTTTCCAGCATGGGTGCACTGAGGAGAGCATAAATCGAGAATCACTGGCATCTACTTCTAGCAATCAAAAAACAATAACAATAAATGTTTCAAAATCTGCTTCAATCCCGTCAATTACAATATCAACAGAAGGTCTAGGTGGTCCAATACACATGATGATTGATACTAGTGCTGCTCAAAATTAAATTAATTGATTACCTGTTTGCAGACCTAAAAAGAATGCTCCAGAGTAAGAGATTTGGCTCCGATGAAGAAGTAATTGCCAAAACTAAAGTGTTTTTTGAGGCCAAAGATAAATCGTGCTAGAAAAAAGTATCGGAATGTTAGAGAAGCGTTGGAATGAAGTTGTCACTCTTGAAGGAGACTATGTTGATGAATAAATAAATATCCAGATACAATAAAAGATATTTTTAAAAAAATTGAATCAAGAGGACCATGGAAGAGGAATTTTCGTAGAGCCAGTCCATAGGTACACGTGAAAATCGCCCACAATAATCAATACAACGATCGTTTTCCCTCATTGCAATAGACGAATTTTGACCCGTCCATTTCAAGTCTTCAAGCCCTACCTATGGAAAAAAAAGAGAAAGGAAGAAACTTACGAATTGTTCACGTTTACAAAGATACAAAATATATCATTTTTTATCAACGCGAAAAATCTGCTGCTGATCTATTATCCATTTCATTCTTCCAGAAGAAACGGTTGTCCAGGATTTTTATATGGCCTCAATCAATCATCGATCATTCGTCGATTGGTTTGCCACTCTTTTGGAAAGTGAATTTTCAGGTTTTAACCTGAGATTAGCAGTAGTTATATAGAGCCGGTTCTAGATACAAATTCCTGTAACCGACATTTACCGACATCGAGAAGCTTCGATTGGTTCTGTTCCAAGCTAAGTCTGGAAGTTTCAAGAAAGAGTTCGAAGCATATGACGTCACACTATGCCCTTGATAAATTGTTTATTAATGAATGGTGGTGGGGGTGGGATGGGGGTCATCTCTTTCGGGAAACGTTTATTTCAAAGACTTTAGGAGTTGGTTTAACCTCTGTATGTATGGAATGTAAAGGAAAAATGTTAAAAAATATTTCCTAGAAAAATAAAGGCATGTGACGGACAAATATTGAAAAATATTTCTCAGAAAAATAAAGGCATATGGTTAATTTAAACGCCCTCAGGATATTTAATGTAATAAATTTGATAAAATTTTTTCTGATTAATTTAGACGTGGGGTATGTGTGAAATGATTTCGTTTTTAGAGCTTGGATTGTTTATGCTAATAAAATTGATATGACATCTCCCAGTTAGACTGCAGTAATCTGATATCTTACGTTTATGACATTAAATCACATTCGGGATATGTGAACAATAATACAGTAGGGGGTGGGTGGTGGGGGGTGGTGGAGTCATCTCTTTCGGGAAACGTTTATTTCAAAGATTTTAGGTGGATCTTGAAAATATGACCTCAAAATCATGTGTTGGTTCTTTTTTAAGGCTTTTATGTTAAAAAATATATAAAGATAAAAAAATAAAAAATAATTCTCGGAAAAACAAAGGTATATGTTTGTGACTTGATTGGTTAAACGCTTGCAGGATGTTTAAAGTTATAAATTTGATAAAATTTTTTTGGTTTAATCTCTGCACGTTTGGAATGTAAAGGACAAATGTTAAAAAATATTTGTCAGAAAAATAAAGGCATATGGTTAATTTAAACGCTCTCGTTTAATGTAATAAATTTGATAAATTTTTTCCGATTAATTTAGACGTGTGTGTCGGTGGTTCCCTTTGATGGGAGGTAGAATTACCTTCTACACACACTACTGTCATCATGTGAATAATGATAAAAATTGTTTTAAAACAAATATTTCTCAGAGACCGCTTCTGGAGTCAAAGATTCCTTGAAGGGTAAGTAATTAATTAAGATATCAAAAGAATGTTATCATCTTGAAAAATTAGCATTATTCCTCAATGATGATGGAAAAATAATAACAAAAAGACACTGTGTAAATAATAATGAACTTTCATTTATTGATTACAAAAGGAGTCTTTCCATACAGTTATATTGACGATAATTTGGAAAAATTAGAAGAAAATCAATTAACTCCAAAAGAGGCATTTTTCTGTAAAATTAAATAATTCAAGTATTTTTAATGAAGATTATCAGCATGCTCGTAGAGTTTGGGAAAACTTTTAACTTGAAAACTATAGGTGAATATTCAGATCTTTTTCCTCAAAACTGATGTCCTATACTTTAATCTGATATTTTTGAGAATTCTAGACACTATTGTTTAAAAACATATAATGTATATCCACCTGGACTTGCTTTTGATGCAATGTTAAAATTTACTAAAATAGAACTCGAATTGTTGACAGATCCTGAAATGTTATTGTTCATCAAAAGTGTGGGGATTTTGAATGGGTGCCAGATTTTTAAATGATTGATTTTTTGAAAATTCCTGATAATCCATCTTCAGGTTTTATACTTAAAGTGGATTTTGAATATGGTTTTGAATATGGTCTTAATAGAGCTTAATCAATTAAAAGTACATTAAAAAAACCAGTTTATACAAGTTTCATCATTTTCGATATATCAAAAATAATGATTTATGATTTCCATTATAATTACATGAAACATAACTTGGAAATAATGCAAAATTACTTTATACAGATACAGACGGGCTAATATATAATATCACGCCCCCCCCCCCCCCCTGATTTTTTTGCTTACATTCGAAGAGATATTCATAAATTCGATATGTCTCATTATCCTCCAAAAAATGTTTATGATGTTCCTCTTGCAAATAAAAAAATTTGAGGTTTAATAAAAGATGAGAAGAATTGGAAAATTATGTTAGAAAAATGTGAAAATTGATTAATGATTAGTAGAAATTTTCACTAAAGCAAATTAGTGACCGACTTCTCACTAATTCAGATTTAGGGGGGGTAGTTTTCAATGATTTGATACTTATACATATTTTGATTCTAAAAAAAAACGACTTGAAAGTAAACTAATAATAAGAAAGTAAAGATATTACATTGAATTTACATGTAGTTTTTACATCAAATTATAAGAACAATTTTCGTTTCCTACGTATTTGTTTCATCAGAAACACTTGATTAAAAATCAAAATACAGCATACATGAAGTTTAGCCAAAAACCTAAGAAAAATTAAATGCGTGAAAAATTATTTTTAGATTAAATTTATAAACTGTTAATTATCTAATGACTTTTCTCAATTATTAATGATTTTATCTTCTAAGTTGAAAAAGATAAAATATTAAAAGATAAAATCATTAATAATTAAGAAAAATCATTAAAGAATAAACAGTTTACAAATTTAAATCTAAAAAGTAATTTTTCACGTATTTAATTTTTTTGGTTTGTTTACGGCTAAACCTCATGCATGCTGCAGTTTTTTATTTTTTCAATCAAGTGTTTCTGGTGAATCAGATATGTATTAGGAAACGGAATTTTTTTTTCTTATAATTTAGTGTAAAAACCACATGTAAATTCAAATGAAACATCTTTAATTTCATATTTTTAGGTCACTTTCAAGTAATTTTTTTAGAATCAAAATATATACAGTACCGGTTAGAATTGTGGGACCACCTGTTTTTCGATAATTGCTTAAATTATCCTAATTTGAATTATGTGTGTGAAAAAATTTGTTCTCTTAATTAAATTTAAAGCTATCAAAATTCTTTATAAAATGAGCCAAGCATGAATTCGTTTTGTTAATTTTTGAAGAAGTTATTGCAGAAAGAGTCTAAATTTCAATTTTTTCTTAAATTTTAAATAACTTTCGAAATAATCAACATTTTAAAATGCTTTGGACTAATTTTAAACCTAAATTTCTACAAAATCGAACAAAGTCTTTGGAATTGATGTGCAATTTTTTTCTTATTGTCACGTCCCGCGACGCATTCGAATGTACTATAGGCACAGGCTAGGTCTAGAGAGAAATCTGGGGAAATTACTAAAAGAGAAAGAAAACCACCTATTGAAAAGAGAGGTATAACTACGTCACACGCAGCGGGAGACTGCGCAACGCGTGACGTCACCAAAAAATATAATATAAAAAGGACACACCGCCAAGGGAAAACTAGTCTTGTGAGCAAAATTAAGTGCGGCAAATTTCTAAAATCTTAAAAGGATTCACAGCGTGAGATACGTGTTTAGTTCAGTTTTCCGACGAAACGTGTCGTAAATTCTCCGATTGTACTTTCAATCTTAGAAAGGATCTTAGAGTCAGTGTAGAGTGAGATGACTATTCTTGTCCTCCTCACACCAGTGGGATATTTGTTTCTGTCTTCGTCATACCAGTGGGATACCTATTGCTGTCTTCGTCGCACCAGTGGAAGAAACATTCTCTCTCCCTCACACCTGTGAGGATCATTCATAAAAAAGGGACTATTCAGAACTCAACAAAGGTACCGAAAATTCTCTCTATTCTTCACCTATTCCCTGTGCCATTGTTTGAATCATTGTAAAATTTTATCCTTGTTTATATCAGTGTTAATTTAAGTAAATTCAATTTGTATTACTTTACTAATCATTGTGTACTTTTCATTGACTTATCCTCATCCCTAAGCGAGGATCATTCGATCCTAACTTAAAACGAGGAATCTTCGATCAAAATAAGTATTTACGTACTTGTGACGTAACATACTTCCTTTTTTCTGGTGCATCGGCCGGGAAACACAAGTCAATTGAAATTGAACGCATTGGTTCTTAATAAATAAATAAATAAATAAATGATTATGAAATATTATTTCAACTTTAAAACTTAAAATTTCAATAAAATAGATTTGATAGATCACAAAGGGATTTGACCTTGAGGCTAACCTTAATGATTTAATAATCAAATCATTTCTTTGAAATTTTATAATTTATATAAATTGTTTAAAATAAAATAAGTTTGAAACATCACGCAGGGATCTGACCTTGAGGCTAACCTAAGTGATTAAGTAACTTATCTTATTTAAAAAGATATTCTAATTTGTAAACCAAGTTTTGATTTAAGTTAAAACAAACATAAGAAACAGAATATTTTTATTTGCAAAAAAAAAATTGTCCAAAGATTTGCACTTAAGCTAATTTTTCGAATATAATGAAAATAATTTATGAATATTCCGAATGATCATTCTTATAAACAAATTTGTTTAATTGTTATAAACAATTTATAAATAAATAAAATAATTTACTTTAATTTACATAAAAGGCACATGCAGTTGGTAAAGAAAAATATTTTATTATTTTAAGAAATTTATTATTAAAAATTATACATTTACAATCGATTGAGCGATTATTTATTTAATATTTGAAATAATTATATTTTTATATCATTATTTTATTTCCAAATGAAGAAATACAAATTTCATTTCAAATTATATTGTTATTAAAAATAAATAACAAATTAAAAATAAATTTTACTAATCTCATTTTATTTTTCTTGAAAAAATAAATTTTATATATAGTTTTTTTTATTGTTATAAACAATCGAGTAATTTAAAATAACAATAAAGAATCAACGCTCAATACAAAATATTGTAAATTTATAATGACTCAATGTCAAAACCAAATATCCTTATAGAATCTACCCCGAAAGTTATAACACGTAGTCAAGCTAAACAAGATAGTCAGCTTGCAAAAATAGTAGATTTGAATCAAAAGGGTAATTTAAAAATAAAACCAATTAGAAATAGAGAATATTCAACTGATAATAAATGCCTAAATATCCCTGATCCAATCCCTATAGAACAAGAATTAGATAACACTCTTAAGTTAGATGATTCAAGTTTAGAAAAGACTCTAATTAATAATCAAAATATATCACGTGAAAATTCAGAAAAAACCAGCGGGTTTCATTCAAGTTTCTGTCCAGATTTAAGCATTGTAACAGGATCTAGTAATCAAGATCAAACTCTAACGAACGAATTATCTTATTTTGACGAATTCAATTTGCTAAGCTCAACAGTAATAACAGTAGATAATAAAACTTTGAAAGAAAGATTGGAAACCTCATTAGCACGCGAATCTATAATTAGTAACAACGATAGTGACGACGACAAAAGCGACACAGAAGTCATAAATCAGGATAATCCCGTAAGAGTAAATAACGAAGAGATGGCCGTGGTCATACCCAACAGCCAGCAGGTATCCTTACGCGATGCGCTAGAGGTGGTCCCATTGTTCGACGGAAGTAACCTCCCATTGTCACATTTTATTGAGGGTTGCATGGAGGCAAAGGCAATGCTACCGAGACCTGCAGCTCAAGAAAACCTCGCAAGGCTATTAAGAGGTAAATTAACTGGAGAAGCCAGAAAATGCATTTTTGGTTGTACTTATACAACACTAGAAGAATTGATAGAAAAATTAAAAAGAGTATATGCCCCTGCGAAAAGCGTGTACCAGTTACAGGGAGAATTAGGTAATACATTTATGTGGGAAAGAGAAAATGTACTCTCCTATGCTGCTAGGATAAAAGAAATTGCCGACAAAATCGAAGATGCTCACAGGCTCAAATAATAATGATCAGGTAGATAATAATTTTAAAGTAAACCTTGAAAAAGACGTAATTCAATGTTTTATACGCGGTTTGCGTCCTGAGTTAGAAATTCGTGTTGAAGAAAAGGATACTTTTAAAGAAGTTATTAGCGACAGTATTGATATAGAACGAAGATTAGCTGCAAATTCCGCACTACGAAGAAATAAAAATATGGATTATTCAAAAAGTGACGAATCATCTAATAATAAAAATAATAAAACAACCCGATTTAACGTAGCACTTGAAAACAAAACTATTTGTTTAATTTGTAAAAAACCAGGTCACACAACTGAAAAATGTTTTCATTTAAGTAAAGCTCAAGATGCAGTTTTTAATAATAAACAAAAAAATTTTTTGCGTCCTAACCAACAAGGATATAGTAATTTCAATGGTCAAAGAAGTAATAATAATAGTAATTTTGCAAGAAACAACTACAATAATTTTCCAAAAAACAATTTTTTAAGAAATAAAAATTATAATTTTAATAACAATAACAATAATAATTTGCAAAATAGAAATAATAATTATAAAAACAATAATAATAATGTTTTACAACAAAGATACAACAATAATAATAATTTTCCTAGAAATTTTTACAATAATAACAATAATGTTAATAATAATAATAGACAATGGAATCCAGGACAGTATCAAAACTTTAACTTAGGACAGTCTCAAAATCGAAATAAACCATATGAATATAGGTTTTCACAAAATAATAATAATCAACAAAATTCAAATTATACTGAAGTAGTTTGCAATTATTGTAAAAAACCCGGTCACTTAGTACGAGACTGCAAGATACGACCAAATAGCCAATCACAAACAGCTCATCAGGAAAACTCCAAAGCTCTCCCCAGCACGGGTGCACTGAGGAAAGCATAAATCGAGAACCACTGGCATCCACTTCTAACGATCATACAACAACAACAATAAATATTTCAAAGTCCACTTCAATTCCATCAATTATAATATCAACGGAAGGTTTAAAAAATCCAACACACATGATGATTGATACTGGTGCTGCTTGAAATTTAATTAAACAAAAGGTTCTCAACCCTGAAGTACCAATAAATAGCCAAAATGTATTAAAACATACGGGAATTAATGATTTACCACTTTATACATTAGGACAGGTAAAAATAAACATTTTCGGGTATCCAACAATATTCAACATTATTCCGAACGTGGTCTCAGTAGAAGAAGATGGAGTATTAGGATCAGAATTTTTTCAAGATAATAGAGTAAATATAAATTATACTTCAAAATGCTTAGAAACTGAGAACCACTGTTACCCTTTTAAATCTACCAATACATTTACTATTCCAGCTCGAACAGTTTCAACATTTTATGTTAATATAAAAAATACAGAAAAGAGTGAAGGGTATGTACCTCGAATACATATCCAAGATGGCGTCTACGTAGGTGACGCAGTTGTAAAAAATCACAGAGGAAAAGCTTATTTAAAATTTGCAAACACAAATTAAATCCCAATTACATTATCCGTCCCATTAGTTAATTTAGAAGACTTTGAAGAACAAGAATGCTATAAACAAATTGAAAATTTAATTAATTTCAAACAAACAAATAACGAAGATTTATCAAGTAAAATAATAAATAACTTTTTAAAAAATGACAATTCTTTAATTAACTCATGCAAATTTTATAATGTAACAGACGAAGACAGAGTAGAATGTATTAAAAAACTTCTTCGATTAGACCATTTAAATCAAGATGAATATGAGCATGTAGAAAAATTAGTTAAAAATAATGCAGACAGATTTCAAATCCCAGGAGAACCACTTGAAGCTACTTGTTACGGGCGGTCCAAAGTGCGCAGTATTTTTTGGAAAAAGTTTTTATTAGTATACAAAATCTAATCTATGAAATATCAATTGCTTTAAAAGTGAATGAACTGCACACTTTTGAACGTTCGTAACCTGATTGCATTCCAGTGGCTAATGCAATTCAGCATTTTTGGTCATGCGAGCTGGTCTTGAGACGTAGAGTAATTCATATTCTAGTTATTTAAATACATTTAAATTAAACTTTAAAAGTTTGAATAAAACTTTTAAAAATAATACTATTTCCCCCTTTTGTTTTTCAGATGCATTAATGTTTTATAATCTAGATTAATTGATAGCGAGAGTGCATAGGCACTCAATCGCTATGATCTAAAAAGTATGAAATAAGAGAAAAGCGAAGAATGAGTGTAAGGTGGGAGCGATGATATAAAAACTAGGATGAGCGGAGAAAGAATAGAATAGGAAAAAGAATAAGCAATAGCAGACTCACGATAGAATGTACGAATAGAAGAGGAAAAAGAGAACGAAGGAGAGAGAGAGAGATATCAAGTACACGTACACCCATGCACTGTTTATCGCCACAGCTTTCTGCCGTTTGTCAACTCCTCCTTTCGTTCGCCTATGCACATGCCTAATATACTGGTCTCTTTTAGAAAATCTTGATGCGCTCTGCTGTGCATCGCGAGGCTAGCATTCATCTCATAATTGCAGCTCCTCCTCACACACCTATCCTTGCTCAAATGCTTTAGCCAGCTGATCTCCCGCCACAAAAGCCACGTGCTTTTTGTAACTAAAACCCAACGCTCGTCTGAATACTTAAATAATTATGTCAAAGCTTTAGTCCACTTAAAGATCATAAGCCTAGACTAATTAAATATATATATTTCGATTTACTCTGAAATATATTGGAAACTAAAATTGTTTCTACAATTTGATGACCATGCATCAAATACTGAAAATTGATGAGCACATTTCCTTTCTCACGATAGGAGTAGAAAGAGGGGAGAAATAATTGCATTCTAAAAATCAGCAAATAGCGCAATAACCACATCAGCACTTGTGCAAATTCCTAAATCCTCCCTGCCATTATTACCTCTGTCCAATCATTAATTCCTTAATCATCAAAAAACCCTACCATGCTCACCTCGCGATGAACTAGTAAAACGGATCAAGGCAAAATCAAATTCGCAGTCTTCTGAGTGTCTTGACCGGATTCAGACCTTAGAATAATAAAGAAAATATTTTTCTTTTATCGTGCCCGTCTGCGACCCAGATCGACAGTTCCTAGATCCTCGTTAGTTGATTGAACCCGTAAAACTCTTTCTAACGAAATTATATTTTTGGAATCGTGTCGGGCGGACGTAAAAGACAAAAGACTTCATCTGGACAGAAGCAACAGAATTAAATTCTTTCTTCGGCGGGCTATTTTTAAAGTCCAATTCGTTTAATAAAAAAAAGTGCAAAAAGGTGCGCGAAATCGCGGAAAAATTAATACTACCGACTCTCAAAACGGTAGTGATAATTTTTCATAAAATACTGTAATTAGATTTAATAGGAAAATTCTAGCGGCGAAAAGGGCGAGTTTAAAAGCACTCAACCCTTTTCTGGTTAAAAGCCAACCGTTATTTTCTCTTATTAAGCCTAATAGAAAGTGGCAAAAACAATATTTGTGTGCACGTGTGCTATGCGCGACTCGCAAATCGGACAAAGTGTGATTTTGAGCAACACTCAACAGAAAACCATTGCCCAGTCTAGGACGAATCAGGAACTAAGGGAAAAATCTCTCCCTCTCTCTCGCACTCTCCTGGGACTGGTAGATGTAAGGAAAACTAGTAGTAAGGTATCGTTCCAATATATGTATTTATTTGTATATCCTTTTTATACGGACATCAAACACTAAAACTGGAAATCTTCCTGTGTTCAAGTTTTCTTTTCCAAGAATCAAAGAGGGTTTTCTTAAAAGCAGGGTATAGCCTCCTCAGTCAGAGGAGAGGGCAAATACGATCCCAGATTAAAAACAAATTTTGGTTTATTTAATTTACAATTTCCTAAATTGAAATTCAAGCTCTTGTGCTCTTTAGCAGAGAGACTGAATTTTAAACTTTAATTTTTTCTATCACATTTTCTTTCCTTAAAGATTTACTCTTGTGCTCTTTAGCAGAGTGTCAATCTTAGAATTAAATCTTTTGTGCTCCTTAGCAGAAAGCCTTAATTCGACAGAAAGAAAAGTAATCCCGTCTTTCCAATCAAAAATTGAGTTTTTGAGAATTTGCTTTTGTGCTCTTCAGCAGAAAGCCAATTCTGAAATTCAAGCTCTTGTGCTCTTTAGCAGAGAGACTGAATTTTAAACTTCGATTTTTTTTATCATTATCTTTTGAATTCAAATTTTCCTTCTGGACTCTTCCATGTGTCCCCCCCTATCGCTAATCAAGATTGTAAGCGCAAACATAGATCGCGTGCGGGTCGATAAGCAAGAGAAAAATTTGACCAGAGGTTGGATAAGGTGAAAGTGACTCCTCGTGATTCTGGGGAACCTCTTAGCAGCACAACACCCGAGGCTCCAACCCAAACTTTCAACCCGCAGGAATTCGAAATCAGAGAAATAAATAATTTCGACGAATTTTCATTCTTTTTTGAAAATCTGCTCGATAAGGCAGAAATTAACTTAAAAAAAAATTCCAGCAGGCGAAACGAGAGTCTCAAAAAGCGTCCACCTCCAAGTATTGAATATACTCATTTATTAGTCCTTACCACACACGTATTGCATATTTCCCTTTTTAAATCATTTATTGTTTCTCTCATAATCTACAATCAATCTGAGGCCTAGAACAAATATTTGTTGTCAGGGTTTTCTCCTGTAAATCTTACATACCGGCGGAAGGAGAATAATGTAACAGAATTTTGATTGAGTTTTTATTCAATCAAAATTCTAGTGGTTCTTTCGCTCTGTAGTGCGTACGTGAGACATAGGCTCTGTTGCCAACGTTGAGCGTTTGAATTAATTATTCCCCTTTTTCCATAGAATAAGGAAAGGAAAATTTAAATCAGAATCTCCCTGTTGATTTGAATCTTCTGAAAAATTCTTCCGCTCTGTGGTACGTACGTGAGACGTAGGCTCTGTTGTCCACGTCGAGCGTTTGAATACTCATTATTCTATGTCCTAGTTCTTACAACCTCAATCCAAGTATATATCTAGTCGATCTTTATATTTTCGATTGAAGATATATATATATATGTTCCATACCATATACCGGTGGAAGGAGAATAATGTAACAGAACTTTGATTGAGTTAAATTCAATCAAAATTCTAGTGGTTCTTTCGCTCTGTAGTGCGTACGTGAGACATGGGCTCTGTTGCCAACGTTGAGCGTTTGAATTAATTATTCCCCTTTTTCCATAGAGTAAGGAGAGGAAAATTCAAATCAGAATTTCCCTTTTGATTTGAATCTTCTGAAAAATTCTTCCGCTCTGTGGTACGTACGTGAGACGTAGGCTCTGTTGTCCACGTCGAGCGTTTGAATACTCATTACCCTATGTCCTGTCAAAAAAATCCCATTCTTCGGGAACCACCCAAAAAGGGAAAACGTTCCGGTAAGAAACATCAAGGCACACCTAAATACTCATCATTGTATCAAAATCTAGTATTTCCTGTCGAAAGAAACATTCCAGTGTGTGTGGTCTTACCTGACCGACGGACAGAAGTGCCTGCACCTGAAATCACGCGCGAAGTCCCTCAAATTACAATAATAGATTTGGAAATCAGCGAGGCCCTTGAACAAAGGAGGCAAGCTTATAGAGAGGAGAATCACCCCCCACGTGAAAACAACCAAGTTAATATCGGAAGAGCCCAAAATAGGGGTATTTCGGAGAACGAAATTTCTGACGCTGAAACTATCATAATTGATTCAGAATCAGAAACTGAACAAATGTCAGAGTAATCCGATTCTTGCACCGTCGAACTTTAAGACGCCAGACAAGGTTCAAAGTCACCCCTTTCGCTTTTTTTTCCCGCTCCTAGTGAGGACAACATTTTGAGGCTCTTGAATTTGCCTCAGCTGAAATAATAATAAAACAAAGGTCACCGCAAGCTGAAGATTCCCAGTTCTAATAACAGGCCACTATCAAGTACATTTTTTTTTCTCTTTCTCTTTCACCTGTATATTGTTTTTTTTTATTTTTGTGCATAATCCGAATAATAATCCGAAATAATCCGAAGGACCTTAGTGAAGCCCTCGAACATGCCCTCCACATAGAGGAAAGACTAAGGCAAACGGAAAGACTAAGGCCCACCGCTTCATCTTACCACATCAAGCGGCAATCCGAGAAAATCCCAGAACGCGCCCGATCACCTAGCCCTTATACCAGACAGATGGTTAAGCCAGATAAGGCAGAAAGGGAAAAAGGCGAGGTTGCACCAGAAGTCCCCAACCAACGCAATCCAGCACCTCCACATCAACCATTTCATCAATACCCGCCACAGTACCCTTCGTACCCACCACAGTTCCCCTACTCTTATCCCCCACCATACCCTCCAACCTACCAATACCCCTGCTCATACCCACCCCTTCCACCTATGCCGCAGTACCTTTCTGAACCCCCGAATAGAAACGGACCCGGGAGTAATCAACCATGGCGCGGGTATAGTAGGCCGCCAGGAGCCATGACACCTCCTAGATCAACTTCACCAGGACCTCCGGAGAATTTAAACTCCCAGCAGGTTCGTCGCTCGGACGTGGCAACGAATCAAACTCACCGAGAGCGTCCGAAGACAGTCCACTTCCAAGACAGCTCAGTAGGATCTTTCGAACAAGATCCAAAACCGAAGACTCACCCGTTGTTGAGTTGAGTGCCCCTGAGTTCCGCAACAGCAAAGCTAGTTTTCTTGTGGACCCAGGTTCGGACGTTAATTTAATTAAACTGAGCGCCTTGCGTCAAGAACTAATTCTTGATCCGAAAGGATCAGTCCCGATCACCGGTATAACAAACCACCCCGTAATCACGATAGGCACCATCAACCTTTCGATACTAAACACCCTAGTGGAATTCCATGCCGTGGAAAATAGTATTCCTATTTCACCAGATGGAATTCTAGGGAGACCCTATTTAAGGCAAGAACAGGCTCAAATTTCCTGCCGGCACAACGCATTAGTGACTGCTTCTAACCCTATCACACCGATTCCATTTATCGATCAAGAATCACAGGAAGCCAGAAAATCACTTAAAACCGAAATCAAACCTTTTTCCAGAATATTAAAAATTTGGGCTAGAACGAGGCAACCTATTGCTATAAGTGTCACGAACCCAGAGGTTGCTGAAGGCTACCTGCCTAAGCTGAACACTCCTGAAGGGCTCTACCTTGGAGAGGCAGCAGTCTCGACACACAATGGCGTCTGCCACGCAATTGCCCTCAATACCACTGAAGACAATATAGATATAGAAATTGCCCCCCAGGAGGTCATACCGTTCGATTTTTGTACACTTCCTGGTGAAGAAACCTCTGACTCAGAACTCGAGTACTCTACCCTAGACATACAGGAACATCCGAGCTCTTATGCAGAGCGTGCCGAAAGAGTCAAAAGGAACCTGCGCCTTTCTCATTTAAATTATGAAGAGAAGGATTACGTCCTCAGGTGGGCAGATGACTACGCTGATATTTTCCACCTAAATGGCGAGAGACTTAGCAGCACTCATCTGATCCAGCACCGAATTCCAACAAAGGATAACGAAGTGATTGCCAAGAAACAATATAGGAATGGGGACGCTCACAACGGAAAAGCTTCCGAAGAATACGCAGATACCTCTGCAGCGAACCCGTACTCCAATATCCCGACTTTAACAAGCCCTTTAAGCTAACCACAGATGCCTCTGAGCATGCTGTCGGGGCTATGTTAACCCAAGAAAGGGATGGAGTAGACATGCCCATCGCCTACTTTTCCAAGGTGATGAATTCCTGCGAACAAAACTACTCGAAAGCAGAAACGGAATGTCTGGCGGTGTTGTACGCTGTCACGGAACATGTCCCAAGCCACAAAGGAATCCCAGGAAACGAAATGGCCGATAAACTAGCCGGAGAGGGTATTGAAGCCTTACCGTCTATCGACAACAACGGAGAAGAGTCACCTCCTGAACAAATGATCGTTGATGTCCTCCCACAACCACTGGACAGCGAAGGCAGCAACGAAACCGATGAGGATATCCCCAGCCAATGCCAACCACAGAACAAATTAAGAGAAGATCTGCAGAAACCTTTTTCAAAGCTAGATAAATCAATGGAAAACCGAGGGCTCGACAGCTTCAACATCGTTCATGAGTCTCTATGGTGGGATCATGAAAATATGCAGGACGATCATCGACCTCAGTGCACCTACGTCGCCGAAGGCGAAGAAGACCAAGAGCTCCTGGAAAACTTAGAAGCTCTCGATCCCTGTGGAGAATATGACGACGTCGAGTTCTCCAATAGAGTAAAGAACTTTTTGGAAAAATACGAAAAGGAAATAGGCAAGGAAGCATGCACACCGCAAGATTGGAAAACCACACCCAGTTCCTCTACAAGCCCAGCACAAACCACAGGCGAATCTAGAACCACTGGGCAGATAATCAAGTCAACGGAATTTCCTGACAAAAATTCCGGGGTGGCGAGGAAAAGCATGGTCCGATTTAAGGATGCTCTTGAGGAAATCGAATCTTCCTCAAAGTCCCCAATAATTGGGAAGCAGCCCCCCCGAAGGTCCTTGCTCATGACACCAGCAGCCCCTGCGACGCCAGGAGCCAGATCAACGCCCTTCACAAGGTCATTCATCGACCCAGATGACGGTAGGAAGGACTCGATAGGAAAAGGAGCAGGAATGAAACCAAGAAGACTGGAACAAACAAAACCATTTCACGAACCCGTCGAAGGTCCCATATTCTATCCTAGCTCCATCATTGAAGTTAAGATGCCGTATGTGGACGACGCACCTACCTCTATCGGACCCTACAAGAATCTCCCAAATACAGACCTGCCGTATGGCTAATTCAGGAGATTTGCTTGGATCGTTACCGCAAAATAAAATGACGGAACTCGTGGCAGAAATATTCCGGGGTGGTAACATCACCATTACGCTTTGCCACGGAAAAATCGAAGTTCCACCTGTAGAAATTCGACCCAAAATTATCGCCGAATATCATGGCAGCCTTATAGGTGGCCACAAGGGCATTACGAAAACTTACCGCCGTATCAGAGAGCGATATACATGGCCTGGTTTACGGGACGAAATCAGTGAGTTCATCCGAGGATGCAGAAGCTGCCTTGAACAAAAACTCGTCCGAGCTCGTACTCGTGAACCAATGCTCATCACTGACACTCCCGTTGAGCCATTCGAGAAGGTATCACTTGATACTGTGGGAAAATTACCCACAACGCCAAACGGGAATAGACGCATCCTGACAATGCAGGATAATTTTAGTAAATACTGCATTGCAGTTGCCATACCGGACCTAAAAACGACTACTATTGCTCACGCGGTTGCGATAACTCTCTTCTCCCAATATGGCGCTCCGAGATACATCCTAACAGACAGGGCAGGGAGTTTTATAAGCAAACTAATGAAACACCTAGAAAGACTATTTAACGTGAAGCAACTAACTACTTCCGGATACCGACCACAAACTAACGGATCACTCGAGAGAAGCCATATTGTATTGACGGATTACATAAAGCATTATGCTGATGATTATGACGATTGGGATCGATTGCTCCCTTTCGCCATGTTCGCATATAACACGTCAGTACATGAGGCCACTAATTTCACACCTTGCGAGTTAGTTTTCGGGCGAGTCGCTAGGACGCCTAGCTCGTTTCCTCAGGGTACGGAACTCGGGACTTATGGATCTTACTTACGCGACCTGATAGTAAGAATAACCGAGATCCAGAAAATTGCCCACAAAAATCTCATCAGGGCAAAATCTCGCTCGAAAGAGCAATACGACAAGAAAATTAGACCACTCAACGCGAAAATCGGAGATACGGTTTACGCCCTTAAGGAAATTAGGGACGGAAAATTCGACAGTCGAGTCACAGGGCCGTACGCCGTCGCCGGTTTCACAGAAAACAATAATGTTATTCTGGAAACAGAGGACGGCGAACGGATCATGAAGCACAAGGATAAACTCTTCCTTGCTCACTGCTAGGTACATTAGGACTAAAGGAAGAAAATCCGAGAAAGAATATGCATTACTAGAATCCCATGAGACTCCAGCGCAACCTAAAGAAAGGAAAAAAATATATAAATAAAACGGTTATCATAATTTTTTTTTCTTTCTCTCCTCTACATGGGAAACCAGACAAAGCCCCAGTATTCTTAGAAGTACAAAATGCATATCCTATCTCGAGATAGTGCTCACCCGGTCGTGAAGAGACAATCTAATGCCCCTCCTTTACAGATTCCAAAATTCAATGACAATGATGAGATATCGATGGGTTGCCTTTCTGTTACCTCTTCTTTCCACCAGCCAGAAGCACCAGGAAGCCACGTATCAGATTACACCACACAACAATAGTACGGGGGTGTACTATAAATATCTGGGAACCGTAAGGTGGACGACCAGTACCTGGAGGATCAGCATCTTCATGGACATCATTAAAACCCAGAGCCTACTATCATCCTATAAAAATAATATGAATCACTTAGCCGTACATTGCCAACCAGGGTATGAAGAACACTGCCATCAAGTTATCGCAAGTCATGCTCTTGGATCCAAGGTCAACCTAGCCGAAAGGCTCCAAGGAGAACTCATGAAAGAGGCAACAATGATGCAACAACGAGCCGAAAAGATCCTCCCCTCTCGTTTACCCAAAGCAATGCGAAGACGACGAGCAACTCCACTACTAGGTTTCCTTGGCGGAATCATTGGACCCGTAGCTGGACTACTAACCTATGAGGATGGTCAGCTCATTGAGGCAAAAATCCAAGAGTTAAATGAAGCTCAGAACAACATTTCGCACCTAGTAGGGCAACAGACCCACTTGGTTAGGTCCCAACTAGAGGAGATGCACAACCAAGCACAACAGCATCAGGAAAAACCATCTTAGGAAACAACTCCGGGAAGGCATATATTCTACCTAAATTCTCCCACATCGCCGTAGAAGAATCACAGAGGACTTACGTTCTAATGAACCACCAGGGTGTTGCGGCATGTACCGAACTACCAGCTTATGAGATTTGTCAAGGAAATTTACCCGTCAACGAGAATGGGAAATTCAGAACTTGCGAAGCAGAGCTTCTGCTGAATCCATCGCTATCCGCCTTCCAAATTTGTAACGTTCAAGTGACGTATGAAGACCAGTTTGATTGGAGTTCAATAGGAAGCCTAGGCGGATGGTTGTACTCTCTCCAAGAGCCGACTATCGCCATAACAACCTGTCCTAATCAGGCCAACAACCAGGTCACCTTAAAAGGAACCGGCATTATCCAACTGGCTCCAGGATGCGACCTTAGACTAAAGGAAAGGACACTCCCAGGTACCACTAACAGGAAGGGAGAAACCGAAATGATCTACGCACCACTGCTTCACCTGAACATCTCTGCGCTGTCACCAGCTCTACAAGAGTTTCAAGGATACATACCTACAAGAAAATCTATGTCTGCTCAGACGAAGGAGACAACGCCTAGTGACAAGGTCTTCGAAACTAACGACAAATCCTTGGAGCATATAGAACAACAACTGTATGACTACAGCCTGGCACGACGAGCAGGAAACAGCCAAATAAGGATGATCCACGGATCCTACCTCGGACTAGGCCTCATATCTATTGGACTACTTATATACATCTTCTTACCCAGAATTTCAAAACTAATGATCAACTGCAATCAACGAAGCTCACCAGGGACGAGGGCTGATCGATGTGTCGACTTCAGCACCATTAACATCAAGGAAGAGCAAGAACCAATCCCCGCACAGAACTCTCTGCCACAAACGACTACGGAAACAAGTACCTCCACTCGTGCAGTCATACCTGCTGCACCACCAAGGGAACGACCAGCACATTTCCTTTCTCACGATAGGAGTAGAAAGAGGGGAGAAATAATTGCATTCTAAAAATCAGCAAATGGCGGAATAACCACATCAGCACTTGTGCAAATTCCTAAATCCTCCCTGCCATTATTACCTCTGTCCAATCATTAATTCCTTAATCATCAAAAAACCCTACCATGCTCACCTCGCGATGAACTAGTAAAACGGATCAAGGCAAAATCAAATTCGCAGTCTTCTGAGTGTCTTGACCGGATTCAGACCTTAGAATAATAAAGAAATCGCGGAAAAATTAATACTACCGAATCTCAAAACGGTAGTGATAATTTTTCATAAAATATCGTAATTAGATTTAATAGGAAAATTCTAGCGGCGAAAAGGGCGAGTTTAAAAGCACTCAACCCTTTTCTGGTTAAAAGCCAACCGTTATTTTCTCTTATTAAGCCTAATAGAAAGTGGCAAAAACAATATTTGTGTGCGCGTGTGCTATGCGCGACTCGCAAATCGGACAAAGTGTGATTTTGAGCAACACTCAACAGAAAACCATTGCCCAGTCTAGGACGAATCAGGAACTAAGGGAAAAATCTCTCCCTCTCTCTCGCACTCTCCTGGGACTGGTAGATGTAAGGAAAACTAGTAGTAACGTATCGTTCCAATATATGTATTTATTTGTATATCATTTTTATACGGACATTAAACACTAAAACTGGAAATCTTCCTGTGTTCAAGTTTTCTTTTCCAAAAATCAAAGAGGGTTTTCTTAAAAGCAGGGTATAGCCTCCTCAGTCAGAGGAGAGGGCAAATACGATCCCAGATTAAAAACAAATTTTGGTTTATTTAATTTACAATTTCCTAAATTGAAATTTGGCAGTTTGGAGCCTCAAGCGGGCGTATAATCGAATTTAATATTTTTATTATAATAAATTTAATTATTCGTACGTAACACTACTAATGTACTACAACATTCAATTCCAACTGTAGATGACGCTCCAATTTTTTCAAGACAATATAGATTTCCCCCAGTTCACAAGGAAGAAATTACAAGACAAGTCGATGAATTATTAAAAAATAAAATAATCAAGCCCTCACAATCACCATATAACACTCCAATGTGGATAGTTCCTAAAAAAACCTGATTCTCAAGGAAAAATAAAATGGAGAATGGTTCTTGATTTTCGTAAATTAAATGAAAAAACAATTGGCGATTCGTATCCTTTACCTAATATAAACGATATACTTGATTCTCTAGGATCAGCAAAATATTTTTCAGTGTTTGATTTAGCTACCGGTTTTCACCATATAAAAATGAACCCAAAAAACTCACATAAAACCGCATTTTCTATACCTCACGGTCATTACGAATTCGATAGAATGCCTTTCGGTTTGAAAACAGCACCCGCCACATTTCAGAGATTAATGGATTTAACATTAACTGGATTAATCGGAACGGAGCATTTTGTATATCTTGATGACATAGTTATATATGCAAATACTCTAGAAGAGCACGAAATTAAATTTAACAATTTAGCAGAAAGACTTAGAAAAGCAAATCTTCATTTACAACCAGACAAATGCGAATTTTACAACAAGCAGCATTCGATATTCTAAAGGCAAAATTATGTGAAGAACCACTTTTAAAACGACCTGACTTTTCTCAACCCTTTATACTCACAACAGATGCCTAAGGATTTGCAATAGGAGTTATTTTATCACAAGGTAAAATAGGTAAAGATAAACCAATAGCATATGCTTCATGTAGTCTAAGTGATACTGAGAAAAAATATGATACATATGAGAAAGAAGCTCTTGCTATAATATTTTGTGTAACTCATTTTCGTCCTTATTTGTATGGGAGAAAATTTACTTTAGTGACTGATCACAAACCTCTAGTTTTGTTTCAAAATTCTAAAGACCCTTTTTCACGAGTTTCACGTTGGAGATTGAAACTCGCAGAATATGATTTTGATGTAATTTACAAAGCAGGAAAAATGAATGTAAATGCAGACGCTCTCTCAAGAAACCCTTTTGATGATAACAAAGAGAAATCAAGATATTTACAAGTTGACGCCAATGATACTTTTATGACTTCCCAAGAAAAAATGTTTTCCAAGAAAACTTTTACAAGAAAAAAACAAGAAAACTCTAAAAAATGAGGTAAGACCTTCAAAAGGAAGAAACTTGAATCCAGAAATCGTACCAGACGACGTAGATCATTTTAACGAAATTCCGGAAGCCCAAATATTAAATATTGACTCAAAAATTACAGAATATTTCTCGGAATTCCTTAGTGAAGAATCACTCAGTGAGATTGGTAAGAATATTTTAAAATACACAAATTTATTCAAAAATATGGCTTCAAGACTTATTTTTATGACAATATTTTTATTAAGTCCAGTGTTTTCCAAAAAATACGCAAATTTATCATGGAAAACTATTACTACGAGAGCTCAAAAGAGAATAGAGCAAGAAAAAGCAAAAAATTTGAATCGAAACGAAACTCAAGAAAAATTAGACGAAAATTTTTCTTCTAAACCTCTTATGAAAAAACCACGAGGTAGGCCAAGAAAAGATCTACTTACAAATTTGGAAAATATTCCCTCTCAAACAAAAAGAAAGAGAGGTAGGCCAAGAAAACAAATGTTTGAAAACGAATTATCAGAAATAAATGTGCAAAAGGGAAGCCGAACAAAAGTAGAATCAGATTCCGACTCTGACCCTGATTATTTAGATTATTTGAAACAAACTCAAGCAAAAAATAAAAAGAAGAAGAATGCCAAGAAGCCAAAAAATATTAATGAATTTGAAAGTGAAGAAAGTGAGAATTATTTTTCAACCTCAGAAGATGAAATCAACGACATTGAAACCTCACACGAAGGAAATGATGGAGAAAATTATGAAGAAAATTAGGAAGAGAATTTTGAAGATGATCTTGAAGACGAGTTTGAAAAGAATTTCGAACAGAATTTTGAAGAAAATTTTGAAGACAATCTTGAGGAAAATTTTGAAGAGAAGTTTGAAGAAAACCAAGAAGAAAAATTGGAAGAAGAATTTGAAGAGCTTTATTTTGAAGAAAATTTGTGATAAAACCGAAGATCTTAAATAAATCCTGAAAAAATCGATAAAGATCATGATAATTATAATCGTCCACCCCCAGAACCTCTTCCTATAAACTCTCAAACAGAAAAAATTAAAACAAAGAAAAATTTTGTTGAATGTCGCGATTAATTAACTATGCGAAAAGATAATTATGCCTATTTTGTTACAACATATGGAACTCCTCGCGACAACGGATCAAAAACTTTAGAAAAACGTGAAACTTTACCAAAATTTAAAAATTTACAAAAGGAATAGCAAAAAAGATTAAAAAAGGAAGCTACTACCATTTTGCACTTCCAATTGAAGAAGAAACTAAGGACAATTTATCAGAAACTTTAAATAATATAAAATTATCAATTCACTCATTACATGAATTATCTCAAAAATTTAAATTACGATCAATTAGTATTTCAAAAACTTCCAGAATTAATCATATATCTTGGGAAGAAGTGAAATCAATTTTCGATTCAATTTTTTCAAATTCAACTACAAAAATTATTGTTTGCAATGGAATAACGCAATATCCAACAAAGGAACAACGAACTCATTTAATTGAAGAAGCTCATTCTTCAGCATTAGGAGGCCATAAAGGCGTCACAAAAACTTATAGTCGAATTCCCCAAAAATTTTTTTGGCAAAATATGAAAGTAGACATTCAAAAATATATTCAAGTCTGTTTACAATGTCAACTGAAAAAATTAATCAGAGTCAAAACAAAAAACCCTATGGTAATCACTGACACACCCACTACTGCTTTTGAAAAAATATCAATGGACATTGTTGGTCCACTACCTGAAACAAAATCTGGTAACTTATATATTCTAACGATACAAGACAATTTTACCAAATATTCTTTAGCAATACCTCTTCCTAATCACCAAGCTAGTACGATAGCAGACGCTTTCGTGAAAAGATTTATTTGCATATTTGGATCACCGAAAGGAGTACTTACTGACCAAGGCAGAGATTTTTTAAGTAATTTATTAAAAAGATTGGCAAAACATTTTAGAATTAAACAATTTCGTACCACGGCTTTTCACCCTCAATCAAACGGGTCATTGGAGCGTTCACATCATGTTTTAGGAGAATATCTCAAACAATTTGTAGCAAAAAATTAAGAATGGGATGATTGGCTTGAACTAGCAATGTTCTCATATAATACTAGTGTACATGAAGGCACAAAATGCACACCCTATGAATTGGTTTTTGGTAAACTAGCTCGTGAACCTTCCAGTCAACCTTTATCACAACAAGAAAAATTACAAACATATGACGATTATTTAATTAATTTCGTAACACAACTACATGAAATGCGAACACAAGCAAGAGAAAATCTTATTTCAGCAAAAGAAAAATCGAAATTATATTATGACAAAAAAATAAATCCTTTAGAAGTAAAAATTGGAGATTACGTGTTTTTATTAAAAGGATGTAAAATTAAAAAACTTGACAGCCATTATACAGGGCCTTATGAAATATTGGAAGCGTTAGGAAAAGGGAATGTCAAAATAAGCTATGAAGGCAAAGCTACTGTTGTCCACATTAATAGACTAAAACGCTCACATGTGCAAGTACAAAAGTAAATAAATAAAAATAGAAACAAAATATCTGTACATTAATTATAAAAAAATATATATATATATTTATATATATACATATACAACTTAAATAAGATATAGAAATTTTATTTTGTCGATAAATAGTAAAAATATAAAAAATAAAAATTTTTTTTATGAAAATATATGTTTTATAAATAAAATAAAAAAATATATAAAACAAAATAAAAATGAAATTTCAGACATAAGACATTATTCCAGATATAATGGAACAAATTCATCGCAAACGCATAGATGATCTCATTGAAATAGTTCCCTGTTTTATCGACATGGTAGCTCTCTGGCCATAATTAATTCAAACTGGAATTTTTAAGAAAGACGACTGTAATATCCCCACATGGAGCAGAAATCTAAACAATCCAGAAATAATAAAAGACATTTCTTCAACAATCTAAACAATAGGACCGGACGCATACAAAAATTTAATTCTCAGTTTACGGCTATAAAATCACATTGTCATAGCCGACATGTTGGATATAATGAACTAGGAACGCAAAATACAAAAAGTAAATCAATAACTTCAAAAATATACATGTGTAATGATAAAACATTTTCCTATTCTTATATTACAAAGCAAGCTGCTAATTGGAACCCCCTTTTTCCAGAGATGGGATTACGAGGCTTCCTTTTGGCACTGCTCACTTGCAACTTCATCTATATAACAACAGTCTACGCCATCATAGGATTCGATTGCGGTTCAAATCAATCAAATATTACGACATTATCTTTACTAGAGGTAGGAGAATGTGATCTACCTCGATCTCAAGTACATGTTGAAAGAACTTATATACAACTTTTACAATTAACTGCATTTTCAAATACAAAATTAATAAAATGCAAAATAGAAATTCGTCTTGCCATCTTTCATTGTGGTATGCATTCTCACAGTTCCATAGTTGTAAATGGCCACAGTGAATATATACATGATGTTACACGAGATCAATGTAATCAAATGCACACAATAGGAACATTTTTAGTAACCCCTTCTCTTCAGATATCAAAGTTAAAAGTAAATGAAACTTCATTTCATAGCGTTACTTTAGCAGGTTCTGTAACACCTAATGGAGACTGTACTGGTACACAATTTTCTGACCCATATGGAACATGGAATAATGTCGTAGTCCAAGCAATATTCAAAATAACTTTACAAGAACATTACGCGACTATTCATTTAAATTCAAATAAAATTCAATTAGGATCTGGAATAATATGCACACTTTCAGACACATTCTGTACAGACGTAGAATATGGACAAACATTCTGGGATACATTACCTAATGACGTATGTAATTTTAACAAATATGAAATTATTTATGAAGGACCAGCAAATAAAACATATGACAACACGACAGACAATTCTGAAACCTTTTATTCTTTAACGACTGAAGATATAACCTTCGTACTGGCTGAAAAAACAAGAAAACCAGTTTGCAGTTACGTTTTAATACAAACTGAGCATCCAAAATTATTAATTTTTGAAACCAGACCTGGGAATTCATTTTTAGAAAATAAACATTAAAAGTTCAAAATATGGACATTTTCACATACGTCAATTCTAAATTTATATATGTAGAACGACACATACGCACTGAAGTAAATAGACTTTATCACGATGTTCTTACTCAACGATGCATACTTGAACAGCAAGTTTTTAGAAATACATTAACCTTAGCAACCCAATCACCAGACGAATTTGCATATCATTTAATGAAAGGCCCAGGATATATGTCAGTAATTGCAGGAGAAGTAGTACATATCGTAAAATGTATACCGGTTGAAGTAAAATATCGCAAAACTGAAGAATGTTATCTACAACTATCAATATTTTGAGGAAATCAATCCTTTTTCCTTTCTCCACGAACGCTTATATTAACAAAATCAGGTATCCAAACAAATTGCAATTCTTTCCTTCCACCAATGTACCTTTTTGAAGAAACCTGGTACAAATTACTTCAAAATCCTGTCAAATCCATAGCACCAACTATAGTTACACCTCTTACAAAAGCAACCTGGAAATACACAAATCCTTCATCCTTTGCAACAAGTGGCATTTATTGTCAATCTGATCTTGATAAACTGCGAGATCATATTATGTTTCCAGCAGAAAAACCAATTATTTTAAATTCATTAGCTAGAGAAATAACAGGACATCCAACTATTAATCAAGGAATATCATTAAAAAATTTATTTAATGAAGATGTAATTGATAAAATTGCTGAATCCGCATGGGGTAGATTTTGGACAATTTTTACAAGTTTTGGAACTACTAGTGCAGGCCTAATTGGATTAATAATAATAATTAGAGGGATTAAATTGATAGCTGATACCATTATTCATGGATATGCGCTACACAGATTATTTGGATGGTCTCTCCATCTACTAGGCGCCTTCTGGGATTCGGTCACTAACCTCTTATTACACTTAGGTACCCATCGACCTTCTGGACCTCCTGCTGAGAGTCATCAAGAACTGCTAACAGCTTCAGCGCCACAAAGCTCGAAAGAGGCACCTAAAAGTCCATCGTATTACGCAAATACTACTTCAGGTAAAAATCACAATAATATAAACACAACTCTTTATCCTCACTCTGAACTAAAAGAAGAACTTAGTAGAACCCACTACTCTATCCAAATCTAACATCTTCAGAATGTCGCATGTTCCTTTTACAACCTTACTAAACAAAATTATTCAACAAAGAGGAAATCCACCCCTCATTTATGAGATACTCATTGAACAAACCAATAATAATGAATGTCTATTTCACGTTAATTTACAATATAAAAATTATATAATAACGAATAGTGGCAAAGATAAAGAAAATGTAAAGCAAAAGGTAGCACAAAATTTATGTAATGCCTTAATTAATGAATCAAAGGAAACAAATCAAAACGTCCAACCAAACTCTATTAGTAAAATTTGCAAAAAATTAAACGAAGTTTGCACTGAAAATAAATTTGAGTATCCAAAATATACAGTATTACGAATAAAAACCTCATCAAAAGACTCAACATACATAGCAATTTGTTTCATTAATAACATTAAACAAATAGGAATAGCAAACTCAATAAAAACAGCTAAGGATTTTGCTGCCATAAAAGTTATTAATTCTCTTTCGCATAAAGACGAGAAATGTGAACTACGTTTGATAAACTCACTAGAAAATTTGCATGTAACAATTCAAGAATCATCTATAAACGATCCAAAACCTTCAACGAGTAGCCAAATAACAAAACCTATTACTTTAAATAACAATCGTGATAAAAATACAAATTCATATAAAATGAAAACAAATAATAATCATACTGCATCATCTTTCTCTACGAAAAGCTTTAAAAAATGTTTTAAATGCGGATATAGACCTCCCAACCAGTACAATAAATTCTAATATAAACATTCCATACCGATTCAGGAAATCAACTGCAATGGAGCATTACTACGACGAGCCTACACACGTACCAAGTTACCCAAAAAAGAAATACAGAACAGACTCCATGGGATTTTTAAATCATGTAGAAATTTTAAGAAACTTCACGATAAAATATGGACTGCCGTTACCGCAATATACAGTCTATCCTGATCCGAATTCGAAAACAAACTCATTTTTTCTCGCACAAATTAATATAAATGAACATTTCGTTATACAAGCCGGCCCTACTAGTGAAGTAGCAGAAAATAGAGCAGGTTTAAAATTATTATTACTACTAATAAGATCATACGATCTCTGCGACGAAAAATTTTATAATAATGATGATAAAAAAAGGCAAAAAACTAAAAATCAAAGTATTCAAACCGATCCAAAAACAAAATTAATACCTTGGGAAAATTCCTGTAGATTTTGTAACACTCAAATGCACGCTACAAAAGAGTACCGTAGACGAAATATTTTTAAAGTAGACAAATCAACTCTATTTCCCCCTCCAGTTCCACCAAGAAACTCCTCAACATTTAGTAAACTTTTTTCCCCTTCTCTCCAAAAAACTTCTAGACCTAAATCCAACCAAATGTAAACATCCTATTTCATCCAATATTAATCCTACTTTTCTTTTTCAGCCTTCCGAGAAGCCTAATGAATTTCCTTAATCAACTAGCATCCAGAGTGTATTAAATTTTAATTCCACTCCTTTTCTCCAAAGCCGAAAATACTTCATAGACTCACAATTTTCTCATTCTGCAGGAATTTATTTTGAATCAATTTCAAAAGTTCGTCTTTTTTCTGAAAAATATCATTTTATATCTTATATCGATATCTTTCAGCCAGACGTACTTAAATACAAAATAATAGATTTCTCACATAAATTATATGAATATTGCATACTCTCAAATATTGCCAATAATTGTAATTTATACGATCATCAGACACAACTTGATTTTATAGAACAACGCATCAACTATTTTCTTGAAGAAATATCATTTATATCTAGACAAGCTCGTAATATCACGAATATTTCTAACACTAATGATCCATTCTTGCAACAGATACAAAAAGTACTTTAAAATTAAGAATGAGACATGAAACCTCCCTTTACTGGCCCAAAGAAAATTTATTTCTACCCCCAAATCCATTTTTCCAAAAAGTTACAAATCTTTCTTCAAAACTTGACAACATTATGACCTACAAAAAATGGCATAATTCTCAAAAAGATCCAAATATTCACCTATATCGAATCTTAGCAGCAAATTGGCTTAAAGACCTGCATGAAATTTCTCAATCTTTTCTTTTACTCCTTGAGCAACTTACAGAAGCTATTACCCACCCATGCCGCAACTAATTTATGGCACCCTATGCTACTGCCTGATACCTTCTTAGACTTCAAATCCAACAAAGAAGACCCACACCTTTCAACATCCCTTTTTTCTATGGTCCTTCCATTTTCTAAAATACAATACTTCTTATTCGATAAGTACTTGATTTTTATTATGACTATACCAATCCCATCTGCTGAAGAATTTCAATTATTTAAACCACATCCAATTCCAATACATCTCGATTCTAATACTGACGTAATTTCCTCTATTTACATAAAACCTCAAAATTCTTATCTCGCTATTTCTTCAAATAACCAATCATACTTTACAACAAATGAAAATTTCCTCAATGCATGTTATGAAAATGGATTCCAAACATTTTGTCACCCACCAAGATCTATATCTAATATCGATAATAATCCTATTTGTGAAACATCAATGTTTCTAAATTCTCAACAATACAAGTGTAAAATATTCATCACTTTTAGTGAATATCCCTTTCTAACATCATTGCAATTTCATCATGGATGGCTATACTCAACAATTTTCCCCCGACAAATTTTCTTGTCTAATTTCGCAAACAAAGTCAAGTTGCAATCTCGATTCATCAACTTCATATTACCATCTCCAAAACCATTTAAATATGATGGATAATGCAATTCCAGTTAGCAAATCAACCACTTCTCTTGCTATAATTTCACCATTTTTATATAATATCTCTATTCAAGAGCCTCACTTAATAAAAAAAGTATTACTTCTTCTTCAGCAAAAAGAAGACATGCCATTATCAATCTTCGAAAACCATGTCTTTATCCTTACAAAATATGCAAACATTCAAAAAATCATTCCATCAATTTTTATTTCTAGTGCACATAAATTAACATTAGCACTAATCTTTATCACTTTACTTATGATTACAATTTTAGGATTATTACTATTGAAAATTCAAAAAATATCTAAAAAATAAACAAAACGCCAACACGTATAGAACTTATACAAAAAACTCCTTTAAGCTCAGTGACAAAACCTTTACTGACCGACTTGACGTTTAACTTTTGACCTTTCCTTTATTCCTTTTTTCACCCTTTTCTTTAATAGACTTGAAGTCAATTCACAAAATTTTTGAGATACAGGTACATTCCGTCCTTACCTTTCTCAAAACCACGTGCATGAACGTCCTATACCGTCAGAAGGACAGTTTTTGTACCCACGTCTTTAATGTTTCTTACTAAAGGAAAAACAAACTGTAATATATAAGTTGTTTTTCTGACGGAAAGTAAAATACCTTTAGCAAAATCATTTACCTTGCATGATTAGAAAATATATTCAAAAAGTTATTTTTCAATCTCCTTATCAGACCGTAATAAAATAAATCTATTCTAACAATTTGTAGAAAATGATACCAACTCCAAGTGAACCTATTGTTAACCATCTTGGACCAGTAGACGGTGTATGTCCGCAAGACTATCCGATAGCATACGCGCACTTATTACAGAGTTATTGCTTCGAATTAGAACCCTCAACATTGTTTTTATATTATAATCACCAAACCACAAAAAGATATTGCCAATTCTGTTTCGAGAAATTAGATCAGGAAACTCAAAATAACTGTGAATTTTTTACTTCATGGCATTCCATTTGTAAATTGGAATGCATATATATGAATTGTTACGGTTGTCAAGAACTATTAATTACTCCGCGAAAAAAGCAGCTGATTGTAGAGAATGTATCGAACAATATTTAAATTATAAATTCCAAATTAGCCAAGGAAACGAAGTTCAAGTAGAAAATACCCCTGCATGATTATACGTATCTACCTTCCACGCATGTAATCACGCATGAAAAATTTAGTTAAATTTAATAAAATCCTTAATACTAAAAAATTGTAAATTTTGTAAATATTTCAAATTCCTTAAATATTGTAAATTTCCCCAACAGAAAAATGCTGCCCCAAGAAATCGAAACAATCGAAGCAGAAGAAGTTCGAGCAAGCGAGCAGGATGTTCAGCCGTATTTTGAAAATCAATTATGGTCAGAATACTGCTGCACAACCCTGGTCGAGAATTTTTACATGAATGTTTTCGAAAAAAAACTTGTTTGCGAGGATTGTTGGATGACAGAACTCAGCTTTTTCGAAACCGAAGTAACATTACCCGTCCGAATAGACCACATAGTTACTAAAGACCTATATTGTACATTAAAACTATCTAGCCTCGACTGCTCCATTTGCAATACACAAATTTTTTACATGCGGCAAAGAGCAGATTTATGTGTAACTTGTGCCGAACGTGTGATTTATTTATGCCAACAAGAAGCATTATATAACGAATTCGATTCCGAAGCATCCACCATTATTTATGATAAAGACGAATACAAATATTAATCAAAACATATTTTTTATTATTCTTTTTTCTAAATATAAACAATATCTATTAGTAACTTTTGTTAAAAAATTTTCCCTTTTAATTTTTTATTCGTTGTTTAAAATCATATTTCATATACACCACTAATTCTTCCTTAACCGCTATAATGTAACGACAAACCTTAATAAATTAAAATATTCTTAAAAACGGACCACTGTTTTCTCTGCATGAAATATCTCTTTGAGGTAGGAAACGCGGAAAGTGAATATATCAACAAACACAAAATTATTACAAAAAAAAACTAACTAACTTTAGAATTTCAATAAATTCAATCATCAACTCAAACAGGTAATTCTTTTGCAGATCAAAACAATGGCCTTGCAGACAAGAGACCTATCGAAAGGCACTGCTGTACAAGTTTTAAACGAGATAAGCATTGAGTATGATTTCTCCGAACCTTCATATATTGTAAAATCGCTTGGAAAACACCAAGAACTGCCACCGTTCCAAGCAACTTGCGAAATCTTTAAAAATAAAATAACTTTCTCTTGTATTGGGGAACCAGCCCCTCAAAAAAAGTCTGCAAAGCAAAATGCAGCATCTAAACTCTTGGAAATGCTTTCCACAAGATATGTATTTTTAGAAGAAATGAAAGAAAAAAGCTTAATCCCAGAATCGAAAATTTTCAAAATAAGTGATGAAATCAGTAAAGAAACCTTGCAAAAATGGACCAACTCTTGTGAAAGGTGTTTTCAAAGAGGGCATTTAGCTCATAACTGCCGCAACCCTTTACGTAATAGAAAATATAAAAATAATTCTTAAAAATCTACATTATGAAATTACGTTTTATATTACAGTTTTATATATTATTATTTTATATTACATGATATTTATAATTTACGAATATGAAATAAAAATTATTGATGTATTTAGTTATATAAGAAAAAATCATATGTAACCTTATGTTAAGTTCATACTATTTCAAAAAAAAAAACTATGTAATTATTTATAATAAAAAAATTATAATATTTAGATAAAATAAATTTTTATGAGATCCAAAAAAAAATGTTCGATATTGGCATCAAATAGTCAAATGCAAAAAATACAAATTGTAAAAGAAACGCCGAAATGAATGTTGGTTATTACGTCAGAAATAGAAATTCAATGTATCTTCAAAAACATTAACGAATGTATTCTTCTTCCGAAGATTCGATCGCGGATGCTTCACCCCCGCGATCGAACTAGGGGGGGAGGTGTCACGTCCCGCGACGCATTCGAATGTACTATAGGCACAGGCTAGGTCTAGAGAGAAATCTGGGGAAATTACTAAAAGAGAAAGAAAACCACCTATTGAAAAGAGAGGTATAACTACGTCACACGCAGCGGGAGACTGCGCAACGCGTGACGTCACCAAAAAGTATAATATAAAAAGGACACACCGCCAAGGGAAAACTAGTCTTGTGAGCAAAATTAAGTGCGGCAAATTTCTAAAATCTTAAAAGGATTCACAGCGTGAGATACGTGTTTAGTTCAGTTTTCCGAAGAAACGTGTCGTAAATCACACCAGTGGGATATTTGTTTCTGTCTTCCTCATACCAGTGGGATACCTATTGCTGTCTTCGTCGCACCAGTGGAAGAATCATTCTCTCTCCCTCACACCTGTGAGGATCATTCATAAAAAAGGGACTATTCAGAACTCAACAAAGGTACCGAAAATTCTCTCTATTCTTCACCTATTCCCTGTGCCATTGTTTGAATCATTGTAAAATTTTAACCTTGTTTATATCAGTGTTAATTTAAATAAATTCATTTTGTATTACTTTACTAATCATTGTGTACTTTTCATTGACTTATCCTCATCCCTAAGCGAGGATCATTCGATCCTAACTTAAAACGAGGAATCTTCGATCAAAGTAAGTATTTACGTACTTGTGACGTAACATTATATACTGCTCGAGGTTAAAGTTCAAATAAAAAAGTTTGAAAAATTCCAATATTGCTTTTGCTGAGAAAAACATTTTCATAAGATATATAAAACATATAATCATGAATTTTGTATCGAATTCCCTTAAAATATATATTCATATGATCTTTATTATGATTTACCTACAGATGGAATGTTTTCGAAATTTTTCTACTTTTTTGTTACAATTTCAACTCTTTGCATTATGCAAGAAAAAAATTATAGATTTATAATGGCAATTTACTGCGATTCTATAGAATTTTAGCTTTGAAATGAACCTAAGAACATTAAAAAATGTTGATTGTTTCGAAATTTATTTAAAATTTAAGAAAACATTGAAATTTGGACTTGTTTTGCAATAACTACTTCAAAATTTAGCGAAACGACTTCATTCCAGACTAGTTTTAAAGATAATTTTGATGGCTTTCACATTATTAATAGTACAAATTTCATCACTCACAGAATTGAAATTAAGATAATTTAAGCAATCATAAAAAAAACAGGTGGTCCCACAATTCTGACCGGTAGTGTATATATAAGTATTAAATCATTGAAAACTAAGAACATTCTCGATCCACTTTATTTTTAAAAAATTTCAATTAAATTATTTAAGCGTTTAGAATTTTAAGCATACTTTCTTTTCATAAAATTGCATTTTATAATTGTGATAATAAAAGATTCCAGATATTTTGATGCTTCAATATAGAATAAGAAAATTACTTACAGATATCGGTGGAAATGAAATATCCCAATGTTTGTAAAAACACTTCAAATTCACTTTCACAAAAGATATTGTAGTTTTTCACTAACCGTTTTTTTTTGTTCTTTAATTTCTCTTCAATCTTTCATTTTTCAAGAACTGCTTGTAACACTGATGATGATGATGGTGAATTTATTAGTGGTTCCTTCACGTAGTCACCTCCTTAATATATTCCAGAGCTTGTTGATAGAAATATGATCCACTTTGATAAGTCCAGCTTCAGAAGAAGAACTTTTAGGAGTATATGCTCTTTCGTTTTTCTTCTCGATCACACTTTAAGTGCATATAATTTGATCGCAATCCAATCAATTCTAACATAATTTTCCAATTCTTCTCATCTTTTATTAAACCTCAAATTTTTTTATTTGCAAGAGGAATATCATAAACATTTTTTGGAGGATAATGAGACATATCGAATTTATGAATATCTCTTCGAATGTAAGCAAAAAAATCAGGGGGGGGGGGGGGGCGGGATATTATATATTAGCCCGTCTGTATCTGTATAAAGTAATTTTGCATTATTTCCAAGTTATGTTTCATGTAATTATAATGGAAATCATAAATCATTATTTTTGATATATCGAAAATGATGAAACTTGTATAAACTGGTTTTTTTAATGTACTAATGTCTAGAATTCTCAAAAATATCAGATAAAAGTATAGGACATCAGTTTTGAGGTAAAGATCTGAATATTCACCTATAGTTTTCAAGTTAAAAGTTTTCCCAAAGTCTACGAGCATGCTGATAATCTTCATTAAAAATACTTGAATTATTTAATTTTACAGAAAAATGCCTCTTTTGGAGGTAATTGATTTTCTTCTAATTTTTCCAAATTATCGTCAATATAACTGTATGGAAAGACTCCTTTTGTAATCAATAAATGAAAGTTCATTATTATTTACACAGTGTCTTTTTGTTATTATTTTTCCATCATCATTGAGGAATAATGCTAATTTTTCAAGATGATAACATTCTTTTGATATCTTAATTAATTACTTACCCTTCAAGGAATCTTTGACTCCAGAAGCGGTCTCTGAGAAATATTTGTTTTAAAACAATTTTTATCATTATTCACATGGCGACAGTAGTGTGTCTAGAAGGTAATTCTACCTCCCATCAAAGGGAACCACCGACACACACGTCTAAATTATTCGGAAAAAAATTTATCAAATTACATTAAACGAGAGCGTTTAAATTAACCATATGCCTTTATTTTTCTGACAAATATTTTTTAACATTTGTCCTTTACATTCCATACGTGCAGAGATTAAACCAAAAAAATTTTATCAAATTTATTACTTTAAACATCCTGCAACCGTTTAACCAATGAAGTCACAAACATATACCTTTGTTTTTCCGAGAATTATTTTTTATTTTTTTATCTTTATATATTTTTTAACATAAAAGCCTTAAAAAAGAACCAACACATGATTTTGAGGTCATATTTTCAAGATCCACCTAATATCTTTGAAATAAACGTTTCCCGAAAGAGATGACTCCACCACCCCCCACCACCCACCCCCTACTGTATTATTGTTCACATATCCCGAATGTGATTTAATGTCATAAACGTAAGATATCAGATTACTGCAGTTTAACTGGGAGATGTCATATCAATTTTATTAGCATAAACAATCCAAGCTCTAAAAACGAAATCATTTCACACATACCCCACGTCTAAATTAATCAGAAAAAATTTTATCAAATTTATTACATTAAATATCCTAAGGGCGTTTAAATTAACCATATGCCTTTATTTTTCTGAGAAATATTTTTCAATATTTGTCCGTCACATGCCTTTATTTTTCTAGGAAATATTTTTTAACATTTTTCCTTTACAT
Source organism: Diplolepis rosae (assembly GCA_030998225.1). Classification (NCBI taxonomy): domain Eukaryota; kingdom Metazoa; phylum Arthropoda; class Insecta; order Hymenoptera; family Diplolepididae; genus Diplolepis; species Diplolepis rosae. Next base: position 1,486,369 of record JAPYXD010000687.1, on the reverse strand, counting down.
TCCATACATACAGAGGTTAAACCAACTCCTAAAGTCTTTGAAATAAACGTTTCCCGAAAGAGATGACCCCCACCCCACCCCCACCACCATTCATTAATAAACAATTTATCAAGGGCATAGTGTGACGTCATATGCTTCGAACTCCTTCTTGAAACTTCCAGACTTAGCTTGGAACAGAACCAATCGAAGCTTCTCGATGTCGGTAAATGTCGGTTACAGGAATTTGTATCTAGAACCGGCCCTATATAACTACTATTAGCCCTCACTAATCGCTTTCCATCCTGCATCCACCGGATTCGCAAAGGACCTAACTAATAACAACACATAAATTACATACTATTCCAAAGATAGGCAACTATCTCAAGAACCAACTTACCTTTTTCAACTTATTGTCTCTGCCAGTCCTGAAAATATTCCCTTCAAGTGAAAAGCTCCAGAAATCTCATGGAACATTACTTGCTGCCTCAATTAATCAAACAAGGCAATCCTCTCATGCACAGATAGAACTTCTTACTCGCGAGGACAATTCACAACCTTTCTACCACAAAAATTTCAGCCATTATCTGCATTAAATTTCAAACCTACTAGCATTATCTCCTCTATTATACTCCTAAGATCACCACTACAACCATTATCACTGATTTGATCTTTTGTAACACTCGAATCTAACTTATTTAGTAAAGATCTAAAGTCGGTCCTATGAACAAAATCACCTGCCCTCATTTCTTTAATCAAATCCTCTGTGTCTATATGAAGGGCCAACAGCAATAACTCGCCGAGCGCTCAAATTCGGAGAAAAGTATTGTCCATGCACGAAAATCGCGATAAAAAATTTTTTTTGGTTATTTTGAAAAACACTGATTTTCGATAATTTTTGATGACGAGAAATTTAGTGTTTTTAATTTTTATCTAAAAAACTATTAAGGTTGCATAAAAATTGTATCAAGATAAAAAATGCGCCATGAAAAATTCTACAAAACAGTATTTTTGTTTTTGAGAATGACCGAAAAAACACAATTTAAATTCCCAGTTTTTGCACTACTTGACTCTGCAAAATCAAAATCCACTTCCTCTAGTAATTTAAAAACGTCTTCCATGTTTTTCAAGTAGCTTATATTTTTTTTCTTGACAAATATCTAATAAGACTGGAATCTAAATTCAAGAAAAACACCTTTTAACCTATATTCCCTACCTACATTTCCCCATCTCAAATTTTTTTACGATTATACCTGACACCAGCTGAAAACCCATACAAATTTTTGAAACAAAATTTTTATCACTCTCAAAGAAGAAAACCTATTTTTTACTTTAAGCAATAAATTTTTTCATTTTTAGTCTTTGTCATCTGACAAACCTCCGTCAATTCTTGACTTTTATTACTTTTTTGCCAAACGGATCTAAACTTGTACAAACCCATATTTTCCATCCTTTCAAATTTTCCTGGTACAGGTGCAATACACCCCTCTCTTTCTATACTGCAAAGCTACAGAATGATCACTGGAAACATGCCTTTGGCAGAACAGTTTTTGTAACGCGGTATTGTGATACGAGTATAAGAATTGTTTATCTAACGGTATAGTATATTATGTGCCGAGGCGCTTAAGGGGGTCCTACCATGTATTACTTTCAAAAAATGCATTTTTTTTTGCATTTTTCTAAAGTTAATGTATCTAAAAATAAGATACAAAAAGGAATTTGCTGAATTCCGAATGGAAAACATGTTTTACGGCAAGTTTTATCACGCTCTCCACTGAGTTCTCGCAGCGCGCCAGGCCGACATGAGGCGCCAAGCGTTATCTCTTACTTCCGGTATGAATTGGAAGTGAAACAGAATTTGTTTAAAAAATTGTTTAAACAAATTAATTATGCATTAACAATGCCAAATTATTAATCAGTCACACCAGCAATCTCTGAATATTCATTTTCAAACCAATCTAAACTTTCTCGATAATTCTGATCAAATATCAGAATTGGATGAATAAAAAACAGTAAAACGCTATGTCACACAGCGTCATTTATAAAATAGTCAAAAACAGCATGAATATTGCCGTCTCAGGTCTGCTGAAGCAAAAAGATCGAATTTCTAAATACATCAATAATTTTTATACATAATTGAGAAATTGTTTTCATAGTTAATTAATATTCGAAAATTAGTATTTTGACTATTTGAAAATATTTTTTATTTCTTAGAGGGTTGCGATAATTCGGAGCTAAATTTCCTGTCTGAAACACTTTTCACATGACTGACCAATTTCTTTAGAGTTTTTATATTATTGCTATCACTGATTTTAAAAAGTTTTGTGTCAAGTTAAATTTTGCTTTGCAATATCTTTTGAAAATATGAACTTAGTTGTGAGCATTTCCAATATTTTAGTTGCTGCATTTTGTTTTGCCAACTTCTTTTGTAGGGCTCATTCCCCAACACATAAGAATGTTATTAGCATATATACAGCAATTCAATCGATTGAGATTTGTTGTTACAATATGGCGGATAGGAAAGGGAAAAGTTGTTTCTGGTTCAAAGAATGTAAGTCTATGTCTATAGCATTCTTTGCATACAGGTTTATATTCTACCATATGATAGTATATCTCATTTTCAATGGAGTAGTAACAGAAATGTTTTATAGTCCATTTATTAACATATAGTTGGTACATTGTTCTTCATTATTTGAAGTTTCAGCCTCAATTGGTTTAAAGTCTTGCGACAGCATTTTTCTATGAACAAATTTACAATCTTTAGTTTATAATTTTAATTAAATTTTAAAATATTGTTTTTTGTTTTACAGCAAATGGGTATATAACTATAATATATATTATTTCGTTACCTATAGTTGCAATCACATTTTATCTTTCAAAAATTGTTCTATACATCCATTGCATTTTATTGCATTACATCGCGATGTTGTTAATATTTCCCTACAGTCTCAACAGTTCATATAAATACATTCAGTTTTACAAGTTGGATGCCACGATGTGTAAAATTCGTATTTATTTTGTTCACCTACTGCGAGGTGTTCGAAACAAAATTGGCAAAATCTTTTTGAAGTCTCGGTGCTATATTTAATTAATAAAATTGACGGTTCTAAATCGAAGCAAAAACTATTTATCAAATGTCCATATGTGATTGGGTAATCACGTGGAAATACACCGTCAACAAGTTCTGAGTGGGACATTATTGTTTTTGCCATTGTTGGAATCATGCTATAATTTAAGAAAGGGAAAGGATCTAATTTTACTCGAGTTTAGTTTTAATTATATAAATTTTTTTATTTTATTCATGTGAATCGTGCAAGAGTAGCAAAATTCGATTCTAATGCAGGTTCGACAATATTGGAAGGTAATCTATTTTTATGTGTCTTCGGCGGATTTACGCGTTTTTATGCGACAGTTGAGAGTAGCTTAATGTTGTATATTACGATACAGAGAAGCATAATGTAAAAATTTAACTGCGCATGCGTTTATCACAATACGGTGACAGGTTTCGACATATAGAACTGCGAACGTGATACCAATTAAACGACTCAAATCCGAAATGATTGTCAGTACATCGACGTTATTTGTAACATTCATTTTACAATAGTAAATACAATATGATGACGTTGGATGTTATTACAATGTAACCTACAAACCATTCTCTCCGAACCACTAATGTATTGATTGCGTCTCATTTCAGTTGCGTAATTTTCTATTACCGAAGGCTCGAGTGGAAGATTCTGCGTATATTAGATTGGATTTGAGTGTACTCAGAAAAACTTGTAAATGCGTTGGTCATATAATAGTATATTATGTGCCTAGGCGCATAATGAGGGTTATTACGCGACGAGCGACAATGCTCGCAGGAGATCGAAGCCAAGGCGTAGCCGAGACGTAGCTGAGGCAAAGCCGAGACGAAGCCGAGGCGCGATCAGTCCTGCGAATATTTTAAGCAAGTCTCGTAATTACCCGAATTGTGTGCATTGGCACGTATTCTATTTTATGTGACTTCGGTGCGTATACGAGTTTTTATACGTACACTCGAATCTAATCGAGTATTCATCATGATTCTCGCCCATTGTACTTGATATTTCGCGACTAGTTCTGGCCATTTTGATTTTCTCGATCTTGTGTAGTAGTAGCGTATTGTAATAGACGCATGCGCAGTTCAAATGTACAAGGCTTTGTCAGTATGGTGCCAACGCTGTACGAAGAAGAAGAAGAATAAGAAGAAGATTACGCTCCGCTGTATGGTTATAGGCACATGCGCAGTTCAATTTTTACATTAAATTCCTCTGTATCGTAATAAAAAACATTACACTACTCTCAACTGTGGCGTGAAAACGAGTTTACGCGCTGCAGGCACATAAAATAGTATATGCACCAATTCACACAGTTTGGGTAATTACGAGACTCGCTGAAGATGCTCGCAAGACTGATCTCGCCTTGGCTTCAATCTCCTGCGAGCATTGTCGCTCATCGCGTAATAACCCTCATTGAGGGGGTCCTACCATGTAAACGCCGTTCTTCGAGGCGTTTTTTCGGATATTGCAGAAGGAAAAGAATTCAATATTTTCCAATGCAGTTTTTTTAAAAAATTTTATTGGTCCTTTGAGTATAAAAAAAAATCGAAGTTTAGGAAATAAGTGTTATGCTGTAGCCACAGCACCCCTGCGAGATTAGGCCTTCCAAAAGTATGTGGGTAGATGGTACACACGATTTTGCAAAAACTGTTCGTCTGAAACACAAAAGGAAAAGTTTTTTACAATCTGCAGACTTGCCGCTATCGTACGGTAATAATTCACATAATTATCTTTACAATTGTCAAAATGGCGGATCATGAAAAAAAAAATCTCATTTTTCGATTTTTTAAGCAGATAAAAACAATTTTTTTATTATTTGTTTATAACAATTGGAAGCTCATCTTGTACCGAACGATAGCGACAACATTTACACACATTTTTAAAAAAAAATTATCAAAATCCGTCCACTGGTTCCTTAGAAATGCGGGGTACCATTTCGAAAAAAGTGGTTCTGAGAAAAACGCGTTTAAAGTTTTAGAACAAGTTGCTCCGAAAAAGATGTTTTTCCAGACACTTTTTGATCTCAAAGAACATGATGTGGGAAGTTTCGAAAAAATGAACTCCAAAGTTTTGCTTTAGTGAAATTTTATCCTCTATCAGAATCTTTCCTCATTTTTTTTATATAATGTTAATTAACATTTTTATAAACAAATAATGGACAAAAATGGAAACGTTCGCGATCGATAATTTTAAATACAATCGTAAATACATCCAACTTGTAAAACTGAATGTATTTATATGAACTGTTGAGACTGTAGGGAAATATTAACAACATCGCGATGTAATGCAATAAAATGCAATGGATGTATAGAACAATTTTTGAAAGATAAAATGTTTTAAAATTTAATTAAAATTATAAACTAAAGATTGTAAATTTGTTCATAGAAAAATGCTGTCGCAAGACTTTAAACCAATTGAGGCTGAAACTTCAAATAATGAAGAACAATGTACCAACTATATGTTAATAAATGGACTATAAAACATTTCTGTTACTACTCCATTGAAAATGAGATATACTATCATATGGTAGAATATAAACCTGTATGCAAAGAATGCTATAGACATAGACTAACATTTTTCGAACCAGAAACAACTTTTCCCTTTCCTATCCGCCATATTGTAACAACAAATCTCAATCGATTGAATTGCTGTATATATGCTAATAACATATTTATGTGTTGGGGAATGAGCCCTACAAAAGAAGTCGGCAAAACAAAATGCAGCAACTAAAATATTGAAAATGCTCACAACTAAGTTCATATTTTCAAAAGATATTGCAAAGCAAAATTTAACTTGACACAAAACTTTTTAAAACCAGTGATAGCAATAATATAAAAACTCTAAAGAAATTGGTCAGTCGTGTGAAAAGTGTTTCAAACAGGAAATTTAGCTCCGAATTGTCGCAACCCTCTAAGAAATAAAAAATATTTTCAAATATTCAAAATACTAGTTTTCGAATATTAATTAACTATGAAAACAATTTCTCAATTATGTATAAAAATTATTGATGTATTTAGAAATAGTAACAAAACTGAATCATATGTAACCTTATACTAATATCAAGTTCATTCCATTACAAAAACAAAACTATGTAATAATTTATAACAAAACTCTAGTATTAGAATGATGTAATTTTTTCATGAAATTCAACAAGTATGTTAATATTGAAATTTAACCAATAGTAAAAAACAAAAAATAAAAATTATAAAGGAAACTGTTAACATCAACATATATATTTAATTTTCTTATTCAGATATTGTCATTATATCAGACAGGAATCCCATGTATGTATCCCTTAAAAACGTTAACCAATGTACTTTTCTTCCGAAGATTCGATCCCGGAGGTTTTGCCCTCGCGCTCCAACTGAGGGTAGGAGGGAGGTGTCACGTCTCGGGACGTATATAAATGTATTTCATACGCACAGGCTAGGTCTAGTAAAAATCTATAAGAAAATCATAAAAGAGGAGCCAAAAGTAGAAAGAAGTAAAGGGGCCCTTCTTTTTTTAGGAAAATATGACTATGCCACGTAAAACGCTGACTGTCAATTTGTAGAGAAAAATATAAAAGAGGCCCATAAAAAGAGCGAGTAGTTAATTTTTGTTCAATTCGTCAGTTAAATTTTTTATTAAAAATAGAAAATAATGTATTTTGTTTCAGAAATCCCTATGTGTCTTAGAACATAAAGAAAGATCTTGTTAGCTTGAAAGAAGAAGTTCGCGAAACTTATTTCTTGCACTAAGGTCTAGATTCTAGGTCTCTTGGTTAACTTATGACATCACTGCGTTCGTTTCGGTAATGACTTCCTCGTTAGAGTAGAATCTCTTTCCTTGGAGCATTTTTTTGAGGTCTGCAAACAGGCAGTAGTCGCTCGGGGCCCGATCCGGTGAATATGGTGGGTGCGGAAGCAATTCGAAGCTCAATTCATTCTTACCTTTTTCAAGGTAGTCGATGAACAAAACTCCATGAGCATCCCAAAATACTGAGGCCATAACCTTCCCGGCCCACATTTGCGTTCTTGGCCGCTTTGGACGCTTCTCACCGACTGCAGTCCACTCGGCTGACGACCGCTTTTACTCCGGAGTGTAGTGATGGATTCAGGTTTCGTCCATTGTCACATACTGCCGCAAAAAATTCGGTTTATTTCGGCGAAACAACTCCAAACAGCGCTCGGAATCAACGACACGTTGTCGTTTTTGATCCACCGTGAGAAAACGCGGCATCCACTTTGACAACGGCTTCCTCATAGACAAATGTTCATGCAAAATAGCGTACACACTTAGAGTACGAAAATTCCCGGTGTGTCCTTCTTTAACCTATAGCGGTGTCCTTTACTAGAGAAATATGGAGTTATAGGCTAGAAAAAGACACACCGGGAATTTTAGAACACTATACATACTGCCGTATGATATCTTTAAGGTGTCAGCTATTTCACGCAATTTTAATTTACGGTTTTCGAAAACAATTTGGTGGACTTTTTTTATGGTTTCCGGTGTAACTACCTCATGTGGCCGGCCGGAGCGTTCAGCATCTTCAGTGTCTGTACGACCACGTTTAAACTCAGGATACCACCGACAAATGGTTGTTTTTGATGGAGCAGAGTCCCCGTAGCATTTTGCCAGCCATTGCTGAGCTTGCACTGTGTTTTTTTTTCATCAAAAAACAATTGTAAATCAACACACGAAATTGTTTCGAAACCACTGTTTTGAGAATATCAAGACTAGCGTCACTTAAATCACTGTAACTTGTGGACCAAACATCAGAATGTCATGAAAATTTTGACAGGTATCTTTTGAAGGTTGGTACTCATGAAAAGTTATACAGAACTTTTGTTGGCAACGCCATCTATGGGTCAGTTCCGGGACTTATTGATCCACGTGTTACTTATAAAACTCAATTTTTATCCCAACGAATTTCGTGCCCCCTTTTTATCGAATTTTTTGTCGAAGCTTTTACCGAAGTTTTTTATTGAGGTTCTTCTGTTCATTTTAAGTAAATTTTGTCATTTTCATCGCATTATCTAACACTACAATTGTAATATGTTTTATGTTTCTATATTCACCCTATCTCTTTTCTATTTTTATGTACTCGCATCTACATCTCAAGTCAAATTTATACATCAACGTAGTCTAGTTTTTGAACTCAGGTTTTCTTTAAATTTATGTTGTCAGGTTTATTATTATTTCTGGTTTTTTAACTCAGGCTTTCTTTAAATTTCTACTGTAATTTATCGGACTTTTTTCCGTTCTTCGAATACTAAAAAGTTCATATAATTTTGTCAGAATTTTTCTTTTTTTTTAACGGACTTTTTCCGACGCAAAAAAGAGCAAAAATTTCTTTTTCTCATGAATGCACAGAAATAGCCTCTTTTTTGCCTGAAACGCGGAAAGAAAATCCCCTTTTTGGAGTATACACGAAAAATGTGGGAGTTATCAATAATTACCGTGGGAATTATCCATTACTCCCGCTTATGGGGAAACAATTGCGTGATTTAACTTGACACCCTGATTTTTTTGTTATTTTTTGCACCATCAAGTGTCGCTGTCTAACGGACCAAAAGGTAAGTTCGTTGGAAAACTTGGAAGTATGGGTATCCAACTTCATCGCTGTGATAACCTACAATTGGTGCAAAATTGTCTTTGTTAAATGTTCTGACTGAAATTTTTCGTGTGTTTCGTTACAGGCAAAAAAATTACCATTTCTGTGCATGCATGAGAAAAAATAATGTATGCTACACGAGAGGAGCACGATGATTCTCACTCGTGTTTTTGCGCCCTCGCTTCGATCGTGCGCAACTTCACGCTCGTCAGATTCATCATTTTCCTCCCTTGTAGCATAAATATCTATTTCCCTTCTATCGATCCTTTTCTCCTTCTTCCCTCTTCTCTTTTCACGTTTCTACCTTCATTTTTCTACTTATCATTGACAACCTGTGTGAAAAGAGAAATTATTCAGACTTTTATTATCATGCACAATTATAAAACAATGTTAGTAATTATATTAGGCAATTTAAACATTTATGAAGTGAAGCTGAAGAAATCTGAAAATAATTCTGCTCTAAGCTGGGTTCGAACTCGCGCACTCATGGTCCGTAGACTAGAACGTAAACCGTTGACCTGTGAAATCATTGCAACGGCACTTCGATTATTAGTTACATGGCCCAGAGCCTGAGATGCCCCATTTTCATACGATTTTACTTTGAAAAACCCTGCTGTTGTTGGTGAAATCGTTACCCAACCGTAAAAAAACAAATTTGTTTTTCTAAATGCAGATTCTACACAGCGAAACTATCGGTTTTGCCAAATGACTTTATTAAATAACTAAATGGAAAGACCAATTAGCAAAATCGTATTATCAAATCGGAAAAAAACACAATACGTTTCAAAACGTTTTTAAGTGTTTTGTCCTCGAAAAGTCGAAAATCATGCTTAAAATCAATGACAATCGTAACCGATGCGCTTCTCGGATAATAATTTGAAGCGCGTTGTTCAATTTTTCATGATGTTTCATTAAAAAAAAATAAAAAGTATTGAAAAACATCAACCATGCCGTAAATATGCAGATGGTCCTTAGTAATTAAAAACTTTATAGTCATTTTTCAAAATTAAAAATATCAAATTAAAAATTAAATTTTTTAATACAAGTTTGGTAATGTATTGAGAAAAAAAAGAGAAAATTTGCAAAAACTTTTGAAGAATCAATATTAAACAATGACATCAATTTTAAGAAAATTTGAGGTAAAAAAAAACTAGACTACACTGTAAAAAAAGTGGTTGAAAATTAGAAGTCGGTTTGTAATCGTTTTACTATGATTAATGGGTTGACTTTACAAGTTTCTGGTAAACTTGTAGCCATTAACTGTGGAATTTAACAGTAGTTATATTAATTTTATCCTCGAACTGTAAAATTACTATGATTTCAAATAGAGCTGTAATTGTAAAGGAAAAATGGAAGTATAAACACATCATGACCAGACTGACCGGGCAATAAAGAAGGGATAGTAAATTGTAACCGGAGTCATAATGGTTCCACACATTTTGAAGGAAATGCAAAGGGGCTATGCATTCCTTTATAGGAAAGTTTGAGCAATTTAAATATAAACAAATTTTTGAATATCTTGTTGGTAATACTAGGGTGAGTTAGAAGTTGAAAAAACACATATACACACATACATATGCACATACATAATTGCACGTACATACACATACACGCATACATATAAAAAGTTTCTTTTAAAATTTGAAAACAATGTTTCAGAAATGTTTTAGAAGGTTATTTGTGGGTAAAGTTATAAAGAGATTTGTTGACTTCATAGGGAAAAAAATAGAAATTTTCATTAATTCTTTCATTTTTCATTTGTCTTTGAACCTGCTATTTAAAAGGGAATCGTACAAAACGGATAAATTGTCAGTGTCAGTTCTTTGATTTATTGTGTTGGGGTTGCTAGCTATATGGGTCATTTCTAAAATCATTTGCTTTCTATAATTATCAGATCGATCAACGATCTGAACATTATCAAAATCGAATGTGTGATCTTGATGCCATGCATGTTTCGCTAAGGCTGTCCACTTATCTGGGGGGTTGTAGACGTCTTTTTTTTGTTCCAGAATACTAGTTTTCAAGGGGCGTTTTGTTGTGCCTATGTAACTGGCTGTGCAATCAGCGTATGGAATATTGTAGACGACATTGGCAGTTTCAAGTTCATAAATAGTATCTTTTGTTGTTTTGAATATTCGGGACAAATCATTGGTATTGCGTGAAATAATCTTAACGGTGAAGGGTTTGAGAATAGCTGATAGTTTTTCAGAGAGTCCTTTTACGTAAGGTAGTGACACGTATTGTAGGGATTCTTGTGTGTTGGTGGTCGGGATTTGACCTGCTGGGTGATTTTGTGTTGTTTATGTGTGTGCGAGGGTTGTGTTCTGTTATTGATGCATCTGTGCTATCGTACTTGAGTTTTTTGATAGGAGAAGATTGAATCTTTTGCTTATAATAGAATCGATCAAGTTTGGAGGATAGTTGTTTGTTATTACAATAGATTTGATTTTTTAAATATTTTCATTGTGAAAATCTTTGTGAGCTTGTGTAATGCCTCTGTCTACAAGATTGATGATGACGTTAATTTTTTATTTTTAAGGGTGGTGTGAGTAGAAATTCAGGAACCACCCAGACCATGTGGGTTTGAAATACCAGTTAGTTTTTATGATGTTTCTATCTCTGATGATTATAATATCAAGGAAGCATATTTTCCCTTCAGATTTTTCTATAGTAAATTGAATTTTGTAATTGTAGCTATTGAAGATGTTTTTGATTGTGTTGATTTCATTACGGGGGACCGCCATAATAATGTCATCCACATATCTGTGATAAAAAGGAAGCTGAAAAGGGAGGGAGGCTATACACTTTAATTTAAGGTCATCTATGACAATATCAGCTGCTATGGGAAAGAGTGATGAGTCCATGGGAAAGTCAGATTTTTTTAAAAAGATTTACCACGAAAATTGAACGCAGAGGTGGCTGAGCAAGTACGAAGTCCTATTTCAAAGTGATACCAGGGCATTTTTACGTGTGGTTGAATTTGGGTCCATCTGTTTTCGATGCCTTTAATTGCGATTCCAATTTGAACATTTGTGAAAAGTGAAATTGCATCGAGTGAAATTATTTTGGGGCCTGGAGGGATTGTGACATTTTTTATTTTTTGGATAAATTCAAAACTGTTTTTTACACGTGAAATAGGAGGTGTTATGTTATTTCAAATGATTCTGTTGTAGGAAGAAGCAAGCTTGTACGTTGGACTGCCACAGAAAGAGAAGATAGGTCTAAGAGGAAAATCAGGTTTGTGTATTTTGGGTAACCCATATAATCTAGCCGGAGAGGAGTTGTGTGTTGTGAGTGATTTGACCAGATTGTCATTGATATCATTTTTGTTCTTCCAGATTTTAATGAGATTATTGACATTTTTTTGGATAGTAAGTGTAGGATATCTTTTTAAAGGGGTATAAGTCTAGTTGTCTGAAAGCAAAAGTTGTAGTTTATTATAATAATCAATTCTGTACATGGCCACGGTTGTGTTACCTTTGTCAGCTTTTGTTATAAGAATTTCTGGATTGTGATCTAGAAAAGTGCGAGTTGATTTGATGTCCTGAATTATTTTCTTTTATGAGTCAGCGATAGGGTTTTGTGTATGTCTATGACGTGAAAAGTTTGTTATGCAGTTTACGAATTTTAATCTGGCCGTATTTCTATCTTCTTCCTTAATTTTTTGTATATTCAATTCAAAATCTGCAATAAATTCCTTTATGGGTAATTGGTTGTTGGGGATGGGAGTTCCAAAGTTTTTGCCCAGACTGACTATTTTTGCAACTGACGATGGAATGTGGATGTCAGTATGGTAGCCAATCAACCACCATGGAAACTACTATTAAAATAAATAGTACACTTATTTACTTATCATTAGTTTGTTTCTCTAACTACTCTTATGTTGTAACTTCTACTGCTTATGTTTACTCCCAAGTGGGGTTCCAGTATTGGAACAATGTCGTTCCGATGTCGGCAGCCAACATTCCAGTGTCGGAACGACATCGGTTTCCGACACTGGATCGGTGTCGGATGAATGTCGAAATGTAAGACCGATTCGGTACTGGATTCCAACATCGTTCCGACATAGGATCCCAACATCGTTCCGATACTGGATTCCAATATCGTTCCATTATCAAAGGGCAACACTTATTTGGTATCAGAATTTTAAATACAATAAATATAAACAATATTTTAGTTTTCATAATATTTATTTAAATCAAATTTCAAAGGTTTTAATCAATACTAATATTATTAAATATAATAATAAATAAATATAAGATAAATATAAAATATAAATATAATAAATACAATACAATATAATAATATATAACATAATATATAATAATATAATAATGATACAATATAATAAATATAACACAATAAATATAAAAACGAACTAATCCTTTCATTTTCAATTTCACTTAGTCCCTCCTTACTCATATTGCATCTGCGTTTCGTTAATATCATTAGCATTATGAAAAATCGAGTCATTCTCACTTATATTATTGGAACTGTAAATTTCACTTTCAAAACAACTATTTAATTCTTGAGTCTTTTGTCATTACAATGCACACTCACTTTCAATTACTTTGTCTCACACTAAATGTCTTTTTGAGACACGATGCTTCCTGGTGTACCTACGTGATCGTTTCCAATTTTGTTCAATTTTACTATTTATATCAATCATTTTTCCACCGCACCCATGTATAAACAGCCTCTATGTTCAAAAAAGAATAAGACACTACTTGAGTAAGACATTGAATACCTGGACAAGCAACGAAAATAAGCGGCTAGCTACCACATGTTTCTAAATATCTGTTAATTTCTCATTTTTTTGGCATTGGGTCAGCCTCTTTTTATTTTCTTCTATTAAAATTATCAATGCTACATACGATAAAAAACGCAAAAAAAGAGAGAAAGCAAACGTTTCGGCCACATATGGGGGCCCTCTTCAGTGCCATAAATTTAAAGATTAATTCAAAATTTTCGTAAAAGATAAAAATGTAGAAGATAGTTAAAATAAGAATAATAATGACACTCAAAAACTTATCTTATCGGTTGCAATTCGAAATGAAGAAGTCGAGTAAGCAACAACACGAATTGGAAAAATTATATAGAAATCACTGTACTGAAGAGGGCCCCCATATGCGGCCGAAACGCCCGCCTTCTCTCCCCCTTTGCGTTTCCCACCGTAAGCAGCACTGACAATTCTAATAGAAGAAAACATTATGGCACTGAAGAGGGCCCCCATATGTGGCCGAAACGTTTGCCTTCTCTCTTTTTTGCGTTTTTTATCGTAGGTAGCGTTGATAATTTTAATGGAAGAAAGTAGAAAGAGGCTGACCCAATGCCAAAAAAGTGAGAGGTTGGCAAGAGTTCTGTGAATTTTGGGTCGGCATAGTGGCGGACATGTCATCAAACATGTCACTTTACAATTTGGAAATGGCACTTTCAGCACGGGGGTTGAATGTTTCATGGTTCTGACTATTTTCAGAGCAGATTAAATTCAAAAATACTTTTAAATGTGATGCTTGATGTCACGAATACTAAAATTTAAACAAGAAAATTTTTGAAGATGAGTTTTTTATTGGTCTTCAAAACATCTCAGAGTAGAACTGAATTCAGAAATAAACAACTTCCCATTTTCTCTTCATTTCTGAACATATTCGAGTGGTATTGGGTGGAATGACAAATATGGATATTATAGTGGTTTATAATTCTGCAAAGACGTGCTTGCAAATTCAATGTGGAGTGAATTGTCCGGAATAGTGATATGTATAATCTTTTCCTTAAAAAATACACACTTTCGTCCACTCGTGGAAGTCACCATAACCGTCTCGAATATCTTAACTAGGTTTGGGAGAATAGTCTTCTTCAATGATGAGAGGAACCTCTCAGGATAGCTTTTGAAAGGAGAGAAATTGTCAGTCAGCAAAGCCACATATCCCGGGTCGGTTTTTAGAACAGTTTGGTTCGATCGTTGAGAGACTCCGGTGCCGGGGTTCTCAAGGAGGGTTTTCAAAATTGAAAACTGTTCGCGTTTTATTATTAATAACCAATTGGTCATCCGTCTTTATGAAAGAAAAAAAAAACAAACAAAAATTCCGGCCTGTTGTTTACAAATTTCTAAGTTTTTCGTTCATTTTATCCGGTTTTCAATGTACAGTGATTTCTACATAATTTTTCCAATTCGTGTTGTTGCTTACTGGACTTCTTCATTTTGAATTGCAACCGATAAGATAAGTTTTTGAGTGTCATTATTATTCTTATTTTAACTATCTTCTACATTTTTATCTTTTACGAAAATTTTGAATTAATCTTTAAATTTATGGCACTGAAGAGGGCCCTCATATGTGGCCGAAACGTTTGCATTCTCTTTTTTTTTGCGTTTTTTATCTTAAGTAGCATTGATAATTTTAATAGAAGAAAATAAAAAGAGGCTGACCCAATGCCAAAAAAATGAGAAATTAACAAAAATTCTGCGAATTTTGGGTCAACATAATAGCAGACATGTCATCAACCATGTCACTTTAAAATTTCTAAATATCCCTTGCAAAGGATATTCAGGTATATTGAAAGACTAAGAAAATATGATTTACTCTAGAACTGTAAGGTTCCAAGTTTAAAGTACAAAAATTTACTATTTTATAAAAAATTACAAAAATTTATTAAAGTTTATATTTATTGACATAAAAATGCAAATTTTAAGTAATTTAAAATCGATTGAAATTAACTAAAAATTTATTTTAATCAATTAAAATTATTTAATTAGTTATTTCAATTAATTGAGGGTATATAATTAGTTTTTTAAATCAATTAAAATTGATTAATTAGTTAGAGTAATTAATTAAAATTAACTAGAATTTTATTACAAATCAAAAAAGTCTAAAAAAATTATATAAATTTTTAATGAAACTATTTTTATGAATAACTTATCCAATTACCAAATGCAATGAAATTGCATAATTAAAATAATTATTTTCAATTGAAAATAATTATGATGAATTTTACGAAATAAATTATATAAATATATAAAAAATATATAAAAAAATATTTCTGTAATATTTATTTTGGCTTGGGGTCAGCTTAGTTTCTAATTATTTATGTCATCGAGGACATAAACATTAGGAAGGCAAACGTTTCGGCCACAGATGGGGGCCCTCTTCAGTGCCAATTAGCTTAATTGTAACCTTTAAATATTTATTAACTAATACATGCAATTAAGAAATATATGGTATTTTTTGTTTTTTTGTTTTTTTTTTCTTTTGCTTATTAATTAAAAATAGAGTAAACATGTAGAAAAACTTATGAGTAAGCGAGTTTCTAGGTGTGAAGAGCCAGGCCGTTCCAAAAACTGTTCCAACAAGTAATCCTCTCCCACAGGAACCGTGAAAAATGCGGCCGCGGAACGCACTCCCTCAAGGGCACATATATAAACACAATTATTTCAAACCAGAAAGAAACAACACACGGGAGAATATAACGTGGGTCCTTGGTAAAGCACGCACAGCAAACCACACATATGCACGAGCACCAGAAGTAAAGGACACTGAAGTTAAAACAATCAGAACATTGCAATTGGTACAGAAAAATTTATTTATTTTCTCAAAAACCACAGAGATGACAGACGGATGTAAGTCCACCACTCTGCCACATGGCTAGAAGAAAACTGATTTGGGAATAACTCGTGTTTAGGAAGACAAGTGTTCAGAGTTTGACGTATATGGAGAGCATTCTCCATGATAGGTCAGGTTCCAACACCAAGGGTTATACACAGTCAAAATTTACTTTAATGTCCCCGGCACTTGAGATTTCTATGTGCTCAAGCGTCCAAGGAAAGCAAACCCCTACCACGTGTTCGAAGAATTCTGTAAGGAAAGGCACTCAATACGGTCCCGGCGTCGTAAAAATTATACACATTTTTGTGGATATAGAAAATAAAATGCAGCTAAGGTGGAAATTCACGAAAAATTAATTTCCTGGTTTTTCGAAACCTCTGATTCTTAATAACTTGAACACGGAAAAATACAATATTAAGTTTATAAGTATGATGTCCGAGTTTTTCGGATTATAAGACTGCTGTAAAGTGGTAAAATATTACGCGAGCTATTCAAACTCTGATTTGAATAGAGAGATCAATTAATACGGTAGCACTACGGATTCTGAGACTAATAAAAAGTTGCAAAGTGATGCGCGAGCACTTCAGACTCTGACTTTAAGTGAGGTGGCCAAGTAATGCGCGAGTTCTTGGGAGTATGAGAATTTTTATAAAGTGGCCAAGTAATACGCGAGATTTCCGGACTCTGACTTTAAGTAAGGTGGCCAAGTAATGCGTGAATTCTTAGGAGTATAAGAATTTTTATAAAGTGGCCAAGTAATACGCGAGATTTCCGGGCTCTGACTTAAAATAAGGTGGCCAAGTAATGCGCGAGTTCTTAGGAGTATAAGAGTTTTTATAAAGTGGCAAAGTAATACGCGAGATTTCCCGACTCTAACTTTAAGTAAGGTGATCAAGTAATGCGCGAATGCTTAGGAGTATAAGAATTGTTATAATGTGTACAACTGATACGCGAGATTTCCGGGCTCTGACTCAAAGTAAGGTGGCCAAGTAATGCGCGAGTTCTTAGGAGTATAAGAATTTTTATAAGTGGCCAAGTAATACGCGAATTCATAGGAGTATAAGAATTTTTCTAAAGTGGCCAAGTAGTACGCGAGATTTCCGGACTCTGACTTTAAGTAAGGTGGCCAAGTAATACGCGAGTTCTTAGGAGTATAAGAATTTTTAGTCCGGAAATCTCGCGTATTAGTTGGCCACTTTATAACAATTCTTATACTCCTAAGAATTCGAGCATTATTTGGCCACTCTTTTCAGGACAGACTTCGTTTAACTCGCGTATTACGAGACCACTTATGTATTTATATCAGTCCTGTGGTCCATTGAACTCGCGCATTACTTGTCCACCTTACTTAAGGTCAGAGTCCGGAAATCTCGCGTATTACTTGGCCACTTTAGAAAAATTCTTATACTCCTAAGAATTCGCGCATTACTTGGCCACCTTATTTAAAGTCAGAGTCCGGAAATCTCGCGTATTACTTGGCCACCTTATTTGAAGTCATAGTACGGAAATCTCGCGCATTACTTGGCCACTTTATAAAAATTCTTACACTCCTAAGAATTCGCGCATTACTTGGCCACTCTTTTTAAGACAGACTTCGTTTAACTCGCGTATTAGTTGGCCACTTTATAACAATTCCTATACTCCTAAGAATTCGCGCATTACTTGGCCACTCTTTTCAAGACAGACTTCGTGTAACTCGCGTATTACTTGGCTACTTATAAAAATTCTTATACTCCTAAGAACTCGCGCATTACTTGGCCACCTTACTTAAAGTCAGAGTCCGGAAATCTCGCGTATTACTTGGCCACTTTATAAAAATTCTTACACTCCTAAGAACTCGCGCATTACTTGGCCACTTTACTTCAAGTCAGAGTCCGGAAATCTCGCGTATTAGTTGGCCACTTTATAACAATTCCTATACTCCTAAGAATTCGCGCATTACTTGGCCACTCTTTTCAGGACAGGCTTCGTCTAACTCGCGTATTACGAGGCCACTTATGTATTTATATCAGTCATGAGGTCCATTGAACTCGCGCATTACTTAGCTACCTTACTTAAGGTCAGAGTCCGGAAATCTCGCGTATTACTTGGCCACTTTATAAAAATTCTTATACTCCTAAGAACTCGCGCATTACTTGGCCACCTTACTTAAAGTCAGAGTCCGGAAATCTCGCGTACTACTTGGCCACTTTATAAAAATTCTTACACTCCTAAGAACTCGCGCATTACTTGGCCACTTTACTTCAAGTCAGAGTCCGGAAATCTCGCGTATTAGTTGGCCACTTTATAACAATTCCTATACTCCTAAGAATTCGCGCATTACTTGGCCACTCTTTTCAGGACAGGCTTCGTCTAACTCGCGTATTACGAGGCCACTTATGTATTTATATCAGTCATGAGGTCCATTGAACTCGCGCATTACTTGGCCACCTTACTTAAGGTCAGAGTCCGGAAATCTCGCGTATTACTTGGCCACTTTAGAAAAATTCTTATACTCCTAAGAATTCGCGCATTACTTGGCCACCTTATTTAAAGTCAGAGTCCGGAAATCTCGCGTATTAGTTGGCCACTTTATAACAATTCTTATACTCCTAAGAATTCGCGCATTACTTGGCCACCTTATTTAAAGTCAGAGTCCGGAAATCTCGCGTATTAGTTGGCCTCTTATAAAAATTCTTATACTCCTAAGAACTCGCGTATTACTTGGCCACCTTACTTAAAGTCAGAGTCCGGAAATCTCGCGTACTACTTGGCCACTTTAGAAAAATTCTTATACTCCTATGAATTTGCGTATTACTTGGCCACTTTATAAAAATTCTTACACTCCTAAGAATTCGCGCATTACTTGGCCACCTTACTTTAAGTCAGAGTCCGGAAATCTCGCGTATTAGTTGGCCACTTTATAACAATTCTTATACTCCTAAGAATTCGCGCATTACTTGGCCACTCTTTTCAAGACAGACTTCGTGTAACTCGCGTATTACTTGGCCACTTTAGAAAAATTCTTATAATCCTAAGAACTCGCGCATTACTTGGCCACTTTACTTTAAGTCAGAGTCCGGAAATCTCGCGTATTAGTTGGCCACTTTATAACAATTCTTATACTCCTAAGAATTCGCGCATTACTTGGCCACCTTATTTAAAGTCAGAGTCCGGAAATCTCGCGTATTAGTTGGCCTCTTATAAAAATTCTTATACTCCTAAGAACTCGCGTATTACTTGGCCACCTTACTTTAAGTCAGAGTCCGGAAATCTCGCGCATTACTTGGCCACCTTACTTAAAGTCATAGTACGGAAATCTCGCGCATTACTTGGCCACTTTATAAAAATTCTTACACTCCTAAGAATTCGCGCATTACTTGGCCACCTTACTTTAAGTCAGAGTTCGGAAATCTCGCGTATTAGTTGGCCACTTTATAACAATTCTTATACTCCTAAGAATTCGCGCATTATTTGGCCACTCTTTTCAGGACAGACTTCGTTTAACTCGCGTATTACTTGGCCACTTATAAAAATTCTTATACTCCTAAGAACTCGCGCATTACTTGGCCACTTTACTTTCAGTCAGAGTCCGGAAATCTCGCGTATTAGTTGGCCACGTTATAACAATTCTTATACTCCTAAGAATTCGCGCATTACTTGATCACCTTACTTAAAGTCAGAGTCGGGAAATCTCGCGTATTACTTTGCCACTTTATAAAAACTCTTATACTCCTAAGAACTCGCGCATTACTTGGCCACCTTATTTTAAGTCAGAGCCCGGAAATCTCGCGTATTACTTGGCCACTTTATAAAAATTCTTATACTCCTAAGAATTCACGCATTACTTGGCCACCTTACTTAAAGTCAGAGTCCGGAAATCTCGCGTATTACTTGGCCACTTTATAAAAATTCTCATACTCCCAAGAACTCGCGCATTACTTGGCCACCTCACTTAAAGTCAGAGTCTGAAGTGCTCGCGCATCACTTTGCAACTTTTTATTAGTCTCAGAATCCGTAGCGCTACCGTATTAATTGATCTCTCTATTCAAATCAGATTTTCAATAGCTCGCTTAATATTTTACCACTTTACAACCGACTTATAAACCGAAAAACTCGGACATCATACATATAAACTTAATATTCTATTATTCCGCTTTAAATTTATTAAGAATCACAGGTTTCGAAAAACCAGGAAATTAATTTTTCGTGAATTTCCTCCTTAGCTGCATTTTATTTTCTATATCCACAAAAATGTGTATAATTTTTACGACGCCGGGACCGTATTGAGTGCCTTTCCTTACAGAATTCTTCGAACACGTGGTAGGGGTTTGCTTTCCTTGGACGCTTGAGCACATAGAAATCTCAAGTGCCGGGGACATTAAAGTAAATTTTGACTGTGTATAACCCTTGGTGTTGGAACCTGACCTATCATGGAGAATGCTCTCCATATGCGTCAAACTCTGAACACTTGTCTTCCTAAACACGACTTATTCCCAAATCAGTTTTCTTCTAGCCATGTGGCAGAGTGGTGGACTTACATCCGTCTGTCATCTCTGTGGTTTTTGAGAAAATAAATAAATTTTTCTGTACCATTTGCAATGTTCTGATTGTTTTAACTTCAGTGTCCTTTACTTCTGGTGCTCGTGCATATGTGTGGTTTGCTGTGCGTGCTTTACCAAGGACCCACGTTATATTCTCCCGTGTGTTGTTTCTTTCTGGTTTGAAATAATTGTGTTTATATATGTGCCCTTGAGGGAGTGCGTTCCGCGGCCGCATTTTTCACGGTTCCTGTGGGAGAGGATTACTTGTTGGAACAGTTTTTGGAACGGCCTGGCTCTTCACACCTAGAAACTCGCTTACTCATAAGTTTTTCTGCATGTTTACTCTATTTTTAATTAATAAGCAAAAGAAAAAAAAAACAAAAAAACAAAAAATACCATATATTTCTTAATTGCATGTATTAGTTAATAAATATTTAAAGGTTACAATTAAGCTAATTGGCACTGAAGAGGGCCCCCATCTGTGGCCGAAACGTTTGCCTTCCTAATGTTTATGTCCTCGATGACATAAATAATTAGAAACTAAGCTGACCCCAAGCCAAAATAAATATTACAGAATTATAACTGTGGGTCAATGTAACAAGGAACATGTACGGAAACATGTCACGATATAATAATAAAATATATTTAAGAAATTTGGGCTTTGCTCATCTTTATTTATACATATTCAATAAAAATTTGAATCCAGTGCCGATTCAATAATGGTTTTAAGTCTGCAATCCAGTACTGGGTTACCGACATCATTCCGCTACTGAATCGACACCGGTTTCAGGTCTGCAATTCAGTACTGGGTTGCCGACATCATTCCGCTACTGAATCAACACCGGTTTCATGTCTGCAATCCGGTACTGAGGACCCTACATAAGAACGATGTCGTTCCGGTTGTATAAACGATGTCGGTCCATTGTCGGAATCCAGTACTGGAAAACCGACATTGGAACGTTGTCGCTCCGACCATCAGTGTCGGATAACCCTACTTGGCGCTATGAAACCTTGAATTGATTTTACTATTCACTTTATGTTAATTGAACTACATGTCTAGTTATCGTTACTACCTCGACACAATCAGATACACACACATACACACACGTGCTCGCATATAATTATTATGATTACATGCGAATTCGAGTCAAAATTATAAAAAAGTTTTCTTAAAAGTGCTTAATTCCTCTTAAGTAATGATTTTATCTAAGACCGTGTTCAGAAAATCTCCATTTTTCTAAGATAAGATCAAATTTCAATGGGAATAAAGAATGAAGATTATTTTTTAAAATGACATGCTTGATAACATGTCTAGTATTATATTGACCCAAATTCATAGAATTTTTGTTAATTTCTTGTTATTTTGGCATAGGGTCAGTTTCATTTTATTTTGTTTGATTAAAAATGTTACTATTAAATCATTTTGAATTGCAACCTATGAGATAAGTTTTTGAATTCTATGATAATTCTTAATTTAATTATTTCCTATATATTCTAATGTTCTACAGAAATTTTGAATTAATCTTTGAATTTATGGCACTGAAGAGGGCCCCCATATATGGCCAAAACGTTTGCCTTTCTTTCTTTTTGCGCATTTTTACATTTAATAGTGACATTTTTAATCAAATAAAATAAGATAAAACTGACCCTATGCCAAAATAACAAGAAATTAACAAAAGCTATCGTAAAGCTATCGTAAAGTAGCATTATAACTCATGAATGAGGCAAAATAAATATTCAAAATGTTTTTATCCTTATTCTACGTTAAAAATAACATTAAAAGGTAATGAACATATGCAATAATTTTATTTATTAACGCTAAAAATTAAAAAAACATAATACCTGTCATTGAAGGCAGTGCAGTGGTTCACCTTTTATGGAACGTCTCCATGGTTAAAGTTGACCATTGGTTGGAGTGAGACACAACTAGATTTTCATCTCACTCTAATAAATAGTCAATCCTGACGGTGAGGACATGGAAAGTAATGAATCACTGCATTGCCTTTAATGACAGGTATTATGTTTTTTCAATTTTTAGCGTTAATAAATAAAATTATTGCATATGTCCATTACCTTTTAATGTTATTTTTAACGTAGAATAAGGATAAAAACATTTTGAATATTTATTTTGCCTCATTCATGAGTTATAATGCTACTTTACGATAACTTTACGCTACAGCGTAAAGCTAGCGTTCAGCCAGTTCGCTAAGGAGTACATCGAAAAAATAGCCAGTGACAATTTCTGTTAAATTAATTCAAAATGAATTCCATTTATCAATATCCTTGCAAATCATAGACGCATGGGCCGTACACACATGCGATTTTCACAATGTGCGATGCATTTGTCCCACAATTACGGATATGTCTCGCGATCTATATACACGCCATGTGGAGAAATCCAAACGCGTGCATGTACCATGCGCGTACCTTTCAGCCATTTTGTTATCTTAGATGTGGTTCTTAAATCTGCAGTTGCTCCAAAGCAGAGTAATACAAAATGCATATGTATATATCCATTATTATACCAGAATTTAAAATTTGCCAGACAGAGTTTCATCTGACTGTTAATATTGTTTCAACTTAAATTTATATGAAGAATGTCAAATCATATATATTAAAAATCATTATTACCCATGCATAGTTGTTTTGAATAAAATGATTACTTATACATTTTGATATTTTCAAATTGCTTCCCTATATGCCAAAACTGAATTGTAAATTATGTTTGAGAATCTCAAAAGGATGTCGAGATATAATGTGAATTTATTGATTTCACTGCCTTTTGTCGTTAGAGCCTCATTTTATCAATAAAGAAGGTAAAAATTTTTTGAAATTCTATTAAATTTAAGAACTTGGCTATACGTGCAAGAGATTTTAGGACGTAAGATGTATATAAAACGAGAAACCGAAAAGGGTGTTATTCATGTCAGGGAGGGAGTATGTATGTGACGTGTGTGGCGGCCATTAGAAAAATCTATGAGTCGTAACCTAGCAACGCCTTTTAAACCCCACATACTCACACCATCTTCGGCCAACCCTCAAAACCTCTTTGGAATCGTGTTCCATGTTCATTCGTCATCTATATTAAAACTATATCTATTATGTTAGCAGTCATGGCTCTTCAATACAAAATTGCTTCTTATACATATTTATACTGAACTATATAAAAAAATAGTATATTAGATCATATGAAGAATATTTATTGTTATCATAACTAATCCTAAAGTTTCCCAATATTTTTGTAATAGTTAATTTGGCATTGAAAAATTTTGAACAACCTTAAAATAATTCACCTTACCTGAAAAAACAGAGACTGACCAAACAAAAGTACAAAGAATTGGGTAGTGGATAATTTGTTGATTTTATCAAAGAATTATTTTTCACAGAAATATTTCTGATGCAATTATAACACACACAAAAATCCTAACTTCAAAAAATATTTTATCCCCTAGAAGGTCTGGTTTAGTGAATGGTCAACGAATATTCTGACCATTCACTGACCCTTTACTAACCATCCACTGACCTTGGAATATTATGAATAAGAACAGTGAAAAACCTTTAAGTTATTGCAATTATGATTCTGCTATCAAGTTCAAATCAGAAGGTGTAGGGATAAATACAATAATCTCTTTTTTCAGCGATAAAAACAAGAAAAACATCATATACCTGTCATTGAGTGGTGAACCACTTATAGACCGAGAGCTTGCAACGAAAATGTGAACTGATAAGGTGTAGTCACGAATTTGATATAGAATCTCTCCTTGGTACCTTATAAGTACGTAGCGCTGCCGTCAGAACTCTCTCCCGGGGCGGGAAGCGTGGGTGGGCGGTCAAAGACGTAAATTTATAATAAGAAAAAAATGATAAGGTGTAGTCCTGATATTTGGTAGAGTTATAGTTTTTAATTCTAGGAATCGAGGAAAATTATTCTCAGAAGTCTAGGTCGGGGCTTAAAGATTGTCAGAAGTCGACAAAGTTGCAAAAAAATTGTTGAAATTTAAACCACAAGGTGCAGTTCTGACAATTACATTTTTATATTATTTATGGCTTACTGAACCTGTATATAAATTGTCAGAAGGCTAAATAATGGCTAAGTACATAAAAATTGATGATATGGCTGGAAGTTGCTGAAGCGGCTATCGCTACGGAAAGCAATCTTTCGAATCTGGTTTCAAATTTAAATAACAAGGTACAGTTCTGACTTTTTGTTGTTTTTAATATTTATGCTGCTATTTAACTAAATATGCAATGACAGAAGGCTATGGGAGGGAGATATATAAAAAAATCATTAAAGTCGTGATGCCGAGTAAGCGCTGATTTTTTAAAACCACTCACTGAGTGTGCAGTTAACGGACTTTTCAAAAATAATTCGTACTCAAAAAAATTATAAAAAGTAAATAAATAATACGAAAAATAAAATAGAATCGAGAACTTATTACGACAGTTAAGAGGTGCTCTATAGTGAGAAGTTACTGAAGCGTAAAACAAATTTTTTTTATCAAAAGTAATTTTATGCACTTTTGGCAATTTTTTATTTCTAATATTTTAATTTTTATGTTATTATAACAAAGTTAAGAGTAGAGAAAGTGAAAGGTAAGTATAAATAATTACATAAATCTTGTTTCATAACTTATATTTATGGATTACTTTTAAAAAATATATTAAAAATTGAAAAAATGGAAAATACAATTACTAACATTCGCAATCTGATACATTTTCGTAGTCAGCTCTTAGTATATTATGGAAAGTCTCCACCGTCAGGGTTAATCATTGGTAGAAGTGAAATGTAAGTAGCTATGTCTCACTGAAACTAATGATCAACCTTCACGGTAGAGACGTTCCGCAAATGGTAAACCATTGCACTGCCTTCAATGACAGGTATATGATGTTTTTATAGTTTTTATCGCTGAAAAATAAAATTATTGTATTTATTTGTACATCTAATTTGAATTTGATCGCAGAATCATAATTTCAATAACCAAAATGTTTTTTTTACCGTTCTCATTCATAATATTGCAATGTCAATGAATGGTAAGTGTATTCACTGACCGATCACTAGACCGAGTCCGCTAGGGTCAACATTTGAGAAATGTGTCATGATACAAATAAGACAAATTATTCCAAACAAACTTATAACATATTAAAGGAGTTGTAGTGTCACCCTCCAGAGTTATTATTATAAAAGATGTTTGTTTGCGATCGATGAGGGTAAAATATAATGACAATTATGTCAAAATTGTAGCGACGTTTCATTGGATATGGGTTTGCTAACCTCATCAGGCTTTATTAAATTAAAAAAAAAAACGTCAAATAATAAACGTATACAACTGTCATTCAAAAACACTTTTTCTCAAAACACATAAAAATATCAAAATTTAACTTTATAAAAGCAGATCAAGTCATAATAATAAAAGTTGAATAGATATATGAAATAATAATAAGACCATGGTTTTAGTTAATACATTAAAATGACTTGTTGTTATAGAGTCGACGAAACTTTATCTACTAAATTTTTAAATTTTAACGATGAACTTTGAATATTGATAGAAGTTATTATAAACACAGCATTTAAAATCTAAACAGACATCAGCAGGAAACAATCATGAATTTAATTTTCTAAGTAATGGAAAATAAATTTTATTCGAAGCGAATGTATCTTTATTTTTATTAAGACTGAGTTTATTAAATTTTATGTTAGAGCTACTATATGGAATCGTAAATAATGGGCAGGCCAACTCGACGGTAGAATCTACTAAACGCAAGTTTAGTCAATTTCACTGGTCACTGAAAAGTAGCTTCTACTGTGCACGCAGTCACACGTACGATTCTTGTTTAGTAGAACATACTGAAATTGAGTGCGTTTTATTAAACAAGAATTGTACGTGCGACTGTTGTACGTTCCATTTGGAACCCTTTAAAACCCTTCTTAGGACCGAATAAAATCCAGAGGAGGACCCATTTGCAAAAACCGTGTAGAACTCCGTTTAATCTTAGGTAGAAACCCATGTTCTAACAGGTTTCAATCGGGTTCTAACGGTTTCTTTAAGCAGGGAGGTTCGTAAACAATATTAGTTTTTTCCCATTTGTGTTTAATTTTATACATTTAATTTATACATACATATTTATATGAGGTGCGCAACTAAGTTCCCGCTGTTCGTCAATAGATAGCTCCAGCAGTAAGTGCTGGTCGATTTTGACATATCCAAAACGTCATGAACCAAGCTTAGACCAAAGATATTATAAACCTAGATGCGGCGAGTGGCCTCGGAGTGGGGGAACGATATATATACACTGTAAAAAATCCAGTTGAAAATTACCAATCGATTATAAAATATTTTACTATGGTTGACGTAGGAATAATACGACTCTATTGTGAATTTGCAACGATAAGCGGTGTGATTTCACAGTATTTGTATGAAGTTTGCAGTGAAAGTTTAATATTACCACTTGAATCAGGGAACATAAAATTACGCATGATAAACATGGTAAATTTCAACCATAGTGTAACGTATATTTGAATGTAATTTTACAACGTGTCAGTAAATTCGCAATGCGTACTGCGATTTATTTTACCATGAAAGTGTAAAAATGCAGACTGAGTGTAAATCTACCAGAATTTTATAATTCCACGCTTCATGATGCATTTTTGTTTTAACGCCCGGCGCTGCAACAGTGATTATATAACTTCTATAACCTAGAAAGCCAACTCTCGTGCAATAGCAGCAGGTTTCAAATTCTTATTTAATTTATCATTTATATCGCGTTTTCACAATGTAAAGGTAAGTGTTAAATTAAGAAAATAAACTAAAAAATTCGGCTTTGAATACTATTAATTTTATACTATTAATTCATAAAAATATACTACAAGAACCAATAAATATGTTAATAATTCTATAGCATATTGATTTGAATCCATGATATACATGCTTTTAGAAAGAAATGCTTTTGATTCAATAGCATTTTTTTCTCATTGTACTGTCAGTGTTGATTTACAAATGATATATACAGCGCATGCGCAATGAAATTCATCCCGGCCATTTTACATTGTCAATTGAATTTTACAACAAGAAACGTAAAATTATACTGCATTGAAAGTGAGATTGAGGGAATGTTACTGTCTGCATGTGATTTTACCGTTCCAAATTATTTTTACACCATTTTGGTAAAATTACCACGTTAATCACTAATAATTTTATGTCCCCTGTTCTACGTGGTAATTTTCAACTGAATTTTTTACAGTGTAGAACATCACTCTTTCTTGGGTATCGAGGTGCTGCCCTCTTCACAACTTTCAGCCGTTTCCATGGCGACGCGTGTTTCTCGAGTCGCGGGTCGCAGAGAAGGACGGAAGCACTGAAATCTCGAGCGAAATTGAAAACCGAGCCCCAGCAAAGCTTGCTAGCGAGGGAGCGCGAGCCAGCTTAGATTTTAGCCAAAACCGAAAATCACGGCGCGGTGAACTTTTTTGAGAAAACTTTGGTTATAAAAATTCAATGGTAAAATAAGGAATACAAATCTTTTAAATGAATTTTATTTTGATTATTTAATTATTTTATAATTGTTTTCATTTTTAATTAATTTAATTCTATTTATTTTAAAAGAACCACAACATATTAAAATAATGATTAATATGCGGCGAGGATTTACTTCGTTGAATAAAAAATTATGTAATAAAAATTTTGTTCAAAGAACAAAATCGTTTATTTATTGAACCAAATTTTTTATTGAATCTATCCAATATTTTACATTCGATTAAAATAAATAGTTGATTGGATATATTGAAGAAAAATTTGGTGAGTTATACATTAACCAAACTGTCCGAAACAATAATTATAATATAAAGTAACATAAAATTAAAAAAAAATATTTACATTAAAATGTAACAAAATAAAAAATTTATTAGGTATAATTTTTGTTAGAAAATTTTATTTTTATTTTTTTAATTCTCTTTAAACATTGAAAAACGTTATAATAATTTATTTGCAGCATTTGGCATAGTTTTAATGAAATTAATATAAATTATTCATATTTTTTTTATCAGAAAGTTTCCCAAAAAGAAAAGCTGCTGAATATACTCAGAAATCAGTGAGCATTTATTGTACAAAATCTTTAACTTTTGTGTGAAAAAAAATATTGTACATCAAGAATTATTAATTTGAATTTTTGTTTAAAAAAATACACATTGCCAAACTGATGGTTAATAATTGTATCATTAATAAACTTCAAAAATGAAAACATGTGTTTCACAAATTTTTTGTTGAATACTCTCTAAATCTGAATTAGTAGAAAACTACAAATTGATACATTGGCGTGTTCCATGGCAAATCGGACGGGTTCAGGACTCCATGTTTTCGATTTACATGAAATTTTAAGGATTGATAGACTAACATAAATAATGAAGAAACACAAAATTTGAGATTATTTCATGCATTATTTGAAAAGTTATGGGATAAACAAAAGAAAAATATATTTTTGTTCTTTTTAAGTTATTTAAAAACTGAAATCACGAAAAATTCTGAAAAAAATTACACAAACGTATCATTATATGGCCGATGTAGTAGTATTTTTTGGAAAAATTTTTACTCCAAATTTAATAATAAAAAAAATGTTTTTTTCAAACAAATTGATTTTTTGAAAAAAACGCCATCTTTGAAAAATCTGAAAAAATTCATAGTCATAGCCCCAAGCATTACACAAATTTTAGGTATATAATTAAGGTGCGCACTCGAAAATTGTGCGAAATATGAATTTTTTTGTAAAGCGAGACTCGTGGAATCACGATCTTCGATCGACGGCGTCGAGCGCAAGTTCCACTAATGTTCTATTACTATCTGCTTTCTCGAGAACGTTACTATCAAAAAGTGATGGGAAGTGATTATTAATTGTTTAATTATCGCTTTATACTCATAAAATATGAATAATGTAATGAGTATTATGATTATACATAAATTATCAAAAAACTAATTTTTTTTGCAACACAGGCACTAAAGTAGTACTTCGAGCCACTGTAGAGCGGCTGTAAAGTTGTCCATTTACGACCAGCATGTTCATATTATATCTGTTTTCTTCCTTAAGTCCTACTTTCGTTCCTTATGTCCTACTTTTGTTCCTTACGCCCTCTGCACAGTTGCGAAAAATGGATTATATTTCCCCCCAAGCAAATACTTGATCGGACCGCAAGATGGCGACAGCAGGAATTAAGCTAACTCCTTCATTGCTCACTAGGGAGCCATCTCGCACGTTCTGGGCTCAGTGCTAATACTTAATTAATCTAACCAAAGTTTTTACTTTTCCATACGTTATTAAATTCAATCAAATTTGTTTCTTGAAATACTGAATACCCCAAAAATTGTACCTAAAATTTTTTAAACTTGAAGAAAAAACATTTTACCTTCCAGAAAAATATTTAATTAATCTAACCAAAGTTTATACTTTTTCATACATTATTAAATTCAATCAAATTCGTTTCATACAATTCGGGGGGCACAGCCCCCCGAACCCCCCGGCAAGGGCTTTGACCCCTGCACCCCCACCGGGGCTCCGCCCCTGGGCCCCTTACCCCTACAGCCCTTTCCACCACCTTTCGTGCCATGTTTATCAATATTATTGTTATAACATGTTACTATTCAAGCGAGTCGTAATTGGACACTCTCAATACCATTCTACAGACACTCGAAATACTTCTTTAGGACGTATTTTGCAAAAAATATCGTGTGTACTTTACCTCCTAGATACACAATATACTATTTTATTGATGTGAATGTGATGAATCACAAGAGCTCTGATTTTTCGTCAATATTATTGTCTTCGAGGGATTTTTGGAAGCGGAAGGTATCTGGAGGCCGTGAGAAGGAAGATTATGCGAGTCATTCGCCGATTTCTTTTAATTTCAACAATTAAGAAAGAAAACATAAATGATAGGAGGAACAAATCTTATTATTTTCTATCCTTCTTCTAAAACTTCATCTTTCATAACTCTTATCCTGCATGTGTTGCAAAGGAGAGCATTTTTTTTAACATCTTCGAATTTATTGAGAAAATGCTCTGGGAATTCCCTCAAACTGCTTTCATTTGAATCTGCGAGTATAATTTATTAAACGGAAAATTAATTTTAAGCTCAGGCTTGATAAATTATTTATAGATCGGCACGTGATGATTTCACTATATTTTAATCTATATCGAGAGTGAAAAATCACGTAATATTCACTTACACACTCTAAAAACAAGTGTGTTACTTCTACACGTGAAATACGATAGTAACTTTTTAGGCATTTGAAGTGTGTATTTTTAATACACATTACAAACGTAACGTTTAATTTTAAAACACTTTAACGTTTTGTACCCAAAATGTGTGTATAATAGAACATTAGGGGAACTTGCGCCCGACGCCGTCGATCGAAGATCGTGATTTCAGGCGCATCACTTTACAAAAAAATTCATATTTCACACAATTTCCAAGTGCGCACCTTAATTATATGTCTAAAATTTGCGTAATACTTGGGGCTATCACTATGAATTTCTTCAGATTTTTCAAAGATGGCGTTTTTTCAAAAAATCAATTTATTCGAAAAAAACTTTTTTTTATTATTAAATTTGGAGTAAAAATTTTCCTAAAAAATACTGCTACATCGGCCATCTAATGATACGTTTGTGTAATTTTTTTCAGAATTTTTCGTTATTTCAGTTTTTAAATAATTTAAAAAGAACAAAAATATATTTTGTATCCAAACGGGCGGAAAAAGTCGCATTGCATGCTTGTGCGTAGAGCGGCATGCAGTCAATTGTGCCTTGGCGTCATAATCGGGCGAAATGTTCATACCGCCCGCTTCAAAGGGCGGTAATGTTCATACCGCCCGCTTCAACGGGCAAAATGTTCATACCTCACGAAACTTGACTGCCCGCGGCTAACTACGCACTCGCACGCAACGCGACTTTTTCCACCAATTTGGACACAAAACGTCGTGTGTACCTCAAGCGACATGGTAGCGATGTGACTCGTGTGAATACCGCCCTCGCTACGATCGGGCGGGTACACTTCGCACTCGTCACAATCGCCACCATGCCGCCCTTGGTACACAATCTACTATTTCTTTCGTTTATCCCATAACTTTTCAAATAATGCATGAAATAATCTCAAATTTTGGGTTTTTTCATTATTTATGTTAGTCTATCAATCCTTAAAATTTCATGTAAATCGGAAACATGGAGTCCTGAACCCGTCCGATTTGCCATGGAACACACCATATATAGTATATAGTATATGATTTTGACAATGAATTAGTAGACACTCCATTCGGCAACCAAAGTAGTTAGTAGTTTGTAACCATTTACTATAGAAATAAACAACTTTACGAATTGAATTAGTAGTTTTATTTCCAATTTAGATCTGAAGAGTAGCTAGCCCGTTTCCTACACCACCCTGGAGGTAGAGCTACAGCGCTTTTTTTTCAGTGGTTTCCCATGTATACCATACACAGGCCCATCCACCCTGCCATTTAGAAAATAAAATGGCAGATTAATTTCATATTAGATGTATTAGACCTAATACAAATTTCAAACATTTTGAAATAAAATCAACTTTTTTTTAAGATTTGGTCTTAGCAAAAGGCAAAAAAAAAACTTATCTTATTATAAATGTTTATAAATGAATTCATTTGAGTTTTTTGAAAAACATTGATCTATATTTTTTTCAGAAAAGTGTGGAATTGTCACTTTTTTAATAAGAAAATACAAGAACTAGCCATAAATTACAATGATATTTTAAAACATTCTGACTAGTGTGAGTCAAACAAATATTTTAGAAATTACAAATTATTGAGCTTTGGACAACTTTCTTCTTTAAATTTTCAAAAAAAAATTTCTGTAAACATTGAGCTCAAAAAAAGGAGAAGACTTCAACATTTAAACTGGTAAGATATTGATTTAAGGGTATGTGATACTTTACCATGAAAGCTATTTAGTTTACACAGCTGTTTCTCCACAATTTTGAATTTTTCAAAAAAATAATAGTGCCGAGACATAAAGAAAATTAACACTGACGTCTGGGCACTATTATTTTGTTGAAAAATTAAAAATTGTGGAAGAACAACTGTGTAAACTAAATTTCTCTTATGGTAAAGTATCACATGCTCTTAAGTCTAAATTTTCAATTAACTAATTAATTAAAAATTTTATTTTTAAAATTGTAATTATTAATTTGAATAATATTTAAAAAGAATAAAAATCCTGAAAACTAGAAGTTGTTCATAATGAAAAAAAAACAATTAAAAATACGAAAATATGAAAATAAAAAATTAAACTTTTTTAAAAATAAGAAACTAATTCTCTTTCTATTTCATACATGTTCAAATTATAATAATTAAATATTGGATTTTCATTCATGTACTTATCTTTCACTGACAGAAAGTTAATTTAGCAATGCATGTTCACTGTAACCTATTTCAATAACAAAATGATACTATAAAGCAAAATAAAATACACATAAAGTAACATTGAAACACTTTACACGTTGCTTTTCCTTGCTTTGTTTACCAATTTTTAATTTTCTTCAATATATATAATTTAAATTTAAATTTTTAAAGCGCGCTTACTGTTTTAGGGTATTTCAGCGGGTGGAGGGGATTGGAGGGAGATACATTTAGCGCCTCTAGAATGCTTTCGAGGAACTAATTTGATAGGAACCTCTGGTGTGGTGAGAGGCAAGAGGGGACCGGTAAAAACACATCGGAAGCGAAGTTTGCATTTAAGTCTACCGAACTAAAATTGGCCGCATCTAGGTTTATAATATCTTTGAACTTAGACATATGGTAAACAAACCGTTTTGACACATTAGTGATTTTGTTTTTGCGTCATATACTCTTGGTTGTGTGAAAATCGAAAAATGGCTTGATTCGTGGATAGCCTCAAAAGATTAACACTTTTACCGTAACGGTATTCGAGATCTACCAGAAACATGAGCAAAAGTTGTAGCTATAACGATGGGCAATACTTTGGATGATTCATTTCTAATCATTTTTTCACAATAAAGTTGCATTTTCATCAGAAAAACAGCGGGAACTTAGTTGCGCACCTAATATTTTTATCGATGAAGTTATTTGGATAATCATTGTCCAGTAACATTTGTTTAACTATCTTCGAATGGGCATCCTGAAACGTTTTATGAGACAAAGATATCGCTCTGTCAACTATGTTATAAACACTATTTTTTTCTGACAAATTGGATGGTTGGAAAAATAATTGATTGTTCTACTTGATAAAGTAGGTTTTTAAAGCCAATTAGTGATAATTTGATTTTTTGAATAAAAAATTACAAATCCAGAAAGTTAATTTGATTATTCTGTTTCACTTCAAAGGTGAATTATAAGTTTTTGTCTTGTGATATGAAAACTTTTAGAGTCCGTCGTGTTTGTTATATAGATTCTCTAAGTTTAATAAATGCTTAATTCATACTTTTTTCTTAATTCATTTTTAATTACTACTTAATTTTTCACTTCAGTTTTTAAAAATAAAATTGATTTTGTGAAAATTTAAACAGCAAAATTCTTGATAAATGTATTACATAAAATATAAAAAATCTACACAGGATTCAGAATTCACATAAATTTATGAGACAGAATAATAATTTGCAATTCATAATTGTAAAATACATCTTTTGAAAATATACAACACAGAAAATACAAGATCTTTTTATAAATGTTTTTACATAAGATACTTTTTGATAATAATGCAATTTTCAAATATAACACGTGGATCAATAAGTCCCGGGAATAACTATGAAAAACACATTTTTTTGGCAAAACTCGACTTTATTCATCAACAAAGTCTCCTTCAAAAGCAACACAATCAATCCAGCGCTTCTCTAACATTTCAATACCTTTCTTGTAGAACGATTTATCTTTGGCCTCGAAATAAGCGTTCGTTTCGGCGATGACTTCCTCGTTGGAGTAGAATCTCTTTCCTTGGAGCATTTTTTTGAGGTCTGCAAACAGGTAGTAGTCGCTCAGGGCCAGATCCGGTGAATATGGTGGGTGCGGAAGCAATTCGAAGCTCAATTCATTCAATTTCGCCATGGTAGCGAGCGACTTGTGACACGGCGCATTGTCTTGGTGAAAAAACACTTTTTTCTTCTTCATTTGGAGCCATTTCTCAGCGATTTCGTTCTTCAAACGCATCAATTGGCCAACGTAACGTTTGCTATTGATCGTCTTACATTTTTCAAGGTAGTAGATGAAACAAACTCCATGAGCATCCCAAAATTACCAGCCCACATTTGCGTTTTTGGCCGCTTTGGACGCTTCTCACCGACTGCAGTCCACTCGGCTGACGACCGCTTTGATTCCGGAGTGTAGTGATGGATCCAGGTTTTGTCCATTGTCACATACCGACGCAAAAAATTCGGTTTATTTCGGCGAAACAACTCCAAACAGCGCTCGGAATCAACGACACGTTGACGTTTTTGATCCACCGTGAGCAAACGCGGCACCCACTTTGACAACAGCTTCCTCATAGACAAGTGTTCATGCAAAATAGCGTACACACTGCCGTATGATATCTTTAAGGTGTCAGCTATCTCAGGCAATTTTGATTTACGGTTTTCGAAAACGATTTGGTGGACTTTTTTGATGGTTACCGGTGTAACTACCTCATCTGGCCGGCTGGAGAGTTCAGGATCTTCATTGTCTGTACGACCACGTTTAAACACAGCATACCGCCGACAAATGGTTGTTTTTGATGGAGCAGAGTCCCCGTAGCACTTTTCAGGCCATCGCTGAGCTTGCACTGTGTTTTTTTTTCATCAAAAAGCAATGGCAAATCAACACACGAAATTGCTTCGAATCCATTGTTTTGAGAATATCAAGACTAGCGTCACTTAAATCACGGTAACTAGTGTACCAAACATCAGAATGTCATAAAATTTTGACAGGTATCTTTTGAAGGTTGGTACTCATGAAAAATCATACAGAACTTTTGTTGGCAACGCCATCTATGTGTCAGTCCAGGGACTTATTGATCCATGTGTTACACAGTGTGATCTAAAAATAACCGAACTTTTTAGTTATAAAATAAAACAAGCATGGTATAATGTGTCAATGCTAATATTTATTTAAAATAGGATAAATTTAATTCAATACAACGTTTGGAACGATCAGCCAATTTATCCATAGACTTTTTAAACTCGGTTTTTGGGATGTTCTTAAGCATCTGTGTCACAGTTGCTTGAATGGTTGGAACGTCAGCGTAAAAAGCTCCTTTCATTGCAGTTTTCAGTTTTGGGAACAGAAAATAGTCACACGGTGATAGATCAGGCGAATAAAGAGGGTCGTCGATGACACAAATCTGTTTTTCATAAAAAATTCATTGACTTTTTTGGCCTTGTGAAGTGGTGCATTTAACTGATATGGAACAAACAGTGCACAGACCTTTCTTTTACCCAAATATTCAGTTAATATTGTGTAGATTGTACAGCAAGATGAATTTAATTCTTCTGCCAGCATTCTCACAGTGAATTTTGCATCGATAGCGATTATTTCACATACTTTTTCCATTAAGGTAGTTCGATCACGAAAATTAGACCTCAGGCAAAAATAGACAATTTTGCTTTCAAGAGTAGCAATATTATTATAGTAGGGCTAATTTGAAAGAGAAAAGATTATTTTCCATGAAAAAAATTTGAAACACTAAAAAATAATTTTATTAATAAATTTTATTTTTGTCCGAACTTATTTTCTTATCGCTTTGAGCCAAATTTTTAATAATGATGCAACTTGAGTGTTTCCAATTTTTGAGAATGAATTCTTTAATGACTGAAATTATAAAAAAACAATTTTTTAAAACAAAATTTTTATAAACAAATGGCTGTATTTGATAATAATTAATTTAATTTCAAAAATAGGAAACGGTCATGTTGCAGAGAATTTTTTTCCTAAAAAAATGAACCGTCATTTATTAGAATCGCATCATTATTAAAAATTTGGCTCAAAGCGATAAGAAAATAAGTTTGGGCAAAAATAAAATTTATTAATAAAATTATTTTTTTGTGTTTCAAATTTTGTTCATAAAAAATAATCTTTTTTCTTTCAAATCAGCCATTCAATAATAATATTGCTATTCTTGAAATGAAAATTATCTATTTTCGCCTGAGGTCTAATTTTCGTGATCGAATTGCCTTAACTCAGCACGATTTGATGCTTCTGGTCGTTCAGGCCTTGGATCATCATTTAAATTGTCATGGCCATTTTTAAATCGTGTAAACCACGTGTAAACTCGAGTAAGACTCATACAATCATCACCATAAACTTTTTTAATAATTCTTAAGTCTCAGCCAATGTTTTTCCGAGTTTAAAATAAAATTTAATATTTGCTCTTTTTACTATTATGTTTTTACGACATAACCACAAATACTACTGTCATTAAAACGTGCCTAATTTGTGACCTGCGATCTGATTTGCTTGAAGTTGGTTGCGCTTGAAAGAACAAAAATGTACATTTCTAACGCTGCCAACGTTTAATAGATAGCGCTACGTTTTCTAGGATTGAAATTAAAAGTTCGGTTATTTTCACATCACACTGTGCAATTTTCAAAATTTGTTTCATTAAACTTTATACAATGTTATAATTAAAATTAAAATTAAATATTAGTTATTAATCATATTATAATATATTGTATATGGGTCATTTCATGGGAGATTTACAGTCAAAATTTTTTTTTCGATGAAACATTTTTTTTTGCCTTTTTGCTTCGAAAATAATCGACACGTATTTTTTTTTCAATGTGATACTTGAAAATTTCGAGATATAATTTTTTTAAGTTTGTCACTCGGGAAAATTTTTTTTTTTTCAACAGCTCACTGTAAAAGCAGTTTTGAATATAAAATGTAACCCTTGCACTTGAAATGCGCGAAAGAGTACAAGCTTTCAAAAAAGTTATAGCACACATTTCGTTGTTTTTTTTGTAATAACAATATAGTACATTTTTATAAACAATTGAATTTTTTTTTAATTTGGAACTAATTTTTTTCCAATTTTTTTGTTTCTAAATCTTTGTTGAAGTTTTTTCAATATGCAGGCAAAATTTTGGAATGGAAAAATGAAAACTGTAGGTGTAATTAATTTATAAAATCTGTCCCGCGCGTTGCAACGAACGAGCTCGCATGCTGCAACTACGCTTTAGCTTGTTTAGGCATGCTCGGACTCGAAGCACCTGTGGCAGTGAATGCAGTGACCGCTGTTTTAGTTTTCTGTGCATGTTCCTCAAGTGTTAACCTATTTCAAATTAATACAGAAATGCCAAGCTCTCGTTTAAACATGTCTGCTGCAATCCGTTTAATAAAAAAAATCATAGTGAAAAAAAGCAAGAAGAAAAACTTGCGTCGCCTTTCGTCCTCGATACTTGAAAAGTTGAAAATTTTCCAAACCGGATGATGTTTCTTGTACACAATGCAGAATAGAAGCAAATGAAATGGAGATGGAAGATTTTTGTTGTGAGTACATTAAAACTTGTTCGTAGATTATTTCAAAACGAATCATTAGTTATAATGATGAATTGATGAGTAAAGTTTTACGATAAAATTACTCTAAATGATACACTTAAAACGCAAATTTTTTTTTCTTTTTTCCACTATGATTTTTTTTATTAAACGGATAGAGGCAGACATGTTTAAATCGAGAGCTTGGCATTTCTGTATTAATTTGAAATAGGTGAACACTTGAGGAACGTTCCCAGAAAACTAAAACAGCAGCCACTGCATTCACTGCCACACGTGCTTTGAGTCCGAGCATGCCTAAACAAGCTTAAGCGTAGCTGCAGCGTGCGAGCTCGTTCGTTGCAACGCGCGGGACAGATTTTATAAATCAATTACACCTACAGTTTTCATTTTTCCATTCCAAAATTTTGCCTGCATATTGAAAAAACTTCAACAAAGATTTAGAAACAAAAAAATCGGAAAAAATTAGTTCCAAATTAAAAAAAAATTCAATTGTTTATAAAAATGAACTATATTGTTATTATAAAAAAAACAACGAAATGTGTGCTATAACTTTTTTGAAAGCTTGTACTCTTTCGCGCATTTCAAGTGCAAGGGTTACATTTTATATTCAAAACTGCTTTTACAGTGAGCTGTTGAAAAAAAAATTTTTTCCCGAGTGCCAAACTTAAAAAAATTATATCTCGAAATTTTCAAGTATCACATTAAAAAAAAAAAATACGTGTCGATTATTTTCGACGCAAAAAGGCAAAAAAAAATGTTTCGTCGAAAAAAAAATGTTGACTGTAAATCTCCCATGAAATGACCCATATATTAATAATTAATAATTATAATTATGTTAAATTATTAATTATATTAAATTTTTTAAATATTTGATAAATAATTTATAATAAATGTTGATTTATTTTTACTTGAGAGAGCCCCAAAACTCTAGCCACGACACTTGTACTCTCACAAGCTCTGAACAATTCTTGCAGTCACTATATGAGAAAGTTCCAAATGTTATGTCTCAGTGCTGTAAGTAAGAGGGTGCGTGATTCGACAAAAGCATGTTGTATTATATATACATAGTGCGTCATCTAAGATTTGGAATTTGAATCGGCTAGAATAAAAAACTTATACATATTTTTTCTAAAGTATGGTTTTATTAGAAAGATTAAAACGCAACATCATTCATATGACTGCCACGGCTTGCTTTACCTCATTCGATCGCTTGGTCGAAGATGAGCATTTTTACCGAAAAATCATATTTTCTTCTGAAGCCCATTCCCACATCGGAGGCTATGTCAATAAGCAAAACTGTTGCATTTGGGGCTCAGAAAATCTAAACGTCATCATTGAGAAGTTGATGCACCCATAACGAGTGACTGTTGGAAGCGAATTTTGGTACGGTGGCACCATTGTATCAATACGTTTCGATTGCGATTTCCTTCAGAGCTGAAACGAAATTTTTTTCGACAACCTTGACATTTTCAGAAGTCTTGATATTTTTTACATGTTCATTGCAAGAAAAAGTCGGCTTAGTTACGCTAGAAACATTTGCATACTTGATTTTTTGTGTCTTCGAATATTTAAAGCCGACGATGTTTGTCATGCAAAAATATCAATCTTTCTTATCTTTAGGTTGGTTCCAAAGCGTAGGTGAAGTGAATTTGATTTTTACATTCTCATCATGGATGAGAAGGTATTGGTTTTATGTGAAAAATGACTTTTGAAATTTTTATCAAATCTTTACGTTTTGAGACCCCCTGAGTCAGAAAAAACGGTTTTTACGAAAGCGTCTGTCTGTCTGTCTGTCCGTCTGTCTGTCTGTCTGTCTGTAGATCGTGTGTGGCATAACTCTCGATAGAATCATCAGATTGAATTGAGCTTTGGTACACTTTATCGGAGCCGAAAAAGTAAGGACAAGTTTGTTAACCAGCCACATCCAATCAAAATTGAGGGATGGAGCACTACTTTTGTGTTTTTGAAAATAATTTTTTGAAAAAATCAAAAATTTGAATACCGGTTTTAGATAGTGCTCATAAATCTCTAAAAATTATCCTAATAACATTTTTTGGTTAAATCAAAATTAGAAATGTTACAGCATATTCAAATTCGAAAAAAGTCAATATCAAAATTCCATTTTCCAGTTAAATTATACAAGATACGAAAAAACGTTATGATACAATATTATTGAATAAATAATGACCTACACATTTGAATTGTAACATTTTTTCATAAGATGCATATTTTTCTTTTTAATTAAAAAAAAAATTATTGAAAATCCAAAATTCAATTTTTTAACAATAATATTCGAAACACGATAAAAACGTAAGAATACAAAGTTGTTTGTTTCAAAAAGATCTACAAATTTTTTCTGACACAGTTTCTGATCAAACATATATTTTTCGTTTTAATTCCAAAAAATACGATTAAAATTCAAAAATTCAATTTTTTAGACAAAATATGTGAGATACAAAAAAAACGTTTAGATGGAAAATTGTTTGCCTAAATGAGGTCTACAAATTCTTATCGAGAAATTTCTCGACAGGATGTATATTTTATGTTTTGATTATGAATATTAAAAAAATTCGATTTTTTTCACCAAAATATGTGAGATACGAAATAAGCGTTGTTCTATAAAATCGTTTCCGTAAATAAGTTCTACGAGTTTTTTTTCATTTTGAGAGATTTGGAAGAAAATAAATTATTTTAATCATGTAATTTATTAAAAAGTTACTGAAATGTATACAGAAAATCGAGCGCGAAGCGCGAGCGTCATGATGAGAATGTGTTCCTCAAGGCTGATAGAGCCTTAAGTAAATTGAATTTCCTGTTTCACTTAAATTCAAAAAGAAATAGTGACTTTGAGAAAATGTGTAATTCACATCATCTGTAATATTATTATATAATTGGTTTGAGCTTCAGTATCAATTTATAAGAAATAAACTTTAATGTATGCGGAGAGCACAAGACAAACATAACAGAAAGCATTAGCGTTCCCGCTGCATTGGTGACTATGTCCAGATTTTTGTTTTTTTTTGTTGGCTTGTTTTTAAAAATCCATATTTAATAGTGAAACCCACACATTAAGGACCCTGGTCTGACCGCAGGTGAGTCCGCCGTCCTAGGAGCGATAACCCTCATACCTCCCTAGGCCTAAGTAAGAGGGCTTTCCGACTTTGACGAGGACCATCTCAACTCATCGTCGGACACACTACGGCATCATCCTCACTCCTTAACGCCCAACTGCAGGGCAGCGCGCCTTCACTGGCTTTGTTACCTAGACAAACCTGAGTATGAATCATTCTACACATCCCCTTTCGGGGCAATTGTCATCGTCCCAGTATCTGCCAAGGCAGCAGGATTTTGCAGTTTGTTAAGACCACTCATGGTTGCCCGTGGAAATGAGGTTGCATTTGTGATACAGGCTCAAAATTCAAGAGGATACCAAATTCACAGAATCGACTTGCATATGGATATATTTACATATGAATGTGGAGTGATTCTCTGAAACTGAAATTTATTTCCACAGGCCCAGGTTAAATTAAGAGAGTCAAAAATATTTCGTAGCCTGTGTGTGATTCAATCATGCTACCAATTTTAAAATACATAAGTTCGACCCAGATGGAAACTGTAGTTTTTCTCAGTTATAACTTTTCTTTCCTATACTAGAAAGTAAAAGTGATATAAAAAACAGAAAAAACGAGGGTAAATTTTAGTTCTGTCCCTCACAATGCTTAAACACATGATATATGCTCGTGAGCTTTTCTATGTAAAAATCAAGTCACCGTAAAACCCACGTACTACACTTTTTACCTTAGACTACGAAAATTTCTAGGTCCTGTAGAAAAAGTTCGATATCAGATAAGAATTCAGCTACTCGAAAGACGAGAAGATATAAGCTTCTCCGTATAAAAAAAAATAACAAATTTGTTATGAATGATTTAGGGCATTATTTATTTCAAAAAACGGACTGCGCCATCAGAAGAAAGGTTAATCATAGAATAATTGTGTCATGTTTTGGACAACGAAATATAATTTATAAATTTTTTATTAACATTTAAGACCAAAAAATCGCAGTTTTTTTAGTTTTTTGTTTATAAAATTAAAGGTAATTATCCAATCTTAATTACATGAATTGGAAGTCGCTAAATCTGATTGGATAATTAGAAGCGGGGAAAATTTGGAAAAACCGGGAAATTTAGCTTTTTTTAAACAATTTAATATCTCAGTTAATTTTCAACTTTTTGAGTTGAGGTTTGGTGGAAAAGTAGCAGACTTTATGCTTTTTAAATGTATAAAGAAACGGACACTTTAAGGTAATACGTTTCCGCGCTATTGACACTTTAATTTATTTAATGCGTTAATTGCAAAATGCCTGCTTGCCGCACAGGTGGTCCGATTTTCACTTTGAAAACGGCTTTTAAAAATATAAATCAAGCACAACAGAACGTCAATCTTGGTTTTCCGCTAAAATGTTGCAAAGTTTAT
Organism: Diplolepis rosae; assembly: GCA_030998225.1. Classification (NCBI taxonomy): domain Eukaryota; kingdom Metazoa; phylum Arthropoda; class Insecta; order Hymenoptera; family Diplolepididae; genus Diplolepis; species Diplolepis rosae. The sequence goes on along the minus strand of JAPYXD010000687.1, from coordinate 1,443,634 downwards.
TTAAAAAAGCCCCAAACATGGCTTCAAACGTCTGAACGCGAAAGTTTAGCGAAAAACCAAGATTGACGTTCTGTTGTGCTTGATTCATATTTTTAAAAGCCGTTTTCAAAATAATAATCGGACCACCTCTGCGGCAAGCAGATATTTTATAATTAACGCATTGAATAAATTAAAGTGTCAATAGCGGGGAAACGTATTATCTTAAGGTGTCCGTCTTTCATACATTCGAAGAGCGTAAAGTCTGCTACATTTCCACCAAACCTCAACCTAAAAAGTTAAAAATAAACTGAGATATTAATTTGCTTAACAGAAGCTGAATTTCCCGATTTTTCCTAATTTTCTCCGCTTCTAATTATCCAATCAGATCAAACGACAGTTCATTTTATTCGAAATTTAATTGTCTAACACCTTTCCAATTCATGTAATTAAGATTGGATAATTACCTTTAATGTTATAAACAAAAAACTGAACAAAATGCGATTTTTTGGTCTTAAATGTTAATAAAAAATTTATAAATCATATTTCTTTGTCCAAAACATGACACAATTACTCTATGACCAACCTTTCTTCTGATGGCGCAGTCCGTTTTCTGAAATAAATAATGTCCTAACAAATTCCCTGTTGCTTAGACTATAGAGAAATTCCGAAGCACTGAGGAACATTTTTCATGTCAAATATGAATTCAGGAACTCAAAATACGAAAATATATGAGCTTTCTTGCGCAAAAATAGAACCTTCCAGAAATCGCAAGTTTTGCCCAGCTTAACACTTTTTCCCCTAAGCTAGTGGAATTCTGAGGTACTGTAGAGAAATTCTACAATGAGATTCGAACTAAGCGACTCGACATACGTGAAAACATTATCGTTTTATCTAATATTGCGTAGATTAACACTGCTTTCACAGATACTGAAATTTCTAAGATTTTACGCATTTGCCTTAGACTAGGGAAAAACTGGGGGTTCCAGGGTAAATTCTGAGACACTTTTTTTGTGGGCCTGTGTTATCCATCGTTATTTGCAGGTATTTGTATGTTGTTGCAATATATTATAGTGTTTTTTATTTTCGGGATTTTTTGTTGGTTTTTTACTTTTTTAGGGTTTTTTGTACGCTTTGTTTGTATGTGTGCGCGCACGTGTGTCTGTGTGTATAAACTTTTGTTTTCACGTGACGTAGTAGGTACTTGTAAAAATTATTATGACTTTAAAAATTCTTTTCAAGATCATTTTCACTTTGATAGTGACGACGAAGAAATGTGCAACGCAAACAAACGGCCGAGTACTTCTATACATTTTCATAAATTTACACACGCGTGTCTGGAGGACCTTCGGTTCGAGGACTGGCTGCAGGAAGTCGAAGGTGATCCTTACTTAGTTTAATGCCTCTTCTGCACCAAAAATGACGGGGGAAATCATTCTTGCCAGAATGGACGAAGCAAAGTCGAACAACATGCTCAGAGTAAAATCCACACCAGTCGTTGCATTGAAGCTGGTATCGAACTTGTCAGCAACCTGGATGCACTTGCAGATTTGGCACTGCCGGGTTCCTAGCAAAATCGCAAGACAATCATGGAGATTCAGTATGGGGCGTTTATCTCCAGATTTGGTCTGTCATACAGAGTTGCTGCTTCTGTCCTGAAATTCTTCAAGGCCGTGGCTATAAAAGAATGGCGGAAGATTCCGGATGACTTTGAAAATGATGATGGTTGGAGATCTACACGGTTTGATGAGTTATAGATCCAAAAATTTGGTATAAGAGAGGCGAATCACACCCATGTCTCCTAATTTGAAGAAATTGATAAAAGTCATTCGGACTCTTCCAAACTCCAATGCCGAAGTTGAAAGGGCTTTCTCATTGCTAACGGAGCTCGTTTAAAAAAAACGGAATGATTTTTCACTAAATGGAGTAAATGGTTCTTGCGCCATGGTAAATACATAGATGGCAAGAGGGAAAGAATTGCATTATTGCCAGATAACTCTGCCTAAAGAGATCATAATAAGATTATTAGGTATTTTTTTATTCTTAATTTTACTAATAAATTCAAAAGAAAGTATAAGATTCTAATGTTGGTAATTTTCACAAAATTATTAGATCATTCTTAAGTTTATCTCAGTGAATCATAATCTTGCTTCTGTATGTTACCAGCACAGCTACCGAGTGTTATAAAGGGTTTTCCAATGGAGACATAAAAATTTTATCTATGAATAAAACACAAAAAAACTTGAGATATTGAGTTCAAATTTATTGTGGGTGTAGTGCAAGCATTACATTTTATGTATGAAATTCGATATCGGTTATATGACCACCACAAGCCCGTTTACAGCGGTCGATACTTTGGACCCAATTTTCCACCACTCTGGCACACATTTCGACCGGGACGTTGGCAATTTCACGTTGGATGTTGTCTTTGAGGTCGTCTAAAGTTGCTGGCTTGTTGGCATAGACCAGTGACTTGATATGGCCCCATAAAAAGAAATCCAATGGCGTTAGACCGCATGAACGAGGCGGCCATTTGACCGAACCATTTCTCCAGATAACATGTTCACCGAATTTGCTTTTCAATAAATCGATTGTTCGGCGTTTCAAATGATCAAGTGGCTTTAGTTCTTGAGTCAATTTAATCTTGAAAGTATGTAGGCCAAGATCTTTTCGCATAATACGGCACAGTGTCCTTTGAGCGATGCCCAATTCTCGAGAACGACGTGGAATCGACTGATTTGGCTCATTTTGAATCGATGCACTTACAGCTGCGATTATTTCTTCGCTTCGAGCAATACGTCTTTTTAGCATCTGAACGTCCAATAGTGTAAATTTGGTCTTGAATTTATCCACTATAGCACGCACAGCCTGTCGGGTGGGACGATTATTACGGCCGAAAATTGGAGTAAGCGCTCTTGAAGTTGCGACCACCGACTCAGAATTTCGGTAGTAATTTTTAATAATTTCCAAACGTTGCTGGTTCGTGAACTTTACCATGTTGAAAATGTTGACTCTAACTAACGTTTTGACATTGACAGTTCATTAAAAAAGTTTAAGGGTGCGTTCATATAAAGATACGAAATTGTTATGTCTCTATTGGAAAACCCTTCATTATGACCACAAAAATGTGCATTTGTTACAATCTGAGACATAACTTGAATGAAAACGCATATTAGAAGTTTCAAATTAAACATTGAATATTTATCTACATTAGCGGTAACTCTAAATATGATATGATATTGAAATTCAAATAACATTCTTTTCTTATAACTGACTCTAAAGCGGAAGGTACAAAATTTATTCTTGCATTATAAACTTCAATGCTAAATATAATCGAATTTGTAAACATTTCGCAAATGTTAATTTAGTGACCTAGCGCCTAGAATTAAAATGAGACTCAAAATCGAAAAAACCTAAGTCTTAAACATTAGTAGAAAATTAAACCCTGTTTGCGTTTTTCAACGCTGTAACGAGCCACTTAAACTGCTTAAACAGAAATGCCCAACCAACGTATCTCACATCAAACGCACAGATTGATTCTCTAATTAAAAAAAAGAGAAAATGGAAATTATATAAAATTCAATGAAATGCTGGTGTATGAAATTAACACAAAACTTTGTTTTCAAAAAGTAACTTTAGTTATTTAATTCAGACATTCATTCTATTAATTATAATACATAAAATTGACTACAGTTCATAACAAATCGATTTCTAAAAAGTTCTATTGAGTTAATAATTTACTAACTTTTAATAATGTAAAAATTAATATCTTTTATTAATCGGTTTAACGTGTCTATCAAATTTGAAAGCCATGTTCTCAATAGAGTGGTATTCAAAAATATTGAAAAAGTAAAATCTACTTGTACCTGCCAAGTAGTTTGTTATTAAGGTAGTACTATCGTGAATGGATAAACCGTTCAGATATTGATAAAATTGAAATTACTGGTGAACATTAAGCAAGAAATGACTCAGTTAAATCCACACGCCAAGCAGCGCACGCAGCGCCCCCCCCCCCCCATACGTACGAATGAGATATAAGGAAGGATCGCAGCACTGGAACGGCAGTTCGCCGGGGGCGTCGAGCCGGGTCACACCGGAGGGTCGCACTGGACGGACGGCAGGGCAGATGCCTCTTCTGGTGGGTGCTCCCATAGAAGGGTATCTCCGCACCGACCGACCCCATACCTGGAGGAACCGGACCGATCGTTGACGGATGGGTGCTCCCATGGTCAGCTCTCGTTGTGAGTGCGCACTCAGCGTCATGTGCTGCTGGCTGGGTGCTGCTCAGGGTCCTCCAGGATATGGCCCCTAGACGATGACCCGACGGACGGACCGGTGGTTCCCCACGTCGAGTACCAATGGATGGGCACTCCCATGATTGGTCCTCGTCGGAGTGTAGATCTCGGCGTCAGGTGCCCCTAATCAAGCTCTACCTGGGGCGGCCATTGCACTCCGTCCACGACGACACGACGGACGGGCCGGTGTTTCCCCACGTCGAGTACCAATGGATGGGCGTTCCCATGATTGGTCCTCGGCGAAGTGCAGAACTCGGTGTCAGGTGCCCCTGACCGAGTTCTACCTGGGGTGGCCACCGAAACTTTCTGAAGTAAAACCAGACGCACGTCCGAACCGACCGGACCACGAACCGACCCGAACACTCCCGAACATTTACGAAACACTATCGGACGATACCGAACAATACCGATCGCACTACCGAACACTACCGACCCGCACTTCCGAACACTCCTGAACACTAGCGAGCGCAACCGACCTCCCAGGGCGTCCAGACCCAACCGTCACGACAGACCGACCGACCGACCGACATACCTGAAACCTCGGCCCTACGGATACCACCGTGGCCGAGGTCTAGAGGGCGAGGCGTTGCCCAGATACAGCTGGGAACATCTCCCTAAACCCGATACTGACCAGAACCCCGACCGACTTCCGAACATACGAACCCGACGGAAGGTCAACGCGCCCTGGACATGAGGCCGGACTCAACGATATTCATCTTGTACGCGCGACGACTAACTTGGGAAAATGTATGTACCGGATTTCAGAGGAACGACTTTGTGAACTGCGACCACACCCTTGACCAAATGAGGAAGTGGAACAGCCACTTTGACGGAAAGGGAGTCTGCGAGTTCCTAGAACTCCCCTGGGAACTGCAGAGGGCTTACCAGCTTACGGACCAACAGCTGTTACTGGGCTTCCCGGAGCTCCTCCGAGGGGACGCCCAGCTGTGGTACCGCAACTTTACCTCATCCTTGACGACCTGGGGCGACCTCGAGCGCCAAATCCGGAGTTTCTATCTGTCGCCGGGAGAATGCAGGCACCCCGACCAACAGATAAGCAAACGACTACAAAGAGCCCGGGAGCCCATTCGAGCATATACCACAGCACTGCTCACCCTCCTAAGGTGACGAGGTGGTTTCGATCACGAGAGGGTCATGGAGACGCTCTACTATAACATAAAGCCAGGGTTGGCACTGTACTGCCTGAAGGAGGTTTCATCCCCTGAGGAGCTCATACAACAGGTCCAGGAAATCGAAGAAGTGCAGGCACAGTTTCCATGAGTATCCCAGAGTGAAGCCAGGGCACAAGCCAAATCGGACCGAGTAGGACATGCCATTCAAGCGGCCTTTGTAAGGGAGGAGTGCTTCTGGAGATGCGGGCAGCGAGGGCTCGACAGATTCAGGTGCCGCAAGCTGCCAAAAAGGCTCTGCTCTTGGTGTGGAAAGGGAGGACGTGCTGACGTGAGACGGCCCTTGCCCGAAGCCGGGAAACGCCAGGAGGACCGGGCCCACCACACTCACCGCCCGGTCCAAGGTAACAACGCCCACGACTCAAGGGCCTTCATCCAGATCTGAATACCCACCCGACAGGCGACGGCACTAGTAGATCCAGGTTCCGTCCGCTCCTACTTGGACTGAAGGACGAGCCACCGATGCCGAGAAGACGTCTGGCAGCAAGGAGGAAAGTAGGTATGTTACAGGCTCTTCTTTTTTTCTTTCTTTATGTTAGAAAAGGACAAGCGGAGCCGAAGTCGCACGAACATCTAGATTTCACAGACGTGGCAGCGTGTTTTTATAGTTGTAAGTAGAGGGGGTCATTTTCGGGATCGCCCAATTCTACCTGAGGTGCATGATTTTAGCGACCTTTCACTTGGCTCTCTTGTAAAATTCGGCTTTGCCACATTAGGTCCCTTTTGTTGTGGCAGGTCACATATTCATATATGCCATAAGACGAATCGTCCTAAATTTTTGTCGGCCAACTCGAAGTCGAACTCAAAAGCAGGTAGTCGGTTATGACAATAAAGGCAATTAACCGTACGTGCGGCGTACTCTTGATTCAAAATTGATCTTACCGTTAATCAACCCATGAGATTGAATATCATGAGTTTTTTCGCAAAGCAAATCATATGAGTCTAATGCATCATATGAGAACGTAAATTGTGCAATGCTCGTAAAGTGGTAAGATTTTTGAGAAAAAAGTAATCTGAAATATTGAATACAAATAAATAAAACACACTGTGTTGGGAAAGTAATAGAGTGGAGAATTAAGAAAATTGGGTACGTTCTAATCAATCTTTTATGAGCAATGATTTTGAATGAATGCACGAATTCGTCATGAATATTTAAAAAATCATGCGTTCCTTGCATTCAGAAAGTATGATTGGGAAATTTTGTGTTTCATATCGGCAATCTATTTCATGCCACCAATGTTTGATTTATCATTTATCCTCTTTGTAAAACACTTTGGTGAATCCACCTATCTGTTCTCTTGTAACTTTAAGTTTAAAAAGTTACTTGTTTTCGAAAAGTACTATAATTTCAAAAAGTTACGTTCACAAAAAGTAACTTAACTCACCCAGAAACGCATATAAATAAAGTGTGATGTGGAATCATACTTTCTGCATGCAAGGAACGCATGATTTTTTAAATATTTATGATGAATTTGTGCATTCATTCAAAATCATTGTTCATAAAAGATTAATTATAACATACTTAGTTTTCCTAATTTTTCACTCTATTACTTTCCTAGCGGACCCGGGTGAGAGAGCGGTCATAGAATGCTCTGACCGTTCTCTGACCTCGCATTATTACAGCTAAGAACAGTAAAAAAACATTAAAAGCATTGCAATTACAATTCCGTGGCGAAATTTGAATCAGAAGGTGTAGCAATAAATACAATTATTTTATTTTTTAGCGATAAAAACTAAAAAAACATAATACCTGTCATTAAAGGCAGCTTCAACTGCTCTCACTAGCATTTTATGCAATAAATTTGAAAACAGAATTAAAGATTAAGAAATGCAAATGTGTAAGATAAATGAATTTAATAATGAACTTTACGTGATAACAGTTGCTGAAATAATTTAAAGTTGCATGAATAATGTCAAACAGTATTTTTTAAAGTATCTGATGTCATTCAATTTTAATTTTTTACTTTTGTGCATGATGCGACTTTACCGACCGCCGTAACAAATCAAGGAAAACATTTGGATTGAGAATTGCAAATGTGTAAGATAAATGAATTGAATAATAAACTTTACGTGATAACATTTGCTGAAATTAATTAAAGTTGCATGAATAATGTCAACAGTATTTTTTAAAGTCTCTGATGTCATTCAATTGTAATTGTTTATTTTTGTGCATGATGCGACTTTACCGACCGCCGTAATAAATCAAACAAATCATTTGGATTGAGAATTGTAAATGTGTAAGATAAATGAATTGAATAATAAACTTTACGTGATAAAAGTTACTTAAATTAATTAAAGTTGCATGAATAATGTAAAAAGTATTTTTTAAAGTCTCTGATATCATTCAATTGTAATTTTTTACTTTAGTGCATGGTGCGAATTTATGGACCACAGTAACAAATCCTAAAAAGTATTTCATAAAATTAATTAATAAATGATTTAGAGAAATGCATATTACAGGGAGATATCACATTAAATGAGATTTTTATTCACATAATTGCCTATTTTCCCAATAAAGCTTCAAAATATAAAAATAAAGTTAATGTATGTACATATCTTAAAACTATCGTACTGGTAAAGAATTCAAAATACGCACAAATATCTTGTTACAATTTTAAATTTGTTGACTCATGGATAAGAGGAACAATATTTATAATTAAACAGTATTTGCATTTGCTTTGGTTTGAAAAATAAGAACTTTAGTATACTGATGTATATTCAATTTTAAGAACTTGAGTGCATGAAATTAAAACTAATACAATTGCGTATATTAAATTGAAAATCGTGTAGACATGTAGAATGCAAACTTGCATACACGGAAAAAAGAGTTCATGAAATTTTCATTATCTCGTCAACTACTTTTGGATAGGCCAAAAAGTCTTTTAAAATTTAGAAACGTTAACGTTTGAAAATTGGATATACAATTCTCTAAGAAGTATAAAACATTCAAGAAATAATCCTGGAGTGTGCATGAAATTTCTGAGAACATAGTACTAGAATTTGTATAACAACCTTGTATGAAATTTTCGAAGATAGTTCAAGAAACTTTCATTAACTGTTCATGAAAATTAAGCGAACTTGCGTGTTGTTAATTTGAATTAAGAGGGCAGAGATTCTCACTGAGCGCCATCATCTTTCGGGTGGAACAGATTTTAGTACATCAAGCTCAAACAAATCGTTGATATGCTACTTATTCATATTAGAAGAGCAAGCTCGAATTTCGCTAAATAGTCGCCATACTTATTTTGGACAAGGATCTATAGATTCCACAAATCCTTTTCAACTAACAATACAATTGAATTCTACCAATTTGGAATATTTAGGAATTTTATCGATATTTAGGATTTGGACAATTTTGAAGGATGACAATCGACGCCGTTCCAGAAGCAAGGTTATGTGAGCTTCCTATTCCTTAATCCAATCTCACTTGTAAGGAACGCTCTCTCTATTGGATTTAATAAAGTTCAGGAAAAATTAAATTATCAAAATGAAAAGATTAATTAGAAATCGCGGATCGTCAAAAACAAAAATCACTATTATTAAAAATTTTGTGGATAAAATCGTAAGTGAGTGCACTAACAAAGAAATCGCGTTGCCAGACCACGTAGAATCGGAATTAAATCAACGATTAGTTCACGTCCAAGATGCTTTTAGTAATTTCGAACAAATACAAAGTAAAATCGATGAACTAACCGATGATGAAGAACATACTACGAGTTATCGGGAGAAAATTGAAGATGATTATTTTTTTATAATTGCTGAGGCCGATGAATTGTTATCACGCAGAATCCCTAGAGTTCAAGCTCAAATTCAAGCTCAGGCTCATAATAATAATGAAAATCAACAACGCGAAATTTTCGTTCCGAACGTAGCAGGAAATCAAGGCATTAAATTGCCTACCATCGAATTGCCAAAATTTAGAGTTGTGCTCGAGGAGTGGCTAGGATTCCGAGACACCTTTGCTTCGCTGAAACATAATAATGCAGCAATCAGCAATATTCAGAAATTCCACTACTTGAGAGCTGCATTAGAAGGCAATGCAGAAGAAATTATAAAATATTTTCCGAAGCAAATCACATAAAGGCTATTTTCAATATAGATCCTATTAACAAGGAATGTGCTTCTCAGCTTCGTAGAATGCTAGACAATATAAATAAACATTTAAGGGCTCTCAACGCGTTAGATAAACATACTGAGCACCGGGATTCGTTGCTGATATATCTCCTGTCCAGTAAATTAGATAGTACGACTGCAAGGGCATGGGAGGAAGAAAAAACTGCGAATAAAATTCCCACTCTCGAAGATTTAAAACGTTTTTTGAAATCCAGAGCAGATATGCTAGAAACGTTAGAAATTAACAATTTGAGTCTAGAAAATTTGTCGATAAACAAGCAGAGACAGGGTACTCAGTCAAGGACTAAGTCGCTGGTCACTCAAAAAATAAATTTCTTGAATTGCAATGGGGAACATCACTTACAAGATTGCTCTAGTTTCCTCGCGCTCGCTCCTCCACGAAGAGCTGAAAAGGTAAAAGGTTTCAAATTATGTTTGAACTGTCTAATGTCTGGTCACTTCATAAAAAATTGTAAATCGAATGGTTTTAGGAAGTGCCAAGGCAAACGCAACACATTATTGCATTTTGAGAAAATCGAAATAGGGTTATCGTCAAATTCCTCAAGTACAAAGGAAGCAGTAGTCTTATCGTCTTTTTGTGTTGATGGAAGTGAAGATGGGATTTTATCCACAGCTTCAGTTTTTGTTCAAGGTGCAAATAAACCATTACTATCGACTCGCATGATCCTTGATAACGGTTCTCAAACTGGCTTAATTACTGAAATGTTGTATAACATGTTGAAGCTTCCAAAAATTCCGATCGACATTACAATAGGTGCAATTAGCAATCTTGCGTCAACTGTTAGCTACAGGTGCAATGTTCAAATCTCGTCCAAGCAAAACAATTTCAAATTTAAGATTTCTTATCTAGTGGTCCCAGATATAGCAGTACACACACCTAGTAAAGCAGTCGCTGTACTAACGTCAAGGATGCCCTCTCATCTGAAACTGGCTGACCCGGAATTGAATAAACAAGGAAATATCGACATTCTAATTGGAAATAACATTTTTTGGAATTTAATTTCGGTAGGTCAGGTCAAATTGAATGAGGAAGGTTTAGTTTTGCAAAAGACAAGGTTAGGTTGGATTCTGGCGGGTCCTATGCCAAGGTTTAATCTTAGTCCGCAAACTAATGTGGTTTCATGTAATTTAACTCAAAATTTATGCGTAGAAAGTCAATTGCTTAAATTTTGGGAGTTTGAAGAGAATTTGACAAAAAGGGCGAATTCAAATGAAGAAAAATTGTGTGACTCACACTTCTATATGACAGTCAAGAGAGATGAGAACGGTAGATTCGTTGTTACAATACCTTTCAAAGGACATCTTAGTCAACTAGGTGATTCAAAGTAAATGGCAGAGCGTCGCTTTTTAAATATAGAAAGAAAATTGCTAAGAAGTTCTAAACTGAAACGTGAATATTCTGAATTTTTGTGTGAGTACAACGATTTAGGGCATATGTCGAAGGTAGCAAGTGAATCGAATGCGCCTTTCTCGTATTATTTGCCGCATCATTGTGTACTTCGAAACGAAAGTCTATCTACCAAAGTTCGCGTTGTATTTGACGCTTCGGCATCCACGACCTGTGGAGTATCTCTAAACGACCTTCAAATGTTTGGACCTAATTAGCAAGACGATCTTTTTTCAATCTTAGTTAGATTCAGAAAACACAATTTCATCCTGTCTGCAGATATCGCCAAAATGTATAGGCAGGTTCTAATATCTCCAGAACAACGTCCTTTGCAGCGTATCTTGTGGCGAAAAAATGCAACTGACCCAATAGGGGTTTTTGAGTTGAACGCGTTAACTTATGGTACTGCCGCCGTTTCTTTCCTAGCTACCAGGTGCCTAATGCAGCTAGCACAATATTATGAAAAAGAATCACCGGACATAGCTAGAATTATTCGTAAAGACTTTTATGTGGATGATTTGCTAAGTGGAGCAAAAAAAATTGAACAAGCTTCTTTTATTGCAAAGCAAGTGTCCCAAATGTTGTCAGCTGGATGCTTCGAACTTCGGAAGTGTGTATCAAATGACCCGCGCGCTGTCGCAGAAATGGCAGAGTCTGACCTTTGATCCAATTTAATAAATTTCTCAAGCCCTGGGCAAATTAAGAATCTTGGTTTAAGATGGCAGGCTAATTCTGACCACTTAAACTACTCGGTAAATATTTCAAATACTAGAATCATCTCAAAGCGACAAATATTGTCTGACATCTCACGAATTTTCGACCCATTAGGCCTTTTGAGTCCGTGCATTATCCTGGCTAAGGTCCTTTTGCAAAGGCTATGGCTTGAGAAACTCTCTTGGGACGAAACCTTGCCAGTGGAACTACACTCAGAATGGCTGGAATATAGAACAAAACTTCCCTTTCTCAACTCGATTAAAATTTTAAGACATATTACCTGCTCGTAACTTACAGAGATTCAATCACATGGCTTTTCCGATGCCTCTAAAACTGCATACGGGGCATGCATGTATCTTAGGTCTAAGGATATTGATGGAAATATTAACACAAGATTGCTTTGTTCTAAATCTAGGGTTGCACCGTTGCAGACGCAGTCTATTTCTCGATTGGAGCTTTGTGGGGCCCTGGAATTAGCTAAACTCTGTTCCAAGGTTAAACTTGCAATCGATTTGCCTATCAACAAAACATTTCTTTGGTGCGATGCGACAATAGTTCTAGGCTGGTTAAAAAAGGAACCGAACGCTCTTCCGGTATTTGAATCAAACAGAGTTAGTCAAATACAAGAGTTAACGAAAACTGAATGCTGGGGACATGTGCGCAGTGAAGACAATCCAGCAGATTGTATCTCGAGAGGTATAGCTCCAAACCTACTAGAAACCTCAAATTTGTGGTGTGAGGGTCCAATTTTTCTAAGCTAAGATGAAAAGGACTGGCCGTCAGTTCCTTTGCTAATCGAGGAACCACTGGAGGTTAAGTAGTGTTTTAATGTAGTCAGTCGAACTAAATTTGAAGAAGATTATATCAAAGTCGAACGCTTTGAAAGCTTCAGTAGCCTTATTCGAGTAATAGCGTACTGTATTAGGTTTGCTAATAACTGTAGATATAAGGATAAGCGATTGAACGGACCTTTGCTTTCCTCAGAGCTTCAAGAATCACAACTTTCTCTCGTAAAACAATCGCAAATGAAGTCCTTTTCAATTGAACTTGAAGCTTTAAATAGAAACAAAAAAATGGTTAAAGGAATGTTGGCTCCATTAAATCCCTTCTTAGATAACCGCGGATTGATCAGAGTCGTCGGTAGACTCGGCAACTCCCAATTTAATAGAGAGAAAAAACATCCTGTAGTTTTGTTGGTTATTATTGTACTAGTTCTTGACAATTTCTATAACTTTTTTCGATTTTTCGACAAAGTTTATGACTTTTTACTTAAAAGTGCTGGAAATTTAAAAAATGTAGTGCCCTATCCAAAGGTGGTTGACTAAGGAAATTTTGATGAACTTATTTTTTCCGTGTACACAGTGAATTCAAAGAGTGTGAAGTTTGCTGTACTGGTTATAGCGACTACGTTATTCTAGCCATGAGAACACAACGTTTCAAGTTCTCATAGCGAGGTTTAAGAGTTAATGACAATTTCAACTATGTTAACTAGCAGCTACGACCAGGTATTCAGAATATAGCTACCATGGCTACAAATCATGTTTCTGTAGCCATGGGTCAAGTAGCGACAACAAGTCTCCCTCGTTACAGTCACATTTTTTTCGAACTACATTATTCCTAGACACTATGACCAGATGCTATTTTTCTCTGTGTACGTATAATATCATTCAATACGAGTAGAGTACAGCAGTCGCAGCTTTCTAATTATTATTTAAATTGACGTCGTATTTTCCAAAAAACTCATTGTTTCTTTTAGAACTACTCCGCTGGAAGTTCTGACTCATTCGCAATATTTATTTTGAAGGGGGTTAGTGGCGCAACACCCATTCAAAAAAAACATTTTACAATAATAACATTAAAAATAAATTTAGTATATAACTTGACAATAATCTTATAAAAAATATAACATAAAATTATGATTCTATAGCTAACACAAAGGTGGATCCTATGATTGTAATTTAGAAAAAAAATTTATAACAATTCTAAAGTTTTTAAAAATATAAGTACTGATGGGGCATGCCACTGACAGACGAAAAACATATTCACAAAAATGAAAACTGAAAATTTTGATCATAAATAATAAAAAAAAACATTTATCTGAAAGAATTTAACAATAAATATCGAAATATACCACCCAGCTTACTATTATTACTGTAAAATGTTTTTCTTGAATAGGTGTTGCGCCGCTTTCCCCCTTCAAAATAAACATTTGGAGTGAGTTAGAACTTCCAGCGGAGTAGTTTTAAAAGAAACAATGAGTTTTTTGGAAAATACGACGTCAACGACGTATCAACTCAATAATATCAATTCAGCAAGATTTTTTAACAAAAACGAATGCAAAATAAAAATACTGTATACTTATATTTTTATATTTTGAAGCTTTATTGGGAAAATAGGCAATTATGTGAATAAAAATCTCATTTAATGTGATATCTCCTTGTAATATGCATTTCTCTAAATCATTTATTAATTAATTTTATGAAATACTTTTTAGGATTTGTTACTGTGGTCCATAAATTCGCACCATGCACTAAAGTAAAAAATTACAATTGAATGATATCAGAGACTTTAAAAAATACTTTTTACATTATTCATGCAACTTTAATTAATTTAAGTAACTTTTATCACGTAAAGTTTATTATTCAATTCATTTATCTTACACATTTACAATTCTCAATCCAAATGATTTGTTTGATTTATTACGGCGGTCGGTAAAGTCGCATCATGCACAAAAATAAAAAATTACAATTGAATGACATCAGAGACTTTAAAAAATACTGTTGACATTATTCATGCAACTTTAATTAATTTCAGCAAATGTTATCACGTAAAGTTTATTATTAAATTCATTTATCTTACATATTTACATTTCTCACTCTTTAATTCTGTTTTTAAATTTAGCACGCAAAATGCTAGAGAGAGCAGTTGAAGCTGCCTTTAATGGCAGGTATTATGTTTTTTTAGTTTTTATCGCTGGAAAATAAAGTAATTGTATTTATTACTACACCTCCTGATTCAAATTTCGCCACGGAATTATAATTGCAATGCTTTTAATGTTTATTTTTACCGTTCTTAGCCGTAATAATGCGAGGTCAGAGAACGGTCAGAGAACGATCAGAGTATTCTATGACCGTTCATCACCCGCGTCCGCTAGGGTTTCCCAAAACAGTGTTTTATTTGAATTCAATACTGCAGATTACTTTTTTATCAAAAATATTGCTACTTTACAGGCATTCCACAATTCGTGTTCTCATATGTGACATTACACTCATATGATGTGTTTTGCGAACAAATATTGTGATATTCAATCTTATGGCTTTTTGAAGGTTAATATTAATTTTGAATTAAGAGTACGCCGCACGTACGATTTATTGCCTCTATTGTCATGACCGACTACCTGTTTTGGAATTGACTTCGAGCTGGCCTACAAAAATTTGGAACGATTCGGCTTATAGCATATATGCAATATTTGCGGACTTCACACATGTAGGGTTATAATATGTGAACAGTTTTTTACGGACATTTTCCGTTAACCTGGAAGTCATAAAATTTTCGTATGTCCCAAGGGTTCTATGCACTTAAATTTCATCTCGAGCTGAGGCATAAAAGTCCTCCGGTTTATAGAGGTATTGTTTATTGATTCTATTGTCTTCTTTCGTTACCTTATCTAGGGATGAATTTCCTTCTCTTATAAGAATTTTCTTCCTAATATGTCGTCTCAAAATTAGTAGAATTAACATGCAGGTTGTCTACAAAGTCCCGGGACGGTTGGATATTTCCTTAGGTAAAATATTTTTCAAAAAAGTGAAGGACATTCCGAAAGTAAATTTCAACGAGGAATTCAATGGTGACCTTCATTTTGACCTTGAAGTTGAGCTTCATGGCTTTTTCAAGGTCAACTTTGTTTTTTAAATGGCAACCCCCTTTTTTTACACCTGCAATCGATAGAGCGGAAAATTCTACGTTCAAGTACGTACCCAAGTTATAGGTCGATTGTAACGTTCAAGGTAAATTAGAGGTTATTTGAAATTAACAAAGTTTTCCAAGAGGTCAGTGTAATTCCTGAAGTAAATTTCAACGAGAAATTCATTGTTGAGCTCTGTATTGATCTTGGTTACAGCGTTTTGAATATTGTAAAATCATATGTATAGGAAATTTTTCATTAAAAGTTCCAGGTGTTCTAGTGAGAGTTCTGTTCCTCCCCAAAGAGTTATATTGAAAAGTCCTATACCGTTTTTCGATACCTAAGTCAATACTTGAGGCGATACCATAAGTCCTATACCGTTTTTCTATCTCCATACGAACATTACGAATCGAAACCAAATTTACGTATTACGAGTACATACTTACTATCTTTCGCTAAAAGATTATTATGGCGCAAGCTAAACTTTCGGAACGAGAGAGGGTATCTGTATCAATGATGCATGGTTGGGGAGATCGAGTTCGATCTTATGATCAAGTTCGTTTGCTTTTTAATCGCACTTTTCGTAATGGAGAAGGGTTAAATCCTGTCTCAAAATCAACAATTGAAAGATCTGACGAGATGCAGATGGAGATAGCCCAAGCATTTGTTGAAAACCCACACCTTAGTTTACGTCGAGCTAGTGATGAGCGTGACGTTGCTCCTGAGACAGTGCGAAATATTTTAAAAAGCATTATTTTCCATCCTTACAAAGTTCATCTGGCACAAGATCTCAATGAAGACGATCCTGATCGTCGGGTTAAATTTTGTGAAATTATCATGGACAGAATTGATAGAGATCCTCTTTTCTTGTACAATACAGTATTTTCAGATGAAGCTACTTTCACTTTAAAAGGTGAAGTTAACAGGCAAAATTGTAGATATTGGTCCGACACAAATCCTGATTGGATGTTGGAGAGTCACACACAATATCCACAAAAGATTAATGTTTGGGCCGGTATCTTGAATGATACATTGATAGGCCATTTCTTCATCGATGGTAATCTCAATGCCCGTGCATATGAAGAGCTTCTCAGAAACCAAATTGTACCAAGAATATGGGAGATTACAGGCGATAATTTTCAAAATATTTGGTTCCAGCAGGACGGAGCAGCGGCTGATTACGGTAGGGAGGTTTGAGCATATTTGGATACTCAGTTCCCTCATAGGTGAATTGGAAGAAGGGGTGAAATCGAGTGGCCTGCTAGATCTCCTAATCTGACGCCTCTCGACTATTTTCTTTGGGACTATTTAAAGAGCAAAGTATACTCAACGCAACCCCAAAGCTTAGATGAATTGCAGAATCGGATTCTGCAAGAGGCTACTTTGATCGATAGGGAGATGATTCGTAATGCTGTATCTCATTTTTACAATCGCATAGCTTTTTGTCAAGAAGCTCAAGGTTTTCAGTTCGAACATCTTCACTGAAGCGTGAGAGGCAAGGGGACTCACGCTAATCAAGCACCCCAAAGGGAACAGAATTTACTGCATCCACGTCGTTGTTCCTGGGTAATGCTAAACGTAAACTTAAACTGCTTGGAAAAACCTTGAAAAAACCTTGAAGATCATCACCAAGATCAATACAGAGCTCACCAATGAATTTCTCGTTGAAATTTACTTCAGGAATTGCACTGACCTCTTGGAAAACTTTGCTTATTTCAAATAACCTCCAATTGACCTTGAACGTTACAATTGACCTATGACTAGGGTACGTATCTGAACGTAGAATTTTCCGCTCTATCTATTGTAGATGTAAAAAAAGGGGTTTCCATTAAAAAAAAAGTTGACCTTGAAAAAGCCATGAAGGTCAACTTCAAGGTCAAAATGAAAGTCACCATTGATTTCCTCGTTGAAATTTACATCAGGAATGACCTTCACTTCTTTGAAAAATATTTTACCTGAGGAAGTATCCAACCGTCCCGGGACTTTTTAGACACCCTGTATATAGAAGATTTGTTGAAAGTCCAGGTGTTGATTAAAGCGTTGAGTGAAGATAGGTATAGAGGAGACATCGAGGGCGATTGAATGGTCCAAACTTCGCGGGGAAAGACGCCAGGGGTAGGTAAAGTTCCAAACCCGATCACCAGGATCGACACTTTCGAAAATCGCCAAAATCTCACGGATAAGAAGTAAGTTGTAGGAGTAAGGCCCAAACTTGTGTAGGTGAGTCTGCTGTATTCGTGATGGGTCAGGTAGTCCCAGGGCAGGTCGACCTCTAATATATTGGGTGTCCCCGTAGGATAGTTCATGTGCGGTGGTGTACGCGGCGCTAGTTGTCGGAAGCGGGCGGAGTGCGGCAAAGGGAACGGCTTCGTATGAGTTCCGCCATTGTTGTATACATGTATCAACAATTCGTACGCGATCGCGCTTTATAATCATTTAAAATCAATTCGAAGTACGAAATTCAGTGTGCTGTGAGTGGGTGTACCTCCAAAAGGGGTCGGAAGAACAATGTGTCAATTCATCGGTTTCCGAAGAAAGAAAATGCCGGACAATGATGGATAGAAGCATGCTCAAATCCCTACTTGTCGAGGTTAGGATACCTCGAAGTACTAGAAAGACAATTTTTTATTTGTCATCGACATTTTTCCGACGTTAAATTTACCGTCGTGTAGTGATGTGTCGAGTGGAAGTGATGTGAACATTAAACCGGCGAGTGTTTCTTCCCCATCAGACTTCGAAATTTTTATTCCCGAAGTAGAAAAACCTGCAGAAGGCACACGAGACTTTGAAGAAAGTAGCGTGCAGTTTGCACACGTAAGTAACAATATTTTTAATTTCATACGATATTGTATATAATTTCAAACTTTTCGACTCTGATCAGAGTCCTCATTAGTGATCTTTATTTCTAAAATTTTAAGTGCAATAAATAAAATATTACATATATGAGCCCTATTTCGAAGTAATCTTTGAAAATGTGAAAAAATGTAAAAATCGTAAGAAAATTTACATAAAATAGTACAAGAAACTTCGATGAAGTATCTAAAACTTCCTTAGGAATGACAATAAAATTCTAGCACGTAATTTTGAGATAGCAAACTAAAAAAGTAGTATATACACTACCGGTCAAAATTATTTATTCACCTGCTGTGTTAGCTATTCTCAAAGTGTCTTAATTTTTATAATTATTTAAATTTTGCATCTACTGAGCCCAAGTTGAAGGCAAAATGATAATTTTATAAGAATATATTGCAAAAAACGTCAAATTTCGATCTTTTTGAATAAATATTAATAACACTGAAATTAATTAAGACCTTTAAACGTTTCTGGTCTCATTTTGAAGGTTACTCTTCATAGTATTTTGTTAACTTATCAAGATATTTTTAGAATTTTTTTTTGGATTCTACCCTGGGGTCAAACATGGTACAAACATGTCAAAAATTTTCAAATGAAGAAAGTAATCTATAAATTTTATTAAAATATGATACACATTGGTTTTTAAAAATTTCTTGTAAGTAGCTACACATTTTTAAAATTTTATGACCTTTTTGTATCATTTTTGACGCCGGGTAGAATCCAGGAAAAAAAATCTGAAAATATCTTGATTAGTTAGCAAAATACTATGAAAACCTACCATTTAAATGAGACAAAAAACTTTTAAAAATCTTAATTTATTTCAGAGTTGTTAATATTTTTCAGAATGATTGAAATTTCAAGTTTTTTGAAATATTTTTTTATAAAATTAACATTTTGTTATTTTTTCTGATTTTTCTAAATCATTTCAGTCGATTATGTCGATCATTAGAAGAGTGTATCACTGTACGTGACAACGGAACTCTACTATATCGACCTTATTAACCTCTGATTTAGAATTAATCCAACGTTATTTAAAACTAGATGGTATTTTCCAATATAAATTGAAGAAATTTTTCTGTGAAAAAAAAAAATTTCTTCAATTTTGTTATTTAGTTTATTTTATTATATTTTATTTTGTTTTATTTGTTATTTGCAAAATGTTATTAACTTTTATTTTATGATAGGGAAAAAAGTTTCAACTTGTTATTATAAAAATTAAGACATTTTAGGAATAGCTGAAACAACAAGTGAACAAATAATTTCGACCGGCAGTGTACTTCTGTCTAAATGTTACTGAAGATATAGATGCAAGTACATATGTAGTATAAAATTACAAAGGATTATTTATGAAAAAATAGCTGAGAATTTGCAATACAAATTCCACAATGTCAGAAATTCCCACCACAATTTCGCGAAAAATGTGACTGGAGTTTTATTTTATAAAATTTATTTTTATTTATTTTATAAAATACCTACGAAATGAATTTTAAATATTCATATAAATTAAATGCTTTTAATCTATATTCCAGAAAAAATAATAGTACAAAAATCAACGCAAAATGTGTTAAGCAACTATATTTTCTGAATATAAAAATACAAATTACAGATATTTTTGATTTTTATTTATGACGAGAAAACCATGATTTAAGGCAAAATTGTGTAAATGTAATTAAAGAGTGAGTTGATATCAACATAACTTCTCACTCTTGAATTAAATTTTCACAATTTTGCGCTAAATCTTCAATTTCCTTTTAATTTTATTTGAATATATTCTTTGTAACACATTTAAAGAACCTACGTATGCATGTATATGCACTAACACGTGCACACATAATGGTAGTTCATGCGCAGTGCTGTACGCGGCGCTAGTTGCTAACGGTCCACCACCTTTCCATTAGGTTTGCACGGCCTGGGTAGTCCTCGTCAATTCAACCCTAGCTTGTCGACAAGATTTTACAAAATAGCTTTTTACCTCTTTTCCTTCTACTTCGCTCTTTACTAGTCTTTTCCTAAGATCGGATATATATTTAAAATATATATATATATATAAATAAAATAATATATAAAATATTTTATATTATAAATTTTATAATGTAATATATATAAAATATTTTATATTATAAATTTTATAATATAATATATATAAAAAATATTTTATATTATAAATGTTATAAAATAATATATGTATAAAATATTTTATATTATAAAGTTTATAATATAATATATATATAAAATATTTTATATTATAAAGTTTGTATTACAATATATAAAAGAATATATATAAATATTAAATATATATAAAAGAACAATTTATTGAAAATAACAATTTTTTTTTATATTTATTACATATTTATTGACAAATTGTTTTCAATATTCTTTCATTATCTTGATTACAATAATGAAGACATAAAGAAAATGGAAATAAATTATCAATGATGATATTTTGAAAGTTCAATATTCATACAATATATTTTTCCTTTATACAATACGGTTACAAAAGTAATATTATTCTCTATAGGGATACAATAATAATCGATTTTTTAAAGAAATTTACAATTCTCAGAGAAATTAAAATTAAAACAAAGTATTCCTCTTAATATATAATAATTTATTAGAGAATGTAAATGACCAGCTTCAGATCGGAAGTAATTTTATAGACTTTGAGAGTAAGATAGGCGAAAGGGCTCTTTTACGATTACTTAACAGCTACTGTAAAGCAGCATCGTAATTATATAGAACCATCTCTTCGATCGTCATCTTTTCCGATTTAAATCTCAAATCCACCTATCTGCAGGTGCAAAGTGTAGGCGTTATGAAAGAATATTTACAAAGGATTAATAAAATCTTAACTTAGTTTTCAGATCTACAGAATTATGACATGAATGAAAATTATTATTTGTACAAATACATCAATATTTTTCTTTGAATTTAAAAAATTTGATTGTAAACTAATTCCTGTAAATTATCTGACTTATTTCAATCAATTCAATTCACAATTTTTTTTGGAAGTTATTACATATTACAAACCAAAAATAAAAAATGAATCATTTTAACTTTATTACTTGTTTACTAGACATTAAATGAAATAATTTTTCTACGTTTCAGTGATGAAAAAACATTTTTAATCATAATTAAAAATTGCTGGAGACTCAAATAATTGATTTACGTAAATTCTGTCATTTGTTTTTTATTGAATAAATTCTATTTATTAAATTCCATTGAATCGACTAAATAAAGACAAATAATTTACAAGAACTAGTTTGCAATCAAATTTTTTTAAATCCAAAGAAAAATATTAATGCGTTCGTCTAAATAACAATATTCTTTCATGTCATAATTCTGGATATCTAGAAACTAAGTTAAGATTTTATTGATCCTCTGTAAAAATCCTTTTATAATGCCTACACTTTGCACCTGCAGGTGTTTGGATTTGATATTTATAATCTGAAGAGATGACGATCGTCGAGATGGTTCTTTACAATTACGATACTACCTGCCAGAAACTATGAAACTGTAAACCAGTGGTAAAGAAGCTTTTTTGCCTATCTTACTGTCAAAGTCTATAAAATAACTTTTATTTAGAAGGCAAAGAAAAATACCTGGATTTTTCAATCATAAAAATTCATTTCAAGACTATTTTTCCTAATTGTCAATAGCTACTGACTCTTCGAACAAAACAGTTGTGTCAAGCAAAAAAGTAAAAAAATTTCGTGGAAGATAGAGATCTCAGTGAATGATTTGAAAGTGTGTTCAAATACAAAAAGTGTAAAAAAGAACTATGACGTGCAAATTCAAGAATTGCATGAGCAACACTGAAAAAAAAAATTCGACGATACAGTCATAATTTTGGTTCCTTGACCTATATTATATTGGAGATTTACCGAAAACCAAGGTTTGCTTGTATCAGTTCAGCCTGTATGTATATTCCAACCATATGAATTACTACTGCAGCAATATTTTTGATTAACTGTCAAATATATTTTATTGAATTACTTAAAAACATTCAGCTATATTCATATGGTTGATAAATCCCAAGCATTTCTTTCAGTGAAGTATGGTGTCACGAAAGGAGTGTCATTTCATCGTTTCCCAGTTGATGACAAAAATTTGTAAGAATTTTTTTTTATTAAACATTTAACCATTTTATATTTTGTTAAAAACTCGCGTTTTTGAGAATTATATACAGTACTGGTCAGAATTGTCCGACCACCTGTTTTTCGATAATTGCTTAAATTATCCTAATTTCAATTATGTAAGTGAAAAAATTTGTTCTCTTAATTAAATTTAAAGCTATCAAAATTCTTTATAAAATGAGCCCAGCATGAATTCGTTTTGTTAAATTTTGAAGAAGTTATTGCAGAAATAGTCAAGATTTCAATGCTTTCTTAAATTTTAAATAAATTTCAAAGTAATCAACATTTTTTAATGTTCTTGGACTAATTTTAAAGCTAAATTTCTACAAAATCGATCAAAATTCTTGGAATTGATGTGTAATTTTTTTCTTACATACTGCACGAGGTTAAAGTTCAAATCAAAAAGTTGGAAAAATTCCAATGTTGCTTTTGCTTAGAAAATCATTTTTATAAGATATATAAAACATATAATCATGAATTTTGTATCGAATCCCCTTAAAATATATATTCATATGATCTTTATTATGATTTACCTACAGATAAAATGTTTTCGAAATTTCCCTACTTTTTTGTTACAATTTTAACTCCTTGCATTATGCAAGAAAAAATTTATAGATTTATAATGATAATTTAATGTGATTCTGTAGAAACTTGGCTCTAAAATGAGCCCAAGAACATTGAAAAATGTTGATTACTTCGGAAGTTATTTAAAATTTAAGAAAGCATTGAAATCTTGACTATTTCTGCAATAACTTCTTCAAAATTTAACAAAACGAATTCATGCTGGGTTCATTTTATAAATAATTTTGATAGCTTTAAATTTAATCAAGAGAACAAATTTTTTCATTTATATAATTCAAATTAGGATAATTTAAGCAATTATCGAAAAACAGGTGGCCGGACAATTCTGACCGGTACTGTATTTTAACAAATTTCGAAATTGAGAAAAATGTATTTGTTTTCGAAAGGATGCGTCTGAGAGAAAATTGTTGAGAAAGAGATTTATTGTGCTCGCCTAGCACTACTCAGCAGAAATTTTTTTTTCAAAATTCACATTTTTGGAAATTATATGTTTATGCAAATTTCCAAATTGACAAAAAAGTATTTATTTTTAAAAGGATGCAGTTCATCAGCTAATGAAAGACACGCTCTATGATGATGAGCTGATGACATTGAAACAAAAATGTCGAAAACTAAAGAGGCAACTTAGGAGAATGAAAAGGCCACGATTTACTAGCTCTTCGAAACAATTCATTGCTCAATTAGATAAATTTATAAAAGGAGTACCTCGAATTCTAGTTAAAATGCCATTAAAAATGGGAAACAAAAGAATGTGGACACCAAAAGAGAAAGAACTTTCTTTAGCTATGTACTACAGATCTCCGAGACAATATAAAGCATTAAAAAAAATGGGATTTAAATTACCATCGGTTAGGACCGTGCAAAGATGGGTGAGCGTGTTGCGTATGAAAGCCGGCATAGACAATGCAGTCATAAAACAATTCAGTAGCTTCGTTAAAACAATGTCAGAAATGGAAAAAAATGTGTTGTGATTTTTGACGAAATGACGATTAAAAAATGGGTTTGTTATAATAAATAATGGGATTTCGAAGAAGGACTACAAGATCGTGGTGAGTTTGGGAGTAGAAATTCAGAACAAGCATCTCACGTATTGGTATTTATGGTACGCGGATTAACATACAATTGGAAACTGCCTGTTGCGTATTATTTATCAGCTGGCCCTATTAAAGCTGAAATGCTAGAAAAGGTATGGCGATCAGTCGTTTCGGAGCTTTTGAAAATTGGTTTAGATGTAAAAGCAAGTGTTTGCGATCAAGGTGCTCCAAATCGAAAAATGTTCAAAAACTTAGGGGTTACCGTGAATAAACCTTTCATCAATTTAAACGGAAAGAAAATTTACGCTCTTTTCGATTGGGTTCACCCACTGAAAAACTTCAGGAATACTCATAAAAAACATGATATTCTATTTGGGGAATAAGGAGAAAAAATCTCCTGGAATACCCTTGTTCAATTATATAGTATAATTATATAGATATAAACTCAAGTTTATAGTAATGACGTTTCCACAGCACTTTTAACTTTGTCAAATTTAATAAATAGTAGCAGTACCATTTAGAAAAAAGAAGCACGCTCACTTGGGACATTTATTAAGAAAATGAACGATTTGTTTGATTGTATGAATAGCAGAACAATTCGTGACCCCAATCCTTTGCGAAGACCCTTAAGTAGAAAAATGTAATGAAGTTGAACAAACATTAAGAGATGCTCTTACTTGGATTGACACGTGGAAAATGAGTAATCCAGAATCAAAGCCACCTCCAACTTTTATATCAATGAAAATTACTCTGACAGCAGTTTTACAGTTCAGTGCTGGTAGATTAAATGAATCATTTGACGATACAATTTCTAACAGTAATAATTATTCTACACAAGAAACCGATAACGAACATAAAGACATCAAAGATAATATAGAAGAACTGGAAAGCATCCTAAATTGTTGTAAAATAGTGACACTGCACGATAATGCAATTTCTTACTTTGCAGGATTTTCTGTTTCTGCACTTAGGAGACGATTTCAGAACTGTGAAGAGTGTCTTTTAACTCTTGTTGATAGTAGTAAACAAATAAAGTTCGGACATCAGTTACTTACGCACTTTAAAGCTTATCTAACGAAAGATGATTGTGGTGATATATTTTCCACGGGAAATCTGACAGTAGTTACCGAAGAGTATCGAAAAGTCTGTGAATTGCAGTTAAATGCTTTGTCTGAAAGATATGCTTACGTGCGTCCAGATTACGGTCAATTTGAAAAATTGGATAACTATATTATACAAAAAACTAATGAAAAATATCCTACATGGTTTCAGACAGCTTGCAAAGAGCGACTTTTCTTGCTTCGAAAACTAGTTGTCTCGAGGGTATCTCGTGGTTTGAAATGAGAATCTATAGACAAGAGGCAAACGAAAAAAAGGTCGCGCAAGCCTTTAAAGAATAATGACCCTCGCTTGAAAAAACACTGCCACGAATAAGCATGAATCTGAAGCTAGACTTTTTTTTGCTGCAGTGTTCAAATATTTTTTTAAAATAATAACAACTGCTGGTAAAAACGCGTAAAAAACCTTTAGAGGAAAAAATTGAAATGTATCGAATAAATTCAAATAATCACTATTGGAAATCAAAAATTCCATTTTTTAACTAAAATATGTGAGGTACGAAGTAAGCGTTAAAATGTTAAAATTATTATATGATAACAAAAGTTATTCAACGACCGAATGATATTCTACATTAGACAAATCATCATATAGATATGTACATTATTATTATATTATTATATAGAGAAATTATTATCTATTAATAGCAATAATTTGTTTTAATTCCAATTTCTCTGAGAATTGTAAATTTCTTTAAAAAAGCAATTATTATTGTATCCCTATATTTCAATTTATTATTTCAATTAATGTATAGTAAACAAGTAATAAAGTTAAAATGATTCATTTTTTATTTTTGGTTTGTAATATGTAATAACTTCAAAAAAAAATTGTGAATTGAATTGATTGAAATAAGTCAGATAATTTACAGGAATTAGTTTACAATCAAATTTTTTAAATTCAAAGAAAAATATTGATGTATTTGTACAAATAATAATTTTCATTCATGTCATAATTTTGTAGATCTGAAAACTAAGTTAAGATTTTATTAATCCTTTGTAAATATTCTTTCATAACGCCTATACTTTGCACCTGCAGATAGGTGGATTTGAGATTTATAATCGGAAAAGATGACGATCGAAGAGATGGTTCTTTATAATTACGATGCTGCTTTACAGTAACTGTTAAGTAGTCGTAAAAGAGCCCTTTCGCCTATCTTACTCTCAAAGTCTATAAAATTACTTCAGATCTGAAGCTGGTCATTTACATTCTCTAATAAATTATTATACCATATATTAAGAGGAATACTTTGTTTTAATTCCGGTTCTGGCTAATCCTACCACTGAGTAATATAAATCTTCATAGATCGCCGTAGCTATGCTAAATTCCACTTCAGCATACTCATCTTCATTGTTCTTGGTAATGGTGCCTTCGTCCAGCTTCATTTGTATAGAATCGAATCCGTCATATGAAGCTAGGACCTTGGCCAAGCTTTCCTTTAATTCGTCAATGGGAGATGTAGGGGAAAGACCTTGTATGAACGTTTTTAATTGAGTCAGCTGGGTTTTAAGTACGTTCTTGCGATTAGTCAGCTGTTCCCGAGTTACCATGTTGCCCGTATTGTGGGTATGGCAGCTCTGGTTGAGTGAAGCGCTTTTCTCGGATTCTCGTGTATGGAGAAGAAACGTTGGCTGCGCAGTACTCAAGCGTGAAAAGCTAATTATCACTGTAAAAAATTTCGGGAATTTTCGCCACCAATTGAGGGTCTCCGTGCAATGACCAATTAGGCGCGTGAGACATCTTCCGTTTCTCTGTTCGCGAGGCACAGTGCCGGAAAAGTATTATCTGAGAGAAAATTTCGGAAAACGAAGGAAAAAAATCTGCCCACTTGGTGGGCACATTCTCATCGCGCGCTTCGCATACGTTTAAGTTTATTTCTTATAATTTAATACTGAAGCTCAAACCAATTTAATGATATTAAAGATGATGTAAATTAGTCATTTTCTCAAATTCACTAAGTTTCTTTATCAATTTAAGTGAAACAGGAAATTCAATTTACTTAAGGCTCTATCGGTCTTAAGGAACACATTCTCATCATGAAACTCGCGCTCGATTTTCTGTATGCATTTTTGTAACTTTTCAATAAATTACATGATTATTGATAAATTTATTTTCTTCCAAATATCTCAAAAAAGAAAAACAATCGTAGACTTTATTTAAGGAAACGATTTTGCAGAACAATGCTTATTTCGTATCTCACATATTTTGGTGAAAAAAATCGAATTTTTTCAATATTAAAAATCAAAAAATTAAAATATACATCCTGTCGAGAAATTTCCCGATAAGAATGTGTAGACCTCATTTAAGCAAACAATTTTCCATCTAAACGTTTTTTTGTTATCTCACATATTTTGTCTAAAAAATGGAATTTTTAAATTTTAATCGTATTTTTTGGAATTGAAACGAAAAATATATTTTTTATCAGAAACTGTGTGAGACAAAATTTGTAGATCTTTTTGAAACGACAAACTTTGTATTCTTACGTTTTTTTCGTATTTCGAATATTATCGTTAAAAAATTCAATTTTGGATTTTCAATATTTTTTTTTTTTTGAATTAAAAAGAAAAATATGCATCTTATGAAAAAATGTTACAATTCAAATTTGTAGGACTTTATGTAGAAAATAATATTGACTTTTTTCGAATTTGAATATGCTGTAACATTTCTAATTTTGATTTAATCAAAAAATGTTATCAGGATAATTTTTAGAGATTTATGAGCACTATCTGAAACCAGTATTGAAATTTTTGATTTTTTCAAAAAATTATTTTCAAAAACACAAAAGTAGTGCTCAACCACTCAATTTTGATTTGATGTGGCTGGTTAACGAACTTGTCCTTACTTTTTCGGCTCCGATAAAGTGTACCAAAGCTCAATTCAATCTGATAATTCTATCGAGAGTTATGCCGCACACGACCTACAGACAGACAGACAGACACTTTCGTAAAAACCCTTTTTTCTGACTCAGGGGGTCTCAAAACGTAAAGATTTGATGAAAATTTCGAAAGTCATTTTTCACATAAAACCAATACCTTCTCATCCATGATGAGAACGTAAAAATACAATGTGCTTTACAAATTCGATCGAAATCAATACTTTTGTTTGTGCTTAACTCGTCAAAACTTTGTTTCTTATCGACGAAAAGAGCTTAAATTTGACACACTAGCGTGAAATACGTTAGCGATGCTCACAAGACTTGATTTGGGACAAAAAAAGTAATTTGTTAATTAATATTTCAATGTTTATCAAAGCGCGTCGAGCACCGTGTTTTTCGAGCTTCCCCAAAAAAAGTATCGAGGAAATTTTTGAGTTCGAAAAACTTCCAGCGAGAAAGTTTTTCATTAAAATTCAAAGAAGTTATCTAGAAAATTTCACAACTTTAGAACAAAAACTTCGGAAGAAACAATTGAAAATGCTTTGCGCCGGAACGTCGTAGACTGCCCAGTTCGAGCTCGCTTGTTTCGAGTATAGATAGGCTCCGCGTTGAGAGAGAATGATCGGTCAACGTGTGAGAGCGACAAAGGAAACGGTGCTCGGCGCGCTTTGATAAACATTGAAATATAAATTAACAAATTACTTTTTTTGTCCCAAATCAAGTCTTGTGAGCATCGCTAACGTATTTCACGCTAGTGTGTCAAATTTAAGCTCTTTTCGTCAATAAAAAACAAAGTTTCATTCGGAAATGAGAAGTCAGATAAAAATATTACTTAAAAATAATTTGTGCCTTTTTTGATATTCTATAGGCTCATATTTTTTTTCCTTCATTTTCCAAAATTTTCTCTCGGACAATACTTTTCCGGCACTTTGCCTCGCGAACAGAGAAACGGAAGATGTCTCGCGCGCCTAATCGGTCATTGCACGGAGATCCTCAATTGGTGGGGAAAATTCCACATTTTAGGGTGAAAATACTTTTCCCCAAGAAATTGGGGAATTTTCCCTAAAAAATGGATAAATTCCAGAAAAAGTAGGGGATATTCCCCAAAAATTTAGTGAATAAGTAAATTACTAATATTTTGTGGAATTTTCCCCACCAATTATTGGGGAAAATTCCACATTTTAAGGTGAAAATACTTTTCCCCGAAAAATTGGGGAATTTTCTCTAAAAAATGGATAAATTCCAGAAAAAGTAGGGAATATTCCCCAAAAATGTAGGGAATAAGTAAATTACTAATATTTTGTGGAATTTTCCCCACCAATTATTGGGGAAAATTCCACATTTTAGGGTAAAAATACTTTTCCCCAAGAAATTTGGGAATTTTCCCAACAAAAATTGACAAATTCCAGAAAAAGTAGGGAATATTCCCCAAAAATTTAGTGAAGAAGTAAATCACATATATTTTGGGAAATTTTCCCTAATCCTTTTGTGCTTTTACGGAAAAATTGAAAAAATTTACCATAAATTTAAAAAAAATTTCTTTAAAAATTAGGGAATTATTAAATTTCATGTGATTTGGGGAATTTCTCCAAATTCATTTTATCATTTTTCTCAAAAATGAGAAAAATATCACTCAAAGGAGGAGATATTCTCTATCAAAAATAAATCAAGGCCTTTTCGCCTTTTAGTCTAAATACGGTACTGTGCCTATTCATTGAGTTGGTCTAATCTCCTAATTATGCTTTTGTTTACCTGCAATTAATTTTGAATGCTTTAGATATTGAGTTGTATTATTTTTTAGTGACTATAGTCTCTCTTGTTACTTAAAACTTTCTGGCATCTTTTATTTTTAATTTGCATTCAAAAATATAAGATATATGAATTTTCATTGAAAGTTCTATGATGCTGTAAATTGCATTAATTGGTATACGATAACAAGTTAAGGCCTTCTTGCCCTTTAGTCCAAATATGGTACTATGCCTATTCATTGAGTTGGTCTAATCTGCTATTTATGCTTTGATTTACCTGCAATTAATTTTGAATGCTCTAAATATTGAGTTTTATTGTTCAATGACACTATAGACTCTTGTTATTTAAAACTTTCTGGCGTCTCTGATTTTAAATTTGTAATTAAAAATATAAAATATATGGAATCTCATTGAAAGTTCTATAATGCAGTGAATAACATTAATAAGTATACAATAACAAATTAAACAATAACATTTTTTTCAAGTAATATTATTTTTTAAATAGGCAAAGAAAAGCTGTTTTTTATATTCAAAGTAAAAAACGCATTAATTAAACTCTTGTTTATTATTTGGTTTTATTCAAAGCCATTTTGTAATTATTTTTTACTAAAATAAATTTTATACATTATTTTGTAATTTCAAGATTTAGCTTTAAAGTATTCTCAAAGTAAACTTTTAACACACGGTCCTATACTGTACTTCCAAAAATACGATTCAAATAAAATTGATTGTTTACAGTCCCATCACATACTAATGAAAATTATAAGACGCTATATATGTATTTTTATTAAAACTGCTGCTACAGAGCTGTTGACAATCTGCAGTTAAATCTCAATCTCAAATCTCAATGTATTTGGACATATTTGTTGAACCACTTGAGTCGAATCCAGAACTCTAGAGAACTCTTGAAACTCCCAAAAATGAAATTTTCGAAAAACATTTAAAAACTTCGAAGTGCAACAGTTTTTAGAATTTTGATTTCAGAAGAAAATATATTTAGACTTATTTGTAGAACTATTTGAGAAGAACCTAGAACTCTGAAGAGAACTCCCAAAAATGAGATTTTAGAAAAAAAATTGAAAACTTCGAAGTGCAACAGTTTTTTGAATTTTAAGGTCAGAACTATTTCTAAAACCTATCAGGAACTCTACAACTATTGCAAATGAAGTAAGAACTTTCAAAAAACTTGAAAAATTTTTGATAGTGTGGAGTCAAGTTTACAGGCATAAGGAACTCTACTATATCGGCCTTATCAACCTGTGATTTAGAATTAACTTAACGTCCTTTTCAAGATAAGATGGAATTTTCAATAGGTTTTACCACTTGAAAAATATTCTCTGTGAAAGATCTTTTATTTGTTACAGTTATATTTGTTGTAGTCATTGCGTATTTATTTCTATGTATTTTTGTACATTTGTATATTTAAATACAGTAACTATTACGGAATAATTGAGAATAATATAAAGTATTTATTAAAACAAAAATATTTTTGTAACCTGTCCTAAGCTTTACACGCAGAATCCGTCAGTATATTTCGGAGCCCCTTCAACTCTCCCATGAATCCGGCACTGCAGATTGTACCCATCAGCATTATGTACCGATAGTTTTACAACCGGAATTTCCCAAGCAAATTTTCTTACAACATTACCTTTTTTTCCAACATTTCAGTTTCAACCCTCACAAAAAGTGCATCTGTAAGTATATCTGAAAGGAGTGAACGAACACAGAGTTACAGGAGTGTTAACGTAAAAGGTAAGTTTTAAATGTTTTTTTAAATTGATAGATCGAAATAAATGATATATTTTAAAGAATATTACGAAGCTTCAAATTTTATTGAATGTAATATTATTAATTTAAATTAATGATTGAGTTCTCAATGTCGCTTCAACATAAATAAATTGAAATTACGGGAGTATATCATTTTATAGAATATAAATCGTTTTATTCTAACTCCTTCGTATATATGGGTCATTCCATATTAGATTAACAGTCGATGTCGCAGATTTGAACGAGATCATTTTTTTTCGGTTCTTTATCAACAATAAATAGATACGTATTTTTTTGTTTGGCCAAAAAAAGTTTTTTTACAAGTATAAAATTTTTCGAATTTTCTAAGAAATGATATTTTCGACATTGCAAGCGCACTTTAAAGCCTGTTTATCTTGAAAACAATTGTTCGTACGAAAATTTTTCCGAATTACGAAAATTAGGGCTTTGACTTTTCTTTACAGAGATTGTTGCGAAAAAATTGTTTAAATAATTTTTAACTTACAAAAGTAAAGAAATAAATGCAAAATCGTTTTATTTCAAATTTGGCCCCTTTCGAATTTTTTTTTTTACGTGGATTTAGATTCTTTCAAGTCTGTTATAAAATATGACGATTGAATCAAAATGGCTGGATCATTGATTCAGAAGTTATGGAATTTTGAAGAGCCTCGCGCAACCCGGGCGCTTCCACACGCGGCGAGCGTTTTACCGGGCGTAAGTTATTAGCGCTAAAAGTATAATATGTATAAGTAAAAAAAATAAAACTGTAATTTATAAAAAAATTCATTAAATTCCTATTTTTATTTCCTACTTAAATTATAGAGGATGTTTTATTCAAGATATTTCGAAAATTTCCCAACTTTATGTGAAATATTTCCCAAAATATATCAGAGGAAGTTTCACAATAGTTTCTGAAAATTCCCAATTTCGAAGAAATGTTCCCCAAATAGTTTGGAAAATATGTGGAGGAAATTTCCACAATAATTTTGGAAAATTCCCAATTTTTATTAAATATTCCCCAAATATTTAGGCAAATTCCCAATTTTTTAGGAATATTCCCCAAAAATATGCGGAGGAAGTTTCCACAATAGTTTTGGAAAATTCCCAATTTTTATGAAATATTCCCCAGAGCATTGTGGAAAACTTTTCCCCAAATATTTTGGAAAGTTCCCAATTTTTGGAGAATATTCCCCAAAAATATGTAAAGGAAGTTTCCACAATAGTTTTGGAAAATTCCCTATTTTTAGGAAATATTACCCAAAATATGTTGGGGAAAATTTCCCTGAATATTTCGGGGAAATTTCACTAATTTTGGTGTAATTTGCGTTACTAACATTTTGGGGGAAATTCCCCAAAATTTTTTTTACAGTGTAACTCGTTTTGAAGAAAAACGGACCTGACCTCGTTAGTGGGGGTGAGCCTGACGTCAAATTGGTAACGAGACCCGTAGGAAATGCACGTAGACACTTGTGTTGATTCTAACAAGAAAAAGAGAAAGTATTGGGCATTGAGTGAAACTCAAACAGGGAGATTTTTAAAAGGAATAAAGCGATTGCTTGAAGTAGTAAGGGCACTCTCACACCTCTACATCACTCAACTCTCCTGCGCTTTGAAAACACTAATGTCGTAACACGCGCGTTCAATACAATCAAAAATTAAACTGTCAATTATTGGTAAATAGCAAGGAAGGTTCCTGTCATTTCATATCCTACTTAAAAACTTATGAATTAGAAAAATATGATAACCCGAGAAGAATGAACTCGAATGTCAGAAAACCACTCTAACCAGTAAACAAGCTACTTTCTGAAAATCAGAAACATAGCATGATCAACTATTTTTCAGCACTGAAAAATGAGTTGAATGATAATTAACCTCAACTACGAATCTGAGAGGATTAATAAGATTTGGAAACAGGTTTCAATGATCCACATAACGATTTATTGAAATGACCGTAATAGCTCTGTTCGGAGGTGTCAAAACATCGTGCATGTGGACGTAAAGCCAATCTCATATTTTTGAAAGGGCATAAAAATCCTCTCCAAGGAAAGCTGTCAAAAATAGGGGAAAGAAACAGCTTAGTGCACACGAAAAACGGTTTAGAAGAGCGCGAGAGATCGCGGAAAAACAATTTTCTCAAATCTCAAAACAAGAAAGAGTAGTTTTCATTCAAATATCCTGATCAGAATTGAACAAAAATCTGGTAAAGAGAAGTGCTTCGTTTAAAAGCACGATGACTTCTCTTCTTCGAAGCAATTTACCTTAATTTTTACTTAATCCACTGATTGTTGAACAAAACGAAGAGGTGTGTGCCAGTGTTTCGCGCAAGGAATAGAGTGGATTTTCCTCTTTGAAACCACGACGACATCAAATTAAAAATGGACCAGGTTATCAGGACTTCGGCACATTAGGACACGCTCTCCTTGTTGCTTTCGTCATTCTGGCGATCTGGTAGGGCTAGGACTACGAAGCGGTAATATACAGATAATATACACTGTATAGTTCCAATTTCTCCCCCTAAGAATTGCATGCCCACATGAGTTTTGTTTTTGTTTAATTAAAATAAATCTTGTAACTGCATTGCAATCCTGAACTACCCTGGTTTTATTTGTTTCAAAAGCACCCTTCCTTTTTTAAAAATTCGAAGTAATAAATGTAGGTGCAGGTAGAATACATTCTCAGTCCGAGAATATAAGGCCAACGACCCCACATAATAATAAATATTTAGTACTAAGGAACTAAATATTTGACAGTTTGGATGACCTCCACGTACCTATTATACGAATAACTAAAGCATACTGAGCACGATTCTTTTCATTCCTTATGTTTAATTTAATTTAATTTAATTTAATAATAACCGTACGTAACACACGAAGCACATCCGTCATTATCATTAGATTGCATACAATTTAAACATTTATTTCAGCAGGAAAATATCAATATTTGCATTAAAAACAGATCTCTTACAGTAAAGACTATCTTTTAAAAACAACAACTTCAATTTTATGAAATATTTGTTAAAAGACTTTTATAAATTTGCTAAAAAAGGTATTTAATATGGACTTTTTATCATGAAACCAGTACTTTGAAAGCAACGTATTTCTCTCTTTTTCTGAATTTCAAATGGAAATTCTTTGGGCCGATTTTACTGATTGCCAAAAAATTTTATCTTAATATACTGTAAAATACTTGCATAATCCCAGAAAGTTATATTTTGAACTTCAGCAAGTGGCTTACTGAATTCGAGTTAGTGGTTTACCGATTTTTAGTAAGTAAACAGTAATTAACATAAAAATACGCAGATTTATGTGTAAATATGGCTCGCTTCTTACCGAGACTAACAGTTTGAACTGTTGTTGTATACTGACTGGGAAAATTTATCACTGCTTGTGAGAAAAGAGCTAGTTTAAATATTGTAGGGCCCCAAAGTCTGCCATTGGATCATCAAAAATTTAAAAGACCCCGAGTATTTTTAATTTTCAGTGTGATATTTGCTAAAAATCGATTTTTTTTTATATTTCTCGAATCTTCAGTATGTCACGTCCCGCGACTCTACCACCTAGAGTAACAAACAAATTAAGGAACCAATGAAGAGATCAAGGCAACATTACCGCGTGCGTGATTATATCGACTCAAGATACAGCAAGATCTAATTACCGCGAGTTCAGTCCAGTCAGTGCAGTTCAGTCCAGTCTCATCAAATTATTCACCGCTAGTCGGACCAGTTCTAATTCGACGCCAAGTTCAACGACTGTAAAAAGTGAAAGGGAATCGCCTTCCAAATTCTCTCTAAAATTTGGGATCAGAGAATCGACTATCTTAACCGGCTAGACCACAATTTCCGATCTGACTGAAATTATCTCAACATCTATAAGTGACGACTCAAGTATTCACATCCAATCTACTGAACTCATTTCATCACCGACCAAATTCCAACGCAGGGTAATCACTAAGTATTTTAACTTTTATATATTCATGTCTATCTTTTCCATGGTGCTCACTTAAAATACTTTTGTTAATAAATATATTTATATGATCAACCCTTCTCATTTACTGACTATTCCTCATCCCTTAGAGAGGATCCTTCCGATCCTTAAATAAAGTCATTTAAGCACCCCCCACTCCCTATTTACGCTCGCAGGGCTTAAATGACAAACTACAAAAAGCGAGAAAAACATACTTTTGTTGTACAATGTACTATTTTTGGCAAAAGTTGGTTTTATTTCTCAATGTGCTCTTCTTTTAGCTCGATATGAGGAGTCCAACGATCTTCCAACTTTTCCATGCCTTACAAATGATACGATTTGTTTCTTCAAATGTGGGCGTTTCATCCTGATTTCGTCAACCAATCGATCTGAGAATGCAGCAAAATATGCGCCAGTAATCGCCCTTCCTTTCTCAAGGTATTCGATAAAGATTATTCCATGTGCACCCAAAAAACTCTAGTCATAACTCTTCCAGCCGATTGTTGCGTTTTCTGATGCTTTGGTGCACTTTCACTAGATTTAACATACTGCTTTGTCCCTTCACGTAATTCCGGAGTATAGTGGTGGATCCGTGTTCCATCCATCGTCATAAATACACGCAAAAACTCTTCGGGATTGCGGTTAACATAGGCCAAATTCTGCTCCAAAGTGACCACACGAATGCTTTTTTGGTCGCTTGTGAGTAATCGCGGCAACCACCTTGCACAGAGTTTTCTCATGCACAAATGTGTATGCCAAAAATTGACCAAACGCTCAGTGGAGATGAATACGATCTCAGTTATCTCACGCGCTTTTACATTCGGGTCATTCAAAACAATATCATGGATTTTATTGGTCATTTTTGTCGAAGTGACCTCATTTGGACCACCTGGACTTGGTATGGTTTCTGTGCTTGTACCATCACAACGAAATTCGATAAACCACTTCTGAACCATTCCATATGACGGGACAGAGTCCGCATATTTTTACATTCTCATCATGGGTGAGAAGGTATTGGTTTTATGTGAAAAATGACTTTCGAAATTTTCATCAAATCTTTACGTTTTGAGACCCCCTGCGTCAGAAAAAAGGGTTTTTACGAAAGCGTCTGTCTGTCTGTCTGTAGTAGGTCGTGTGCGGCATAACTCTCGATAAAATTATCAGATTGAATTGAGCTTTGGTACACTTTATCGGAGCCGAAAAAGTAAGGATAAGTTCGTTAACCAGCCACATCAAATCAAAATTGAGTGGTTGAGCACTACTTTTGTGTTTTTGAAAAAATAAAAAATTTCAATACTGGTTTTAGATAGTGCTCATAAATCTCTAAAAATTATCCTGATAACATTTTTTGATTAAATCAAAATTAGAAATGTTACAGCATATTCAAATTCGAAAAAAGTCAATATCAAAATTCTATTTTCCAGTTAAATTATACGAGATACGAAAAAACGTTATGATGCAATATAATTTTCTACATAAAGTCCTACAAATTTGAATTGTAAAATTTTTTCATAAGATGCATATTTTTCTTTTTAATTCCAAAAAAAAAATATTGAAAATCCAAAATTGAATTTTTTAACAATAATATTCGAAATACGAAAAAAACGTAAGAATACAAAGTTTGTCGTTTCGAAAAGATCTACAAATTTTGTCTCACACAGTTTTTTATAAAACATATTTTTCGTTTCAATTCCAAAAAATACGATTAAAATTCAAAAATTCCATTTTTTAGACAAAATATGTGAGATACAAAAAAAACGTTTAGATGGGAAATTGTTTGCCTAAATGAGGTCTACAAATTCTCATTAAGACATTTCGGGACAGGAGGTATATTTTGCGTTTTGATTTTTAATATTAAAAAAATTCGATTATTTTCACCAAAATATGTGAGATACGAAATAAGCATTGTTCTGCAAAATTGTTTCCTTAAATAAAGTCTACGACTTTTTTTTCTTTTTGAGAGATTTGGAAGTTAATAAATTATTTTAATCATGTAACTTATTAAAAAGTTATTGAAATGTATACAAAATATCGAGCGCGAAGCGCGAGCGCCATGATGAGAATGTGTTCCTTAAGGCTGATAGAGCCTTAAGTAAATTCAATTTCTTGTTTCACTTAAATTCAAAAAGAAATTGAGTGACTTTGAGAAAATGTGTAATTCACATCATCTGTTTGAGCTTCAGTATCAAATTATAATAAATAAACTTGAATGTATGTGAAGAGCACAAGAACGAGCGCGAAGCGCGAGGTCCAGAAAGAAGGTTTTGCCTTTGTGGCAAGTTTTTACACTCTGTCCGGGGATCACTTCCTTGTCGGTGCGGGACAAGCCCGGTGATCCTCCCTGGTAAGCGTAGTTTCCTGTTTTTGCAGAATTTTGTAGTTCGTGTTGAATCACGTGTCATGGCTGTCGCTTCTTTGCAGGAAGCGAAGTTGTGAACGCAAAGGTTTCTTAATTTTTAATATTTTTCTTTCCTTTTTCAGAAATGCAGCCAGACGAAGAAGGGATGTCCGAGGAGGAATATAGTGCACTAGGAGACTACTATTAGCATAGCTTAGAATACTTATACAATAGTATTAACGATTACATGTAATATTCTTATATCTACGTCTTATGTTTGTTCTAGTGGTAGTTATCCTTATTCATGTTATATACCTTAACATTTATTTATTGTATCCATTTTATTGTAATTTTGTGAACTTTGTAAATACTTCTTTTTTTATTTTATTAAATAAGAAAAAACAAAGAAATCCGAGATACTGGTAGAGGGGGTCGTTGTAGTCTTATTTTCTTTAAGGGGGAACCCCCCTCTGCCAGTTTCTTTCATCACTGAATTTTGATTTTCCATTTCCCTTGATTTAGTATTTAACTTATTGGATCTATAACTTAATTCGTGCGGTTTTCTAAGAGATGGCGTAACTTGATTAATATTCCACCGTTCCAATATCCAGAACATGCGTTGGAAAGCTACTTTCATTGTGCGTCTTTTTCAGTATATGGCATTCATTTGAAGCTATTCCGGTTAAGAATTATTGGGAAAACAGTGGATGGGAAGTTTTACCCCACCCGCCTTATAGCCCAGACCTTGCCCCTTCGGACTAACATTTGTTCTGGTTGATACAGAACGCCCTCACTGGAATACGGTTCACATCAGAACAGGGTATCAAAAATTAGCTTGATTCATTCTTGGCCACCAAGCCGGCGCAGTTCTTTTGCGATAGAGTCCAAAAATTGCCATAAAGATGGTAAAAAGTCATAGCTTCAGATGGGCAATACTTTGAATAATTCTATTGTACATGTTTTTCTTAAATAAACGTTTAAATTTTGAAAAAAAAACCGCACGAATTAAGTTATAGATCCAATATGTAAGGCTATTTTAACATATTCTTCGTTTATATCCTCAAAATGGTTTTGTTTTATTATGAGTGAATATATCTTAAAATGTCTACGAGGAGTGATGAGCACTTCTCCTATTTTTGGTTTCCTATCCTTCAGGTCCTGGGTGGTCAACTGCTTCCAAGTCCATGAGCAGTCGGCTTACGGGGGAGACAAACTCCCAGTCCGCTGATAGAAAATGTACATAGTTTCCTTTTAAATAACTGAGATTCTCTGATGCTATTCAGTCTGGCCTGCAAATTTTTACTACTGTGCGTCTCAGTTCTACTGGACATTTTACAGGCCTTAGGCAGTGCTGGTGGGATGCCAGTGATTGACGGTCGCGAATGGTCAGACGGCAAACTAGTGATATCCGTAGTAGGTTAGTCTGAGAATTTGGGTATATTTGTTTCCATTCTGCGAGTGGTATTTTTATCAGTTTATAGTTTAAAACTAGGGTCGTTATCTAGTTTCTCTGGAAATGGCGTAGGAATGGCTTTGGGTTTTCTTAGTGCTGACGGGGTATATTTCCCTAAAGCATCGAGGTTTGAAGCTATTCCAGGGTCAAAAGTCACACGTTTTCTGGGTTGAGCGTATAGATTGCCGATGAGGGTTACAAAATACGGATACAAAACTAAATAGGCAGTCGCGGACAATGTTCCAGGGATGGCCCCGAAGGAATAACCCCCAAGCCAAGGTGTTAACTACCGTGCCGAGGGCTGCATGACACCAGGGAGTGGTGTCTCACACGGTGTCTCTAGGAAATAAGGCCACCTCCTAGAGTATTGAGGCCTTACCCCTGCATGCGGGGCTCTGCAGGGGTGGACCGAATACTTCCCTAGCTAATCGTGGGAATAAAAATGGAGTTTAAAAATGTAAATAAAACAATGTTTGAGGAGATGTTTGGAGGCGAGTTGGACGTGATCATAGAAAATATTTATTGTTGATAAACAAAAAAAAAAATTGTTCAATGTCACAGAATTTTAGAGATGCAAGATTAGACAAGCCGGGCTCAAGCACAAAAGCTTGTGTAATTTTAGTACTTTCAGAAATTCGGATAATTACAATTTTTGTAATTAAATTTTCAACGCTCTAATACTATCAGTTTATTCAGCTAAGGTTTTAACACAATTTACTGTGTAAACTTTAAGTAGAAAAAGCTCTTTATTTTAAATTGATTTAAGACAAATGATTAATGTTTCTAATTTTTCCACTCTTTTTAGACCCTTCACTTGCACAATCTTGCTACAAAGAATACATGCAAGATTTATTATGGGTAATGCAATGATGTTATCAACGATGGCAGAGATTGCGAACACGCGATGTATACCAACGCTTAAAATAAAATAATTTATTTAAAGATTTAATTCTAAATATTTAAATTTTGACAAGTAGAAATGTGCTATCTTATTATTTCTACTAAATTTATAATTTTGTAATTTTGAAAATTTCTTAATTCAAAGCCTTTATTTATGTACAATATTTATTCGAAATAAATTGTACATACAAATTTAAATAGCTTCAATTAAATAATTTTCAAATTATTATCAGTTGTGACAACAAATGTGATAATCCCACCGCTGCCACTAAATCAGCTGTTACCTCCCGAACAAAAGGCGAGGGTAGTTTGGATTTTTGGATGTAAGGGAGACGGTAAGCTGATTATACCAAGTTGGTAAGGCCTGATAATTTATTTTCATTTGTGGGTACGTTGTCACTTGTCAAGTCAATAGGCCCTGAGTTTTTCACAATGATAATAAAACAATGAATCTACAATAAAAGACACCCGGTATATATATATATATATATATATATATATGAAATGTACATTACCGGGACTGCCCAATATGTAGAATGTACTTTACCAAGTCTCGGAATAGTAATCCCATGAAAATTACAACGATAAGTTTTGTAATTGCATATGAGCGTGAAGGGCATTACCGAGGTAAAAGTTGTGACGTACGCATCTTCAACGCGTCGTGCTTATATAAAAAAGTAATACTTTTCAAAAAAATCACACATGCAGAAATATTATGTGTGAATACAATATAAAAACAAATTTAAGGTAAAATTCGAGGCATAAAATACGAAGAACTTCCACATAAACAAATTTATCAGTAGAAGGAACTTTCCTAGCAGTTCAACAAAATTTTTTTATTAAAATACAGTTCGATTACAAAATTTCTAGAGAAATAATGCTTAAAATAATAATGGCTCATCTTTCTTATCGCTATTAAATCTTTATTATTTGGAAGTTTAATGAAGTTCTTTAAATGTAAATCTAAATAGATGTAAAGTGTACTGTCGGGACAAAACTCGCAATGTATGGGACACTATTGAGTCATTTTCACTTTTCAACTAGGTTATTTTTTCATGAAAAATGGGTTACACAAATCGAATTTCCGGTAAAGTAGGAATTTAGTTATCTGATCAGGTTGGCCCATGGCCTCAAGAAATTTTTTTAATTTTATATCAACGTAAACAGTACTATCGGGTCAATAAGAATGATTCGTGACAATGCCTTGCTGAAGATTGTAAAGGCCACAATATTAAGTAATATTATCATCAGAGTTTGACGGAATTTTTCTGAAAATTGTTAAAGAAAAACAGTTTGATTTCAGAATTCTCTAGCGATGAAGAATCTGTGAAGTACAGTCTTCTCAACAAGAGCGAGTCCTCGATATTTCCAAAACTATTAGAGATTTTAAAACGTTTTTTTATTTAAATAAAAGTACTCTAGAAGGACTACGGCGCTACTACCTAATAGATAGTCCAGTCTCCATCGTTGTCCAGAATGGCCTGGCACCTTTTCGGCATGCTTTCCACTAATTTTTCAGTTCATGTGCCATTGCTGAGAAAGTGTGAGAATGCAAGTTCAGATCGTAAGATTTGCCCTCAGTTTATTTTTGTAAGAGGTTGTAACTCTGGTGCAACTCCACACTTAAAATAGATTCGAAAATTGACAAGTATCTTTTTCGTAGCAACAAAATTAGAAAACATTGCTCGATGGGTTAATTACCTTACCTAAAATGTATGCGTTGTTTGAGTTCTGAATTCAGGGGGTATTTAACTCATCAAGCAATGTTTTCTAATTTTGTTGCTACGAAAAAGATACTTGTCAATTTTCTAATCTTGTTTAAGTGTGAAGTTGCACCAGAGTTACAACCTCTTACAAAAATAAACTGAGGGCAAATTATACGATCTGAACTTGGATTCTCACACTCTCTCAGCGATGGCACATGAACTGTCGTCTATATATCGTCTATTTTGATGCGATAGAAATAATTAAGCAATTAATACTTCCCCGATTCTTTATAGCTAGAAAATTCTGAAATGAAATTGGTTTTATTGAAAATTTACGCTAAGCTTCGAAGGAAGTGACATCCACTTATGTAGGGTAACCAGATGGCTTGAGACGAAAAAAATGACCCCTCACTCCTCATCACCTCCCACCACACTGCAAAAAGAAGTGTCTTAATACAAGATACTTGTGTAGTCATTTCTAAGATGTTTCGGTGGTCACTTTCAAGTTGCCTGAAACATCTTATTTGAAGACACGTAAAATATCTTAAGTTGAACCATCGGTAACACAGATTACTTAATGTTACCGACAGTTTATATTCCCTAAACTTCTACGCTGTGAGAAGAAGTTTACGACACACTGGTTATCTCTTAGACATGTGGTGACTCACATGGCTGTACGTGCTTTTTAAAACAATTAATTCAAGAAAATGCTTTATTGGAAAAGGAAACAAGCGACGTTGCAAAAGTATCCAATACGTTAAAACAGAAGGTATACTTGATATCGAGTCACGTGCTGCTGATACGATTTCTACTTTTTAAATGTAGTTCCACATCCGCCATATGTAACACGTGGATCAATAAATCCCGAGACTAACAAGGAAAAACACATTATTTTGGCAAAACTCGACTTTATTCATCAACATTGTCTCCTTGAAAAGTAACACAATCAGTCCAACGCTTCTTTAATATTTCAATACCTTTCTTGTAGAACGATTTATCTTTGGCCTCGAAATAAGCGTTCGTTTCGGTGATGACTTCCTCGTTGGAGTAGAATCTCTTTCCTTGGAGCATTTTTTTGAGGTCTGCAAACAGGTAGAAGTCGCTGGGGGCCAGATCCGGTGGATATGGTGGGTGCGGAAACAATTCGAAGCTCAATTCATTCAATTCCGCCATGGTAGTGAGCGACTTGTCACACGGCGCATTGTCTTGGTGAAAGAGCACTTTTGTCTTCTTCATTTGGAGCCGTTTCTCACCGATTTCGTTCTTCAAACGCATCAATTGACCAATGCAACGTACGTTATTGATCGTCTTACCTTTTTCAAGGTAGTCGATGAACAAAACTCCATGAGCATCCCAAAATACTGAGGCCATAACCTTACCCGCCCACATTTGCGTTTTTGGCCGCTTTGGACGCTTCTCACCGACTGCAGTCCACTCGGCTGACGACCGCTTTGACTCCGGAGTGTAATGATGGATCCAGGTTTTGTCCATTGTCACGTACCGACGCAAAAAATTCGGTTTATTTCGGCGAAACAACTCCAAACAGCGCTCAGAATCAACGACACGTTTCGTTTTTGATCCACCGTGAGCAAACG
Source organism: Diplolepis rosae (assembly GCA_030998225.1). Taxonomy (NCBI): domain Eukaryota; kingdom Metazoa; phylum Arthropoda; class Insecta; order Hymenoptera; family Diplolepididae; genus Diplolepis; species Diplolepis rosae. Next base: position 1,399,975 of record JAPYXD010000687.1, on the reverse strand, counting down.
CGGCACCCACTTTGACAACAGCTTCCTCATAGACAAGTGTTCATGCAAAATAGCGTACACACTGCCGTATGATATCTTTAAGGTGTCAGCTATCTCAGGCAATTTTGATTTACGGTTTTCGAAAACGATTTAGTGGACTTTTTGATGGTTTCCGGTGTAACTACCTCATCTGGCCGGCTGGATCGTTCAGGATCTTCAGTGTCTGTACGACCACGTTTAAACTCAGCATACCACCGACAAATGGTTTTTTTTTATGGAGCAGAGTCCCCGTAGCACTTTTCAGGTCATCGCTGAGCTTGCACTGTGTTTTTTTTTCATCAAAAAGCAATGGCAAATCAACACACGAAATTGTTTCGAATCCATTGTTTTGAGAATATCAAGACTAGCGTCACTTACATCACTGTAACTCGTGGACCAAACATCAGAATGTCATGAGATTTTGACAGGTATCTTTTGAAGGTTGGTACTCATGAAAAATCATACAGAACTTTTGTTGGCAACGCCATCTATGTGTCAGTCCCGGGACTTATTGATCCACGTGTTACACTTCACTTTGAATAAAGGATCGTGTCGATGAAATCTAACAATATGTTTCTCTAAATGAGTTAATATTACACGACAGAAAAAACACATGGAATACTCAAAACGCTCTATTTTTTGAGGTTATGAACTGTAACTATAACCCCATGAGAAATTCTATTTTTCGACCACTACTTCTTTGACACTTTATGCGTCTTAGTTTTTTCTAACTTATTGACCTGCTATATCTTACAGTTCAGAAACATCTTATGCCAGAACCGTCTTATGACAACCCAAACATCTTCAACTAAAACACTTTATTTAACTCAATCAAGTATCTTATTTCGTAAGACGAAAAAAACATCTTTACTCGTATCGAGATACGTAAGTCGTCTTAATTTTGAATAACACTTCGTGAGACATCTTATTTCAAGACAGAAGATGGCAAATTCCCATCTTATATCCTAGTGTAAGATACCAGGTAAGACACTTCCTTTTGCAGTGCATTGAGTTCCCCCATCCGTAATCCAATTTGGCGCGGTATTTGAAAATTGAAAAAAATTATTTAGCTCATACATAAGTCAATTATAAAAATAAGTATTTCAAGATCAACATTTTTATTTAAACAATATAGTAATATAATATGTACATTATTATATATACTTTTCAGAACTTCCTATTTTTGGAAATAGATTGATTTTTTTTCCAAATATTGGTGAAATTCGAGACATTGCAGATTTTTGAAATTAATCAAAACAGTTATACACTTTTAACAATTTCTGTGAGAGAAGTGATGCACGAACGCAAACGTCATAATCAATGAAAAAACTCCAAGTGATTTTGTCATTGGGCAAAATGTCGAACGTTATTATCCTCGACCTGAAACTTCACCCCCAGAAATTTTGAACAAAATTTAGGTCCGCGCAATTAAAAACTCGAAATACGCAACTATTTAATAATGCTTTTCTTCCGGTATCCTGGCCAGTTTAAAAATTTGCCGACTTTCTACATGTTTTGTATCATAAACGTACAGAAACAAACGACTATTTATATATAAAGTAAGTGAGTTTTCAATATGGCCTGGAAATCGAAAGGAAGGCATTATGGGGCAGTGGTGTAGCATGAAAATCTTGGAAAAGAAGGACATCGGACAAAAAAATGACGGAAGAACCACTATCAAAAAAGAAGGACGTCTGGTCACCTTACACTTACGAACTGTTAGTTATCACAGTACCCCATATCTAGAAAAAGAATTGGGTACAACTCGGTTCAGATTTGCCTCAAATTTTGATAATTAATCATTTAATTGTTAATTAATTTTGATAATTTTAATAATTGATACTGACATATACGTTTGTCTTGTTATGAAGTTTCACAATTATAGAAAAAAAATTATTCTGACACATGATCAACTTCCTATCGCTTTTTTCACAGAAATGAGGGTACAGAAATTGAAAATCCCGGAAAGTCAGGATTCTATTTACGTAATTAGGTTGGTCTTTTCATCTAAACATTACACCTCCACTAAATATTTTTTCCTTTGGTAACTGATCCACATAATTAAGTTACAAATGATTCTCGTAGGTGTTATCGAAATATAGATGTTAAAAACAGAATGTATTCAGGACTCGACAGAGATCTATCAATCGAAACAATTGGGCCGACAATGCTCATTACGTCCTCATGCAATCGAAAAACTTTCGAAAAAAAAACTTGTTTACAATATTACAGCTGCAATCTGAAAAGGACTCGATAGAGTCCTATACATTGAAAGTTTCGTACCTGTAGGGCACTTTACATCTATGTACAATTGCAGAACTTCAAACTTTCCATATAGTAAAAGCGTGGTTACAAATTTGGATGAGGTAAAAAAGAATTGATCAAAGTACTTTCCAGTTCCTTCATCGCTAGAAAGTTCTGAAATTAAAAATTTTTTGTTTACCAATTTTCGGCAGAATTTTGTCAAACTCTTTTGATAATATTAATTAATATTGTGGCCTTTAAAGTGTTTAGAAAGGCATTGTCATAAATCATTCTTGTGGGTGTAAGATAAATATGGATGTGAAAAACATAATTTAAGCAGGATGCGCTAGAAACCTATAAATCGCTAATGTTGGCCGGATAGTATTGTTTACGTTGATATAAAATCTGAAAATTTCTTAAGGCCATGGGTCAACCTGGTCAGACAATTAGAATCCTACTTTACAGCAAATCCGTTTTGTGTAACCCATTTTCCATGAAAAAGTAACATAGCTAACTATATATAGCTATCTGCGATAATTAAAGGGCTTATTTTATGATAATCTAAAATGTTTATATGTTTTCTATGATTATTTAATGCTCCAAGAACATTTTAATAGGGCATTTATTAATTACTTGATGTAGTTCCATGATAAAGAAGCCATTATAAGCCGCACTATCAAATAATTTTTTTATTTATATATTTTTTTCTAGCGCTTCGTTTTAAAATGTTTCCTCTTATCTTCATAACAGTTTATTCCCTATTGTACGGTGAAGATCCCGTAATTTTTTCAATCCTTATAAAAAATGTTTAGGGATACAATTGTGTCTTTATCTCTTTATGTTACTACGAAATCATGCCTTTTGTGACCACTACCGGGACCAATTTTTTTTTTTTCAATCAGCTGTAAAATGACAGTTTCGTGCTATGTATTATCGACCATTTTCATCTATCGAGTATTTCTCTATAATTAATATTTAAGCTTTTAAAAAATGAAAACTACAAAAATCTTAATTTTTACATAAAATTGATGCTCGCGACCTCTACATTTTTTTTTTAATCTGAAAAAATTAGGTAAGTATTTTCTCACCTACAGAAACCAATTTTCGCGATACGGCCGCGGACAAACAAAAAATTTTTTTTTGTGAAACACCCTATTGGTCAGTTTGCTTGGTAAATTTTTATACTTCACATTTGAAGGTGTTGGGTGATGTTCTAAGAAGCAAAGAATATGAATTCACTTAATATGTATAAGAGCAATCCTTTGTTACAGACTGCATGCGAGAATTTTCACTTTGCACCAACCGGTATATAAAAATACAAATATTTATACATAAAGTCTAAATAACTTTTATTATACGTAAAATGATAAGTACATTTCAAATTGACTGTTTGATAACATGTCTATTATTGTATTGACCCAAATTCATATAATGTTTGTTCATTTCTTTGGCATAGGGTCAGTTTCTTCTTATTTTCTTTGATTAAAATTATTATTACATTTAAAAATGCGCAAAAAGAAAGAAAGGCAAACGTTTCGGCCACATATGGGGAACCTCTTCAGTGCCATAAATTCAGAGACTAATTCAAAATTTCTGTAAAAAATTACAATATAGAAGATAATTAAAAAAGAATTATCATAAAAATTAAAAACTTATCTCATAGCTTGCAATTCAAAATGAAGTAGTCCAGTATGCAGCATCACGAATTGAAAAATTACTTGAAGTTCACTATGAATAAAAACCGGATAAAATGAAAAAATATAAAAGATTTTGCCCACGAACCGACCGGAATTTTTTTTTCATTCAAAAAATGTTTATTATTAAAGAATGATGCCAAATTGGTTCACAATGGCAAAGCACGAACAAGTTTTACATTCATGAAAACATCTCGTGAAGACTTTAATACCGGCGTCTCTCACAGAATGATCTGAACTGTTTTAAAAACCGATTTGGGACATGTGGCTTTGCTGACCGAAAATGTTTTTCCTATAAGCAATCCTGAGAGGTTCTTTTCCTCCTTGAAGAAGACTATTGTCCTGTACTTAGTTAAGAAATTCGAGACGTTTATGATGATTTTCACGAGTGGACGAAGGCGTTTATTTTTCAAGAAAACGATTTAGTGTGCACAATCTTTTATATTTTTTCATTTTGTCCGGTTTTTTATTCATAGTGAACTTCAAGTAATTTTTCAATTCGTGATGCTGCATACTGGACTACTTCATTTTGAATTGCAAGCTATGAGATAAGTTTTTAATTTTTATGATAATTCTTTTTTAATTATCTTCTATATTGTAATTTTTTACAGAAATTTTGAATTAGTCTCTGAATTTATGGCACTGAAGAGGGCCCCCATATGTGGCCGAAACGTTTGCCTTTCTTTCTTTTTGCGCATTTTTAAATGTAATAATAATTTTAATCAAAGAAAATAAGAAGAAACTGATCCTATGCCAAAGAAATGAACAAACATGATAAGTACATTCCATACATCCGTTTTTTTCTGACAAACATAGTCGATCTATTATTATATAGAAAATGACAAGCTTTTATTTAAATTTTAATACACATACGTACATTCTTCAATAATGTCTACCAATTTTAATATATTTTGACTGAAAAGTCATTAAATCTTAATATGAATGTATACAAAATTTCCATAGTGCACAAAAACATTTAATTTAATTTACAGCTTGTATATTAAAGTCTATCAAAATAAGTAGCATTATTAACAGTGAAGGTACGTAATAATAAAATATGAAATAGTAAGGTATTTGGCGCAAAAGGAGTAAAATTGGAAATTTCCTTCCGGAACTAACCATCTGCTAAAAGTTTCTTGACCTGAACAGCGATAAGCTGCATCAGCGACCTTGCCAAGGTGCTCGGTTACATGAACTTCAAGTGGCATGCGAATTAAAAAATGTTTAATTACTGATACGAATCTCTTAAAAATCAATTTATAATATCATTATAGGTATTAATATTTTTATAATAACTGGCCTTTTGCAGTTTCTAGGGAAAGAGATTACAGAAAGATAACAGTGGGTCATTTGAATTCAACAGAAACTTACGTTTAGAAACATCTTTTATACTTTTCAAAATGATTTTTACTAACAGACTCATCATAAATTTTTACAAATATCTTGAATCTAATTTTTTTGTGACATTAATTTATGAAATTGACATATTACCTTCGACTTATAGTTGTTAAACGCAGAATGTTAACCACTTTCGACTTATAGTCTTCTTCTAAAATGTATTTTTGTTTTGTAAAACGATTATTCTGTAATTTCCATTTAAAAATTAATAGTATATTACATTACAAGGGGCGAAACAGAGCGATTGCATGAGTGTGAAGTTTGCTCTGCCCGAGTGAAACGAGGGCTGCAATCACACGAAATGCTTTTGCTGTGTTTTGTTTCGAGTAATGTATACCATTTTTCATAGCAAAATGATGCAAAAAATTATTTTTCTTTAAATTTTTTATGGAATGCATTTGTTATCAAACATGACAAATATTTCTCGCCATTTATTTTTCCAAATTATCAGCATAAAAATTAATAAAAACTATACAATTTTTATTACATAGACAATTTTATACAAACATTAATTAATATTATCTAATAATATCGTTATAAACGTTAATTTACTTTCATATTTATATAACATTTGCTATCAAATTCCATCACTTTTAATACAATATTATTAAATTTTTAATATTCCCTATTATAATAGAAAAGACAAGTTTTCTTGACTTCAATTAAAGATAAGATTTTAAACTCTATGTCGTATAATTTTCAGATTTTTCAACAATTTTCCCTAGGTCATGTTAAAAGTTGAAGTTGAGAAAATCTTGAATTTTTTTTTAATTCCTCACGGGCTATATTATTTTCAGAAGGTCAAAAAAATATTTTTTGAGCATGACTAGACGTGGGATTTCATAAGCGTTCCAACTGGTTGTAAAAAAATGCCCTATCTCTTTTTTTCACCAAGATATCGTGGTTCAAAGTCAGCAGTGATTTTTAATAGCGCTCACAAGCACCGTGCGCACAATTTCCGACGGTAGTGTACATTAGCATATATATCATGTAATTAATTTTATTATTTGATATATTTTTTTGACAAATTTCATTTTACAATCTTCAATTATATTTTCAAATTTAGCGCACCAAATGCTTAGATGTTGCGCTTGAAGTCGCCTTTAGCAGAGTTCAAAGACAGACATTATATTTTTGAAATTTTTAGCGTTAATAAATAGAATGATTGCATATCTCTATAACTTATAAACGTCAATGTTAACGTAGAATAAGGATACAGACAAGTCAAATATTTAGTTTGTTGCTTCCATGAGTTATATTGACATTTTTAATAATATTAGGTACATCCTGAAGATGAAACCGTGAATTTCGCAATTATAACCTTTTTTCAAACTCATTCCCCAGATTCACTCACAAAGGAAAATAAGGTGCAATCGTAGAACGCTTGTTCTTATCAAATTAATTGAGCCTTAAACATCGTCGTTAAGCGTGAGTTTAATCATGTATATTGTATTATCTGATACACTTAATATTTTCATTGCTCATAATCTCTTCCAACCGAAACAGTGTTCTTGATTTAAAAACAAGGTAAAGAGATATCGAGTATCTCAGTTAAGGAAAAAAATCAAGAAATAGTTTCAATATAGGTAAATTTGAAACAAAAATCCTGAATACATATTTTCCCTTAGTTCAACTTCAGTTCCAGAAAATACAGTTGAAGAAAGAACTAAGATAAATTGATCAGAAAATTAACTAACTCGCAATTCAATGACAAGTAATCATGACAGTGAAGATAATAGTACTGTGGGATCAGATAGTTTGTTTACAGAGACTGGAGATGTCGCTAAATGGCGCTGGCAGCGAGGAGAAAAAGGGGGATGCGGATGTGAGGGAGCAGAGGAAAGCTCGGTCTCGGTAAAAGGAGTACGATTGTTCTATTTTTGGAAAATAAACGTTCTTTCTTTTAGCATTAAAACACGAGTGAAATGTACGATGCGCTCGCCACGTTGACGTGTGGGTGTGCTGGAACGCAGTAAAAGGTGAAGACGATTTTGAGTGTGTACACGCTGATTTTCGAGTACTGAGTATAACTTGGAGTATTTTTTTCCAATGACTGAGTGCCATAAGACGATTTTCCGGAAGCTCGCGGTCTCATCGCTTGTGTGAGGTGTTGTGACGCCATTTGCCTTTGTGCTGAGAGAAGTCGGATGATTTCTGGAGAAGCAGACTACTACCCAAATTTAGTGTGACCTGCGAAGAAAAGTGCTTTAACGGTGTTGAGCTGAGCGCTCATTATTCTGTCAGAACTGAGTGTTTCTAGTGATTCTAACTTAATAGATTCATCCAGCAAAGAAGAGGCTGTTTCTAATTCTGATGGAAGAGCGAATCGACGTCAAGGAATCGGTTCAAATCCGACTTTGAGGTTTCGAGATGTTGAAGACGCTTTGAAAACCTTCAGCGGAGATGGGAGTAAAAATTTACAAAGGTAGATAACAAACTTCGAGGAAACGGCGGACCTGTGTGTCTGGACGGAGGTACATCTACGCAAAATCATCTACGCAAAAAGATTGTTGCCTGGATCCGCAAAACTTTTTTTGAATTTCGAGTACCAACCAAATTGTGGAGAAAACTTAGGAAATCATTAGAAGCAGAATTTTCAGCTACAAAGAATAGTAAGCAGGTACATTGACAACTCAGTCTCGCGAAGAAGAAGTTGGATGAGACTTTCCAAGAGTACATCTATCGTGTGTTGGATATCGCCAGTCATGCAGAAATAGAATTGGAGGCAAAAATCCAATACATAATAGATGGTATTCAAGACAACGAAGCAAATAAATCTGTTTTATATGGAGCCACTACGATAAAGGAACTGAGGAAGAAGTTTACTTTTTACGAAGCTTTGCTGAACAGAAGCAAAGGAAACGCAGACAGTGGTAAGCAGAAGCACCAGGCGAAAGACATAAATGCTTAAGGATCACAATCAGGTGGTGATCAGAGAGGTAGGCGCTGTTACAACTGTGGCGACTGGACACGTCTAGGAAGTTATGGAATATCGATTAAATTGCAGGTTCATGTAGTTCCAGATAACTTTATCTCCAATGATATTTTGATTGGAGGTGGACTCTCTGACTTAGTGGAGGTCAGACTGAAAAAAGAGCAGGTGAGGTGTCTGGAGTTGGAAGAAGAAGACCTTGAGGAAGATTTGTCGCACGAACACAGCAACACCGAAGTATCCTGTAGAGAAGTTATGAACCTGAATATTAATTTCGAAAGACCCGAATTTAATTCCTTGACACATCACATCAAGGAGCCAACATTGAAGAAGAAAATAGATAGACTCATAGAGAACTACAATCCTGAAGCAACAGAGGACAGTGGAGTCAAGATGAGAATTTTTATAAAAGACGAAATCTCAGTCTTTCAACATGCTCAACGACTATCAGCAAATCATAGAGCAATGGCGAATAAAATTATTGAATCCTGGTTATAGAAAGGCATCGTGAAAGAGAGCATCTCTGAATATGCTAGTCCAGTAGTCCTGACATCAAGAAAAAATGGAGATCCTCGGCTTTGCGTGGATTATCGTGTTTTAAACAAGAAAATAATCAGAGATAGGTACCCTCTCCCACTCGTAGAGGACCTTCTCAATAGATTACAAGGCGCAGAGATCTTTAGCACGCTCAACCTTAAGGATGCATTTTTCCACGTGCCACTTGAACCGGAGAGTACAAAGTTTACAGCTTTTGTGGTGACTTACGGGCATTACGAATTCGTGAGAGTTTCTTTTGGTCTCTGTAATTCACCTGCCGTGTTTCAGAGACACATAAGGGCGATTTTCCGACATCTGATGGTGAACGGAACAATGACATCGTACTTAGACAATATTATGATTTCAACTGAGAGCGAAGAAGAAAACGTTGAGAAGCTGCAACTAGTTTTGTAATTAGCTAGCAAACATGGCTTAGAAAACAATTGGAAGAAATTCACCTTATTAGTCAGAGAGGTGGAATATGTCGGCTATATAATAAAAGATGGAACCATCAGGCCATCAGAAGTTGAAACCAGGGCCGTGATGGATTTCCCTAAACCAAGATCGATCTTCAGGAAGTTCATTCACTGTTGGTGTTGAGCGTGGATAGATGGCGCTAGCTATAAGCAGTTTTCTTCTTTTTTATATAGTGCTTAGTCTGACTACTAATTTTTTTTTTTTTTTTTTTCTATGGAATAATAATTATAGTTATTATGTATGTGACTGTTGCTGTCTGTATCAAAGAATGTTCTTGTGGAGAGATTAAAAATAGGCGTGAAAAATGATTGAAATGTAAAAGCTGTATAATATATAAAAACAGAGGCAGTCGGGCCAGTGCCAGTTTCTTTATGTGATTTTGTTTATGTTCCTCATTCAAATAATAAATTTTATTTTAATTTACAAATAACAGAAATCAAGGTTGTTGTTCCTTTAAATAGAAAAAGTCCACTGCAAGTAACTCTGGAGTCCGTAAACAACATTCACCAATACGTCACCATAGCACGACCGCTATCTCGATTGTTGAAAGATGGAATTAAATTGGAATTTGTATCTGACCAAATACGCGCATTTACAGAAACTGGAGATGTCGCTAAATGGCGCTGGCAGCGAGGAGAAAAAGGGGGATGGTGGAGGTGAGGGGGCAGAGGAGAGCTCAGTCTTGGTAAAAAGAGCACGATTGTTATTTTTTTGGAAAATAAACGTTCTTTCTTTTAACATTTCAAGTGTAGTATTTCAATGAGTTTTCCCGGTTCTACAGTACCGACAACGAACAAATAGATCAAATTGTTTTCAGCAATTCCGAAGAAAACGATAATCCAATTATATACAACGAAATGGCCCTACCTAATAGTCAACAAGTGTTCTTACGGTACTTTTTGGAAGTAGTACCTTTATTTGATGAAAGTAACATTCCATTATCACATTTTATTGGTGGATGTTATGAGGTAAAGGCAATACTGACAAAACCCGCAGCTCAAGAAAATTTAGCACGATTATTAAGAAGTAAATTATCAGGAGAAGCATGAAAATGTATCTTTGGGTCAACTTACAATAATATAGAATAATTAATTTAAAAACTCAGGAGAGTATATGTTCCTACAAAAAATGTGTATCAAATATAGGGAGAATTAGGGAATACTTATATGTGGGAAAAAAAGTACTTTCCTATGCAGCTAGAATTAAGGAGATTGCTGCCAGAATCGATGATGCTCATAGACTTAGCAATGCTTTATTCGCGGTCTGTGTCCTGAATTAGAAATTCGAGTAAGAACAAAAGAAACATTTAAAGAAGTTTTCAATGACACCATCGATGTAGAAAGAGACTTAGCCGCATTTTCTGCACTATGAAGAAATAATAATTCAGAGTGTTTAAAAATGGATGCCTATTAATAATAGAGATAATAAAACAAGTCGATTCAATATTCCAGGAGGTAACAAAATAAATTGTTTAATATGTGATAAACCAGGTCATGTTGCTAAAAATTGTTATCATTTAACTAAAGCACAAAATGCAGTTTCTGAAAAACAAAATCCTAATTTTGCTATATAAAATGAGCAGCGTAGTAAGAACTACCAACAACGAGAAAACAATAACAATAATTTTCCAAGAAATAATTATCCGAGTAACAATCTTTGAAGAAACAGGAACAATAATTACAGTAATAATAATTTTTCAGCAACAGAAGTAATTATCCTAACAGCAATGGATGTTACAATTATAATAATAATAAATTTTTGAAAAAAGAAACTATTGAAGTAGATAAAAAATACAAATCATAACAGGTATTTAAATCATAGATAATTTTCAAATCAAAATAAACAACGTGAAATCTGTGTCTGAGCGGCAGAACTGAATAAATCATATAATTCGATTTTCGAGAAATCGCACTTTTTGTTTTTAATATTTAATACTAAACAGTTACAAGAATTATCGGTGTCTATGGTCTCAAAACAGAAAATATTGTAAAAAATGAACTTTCTTTCGTTCTTATTACTCAAATTTGAATCAAAGCGGGCCCGGAATAAATAAATATGTTTTAACTTATTCGGTTATGCCACTAAATAAAAATTTATTCGGTTATGCATGAGCGTTTAATTAATCACCAATTTTACAACTTATTGTGTTTAATCAAAAGAAATAATTCAGTGCGCAAAAAATTATGAATACGGCAAAAAAAAAGACAGGGAATATTTCACGAGTGTTCTTAAAACTTTTCATCAGGTGTCGTTCGAAAAACTCTACAAGCGTAATGTATGCATATAAGTATTGATACATACAAATCCAAATGTAAACATTCGCCGACTGACATTCGTTCTCCATTTCCATCAAGTTCGATAGTAAAAAATTTGTTTTTGAATTGGTTACAAACAAATACCATGAATACAACGCAAAATGTTGAGTTATTCGGTTCTGCTTCAAAAAGAAAGTTATTTGGTTATTTTATTTTTTTTCATCAAAATTGAACTTTTAAGGTTCTGCCGCTTAGCCGCAGAAATGAAAAATCAACAATTAAGTATACCTAATGAACAATACCCACAGAAAACAGAAGTCATATGCAACTATTGTAATCAACCAGGACATGTTATAGCAAATTGTAATATTAGATTAACCCTTTGAAGCATACATTTTTGTAATTGTCCAATAATCGTGAAAATGTGTACTCGGCGGCTTCCGAGGTCGCTGATTACGAATCTGATGTCATACTTTCAAAATTCAAGATGGCGGATCCAACATGGCGGATTCCAAAAGCAAATTTTCAAGAAAATTGATGAAAATATTTACCAAGGGGTTTTTTGGGTCGCTGATTACGAATTCAACGTCAGATATTCAAAATTCAAGATGACAGGTCCAATATGGTGGCTGCCAAAGTGTTGCTTTTCATTAATATTCTTGAAAAATAACGTCCCGATGTCCGCCATGTTAGATTCGCCATCTTGGATTTTGAAAATCTAACGCCGAATTCGTAACCAGCGATCCTAAAAGCTTACTCTCGCCAAATTTCAAATTATTATCTTGGATAAATTCTTCAAACGCGGATTTTTTCGAAAAAAGTACAATTTTTTTCTGTTTGTGTATTTATAAATCTAACATTATTAGCAATTCTGCTAATTTGGCTGTATATTTATATTATTTTATCACTTAAGTAACTGAAAATAGCAAGAAACCAGATCTGAATACATTAAAAAGTATTCGAATAGCAAAAATAAAAAAAATGAGGTACTGGTACTGGACTGAATTAGATTAAACAAAATACCGTGTATCCCGAATTGACAATAGATGGAAAAATAGTGTTAAAACTTACAGGAGTAAATTATTTACCACTTTTTACAATGGAAAAAGTACAAATAAGTATTCTATCAGGTGTACAAATAAGTTTCCGCCGTTTGACAAAAGTAGGACATCTGTCAACAACATAACCTTGAAATATTAGAGAATTTTCATCAGTGTAATATATTCTTTTGTGTGCAAAAATGTCGAATTTTGAGCCGAATAAGCGTCATTTGCGAGAACTTTTGATCTACTTTTTCAATTTGAAGAAATGTGCAGCTGAAGCGCATCGATTGCTTGTAGAAACATATGATGAGGCTGCCTTAAGTGAGAGAAGTTGTTGTCAATTTGAGTCCCAGTAGTTGACAACCCCAGTTTTACTAATCTGTCTCTTTTAGGGGATTAAAAGAGGTCCACTAGGATTATCAATTAAATTTAAGACTTTAAAATACGATGTTGAAATTTGACAAAAAACGTTTTAATTAAGATTCTGGACATTTGAGTTTTGGATTTGATTTGTTATTTGAAATGTTCAAAATTGTCTTTTAAATCTGGAATTGCAAGTGTAGATTTTTAAATCGGGATTTTTCAGTTAGAATTCGTCATTTTGAATAACTTGAGGAATTTGATTTGTTTTTAAAATTAGTCATTCGAAAAACACTAATTTTAAATATTTGAAACTTGGAATTAAAATTGGTGCAAATCTAAATACTTATAAGATAACTCAAATTTTGCAAGCGGAAAATACGATTTCGATTATTTAAAAGAATGATTGAAAATATGAGAAATTTGAAAAATTTATTTTGGGAAATTTTGAGTTTCATACATTCAAAATCTAACATTATAAAATCAAAAAAATTCGGCAAATCAGAGCTGTTAAACTCAAAAAATTATAATTGGAACATTTCTGATTTTGAATATTAAAAACTTCATGTTTGCAAAAATTTAGATATACATATAATTAGTTGAGTTTGAAATTTCTGCCACTGCCTATATTATCGGAGAAAAACTAGTCGCGTATCAGATAGGATACGTTGCCGACAGGTGTTCTCGTATACAATTTCAAACTTTTATATCGCAAATAAATGCAAATTAAATTCAAATTTAAAGAATTTGAAATCTTCCATATTGAGAAAGTGAGCATTGAAAAAATTTATATCAAAACTCAAAGAATTGTCGAGTATAACGACTTTTGAAGAGGAATTTGGATTTAAAACAATTTGAATGATAAAATTCGAGAATTTCTGAATTTCACTAAAAAAAATTCGAAAGAGAAGAAAAAGAATTATTGAATATTGGAAATAAAACTCTAACACATTCTGTTTCAGATATTTAAAACTTGAAATTGAAAAATTTGAAAAATTAATTCGGAAAATGATTCAAATTTTGCTAGGATGAGATGAAAATCGAAGTGTTAAAAATTTTTATTGCGGAAGTTCACAATATGAATACGACTTTTGTACAACGGTTGAGAACTCTGGTTCTGATTTTTTTCTTTTCTCACATGATAATTCCGCCGTAAAAACTCATGGGAAAAAGCATTAAATTGGTAATTTCATGATTTTTTTTTTTGATAAACAGTTTGCTAATTTCGATAATTTTCTTTTAGAAATTATTTCCCTGAAACGTAATTGATTGAAAACGATATCCAAGGCAGCTTAAAAACTTTTAAAAGAGCTAAAAAGGAATAAATGTCAAAGGCACCTGTTACGAACAGAAGTTAGTGACATAATTTATCTGAGAGCCTCGAAAAGGTTATCCTCAAGAAAGGGATAAATGCACATTTACGTGCACGGACATCGTCCATACATATCTTTCATTCCCCACGCAAATTGCAAAAATGAATAATAAAATGAAACAAACAAATTCGCGAAAAAAATTTAAAAAAGCTTACTTCAAACCAGATTAATTCCGAAAAACTAAATTAAACGAAACCAACTTAAGAAAGAATTGAACAAAACTTATTTTGGAAATTTATATTAAATAAAACTAAATTAAGCTAAACTAATTTAAGAAAACTACACCTAACAACACAGTATAAAAAACAAAAATTTATTGAAAATTGATCGAAGAAAATGAAATTGAATGAAACTTATTCCAAAACACTATATTAACCAAAAACTATTTTAAAAAATGTAATTAAACGAAACAAATTTAAATAAAACAAAATTTAACGAAACTAATTTTGGGAAACTATATCGAACAAAACTGATTCTCAAAAACCTAATAAAATGATCTGAAAGATAGTAAGTTTTGATTTCTCCACTAGAAAATTAGAGTAACGTAAAGTAAAGGTCCACTGAAAGAAATTTATCGTGAATACAGACAATTTTCTGGTTATATTAGCAAAAGAGTTTGGCTGTCTCAGATACAGCTAAACTGTATGGGTGTTTCATCAAAACAGTTATAGTTGAAGGGATACTACTGCACCAGTAATATACTTTCAATACACACATCCAAACTGATATGGCTGCAACAGCTTTAGCCAAACTCTGTTTTGGAAAATCAGCTCAGCTTCAAACAGACGCTTGTCTGCTAGTGCTGCGTAGTAGTTTCAGAGGTTAGGGGTAAGTAAACTATTATATCAGTGGTTGATTATAAATCTAAAAAAAAAAATTAAATCGATACCAGCAATACGTGTTTTGTTTTCATGATCACATACGATCACTCTGCAAACGTTTGAACGCACACCAATATACATCCTTGAAACAAACCATTTTGTTTTGCTAAATCAGCATAACAGTCGATGGATAACACAATCAGAAGGACATTTATGAAAGTTTTCTGAGCTGATAGCTAATTTAAAGACATGTTATTAGCTCAACTAGTATTTGTTAATTTCTTATTCGTACTTATTAACACACATAATAATATAACTGAAGTAAGAAGATTTTCTTTCTAATTTGCATAGAAATTCTCTAACAAACTCGGTTAGGTAGAAACACAATACTATTTCTTTCAGCGTCAAATCTTTCCACACATCTATATACGTACGAGAAAGATCTTGACATTATGAAAAATATTGGATTAGATTTTTTGTTTGGTCTTGTTTTTACTACAAAAATGACCCAATTGTGTTAAATCGGGGCCGAGAATTTATTTTCCTGATTTATTTACTTATTATCTTATAATGCCATGTTAATGATCTAACGAGGCGGTAACAAGTTATTAAAATGGCTTTTTTAACAACTATTTATCCACTCTCATCTTTATTAATCATTATCATTAGCTTTATTTATTGATCGAGCATCATAAACAAATCACCGTTTGATTGATAATAATTATTTATTGATTACAGATAATCAATCACAAGTAATCAACAATGAGGATATATATTAACTATCATAGATTAAGGGTGGATGGAATATAGATGATCGATTTTATAGAATCAATTATCGATCATAAGTCACAATATATATAAAGGGTTTTCCAATTAGAGATTTCATTTTGATTTGTGAGAAAAACGTGTGTTTTTGTGAAAAATCATTTGATTGATTTTACATTTGGGGCTCTATTTCGTAGATAACGGCACGAATTTTCTCCTTGAGTTCTTGAATTGGCTGAGGAGCATCAGCATAAACCTTATCTTTCACGACCCCTAAAGAAAAAAAGTCTAGAGGTGTTAAATCGCATGATCTCGGCGGCCAATTGTAATCGTCGTTTCGAGAAATCACTCGGCCTGGAAATTTTTCACGCAAAAGACCGATGGTTCCTCCACTAAAGTGGCACGTAGCGCCATTTTGTCGGAAATAAACATCGTCCACATCCATATCTTCCAATTCTGGCCATGAAAATTCATTAACGCAGGATGTTACAACTCCGGCGAAATCATGCTAGAGTTTCTTCTCCCCGCTTCTCTCTACCTCTCCCGCACGCCCCTCTCTTTTCAACGTATTTCTTTCGGTATTTTGCTCCCACCACTCGGATAAGGTGCAGGTGCAGTGCGGTGGTGGGATGGTGCAGTGCGGTGGTGGGATGGTGCAGTACGGTGGTGGGACGGTGGAGTAAGGTGGAGTAGCTAGTTCATCGAGAAGGCGCCACTAAAATTTCATGTTACACGGAGTCTTATGAGAGTTGGAACCCCCTGCATTAGCGCACCCAACAGTTACATGTAGCGGATGGAGAGGCTTTTCAGTAATCATTTTTGGGTTTTCCGAGCCCCAAATACGAAAATTCTGTTTATTAACGTAGCCTCCAAGGTGAACATGAGCCTCATCCGTCATAAAGATTTTTCAGTGAAATTCAGGTTCATTTTCATGTATTTACAACACCCAATTGGCAAAGACACGAAGTTGCTGATGGTCGGCAGGTTTGAGTTTTTGTGTTAACTGAAATACATAAGCCTTAAGACGCAAGTCTTCATGTAAAGTCCGGTGTAGTCGTTTGCGAAATGCCTAATTCCAAAGAATGGCGTGGGGATGGACAAACCTGGGTTTTCCTCCACACTGTGAGCTACAAAAGCAATATTCGCTGGTGTTCTTGCACGACGAGAACGAGTTCGATTCTTCACATTACTAACTTCTCCCAACAGCTCGAGTTTTCGCAACAATTTCACAATAGCTGTCCGAGAAGCTTGCTTCACGTCATGTGAGAAAACTTTTAACTTTACGAACTGTTTCAGCAAAATTTTCAGCATTTCTGTAGTGAATTTGAACAATTTCAATGCGTTGTTGAAGCGTGTATCATTCCATTTCTATTAGTGGCATAGTTTTTAGTCGTCATCCGTCAAAAAATGATATCTCTTATTATGACAGCTCCCAAAATAGCGGGCTATTAAAAATGAAACCTCTAATTGGAAAACCCTTTTTATAATCTAAGCTATAAAGATAGGTAGAAGTAGATATACTCAGTCATAGTTGCATTTATTTGTCAACTAGATAAAAAATTAGGCAATAGAGTAAAGAGAAATGATATATAAATTCTTTGAACGTACGTAAGTTTATACTAATTTGCACGACGCGTGACTGTACAATTTTCCGCGTTCCACTCCAACCGTTCTTATTGCCCCTATTATTCATAAATGTAATAATAATTATGCCCATATCTCATGTCTGAAGGTTTCTTAGACAGTCAATCAGTCGGTCATTAAGCTCCAAACAGTTTTACGGTCGATTCGATTTATTTTGAACTATTAAAGTCAACGTCGTGAGCAGACCCTTTAATCATCATAAGATTCATCAGTATCTTTGAGCACAGTTTTACCTTCGGTACTTCTTACTTGGTGCATACACTACCGGTTTGAATTGTTAATAAATCCTAATAAAGATTATACGAATATATATTTTGAGGAGATTCTATAGAAAATCCATGGTTATATGTTTTATATATCTTATAAAAATGTTATTCTCAGCAAAACCAATATTGGAATTTTTCCATCTTTTTTATTTGAACTTTAACCTCATGCACTATGTAAGAAAAAAATTACATATTAATGATAATAATTTGGTTTCATTTTGTAGAAATTTATCTTCAAAATGGGGCCAAGAACATTAAAAATGTTGATTATTTCGAGTTATTTAAAGTTTAAGAAAACATTGAAATTTAGACCTTTTTTGCAATAACTCCTGCAAAAGTGCTCATTGTGAAATAAAAAGGTGAGCTTGTTAAATGGATCTTTTCTTCTATAAAAGAGAATTTTCTGTTTTCAAACATCAATTAATTGAAAGCGTTGAGGTAATTTGTCAAAATATCAACCACAACAAAAATACTGCATTAACTGACGGAAAACCAGGCAGAAGCTGGTATGAATTATGTTTAAAGTGTCGTCCTGAGGTATCAAAAAGAATATCTGAAAACGTTCATATTAAGGGGACAGTCCCTCAAGAGGTCTCAAAAAATCGTGTTTTTTTTGCTTAATCGATTGGGCAACTATTCAAGATTATGCATGTAAAATTTTAGCTCGAAATTCGAAGTATTTCGGGAGATACACGGAAATTCAGTCGGTCACGTACGGCGCCTGGCGGCCGCCCAAGATAAGAGTATGAATGAAGATAACGATGACGCTGGGTCTGTTAATCTAATGACTTATCAGCATTATTTGAAACTTTTTGCATTTTGCGATCTGAGTGGATTTTATACGGACCAGAATTAGCTGCTTAGCATTACACAGCTGTGAGTTGCTCAATTTCCATATTTTACATTACGAAATCTAAAGCGCGTTTTCTCAAAACCACGTTTTTACACTTTGCGGGAAAGATAACTAAAAATGTTCTTAACCGATTTTCTTAAACCAAAGTTTTTTTTATTCAGTATAAAAGGCTACTCTATGTGAACTACGGATGTTAAGAAATTCCGTTTGGTAATACCTTTTTTATGAACAAATTACTAAAACAAAAGTCACATTTTTTTTGAAATCATAATTTTTCGTCTAAATTTCCGAATTTTAAAATTTGCGTAGTTCACATAGAACAAATAAGTCTAACGAAGAAAAAAATTAATTTTGATTTCAGTTGAAAATAACGGCTGCTATAGTTCCAGCAGTTTGCATCCGACCGTGTCGAGACGCTGCCGCAAAACGTGGATTACTCGGCCATTTGAAATTTTTCGGATGTAATTTTTTTTTGTTAATAGAGTCTAAAATATGACTAAAACATATTTTAAAGTTCTTATGTCTCCGATGTTTCTTTTTGTGAGAAAAATATCATTTATCGCTGATCTCACAAGAAAAAAATAGTTAGGCTTGATTAATTTGAACTCCAAAATATATATAGTTCGGAATCGTGAAATTCGCGAGGGGGTTTTCACTCATAAGTCGATTCCGAATTAAACAGTGTATTTCGAGTATTTCTTCTCTTAATAAGGAAAAACAACACCAAATAACTATAAAAACACGTACACACACGCAAACGTCGACTTTTTGACTTACTCGTATTTCATAACGCTATTTGCCCCTTATTTAGTGATACAAGCAAGTGAAAAAACCCTCGAAAATTCAATTGCCAACCATCTGAAATCCAAAATTTCGGAAGTCATAAAATTCATCATAGTCCGTTCTCAGATTTTCGAAAAGATCTTAGGTTCAGTATATTGGGATCGGACATTGGTAACACGACACCTGGTGGTGAGAATCGGAAGTTTTCTCAAGTATCATTTTACATTATAAGGATAGGTAAATAATTGAAAAAATCATTTAATAAATATATCCGAAAGATGGAAAGCTGGAAACTGACATCTAATTCAAAAAAGAAATGCGGCTTCGTATGTGCAGTGAACAATTGTAAGTCTAAGTCACTGAAAAATGCAGATTTGAGCTACCATTTCTTCCCTCCTACGGTCGGAATTTTTTCAAAATCGACAATTATTTTAGCATTCCCGAAAAAATCGACGTGTTGGTTGTATGGAAGAAAGCAACAAAAAGAAAAGATCTGAAATCCCATTTGAGGGTATCTTCACATCATTTTACCAAAGAAGATTTTCTATTACCCGCTAAGTAATATTCGATATTAACCTAAACAATTTTGATCTTTCAATTAAAATAATCATTTCTTTTGCACATTCTCTCCCCCGATAAAATTTATTTTTCCCGGATTGATATCGGCCTATTGGCAAATTTCTTGAATCGTTAAAATCATTGTTAAATATAAAAATAAAAAGAACCACATATGTAAACGATGCATCTCGACACTTAGTTTCGGCCATATTGAATCATGTGACCAACGTGAATTTGGAAAGCCACGCCTCCATGTCCGATCCCAATAGGAGGATAATCGCTTTGCCCCGCTCCCTCCTTTGAGGGCAATCGCTTTGTCGTAGATATACCTGTGAGGATCATTTGTTACAACTCTCTCCCACCAGCGAGGATCATCATAATAATAACATGTACAAAAACTTCAAGCTACCAAAGCTTCTCACCCTCCCTTTCTGTTTTTCTCCCTCAAATCATCTAGCTTGTATCATAATTGTCAATTTTATCCTCTATCAAATATAATTGGGTTCACTTTTATTGATAATATTAACATTCATCATTGAGACCAATTCAATTTGCTTTACTTCAAACTTTATTGTGCCATTCCGCCACTTATCCTCACCCCTAAGTGAGGATCATTAGATCATAACTTAAAACGAGCAACATTCGTGATTTTTGGTTGCCAAGGTTAAATTAATTCGATGCCGCCGTTTTTAATTTCAAATACAGAATATATTTTCAACATCAATCAAGATAAGTTAGTATAATAGATAAGCCAGTGCTTAGTCACACGCAGCAGGATACTGCGCAATGCGTGACGTCACCAAAAAATATAATATCAAAAGGACACGCTGCCAAGGGAAAAACTAGTCTTGTGAGCAGAATTAAGTGCGGCAAATTTCTAAAAACTTGAAAGGAATCACAGCGTGAAGTACCCGTTCAGTGCAGTTAACCAGTCATAAATTCACCGTGGTCCATTTTACTATCCTTGAAAGGATCGTAGACTCAGTGTCAGAAGAATAGTTGTTGTGTCTTCGTCGCACCAGTGTCATACACACTCCGTCCTTGTCACTCCTGTGGGAATCCTACTCACTACTTCGTCGCAGTCACAGCTGTGGGGATTCTTTTGACTAAAGATTTATACTTGTGTGGATCATCAGGAAAGGATATTTATATATATATATATACTTGTATATAAAGGTACCGAACCTCTCTGTCTCTTTTTTCTCTCTCAGTTGTTATTTCTACCAATTGCCCGTGCCATACTTATATGCATTGATTGATATTTAGATTCTTGTAATTTAACTTCATAATTTTATAATGTTGATTTACATTGTTATTCAAATAAATTCAATTTGTATTATTTTACTAATCATTGTGTTCTTTACTGACTTATCCTCATCCCTAAGCGAAGATCATTGGATCCTAGTTTAAAACGAGGAATCTTCGATCAAAGAAAGTATTTACGTAGTTGTGACGTAACATACTTCCTTTTTTCTGATGCATCGGCCAGAAAAAAAAGTCAGTTGAAATTGAACGCATTGGTTGTTAATAATAAATAAATAAATGAATAAAAAATATTATTTCAACTTGTAAACTTGAAATTTCAATAAAATAGATTCGTTAGATCACAAAGAGACTTGACCTTGAGGCTAACCTTGATGATTTAAGTTTAAAACAAACATGAAAAACAGCACACCAGAGTATAAGTCCTTTTTGGGTACGTTGAACGGTCACCATTGATTACGATCATTTGGGTAAGGCAAAGTTCGAAGTGCTTCTGATTTATAGAATTTATAGAATTTATAGAATATTTTTAATTGCAAAAAAAAAAATTTTTTGTCCAAGGATCTGTACTAGTTTAACTTGTCCAATATAATGAAAATAATCTTTATGTGCATCCAGCCCGTAAACCCTTTTTTTCGCTACAGTTATAAGTAGCGCAATGTTGTGTATTGCGCTACAGAGGAATGAAATGTAAAAATTGAACTGCGCATGTGCCTATAGCCATACAGCGGAGCTGTATCTTCTTCTTCTTCGTACAGCGTTAGCACCCTACTGACAAAGCCTTGTACATTTGAACTGCGCATGCTCTATTGCAAGACGCTACTACTACACAAGATAGATAAAATCAAAATGGCCGGGACTAGTCGCGAAATATCAAGTGTAATGACTAGCGCCGCAAACAACTACAATACTAGATTAGATTCGAGTGTACGCATAAAAACTCGTATACGCACCGAAGTCACATAATATAGAATACGTGACAATGCACACAATTCGGGAAATTACGAGACTCACGACAACTCTCATTGTGCGCCTAAGCACGTAATATACTAATGAATTATTGTTAAAATTTATAAATTTACAATCAATTGAGCGATTATTTATTTAATTTAAATATTTGAAATAATTATATCTTTATATCTTTATATCATTATTTTACTTCTTAATAAACAAATTCAATTTTCATTTCAAATTTTATTGTTATTGAAAATAAATAGAAGTAAATTAGTGAGAAATAAATTATACCAATCTCATTTTATTTTTTCTTGAAAAAACAAATTTTATATATAGTTTTTTTATTGTTATAAACAATTGATAATTTAAAATAACAATAAATAATCTAAGACAACGCTCAATACTAAATATTGTGAATTTATAATGACCTAATGTCAAAACCAAATATCCCTTTAAAATGTACCCCAAATGTTATAACACGTAGTCAAGCTGAACAAGATAGTCAGCTTGCAAAAATAGTAGAT
Organism: Diplolepis rosae; assembly: GCA_030998225.1. Lineage (NCBI taxonomy): Eukaryota > Metazoa > Arthropoda > Insecta > Hymenoptera > Diplolepididae > Diplolepis > Diplolepis rosae. Next base: position 1,377,213 of record JAPYXD010000687.1, on the reverse strand, counting down.
TTGAATCAAAAGGGTAGTTTGAAAATAAAACGAATTAGAAATGGAGAATATTTGAATGATAATAAGTGCCAAAATATCCCTAATCCAATCCCTACCGAACAAGAATTAAATAACACATTTAAGTTAGATGATTCAAGTTTAGACAAGACTAAGTAATAATCAAAGTATATCAAGTGAAAATTCAGAAAAACCTAGCGGGTTTCATTCAAGTTTTTGTCCAGATATAAGCATTGTAACAGGATCTAGTAATGAAGATCAAACTCTACGGAACGAATTATCTTATTTTGACGAATTCAATTTGTTAAGCTCAACAGTAATAACAATAGACAATAAATCAAAATAATCTCGAAATAGTAAATAACGAAGAAATGACCGTAGTCATACCCAACAGCCAGCAGGTATCCTTATGCAGCGCGCTAGAGGTAGTCCCATTGTTCGACGGAAGTAACCTCCCATTGTCACACTTTATTGAGGGTTGCATGGAGGCAAAGGCAATGCTACCGGCACCGGCAGTTCAAGAAAACCTCGCAAGATTATTAAGGGGTAAATTATCTGGAGAAGCTAGAAAATGGATTTTTGGTTCAACTTATGCAACATTAGAAGAATTGATAGAAAAATTGAAAAGAATATATGCCCCTGCGAAAAAGCATGTACCAGTTATAGGGAGAATTAGGTAATACATTTATGTAGGAAAGAGAAAATGTACTTTCCTATGCTGCTAGGATAAAAGAAATTACCGACAAATTCGAAGATTCTCACAAGCTCAATAATGATGGTCAGGTAGATAATAATTTTAAACAAAACCTTGAAAGGGACGTAATTCAAAGTTTTATACGCAGTTTGCGTCCTGAGTTATAATTTCGTGTGGAAGAAAAGGACGCACGTTTAAGGAAGTAATTAATGATACAATAGATATTGAACGAAGATTGGCTGCAAATTCTGCACTGCAAAAAAATAGAAAGACGGATTATTCAAAAACCGAAGAATCAACCAATAATAAAAATAATAAAACAACCCGATTTAACGTAGCACTTGAAAACAAAACTATTTGTTCAATTTGTAGGAAACCAGGTTACACAACTGAAAAATGTTTTCATTTAAGTAAAGCTCAAGATGTAGTTTTTTAATAATAAACAACAAAATTTTTTGTATCCTAGCGAACAAAGATATAGTAATTTTAATGGTCAAAGAAGTAATAATAATAATAAATTTGCAATAAACAATTAAAATCATTTTCCAAATAACAATTTCTCAAGAAATAAAAATTATAATTTTAATAACAACAACAATCATTTTTTACAAAATAGAAATAACAATTATAGGAACAATGATAATACTTTTTTACAACAAAGATTTAACAATGACAATTTTTCTAGAAATTTGTATAATAATAATAGCAATGTTAATAATAATATTCAATTGAATCCAGGAGAGTATAAAAACTTCAACTCAGGACAGTTCCAAAATCGAAGTGAACCGTATGAAAATAGATTTTTACAAAATAATAACACTCAACAAAATTCAAGTTATACTGAAATAACTTGCAATTATTGTTAAAAAAGCCGGTCATTTAGTACGAGACTGCAAGATACGACCAAATAAGCAATTACAAACACCTCATCAGAAAAACTCCAAAGCTCTCCCCAGCACGGGTGCACTGAGGAAAGCATAAATCGAGAACCGCTGGCATCCACTTCTAATAATTATACAACAACGACAATAAATATTTCAAAGTCCACTTCAATTCCATCAATTATAATATCAACGGAAGTTTTAATAAATCCAACACACATGATGATTGATATTGGTGCTGCTCGAAATTTAATTAATCAAAAGTTTCTCAACCCTGAAGTACCAATAAATAGCCAAAACGTATTGAAACTTACAGGAATTAATGATTTACCACTTTACACATTGGGACAGTCAAAAATAAACATTTTTGGTTACCCAAAAATATTTAACATTATTCCGAATAAAGTCCCAGTAGAAGATGGAGTATTAGGATCAGAATTTTTTCAAGATAATAGTGTGAATATAAACTTTACTTCAAAATGCTTAGAAATTGAGAACCACTGTTGCCCTTTAAAATCTACCAATAAATTTACTATTCTAGCTCGAACAGTTACAACAGTTACAACATTTTATGTTAATATAAAAAATACAGAAAAGAGTGAAGGATATGTACCTCGATTACATATCCAAGATGGCGTTTACGTAGGAGACGCAGTTGTAAAAAATTACAAAGGAAAAGCTTATTTAAAATTTGCAAATAAAAATGAAATTCCAATAACATTATCAGTCCCAATAGTTAATTTAGAAGACTTTGAAGAACACAAATTTTATAAACAAATTGAAAATTTAATTTAATTTTTTTTTTTTAAGAACTGATAATTCTCTAATTAACTCGTGCAAAATTTATAATGTAGCAGACGAAGATAGAGTAAAATGTATTAAAAAACTTCTTCGATTAGACCATTTAAATCAAGATGAATATGAACATGTAGAAAAATTAATTAAAAATAATGCAGACAGATTTCAAATCCCAGGAGAATTACTTGAAGCTACTAATCTATTACAACATTCAATTCCTACTGTAGATGACGCTCCAATTTTTTCAAGACAATATAGATTTCCACCAGTTCACGAGGAAGAAATTACAAGACAAGTCGATTAATTATTAAAAAATAAAATAATCAAACCCTCACAATCACCATATAACACTCCAGTATGGATAGTTCCTAAAAGACCTAATTCTCAAGGAAAAATAGAATGAAGAATGGTTCTTGATTATTGTAAATTAAATGGAAAAACAATTCGCGATTCGTATCCTCTACCTAATATGAACGATACACTTGATTCTCTAGGATCAGCAAAATATTTTTCAGTGTTTGATTTAGCTACTGGTTTTCACCACACAAAAATGGACCCAAAAGACTCGCATAAAACCGCATTTTCCACACCTCATGGTCATTACGAATTCGATAGATTGCCTTTCGTTTTGAAATCAGCACCCGCTACATTTCAAAGAATAATGGATATAACATTAACTGGATTAATCGGAACGGAACTTTTTGTATATCTTGATGACATAGTTATATATGCAAATACTCTAGAAGAGCACGAAATTAAATTCAACAATTTAGCAGAAAGACATAGGAAAGCGAACCTTCATTTACAACCACACAAATGCGATTTTTTACGACCCGCAGTAGGATATTTAGGTCATATAATTGATAAAAATGGAGTACGTCCAGATCCAAAAAAGATAACAGCTGTAAAAAACCAAAAACACAGAAAAATGTTAAAGAATTTTTAGGCTTAGCAGGATATTTTAGACGATTTATTGATGGATTCTCAACGACCTGATTTTTCTCAACCTTTTATACTTACAACAGATGGCTCAGGATTTGCAATAGGAGGTATTTTATCACAAGGTAAAATAGGTAAAGATATGTGTAAGCCAATAGCATATGCTTCACGTAGTCTAAGTGATACTGAGAAAAAATATGATACATATGAGAAAGAAGCTCTTGCTATAATATTTTATGTAACTCATTTTCGTCCTTATTTGTATGGAAGAAAATTTACTTTAGTGACTGATCACAAGCCTCTAGTTTGGTTTCAAAATTCTAAAGACCCTTGTTCACGAGTTTCACGCTGGAGATTGAAACTCGCAGAATATGATTTTGATGTAATTTACAAAGCAGGAAAAATGAATGTAAATGCAGACGCTCTCTCAAGAAACCCTATTGATGATAACAAGGAGAAATCAAGATATTTATGAGTTGATGACAATGATACTTTTATTACTTCTCAAGAAAAAAATTTTTCCAAGAAAACTTTAACAAGGAATAAACAAGAAACCTCTAAAACTGGGGTAAGACCTTCAAAACGAAGAAACTTGAATCCAGGAATCGTACCAGACGACGAGGATCATTTTAGCGAAATTTTGGAAGCCCAAATATTAAATATTGACTCAAATATTCCAGAATTTTTTCAAGAATTCCTTATTGAAGAATCATTTAGTGAGATCCGTAAGAATATTTTAAAATACACAAATGTATTAAAAAATATGGCTTCAAGACTTATTTTTATGACAATATTTTTATTAAGTCCAATTTTTTCCGAAAAATACGGAAATTTACCATGGAAAACTATTACTACAAGAGCTCAAAAGAGAATACAACAAGAAAAAGCAAAAAATTTGAATAGAAATGACACTTAAACCTCTCGTGAAAAAACCACAAGGTAGGACAAGAAAAAATATGCTTACAAATTTTAAAAATATTCCCTCTCAAAAAAAAAGAAAGACTGGTAGACCAAGAAACAAATATATGAAGACGAATTACCAGAAATAAATATACAAAAGAGAAGCCAAACAAAAGTAGAATCAGATTCCGACTTTAATCCTGATTATTTAGATTATTTGAAACAAACTGAAGCAGAAAACAAAAAGAAGAAGAATGCCAAAGGCAAAAAATATTAATGAATTTGAAAGCGAAGAAAGTGAAAATTATTTTTCAACCTCAGAAGATGAAATCAACGACATTGAAACCTCATACGAAGGAAATGATGGAGAAAATTATGAAGAAAATTTAGAAGTGAATTTTGAAGATGATTTTGTAGAAAATTTCGAAAAGAATTTCGAACAGAATTTTGAAGAAAATTTTGGAGACAATCTTGAGGAAAATTTTGAAGAAAATTTTGAAGAAAACCAAGAAGAAAACTTGGAAGCAGAATTTGAAGAGCCTTATTTTGAAGAAAATTTGAAACTGAACCGAAGATCTCAAATAAATTCTGGAAAAAACGATAATGATCACGATGATTCTAATCGTCCGCCCCCAGAACCTCCTCCTATAAACGCTCAAACAGAAAAAATTATAACGAGGAAAAATATAGTTGAATGTCACGATCAATTAACTATGCGAAAAGATAATTATGCATATTTTGTTACGACAAATGGAACTCCTCGCGACAACGGATCAAAAACTTTCGAAAAACGTGAAACTTTACCAAAATTTAAAAATTTACAAAAAGGCATAGCAAAAGAGATTAAAAAAGGAAACTGCTACCATTTCGCACTTCCAATTGAAGAAGAAACTAAAGACGAATTATGCGAAAGTTTGAATAATATAAAATTATCAATTTACTCATTACGTGAATTATCTCAAAATTTGAAATTACGATCAATTAGTATTTCTAAAACTTCCAGAATTAATCATATACCATGCGAAGAAGTGAAATCAATTTTCGACTCAATTTTTTCAAATTCAACTTAACAAATTATAGTTTGCCATGGATTAACGCAATTTTTAACAAAAGAACAACGAACTCATTTAATTAAAGAACCTCATTCTTCAACATTAGGAGGCCATAAAGGAGTCACAAAAACTTATAGTCAAATTCGCCAAAATTTTTTTTGGGAAATATGAAATATGAAAGTAGACATTCAAAAATATATTCAAGGCTGTTTGCAATGTCAATTGAAAAAATTAATCAGAGTCAAAACAAAAAATCCTATGGTAATCACTGACAATACCTCTTCCTAATCACCAAGTTAGTACGATAGCAGATGCTTTCGTGAAAAAATTTATTTGCATATTTGCATCACCGAAAGAAGTACTTACTGACCAAGGCAGAGATTTTTTAAGTAATTTATTAAAAAGATTGGCAAAACATTTTAGAATTAAACAATTTCGTACCACAGCCTTCCACCCTCAATCAAACGGGTCATTAGAACGTTCACATCATGTTTTAGGAGAATATCTCAAACAATTTGTTGCAAAAAATTCAGAATGGGATGATTGGCTTAAACAAGAAATGTTCTCGTACAATACTAGTATACATGAAGGCACAAAATGCACACCCTACAAATTGGTTTTTGGTAAACTAGCTCGTGAACCTTCCAGTGAACCTTCATCACAACAAGAAAAATTACAAACATATGACGATTATTTAATTAATTTCGTAACACAACTACATGAATTGCGAACACAAGCAAGAGAAAATCTTATTTCAGCAAAAGAAAAATCGAAATTATATTATGACAAAAAAATAAATCCTTTAGAAGTAAAAATTGGAGATTACGTGTTTTTATTAAAAGGATGTAAAATTGAAAAACTTGACAGCCATTATACAGGGCCTTATGAAATATTGGAAGTGTTAGGAAAAGGGAATGTCAAAATAAGCTATAAAGGCAAACCTACTGTTGTCCACATTAATAGAAAAAAACGCTCACACGTACAAGTACTGTATATATATATATATATATATATATACAATTTAAATAAAGATATAGAAATTATATTTTCTCGATTAATGGTAAAAATAAATAAATAAAAATTATAAAATTTCAGAGCTAAAACATTATTCCAGATATAATGGAACAAATTCATCGCAAAGGCATAGTTGACCTCATTGAAATAGTTCCCTGTTTTATCGACATGGTAGCTCTCTGGTCATACTTAATTCAAACTGGAATTTTTAAGCAAGATGACTGTAATATTCACACATGGAGCAGAAACCTAAACAATCCATATGTGATAAAAGATATTTTTTCAACAATCAAAACAAGAGGATCGGATGCATACAAAAATTTAATTCTCAGTTTACGGCTATCAAATCACATTGTCATAGCCGACATGTTGGATATAATGAGCTAGGAACACAGAATACAGAAAGTAAATCAATAACTTCAAAAATATGCCTATGTAACAATAATAGTATATTACATTACAAGGGGCGAAACAGAGCAATTGCATGAGTGCGATGTTTGCTGCCCGAGTGAAACGAGGGCTGCAATCACACGAAATGCTTTCGCTGTGTTTTGTTTCGAGTAATGTATACTATTTTTCATAGCGCCTCCTTTGAAAATCCCATTTTCGGTACCTGTAGATCGGGTTGAAACTACGATTTTCAACCCTAGGGTTGAAAGTTGCTGTTTCAACCCGCTCCACAATTACCAGACACGAGGTAATAATTTTCCATTATGACAACGCTCGGCCCCATGTTGCTTTTCCGGTTAAGAACTATTTGGAAAACAGTGGATGGGAAGTTTTACCCCACCCGCCTTATAGCGCAGACCTTGCCCCTTCTGACTACCATATGTTCCGGTCGATGCAGAACGCCCTCACTGGAATACTGTTCACATCAGAACAGGGTATCAAAAATTGGCTTGATTCATTCTTGGCCGCCAAGCCAGCGCAGTTCTTTTGGGAAGGAATCCACAAATCGCCAGACAGATGGGAAAAAGTCGTAGCTTCAGATAGGCAATACTTTGAATAATACTATTGTACATGTTTTTCTTAAATAAACATTCAAATTTCGAAAAAAACGCACGAATTAAGTTATAGATCCAATAAAAATACAAATTCATATAACATGAAAAAAAATAATAATCATACTACATCATCTTTCTCTATGAAAAGCTTTAAAAAATGTTTTAAATGCGGATACAGACCTCCCGACCAGTACAATAAATTCTAATATAAAAGTTCCATACCGATTCAGGAAATCAACTACAATGGAGCATTACTACAATGAACCTACCCACGTACCAAGTTACCAAAAAAAGAAATACAGAACAGACTCCATGGGATTTTTAAATCATGTAGAAATTTTAAGAAATTTCACGATAAAATATGGATTGCCGGTATCGCAATATTCGGTATATCCTGACCCAAATTCGAAAACAAAGTCATTTTTTCTTGCAGCAATTAATATAAATGAACATTTTGTTATACAACCCGGCCCTACCAGCGAATTAGCAGAAAATAGAGCAGCATTAAAATTATTATTACTACTAATGAGATCATACGATCTCTGCGACGAAATTTTTATAATAATGATGATTAAGAAATGCAAAAATCAAAGTAATCAAAGTGTTCAAACCGATCCAAGACTGTAATTAATACCCTGCGAAAACCCCTGTAGATTGTGTAACACTCAAATGCATGCTACAAAAGAGTGCCGAGAACGAAATATTTTGAAAGTTGACAAATCAAACCAATTTCCCCCTCCACTTCCACCTAGAAACTTCTTAACATTTAGCAAACTATTTTCCCCTTTTCTCCAAAAAACTCCTAGACCTCAATCCAACCACATGTAAACATCCTACTTTATCCAATATTAATCCTACTTTTCTTTTTCAGCCTTCCGAGAAGCCTAATGAATTTCCTTTATCAACTAGCATCCAAAGTGTGTTTAATTTTAATCCCACTCTTTTTCTCCAAAGCAGAAAAGTACTTCATGGACTCAAAATGTTTTCACTCTTCAGGGATTTATTCTGAACTAATTCCAAAAGTTCGTCTTTTTTCTGAAAAATATCATTTTAGATCTTATATCGATATCTTTCAACCAGACTTAATTAAATACAAAATAATAGATTCCTCATAAATTATATGAATATTGCATGCTTTCAAATATTGCCAATAATTGCAATTTATACGATCATCAGACACAACTTGATTTTATAGAACAACGATACAACTATTTTCTTGAAGAAATATCATTTATATCTAGACAAGCTCGTAATATCACGAAAATTTCTAAAATTAATGATCCATTCTTGCAACAGATACAAAAAATACTTTTAGAATTGAGAATAAGACAGGAATCCTCTCTTTACTGCCCCAAAGAAAATTTATTCCTACTTTCTAATTACGAATCTTTCTTCAAAACTCGACAACATTACCACCCACAAAGATTGGCATAATTCTCAAAAAGATCCAAATATTCACCTATATCAAATATTAGCAGCAAATTGACTTAAAGACCTGCATGCAATTTTTCAATCTTTTCTTTTACTCCTTGAGCAACTCACAGAAGCCATTACCCATGCCGCAACTAATTTGTGGCACCCTATGTTACTTCCTGATACCTTCTTAGACTTCAAATCTAACAAAGAAAACTCACAGCTTTCAACATCCCTTTTTTCTATGGTCCTTCCATTTTCTAAAATACAATACTTCTTATTCGATAAGTACTTGATTTTTATTATGACTATACCAATCCCATCTGTTGAAGAATTTCAATTATTTAAACCACATCCAATTCCAATACATCTCGAGTTTAATACTGACGTAATTTCCTCTATTTACATAAAAACTCAAATTTCTTATCTTGATATTTCTTCAAATAACCAATCGTACTTTACAACAAATAAAAATTTCCTCAATGCATGTTATCAAAATGGTTTCCAAACATTTTGTCGCCCACCAAGATCTATATCTAATACTGATAATAATCCTATTTGTGAAACATCAATGTTAGCTAAATTCTCAAACATACAAATGTGAAATCTTCATCAGTTTTAGCGAATATCCTTTTCCAACACAATTGCAATTTTATCACGGATGGCTGTACTCAACAATTTTCCCCCGACAAAATTTCTTATCATGTCTAAAAAACTCTAAGACCTTAATCACACTCCAAGGAATCGGAATTTTACAAACAAAGTCAGGTTGCAATCTAGATTCATCAACTCCATATTACCATCTCCAAAACCAGTTGAATATAATGGATAATTCAATTCCAGTCAGCAAATCAACTACTTCCCTTGCTATAATTTCACCATTTTTATATAATATTTTTATTCAAGAGCCTCACTTACTAACAAAGGTATTACTTCTTCTTCAGCAAAAAGAAGACATGCCATTATCAATCTTCGAAAACCATGTTTCCTTCCTTACAAAATATGCAAACATTCAAAAAATTATTTCATCTATTTTTATTTCTAGTGCACATAAATTAACATTAGCACAAATTATTATCACTCTACTCATGATTACAATTTTACGATTAATACTATTGAAAATTAAAGAAATGTCAAAAAAAATAAACAAAACACCAACACGTATAGAATTTGTACAAAAAACGCCTTTAAGCTCAGTAACAAAACCTTTACTGACCGACTTGACATTCAACTTTTGACCTTTCCTTTTTTCCACTTTGTTTGCACCCTTTTTTTATATAGACTTAAAGGCACTTTAGAAATTTCTTCCAGATACAGATACATTTCATCCTTTCCTTTTGTTACGTCAGAAACGTAACATTTCTCTTCTTAAAAGATTCCTCGTTTTATGTAAGGATCGTAAAGGATCCTCTCTAAAGGATGAGGAGAAGTCAGTGATTGAGAATGGTTATTGATAATAAGTATGTTTATTGACAATCAAATTGAGAAACGAATAAGCATCATGGAATTGGAAATCGAATTGAAATTTAGATGTACCTTTGTAATTACCCCAAGTGAAATTTGCCTGATGATTGATTGAGTTCAGTGGAGCGAAGGTGGTCAGTTGAGTCTTCGTTGAAATCTTTGAGATAGTACTTGTTTGATGGGAAATTCGTAGTTGAGACGGTTGGTCTAGTTGATTCTTGATCCAAGTTTAGAGAGAATTTCGGAAGGTGATTCCCCTTCACTTTCTAATGTCGTTGAACTCAGCGTCGAGTAAGAATTCGTCTGAGTAGCGGTAAAATCCGATGAGGCTGGACTGAACTCGTAGCGTAGAGATAATGAAACGGGACTAGACTGAACTGAACTCGCCGTGTAGAGATGATGGTACTGGACTGGACTCGCGTTGGTTACATTGTGAAAATCGGATGTCGATTAAGTGACTGAACTCACGTTGGTTACATTGTAGAAATTGGATGTCGTCTAAGTGACTGAACTCACGTTGGTTACAGTGTAGAAATTGGATGTCGACTAAGTGACTGAACTCACGTTGGTTACATTGTGGAAATTGGATGTCGACTAAGTGACTGAACTGATCTCTATTGGAACTTTCGCTTTTTATAGAACTTTGAAAGGTCACCTATGGTGGGAGTAAAAAACAAGGTGTACCACCTTTTGCATATTTGGTATTAAGATCGGATGAGTTACCTTCTCTGATGACTCGTGCTCCAATGAAATTTATTACCTGGCACTAATGTCGCAGTCTATTTTATCTGTTATTCGATTCTAACGAAAAGGTCAACTACTGTGGAAGTAAAAACAAGGTGTACGGTCTTTTCCATATTTTGGTGTTGAAGCTTAAAGTCGGATGAGTTGCCTTCACCGATGAGTCACGTTCCGATGAAATTTATTACTTGGCGTTAATGTCACAGCCAAATATATCTATGTAGATTTGCCTTTCGATTTTAACGATCTTCCTATTTCTTGTTAGATCTTGCTGTTGAGTCAATATAATCAAGGACGTGGTAATGTTGCCTTGATCTCTTCATTGGTTCCTTAATTTGTTTATTACTCTAGGTAGTAGAGTCGCCGGACGTGACCCTTTCTTAAAAACCACCTGCATGATAGTTGAATATTCTATACCGTCAGAAGGACAGTTTTTGTACCTGACGCCTTTAATGTTTCTAACTAAAGAAGTAACAAACTGTAATATAAAAATTGATTTTCTAACGGAAAGTAAAATACTTCTGACAAAATATTTTACCTTGCATGATTAGAAAATATATTGAAAAAGTTATTATTCAATCCGCTTATCAAAACTTAATAACAAAAATCTATTCTAAACAATTTGTAGAAGTGATACCAACTTCAGCTGAACCTATTATTAACCATCTTGGATCAGTACATGGTGTATGTCCGCAAGACTATCCTATAGCATACGCGCACTTATTACTTAGTTGTTGCTTCGAATTAGAACCTTCGACTTTTTTCTATATTATAATCGTAAAACCACCAAAAGATATTGTCAATTCTGTTTTAAAAAACTAAATCAAGACATTCAAAATAATTGTGAATTTTCTACGTCATGGCATTCCATCTATAAACTGGAATGCATATACATGAATTGTTACGGTTGTCAAGAATTATTAATTACTCCGCGACAAAGAGCGGTTGATTGTAAAGAATGCATCGAAGAGTATTTGAATGACAAATTTAAAATTAGTCAAGGAAACGAAGTTCTGGTAGAAAACATCCCTGCATGATTTATAGGCATGTACCTTCCACGCATGTACTCACGTATAAAAGATTTTGTAAATTTTAATAGAATCCTTAATACTGAAAAATTGTAAAATTTTGCATATATTTCAAATTCTTTAAATGTTGTAAATTTCTCCTTAGAAAAATGCTGCAATAAGAAATCCAAATAATCAAAGCAGAAGAAGTTCGAGCAAACGAGGAAGATGTCCAGCCGTATTTTGAACAGGGTTTATGGTCAGAATACTGTTGCACAACCGTAACCGAAAATTTTTACATGAATGTCATCGAAAAAAAACTTGTTTGCGACGATTATTATATGACGAAACTTACCTTCTTTGAGTCCGAGGTAACATTACCCGTCGAAATAGATCATATAATCACAAAAGACCTATATTGTACTTTAAAACTAACCAGCCTCGACTGCTCTCTTTGCGATACAAAAAATTTTCACATGCAGCAAAGAGCAGATCTATGCTTGACTTGTGCGGAACGTTTAATAACTCTGTATGAACAAGAAGTATTGTACAACGACGTCGATTCTGAAGCAACAACAATAATTTATAACAGCGAATAAAATAACTTAAACCAAACACATAACTATTGATGAAAAATAAAAACTAACTTCCATTTGGACAAATTCAAATCATCAATAACTCAAATAGATAATTCTTTTGCACATAAGAACAATGGCAGCGCAACAAAACGACTCGGCAAAGGGTAGCGAAGTACAAATACTCAATGAAATTAGCATTGAGAACGACTTTGCAGTACCAACATATACGGTAAAGTCGCTTGGATTCCAACAAAAACTACCATCGTTCCAAGCGACTTGCGAAATTTAAAAAAATAAAATAACCTTTTCTTGTATTGGGGAACCAGCCCATCAAAAGAAAGCTGCTAAGCAAAATGCAGCAGCTAAAATCTTGGAAATGCTTTCCACAAGATACGTATTCTTGGAAAAAATAGAAGAAAAATGCTTGATCCCAGAATCCAAAATTTTCAAAATAACTGATAAAAACGGTAGAGACTGTACAAAAATAGACCAACTCTTGTGAAAGGTGTTTCCAAAGAGGACATTTATCCCAAAACTACTGCAACCCTTTACGAAATAAAAAATATAAAAAGTAGTCATCAATACTATTCGATTTAAAATATATATACATAATCAACGTGTATTTAAAATTTAGATTATTTCTAACGACAATTCACATATGTAATCGTATTCTAATATTAAGTTTACATCACTCAAAAACTATGTATTACGATCAAAAAAATTTTATGATTATATTCAGAAATACATATATGTAACAACTGATACAAACTGTAAAACAAAAGTTAATGACGGCAACATTTATCAGGATCGAAATTCAATGTATCTTTAAAACGTTAACCAATGTATTCTTCTGCCGAAGAATCGATCGCGGATGCTTCTCCCCGCGCTCGAACTAGGGGGGAGGTGTCACGTCCCGCGACGTATTAGAATGTACTATAGGCCAGGCAGCGGGATACTGCGCAATGCGTGACGTCACCAAAAACTATAATATAAAAAGGACACGCCGCCAAGGGATAAACTAGTCTTGTGAGCAGAATTAAATGCGGCAAATTCTGAAAACTTAAAAGGAATCACAGCGTGAAGTACCCGTCCAGTGCAGTTAACCAGTCATAAATCCACCGTGGTCCATTTTACTAGCCTTGGAAGGATCTTAGACTCAGTGTCAAAAGAATAGTTGTTGTGTCTTCGTCGCACCAGTCTCATACACACTCCGTCCTTGTCACTTCTGTGGGAATCGTACTTACCACTTCGTCGCAGTCACAGCTGTGGGGATTCTTTTAACTAAAGATTTATACTTGTGTGGATCATTAGGAAAGGATATTTGAAGGATATATATATATATATATATATATATATATATATATATATATATATATACTTGTATATAAAGGTACCGAACCTCTCTGTCTCTCTTTTTTCTCTCTCATTTGATATTTCTACCAATTGCCTGTGCCATACTTATATGGATTGATTGATATTTAGATTATTGTAATTTTACTTCATAATTTCATAATATTGATTAACATTATCATTAAAAATTTCAAGGATTCGAAACCAATCGAATCCTCGAAGCACAAAAAACACAAAAAAAATTGGACCAAAATCACTACACCTCAACAGAAAACTAGAAAACAAACCGTGAGAAAAACAAACAAAAAAGGAGGAAAGAAAAAAGAAGGCAACCTTCCAAAAGCCCTTCCTTCTTTTTCTTTCTTTCGTCCTTTTTTGTTTGTTTTTCTCACGGTTTGTTTTCTAGTCTTCTGTTGAGGTGTGGTGATTTTGGTTCAAATTTGGTTGTGTTTTTTGTGTTTTGAGGATTCGATTGGTTTCGAATCCTTGAAATTTTTAATTGTGCTTTTGTTTGGACGTTAAGACGAATGCGGGTTAGTGGTGATACGGGTTCAGGTTTAAAACATTATTATTCAAATAAATTGAATTTGTATTATTTTACTAATCATTGTGTTCTTTACTGACTTATCCTCATCCCTAAGCGAGGATCATTTGATCCTAACTTAAAACGAGGAACCTTCGATCAAAGTAAGTGTTTACGTAGTTGTGACGTAAAACCTTTTACGAAATAAATTCAATAAATTACTTTCGACAAAAAATTTCGTATAAAGTAAGTACTCACGTTGTTGTGACGAAACATACTTCTTTTTTACTAATGCATTGGCCTGAAGTCAAAGTCAGTTAAAAAGATAATAAAAGGGTTAATTACAAAATAAAAAGAAATATTTATTATAATTATTTCTGTAATTGTTAAAAATTATTTATGATTAGAAACTTTTCAAAAATAAATAATTTCGATTCACAAAAAAAAGGCGAATGCAGTTCGTAAATAAAACGATAGTGTTATAATTTTGGATAATTTATTAGTTAAACATTATTAATTCATTGACATTCTTTTGTTTATTTTCATAAATAATTTATCAATAAATTAACAATTCCTCACGGCCACTGAACAGCTGTGACAAAATGGGTTACATTTCCCCAATGTGCTTTATTAGCACGCAGCTTACATTAGAAGAATTAAAATATTTACAAATTTATGATAACGATAGTTTTATGATTTTTCCTGAAACAATGACCACCAAGAACATTTTTACAAGAAATTGTTGGGAATGTATTTGGTAAAACAGCGATAAACCTTTTTTTTGGTATAGCGAGAATCGACCTGCATTTTCAACAGGTTAATATTTTCAATATTTATCTCCTAAAAATATACTGGACTTTTCTAAGATGATCGAAAGGGATTCAAAGATTACATTTATTGGTTCATCATAGTATAAACAGTCTATTTCGTACTTGTCAGAATTATTGAACGAAAATGGTATTCCAACGTATTTTAAAAATGCAGGTGTATTCTGGTTATAAGGATAAAATTGTTTACCGCGGTTTCTATTGACTGCGTTTCCAACAATATTGGGAAACCGCGATATTGCAAGACACTTTTGCGAACATTCAAATGGATGTAGAACTATTGGATGTTGCTCATATATAACTTCTATTATATTACCGTTTACATGGGTGATATAAACAGTAGCAATTTTCATTAGTACTTCATCTCAAAAAGACAGTATAAATCCAATGATAGCGGATGAAAGCGATGAAGATTAATTTTTCAGCGACATTGTGAAGTGTATACCCGAGTCGAACTATTGATTCTCTATTGATTCTCTAAGATGCTCCATTTTCGAGGACTTGAGACAATCAAAAGAGGCGTATTAGCTGCGTAAATCAATGTAATTTCGATCCTCTGTTGATGCTCTTCTCCTGCAGATATTTCCGTTTCTGCACCTTGGAGGATCTTAAAGAGTAGCAACGAAGAATCTCCTTACCTCCTCTATGATTCTCCATTTTTAAAAGTATATAATTCCTAATGACGTCAGGAATTAGCAACGGTTTATTATTATTTATATTTATCGTGTTGATTAAGAGAGAAACGAAAATATAGTAGCAGACTTTTGGAAAATAATGAGGAATGTATCAAAGTATCAATGTCTGGTACATGTCGAATTTTGGTTTGAAAACATTAATTTTGAAAAATTTTATTTTTCGAAATAAAAATCCAAATGGTACCAGAGATTGATTTTTTTATGGATTCCTCATTGTTGCCTACAATTTCATGATTATATTTACATTCCTGTCCTAATCAACCCGATGAATATAAATAATATAAAATGGTTGGTCATTTGTGACGTCATTACGCATCACATACCCTCAAGTCTCGAAGGACTGCGGCGCTACTATCTAATAGATAGTCCAGTCCCCCTCGTTGTCCAGAATGGCCTGGCATCCTTTCGGCATGCTTTCCACTAATTTTTCAGCGTAGTCCGTTGGTAATTCTTGACATATCTTCCTGATTTTTTGCGAGAGCTGTTTCAGGGTGAAGACACGTTTTCCCGCAAGCTTCTTTTTTAAAACACTCCAGACATTTTCGATTGGATTTGCATCGGGGGACTGTGATGGCCAGTCCAAAGTTGTGATGCCATTTTCTGTTTTCCAGGCGGTGCAGAGACGGCTTCGATGTTTCGGGTCGATATTTTCTTGTAACATCCAATCGGCCGTATCGGCTTCAAACATCTTTGTAGCAGACCTTAGAAGACCACGTTCATATATTTGGAACATTTTCTGATCATTCAAGTTCTCGGTGAAGAGCTCAAAACACCCAAAACAGCGCTGTGAGAAGAATCCCCAAACATGGACCTTCACGGTGTGTTTTTTATTGGCTTTATAACGCTCAACCCACTTTTTCACGAACGATTTCGACTTTTTGATGTATTTAGCAGCGGCTGTATAGGACATAAGTGGTCCCTTTGGATGGGTACACAAGAAGACCGCTTCAAAACGTTTCGCGTACACAGAACTCATTATGACTCACGTCTGCTCTCTCCACCGATTCCAGCGCTACTGAATCGCCTTGGTAATTGCGCCGTAGTCCTTTAAATGTACTTTCATTAAATCAAGAGAAGTATCAAGAGAAGCAAAAGAAAATCAAAAGAGTATCAAGAGAAGCAAAAGAGAATCAAGAGAGTATAAAGAGAAGCAAAAGAGAATCAAAAGAGTATCAAGAGAAGCAAAAGAGAATCAAGAGAGTATCAAGAGAAGCAAAAGAGAATCAAGAGAGTATTTTCTCAGTAAATTCAAAGATGTTGAAAAAATGCATTCCGTTGCAACACGTGTAGGATAGGAGTTACGAAATATGAAGTTTTAGAAGAAGGATAGAAAATAATAAGGCTTGTTAAATTATCAGAAATCGGCGAATGACTCGCAAAATCTTCCTTCTCACGGCTTCCAGGTACCTTCCGATTCCAAGAATCCCTCGAAGACAATAATAATGAAGAAAAATCAGAGTCCTTGCGATTCCTCACATTTTCATCAGCGTACAATTCAAAAAATCACTCTCCATATTTTCTTACGTAAAAAATTTGTTCGTGGATTTATTTAAGAACAAATTTATTTTTATGATAATAAAAAAATTATTTTGTTAATAAATTTATACATAATGATAAAAGTCATTACTATATTCATATGTTATGAGTATAAAACGTTCATAAAACAATAAATAATCGCATCCCATCACTTTTTGATAATAACGTTCTCGAAAAAGTAGACAATAATACAGCATTAGTGGAAGTTGCGCTCGACGCCGTCGATCGAAGATCGTGATTCCACGCGCATCACTTTACAAAAAAATCATATTCCTTCGCAATTTTCGAGTGCGCACCTGTAATGTATACCGAAAATTTGTGTAATACTTGGGGCTTTCACTATAATTGTTTCAGATTTTTCAAAATTGGCGTTATTTCAAAAAATCAATTTGTTTGAAAAAAAAAATTTTTTTGTTATTAAATTTGGATTTGAAATTTTTCCGAAAAATGCTACTACATCGGCCATCTAATGATACGTTTGTGTAATTTTTTTTCAGAATTTTTCCAAGTTTCACTTTTTAAATAAATGAAAAAGAAGAAAAACATTTTTTTGTTTATCACATAACTGTTTAAATAATACATGAAGAAATCTCTAATTTTGGGTTTCTTTATTATTTATGTTAGTCTATCAATCCTACAAATTTCAAGTAAATCGGAAACATGGAGTCCTGAACTCGTCCGATTTGGCATGAAACACACCATAGTGTAAATATTGTATATAGAGTGCATAGCGCAAAGTATATGTAGTTTAAATATTGTGTATAGTGTGCGCAGCGTGAAGAATATACTTATATACAGTGTAAATATTGTGTATGGTGTGCATAGTGCAAATAGTGTACATAAAAGATACTAAACTGATTGACGATCTCCTCGTGGTGTATCTTGGGCAAGCATAAAAGTTTGGAGAATGCCAGCAGCACTTAATGTTAACTCAACATACGAATTTTTTCTAGTCGATGAAAGGTTTCGGTTTTACTGAAATAGTTCCCATTTTATGAAACCATAAGGTGAAAAATAGATTAGATTCCTATCCTTATGGAATCTCGTATACGTGCGAATTCAGGTGGTTGCACGTTTTTTGAAGTTCCTGAATTGATATTGCATAGAATTTTATTCAATGCTGTATTAATTCATGACTTACAAATGCAGAAAAGCCACACTTTGGATCGCTCATAAGTTGAGCTTTTTTTTATATACGCTGCAACTCAGCATTTAGGAGCCAGCGAGTTTATAAGCACTCAATTGCTTTATAGACTGAAGTGTAAAGGGGACGAGAGAATAAAAAAGAGCGTTAAGTAAGAGAATGGAGGAGAAAGAGAATGCTCGCTTTTTTGCAATTTTTTCCTCAAACACACCAATAACTCCACATAATATTCGCTATTGATGGTTCTTTCTTTATCAAGGTAATCGATGAATAAAATACCATGCGCATCCTAAAATACAGAGGCCAAAACCTTACCAGCTGACATTTGCGTTTTTGGTCACTTTGGACGGTTTTCACCCTTTGCTGTCAACTTAGCTGACTGCCGATTTAACTCTGGAATGTAGTAATGAATCCAGGTTTTATCCATTGTCATACACCGCATGACAAAATTCTTTTCATTGCGCTGGAACAGCTCCAAACAGCGCTCTGAGTCCTCGACACGTTGCTATTCTTAAAGCATATTTTTTAAATCTAATCTTTTGAGAACTATATTCTTTAAATAAATCCAACTCGTGATAAGAAACCCAACCAGATATAAGCGGGGGTATCCTACATATGCTTACCCGGCTATGGCTCCTACCATGAAAAACTATAACTGCGAGAGGTCAAATGAAGAGACGACAAGAAAAAGCAGGAAAATTAAATCAAGGTAAAAATCGAGAAAAATTAGTGGAAAGTTTCTCTTCTAAACTTTCTGTCGAAAAATAACAAGGTAGACCAAGAAAAAATCTATTCACGAGTTCAAAAAATATTTTCTCTGAATGAAAAAGAAATAAAAGTAGAACAAAAAAACAAATAAATAAAAAATAACTTACAGAAATATATATGAAAGAATAAAGCAAACAATAAACTTGGCTCAGATTCGGACTCTGATCCTGATTACTTAGATTATTCAAAATAAACTCAAGAAGAAAACAAGAAAGAAAAGAATGCCAAAAAACCGAAAAATATTACTTAACCTAAATGCGAAGAAAGTGAAAGCTATTTTTCTACCTCGAAAGATGATATTAAGATGGTACGACCCGGAAAATTAGACCTCAGGCAAAAATAGATAATTTTGCTTTCAAGAATAGCAATATTATTATTGAAGGGCTAATTTGAAAGAGAAAAGATTATTTTTTATGAAAAAAATTTGAAACACAAAAAAATAATGTTATTAATAAATTTTTTTTGCCCAAACTTATTTTCTTATCGCTTCGAGCCAAATTTTTAAAAATGATGAGATTCTAATAAATCTTAGTTCGTTTTTTTAGGAAAAAGATTCTCTATAACTTGACCGTTTCCGATTTTTAAAAATGAATTCTTTAATGGCTGAAATGATAAAAAACAATTTTTCAAAACAAAATTTTTATAAACAAATTGCTGTATTTGATAATAATTATTTCAATTTTAAAAATAGGAAACGGTCAAGTTGTAGAGAATCCTTTTTCAAAAAAAATGAACCGTGATTTATTAGAATCGCATCATTTTTAAAACTTTGGCTCGAAGCGATAAGAAAATAAGTTTGGGCAAAAAAAATTTATTAATAAAATTATTTTTTTGTGTTTCAAATTTTTTTCATAAAAAATAATCTTTTCTCATTCAAATTAGCCCTTTAATAATAATATTGCTATTCTTGAAAGCAAAATTATCTATTCTTGCCTGAGGTCTAATTTTTGGGATCGTACTACCTTAAGGACATGGAAACTACACATCATGATAAGATTGAAGGAAATTATGGAGAAAATTAGTTTTTCTTAAACTCTAAAAATCAATCATACAATATATATCATTATAGTTTGTAATGGATTAAAGCAATCCCTAGCGAATCGGTTGAACGCAAGGTTCACGCTGCAGCGTAAACCTAGCGTAAAGTAGCAATACAACTCATGAAAGCGACAAAATAAATATGTGGCTTGTTTGTATCCTTATTCTACATTAAAATTAACGTTAAAAGGTAATGGAAATATGCAATAATTTTATTGATTAACGCTGAAAATTTAAAAAATATAATGTCTGTCCTTGAACTCTGCTAAAGGTGACTTCAAGCGCAACGCTCAAACATTTGGTGCGCGAAATTTGGAAATATAATTAAAGATTAGAAAATCCAAATTTGTCAAATAAATGTATTGAATAATAAAATTTAACATTTCGGTATGATTTTCAAGAAGCTTGATACTTGTGGAAAACTCGCAGAAAACTGCTGAAAAAGTGCACTAAGAGTGTAAACGAAGAAGACAATGCTCTGGAAGTAGCAGATGGTATTTAAAGCAGACAGGAGATTGTGATTTGCATTTTAACCCCTTTTGCCGTACTTTGACGAATTTGACTCGTGATCAGAATTTCGAACCAAACATGAACATCGCGAGTCGAACTTGCGATTAGAGTTTCATACCAAGTAAAATTATTGTTTAAAAGTTTTTAGTTTCTCACATTCTGCTTTAAGTGAGCTTATGTTGTACATAACTATCAGTATCAGTATCAGAAGTTAAGTCATCCTGTGAGTATACTTTGCAAGTTTAATTTTTACATTCTCATCATGGATGAGAAGGTATTGGTTTTATGTGAAAAATGACTTTCGAAATTTTCATCAAATCTTTACGTTTTGAGACCCCCTGAGTCAGAAAAAATGGTTTTTACGAAAGTGTCTGTCTGTCTGTCTGTCTGTCTGTCTGTAGGTCGTGTGCGGCATAACGCTCGATAGAATTATCAGATTGAATTGAGCTTTGGTACACTTTATCGGAGCCGAAAAAGTAAGGACAAGTTCGTTAACCAGCCACATCCAATCAAAATTGAGGGGTTGAGCACTACTTTTGTGTTTTTGAAAATAATTTTTTGAAAAAATCAAAAATTTCAATACTGGTTTTAGATAGTACTCATAAATCTCTAAAAATTATTCTGATAACATTTTTTGATTAAATCAAAATTAGAAATGTTACAGCATATTCAAATTCGAAAAAAGTCAATATCAAAATTCCATTTTCCAGTTAAATTATACGAGATACGAAAAAACGTTATGATACAATATTATTGAATAAATAAAGACCTACAAATTTGAATTGTAACATTTTTTCATAAGATGCATATTTTTCTTTTTAATTAAAAAAAAACTATTGAAAATCCAAAATTCAATTTTTTAACAATAATATGTAAAATAAGAAAAAAACGTAAGAATACAAAGTTGTTAGTTTCAAAAAGATCTACAAGTTTTGTCTGACACAGTTTCTGATAAAACAAACTTGCGAGCAAAGCGAGTTGCGCGCGAAGCGCGCGATGAGAAAGTGCCCGCGAAGCGGGCAGATTTTTTAGAGTTAATTTTTTAGAGTTAGCTTTTTAGAGTTTTGTTACTGCAAAATTATATTTTCTTTCACTTTAGTGCCTAAGGCTTAACTATTGCATTCCAAATAAATTTGATATAGATGAAAAAACTAAAATTAATAATTACATTTCTAATGAAAAATTAACTGGATTTTAACGAATTTTAAAATTTAATATCCCCTAGAGCCCCAAAAACGACTGCCCCTGACTTAAAATTCAAATAAATACTGCATTATGTGTATTTATTTGTATGTAATTTATTATTGTGTATGTATTTATTATTATGTAATTTTTATTAAAATCCGTTAGTTTTTCTAGTTCTTACAGATTTTTTACCGCAAGATGGGATTTTCTCCCACTATGCACCAGTTCGATTCTCAAATGTCTCCTCATTTCGCCTTATCCAGCTTCACTTAGACACAACCGACTTCGCCGAAATACACCCGCCTGCGCCTAATCGTTCTACGCTTGTCATAACGTCACCATATTGCTCATAACAGTCAACGCTGCCACCGGAGCTTACCACAAGAATTTTGTGGACGTCAACTGCATTCCTTTTATATCATGACTTTGAAATACTTCAAGAAATACGCATCGTACGGAAAAAATTTCCACAATACAATTTTTTTTCAAGCAGGAAAAGTGATGCCGCAAAAATTGAAGATTACCAAACAAAAATTTTTAATAAATCTTCCATATTTTTTAATGAAAAATCCAAATCTGCAGTAGAAAATAGATATTCTTATTTGAGGTATTAAAATCACCTGCTGCCCCTTACCCAGAGTGTCGGGTAGATGTTTACAGAGCCGCTTTTCTGCTTCAAAAATAAAATGTTTTAAATTAATTAGTTGAGTTTGAAATTTTTGTCACTGCCTACATTATCGGAGGATCACTAGTCGCGTATCAGATAGGATACGTTGTCGACAGGTGTCCTCGTAGACAATTTCAAACTCTTATATCGCAAATAATGCAAATAAATTCAATATTTAAAGAATTTTGAAAATCTTTCTGTGGAAAAAATGACGCTTTCGATTGCGCAGTTGAAAGCGTCATTTTTTCCACAGAAAGATTTTCAAAATTCTTTAAATATAAAATGTTTTAACTGCAGCCATTTTTTTCGTATCTTAACAAAAAGAACTCACTCTGTATATTGCAATAGCATTTTTTATATATTAAATATATCATTTATCTACAAATGCATGCTGTAGACAGAAAATTGCGTTTTGAAGTATTCTTTACCAACGCAAAAACATTCAGGTATTGTTGTTCTGTGATTTAAAATTTGAAAACTTGGTAGTAAAAGAGAAATTAAAAAATTATATATCATACATTTCAAAAGAATTGTTAATTTCGTTATACATTATTAGAATTTCCATAAGTCAGTAATCAATTTTCTAAGATCCAATATAACATTAATTTCGTTTCAATCATCTGAGAAATGGTAAAGAAGATGAAAACCAACGTATACAGACCATTTTTGGATTCAAAAATTAAAAATATTTCAATTTCAACAAAATCGTTTGCAAAATTTTTTTTGATTATCAATAATTAAAGCTAAGAATAAGGCATGTGATATCCATTTGCTTGAACTTTAGTTCTTCTCAACATTTTATAAAATAGTTTTATTCAGTTTAGATATAAACATGTACCAACCGTACTTAATTGTTCATATGAAGTTGCTAATTTACGAGGTATCACGTGCCTTTAATTCTAAACATTTTAAACTCTAAAGGAAAAATGGAAGCCACATAATAAGATTGGTTGTACGATAGTGAGATGAAAAACATTCTAAGCCTTGTCAGATCATTGAACGCGCGTATATTCAAATACAGTTCAACCCACTGCATATGTTGCTTTTTATCTACCGCGTGTCAGTCTTCCCGTCTGTTGCTTGCCAAACAGAAGTTAGTTAGCGCGTGTAGTCATAAACATATGCAAAGACCCCGCAGGTAAAGGAAATTTATGTATGGTTCAGAAGAGAAACCCTTTTTCTAAAGAGAGAACAAGAAGGAACACGATAAAGAGAATAAAGACTATAGAAGGGTCGCTTTTTGTGAATAGTAAAAAATATGATAATTTATGCTTCACTGAAAGAGAAAATATAATTCAGTCCTACAACGTTTACAAAGAATATATAGGTAACAACAACCATTCCCCTATGGGTGAATCCTGCCTACCTTAGCATAAAAAAGGGTTGGAATAATTCGAGATGAGTTGGAAGGTATAAGAAAAGAATTTAGAAAAGGTTTAACATATATTTGAGCCTCAATTTTTACACTATAAATTTAAATTGTCTAAATATGATTAACTTAATTTCCACGTCGATAATTTTCTGCATGAACATTTATGAGCAGTTTACTTATTATTGGTGTGATTACTTATATAATACTGTAATACCATACATAAAAGTTAAATAACAAGTGATACTGTACAGTAAAACAACATAGAAGTAACAGCAAATTAATTTCTTTGCCCATTCACGTGCCATTTTGTTTGTAATTTTTTTTTAAATCAATTACTTTTTGTGTGGAAATTTTGATAGGAATAAATAAGGTCTTAATGAGTTTTTTACACTTCCATAGGACGTTAATCAAGAAATCTAGTCGGATCCTAGTCGGTTACGTAAAGTATATTCAGTCAAAAGCCTTGCAAAACATTTCTAATATAGGGATTTAGAGAAAGATTCTTCTCACAATCTTTTAAGGTTGAATGTAAGTCCCATCCTTGTACAAATAGTAGAGTCCCGTGGGGTGCCGTCGAGCTATGCTGTTTTGAAAAAATTTCATGGGCTCGCATGGTGAAAATTTTAGTCTGCTACTGGCTTAGAATTTGTAGTATGTGTGTATACGTACAGTCGCCAATGCTATGCCAGCGGCCGACTCGTAGATCGTGCAACACTGCAATTTAAACCTAACTGTGATATGCGTTTTAATAGCTGGATGTCAAAAGTTATTGTTAACAGTTAAAAAAATGTCAGATCAAGTGAGATGGAAAAGAAGATTCATAAAGAACAAAACTTTAGACTATAAAGTGCGTCGAAATTCGGGACTGGTTGAAGCAAGGAAAAGAAAATATTCTGCCGGCAATTTCACGTATGCTTCCAAGCTGGTTTGTGTGTGCGTGTGTGCTGAAGAAAGGGAACGGTGTTGCCGGGTCGCGATACTGTTACGTTTATCTGTTTGAAATTGACTGGAATTTAAATGTTCTAAATTAGATTATCTATAAATCTGCACGGTGGAGAGATTTGATGTTTTTTTCAAAAATTTGTTTTCAAGCAGCACAAATACCGACATTTTTTAAATTTGTCTACCAGAGCGTTTAATTACTACAAATTGAAATGTGGAGAGTGCCTATGCATTGCCCATGAATTACGTGTTAAAATAGTCAACTTTGACATTAATTATCTCTGCATCGATACGGTTGAAAAATTTGAAATTAATTTAGCATATAAATAATTATTCTATTTAAATATCAGTTCCTTTTTAAAAAAATTCTACCAGAGATCGATTTTTTTACATACAACTTTAACAGAAGAAAGTTCGCTGTTCGGCGATCAAAACTCAAACTAAAATTTTTTACCGTTTTTTAATACATAAATTTAAAAAAAGTTATAAACAGATTGAATTGTTGAAAAACAGGATTCTTTTCTCTTCGATTTTGTAGTCTGCAAATATATACATAGTAATGTTCAAGGAATATTGATTCATAGCAAGATTTTTTTATTCACACAAATTTCGGGTTTCGTACGTTAAGAATGAAAAAATAAGTTTAAATAATCAATAATGTCTCAAATAAAAATAGATACATTTCAGGTAGGGTTTGAAAAACAATACTCGTTTGCCTAAAGCGATGTGATTCATTTATTAAAACAATTTCCACAAATTAAACTAAATGCTTTCACATACAAATATTTTGAAAAAAAAAATTGTTATGTTTTTACACCAGAAGAATTGTTAAAAATTACTGTGATTACCTTTCAAATGCGCATTTTGCCTCAGTATTCAAAAAGTGCGTTATTTTGAATTAAGAGCAAAGAGAGTACGTTTTGACTTGCAGTTCGAAAATTTTGAAGTTTCATAATTTGGATAGGGCAGTCTCATTTTGAGGAATTACCACCGAACGCATCATCGAAAATTAATGTTTTTTCAGAAGGTTTTTAGCACTTTAAGGCCGTGTGGTAGGGTCTGCGTCACCAAGTACATACGACCACTTTATCAATGAAATAATGATTTTCACAAACTTTTCAGAGATGTCAGCAATGCGAAAAACTGCAAACTGTAGCGCATTCGGGTATTCTTTGAAAAATGATTATTTTATTAATGAAGTGGTTGTATATAATTAGTGACATCAGACCCTATTACACGGCCTTAAGCATACTTTTTCTGCCATTCTCCATCGATGTAACATCCATCGGCATAACCTCACTTTCAGCTTGTCAAGAGTTAACCAGTGGAAAATAAATTTTGCGTATTCGAAATAGTTTTGAAGAAAAGGCAATGTAACCTTAATATTAACGCTTACTTGTGAACTACAGTCGGTTTTCCTTTATAGCTTATTTTGACGTTTCCTTTTCCAAACACTTCAAACACTTCACAAGGCCCTGTATAATGGTTGTCAAGTTTTTCAATTTTATCTCCTTTCAACCTTTTAGCTACAGGGAAATTTCAGTACAAATCAAATTGTTATAAAATGAAAAATTTATGAATAAAATCACTGGATATCTCAGGTAGAGTCCCCGACCTGGCTGCTGGTCGATATATCGACCAGCCCCGCAGGCAACATAAAGTGCAATGTAAAAAATTTGTCTCATTTGTCATAAAGGTTTGAGAGGGTATTTCTATGTAATTTCACGCGCTGAATATGAAAAAAATAGTAAAAAAATTCCCGCAGACACCCTTGACCTTTAAAATCGCCAATTCATGGTCAAATTTTATTTCTAATATAAGCCAAGTCTTTAGAAAGTTTTCGTATTGAAGATGAGATGAGTTTCTGCGATACGTGATGATATTTGTTTCGTACATATTTGTACATGGTCTTCCCCGTTTCTTTTGGAAATTTATTCCTATGAGTTCATCTACAACTGATAATCGAAACTCTTTCAATTTTATATCTTTATTGGGATTGAGTAATTTGAAAATTATAAAAGAGTTGACAAGAGGTACATCTATGAAATGCCACAGTAAACGGTGCCACCACTTTTTGCTTTTTCTTGTTATTTCATAGAATGATTTCACCTGATCTGACTTGTCAACACATCCGATATAACCATTATAATCCTTCGCCATTTCAGGGCAATCTATAGTCTTTATTGAACCATCTTTTTGTCTTCTCTCTACCTCAGACAAAGCAAATGGAGCATGGGAATTTGATAAAGATTGAACTGGTTTTTTGTCTACCCATTTCAACAATCTGATCTCCTCATATGACGTACGGTATTCGCTGTCTCCCATCTTCATGTCTTTCTACTTTCCTTGATTTTTAGGAAGACCTTTCCTGTCCTTCCTAATTGTTCCACAGGCTGATATTCCATCTTTCAATAAAGTAATCATCAAATCGTTTCTTGTGAAGAAATTGTCGAAATAGATATGGTAATTTTTATTTTTCGAAGTTTGAGATAAATTCTTGATAACTGTCTCCTCTAAATTTTTGAACCATAAGCTCAATATTCTCTGTTGATAAGAGCATCATGAAAATATCTCCAGGTTTTTTGACAGTATCTGGATTATTCTTTGGTCCAACATTCTGTGTGGCAGGTAACTCATTGTAAGGCGAAGAATGAATAAAGCCAATTTTTGATACCCTGTTCTGATGTGAACCGTATTCCAGTGAGGGCGTTCTGCATCGACCGGAACAAATGGTAGTCAGAAGGGGCAAGGTCTGGGCTACAAGGCGGGTGGGGTAAAACTTCCCATCCACTGTTTTCCGAATAGTTCTTAACCGGAACAGCAACATGGGGCCGAGCGTTGTCATGAAGGAAAATTATTACCTCGTGTCTGGTCGCATATTCCGGGAGTTTTTCGGCTATTGCTCTCTTCAAACGGATTAATTGTGTTCGGTAGCGTTCTCCATTGATGGTTTCACCCGGTTTCAGCAGCTCATAATACAGCACACCCTTCTGATCCCACCAAATACAGTGCGTTATTATCGCGCCATGGATATTCGGCTTTGCCGTTGATTTGGCTGGTTGTCCGGGTTTCACATATGATTTTTTGCGCTTGGGGTTGTCGTACTGGATCCATTTTTCATCGTCAGTAACAATCCAATGCAAAAATGACTTCTTTTTGTGGTGTTCCAGCAGCATTTCGGACATGCAAAACCGCCTTTCAACGTCTCTCGGCTTGAGTTTATGTGGAACCCAATTTCCTTGCTTTTGAATTTATCTGGTTGCTTTTAAACGTTTTGAAATGGCTTCTTGAGTGACTCCCAAAGATTCTGCGAGCTCTTCTTGGGTTTGGCAACAATCTTCATCAAGTAATGCTTCCAGTTCTTCATCTTCAAACTTTTTTGGCTGCTCAGGACGTTCTTCGTCTTCTAAGCCAAAATCACCACTTTTAAATCGTACAAACCACTTTTTCAGCAAGAGTTTTCTTCATATTAAAGTAATAAAGAAGAACTCCCCGCAAAAACACTTTTTCAGGCACAAAGTCCGACATATTTGAGTGAAAAAAAAATTATTGTTATTTACGCTTCAAATGAATGACATATGTGTATACTGAAAAAGATGCACAATGACAGTAGCTTCCCAACGCATTTTCGAAATATTGGAACAATGGAATAGTCATGTTACGCCATCTCTTAGCAAACCGCACGAATTAAGTTATAGATTTGGATTTTGAATACATTGTACCTATACTGCTAAAGACTTTACTTTATTTTACCCTAGCCTTCACTCAAGAGTTCCGTAAAGTTAACGTTAACGCTTCTGCACAGAAAACATTAGTTGTCGAAACTTTCTTTGATTGTCATCGAATTTTGGAATTGTCCATTCAAAGAGAATTCTGACAACTTGTTTAGAAACTTTCATTGATAGGTGTACCAAATTATTGAAATCGTCAAGAAATTTTTTTACAACTTCAGCCCTATCCAAAAGTCCATGACAATCGGAAAGTTTTGAGAACTAATTTTTTCCGTCTAGAATAAACCAGTGTTACTACATTAGTGGTTTTTTCTACTTTAGTTGTTTTCATACTCAATATAGAAGGATAAACCAAATTTTTTCCATACATTATATTTACTCTGAATTGCAAATTCTACACTCACTTTGTGACCTAAATGGTCTTATGGGAAAAAATCTCAGCTTTCTTTTGAGATGGAAATAAAAACAGAAAAACAGGTGCTCATTCGAAAAAAAGTCTAATTTAGTTTTTACTTTTATTTTTGATGATCAAATATTTATTTTTTAGAAAAATAAATATCACCAATCAAAAGTGCGTGAGAAAATATAGCGAAACTGTTGTAGAATTTTTTTTTTATTACTATCGAAAGAATAATAATTTTCCAGTACTGGCGTAGTACCGACCTCCACTATCAGTCCAGTCCCGGTCCTGTATTGGTTTCTCCAGTAACTAATCAGGGGGCCTTAGAAAAGGCGATCGGCCTCGTCCTCAGGTTGTGGATAGAGGGGCCCTATACAGAGTGATTTTGCTGGATACGGATACAAAACTAAATAAGCAGTCGCGGACACGTTCTAGGAATGGACTCAAAGGAATAACCCCCAAGCCAAAGTGTTTACTATCGTGCCGATGGCTGCATGGCACCAGGGAGTGGTGTCTTACACGGTGTCTCTAGGAAAACAGATCACCTCCTAGAGTATTAAAGCCTTACCCCAGCATGCAGGGATCTGCAGGAGCGGACCAAATACTTCCCTAGATACTCGTGGAACTGTTATGGAGAATGATAAATTAAATCAAAGTATGTGTGAGGCGTTGTTTCGTAGAGAATTGGACGTGGCAGAGAACTCTGTGGATATTATACTTGAGAAATCCCAGGTAAAACAATGCCAGAAGTGGCTCCATGATAGGCGTAAGAAGGAGCTGAAGATGTTCCAGAAGGTGGTAACGGCCCTGAAGAGCTTCTCCAGGACCAAAAACGACCATGTTCCTTCCCATCAGGGACGGGATTGAGGAGGTGCTCTCGCAGATACAGATTTTTTGAAGGAAAATGGTGTTCGGCAATGGCTACCTTCATGACTTCGAATGTAACCTGAGAGGCAGGATGCAGCAAAGAATAAAGGAGGTTAATTCCCAAAAAAGAAGGACGCTGTGGATGAGGGCACCTGATCCCTCATACAGCCGGCGCCATGGCCCCCTTCGATCACTTGCAAGCGGTTGAGGGAGCCGACTGTAAGACCAGAAGTGTCTACAGCCAAGAAGCCGGAAGAGAAGAGGCCAAAAACCACAGAGCCATCAGAGGAGTGGGTGGGGTTTCTTACTAGGAAGAACTCCCGGACGAAGTAAAAGCTGAGGGTGGAGACAATAAAATCAAATCGGTCAAACTGGGCCCGCTTCAGCGTTGCCTTTTCTACTGATTTATCAGGAGTTCTACTGATTTTTGAGAGTGGCTACTGATATACTGATTTTCTTTAAAGTCTCCTGATTTTTTTTCGGCACTTGAGCAAAGTGCACAGGAGTCTATAGAGGAATAGGGGAACAGGGAACCAATGCGATTGTCGTCGCACGAACCCCAGGCGATCATCTCATTGGTTAAATGCTGTTCCCCTATTCCTCAATTACCCTATTCTCCTCGACGTAGGAATGCATTACTTATTATTTCAAAAATAATAATCATTTTCGCGTCAAGAGAATTTGAAATTTTCCCGCGAGAAAATTTAAGCTGGCTGACGAATCCGCGATCTCATTGGTTGAAAAATGTGAAAGAATGATGTTTACACCTAAAAATTGCTTTATTTCATGTAATTTTGCTTTTATATAATGAAATTATATTATTTAACATTATTTTAATTATTTTAAGAATAATTCATAATTTTTATAAATCTCCTGATTTTTTGTTGAGTCTCCTGATAAAAAGCTCCTGACTTTTTGTCTCGACCGTTGGCAACGCTGGCCCGCTTAGAAGTGGTGTTGATAAAGCCTTCAGAAGGGGTTAGCTGCACGTCGATCTTGAAAAATCTCAAGAGCCGCGTAAATCCTGAGGATGTAAGGAGATAAAACGTTGCTGTCAGTGTCTGGGTTTTGGCCAGATGGCGGAAGATTGCGGAAGGCCAGACCGCAGCAATCCTGGGGACTATGCGTTGCGCAGCTTTTCGGGAAGTAGCCACGAATAGAAAGCCATAGAGAGGCTGCAAATAAAGGCCAAGCAGGCAGGACAGAAGGACGCCGAGGTCCAGCTTATTGCGCCCATAGATAGATATTTTGATAAAAACTTACCTAAAATGAATATCTGAAAGATTTTTTTGAATTTCAAGATGATTGAGATACTTGAGAAATAATTTGTTATTAAAATTTATGGTTCAATAGGTGTTTAAAGTCTAGAAATAAAATATCGATTTATATATTTTTTAGCCTTGTAAATAAATTATTTGAAATTGAAAAATTACATGGACGATAATTCATATCAAGATAAGATAAATCATGAGATTCAAATTAAAGAAATAAAAGGTCATCTTAAAATTCAAAAAAATCTTTCAGATATTCATTTTAGGTAAGTGTTTATCAAAATATCAAAAGAAGAGAGCTAATATCTTAAACTATATATTTTATCATTTTGAATTTGTCATCTGCTTCGCGCCTCTTTCACACGAAGTCGAGAGAAACATAATTCTCGATCTTAGCTCAACAGCCGCCAGCTTGAAATCGAAGCTAGAAAGTGAGGACACACCGACACGCCGCGTTTCGTTGTTTGAGGATCCACACAGTTCAATGGTGAGGGCCGTTTACGTCCACGTTCTGCGAACACTGAAAGAGAGTCAACTGCCACACCCTGTGTTATTTGCCATCGCTCCGTCCTATTTGCACTTATCAGTGCACCGCACAAATTTTCATAATGCCTCTTCGCAACAATTGTTTATATACATGTTGGTACGTAACAATTTACACGCATACTATCGTCCATGCACACTTATATCCCTTTCTTCTAACAATCCTTACAGATGCTGCAGCCATCGCTGTTTATGCTATAGTTGATTTTCAATAGCAACAGGCCCACGTGCTATGTTGGTTTCTTTTTCTAACGCTCACGAATTTTTGAACTTAAATTGTTGCTATTAAATATTAGACAACAATTTAAAATCCGAGCTATTCTTAATAAGGAATTTACATCTAGAACCCTTTTTAATAATTTCAGGGTGGTTATAGACATTGCAATGGAGTTCTAATCATAGGCCAATATCAGGTCAATAAACTCGCAAGAATCTAATTAGTTCCAATTTCAGAAAGTAGAATCAGGAAACGAGAATCACGCAATCCTGTGTCAGCTGAAAATCACTTGGCAGTGCTCGCTGAATTCATTATCTTCTACTTCTATTGCCTGAGTCCAATCACAAGTTTCTAACCTTGCGAAAATCCCTTCTGATGAACCCTCAATGCATTGACTACTGGCACGACAATCAAAATTATAATTGCAGTTTGACGGAGTTTTCTAACGAGTACGGAACTCTAGTAGAAGCCTGGCACCCTTTGCCCGTCCGAACTTTGGAACATGTTCTACAAGGAAACAAAGGTCGAAATCTACAGTTAAATTTTTTTTCAAATGAAAGCTCCTTTCATACACTTTTAATGTACGCGATAGAAAGTTATGAAAATTAAGTGGAACACTTAAAAAAATGCATTTTGCAACTAAGGAATTTTTTTTCAAATTGCTTAGTTGCAAAATGCATTTTTTTCAATAAGAAAATTAGCATCGCCATATCTACTGATCCTATCGCATGTCATGGAAGCAAAAACGAAGCAGAAAACAAGTTCTCGTTGCTAAAGTTCTGGGTAATCCGTGCCGAATTCAAATTGATTGTTGTTCGTGATCTTTGAAGAATGACTTGTCTCTTACTAGACGTGTGCATTCTGTCGGATCAAATGTCGCAAATTCGATTGGATTCTCCTTATTTCTTGGATCGGATTTTTTCGATTCGATCGGCTGCACAGTCGAATGTCGAATATTCGGCATCCGAAGCGCGTCCGATCGGATGTCGGATTTTCTACATTCAGTTCATATAAAAGAATGTGTATTAAAATTGTTTGAAGAATCAGGATACGTAATTTGTCATTAATTCACCAAAGTTAATCCTATACCATAAAACTCTAAAACTGAAACAAGACATAATAATTTAAATTTTAGAAATTTAAATAAACTTTACACAATAAAACTCTGTACGATAAAAGAAAAAACCCTACTGAACATAAATTCATTAATAATTTTTTAAGCACAGTGAAATTGTACACCTTACAACTGTATCGGTGGTGTACGCGGCGCTAGTTGTCGGAAGCGGGCGGAGTGCGGCAAAGGAAACGGCTTCGTATGAGCTCCGCCATTGTTGTATATATGTATCAACAATTCGTACGCGATCGCGCTTTATAATCATTTAAAATGAATTCGAAGTACGAAATTCAGTGTGCTGTGAGTGGGTGTACCTCCAAAAGGGGTCGGAAGAACAATGTGTCAATTCATCGGTTTCCGAAGAAAGAAAATGCCGGACAACGATGGATAGAAGCATGCTCAAATCCCTACTTGTCGAGGTTAGGATACCTCGAAGTACTAGAAAGACAATTTTTTATTTGTCATCGACATTTTTCCGACGTTAAATTTACCGTCGTGTAGTGATGTGTCGAGTGGAAGTGATGTGAACATTAAACCGGCGAGTGTTTCTTCCCATCAGACTTCGAAATTTTTATTCCCGAAGTAGAAAAACCTGCAGAAGGCACACGAGACTTTGAAGAAAGTAGCGTGCAGTTTGCACACGTAAGTAACAATATTTTTAATTTCATACGATATTGTATATAATTTCAAACTTTTCGTCTCTGATCAGAGTCCTCATTAGTGATCTTTATTTCTAAAATTTTAAGTGCAATAAATAAAATATTACATATATGAGCCCTGTTTCGAAGTAAACTTTGAAAATGTGAAAAAATGTAAAAATCGTAAGAAAATTTACATAAAATAGTACAAGAAACTTCGATGAAGTATCTAAAACTTCCTTAGGAATGACAATAAAATTCTAGCACGTAATTTTGAGATACCAAACCAAAAAAGTAGTATATACACTACCGGTCAAAATTATTTATTCACCTGCTGTGTTAGCTATTCTTAAAGTGTCTTAATTTTTATAATTATTTAAATTTTGCATCTAGTGAGCCCAAGTTGAAGGCAAAATGATAATTTTATAAGAATCTATTGCAAAAAACGTCAAATTTCGATCTTTTTGAATAAATATTAATAACACTGAAATTAATTAAGACCTTTAAACGTTTCTGGTCTCATTTTGAAGGTTACTCTTCATAGTATTTTGTTAACTTATCAAGATATTTTTAGAATTTTTCTTTTGGATTCTACCCTGAGGTCAAACATGGTACAAACATGTCGAAAATTTTCAAATGAAGACAGTAATCTATAAATTTTATTAAAATATGATACACATTGGTTTTTAAAAATTTCTTGTAAGTAGCTACACATTTTTAAAATTTTATGACCTTTTTGTATCATTTTTGACGCCGGGTAGAATCCAGGAAAAAAAATCTGAAAATATCTTGATTAGTTAGCAAAATACTATGAAAACCTACCATTTAAATGAGACAAAAAACTTTTAAAAATCTTAATTTATTTCAGAGTTGTTAATATTTTTCAGAATGATTGAAATTTCAAGTTTTTTGAAATATTTTTTTATAAAATTAACATTTTGTTATTTTTTCTGATTTTTCTAAATCATTTCAGTCGATTATGTCGATCATTAGAAGAGTGTATCACTGTACGTGACAACGGAACTCTACTATATCGACCTTATCAACCTATGATTCAGAATTAATCCAACGTTATTTAAAACTAAACGGTATTTTCCAATATAAATTGAAGAAATTTTTCTGCGAAAAAAAAATTTCTTCAATTTTGTTATTTAGTTTATTTTATTATTTTTTATTTTGTTTTATTTGTTATTTGCAAAATTTGATTAACTTTCATTTTATGATAGGAAAAAAATTTCAACTTATTATCATAAAAATTAAGACACTTTAGGAATAGCTGAAACAACAAGTGAACAAATAATTTCGACCGGCAGTGTACTTCTGTCTAAATGTTACTGAAGATATAGATGCAAGTACATATATAGTATAAAATTACAAAGGATTATTTATGTAAAAATAGCTGAGAATTGCCAATACAAATTCCACAATGTCAGAAATTCCCATCACAATTTCGCGAAACATGTGACTGGAGTTTTATTTTATAAAATTTATTTTTATTTGTTTTATAAAATACCTACGAAATAAATTTCAAATATTCATATAAATTAAATGCTTTTAATCTATATTCCAGAAAAAAGAATCAGAAGATATCCCAGAAGCAGGAAGCAGCAAGGATGTACTTGGAGAAGACTTTCACACAACACCGAAGAGAGCTATCTCGACCCCACAAAGTGTTCGATTATCTTGTAGTACAAAAATCAACGCAAAATGTGCTAAGCAACTATATTTTCTGAAAATAAAAATACAAATTACAGATATTTTTGATTTTTATTTATGACGAGAAAACCATGATTTAAGGCAAAATTGTGTAAATGTAATTAAAGAGTGAGTTGATATCAACATAACTTCTCACTCTTGAATTAAATTTTCACAATTTTGCGCTAAATCTTCAATTTCCTTTTAATTTTATTTGAATATATTCTTTGTAACACATTTAAAGAACCTACGTATGCATGTATATGCACTAACACGTGCACATATAATGGTAGTTCATGCGCAGTGCTGTACGCGGCGCTAGTTGCTAACGGTCCACCTCCGTTCCATTAGGTTTGCACGGCCTGATCGGTGTGCTCAATTGAGGAGTTATAAAAACTGTAAGAGGAAACTAACATTCATTTTTCACGAGCTATAAAACCATGTTTTTGGTTTTTTCGAATTTCGATATTCAATTTTTGACTATGACATCACGAGGCGGACAATACTTTTACAGGTTTTCAAGCGCTTGTCGCCTTATTAAATATAACTCCTCAATTGTACAAATTTCTTCCTTAACCTATCCCTGAGTGTAAAACAATTTGACGTGCTCCTTATGAGATGTACGATTTTGTTTGACACTCAAACTCCATCTTTCTAAATTCGGTTTTCCCCTAGGAAATAATAATAAAAAAAGAGTTCGCCAGAAAAGCAGTATTCCCGAGTTATTGAAGCAAAAGCTTCAGACTCGAAAAAGAAAAATTACTTATTTTATTTCTTCCTAGAAGAAATGCTCAAACTTCACACTCGCAAAATAAATTTTTTTTTCCCTAGTTGCACAATGTACTATTGTGCCCTAAGCGTGGATAGCCGATAGGCTTTGTCGCTAAGGTACTAATGCGTCCGTTACAAATATAGAGAGTAAAAGTGAGTTAGTGCGCACTCGATAGTAAATGAAGTGTTTAATATTAATAAGATGAGAAATATATGTTTTTTTATTCAGAAATCAACTATCATTTTAAAAAACTTTTTTTTAAACTTTCGAACTTACTCCAATAGATTAAGGTAAAAGCACCAATAGCCGGACAGAGCCATGAATTTTTCTCAAAATTAGAGATTTATGAATCACCTATCGCTATTTTGGTGCACCGTATACAAACCTCGAAACGTACACTTTAAAAATGTGAAAAATTTGTTGAATTAGAAATTAAAACTTCGCCAAGAAAAAAAATTTCTCTACTGAAGCACAAGGCTGGTCGAAATGTAGCGAAATCTTCTCTATATACTAACTGAAGCGTTGTCTTTGTTAAACAGATAACATTTACATTTACCCTCATTTGTCATTTTAATACGTGTTACACTAAAGTCAAATGCTTTATATAAACTATAATATTTTTCAAAATTAAAAAACATTTTCCTGTAATTAAATATTTTAAAACCGGTTATTAGGTCAATGAATATTCGTTTTGCTTAATAACCGAATTACCGGACGAAAAGTTTATTGCAAAACCAAATACGAATTTTAAAAAGTAAAGTTAATATTTTCAAGAAATGTGGTAAGTATTTGATTATTTTCAATTCATAGGAGATATCTATCTAATAAAATATTAGGCAAATTTCAAAGTGACATGCTTGATAACATGTCTATTATTGTATTGACCCATATTCATAAAAGTTTTGTTCATTTCTTTGGCATAGGGTCAGTTTCTTCTTATTTTCTTTGATTAAAATTATTATTACATTTAAAAATGCGCAAAAAGAAAGAAAGGCAAATGTTTCGGCCACATATGGGGGCCCTCTTCAGTGCCATAAATTCAGAGACTAATTCAAAATTTCTGTAAAAAATTACAATATAGAAGATAATTAAAAAAGAATTATCATAAAAATTAAAAACTTATCTCATAGCTTGCAATTCAAAATGAAGTAGTCCAGTATGCAGCATCACGAATTGAAAAATTACTTGAAGTTCACTATGAATAAAAACCGGATAAAATGAAAAAATATAAAAGATTTTGCCCACGAACCGACCGGAATTTTTTTCAAAAAATGTTTATTATTAAAGAAAGATGCCAAATTGGTTCTCAATGGAAAAACGCGAACAAGTTTGACATTTATGAAACCTTCTCGTGAAGACTTTATTACCGGCGTCTCACACAGAATGATCTGAACTGTTTTAAAAACCGACTAGGGACATGAGGCTTTGCTGACCGAAAATTTTTTTCCTATAAGCAATCCTGAGAGGTTCTTTTCCTCCTTGAAGAAGACTATTGTCCTGTATCTAGTTAAGAAATTCGAGACGTTTATGATGATTTTCACGAGTGGACGGAGGCGTTTATTTTTCAAGAAAACGATTTTGAATATAAGCTTCACGGACAATCCATTTAACACTGAATTTGCAAGCAAGGCGTTACATAAAC
Source organism: Diplolepis rosae (assembly GCA_030998225.1). Lineage (NCBI taxonomy): Eukaryota > Metazoa > Arthropoda > Insecta > Hymenoptera > Diplolepididae > Diplolepis > Diplolepis rosae. The sequence goes on along the minus strand of JAPYXD010000687.1, from coordinate 1,339,284 downwards.
ATAAAATATTATAATATCTGTATATGTAACTTTACACAATATTTAAAAAAATCAAAAGTTGTTTATTTTCGCATTCAGATTTATTCTGAGATGTTTAAAAAATGATAATAAAGTTATCTTTAAAAATTAATAAAAATGCAATTTAAATATTCGTGATATTAGGTATCACATTTAAATTATTATTAAATTTAACTAGTTCTGAAAATGGTCTGAACTGATAGATATTCTAGCTTTATAGTGAAAGTGCCATTTTTAAATTTCAAAGTGACATGCTTGATAAGATGTCTAGTATTATATTGACCCAAATTCATAGAATTTTTGTTAATTTCTTGTTATTTTGGCATAGGGTCAGTTTCATCTTTTTTATTTGATTAAAAATATCACTATTAGATGTGAAAATGCGCAAAAAGAATGAAAGGCAAACGTTTCGGCCATATATGGGGGCCCTCTTCAAAGCCATAAATTCAAAGATTCATTCAAAATTTCAGTAAAGGATTAGAATATGGAAGATAATTAAAGAAAATAATTATCATAGTAATTAAAAACTTATCTCATAGCTTGCAATTCAAAATTAAGTAGTCCAGCCCGTGTAGAAATTTTGTTAGGGGTCTAGTGGGGTCCCGACGAGTTTGCCCTATCTCTAGTCGGGATCTAGCGTGGAAAACTAGTCAGGGCCCCGTCGGTAACGTAACGTATTTTTCGAGGTGTGCCCTACTAGACTTTCTAGTAGGGGTTTAGTCAGGTCAGCCCTTTCACTACCCCACCTACAAAAAAGGACACCATTAGGGCCCTATTCGCCCTCCGCATTGAATTTAAGGGCATATATCAGCAGAGTCACGTGACCAATCTTTTTCAGGTATCTCTTTGAGAAAATAATAAATAAAAACGATTTTCCACACTGAGAGAAAAAGTACGGGGGAATTTCGAGTTAAAACTCTAATATTTACCGTTTTTAACGGCAACGGAGGGATATTCGCTTGGAAGGTTAAGTTTACTGTTTTTACTGTAAAAAATCTGTTTTCAAGCTAGGAAATTTTTTTCTGAGTAAATTGACAGTACTTTTTCATTGCACGTACACCAAAAAAAAATCTCAGTAAGTTTGACTACTTTCTAACTTACTTTCCACATTTTATAAAGGCCCCAGTGTAATTTTTGAATTTAAGTTAATTTCAAAACTTTATTTACTTTCAAGCAGACTTTAACTTACTATTTTTATATACAAACTTACCTACAAACACACATTCCCCTCTACACTGCACAAACGCTTGTTTAGGTGGTATTAAAAATTATTCTTAACGCTGCGGGTTCGAACCCTCTCTACTTATGATTAACGCGTTACTTAACCTAAAGACTAAGCCTCTCGGCTGCGCACGCTTAGAATACAAGAAATGAAATAGCGCTTATAACCTGCAACTACTGCAGGGCCGTGTAAGAAGTGTATGGGCCCCGTGTAATCGGAAATTTTTAAATTTTATGCTAATTTATGATTCTGATAAAAATGTTTAATTATTAAATCGTTTTTCTATAAAATAAAATATTTTTGAAATAAACAGATCAAATTTTTGAATTAAAGAACATTACATAATAAAAAGATTTATATACATTTTAGAAGTATTAATTTTTATTATTGTATATTAGTGATACTTTATACAGGTTATGATTCCTTTAATTTTTGTTTTCAGGAGCAAAATCAAGGTATGTTCAGAATCTAAAAAATTTGAGTTTTTTCAATTCCAAAAATATGATGAAACTTTTGAATCAAGAAAATTATCGCATAACGAAATTATGCATTAAAGTTCGCAATAAGTAATTCCAACTAATGAAGTACTATTAAAAAAAATAGTGCACTTATTTACTTATCATTAGTCTGTTTTTCTAACTACTCTTATGTAGAAACTTCTACCGCTTATGTTTATTATGAAAGCTTCAATTGATTTTACTATTCACCCCATGTTAATTGAACTACATGTTTAGTTATTGTTATTACCTCGACACAATAAGATACACACACATATACATACGTGCTCGCATATGATTATTATAATTACATGCGAATTCGAGTCAAAATTATGAAAAAGTTTTCTTAAATGTTCTTGCTCCCTCTTCAGTATTGATCTTATCCAAGACCGTGTTCAGAAAATCTCCATTTTTCTCAGATAAGATCAAATTTTAATGGGAATAAAATGAAAAAGTATAAAAGATTTTGTACACGAATTGACCGGAATTTTTTTCAAAAAATGTTTATTATTAAAGAAAGATGCCAAATTGGTTCTCAATGGCAAAACGCGAACAAGTTTGACATTTATGAAACCTTCTCGTGAAGACTTTATTACCGGCGTCACTCACAGAATGATCTGAACTGTTTTAAAAACCGACTAGGGACATGTGGCTTTGCTGACCGAAAATTTTTTTCCTATAAGCAATCCTGAAAGGTTCTTTTCCTCCTTGAAGAAGACTATTGTCCTGTATCTAGTTAAGAAATTCGAGACGTTTGTGATGATTTTCACGAGTGGACGAAGGCGTTTATTTTTCAAGAAAACGATTTCGAATATAAGCTTCACGGACAATCCATTTAACACTGAATTTGCAAGCAAGGCGTTACATAAACATAAAATATTATAATATCTGTATATGTAATTTTACACAATATTCAAAAAAATCAAAAGTTGTTTATTTTCGCATTCAGATTTATTCTGAGATGTTTTGAAAAATGATAATTAATTTATCATTAAAAATTAATAAAAATGCAATTTAAATATTTGTCATATTAAGTATCACATTTGAATTATTATTTAATTTAACTAGTTCTTGAATAAATCTTTGAATTTATGGCACTGAAGAGGGCCCCCATATGTGGCCGAAACGTTTGCCTTCCTTACTTTTCTTTTTTGGGCATTTTTAAATCTAATAATAATAATTTTAATCAGAGATAATAGGAAGAAACTGACCCTATGCCAAAGAAATGAACAAAACTTTTATGAATATGGGTCAATACAATAATAGACATGATATCAAGTATGTCACTTTGAAATTTTAAAATGGCACTTTCACTATAAAGCTAGAATATCTAACAGTTCTGACCATTTTCAGAACTAGTTAAATTTAATAATAATTCAAATGTGATACTTAATATCACGAATATTTAAATTGCATTTTTATTAATTTTTAAAGATAAATTTATTATCATTTTTCAAAACATCTCAGAATAAATCTGAATGCGAAAATAAACAACTTTTGATTTTTTTGAATATTGTGTAAAATTACATATACAGATATTATAATATTTTATGTTTATGTAACGCCTTGCTTGCAAATTCAGTGTTAAATGGATTGTCCGTGAAGCTTATATTCGAAATCGTTTTCTTGAAAATTAAACGCCTTCGTCCACTCGTGAAAATCATCACGAACGTCTAGAATTTCTTAACTAGATACAGGACAATAGCCCGTGTGGAAATTTTGTCCTGGCGCGAGCCAGGCCCCAACCAGGAAAAACCGGGCCCCAACTTGGGTATCGAGGCAGGACCAAACCGCAAATGAAACGCCTAACCCGACCAAAGCCTACCTCATGGCCCAGTTTGGTCCCAACTTGGCGCCGTTCATTTTGTGAGTCTCAGTCAAATTGAATCAGTGCCTCAGCCACATAAATTTTTTTTTTAATGTCTTCATCTAATCCTTCTAGAATAATTTTCGAGATTTAAAATGTAGTCCAAGTCATATATTTTAATATTATTAACAAATATTTTGAATTGAATTTGATTTTGACACGGAGAAAAATGGATATTGACCCATAATATCTAGATATTGAGGCACAATGCCAGTAGCATTCAACTATGTGACAAACATTTAGATATTCTACTTCAATGCCTGCAGATATTGAAAAAAAGATATTAACCACCAGTATCTCAGATATTGAACTTGATTATCTCAGATATTAAGAATGAATATTCGACATACTAAACTTCTGAATATCCTCGTTAGTAAACTTGAATGCCTGAGGTACTAGAGTTGACTATCTCAGATATTTAACATCAATATCAGGTATACTGGAAATGTAAGTTATAGATGTTACATCAGTTTAATATCTAAGTTACTCAAAAAATTATTTTGAAGGTTATAAAATAACTACATATTCAGTTCTTAGAAAAAAGTCAAATTATATTTTATTATGTTCTTTTCTGTAAAAGTAATGTAGATGTTTGAACCAAATTTTCATTATCTGGCATGTCTAAAATTAATTTAATGTTCTTGTTAGAAACTTAAACTTAACACTAAGGTTAGATTTCATTTTCGGCTATAAACCACATATAGAGAAAATATATAACTTATATGTTTTACTTACCGCATCTCAAGTTAATGACCCGATCACTTTTATTCCATTAGAAACACTTATTATAATTTAAGTAAACTTTGATAAACTTTTAAAATGTATCTTTCCGGAACGCTGCAAGCATGTCAATGTTAGATTCACTTAGATTTCGATGAGAGCGAAAAAGTGATCACATAACCTTTATATATATACGCGCGCACTTCATGTTTCAATATCGAAACTATTGAATCTGAATATCAAATGTTACTTCTCGGCAAAATCTTATATATTGAAAAAAAAATTTTTAATATTGCGTGTCAATATCTAGATATTATGGATGAATATTTCCTATTTGAATATCTACTTTTCAATATCCATTTTTCTCCGTGTACACTGTGAAACCAAGTATGAACTTTTTAAGAACCTTTCAATGGAGTTCACGACAGCCCATTCATTTATTAAAAATGAAAGTGTCAAACACGCAGTTGAAATAAATGAAAAAATTTAACACTTTATTCCAACCTCTAAAATGACAGATTCAAAGTCTAATCTACAAATTTGATTTAGTTACTATCGTTTTCATTGCATACTCTTCTTGCTTTAATTATCGCGCGATGCCTCCGGACTCGTCCAGTGCTCTTTATTTTGGGCATTTTAATTAGCACCCACAGAAATTAAACACATACATTATCGAACATAATCATTAATATCTTTGGCATAATTTAAAGAACCTGGGTTTAAGATTGGAGGCGATCTAAAAACACAAGCACAGCCAAAGTAGGTGGCGCTGTAACAGCAACCAGTATTGAACAAGGATCAAGGTTGGCTTTATGCCACATCCAAGACATTCGCCATGTTGTAGCCAAATAATAATTTTCCAAGTTGGGGCCAAACTTGTAATAGGGCAAAAATTTGGCAATTTCCACACGGGAGTCTTCTTCAAGGAGGAAAAGAACCTCTCAGGATTGCTTGTAGGAAAAAAATTTTCCGTCAGCAAAGCCACATGTCCCTAGTCGGTTTTTAAAACAGTTCAGATCATTCTGTGTGAGACGCCGGTAATAAAGTCTTCACGAGAAGGTTTCATAAATGTCAAACTTGTTCGCGTTTTTCCATTGAGAACCAATTTGGCATCTTTCTTTAATAATAAACATTTTTTGAAAAAAATTCCGGTCGGTTCGTGTAGAAAATCTTTTATACTTTTTCATTTTATCCGGTTTTTATTCATAGTGAACTTCAAATTTTTTTCAATGAGTGATGCTGCATACTGCACTACTTCATTTTGAATTGCAAGCTATGAGATAAGTTTTTAATTTCTATGATAATTATTTTTTTTAATTATCTTCTATATTCTAATCCTTTACTGAAATTTTGAATGAATCTTTGAATTTATGGTACTGAAGAGGGCCCCCATATGTGGCCGTAACGTTTGCCTTTCTTTCTTTTCTTTTTTGCGCATTTTTAAATCTAATAATAATAATTTTAATCAAAGATAATAAGAAGAAACTGACCCTATGCCAAAGAAATGAACAAAACTATTAGGCAAATTACTTAAAACATGTTTTAATTAGTCAAATATGAAACCCAACCTCAATTGACATTTGACGTTCATTTTTTCGTAGATTTTACATTGAGAACAATGAAAATATGGATTTCAGAGTGAAATTTCCCCACTTTTTGTTCATTTTGAATAATAATTTTTAATAATAATGATAAACTATAATTAATAATGAATAATTTTTAATAGAAATAATGTTTGAACTATGGATTTGCTGAAAATCTGATATTTTGAGAAAGTATTTTCATTTTAATATATGTATTTTCTGGGTTTTATGTATTTGTTGTCTTTATTATAAATCATGGAAAAAGTATCAGAAAAAAAGATTAAAAAGCTTTATACCAAAACGGATATTATTAATGCGATTGATGATATAAGGCAAAAACGATTGACAATTAGTGCTGCAAGCTCTAACTATAATATATTCTATTTGTAAAATCTTTTCAATATTTTTTTTTTTTTTATAAGCGTAGACCTAAAAAATGTTCCTTTAAATGTTTCCCAGTGTTTATTATGCTTAAAAAGTATCAAATCCATATCAATCAAATTATAATATTCTCTTGTCCGAGTATTGGTGCAGCGCTGTCCGGCTATTGGATCAATTCACTTTTTCCGTCCGGCAATTGGCTCCAGAGCATTATTTAATGAAGAGAATTATTAAAATTGATTACTCAGATTTAACACAACTCTGGACTTTTTTTTATAGTAGGGAGGACACATACATCAAAATAATCGCGGCAATTCTTGATTCCGCATCACATTTAGAACGATTAATACAAAAAATTGAATGACATTTCCTTAGACGTCCGGCTATTGGTGCTTTCCCGAGTTGAACTATTGATTCTCTATTGATTCTCTAAGATGCTCCATTTTCGAGGAATTGAGAGAATCAAAAGAGGCGTATTAGCTGTTTAAATCAATGTAATTTTGATCCTCTGTTGGTGCTCTTCTCCTGCAGATATTTCCGTTTCTGAACCTTGGAGGATCTTAAAGAGTAGCAACGAAGATTCTCCCTACCTCCTCTATGATTCTCCATTTCTAAAAGTATATAATTCCTAATGACGTCAGGAATTAGCAACGGTTTATTATTATTTATATTTATCGTGTTGATTAAGAGAGAAACGAAAATATAGTAGCAGACTTTTGGAAAATAATGAGGAATGTATCAAAGTATCAATGTCTGGTACATGTCGAATTTTGGTTTGAAAACATTAATTTTGAAAAATTTTATTTTTCGAAATAAAAATCCAAATGGTACCGGAGATTGATTTTTTTATGGATTCCTCATTGTTGCCTACAATTTCATGATTATATTTACATTCCTGTCCTAATCAACCCGATGAATATAAATAATATAAAATGGTTGGTCATTTGTGACGTCATTACGCATCACATACCCTCAAGTACCAGAATGAAAAGGGTTCAATAAGAGCGAATTCTCGATTTTTCGAAAACTTTTAGAGATTTTAAAACGTTTTCTTTTTTTTTAAATGAAAGTACTCTCGAAGGACTGCGGCGCTACTATCTAATAGATAGTCCAGTCCCCCTCGTTGTCCAGAATGGCCTGGCATCCTTTCGGCATGCTTTCCACTAATTTTTCAGCGTAGTCCGTTGGTAATTCTTGACATATCTTCCTGATATTCTGCGAGAGCTGTTTCAGGGTGAACTCACGTTTTCCCGCAAGCTTCCTCTTTGAAACACTCCAGACATTTTCGATTCGATTCGAATCGGGGGACTGTGTTGGCCAGTCCAAAGTTGTGATGCCCTTTTCTGTTTTCCAGGCGGTGCAGAGACGGCTTTGATGTTTCGGGTCGTTATTTTCTTGTAAGATCCAATCGGCCGTATTGGCTCCAAACATCTTTGTAGAAGACCTTAGAAGACCACGTTCATATATTTGGAGCATTTTCTGAGCATTCAAGTTCTCGGTGAAGAGCTCTAAACACCCAAAAGCGCGCTATGAGAAGCATCCCCAAACATGGACCTTCACGGGGTGTTTTTTATTGGCTTTATAACGCTCAACCCACTTCTTCACGAACGATTTCGACTTTTTGATGTATTTAGCAGCGACTGACACAGAACTCATTATGACTCACGTCTGCTGTCTCCGACGATTCGAGCGCTACTGAATCGCCTTGGTAATTGCGTCGTAGTCCTTTAAATGTACTTTCATTAAATCAAGAGAGTATAAAGGGAAGCAAAAGAGAATCAAAAGAGTATCAAGAGAAGCAAAAGAGAATCAAGAGAGTATAAAGAGAAGCAAAAGAGAATCAATAGTTCGACTCGGGATTTACCTTATATATTTCTTTTAGTTTTAGATTTTATGGAACTAGTACACCATATTTTCATACATTAGATCGTTATATCGCACATACGGTTTATTGCCTCTATTGTCTTGAGCCACTGCCTGCTTTGGGGTTCGATTTCGAGCTGGCCGACAAAAATTGTGAGACGATTCGTCTCATAGCTTGCGCTTAGATAGTTTAATTTTTGGCAAGTTAGACGAATTTATGCAACTGTGAAAACAGCGAAATCTCAAGTTCTATGCATTTCTAGTTGACATTTTTTTATTCAATATGAAGCTAAAACTTCGCATTATTATCTCTGCTAAATTACGAATGAGAAATGACGTTCAGTTAGAGGCAAATGAGCGTTTAATTGGACACTTATTTTCAGAAAATTTGATTTTTTATTATGCATAAAAAACCAATTTCCCATTTGACGAGAGCTTTCTTATGATTCTTTCTCTTCATTAAGGTTTTCTCTGTCAATTAGAGCTTTAAAAGTTTGAAAAATAGAAGGACATCATAATTTTTTCGACCGTCTACTACACAGAGAGAAATTTTAGGTTTCACTGACCAAAGTTTTTTTGTTAAAATCGTCTTTACAAAAATGTTAAAGTTCTCATGACAATCATGGTAGTGGCTGTCATACATTGGTAAAGTGTTTACTCCAACTGCAAGGAACGTTACTGAGACCACGATTCTGGTACTTGAAATACCATAGCGCTGCGATTATAGGAACCAAAGTCCATCGTAAAGCCGCGCATAGAGTTTAGTTAAAATGACTAAGTCTACGGACAGTAAATACCCAGCCAAAATTATTTTTGAGGTTATAGGTATGGTTCTCTTAGTTATTAAAATACAAATTCAATTTGATTAGAAAAAATAAAGTTTCACCGAAAAGATCTAAGAAGAATAATCCGGTATAATGATATTTATGATAACTTTCGTCAATTAAGTTAAAAAATTGTCACTTTTTTCATCACCATAAACTTTTTTTGACTGACTATAGTTTTGACAAAATACGACGAGACAGCAAAATTGGAACGCATTGCATTGTCCCCGAACAAAACCGTTTATCATTTAGAAAGAATTGTCAAACTATATTTATAATAGAATTATTTACCTGATAATGCTTGGCACGGTGAAATATAGTCCAGGAATCGAGAACGAGAATTGGCAGAATTCAACTTAGGCTGCATATCTTTTTGGAAGTAACTACTCATCTCCAGTGCAGTGCAAGTTAAATTGTGTGACTATTACAAGATTTAATAGTTGTCACGACAAGCTTACCTCGTTGTAAAAAAATGAAAGTTATACTTGATTTGTCTAGCGCAACAGCGAACGCTGCGGTTGTAGTAACCAAAGGAGCTTGGCAGTACACATAAAGAAAATGTACGTGTACTAACCGTTGGGGTACGTATAAAGCTGATTCTAATCATCAACTTTGGTTACAACAACCGAATACACAAAAAAGTCCAAATTACTGTCATGATAACTATAAAAGTAGTAGCTTCTCTCAACTTTTTTGGTCAAGGCAACTACTGTACAAAAAATTGATGTGCTATGTGCACAGGAACCAAAGCCGATTTCTCTCAGTGTAAGTTTATTTATTGCTTACGATTGGGAAATTTTGTGTCTATCATATAGCTGACAATCAGTTTCATTCCAAAGTTTGCTTCATCATTTATTCTTTTCATAAAACACTTTTAGGGCTTCACTTATTTTCTCTAGTAAGTGCGAGTGTGAAAACTTACTTTTTTAAGGAAAGTAACCTAACTATAAAAAGTTACTTTTTGGAAAAGTAACATAACTCACACAGAAATAACTATACACGGAGAGACTTTTTGTAGTAATCTATGTAAAAAATCACCGTAAATTTTACTATTTTGAGGTAGCAAAGTAGGGAAAATAGGGAACTACGTGACTATTTATTGTTGAAGTATTAAGATGTACTACTTTTATTTCGACTTGTTCTTTTTCAAAGGAACAACTTTTCATATTTTCTGGGGGAAAATTAGCAAGTAGGATTAATTAGTAGAGAAATTATTTAATTACACAAAAATAATAGTTGAAATAAGTATTTAAAGCTATAAAAATAGCTAAAATGATAAGATAAATTACTACCGTCTGTAAGAACGTGAGTGCTTCTGATGGTACATTTTCAAAAGTCAGTTTGTTTTGTCACACATCTTAATTAATTAAAATATCTTTATGTTTTTTTATTTGTTATCAAAATATTTTACTTTTCAGAACCGTGATTCTCCAGGAATTGCCACTGTTCTAATAGTGTATCCTCAGCAGTGATTAATGCTATCACTTAAAGAAATGAATGACAAATTTCTAAAAATGTTGTATTATACAATTCATTTTCATTGTGATGATGATTTTTTTACTCATAGGTGAGTAAACTAAATTAATACTTACAGATTTTAAAAAGTAGACAGAAAATAATTTTTACCGTTCAAGGTATTTCGGCATTTACTATCAAATTGTCAAACTGATATTAATTTTGTTGAGATTTGAGTTTTTAATTCTAAAATTTTGATTGGTGTTTTTTGAATCTCCAAAATGTTGCAGATCGATCGGATATGCGACGTTTTATTGACGTTTTGTAGTTTGTATTCTTGTGATTCTTATTTCGAATTTGAATTTGGTACGTTCTTTTCTCAATAGGTGACTACTGAGATCTCTAGTAGTGAAAATGTTCTTGCAGGCGGTGAAACATTCTTCCATTAGTATATAAGGAAACTAAGCTCGAACGAACCATATGTAACTTGCGTTGTATATAGTTAGTGTATGCGATTAGGTATAGAAGCGGTTAAACTACGTACTTATAGGCACCGTGCGTGACTGCAGCGCCATAGCATGAGTGAACTAAAGGAGGCTGTTCGAGAACTTTTATAATGTATTATAATGGGACTTAGTTATAAAAATGTTTATTATCAATAAAAAAGCAAACAAAAAAACAATTTGATTCACTTTAAAATTCGATTGTTTTTCCTTGTGAAGTATTTGTGTGAAATCAGCAGTAAAAAGTAAGTATTTTCCATAATAAAAATGATATAGAAACCAGTAAATATAAGGTTAAGGTAGTTGTCGTGCCAAAAATCAGTCTCTGGAAAAAGAAGTTTTTCTATGATTTCAAGACTGCAAATTATAACATTAGCCGTGTCATATGTAAGGAAAGACACTCTTTTTAATGAAAAAATTTAAAAATTACGAAAAATAATTTTTTAATAATGTTTTTTGTAATAGGATTTTTCCTTACTATCGCTTCTTACCAATTTTTAAAAAATGATTGAAGTTTCTTAAATCATTGCTTATTTTTTCGGGGAAAATATTCTCTACAACTTGACCGTTTCCAATTTTTGAAAATAGAGAAATTCTTTAATGGCTGGAATACATTAAAAATCAATTTTCCAAAACAAATTTTTTTATAAACAAATTGCTGTATTTGATAATAATTGATTTATTTTCAAAAATTGGAAACAGTTAAGTTGTAGAATATTTCCCCCGAAAAATAAGCTATGATTTAAGAAACTTCAATCATTTTCAAAAATTGGTAAGAAACGATAGTAAAGAAATATCGTATTATAAAAAACATTATCAAAATAATTATTTTTCGTAATTTTTAAATTTTTTCATTAATAAGATTGTCTTTTCTTACATATGACACGGCTGATGATATAATTCTCGAGTCTTGAAATCATTAGAAAAGCTTCTTTTCCAGAGACTATTTTTTTGGCATGACGACTACTTTAAGTTAATGACAGATCAAAACAGACTAGAAAAATAATAAAGAATTAAATTGTAATTTCATGATGACAGTTTTAGGCACTTGTTGAGTGAATAAATATTAATTATTTATTTTCAGATTCAAATTCATCATGGATATAATTATTAAAGCAAGTTTTCAATCAATTAAACATACAATAGAATTTCAAACACAAACGGAAATTAAAGGTAAAAATCTTGTTCTATCAGAACATGTACGAGATGTCCAAGAGTTCCGTAGAAATAATAACTTTTGCCTTCTTACTGCAGCTATACCCACTTATTCCTTTGATTTATTTTCCATTTAGACGTTGGAAATTTATAAAATTTCACACTCACTTTTGCTGCTTGTATTTTTACAATTCACAACACAACAACTTCGGTGGCTCATTTCAGCTATATTTTTTAAATTAAAACAAAATTTAGATTTGCACATGTATTTTGATTGCTCGGAAATATAAAACAGCCTCCTTTAACGCCTAAATTATCCACTGCGTGCGCTGGCGTCGATTTAACTCTCCCTACCATGACTTCGCACGGTGCCTATATATGTATTAAGCGTGCGGCGTGGCGTTTTACTTTAGTAAAGGAGTTATTGTATACGTTAAGTATTCATATATATATATATATATATGTATATATAGGTATAAGTTAAAAATTGTGCTTATAGATAAATCCCCATTTTATTTGCTGTTCCGGCTATATGAGTTTTTACAAAAAACTATAGTAATTTGGCTGGCGCTCGGACCGTCAAAACAAAGGACTATAGTAATTTAATTTTTATAACTAAGCAAGATTGTATTTTGCGAGTTCAACCTAAAAATATTCATTATTTTTATTTCACTTATTTACCAATTAAAATCACAAATTTATAAATAAAAGCTCATATTCCCATTATAAAAATTTAATATTTAACAGAAAAATTTCTCTTTTTGTATTGAATGGAAATCGTATTCGGCAATCCTAACCTAAAACTTATCATTATTTTCGTTTCTATCATTTCTAATAATAGAAAGCTACAATATATATTTAATTATACATTTGAAATACTTACACTCAAAAAAATGATTTTAGTTTTAGAATGCAATTTGAATATTATAAAATGAAACTTTCTCTTAAAGAAGGAATTTCTGTAAACCCTTGAGAAGAATTTCGTAAACCCCGAAGAATCTTCGAGCATACCGTCGTAGCGATCACTTCGTCGCTCGACCGCTCTGTACACGTTCTTGTAAAATATATATTTTTTACCGTTTTATCTTGTGCTTTATTACAGGACAATTTACCTTTTCTATCTTAACCACAACTGCAAATACATTCAGTTAAAATAAATAATTTCTTTCATACAAATGTTTGGCATAATTGTTACGGTTGTAAATCTTTTTGAACTTGCAACATATTTTGCAGAATTAAATGTTTATTAGATTTATCCTAAGAAATATCCGCCTACATTGCCAATATAAAATAATATAAACCAAAACAAAAACCGAATTTTTTTAAAGAAAGAAGAAATTTTTCGGTTAAAAAATTTGTTTATTCCATTCAAACGTTTGGCATAGTTGTTATGATTACATATTTTTTAAACTTAAAACATATTTTCTATAGAATTGAAAATTTATCATTCTCGTTCTAAGAAACATTCGCTCCCATTATCAACTTGAAATGTATCATTCCAAATAAATATTCGTCCCACCATAGTATACATTTATATCTATTCAACTGTTTGTCATAGTTGATACAAACATACATATACTTTCAAGTGTGGAATATATTTCATAGTGTTAAAGATTTATCAGTCTCATCTACACTGAGAAAAATAGTTGCGGTAATTTTACTCAACTTCCGAATAAATTTGGGGCATAAGGACAAGTTAGAAGTTATTTAGTATCACTATATTTATTTTTGATATATTAAATATTCAAAAATGAAACACAGTTGAGTAAAATTCAAAAGTAATAGGGTGAAGTTTAAAAGCGTGCATTAAAAGTTTCTAAATATATATATTATTACTCATAGTATATTTCTCAAAAACCAGTATTTTATTAAATCACAAAAATAGTAGAGCTTTCCCTTCATTCTACTCTATGTTTTAATCGAGAGTTGATTAAACCGTGAAATGCAAGATTTATTCCAATAGCAGGAACGAATAAAAGTAATCTGGGCCTTGGGCACACATAGCAAATTCCTAATTTGAAAAACGTGTTGAATTTTCAGCATACTGATGTTCCAAGTTATTATATTTAATAATCAAAATCAATTAAAAACATACAAAATACAATTACACTTTATTTTAGTACTCTCTAAATCCAGAATAGTGGAAAAGCCACTGTTTTATCTAGTGCGGAATGAACCACATACTTAATAGTGGATTCCACTTACAAACTAGTGATTTAAAAAATTCATCGTACTGCGGTCGTGTTTTGTCTTTTTGTCACGAAACTCTCGTATATGCTCAACAGTGTTAACCACTATTTGAATTAGTGATTATTCACTAGTCCAGAGTGGCGTACTTCGCATTTTGTCAAATAGTGGATATCCACTAAAAGAAGTGGTTTTCCACTTTTTTGAATTTAGAGACTGGGAAGTTATTAATTTGATCCTAATAGATTGAAGTTAATTCTCATCGCGCGCAGCTCGCAAGTTTGAGCGCGCCTAGGGCGCGCGATTTGATCGTCGCGCTGCGCACTCGGTCTTGTGCTATTCGCATACATTTAAGTATATTTCTTATAATTTGATACTGAGGCTCAAACCAATTTTATAATATTACAGATGATGTGAATTACACATTTTCTCAAAGTCACTCAATTTCTTTTTGAATTTAAGTGAAACAGGAAATTCAATTTACTTAAGGCTCTGTCAGCCTTAAGGAACACGTTCTCATCATGACGCTCGCGCTTCGCGCTCGATTTTCTGTATATATTTCAGTAACTTTTTAATAAATTACATAGTTAAAATAATCTATTTTCTTCCAAATCTCTCAAAAAGAAAAAAACAATCGTAGACGTTATTTAAGGAAACGATTTCGCAGAACAACGCTAATTTCGTATCTCACATATTTTGGTGAAAAAAATCGAATTTTTTACATTCTCATCATGGATGAGAAGGTATTGGTTTTATGTGAAAAATGACTTTCGAAATTTTCATCAAATCTTTACGTTTTGAGACCCCCTGAGTCAGAAAAAAGGGTTTTTACGAAAGTGTCTGTCTGTCTGTCCGTCTGTATGTCTGTCTGTCTGTCTGTCTGTCTGTAGTAGGTCGTGTGCGGCATAACACTCGACAGAATTATCAGATTGAATTGAGCTTTGGTACACTTTATCGGAGCCGAAAAATTGAGGACAAGTTCGTTAACCAGCCACATCCAATCAAAATTAAGGGATTGCACTACTTCTGTGTTTTTGAAAATAATTTTTTGAAAAAATCAAAAATTTCAATACTGGTTTTTGATAGTGCTCATAAATCTCTACAAATTATCCCAATAACATTTTTTGATTAAATCAAAATTAAAAATGTTACAGCATATTCAAATTCGAAAAAAGTCAATATAATTCCATTTTCCAGTTAAATTATACGAGATACGAAAAAACGTTATGATACAATATTATTTTTTATATAAATACCTACAAATTTGAATTGTAACATTTTTTCATAAGATGCATATTTTTCTTTTTAATTTAAAAAAAAACTATTGAAAATCCAAAATTCAATTTTTTAACAATAAAATGTGAAATACGAAAAAAACGTAACAATACAAAGTTGTTCGTTTCAAAAAGATCTACAAATTTTGTCTCACACAGTTTCTGATAAAAAATATATTTTTCGTTTCAATTCCAAAAAATACGATTAAAATTCAAAAATTCCATTTTTTAGACAAAACATGTGAGATACAAAAAAAACTTTTAGATGAAAAATTGTTTGGTTAAATAAGGTCTACACATTCTTATCGAGAAATTTCTCGACAGGATGTATATTTTAATTTTTTGATTTTTAATATTGAAACAATTCGATTTTTTTCACCAAAATATGTAAAGATTTGATGAAAATTTCGAAAGTCATTTTTCACTTAAAACCAATACCTTCTCATCCATGATGAGAATGTAAAAAATTCGATTTTTTTCACCAAAATATGTGAGATACGAAATAAGCGTTGTTCTGCAAAATCGTTTCCTTAAATAAAGTCTACGATTGTTTTTCCTTTTTGAGATATTTGGAAGAAAATAAATTGATCAATAATCATGTAATTTATTGAAAAGTCACAAAAATGAATACAGAAAATCGAGCGCGAAGCGCGAGTGTCATGATGAGAATGTGTTCCTTAAGGCCGATAGAGCCTTAAGTAAATTGAATTTCCTATTTCACTTAAACTGAAAAATAAACTTAGTGAATTTGAGAAAATGACTAATTTACATCATCTTTAATATCATTAAATTGGTTTGAGCTTCAGTATTAAATTATAAGAAATAAACTTAAATGTATGCGAAGAGCAAAAGACCGAGCGCGAAGCGCGAGGGCCAGGAAGAACGGAGCGCGAAGCGTGACGATCAAATCGCGCGCCCTAGGCGCTCAAACTTGCGAGCGAAGCGAGCTACGCGCGAAGCGCGCGATGAGAATGTGCCCGCGAAGCGGGCAGATATTTAATGTTAAAAATCAAAACATAAAATATACACCCTGTCCCGAAATGTCTTATTGAGAATTTGTAGACCTCATTTAGGCAAACAATTTTCCATCTAAACGTTTTTTTTGTATCTCACATATTTTGTCTAAAAAATGGAATTTTTGAATTTTAATCGTATTTTTTGGAATTGAAACGAAAAATATATCTTTTATCAGAAACTGTGTCAGGCAAAATTTGTAGATCTTTTTGAAACGAACAACTTTGTATTCTTACGTTTTTTTCGTATTTCACATTTTATTGTTAAAAAATTGAATTTTGGATTTTCAATAGTTTTTTTTAAATTAAAAAGAAAAGTATGCATCTTATGAAAAAATGTTACAATCCAAATTTGTAGGTCTTTATGTAGAAAGTAATATTGTATCATAACGTTTTTTCGTATCTCGTATAATTTAACTGGAAAATGGAATTTTGTTATTGACTTTTTTCGAATTTGAATATACCGTAACATTTCTAATTTTGATTTAATCAAAAAATGTTATGAGGATAATTTGTAGAGATTTATGAGCACTATCAAAAACCAGTATTGAAATTTTTGATTTCTTCAAAAAGTTATTATCAAAAACACAAAAGTAATCAAAATTTTGATTGGATGTGGCTGGTTAACGAACTTGTCCTTACTTTTTCGGCTCCGATAAAGTGTACCAAAGCTCAATTCAATCTGATAATTCTATCGTGAGTTATGTCGCTCACGACCTACTACAGACAGACAGACAGACACTGTCGTAAAAACCGTTTTTTCTGACTCAGGGGGTCTCAAAACGTAAAGATTTGATGAAAATTTCGAAAGTCATTTTTCACATAAAACCAATACCTTCTCATCCATGATGAGAATGTAAAAACCTGTACTCTTTAAATCCAAAATAGTGGATTACACTTATAAACTAGTGATTTTAAAAATTCATCGTACGCTTCATCGTATGCTTCATTACTTCTTTCTTTTTCACTTAAGTTTATTAAATTAAATTGATTTTATGAAAATTTGAACATCAAAAGTCTGTATAAGTGTATTACATAAAATCTGAAAAATCTACACAGGATTTCGATTTCACATACATTTCTTAGGCACAATAATAATTTGTAATTCACAATTGTAAAATCCATATTTTGAAATTATACAACATACTTTTTGATAATAATGCAATGTTTCAATGTACATTTCAAACTTTAGTTTCATTAAACTTCATACGTGGTTATAATAAAAGTATATACTGAATAGTAATTAATATTTATATTATATATCAAGTATCATTATTATAATAATTAATTAATTGATTGTATTAATTAAAAAATGTATTTTATCAACAATTTATGAAAAAGGTTGATTTATTTTGACTTGATTAAGGCTCAAAAGCTCTAGTCACGACACTTACTCTCACAAGCTTTGAATAACTCTTGTAGTCACTATATAAGAAAGTTTTTCATTCCAAATATCGACTACTAAACTTGATTAATATGATTTATATCAATAATTCGATTAAATTTACATATTAGTTACGTAGAATCAATTACAAACTTTTGAAAATTGGATCGAAATGAAAGCATATTGTCATATAAAGAACAGTAACAATAGACTCATCGTACACTGAAACAAAAATTTGAAGACTGACATGTAATATCTTTACAATTATAATCTATTCAGTTTGTAAAATAGTTTTGAAGAAAAGAAGCAAAGTCGATACAAAATCTGCTTTGAGCTGCTTGTATAGTTAATTAAAACAACATTTGTGAAAAATTGTGTCAATTTCATCAACGCAAAACATTATTTTTGGTTGTACATATTATTACGCTTTCCAAAATCTTGAACGCTAATCAATTCGAAACTACGTAATCGGATTATGAATATTTCTCTCACCGCATTAAAATAAATAATAAATTATTATGAAATTATTCAGTTTAACAGACACACGTGTCATGTCCAACTTTATTTCATATCAAAATTGCCATTATTTCCTCATTACTTACCTTTTGTAGCTCCTATACTTTTTTGCTCCATCCCAAAAAACTCTTCACCTTTCACTAATTTCGTAATCAATTGTAGCTTTAATTGTCAATATCCTCCATCTTTCTAAGATCACAAAGTGGGTCTCGAAAACGTTTCACGGCGAGCACATATTCCCCATGATTACAAGTAAGGGATACTTACGAAAAGAGGGATGATTCCGCGGAAAACAAAGAATATAACAGACACACAAAGAAAATGAGACAGTAAAATTTCGAGGGTGGGTAAGTTGGTCACGGGAGTTTAATTAATACTCCATCTAT
Source organism: Diplolepis rosae (assembly GCA_030998225.1). Taxonomy (NCBI): domain Eukaryota; kingdom Metazoa; phylum Arthropoda; class Insecta; order Hymenoptera; family Diplolepididae; genus Diplolepis; species Diplolepis rosae. The sequence continues at coordinate 1,320,436 of JAPYXD010000687.1, read as the reverse complement.
TTTTTCATAATAGAACATTCTTAGTCTTGTTTTTTATTTTAGTGGAATAAATATAAAAAATTATCTAGAGCAAAATATCGAATCCTTAAAATTACAGGGGAAGAGAACCAGATAATAAAGATATTTTTCACATTATTCAAATTTATATTATTTATGGGGTTAAGTTACGATTAAATTTCACCACATTAAACCTAGGTAAATATTTTAATTAACTGCTAAGTTTGAAAGAAAGTGCGATTTTTGAACTTGCCAATAATAGTGAAAAATAATTGCTCTAATGTCTAGAACAAGGAATGGTAATAGATATGTAAGAAACAAAATTCATTTCGAAACTTCAATTAAATCCATATACAGATTGTGGTGCAAAAAGTAAATTCAAAGAAAGAACTGAAGAACTAAATCCTGCTATCTCGAAGAACTGTCAAATGAGAACTGTATACTCGAACGTTGCGTTGCTCGCGTTAACCTCTCTTCCATCTGCAGTGCCAATTCAAACACGCACCTCCACATAGTATATTACGCCTGTCTTGACCGTGCGTGCGCGTCTTTTTTAGAATTTAAAGATACACAAGTGGAGATTTATCAGAATTACTTTGGATATCTTTTCTCGAAACACGTTTATAGTTAAAGAGTAAATAAAACACTCTAAAGCAAAAAGATTACGATAAAATTGTTACTATAAAATAGAGGTATATCGTTTTCCATTATTTTTATAAATCTAAGAATTGAAAATCAATACTCGCATACAAATCTAGGCAACTACTGGCAGACTACTTACTCCAAAACTGACGTAACATTTGTAACCAATACTTCTGAAATTTAAGAATATACACCAAGAAAAAAGATTCTTAGATCCAAAGAAATGTATTTAATTGATTACATTTCTATGTATCAAACAATTCGTTACCCAATTCAATTGAATATTTTTCAGAAGCATGAAACGCGTGCTTTGATTCAAAGAAATAATTTATTTGATAAGCATTTTTTCAATACAAAGAAATATTTCTTTGCTTGTGAATGTGAGCGAATTAACTCAACCGAATCATCTCTTTGAAACTAAGTACCTATACACGGAGAAAAATAGTTGAAGGAATTTTACTCAACTCTGTCAATTAAATTCTTGTTATTATATAACAAGAAATTAACAAAAATTATATGAATTTGGGTCAATATAATACTAGACATCCCTGCTTAAAATGTCAGGTAGAAATCGAGTAGATACCGGAAAGAAACCGGATGCAAACCCATTCGGGTTTTACTCGGTTCTTTACGGTTATTATCTGGACTCTAATTTCATTTTTCGGGATCTATCTGGGTCTATCCGCTCCTTATCCGGGAAGAGGTGACAGAAAATAAGATGTATGAATATTGTACCCGGTCTTATCCGGTTCCTATCTGGCATATGGAACCACAAATAAAAATACGAAAAATTTCATTTTTCGGGATCCTATCCGGTTTCTATAAGACAGTTGTAGACTTGCAAATTGTTAAAGTGAAAGTGCATCTGCTACCCGGCCCTACCTGGTTCCTATCTGGCATATGGATCCAGCAAATTAAAATACAAAAATATGTTTCTACCCGGATCCTATTCGGTTTCTATAAGACAGTTGTAGACTTGCAAATTGTTGAGGTGAAAGTGCATCTGCTACACGGCCCTACCTAGTTCCTATCTGGCATAATGATCCAGCAAATTAAAATACAAACATATGTTTCTACCCGGATCCTAACTGGTTTCTATAAAACAGTTGTAGACTTGCAAATTGTAAAAGTGAAAGTGCATCTGCTACCCGGCCCTACCTGGCTCTTATCTAGCATATGAATCCAGCAAATTAAAATACAAAAATATGTTTCTACCCGGATCCTATTCGGTTTCTATAAGGCAGTTGTAGACTTGCAAATTGTTAAGGTGAAAGTGCATCTGCTACCCGGCCCTACTTGGCTCCTATCTGGCATATGGATAACGCAAATTAAAAAACAAAAATATGTTTCTACCCGGATCCTATCCTGTTTACAAAAGACAATAGTAAACTCACATCTTCTGTCTAACCGGATTTCCATAGTCTTTTGGAAATAGTGGAACCATATTTATAACTTTTCCTATCGAAAATATGAAATAATTGCACCTCCATGACATAAAAAAATCAGTTATTCATAAATTTTACCATAGTTCTTATTAGATTTTGTGAGCTACATAGAGAGAGTATTTATAAAAATAGTTACATATTTACATACACATACACGTATATATATATATATATCAATATAAATAATAAACATACCAATGCATGCTCAAATACTAATTCAACGAAACTTAACCTAACTGCACAACGCACACATTCATAAACGCATCTCAGTGATATGTTAATATTGTCAATTACAATGTAGCAACTTCATTATATACTGAACTGTCGAAACTTTTGCGATTTGTGAGGAAAAGCTCGGTAGTCCCTCTGCTAGAAAAAATCGTAAGTTAGGAAGGCGCCATATTCAAATGTAAAAAAATCTGTCCGCTTCGCGGGCACATTCTCATCGCGCGCTTCGCTCGCAAGTTTGAGTGCGCCTAAGGCGCGCGATTCGATCGTCGTGCTGCGCGCTTCGCGCTCCGTTCCTTCTGGACCTCGCGCTTCGCGCTCGGTCTTGTGCTCTTCGCATACATTTAAGTTTATTTCTTATAATTTGATACTGAAGCTCAAACTAATTTTTTTATAATTATATTACAGATGATGTGAATTACACATTTTCTCAAAGTCACTCTATTTCTTTTTGAATTTAAGTGAAACAGGAGATTCCATTTACTTAAGGCTCTATCAGCCTTAAGAAACCCATTCTCATCACGGCGCTCGCGCTTCGCGCTCGATTTTCTGTATACAAAAAAGTAACTTTTTAATAAATTACATAATTAAAATAATTTATTTTCTTCCAAATCTCTCAAAAAGAAAAAACAATCGTACAATTTATTTAAGGAAACGATTTTACAGAACAACGCTTATTTCGTATCTCACATATTTTGGTGAAAAAAATCGAATTTTTTTAATATTAAAAATCAAAACATAAAATATACATCCTGTGCTGAAATGTCTTTATGAGAATTTGTAAACCTCATTTAGGCAAACAATTTTTCAGATAAACTTTTTTTTGTATCTCACATATTTTGTCTAAAAAATGGAATTTTTGAATTTTAAACGTATTTTTTGGAATTTATACGAAAAATATATGTTTTACGAGAAACTGCGTCAGACAAAATTTGTAGATCTTTTTGAAACGAACATCTTTGTATTCTATCGTTTTTTTCGTATTTTACATATTATTGTTAAAAAATTGAATTTTGGATTTTCAATAGTTTTTTTTTAATTAAAAAGAAAAATATGCATCTTATGAAAAAATGTTACATTTCAAATTTGTAGGTCTTTATGTGTTCAATAATATTGTATCATAACGTTTTTTCGTATCTCGTATAATTTGACTGGAAAATGGAATTTTGATATTGACTTTTTTCGAATTTGAATATGCTGTAACATTTCTAATTTTGATTTAATCTAAAAATCTTATCAGGATAATTTGTAGAGATTTACGAGCACTATCAAAAACCAGTGTTGAATTTTTTGATTTTTTCAAAAAGTTATTTTCAAAAACACAAAAGTAGTGCTCAATCCCTCAATTTTGATTGGATGTGGCTGGTTAATGAACTTGTCCTTACTTTTTCGGCTCCGATAAAGTGTACCGAAGCTCAATTCAATCTGATGATTCTATCGAGAGTTATGCCGCACACGACCTACAGACAGACAGACAGACAGACAGACGGACAGACAGACAGACAGACACTTTCGTAAAAACCGTTTTTCTGACTCAGGGGGTCTCAAAACATAAAGATTTGATAAAAATTTCAAAAGTCATTTTTCACATAAAACGAATACCTTCTCATCCATCATGAGAATGTAAAATTATATTACTATATCGGCTACCGAGAAATAATCATAACGAGCACATGGAGCGATTCTCGGGTAATATCAGAAACGTTCGGCGTATCTGACGTCACTCGGCAGTACATTTAATATTTCCAATGGGAATTTTGACAACGTACTATTCCAATATATGATGTGTTCGATTGCAAAATATTCAAGTCTTTCTCTCTTCATTGTTCATTACTATTGACAATGGTAATTTCTCTAAACTATTTTGCAATTTATATTATTCAAAAGACCAATTCTTGCATAGATAGTTTTACTTTTTATTTATATAGGTATCACTGTTACGAGCAAACCGTGAATAAAATATTAAAAATTATAATAAGTTGTATTTTCATAACAATATTTTATTATTACCCAAGCGAAGTATTTACGCAAGACTCAAATTAACAATAAATAGTTCATTCACGGTTCTCGTAACCTGAGCGCTTTTGCACGCTTAGCAGAGGCAGGTTAAGGGGTCGGTTCAAGGACCTAAACATATTAAGAAAACTCAAAATTAAAACAACAATCTTCATGCAAGGGGAAAGATTGTTTATAATAATAAATAAGGTTATAGGTATATATGTGTATGTGTATGATCTATAATATAATATATATTATATATGCTATGTTATATAATATATATTATATATATTGTGTATGTGGTATATGTATGTATATATATATATATGTATTGTATACTTTTGTTACATTATTATAGATAATATAAGGAGGGTTATTCATAATAATGCTAACTTGAGCGTTTAGATTTGTGTCCATGTTTGAATGTGTGTGCATATATTTACGTGCCAATTAGGACAAAAGATATTGGCACCTAAATGTATGCATGTAAATATATAATAAAATTAAATCAACCAGGTATGACATAAGAATGGAAGAATTAATTAAAATAATGTAAATGAAATGAATGAACATTTAGAAAAACGTGGAAGTTTAAAAATTGTAAAGAGCGATAGAGACGAGAATGCGGGACCACAGCGAACGCAGGTAGGTGGGACAAATAACGGAGAAAGAAGGACAAGGAAAACGAAAATGCTCACAACACGTAAGCTGGACCCTAGTGGCTGTAAGCGGAGGTATAACACTTGCGGTGACTTCATGACACCTTACGCCTCCCGTAAGCAGCTTACGCTCGCCTGTATGCACCGACTTTGACGGATCCTACGCATGTTAGAGACCACGCGCTAAAATCTTTGACTGCTGGTATCGATGTTATGCACACAATAGTATTCCTGGAACCACCTCAATCCATTAAATCACTATTCCTAAATTTATTATACCTAAAGCTTGAGTAGCTGAAAAATTGTCAGCTAGTGAGTAATACATTACCAAAAGAATCTGAACCAACGTTTTTCTGAAAATATGAAAAATCGAAAAGGTGTCAGATTCTAAAAAATTCTAAAGGTCAATCTAAAATCCTGATATTGACCCACGACTTGTTAAAATTACGGAATAATCCAGAAATTATCATTAACTAATAAAATGCCAAGGCAACAAAAATTCTCACTTGGCAATAGACATGAAGAATTTCAAAACTACCAAGTATTTAGGTCTTCAATATTTCCAAATTCTTTCTCAGCAAAAATTCCTCTTCACAGAAATCACGCCACATAGAAATAATTCCAAGTCATCACTATTCCCCACCTGTATGACATCAATACAATTCCATAAAAATCAATCAATTTGATATCAAAAACGCAGTCTGACGAGCTTCTTACTCCGGGTAAGAACTCTAAAGAGCAAGACACGGTTCTCTGCATTCGCCCGTCCGCGGTTCGGAACAAGTAAGTCCTATCACCTGGATAGTTGGCCTAGATTCGTGAAAAGACCTAGCCAGGGCCACAAATTGGGATTTTACTTGGGCGGACGTAAATACTTCTAAAATCTTTCCTCCGACGAAAGCCGTTCACGGGGTTGTCGCGCTAAAAAATTGTACAAGTAAAATTTTTATCACTACGCTTCTGAAATAATATTTTGAGTGCGTCGGTGGTCGGTTAGCGGCGAGAGTTAACTGTGCGTGTACAGCCTGGCGTTGAAAAACAAAGTTCCGAAAAATAATCCTGTCGTCGAATTTCAAAACGACGAGAAGATATTTTTCGAGAAGCCACATTATGGTTATAAACGATTAAAAGTGGAGAAAGAACACAATTTAAAAGTACTGTTTTCTTTCTGGTTTGAAACCATCCATCTTTTAATTTTCATAAAATTAACAAGGCAAAAGTGTCGAGAATTCGTGTGTGTGTGTTAATTGCAACCACGTGCAATCGGTGAAAAATGAACAAGAGTGACTAGTCTTAGTCACGCATCACAGCCTTCTTCTCCAGCCCTTGTCCTACCAACTGGTAGAATTAACTACAAATATCGGTAAGCTGTATCGTTCTCAATTTATAATATTTTATTTGAATATAGAAGTAAAATCTCCCGATTGAGCCCTCGAAATTAAGTAGATATTTTCTTTTCACCGAAATTCTAGCATTTTATATTCCGTTTCGGTAGCCAGTAGAGAAAGCAAGAATTCCGAAAACGATCCTACTTAAAAATAAAAAAAGGGACACAAAAGTGTTCTACAGTTTGTGAAGCCTCCGCGTACACTTTTCATCTTTTAAATAAATATTAATTTATTATTTATAATATTTAATTATTTATTTATCCCTACCACCCGTACGTAACAATCACTTATTTCTAGTTTCAATTTGCCATCAAGGATATTAATCTTTGCAACTCTCAATGGTAATTTATAAAGTTGCACTATATTTACAATTGGTTCAGAAAATGTATTTCCTCCTACCGCTATGCTAAATAAAACTAGTTTTGTTAATATATCCTCGCTTTCTATTGACTTTTAGTAAAAATAAATATAATAAAACTAGATTTTACAATGAAAAGTTTCTCCGTGTAAAAGCTTTTCCAAAGCATTTTATTCCATGATATATTTTTCAATTTTACATCATGTCAGGGAAATCTCATGATGTAATTTCTTATGCAAATTTAGATACAATTTATTTTGTTTCATAATCAAACCCTTCATTCATACAGGCATGGAAATTATTTTATAATTACACATCGGTAATTAAATGTTCATCATCTGTTGTTTCAGCCTCTGTTCAAGTGACTTTATTTTTATATAAACAATACAAATTTTTTTATTTCACCTGTTATTTCATTAATATTGAAAGTGAATTGATTTTGATAATACCTCAAAAAAAATTCCTAATAATATCATGAAAGTTAATAAAGTTCTGCATCTAATGATCTCAATTTGAAAGAAAAATGTTAATTTCATAAAAGGATACTACAAAAATGTACAATTTTTATATTTTTTAATATGAAAAATTTACCTTACATGAACTATGGCCTGAAATGTGAGTCATAGTTTTTTTATCTAATAAATTAAGATATTTATGGAATTTGTTTCCTGCATACTAAAATGTCGTAAAATTTAATGATGACCACAGTCTATACATTATTTTGAGAATTCCAAACTACCAATAAAATGTTATTAACTCTTACAAAAAATTAACAATTTAAAAAGTTCCTGGTCTCATTTCAAAAGTATTTCAAAATTTGAAATTATTATTTAAAAATGAAATAAATTATATCTTATTTTGTATACGAAATCACACATTAAGAATTTTTTGTTATGAAGCAAAATTGACAAATATAATAATAAAATACATTTAATAATTTTTTTTTAAAATCAAACCTTTTATTCGCGCTTATGAATTGAAACTGCCATATAAAAGTTGCTGAGTATTCAAAAAAGTTTTTTTTTTAGTAAATGTCAATTTTACTTCATAACAAAGAAATCTCAATGTGTAATTTTGTGTGCAAAATTATATATAATTTAGTTATTTTTTGATAATAGAAACCTTTTGTTAACACTTGTATGTTCAAATAGTCATGTGAAAGATGTTACATATTATTTTTAAAAAATGTTCAAAGTATTTTATTCCACAGAAATATTTCTCAATTTTACTACGTGTCAGAGGAATCTCAAGAAGTATATTTATATTCAAGAAAACTTTCCAAAGTATTTTATTTGAACCTTTTATTTTTTAAATCTGAATCTCGTGATTCATCTTATCTTGATATGAATTAACGTCCATATCATTTTTCAATTCCAAATAATTTATTTACAAGGGAAAAAAAAATATAAATCGATATTTTGTTTTAAGACTTTAAACACTTATTGAACCATAAATTTTACTAAAAAATTATTTCTTATTACCCTTATTTCATCTTAAAATTCAAAAAAATTTTTCAGATATTCAATTTAGGTAAGTGTTTATCAAAATGCCAAAAAAAGAAAGCTAATATCTTAAACTATATATTTTATCATTTTGAATTTGTCGTTTGCTCCGCGCCTCTTTCACACGAAGTCGAGAGAAACAAGGCCAGCAATCCTAATTATTGATGATAATTGGTTATTGTGTCAAATCTACCCCTGTGAGTGAAAAGTGTTTTTTCGTGTTTTCTCGGAATTTTTGTGGATTAAAACTCACTACTTTTAGTGCGTTATTTAAGTGTATAAAGTCAGCAATCAGAATAACTCAATTTAATGATTGCTTTTATGTCAAATATAACCCTGCCAGTGACCTCCCCTCGGACTGGTACCTTGACGAAGTCCTTCTCTTGGCTATGCCAAAAAAGGACGGGTGAGCAGGCTTAGCAGACGGCCCTCGGTCCATGTAGGTTGTAGTGTCCGGATGAATCGGTGAACAAATGCAGGGGGCTCCATAGACGGGCATCTTCCCATTGCGTGAAGGGTGCCCTATAAACGGGTCTATCCCAAGTTGAAAGCGGGGGACGCTATAAACGCGTCCATCCCCATGCATGAAGAAGGATGTATGCCCCAGGCAGCGGCGCTGAGAATGAGTCTGCGAGTGTCTGTTAGAAATGAGTGAACTGATTGAATGACAGCGCCGCCTGACTGTGATATGCGTCATTCGAATGTGAGAGGAGAACCTATAGACGGTCTCCCTCTTGAAAGAGACTAAGAGTGACTTGGTGTATGGAATCTCCTGGGGGACACTACAAAAGCCTCCGCAGTCTGTGACCAAGAACAGTCCAAACAAACGTTTCCGTATTGCATCCCACTGGGAGTGCTTCGTCGCCGAGTGGTGTCTTCCCCGGCCCACGAAGTGGCGAAGTTGATGTGAGCCTAGCTCTGCCGAGGTGATGTGCCATGCGGGATCAGAAGCCAGCCCCTTCGGGACCTTGATCAGGTAGTGCGTATTGAACACAGGTGTCGGAGCCTGTGTTGCTTCGAGCGAGTCCGGTCTGTCCGAGCATTCCGGGACCGGCTAAGCGGAGGTTGGCCCTCAGGGAAGTGGGGTAGGACTTCGATCCGAGGGTACACCCGTTCCCAACTTTTTCGACCCGCTCCTCTACGCACGATGCGCTGGTGAAAAGAACTTATGGAAAAAAATTTAAAAACGGTGGGGAATACAGATTCGGGTGCTTCTTCGGGAGCTGAGGGATGGAAGGACGTCCTTCAGCTGCTGAAGGAGCAAAAGGTTAAAATGGAAAAATTGGCTAGGGCTCTCAGCGTCATCCAGCAGGGTATGCTGAGAAACAACCCCCGCCACGTAACAGATAGTGTCAATGAGGCCACTGATGTGTTGGGAGGAATGCTCAACACCCATAAGTGCCTCCTAGAAAGCGGGGCAAGAATCCAAAAAAAAATGGAATCCCACCCGGCCATGAAGAAATTGGGGATTTTTCAGAGACCACGCTCGGCGTCTCTGGGAGATACCCCAAAAAATCAGGTGAAGGAGGAGAAGAGATCCGCTCCCTCCCCCCTCTGGAAAAAACTACTAAGAGGGGAAAGGGTGGTTCTTCGCCCTCTTATGCCGAGGTGGCCACGAGCCAGCCCGCGAATAAAGAAGGGGACTGGCATGTGTTCACAAAAAAAAGAAAAAAAAAGAAGAAAAAGAGGAGAAAAGAGCGGAGGACCCTGCGCAATAAGCGCAGGGGACCACCGCCACTCCTAAGTCGAAGCGCTCTACGCCCGCCAGGTCGGGCGACGCCATCAAGGTCTGAAAACTCTGCTTGGTATCAGGATGCATCAAGGAGGGCCGACATCCTTGTTTGTAACCCTGAGTTGGGCGTCGGAGACTTTCTGGAGACAGACGCGGGGTACGTTTGGGTGGAGGTGGCGGGTGTACGTGTGTACAGCTGCTACTTCTCCCCCGGCGATCCCTTCGATGTCTTTAAGATACAGATCCTCCTCCTTAAGGAATGCCTCCGTGAGGCCATCGGGCTCTGGTCTGGGCCAACGTCTTGCAAAACCAGGCTATCCAGAAGAAGCTGTTCTCGGCGCAGAGACTTGTCGCGCTGAGAATAGTTTCAGGATATAGAACTATCCCGACGAGCGCTGTGTTGGTCCTGGCGAGCGTCCCGACAATAGATTTATTGGCGGAGGAAAGGCAGGAGATCTTTCAGCTTCGTAAGGAGCTTACCTGCACCAACCTGCAGGAAATCGCTCGCGCAAAGGAGGCCATCCGCAAGGGTGGAAGGCGCAGACTCGTCGAGAAGTGGCAGTTGAGATGGCATGGTGAGCAGACAGGGAGATGGACCTACCGCCTGATCTCGGAGCTCGCCACCTGGCTGAATAGAAAGCACGGGGAAGTCGGCTTTTATTTGGCGCAAGCGCTCTCGGGCCATGGCTGTTTCAACGCGTACCTGAGGCGCTTTAAGAAGAGAGACGAGGAGACGTGTTGCTACTTCGATTTCCCGGTGGATACCGCAGAGTACGCACTCTTCGTCTGCGCAAAATGGGGTGTGGCAAGGGAGACCCTCGGTCAGGCAGTGGGTTTCGAACTTACTCCTGACACGATGGTTCTCTCATGAAACAACGGGGAGGGCCATTAGAAATAGCATCGGGGCCTCCGCCCGTGGTCATGCGTCTCGGGTGGACTTAGCTGTCCGCGTCGTTCAGTGGAGGAATCTGTTGTGTTTCTCCCCTGGGTGGCGCGGCTAGTCGGTTTGCCTAGTGGGCGTGTGGCCGCGGGTGGAGGTTCCGAGCGAACGGATGACGGAAGAGTCGTACGCGACTTTAATGGAACCAACCACCCGTGAAGTTTAAAGCCGTAAGGTGGTTCCGCTGGTGGTGTATTGGTTCGAGAGGGGGGATTTTTTGGTTTTAACAGGTATGCCTAGACCCGTCCTAGGAGAGTCCTGTACAACGTCTATAAAAGATTTTGCCATTTTTCCTCCTCACCCAAAAAAAAAAAAAAAAAAAAACCCTGCCAGTGAGTGGTTTCCTTTGTGTTTTTTTCGGAATTTTTGTGGATTAAAACTCACTAATTTTAGTGCGTGATCCAAGTGCCTTAAGCCAGATATCTTAATAACTCAATTTTATCGTTGGATTGTTTCAAATCTAGCCCTGTCAGTGAGTGTGTGTTCCTTTGTGTTTTTTGAATTTATTGTGTTGTTTCTGTGTTTTTTCGTGTTCTTTGTGTGTTATCGTGTCTTCTCGTGGTTCTTGTGTTTGGTGGTCTTTTGGTTTTTATGTGCTGTTTGTGGTTGACAACCTCACACTCTCACGAGCGCAACCGGGAATAAAATTTTTTTAGTGCGAGAAACTGCACCTCTCCTTTGGTCGTCCAACATCAGGCCTTCACTTTCTCATGAGTTTTTTCCAAATTTTTATGCATGATCTACTAACTCAATTAAAGTAATAAAACAAAAAATCCAAAAGAACAAATACAAAAATCAGTATTACCCTTAGGTTATTAAATAACTTATAAATTGCACGCAATTCAAGTTAATTATTAATGATTAATATTTAAGGTTTATTTTTTAAGGCGGCTTCGATACCTTAATGTTTTCACTTTCAAAAAAAAAATCTGGCACTGAAGAGGGCCCACATCTGTGGCCGAAACGTTTGCCACTTTGAAATTTTATATATTTGGAAAGAAAAAGTAACTGACCCCATGCCGATTCAATTATCATATATTTATTTCTGTGGGTCAATATAAAAATCCAAAACATGTACAGGAACATGTCTTGCTATAATAATTCTTAATCTAGTTCAACAGCCGCCAGCATGAAATCGAAGCTAGAAAGTGGGGACACACTGACACGCCGCGTTTGGTTGTGTGAGGATCCACACAGTTCAGTGGTGGGGGCCGTTTACGTCCACCTTCTGCGAACACTGGCATGAAATAACCACCTAGACCCTCAGCCAGTAGGCCGAGCGGAGGGGAAACGTGGCCCCTGATAAGCTGAAATTGCCTTTCGGAAAAATTCGGCTTATCAGAGGTTGCGTTCTCTCTCAGTTCAGCCTACTGGCCGAGCGCCTAGGCGGTTATTGCATACGCATCCTCAATACTTCTAAAGTATACCTGCATCTTTTTTTAAAATAATTATTTCGACAAAAAAGATTTTTCCAAGTTTCGTAAGAAAATAGTGTGTTTCATATAAATTTAATTTAATCATTAAACATGAAAACAATTCAAGTTCATAACTAAATAAAATGCCTTAACCGAAAATATTGCCTATTAACGGGACACAGTATTTTGAATAGTCTGTTTTAAATAAGATGCAATAATGTAAATTTTCTTGAATTATTTCAAGAGTCGGGGATACGAGCGAACCGTGAACAACTTTTCTATGTTTTGTATAACTTTCAGGATTTAATGTAGAAAAAAATTTGTAGTTTTTCTAAAGAGTGCTATAAATTTTATATTGAATACCGAATTAAAAAGTTCTATAAAATGTATAGAGAAATTCATGAAAAAATGTTGAAAATTTTCGTAGATATCAAATTCGAGGAACTGAGAGTTTCTGAACCATTCCATTACATGATCTATAGTCCTCAGTTCTGTAAAATGTAGTTGCGTAGTCGTTACTGCGCGCAGGTAGATACACGGAGAAAAATAGTTGAAGTAATTTTACTCAACTTCCGATCAAATTTGGGACATAAGGACAAGATAGAAGTTATTTAGTATCACCTTATTTATTTGTGATATATTAAATGTTCGAAAATGAATTAAAGTTGAGTAAAATTCAGAAGTGTAGGGTGAAGTATGAAAGCGTGCATTAAAATTTTTTAAATATATATATTATTACTCGTAGTATAACTATAAAAAACCAATCTTTTATTAAATCACAAAAATAGTAGAGCTTTCCGTTCATTCTACTCTACGCTTCAATCGAGAGTTGAGTAAATCGTGAATCGCAAGATTTATTCCAACAGCTACATCTATTCACGCAGGAACGAATGAAAGTAATCTGCGCCTTGGGCACACATAAAAATATTTTAATTTCAAAAAATTTAATTCTTAAAATTAAATTGATATTATGAAAATTTAAACAAAAAAAAGTCGATAAGTGTATTAAATAAAATATGAAATATCACATAAATTACTCAGGCAGAATAATAATTTGGAATTCGCAAATGTAAAACCCATATTTTGAAAATATAAAACACAGAAAATAAAAGAACCTTCTTTTGAATGTTTTTATACAAGATACTTCTTAATAATAATGCAATTTTTCCATTCTCATCATGGATGAGAAGGTATTGGTTTTATGTGAAAAATGACTTTTGAAAATTTCATCAAATCTTTACGTTTTGAGACCCCCTGAGTCCGAAAAAAGGGTTTTTACGAAAATGTCTGTCTGTCTGTCTGTCTGTCTGTAGGTCGTGTGCGGCATAACTCTCGATAGAATTATCAGATTGAATTGTGCTTTGGCACACTTTATCGGAGCCGAAAAAGTAAAGACAAGTTCGTTAACCAGCCACATCCAATCAAAATTGAGGGATTGAGCACTACTTTTGTGCTTTTGAAAGTAATTTTTTGAAAAAATCAAAAATTTTAATACTGGTTTTAGATAGTGCTCATGAATCTCTAAAAATTATCCTAAAACCATTTTTTGATTAAATCAAAATTAGAAATGTTACAGCATATTCAAATTCGAAAAAAGTCAATATCAAAATTCCATTTTCCAGTTAAATTATACGAGATACGAAAAAACGTTATGATACAATATTGTTTTCTACATAAAGACCTACAAATTTGAATTGTAACATTTTTTCATAAGATGCATATTTTTTTGTTTAATTCAAAAATAATCTATTGAAAATCCAAAATTCAATTTTTTAACAATAATATGTGAAATACGAAAAAAACGTAAGAATACAAAGTTGTTCGTTTCAAACAGATCTACAAGTTTTGTCTTACACAGTTTATGAAAAAGCATATATTTTTCGTTTCAATTCCAAAAAATACGATTAAAATTCAATAATTCCATTTTTTAGACAAAATATATGAGATACATAAAAAAAGTTTAGATGAAAAATTATTTGCCTAAATGAGGTCTACACATACTTATTAAGAAATTTCTCGACAGGATGTATATTTTATGTTTTGATTTTTAATATTAAATAATTCGATTTTTTTCACCAAAATATGTGAGATACGAAATAAGCGTTGTTCTGCAAAATCGTTTCCTTAAGGTAGTACGATCACGAAAATTAGACCTCAGACAAAAATAGGTAATTTTGCTTTCAAGAATAGCAACATTATTATTGAAGGGCCAATTTGAATGAGAAAAGATTATTTTTCATGAAAAAAATTTGAAACACAAAAAAATAATGTTATTAATAAATTTTATTTTTGCCCAAACTTATTTTCTTATCGCTTTGAGTCAAATTTTTGAAAATGATGCGATTCTAATAAATTATGGTTCATTTTTTTAGAAAAAAGATTCTCTACAACTTGACCGTTTCCTATTTTTGAATTTTTTCTTGAAAGCAAAATTATCTATTTTAGCCTGAGGTCTAATTTTCGTGATCGTACTACCTTAAATAAAGTCTACGATTATTTTTCTTTTTGAGAGATTTGGAAGAAAATAAATTATTTTAATCATGTAATTTATTAAAAAGTTACTGAAATGTATACAGAAAATCGAGCGCGAAGCGCGAGTGTCATGATGAGAATGTGTTAAGTCTGTTTGTAATTTGAAATATGATTGGCTACGTCTGAATGGTGTGAGGGTATTTGTAAGTTGCTTATGTATATACCGGATGACTATTGGCAGGCTCGAGGTAAGATTTTTTTTTATTTGAGAGAACCATACCATTGCCAGTTTAAATATTAAGCCCTATTCTAATTTTACCCAACTACGGTTTGAAGCACCTCAAGCGTCGGTGATATACTTATACATTTCATGTTAACCCACTGACGCATGTTGATGCCCTGCCTTTGATAACGTTTTACTTTTTCTTTTTTTTTTTTTTTTTTGGTGAGGAGGAAAAATGGCAAAATCTTTTATAGACGTTGTACAGGACTCTCCTAGGACGGGTCTAGGCATACCTGTTAAAACCAAAAAACCCCCTCTCTCGAACCAATACACCACCCGCGGAACCGCCTTTCGGCTTTAAATTTCACGGGTGGTTGGTTCCATTAAAGTCGCTTACGACTCTTCCGTCATCCGTTCGCTCGGAACTTCCATCCGCGGCCACACGCCCACTAGGATAACCGATTAGCCGCGCCACCCAGGGGAGAAATAAGCAGATTCCTCCCCCGAACGACGCGGACAGTCAAGTCTACCCGAGACGCAGGACCGCGGGTGCAAGTCCCGATGCGATTTCTACTGGCCCTCCCCGTTGTTTCGCTCTCGACGCCCATCAAGTTCTCTCGCCTTCATCACGAGTGTGACGAATGACTCGATGAGCGTCCAGAACCGTTCAGACTGGAGCATGAGAGGGACCATCGTGTCAGGAGTAAGTTCGGAACCCACCACCTGACTGAGAATCTCCCTAGCCACACCCCATTTTGCGCAGACGAAGAGTGCGTGCTCTGCGTTATCCACCGGGAAATCGCAGTAGCAACACGTCTTCTCGTCTCTCTTCTTAAAGCGGCTCAGGTACGCTTTAAAACAGCCATGGCCCGAGAGCGCTTGCGCCAAGTAAAAGCCGATTTCCCTGTGCTTTCTGTTCAGCCAGATGGCGAGCTCCGGGATCAGGCGGTAGGTCCATCTCCCTGTCTGCTCACCATGCCATCTCATCTGCCATTTCTCGACGAGTCTGCGCCTTCCATCCTGGCGGATGGCCTTCTTCACGCGAGCGATTTCCTGCAGGTCGGCGCAGGTAAGATCCTTGCAAAGCTGAAAGGTTTCCTGCCTTTCCTTCGCCAATAAATCTATTGGCGGGACGCTCGCCAGGACCAGCACAGCGCTCGTCGAGATTGTTCTATATGCCGAAACTATTCTCAGCGCGACAAGTCTCTGCGCCGAGAACAGCTTCTTCTGGATAGCCTGGTTTTGCAAGACATTGGCCCAGACCAGAGCTACATAAAGCAGCTTCGAATGGACCACGCTCGCCACCAATCTTCTTTTCGATTCCCTGGGTCCACCAATGTTTGGCATAAGCCGGGCCAAGTTCGCTCCACATTGGATGGCTTTGGCAGCTGCGATCTTTAGGTGTTCGCCAAAGCTAAGACTACGATCCAGCTGCACCCCCAGGTACTTAGTGCTTGTTTTCCACTCGACTTGATACTCTCCGAGAATGATCCTCGGATATTGGAAGGATCTCCTGTCCGTAACGAGCAAAGCCTCGGTTTTCTCAGGGGCCATTTTAAGACCTCTGCCATCCAACCAGCGCTTTGCTCGCCACAGACTTTCATTGATCCTCAGCTCTAGGATTCCGACGTCGTCAGCGGCGCACACGACAAGTGCGTCATCCGCGAAACCGACGATCCTCGTTCCAGCAGGTACGTCCATGCGCAGGAAATCGTCGTACATGACGTTCCAAACGAGTGGAGCCACCCGCGACCCTTGAGGGGCGCCACATGTCATCTCCTCCTTGAGAGACCATTTGTCGCCCTCATATATCACCCACCTGTCGCTCAGATAGTCATCTATCATTCGCAACAGGTAGTCTGGAACCTTTTTCCGCACCATCGCCTCGATGCAGATGTTCCATCTCGCGGTATTGAACGCATTGCGTATGTCAATGCTAATCAACGCACAGAATCCCTTACGCTTACCAGTTCCTTTTCTTGCATTTGTGGCGATGTTAACCACAGCTTAGATGGCGTCCACAGTCCACCTGCCTTTCCTGAATCCGAACTGGTTTTCCGAGAGCCCGTTCTCCCCGACCAAGAGAGCCTGAAGCCGTTGTAGAATCAACTCCTCCAGAAGCTTCCCCATCGTATCCAATAAGCATATTGGTCTATACGACGAGGCAACGCCTAGAGGTTTGTTGCCCTTCCTCAGCAGGACCAACCTCTGCTTCTTCCAATCTGCGAAGAACCTCCCCTCCCGAAAACAGGAGTTAAAGGCTTCTAGGAGGATCTCCGGGTATACCCCGATCACCTCTTTGAGGATCTCGTTCAGCACCCCGTCGATACCCGGCGCTGTATTTGCCTTAAGCCTTCAACCCGCTCTCTTTAGTTCCTCGAGAGTGAAGAGTTCTTCGCGCCGGACCACGCAGGAACTTCGGTCCTGTCTTTGGAACTGCTCCACGTGTGGAAACAAGCTTCACACAATGTACTTGACTCGATCAGGATTATCCAGGCCCGGGGTCATTCTTCTAGTCACCAATCTCTTGGTGACTATTTTGAAGGCGAGACCCCATGGATCCTTCTCGACCTCACCGATCAAGTCTTTCCAGCATTGAAGTCGGCTTTTCTTTATGCCTCGCCTAAAAGCTGTTTTTTCTCCTTTCCATGCCTCGTGCAGCGTAGCATCCCCCTTTGAACGGGTGAATTTTCGCCGCGCTGCGAGGCATTCTCGATGTAGGGCTGCCAACTGGTCGTTCCACCAGTACATCGAACCCTTGGCTTGCCTGCGCTTACGGCGAGGCATCGAGTAGTCACAAGCCGCGACCACCTTCTGCCTCACCGAGCGCACAGCAGCTTCAAACGACCCAGCAGGGCAGATCCAACCAAGCGGCGTCTGCCTCAGCTAGCCGGATCACTGCAGTCTTCACCCCACCAAAGCGGGTGAAGAGCCTGCAGGACCCCTCAAAGGCCGGTCTGCCCAATGCCAAGCACAGGGCAGACACAACCTCTTCTTTTTCAACGGTCTCATCGAGGTCCCTAATGTCGAGGGACCTAGTGGAGACCAGGGCTGAGTTTTGCGCCCGTTCCCCGACCGCCAGGTCGAGCTCCTTTCGGACGGCCGAAACGTCTCCCCCCTTTTTGAGGACCAGAAGGACTTCTTCCTTCCTGGTCCTCCGGATAGACAGGACCTCAAGTCCTGCCTTCCGGGGGTCGACTTTTGCCTTCATCTCCTTCAAGATGTCGGCGTAGGACTGGCCGTCCTTCGCCGACACCTTGATGGCGTCGCCCGACCTGGCGGGCGAGGAGCGCTTCGGGGTACTCTTGTCGTTTGTACCCTGTGCTTCTTGCGCAGGGTCCTTCGACCTTCTCTACGTTACCACTTTTTTCTTTTTCTTTTTTTTCTTTTTGGCGACCGCTTGCCAGTCCCCATCTTTAATTGGGGCCTGGCTCTTGGCCACCTGTGCATACGACGGTGACGGGCCGCCTTTCCCCCTCTTAGGAGTTCTTTCCTGATGGGGGAGGGGGCTGCCCTCTTCTCACCTTTTGTCTACGTTTGTGGGGTGTCTCCCAGAGACGCAGAGCGCGGTCTCCGGAAGATACCCATTTTTTTCGAGGCGGGGTGGGTCTCCAGCCTCTTCTGGAGTTCCACCCCGCTTTCAAGTAGGCACCTGTGGGTGTTGAGCATACCGCCCAACACCTCAGCTGCCTCATTGACCGAGTCTTTCACAAAGCCAGGGTTATTGCTGAGAATACCCTTTTGTATTACGCTCAGGGCCCTGGCTAACTTTTCCATTTTCTCGTTTTGCTCCTTCAGGAGTTGAAGGACGTCCTTCCATCCCTCAGCTCCTGATGAAGCACCTAAGTCCACTTTCCTCACAGTTTTTTTTTGGAATTCATAAATCAATTTCACCAGCGCATCGTGCGTAGAGTAGCGGGTCGGAAAAGTTGGGAACGGGTGTACCCTCGGACCGAAGTCCTACCCCAGTTCCCTGAGGCCCAACCTCCGCTTAGCCGGTCCCGGAATACGCGGACAGACCGGACTCGCTCGAAGCAACACAGGCTCCGACACCTGTGTTCAATACGCACTACCTGATCAAGGTCCCGAAGGGGCTGGCTTCTGATCCCGCATGGCATCCCACCTCGGCAGAGCTAGGCTCACATGAAACACATATCACAGTCAGGCGGCGCTGTCATTCAATCAGTTCACTCATTCTTCACAGACACTCGCAGACTCATTCTCAGCGCTGCTGCCTGGGGCATAAATCCTTCTTCATGCATGGGGACGGACGCGTTCATAGCGTCCCCCGCTTTCAACATGGGATAGACCCGTTTATAGGGCACCCTTCACGCAATGGGAAGATGCCCGTCTGTAGAGCCCCCTGCATTTGTTCACCGATTCATCCGGACACTACAACCCCCCAGGACCCAAGGGCCGTCTGCTAAGCCTCCCCACCCGCCCTTTTTTGGCATAGCCAAGAGAAGGACTTCGTCAAGGTACCAGTCCGAGGGGAGGCGATAACGTTTTACTGAACTCCTTACTATTCCCTATGTAACGCTTATTGTTATTCACTTTGGGTGAATTAGGTATATATCAAATTCATTTTACCCGACTAGGATTTAATAGATGTTCGAATGTCCTTATGTCCCAAGTTTAATCGACAGAGTTGAGTAAAATTACTTCAACTATTTTTCTCCGTGTACGTGTTTCGCGTCCCTCGCCCCATGGCCAACGCGTTTAACGCGTAAACAACGTAAACACGTGTAAAAAAAAAAGCGGTTTATCGATCGAGTAATCGCGTAATCGAATAAATTGGTGTAATGTAGTGTAATTGTGACATTTTAATGAAGAATTAGTTTAAATGTGATTGAATACGGAGTACTGTAAGTATCTGACTAATTATTTCATAAAAATATATAAATTATCGATATTATAGAAAAATATAGATGCGGATTTATTTATTTAAGGGTTTTATATTTTATAATTTTTTTAAAAAATTTATAATTTTACAATCTATAATGTAAATTTTAATAAGATATTTTATAATTTTATAATTTCAAATACTTTAAATTTCGAAAACTTTCTAAATATGCGAATTTAACATTTTTTTGGTCTTACAATTTTAGAATACTGTATTTTTTTGATTTTTAATTCAATTCATAATTCAATAAAGATTTAATCATTTTACTTAAAGAAAAAGCATTTATTCATTAGAAAAGAAGACATTTTAATTAGGAATGCAAATGAAGGGATCTATCCCGCAGCGAATAGGAATTTTAATAGCGTGCGAGTGTAATTAGTGCAGGATATACTTCTTTTCG
Source organism: Diplolepis rosae (assembly GCA_030998225.1). Lineage (NCBI taxonomy): Eukaryota > Metazoa > Arthropoda > Insecta > Hymenoptera > Diplolepididae > Diplolepis > Diplolepis rosae. Next base: position 1,300,134 of record JAPYXD010000687.1, on the reverse strand, counting down.
TAGAAAAATCGGCCAGCATTTTACACACTGAGAAAAAAGATTTTTAGATCCAAAGAAATGTATTTAATTGATTCCATTTCTTTGTATCAAACAATTCGTTACCTACTTCAATTAAATATTTTTTAGAAGCACGAATCGCGTGCTTTGATTCAAAGAAATAATTTATTCGATAGGCATTTCTTCAATACCAAAACCAAAAAAAAACCATTTTTTTAAAAGAAAGAAATATTTTTTTGAAAAAACTGTAGGTATTTTTCGTTTAAAAAATTTTTTTATTTAATTTAGAGGTTTGCCATATTTGTTATGATTACGTGTTTTTTAAACTTAAAACATATATCTTCGATAGAATTGAAAATTTATCATTCTCGTTCTAAGAAACATTCGCTCTCATTATCAACTTGAAATGTGTCATTCCAAACAAATATTCGTCCCACCATGGTATACATTTTTTTTCTATTCAACTGTTTTTCATAGTTGATATGAACATACATACTAGATTGTTCAAAAAGTTTTGAAAGCGGAAATGAAAATACGTTTTTTTTTTGGTGAAATCACTTTTATTGCTCAGTATAATCTCCCATAAGATCAATACATTTGGTCCAACGGTCTTCCAACTTGTTTATCCCATCATGGAAGTGACTTTCTGCAAGGCCTGCAAAATGCTCCTCTACGACGGCTATAACCTCTTCGTTTGATGAAAAATGCTTCCCACGTAGGAATTTCTTGAGGTGTGGGAACAGCCAGAAGTCAGAGGGAGCTAAATCAGGCGAATAAGGTGGATGCTGCAACAATTCGTACTTTAATTCGGTTATTTTAGTGATGGTTTTTTGAGCTGTGTGAGCGGGTGCATTGTCTTGATGAAAAAGGATTTTTTTCTTCTGCAAACCGGGTCTTTTTTCACGAAATTTTGCATCCAATTGATCCAAAAGGTTACAATAATATTCAGAATGTATTTTTTTGCCAGTTTGGAGATAATCCACCAACAAAATCCCTTTTGCATCCCAAAAAACTGATGCTAACACCTTCTTCGCCGATTTCTGGACACGAACTCGCTTCGGTGCCGAAGTGCCTGGTTCACACCACTCCTTAGCCTCTTGTTTTGATTCAGGATCATGATGGAAGACCCAAGTTTCATCCATAGTGATGAATCGACGCAAAAAATCCTTTTTATCCTTTCGAAAACGCTCCAAATGTTGCTCAGAAAGTCGCATTCGAACGTGTTTTTGTTTCATTGTGAGCGAATGCGGCACCCATTATGCACAGAGTTTTCTGAAACCCAAAACTTCACGTAAAATATGACTCACACTGCCTAATGAGATGTCTAGGGCCTCTGCTAAATCTCTCTCGGTCAATCGACGATCTTCCAAAACCATATCCTGTACTTTTGCTATGAATGCTGGTGTTGATGCACTTTTTGGACGTCCTGAGCGTGGATCGTCTTCAACGCTTTTTCGACCACGTCTGAACTCTAAAACCCATAGATGCACAGTTGGAAATGAAGGAGCAGCTTCCTTTAACACTTTCACCATTTTTGTATGAATTTCTGTTGCTGATAAACCTTCCAAAACAAAGAATTTTATCACTGCACGATATTCGGTTTTTTCCATTGTACAAAAATACACTGTCACGTCAACTTCAAATGGCTTGTAAACAAACAATGAATTGACAGAGTGGAATGACACTTTGGGTATGTTGATATGAAAGATGAAATCTTGAAATGGCGTAGAAATTTTGGTTCTTCTACTGCTCTATAGATGTCGCTTTCAAAACATTTTGAACAACCTAGTATACATACTTTCAAATGTGGAATATATTTCATAGGGTTGAAGATTTATCAGTCTCTTGAAAGGAAATATTCGTTTTGAATCACAATATCAAATATATCATTTAAAATTTAATTCATTTATAATTACTTCTTTATTTTTCACTTAGGTTTTTTAAATTAAATTGATTTTACAAACATTTAAACGGCAAAAGTCTTGATAAATTTATAACATAAAATCTAAAAAATCTACACAAGATTTAGATTTCACATAAATTTCTTAGGTACAATAATAATTTAGAATTCACAATTGTATAATTTATATTTTGAAAATATACAACACAAAAAATAAAAGAATTTCCTTTTAAATGTTTTTACATAAGATTCTTTTTTATATTAATGAAATTTTTGAATATATATTTTAAAATTTAGTTTCATTAAACTTCATACGTATAGTTATAATAAAAATGTATACTAAATATCAATTAATAATTATATTATATATTTATCAATAATCATGATTATAATAATTTAAAAAATATTTTATGAATAATTTATAAAAAGAGTTGATTTATTTTTACTTGAGTGAGGCTCAAAAGCTCTAGTCACGACACATTTCTCTCACAAGCTCTGAATAACTCTTGCAGTCACTATATATCAAAGTTCCAAGTTTTATGTCTCAAGATTGTAAGCGAGCGTGTGCGTTATTCGACGAAAGCGTATCGCCCTATATATAAGTTTTTAGTTATTAGGTTTATATATGCGAAGTTGTATATTTAAGTGTAATTGTGATAGAAAATATGATTGGCTGCGACTGAATGGTGTGAATGTAATTATATGATGTTTATATATGTATGTATCGGATGACTAATGGCCAGTGTGCTCAGATTGCAAACTGGGGTACCTACAGTCACGATTGCACGCCATATCCATGTGAAGCGAGTAGGGCGAGACGACGGGGCGAGGAGAATGAGGAGAAGTAGTAGCAGTCGTTCTCGGGTGCGAGAGCGACAAGGAAAGAACAAAAGCAGCGCGCCGTATCATCTCTCCCTACTCGCTTCATACGGATACGGCGTGCAATCGTGTTTGTAGGTACCCCGGTTTGCAATCTGAGCACACTGCTAATGGCAGGTTCGAAGTAAGAATTTTTTTGTTATTTAAGAAAACCATGACAACGTTTAACTTAACTGCTTACAATTCATGAAGTTTATATTACTTTAAATTTAAGAAATATTTCTTAAATTTCAAAATACGTTTATTCATATCAGTAACATCTTTTTGACACAAATCTCTAACTTACCATGGGCAATATTATCGTTTTTTGCATCCATTATTACTCAATACACTTTACTACTTGACCATTTTAAACAGTAAATCACATTTTCGGAGCAAATCATTATTTGATCCTACCAAAAATTATCACCTTATTTCAAATAAATATTTCTCTCAATTTACAATACGCTCATTAAAAACAAGGAATCTATATTGGAATAGAAAACAAATTCACTTGAACCAATGCAAATTTTTTTGAATTAATCCATTGTTTCTTTGAACATGCATCACATCATTTTACATCAAAGAATTTACTTCTCTTATCAAATAATTGCTACACAATGTTAATAGCATATTTATTCAATCTAATGAATATTTAATAGAACTAGAAAAACATTTTTTTGCTTTTATTATTCATTTTTTAAAGACAATAAAAACATTCATTTGATCTAAAAAAATATTTATTCGTCACCATCCAGCTCAACCATTTATTTGAATTGTATGTATTATTTTTAATTTAAAAAATTTCTATTAAAAATAAAAACTTTAATTTTTCAACAAAAAAATTGTAAAATAAATATATAAAATCTTTCACGTATTTATTTCAGGTGAATGCTTTTCAAAATATTTAAACAAGAAAGGTTAATACAACTTTAAATGTCAGTACGTATGTGTGAATCCTCGCACAAGCAATATCTGCTGCAAGTACATATGAAATTACATCTTAAGAGTTTTATAATATAAGGTAAATTTTATAAATTTAACAATCAATTATTTGGAAACAAAATTTCTGAATACGTAAAATTTTTTAATGGAAATTTTAATATACAAGTTTGAATAAGATATTTGATTATTTAAAAAAATTAAAAAACATATTTTATTTTGCATAAGAAATTAAACTTTGAGATTTGTCTAGTAAGAAATAAATTTCAAAAAAATTCCTTCAGAATAAAGTACCTCAAGAAAATTTGTAGAATAAATAAAATCTTTTACATGACAATTTCATTAAATAAATGTGAATAAAAGATTTGATTATTCAAAAATAAATTATATTGTATTTGCATATAAATGATTTAGAGACTATCCAAGTGTGAATAAAAGGTTTGATTCTTTAAATATCAAATATATTATATTTAAATTTCAATATTAAATTACATGTTGAGATTTCTCTGATATGAAATTGAAAAATATTTATTTCGAATAAAATATCGTTAAAAATTTGTAGAATAGCTGAAGTCTTTTACACCACGTGTTAATATAAAAATGAAGATAAGTGAACCTGTAATTTCTAATGGCAGTGTATATATTAAAATGATCATACAAAAGATTTTAAATATTTCAAAAAATTTATTTAAAGTATTTTAATTTACAGTCAAAGTTTGTCGAATTATCTTCATACAAAAGAAATCTCAATGTCTAATCTCACGTGCGAATTTAGATATAATTAATTAACTCTTTATGATAATCAAACCTTTTATTTACATTTATACATTAAAATTGTCATATAAAAATTGTTAAGTATTCTAAAATTTTTTTTAAAATTATTTTATTTTTATAATATTGGTCACTTTTACTTAATAACAAAAAAATCTCAATGAGTAATTTCGTATGCAAATGAAAATATAATTTATTCATTAAAAAAAAAACCTTTTGTTTACACTTATATATTGAAATTGTCACGTAAAAGATGTTACGTATTTCAAAAAATGGCATTTAAAGTATTTTACTCAATAGTAAAGGTTTCTTGAATCAACTTCATACAAAAAAATTGTTTAGTAATTGTAATTTCGTATGTGAATTAGAATATAAATTATTAACCTGCTTAAATATTGAATCCTTTAATTAACACTTATTTATTGAAACTGTCATGTAAAAGATTTTACACATCATAAAATTTTGATTTTATGGTTAAGTTTTCAAATTATATCTTCTGCCATTTCGAATTTGGCATCTCTTTCGCGCCTCTTTTGCTCGGAATCCAGCAGAGTCGAAAGAAACATAAAAACCGAGCAAGCTGTCGATTTGTAAGCAGTGCTCTTACACACTCTTGAGTTTCATAAAGCAATGAAACCTACGCAACTTTAGCTAACAGTGCGTACATGTGATTCCTCGCGCACGCAATATCAGATGTAGGTACAAGGAGCCTTCAACCAGAGAGAACTCAGAGAACCGCTGCGAACAGCAGACGCACTGCGCTGCGCGCGCAACCATTCTCACGTACGTACTGCTGTTGGCGTTGTGTGTGTAACGTTCCCGTTTCAAATCTGGACACACTGCATTACGCCTCCCCGGCCTTTAAATTTTATAGAACTTTTAAACACATTTCGTAGAAAAAGTCAACGCAATGTACAACCAAGACGATTTTAACTTTTATTAAACGACCCGTCGGATCCTCTGCTACAAAACTAGTTCTATATAATTTAATAAAATTTTTTTCCGTGTAATGCGGTAAAATTTGAAGTGTGCGGAAAATTAAAACAAACTTAAAACTTTACTGGACTAGTGCGGAAAAATTAACTTTCCGCACGCAAAACGACACTGACTTGGCTAACTATTAGTAAAAAGCAAGCGAGTTGCGACTCGCTTTTGCGTTAAAATACGCCTTTCCGCACTTGATACGAAATATACTATTATTTATTTCGAAAGTTAAAATACTTTTCGCAATTCATTGTGAAAGAAGTTAAAAAAATTTAATTATCATGTTGAAAAATAACAACTACTGAAGAAATGTAACTTTATGGGATAACATTTTTTATATTAAACTATTTGAAATATTTAAAGAATTTGAAAATCTTTCTGTGGAAAAAATGACGCTTTCGACTGCGCTGGGATTCGAGCCCAGGTCTTTCGATTGCCGGTCGACTGCTCTAACCACTGAGCTACACAGGCGTCCGACATCTCTTTCTCCACAGGAAGATCTCCTTATATCGCCTAGTGGCTCAGCCTTGCGGCTGTAAATGATTTCAAATTAATTAGTTGAGTTTGAAATTTTTGTCACTGCCTACATTATCGGAGGATCACTAGTCGCGTATCAGATAGGATACGTTGTCGACAGGTGTCCTCGTAGACAATTTCAAACTCTTATATCGCAAATAATGCAAATAAATTCAATATTTAAAGAATTTGAAAATCTTTCTGTGGAAAAAATGACGCTTTCGACTGCGCTGGGATTCGAGCCCAGGTCTTTCGATTAGTGATCCTCCGATAATGTAGGCAGTGACAACAATTTCAAACTCAACTAATTAATTTGAAATCATTTACAGCCGCAAGGCTGAGCCACTAGGCGATATAAGGAGATCTTCCTGTGGAGAAAGAGATGTCGGACGCCTGTGTAGCTCAGTGGATAGAGCAGTCGACCGGCAATCGAAAGACCTGGGCTTGAATCCCAGCGCAGTCGAAAGCGTCATTTTTTCCACAGAAAGATTTTCAAATTCTTTAAATATTGAATTTATTTGCATTATTTGCGATATAAGAGTTTGAAATTGTCTACGAGGACACCTGTCGACAACGTATCCTATCTGATACGCGACTAGTGATCCTCCGATAATGTAGGCAGTGACAAAAATTTCAAACTCAACTAATTAATTTGAAACTATTTGAAATAAATTTTGAGAACAGGAAAGAAAATTAAATTGGTGTTCCCAATTTATATATAAATCTGAATGGCAAATTTCAACAGAGAATCTTACTTTTATAACTCTTCTCTTTTAATTTCAACAATTAACCAAATGATGTTTGAAAAATCCTATAAAGGTATATTTTATTTAAAATTTTAGTGCTACTTATATAATTATATAATAGTGTTCAACAAGTTTATAGTTGGTCACAATTAAATGTTTAGTTTAAAGAGCACGCACGCAGTTCTGAAATAGTGATGGGTAATGGCATTGAAAGCGTATTTTTCCCACACCACTAGCCAACTTAAATATTAGCCATACAGATATTATAGATAGAAGAGACAAGCCATAGGCTGCTCTGTAAGTGGCAACGTCAGTCTGCAAACTCAGTGAGAGCGAAAGAGAGAGACGATGGGAGGTTATTCTATCTTTTTCTACGCTTACCGCGTTAGCCTCAGCGTTAGCGAGAGACTTCACTCTCGCCCGAGCTGACAGATTTCAGACTGGCTTGTCTCCTCTATCTATAATATCTCTATGGTATTAGCACCTTACCAGACTTGAGGGGGAGATTGTTCAACGCGTGCATTCGATTTCAAATGATTTCCGCAGCGCACCCTATGGAACTTTGCTTTTGCGAACTAAAATGAAAGGTCGACGCTTCTACTTGAGCGGTAAAACAGGAATGCAAGTAATCTTGATAAGACAGGATATGATAAAAAACAAAATAAAAAATTTGTAGATCTTTTTGAAACGAACAACTTTGTATTCTTACGTTTTTTCGTGTTTCGAATATTATTGCTAAAAAATTGAATTTTGGATTTTCAATAGTTTTTTTTTTAATTAAAAAGATAAATATGCATCTTATGAAAAAATGTTACAATTCAAATTTGTAGGTCTTTATTTATTAAATAATATTGTATCATAACGTTTTTTCGTATCTCGTATAATTTAACTTGAAAATGGAATTTTGATATTGAGTTTTTTCGAATTTGAATATGCTGTGACATTTCTAATTTTAATTTAATCAAAAAATGTTATCAGGATAATTTGTAGAGATTTATGAGCAAACAATTTTCCATCAAAACGTTTTTCTTGTATCTCTCATATTTTGTCTAAAAAATGGAATTTTTGAATTTTAATCGTATTTTTTGGAATTGAAACGAAAAATATATGTTTTATCAGAAACTGTGTGAGACAAAATTTGTAGATCTTTTTGAAACAAACAACTTTGTATTCTTACGTTTTTTTTCGTGTTTCGAATATTATTGCTCAAAAATTGAATTTTGGATTTTCAATAGATTATTTTTGAATTAAAAAAAAAAATATGCATCTTATGAAAAAATGCTACAATTCAAATTTGTAGGTCTTCATGTAGAAAATAATATTGTATCATAACGTTTTTTCGTATCTCGTATAATTTAACTTGAAAATGGAATTTTGATATTGAGTTTTTTCGAATTTGAATATGCTGTGACATTTCTAATTTTGATTTAATCAAAAAATGTTATCAGGATAATTTGTAGAGATTTATGAGCAAACAATTTTCCATCAAAACGTTTTTTTTGTATCTCTCATATTTTGTCTAAAAAATGGAATTTTTGAATTTTAATCGTATTTTTTGGAATTGAAACGAAAAATATATGTTTTATCAGAAACTGTGTGAGACAAAATTTGTAGATCTTTTTGAAACAAACAACTTTGTATTCTTACGTTTTTTTCGTGTTTCGAATATTATTGCTAAAAAATTGAATTTTGGATTTTCAATAGTTTTTTTTTTAATTAAAAAGATAAATATGCATCTTATGAAAAAATGTCACAATTCAAATTTGTAGGTCTTTATTTATTTAATAATATTGTATATAACGTTTTTTCGTATCTCGTATAATTTAACTGGAAAATGGAATTTTGATATTGACTTTTTTCGAATTTGAATATGCTGTGACATTTCTAATTTTGATTTAATCAAAAAATGTTTTTAGGATAATTTGTAGAGATTTATGAGCACTATCAAAAACCAGTATTGAAATTTTTGATTTTTTTAAAAAATTATTTTCAAAAACACAAAAATAGTGCTCAATCCCTCAATTTTGATTGGATGTGGCTGGTTAACGAACTTGTCCTTACTTTTTCGGCTCCGATAAAGTGTACCAAAGCTCAATTCAATCTGATAATTCTATGGAGAGTTATGCCGCACACGACCTACAGACAGACAGACAGACACTTTCGTAAAAACCCTTTTTTATGACTCAGGGGGTCTCAAAACGTAAAGATTTGATGAAAATATCGAAAGTCATTTTTCCCATAAAACCAATACCTTTTCATCCATGATAAGAATGTAAAAATTGGTGAAGAAATTTCGAAAACTTTAAAGAGTGAATTCAATAATTTTAATTCTAATAATGAAACAAATACCTATTTTAAAATATTTTTCGTATAATAACGTGCCTTCTTTACATGCCAAAATTTGAAATTCAAAAAGTTATTTTTCTAAATGATTACAATTTCTATTCTCTGTGTCTGGGGTATCAATTTTTGTCAATTCTATTTATTTTTTCAACACAGAAATTATAAGAAATTTTATTTAGGTTTAATAAATCAATTTTTTTTACTAGCGGGTCGCATAAAGTGAATACAAATAAGTTTCCGCCGTTTTTTATCAAAAATTGGGCATTCGTTGTGAAAGAACGAAACCTTGTGTTTTATTCCAAGTATTGTCCAATGTATTGTTTTTCTTGCGTTTGGCATAAATCTTGATCTAATAATGCTTCCAATTCCAAGTCATCGTACATACACTTTCGGCCTTCCGCTACGTTCTTTGTCTTCGATGTCAAATTCACCATTCTTAAACTTTTGAAACCAGTCATGAAAACTTCTCTCACTTAAGGAAGCCTCACCATATGTTTCTATAAGCAATCGATGCTGATCCCAGAACGTGGGAGCTGGCGGCCCCCACCACGCTCCCATGTGGAAGCACACGCAATCAAGCGCGCCATGTTGGTGTGTCCCATTGATCTCTATAATACACTGGATGCACAATGCCAATAGGAAAGTCCGCAAAGTCGTGTGCCCAATTGAAGGCTGAGCCGCCATATTTACTTAGGTTGATTACAAAGAATGTTGCGGTAAATTCAAATATAGTAAAAAGGGAAAAGTGTAAATATTAAAGAAACAATATGAAATCCATGCTTTTTTACCGGTATTAGTATTGATAGTATACACCTTTTAACGTTAATTTCAAAGTCGAATAAGAATACAAACAAGTTAAATATTTATGTTGTTACATACATTTAATCATAGTTTAAATATATCAAGAGACCCGGTCGGGTCTAGAAGGCTAAGGTAAAAAAAAAGAAGCCCGACCGTGGTATCTATAATTTAAATGTAGTGATTTCTTTACCGACACTCACGATTTTTTTACTTAATTTAATGTATTTTCATGTTTATCCCGTACAAAGAATGGCATTATGTATAAATTGAAAATGTTCAATTCCAACGATATAGCGCAAGATATTATGTTGAACATTTGGGCGTATAATATGATGAGTTTGATTTTAAATTTTTTATTGATTTTAATATCAGAAGTTTATTGGTATTTATTAAACATTAATTAATTATAATATTAAATTATACTTAATTATTAAATATTATATTATAATTATATTATAATTACATATAATTTAATAATAAATCATTAAATTTTAATTAATAAATAAATAAATTTAATAATGAAGTATTAAATTTTAATGAAGAAACAAATAAATTTAATAATGAAGTATTAAATTGTAATGAATAAATAAATTTTAATCAATCATTTTAATAAATGAATATAAATAATATTCGAACATATATTCACATTAGACTCTCTTTCTACAAAGCTGAATTTCGGAATTATAAAAAAAAAAAATATTAACAATTGTCTAGTTTAAATGTTGACTAATTTACAATCCGAATCAATTTCCTCAGCAAATAAGTACTTATAATAATGTTTCTTCAAATTGAATTGAATTTATTGTTCATTATTTACATTTTTTCGTATTATGTAGATAGAAGTATATCCGAAACAGAATACAGGAGTACGTGAAAAAAATCCTCTGTACTGAAGTAATTGTAATTCATACCTATAAGTTTCTAATTAAAATTTCTAAATTTTTTGTAAATTAAAAATATTCAGAACAAAATTTAGTATAGCATTTTTAAATATAATTTCAATTTTATTTAACCTTCATAATATTTCAATTTAATTTTTATCATTATACACTATTTTCTTCAGGTACACGGAGAAACTCTTTATATTTATATATTCTCTATATTTATATATACTCTTTATATATTTCAAGTTAGGGAAGAACGTATCACTCTAAGACCTTTTGTCAAAAAAAATACTAAACTTTAGAAGAATTATATGAAACTTTAGCATAGTTCATAACAAATTTTAATATAATTCAGACTAAAGTTTCATATCATTCTTCTAAAATTTAGTATTTTTTTTGACAAAAGGTCTTAGAGTGATGCGTTTTTCACTAAATTGAAAAACACTTTAGTAAAAATTGATATAAACATTTTTTTTGTGTACTATACTATTAATTGAAAGTGCAAGTTCTATTGACCTTTGTTCTTAAATACTGGTCTATTGTTGGAAAAGATTAACTTTCTGGTCGAAAATGATGAAGTAACCCATTAACGCCCAAAATCACATAATTTTTAACTCATTTTTATCCCTTGTTGCCAATGCGAAAAAGGGAATATATCATGACCAAACCTTGTATACTTAATATTTTTGGGTCTCCTATTTCGATTTATGAAGTCAAAATTACATTACCGTGCACTGGAAAACCAATATGGCGGATTTTATTCAAAAAATTACCGAAAATTTGAAATTTTTTTTTTCAATTCTTTTTTTTAAAATGGATAAAGCATATTGATCTATTTCAAACTATGGACAAAGGTGGACAAAATAGTTTTAGTTTATGAAAAAAAAATTTTGGTCCAGCTCTTTATATTTTATCTTTTCCAAAATGGCGTAAAACTATGGAAATTTGGAAAATAGGCGTTTTTTCATGACATTTCTAAGATAATTGGATAATACACGGAATTTTATTGATCAAACTGTGAAATTTTGATTGATAAATTATGTACAGACCTCTTATAGTATATGTAGTGATCTGATTAATGGCGGATTCAATATGGCGCTTGGAGAACTTGGGAAATACCGAGTTTTTTCAAGATTATCGTTGATGACACATTCTCCAACGATTGAGTTTCAGAGTAGCAAAGTTATAGGAAATATAAAAGTACGTACAATTTGAAATTTTTTTTTTAAAATAGACAAAAATATACAAAAAAAAACATAAAATTTTAAAAATTACAAAAAAATTATAAAATCCAAAAAATTAGGAAAAAAACTAAAAAAGAGACTCTTGACCGCCCACATTCACGTGGTAAGTGTTGGGAAACGTTTATAAGAAACGGCAAACGGGCGATATAATTCTGTATAATAATTTTTTTGTATATTTTTCATAGCAAATTGTCGTTTATAGTAAGAAAGCTAAAGCGAACAGCAGATCGTGAAATATAAATTCAGAACTTTACGAATTTTTTGCGCTGGATCAGCGCTCTCAATCAAAAAATGACTGGAGACATTTTTGATCACAAATTTTACATAAAATACGAAAATATTTTTTTCATTAGCATATTATTATATCTTCAATATTTGGATCGCCATATTGGATCCACCATTTTGAATTTTCTAACACTGTCACCGGATTTTCATATACTGTGCCAAGAAACATAGGAAAATTGAATTTAATAAGGGTTCAGGAACTTTCATCAACGATAATCTTGAAAAAACTCGGTATTTCCCAAGTTCTCCAAGCTCCATATTGAATCCGCCATTAATCAGGTCATTACATATACTAGAAGAGGTCTGTACATAATTTATCAATCAAAATTTGATAGCTTGATAAGTAAAATTCCGTGTATTAACCAATTATCTTAGAAATGTCACGAAAAAACGCCTATTTTCCAAATTTCCATAGTTTTACGCCATTTTGGAAAAGATAAAATATAAAGAACTGGACCAAAAATTTTTTTCATAAACTACAACTATTTTGTCCACCTTTGTCCATAGTTTGAAATAGATCAATATGCTTTATCCATTTTAAAAAAAAAAATTGAAAAAAAAAATTTCAAATTTTCGGTAATTTTTTAAATAAAATCCGCCATATTGGTTTTCCAGTGCACGGTAATGTAATTTTGACTTCATAAATCGAAATAGGAGACCCATAAATATTAAGTATACAAGGTTTGGTAATGATATATTCCCTTTTTCGCATTGGCAACAAGGGATAAAAATGAGTTAAAAATTATGTGATTTTGGGCGTTAATGGGTTTATGAATCTGACATTTTGGCTCAGATCGGAGCTCTTATTAGTGTTTTTTATTAAAACCTAACAAAAACACAGAAAAAGTGGGAAGCTGAATTGATATTTTCTCGTAATGAAATATTTTAGATTTGAAAAGACGTAGCTTTTTTACATGGTATATAAATTATATATTTGAAAACGAAAGGCTTGAATATAAAATAATCCTAAAAACATTTTTTCCAAGCAAAATATTTCAAAGAAATACTTTACGTAACATTTTTTGCACAGCAAATAGTAGTATGTATGTATGTATACTTAGTAAACTCCAAAAACGTAAACTATTACAATTGTCATATAAAAATGTTACGTCAATTTAACAACCCACTTTTTCTGTATATTTTCAAAATTTAATAAAAAACACTGATGAGGGTTCAAATCTAAGCTGAAATGTCAGATTGATATTAATTTTATCATTTGTGGACCTCAAAGCAAATTTTTTCCAAAAATATACTACTATTAATTTCTACTTATATCTCAATATAGTATTTAAATTAATATATTAATTATAAAAAAATACAATAATAGAAAAATATTTTTTTAATCCTTTTACAGACAATTTCAATACAGCATTTAAGAAGAAATATCAAAATATTGAAATAAGACGATAATCATAGAAATTATAGACTTTTTTTACCTATGTAAAAAACAAGATTCAGATATACTTTCAACTTAAACTGTTTGCAAAAAAATGTCTTATTTTTTTATTTCAATTTAAAAATTGTTTAACTTCAAATAAAATTATTTAAGCAAAGAAGACGAGGTATAGCAATTTTATTTTCCAAAGTTGGAAAGTTTATGACTTTATAGCTCCGCTTTATAGCTCTTCCGTGGTAAAAACTTTTGCTGAGGTGTATATAAATTTATATTTCCTTTTTTACAACAAAAAGTTATATATCGTATAGAACAGAACTTAAAATTATTAGCAAGCATATCCCGCTCAAACATGCAACAAATAGCATCTATGTGAAAAATTTCACTTAAATGGCTATTCCCATGATACAAAAATTCTCGATTAAATAATCAATGAAAAAAGTTCGTCAAAATATTTCTCTTTAAATATTCTACACTTAATATTACTTGGCCCAAATTAAAACAATAGGATTAAATTAAGTTAAATTTACAGTACTAAATTGACGTACTGAATAATAAACCAGTAATATTTTTATGAACTTTTTTCATTATTTTAATGGAAAGAAAAAAATATATATTACGTATTCGTAAAGAAAGACTCTATTTAAAAAGAAAATTATTCAAACCATAGAAAATATGTTCTCGAAATTGGAAGTTCAGATATTTTTATATTGGAAGATATTGTGAGTTGTTTTATTGAATAATGAAAATATTTTGAGTTGCGATGGAAGAAATATAAGAATTGTTATTTGTAAACCATAATTATACTTGCAATAACAAAAATGTAGTAACATCGTATGAAGTTTGATACTCTTATTTTTTACTCACTTTTTTTGATTTTTTGATTTAATTTCCCTGACACTCCAAGTTGATCAAAATTATTGTCAAAAGAATTTATTTACTTATTTTCATTTTTAAATTCTTACCAAACTTTATTAAATTTATAATTTATAATTTAGTTGAGGAACAAAATTTGCAAAATAAAGTAAAGAGGGTATAGAAGTGGCTTGGATTATAATTATAATTATTTTAAAATAATTTATTAAATATATATGAATTTCATGAATATATATATATATAGCTACAGCTAGATTAACTAAGTAGCAATAATTAAAATTTTTATTAAAACTTAAAAAATCCGATTAGTTGGTCCGTTTCGTAGCCGGGACTATTTTCATGCATTCCCACATTGTATTGATCTCATATTATTATCAAATACAGCAATTTGTTTATAAAAACTTTGTTTTGAAAAATTGTTTTTTATAATTTCAGACATTAAAGAATTCATTTTCAAAAATTGAAAACAATCAAGTTGTAGAGAATCTTTTTCCTAAAAAAATGAACCGTTATTTGTTAGAATCGCATTATTTTTAAAAATTTGGCTCGAAGCGATAAGAAAATAAGTTTGGGCAAAAATAAAATTGATTAATAAAATTACTTTTTTGTGTTGTAAATTTTTTTCATGAAAAATAATATTTTCTCTTTCAAATTAGCACTTCAATAATAATATTGCTATTCTTGAAAGCAAAATTATCTATTTTTGCCTGAGGTCTAATTTTCGTGATCGTACTACCTTAATTTAAAAAAAAACTATTGAAAATCCAAAATTCAATTTTTTAACAATAATATGTGAAATACGAAAAAACGTAAAAATACAAAGTTGTTCGTTTCAAAAAGATCTACAAATTTTGTCTCACACAGTTTCTGAAAAAACATATATTTTTCGTTTCAATTCCAAAAAATAAGATTAAAATTAATTCAAGAATTCCATTTTTTAGACAAAATATATGCGATACATAAATAGTATATTACGACCCTAGGCCAGAAAGTTTGATTTCCTGGCACGGAGAAAAAAAAACTGTTGAATCAACAGATGTCATCTGCTGGAATAGGGACAGCAGATTTTTTTTGTAATATTTACAGATTTTTCTGTTGGATTCACAGATTGTTTGTAAACTCAACAGATGAACCTGTAAAATCTACAGACATGTCTGTTAGAATAGCGGATTTCAAGAAAAATGAGAAATCCGTAATTCTAACAGACATTTCTGTAGATTTTACAGGTTCATTTGTTGAGTTTACAAACAATCTGTGAATCCAACAGAAAAATCTGTAAATATTACAAAAAAAATCTGCTGTCCCTATTCCAGCAGATGACATCTGTTGATTCAACAGTTGTTTTTTCTCCGTGTGGCGTATGTGATATCAATGCCGAGGCGAAGCCGAGGCATTTACATCACAACGCCAGGGCATCAAACATTCTGGCCGTGGGTTGTATACTATTTTTCTTGATCTCCAGCCGAAAGTACCCAGGCGGAAATTAACAACCGGCGCAGCACCGAGCCAGCACTGCCAGCGGACTTCCAGCGCTGGCATAGTGCTGGCAGTAGATCCTCATGAAGTCTGTCGCGGTGCTGGCAAAGCTTCGAAAGGTAACACCGGCATAGTGCTGACCTTCAGTGCTGGCGTGGTGCTGGCGGAACTCCGATAGTTAACAACGGCATAGTGCTGACCAGCGGTACTGCGCTAGCGCTGGCCTTCAGTGCTGGTGCGGGGCTAGCACTAGTACAAAATTTCACTCGGCTGGGAGTTGTCTTTTAGTACTGAGGCGGTACTGGAAAATGTAACGAAAATCTGTATTGTACTTAGTTAAAAAGTATAGAAAAAGTTTGAGTTAAGACTCTAATATTTACCGCTTTTAACGGCAACGGAGGGATATCCGCTTGGAAGGTTAAGTTTACTGTTTTCACAGTAAAAAATCTGTTTTCAAGCTAGAAAATTTTTTCTGAGTAAATTGTCAATACTTTTTCGTTACACGTACACAGAAAAAAAATCTCAGTACACTGAGAGAAATCGGCTTTGGTTCCTGTGCACATAGCACATAAATTTTTTGTACAGTAGTTGCCTTGACCAAAAAAGTTGAGAGAAGCTACTACTTTTATAGTTATCATGACAGTAATTTGGACTTTTTTGTGTATTCGGTTGTTGTGACCAAAGTTGATGATTAGAATGAGCTTTATACGTACCCCAACGGTTAGTACACGTACATTTTCTTTATGTGTACTGCCAAGCTCCTTTGGTTACTACAACCGCAGCGTTCGCTGTTGCGCTAGACAAATCAAGTATAACTTTCATTGAAAGATATGCAGCCTAAGTTGAATCCTGCCAATTCTCGTTCTCGATTCCTGGACTATATTTCACCGTGCCAAGCATTATCAGGTAAATAATTCTATTATAAATATAGTTTGACAATTCTTTCTAAATGATAAACGATTTTGTTCGGGGACAATGCAATGCGTTCCAATTTTGCTGTCTCGTCGTATTTTGTCAAAACTATAGTCAGTCAAAAAAAGTTTATGATGATGAAAAAAGTGACAATTTTTTAACTTAATCGACGAAAGTTATCATAAATATCATTATACCGGATTATTTTTCTTAGATCTTTTCGGTGAAACTTTATTTTTTCTCATCAAATTGAATTTGTATTTTGATAACTAAGAGAACCATACCTATAACCTTAAAAATAATTTTGGCTGGGTATTTACTGTCCGTAGACTTAGTCATTTTAACTAAACTCTATGCGCGGCTTTACGATGGACTTTGGTTCCCATAACCGCAGCGCTATGGTATTTCAAGTACCAGAATCGTGGTCTCAGTAACGTTCCTTGCAGTTGAAGTAAACACTTTTCCAATGTATGACAGCCACTACCATGATTGTCATGAGAACTTTAACATTTTTGTAAAGACGATTTTAACAAAAAAACTTTGGTCAGTGAAACCTAAAATTTCTCTCTGTGTAGGTTTGACTATTTTTTAACTTACTTTCCGTAGTTCGTAAAGGCCCCAGTGTCATTTTTGAAGTTAAGTGAACTGCAGGAACATAAGTAAATCAAATAAGAGCAGTAATTGAATCGATGAATATTCTTAGTACATTTCAAAACTTTATTTACTTTCAAGCAAACTCTAAATTACTATTTTTATATACAAACTTACCTACAAACACACATTCCCCTCTACACTACACAAATGCTCGTATAGGTAGTATTAAAAATTATTCTTAACGCTGCAGGTTCGAACCTTCTCTACTTACAATTAACGCATTACTAACCTAACGACTAAGCCTCTCGGCTGCGCACGCTTGGAATACAAGAAAGAAAATAGGGCTTATAACCTTCAACTACTGCAGGGCCGTGTAAGAAGTGTATAAGCCCCATGTAATCGGGAATTTTTAGATTTTATCCCAATTTATGATTCTGATTAAAATTTTTAAGATTTTTAATTATTAAATCGATTTTCTATAAAATAAAATATTTTTGAAAGAAAGCGATCAAATTTTTGAATTAAAGAACATTACATAATAAAAAGATTTATATACATTTTAGAATTATTAACTTTTATTATTGTATATTAGTGATACTTTATACAGGTTATGATTCCTTTAATTTTTGTTTTCAAGAGTAAAATCAACGTATGTTCAGAATCTGAAAATTTTGAGTTTTTTCAATTTCAAAAATATGATGAAACTTTGGAACCGCAGCATACTTTGGTACAATCATAAAACCAATCGATTGAAAGTTTAACTAATTCAAGCAATAAACTTTGGTTTAATTCAATAAAAATGTTTTTCGATCAGCGAAATTTTACTTACCATCACGCCAATGCGGGGACACAAACGAATGTGTAGAATGTAATTGATTTTTTTTAGAGTACTGCTCATAGCATTACTAACATGTTTGTCGGCAATGAAAGGCGATAGAAAGGCTTGGCATTACTCAAAAGTTGGTTGTTTGCTAACACTGAACGGTGGCACTGCATCGGTGCTGATCCAGTGCTGCGCCGATAGTTGACATTACGCGATATTTGTTGATCGCCAATACTGAAAAGCGGTACCACGCCGGTGCTCCACCGACGCTTGGCATTACTCAAAAGTTGGTTGTTTGCCAACACTGAATGTTGGTACTGCGCCGGTGCTGATTCAGTTCTGCACCGATGCTTGGCAATACACAAATGTTGGTTGTTTGCCAGCACTGAAAAGCAGTACTGCGCCGGTGTTTAGCCAGTGGTGTGCCAACGCTTGGCACAGTGCTGATCGGCAGTACTGGCATTACTCACGGGTTACAACCGGAAGGGTACCGCGCCGGTTGTCACTGTAAAAAAAAAGTTTTAATTCAATTCTAAAAATCGGCTAACTTTAAGATGTAACAAAAACTAGACCATTAGAGAAGGACAGACTTATGCGCTTATACAAAAGGTGGCTAAATTTAAGCCAAAATCTTCTGTTAGACGTAACAAATTTAAGACTTTTTTTTTTCTGTGTAAGGATTGGCAGTACACCGATTTTTCCGCCTGGGTACGCCCAAAACCGCGGCGAAGCCGTGGTTTTGTAGGGGGCAGAGGGAGGTCCGCCCGACTTTTGCAAAATCGAGGCGAAGCCGAGGTTTTTGCTGGTCGGGGCGGGCATTAGAAACTTTAAAATAAAATTCAATCATACAATAACTGCAACAAAAAAATTGAAAATCAAAATTTTTTTAAAAATTAACAAATACCAGAGAAAATTTATTCTTCGATAACAATATTAATATTGATCAACTTTAACTTTAAAATCACACATCCAGTAATACTAATCTTCTTATAATAATTATTATTACTTTTATGAATATCATTATTAATATAAAATAAACTGTGTACATAAATTTTTTGTTTTTCTTTTTAATAGTTAGTCTTTTGTGCAATTGCACGAAGTTACATTAGATACGCAATTGTTAAACGTTAAAATTAACTTGAAAGATTAGCGTACTATTTATTAATAATTTGAAGTTACATACAGATGAATTAAACAAATTAAACAATCGAATTATACGATGAATTTAGCGGCACTACTGAGCCACAAAAGTCGTTGTTTCTGGAGTGAAATGCGGCCAGGAAGATCGTACTTTCGGCTAGGAGATCAAGAAAAAACGTTTAGATTAAAAATTATTTGCCTAAATGAGGTCTAGACATTCTTATTAAGAAATTTCTCGACATGATGTATTTTTTATGTTTTGATTTTTAATATTGAAAAAATTCGATTTTTTTCACCAAAATATGTGAGATACGAAATAAACGTTGTTCTGCAAAATTGTTTCCTTAAATATAGTCTACGATTGTTTTTCCTTTTTGAGATATTTGGAAGAAAATCAATAAATTATTTTAATCATGTAATTTATTAAAAAGTTACTGAAATGTATACAGAAAATCAAGCGCGAAGCATGAGTGTCATGATGAGAATGTGTTCCTTAAGGCCGATAGAGCCTTAAGTAAATTGAATTTCCTGTTTCACTTAAACTGTAAAAGAAATTTATTGAATTTGAGAAAATGACTAATTTACATCATCTTTAATATCATAAAATTGGTTTGAGCTTCAGTATTAAATTATTAGAAATAAACTTTTGTTACACAATGCATTTAAAAAATTCTATTTTTCGCAACAAAAAAAATTGCAAAATCTGTTGCAAAAATTTCAGCAGTAAACCATCTTGCAGATTGATTACCAAATACAATTTTGTTTTTTATTAGTCTACCATTATTATAAAAAGTGCTTTAATAATAAGATGTTGGGAGAATGTGTATTTTTACGGTTTTTATTATTTTTACCCCCATCCACACCTTGAAAAAATCTGCAAAAATCCTGTTTTCATTATCGATAGGTAACTACTGAATAGCATAATTCAAAAGAGTGGTCCCGCAGATCAAAGATGGATAAAATTGTGTGCACAAATTTTCGCAATTTTTCGCATCACGAATTATGCATAAAAAATCTACAAAAATTCACAAATGTATCTTTTATTGGAAATAACAATCCTGATTTTTTTTCAAAATTTTCCTATGATTAGTTTAGCTAAAAAACGCAAAAAACGAAAATGGTAAAATATAGTCGATGCGAAATTTGATTTGGTTTCAAGGCCGATTTCACATAGAAACCCGGTTATGCCCTTTGGCTTGAAGCGATAAGAAAATAAGTTTGGGCAAAAATAAAATTTATTAATAAAATAATTTTTTTGTGATTCTAATTTTTGTCATGAAAAATAATCTTGTCTCTTTCAAATTAGCCCTTCAATAATAATATTGCTATTCCATGAAGGCAAAATTACCTATTTTTGCCTAAAGTCTAATTTTAGTGAATGAAGTACCTTAATACAATTACTTTAATACCTAGACAAAATTTCAAGTATCTATCTTTTTAACTTTTCTCCCGAAAAATTCGAGAAAATGGTATAGCTTTTTGACCTAACAAGGTAGAAACCCCCCTTAACTTGGAACATGAATAAAATTTGGGGCAATGAATGAGCTCGATCAGCCTGAGGATTTATTTAGATAGGCATCCTAAAATATTAAAAAGTGAATAGAAATTATAAAATTTCCACATCTAAAAGAAGTCCCTAAAAAATTATGCTTTAGCGAAGTACAAGATCTCGAATCTGTAAATTACCTATTCATATAATTGAATATGTATGAAATTGCAAAAGATTATTTAGTTTTTTAAAGTGTGTTTCGGTTCTAATCGGACCCCTCATCAGAGATTTATTTTTAAAATAACAAATGCATAATAAAAAGTTGTTAACTTAGGATTTCTTTGTTGGAAATTTTTAAAAATCAACATAGTTTTACATGCGAGGCAATAAGAAACTTGACACTGTTTCAAAAGAGGAGGTTGAAAGAATTCAACAATTTTTCAAAATATTTCGTTGGTATAAAATAATTGAAAATAATTTTATTTAATAGGTTGAGTTCGAAATTTTTCCACCGAGACTTGGGCTCAAATCCCAGCGCAGTCGAAAGCGTCATTATTCCACAGAAAGAATTCAAATTCTTCAAATTGAAAATAATGTTTCAGAATATAATTATTTGGTTTCATATCGATGAAAGGACTTAATGATAATTTCAGGCAGCTTTTTACAAGTTTTTTTTCTCAAATGTTGATTTTTACAAATTTCCATCAAAGAAATCCTAAGTTAATAACTTTTTATTATGCATTTTTTATTTTAAAAATAAATCTCTAATGAGGGCTTCGATCAGAACCAAAACTTCTATAACTACGTAAATCTAAGTTTTTATTTACTTTGGACCCTAAAGCGAATTATCAACAACACATATCTTCAATTAAAATACTTTTAAAAATTCACCTTTAAAATATTTTGGATCTTAAGGGAGTATGGTGGATAAGACTATTAAAAATGAGAATTACTTGTAATTTTGACAGAACGCGTATTATAGCTTACTTGAACTATGGTTCAAATTTCGTGACCCTTCAGAACCTCAAACCAGAGAAATTAATTATTGAAAATAACATGTGATCTTATGGGAAAATGCTGTTTTTAAAAGATTATTTAAAAATGGCAAAATTATGAAAAAACTGAGATACGAGGAATTTTTTCATAATTTTCCCAGTTTTAAATAATTTTTAAATATCTTTATAATATACAAAAACAGCATTTTCCCATAAGATCACATGTTATTTTCAATAATTAATTTCTGGGGTTTGAGGTTCTGAAGGGTCACGAAATTTGAACCATAGTTCAAGTAAGCTATAGTACGCGTTCTATCAAAATTACAAGTAATTCTCATTTTTAATAGTCTTATTCACCATACTCCCTTAATTATTAATTTAATATAATTTAAAAGTTTGACACTTATTTAGAAATTATGTTTTATTCGTGATTGTAATTCTTGTTGATTAATCATTATGCCATAACTTTTGTTTACATTATGTTGTCAAGCTGTCAACTTTGACATTCCTAACCTTAAAAGTCTTTGAAAAGAATTTTTGGCTCTGCTTTACCCAGCCCCCGGAATCTCTGGAGTTGAAAATGTCACAGATGTTGACCGTTGGCCACCGTGGCGCTGGCTGTTCATGAGGCTGACCTTATACAGATTAGCATTATAGAACATTGAAATTTAACATTTTTTGTGAAAAATTGGTGTCTGAAGTGCTTGTGTGTGCTTTTTAGGTAAATTGGAATGGTTTTAACAGTCGGTGATATAAAAATTTAAGTGAAAATGCGGAAATTTGTTGCTGTAGGTTGCAAAACAGGCTACACGTAATGCTCTGAAAAAGTGCATTGTTTTGTGGTTTATTTATCATGAGCGCCTTTAACTTATTAAAATTTAATCTATACTAAATTTAAAACGCTTTGAATAAAAAAATCAACAAAGCTGACTGACTGAACTTAAGGTATTATTATAACCTTTTTTTAAAATTTTTTATAACAATTGGAGATATAATTGTTACTTGCAAATTTGTGAATTTAAATTATCAAAATAAAAAAGTGTTTATATCAATAAAAAAGAAAATTAGGCTTAAAAAACACACTATATTTGCGAATCAGGAACGTTTTTTATTTTTTTAAATTGCACAATTTCTAAAGCAATGCGTATTATTAGTGATAAAGTTTCTGACATAAATATGAAGTATTACTATAAAGTTTATAATATTAATATACTTTGAACTTTGCATATCACTTAAAGTATTATTTATGATAAAATTTCTGGCATAAATATGAAGTATTATTATAAAGTTTATAATATTAATATACTTTGTATATCACATTAAGGATATTCTCGTGGTCGACCCCTTGATCTCACTTTTAAACTAAAAAACAGTTCATAGAAATAGGAAACAGGAAAAAAAGAAAGGAGCATCGTTCGTAATGATCGAAAAAAAAATCAATCCAACCGATTAATCGAGTAAAAAAGATCGATCTCCGTACACGGATAAAAATAGTTGAAGTAATTTTACTCATCTCTGTCGATTAAACTTGGGACATAAGGACATTTGAACATCTATTAAATCCTAGTCGGGTAAAATCAATTTGATATATACCTAATTCACTCAAATTGAATAACAATAAGCGTTACATAGGGAATAGTAAGGAGTTGAGTAAAACGTTATCGACGACAGGGCACCAACATGCGTCAGTGGGTTAACATGAAATATATAAGTATATCACCGACGCTTGAGGTGCTTCAAACCGTAGTTGGGTAAAATGAGCATCGGGCGTATTATTTGAACTAGCAATGGTATGGTTCTCTCAAATAAAAAAAATTCTTACCTCGAGCCTGCCAATAGTCATCCGGTATATACATAAAAACAACTTACAAATACATTCACACCATTCGGACGTAGCCAATCATATTTCAAATTACAAATACACTTAAACATATAACCTTACATATATAAACCTAATAACTACACTTATATAGTACGATACGCTTTCGTCGAATCACGCACACGCTCGCTTATAATGCTGAGATATAAAATTTGGAACTTTCTTATATAGTGACTGCATGAGTTCTTCAGAGCTTGTGAGAGTAAGTGCCGTCAATAAAATTTGTTAGCCTTACTCAAGTAAAAATAAATCGACTTTTTTCATAAATGATTGATAAAATATTTTAAAAAATTAATATAATTAATCAATTATTATAACTATGATTATTGGTATATTTAATATAATTATTAAATTACATTTAGTATACATTTTTATTATAACGACGTATGAAGTTTAATGAAACTAAATTTTCAAATGTACATTAAAAAATTGCATTATTATTAAGTAGTATCTTGTATAAAAACATTTAAAAGAAGGTTCTTTTATTTTCTGTGTTTTATATTTTCAAAATATGGGTTTTACATTTGCGAATTCCAAATCATTATTCTGCCTGAGTAAATTATGTGATATTTCATATTTTATTTATTCACGGTTTACTCAACTTTCGATTGAAGCGTAGAGTATAGAATGAACGGAAAGCTCTACTATTTTTGTGATTTAATAAAAGATTGGTTTTTTATAGTTATACTACGAGTAATAATATATATATTTAAAAATTTTTAATGCACGCTTTCATACTTCACCCTACACTTCTGAATTTTACTCAACTTTTATTCATTTTCGAACATTTAATATATCACAAATAAATACAGTGATACTAAATAACTTCTAACTTGTCCTTATGTCCCAAATTTGATCGGAAGTTGAGTAAAATTACTTCAACTATTTTTCTCCGTGTAGAATCCAATTGAGATCGCCCATCCCTAATTATAGATGAAATACACATAATAAATGATGTGCATATGAAATCTAAATATTCATTATATTATTATGAAATAGAGTATATTATGTTGATTATTATTTATTACAAACATCTTTGTTCTTTATGTTTTCAAATACTTATAAAGGAATTTTATAAATTCTTTATATTTGTTACTTTTTCAAATGTACGTTCATTCTTTATGTGAAAGTTTTGTTCATAAAAATGTAATTTTTTCAATTACTGAGAAGTTTTAAAACATAAAATACAAAATGTCCTATAATAAAATCTAATTTTTGTAAAAAAATCAAGATGATATAATTAATACCCGTATTATAATTCAATTTGATAGAATTTCAATAGCCAATTTTTCTATTATAATATGTAAGACTGATATAATTTCAATAATATTGATAATATAAATAAATATTTTATTTTTATTTAATAATCACAATGTAAATATTAATGTTAAAACGAAGATAACAGAACTTTGATTTCAATTTCCAGCCAGAATTACAACGACCCTTTCTATCAGGAAAAATTGCTTCAAATTATATTTAAAACTTTCTAGATTAATGTGTTGTAAAAAAAAATATGATAAAGTAGTTTTTATCCCCAAAAATTTAATTTCCATGCATTTTTTCCAGGCATTAAAATGAATTTAGGCCTCATGAACAATTAGCGCCTCTAGCGGCCACGGTCAATTCTTGTGACATTTTCGTTTCGCGGATTACGTGCATTCTGGCTGAGATGCAGGGGGCTGATCGTGTCTATACATAAAAATACATTTCCGAATGAAATTGGAAAACATATCTTTGAGATATTTGTTCAAGAAACTATATCACCTATTACCTAAATTTATGCATTCCAGAGAGAAGGTTCGTAACATAACCTTAAAACACATGCTCAATACATTCTGTGTAACGCTTGATCGAGTCTATCCATAAAAATACATATCCGAATGAAATCGGAAATCATAACCTATAAATATATCTTTTGTCTATCTAGTGTCGCACTTGATCATTTAAATCGATAAGAACACGTTTTCGTTGAAAAAGGAATAACATAACCTTCAAGTAAATATTTAAAATATTTGTTCAAGAAGCTATACTATGTTTCACCTAGGTCTATGCATTCCAGAAGAAAAGTTCATAACATAACCTTAAAACACATCCTCAATACATTCTGTATAACGCTAGATCGAGTCTATACATAAAAATACATTTCCGAATGAAATTGGAAAACATAACCTACAAGTATATCTTTCGGCTATCGAGTGTCGCACTTGACCATTTAAATCAATAAAAACACGTTTCTGTCGAAAAAATAATAACATTACCTATAAGTCAATGTTTCAGATATTTTTTCAAGAAACTATACCATCTTTTATCTACATTTATGCATTCCAGAGGGAAAGTTCATAACATAACCTTAAAACACATTCTTTATACATTATGTGTAACGCTTGACCGTTTTCATCCATAGAAATGTATTTCCGAATGAAACTATAAAACATAACCTACAAGTATATGTTTTGTGTATATGGTATAGCACTTGACCTTTCCAATCGATAAAAACACAAATTTCAAACTGAAATTAAAATCGTAACCTAAAAAATCCCTTTTATGGAATTGATTTAGCATTTGACTGTTTTTCATTAAGAAATCTACTTTTTGGAACGAAAATGATGAAAACGCAAAACAGAACCCTAAAAATACATCTGTGTATTTTTTTGTAACTTTATTTTCTTCAATCACATTTCATTCAAAATTGCCTGTTTTGTTTGTTCAGAGAAATTAATTTTTTTGAATTTTCCCACTAAAATTACTTATTGTTCAAATCTTATTAAGAAAGTAAGAAATTTTTTTTTGGCAATTTTGTAAAAATCAAAATCGTGGTTTTTTTAGTCTACGGTGAAAAACAGAGTGAAATCCCCCCCCCCCCCCCTCATATAACATTTTCAATGTTTTTACTAAAGGCTAAGGTTTAACGCCCCGCGATGTTAATCTGAAAGTTCGATCCTTATATTTTTCTCGGGAATATTGTTGAATGAAATAAAGGTGAAAATGTAATATGATTTCTTTTTCGATGACATCTTTTTTTTGTGAATTGCCGAGAATATGATGCAATTTTTTTCTGTAACTTTGGGCCTTTTTTCTGCTTACGAAGGTTGTGAAATCAGAAAACAGGCTATGTTCGTCAAGCGATGTGACTAAATTTTTGCTACATATAATTACTCTCGCGTTACTTCCGCGTTGCCCAGAATATCATGCAATTTTTTTCTGTCACTTCGGACCTTTTTTCTGCTTACAAAGGTTGTGAAATCAGAAAAAAGGCGAAGTTCTGCAAGCGATGTGACTAAATTTTTGCTATTGGTAATTACTCTCGCATTACTTTTGCATGAAAAATTCTTGATCTTGAAAAAACAATGCGATATAGCCTAGATTTATTTTTATACATTTACCGTTCGACGTTGGCCTTTCAAGTCCTTAGCTGCTTCTTGTATAAACTCAAGATTCATTCTCGTTGGACGAGAAAATTGAAGCATCTTCCCATCGTATCCATGACTATACCACAAACTTTTTTAATACTGGTAGTGTTACAATTAATGTGCTAATATTGGAATATTGCTTGTACTTTTTTAACAAACAAATAAACAAATATAGTGGAAAAGATAACTGCAAACACTCAGAAAAAAGATTTGATTGAATCTAAGAAAATGATTTCTTTGAACGACTTTCTTTGACTTAAAGAAATGATTTGTTTACCCAGGTGGAAATTTACAACTGGCTTGGTACCGCGCCAGTACCTCCGGGCGGATGTCGGTACTGGAGTTGTACTGACATAATACCAGGTGGAAAACGGCTGGGTACTCGGCTGGGAGTTGTTTGTCGGTACTGGCGCGGTACTGAAAATGTTACTGTGCCTGTACCAAATATCTGTACTGGCGCTGTACTGTAAATAGTAGTATGCCTGTACCGAAGGACTGTACTGGCGCGGTACTGGCATTAGTACAAAATGTCACTCGGCTGGAAGTTATCTTTTAGTACTGGGGCGGTACTGGGAAATGTACCGAAAATCTGTATTGTACTTAGTTAAAAAGTACAGGGAAAGTTTGAGTTAAGACTCTAATATTTACCGTTTTTAATGGCAACGGAGGGATATTCGCTTGGTAGGTTAAGTTTTCACAGTAAAATATCTGTTTTCAAGCTGGAAAATTTTTTCTGATTAAATTGACAATACTTTTTCGTTACACGTAAACCGAAAAAAAATCTCAGTAGGTTTGACTACTTTTTAACTTACTTTCCGTAGTTCATAAAGGCCCCAGTGTCATTTTTGAAGTTAAGTGAACTGCAGGAACATAGGTAAATCAAATAAGAGCAGTAGTTGAATCGATGAATATAACCTTCAACTACTGCAGGGCCGTGTAAGAATTGTATAGGCCCCGTGTAATCGGGAATTTTTAGATTTTATCCCAATTTATGATTCCGATTAAAATTTTTAAGATTTTTAATTACTAAATCGATTTTCTATTGAATAAAATATTTTTGAAGGAAAGCGATCAAATTTTTTAATTAAAGAACATTACATAAAATGAAATAAATTTTGTTTGATCCAATCAAAATATATTTAAACCAAATAAATATTTGTTTGAATCAAATTAATTTTTCTTCAAAACAAAGAAATTAATGCATTGATATATGTTTAAAGATATAATTTGTTTGATTTAAGGCAGAAATTTATTTGATTTGAACGAATATTTGTTTGATCCAAAGATATTTTGTTTGAATCAAACAAATTTTGTTTCATTTAAACAAAAAATTTTATTAAATCAAAGAAAGTCGTTCAAACAAATAATTTTTTTGATTCAATCAAATCTTTTTTCTGAGTGAAAACTTCTTCAAGGTAGGAATTGGGTTCGCAGTTAAAAAAAGTTCATTGCCAAAATCTGAAAGTGCATATGGTGTTAAGGGTTGATCCCTGACGCTGGGAATTGAACCCGAGCCTCCCTGGCTCCGGTGTTATGGCTGTCCCCTGGTGTCTTCTGCCCAATTGTCCTAGACTTGCAGGTAGAAACTTATATTTGGGCAGTCTAAGTTTCTACGTGGGTCCTTGAAGTACGTGCGAGAGTCGCGGAAGAACTTTGCCACCATGTACTGGCGGGTTTGGTGGTAGCTCTCCTGGTCCGGTACCGGCGGCGCCGACGAGTCCTGGTGTTTCGTGAGCTGCGCTCGACTGCCACCGGGCAGTTTCAGACCGAGTGACAAGACCGCCTCTCGGTCATATCCGGGGGCTACAGGGAAGAGAGTCTTCCGTGCGCTGCAGAACTTCGCCCGGATGCGCCTCCGGATCCTGAGCAGCTTCCTTGGAGACTCACTCGATGGTGGAGGGAGTGGATGTCTTCCCTTTGGCGTCGAGCCGAGAAGGGAGTAGGTGCAAGGCGTTGACAGCTCCCTCGGCGGTGTCCTCCGCGTTGTGTCGTCCCGGCAACAGGTGGTGGATGCGGTGTGTGAGTCCCCCGGCGGCTGGCTGCGCTGTTCGGCGGGGTGAGGATCCGCAGCCGAGCCTGTTCCAACAGGAACCTAGCTCGGTTCCGACGTTGTCGTGGATTCAGTCCCATGCGTCAGAAGTCCGAGAAGTGACCCGGAGGGCGTCGACGGAAACTGAGCTGGGAGAGAACCGGGGCCTGCCGTGACCGAAGTAGTCGATATGTTCAAGGGTTACGGCCCGCTCGACGATTTCGGTGCGTTCTATGACCTTAAATAGCGTTCAACGATCTTAACTTGCGTTCAATGATCTTTATGCGTTCAATGGTCTTTATACGTTCAATGGTCTTTATGCGTTCAACAGTTTTGGTTGCGGGTCCGTGGATTCGGTCCCACACGTCAGAAGTCCGTGATGCGACCCGAAGGGCATCGACGAAAACTGAGCTGGGAGGGAACCAGGGCCCCGCTGGAGGTGAAGCTGCGTCGTCTGGTGGAGAGGCTGCTGATGGCTACTGCTGAAGTAGCTATGGCTGCTACTGAGGTTGCTGATGAAGCTGCGGATGGCTGCGGCTGAGGTAGCTTGGCTGCGGCTGCCTGGCTACTCCCGAGGCTGCTGATGGCTAATGCTGAGGCTGCTTGGCTGGTGGTGAACCGCGTCGGTTAGTGCAGGAGCTGCGTCCGAGGTGATGAAGGCGTTCGAGGTTTCGATTGCGTTCAAAAGATGTTCGTTCAATGTTTAGTTCGTTCAAAGTTTAGTTCGTTCAAAGATGTTTGGTTTTCGTCCTGAGAAGGATCGGGTGTGTGTTAAATTTGTCCTTAAAAGGACAGTTGGTATTATTATAAGTCGAACAAAAATAGAATAATCTTGCCCTAAAAAGGGCAGTTGAGGTTGATAAATCAATAACTGCTTGTTCCAGGTTGAATGCCAACTTTTATTCATTAATAAGTCAAGAATGAATATCGTGGCGTAGAAAGGAGAACGTGGCAAGTCCTAGAGGTTCGTTATGTAGATCGATGAGCAGCGGAGGTGTCGATGTGGAGTCGACTGAGTCCCAAGAGGTAGTGACTTCTGTGCTTGGCGGCGGTCTACTTATTCACTCATGAGCTTGGTAGCGCGCACCAATCAGAAGCGTTGCTGGTCTTCCATGCGTCATTTAGAAGTGTTCAAGCTTGGGGACCGTGCTGCGATATGATTGGTCGAAAACTGAAAAGGTCCCGCACCAATGAGAAGCGCTGCAGGTCTTCCATGCGTCATTTAGAAGTGTTCAAGATTGGGGACCGTACTGCGATGTGATTGGTTGAGAACTGAAAAGGTCCCGCACCAATGGGAAGCGTTGTAGGTCTCTTCGTAAAACTTACGCGTCATTGAGACGTCTTGAAGCTTGGGGACTATGCTTCACTGTGATTGGTCGAGAACTAGAAAGGTCCCGCACCAATGAGAAGCGCTAAAATTTGTCTTGGGAAAACCTATGCGTTATTAAGACGCATTGAGGCTTGGGGACTATGCTTCACTGTGATTGGTCGAGAACTTGAAAGGTCCCGCACCAATGAGAAGCGCTAAAATGTGTCCTGAAAAAACCTATGCGTTGTTAAGACACGTTGAGGCTTGGGGACTATGCTTCACTGTGATTGGTCGAGAGTTGAAAGGCTCCGCACCAATGAGAAGCTCTGAAAGATGTCCTGGAAAACCGCGCGCACCAATCAGAAACGTTAGAGCAACAGTTCTGATCGGTTTTCCACCCGTCTCTGTCTCTCTCTCATAATTGCCACATATCCACTCCACACACGATATCATGAGTTAATTTTGGTACATGATTAATATGATATAGCTAATAACAGTAATGCTGATAGTACTTAAATAATAATAATGGTAATAATAAAGTTAAAAAGATAATAATAATGATAATAGTAATAGAATCTCTAACATAAGACTAATATGGTAATACATTACAAAATAGAAATGAAAATAATAAAACAAGAAAAATGATGATTCAGGAAGGATCGTCCTGACGAGAGACGAAGGTTTAGCAATTCCACCAATTAGCTTTCCATTAAAACATTAAAGCTTTCTTCGTCTGTCGTTTTATATGCCCCTGGCGTATATCAATGGTAACTGGAAATCAATTTATTACATTTTGATGGACCATAATAAAATAGCATGTTTAAAAAATACATGCTTTTCCATTAGTTTAAACTGTATATTAATTGCGAATTTCAGTTACTGAATGAAACCATGTTTTTTGATACTGAATTTTAACTTCTACCAACTTGTCAAAATCGTCTGTATCAAATTCCACGGTTATTAAAACAAACCGAGATGAAAGTGCGTGGAATAATATTTCTTTCGGATTTTTATGCACAAAGTAAGGTTGCCAAAAATCCTTTGGATTTTTATCAACAAAATCTATGAAGTAAAGTTATTGTTAGGTATTGTGTTTCTAAGATAAAGTCTTTATGAAAAAATTTAAAATAGCAATCTACTAATAGTTGTGCCACTATTCAAATTTTATTCAGCTTTAAATGAGACAATTAAAAGTATTCGTGATTCAAAAAACTAGATCCATTAACATTTCCAAAAGTTTATTGAAACATTATCTGATTTTTATTTTCATCTAGCATCTAAACATGCATAAACGCCCGTGTAGAAATTTTGATAGGGGTCTAGTGGGGCCCCGACGAATTTGCCCTATCTCTAGTCGGGATCTAGCGTGGAAAACTAGTCAGGGCCACGTCGGTAACGTAACGCTTTTGTCGACGTGGGCCCTACTAGACTTTCTAGTAGGGGTTTAGTGAGGTCAGCCCTTACACTACCCCACCTACGAAAAAGGACACCATTAGGGCCCTATTGGACCTCCGCATTGAATTTAAGGGCTAAAATCAGCAGAGTCACGTGACCAATTTTGTTCAGGTATCTCACTGAGAAAATAATAAATAAAAAGGATTTTCCAGAACTGATAGAAAAAGTACAGGGAAAATTCGAGTTAAGACTCTAATATTTACCGTTTTTAACGGCAACGGAGGGATATTCGCTTGGAAAGTTAAGTTTACTGTTTTCACAGTAAAAAATCTGTTTTCAAGATAGGAAATTTTTTCTGAGTAAATTGACAGTATTTCTTCGTTACATGTACACTGAAAAAAATCTCAGTAAGTTTGACTACTTTTTAACTTACTTTCCGTAGTTTGTAAAGGCCCCAAGTGTCATTTTTGAAGTTAAGCAGGAACATAGGTAAATCAAATAAGAGCAGTAGTTCAATCGATGAATATTCTTAGTACATTTCAAAACTGTATATACTTTCAAGTAGACTCTAACTTACTATTTTTATATACACACCTAAAAACACACACCCTCCTCTCTACACTACACAAACGTTCGTTTAGGTGGTATTAAAAATTATTCTTAACGCTGCGGGTTCGAACCCTCTCTACTTATAATTAACGCATAACTAACCTAACGACTAAGCCTCTCGGCTGCGCACGCTTGGTATACGAGAAAGAAAATAGCGCTTATAACTTCAACTACTGCAGGGCCGTGTAAGAAGTGTATAGGCCCCGTGTAATCGCGAATTTTTAGATTTTAGCCCCATTTATGATTCTGATTAAAATTTTTAAGACTTAATTATTAAATCGATTTTCTATAAAATAAAATATTTTTGAAAGAAAGCGATCAAATTTTTGAATTAAAGAACATTACATAATAAAAAGATTTATATACATTTTAGAATTATTAACTTTTATTATTGTATATTAGAGATACTTTATACAGGTTATGATTCCTTTAATTTTTGTTTTCAAGAGTAAAATCAACGTATGTTCAGAATCTAAAAAATTTGAGTTTTTTCAATTCCAAAAATATGATGAAACTTTTGAATCAAGAAAATTAAATTATCGTTATTACCTCGACGCAATAAGATACACACACATACACATACGTGCTCGCATATGATTATTATAATTACATGCGAATTCGAGTCAAAATTACCAAAAAGTTTTCTTAGATGTTCTTGATTCCTCTTAAGTATTGATCATATTCAAGACCGTGTTCAGAAAATCTCAATTTTTCTCAGATAAGATCAAATTTTAATGGGAATAAAGAATAAAGGTTATGTTGTATCTAATGGACCTAACCTTAACCACAAATATTACAAGTAGGGATTCTCTAGTCGGGGCCCCGCTAGATACAAATAGATTTTCCATACTTGAGCGAAACAAGGAATTACTCACTGGAACCTGACAGGGCCCCTATCAGTTTTTTCTGGACTAGAAATACTAATGGGGTGCTAACAGGGCCCCCGCTAATTTTTTCTAGAAAAGGAAATTCTAGTCCGGGCCCCACTAGAACCCAACTTGAAATAAGGAAAGATAGGGCAATTTCTACACGGGCGTAATTTCATAAAGGAGAGTCATCTTCTACATGAAATTCATTTTGAATTAAGATACATGAATGAAAATGAATGCATTCCTTTTCATTCAACTCCACTTCACTCAATCAGTAGTTCAAATTATATATGTGTTAAAAGAAAAATCGTCTCATCAAGAAGCCGCAAAGGACTTGAAAGGCCAGCGTCGAACGGTAAATGTATAAAAATAAAAAATAAAAACTTCGCCTTTTTTCTGATTTCACAACCTTTGTAAGCAGAAAAAAGGTCCGAAGTGACAGAAAAAAAATTGCATGATATTCTGGGCAACGCGGAAGTAATGCGAGAGTAATTATAAGTAGCAAAAATTTAGTCACATCGCTTGACGAACATAGCCTTTTTTCTGATTTCACAACCTTCGTAAGCAAAAAAAAGGCCCAAAGTCACAGAAAAAAATTGCATTATATTCTCGGCAATTCACAAGAAAAAAAATATCATCGAAAAAGAAATCATATTACATTTTCACCTTTATTTCATTTAAAAATATTCCCGAGAAAAATATAAGGATCGAACTTTCAGATTAACATTGCGGGGCGTTAAACCTTAGCCTTTAGTTAAAACATTGAAAATGTTATATGAGGGAGGGAGAGGTAATAGCAGAGATGAGCAGGCCGTGTTCGCGAGCATAGGCGATAGCGGCCAGTATACTTTGATCCTGTTTTGAGCTTACGACAGATGGCGCCGAAGTATAATTTACCTTAAACCTCACCCCACTGACCACCGCACCGTAGTTGCATTACTAATGGCTGCTAATGGTCACTAAAATGTGCTAAGATGCTGAAGGGTAGGAATAAACTTGGAGGTTTAATAAAGCTATTTAAGTAATTATTATTAAGTAAGTATTCGAATCGCATTGATAAACTTGCTTTTTGTGATTGCAGTTTTCTGATAAGTGCATCCTTACATACAGGGAGTATTATTATTTCAATGTATATATTTGTAATTTTGGGACGCTTGGGTGATCATCTCTATTTGTGTTTAGCCTGACAGTACTCTGCGATACACAATTAAAACTCCATGTATGTGAGGATGCACTCATCAGGAAACTGCAATCACAAAAAGCAAGATTATCAATACGATTCGAATAATTACTCGATAATAATTACTTAAATAATTTTATTTAACCTCAAAGTTTATTCCGATTTAATTATTTCCTGAATTATCTGAACGTGATCTGAACATGATCTGAACAGTCATCTATTATCTTCTTTTAGGGTTTTGAGCTTACGCCAGATGGCTCTGACGAAATCTATGTTGTAGGGAACGAACCAATGTAATTGGAATTAGTGAGTTCCCCATCTTGCGCACACCTAGTCTATGCCGCAGCGGCGGCCATGATTATTCACCAGTTGACGACCAGTTGTTCCTTGCGACAAGACGTTTACACGTCACAGTTAAGTTTGTTAAATAAATAAATACCTTTTTATCGTTAATAGTGTCTTGAATATTATTGCCACCGATGTCGACCTGGGATAGTAGACTCCCATCCTGATACATTATTATTTAACCAAAAGTTCTACAAAGTGGTGACCCCGACGTGATGCTATCATGTCCAGGAAAAAGATGCCGGTTACAATAATGGCATCTCTTGTCGGCATTTAATTTGCAAACGATAAACTTTAACAACAGGAACGATGTTGGAGCAATTTCACAAATATAAAATCAGTCAACTATTCATCTTATAACTGGTTACATCTGAAAATTGACGCCATGGGAGTATTTGAGGTTTAACTTCGCCCAGTACAATCTTCAAATTTTAAGCAACGCAATTTTATCTGGCTTGTTGGATTTCGCAATCTGGAAGGAATTCTACTAAGCATCATTTATACGCCAAGCTAAGTTATATTTCAATTTAAAATGAATATTGAAATTTTATTTTAAATCTTCCTTGTATTCAAAGATAATTCTGGTGTCAGACGAATATTATTTCTTTGACACAAAAGGTCAAAATTGTTTACGCTTCGCCCATTTGGCTGTAGTATTTATTCGATCTAATATTTTTCATCAAGTTCGAAATTAGATTTTATATTTATATTCTTTTTCTAGCCATTTGTATTAATTTTGTACAGTCATTTGTATTAATTCTGTACAGTAATTTTTAAGAACTCTTCATGATATTGTCTAATTTTAATAATTACTTCTTGTGATTATATTTAACTGTCAAAACTTCACCTTTTCAAATTTATACTGATTTATACTGCTCCCAGCGTCAACCAATTATGTAAAACTTGACTTCACTCTTTGTGATATAATCTGTGATATATTAACTATAATGATTGGATATTTTGTCTAATTTTTTTAACGACCTATTTGAATCTATTTTTACTCAACGAGTCAAATTTTATATCAAACGTATACATTTTCACACTTTTACTTCTTATCACCAATGTGTTCAACGATGTGCCTTTAATTTATTAAATAATTTATATTTTATAAATTTTTTTTTTTTTATTAATTTAAGAAAATTTTCGCAAGGCTATTACTCCAAAATTGTAAGACTGAATTAACTTATTTAATGATTTTTACTACTTTAAATTATATCAACGAAGTATTATCCAGTGATACATTTCGATAATTAATGTTGCTTATCTTTTAATTTTTGAACAACATTTTTAACAAATTTTATTATGTAATGTATTTATAAAATTTTTTCTTTCGCAGCGTTTCTTTATGGCTGACCGATGTCCTCGCTCAATTGATTAAACGAACTCAGTTTTGCAATTTATAACATGAAGAATTCATTGCATTTTGGCGTCCTCACTAAGAAGGATTTTTTTCATGGGTATTAACTTCTTGGAATTTTGAGAAACAGTTTTCCGCGGTCGATTTCTTTTTTAAATTTAAATTTATTATTAAAAATCATTATTTTTACACTCTTTCTGGCACTAGTCCTTGTATTTTTATCAACTTGCATTTATTTTTGGTACTCTAAATATCTACAACAATTTTATATAGTCTTTCAAAATCTAAAACCCATTAAAATGGCAACCGGCGGAAGGTCCCTGGAGGAAGGCGATCTCTCCAGGTTGGTTGAAAACTTGGCTCTAATCGAGAATCAGCGCGCGGATGCTTATCGCACACCTAAAATTCCGAAATTTTTTCGCGAAGATCCAATATCATTTTTCGTGATTATAGAAGCTTCTTTTCGCCAAGCGCGAATTAACTTAGAATCAACTAAAGCTGATTATTTAGTTGCAAATTTAGACCATGATTTGATACCACACATCAAACATATTTTGGAATTGGAGCCAAAACCCGCGGATATCTACTCGCAAATAAAAAATCAACTTATTAAAAGTTTCTCGGTTTCAGCTGAAACGCGGTTACGCAAATTGTTAAGAGGAGAAGTTGTTTCAGAAAGAAAGCCTTCTCTTCTTTTAACTAGACTTCGCGCACTCAATGATGGAAATTGTACCGACGCGGTAATCAAGAGTGTATTCTTGGAACAGATGCCCTCACAAATACGCGCGATTTTGGCCTTGAGCAACGTTGATGATCTCCAAGAATTAGCTAACCTGGCTGATAAGGTTTCTGAAGCATCACAACCTCTAAATTACCAGGTCGCTTCTACATCGACTCATTTAAATATTCCGAGCCAAACTGCTTCAGTTTCAGCAACCAATGATCATTTTTCATCACTGGTTAACATCTTGACTAAGCAATTTGAGAGACTTTCAAACGACATCCGTGATTTGAAAATGGCTACTCGAGCACGTGGCCGCTCCAGTTCGAGTAATTTTCAACCTCGTAGCCGCTCGCGCAGCAGGAGTTCCCAACGTCGCTGTTATTATCATCAAAAGTTCGGTAAAAGTGCCAAAAAATGCACTCAGCCATGTTCGTGGAAAGTTTTATCAAATCCGGAAAACTAACACAGCCCTTTCGTACGGAGACCATCGATATGGGCTCCTCCGGCTCCAAGCGTCTCCATATTCGGGACATTTCAAGTGGTTTAATTTATCTCATCGACACAGGGTCAGACATTTCTCTGTTTCCAGCCGGTCCCTCCATTTTGAAAAACCGCCCTTGTGACCTCGTTTTATACGCAGCCAACGATTCACGCGTCGCCACTTATGGTGAGCATGCAATAACTTTAAATTTAAATCTGCGTCGCTGTATTAAATGGAACTTTTGCATAGCAGCAGTCCCTTATCCTATAATAGGAACAGACTTGCTTGCTCACTTCCACCTGGTTCCTTATCTTCACGAGTCACGTTTAGTAGATACCACCACCGGTTTTAGTGTTCTCGGTCTTCTTAAGCCTGCACTAGTTTGCGGTTTAAGTACCATCAGCCGTGAACATGCTTTTTCACACATCCTGGAGTCCTTTCCGACTATTACATCCTTACAGCAGGGTAATACCACCCTCAATGTCGATATACACCACCACATTTTGACTACCGGTCCACCGGTTCACGTTCGCGCGAGACGACTTTCCCCTGAAAAATTAACGGCTGCCAAGGCAATTTTCAGGCAGATGGTTGAAGACGGAATTTGCCGACCTTCTAGTAGTCCTTGGGCAACTCCTATTCATATGATTAAGAAGAAAAATGGCGACTGGCGTGTTTGTGGCGATTTTCGCCGTTTAAATGCCATCACTATTCCGGACAGGTATCCCGTACCTAACCTTTATGATTTTGCCTCAATGCTTCGGGGAAAGAAAATTTTTTCAAAGCTCGATTTGCTCATGGCATATCACCAGATTCCTATCGCTGCCGATGATATCCCAAAAACTGCCGTTATAACCCCTTTTGGTCTTTTTGAGTATCAGGTTATGACTTTCGGCCTTAAGAATGCTGGCCAAACCTTCCAACGTTACATCTTTCGTGCCTTGGGTGATCTCAATTTTGTATTCGCCTATATAGATGATATTCTCATTGCTTCTTCTTCACATGAAGAGCATGAGGATCATCTTAAAATCGTGTTCCAACGCTTGAAGGACTTTTCGCTCCGCATCAATCCCGATAAATGTCAGTTCGGCAAAACCGAACTGGAATTCTTGGGTTATTGGATTAATCATGAAGGTTGTCGACCTACACCAGACAAAGTTCGTGCGATCACCGAGTATTCTAAGCCAAAAACAATGGTAGAACTCCGACGTTTCCTCGGAATGGTCAACTTCTATCGCAAAAATTTGAAGCATGCCGCGGAAATCCAAGCTCCACTCCAAAAATTTTTGTGTGATTTTCGAAAGAATGACAAAAGACTGATTCCTTGGGATACTGAATCTGACTCGGCGTTCGAAAGAGTCAAACAAGACTTAGCTAACGCGACTCTTTTATCTCATCCAGCACTCGACGCTAAGACTCGCCTAGTTACTGATGCCTCTAATTTCGGCATGGGCGCATCGCTCGAGCAGTGGTTTGACGACTCGTGGAAACCATTAGCATTTTTCTCACGCAAATTTTCTCCTGCGCAATGTAATTACAGCACCTATGATCGCGAGCTTACTGCCATTTACGAGGCTGTTCGCCATTTTCGCTACTTCCTCGAGGGGCAAGCTTTTACGATTAACACCGATCATAAACCGCTGATATACATGTTTTCACAACGAATTGAGAAAATCTTGCAACGACAGCAACGACAAATTGCTTTCATCTCGCAATTTATGACCGACATTCAATATCAGCCAGGCCACGATAATGTCGTTGCTGACTCGTTATCCAGAGTCGATAGCGTACGCGTACCCATAGAGTTTAGTTTAATCGAACTCGCACAATATCAGACCGAAGACGAAGAGATCAAAGCACTTATAACCTATCCGGAATGCTCATTGAACATCCGCAAAATACAATGGGGTCCAGAACACACATCTGTTTATTGTGACATGACTGGCGAAACACTACGTCCCGTCATTCCATCTCCACTCAGGGAACGAGTGTTTAATTTGTTTCATCATCCAGCACATCCTAGCGCAAAGGTTACGGATCGTGTCATCCGTAAGCGATATGTATGGCCGTCGATGCGTCGCGATATTTCCGATTGGTGCAAGGCATGTCCGGAATGTCAACAATCGAAAATTTCGCGGCACAATCGTTTACTGCCATCAAGTTTTTCAGCTCCGGATGGTCGTTTTCGCCATGTTCACATGGACATTGTTGGTCCACTCCCCATTAGTAATGGTTTCAAGTATTGCCTCACGGTCATCGACCGTTTTTCGCGTTGGCCTGAG
This sequence comes from Diplolepis rosae, assembly GCA_030998225.1. NCBI lineage: Eukaryota > Metazoa > Arthropoda > Insecta > Hymenoptera > Diplolepididae > Diplolepis > Diplolepis rosae. Next base: position 1,260,296 of record JAPYXD010000687.1, on the reverse strand, counting down.
GCTGTACCTCTTCAAAACATTGAAGCACCTTCAGTTTGCAGAGCATTCTTTGATAACTGGGTATCACGGTACGGTTCCCCAGAAACTCTGACAAGTAGCCAGTTTGAATCACAGCTATTCACGGCACTTTTGCGGTTGATTGGTTGCAATCGTATACGCACTACCGCTTACCATCCCGCTTCTAACGGTATGATTGAGCGGTGGCATCGCTCGCTGAAAGCGGCCATCATGTGCCATTCTGACCGTGAATGGTCACGATCATTATCAACTGTACTGCTTGGTCTCAGATCTAATGTTTTAGACGTCGGCGCGTCTCCGGCAGAATTTGTTTTCGGTGCAACTCTGCGTATACCTGGAGAGTTTGTCCTCCCTGAGGATTTCTCGCCTGACCCGCATGTTTTTCTTGAAGAATTTCGGGAGCACATGCGTCGCATCAAACCAATCCCGGTTGCGCATAAATATAAACGAAAAGCCTTTGTTTTTAAAGATTTAAACAATTCTACACATGTATTTCTTCGTGACCACGCTAAAAAAGCATTAGAACGCCCTTATACGGGCCCACATAAGATTTTCAACAAAACTTCAGATAGACTTTTTGAAATAGAAGTTAATGGCGTGCCTCGTCATGTATCTATCGAAAATATTAAACAAGCATTTTTCATGCGCGATGACATCGATCAGCTCTCTCAATCAGACAAATCACCAACTGTATTGCGAACATATCCACGTAAAAAAGTAACATTCTTGTAGGTAGCTTGGGCATGTTGCTCGCATATTGAACGACGTCAGACGAAAACCAAGTCAAATAAAACGTCTGGATATTAACTTGGTATCTTCCTCTCTCGTCTTCAATTTTGGATCAACTATTTTCACGCTCTTTTGCATTGTTAAACTTTTGCGTGCATCGCTTATGCGATAATATCAGTATGTTCTACCGTCGTCTGATTAGAAAAATTAATTTTCTTGTAATGAATGGTATAATGACATTTTAGTCCCAACTGTAATCATCGTTCTTGCGACTATTTATATTGCTACAACGGGTAGTTTTAGGTTAGGCCTGCCTTTATACTAATTTTGTCTTTGGCAATTGAATTCGCAAATTAAAATCGAATGATTTAGTTGGAATATTTCCACTTTTTGCAATGTAAATTTCATTTAAGTTTTTTTTTTCTTATACTGTTATCACTGGTAGCTTTAAACTTCGATTTCGACTTGCTTCGTTGTATACTTTATGACCGCTCTCACTCAGGGGGGAGTACTGTAGGGAACGAACCAATGTAATTGGAAATAGTGAGTTCCCCATCTTGCGCACACCTAGTCTATGCCGCAGCGGCGGCCATGATTATTCACCAATTGACGACCAGTTGTTCCTTGCGACAAGACGTTTACACGTCACAGTTAAGTTTGTTAAATAAATAAATACCTTTTTATCGTTAATGGTGTCTTGAATATTATTGCCACCGATGTCGACCTGGGATAGTAGACTCCCATCCTGATACATTATTATTTAACCAAAAGTTCTACAATGTTGGGCCACCACTAAAGCATTACGCGGGCATGGCCTGGAGATGAGTTGGGAGATTGCTAAAGTAATGGAATAAGAGAATTTCACAAAAGTGGGCTGATAAACGCGCCCTCTGAACGCGTTGCGCAAAAGGTGCACTTTGCGCGTCGGTAAATAATGAAAGTTAGAAAATCCAGACATGATTTACCATCAGAGTTGCTATGGGCAAAGTTATCATAAGCAGATCATGAGCACGAAATGAAAAAAGTGCATAATCATTTACTATGAGAATATTCATTATTTAATACATACATAAATTTGTTTTCATAGTTACTTTTCGCTATTTATTGTATCTTCAACAATAATTTCATCGTATAGGCATATTAAATTTATACGCAAAATATAGCTATTATACATTCAATATTTTGTAGCAGATTTTCAGGTTTTTTTTCAATTAAATTGAAATTGCATAATTCACATAGAGCGACATTATAAACGCGGGTAATTATTTTAACTTTAAGATCACTTTTTTCCTAAATTGTCTTGAATCGTTTTAAATTAAATTTTCTGAAATTACATTGTCTTGAAGTACCGCTTTGCCGAAAAGTCAAATTATTTGTGAACCTACTTAACCCTTGTGAACAATATTGTTTAGTACAATTGCTAAAAATTAATATTCACTTTTTCACTTCTTATTTATTTACTAGAACATATTATCAAAGAACCTGAAACCAAAGCGCAGGACCGAACGGGATATCCTGCAATATCCCATTGCTGTGAGGGAATTAGGAGCGTATATTTATACATATATCTAAATAAATCGTTAAACGAATTTTTTTTATTCCATGAAGCCTCACCCCCACATTTTGTATTATTCGATGAAGATAGATTTTGCTAATTTTTGCAGAGTTTTAATTATGTTTTTCGAGAAACATAGAGCGAGAGAGCAAGACTTGAAAACGCAAAAAGTTCTTGAAACACCTTTATGAACGTTGTACAAAAAATATACTTTAAAAAGAACTCGCTTCATTCTCACATCAGTTTACCGAATTAACAGGTAATATTTTAAAGGTTTTTTTACCCTGTCTCAAAGAAACAAGCTTCAGATTTTTGCGGAGGCATATAACGCATTTTTCAAACTTGTCGGACAGTCCGATAAAATCTATCGTGAATAATCGTACCTCCGACCCAATGCTACTAATACTACAGACAGATAGATAGACATACAGACACTTTCGTAAAAACCGTTTTTTCTGACATAGGGGGTCTCAAGACGTACAGATGTGATAAAAATTTTGAAAGTCAATTTTGACATAAAACCAATACCATCTAATCGATGATAAGAACGTAAAGAAGAAAGAATTCGTAGTATTTATTAAGGCAAACGATTTTGCACTTAAACGATTTTTTCGTATCTCACATAATTGTTTAAAAAATGGAATTTTTAAAATTTTAATAGTATTTTTTTTTAATAAATACGAAAAATATGCTTCTTATCAGAAACCGTGAAGGACCCAATTTTTAGACCTTATTGAAGCGAATAATTTTGCATTTTCGCGTTTTTTTCCTACTTTACATATTCTGGCTGAAAAATTAAATTTTCGATAGTCAATAGTATTTCTTAAAATAAAAAATAAAAATATAAATCTCATAAAAAAATTATGCAATTAAAATTTGTAGATCTTTTTGTAGTAAACAATTATGTATGATAAATTTTTTTCGTATCTCTAATGGTTTAACTGGAAAATGACATTTTGATATTGACTTTTTTCAAGTTTCCTATAGTTGATAAAATATTGCATGATACACTTAATTTTAATTTTTTTAGGCGCATGGAATTAACAGTAGTTGTCGATATAAGTTCCAGGCGCTCAAAAAAATTAAAATGAAGTGTAAATTAAGTGACATATTTCGAGGCATGTTTATAAAATTTAACAATAATTTCAAACTAATACTTAGAAAATAAAAAATGTATTTTTCACGCCCTTTTTGACGTGAAAAATACATATTTCTAGACATAACATCTTTTAATTGGGTTTAACATACTGTAAATTATCAAATTTTGATTTAATCGAAAAATGTTATGAAGATAATTGGTAGAAATTAATGAACACCTTTAGAATCCAATATATTATATTAAATACCTCAAGAAATTCTAAAAGTTTAAAAGCTTTGTAAATTAAATAAGTTGTGAAGGAAATAGTTTCCAAGGTTTCATTTTTATTCCCCTTATTGTTTGGGTATATTTCTCGGAAAGTCTTCACCGCTAAGAGAAGGTGAAATAGAGGTGATAAGGCATGAGGATTCACTTTCGCCCCTCCACTATCATTTCGCGAACGTGGAATTAGTACGCTTTAAAAACAAAACAACACTTTGATTTCGAATGTTGTCAAAGAAGCACGCTTTATACTCAAGCAATTCTCTGGGAATTTGAGAGTTTAATGCACTCTTGGCCTTCATCAAAATCTAAAGAAATTTTCTGTCAGACTTTAAAGCATTTATTGCTTGACTCAAAATCACCGGAAAGTGTTCCGCGTGAAAAGTGCGCACAGTTTTATTGTGATTTTCGTGAGCAATTCTTTGGCAAACTTTAAAGCATTCATTGCTTGAACCAAAGTCGCCGGGAAGTGTTTCGCGTGAAAAGTGCGTACAGTTTGCGTGGTATTTACGTGAAAATCGCCTGTACTTTTTGTGCGGTTTTCGCGAGTGTGCTTTTGAAAGAAAAGATATGTGTGTGTGTGTGTGTGTCGCGTTGTTTTAAATTTAATTTATAAATAATTCGACGATTCGCGTTAATTTATAATGCAAATGACTGATTTGTAACTGATTACTGAAGATTGTATTGTAGGTTTTGTAATAGGTTCTTTATTGTGCTATTTATTATCTTCTTATTAAGGTTATCTTAATTCTAAGTGTTGTATACTTGTACAATTGAGAGGCCGGAGATGCCTCGCGGCTGAAGTATGAGCGACGTTCATAAGCCTCCCCATTCTTAAGCGAAGAATTTTTGAAAACATTATATTGGACTGGCAAGTAAGTCGCTTATCAAAGCAGCTCACGTTTTATTCTTATTCTTGAAAAATTATGCTGTGATTAAGGTTAGAACTGAATCATTTTTTGTTCGTTTTTAATTATGCAGGTTGCGATATATCGCAAGAAATTAGTTGTTTTGATATAACTTGCCAGCAGACTTTTGTGAGTATAGAAGGGTTTAAATGTAGCTTTGGAAGTTCAAAATCAATGATTTTGAGTACTACCTCTATTTGCAGCAATTGCTAATAAAATTAACTAGTACTTCAAACGCTGTTAGAACAGGAAGATAACACGACCGATAGGCTACTGCTCACAATCGTTGTTACCAGTGCTAACGTAAATTAGCTGGTATCACTAAAGTACTATAGCGAATAGACGTTAGTATTAGCAGCTAAGACATTCGCTGTCCGTATATCAAGTAACTTTCTTAGCTGTGGTAGCGAATATTTAGCTAATGCAGCTAATTATTTTTTTCCGTGTAAGTATAAAATACCTCAGTGAATATTTCTTTGGTATAAGCAAATTTAAAATATAACATTGCTTTACATTAATATGCTTTGAGAAAAGTTTGATGTCTGTAAAGTTGGCTCCACACTATCAACATTTTTCAAATTTTATGAGAGTTCTGACCTCATTTACAATAATTCTAGAGTTCCTGATAGGTTTTAGAAATAGTTCTGTCCTTTTAATGCATAAAAAATGCGATTTTCGAAATGCGGAGCTACCTTCACGCATCTCTACACTATCGAAAAAACAAATTTTTTCCTGAGTTCTGGGAAGATTTTGCATAGTTCTCGAGTTCCTGACAGTTTTTAGAAATAGTTCCGGGAAATGAAGGAAAATACGGCTACTCAGAGTTTCCACAATTTTTTTAAAATCTCATTTTTAACTAATTAATTAGTTAATTAATTAATTAATTAGTTAATTAATTAATTAATTTTTAATTAATTAACATAATTAACTAAATTAATTTTTTATTCTTCTCAAATAGTTCTACAAATAAGTCCAGATACACTTTGTTCTAAAATTAAAATTCAAAAAACTATGATACTTCAAAGTTTTAAAAAAAATTTCAAAATCTCATTTTTGAAACGCCATATAGTTTTTTGAATTTTAATTTTAGAACAAAGTGTATCTGGACTTATTTGTAGAACTATTTCAGAAGAATACAGAACTCTAAACAGAACTCTTGGGACTTTTAAAAATGAGATTTTCATAAAAATAGTGGAAACTCTGAGTAGCCATGTTTTCCTTCATTTACCGGAACTTTTTCTAAAAACTGTCATGAACTCTAGAACTATTTCAAACGAAGTCAGAACTTTCATAAAATTCCAAAAATGTTGATAGTGTGGAGTCAACCTCACAGACTTAAAAGTTTGACTAACAATTTTTGCGCAAATAAGTTAATGTAAAGTTCTGCTTATCTTTATGTATGGAATTGCACATCAGAATTTCAATTTCAAACGAAACAAATTTTTTGCCATTGGGATTTCTTGGGTATACAGTAACGATTTGAAAACGAATAAACTAATTAGAAAAATTTTTGGCAAGAAAAGAGTAGCATTACGCAAAAGAGTGTACAAATTGTAATTATATGGACGAATGAAGTTGATTTTGACAAATTTACATGAAATTGTTTTTTTTTTAAGTTTTTCTCAAAGCATTTTTTTCTAAGGCGATAGTATTTTCAATTTGTTTTATACCAAAGAAATATTTACTAAGGTATTTTATGTTTAGCCTTATATTTAAAAAAGAACTTCGCGTGTCGAATTATACATTGATTTGAATTCAATTCATGCACATTTGCGAAAATCATTTATTTGTCCAAATTAACCATTTTTACAATCTTGAAGACGTATCTGCGCAATTTTCTGAAGTTTTTCTAATCAGTTATTCCCAACATTTTACTTTATACAAAAGGAATCCTAAAGGAAACAAACTATGTGCTTTTTCAAAAAAGAAAATTTTTTTTCGAAGTATTTTATTCTCACGTAATGTGTTACCAGGCCAGATGATGACCTCCTTCCCCCAGGTTTAGTTACCCATATATGTAGAGGTTGATGACCTCCCCCTCCTAGGTTTAGCTGTCTATATATGTAGAGGTTCAGGCAGGCCTCGGCAGTTCTTCTCTAAAATCTCTCACGAATAAAACATACAAAGTGATATCAGTTTGATGTGACTACTATCCAAAAATAGAAAGTTTAGTTTTCACTATAACATTTTGGCGATCCTGCCACGATCCGCTTAAGTTCTCGGTTTTTAATTTCTACGAAAATCCACATAGAACGCGGACCTGTGCGAGACTTGGAATCCACGGACCCAAGAAGCTAAAGAAACTTTACGAAGTTTTAAAAATAAGAAGAACTCCGGACTTCACTACGGTAAGCCCGAAAACAGGAATAAGTAGCTGATAATAAAAATTAGTCGGTGAATATAGTAGCCACTATTCCACGTAAATTATCAGTGAAAGATTCCATTAAAATTGAACGAGGCCCGCAATCAGGCAAGATCGGGTTGGCTATACTCTGTGTGTTCACAAGCACTGGCCACCCTTAATAAATTAAGTATCACTACCTCAAAATCGGTAGCAGTTTGTAGCAACTTATACTGCATTTTGTTGTATTAAAAAATAAACATTTAAAATTTTATCGCGACATTCTACACCCGAGTCACAAACAATAGATAAGTAGGTACACTGGCGTTTGATAAACACCGAGATAGCACGCTCTATCAAACTGACTCATCCTACGATACGGACTCATCCTCTTACATTTCCCAATCACAACCACTCTCATGTCTCGAGCACAATCTCCCGTCAGGGCCCAGTCCCCCTCTTACACCACTGACGAATTACTAGTAAGGGTTCTCAGCCAAATGGAAACTCTGACTATCTCATTCAACGCCCTGAAAAAAGAAAACGAAAATAGGATAGATGAAATTTCAAGATTATCAAAGAAATTAGGAGGAGCAGGGACAGTAGAAACAGATAGTGAATTCCAGCAACGACCAGAAGCGACAGACGACCATTCTTCGGTCGAAGAAAAAACATTCCAAAGAAAAGAAACATTTAGACCAAGGCAGGAAAATATTTACGGTCAATCACAATTTTTCCCAACAACTGTCTCAACAGCACCACACGAAGAACGGAAAATGGGAGCTAAGTTAGCAATTGAAACGATAAAGCCAATTAACGGTCAGGACGACATGGGAGTAGAAGATTTTATAAAAACGGTAAAGAGAGCTAGAATAAGATGCGAAGAACCAGAAATTCTTCTAGATTTAATTTTAGCAAAGAAAATTACACACGCGGCAGAAAAAGCCACTAGGTATATGCAAATAAACTCCTATGAAGATTTATACGCGGCACTCAGACAAAATTTGAGACAAACCAGCTCATTAATTTCATTAAAATCTAAATTAGAAAGCTGCAAGCAAGGCTTAACAGAAACGGTTCAGAACTTCACGACGAGGTTTCGACAAATAACAAATGAAATAAATTACCTAGTCCAATCCCAGCACGTAAACCCCACTAAACGAAGACTTAAAATAGAATTGGAAGAAGAAGAAGCCGTTAACCGTTACTTATTAAATTTAAAAAGAGAAATTGGAATGCAGGTACGTCTGTTAAAACCGAACACAGTAAACGAGGCTCAAGCATTAGCCATCGAAACTGAAACATGGTTAAAAGACAGCCAGCCTGTCAGACAAATTATCAAACCACCAGTAAAAATATGGGCCAAATCACCCGGACCACCTCGACTCAGTGCAAATACTACACCTAGAGCACAGAATAGTACCATACCACTGAGTGATAGATTTAAAATGAATTGCTTCAAGTGCGGCAAAATAGGTCATATATCTTCACAGTGCCAAGTGAAGCAGAGTTTTCCCCCAGGCCATGGTTTCAAGCGACCACCTTCGGTAAGAGCAATCCAAGAGGAAGAAACAGAAGCGGAAAACATGACAGAGGAAGAAATAACGGAGCAACTGATCTTCGAGGAATCAGCCGAATTTCTTCCATATGCGGAAGATTACGAACAATCGATGCCAGAAGAAAAACTGGAAGATACAGATTATTAGTAGACTCAGGAGCTGCTATAAACATAATCAAAGAAAAAATATTGGATGATAAAGACGAAAGGAAAGCTACCCACAAAACATTCCTAATGGGTAACGATCGCCATATCTCTAAACATTCTACAAAATTAAACTTTTTTGGACAAGAACACGTTTTCTACATAGTACCCAACGATTTTCCCTTACCAGAAGGAGGTATAATTGGAATTAAATTCTTTGAAAAATATCCAAGATACGCGATCACGAACAGTCACCTCGTGCTAAATAAGGTAAAGCTACCTTTGCACCTAAGCAATGATTTCATACCAGGAAAATCCGAAATGATATGTACCATTTCTACTGACGCAGAAGATCAAGATATTATCATTATAGATGATAAGGAAATCCCCGACGGACTCTACACTATACGAAACGGACAAATAAAAATCCCATTGAAAAATAGTGAGGATTACCCTAAAGAAGTAAATCTCCAGATTAGCTACAAACCTATATTAAAAGTAATCACAAATTAAAGTAATGGACCTCAAATGACCTTTAGACTGAATGAGTTATTGAAAGCTTCAAGATTAGATCATTTGGAAAAAGACCAGAGAGAATTCATTAAAACAGTAATAGCCAGATACTCGGAAGTTTTCACATTGGAATCAGACCCACTTCCATATACCAACCTTACTGAACATCAAATAATATTCAAAAATGGAAAAATAATTAATCTAAGATCCCACAAATTACCCGAAAAACACCGACAGTTTGCCCTAGAAGAAACAGAAAGGTTGTTAAAAAAGGGAATTATAAGAGAAAGTCAATCACCATACAACTCACCTTTATGGATAGTACCGAAAAAAGGAAATAAATTAAGAATGGTAATTGACCACAGAAAGATTAACGAAGACACGGATCAAGATGCTTACCCATTACCAATGATCGACGATATATTAGACCACTTAGGAAAAGCTAAGTTCTTTTCTGCCTTTGACCTCTCAGCTGGATTCCACGAAATCCCGATGAAGGAAGAAGACATTACACTGCGTTTTCTACAACCCAAGGACATTTCGAATACAATCGCATGCCTTTCGGTTTAAAGAACGCACCAGCCACTTTCCAAAGAATGATGGATAATGCATTCAGAGGATTAATCGGAACAAAATGCTTTGCGTACATAGATGACATTGTGATATTCGGAAGCTCAATTCAGGAACATAATGAGAACTTAGTAGCAGTCATGGAAAGAATCTACCAGTTAGGACTAAGATTAGAACCGAAAAAATGTGAATACCTTAAACCAGAACTAGAATACCTTGGACACATAATAACCGAAGAAGGAGTCAAACCCAACCCTGAAAAAATAAACTGCATAAAAGAATTCAGACCATTGAAAACTGTAAAGGATGTGCAATCATTTTTAGGACTTGCAGGTTACTATAGGAAATTCATCAAGAATTTCTCTACTATAGCGAGACCCTTAACAAAGCTAACTCAGAAAGAGACAATATTCGATTGGACCCCAGACTGCGAAAAAGCATTTTACGATTTGAAGAACGCATTGGTAACCGCAGCAGTTTTAAAATTCCCTGATTTTTCCAAACAATTTATACTGACTACGGACGCATCCAACTGTGGATTAGGAGCAGTATTGAGCCAAGACGGGCACCCTTGTCTTTTTATATCAAGAACATTGAACAAAGCCGAAGAAAAATACACCACCTCTGAAAAAGAACTTTTAGCAATTGTATGGGCTATGAAACGCCTCAGACAATATCTTCTCGGAAAGAAATTCAAAATTCAAACAGACCACCGTGCTTTTACTTTGGCTACACAATGTGAAAGACCCTAGCTCAAGACTTTTACGATGGAGACTTCGTATGGAAGAATACGAATACGAAATAGAATATGTAAAAGGAAAAGAAAATAAAGTAGCGGATTGTCTATCCAGACTTTTTCCCATCACTAAGGACACATTACAAGAAGCAATGGAAAAAACCGGAATTAGTACTGAAGAAGAAGAACCAAGCTTGGAAGACCAGTCACCGGAAATAGAAACATTCGACACGCCGCGAATAACAAAAGACGAAATATTAAAAGAAAAAATCAAATTAACCGCCAGGCGAATGAGAGAACCATCAGAAAATGAAACCACAGAAACGGAAGAAGAAATCACAGAAACACCAGGAGACAATACTAATTTATATACGGATTTTATAAATTGGAAACTACAACCAGTCAAAGGCAAAATTAAAACAAAGCCTAACGCTATCGGCAAACTTTGGAAAGAAGTAACTAAGGATGAAATGCCTATGTACAACGAAGAAGATTGGCTGTATAAATTAAGTTGGTTTATCGAAGAATTCGTTAACAGAAAACTCAATTGTTAGATTATCCTTTGGAGATCCTCTATTTACATTTCTGGAGCGAGAAGTAATTCAAGAAATAATGGAATTCCTATCAAACTATTATCCAGATAAGAATTTCCACATTTGTTTCTCTACAACCCGAGAATTAACTAAGGAAGAACGAAAACAAATTATTAAAGAAGCTCATAGGGATCACACTGGAGAACAAAATACTATTGAAAAAGCCAAGAGAATCGGAATTTGGACCAACATGGACCAAGACATTAAGGACTATGTCAAAAAATGCCCTATATGCCAACTACAAAAGACCACGCGAATTAAGAATCAATCAGAAAGTATAATACCCGACATACCACTCAATCCAAATGATAAAATAGCACTGGATATTTTTGGACCGTTACCCACTACACCTAGAGGTAACAAATACATACTTAGTATTCAGGATAGATTGACCAGATACACCACTTTAATACTGTTAAAAAGTGAAACCTCAACAGCAATAGTAGAAGCTCTGATAGAAAAATATATTTACATTTATGGATCTCCTAAAATTATTCTCACTGATCAAGGGTCTAACTTTCTATCTGAGTTAATGGACCAATTTGAGAAAGCTTTGAAAATCAAACATATTAAAACTACAGCATTCCATCCACAATCCAACGGAAACATTGAAAGAATGCACTCAACCCTGAATAATCTGATCAAAACTAGCATGGCAGAAAATCAGAATAACTGGGACGAAAATCTAAAATATGTAACATTCGCAATAAATTCAACAGTAAATCAAACCACGGGATTCACACCCTTTGAACTCACGTTTGGAAGATTACCAAATATACCATCTCAAATTGAAAACTCACCCAATTTAACCCATCAAGATCTGATTAGAAAATAGAGGAAAAAACACGAGGAAAACATCAGAAAAGCTAAAGAAAAAATCCAAGTGGAATTAGAAAAAACTAAGAAAAGATTGGATGAAGGAATAACAAGAACGCATCCTTTATACAAGCCAGGGAACCTAGTTAAAATCTTAAATAACACCAAGCAAAACAAATTAGAACAATCCTGGAAAGGTCCTTACGAAGTTATAGATTACCTAGATAATAATAATCTACGCATTAGGAATAAAGATAAAATACTGAGAGTACCCATAGATCAGTGTATGCCTTATTTTTTAGATGAGGACCCTAGTACTTCTAATAGCGGCAATGGCCAACTGTAAAGCCAACTACACCTTACAACCGTCAAAATTGCCATTATAGAACAGGAAGAGGGTACCATCAAACATATTATACCTATCCCTTATCCTATCCAAAACCTATATTTTGCAGTAATTCCCGACCATGACTATTTAATAAAATTTAGAGACTCATATGTAATTACTGACAAGGAAACAATAAATAAATGTACAACGATAAGCGAATATAAAATTTGCGAAAGAAACCAACCAAACCTTAGGTTGACTGACAGTGAAACATGCGAAGCTACGATATTCAAGCGATACTCAGAGAACAAATGTAAAACTTCACCTTTTGCTTTACACAAAGAAACCTTCATACCCGTACTATAAACGGATACATAATAGTACTAATGAACGAGGTAGATTTAGATATTAGCTGCGAAACAGGAATAGAACACCTAAAGATTAAACAACTCTCACTACTGACGGGCTCAAATTGTAAAATCTATAATGGAATGGACGCACTGTACCTTAGCAAAAATCTAAAGGGACAATTTTACAACGAATTCAATGTGACCTACAACATTAGTTACTCTAACGACGATCTAAAAACCTTAGAAAGTAAATTAATACGTCTCCCTAAAATTATAGATAACAATGAATTACGACAAGCAAAATTAAGCCTAGACGATGCAGAAAATATGTTAAAATCAATAGCCACTAACAGAAGACTAAGAACATGGAGAGAAACAACTATAGATTGGTTAAGCTATTTAGGTTACGCAGCGCTAGGATTAAGATCAGCCTATGTTCTGTACAGATTAGGAATACTCGAATTCATACAAAAGTGTATGCCCAAAAAACTCTGTATATTCTGTGTAAAAACAAAGGTAACAACGCCGACGAACGTTGTCACGTACAATTCTAGCTTGCAACCCTTGGTAACCACCGAAATACGAAAAGAAAGGAGGGTAAGAATTTAGTAAATTGAGAGACTAATTCATGTCTAAAACAGACGGGTAAAATCTAGAAATTAAAGGGTTAATTTATGTCTAAAAAGGTAGGTGTTACCAGGCCAGATGATGACCTCCTTCCTCCAGGTTTAGTTACCCATATATGTAGAGGTTGATGACCTCCCCCTCCTAGGTTTAGCTGTCTATATATGTAGAGGTTCAGGCAGGCCTCGTCAGTTCTTCTCTAAAATCTCTCACGAATAAAACATACAAAGTGACATCAGTTTGATGTCACTACTATCCAAAAATAGAAAGTTTAGTTTTCACTATAACAAATGTCGTTTAGATTTTCCTTATACCAGATAAATATTTACTGAGGTATTTTATACTTAGCCTCATATAAAAGAAGAGTTTATGCATCAAATGAAATTAAAACTTGGGTACATTTCGTGTGCAATAATCAGTGTCCAAGATCGTGAAACTTTTCGACCCTCACCACCGACCCGCGTAGAACCTTACGCAACAAACACGGCGAGTCGGTGTGTCTCCTGCCATTCTCTACCATTCTCCACTTCCTCGCTTCGATTTCAGGCTGTCGGCTGTTGAGCCAAAATCCAGAATTATATTTCTCTCAAATTCGTAAAAAAGAGGCGCGAAGAAGACGGAAAATTCAAAATAACAAAATACACTTTTAAAATAATTACAATTCATTTTTAGATATTTTAAAAAATATTCACTTAAAACAAATATTTGAAATATTTCGTAAAATATTTAATTTTAGGATTATTTAAATACGTAAAAATCATTTCCTAGTGAAATTTAAAGTCAATAAATGTTAAAAGTTTCAAAACAAAATACGAATTTCAGTATTTTTTAGCCTCTTGAATTAAATACTTTAATTAGAAAATTTTATGGAGAATAATTTACATGTACTTACAGTTCTGAACGTTGATTGAACGATGGAAAATATTCTTGTTTCAAAACTGAATGATTAGTTATTGTCCCAGAAAATTAAAAACATAGTGTATTGTTCATAAACGATTGTATATTTAAAGGGCCCTGAATATTAACATGATAATTAATTTTCTTCTAGAAAAAAAAGTTTGTTATCGTTCAATGAACGTTCAAAATTGTAAGTACATAATTTACAACAAGATAGGATTCAACATGAGATACAAGTTTAAAAAATAAAGGGTTTGAATATTTAAACAATACGTGAATTTCATTATATATCTGTGAATAAAAGGTTTCAGTATTTAATAAACAAAAACTAAACCTAAATTTGCAAACGAAATTACACTTCGAAATTTCTGTAATATGACATATAGAATTGATAAATGTTTCTTTCGAATGAAATACTGCTGAAAAATTTGTATAATACGTAACATCTTGAACATAACAGTTTCACCTATTTCATTCATTATTGAAGCATAATAATATATCATGTCAAAAAATGTGACGCATTTAATACATTTTTCCAAAGTATTTTACTCTATAGCAATGGTTTGTCGAATTTACTTCACACCAAATTAATCTCAAAGTGCGAATTTGTATGCGAATTCAGATTTAATTTGTGCTGTTTTTAAATATACAAACCCTTCTTTTTATCAGAATCAGTCGGAAAGTAAACTCAGGTTACTTCTTCGCATAAATACTTTCTTAAGTTCACATTAAATTAAATATTGATTATTATTTTAAATTTTAAATCAAATATTTATAATATTTCCAAGGAAAATAAAATGCGCCTGAAAATATGGAAAGTTATTAACCTAATCACAAGCTTTCTCATAAACACTTTACAAAACCTTTGATGACTTAATATATTTATATTCATTATTTTATAGCTATTGTTGTGTAATGAAAGTAATGAAAATATGTACGAATAAATTATATATGTTAAACCACGATATATGGAACAACATAAGAAATTTGCATGGTTATACATATTCGCACTTTGAGATTAATTTGGTGTGAAAGAAATTCGACAAACCATTACTATAAAGTAAAATACTTTGGAAAAAATGTATAAAATGCGTTACTTTTTTACATGACAATTTAAGTATATTCCTATCTATAATTATAAGTATAAATATAGAATTTAATTATTTAAAAAATACATGAAGTATACCTAAATTAACGATTAAGAAGAAAAATTAACAAATATAATATTAATAAGATACTTCAACAATAGCTGAAATTACAAGTGAATCTGTAGTTTTTTATGCAAATTTAGACATAAGTTTTGTTTCTTACATACTGGAAACTTTTGTCGACATTTATATATTGAAATTGACATGTGGAAAATATTACGTATTTCAAAAATTTTCAAAGTATTTTATTCAAATGAAATGTTTTTCAATGTTGCCTTATACCAGAGAGGCCCTACTGTATATAATTTCGTGCGAGAACTAAGATATGATTTACGTATTGTTTAGATATCCAAATCCTTCATTTTTTAATTGAATTTCATGTTGAATCATATCTTCAAATAAAATAGTGACCACATAATGTTCATATTAAAGTATTTAATTCAAGAAGCAAAAAAATAATGAAATTCATATTTTGTTTTGTAATTTTTAACATTTACTGACTTTGATTTTCCGTCTGCTTCGCACCGTTTTTATACGAATTTGAGAGAAATATAATTCTCGATCTTGGCTCAACAGCCGACAGCCTGAAATCAAAGGGAAGAAGCGAGGACACACCAACACGCCGTGTTTGGTTGCGTGAGGTTTCACACGTGTCAGTGGTGGGGGTCGAAAAATTCTACGGTCTGGGAACACTGGCTGTGCATTTTGAATAATCAATCTCATTTCTCCATACTCTTAATTGGTAAAATCTAATGCATGACAATACGCATTATCTTATACAATTTTCTAATTGGTTGTGAAAAAATTTGGCAAATTCTTATAACCTCTTCTTTGAAAGTATTTTATTTTGAATCAATTTCAAGTTTTCTATCGACTCATGTGTAAGAACGAAGATTACAAAACTCTGCATGAAATTAACCCTCAGTTAGCGAAATTGTTTTATGTGTTGTTTAGATTCCAAATAAATCGTGGATGAGGGCTCCGATCAATGCCGAACGTCTCATTGTTTCATTTCATGAAAATCATCAACTCTCATAAAAAGTTACACATTAAACACGAGCCGCTTACATTTTTTAAAAATAATTTCTTCATATTCCAGTTTTGAAATTGTAAGATATTTTCACATATACCGAGGTCTGGTGTAAATGATCTGTATAATTTCGAATACTTTAAAACGCAGAGAATTCGATTATAATTTAATACTATCTAATACTCAATAAACGCGAAGCATTTATACTTTATTTAATACGATTCAATAATTTTAAATGCGAAGCACTCATTCTGTACTTAATGCGCCGTGAAGCTTAAGGGGGTATATACGTAAAATTTTCGATTTTTTTATTTCATTTTCTAATAATCGCATATTTCAAGAATATTTTCGTTCATATTATATGAAAAAATCTTCAAAATTGTGCAAGATACAACCTCAAACATCGTAAAGGGTCCGCGCGCGGAGATATCCCGAGCTAAACTTCAAACACGCTTTTCTCGAAACAACATTTTCAAAGTCGGTGAGGAAAATATTTCGAGAACGGCTTGACAGATTGCTTTGAAATTTTTATCAATTATTTATGATATAAAACTCGAGCTATTGAAGATCGAATTTTTTTGTACAACCTAAAAAGAGCGTTTTTTTCACGAAAAATTAATCTTCAGTTTGAAAAAATAAATAAATCTGTCTTTATAACGAACTCGTAAAAAAGAATTTTTTTTTGTAAAAAAGGTATATACCCGCTTAATGCGAATGTACTTAAAGTTCTGAACGTCCATTGAACAATGAAAAAAATGTATTTTCAGAACGAAATTTGTTCTTTCTATGTTCGGGAGCCTCGAATATACAATCTGTTACGAATCGTAGGTTACTTTTTAAGTTGCTTGGACAAAAAACAATTATTTTGTTTTGAAGACAAATATTTTTAATCGTTCAATAAACGTTCAGAACTGTAAGCACATTAACAGGAGGAAGTGCTGTTTGAACGCTACTCAGCGATATTTTTTTTCTCAGTGGTCTTTTATACTGAAATTATGCTAATAAAATTATTGAAAGGAGTCACACTCTAAAAACAAGTGTGTTACTTCTACACGTGAAATACGATAGTAACTTTTTAGGCATTTGAAGTGTGTATTTTTAATACACATTACAAACGGAACGTTTAATTTTAAAACACTTTAACTTTTGTACCCAAAATGTGTGTTAAAAATACACACTTCAAATGCCTAAAAAGTTACTATCGTGATTCACGTGTAAAAGTAACACACTTGTTTTTAGAGTGCAAATACAATTTATTTGATCAATGCAATTTTCATTTTTCATGTCAGTAACTATTGTAGTTCTATTTTTAGGAAGAGGACCATCGTTGAGAATGTTGACTCCATCAACGCTTCGGAAAACAGGAATCTGTGGAGATCACTTTTTGCCTGAATCGTTTTGGAACGAAACTCGCAAAAAGTTGAGACCAAATCAGAATCCAATTCCGTATGCAGTTGCGGCAGAGGAAGATGAAGAAGTGCAGCAGAGGATGAAGGCCAGCAGTATCCGATTTAAATTTCCCTCAACAATAAAATGTAGAAGTTAATTATTTCATTACTGTGAGTGGAGATTTTATAACTAACTCTGCATCTTCAGCGAGTACGAGTGCCTCTTTTTTCATAAAGGTACGACTTATGTATACGCTTCAGAATGGAAATATTGATAAAATCTGATGTTAATTTGTAATATTCTCCTTACAGGTGGGACCATGGTATTTCTTAACTTCAATCGTGGAAACATTGTTGTCAATGCAGTGACCTCAACTACAACAAAGGCGTGTAAACGTTTTACCTAAAATAATTGGAAGGCCTTAATTATTTGTATGTTCGGTAAAAGCTTACTGTTGCTTTTACTTTAATTAAAAAAATTCTTTCATTGTTAACGGTGCACTTCCTTGGCTTTAACCTATATAGTTTCAGTAATTTTTATTTCTACGAAGATTTAATATGTTACTTCTTTAGAACTTCGAATTATAATTTAAAAATTTCCGAATATTAAAATAATATCAATGTCTTAATATCCATTTGTAATGCAATATTTTTATTTGCGATTTTCACGTACAAGAAAGTCGTCGTATATACTTCGAAAAGAGATTTGACGGAAGCCAGGAAAAGAATTTCTCTCAAAGCATTTGGTTTCTTTCACACAAATTTTTATTTGAATCAAACAAATTTTCTTGTAAATTAAGTAAATTATTTCAAAATTGCAATTCTTTCTTGAAAGCCAAAAAATAATATTTAAACTTAGTTTAAACTAATCACTTTTAGAAAACTCAGCTTAAAAGAGAAAAATCGAATTTAATTCATTAAAGTTGATATTCGGGATATCCTCAAAAAAGGATATGTAGGGCAAATTTAAAATTAAAATAAAATGCAAATACTTTTTTTTTTGTATTTCGAGACTTAAATCTTTATATTACAGAATAACTTGTCCACATTATTATGAAAAAATAGGCCTCTCGAACAAGTTCATTTACCTAATTCCAACAAATCTTTCTTTTGAGTATTGGTAACGCGCTTATGGTTTGTTATAATTTAGATTTATACTTGTATAATTCTAAATGTTTTCACTTTTTTAAAAATACTTTTTCGTTTTGTTGTCTCGTTTAATATAATTGAACATAGTTTATCTTTTTCAAATTTATTTTATGTTTAATATTCTATTTATTATGTCCGTTATTCGTAATGATGTAATTTATAGACATATGAGGCTCCTCCCGAAGGTTTTTCCACAACGTGGTTTTTCCCGACCGGGTTGTGCTGAAGCAGTGTAATGTTCACATGTTACAATGCGAAAGCACAGGCAAATGCGGGAGTCTGTTAGGCAAAATTACTTTCACTTTCATCTCTGCACATGAATATGGTCAGTGATTTCAAATCCTTCCCCTCTCTAATAGTGAACGTTCATTTATTATTGGTTGCGGAATTATGCAGGTAACTATCCCTTTAGTTTCGACAAAACGACATAAAATTATTACAGAAAAGTAACTACAGTCTCAATTTGTAAGGGATGTTTCACCTGCATAAATTCATATGTTGTTTCTAAAATTAATGTAATCTCAAGCTTTATGAATGTTTAATAAGGTCAAAACACCAATTACAGAGAGGGAACAATTTGTTGAGAAAATAGTTGATTTCTTATACCAGGTTTACAAGTATGAAACCGGTAATGACATCTATGTGTCGCTAGGTAAAACTATACGCTCTGTAAAACCAAATCATTGACGCCATTTCTTCGCATTGAGTTCTGTCAACAATATTCAGTTCATAAACAATCAAGTTTCATACAACAACTAATTTTTTTCGCTAGTAAAAATGTCAATTTTTGTGCCTTCAAACTACGATTTGCGGACATCATTGATTTTCTGTTGCCAATTAAAGAAATCTGCTTTGGAAGCCCATCGAATGCCTGTGGAAGCTTACGGCCAGCATACTCTAGGCAAAACACAGTGTTTCGAGTCGTTTAAAAAATTCAAAAGTGGTAATTTTGATGTGAGAAACGAAGATTGTGGAAAACCACTAAAAAAGTTCGAAGATTGGGATCAGAAGGGTGTTATCTGGTTTGACCTTCTGAAGCCAGGTGAAACAGTTACTGGTCAACGGTACCAACAACAATTGGCCGATTTGAATCGTGCTTTGCGCCAAAAACGTCCAGAATATCAAATTAGGCAACACAAAGTGATTTTTGTTGATGACAATGCACCAGCACATCGAACAAAAAGACTCGGGAATTGGTAAATTCGTACAGCTGGGAAGCCCTCCCCCATGCGGCTTATTCACCAGACTTGGCTCCATCTGACTACCACTTATTTTCATCAATGGGGCACGCACTTGCTGAACAGCGCTTCGATTCGTACGAAAATGTGAAAAAATGGCTCGATGACTGGTTTGACTAAAAAAACGAACAATTTTTTTGGCGAGGCATACACAAATTGCCAGAGAGATGGGAAAAATGTGTGGCTAGCAATGGCCATTACTTTGAAGATTGAATGTATAACCATTTTTATTAAATAAACGTGTATTTTCTCAAAAAAATTACCGGTTTCATACTTGTACACCTGGTAATCTAAAACTGTAATCTGTTATTTTTTAGTAGAAGTCATTACATATAAGTCTCATTTAAGCTACTGTATCAGAAAAATGAGGTTTGCATGCCAATCGAATGAAAATAGAAAATCTTATTTTCGACCTTGTACAATAAGTTCTCCCTCGGCAATTAGTGCCCGGTAATAAGGGCTGAATAGATAATAATTAAGAATTTAACGGCAGTGTATTAAAAAGAATTAATAAGCAGAAGAATGCAAAAGAAGGAATAGAAAGGCTTAAAGTAATTTCACTTTAAAAAATCCAGGTTGAATTTAAATGTATGAATAGTTTTCTCGTTAATAAATATTTTGTATTGAATTTTAATTTGTAATTAGAATAGAAGAAATCTATCTGAATTGTATAAACATTTTTTTATTAATATATTGAATGCATATTTGTTGTATTGCATTACAAACGACATATATGATTCATTAGAGGACACTGGATTAAATATGTAATATAAATATTTGTACCAGTGCTCCATTATAAATACTTGCAAAAAAATAAAAATAAAAATTAATAATTCTTGTACAACATTACACTTTATTTCCCGTACTGAACTTTAATTTAATTTATTATCAATTATCATTGCTATTTAATTACTATCACATATTTATGAAGTATCTTATTTATCCTACTTTTTTCATTATTAAACCGATTTATAACTTGTAGAGTTGGAAAATATTCAAATTTATATTTTTTATATTTAAGTAAATTGTTCAAAGGTGATAAAAAATACATTATTGAGGAGAATGTATTGCAGATGAAACCAATTCAAATATGCGAATTAAAATTATTTTAACTCTAGAGGTTCTGACTCGAATTTATTATAATTGAAATTTCAAAACTTATATTCCACAAGAATGAATTAAAACAGTTTATTACACATATTTCATGAACTGATTGGAAGGAATTAAATAAACTCAAAATATGTCGACCTTTGCGGAATACAAAACATCTCTTTGAGGTGTGCGTACTGCTACGATTAGAAGGAATTAAAAAAATCGGAAATACGTTTGCGTTTGTAGAATAGAATTGAGAATAGAATTGAGAAATGCGGCGGTCGCTATGGAAATAGAAAGCAATTAGTTTTGGAGATATCCTATTCAAATGTTGTACACTTTAGGCTGATGAAAAAATCGCGCATTGAAAAGAAAAGAATAATCTTCTCTTTTACGCTAAAATCTAAAAATATTAATCTTTCTCTATTCAACCCTTATTGCCGGGTCCTTTACATTTATAAGACAACAATTTATAGACCCTAAAAGTTTTTTAATTCATTTCATAAATAGTTTCTTGCAAATTCCAATCAATTATATTATATCAGGCTGCATTTTTACAGTCTCGTCACACATGAGAAGATATATCAATGTAAAATTTGACCCCTACATTTTTTAACGATTATCCACCTTTCATGATCTCCTGAATACGATGGAGGGTTTTTCAATCTTGTCTGTCCGTCTGTCTCCGTCATTATCGTCACCGTCGTTGCGTGGGGACACAAAAACTTCCCAAAGAATCCTCTCAGATTGAAATGCGCTTTGGTACACTTAATTAGAGTCCCAGAAGTAAGGACAAGTTCGCTAACTAGCCACATCCGACCAAAATTGTGAAAATAAAATCATTTTTTCTGATTTGAAAACATAAAAAATTGCAATATTGATTTCTGACAGTGCTCATAAATTCCTACCAATTATCATTATGATAAAACTTATAATAAAACTTATATTAAAACTTGAAAAAAGTCAATATCTAAATTCCATTTTCCAGTTAAATTACACGAAATACGAAAAAACTTTATAGTTCAAATTACAAAGGGCCTAGCCAGGTTTCTATGTAAAAACGTCCCCCAACCCAAATGAGATGTATAGTATCAAGTATTCGAAAGCATCTGCCCTAGGATTGTTTTGTGCAAATTTTCAACCCGATAGCCGCCATATTGGATGAGTTATCGTTGATTATGCAAATTTCGTTTTTTGTATTTTTTACCTCAAATAATAGTTGGAAAATTCTGAAAAAATTCACAGCATTCATTCTTATTAAGAGAAATTTCTGTAAATTTTTCGCGAATTTTGGCGTCTAAAATTCGCAAAGAAATAAATTACAAAAATATTTGCTTGCAATTTCTTCGATGAAAAAATTCGAGAACAAAGTTAAGTTTCTCGTCAATAATATGTCTACTAAAGACGCCTATGTCATAATTTTTTCTGATTTTAAAAAAATGTGTATGACACTTAAAAAATCGATAATGTCCAAAATCGTTGGATTCAATAGCGCTCGTCGTCAGAAATGTATCATTGCCGGTTTTTCTCGTAGACGTTATTCGTTTAATCGGTGATATACTCGCATTCATGATAATTTTTTAATTCTATTATCGCTATATTGAGTCAATTTTCACTGACGATTATGCAAATTTATATCATATAATATATGATATGAAACTATGATATAATATGATATTATCTAATTTATTCAGATTTTCCAACAATGTAGACAGTAAAGTACACCATTTTATTCATGGTAATAATGAAACTTTTATTTTATTGTTTTTTGAATTATGAAGAAATTGCATGCAGTAGTTTTTGCTATCTTATCCAACAATCCAACACGAATTGCGGGTAGAAAAGTTGGCGAAAAAATGAACGCAGATGTCTCTAAATAAATCAGGGTTCAATCTTCCACATTTTTCCAATTACCAGTTCCACTAAAAAATGCGAAAAACAAAATTTGCATAATCATCAGTGAATATTGACTCAATATAGCGATAATAGAGTTCGACTCAGGTTGGAGTCCTCATCAGTGAGAATTTATTTCTATAAAAAATACAAAGGAGGAATCTTAAAAATCCCTAAAGCCAATTTATACATATATCGAATATTCATCAAAGGGTCGATACAAGTCCTATTTATAATTTTATGATATTATTGACAATCAAAAATTTAATTTAGCATTGGCAAAAATTCCGAATTCAACCACCTAGTTTTAAATAGAATATGTAAAATACGAAAAAACGTAAAAATATTCGTTTCAATAAGGTCTAAAAATGTTGTCTGACAGTTTTTGGTAAAGTGTATATTTTCCGTTTCAATTTACAAAATACCATTAAAATTCGAAAATTCCACTTTTTAACAAAAATATACAAAATTGTGGAGAGAATGTCAGAATGAGAAATGGTTTGCTTAAATGGGTTCTACAAATTTGCATTCACGCATTACATTTTTATAAATTTTATGAAAAGTAAAAAATTTTATAAACATCACTTTTTATCATTCCACACTTCACTGTACGAAGAAGAAAGCATACATTATTCCACAAAAAAAATTTAAGATCGTGTATTTTACAAGATTTTAAAAATTGTATAACAACTTTTTACTACACCGGCTTTTATCCCATGACAATTACCACTACGAACTTCTATACCGACTTTATGAGATCGATAAACTATAACAGCGCGGACCTTTAATTTTAGTTCGAAAAAGATCCGAAAAAGCTGTACGCAATTGGGGGCGCTGCAAAAGTGATAAACAGTAGCTCTGTTTTACCCTTCAAGTAGTAGCATGAACCTTTTATTTTAGTTCCCAAGAGCATTTCGCAATAGGGCGCGCTGCGGAAAATCACTCGAAATTAAATACATACAGTCACAAAATGTTTTTGTGAATCACATTTGTAAAAAAACGCCATCGAATTCAGTTAAGTATTCTCGATTATTGTCAATTCGAGCTCCGAATTCTAACGTAACTGGCCTGTTTTGCGGAAGAACATATGGTAATAGCAATCCAAAATTAATAGATTAAATCTATAATTTGTGACTATCCTAAGGTAGGCTTCAACCTTAAGTTAAAAAGAGGACCTAACTTATTAGTTAATGTGTAGTTTTTTTAAGCAACTTTCTGGAAACTGGTAATATTAGACTATATTTTCAGATGGAAGATAAAATACGCCAAACAACAAAGCAACTCTTTTATTTTATGCTTCAAGGTAACGTAGCATGGTAAGGTATATTAAAATGTTGATTTACCACATTATTGACTCATAACACCAACAAAGATAAAGAAACGATATGAGTAACAAAAAATTATAATCTTCAGATTTAGAATTCAACTCGTTAAAAAATATTGAAAGTTTTAAACTTTTTTATTCTACGCAACAGACGATTATTTCAGATCACCAGTGCTCGTGTCTATGCAAGATGAGACTTCATATCTCGTTTTGCATTGATAGGAGTTTACAGAGAAAAAATTCCGGCAATACTGGACCATATGTTCCGGTTGGTCCATGGCTTTAACGGCATGTACTACTTGAGAAAAGTAGTCAGTGCATGTGAACAATGTGGTCCAGTTTCTACATGTTTGTGTCCAAAATACATATCATTTCGTTTCTAAATTTGGGAAATGGTAGAGAAGTTAAAAAATGACGTTTTGGAATCGAAAATTTTTTTAATTTTAGCCAATTATATTGGAAAATTTATTTTCATCGTCACAACCAAAAGTAGTCTACCTACGTTTGTTTTTATCTTCTCTACTGTCTCCCAAATTTTGAAAACTAAATTTTATGTCTTTCAAAACATGTAGAAACCTGAAATCAATCAAATTTGCTAATTTCTTAAGTAGCACATACTCTGAAGACAGCTACAAAATTTGTAAGAATTCCCAAGCTTGCTCCTTAAACATTTTTTTCCTTTTCAGAATTATTGGTACCTTCCTCTCTATTCACTGATGAATTGAAAATTCGTGAATGTAAATTATTAATTGAAGTTTCCTTGTAAAAAATTTGCTGATCAATTTTTTTTTTCAATTTTTTAATTTTGTGTCATGGATCAACCAGATTATGTGATCGACATGGTAATTTTTTTTCTGTATACTTTTTCCATGCAAAATAAGATATCAAGTCAAAATTTTGTCATATCTAAAAAAAGGCACTAAGGAAGACATGTCAACGAGCACTTTTTGAAATGAAAAACAAATTTCTTTGGAATATATTTTTTTTATTATTAGAAAAATTGATGATTTGACAGACCTTCTTTAGTGCCTTTTCTTTGATCTCACAAGTTTTTGACTTGAAATCTTATTTTGCATGGATAAAGGTATACAGAAAAAATAATCACCATATTGATCATATGATCTGGTTGTTCCATGGCCTTAAAAACATGTACTAAAGTGTCCCGTAACCAATTGTTATAGGTAAACTTAGTCATAAACTAATAATTCAAATAATTTTTTTTTCTTCTAACATTTTAACCAAATATATACTACATACTATAGTGATACTAAAATAAATAATATAATTTTTGAAAAAAGTGTTCACTCCAAGTTTTATTTCCAAAAGTTCTTCGCTAAATTCTTTTGATTTTCTTGTATTTTGTTCAGTGATTCGAGGAGAGCCTTTGACCTTTCCTGAGTTTCTTGTCGGTGTAACTATAAAAATACAAACGTATTCATAAATGAAAGTCGACAGTTTTTCAATAATATTTTTTTCTAAACATCAGTTTTATCAGTTTGTTGACTTCACTAATGTGATCATTATACGCAAATGTTCATGAAATATTTGTATGAAACACTATCTTTTTATTAGAAAAGTAAATTTAAACTGCTTCGAGGATTTATAAATTATTTATGACTTTTTTAAAGTATGTTGAAGTACCTGATAATATGGAAAAAAAATTTTTTAATTTTGAACATAGTGATACTTTAAATAATCATAAATTAGCAGTTTATTAAACCTGAGAAAATGATGAAAGTATGTATACTACCAACCGCATATAATTTTGTCAGTTCAGCAATGCTGCTTCTCACATCTAGCTGGCTTGGAATTTTTGGCTGCGTATTTCATTCTTTTAGGGTTGTTCCCTCTCTGTCCTTCTTCCTTCGTTTTCCCTTTTCAGAAAACGAATTACGTTAACATGTCGATACCTACGTTCTAATATGTCGTATCCCACATTTGGAAAATTTTTCAGGAAACGATAAAAACGTCTTGCTAGCACAAATAAATAAATGTAAACAAATTTTTGTTTCACCAAATGTTTTTTCCAGAAAAATCTGTTGATTCAAATAATTTCAGATAAGTAATAAGAAAACAAAATACCATGTTCTTTTTCATAATTTAACGAAAAAGATTGTTTATGCAATATTTACGTACAGCCTGAATATATTTACTACATTTCCGATTTATTATTAGTTACTATGTTCACACTATTCGTACCGGAAAAAAATCTGGGTCTTGATACTGGAATTTTGGTATGCGCAAAAACGACCAAAAAATGTTCAAGTGAAAATTTTTCAATTTTCTTCTAACCTGTTGTTGATAGAATCGATGAGGATCAGTGTTTGTGGATGACACAGCAGATAGTGTTACATCTGATGGTCGAGGAAATGCAGTACTTGATGATGAATCCGTACTTGATGATGAATCTGTAATTGATGATCACAGAACATTATATTGTTTTAAAGTTGATCCTAAAATATTAAGTTTACACCTGTCTTTTTATTCATGATTTAGTTACTTTAAACTGTACAGTTTTACTCAAGAATATTAATAACTATAAAGAATTTCAAATCGCCCTCAATGAAAATCACATACTTTCCTGTAAAAAAGTAAGAAGAATGAGTGGTAAAAATAATATACTTTTAATAATTTACTTTTGTTCTTCGACGTCTGATTACTGATTTTTAGAGTTTGTTCCTGTTGTGGAGGCTGATTTTCAATTAAAACGGATGATGAAATTGAATCTAATGATGATGAGTGAAATACGTTTGTCGTTGACAATACTTTTAGTGGTTTATTTACTCCCGGAACTTTAAAACTCAATGTACACTACCGTCGGAAATTGTGCGCACGGTGCTTGTGATCGCTATTAAAAATCACTGCTGACTTTGAACCAAGATATCTCGGTGAAAAAAAGAGATAGTACATTTTTTAAAATACAGTTGAAAAGCTTATGAAATTCCACGTCTAGTGATGCTCAATAAATATTTTTTTGACTTTTTGAAAATAATACAGTACGTAAGGAGTTAAAAAAAAAATTCAACATTTTTTCAAATTCTCTACATCAACTTCAACTTTTTGCATGACCTAGGAAAAATTTTTCCAAAATCTGAAAATTTTAAGACATAAAGTCTAAAATCTCATCTTTAATTTAAGCCAAGAAAAATTGAAAAATATTCATGGGTACCCGAGATACGATTAAAAATGTTCAATCGTATCTGAGTTGAATTTTAATCAACGATCAGGATTCTCGGCCGGTTTGTTGCTCGCCTCCTTCGTTGAGGCAGGACCGAATAGCCAACGCACAAAGGTGGTCCTTAAGTGGAGCTCTCTTATATGTTCTTTGATCGAAGAACGTGTT
This sequence comes from Diplolepis rosae, assembly GCA_030998225.1. Taxonomy (NCBI): domain Eukaryota; kingdom Metazoa; phylum Arthropoda; class Insecta; order Hymenoptera; family Diplolepididae; genus Diplolepis; species Diplolepis rosae. Next base: position 1,232,651 of record JAPYXD010000687.1, on the reverse strand, counting down.
TCCTTTATTTCCTTTCCTTTCATTCTTAGTTAATATTTACAATGACTATTAAAATTTTTATTAATGTTCTAGTTTATAAGAATTTTAAGAAATAAAAAATGTTTACATATCATTGTTCTATTCGTTAATATGGGGATAATATTGGATTTAAATAATTTTTAATAGTCACAAATAACAATAAATATTTTTTGAAATTTTGAATAGTTAGAATCAAAAATACATATAAGAGGGCTGCTCCACTTAAGCGCCACCTTTGTGCGTGGCCATTTCGGTCCTGCCTCAACGAAGGAGGCGAGCAACAAACCGTCCGAGAATCGTGATCGTCGATTAAAATTCAACTCAGATACGATTGAACATTTTTAATTGTATCTCGGGCACCCATGAATATTTTTTAAGTTTTCTTGGCTTAAATTAAAGATGAGATTTTAGACTTTATGTCTTAAAATTTTCAGATGTTGGAAAAAATTTCCCTAGGTCATGCAAAAAGTTGAAGTTGAGGTAGAGAATTTGAGCAAATCTTGAATTTTTTTTTCTAACTCCTCACGTGCTGTATTATTTTCAGAAAGTCAAAAGAATATTTATTGATCATCACTAGACGTGGAATTTCATAAGCTTTTCAACTGTATTTTTAAAAATGCCCTATCTCTTTTTTCCACTGAGATATCGTAGTTCAAAGTCAGCAGTGATTTTCAATAGCGATCACGAGCACCGTGCGCACAATTTCCGACGGTAGTGTATCTACTGGTGAATTGTCCACTACTAGTTTCACTTGTTTCTACGTACTTAATGTGTTGTTCTGAACTATTGGTTTTGCTTAATTTACTGTAATAAGATTCGAGTTTGAAGAATCTATAAGCATTAGAGGTTTTATGATATGACATGATCCTAAAATCTTATGCATTTCGTTGTAATGAATCCAAGAGGCAGCAGTTTACTCTCCGTCTTCAGTTTGGATTCCAGTGGGAGGAGCTGTCAATTCCTACGGACAATACAGGGGGTTATTTAATATTATTGATTACAATTATTAGGAGGCGACACTGTACGCAAAGATAAGGTGAGTCAATAATATTAATATTAAGACCGTATACTTCTGTTTCAAGTTGTTCCATTTCTTCATTACTTGATCTTGTGTAAAGTTTTTGTTAAAAACTTTTGATATTATCCTGTAAATAAATTGATAACGTCAATAATAGCACTTTCATAGTATAAAAATAGTAATTTAGTTTTGTGCATAAGGAAAAGCAAGGTCAGCAAGAAAAAATGGAGAAGATAGAGAATAAACGACCTAAAAAAGTATAAATAAATGAAATAATAAATCAAAATCTACACAATATATTATTTGCAGAAACTTACTTCCACCGATCTTTTGCTGTTCCTCCTCTTTTTCCAGAGAATAAAGAATTGTACTTCAACCGAGTGTTGATCAGCTTACTGCTATCTTCGTCCAACCCTGCAGTAAATGCAATACATAATGTTTTGTACATCAATTTATTCATCTCCAGATATTTCAGAAATTTTTCCATCTCATTAGAAAATTTTATAATAAATCAATTAATTCAATCAATACGTGAGTAGCAAATTCAAAATTAAATAATTACACATTTGGAGGATTTGCAATTCAACAGATTTAGAAAAGCACTGAAAATAATTGAGCGATTAAAGACTATCAATTTGGAATTGTAAAATATTATTTAAGTTCATATTTTCTCCATTTCAAGTACACCTAATATAAAACTGTCCTATTCCAAAATAAAAATGTAACAATTTATCATGCCGAAATTTTTCTGTGGCCCAGCACAGGAATCGCAAAATTAGAATTCAACTGATACCGCAACCGGGGGTTTGGACCTGGTCGCCCGTGGTTAAATCGAGTCAAAATCAAATCGACTATTACCTCAGTTTGATCGATTTATAATTACTTTTTTATCGAGATATTTTAATGGAAATGTTTCATTTTACGGCCGTATGGTAGACTCTGACGACACCAGTAGTGTACGACCGTTTTATAATTAAATTAATAATTTAAACCAATTTTTTAACCAGGGCAGTAATGCAATAAATTTTTCTGCATTGATATATTCTCCCGAAAATTTATTACAGTTATTATTTTATTAGTAAAGTGGTTATATATAATTGGTGATGACAGGCCTCATCACACGGCCTTCATAAAAATTGTAGATTTTTATGGTTCGAATCGATATACAAATTATAGTTATTATATTTATCACACATCAGAAAGTATTGGTTCTGTGCAAAAATGGGCTTTTCGATTGTTAATCAAAACTAGACGTTTTGAGGTCCTCTTGGTAAAAAAAGAAAAAAAAACATTTTTATGTGTCTGTTGTCACAGATGTAGGAGAAGCGGCAATCGCGAGGACGGCAATGAAGAGGATTTGCTATATCTTGAAAAGGTTAGCTTTCAATGTTGCATAAATTGTATATAATCTTAAATTCGACAACTATAAAGGATTTTAATTGTAATCCGTAAAAATTTATAATTTTTGAGCTTAAACGAAAATTTTAACTTTCAATTCCTTCAGCTTGTAATACATTCTTCAAATTTAGAAGAGGGTTCAAATAAAAACAATAACCGGTGATGAAATACATTTATAAACAAAATTGTTTCTACTTATATTGTTAAGATAGAATATAAAGATTTGTTTTGATCAGAAACTAATATCAAAAGATATCTTCCGAATGTAGGTTTAATACTTTGAATGTCTTGAATTTAAAATTCACAGTAAACCTTAAAAGATCAAACTACTGCAGACCAAACTGGTTACTAATTTGGGATCAAAATGATCCACTTTTGAAAGTTAAGAAATAAATATGTGTACAAGTTCACTCGTATCTGTCGAGCGGCAATTGTTACTTGTTCATTTATTTCTGTTTTGTTTACTATGTTACTTTGGTAACAGGCGATTGATTCCGATAATTGGATCATTTTGATTCGCAATTTAATTTTGAACGCTATAAACAGTAAATTTACACGCACAATGGTAAATAATAGAAAAATTTTGTGAATTAATTTATACCACCTCTGCGAAATTTTGATGATTCTGTTCAAAATTAAAGGGATTATTATATACTTTCTTTTATAAAGAAAAATATTTTGTGGGTTAAACAGAACCACTATTTATGACATTTTGATTCTTAAACGTACAAATAAATATTTTTTTGCATGGCGATCAAATATTTCACTCACATTTTACTGCCTGTACTCGTTGTCTTTTTTCCATTTTTCCTAACAGTCATAGGAGTTCAATTTCACTCAAAGTGCTTATATCCAATGAACGAATGAACCGGCCGAGAAATGTGTTGCTTAAATACTTCTTCTTCTTCTTGCTTGTGTTAAATACAAACATATACACATCGCACACCAACTTTAGACGAGGGCGTCGAGGGGGACAAACCAACTGAGTAAAGGGGAGAGATTTTGCCCTACCTCACCACTTATATTCATCTACCATTCAACGATATGCAATCAGTGCACTGGGGTGGTGAAACTTGAATATTCCAGAATTGGTCTCACACTGTATATTCGCGTATACACTACTGTTTTTTCAAATCGTTTTTAGGAATATGTATAGATTAGACAAAACTCTCATACTTTATAGGTTCTATACTCGTTCGTTCGCAAAACTTTAGACCCTATACATACATTTTGCCCTCTCGTAATTATAAACCCTTTTATATACATATTATTTGAATTATATTAATATTATTTGTATATATAAGCATATTAAGTAATATTGAATCCTGTATTTTGGTCGTGCGTTCTCAGAACTTAAGGTTTTCGAACTTATTTTAATTATTTAACCGTTTATGTTACATGAGAAAATTTTTTTCCCCTCATTGGTAGCAATATTTGGAAGTATGAAATTCGAAATAAATGCTTCGGGTCAAAGTAAGCTTTGCAATCTGCTTGTCCCCATTCCAGACAATAGTAAAGGGTTTCCCAATAGGGGTGATATGATTTTGAATGTCCCTATCGGGCTCATTTGAACTGAAATTTTTGACGTCTGCTGTCAGTTGTCATCAGTAAGGTTTGCCATTTAATCATGAGTAGTTTTACGCTTCCACAACGTTTGGAAATTGTCCAATTATTTTATCAAAATTCGAGAAGTTTTGTCGGTGTTCAAAGAGCATATCGTGCAAAATATGGTCGTCATTCTGCTCCATCCGCGCTCTCAATTCGTCGAATAATCGATAAGTTGAAGAGTGAATTTACTCTATTGGATACTAAGCCTAAAACTCGTATGCGTACCGCACGTTCTACACAGAATATAACCGCCGTACAGGCCAGTGTCGAGGAAAACCGTGAATTGTCCGTGCCACGCCGATCTCAGGAATTGGGCCTGTCCAGGATGACTACCTGGCGTATTTTGCGATTGGATCTTGGCCTGCATCCCTATAAGATGATTCTGGCCCAAGAACTGAAGCCTAATGACCATCGTTTGCGTCGGGAGTTCGCGGATTGGGCTCTGGAATCAATTGAAAATGATCCCAATTTTCATAAAAAAATCATCTTTTCTGATGAGGCGCATTTTTGGCTCAAGTCTCGGGGGACATTTGGCCGATATATTGTTTAAATCATAAATGGCATAGAATATCCAATATAATAAAAAATATTTCGATCAATTCCGAATGAATATTCAGTGTTTTTTTTCAATTTCAAAACATATCACCCTTATTGGGAAACCCTTTACATTACGTGCCCAGGCGCAGAATGAGGGTCATTGCGGGACGAGCATTGTCGCGAGTCTCGGAATTACCCGAATTGTGTGCATTGGCACGTATTCTATTTTATGTGACTTCGGTGCGTATACGAGTTTTTATGCGTACACTGGAATCTAAACTAGTATTGTAGTTGTTTGCGGCGCTAGTCATTACACTTGATATGTCACGACTAGTCCCGGCCATTTTGATTTTATCGATCTTGTGTAGTAGTAATGGATTTTAGTAGACGCATGCGCAGTTTAAATGTACAAGGCTTTGCCAGTAAGATGCTAACGCTGTACGAAGAAGAAGAAGAATAAGAAGGATTGAGCTTCGTTTCATGGCTATGGACGCATGCGCAGTTCAATTTTTACATTTCATTCCTTTCTGGCGAAATGTACTACATTGCGCTACTGTTAACTGTAGCGAAAAAACGAGATTGCGCGCCGGTGGCACATAAAACAAATTTACTTTCTTTCATACTTTCTTTCGTGCTTTCTTTCGTATTTTCTTTCGTTCTTTCTTTTGTACTTTGTCGCAGTATTAAATTAAATATTTGTAATGCGCATTTTACACATTCAGTTGTTATATTAGAAAAGACATCACGTAAATTGAGAAATTAAATTAGACAATTTGTGTGCATTGAATAAAGAACACATTATTTACTGTTTTAAACTTAAAGTATAATATTTGCAAACGTTTTATTTTTGAACAATTGTTATCCCACTAGAAGTATATGTGTAAAAACTTGGCCGAATACAACTTCTTCTGTACATTAGTTAACTGAATCTTTTCCCAGGCTAAAGACATTTTACTTGCTAATTTTTTTACGTACATTGTATAGTTTACTTCAAAAAGTAGAATTTTTTAATTTTAAATATTTTTTTTCAAATGAAACGAAAAATATACATTTTACCAAAAATTTGCTCAATGAAAAGTTCTAAATGATTTAAAATTAAAAATATTCTCGGTAGATGTATTTTTCATATCTCTTATAGCTTAAGTACAAGAATGAAATTTTTCTTTTAATAAGAAAGATTTTTACTTCCGAGTTAATGTGATATTAGAAGGAAAATCTTGAAGACGGTTCGTGCGAACTCTTTTAATTGATGTTATTTCTTATATAATCTTTTATTACATGAACGAGTCTTTAGTACATTGTGCAACTAGGGAAAAATAAATGTTTTTCCCCCGTTGCACACGATTTTTTTTCTACTATAGGGTCAGAAAGTAGATTTGTTTGCCCAGCACGGGGCAATAAAGTCCACTTTATGGCCCGCAAGTAGAAAAAATATATTAATATATTTCTTCCATTTCGAAAGCATTAGTAGATTCTGTACCAAGGGCGGCATGGTGGCGATTGTGACGAGTGCGAAGTGTACCGTGTATTCACACGAGTCACATCGCCACCATGTCGCTCGAGGTACACACGACGTTTTGTGTCCAAATTGGTGGAAAAAGTCGCGTTGCGTGCGAGCGCGTAGTTAGCCGCGGGCAGTCAAGTTTCGGGCGGTATGAACATTTTGCCCATTGAAGCGGGCGGTATGAACATTTTCGCCCTTTGAAGCGGGCGGTATGAACAATTCGCCCGATTCTGACACCGAGGCACAACTGACTGCATGCCGCTCTACGCGCAAGCATGCAATGCGACTTTTTCCGCCCGTTTGGACACAAAAACTATAATGTATGCGTATTAAGTATTCTTTTTTCGTTCAAATGACATTCAATCGCGTCAACTTTTTATAATTTCCTGAAAAAGTATAGCATAAATTATAGCGTATTGCAGAGCATATTACACTGAGAGAAAATGCTATTGAACCTATATAGCATTTCTGCCGAAATGGCATGTTTATCATTGATTTAAATGAAAATGCTATAGAATTGGTAGCATATGTATCATTTCTTATAGAATATTTTTTTGAATCAAAAGAATACACATGCTTTTGGCAGAAATTGCTATAGATACAACAGCATTTTTTCTCAGTGTACAAAATTTACATATTACAGGGATGCATTTTTCAGACGACGAAAGCAATAGCGGAGAATTAAACTCTGATTTGGAATATATTCTGTACCAAAACACATATGAGCTCTCTGATCGAGCTTCAGGTAAAATAACAAATTAATTGATTCATGTTCTGAGTTTTAAATTATGTTTTTCAGCTGCCTTAAGTTTAATAAAAACTCGACTAAGATTATTAAGCATTTATAATTTAATATCTAACAGATTTTTGTGGCTAACCATAAGTCTAAATTAATGTACTGTCGCAAAGAAACAATTAGAAATATGTTGGCACTGGTACGTATACAACAATTCATATATGAGGCAAAATTTGCCCAGTGTACCGGCCTAGAAATTCTCTACCTTCAATCTTTTTGAAACTCCACTGAATTGTAGTTCTAGTAGGCTCTTCTTAATCCCTCAAAGGAGACAGCTCTAGTAATTTTTGTTGTCAACATACAGAGGTTAAGTTAAATTTTAAATTTTGAATAAAAGAATTGAACTTGACGTAAAATTACTTTCAGATTCACAGAAACTGGAATTCATAGGTAATTTAGATCTGTTGTTCTAAATTTGTGCCTTTCTGCTCCCTTTTTTATGATGTAGCTTCTGCTTTGTTTTAATCCTGTGCTCAGTTACGTTTTCCTCTTGACCTGGAAACCAATATAAAGAGTTGAGAAAAGAAAGTTTTCTATCAAGAAAATTCTTTTATCGTATTCGATCTTTCTATTTTTAATAATATTATTAAAAATGTCATACTTACAATGATGTAAACAGATCCGAGATGAGTCTTTCCAAACTGAATAGCTTGTAGCTATTTTACATCAAATTACATCTAGTTTCACAGAAACTGCAAGTTATAGGTGATTTAAATCCGTGGTTCTAAATTTGTGCCTTTCTGCTCCCTTTTTTATGATGTAGCTTCTGTTTTGTTTTAATCCTGTGCTCAGTTACGTTTCCCTCTCGACCTGGGAACGAATATAAAGACTTGAGAAAAGAAAATTCTCTTATCGTATTCGATCTTTCTGTTTTTAATAATATTATTAAAAATGTCATACTTACAATGATGTAAACAGATCCTAGATGAGTCTTTCTAAACTGAATAGCTTGTAGCTATTTTACATCAAATTACATCCAGTTTCACAGAAGCTGCAAGTTGTAGGTGATTTAAATCCGTGGTTCTAAATTTGTACCCCTCTGCTTTTCTTTTTATGAAGTAGCTTCGGCTTTGCTTTGATCTTGTGCTCAAAGCCCAATACAGAAAAGTTATGCTTTTAGAATTTACCGTTGCAGAATGGACGGTTCCATGGATGTTCCATATTTTGTACAAAAAAGTTGTAATATATGATTGCGGAAGGCTTTACCTGCAGCATCATTTTGTGCATGGCCAATCGCGCGTAGTTCGTTCTCTCTCGGTAGCCGATGAATGACGTCACCTTCACTTAAACGAATATTGTGCATAATAGCGCACGCTATAATTACTTTTACACCTGTGTTTAGTGAAACTTCCAGAGCTTTTGTGAATATAATTCTCCAGCGCACTTTCATTTGACCAAATGCCTGCTCAACTGTAACTCTCGCAGCGTTCAGTGCTCTATTGAAACGTCTTTGAGCTTGATTTTATGGGTTACGGTATGGAGTTACGATAGTTATAGGGTGCAAACGGCAAGGATAACCTTTATCTGCTATGATGGACCAACCAGGAGGGGGATATGTACCAAATCTGTATAAACTACTATGTCGTAAAACTCCACTGTCGTGAACTGACGCAGAAAATCCTGCAAAAACGTCAATGAATTCTCCTTTAGCATTAACTAAACCTTGAAGCTGGATTGAGCAGAACAGTTTTCTATTAGTGTATTGATCGTGGAGAGTAGGCGAGCATAGGGTGCGGATATGACAACCGTCTAGTGCACCAGCGCACATGTAAAATGCCGCATTCCCTACTTTAATTCGGAATCCTCGACAAACTTGGAGTAATCCTTCCTCCTCTCGTACTTTGATGGCCCTTGGCGTTAATCTAATAGTTGCTTCTAAACAACGGTGAACAATATCAAAAGTTGTCGATCTAGCGATGTTAAAAACGGAACAGGTAACTCGATAGCTAATTCCAGATGCCAACCAAAAGAGGAAAACCATACACTGTAAAGACATGTAAAAAAGATAAAACAAAATATAAATACGAAGGGAGACGAAGACAAAATAACTATATGAAATAAGTACCTCAACATTTTTTTGCCAATCACTGCGCTTTTGGTACGGTACAATCATTACGAAATGCTGGAAAGAACGTGGTCTTAAACGTAAATTTTCTTTTGTCGCCTTCAAATTTTCGCCTACAAACAATTGAATTATTCGCATTTCGTGAGGTAGAATTGCATATGCACCTCTTAGCTGAAACATGTGATTTTTAAATAAGAATTTTTTTTATATAAATAAATATTAAGAAAAAAAGTTTGATGCAATTGAGTGGAACTTACATTTCTCTGTAAATAAAGTTCTAGTATTTGAAACAGCAGTTGATCCAATAACACCTCAAAATTTAATATTTAAAGAATTTGAAAATCTTTCTGTGGAAAAAATGACGCTTTCGACTGCGCTGGGATACCTGCTACTCACGGTATGCAGCTTCAACATATAGATCTGTAATTACTGATGTTTTATATTTCACAACAGTATAATCAATACATCGATGAATCTATCTTGAAATGAAAAAAATAATTAATCAGGTCGCAAACGACGTTTTTAACTATACACAAAACAACGTCATTTCGATCTCAAAACTTGATGTGGAAATTGACGTCGTTTTCGGCATACCTTCCTATGTCCTTTTGGATGTCGTTTTTTCCAAAATGGAAATGGAGAGCTGTTAACAGGGCAATATTGATTGCAGGCGACGATATTATTCACAAATCTGTAAGAAGAGGTAAAATATTGTTTTGAAAATGAGATATAATTTTACTTTAAACTGACTTTTTCGCCTACGCAATAACATTGTTCTTTTTAAATTTATAACGATAATATTTATCATTATTTTATAATGTTATATATACATAATAATAGCGAATAAAAGTACCTGCTTCGTTAATTTTTATAGATCAAAAATTTTGTATTAATTCAAATGATCAGTTTAACTTATTTTGAGTTTGATAAATACAGTAAAATAACAGTACACATAGTCCGTTTCAGTATTTGCATTTTTTATTCACAGAGTAGAGGACGAAAATAGTCACTAATCCATCAATGTCCTTATTTGTGTATTTTATGACGGAATTTAATTGAAAAAAAGAAAAATCATACATTACAAAAATAACAAACATCGTTTTATCAGTATAGCTTAAGATGTATTGAACTATTATCGTTCTCTACTCTGTGAATAAAAAATGCAAATACTATATACTTAAAAACCCGACAGATTAAAATGTATGTGAAAAGACACTAAATAGTTTGCGTATTCACGAATAACTTCATAAATTTAAGTACTGTAAACTTTTTACATTGTCAAATGAAGCAAATAGCTATAAAAACATTTAAACATATTTCCTACCTCAACTGACAGACTGCAAAATATTAATACACTATAAAACATGGATTGAACTTTCAATAAGCCAAAAATCACAGGTTACCTTAACTGAAATACTATGGGCAATTATTAAATTAATTGCAAAAGATTTACAAAAGTATTCAAAAGCACTTAACCTCAGTTTCTCATTCATGTAATATCTCCATACCGACACAGTGTCAGAAAATGACACACGACTGACGACGGCGCCACCAGCTTTAGTCTAAAATTAACCCGAAGTAAGACCTGAAGCATTTACTTGAGAACATACTTCGCCAATTCGGACACGTTGATTACTTTAGCAATCTCCCAACTCATCTCTGGTAATGTTGATTCCCTTTAGTTCCTGTGCACTATCGATTGGTTGTCTAGCTACTTTCCTTACCTACAAAACGTGTTATGCGTAAAAAGGGTTCTAGAGCCCCTTGTATCTAGTACCAAAAACGGCCACACTGTTACACAAAGGTAAAATTTTATCAATGACTTAAAAACTACAGTAACATAAGACCAGTACATGGGACTGCATGGGACTGCATCTCCCTGTGTCTATTGTTGTTGTTTTATGTTATTTTTGTAAATGCTTGTTCGCCATAGAAATAGGTGAGCAAAATAAAAATGATTAATTATTATAAATAATGAAATTTTTCAATTATCTGTCGTTATTATATGTTTGAAAAAATTAACCCCCGTTTTTAATTGATTGTGTGCTCCTAACCTCAAGTTTAAAACAACTACACTGTAAGAAAAATAGTTCTGTAGAATTACAAAAGCAGTTCTAAATGCATAAAGCGATTGTGAAAGTACTACGTTGCACGTTATAAAATTATTTATATTTTGTGAAAGTATTACGTTGGACGTTATAAAATTATTTATATTTTGTGAAATTACAATGTAATAGACCTTTTTACCTATTGCAAAGTTTAGTACGCATGCGCCAAACATATATCCACTTCCTGTTTATGCGAACATCTTTACTTGCTGTACGCAGTAAAAATTGTTTTTTTTAATTTTTAAAAGTAAATAACAAGGTTTCATTAGTTTCTTTCCGAGTTCAAATGAATTCAAATAAAATAAAAAATAAGGGAGCATGTATACGCTGCATGTGCGGTTTTAGTAAAAGTGATAGGGGGGCGTTCACATAATACGTCACACAGTTTCTGGGAGGGCGGGGGGGGGGATCTGCAAATTGTGACGTGGTGTGACATGTTGGGAGGGGGGTCTGTCCTCTGCGTTACGTCACACATTAAATGTGTACCCACGAAATTTGAAAAGATCTCGGTAAAATGTTTGAAATATGTTTTGTGTCGCTTGTCCTCATTGTACTTAGAGGGTTGTAAGCGATGTAACGTTTCATTGAAACATTGAAACTTTCATTTGACATGTTACAATATTTCGTGGCCAAAGTTTCATTGCTTCATGAAACATTAGGAGAAGAGGGGGAAACATCTATCTATTTTACTCTAAAAGTTGAATAAAAGTTCTGAAAAGATTATCTACAATAATAATTAATAGCTTCGTTTTTCACTGGATTTTGTACGCGTTAACGAAAAATGTTTTATAAAATTAAGAGGTGTGATGTGACATCGAAGGGGGGGGGGGGGGTGAGGTTTGCGACCATGTGTGACATGGGGGGACAGGGTGGTAAAAAATAGCTAAAAATCGCGTGACGTATTATGTGAACGCCCCCTAGTCGTACTGAAGCATATAGAGAACACAACGTCTTTTACTTGATACGATTCCCAGGACCATGTTTACAGTATAGAAAAGGACGTATTGTAGAAAGAATAAAAGAAACATTGTAAAGAATGCAAAGATTGTTTAAAATATAATAATTGGGTCGAATTATGTGGTCGTTCAGATGATAAATTCAACTGTATTGATAAAGTTTCTTGGAGGCATTATATATGTTCCTTACATTTTGTGGGTGAAAGTGGGTCGACTGACGAATTTCGAGATACTATCAAGTTTTCAGCAAAAATGTCACAACCTATGGTAAGAAAAATGTTTGCCCAATAATTATTAATCATTGTGTATTACATTATTTATCAAATTGCAAAACTTAAATTTATTGATTTTTAAAAACTGGAGTATATAAATGTGTAAAAAATATATATGTAAGGTATATTTCGAGATTTAGTATGATTTGTTCCAAAAACTTATGCATTGTATTTTGTGACTATCATGCGTTTTAAAATATAAATAATATTTATATTTCTTTGTAGAGAAAAAAAATGGTAAGAAGGAGTATCCAAGAAAAATATGAAAATAGGAAGATAATTGATGAAAACCAAACACGAAGAAATGACGAGGATTCCGTTAGTTTATTACCGCAAAACAATGAAACTGTATGTATTTGAATAATTAAAGGAAGTACTAAAGAAATACCAATTTTCGTATGATACACATACATTTTTTTGTACTTATTGTAAGTTTTTAATAATTTTGGAACGGCCTGTCACAATCTAACGTATTGGAATCCAAAAAAATGCCAAGTTATTCGAAAAACACGTAAAACTAACCCTTTGCAAGAATTAATTATAGTTTGAACTCGTTTTCGAAGTGGTTTACTTATTCAAGATCTATCATACAGATTTTGGCTATCTACTTCATTTTTAACAACGATAAATGTTACATGGATTTTATTTATGAATGAAAAGTTCAAAACCTATTTGAAGCCTGACATGTTTCCTTCCCGTGAAAAGATTGCAGAACATTTACCAGCCATACTTTAGCATTATAAGAATGTTAGGGTCATCATAGATTGTACCGAATTTTTCTGTCAATCACCTAAAAATTTTGAACACCAAGGCAATCTCTACTCATATTGCTCATACAACTTCCAAAGTCTTTATAGGCATTGCACCTAATGGTGCCATATGTTATGTGACAGATGTATTTGAAGGTTCGATTTCCGAACCTGAAATTTTTATTAAGAGTGGACTCTTAGAATTATTATTAGCGGGTGACTTAGTAATGGCTGATAGAGGCTTTACTGTTCACGATGAGTTACAGAGTATTGGAGCCACTCTTAATATTCCTCTGTTTTTAAACAAAAGAGACCACCTCACGCCACAAGAAGAAATTGAAACAAAGAAAATTGCAAACTAACGAATTAATGTTGAACATGCAGTAGGGAAAATAAAACAATGTCGAATCTTTAAGAAGGTTCTTCCTTTAAGTCTTAGAAGAATTTTAATTAAAATGGTGTTTTTCAGTGCTTGTTAAGCAAACTTTCAATCACGAATCGTTCTGGATGATTAAATACTTGTTAAATATATAAATTTTCTAATTGATTAATAATTAATTTTCAATTTTGCACATATAAATATTTTATTGTAAAAATGAAAAACAGCACTTTATTTTTCAATGAAATAAAAATGTCCATAGCTTTCATGTCACAAGTGTTTTTATTGCTTCAACAGGATAGATAACATTTGAATTCCTTACAATTATTTAAATTACTTGAAATAGAATTTCAAATATGTTGACAATTTATATTTCTTCAAATACAGAACAGGTTTATAATATATTATATATGCTACGCAAATACTTCATTAAAATTGAAAATCCTCCTAAATGAAACCTTTAAAAAAATTCACTCATAAAATCTCAAATTGAACTAAAAAACGAAACAACTTTCTATCAATACGCGTTGGTAAGACTGTGAGGAAATTTATTTCCCCTCTTCTTTACGATCTTGCACTTGAAAAAGCAGCAATTTCCTTGATATTTGCATTTCAAAATACTCTGGCGCTAAAATATTCGTATGGAATTCTATTGCCTTCAGAATCATATCATCCGCTACTTCTCAATCAAACTCTATTCGTTGTGCATAAAAATCGATGGGTGTCCAAATTACGAAATTACACCACAGTCGCTCTAAAATAGCCATTGCCAGTTGCACTTGTAAATAATATTTGTGGTTTTCTTTTAAAAATGGTTGTTGACCTTCTAGTTTGCTGCAAAATGCTGACCTTTGAGCTGTATTCAGCATATGCAAATCAGTCGGTTTGAACTTCTCCGAGACCTGTGGTCACTTAATTTCAAGCAGCCCAAACGGAGGTTCAGCAAATGGATTGAAAACGAGTCCGTCTGGGAATACACATAAGCCGGGATAATTATCATTCACCCATAGTCCACTTTCAAGCACTTCAAAATGTGGATACCTAGCTTGATATGCATCCCTGGCTTTTGCTTCATTATCTTTCCCATATTCTAAATAATGACTATGCATTTTAACACCAAACCACAAGTAATTCTTTAAAAGTTTGAAAATTTGAATTGGGGTTTTTGGTTTTATATAGTCAGCAATTATAGAACGCGTTATTAAGAATTGTCGTAATTTATACCACCGGTGAATTCTGCTTACATACTTCATGTGGGCTATTATTTGCTTGGAACGAAAGAGCCTTTTGAAACTCTTTTACTTGCGCGGCCAAGATGATAATCCGTTCATTGTCCAGCGCATAATCGTCATATCGCGTTTCCAGAAGAACTTCCCATGCACTTGGTCGACTAGTTGAACTTTGTGCTGCCTTATATCGCAATTAAGAAAGTAACTGATTAACAAAATCCACTCTTTCTTGTTCAGTGGGACGTTTTTCTAAAGGTCATGCATATTGCCTTTCAACGGCTTTAAGTGGCATTTTTCTTTTTCTACCAGTGTTCCACGCGCATGATTTACTCGTACAAGGAATATTCTCTTCTCCAAACATTGTTTTATAATCCAAAATAGCATATAATAATGCTGAAACGTGTGAACATCGTCCCATGGCTGATACTTTGCAATGACATTTCGTATCTAAAACTTTTTCCGTCACCTCATGAAGCATAACAAAAACATTATATTGGTCTTTTCTATAGGATGCTAATACCACTGACCGCACACAGTAGTGATTTCCCTCGACAGTCTTTGAATCCTGCATATCAGTAATATGACCACTGTCAAAATACATTCGACCTCGTCGTAAGGGTTTTGCTGTACTATAGTCTGATTTTTCTACATTTAATTTATCTGCGGATATTATTGCCTCACGAAAATTTGTATGCCCTTCTAAAACACAAGTTTCAATTAAATTTTGATATATGCGTCCTTAGGAGTAAAATTTTGGAATTTCTTGGCCTGAAAAACGATTCCACTATGTTGGGAAATATGGTGATTTTGTAGGTAGCTGTGCAATAATATTGCACCTCAATACACTCTCTTTTAAACTTAACCATGATCCTCCATCAATATTTGGATCTATGTCCTTAATTCCTTTTCTAATATATTCCTTCACTTTGTAATTACATTTTATAATTAATATGACTCCTGACACTGTTTTTTCATATAATTTAAAGATGTTTTTTTAATGCATTGTAACGCTTTTTTAAATATTTACAATAGTTTAAAACCATCGTTTAATTTGCCGACGCTGTTTTCTTCTACTGTATTCTTTGCTAATTTTGCGCCAGGTATCTCATTTTCATTTAATTGGACAGCAAAAAGGGCAAACTTGCATTTATTTTGACAGCCTATGATCACAACTGTCATACTACGCGGGGAGCATCATGGCAAACGCACATGTGCAAATCAACTTCCGATACTTAGGTAAACTAGTCTACACTGTAAAAAAAATAATTCGGTAGAATTACAAAAGCAGTTGTAAATGTATAAAGCGATTGTAAAAGTACTACGTTGCACGTTATAAAATTATTTATATTTTGTGAAATTACAGTTGAATAGTAATTATGCTACGTGATACGTTGTTTTTTTACAAGACGAAATGTAATAATGCAACGTTATACGTCGTAGAATTAAATATCATTGGCAAAATTACAATAGGATTATAAAATTACTACGTGTCACGTGAAGCGATTTATTTCCAACGTGATACGTAGTAATTTTATAATCCTATTGTAATTTTGCCAATGATATTTAATTCTACGACGTATAACGTTGCATTATTACATTTCGTCTTGTAAAAAAACAACGTGTCACGTAGCATGATTACTATTCAACTGTAATTTCACAAAATATAAATAATTTTATAACGTGCAACGTAGTACTTTTACAATCGCTTTATATATTTACAACTGCTTTTGTAATGCTACCGAATTATTTTTTTTACAGTGTATAGCAATTATGCTACGTGACACGTTTTTTTACAAGGCTTTACGTGATACGTAGTAATTTTATAATGCTATTGTAATTCTGCCAATGATATTTAATTCTACAACGTGTAACGTTGCATTATTATATTTCGCCTTGTAAAAAAACGTGTCACGTAGCATAATTACTATTCAATTGTAATTTCACAAAATATAATTAATTTTATAACGTGCAAAGTAGTACTTTTGCAATCGCTTTATACTGACTTTATACTGACACCTATTAAGAAGGTGTGAATTAAGGTATTTTTGTAAAGAATTCTATGTAAAATTGAAAAAAGGAGTGTAAAAATGGAGTGTATTATTTGCAAAAAATTTGTTATAAAGTAATATGAGGAAATTAAATTTTTGTTAAATAATAATCGAGCAGTTGAGTAAGCATTCATACCGTAAAGCAAAAATTAAGATATGTAATAATTAATGTGAGGAGTATATTATTTGCAAAAAATTTGTTACAAAGTAATGGGAAAAAATTTAATTCTTCGTTTATGTTATTATGCGTATAAATAAGTATTGAGGCGATCCAAGAATTGACTCAATTTTTGGCTTCTTTATAATAAGTAAAGTGTTGCTCAGACAGGCCATGAGCCATCGACGATTATTAGAATGTAAACATGAATATAGTTACAAGATGGGCCGATGCGATTAAATACTAGTTACCCCATCTTTTGTCAATCCCTCAAAACTTATTTGAACACTTAATAAGTAAAGGACTGCGCACAAAATGTACATAAAATAGCTCTTAGTCGATCTTGATAAAACTTTTGTAAAATTGTAGTTCTCATGGTCTCGATCAAAAATGAGAATGGACACAAAGTCCGTTAATGGACAGTTTTCGAGTTACAGAGGGTTTAAAATCCATCCATTCTATCAAACATATGCCAATATATTGAAAACCGCAAGTGAGAGGAAAAAATGTAGCCTATAAAAGTTATTGCGCTCTGACAATGAAATGGTAAAGAGGTCATGGCCTTAAGACAGAGGTCATTTTTCAAGGTCATTCAAGGTAAACTTATCATTTTGTTGCTAATATTGATCCAGTAAAGACAAGATATGGAGAGGAAATCAATGTATAGCCGATGAAGGCAAGATATGAGCATGACTAAGTCAATATCCAGCCAATGAAGGAAGACACGAGAAGGATGTTGTCAATATGTAGCCAATGAAGGCAAGACATGAGCAAGACTTATTCAATATTAATATTGGAACTATAACTTAATTCGTGCGGTTTGCTAAGAGATGCAGTAACTTGACTATTATTCCATCGTTATTATTTCATCCAATAATTTTTTTTCACTCAAATATGTCGAACTTTGTGCCATCAATGGAGAACGCTACCAAACACAATTAATCCGTTTGAAGAGAGCAATAGCCGAAAAACGCCTGGAGTATGCGACCAGACACGAGGCAATAATTTTCCATCATGACAACGCTCGGCCCCATGTTGCAATTCCGGTTAAGAACTGTTTGGAAAACAGTAGATGGGAAGTTTTACCCCACCCGCCTTATAGCCCAGACCTTGCCCCTTCTGACTACCATTTGTTCCGGTCGATGCAGAACGTCCTCACTGGAATACGGTTCACATCAGAACAGGGTATCAAAAATTGGCTTGATTCATTCTTGGCCGCCAAGCCGGCGCAGTTTTTTGGGATGGAATCCACAAATTGACAGAAAGATGGGAAAAAGCCATAGCTTCAGATGGGCAATACTTTGAATAAAACTATTGTACATGTTTTTCTTAAATAAGCGTTCAAATTTTGAAAAAAACCCGCACGACTTAGGTTATAGATCCAATACGAAGAGATTGGTGTCTTTTTAAAAAGGAGGAAAAAATTGCCTAACCTACCCTCGTATATAAATCTCCTTAAATCGGCTATTTCGCATCATTCGCCCAATTAAAAATGTTTATATATTTATATATATATATATATCAGTCCTGGGAGAGAGTGAGAGAGGTTTATCCCTTGGCTCTTCATTCGTCCTAGACTGGGCGGGGAGGTTTTCTAATGATCGATCTTCCTAAAAAGAAGGAACAACTCCAGTTCAAATTTTGTGAGGCGCCTACAATATGGTATACGTGCACACAAACACCGACACCGTTTTTATCACTTGCTATTAGTTTTAATAAAAAAATAGAACGGTTGGCTTTGAACCGGAGAAGGGTCGAATGCTTTCAAATTCGCCCTTTTCACCGTTAAATTTCACTATTAACTCTAATTTTAAATATTTTATGAAAAATTATCACTACCGTTTTGAGATTCGGTAGTATTAACTTTTCTGCGATTTCTCGCTGCTTTGTGCCGCTTTTGATGTTCAACGAAAACTGCGAAAAAATGAAATTGGACTTTAGGTAGTCCTCCGAAGATTTTATTTTACGAGTTATTATCCTCAACTTGTGAAATAGGTAACCGACCGATCACGATCAACAAATTGGACCATTAAAATGGTCCGCCGGAGAAAGATATATTAATCAATATAATTTTATATAATTTAATATATTTTACTCTCGACGAATAGAGACTTTTATTATTTACGTTCACCCGATGCAACTCCCCGAAACCAGTATTACTAGGCATTTTACAAGTCAGCCTCAACTATTAATTGAAGATTGGTCGTTTCGAACCGCGGACGGGCACGATGAAGGAAACTCTTTTTCCTCACTATTCTAAGGTCTGAATTTGATCAAGACGCTTAGAAGACTGCAAATTTAATTTGTCTTAGATCCAGCTTTTAAGTTTAGGAATATGAATGGACTTTGTACCGTGCTGATTCTATTATTGCATCATTTTAATGTTTAATCGATTTTTAATGTTTGATGCATGGTCATCAAATTGTAGAAACGATTTTAGTTTCTAATATATTTCAGAGTAAATTTAAATATATTTAATTAGTCTAGGCTTATAATCATTATATGGATTAAAAGCCTTAACATAATCATTTGAGTATTCAGATGAGTCTTAGGTTTTAGTCACAAAAAGCACGTGGCCTTTGTTGTGGGAGATCAGCGGGCTAAAGCATCTAAGCAAGGATAGGCGCGGTGTAGTAGGTGTAGAGTGTAGGGTTTATTCTGAACCTTACATTGAACTTATAGAGGCGGATCTTGGCATCATTAAATATAAAATTTGGGCATGTGCTGATTCTAGTAGTTGCATACCTGGGCGAACGAGAGACAAAATTAACAAACGTCAGAAAGCTGTTGTAGTATACATATAGTGTTCGCTTGCTTGCATTGTGAGGAAATAATTCTCTTTCTCTCTCTCTCCGCTAGCTTCTTTTCTCCATTGCGCTTCTTTTCATTCTCTCCTCTCGAGCAACTCTCATTAGTGCGACATCGCTAATGCTTGCTGCTTCTCTCTCTTACATTGTTCTTCTGTATTCGTACTCTACTCTCTTCATATTCCTCTTTCCATTCATTCTTACGCTCTCTTTCATTTTTTCGTTCCCTTCGTACTTTATTTTATGTTGAGTTCTTGCAAACCCTCGCGTATAAACTTATTTTCATTTTCGCGAGTTACACATAAAAATAATTTTTTATGTTTATATATATATATGACGTGTATTTTAAAATTTTTGATCTAGGAGGTGCGCCTGAAAAACATAAAAGATTAGAACACTCTTAGCAGGATTTATCAACATGTAATTTCGAAATATAATTATTTAAGTTTGGATATATGAGTAAAGAACTTGCCTTCGTGTCAAACCAGCTCGCCGGCCCAGAAATGTTTAGTTGCAGCGTTCATCAAAAAGCGCCCAGGTTACGAGTGATGCAAAGTGTGGTCTTGCTTTACTTTTAAGTCATGAATTAATACAGCATAGAATAAAATTCCATGCAATATCAATCCAGGATCTTAAAAAAAAAATTATCTAATGAACATGGTCGACCGGGTGGGTCAGCTGTGCGTGAGTCCTTTGCAGGTATGACCCTGGTTGAAATTTCTGCACTGTTCTGGCAGTAATTGTAGGGTCCCCCAGGTTGTTCTTGACCATCATGACGTGGCCGAGATTTTTCGGGGGGTTGCGCCAAAGATCCTTTCCATGGACCTTCTGTTCTCGTCCATCCTTGAGAATCCAGTAAACATCACTAGAGATGTGTTTCTGGACCTGGTATGGTCCTATTCGCTGATGGTCTCAAGCTGCATCGTAGCCCTCGGCTTTATTGGACAGCTGATGGTTCTTCGTAAGAACCCAGTCGCCGGCTGCGTAACGGGGCTCTGTTGGCCCACCGGCATATTTCTCCTGGTATTGGTGCTGATGATAGTTTGCCTCTTCTTCTCTTCGTTTGCGATTGGAATCTTGATCCGCACTTTGCAGTGATTGAATCAGGGGCATAAGTCGCCATTCCCCAGGTAGCGGTATTGTTTTTCCGAATAGTAGGTAACTAGGTATGTAACCAGTGGCGGCGTTCTGGCGGCGGAGAAGTCCAAAATGCAATTGTGGTAAGTATTGGTCCCAGGTACGTTGGTTATCTGGCCGTAGGCGTAATCTTAATCCGTTTTTCAGCTCCTGGTTCCGCCTTTCTGTTGGATTTGCACGAGGATGGTAAACTGGCGTTGTCCATAACTCGCAGTCCCACCTCCGGCCTGCTTCTGCCCAGGTCAGACCCGTAAATTGGGTACCGTTGTCACTTAGTATTCGGCGTGGGTAACCCCAACGTGGAAAGACGTTGCTTTCAAAGATTTCAATGAGCCGTGGTGCTGTTAAATCACGCAGAGGAAATGCTTCTACCCATCTAGAGAACATGTCGGTCACCACCAGAATGAAACGGTTTCCTTGCCGAGTACGTGGATAAGGACTCATCACGTCCACAGCAATAGCCTCCCAGGCGGTGCGTGCTGATCTGGGACGTTGATGATCTTCATGATGTCCTCGTGTTGGTTTACAGCATATGCACAGGTGGCAACCTGCAACGTATCTGCGGATCTCCCTGCTCATCCCAGGCCAGATAAAAGTTTGGTGAATAGAACGCAAGGTTTCCTCGGTTCCTGGGTGGCCAGAAGGTGGTGCGTCATGGTATTCCCAGATAATTTTTTGTCGCAGAAGTTTGGGAGCCAACAATAACCATCCCTTATTGTCTCTTGATCGGCGCCAAAACCTTCGTTCGTCCAGACGATGGTTTTGAATGAAGAGTTCCTCTACTGGTGTAAGTCCAACCTGGTTTTGTTTCTCTAACCATTTTGAAATTTGTTGACTGATTTCAGGATCTTCTTGTTGAGCGTTGATAACATCCTCGAAGAGAGAGGGAACGTGAATCGTCTTTAAAGCGGGAACTGTTCTTGTCGGAATAGCTTCGTTTTTACGTGGTAATGTCAAAGCCATTCTTTCTGGGTCTGGTTCTATGGGTGCTAAATCTTCCGTATTTGGTAAACGCGATAGAGCATCGGGCAGTTCATTCTCTTTACCAGGACAGTGTTCTATGTCGAATGTGTACTCGCTCAGTAGTAGGTGCCACCGGGTTAGTTTGGCCCGGGTGTCCTTCTGGCTTTTGAGCCAAGTTAAGGTCTTGCTGTCTGTTCGTAAGATGAATCGCTGATATTCTAGGTGTGCTCGGTATCTCTTGATAGCTTATATGATAGCCAGGCATTCTTGCTCGTTGCAGTGGTATCGGGCCTCGGTTGGAGAGAATTTAGCACTTGCATACGAAATAATACAGCGTTTTCCATTGGATTCCTGCTGCATAAGTACTGCTCCCATTCCCTTCGCACTGGCATCTGTCTGCAGGATAAAAGGCAAAGAAGGGTCTAGTCTGCTTAAAGGAAGATGGTTGCCGAATGCCACTTTGGCGTTTTCCAGTGATTCTTAAGCTTCCTTTGTCCATCGGTAAGCTCTTTTTGGTGATATTAGGTTCGTCATTGGTGCAATGAGTTCGGAGTAATGCGGAATATATTCTCCCAGTCAATTCCTGGTACCGATGAGAGATCGCAGCGCTTTACGAGTACGGGGTTGTTCTGCGTTCAATATGGCGTCCAGGTGTTTCGGCTGTGAGCTATTTCCGGTCTCGTTGATGATGTGACCCAGGTAAGGAAGGCTGGTCTGACCAAAACTGCATTTTGTTGGCGAGCAGGTCATTCCATAA
Source organism: Diplolepis rosae (assembly GCA_030998225.1). Lineage (NCBI taxonomy): Eukaryota > Metazoa > Arthropoda > Insecta > Hymenoptera > Diplolepididae > Diplolepis > Diplolepis rosae. Next base: position 1,210,145 of record JAPYXD010000687.1, on the reverse strand, counting down.
ATCTCGAGCCTTTCCAGGACCAAAGATAAGTGAAGCAAGTGCTCTTCCCAGGTCTGCAAGTACACGATTATGCCATTTAGGTAGGCGATGACGAACCTACCCCATTGTTCAGCCAATACGTGCTTCATAAGATTCTGGAACGTTGAAGGGGCATTTTTCGGTCCAAACGGCATGACTCTGAACTGATATTGGCCCCCGCTCGGTGTGGAGAAAGCCGTGTACTTCCGTGATCCTGGAGCCAATGGGATCCGCCAGTAACCGCTCTTTAGGTCTAATGAGGAGAAGATTTTGGCATTTCCGATATCTTTAAGGATGTCGTATATCCTAGGCAGGCACTGTGGAGTTGGATCTGAAAGGCGGATTTCGTGTTGTACGGCCGTGGTTTGTCGTAGGCGTCCTCCTTGGTGGAAGCGTAGAGCGTGGCGTTTTTTTAGTTCGCAGAAGGCGTTGATAAATTCATCAGGAAAGTTGTGGCAGAGTTCAGGCGAAGTTATTTCAGGCGGTGTACGTTGCACCTCAGGGACGAGGTATAATCGTTGATGATGTCCGTCTCCCAGATAAATACACCCTGCTCTAATTTCACAAATAACGTTATGTTTGTGAAGCCAAGTACTACCCAGCACCATTTCTCCGGATAGATCAGGACTCACCAGAAAAGTTCCTGGATAAGCTCGTCCTCCAGCTTCAGGTGCGAGATCGATAGCACCAATCAAGCTAAGTGATTTTCCAGTTGCTGCTAGTATAGCGTGTGGTGGACTAGGCCGAAGAGTTTGGAGTTGTTCATCCGAGAGGAAGGTAGTCCTTATAAAATTGTCGGAGGCGCACGTGTCTAGAAGTGCGGCAGTCTCGAATTCTCCCAGTTTAATTCTCAGTCTTGTGAGATTTTGGGAGTTAGTTTCAATAATGTTTATTGTTGGCCGGATGGGCCAGGCACTCCTGCTGGTGGAGCGGATGGGGCTGGCACGTTCGCCGCCTGGCCTCGCCAGTTTCCTTGGACGTTGGATGTTCGTCGGGCGGTTATTACTGGGCAGTCTCGGTGGTAGTGATAACCTGGGCAGTATTCGCATGGAGGTGCCGAACGTCTTGGTTCTAGTTCATTTCGGAGTCCTGATGAGCCAGAAGTTCTAGGATTTTCCTCTTTCTTCATCTCTTCGTGGTTGATCTTCCGCTTCGTCTGCTTCCGCCTCGACAGCTCGATTGAATAGATCCGCAAAAGTTTTTGGAGATGCAGCTCGTATGAAACGGTGAATTGAGGGTCGTAAATTTTCCAATAATCTTGAGGTTACTTCTTCCTCGGATGCATGAGGTAGGAGCCGCAGGGTAAGTAAATATTTCTGCTGCAAAAATACGGTGGTTGGCTCCTTTTCTGCCTGTTTTCTTGAGTATAGTTGTGCACAGAGGCGCATCAGGGTGCTGGCGCTGGCATATCTTTGTAGCATCACCTCTCAGAATTTGTACCATGTCAGAGAGAGTGATTTGTACATTCCCCACCATTTTGCCGCAGATTCTCCGAGTGATTTTCCTGCTAATCTTGTCCACTGTGATGGTTCGGTTGCGGACTGGGTAAAGTGCTCCTCGCACCCGCGGAGAAATGCATTAGGATCCTCACGATCCTGGCCCGTAAAAGTGGGTAATGTAGGCAGTAGAGCACGTATAGCTCTTATTAGGCTGGTCCAGTCTATTGGTAGACTATTTATTGCGTTGCTTAATGGTCCTTCCGAGTTTGCAGCAACTGTCTTGGGAGCTGCATTGTTTGTCCTCCCCGAACAGCTCTCGAAACGCCTTGCGCTTCGTGTTTTTCCGAGATGCTGATACCCGTGATGAAACAGCAGTCTCTATCGGTAAGAAGCGTACTGGGATGTCCAAGACGTCCTCGTTGGTGGTTGGTGTTTTGGCGTCCTGAAGGTCCACCTGCTTCCCAGGGGTTGGAGGTAGACGGTTCAGCGGCGGAGTGACTATCTCCACGAACTGGTTCCCGTGAGGGGGAGTGGCTGCCCTTCGTCGGCGTCTCACTTTCTCTAGTGGACGGCTGGTTTCGTCCAAGATTGGCTGGAGAGTCTCAGGAGGCAGTGGAACGGCCTCTGGAACGCCTTGCCTTTCTGAATCTGGCCTCAGATTCGAGACGTCTTGGTTTCTTTGTCCTATTTCCGGAGGAGATGGCGATGGAGCGCTGGCAGGTGGCGGGATGGCTTCCGGGACGTAACATATCCCTAAATCCAGTCTCAGATGGGAGACGTCTCGGATTTTATCCCCTATCTCCCTTGATAAGAGAGATGAGACGCTGGTAATTGGTGGGATGGGTCCCTGGACGTAACGCCTCCCTGGATCCGGCCCCAGATTCGAAACGTCTCGATGACGTCCCAACTCCCTCAAAAATGGTCCAGGAGGGTCGAGAGACGTGTCGTTGGAACCGGAGGGAGAACGTCTCTTGGGATCCGGTCTCCGATCCTGGACGTCCCAATGGAGGAAGGAAGTACCCACCGGGCAGCCTGGTGGGCCTGCCTTGGAAAACCGGACGTGTCGGCTGGGTGGCGTATCCCTGCTCCGTCAGCGGTGGACGTCCTGCATAGGCCTGTGCCCGTTGCTGATCCCGTAGTCGTCGTCGCTCTCTCCGGGTCTGTAAAGAGGTTAGGTTATTGCCCTTTCCTTTTTTTTTTGTTTAGAGCCGATAATAGCTGCCCGGAAGTCTACTCGCCGTCCCCTCTGGATCTGGAGACGTCCACAATAATCAGGTATTCACCACGAGGTCGTATTCCACCTTGTGGTAAATCCCCCCTTATTTCCTGAGGCGGTATACCACCTCAGGGTGGAGTCTTCTTCGGGCGTCTACTCCTGGGCGGTATGCCACACTGGAGACCGGAAACGGCGAGAGGAATTCCCCAGGCGTTTCATGGATTTCCACTCACCAAGTGGGCCGGAGAGCCTATGCTGCGAGATGTTTGAGAAGGCGAAGAAGAGAAGTCTTGTTCTTTCGTATTTAAAAGGTTAGCTATTAAAAGGATTGATGGAAGATTGTAGAAAAAAAGGCGGATTTCGAAAAAATGTTTATGCGTGCTCAAGGCGCAGATTACTTTCATTCGTTCCTGCGTGAAGAGATATAGCTGGTGAAATAAGTCTTGCGATTCAAGGTTTACTCAACTCTCGATTGAAGCGTAGAGTAGAATGAACGGAAAGCTCTACTATATTAGTGATTTAATAAAAGATTGGTTTTTTATAATTATACTACGAGTAATAATATATATATTTTAAAAATTTTAATGCACGCTTTCATACTTCACCCTACACTTCTGAATTTTACTCAACTTTGATTCATTCTTGAAAATTTAATATATAACAAATAATTACAGTGATACTAAATGACTTCTAACTTGTCCATAGTCCCAAATTTGATCGGAAGTTGAGTAAAATTACTTCAAATATTTTTCTCCGTGTAATAGTCATAAAAAGAAGCTTTGATGCTAAAAGTTTTAATAAACTTGTAGATTTCAGAAAATTGTTACAAATCTTAAATATCGAATTAAAATATTTACTTTTTGAATGAAGTTCTTTAATATTGTTTTCTTGATTAATTTTTGAGAAAATGTTCTAATGATTCCTTTTTTCTTGATATGTCATAAAAGTATCATCATCATCTTCGCATAAATTTCTTAATTTTTCTTTATCAATCATAGGGTTTCTTGAAATAGCGTCTGCATTGACATTCATTTTTCCTGCTTTGGATACGACATCAAAATCATATTCTGCGAGTTTCAACCTCCAACGTGAAACTCGTGAGCAAGGATCTTTAGAGTTTTGAAACCAAACTAGTGGTTTATGATCAGCTACTAGGGTGAATTATCTTCCATATAAATAAGGACGGAAATGAGCAACACAAAATATTATTGCAAGTGCTTCTTTTTCACATGTGTCGTATTTTTTCTCAGTGTCACTTAAACTACGTGATGCATGTGCTATTGACTTATCTTTGTCTATTTTACCTTGTGGTAATATACCTCCTATTGCGTATCCTGAGGCATCTGTTGTGAGAATAAAGGGTGAGAGAAATCGGGTCGTTGTAAAAGTGGATTTCCACATCATTTTGATTTTAAAATATCAAAATCTATCTGCTGTTTATCGGTCCATATGAAAGGAATATCTTTCTTTAGAAGTAATTTATTTGTTTTATAATATTTTTCTGTACCTTTAATCGAATGATAATCGATGTATACTTCAGACGATTCATTGTTATACTTTTCGGTAAAGTCAAAAACATCTGTCATAAAACTATCTTCCTTAACTTGTGTATCACTGTTACGTGAACAAGCAAATATATTTTCGCGTTCCGGCAATTAGTTTCTATGATAATCTTCTACACGTGCAAGACTTTTTCCATGGAGATTTACATTATTCATATGATCATAATCTTTTGAATACTCTGACCCTTCTCTCAATCGGATCCGCTAGAGAAGTTGAGTTCTGAGGGTTGAATCTACGAAAATGAACTTAACTCGTGTTTAGCAAGTAAGTTGGATTGTCTGATACGCTTTCTGTACTACTTGACTAACACTACTTGAAACCAGCTAGGATTGTGCCGTTATCCAGCTAGCAGAAAGGAGCACAATATGACAAAACTCTTTCTCTTGCCTTCCCAAGCAGAGAAATAGCGTAAGTTATATAAATAAGCATCTCAAAATTTATTATATTAACTATAACGCTCATTTGTAGTGCGTGAGTTGAATACCTAGGCATCTTAAAACCTATTATATTAGCGTAAGACGTACACCATCAAACTCAGAAGTTATATACATAGGCATCTCAAAACCTATTATTATAGCGTAAGACGCACAAACTTAAATGCATGAGTTGTATACACAGGCATCTCAAAACCTGTTATATTAACTTAAAGATGCACACACTTTAATGCGTGAGTTGTATATATATAGGCATCTCAAAACCTGTTATATTAACTTGTAGACGCACACACTTTGATGCGTAAGTTATATGTATAGGCATCTCAAAAACTATTATATCAACTTGAAGACGCATAAAAATTCTTAATATTGCCTTCTCGTCCTGAGAATTAGTATGTCATACACATAAGCGTCTCAAAACTTATTGTATCATAATTAGATGCCAATTTAGTAATTAATAAAGCTTATACACCTTAACATAATCATATTTATTATTATTTTGAACAACTCAAGCCGCATAGGTTTGACTAGTAACCACGATCCCACAAAATACAAATAACTGAACTTACCACTTTGATTCAATCAGCAAACTTTCCTCCCTTACATACTGCTCAGCATTCTTGTAAAAATATTTGTTGCTTTAAATGCTCCAGTTATTCACAACATAGTCGACAATTTTTGTTCGAATTTCAAAATGCCTTTCTTCATGACCGTACAAACATTTAGAGAAGCATCTAAAGAGACAGTTGCCATCACCTCATACATCATTTTGGACAAACATCGTTTCTAATACTTTTTCATTGTTTCCCAATATGTCACTACTGTCTACTTCATCTTGGCTTCGTCTCACTATTCCATTATCCGTGTGAACTGCATCCTAAATATCTCTGGATTCACTATCCTCATATATGTTGTGTGCAAAAATGTCGAGTTTTGAGCCGAATAAGCGTCATTTGTGGGAACTTTTGATTTACTTCTTCAATTTGAAGAAATCTGCAGCTGATGCGCATCGATTGCTTTCAAAAACATATAGTGAGGCTGCCTTAAGTGAGAGAAGTTGTCGTGAGTGGTTTCAAAAGTTTAAGAACGGTAAATTTGACATCGAAGACAATGAACGTAGCGTAAGGCCGAAAGTGTACGAAGACGCAGAATTTGAAGCATTATTGGATCAAGACTTGTGCCAAACGCAAGAAGAACAATACGATGGACAGTATTTCAAATAAAACATAAGGTTCCGTTCTTTCACAATAAATGCCCAATTTTTGATAAAAATCTGCGAAAACTTATTTCTACACACGGTACATCTTCATTTCCACTTGATAAAACATTCTCTGTTTCACTGGTTACTGTTTCTTAATTTTCTTTAGTTACTGTTTCATCGTTTTCTCTGGAAAATACATTCTCTTCTGCTTCAGTTACCATTTCTCCATTTTCTCTGGATAACACATTCTCTTCTGCACTGGTTATTGTTTCTTTATTTTGATTGTTCATTTTCACTGGTTCCTATTTCTTCATTATCTAAGGTTTCCGTTTTCTCATTTCCACTAAGGTAAAAGCACCAATAGCCGGACGTCTAAGGAAATTTCATTCAATTTTTTGTATTAATCCTTCTAAATATGATGCGGGATGTAGAATTGCCGGGATTATTTTGATATGTCTGTCCTCCCTACTATAACAAGAAGTCCAGAATTGTGTTAAATCTGAATAATCCACCTTAATAATTCTCTTCATTAAATAATGCTCTGGAGCCAATTGTCGGACGGGAAAAGTGAATTGATTCAAAATCCGAACAGCGCTGCACCAATTCTTGGACAAGAGAATATTATAATTTGATTGATATGCATTTGATATTTTTTAAGCATAATAAACACCGGGAAATATTTACGGAAACATTTTTTAGGTCTACGCTTATAAAAAAAAAAAATTGAAAAGATTTTACAAATAGCATTGTTAATGAACTTCATTCTTTAGAGGCTAATTGAATAAGTTTAATTTATTTTGACCATTTTTTTTTATGAACTTTGCTTTACATTTACGTAATAAAATATTTATTTAACACTTCTGATTCTTAGTTTTTCTGCTGGTTTTTTATTTTATTCTTCTTTCTTTTTTTTCAAAGCTTTTTTCTTTTGATCCTGCTTTTGATTTTCCTTTAACGTGACTTCTCTTTTTTCTTGCTGTTCCTGTTTTTTCTTTAACGCAGCTTCTTTTTTCTCTTTCTGTTCTTGTTTTTTTTTTTTAGTGTAGCTTCTTTCTTCTCTGTCTCTTCCTGTTTCTTCCTCAAGAAGCAGTGCAATGTAACGCCGGACACGCGTTCCGTTATTAGGCAAAACGAATATTCATTGACCTAATTAAATTAATTAAAGGAAAATGTTTTTTAATTTTTAAAAATATTATGGTTTATATAAAGCATTTGACTTTAGTGTAACACGTGACAGAAAGAGACACGTTTAAAACGTAAACTTCTATCAAAGATTTACAAAAAAAGGACATACGATTAAGTCTAGAGTTTGGGCCTTCATTGTGCTCAGGGCCTCATTTTCCATTTCTACATGTTTGCGTAGAGGAGACCGGGGTCAAAAGTAACATAGGGTTTGGCGCTGTGATTGAGATTTCTTTGGTATGAAGACAATTCGACAAACTTTTTCTGTAAATTAAAATACTTTAAATAATTTTTTTTAATTACGTGTTACGTCAGAAACGTAACATTTCTCTTCTTAAAAGATTCCTCGTTTTATGTAAGGATCGAAAAGGATCCTCTCTAAGCGATGAGGAGAAGTCAGTGATTGAGAATGGTTATTGATAATAAGTATGTTTATTGACAATCAAATTGAGAAACGAATAAGCATCATGGAATTGGAAATCGAATTGAAATTTAGATGTACCTTTGTAATTACCCCGAGTGAAATTTGACTGGTGATTTATTGAGTCCAGTGGAGCGAAGGTGGTCAGTTGAGTCTTCGTTGAGATCCTTGAGATAGTACTTGTTTGATGGGAAATTCGTTGTTGAGACGGTTGGTCTAGTCGATTCTTGATCCAAGTTTAGAGAGAATTTTGGAAGGTGATTCCCCTTCACTTTCTAATGTCGTTGAACTCAGCGTCGAGTAAGAATTCGTCTGAGTAGCGGTAAAATCCGATGAGGCTGGACTGAACTCGTAGCGTAGAGATAATGAAACTGGACTAGACTGAACTGAACTCGCCGTGTAGAGATGATGGTACTGGACTGGAATCGCGTTGGTTACATTGTGAAAATCGAATGTCGACTGACTGACTGAACTCACGTTGGTTACATTGTAGAAATTGGATGTAGACTAAGTGACTGAACTGACTGAACTCGCGTTGGTTACATTGTAGAAATCTGATGTTGACTGAACTGAACTCTATTAGAACTTTCGCTTTTTATAGAACTTTTGCAAGGTTCCCCATGGTGGGAGCAAAACAAGGTGTACCACCTTTGCCATATTTGGTATTAAGATTGGATGAGTTGCCTTCTCTGATGACTCGTGCTCCAATGAAATTTATTACCTGGCACTAATGTCGCAATCTATTTTATCTGTTATTCGATTCTAACGAAAAGGTCAACTATTGTAGAAGTAAAAACAAGGTGTATCATCTTTTCCATATTTGGTATTTTACGATCGGATGAGTTGCCTTTTCTGATCACTTATGCTTCGATGAAATTTATTACCTGGCATTAGTGTCATAGTCAAATATATCAAGTCTATTTTATCTGTTATTCGATTCTAAAGAAAAGGTCAACTACTGTGGAAGTAAAAACAAGGTGTACGATCTTTTCCATATTTTGGTGTTTAAAGCTTAAAGTCGAATGAGTTGCCTTCACCGATGAGTCACGTTCCGATGAAATTTATTACTTAGCGTTAATGTCACAGCCAAATATATCTATTTAGATTTGCCTTTCGATTTTAACGATCTTCCTATTTCTTGTTAGATTTTGCTGTTGAGTCAATATAATCAAGGACGTGGTAATGTTGCCTTGATCTCTTCATTGGTTCCTTAATTTGTTTATTACTCTAGGTGGTAGAGTCGCGGGACGTGACATACGCAAGATCTTTTATATGATAATTTTAGTATATACACTGCCATCAGAAATTGCAGGTTCACTTGTACTTTTATCTACTGTTAAAGCATCTTCATTTTTATAACAACATGTGATGTAAAAGATTTTAGCTGTTCCACAAATTTTTAATGATATTTTATTCGAAATAAATATTTTACCACTTCATATCAGATAAATCTCAACATATAATTTAGTATTCAAATTTAAATATAATATATTTGATATTTAAAGAATCAAACTATTTATTCACACTTGAATAGTCTCTAAATCATTTATATCCAAATACAATATAATTTATTTTTGAACAATCAAATATTTTATTTAAATTTATTTGATGAAATTGTCATGTAAATGATTTTAAGTATTCTAAAAACTTTTTTGAGGTACTTTATTTGAAAAGAAATTTTTTGGAATTTATTTCTTACTATTAGACAAATTTCAAAGTTTAATTTCTTATGAAAAATTAAATATGTTTTCTGATTTTTTAAATAATCAAATCTCTTATTCACACTTGTATATTAGAATTTTCATTAAAAAATTTTACGTATATAAGAAATTTTATTTCCAAACAACTGATCATTAAATTTGTAAAATTTACTTTATATTATAAAACTCTTGAGATGCAATCTCTTATGTACTTTCAGCAGATATTGCGTGCGCGAGGATTCACACATACGCACTGACATTTAAAGTTGTGTAAGTTTGATCGCTATATGAAATTGAAGCGTGTATTAAAGAACTTCTTAAAAACTGACAGCATGCTCAGATTTTATGTTTTTCTCGATTCCATACAAAAAAGGCGCGAAAGAACCAAAATTATGATTACATTGATTCAAAAATCAAATTTTTAAAATAAAATATCTCAATCTTGAACGACTGGCGACCAAGATAGGTCCACCATAGACCCGTTCTCAAATTTTCCATCGAGATGTCTCCCTTTCATAGTTTAATTAACGGTTTCTTTCACTATTGGCATCGTTAGTTTTTCAAAAATTGATGATATTTCTATCAAATTCAATATGCGAACATTTTTCTCTAATATTATGCATAGGATAACAGCATTCAGATTTTTTAAACTGGTAATTAGTCAAATTTTCCAAGGGCTTCCTAGTCACAGTCGAACCTCCTTAAATTCAGAGAACAATGCTATTTTGATGAAAAAGCGATTTTATGAATAAAGATTTGAAACAAAATTTAAGCACAGAAGATAGTGTACCTTTCCAGTAGTAATTATATCATATTTTTAAATTAATTTTTTCATTACTTTAAGAAATTAAACTTTGAAATTTGTCTAGTAAGAAATAAATTTCAAAAAATTTCCTTTAGAATAAAGTACCTCAAAAAAGTTTTTAGAATACTTAAAATCTTTTACGTGACAATTTCATCAAATAAATGTAAATAAAATATTTGATTGTTCAAAAATAAATTATATTGTATTTGGTGTGACGTCCAATTTATAATTTAAGAAAATACTATACCTATCTACAAGTCTAGAGTTGATTGCCCTATCTACGTTCCTCTATTTGTTGTAAATAATAAACAACTAACCAGGTTGAGGATAAGACAAATGAATTAAAGAAAGTTATTATTTAAGTAAATATTTATTTATAAATAAAAATATATATATATATGTTTTTAATAAAAACAACCCAAGCTACTTGGTTACGCTGATTGCAGTTTTCTCTTTTCTTTTGAAAATAGTTGTCTACCCTTATTAAGTGAGTCTCCGGATGAGGTGTAGTTATATATATATATATATTATAACCTGAATTTTAATTTTCATTGATAGAATGAGGATTTATGGAGGTTAGGTTATAAATTCGAGGAGGTTAGGTTAGGTCATATTCCGATTTAACATGATTTAATGCTCAAATTACTATGAGAATTTTAACATATTTATTAATACTACCAACTGTACAGAATTCGGGGTAAACTATTGACCCCGGGCAACCTAACCCGAACAAAACAACCAATACCGGAAACTAACTTTAAATTTTATGAATAGAATTCATTGAGCGCCAGATTATTTCCTACAAATAACCAAAGTTAATATTTAAGTATAAATTGTGAATTTATTAATTGACCGGCCCACTCAGGCGGGTCACCCTGTACATTTGTAAACGAAGGTACAGGGACCACAGAAAATACCGCGGAGAGCGCGGGGCAAGGAGTAGCGTCACTATCCGCGATCACGGACACTTTTAAGTTCGACCATGAAATTTTTATTGTTCTTGGGCGCAAACACCGTGCCCATAAATGACCTCGCGAGATCCAATTACGATATTCGCGGACACTGAATTTAAATTTCTACTCAATTAACGAGGCTGACCCAGAGTCTGCCGCCTCGGAATCTTAGTGTTGAGGTCTTTGCGTCACACACCACCCGAAGTTACCACTAAAGTTAATTAATATAATTCGACTTCAAATATAAAACGAAAGAGAAAATCACAAACTACCTGTCAATCTACGGCGTCCCCGCCAGCAACCTCGACTCGCCATCCTTTTCACTGGCCTTTTTTTTTCGTTAATTACAGAAAGTTTTCTAGCTAGGCTTTGGCTCCTGCCACTTAGAACGTCGAACAGAGAATGAATAAATATGGCGAGATCCGCTGGCGTGCTCGCGAAACCGGAAGACGGTGGCGCTTACAAAGCTTACCGACATTACCGATATTTACACTTAGTTCATATTAGCGAGCAACAGATGGCGACGGTACGCTGATCTTTAGCGCCGCTACGTGGCGATTACCGGAACTAACCTCGTCGCATAGGTTAGTTTGTTGACAACCTGTCAACAAAGCGACAACGAACTCCTCTCCTTGGTGTTCTTGAGCAGGCGGGACTCACATCCGCCTGACGCACCAAGGATCCTCTTTCTGGTGTGCTGAGGTTTCGTGGTGCTGTGTCCGGTTATTTCCTCCATCGCTCGCAGTGAAACTTCGGCCGTGACGTGAATATTGATCGCCATCGACCGGGCGGTGACCTCGTGGTACTCGCGTGTGAATGTGAAAATAAAATAATAAGAATTAAAATGCAGTGTTGTGCATGGTTGGAACACTGAGTCTGGCAATTAGGAATAGGTTCCCCGGGAGTCTAACCTCTCCCTTCAGGTAACCTGTCATTTAAATTCATAACAAAAAGAAAAGAACAACAGTGTAAGTCAAAGTCAGGAGCCTGCCGAGCACATTACGCTCGACCCCTGACTTTTGACTGTCACAGACAGCCTCGGGCATGATTCTCTGCTCGAGGTTTCTAAGAAAATAAACGATTTTCTAAAACAATTCTTGTGCGTGGCAAAATACCACGTCACAACTCCCCCCACCCAAGATGAGGCCTAAGGGGGCCGAACAGGAGCTTGACCATCTCTCTCTGTACTATTTTACTTATCCCTAATGTACTTGACCGAAAAATGACAATTCATTGACCAACAGATTCCTAGATGCCAGACTGTAGGTTTCAATTAATCTTACATGCTACTATTCTTATGCTAACGAAATAATAACTAGAGCATTACTTTCATTTACTTTTAATGAATATGACGGGCCCGCTAATGATGGAAACCCGCTCCGATTAAGCGAAAGGCGTTATGAATAAACTTAAGGTACTGTCTTTACTCTACTTGTAACTTAGGCTAGGTTTAGGCTGATTAAATTTAACACTGATTATAAGTATAACTTATTTATTTGTTGGGGTATCTACCCTCCCAACTTGGGCTCTCAGGCTCTGTCTAGTAAAAAGAAAACATAATCATAAGGAATAGGGAATGAAACAAAAATGAAACAACAAAAAAAAGAAAAGATTGAGAAAAAGAGAGAGAAAGAGAAAAAAAAGAAAATCAATTGCCCTCTTCGGAGTGATGGGGTTTTTCCCACAGGGGGCAATGCAAATACTTATGCCCCGATTGGCGGCACTTGTGGCACAGACCCTTTAGTGCCTTGTGCCGGTCCCAATAGCCGGCATTCTTTATCCTGCGGAATGCCGGATCCTTTTGGATCCTAAGTAGGGCCCTTTGTGTTGGGTCTCGGGGCCATGTGCAGCTACTGGGTTGTTGGGGGCCCTGCTGCTGCGGTTGGTGCTGCTGTTGGGGTTGTGGTTGCAGTTGGGTGGCTGCTTCCGCCGCATCCGGATCCGACCTCACAACGAAGGCCCTCACCTCCTGAAGCAGCTGCTCCATGGAGGAGTCACTGCTGCTTTGCGACTCCGCCACCGAGACGATCGGTGACAGGGCTTTCTTTGGCCCCTCGGCCGTCGGCTCCCTCTTTGCTTTGGGAGCAACCTCCCGGTTCTCGGTCATGGACCCCAAGACAATTCCTCTTCCGACTGAAATAAAGTTTGCCGTATAGGTACTGCCATTCATGGTGGTTTTCACTTGGCTATCGCATGCCCCCAGGCTAATCAACTGACCATTCACTAATCACTAAAGCGAACTACTATTGCATGCATTTACTATGTTTACTCATCGCCTGGCTCTACATCGCCCTCGGCTCCACCTGGAACTACGTCCGTCTCTTCGGCGGAGTCCCAACCTTCTATTTCGAGTAATTCCCGGTCCAGGGATGAGTCCCTTTGCGGATCAACGGGTTCTTCCGCATCCTGCAAATATCTCTGAAGGTGCGACACGTGGTACCGACCGGCGAGTTGGCCTTCCTGTGACGCAATCTTATAGACATTGGGGGAGATAACCTCTACAACCACATAGGGGCCGGTGAACTTAGGCGCCAACTTACTGGCCACGTTGCCTGCCGCGCTTGACAATATCTGATTTGGTTTCTTGACCAAGTCGCCTACCTTAAAGACCTGGTCCCGGTGGCGACGGTCATAGTATTTTGCCTGCCTGACGAATGCCTGGTCTTGACATTGCGAAATCTTATCGCGTAAGTGTGAAAGTTTCGACATACGAGCTGCCCAATAACCTACGTCCGCAGGGGGCAGCTCGTTTCCCCCCTCCCCAAGACGGCGAAAACTTTTTCGCGGACGTGGCTCACGTCCCATATTCAGGAACGCGGGGGTGGCATTAACCGTCGTGTGAAATGCCGTATTATAGGCGAATCTGAAATCGTGAATGTAGGCGTCCCAGTCTCGGTGATCGTCTCCTATAAACTATCTGATCATTGTTTTAAGGACCCGATTGGTCCGTTCTACTGGGTTCGCCTGTGGATGATATAGAGGAGTTCGATTGGCTCGAGTACAGACAGTTTCTCGACTCTCTCATTCTCGAACATGCGGGACAATGCATCCGGGACGTGGTGCATAGCTCCCTTACGATGAACTATATCAAAGTCATATTCTAGGAGGTCTAGAGCCCATCGAGCCAATCGGCCTGTCGGATTACGCAAATTATGCAACCACTTTAGGCTGCTATGATCCGTTATTACTGTGAAGTGGTACCCTTCCAGATAGTACCGAAACTTCCGGATCGCCCATACGACGGCCAAACACTCCTTTTCCGTTGTTGAGTAGTTCCGCTCCGCCTCAGATAGTACCCGACTCGCATATGCAATTACTCCTTCCTGACCGTCCTGTGTCTGGGTCACTACAACCCCTAGCCCCGATTCGCTTGCATCCGTCTGCACGCAGAATGGCAATTCGAAATTCGGATACGCTAGCACAGGTGAGGATATTAAGGCGTTTTTAAGGGCCACGAACGCTCCTTCCTGATCATCGCCCCAATGGTAAGGCTGAGCCTTCTTGGTTAGGCGCGTGAGTGGTTCGCACAATTTCGCATAATCTTTGATAAAACGCCGATACCATGAAGTAGCCCCGATAAACCGCCGCAATTGTGTAAGGTTTCGAGGGCGTGGATATTCTAGAACCGGCCTGACCTTATCGTCATCGGCCACGAGGCCGTCTTGGTTAATTTTAAATCCGAGGTACTTATTCTCCGAGCGGCAAAAATGACACTTATCCGGGCTCAAAGTGAGTCCGGCTTCAGTTAGCCGATTGATGGTCTTCTCAAGCCAGTACAGGTGATCCTCAAAGTTCTCTGTGACGACTATCACATCGTCCAGGTACGCAAAGACGTACGGTCTCATGCCCGACGTTATGACCTGGTCCATTAGCCTTTGGAAGGTTCCGGGAGCTCCAGTGAGACCGAACGGCATGCGTCTGTACTGGTAGAGACCTCTACCCGGGATGATGAAAGCAGTCTTTGGTTTGCTTTCTTCGCCAAGTGGTATCTGATGGTACGCCTTGTTCAGATCGATTGTCGAGATGTAACGCGCTACGCTTAATTTGTCCAATATCTCCGTCATGAATGGGATCGGGTATGCGTCTTTCTTAGAGATCTCATTCACCTTGCGAAAATCTATGCACAGGTGGTGTGATCCGTCTCCCTTGCGAACCATGACTACTGGATTACTCATTCACTGGTACATGGCTCGATCAGCTCTTGGTCTATTAGCTGCTCAGCAATCTTGACGAATTCATCGCACACCTTAGGCGACATTCGATGATTCTTTTGCTTGATCGGCGGGTGCCCTTGAGTGTCGGTGACATGCTCTACCAGCTTAGTGGCTGGCAACTTATCCGGTTGGGGCGGAATAACCCGGCCGAGGAAAGCTTCAAGTTAGTCCCTTACAGTTTCAGAGAGATTTCTCCGATAACCATAGTTGCAGCACCTTTCCATCGACGACCAGACCAAACTGTGTTACAAAGTCCGTGCCCAATATGCACGAATCGTTTAAACCGGGCAGTATCCGGACCGTCATTAAATGAGTGACACCATTAAACGTGACCGGCAAGAGTGCGGTGCCCAATACGGGTTCAATATTTCCGTTGGCCATCAGCACGATACTTGATCGACTTCGATCAACCTTACATTCTCCCGACGCGATCAGGGGAACGTTTAGTGAACCCAAGAAGGTCTTTGTTGACCCGGTGTCGACCAGCGAATGAAATTTGGCACCACCTACTTCGACATCGAGGTATGGCCGCGACGTGATGTCGGGTTCTGAGCAGGAATCACGCGTACTCAGAACTTCAAACAAGTCAACCACTTCTCTACTTGAAGATGGTTGTGGTTCAGAAGCTATTCCAACCCCGCCTTCTAACTTAGGCAGGAGTTGGCTTCCCGAGTTGACATCAGCCATATCACTCGACTCCGGTGGCCTACCGACATTTGAGCACCGCTCGTCTACTTCGAGTGGGCTCTTAACACTGTAGGAATCACGCATTACAGTGCCTGTCGATGCGAAGTGACTAGATTCGTGTAACGGAGGAATCACGCATCCGTTATCGCATAAATCTTTGAGATGAGGTCGACTTCGATTAATTCCGGCTGGAGTGTCATTAAGTGTGGCCAATTTAGGGCCAATAAACGCGTCTGAATTAATTGAACTTTCTGGGCATAGGCGGTCATCGTGTCCGCTGCCGTGAGGCGAATGAAGTTGAATTAGCTTGTAATTCAGAACCGGGCTACCTCCCGAGTCCTGAGATGAGTCGAAGTTCGATTTATTAAAGTTTTCGAAAACCACTGAAGGTTTTGAGCTGTGAGTCGAGTCCGAATTGAATAATGATTTCGTCGTAATTGAATTTAGGGTCTGCCGGGGAACAAAAGGAAGAGCATTGACCCTGAGCTTGCTCTCCTTTACACGTTTCCCTGGCAATAATCGGAGTCGCATGTTCGTTTCACCCGATCATGCTTACCGCATATGTGACAGAATCTCACCCAGGGGGTCGGAAATTGTCTCCACTCGTGGTCCTTTTTCCCGCAGTTAAAACAAGCGGGTTCCGCTTTTGGAGTTCGCTCTATAACTGGATCGCGGCCTCCCTGACGAGCAGCCTGAGTGCCTCTACTTGGCACGGCTGAGTTGCTGCTATTGTTATTCTTATTGAACTGTCGATAGATTCTATTTGGGCCAGTTTGATTATTGCCCCTCTGATTACCTTCGTTGGTTCTCTCGGAGCGCGACTTTAAATCGTCTAGTTTTTTGCTAAGTTCGGATACTGAATGAACAAGTCGATTCACGGTCGCATCCATTTCTCGGCCCGACTTTTCTTTATTAGGTTGAAACGACCTTGGCCTATTCCTACTTGAATAGGCGAACTCGGGGAAGAACGATTCTTCCGGTCGTGGGGGGACTCTTTCGACTTTAAGAGTTTCGAGCATCCTCTCGACGTCTGTCGCCAGCGTAGTGAGCTGGTCATAATCCCTAAATTCGTGCCTCCGAATGGCACGCTTGAGTTCGGGTCGCATGTTCATGTAGGCCCTGTCCATTTGTTCGATCAAGGACACCGGGCGTTCGAATTTCTCATATAGACCCTGGAGACAGGTCAAGTAGTCGGCAGTCAATTCGTCCTCGCCTTGAACTCTACCAGCCACCTGCTCATCTAATCTCCATTGATAATTAATGTCGCCAAACCTGAGGCGGAATGCCACTCTGAAGTGTGCCCAGGTCGGCCATGAGCTCTTGTTCTGTCTGAACCACTGCAGAGCCAGGCCATCTAGCAAAAATGGTAAAGCTACCATTAGCTCCCCCTCACTGAGGAAGGATACCGCGCGATCTTCTTCCAGACGTGCGAGGAAATTGTCAACGCTTGTTCTTCTATAGCCCGAATAAGCGATGCCCCAATTTTTGACTACTGCGTCGAGTGTCCGATTGAATCTGCCCGAGCCAGATAGGGGTCTTTGTTCAATTTCCGTACCAGCCTCGATATTGGCCCGGCTAAGCGAAGAACTAGGGTTCCATGCCACTTTACGCTTCCTTAATGGCGATGAGTGAGCAACTCGCTCGTAGCGAGTATGGAGCGTACTTACTGTGGCGTCGAACGGTGAAGGCGGCTCTATATCGCCGGACGCGAAAATCTTACTCGAGGGTGCCACGCTTCCTATATTCGGATGCATCGAATGGCCCAACGAGTGCTCACTTAGTCGGGAATAATCTATGACGCGGGGGTGTGGATCTGTACCCAGATCTCTCCTAATGTGAGTCTGGCGATTCGCCTCATCCAGGGTAGGTCGGGTAGCTACTTCATTTAAATGAGGGTCGGAAGTGAATTCAGGACTTTCAACTGCCGATTTTTCAGGCTGGTGGCATGACTCATCAGTGCCATCCGGATTACCTGATGTCCGGTGTAAATCGCGATGCGCGCTTATGGGCTGCTCCAAAGTCAGCTCCTGTTGTTTCGTAGCGGCCGAGGATAATCCGGTCTCGTTAATTCTCGATACTATGAACTCGCCCATTTTATAAATCGCTTCATACAATTCGGTCTTTATTTGTTCGGTTTCTCGTTTTACCGAATCAAGCAACTCAACTCGTGTGTTGTCATTGATCTCGCGGACCATGTGGAATAACTCCGCTTTTGTCACCGCGTCCGGAGGCTGGGAAACGGATCCTACAGTTTCCGGAATCGACGTGTTGTTCTTCACCGGAGACTGGTTCATGAAGAACGTTTGAAACTGTGCCGGCGTATTCTGAAGAGCCGAAAGCACCTTCAAGCGAAACGTTTCCGATTGGTAGATTTTATTAATGACGTTTGCCGGATCAAGATCCGGAAGTCTACCCGCAATCGAGACCGATATGTTGTCCGAACAGACCGACTCGCTATCTCTCTCCGATCCGCGTTTATGGCCTCTGTTACTACGTAGTCGCGAGTCCGAATCATCCTCAGGGGCCCATTTTACGTTCGGGTCCCCCATAAATCTCCGGAATGCCCGAATGGCACGGTCCAATATGACATCGTGGACCCCAGTTGAATTGTGCCCGTTTCTACTAAGGAAATCTCGCAATTCATCCTCTGAATACTCTAATAAATGCGGGGAAATCTCGAAGTTAGTGTCCGTCATTTTAATTAATTTATTCGAACCAGATACTATATTGTGAAAAGGAATTAAAATTTTCTAGACGCAGTCACACACTGCAACTATAACGTGTGAGACCTGTCAGCTAAATGAAGTGGGTCAGTTCAGAAGTGGCGAATCGTCAAAGCCAATCCAGTATACCAGTAACCCTATCTATTGCTGTCTAATTGTATCACGTAACCGAAATAATGCTCTTCGGAGTGCATATATACCGACCTTTTACTTCAATTAGCTAAAGAGAGAATTTCGGGATGCCAGGGTTGCGCCAGGATTGCGCTAGTTTTCACCCCAAGCGAATATAGACTTGCCAGTATAGAGCCAGGATTGCTCCGGTTCATTTACAGGCTTGCCAAGTTTGAGCCAGGATTGCCAAAACTGAGTTCAGGTTGGCGTCACATACAAGCCAACTCTATAAAGCCGAACCGGATGCGATGTCACTCCTTGTTCGAGATTCCATACTGGAATCGAACTTCAATAAATCAAATATCTATTAATATTCGTT
The DNA here is from genome assembly GCA_030998225.1 of Diplolepis rosae. NCBI lineage: Eukaryota > Metazoa > Arthropoda > Insecta > Hymenoptera > Diplolepididae > Diplolepis > Diplolepis rosae. The sequence goes on along the minus strand of JAPYXD010000687.1, from coordinate 1,191,099 downwards.
GGACACCTCTTTTTAATGAATCAAGATTCTTTAAATAGCGCTTCTATTTTGAACCAGGGCAGGCGAAACTTCAAAGCCTAACCTGATAATTGAGCGATGAGTGACTTCGCATTCGTTTGGCGTTTAAAACTTGAATAACTTCAGCACTAGGCAGGTATTATGGAATACCTGTTCATTTAAACAATGTATCAAAAATTACACACAAATAAAAGAAGCATAAAAATGGTTAATCAGCCAATTACTACAGCTACACAATTATAATTATTATTAAATAAGTTGATTCCAGACTGGCGAATCTTCAAAACCAGTCCTGAGCCCATATAGCCTGACGTGACAATTGTTAACGAAAATTAAATCCAAGTCATCTATCTCCTATCACTGTATCGGAATTGGCTTAGATGAATTTATAATTTATATAAAAAAAAATAAGTTAATAAATTTTTAAACAATAATTGGAGGTTATGGGCCATCCCAGTTTATTTGTGGTCCATATCTCGTCTCATCTCAGTAGACACAGTTCCAGGAATTTTGGTCCATTTATCTTAAATTCTATTGTTCTAAGATAAATTCCTATTCAGCAAAGTATTCAAGATGGCTGATTTACTCCACAGCTTCCTTACCAGATGCTGGTTGGAGCCAAAATTCCTGAAGGTCAAGACCACCTTCTAATAAGTACCAAAAAATTTTCAATTTCTAATTTTTATTTATTCCATTCAAATGTCACGTCAGTTTCAAATTCTGAAGCAGTCGATCAAAATTGTTACGTCTACTAAAAAATTATTTTTCTAGAAGCGGGTTTCCATCATGCCGACCCGCCCCTGAGATTCCGAGTTCGATTGTGTCCGTGATTCGCCACGCTATGACGCTACTCAAGCCCTACTGTTGGGCGCCATTTTATAATCTGAATTTTAATTTTCATTGATAGAATGAGGATTTAAGGAGGTTAGCTTATAAATTCGAGGAGGTTAGGTTAGGTCATATTCCGATTTAACATGATTTAATGCTCAAATTACTATGAGAATTTTAACATATTTATTAATACTACCAACTGTACAGAATTCGGGGTAAACTATTGACCCCGGGCAACCTAACCCGAACAAAACAACCAATACCGGAAACTAACTTTAAATTTTATGAATAGAATTCATTGAGCGCCAGATTATTTCCTACAAATAACCAAAGTTAATATTTAAGTATAAATTGTGAATTTATTAATTGACCGGCCCACTCAGGCGGGTCACCCTGTACATTTGTAAACGAAGGTACAGGGACCACAGAAAATACCGCGGAGAGCGCGGGGTAAGGAGTAGCGTCACTATCCGCGATCACGGACACTTTTAAGTTCGACCATGAAATTTTTATTGTTCTTGGGCGCAAACACCGTGCCCATAAATGACCTCGCGAGATCCAATTACGATATTCGCGGACACTGAATTTAAATTTCTACTCAATTAACGAGGCTGACCCAGAGTCTGCCGCCTCGGAATCTTAGTGTTGAGGTCTTTGCGTCACACACCACCCGAAGTTACCACTAAAGTTAATTAATATAATTCGACTTCAAATATAAAACGAAAGAGAAAATCAAAAACTACCTGTCAATCTACGGCGTCCCCGCCAGCAACCTCGACTCGCCATCCTTTTCATTGGCCTTCTTTTCGTTAATTACAGAAAGTTTTCTAGCTAGGCTTTGGCTCCTGCCACTTAGAACGTCGAACAGAGAATCAATAAATATGGCGAGATCCGCTGGCGTGCTCGCGAAACCGGAAGACGGTGGCGCTTACAAAGCTTACCGACATTACCGATATTTACACTTAGTTCATATTAGCGAGCAACAGATGGCGACGGTACGCTGATCTTTAGCGCCGCTACGTGGCGATTACCGGAACTAACCTCGTCGCATAGGTTAGTTTGTTGACAACCTGTCAAAAAAGCGACAACGAACTCCTCTCCTTGTTGTTCTTGAGCAGGCGGGACTCACATCCGCCTGACGCACCAAGGATCCTCTTCCTGGTGTGCTGAGGTTTCGTGGTGCTGTGTCTGGTTATTTCCTCCATCGCTCGCAGTGAAACTTCGGCCGTGACGTGAATATTGATCGCCATCGACCGGGCGGTGACCTCATGGTACTCGCGTGTGAATGTGAAAATAAAATAATAAGAATTAAAATGCAGTGTTGTGCATGGTTGGAACACTGAGTCTGGCAATGAGGAATAGGTTCCCCGGGAGTCTAACCTCTCCCTTCAGGTAACCTGTCATTTAAATTCATAACAAAAAGAAAAGAACAACAGTGTAAGTCAAAGTCAGGAGCCTGCCGAGCACATTACGCTCGACCCCTGACTTTTGACTGTCACAGACAGCCTCGGGCATGATTCTCTGCTCGAGGTTTCTAAGAAAATAAACGATTTTCTAAAACAATTCTTGTGCGTGGCAAAATACCACGTCACAATATATATATATATATCTTCAACGGTTGTCTGGTCCAGCACTGGCACTTGCACACTGTAATCCTTTAGCCCGCTGTGGTTCGCCTCTTCACCAGACAACGCTTCGATTATAGGGATTTAGAAATTTGGTTTTCTAAGAGACACAACGGCGCCACGAATTGACTGATTCTCCGTTTCTCACTATGCGACCTTGTACAAACTCGTTGATCTATTTTTAGACGACGCAACGATATAGGGTCTCGAATTACACTTGTATTGCAGCTCTCGGATTACTGTGTTTAGAGTTTCCATGCATTTGTTTATATAGGGATATGGTATTTTAAGGCATTGCAACTCAGTCGGCCAATGCATTAGATTTTAGATCCGAGCATTTCAACAGGGGTTGGCGCTTCCATAAGAATCTTAGGTTTCAGTGTGTTGGGTTGACAGGCTGGGCTGGCTTTATTAGAGTGCGTTGGAAGTCACACCGATTTCCAATCTGTGTGATCATAGTAGGTGTATCGTTTTCTTCTTAGTGTAAGTGCTACATGCACTTTCTTACGGTGTAGCATAGATGTGTCAACTGCATCAGTTAGGATTAGCCGCAAGGGTCAATTTCATTATTTGTATATATAGGTAATAAAAAAAAAGTGACAATACAATTATCGTACAATAGGTTAGAATTAATTAATTAACAATTTCAATTAATAATTTCAATCAACAATTATTATGTAATTACATTTAAACAATCTTCATTGTTTATACAAATATCTTAAATGATAGTTATAAACGAATATAATTTACGACAAAAAATTGCACACGATAACAACAACAATAATAATAATAATAATAATAATTTTTTGTTTTTTTTTGTTTTTTTTTGTAGGAAGGGAGAAATGCTTTATGAACCTTCAAGGGGACTCCGTGCCCCCCTGGTGTGTGGGACTCTGCTACTCGCCCAGCCCTGCCCACTAAAACTTCCGCCCTGTCTCTAGGCCGTGGAATCCCACCCCGGAACCGCCGTTAGGCATTACTTCAGGGTGGGGACGATGTTAGCCATTCCTCCTTGCTTCTTCTTCTGTTTTCCTGGGCTTTCTCCTCCAGATGTCTTCTCCATGGCGGCCTTCCTAAGGCTTCCTGTTGGAAGCTGCCTCCCTAAAGGCCGCGCAACGCATAGTCCCCGGGATGTGGTCATTCCGGGGCTTATTCTTTTTTTCGGCACAGAGGTAGCATCGCGTCTTCGCAGTGCAGGAAGCCGCAACGTGACCCTCTTCGCCGCACTTCCAGCAGCTCTTGATGCGGTCTGGCCCCCTGCAGTCAGCCGCCATGTGGCCAAAGCCAAGGCAGCGGTAACACCTTTTCGCCTCCGTCTTCCTGCGGACTCTGCAGGAGACCCACCCGATCTTGATGTGGGCTCCCTTGAGCAGCTTCAGCGCCCTTGCCTCCTCCAAAAGCACATAGGCCTTCCGGTTTCCTCTATAGGGTGTCTTGCTCAGAGACACCCTTAACTCCAGCTCTGGTTCGTGATCGAAGAAGCTTCTGACGGCATCGTCGACGTCTTCCACTCCAATCGTAGGTTCCAAGTCGGCGATCTCAACCTCGATCCTGGGGATGAGATGACGGACCGTCCCCCTGGCTCCGACCACCTCTTTAAACGCAGTGTCGATCTTCTCTCTACTTTTCGTGGAACATTTCATTTCCACCAGCAAGTCCTTGGAGCGCGTCTCCCTGATTCCTTGGACTGTGGCGCCCAGTTCGTCAGGGTCAACGCGCTTTTTTAGCTCGCGCAGGATTGAGGCGTAGCTCATCCCCTCAGCTGGTTTGATGAGCACCGCTTCTGGGCGCGCACGGCGAGGTTTCTCCGGCATTTTGGAAGGCTTCTTCCCTTTCCGTTTCCGGAGGTCCTTCTTCTTGGGGAGCTCGACCCAATCCCCTGCTCTGTTGGAGGCTTTGGGCCTCTTCTCCGCTGGTTTTTTCGCCTCAGACACCTCCGGGCTCGCTGTCGGCTCTCTAACTCGCTTGCGCGTGTCTGGCGTGGACATCGCAGCTTGCTGTGGGAGAATTTGGCTATCCTTGTCCGCAAATTCCTTGCTTTTCGGTGGTCTTACCTGCTTCATTTTTTGTACCATCAGACCTCTCATTAGGTACTCGAAAGAGTCGAGGTAGCATACGGTATCCTCGATGTCGTACCGCAACGCCCCGAGCTCCTTCTTCGCCTCCTGGATACCATCCCTGATAGGGAGGTGCACATTCTTCTTGGTCCTGGAGAAGCTCTCCATCTTCTCCAGGGCCGATTTCACCTTCTTGAGGATCTCCAGCTGCTTCTCATTCCGCTCGTGAAGCCAGTCCCGGTACTTCCGTACCTGGGACTTATCGGTCTCGAACGGATCCACCGTCTCCTCCGCTACGTCCAGCTCGCCTCCAAACAACGCCTCACACATCGTTTTGTTTAAATTTAAATTCTCCATAATTAATCCCACGAGTAGCTAGGGAAGTATTCGGTCCGCCCCTGCAGAGCCCCGCATGCAGTTGTATGGCCTCAATACTCTAGGAGGTGGCCTGGTTTCCTAAAGACACCGTGTGAGACACCACTCCCTGGTGCCATGCAGCCCTCGGCACGGTAGATAACACCTTGGCTTGGGGGTTATTCCTTCGTGACCATCCCTGTAACATTGTCCGCGACTGCTTATTTAGTTTTGTATCCGTATTCAGCAGTAACCCTCAGCACAGGGCCCCTCTATCCGCAACCTGAGGACGCGCCCGGTGGCCTGTTCTAGGGGCCCCTGATCGATTTCCGAAGAAACCAATGCAGGACCGGGAATAATAATAATAATAATAATAATTAATAATAAGATGAATAATAATAATAATAATAATGATAATCATTATTATTATTATACGGTTAAAATAACATTATTGTTATATAACATTTGTTGCAGTTTGTCAATTGTTCTTAACAACAATAACAGCTATAATAATGGTAAACAACAATGAAATATAATATATGTTGTAATTAATAGTTTATTAATCGTATGGATTTTTCATTGTTATAAACCGATATTACAGCTGATAGTAATATTATCGATTATTATATGTGATTAGCTATAATAATAATAGTATGTAATAAAAATGAAGGTAATAATGAGTGTTGGATAATATAATAATACAATAGTATTATATTGCTATTATATACGATACATTAGTCATGGATACCTGACATTGGATATAAATGATTTAGAGACTATCCAAGTGTGAATAAATAGTTTGATTCTTTAAATATCAAATATATTATATTTAAATTTGAATACTAAATTACATGTTGAGATTTCTCTGATACGAAGTGGAAAAATATTTATTCCGAATAAAATATCATTAAAAAATTTGTGGAATAGCTAAAATCTTTCACATCACGTGTTATTATAAAAATGAAGATGCTATAACAGTAGATAAAAGTACAAGTGAACCTGTAATTTCTGATGGCAGTGTATATACTAAATTTTTCATATAAAAGATCTTACGTAATTAAAAAAAAAAATATATATATTTGAAGTATTTTAATTTACAGAAAAAGTACGTCGAATTATCTCCATACCAAAGAAATCTCAATCACAGCGCCAAACCCTATGTTACTTTTGACCCCGGTCTCCCCTACGCAAACATGTAGAAATGGAAACTGAGAGCCTGAGCACAATGAAGGCCCAAATTCTACACTTAATCGTATTTCCTTTTTTTGTAAATCTTGAATAGAAGTTTACGTTTTAAACGTGTCTCTTTCTGTCATGGGTAGACAAAAAAAAAAAATAGATGATATTTAAGCTCAAGTTTAGAGTTTAGGTATTCATTATGCTCCAGGCCCTCAGTTTTCATTTCTACAAGTTTGCGCAGGTGAGACTGGGGTAAAAAGTAACATAGGGTTTTGCAATGTGATTTGTGCATGTGAATTCAGATATAATTAATTGGCTTTTTTTAATAATCAATCCTTTCATTTACATTTGTACACTAAAATTGTCATATACAAATTCTTAAGTATTCTAAAACTTTTTTTAAAAGTACTTTATTTTTATAACATTGGTCACTTTTTTTTTTTTTTTTTTTGGTGAGGAGGAAAAATGGCAAAATCTTTTATAGACGTTGTACAGGACTCTCCTAGGACGGGTTTAGGCATACCTGGTAAAACCAAAAAACCCCACCTCTCGAACCAATACACCGCCCGGAGGAATAAAGCGATTCCTCCCCTAAACGACGCCGACAGCCAAGTCCGCCCACGACGCAGGACCGCGGGTGCAGGCCCCGATTGGTCACCATGCCATCTCGACTGCCATTTCTCGACGAGTCTGCGCCATCTATCCTTGTGGATGGCCTCCTTCACGCTAGCAATTTCCTGCGGGTCGGTTAAGCAGGTGAGCTCTTTACGGAGCTGAAAGGTCCCTTTCCTTTCCTTCGCCAATAAGTCATTTGGCGGGACGCTCGCCAGGACCAGCACAGCACTCGTCGACACAGTTTGGTATGCTGAGACAATTCTCATCACCACACCTCTCTGTGCCGAGAACAGCTTCTTCAGGATAGCATGGTTATTAAGGGCACTTGTCCAGATCGGAGCTGCATAAAGCAGCTTCGAATTTACGACGCCCGCCACTAGCCTTCTCTTAGCTTCCCTGGGTCCACCAACGTTGGGCATGAGCCGAGTCAGGGCGGCCCCACATTGGATGGCTTTGGCAGTCGCGATCTGCAGGTGTTCGCCGAAGCTAAGCCTTCGATCCAACTGCACTCCCAGGTACTTAATGCTCCTTTTCCACTCGATTTGATGTTCCCCGAGAGCGATCTTCGGATATTTGAAGGTTCTCCTGTCTGTGAACAGCAAAGCCTCGGTCTTTTCAGGGGCCATTTTCAGGCCTCTGCTATCTAACCAACGGTTCGCCTGCCACAGACTATCATTGATCTTCAGCTCCAGGATTCCGACGTTGTCAGCAGCACACACGACATGTGCGTCATCCGCGAAGCCGACGATGCTCGTTCCAGCAGGTAGGTCCATGCGCAGAAAGTTGTCGTACATGACATTCCAAACGAGTGGACCCACCCGCAAATCTTGAGGGGCGCCACATGTCATCTCTTCCTTGAGAGACCATTTGTCGCCCTTGTATATCACCCACCTGTCGCTCAAATAGTCATCTATCATTCGCAACAGATAGTCTGGAACTTTTTTCCGCACCATCGCCTCGATGCAGATGTTCCATCTCGCGGTATTGAACGCATTGCGTATGTCAATGCTGATCAACGCGCAGAATCCCTTACGCTTGCCAGTTCCTCTCTTTGCTTTAGTGTCGATGTCCACCACTGCCTGGATGGAGTCAACTGTGGACCTGCCTTTCCGAAAGCCGAAATGGTTTCCCGAGAGACCATTCTCACCGACCATGTGACCCTGTAGTCTTTGTGCGAAGGACGTCCCCTCCCGAATACAGGAGTTAAAGACTTCTAGGAGGATCTCCGAGTATACCCCGATCACCTCTCTAAGGATCTCGTTCGGCAACTCGTCGATCCCCGTCGCTGTGTTTGCCTTGAGCCTTCCACCCGCTCTTTTTAGTTCTTCGAGAGTGAAGAGTTCTTCGACCCTTTGAGCGGGTAAATCTCCGTCGCGCTGTAAGGCATTTTCGACGCAGGACAGACAATTGGTCGTTCCACCAGTACATCAAGTCCCCCGTACGCCCGTGCCCGCAGCGAGCCATTGAGTGGTCACATGCTTCGACAACTTTCCGCCTCGCCGCCCGCACAGTGTCCTCCAACGACCCAGCAGACCTTGCCCAGCCAAGCTCATCTATGAGCCTGATTTCTTCAAGATGTTCGCGAAGCTTGTCTTTGCTGAGTCGCTTTGTGTTCCAGATAGGTCTCCTTAACTTGCCGCCCCTTCCCTTATTCACTGGATGGCTCCGTTCCTGGAAGCTAAACTCAATACACTGGTGGTAACTCAAGGTTATTACCTCGAGGACGCACCGGTCGCCTATCCTTGAGGCAAGACGGGGCGCGGCAATCGTCAGGTTGATAATCAACCCCCCCCCCCCCCCTGCTCCCTGCCTGAGCGTAAAATCCCTGACCCGATTCCAATACAATCACGTCATTCCTGGCGATCATCGCACCGACCAAGATTCCCCTCCTGTCTAGATGGGCTTCACCCCACTCGGGTGACTTACTATTAAAGTCGCCCGAGATAAGGAACCGCCCACTAGTCTCTTTGAGGCTTTCCTCAAGGAGGAGGATTTGAGTCTCAAAGATCTCGAAAGGATCGTTGGGGGAGAAGTAGCAGCTGTACACACGCACACCCGCCTCCTCCGCCCAAACGCACCCCGCGTCGGTCTCCAGGAAATCCGCGTTGCTCAAATCAAGGCTGCAGACAAAGATCCCAGCCCTCCTTGATGTATCCTGATAACAAGCATAGTTTTTTGACCATTTGTGTTACTCACTAATGAGCAACACATCGGCCCCCCCCTCTCCCTGGCAGTCTGCAGCAGAAGGTTCTGGGCTTCCTTCCCTCTCCCGAGGTTGAGCTGTGGAAACTTCACTTTCCACCTCTCAACCTCCGGAGCTCCGCCCTGAATATTGGGCAAGAACCGCTCCCCGAAGCAATGGCGACATCTTTTTCGCCCCTATCAGCGCAAGTCAGGCACCGAAGGGGAGCCTTGCACTCCTTGGCCACGTGTGACGCGCCCCCACACCTCCAGCCGGCATCCTTCCTGCCTGCAAGCGTGCAGCCACGCGACAGATGACCATATTCCTGACACCTTAAGCACCGGGCAACCTCGACATGCTCTCGGATGCGGCAGTTCACCCACCCTACCCTTAGCCTACCGAGCCCGAGCAAACTCCGGGCGTCCGCCTCGGTTAAACGGACCACCGCAGTCTGCACACCGCCAAAGCGTTTGTACAGCCTGCACTGGTCCCCGAGATCAGTCTTGCCCAGCGCGATGTATAGCGCGGCAACAACCTCTTCTCTTGTGACTGTCTCTTCGAGTTCCCTAACTTCAAGGGACCTCTTCGAGACCACAGATTTAACTTCGGCCTTCTCCTCGACCGCCTGTTCGAGTGCCTTTTCGAAGGTCGATATGTCACCCCCCTTTTTGAGGACCAGGAGGATCTCCACCCTCCTGGTTCTCTGAATGGAGAGGACCTCCGCTCCTTAATTTTCGGGGTTTACCTTCGCCTTTATAGTTTTCAGGATATCGGCGTAGGACTCTCCATCCTTCGCTGACACCCTTATAGCCTCGCCCGACCTGGCGGCCGGAAAACGTCTCGGCAATTTCCCCTTTGTGTTAGGTTCCTGCGCAGAGGGCGCAGGAACCTCTTTCTTCTTTTTCTTTTTTTTTCTTTTTCTTCTTTTTCACCAGCTCTCATTCCCCATCCTTTTTTGGGGTCTGGCCTCTGGTGGCCGCAGTGTAGGATGGCGATATTCCACCCTTCCCTTTCTCGGGAAGCCAATCTTCGGGGGGAGAAGGAGCAACCCTCTTCTCCCCCTTTGTCAGCTTTTTTGGGGTATCTCCCAGAGACGCAGAGCGTAGTCTCCGGAAGATACCCATCTTTTTTTAGGCGGGGTGGGGTTCCAGCTTCTTCTGGACTTCCACCCTGCTTTCTAGAAGGCATTGATGGGTTTTGAGCATTCCGCTCAACACCTCTGAGGCCTCGTTTACACTGTTCTTTACATGGCCAGGGTTATTTCTCAGCATACCCTGCTTGATGACACTGAAAGACCTGGCCAACTTCTCCATTTTAGCACTTTGCTCCTTCAGAAGATGAAGGAGGTCCTTCCATCCCTCAGCCCCTGGAGGAGTGTGTGAGGGCGTATCTGGCGCCTTCACCTCATTAATTACTTTGTTCATTAAAGGATTCATAATAATGCCGTCGTTTTATAAGACGGTTCGCCCATCATGAGAGCCCTACGGCAGTAGGGCTACTATCCCCGCCTGTATAGATCCCTAGTTTTGTGCGCCGAAACCGAGAAGCGGCTTATCGGATGGTCGATCCTATCAGCACATTAAATGAAGCTAGTAAAAAGGTTACGGGATAGGCCCGCGCCATAATGATGCTAAAGGTTTAACGACACCCCTATCGACCGAGTGGTGCCGGGTCCGCCCCGACACCTGACCCGGACTTCAGGCTAGACGGTGTGCGATTTATCCTATGCAGCGTCAGATATAAGGAAATACTGACCAGGTAATCCTTCATTCCTGCGCCCGAGCGTCCATGATTTCAAACCCAAAATTGGCTCCAGATAGTAGAAACGTGAGCGGTTTTCCCAGTTTAACATGTGGTTTCACGGGATCTTTGTGTTTTGCGGACGTACACCGGAGGGACTTACATTTACCCATATTACTTCCACAGAGGTGAGGTACTGACGTCGCGTCCTACCCTGTTCGGGAGGCTAGAATTAGTCAATCGTAAAGGTGTAATTTTTTACCATGACAACGCTACACCACACACATCTGTAGCTACTCGCCAAAAATTATTAAGGCTTGGTTGGGAAGTGATGTTACATCCACCATATAGCCCTGACCTTGCACCATCAGATTACTATTTATTTCGATCTTTGCAGAACTCCTTGAATGGTAAAACTTTCAATGATGATGAAGCTGTGAAATCGCACTTGTTTCAGTTTTTTGTCGATAAAGACCAGAAGTTCTATGAGCGTGGAATCATGAAGTTACCAGAAAGATGGCAAAATATCATTGAAAAAAATAGGAAATATATCATTGAATAAAATTCATACCTTGTATTTATAAAAATGTGTTTAATTTGTATGAAAACATCGGCAATTCCTTCTGGGACAACCCAATAGTCTATGTCACCCTAATATTTCCATGCAAAAGAAGATCCGAGTTGAAGCTTTGTAAATTCCGACAAAATGCACTAATACAGATTTTTCTAGACATAAATGTTCAAATAAAATTAATTGTTAGCGATGATTTTTTGTTCTAATTATAGACATAAAGCAATTTCAGTAACGTAGGAATCTAGTGATGTTATTTAGTTGATCCATTATCTTGAATTTTCTCCATCCCTATTACATTTGTAAATAAATTGCGACAAAAAAGGATAAGAAAGAACCCTGTGCCGAAGATTGAGCCTGTTCTGGTGGTCTGAAACAAAAAACACAAATACAATTTCATTTGTTATTTCATTGACTATCGTTGTCAGTCACTCAATTTCTTTTTGAATTTAAGTGAAACAGGAAATTCAATTTACTTAAGGCTCTATCAGCCTTAAGGAACACATTCTCATCATGGCGCTCGCGCTTCGCGCTCGATTTTCTGTATACATTTCAGTAACTTTTTAATAAATTACATGATTAAAATAATTTATTTTCTTCCAAATCTCTCAAAAAGAAAAAACAAACGTAGACTTTATTTAAGGAAACGATTTTGAAGGACAACGCTTATTTCGTATCTTACATATTTTGGTGAAAAAAATCGAATTTTTTTAATATTAAAAATCAAAACATAAAATGTACATCCTGTCCCCAAATGTCTTAATGAGAATTTATAGACCTCATTTAGGCAAACAATTTTCCATCTAAACGTTTTTTTTGTATCTCACATATTTTGTCTAAAAAATGGAATTTTTGAATTTTAATCGTATTTTTTGGAATTGAAACGAAAAATATATGTTTTATCAGAAACTGTGTGAGACAAAATTTGTAGATCTTTTTGAAACGAACAACTTTGTATTCTTACGTTTATTTCGTATTTCACATATTATTGTTAAAAAATTGAATTTTGGATTTTCAATAGTTTTTTTTTTAATTAAAAAGAAAAATATGCATCTTATGAAAAAATGTTACGATTCATATTTGTAGGTCTTTATGTAGAAAATAATATTGTATCATAACGTTTTTTCGTATCTCGTATAATTTAACTGGAAAATAGAATTTTGATATTTACTTTTTTTTAATTTGAATATGCTGTAACATTTCTAATTTTGATTTAATCAAAAAATGTTGTCAGGATAATTTGTAGAGATTTATGAGCACTATCAAAAACCAGTATTGGAATTTTTTATTTTTTCAAAAAGTTATTTTCAAAAACACAAAAGTAGTGCTCAATCCCTCAATTTTGATTGGGTGTGGCTGGTTAACGAACTTGTCCTTACTTTTTCGGCTCCGATAAAGTGTGCCGAAGCTCAATTCAATCTGATAATTCTATCGAGAGTTATGCCGCACACGACCTACTACAGACAGACAGACAGACAGACACTTTCGTAAAAACCCTTTTTTCTGACTCAGGGGGTCTCAAAACGTAAAGATTTGATGAAAATTTCGAAAGTCATTTTTCACATAAAACCAATACCTTCTCATCCATGATGAGAATGTAAAAAATTGATCTCATTATCTTTTGTGGTTTGCTTGCAATAAATTCTTGAAAATGCGTGTGAAAATCAGACGATGAACCAGAAGACCCCCTTAACTCAAAATTCCATGCCCTAATCGATAAAAAACGGGTTCTTTGGGAGAAAAAAAATGCCGTGGTCGAGAAAGTAAGGACTCTTAAACTGCAGCAGAGACAACTCGTTAAAAAAAAAAAAAGACAAACTTTTATTCACTAACCGAACTAAGTGCCAAAATAAAATTAAATTAAAAATGATTACCAGAGTAAATTTAATTTTACCCCTCGAAAACCTACCCTTTGGCTTTTTACCTGAGCACTTTTTATACTCTTTATTTCCTGTGTTTTTAATTTTAAGTGCATTTTTGTATACAATGCTGTAACAATATTATTATAAAGTCAAATTATTGTCATAATTAAATATCCTTCATTTCAGAACATTTGTTATTGGTTTTACCCACTTCTTATTTAATGGGATAGGGAAATGAAAAAGTCGAGTTAAATTTTGGTTCATAATCATTCAGAGAAATTGTGAATACAAACGAAAGCACTATTATAATATATTATTAGAATTTGTATAAGAATCAAATTGTTCACATGAACTTGCTATTTTTCTCAAGTACCATATGCCCTTGGGAACTAAGCAATACAACGTTGCCAGATATGGGGCAAAATTTGTCAAGTCTACCCGCCTATAAACTTTTTGTCTTTGAAAGTCCGCGAAATTATTGTCCTAGTGAACCTCTTTTAATTCCCCTAAGACAACGTCTCTAGTACGACGGGTTGTCAGTATACAGTGGCTCGAATTTTCAACCTTTTACCGCGCATGCTGATACTCAATTTACCAAAACTTCTACAAAAGTTATCAAAATTAATTTTTTTATGGAGGTCTTAGAAACTTTTTCATCAGCTTTACGCTGAAGGCAATGGTTTTAGATTAAAAAAATTATTTGAGCTTCATTTTTTAATTTTAAACATATTTTTGAGTTTTTATCCAAGTGCGGCCGTTAATTTTTTTTCCAAAATGATGTTTAAAAAAAGCTTGATTTTTTCCCTTTAAAATGAGCCATGGTCGAAAGTAGGGCGAAAGAAATTGGTGGAGATATATAACACTCCTTGCGCGCGGCTTCTGCCTCGCGAGCGCCCATGCTTCAATTTCAGAATGTACGGTTTCTAGTTGACTACAAATAATCGACTACAAATTTTTAAACAAAATAATTATTATCGTTATAAATTATTTCACGGATAATAATTTGTATTATTTATTGGACAAGTAAAATCCACTTTTATGACGATACTTCATTTTTAAGACTCTAGAGAAAATTTGAAAAACCCGCCGAAAAAATTAGTACACATATTTGACCACTAGATGGATGTCTTCGATACCTTTCTCGCAACAAAACTCATTGTCAGTTATTATAATTGCCAATTATTTTTCGATCAGAAATTGCTTTTATGTGATTTAGCTCCGGCTTATTTCGACGTCATAATACTGCAGGTTTGTACTTTCCCGTATATTATTTATTCTCATTTAATTTTCTCATTATTCTAAATAAACATAGTATTACTTGAATACTATATTTCGAACACTTACCCACCTTCCGTGGTTGGACTCGCATTGTTATTTAGTGCCTCAACTTAGCTTTTTCTTCTGTTTGATTTTCAATCATGCCAAGAAGAAACAGCTTGGCGCGTCGTTGTTACAATCCTTTTTCTAAGGAAAATCACAAGCGTGATCCGTGATGCGAAACTGTGTGTAAATTGCAGAAAAGAAATTTCGCAACTTGTATTGCTATCCTCTTTGTATTCTCATACTGATCTAACAATTGAAGATGCTTCAGTGATCAACGGCAATTCACCTCCTATTCTCGAGAATGATATTTTAATGGAAGGCGCCGATATCTTTGCCAATCCTTCGACATCCAAGTTTGAAAAATTTTAAACTGATTGTTCTGATGGAAATAATTACGCCGGAATCGAGGTTCTTGAACAAATAAAAGAAAAATTTCAAAAATCTGCAATTCAGAAAAAGTGTTACTTTTAACTCTTGCTCCGAAATCTTGGGGCCGCAGAAGATTGGCTAAAGAATTTGGTGCTTCTGAACGCCAAACTAGAGAGGATAAGATATTAGTAGCTGAGAATGGTATTTTAACTTCTCCTAATTTAAAAAAAAGGTAAAAATTTAGATTCCGAGATTGAAAATTTGGTTAAAAAATTTTACCTTGATGATAAGAATAGTGGTATCGTTGAGTGAAGATAGGTATAGAGGAGACATTGATGGCGATTGAATGGTCCAAACCTTGCGGGGAAAGACGCCAGGGGTAGGTAAAGTTCCGAACCCCAACAGGGAGATCGACACTTTCGAAAATCGCCAAAATCTCACGGATAAGAAGTAAGTTATAGGAGTAAAGCCCAAGCTTGTGTTGGTGAGTCTGCTGTATTCGTGATGGGTCAGGAAGTCCTCGTCAGTTCAACCCTAGCTTGTCGACAAGATTTTACAAAATAGCTTTTTACCTCTTTTCCTTCTACTTCGCTCTTTACTAGTCTTTTCCTAAGATCAGATATATATTTAAAAAATAAATATATATAAATAAAATAATATATAAAATATTTTATATTATAAATTTTATAATATAATATATTGAGATGCAAGTTTTACCCGTAACCTAGCAACTCTGTAAACGGGCTGGCCCAACTAATTTCATTTCATATTAAATAAACCTGAAAATAAAATATTTTCTCAAACACTTTGTTGAGCGCCAGACACTCTTTAGAGTGACAATATTTCTTTTACTACACTGGTGAGACTCGAAAACAAAAGATCAACACAAGGCGGGGTGAAACAAGGTCACAACAGGTTACCGGGTAAAGAAATAAAAACCAGAATTTGATTAATGAAATATAAGGTTAAACAAAATTTATTTAAGTGGAAAGGGGACTAGATACAATACAAAACTCAATAACCACAAAAAAAAACAAAATATTCATATTAATATTGATAGGTAAAATAAAATGACACAATCTCGGACTTCTCCCGAGTCACGCGACAATATGGCGAGTTAAATTTGCTGACGCGCGTCACCACCCAAGAGCACGAGAATTTATTAACAAATTACTTTAGGACTCCGATTTTCCTATTTTTCGAATATATATAAAAAAGGGTCACTTATTTAGAGAAACCCTCGCGAGCAAGAGAGAGAAGAGAGGCGAAGTGGCTGCGGTGCGTGTGACAGACGCCATAAAGCGTTCTAGTCAATTTATACTTATGCTCGAAATTCCGAGCCACTTGCCAAGAGAAAATTTAACCAAAGCTACTCACGCTACCTGTATGATATCTTCGGTGACCGGATCGAACCGTAGTATAAATTCGTCTTCCATCGTTTGATCAAATCCCAAAATCGAGTTCCTCCTTTCTATTTGGCACTTGCCACAACGAGTCGCAGGACGAGAGTGACAATGGCCGACGCGACGCTAACAAAATTCTCGACCTGCCCCACGAATTACACGCGTGACCCAATCGCGGACCCGGAAACAGGTCACATGTCCAACATCCAATAGACGAAGAGGCAACTCGTGCCTAGTATAATAATTGCCCTCGGCAAATAACTTTCCTCAACACGCGGTTCTATTATTTACAATGAACGGCGCGTGTAACACGATGACACCATTATAATCAGCGTTCATCTCCGTCAAACCTCACGAATTTAGTATCACCAAATGTACAAGATACTAAATATCAAATATGTTTTATATCAAGCCCCAGGGTCTATGCGCCCTAGGGTACATTTTCCGGGTCACGTGGTGGCATCTGGTCGTCTGGTGCGTCGCTCTCGAACGATCGATGAGGGCGATAATCGAAGCGTCGATCCATCGTGGCTCGAAACTCGACATGGCGGCCAGTGTTTACGTTGATTCGGTAGCCGGTAGTGTCTCGTCTCCAACGCTGCTGTCCTCCGGTGCTGTTGTCTTCGTATTGCTCATGAAGCAGACAGGACAGGAAGCGTGAGTGCGTGTGGTGCGCGAAAGTGTGTTTTGAGTGCTCTCGGGTGACGACGAAGTGCGGGCTCTCGTCTCACGACTTTTTCCCCAGGGACATAACCCCACCTGTCACCGGTGAGTTTATTAAATTAAACCTTTTTCCTTGTGACGGGTAAAATTTACCACGTCACAATATATATAAAATATTTTATATTATAAATTTTTTTATTTTAATATATAAAAGAATATATATAAATATTGAATATATATAAAAGAACAATGTTTCGAAAGTAAAAAATTTTCGTGGAAGACTGAGATCTCAGCGAATGAATTAAAAGTGTGTTCAAATACAAGAAGTGTCAAAAAGAACTATGACGTACAAATTCAAGAATTGCATGAGCAAGTATGGTGTCACGAAAGGAGTGTCATTTCATCGTTTCCCAGTCCATGATAAAAATTTGTAAGAATTTTTGTTGATTAAACATTTAACCATTTCATATTTTGTTCAAAATTCGCGTTTTTGAAAATTATATACAGTACCGGTCGGAATTTTCCGGCCACCTGTTTTCGATAATTGCTCAAATTATCCTAGTTTGAATTATGTAAGTGAAAAAATTTGTTCTCTTAATTAAATTTAAAGCTATCAAAATTCTTTATAAAATGAGCCCAACATGAATTCGTTTTGTTAAATTTTGAAGAAGTTATTGTAGAAATAGTCAAGATTTCAATGCTTTCTTAAATTTTAAATAACTTTCAAAGTAATCAACTTTTTTAATGTTCTTGGACTAATTTTAAAGCTAAATTTCTACAAAATCGATCAAAATTCTTGGAATTGATGTGTAATTTTTTTCTTACATACTGCACCAGGTTAAAGTTCAAATAAAAAAGTTGAAAAAATTCCAATATTGCTTTTGCTTAGAAAAACATTTTTATAAGATGTATAAAACATATAATCATGAATTTTGTTTCGAATCCCCTTAAAACATATATTCATATTATCTTTATTATGATTTACCTACAGATGAAATGTTTTCGAAATTTCCCTACTTTTTTGTTACAATTTTAAAGCCTTGCATTATGCAAGAAAAAATTTATAGATTTATAATGATAATTTAATGCAATTCTGTAGAATCTTAGCTCTAAAAGTAGCCCAAGAACGTTAAAAAATGTTGATTACTTCGAAAGTTATTTAAAATTTAAGAAAGCATTGAAATCTTGACTATTTCTGCAATAACTTCTTCAAAATTTAACAAAACGAATTCATGCTGGGCTCATTTTATAAAGAATTTTGATAGCTTTAAATTTAATTAAGAGAACAAATTTGTTCACTTATATAATTCAAATTAGGATAATTTAAGCAATTATCGAAAAAAACGTTTTTCAAAATTTTGGTCATAATTTTTATTTTTTTCAAAAATTGCGGCAAAATTCATCACAAACTTAGCGCAATTCAGCAGAGCTTTTGTTTTTTGTTTAAAAACAAAATGGCGGTGCTAACTTCCTGGACATATAAGATCTTCTTTTAATTTATTTATGAAAAATCGGAATATAAAATGGTGTTGTCGTATCAAGTAAAAATTTTTATATTTTACATAGGTGTATAGATTGGATTCTTCGTAGCGGTGACGATTCACGTTTCGATTGAGAAGACAAATAGTTACGTGATCGAAGAGTTTGCTCACTCCACTTTCCTGATGTGGCTTTTATCAACAAAACGTAGAAGTCTTTGAATTGTAAGGCTATTCCTAATCTGTATGAAGTAGATGCAGATAAGGAAAATAATAGAAATGTGGACAATCCAACTTCTCTTGCCAGCGCTCTTCAAAATGAGAATCATCAGTCATTATTATTTAGTACATACTTTTGTGCCGCCAAGAACATCCCTCTGTTCCAACGACGTTATAGATGGGATGCATAAAAGTAATGTAAATCTAGAAAATATAACTCCTGTTTATGCGCCGCAAAAACCATGCGAATCGGTTCCAACGACTTATGTAAAAATATTTTTGCTACGAAAAAAATTCGTTCGAATTCAAACGACATTTTAGACACAGCTTCACTCGCGAAACGTGCAAGATTAATTGATGGAAATGGAGAGATCTATAATAAGGACTCGCCTAACATTCCTAGCCTTCAGGCTTGTGTTTCTCTAGTAGTTTTTTTCACAATTGCAATATGTCACTTTCGCATCATGATAAACACTTTATGTCGGGCAGTTCATCAGCTAATGAAAGACACGCTCTATGACGATGAGCTGATGACATTGAAAGAGAAATGTCGAAAACTAAAGAGGCAGCTTAGGAGAATGAAAATGCCACGATTAACTAGCTCTTTGAAACAATTCATTGCTCAATTAGATAAATTTATGAAAGGAGTACCTCGAATTCTAGTTAAAATGCAATTTAAAAGGGGAAAAAAAAGAATGTGGACACTAAAAGAGAAAGAACTTTCTTTAGCTATGCACTACAGATCTCCGAGACAATATAAAGCATTTAAAAAAATGGGATTTAAATTACCATCGGTTAGAACCGTGCAAAGATGGGTGAGCGTGTTGCGTATGAAAGCCGGGATAGACAATGCAGTCATAAAACAATTCAGTAGCTTCGTTAAAACTATGTTAGAAATGGGAAAAAAATGTGTTGTGATTTTTGACGAAATGAAGATTAAAAAATGGGTTTGTTATGATAAAGAATGGGATTTCGAAGAAGGACTACAAGATCTTGCTGAGTTTGGGAGTAGAAATTAAGAACAAGCATCTCATGTATTGGTATTTATGGTACGCGGATCAACATACACTTGGAAACTGCCTGTTGCGTATTATTTATCAGCTGGCCCTATTAAAGCTAAAATGCTAGAAAAGGTATAACGATCAGTAGTTTCGGAGCTTTTGAAAATTATTTTAGATGTAAAAGCAAGTGTTTGCGATCAAAGTGCTCCAAATCGAAAAATGTTCAAAAACTTAGGGATTACCGTGAATAAACCTTTCATCAATTTAAACGGAAAGAAAATTTACGCTCTTTTCGATTGGGTTCACCCACTGAAAAACTTCAGGAATACTCATAAAAAACATGATATTCTATTTGGGGAAAAAGGAGAAAAATTCTCCTGGAATACCCTTGTTCAATTATATCGAGAGGATTCCCATAGTATCGTTCGTGCGTGTCCTAAACTAACGGAAACACATTTTTTTTCCAGGTCATTTCGATTTAATGAATGTAAAATTAGCAACTCAAGTTTATAGTAATGACGTTTCCACAGCACTTTTAACTTTGTCAAATTTAATAAATAGTAGCAGTACCATTTCGAAAAAAGAAGCACGCTCACTTGGGACATTTATTAAGAAAATGAACGATTTGTTTGATTGTATGAATAGCAGAACAATGCGTGACCCCAATCCTTTGCGAAGACCCTTAAGTAGAAAAAATAATGAAGTTAAACAAACATTAAGAGATGCTCTTACTTGGATTGACACGTGGAAAATGAGTAATCCAGAATCAAAGCCACCTCCAATTTTTATATCAATGAAAATTACTCTGACAGCAGTTTTACAGTTGTGGAAGGATCTGCAAGAGGAAGGAGTTAATTATCTATTAAGAAGCCGTTTGCAACAAGATCCCATTGAAAATCTATTTTCTGTTGTAAGGCAACGTGTAACGTACGGTAATAATCCCACTGCAACTCAATTTCGACAAAATTTACAATACGTTGTAATGAATCGTCTTCTAACTCCTCCGACATCTGCAAATTGTGAAATAGATGACAACGAACAATTAATTGTCAGTGCTGGTAGATTAAATGAATCATTTGACGATCAAATTTCTAACAGTAATAATTATTCTACACAAGAAACACCTTCCTCTTATAACTGTAAAACTAATCTTATCAACGTTGTAGACACAGCCATAGACACTGACGACGATGATGAATTTGAACAGGACATTATTAACGAAACAGTTACTGAGACCGATAACGAACATGAAGACATCAAAGATAATATAGAAGAACTGGAAAGCATCCTAAATTGTTGTAAAATAGTGACACTGCAAGATAATGCAATTTCTTACTTTGCAGGATTTTCTGTTTCTGCACTTAGGAGACGATTTCAGAACTGTGAAGAGTGTCTTTTAACTCTTGTTGATAGTAGTAAACAAATAAAGTTCGGACATCAGTTACTTACGCACTTTAAAGCTTATCCAACGAAAGATGATTGTGGTGATATATTTTCCACGGGAAATCTGACAGTAGTTACCGAAGAGTATCGAAAAGTCTGTGAATTGCAGTTAATGCTTTGGCTGAAAGATATGCTTACGTGCGTCTAGATTACGGTCAATTTGAAAAATTGGAAAACTATTTTATACAAAAAACTAATGAAAAATATCCTACATGGTTTCAGGCAGCTTGCAAAGAGCACAGACTTTTCTTGCTTCGAAAACTAGTTGTCTCGAGGGTATCTCGTGGTTTGAAATGGAAATCTATAGACAAGAGGCAAACGAAAAAAAGGTCGCGCAAGCCTTTAAAGAATAATGACCCTCGCTTGAAAAAACACTGCCACGAATAAGCATGAATCTGAAGCTAGACTTTTTTTTGCTGTAGTGTTCAAATATTTTTTTAAAATAATAACAACTGCTGGTAAAAACGCGTAAAAAACCTTTAGAGTAAAAAATTGAAATGTAGCGAATAAATTCAAATAATCACTATTGGAAATAAAAAATTCCATTTTTTAACTAAAATATGTGAGGTACGTAGTAAGCGTTAAAATACGAAATCTTTTGCCTGAATAAAGTGTACTATTTTTTTTTTTTTTTTTTTGAGATAAGGTAAATGTACTAGTCCTCGGACATGTGCCAGAGTCCGGACAAAGTCAATCGTTTCCGACTTTTGTTAAATGAATAATTAATCAATTTTACTGAAATTTATTTTTTTTAAGTAAGCTGTGGTTAAGAAGTAAAGATGACACGAAACATTTTGTTTCCTTGAGCAATAGTTTCAAAAAAATCAATATTGTGTAAGTCGATGTCAATTATTTCTCAGAAAATATTACGCGCTTACTGTTTTCGTTAGAAACAGATTGAATTTCATAAGGAAATATACACCTCAATTTTTACGATATGAAAGAAGTAATGCATGTATACTTTGTAAAAATAAATTTCGCATACAATGGATTTATTTCTTTAAAGATTTTATTATTCTTATGTTAATAAACAAAACAATCCTGACACTGGATCACGTAATATGCCAATGTGCCAGTCCTCCGACACAATCACCAAGACTAGCGCCGCAACCTTTTCATGTTGTGCCGGTCGCCGTCAATCGAAAAGTTATTGACTTTTTATTCTGTAATAGTATATTATGTGCCTAGGTGCATAATGAGGGTTATTACGCGACGAGCGACAATCCTCGAAGGAGATCAAAGCCGAGGCGCGATCAGTGCTGCGAGCATTTTAAGCGAGTCTCGTAATTACCCGAATTGTGTGCATTGGCACATATTCTATTGTATGTGACTTCGGCGCATATACGAGTTTTTATGCGTACACTCGAATCCAATCTGAAAAGGTCGAAATTGCCGTGATTATCGCCCATCTCACTTGACATTCCGCGAATACTTCCGGCCATTTTGAATTTCTCGATTTTGTGTAGTAGTAGCGTATTGTAATAGACGCCTGCGCAGTTCAAATGTACAATGCTTTGTCAGTACGGTGCCAACGCTGTACGAAGGAGAAGTTGAATAAGAAGAAGATTACGCTCCGGTGTGTCGTAATAGGCGCATGCGTAGTTCAATTTTACATTAGATTCCTCTGTATCCTAATACACAACATTACGCTACTCTCAACTGTAGCGTAAAAACTCGTATAAGCACCGAAGTCACATAAAATAGAATACGTGCCAATGCACACACTTTGGGTAATTACGAGACTCGCGACAATGCTCGCAGGACGGATCGCGCCTCGGATTCGTCTCGGCTTCGTCTCGGCTACGCCTTGGCTTCGATCTCCTGCGAGCATTGTCGCGAGTCTCGTAATTTCCCAAATTGTGTGCCTAGGCACGTAATATACTATTGTTTGCCCTTCACTATCGCAAGCACCAATAAGAAGAATAAAGTTGACAAACATTCTCAACCTTTCGCTGCAACGGGAGACGGTTGGATGGAATGGTATAGAGATCGTGAGGAAAAGAAACTCGCAATTCAGCTTGAAAAAGAAGAAAGGGTAAAGCTGAGAAAACAGCAACAAGAAGGAAAACCAGTGTTGGCAAAAATTAAGAAGGAGAAAGCAATAGAATAAGCGAAGAAAAAGACGGAGGAGCGTGCTGAGTTTGAGAGGATTAATAAAGAGAAGCAGATTGAAAAAGCGAAACGAAAGCAAGGATCAAAAGAGGGGAAGAGGCTGAAAAGGACAAACGAAGACAAGAAAATCGAAAAGCAGAAGCAGTTGAGAATTAAACACTGACCAAGAGGAAGAAGAAAGAAAAGGCCAAAGCAATCGACGAAGATATTAACGATGACTAGCGCTCGTATGCGTTGTAATTCAATAATGAAATAAATTTTGTTCAACACAAATATTGATTGATTGTATTAAAAAGTTCGATAAAAACAAAAATAAACGTGTTATATATTGTTTCAATTAATGTACTTTTAATAATTATCTTGTCCGGAAACGCGAGCATGCATTTTCGGCCACTCACGCAATCACATTTGACTTGTCCGGGGACTGGCACACGTGTATCAATCATCATAATTCTTTTATATTATCAAAATTGATGACTCAAAACCATTATCAAGTATATTTTTGTGAAGAAAATGATATCCCTAATATTTCTACTATGATAAATGAACAATAGATAGCAATTTCATGGAAAGGTTTATTATTTTTTCCGCTATGATGTCTTAACTGTCCGAGGACTGGTGCATTTACCTTATTTGGAAGAAAATAAATTATTTTAATTATATAATTTTTTTTAACGCAAAATTGAATTTCCATTTCTATCCAAAATACCCCGTGCAGAAATTTCCCAATTTGTTTTTTCTGATTTACAAGTAAATGTAAGCAGGTGTCGTTTTCAATGTCAACTTAAAGAACAGTAATTAAATTATTATATGTTAACGAAAGTTATTCAACGACCGAATGATATTCTACATTAGACAAATCATTATATAGATATGTACATTATTATTATATTATTATATAGAGAAATTATTATCTATTAAGAGCAATAATTTGTTTTAATTTTAATTTCTCTGAGAACTGTACATTTCTTTAAAAAAGCAATTATTATTGTATCCCTATATTTCAATTAATTATTTCAATTAATGTATAGTAAAGAAGTAATAAAGTTAAAATGATTCATTTTTTATTTTTGGTTTTTAATATGTAATAACTTCCAAAAAAAATTGTGAATATCTTCATTTTTCCAAAATATAAATCCGATCTTGGGAAAAGACAAGTAAAGAACAAAGTAGAAGGACATTCATTTATTTTTTATTGAATATATTCTATTGATTAAATTCCATTTAATTGATTGAAATAAGTCAGATAATTTAGAGGAATTAATTTACAATCAAATTTTTTAAATTCAAAGAAAAATATTGACGTATTTGTACAAATAATAATGTTTATTCATGTCATAATTCTGTAGATCTGAAAACTAAGTTAAGATTTTATTAATCCTTTGTAAAAATTCTTTCATAACGCCTATACTTTGCACCTGCAGATAGGTGGATTTGAGATTTATAATCTGAAAAGATGACGATCGAAGAGATGGTTCTTTATAATTACGATGCTGCTTTACAGTAACTGTTAAGTGCACGTAAAAGAGCCGATTTCGCCTATCTTACTCTCAAAGTCTATAAAATAACTTCAGATCTGCAGCTGGTCATTTACATTCTCTGATAAATTATTATACCATATATTAAGAGGAATACTTTGTTTTAATTTTAATTTCTCTGAGAATTTTTTTTTTTTTTTTTTTTTTTTTTTTTTTTTTGGTGAGGAGGAAAAATGGCAAAATCTTTTATAGACGTTGTACAGGACTCTCCTAGGACGGGTCTAGGCATACCTGTTAAAACCAGAAAACCCCCTCTCTCGAACCAATACACCACCCGCGGAACCGCCTTTCGGCTTTGAACTTCACGGGTGGTTGGTTCCATTAAAGTCGCGTGCGACTCTTCCGTCATCCGTTCGCTCGGAACTTCCACCCGCGGCCACCCGCCCACTAGGACAACCGACCAGCCGCGCCACCCAGGGGAGAAACAAACAGATTCCTCCCCCGAACGACGCGGACAGTCAAGTCTACCCGAGACGCAGGACCGCGGGCGCAGGCCCCGATGCGATTTCTACTGGCCCTCCCCGTTGTTTCGCTCCCGACGCCCATCAAGCTCCCTCGTCTTCATCACAAGTGTGACGAATGACTCGATGAGCGTCCAGAACCGCTCAGACTGGAGCATGAGGGGGACCATCGTGTCAGGAGTAAGTTCGGAACCCACCATCTGACCGAGGACCCCCCTAGCCACACCCCATTTTGCGCAGACGAAGAGTGCGTGCTCTGCGTTATCCACCGGGGAATCGCAGTAGCAACACGTCTCCTCGTCTCTCTTCTTAAAGCGCCTCAGGTACGCGTTAAAACAGCCATGGCCCGAGAGCGCTTGTGCCAAGTAAAAGCCGACTTCCCCGTGCTTTCTGTTCAGCCAGGTGGCGAGCTCCGAGATCAGGCGGTAGGTCCATCTCCCTGTCTGCTCACCATGCCATCTCATCTGCCATTTCTCGACGAGTCTG
The DNA here is from genome assembly GCA_030998225.1 of Diplolepis rosae. Classification (NCBI taxonomy): domain Eukaryota; kingdom Metazoa; phylum Arthropoda; class Insecta; order Hymenoptera; family Diplolepididae; genus Diplolepis; species Diplolepis rosae. The sequence goes on along the minus strand of JAPYXD010000687.1, from coordinate 1,165,569 downwards.
CGCCTTCCATCCTTGCGGATGGCCTCCTTCGCGCGAGCGATTTTCTGCAGGTCGGCGCAGGTAAGCTCCTTGCGAAGCTGAAAGGTTTCCTGCCTTTCCTCCGCCAATAAATCTATTGGCGGGACGCTCGCCAGGACCAGCACAGCGCTCGTCGAGATAGTTCTATATGCCGAAACTATTCTCAGCGCGACAAGTCTCTGCGCCGAGAACAGCTTCTTCTGAATAGCATGGTTTTGCAAGGCATTGGCCCAGACCGGAGCTGCATAAAGCAGCTTCGAATGGACCACGCTCGCCACCAATCTTCTTTTCGCTTCCCTGGGTCCACCAATGTTTGGCATAAGTCGGGCCAAGTTTGCTCCACATTGGATGGCTTTGGCGGCTGCGATCTTTAGGTGTTCGCCAAAGCTAAGCCTACGATCCAGCTGCACCCCCAGGTACTTAATGCTTGTTTTCCACTCGACTTCATGCTCTCCGAGAACGATCCTCGGGTATTGGAAGGATCTCCAGTCCGTAACGAGCAAAGCCTCGGTTTTCTCAGGGGCCAATTTAAGACCTCTGCCATCCAACCAGCGCTTCGCTCGCCACAGACTTTCATTGATCCTCACCTCTAGGATTCCGACGTCGTCAGCGGCGCACACGACAAGTGCGTCATCCGCGAAGCCGACGATGCTCGTTCCAGCAGGCAGGTCCATGCGCAGGAAATCGTCGTACATGACGTTCCAAACGAGTGGACCCACCCGCGACCCTTGAGGGGCGCCACATGTCATCTCCTCCTTGAGAGACCATTTGTCGCCCTCATATATCACCCACCTGTCGCTCAGATAGTCATCTATCATTCGCCACAGGTAGTCTGGAACCTTTTTCTGCACCATCGCCTCGATGCAGATGTTCCATCTCGCGGTATTGAACGCATTGCGTATGTCAATGCTAATCAACGCACAGAATCCCTTACGCTTACCAGTTCCTTTTCTTGCATTTGTGGCGATGTTAACCACAGCTTGGATGGCGTCCACAGTGGACCTGCCTTTCCTGAATCCGAACTGGTTTTCCGAGAGCCCGTTCTCCCCGACCAAGAGAGCCTGAAGCCGTTGTAGAATCAACTCCTCCAGAAGCTTCCCCATCGTATCCAATAGGCATATTGGTCTATACGACGAGGCGACCCCTAGAGGTTTGTTGCCCTTCCTCAGCAGGACCAACCTCTGCTTCTTCCAATCTGCGAAGAACCTCCCCTCCCGAAGACAGGAGTTAAAGGCTTCTAGGAGGATCTCTGGGTACGCCCCGATCACCTCTTTGAGGATCTCGTTCGGCACCCCGTCGATACCCGGCGCTGTATTTGCCTTAAGCCTTCCACCCGCTCTCTTTAGTTCTTCGAGAGTGAAGAGTTCTTCGCGCCGGACCACGCAGGAACTTCGGTCCTGTCTTTGGAACGGCTCCACGTGTGGAAACAAGCTACACACAATGTACTGGACTCGATCGGGATTATCCAGGCCCGGGGTCTTTCTTCTAGCCACCAATCTCTTGGTGACTATTTTGAAGGCGAGACCCCATGGGTCCTTCTCGACCTCACCGATCAAGTCTTTCCAGCATTGAAGTCGGCTTTTCTTTATGCCTCGCTTCAAAGCTGTTTTTGCCCCTTTCCATGCCTCGTGCAGCGTAGCATCCCCCTTTGAACGGGTGAATTTTCGCCGCGCTGCGAGGCATTCTCGACGTAGGGCTGCCAACTGGTCGTTCCACCAGTACATCGAACCCTTGGCTTGCCTGCGCTCACGGCGAGGCATCGAGTAGTCGCAAGCCGCGACCACCTTCTGCCTCACCGAGCGCACAGCAGCTTCAAACGACCCAGCAGGGCAGACCCAACCAAGCTCATCGATGAGCCTGGTTTCTTCGAGGTGTTCGCGAAGACTTTCCCTGCTGAGTCGTCTCGTGTTCCAGGAGGGGCTCCTTCCTTCGCCGCCCCTACCTTTATCCACCGCCTGACACCGTTGTTCTAGTGTGAATTCGATGCACCGGTGGTCACTCAAGGTTATTACCTCGAGGACCGACCAGTCGCTTATACTTTAAGCGAGGCGAGGTGCGGCCAATGTGAGATCAATTATTTACCCCCCCGCGCCACGGCTGAACGGAAATTACCCGCCCGGATTCAAGACGATCAGTTCGTTCCTAGCGACCATCTCGCCAACCAAGATTCCCCTCCTATCTAGGCGGGCTTCACCCCACTCGGGCGACTTACTGTTGAAGTCCCCCCCTATGAGGGATCGCCCGATGGCCTCACGGAGGCTTTCCTCAAGGAGGAGGATCTGGGTCTCAAAGACATCGAAGGGATCGCCGGGGGAGAAGTAGCAGCTGTACACACGCACACCCGCCACCTCCACCCAGACGAACCCCGCGTCGGTCTCCAGGAAGTCCCCGACGCCCAAATCAGGGTTACAAACAAGGATGCCGGCCCTCCTTGATGCATCCTGATACCAAGCAGAGTTATCGGACCACTTGTACTGCTCACTAATGAGCAGCACATCAGCCCCCTCTCCCTGGCAGTCTGCATCTGGAGGTCCTGGGCATCCTTCCCCCTTCCGAGGTTGAGTTGCAGGAACTTCAATTCCTGCCTCTCAACCTCCGAAGCTCTTCCCGGAAGACCGGGCAGGAGCCGCTCCCCGACACATGGGCGACATCTTTTTCGCCCCTGTCTGCACATGACAGGCACCTTGGTGGTGCCTTACAGGTCCCGGCCAAGTGTCCCGTGGCGCCGCACCTCCAACAGGCGTTTTTCCTGTCGGGGTTGCTGCAGCCCCGGGACCCGTGGCCGTACCCAAGGCACCTGAAGCAGCGGGCGACTTCCAGGTGTTCGCGAATGCGGCACTCTACCCACCCGATCCTCAACTTACCTAGCTGAAGCAGACGCGCGGCGTCTGCCTCAGCCAGCCGGATCACTGCAGTCTTCACCCCACCAAAGCGGGTGAAGAGCCTGCAGGACCCCTCAAAAGCCGGTCTGCCCAATGCCAAGCACAGGGCAGACACAACCTCTTCTTTTTCAACGGTCTCGTCGAGGTCCCTAATTTCGAGGGACCTCGTCGAGACCAGGGCTGAAATTTGCGCCCTTTCCCCGACCGCCAGGTCGAGCTCCTTTCGGAAGGCCGAAACGTCTCCCCCTTTTTGAGGACCAAAAGGACTTCTTCCTTCCTGGTCCTCCGGATAGACAGGACCTCAAGTCCTGCCTTCCGGGGGTCGACCTTCGCCTTCATTTCCCTCAAGATGTCGGCGTAGGACTGGCCGTCCTTCGCCGACACCTTGATGGCGTCGCCCGACCTCGCGGCTGGAGAGCGCCTTGGCAACTTTCCCTTTGTTTTGGGTTCCTGCGCAGAGGGCACAGGAACCTCTTTCTTCTTCTTCTCTTTTTTTTTTCTTCTTTTTCTTCTTCTCCACCAGCTGCCATTCCCCATCCTTTTTTGGGGTCTGGCCTCTGGTGGCCGCGGCATAAGACGGCGATATGCCGCCCTTCCCTTTCTTGGGAAGCCGATCTTCGGGGGGAGAAGGAGCAACCCTCTTCTCCCCCTTTGTCAGCTTCTTGGGGGTATCTCCCAGAGACGCAGAGCGCAGTCTCCGGAAGATACCCATCTTTTTTGAGGCGGGGTGGGATTCCAGCTTCTTCTGGATTTCCATCCCGCTTTCTACAAGACATTTATGGGTGTTGAGCATTCCGCTCAACACCTCTGATGCCTCGTTAACACTGTCCTTTACGTGGCCAGGGTTATTTCTCAGCATACCCTGCTGGATGACACTGAGAGCCCTGGTCAACTTTTCCATTTTCGTGCTTTGCTCCTTCAGGAGCTGAAGGACGTCTTTCCATCCCTCAGCCCCTGGAGAAGTGTGTGAGGGCGTATCTGACGCCTTCAACTCTTCACCTCCTTTATTTTTTAAAATATTCATATCAAAACTGTCGTGACTTGAGACGGTTCGCCCATCATGGGAGCCCTACCGCGGTAGGGCTACTATCCCCGCCTATATGGATCCCTAGTTATGTGCGCCGAAACCGAGAAGCGGCTTATCGGATGGTCGATCCTATCGGCACATTAGATGAAACTAGTAAAAGGTTACAGGATAGGCCCGCGCCATAATGATGCTAAAGGTTTAACTTCACCCCTATCGACCGAGCGGTGCCGAGTCCGCCCCGACACCTGACCCGGACTTTAGGCTAGACGGTGTGCGATTTATCCTACGCAGCGTCGGATATAAGGAAATACTGACCAGGTAATCCTTCATTCCTGCGCCCGGACGTCCAATGATTTCAACCCCGACATTGGCTCCAGACAGTAGGATCGTGAGCGGTTTTCCCAGATTAACATGTGGTTTCACGGGATCTTTGCCCTTCGCGGTCGAACACCGGAGGGACTTACGGTTACCCATATTACTTCCACAGAGGTGAGGTACTGACATCGCGTCCTACCCTGGTCGAGAGGCTACTACTCCTCCCTTGGCTAGTCTATCGGGAATATCCACCAGGCGCCGGCCGCAGCCTCATTCACCCAGCGTCCCATTCATTCTGGTGTGTGTAGGTGTCGGTGTCGTGCATGTGATTGTAGTGTGACCGCAAGAGCGCACGCGGGAAGTTCGGCGTCATCGCCGCATACGCATTTGGGGCGATACCCCGATTAAGGGGCCCCCCGCATTCACTCCGTGTACGTTCATTCGGCATCAAGAGACCTGTTCATGGTCCCCTGATGCTTTCGCTCCACACCGCGTCCTCACGCGCTTGAAAGTCGCAGAACAACCGTCGTGGCACGTGCGCCCGGCAGGCCCATAACTAGGGAAAAGCCCGTCTATAGGGCTCCCTTGGCAGCCATCCTGACGGCAACAGCCCTACTGCTGGCAGAGTCCTTGCGGCTACTACCGTTGGTGGGCTGCAGGACGCGTCTGCTCCGTGCTTGGACTCATGCGTTCACCTCGGCGAGACCCTGCCCGCCCACAGAACGCTGTCTCGGTTGTTAGGTGTGTTGTGTTTAGTGTCGAAATTGCCGTGATTATCGCCCATCTCACTTGACATTCCGCGAATACTTTCGGCCATTTTGAATTTCTCGATTTTGTGTAGTAGTAGCGTATTGTAATAGACGCCTGCGCAGTTCAAATGTACAATGCTTTGTCAGTACGGTGCCAACGCTGTACGAAGGAGAAGTTGAATAAGAAGAAGATTACGCTCCGGTGTGTCGTAATAGGCGCATGCGTAGTTCAATTTTACATTAGATTCCTCTGTATCTTAATACACAACATTACGCTACTCTCAACTGTAGCGTAAAAACTCGTATAAGCACCGAAGTCACATAAAATAGAATACGTGCCAATGCACACACTTTGGGTAATTACGAGACTCGCGACAATGCTCGCAGGACGGATCGCGCCTCGGATTCGTCTCGGCTTCGTCTCGGCTACGCCTTGGCTTCGATCTCCTGCGAGCATTGTCGCGAGTCTCGTAATTTCCCAAATTGTGTGCCTAGGCACGTAATATACTATTGTTTGCCCTTCACTATCGCAAGCACCAATAAGAAGAATAAAGTTGACAAACATTCTCAACCTTTCGCTGCAACGGGAGACGGTTGGATGGAATGGTATAGAGATCGTGAGGAAAAGAAACTCGCAATTCAGCTTGAAAAAGAAGAAAGGGTAAAGCTGAGAAAACAGCAACAAGAAGGAAAACCAGTGTTGGCAAAAATTAAGAAGGAGAAAGCAATAGAATAAGCGAAGAAAAAGACGGAGGAGCGTGCTGAGTTTGAGAGGATTAATAAAGAGAAGCAGATTGAAAAAGCGAAACGAAAGCAAGGATCAAAAGAGGGGAAGAGGCTGAAAAGGACAAACGAAGACAAGAAAATCGAAAAGCAGAAGCAGTTGAGAATTAAACACTGACCAAGAGGAAGAAGAAAGAAAAGGCCAAAGCAATCGACGAAGATATTAACGATGACTAGCGCTCGTATGCGTTGTAATTCAATAATGAAATAAATTTTGTTCAACACAAATATTGATTGATTGTATTAAAAAGTTCGATAAAAACAAAAATAAACGTGTTATATATTGTTTCAATTAATGTACTTTTAATAATTATCTTGTCCGGAAACGCGAGCATGCATTTTCGGCCACTCACGCAATCACATTTGACTTGTCCGGGGACTGGCACACGTGTATCAATCATCATAATTCTTTTATATTATCAAAATTGATGACTCAAAACCATTATCAAGTATATTTTTGTGAAGAAAATGATATCCCTAATATTTCTACTATGATAAATGAACAATAGATAGCAATTTCATGGAAAGGTTTATTATTTTTTCCGCTCTGATGTCTTAACTGTCCGAGGACTGGTGCATTTACCTTATTTGGAAGAAAATAAATTATTTTAATTATATAATTTTTTTTAACGCAAAATTGAATTTCCATTTCTATCCAAAATACCCCGTGCAGAAATTTCCCAATTTGTTTTTTCTGATTTACAAGTAAATGTAAGCAGGTGTCGTTTTCAATGTCAACTTAAAGAACAGTAATTAAATTATTATATGTTAACGAAAGTTATTCAACGACCGAATGATATTCTACATTAGACAAATCATTATATAGATATGTACATTATTATTATATTATTATATAGAGAAATTATTATCTATTAAGAGCAATAATTTGTTTTAATTTTAATTTCTCTGAGAATTGTACATTTCTTTAAAAAAGCAATTATTATTGTATCCCTATATTTCAATTAATTATTTCAATTAATGTATAGTAAAGAAGTAATAAAGTTAAAATGATTCATTTTTTATTTTTGGTTTTTAATATGTAATAACTTCCAAAAAAAATTGTGAATATCTTCATTTTTTCAAAATATAAATCCGATCTTGGGAAAAGACAAGTAAAGAACAAAGTAGCGGGGCATTCATTTATTTTTTATTGAATATATTCTATTGATTAAATTCCATTTAATTGATTGAAATAAGTCAGATAATTTAGAGGAATTAATTTACAATCAAATTTTTTAAATTCAAAGAAAAATATTGACGTATTTGTACAAATAATAATGTTTATTCATGTCATAATTCTGTAGATCTGAAAACTAAGTTAAGATTTTATTAATCCTTTGTAAAAATTCTTTCATAACGCCTATACTTTGCACCTGCAAATAGGTGGATTTGAGATTTATAATCTGAAAAGATGACGATCGAAGAGATGGTTCTTTATAATTACGATGCTGCTTTACAGTAACTGTTAAGTGCACGTAAAAGAGCCGATTTCGCCTATCTTACTCTCAAAGTCTATAAAATAACTTCAGATCTGCAGCTGGTCATTTACATACTCTGATAAATTATTATACCATATATTAAGAGGAATACTTTGTTTTAATTTTAATTTCTCTGAGAATTGTAAATTTCTTTAAAAAATCAATTATTATTGTATAATAATAATATAATAAAAAATAATAAATAAAAGTAATGATAATAAAAATAATAATAATATGTCTTCATTATTGTAATCAAGATAATGAAAGAATATTGAAAACAATTTGTGAATAAATATGTAGTAAATTTCAAAAAAAAAATTGTTCATTTCAATACATTGTTCTTTTATATATTATAATACAAAATTTATAACATAAAATATTATAAAATTTAAATTTATATATATGTATATATATATATATTTATATAATAATATTATAAATTATATAATAATTTATATATATATTTAAAAAAAATATATATCCGATCTTAGGAAATGACTAGTAAAGAGCGAAGTAGAAGGAAAAGAGGTAAAAAGCTATTTTGTAAAATCTTGTCGACAAGCTAGGGTTGAATTGACGAGAACTACCTGACCCATCACGAATGCAGCACACTCACCAACACAAGTTTGGGCCTTACTCCTACAACTTACTTCTTATCCGTGAGATTTTGGCGATTTTCGAAAGTGTCAATCCCCGTGTTGGGGTTTGGAACTTTACCTACCCCTGGCGTCTTTCCCCGCAAGGTTTGGACCATTCAATCGCCCTCGATGTCTCCTCTATATCTATCTTTACTCAACGGTCGTATGATGCCTGGCATGAAAGATTTCGTTTCCGTAAAAAAAGATGGCTCCCGTGAGCACGTTCAAAAAAAGTTAATTCTTTGCAATCTTTCTGAATTATATGCAAATTTTAGGGCTCAGGATCCTACAGTTAAAATTTGCTTATCAAAATTCTCTCAGCTTAGACCCCGAAATTGCATACTCGCTGGAGCCAGTGGTACGCATACTGTTTGTGTTTGTATCCATCATGAAAACGTTAATCTAATGCTAGATGCTGTAGATTTAAAAGAACGAACCTGCGAAAAATTTTCCCACATTAAGACTTATCATGATGCTATGAACAGGATTATGTGTAGCGTTCCGACTTCAGAATGCTACTTGAATGAATGCACAGCGTGTCCTGGTACAAGCGTACTTAAGGACTTTATAACATCAGTTCTCGCAGACCAGTGTATTAACAGAGTAGAACTCCAGACTTGGCAACAAACTGACAGAAGTACGTTAGGCACAGAAATAACAGACGCAGAAGATTTTGCTGAACAGATTTGCGAACGCTTGCTAAAGCTTAAACCTCACTCTTTTACAGCCAAACAACAGTCGTATTTCTTCAAAAACCTCTAGGACACACTGAAAGAAGGAGAATTTCTTATCCTTTGTTATTTCGCTGAAAACTATGCCTTTGTAGTCCAGAATGAAGTTCAGTCATTTGATTGGAACCATGATCAAGCTACCATTTTTACAGTGGTAATTTATAATAAAGATGACAACATTCTAAAGCACCGCAGTCTTGCTATGTTATCAGACTGTTTGACTCATGACACAATTGCTGTTTACGAATTTCAAAAAATTATTACACACTATTTAAAAGAGAATTTTCATCCCATAAAAATAATTTATTTTACAGATGGAGCCGCCCAGCACTTTAAAAATAAATATAACTTCATCAATTTGCTCCACCATGAAATGGATTTTGGTATTCCAGCCGAGTGGCATTTCCATGCAACGGCGCACGGAAAAGGCTCATGTGATGGTATTGGGGGAAATTTAAAAAGACTAGCAACGCGTGCTAGCCTACAAGCGTCATCTAAAGATCCGTTTTTGACTGCTGATGCCTTGTATCAATGGGCAAAGAAAAATTTAGTTAAAACTTTAGTATTCTTTAGTCCCAAATAAAATCACGCCATCGCAGCTCAAGACCTTAAGAGTAGATTTGCATCAGCAAACACAGTGCCTGGTACACAAAAATATCACTCTTTCGTTCCCTCTGCTGAATTAACTCTCATGTTGTGAAAATATTCATCATGATTAGAATGTGATATTTGCTCGAAAAAACTGTGTGGCAAAGAAGAAAAAGAAGTGCACATACACTGTAATAAGCAAATTATTTGACTCAATTTTTGATGTGAGAGGCGAGGGGACTCATACTAAAAAATCACCCCGAATTACAAATTAATTTTTATTTTTAATTTCGTACCAGCCAAAAATAACAGTTTCACGAACAAATTATACAAAGTACAATTAAATAAGTTCCCAATGGACGGTACGTGGTGATCGTGGCGCCTAGCTGCACTGCGACGCAGAAACCGCGCGCAAGAGGTGTTATATATCTCCACCAATTTCTTTCGCCCCACTTTCGACCATGGCTTATTTTAAAGGGAAAATTCAAGCTTTTTTTTAAACATAATTTTGGAAAGAAAATTAACGGCCGCACTTGGATAAAAACTCAAAAATATGTTTAAAATTAAAAAATGAAGTTCACTACACACACTAGGGCAGCAATTTCGCGGACTTTCAAGGAAATCGGAGACAAAAAGTTTTTAGGCGGGTACACTTGACGAATTTTGCCCCATATGTGAGCTACTATTCGCAAGTGTGGACACTTTCGGTCCCTACCACTGACCCGTGTGGATCCTCACACAACCAAACGTGGTGTGTCAATGTTTCCCCATTTCTTCTGTTCGATTTTACGCTGTCAGCTTTTTGAAAAGATCGAGAATGATGTTTCTCTTGACTCCGTGCAAAAAAGGCGCGGAAAAAAAGGCCAAATTCAAAAATACAACATATGTAATTTAAAAAATAATCTTTATTTTTTAAATATAGATAGATTTACACATAAAAAATAATTTTACAGTAAAATTTAAAGTCAAGAAATGCCTAAAGTTTCAAAACAAATTATCAATTTCAATATTTTTCAGCTTTGTAAATCAAGTACTTCAATTAGGAAATTATGTGGAGAATATTTTTCATTCTGAATTAACCTTGCACGCATTCTTTGTAGTAAGATTGTGCAAGTAAAGGGTGTGATCAAAAAAATTAATAGAAAGAAAAATAAATTAAACTTTTTTAAAAAATTTCAAAATTTTATTTGAATTTTTTCGCAAATTTTTTCATATAACACTTAGAATTTTTTTTCGGATTTCTGCAAGTACAAAGACTATTCAGGGCTTTGTGCTTGAGCCATCCCTGTCTAATCTAGTAGGTGCGCAACTAAGTTCGTGCTGTTTTTTTGATGAAAATGCAACTTTATTGTGAAAAAATGGTTACAAATGAATCATTAAAGTATTGCCCATCGTTAGCTACAACTTTTGCCCATCATTCTGGTAGAGCTCGAATACCGTTACGGTAAAAGTATTCATCTTTTGAGGCTATCCACGCATCAAGCCATTTTTCGATGTCTTCATATGAGTGGAACTTCTGATCAGCCAGACCATGTGCCATCGATCGGAACAAGTAATAATCGGACGGCGCAATATCTGGGGTATACGGCGGGTGGGGTAGAATTTCCCATTTGAGCATTTCCAGGTAGGTTTTAACGGGTTTGTCAACGTGAGGTCTAGCGTTGTCATGCTGTAGAATCACTTTCTCGTGCCTCTGTTCGTATTGTCGCCATTTTACCCGCAGTGCGAACGGAGTGCGTGACGTCTTTGAAGCGACGGAACCACTTACGGCACCTTGTTTCAATTAGAGCAGCATCTCCGTAAACTTTTTGGAGCTCTCGATGCGTTTCAGTCGCCATTTTTTTCGAATGAAAGAAGAAGAAGAAGATAAACAACACTTCGCGCAAATGACGACTATTTGGCACAAAATCAGACATTTTCACACAACCAAAGGTATATGACGCCAAAACAAAATCACTGATGTGTCAAAACCGTTTTGTTTACCATATGTCTAAGCTTGGTTCGTGACGTTTTGGATATGTCAAAATCGACCAGCACTTACTGCTGGAGCCATCTATTGATAAACATTGGTAACTTCGTTGCGCACCTAATAGTACTACGGAAATTCAAATTTGTTATCTAAGTTTAAATTCAAGTTTTAAACAGATAAAAGGAAAAAGCACACGAGTGTATAAGTCCTTTTCAGATTCGTCGAACGGTCACCGTTGATTACGGTCAGTTGGGTAAGGCATAATTCGAAGTGCTTTTGTTTTACTGTTTTCAACTTTTATTTTTTTCTGAGTTGACTTACAAACTGACACTTTCAACTTTTGGCGATTATCAGGATTTTGCAAGTACTTGAATTAAGCTGAAAGTTGTGCTTGAATCAGGTCTAATTAATTTTGTACAGCAATAAATCTGATTTTCGACTATCGTAGTTTCTGTGAATGCTTTAATTACCCAAGATTCTGTGCTTGATTCTAGCTTGACTAATTTTCAACACTGAAACATGGAATTGTTGAAATCACAAAAGTAGGATATTCAAGATTAAATTTATTCCGATTAATTTCAATCCCTGGGACTTAAAATTTGTTTGGGGATGTAGTCCTTCATAGCGTAACCAGTCGCTCGAAGGAGGGTTGTAGTAAAAAGCGCTAAGCGGCCACACGCTCAGCCATCCTCAAATTAGAGTTTTAGAAACAGATTTGTGTTTAATTTAATAAATTTTACAGCAAATTTCAGCTATTGGAATTTCAAAATATGTTAATTCGTTAAAATTTTCACACCCATGTTCAACTTTTACAAAATCTGATAAGGAAATTTCCGCAAATAATTCACCAAGTGAAACAGAAATCAATAATTTAGCAAATAATAATCTACCAATACAATCTACCGAAATGTTGAACTTACCTACAAACCAACTAGTATCTCTACGAGATGCTTTAGAGATTGTTCCATATTTTGATGGATCAAGTAAAGTATAATACTATTAACTGTTTTGATTGAAGCTTGCAAAGAGAAGCAAGAAGATGTGTAATCGGAAATTACCATCTGATCAAATTTGATACGGACTGGTCCAGTTAAACCGCGCACGTAAACCGAAATGGTAAAAAAAAATTCTTGTAGGTTGGCAACACCTTCTTTGACAGTCGTGTGAATTTTGGCAGCCATTGGTTTACGACGCGAAAAGTTTGTCTGGCGATTTTTACTATGGAAAAAAAAATGATTAACCAGTTATCTATCGATAACGCAAGTATTTGAGTGGCGTAAAGCATTCAGTAAGGGTCGTGAGGTCGTAGAAAACTTGCCTCATGCGAGTCGTCCATCCACCTCTGTTAACGACGATAACATCGAAAAAGTAAAAAAAATTGTGCTCGAAAATCGTCGTGTTGGCATTAGAAAGGTAGCAGAGGCTCTCAACATCTCTTATGGATCAACTCAATACATTGTGGTTCATGTTTTGGGCATGAAGCGCGTCGCCGCCAGACTCGTACCGGAAGACCTGAATTTTTAGCAAAAAGAACGTTGAGTTTTGGCTAATTTTTGGTCAAACACGAAACAAAAGTCATTGCTTAGCCACCGTATTCGCCAGATTTGGCTCCTTGTGTCTTTTTCCTGTTTCTAAAACACAAATATCCGCTACGGGAAACGCGACATGAGTCGATTGAGGCCATAAAAAGAAATTCGCTGAAGGAACTAAAGGCCATACCGACCGGGTTCTATAAGAAGTGTATGGAAAATTGGATTAACCGTTGGCATGCTTGTATTGGCTCAAAAGGAGCCTGTTTTGAAGGCGATAATAAAAATTTGTATTAAAATATTGTACATAAAAATGTTTTTTTTTACCATTCCGGGGCAAATATGATCAGATGGCATTATAATAATTTAGAAGACTTTATTTTATAGCTAAAAACGATCTTTCCCACATCAAAAACTGTATACCAATTATAGTGAGATTTAGGTAGAATATATATTTGGTAAAATGAAAGTGTTTTATCTTATGCAACACGCATACAAGAAATTGCAATGGGAATCCTCGAATCTCATAAGCAAAATAATAATGGAAAAGAAGCTGTCAAGGAGGAAACAAACAACATTCACTAATCCAGGTGGTTGAAACATCATCACATAATAACCGAGAATTTGCAAAAGCAAATAAAATAAACTTAGCACGAGAAGAACCAATAAAATGTCAAATGTGGCAGAAAATAGGTCACACAGCAGGATCCTGTTTTTAATTTATTCAACAATTAACAAATGAAAGTTCATAAGGTAGTCAATTAAGAAATAACTTAACTAGACAAAATAATCAATACGAGGGAAATAGACGAGGTCTGGGAACTCAATGAAGACCCCCACAGAGATACCAGGTGTAAAGCCTAAAGCAACAAAGGAGTAGAAACGATTATAGAAATAAAATATAGTACTTTAAATAAAAAAATAGTAGAATAATGTCTGCTTAAAAAAACGTATTCATTTTGTGAAATTAAAGTGAGATTTTCAGTCGTTTTTCGAAACTGCATTTTTAGGGCATAAACATTATTTTTGAACATATATTAATAAAAATAGTTTAGGTATGAACAAAAGAGACTTTATTAAACAAAAATCCATCAGATATTTTACGAATATCATTGTAAAACAAAATAGCAACACAAACTCGATTTTCGGGCATTAAGCGGGAGAATTTCCAAAAGTTTGAAGTCTTTCCATGAAAGACCCCAGTGTGGCAGCTAAGGGTTAATGGATCTATTTTTAACAGGACTTCAGGGAACTGAGTTATTTGTCTGAAATTACAGCCACACGAATGCCAATTTTTACGTCCAGAAGTTGCTTTTTTAACACATCACTCAATAAGTTTCCGGTCCAACTAAGAAAAACACAGTTTTTTTCGAGAAATTTGACTTTATTGATTAAAATAGTTTCCTGCTAGTGTAATACATTCATTCAATTTTTTGGTAGAATAATTCGTCTTTGCTCTCAAAATAGGCCTCATTTTTGGCAATCAATGCTTCATTGGAGCAAAATCGTTTTCCCTGGAGCATTTTGTTGGGTCAGCGAAAAGCCAGTATTCGCTGGGGGCCAGATCTGGAGAATATGATGTGTGAGGAAACAATTCAAAACTTAATTCATTCAATTTGACCATCGTTTTCATAGACTTGTGGCACGGTGCATTGTTTTGGTAGAACAGCACTTTTTTCTTTTGCATGTGAGGCCATTTTTTCTTGATTCCTGCGCTCAGTCGATCCAGTAATGCCATATAATAATCGCTGTTAATCGTTTTACCGTTCTCAAGATCGTCGATAAACAAAATACCATACGCGTCGCAAAATACGGATGCCATAACCTTGCCAGCCCACTGTTAAATTTTTGATCGCCTTGGAGGGCTTTCTTTTGGAGGACAATGTTTGATTAACACTCGAAACTCTTTTTTATCAATTGTTATGAAAATGACAAAAGTTGCTTCACCAAAACGTCTGTAACTTCTGAAGTAAACGTCAGATTGTCATTAAATTTTAACACTTAACGTTTGAAGGTTGGTACTATCCAAAAATCATATGGATTTGACAAAAGTGGTGCCATCTATTTGTCAGACCGGAAACTTATTGAGTGATGTGTTAGGACATATAATAGACAAAGAAGGAGTACGCCTAGACCCAAAGAAAATAGAAGCAGGGAAAAATTTCCCAATCTCAAAAAAAGCTAAAAACATTTTAAAAATTTTAGGATTAGCTGGTTATTATAAAAGATTCATTGATGGATTTTCTAAATCTGCAACACCCTTAAACCAACTTTTAAAGAAACATGTAAAATGTAATTGGTCAGAAAAGGAACAAACAGCATTTGAACTTTTAAAAGAAAAATTATGTGAATAACCTCTTTTACAAAGACCAGGCTTTTTACAATCTTTTATTTTGACAACCGAAACGTCAGGATTCGCTATAGAAGGAATACTTTCTTAAGGTAAAATAGGTAAAGATAAACCTATAGCTTCCACTTCTAGATCATTAAATGATTGTGAAAGAAAATATAATACATACGAAAAAGAAGCTTCAGCAATTGTTTATTGTGTAACACATTTTCGCCCTTATTTATATGGACGAAAATTTACCTTAGTCGTAGACTATAAACATTAATAATAAATAATAGAAGCAGTATTGAAATAAATTCAATTAAATAAAGAAATGGAATATCCATGTCTAATTTTAAATGTAAAGAAAAAGTACCAGAAACAAATCTTGCATGCTATGAAGAAATGGATTACGATATTATTGAAGAAAATATTAAAGAGAATAATTTTAAAAAATCTAAAAAATTTATGAACGGGGAAAATATATTTAAAAATAAGATTGATCGAAGAAATTATGATGAATTGAAATATAAGATTATTGAAGATGAAAATATTGATAATTTTATTTTTGGAGGAAACGAACAAATACTGATAAACGATATAAATTTAATTTTACAAGTCTAAAGTAAGGGCTGTAATGATGATATAAATAATGAAGATTTTGAAAAACGAAAATTCTTGAAAATCTTGAGGAAATCGAATAATTAAACGGAAAAACTTTATTTTAAAATGTTGATAATAAAAAACGATATTATGATGATATTAATGAAGAAAAAATGGAAGTGATACTGATGAAATCAAACAATTATTAAATGAAGAATATTTATTGAAAAATGGTGATAACAATGATGAAAACTGGTGTATTGAATCAGATGTTAAGGACATAAAAGAAGGAACAATTTATGGAAACAATGAATGAACTGCTAAACATTTGAACGTACAAAAATTAGTTAGCATTAACGGTAAAAGATTGATTGATGTAATAATAAATAAAAGGAAAAATGAGGGGAATGGAAACGCTCTTTCCGAATTGATAGAAGAACAAAATATTCCGGAAAGATTTGTTTGGTCATGAATTTAATTACAATTTTATTAAAAAATCGAAATATATGTTATGCTGTGCAAACAAGGAGTCAGCTAAAAAATTGAACCAATTAAAAGGGGAAGTAGACCTAGAAAAAATATAAATAAATCACCTGAAAATAATAAAAAACGTAAATCTTCAGAATGTAGAACATGAAAGTGAAAACGAACAATTGGATATACTGAAAATAGAGAATTCTGAAAACTGATGTATACGATTTTACAGAAGAAAGACTACCCATAGGGCCACCCCCTGATCAATCTTCAACATCTGGATTGCCTAGGACACAGAAGAACATAGTTGAGTGCCGCGACCAATTAACAATGAAAAGTGATAATTATACATATTTTGTAACTGATAAAGGAGAACCACGCTATGTAGGTTCCAAACTTTTGGAAAAATGTGGAAAACTACTAAGTTTTGAAAGTTTACAAAATGGGATAGTTCAAAAATTACGAAAAAGAAATCAATATCATTTTGTATTTCCTATTAAAGACTAATTCAAAGCAAATCTAGGGGAAACTACTAAAGATATTAAATTAACAATGTATTCTCTTCATTTCATAGTACAAAAATTGAATCTTAAATCAACAGGTATTGCAAAATCTCCACACATTAACAATGTTTTGTAGGATGAAATTTTAGCCACATTGAAAATTGCATTTTTAAATTCTACAGTCAAAATAATAATTTGTATTGGAATCACATAATACCCATCAAAAGAACAAAGATATTATTGGGAGAATATTAAACTGGATATATAAAAATACATACAACTTTTTCTGCAATGCTAACTTTAAAAGCTTGTTCGGGTTAAAACAAAAAATCCTATGATAATTACCGATACTCCGGGAACTGCTTGTGAGAAAATTTCAATGGATATTGTTGAAAAATGGCAGTTTAAGACTACTGCTCATCATCTCCAATTAAATGGATCCTTAGAACGATCCCATCACGTTCTTAAAGAATATCTTAAACAATTTATTGAAAATAATGCAGAATGGGATGACTGTTTCGGATTAGCAATGTTTTCATATAATACAAGCGTTCATGAAGGAACGAAATGCACGCCTTATGAACTAGTTTTTGGAAAATTAGCACGTTTACCACCTGGCAATCCTCTACCAGAATATGAAAAAATTTTAATTTACAATATGTATATGACAAAATTGATTACAAAATTTCAGGATCGGAGATAGTGTATTTTTATTGGAAGGAGGAGAGTAAAAGAAATTCGAAAATCAGTACTCAGGGCTATATAAAGTACTTGAAATATTAGGCAAAGGAAACATACAAATTTTAGTTAAAAAGAAACTTAAAATTGTTAATATAAATAGACTCAGACTTTCACATATAACTCCATCAGCAACTAATTAGAAAAATATAAATTAAAATTAAATAAAATTATTCCAGATTATGGCAGCATGGCCATATTTATTTATAAATAGAGTATTTGATTACGATGACTGCAACGTACCAAATTGGTCTCAAAATATAACAGATCCAGAAATAATTGAAGACATAATTTTAACCATTAAAGCAAGAGGACCTTATGGGTATTATGATTTACTATAAAGCGTACGACAAAATTTAATTTTTTCTTATATTCTTCAAGGAAAATATTAACATGGGAATTTAATCCATACCAAGAACTACAGCCGTTTTTAATTTAATGGGACAAGAAGAATCAAAATCACGAGAAGATATATAATATATATAATATATTCATATATATATATATATATATTGATAACGAAGATTTTCTTAAGATAATAGATTCCCTTCTGCTATAGAAGTAGATGAGTTTCATGTATAGAAACAATACTTATGTAGATCAGTATTAAATGTAAATATCAAGTTTTTGCGTTAAAATGAATCTTACGCGATGTGACACACTATTAATAGAAGAAAATAAAGTTAGTAAATGGAAATTGAGTAAGTTTATACATGTGGATTTTATCCTCATGTTAAACAAATAGGGGGGAGTTGTCACGTCCCGTAACTACTGTAAATGGAAATCTAAAATGAAATTTTTTTTTAAAGTAGTAACATTTAGAATTCAATTGCACTATGATATATCCTAAATAGATATTAATTATGTTTGAATTATACCCAGTTTAATAATAATGTTTGCTAATAATTTAACTTTTAACTATAAGTTGTCGAACATATATGCTTATTACGTGCATTAGTGAATTACGTACAATATACAGCCACTGTTTATTCAAGAAATAGTTGTCAATGTATTAAATAATATAGTCGAATGGTAATATCATAATTAACTCTACACTTTTCAAAAAATGGGTCATTTAACTGTGTTGGTCACTTTTAATCATATCGAATTATATTTAATGTAATTAAACTTCTTAAGAAATATGTTATAGATGTAACTTCTATAATTATATCTATGTACGGAAAAAATTTTAAGAAAAAGGATATTAAAAAAATTAATAGATGAAAACGAAATGTCCAAATTATCAATTATGCAAAATTATATTAGATAAATTTCGTTCTATGTAAACTGCGAATAAGAGAACTTTCGATTCTGGTTTACGAAAATAAAAAGCGTCAAGAAGTATCTTAAATTAATAAGAATTTTTTAAAGATTGACAGAATCGATAGTTGCTTTCAAATTCTTCCGAAGTTTGAACATCGTAATTTCATCCCCATGTCCGAACTAAGGGGGAAAGTATCACGTCCTGTGAAAATTATAAATTTTTAACACTAACTTTGAATTGTTTAAAATATGTAATCAAATATTTCATATAATACTTGATGTAGAACATTAAAAATATGTAATAGGTATTGTCTCAGTAATATCAAATATTCATGTATAAAATCAAATGCAAAATTTATTAGAATTACGTGTTGAAATGTAACGTAAAAAGCAACAAGTGTCAAAAGTATTGATTGCAAAGGGATATTCAGGTCCCAGGAGCATCTGAGGAATGTTAATTTGATTAAAAGGAGGACGACTTCACCCTCTGTGATGTTAGGACTCATTGTACTCTCCAGA
This sequence comes from Diplolepis rosae, assembly GCA_030998225.1. Classification (NCBI taxonomy): domain Eukaryota; kingdom Metazoa; phylum Arthropoda; class Insecta; order Hymenoptera; family Diplolepididae; genus Diplolepis; species Diplolepis rosae. The sequence continues at coordinate 1,146,433 of JAPYXD010000687.1, read as the reverse complement.
TGAAAAGACTCATGCGATGACTCATATGAAGAGGTTTAATTACTTGAGTAATAATTGAATTTTACACCGATATCGACCCGATTTCTTGAGAAACGCCATCTTTTATTACCTAGAATCTGGGCATAAATACACCCCCAATTCGTCAAGCCGGCGAGTTCCTTCCCGTTCGTCAAACCGGAGAAATTCCATCCAGTTAGTCAACCTGTCAATTCGGTTCGTCATTAATTCCGTCAAGTTCCGTTCTTCTTCAGTAGTTCGTCCAACCCAAGCTTCAGTAATTGGCAAGACAGAAGTTGGTAGTAGTTGCTTTACTTAGTAGTTCTTTGAGCAAGATAAAACGAAAATATTCCTTGATACCTAGTCGGAGTGATTCAGTGTGCTCCGTATTATGTTTGTGAAGGGTGGAATTTGTTTATCAGTATGGAATATCAGTGAATCCAGCTGGAAGGAACGGGACCATTAACCAATAGGAAAACGAAGATTTGACAAGTAACCCTCGACCAGTCCTATTAGGAATTCGGATTTAATTATCACATTGACTGCCACAACATATCAGGATTGCCTCAAATTATAAGGCATTGGTCTTCTCAGATCTCAATATTCCCCCGTGTAGTCAATTCACAAACTTGTCCTATTGTTATTAATCATTAAATTGCATTGTCAATATTTATTGCGTTTCTTTATTGTTGGTTAACTTCATCCCTGTTTCGGTTAAGAAATCTTTCAGGTCTCTTCACCAAGCAAAACGAGGAGGAAAATAATATAATAATAATAGGTAAGTAACCAGGAAGTTACAGTCGATTACCAAATTTTTCCCCCTTTTTTAAAAGACGCCAATCGTTTCGTTTTCAAATAAGCTTATTTTTCAGAGGTTACAAAAAATTTATTATTTACGTGCTTGATATGAAATAGCCGATTTTAGGAGTTCTATGTATAAGGGTAGTTTTTCAGACAGGAAATATAAAAACTTAATACTTTTTGCACGGGGCCGAATATCCTATGCGCCCTGAACATGACTATCACGAATAATTCTATTTTTGAAAAACTTATTTTTCATCGTTCATTTAAACATTCAAAACTGCGAGTGCATAGTTCATGCTTAGACGCGTTACAAAATCGAAAAAAAAACTCTGATTCTTATGAATCCTGGGTGTGGTACTCGATTATCCCCTCTCACCATCTCAATCTGTAATTCTTCGTGATTATCTCTTTAGAGTTTGTCTTGCACGTACGAGTTTAACTTTATAAACTCGAACTGTGATTTTTTTTGAGAATTCAAGTCAAAACTGGGAAATCTAATTTCACATGATAATGACCGACACTGGCTCTTCTTGATGTCTTGACCAACAATGGATATTAGTTTAAAGTTAAGAACAGGCATTATATCGACCCTCAATAACAATATTTGTAATGTTGGATAATTGTCTTTAGGGTCCAAAAAATGAAAAAAACAGTAGTTGTAATCAAACGTTTCGACTCTGATTGGAGTCCTCATCAGTGACTTTTATTTCTAGAATATGAAAAAAATAACTAGTGAATATTGCGCATGTGAGTCCTACTTTTGAGTACAACTTTGGTATTGTGTAAAGAATAAAAATATCAGAAAATTTACATAAAATTATACATAAACATTTTTTGGGGAAACACAAGAGAATTCTTAAGAATTAATATTGAAAAGTAACACACATATTTTTAAAAACATCTGAAATAAAAAAACTAGACACGTTTATGTATAAATGCAACTTAAATTATAGATGCAAGTATATAAATGTGAGAAAAAAATAATTCAAAAAATACACAAAAAACTTCGGTAAGAACTTCGATGAAAAATTTCAAAAAATCTTCGATAAAAACATGAAAAAATTCTTTGCAATAAAAATCGAATTTTGTGAGTAATATAGGATCCAAATTCATCATCTCATCTGTTATAAATTTAAATTTTCTAACCTTGAGTCATTGTAATCCCTTGGGTTCTGATAAATATAATCTTGGTTTTAATTTCTTCTTTTTTATACGTCGTTGTTTTTTAAGGCACATTTTTTACACACTCACTATAAGAGGATCGTTTAGTGACTGATTTCTGGGTGCATAGAAAAGACAGTTGTAGGCAAGAAAACCAGTAAGATGGAGGGCAAATTTTTAAAAATATATAAGTAGAACTGTGATTGTAAGGGAAAGTGGAAAGATAAACACAAGATGATCAGACTGCCCCGGTAATAAAGGAAGGATAGTAAATCGTAACCGGATTCGTAACGGTCCCACACATTTTTGAGAACATTCAAGAGGCCTATGGATTCATTTATTCGAGAGTTTTGAGGATTTAATAATGAAATGAGTGTATTATAGCTCTTTTGGTATATATAAAGAAGTTAAAAATCTTGGTGGCCGAGGAAAGTTGACTGGTAAATTAATTGACGAACTGAGTCTGTATTATGGACTGGCTATATGTCGAAATACAGATTTAGTAGAGAACATGCGCAAGAAGATAAATGCTACATTGTACCATAAAAAATCTACAGATGAAAAGCCTCAACACGACAGATGTCCCGTAGGAGAAGATTCTTGGTGCTCTTGGCAAAAAGCGAAAGCCTGGCATACTCTCGACATATATTCTCATAAACCAGCAATGCCAATGCAAGTTGCTAGAAACCTAGCGGAACTCAGCAAAAGTCAAAACATTAATTCTCGGTTTAACGTATGATTCGTTTCAGAATGTTGTCCAAGTGCTTCTGAGATTTTCCGAATGACCATAGACTTGATCCAAGTCTGTCCAACTCAGTAGTGGCTTATAAGCAAGATTTCTTTCGGAATATAGCAAGCGAGAATAGCCGAGAGGCTTTAGGCGTTAGGAATGCGTTTAGTTATGTAGATATAGGTAGGATTAGAGGGTTCGAACCCAAAAAGCGATTCTGAAATTTAATTCAAGCGTTATGCGATTATAAATAGTGTTCAGTTCCAAAGCTCCCCTCTATCTTCCTCTTGTTTTTCACGCGTTAGAAAAAAACACATGAATTCATAATCTGAGCCGTCACTTCTGAAGGGCAAACCTTTTGGTGAAGTAAGTGATTTTTCAATATAGTGGTTTTCAGATTCACATATTCTTTGTTTCGCTTCACAACTTGGATATAGTGAATTTGAAATTCTTGTATGTCTTATAACAGTTAGTAGAACATATATTCCATTTATTCAAACGAAAATATGAACTTCGTCGCTTCGAAACCACTATATTAATTTCTGATACGTAAACCCTGTTTGCCTCATTTTAAAACGATATCATACTAAAATATAATTCATTTTTATGATTAATGATGTATGATTAATGAAATACAATGACGGTTTTCGAGGACTGTTAGATGTCATGAACACACTTCAACTGAAGATCAATTCAGAATGATATAATTTTCTCATGGAAGTCGATCAACGTCGAATTGAAGTCACAAACCGCTCAGCATCGAAACATCGTAAAAGCGCTCGGAAACACCTTACATCGCTTAGAAAAGAAGCAGAAGAGCAAAACTCATGCTTAAAAGGGCAGTTATATGATGCTAGTATAGCAGAGTAGAGGAAAAAGGAATTAGTGAGTCAGTATTTTGAATATTTCTGAATAATTATATTTTTTATAAACAATTTAAAGACGATTTTTAGTCAAAAAATGAAAAAAAATTCAAACTGATGCCAATTTGTGAATTAAAAAAAAAGAGTTATAATCGTGGGTACTTCCCTGGAAAAACTAATGTAGATTAACGAAAATTTTTTTCTTGCTATACGTGGTTTTCGGAACCTGCTATCTAGTACGCCGATTTCCTCCTCGGAAAAAACATATTTTCAAGTTACCAAGTGCCACAACGCCATTTTGTTTGTCAATTCGTTTCATACAACCTAACATCCTCATAATATTTGATATTTTAATTTATTTTTGAAATAATTTATTTTATTTCTCATTGGTAGAAATTATATCTTGAACGTTAATTTTTATAAATTTCCTCGGGGCTCTCTACATTTTTGATCCTTTACTCTCAGACTTCGGGGCCCTACACGACGCTCGAAGAGGACAATGGCATATAGGGACAATAGAGCGTCGTGTCACCTTATTTGATTCGGATATTGAATTATGAGCATTAAATCAACAATTGATCTCTTTCTTAACTAACAGCACCTTTTGACTTTTCGAGAAAATCGTGTTTCTCTGAGACGGGTCCGTTCGAAATAAAAATAAACGCAAGATAAAATGCGTTAGATTTCGGTCACTTTTGATCGCACAGCTTTGTGCATAGGCCCATTCGATAGAGCATGCTTCTGTCTCTCAAAATCATCGAAAAACTCAAATTTCGTCTTTGGTGCTGTTAGCCGGGTTTCTTCGTTCCTCGCCACATGTGTTGAAAATTGAAGCTTCAATAATTACTAGACAGAGAAATGACATCTCCTCTTCTAATTAACCTAAAATAATAAACTTTTTCTATCAATTGGTATAAAAATGGTGCTTTTACAATGAATTCTACTCCAATTTTGTAAGGCGTTAAAGGAATTACTCAATTTTTTTCACGATAAAAAAACTCACCCACTCTTTGCAGTCATTTTTGATCAACGTATATACGTAAATATTTACAGCAATAGACTGATATGAGTTGATTTGTGGTGGGTGACGACATGTATTATATTCTTACATATTACATTATAGATGTCTTCTAGGTCCATTTTGTATTGCGAAAGTCGAAAATTTCAACAGCCCAGTCAGACTTGAAAATCCACCTACGACCTTCCAAGATCCAGTTGGAAGTGGTGATATGTACTTGCTGTTAGGAGTTGCAAGCTGCACTGGGTCTCTCAACCCAAATATATCACAAGTTGCGCATTATACGGCCATTTGCCTCAGGCAAGGCACTTGGTTCGAATTTGATGATTTAAAGGATGAAAGAGTAGAAACAGCGAAACCCAGAGCAGAATATTATATTTGAGCCTTAATTTATGTCAAAATGATGTGTAACTTTATCTACTTTCAAAACGAAACCTCTTCTTTTTATAAACATCGAAGGTTTCCCCAAACCAAATTATTTATATAATTCAGTTAAGTATCATCAATGTTTATTCTCTTAATTAATATTCTGTGTAGTAAATCGCAAGCTGCCTCGGTCTATTGAGAGAATGTTATATCATATGTGAGCACATAAGAGCAAAAAAGCCACAGGCAAAAAGCCTGCGCGTATAGAAACACAAATTTGATCAGCACGAAAGACCGTTAAAAAATACTTGAGAGCAAAATGAATATAGGAAAACTGCGAGCGCGAAAACGAAACATAAGTTTTCTCAGCAAAAAAGACGGATATCTTTTTTCGTGGGTGCACTTGGATTATAATCGCTTGTCTGAAGTTAAAACTAGATCATATTATTTTATTACAACCGCATGTATAATAATAAAAATTCAATTTGCCGCAATCCTAATCGTTATAGTAATATTAATCACTATGCTTTTTTACTATCCAGAGACTCATTTCAAGAATCGGTGCAATTTTACAAATTTCTGCCATTACAAGAATAATTTTGATATTGAAATAAAGTGGCCTTTCTACTCCACTGCTTACAAGAATATCCAATATGATGAGGTCGGTGGCAGTTCAAAGAGACTTGCAGTGCGTGCAAATTTTCAGTCTTCATCTTAAAGTCAAATTTTGACTGCCAGAGTACTGTATGAAGAGGCTCAAATGAATTGAAATAAAGTTTTATTCCCTATTATGACCATTAAAAATTTCTCAATACCATTTTTTCATTCACAGTGTTCCAAAGTAGGAAAAATAAACTTTTTTCTGCAATATTAATAAATTTTTAAAAATGCCTTAATTTAACAAATCTGAATTTTCTAATTGCAAGATCGTGGTTCAATTCTTGAAAAATCAAAATTTTCGCTAAGAAAAAATTGCATGAGAAGAGATTTCCAAACCACTGGTAGGAGAATATGTTCGGATATGTTTCATAGAAGTTATGTTTGCTCACAATGGAGATACGCCATTCCGTCTATGAAGTAAGGTTACTAGTATACTTATGCCATCAATGTTCAAGAAGATTTAAAAAAGAATTTTTAAGGTGGTATCGCTTGGAAAAGTTTTCTCCAATTGTAAATTAATATTATTACATTTTTCCATGTTTTTTCGCTGCTTGATGGCCTCAGTAAAAGCCAAAGTCCTTACGATTCTTTTATGGAAAATAACATAAACCACGCTTCTTATAATTATAACACTTGTGTTGTTTCAGGCAATGAATGAATGCAAGTTCATATTCTCAATTTCTTAAAATTTGAACCTGAAATCATGTCTCCTTCAAAGGCCAAAAATGTAGGAGATAATTTTAGAACTAGTGATGTTAAAATAAATCAAGATGTCACATTCTTCCAAATGTGTCTTTCTCAAGAAATAATGGATGGTCTTTTGCATTGCGGGTTTTTAAGGCCGTCGCCCATTCAGTTAAAAGCAATACCTTTAGGACGTTGCGGATTTGGTGAGTGATAGAATTCATTATAAAATTTTGCTTTCATAATATCTAGTTATTTGACTACTGCTAGACGCGAGTGCTAAGCAATCAAGTCAAAGAAATGCTTGTGTATGGGGGGGTTTACTCGAAGGACGAATTATGAGGCACACTTAAGGTGGCTTGATCGTTTGGTGTCGTATGAAGTGAGGGGCACCGTGGGGGCACGTGTTACATGAATGCTCATTGCTACTTATTTTTTTAATAATCATATGTATTATAGTAACATCTGAGTAGAAGGGTAAGAAATCGCGGAAATGGCCCCGGAAAAAAGCGATAGTAAAAAATTATTAGTTTCACCTCGAGGCGATTTCTATCATAATAACTGTAGAATTCCATTTGATGAAATTATAAATTGTACTAAATTTTTTTTTCGAAAATACATATTTTACCTTTAATAATAATATCTATTTACAAATTTTTGGCACTCCAATGGGTTCACCAATTTCACCTCTATTCGCAGACATTGTCATGGATGATTTGGAAAATGATTGCCTTCGAATTTTAAAAGACAAACATAATTGCTCTCCTTTATTTTATTACAGATTTGTAGATGACACTATTCTGTGTGTACAAAAGAAATTTATTGACTTGGTTTTAAACATTTTTAATTCACAAGATAAGAACTTACAATTCACCTTTGAAGTTCAAAAAAATAATCAAATTAACTTTCTGGACGTGTCATTAATTATAAAAGATAATAAAATTATTTCTAATTGGCTCCAAAAACCTACCTCATCAAATAGAACAATTAATTACTTTTCCAATCATCCAATTTGTCAGAAAAAAAATATTGTTTATAACTTAGTTGATCGAGCGATATCTATCTCACAAAACGTTTCATAACACCAATTTGAAGATTGTTAAACAAATATTATTAAACAACGATTATCCAAATAGCTTCATCGATAAAAATATAAAAATCCGTATGAATAAAATTAAATACAGCTCTCCAAATTCTCCAAATAAAAAAAACCGTTCAAACTTATACAGACATCAACCAAAGGTATGGTTGCCATACAACGTAACAAACTTCACCTTAACCTTAAACGGTCTGCCTAAGCTTGAGCCCCCAAAAAAATGTTTATTTTCAATTTTAAAGTGACATGCTTGATAACATGTCTAGTATTATAAGTTTTACCACGTTTTTAAGTGCCTATGTCCAGTGACTCTCCCTATTCTCGGCGTCCTTTTCCTTGTGGGGGGGCCCCCGCCCCCCCCCCCCCGGATAACTACCTCGTAATAGCATATTGTATATAATGTTATTTAACTTGAAAAACAGGGAGTTAACAATTTTTAAAGATAAGGCTCTGCATCAAACTTCCAAAAATTCTAGCACTTTCACTTTAATGAATATTCGTCGAAATGAAGTAATTTTGTGTGTTCAGTGGTGATATAATACTATGCCAGTTGCCAGAATCACCTATACCGACTAGTCATGTTGCAAACACGGTCCTTTGTTTGAACAATATTTACTTTATTTTTTATCAATATTTTCCAATAAAAGAAGTTTCTAACATGGGAAGACGATGTATTAATTGCGTTTATAATCTGTGTGTAATCTGATCAGGATAAAAGATTGAAAATAAATTTTTTGTTAATTTCTTGTTATTTTGGCATAGGGTCAGTATCATCTTTTTTTATTTGATTAAAAATATCACTATTAGATGTGAAAATGCGCAAAAAGAAAGAAATGCAAACGTTTCGGCCAGATATGGGGGCCCTCTTCAGTGCCATAAATTCAAAGATTAATTCAAAATTTCTGTAGAACATTAGAATATAGGAAATAATTAAATTATGCATTATCACGGAATTCAAAAACTTATCTTATAGCTCGAAATTCAAAATGAAGTAGTCCAGTATGCAGCATCATGAATTGAAAAAATATCTAGAGTTCACTGTGAATAAAAAACCGGATTAATAAAAAAAACATAACAAATTTTGCACACGAACCGACCGGAATTTTTTAGAAAATTTTATTATTAAGCCAAATTGGTTATCAGTGGCAAAACGCGAACATATTTTACATTTTTGAAAACTTTCCGGTGAAGACTTTGTTACCGGAGTCTCTCACAGAATGATCTGAACTGTTTTAAAAACCGACTCGAGACATGTGGCTTTGCTGACCGAAAATTTTTTTATATAAGCAATCCTGAGAGGTTCTTTTCCTCCTTGAAGAAGACTATTGTCCTATACCTACTAAAGAATTTCGAGACGTTTATGTTCATTTTCACGAGTGGACGCAGGCGTGTATTTTTCGAGAAAATGATTTTATATATCAGCTACGGACAATCCATTTAACACTGAATTTGCAAGCTTACTATAATATCCAAATTTTTCAAAATGTTACTCAATATTATTTGAGTATGCACCGAATAAAAAAATTGAATGTTGTTTATTTCGCATTTAGATTTATTCTGATGTTTTAAAAAAATGTAATAAATTTATCTTTAAAAATTAATAAAAAGAAAAAAATGCAATTTTCATATTCGTGATATTATGTATCACATCTGAAAGTATTATTAAATTTAACTAGTTCCGAAAATGGTCAGAACTGTTATATATTCTAGATTTATAGTTAATTTGCCATTTTTAAATTTTAAAGTGACATGCTTGATAACATGTCTTGTATTATACTGACCCAAAATCATAGATTTTTTGTTAATTTCTTGTAATTTTGGCATAGGGTCAGTTTCATATTTTTTTATTTGATTAAAAATATCACTATTAGATGTGAAAATGCGCAAAAAGAAAGAAAGGCAAACGTTTCGACCACATATGGGGGCCCTCTTCAGTGCCATAAATTCAAAGATTAATATTGAGTAAAATTTTAAAAAATATGGATTTAAGTAGTAAGCTTGCAAATTCAGTGTTAAATGGATTGTCCGTGAAGCTGATATATAAAATCATTTTCCTGAAAAATAGACGCCTGCGTCCAATCGTGAAAATGAACATAAACGTCTCGAAATTCTTTAGTAGGTATAGAACAATAGTCTTCTTCAAGGAGGAAAAGAACCTCTCAGGATTGCTTATATAAAAAAATGTTCGGTCAGCAAAGCCACATGTCTCGAGTCGGTTTTTAAAACAGTTCAGATCATTCTGCGAGAGACTCCGGTAACAGTCTTCACCGGAAAGTTTTCAAAAATGTAAAATATGTTTGCGTTTTGCCATTGATAACCAATTTGGCTTAATAATAAAATTTTCTAAAAAATTCCGGTCGGTTCGTGTGCAAAATTTGTTATGTTTTTTTCATTTATCCGGTTTTTTATTCACAGTGAACTCTAGATATTTTTTCAATTCATGATGCTGCATACTGGACTACTTCATTTCGAATTTCAAGCTATAAGATAAGTTTTTGAATTCCGTGATAATTCCTAATTTAATTATTTCCTATATTCTAATGTTCTACAGAAATTTTGAATTAATCTTTGAATTTATGGCACTGAAGAGGGCCCCCATATGTGGCCGAAACGTTTGCCTTTCTTTCTTATTGCGCATTTTCACATCTAATAGTGATATTTTTAATCAAATAAAAAAAGATGAAACTGACCCTATGCCAAAATAACAAGAAATTAACAAAAAATTTATTTTCAATCTTTTATCCTGATCAGATTACACACAGATTATAAACGCAATTAATACATCGTCTTCCCATGTTAGAAACTTCTTTTATTGGAAAATATTGATAAAAAATAAAGTAAATATTGTTCAAACAAAGGACCGTGTTTGCAACATGACTAGTCGGTATAGGTGATTCTGGCAACTGGCATAGTATTATATCACCACTGAACACACAAAATTACTTCATTTCGACGAATATTCATTAAAGTGAAAGTGCTAGAATTTTTGGAAGTTTGATGCAGAGCCTTATCTTTAAAAATTGTTAACTCCCTGTTTTTCAAGTTAAATAACATTATATACAATATGCTATTACGAGGTAGTTATCCGGGGGGGGGGGGGGGGGATAAGGAAAAGGACGCCGAGAATAGGGAGAGTCACTGGACATAGGCACTTAAAAACGTGGTAAAACACTTTATTGTCACTTACAATTGATAACGACGCAATCAAATGATAGAAATAAAAAACCGACTTACTAGTAACATCTATGTTACACCCCCTTCCCCGCGGGGGCCAGGGTTTATCCCCCTCATTATTGGTTCTTCCTACTAGAGTTCTCTCTCCAGGTCGCGGCCAAATCGGCAATGGTTCGCCTCCAATCCTCCGTCATCGTTTTTCTTCACATGTAACATATATTTTGAAAGAATGGCAAAACAACAACAAAAAATCAAGCATAGTAATATCAGTGTTCTCGTCTTGGGTCAATTGTCTGTCAGAATAAAGAAAAATAAATTTTGTCTCTACTTAGTCTTTATTTAGACTCTTACTAAATCTAAACCATTGCTGACTTTAATTAATTTTTTAATCTTTTTTAAGCTTGAAGCCTGCCTCCTGGCAGTCCTTCAAGTAATACAGCTCCCTTCTTCCCCTTAAGGGGTAACACCACTGTAGAAATTTCCAAAAATTGATTTTTTTTACTAGCTTAAAAAATTCTAAAACTAATAGATGTCGCCATGCTTCCGTTAGAAGCATTTTCAGTTAGATATTCTTTGGATACAAAGGCTTATTCTAGTGGCAAGAAAGTCTTAAATATTGCAACGGATATTGCCGTATGCAATTTCAATGATGGACTGAAAAATGTTTCGAGAATTATGCAAGTTTTAGAAATGGAAATTGGGGTACAATCTTACAATTTTTGTGTTGAAAGCGATGCTAAGGGCATTCAGTACGCTGAGCGGGCACTAGCGGATGCAGCAAAGGAGGCGCGTTTCAACCTTCAATCGTCCAGGAAGGAGAATGAAGAAGAATATATGAATACAGAAGGACGCCTTTACGGTGCTGGAATTGCAGATTAATGGTAAAATATTTTTAACATTAAAAATTTTTTCACTTTTTCGTATTTATTACATATCTCAAATCTTTAAACGCGTTTTTCTCAAAATACGTTTTTTGAAATCGACACGCAGCATAACTCAAATAATTTTCAATATTTTTAATCTGGTTACGTGCCGTTTTTTTTGGTCGACAAATGAGTTTTTTTTCAAATGCTTGCCAATTACACAAAAATTAATATTTTTTAAATCACCTTCGTGTTTCTCTAGCTATTCTCATGAAGATTAAGAAATTTTTTTTTATTTTGTTCCAGATTAAATTTTGCACCCTGTGTGTTGCGTGCCGCGGAGCTCCTCCAAGCAAACACACATTACGGAAATGTCTCTAGTGCTGCCATTTTGTAACATTTTTTATTGAAAATTTGTAATTTTTTATTTTATTATATAAATAATAACTTCCCAAATCATTATAATTGTATTCCCTTTCCTTCCATAAAAAAAAAAATGCCTGTAAAAACGTGTTTTTCTTGGCGTTTACAGTGGTGTTACCCCTTAATTGTTTCCATTCATCAATCTTCCTCCACTTCTTTTCCCGTTGTTTTTCTCCCTTTGCTCTCTCTTCTCTCCTTCTCTCCTCTTCTTCCCTTTGGCGCTCTTTTTCTGCCTCTCTCCTTCGCTCCTCTCCTTCTTCATTTCTTCTTTTCTCCTCTTTCCTGCCTATCTCCTCCCAGCCCTTGTTTATAAAATGGAGTATATGCCGGTAAGGATGGTAGGTAATTCTATCCTCCGGGATCCCCATTTTTTTTGGGCCACTCGCTTCAGTGCCAGGCAATTTCTGGTGTGCTCTTGGATGGTACTTTCTCCTACCACGCTCAAGCACCAACAGCACTTCTGCACCGTGTTCATTTACCGGAAACAATATACATGTATACGCTACACGCTAACGCGAATTCTGTTGATTTTGTTGCTTCATTGGATCTTGAAAGAGCGTCTGGGACTAGGTTCGAACTTCCCTTTCTATAGATTACTTCATAGTCGAATTCGAGTAATCCCAACGCCCACCTGGCTAATCGTCCTGTAGGGGTTTTCAGTTTGTGTAGTTACTTGAGTACCATTTAATCTGTTATTACCTTGAAACTATAACCCTGAAGGTATGGTTTGAACTTCCTAATCGCCCATACCACCGCCAAACATTCTTTTTCTTACCCCGAGTATCGTGACTGCGCTATTTAGGTTTCTGCTTGCATACGCGATTACATGATCGATTCCACTTATTGCTTGAGTTAACACTGCACCCAGTCCAGTATCACTAGTGTCCGTTTCTAGCTGGAAAGGTTGTGAAGAATCCGGGCAGGTTAAAATGGGTGCTGATGTCAAGAGTTCCTTTATTTTTTCGAAAGCTTCCTTTTGATCTATTCCCTACTCCCACTTTTTATTCTTTTTTAACAATCTGTTTAATGGTTCTATTATTTCGGCAAAGTGTGGTATGAACCTTCTATACCAACTTGCTATTCCTATTAATCGTTGAAACTGATTGATATTTTTGGGTATGGGGAATTCCAAGATTGGTTGAATCTTATCATCGTCAATTTGAATTCCTTTTTCGTTAACTTCAAAACCAAGGTATTTTATTTCTGAACAACCGAATTCACACTTGTTAAGCCCTATTGTCAAGTTTGCTTTTTTAATTTTAACCAATACAAGGTTCGAATATTGTAGGTGATCATCAAAATCTTGAGTAACAATGATAATGTCGCATAAGTAACAAAAAACATTCGGCTTTAAATCTGGAGTTGGGTAAGGCTTTCCCAAGTGGGCCCCGATTTTTCGAAGTTTCGTATTTTTCGTTGATATTTAGCTTAAACCGAGTTTCAAGCGTACAAAGTACATCCTGTTAATTTGGTTGTAAAAGTTCCGATTGCTTATTTTTTATAAACAATCAATGTTTTTTTTAGTGTTTTGGGAATTAATTTTATTCTCAGAAAGTAAGTACCCCCATTGAATAATTTTTTAATTGCAGGCCAATAAGACATGACACTAGAAAACAGTATCTTTCCATTACTAAAATCTCAATTTCAATGTTTATTGAAACAATTGTTTATACAAAAATAAAAATAAAATCTATTTCTGCGCCTCTAGGATCTACATTAACGACAACTTATGCAATAAAAATTTGTGTATTTATTCTTGAAAAAAAAACGTGTAGATCGAAGTGGTTTAGTCACAACAATAACATTTTTGAGTGCGCGCGCGCAACGTATACCGCCTATGTTCCGCACTTTAACGCGCTTCTTATTCTAAGGCCGTCCATATTATTCTTTGAATGAAGAAATAATGCTACATGGACTAGTGACTTTTTTTTTCCTTGATAAATATATACATGGTTACTTTATTATATTATATTATTATACTCGTATTATATTATAATATTAGCATCATACAGATCTTCAGTTATTAAATATTTTTAATTGCTTTCGCAAAGAGTAACAATCACAACTTTTGTTATGCAAAAAGAATATGAATTCATTTTCTTCTATACATTAATATATGATTGGATAAATAATTTATGGCATAAAAAGCATTTATACAATGTTATACATAATCTTTACTCCTTGAACATGAATTTTTGTAATATTACATTACAGGAATGACTTTAGATTTGTCATCAATTGATTCAAAATTAACTTTAGCACAATCATACGGTTTTTTGGGTCTTGTAACTTTTGTCTGATTTTTATTTTGTAACAGTTTAAAAAATAAAAATAATCAATCAATAAAAATAAAAATTACAGGACCCAAAAATCTGTATGATTAGGCTAACGTTAGTTTTAAATCAATTAATTTTGATTATTATGACAAAAACGAACATAAAACCCATTCTGAAAATTTAGAAAAGCGTTACTCAACAGAAAAACTCTAAACAACACGCGCCAATACCACTGTTTTGTTCCAAAAAATTAAAATTTGAATCAATATCGCGGAATCGCAGAATATTTTCGGCTTATGACAATTCTAAATTCATTTCTGTAGTGTAAAATATTCCAAAAACTTATGTTCAAGAAGAAGTATTTACACATTTTTGAAGCAGCGTTTTAGCCGGTCGCTCGACTCACGAGACACTGTCACGACACAATAGGCGGTAGGCACCAAACGGGACACCACGATTCGGAGAATATATTTTTTTTTTAATCTCTTGTCACTCAAATACATTTTAATTGTTTCCAAAATTAATAATAATTTTGTACTGCGTTACAAAATTTGAATTTAAGCAAATTTTAAATAAAATATAATATTTGATGAAAAACAAATTTAATTGTTTGAAAATTATCCTCTGATTGTTACATATTTTTCATTCTTATCATACCAATTATGCTGTTTTTTGTGTGTAAATTGATAAAAAAAAGTTAATTAATTTGATGTTTTAACTTTATTTCATGATGATACCTACAATTTTTCGCAGAGGCCTATACAAATATTTTATTTCTAAATAAAGAGCCCTTAAATAAAGGAAGGAGATATTAACTATGTGGAAAAAATTATATTCGGGAAAACAATTAAAATGTATTTGAGTGACAAGAGATTAAAAAAAGAATAAATAAGCGCCGAATAGTGGTGCCCCGTTTGGCGCCTACCGCCTATTGTGCCCTGACAGTGTCTCGTGAGTCGAGTGACCGGCTGTAACGCTGCTTCAAAAATCTTTCGAGCATCGCTCAACAAATAAAGTCATATCTCGGAAAGTAATGCATTTTTTAAAATGTTTTTGGGCTCAATTTTTAGCTGAGGCTTTAGGTGTTATTTTAGAAAAGTTTAAAATTTTTCCTATCATTTCCCTAAAGTATGCAGGCAGCTGAAGTTTAAAAGTGAAAATTTGTCAAAATCGGAAATTACGTCGGCCTTTCTCACACGCTATCTCGGCTTCTATTCATTGAAAATACTTCAAATAGAGCTTATTCGACGCAAAATTTTATAATCTTTCAAACTCTTTTTTGAAAATATTTCTACCTTAATTTTTCACGGAGATAGCCGCTTTCAAAGACGAGCATCTCTAATCTTAATACCAGTTGCTTTTCGTAAACGTAAACATTCAACACATTTCGTAAATAAATCTTGAATTAGTAGAATTAAGATTATGGAGCCATCTTAAGCTACTATGATCAGTTATTACCCTAAAATGATATACTTCAAGATAAACACAACATTTTTGAATGCCCCAAATTATAGCAAGACATTCTTATTCTGTAGTGGTATAATTTTGCTCTGCGTCAGAAAGGGATCTATTGACATATAATATTATGTGTTCCATTCCATCAGTAGTTTGGGTCAAAACTGCACCGAGACCTGTGCTAGTAGCATCAGTCTGGAGAACAAGAGGGACAATAAAATCGGTACATGATGAAATTGGGTCTTCAGATAAATATTCTTTGATTTGTTTGAAAGCCGATTGCTGATCATTAGACCAATACTAATTTTGCTTCTCTTTAAGAAGTAAATTTAAAGGTACTGCAATAGTGGCAAAATTATTTATAATCTATCTATACCAAGATGCCATTTCAAGGAAACGGCGTAATTGTCTAATATTTATTGGGACGGGAGCATTTAAAATACGGTCAATTTTATTAGGCTCAACAAGTCAACCATTCTCATTAACTAGGAAGCCGAGGTATTTAACTTGAGAATAACAGAATTCAAATTCAGCAGAATTTAGTGATAAATCAGCATCTTTAATTTTTTTGAGAACTCTGGATAACCATTTCCAATCTTCCAAATCGAAATTATAAATTGTAAAAAGGTCTTCTTCAAAAATCCAAGTTCTGTTTTCAAAACCTATGTCCATTCTGAATACTTCAAGGAAATCTGAACCAATCACAAAAGAAACCGGGAGTGAGGGTAAAATACGGATTGGCATTTCTTTAGTCTTACTTTCTAATCTCATAGTGGCAAATACTTCTTGGGAAACCAACTCAACATTACTATCGACAACTTAAACTAGTCTATGTTTATGGTTAATTTTAAAACCCAATTTATTAATTAACTCGAAACCTTCATGTCCCATAAATGACCTTGAGGCTCCACCGTCAACTAAAGCTTTGATGCATAAGTGGTTCAGGGCCCAGATAAAGGTTTTGGGTGGTAAGGGATTTCTGATGAATGAAAAACTGGAAATATTAAATTTTTTCATTGTTATTTAATAAGTTATCATTAGAATGGTGAGAATTCAAAAATATTATCGCGATTTACACAAGATTCAAAATCGATACTAGGGTCTTTATTTTGAATTAAATTATCTAAATTTTTTCTGTGGGCAAAACTGACTTCTTCAGATTCAGAGAAATTCGGAACTACTCGAAAAAAGGGCCATCGTACAAGTTAAATAATCCGCAACAGGTTCATTTTCACCTTGTGTACGTTTATAAATTTCTTGTCTAATCTTAAATTGAAAATCTACATCTCAAAATCTAGATCTGAAGGAAGCAAAGAATTTTAAGCAAAAAACTACTAAAATTCTGTCACAATATGGGATAATAAAATTCTGGTAATACAGAGGCTTGAGTAAAGCTTACTATACAAGAAAAAATATATATTATAGGTTATTTTAAGGATTGGGGCTAAATATCGGTTATGTAGAATTATTTATATCTTATGGTTATATAATTATAATATTTTAAAAAATATAATGAACAAAATAAATAAAAATCAAATATTCAAGCAAAACATGTAATGTTTGGGCGCGAGATCCTGCTTAGATCAGCTAAAGCAATTAAAGGTCAAAAGTTAAAATTTTGAATAATAAAGATTGTAATAAAATAATCAAATTTTAAATTGAATGAATTAAGTGAACCTGAAAAATAGCTAGCTCAGACCCTTCGCTGCAAAATGGCAGAGCGGGTGGTTTTTAATTAAAAGCAAAAGACTTATACTAAAAATAGAAATCTAAAGATCAATCTTAATTGAATTGAAACTAAAAATAAATTATATTAAGTAAAATTCAAATTTATTCGAAAGAATTATAAAATCGGTAAAATTTTGAAGATCGGAAGCAAAAAGATATTCTAACGGAGACAGAAAAGAGGAAATAACAAATATTTTATAAAAAAATGTAATGGCAATATAAGATGTCTAAATTCAAAAAATTTGGGAAAGGAAAATCTAAAATTAAATAAATGACAATCTTTCGTCCAGTTGTTTGCAAGACTGACTGATTTAGTCGTGTTCTGGTTAATCGCGATTTATTTCGCGTGTACGCAACATATTGCGTAAGTGAATAATTAATCATGCCAGTTGGTGTTACGTACGGGTCGTAGGGATAAATAAATAATTAAATATTATAAATAATAAATTAATATTTATTTAAAAGATGAAAAGTGTACGCGGAGGCTTCAAAAACTGTAGGACACTTTTGTGTCCCTTTTTTTTATTTTTAAGTAGGATCGTTTTCGGAATCTTTGCTTTCTCTACTGGCTACTAGAACGGAATATAAAATGCTAGAATTTCGGTGAAAAGAAAATATCTACTAAATTTCGGAAGGGCTCAATCAGAAGATTTTGTTTCTATATACAAATAAAATATTATAAATTGGAAACGACACAGCCTACCGATATTTGTAGTTAATTCTTCCCGTTTGGTAGGACAAGGGCTGGAGAAGAAGGCTGTCTTCGATGTCACCCTTAATTTTCCTACTCAACTGGGCTTTTAAAAATTCTGTGATGCGTGACTAAAACTAGTCACTCTTGTTCATTTTTCACCGATTGCACGTGGTAGCAACTAACACACACACACGACTTCTCGACATTTTTGCCTTTTTAATTTTATAAAAATTAAAAGATGGATGGTTTCGAACCAGAAAGAAAACAGTACTTTTAAATTGTGTTCTTTCTCCACTTTTAATCGTTTATAACCTTAATGTGGCTTCTCGAAAAATATCTTCTCGTCGTTTTGAGATTCGACGACAGGATTATTTTTCGGAACTTTGTTTTTCAACGCCAGGCTGTACACGCACAATTAACTCTCGCGGCTAACCGACCACCTACGCACTCAAAATATTATTTCAGAAGCGTAGTTGTTACCGATAGAACGGTTTTTAAGTTTGGGCGGGGGTGATTTTTCGGTGGTGGAAAATTAAATATTGAATGTTTTTGGTGGAGGTAGTTGGTTTTTGAATTATTAAATTTCAAGGGTTTGGTGGGAATAATATTAAGCCGAAAATGAGCGTATATGTGTGTAGGTGTTGGAATTTAGAATAAGAGCTCTTAGCACTAGATACAAGAGTCCTTTTTAGCGCTCTCACCATGCCGTGCTGTGACGGGAAAATACGAATTTCTCCTCCCCCCTGTGGATATTACGGGCCCAAGCATTCCGTGCCGTGACGGGAAAACCATTGGTTTTCGAAAGCTGTAGTTTGGGCAAGTAATCGCTACGTGTAGAAGAAATTCGGCATTTTCGAAAGCTGAGAAGGTTTATAAACAAACCCGAAATAAAATTCGGACCAAGCCCAGGAGGCCAATAATAATATAATTAAAAAAGGAAATATTTCATATTGTCGTGCCTGTTCCAATCCGACTTATTTATGGTACTGCCTGTAAGCGTTGATAGCCAGACATCTGGCACCTATTCACGCATTCCCTCTTTCGTGGAATTTCGATACCACTTGTGTTTTCATTGTCTTCCCACGTGGACACTTTCAAAAGGGACAGTAAATTAAAAGGACCAATCAAAAGGACTAGGCTCATCCCCTCCCCACCATTTCAAGAATCAGTGAGGCATTTTGGAACGAAGAAAAAGAGTTGGAGCTAGTGTGAATCCAGTGGTCTACGACAGCGATACGATAACTTGTAGACTCTGAGACAATTTAGAGAATAATAAAATTTGGTTTCGAGTTAAGTGTGAATTTTTCCTACGGCTTCCTTGATTCCCAGCTTGTCGAGTAACAAAATTGGTGCCGAAACCCGGGAATATTTACCGGACAAAAGATGCTAGGATTCAAAAAAATAAAATAAATTGAATTTACAAATAAAATAAAGTGAAAGTGAGAATATGGCTCCTAAAAAAACAAAAAGAACAGCAGCCTCAACCAGCGAGAGCCAACCGATAGCTAAGCGCACTCGAGTAAGAAAAGAAGGGCCACAATCAATTTCTTCGGGGTTGCATCCACCTGGAAGCCGACCCACCGGCGAGACCTCGATTGCGCCCACAAACATCGACATCTCACCAAGAATCAGTGCAGCAGCCTCCAATGACTTAACAGCGATTTACTGCGACCAGTGGGAACGGCAGTGCGACGAGATTTTGGATTGCGACGCCGAGGTTCCAGAGTCCGAAGATAGAGGCATGAGAGGCAAACAAACTAACAACTTATCAGAACCAACACGGGAGAGACAGCAGTCTACTTCATCAGATCCGACAGCAAGGTTAGGGGAAGCGATTGAAAAAACTTTGTATACGATACGCGAAGCCTCTTCAAACGAGGGTAATTCCCGATTAGTAAACCGCTTGACGATGGCAAAAAATTTGCCGACTTTCTCAGGTAACCCATTAGAGTGGTTCAATTTTAAAGAGGCTTACGAGCTTTCTTCGGAATTTGGTGGATATAGCGATCGGTAAAACATAGCACGATTATTCGAAGCCTTGAGAGGCGACGCGCGCGAAGTAGTGAATACGCTTCTCGCTACAAGCCGCGATGCAAGCACGGTTATGCGCACTCTCGAGCTTCACTTCGGTAACAAAAAATTGGTAGCGGAAAAAATCGTATCCGAGATAAAAAATCTGCCATCTATCGGCTCCGGAAAGACGACGCATGCGCAGTTCGCAACAAAAGTAAAAAACGCCTCGGTCGCTTTCAAAACATTTAATTTAGTGGGTTATCTACATAGCCCGGAATTAGTACCAATAATCGGTAATATTATTGGAACCAACGAAAATCAGACAAATAAAACTTTCGAGAGAAATTATAAATGTCCATTGTGTAAGCGTGATAACCACCGACTGTCGGAGTGTGCAATCTTTCGCCGAGAACCACTGGAAAAACGTTGGAATTTCGTGAGGAAAAATGACGTATGTTTTAACTGTTTAAAAAGAGGTCACATTAAGGAAGTCTGTCGAAATGAAAAATGCTCTATCTGCAAACACCGTCATCATCATCTTTTACATAAGCACGCGGCCACTCATAATAGAGGAGAGGTACACGCGAATGATAGAAATGCTCGCAGGATACCAAGGGACGCGAAGTTCGAGACACGCAATGTTCTTGCCGCGTCTTCAAGCACCTCTCGCAGTTGACCAGGACAAAGAAATATATTGCTGAAAATTTTGCCGCTTAGCGTAATCGGATCGAGAAATATCATAAACACTTTCGCCTTGTTAGATGAGGGCTCGACAATAACGTTAATCGATCAAGAATTAGTGCGAGAAGCAGGAGTAAAAGGTTCGAAAATCAGTTTAAAGTTGAAAGGTATAGGTGAAAAGGAAATTTTAATGAGAAATTGCGAGAAAGTCAATATCAAAGTTATAGGCGACCACGGTAAACTCAAAATAAAGGGGGCAGTCACCACAAAGGAGTTAAACCTTCCATCGCAGACACTTTCTGAAAATCTCACATCTTACGTCAATGAAACGTTTAACGACATAAAATTGAAATCATATTTTCAAGCACGCGCAAAAATATTGATAGGTAAAGATAACTGGCAACTCATAGCCACGCGCGAATTAAGAGAAACGGAAAACCGCGATATAGCTATCTCGCGTTCTCTATTAGGATGGACAGTGCACGGGACATAATACCAACCGAATAGCCCAACTCACAGAGCATTAAGCGTGAAAGACCTACCACATGAAGGTGAAACGACGGTATTACCACATCATGAAAAATCATACTCGGAAGAGATAGCTTTAGATCAGTTAATAAAACAATATTTTGAATTAGACTCTCTCGGAATAGTAGACACGAGACTCAATCAAAAACCCAAAGATGATTACGCTTCAGATACGCTGAAGAAAACAAGTCGCCGCGTAGGTAAAGGCTGGGAAACCGGGCTCTTATGGAAAGAGAAATTTACGACCAAAGTAGATAGTTTAAAAACGGCGGAAAAAAGATTATATTTATTAGAGCGAAGGTTAGACCGCGATCCGGCATATGCCGAATCATATTATAAAGAATAATATTATGAATAACCCTTGTCATATTATGTATAATAATATAACAAAAGTATACAATGTACATACATATACATACATATACTATATACACAATATATAATATATATATATATATATATATATAACATAGCATACACAATATATATTATATTATTGATCACATACATACACATATATATATATATATACCTATAACCTTATTTATTATTATAAACAATCTTTTCCCCTTGCATGGAAAAAGTTGTTTTAATTTTGAGTTTTTCTTAATATGTTTAGGTCTTTGAACCGACCCCTTTACCTGCCTCTGCTGAGCGTGCAAAAGCGCTCAGGTTACGAGAATCGTGAATGAACTATTTATTGTTTATTAGAGTCTTGCGTAAAATACTTCGCTTGGGTGATAATAAAATATTTTTATGAAATTACAACTTATTATAATTTTTAATATTTTATTCACGGCTTGCTCATAACAGTTGGTGGACAAAATGTCCGCTTGGTGCATTCATAATATTGGTATGTGAGCTTAGCAATCAAAAGATTTTTCAAATAATTTTTTCTTGAAACGTAGGGTCACAGAAATTTCACAATTCTTGTTTTGGATCCCAAATTTCTTTAGAGGAATTGAAAATCCAACCTAAAACAACTCACCTGACGTTCCCTTCTCAAAAAGTCTCTAAACATTGAGATTTTATATAAGCCGCATGCATGCTGTAACAATGTATTTCTTCTCCGCTGGTCGGGTTGGTCGTCCTCTGCCGGATGCTGCAGTCTGCCAGGTTCGAAAGTGAGGACAGGAGAAGTCGTAATAATGAGGCGATGTATTAGTAACAAAAAAATAAGGATGATTTATTCTCTTACCCAAAAATATACATATCTAACATTACGTCTAAAATGTGCCGGTGTTTTCGGTGTTGTCAGTCCGTGCGTGCTTTGTACCAAAGATGGCGGTTGACAATTCCGACGCGTTACATGTTAAAGGCGTGGCCCCGGAGCGTGTTGGGCCGGCGGCGATGCACCTCGGCTGGCGCCGAGTCCCGGAAACCTTCCCTTTTCCACGGTCGGTCAGGTCGGTACAGGTGAAGGGAAGGGGGGTCGGTACAGGTAAGTATGTCGTTATCCAGGTAAGTATGTTGTCGTCAGGTAAGTACGTCGTCTAGGCAGCTCTGCCACGGGAACGCCCGTCCGCAGAGTAACCTGCTGTCTTAGCCCGGTGAGAGCTCCTTGATGTGACTCGAGTCGAACGTACCGGACCGACTGCCTATCTTTCGTCGAGACGTTGGTCTTATAGCCTCGTCGTGCTGTGCGAGCGCCGTCGAACGGCAGTCTGGGGAGACTGGCGCATGGGGATACGTGTACCGCGCTAGATGTCAGTGGCGCCTATGTGACGATGATGGTAGATGGCATTGGCGTTACAATGCCTCCTTTATCCGCGCACAATGCGAACATTTCATTCGCATGGTTTTCATGATTGGTGCCTAGATTCGTGCATCGCGTACTTCCGGCACATTTTGATCGTAAGCGCGCCGGAATGGTGTGAGTGTGAGGTTCGCGCTTGTGTCACCATAACAGAGTGTTAACATTGTGATGCATCCTTGCATGCATCTCGTGCTTCACTGAATGCGCGGGCAATGTGCATCGCATTCTTTGTTGTCTTGGTATAACTTCAGAACTATTACTTTTTTAGAGAAGTTTCACTAGGCTCTTTGTATCCCGAACATGCTTCGAAAAGCCCTAAACGCTCTAGCATATATTTTGCCCTTAGAGAAGTAGCCCCCGGTAATGTAAACTTTTTCTTCAATTGTTGAGTCACGCATTATAACGTGCATGAACTTCAATACCTCAAGTAGGCATCCTTGAAAGCAAATCAATAAAAGTCTTAACAGGAATCAGTAATAGGAAAAGAGAGCCATTTAGTTTTGAAGCCTTCCCATTTTTCACCCTGCACCAAAATTAACAAAGTTACAGTATTGTAAAACTTTGAAAAAACTTGAAAAAATCAAATTTCATTTTTTAGTAAAACTATGCGAGATACCATCTACGCAGACGACCAGTTGTATTAAATGGATCACAGAGCCCTTCAACGGTACTGTGGTCTGTGTTGGAGGTAAAGTGATACCCTTTCAAATAATATTTCAATATATAGATTGCCCGTACCATGGCTAACCACTCTCTTTCTATAGTTTAGTAATTACATCTCCGCTTTATATGTTCCTACTCGCATGAATAATTGCACGTCTCTACCCATGTTCGTAAATCTGATAATGCCAGGATAGGAGACGTTGTTTGTTGTTTTGCAACAGTAGGGGCGTCCAAAATCTCAATTGGTCTTTGTTCGCGACTTTTCACCTACGCTGATGCCCATAACCTTCAAAATATATAATAACATAGCTGGGTTTTATCGAGACAGTGAAAAAGAATTTCGCAAATATTTTGTGAAAGATAGAATATCGTCTTTAGTATATTATATTGCTCTGCGATTGGCAGAATAGTGATTGAACTAGAACCATGCGTTTACAAAGATGAAGAGTTGAGATTATTTATTGCTTCTTCTAAACGAAGTTTAAAAGTAGTATTACTTTATAATACCAAATTCAGGCTACAATATGATAGCACATTTCGCAGAGCTGGAAGAGGTCTACAGTTGTATCGAATTAGTTTTTCCAAATTTCAGGTACATTGAACATTACTGGCGAAGGGCCTAGCCGGGTAAGCGTATACAATCTGCCCTAGTACACGTTCACGCACTTTTTTATTCTGTTCGAGCGATAACTCTTACGATCCTACTTCTTATTGCGATATTAAAGTATTTTTTTCTTAATTCTTGTTAGAAATATCTCATATAACCTCGATCTTTTCGCTTGCTTCTTGTTAGTAATACTCGTTCACGCGTTATTTCACTCTGCCATCTTTATTTCTGCTTGTGTTTCGTCCTGAGCAAAGTCGAGGGTAGGTTTGATTTTTGGATGTAGGGAAAGCGGTTAGCTGATTATATCAGGTTGGTAAGGTCTGATAATTTATTTTACTTTTATATTAAACAATAATTAAATTCATTAGAAAAGGAAGAATGACTAACCTAGGACAAAATGAATCCTCTTCAGATCAAAAAGACATTTTTTTTAATGCGTGGCTCTATAATAATTATTACGAATATTTTTTGTAAAATGATTCGTCTTTGTTCTCAAAATAGGTCTCACTTCCGGCAATTACTTCTTCATTGGACCCAAATCTCTTTCCCTGGAGCATTTTTTTCAGGTCAGTAGAGAAACAGTAGTCGCTGGGGGCCAAGATCTGAAGTACATGGTGAGTGATAAAGCAATTCGAAGCTTAATTCATTCAATTTGATCATCGTTTTCATGGACCCATAAACAAAATACCATGTGCATCCCAAAATACGGATGCCATAACCTTACCAGCCCATTGTTGAGTTTTTGGTCCCTTTGGACGGCTTTCACCAGCTGTTGTCCACTCAGCTAACGGTTTTATCTTCCAGGAGTGTAGTGGTGGATCCATATTTCATCCATTGTCACATACCGACGCAGAAGATCCTTATTACTTTCCTTGAACAGCTCCAAACAGCGCTCTGAATCCTCGTCGCGTTATTATTTTTGGTCGAGCGTGAGCAAACCATAGGTTTATTATAGATAGAGTTGGCACGCAATAGGGGCACGTGTAAGGGAAGGCATCCGATCGTTAAAAGAGAAAGAAGTTGAGGTTGGTGAAGCTCTCTCACTCTATGGAGCAAAACCGCACCCACTTCGAAAACAACTTGCAAATTTTTTTTGGACTTTTCTTTTTTTTTCCGGAACGACTGCTGATTTTGGGCAATTAGTCGATGATTGTTGATTTCCCTGGTGCAGTGTCCCCATAACGCTTATCAAGCCACTGCTTGGATTCAACAGTATTTTTTCCCATTTAAAAGCAATGTTTGATTAATACTCGATAATTTTGTTTATCCATTGTTTTGAGAATAACAAAAGTTGCTTCACCAAAACCTCTGTAACTTCTGAACTAAAGGTCAGATTGTCATGAAATTTTGACACTTAACACAGATAATCGTCGTGTTGCATCCACATCTTCATGCGAACATGCAAGGGCACGTCTTTCATTAATTGAGGCAGTACGTTTTGCAGAAAGTTTGCTTAAACTTGCCCAGTCAAGCGACCTACGAGAAAATATGGACCAATGACGTGATCGTATACAATGCCGCACCAACAATTAACGGAAAACGGATGTTGAAATGGTACAGTTCTAGTCCATCAAGGATTTTAATTTGCCCAATATTGTATATTATGCCAATTCACATTTCCCGTATTTGCGAAGTTAGCTTCATCAGAAAAAAGCACATTACTCAAAAATGAGACATCTGTGCGCATTTTTCTACGAATCCAATTACAGAAATTGACGCGTTTTAGGAAATGATTGCCGTACAAATCCTGATGTAATGATGGCCTTCTTGAACACGAACTTTTGTCTGAAACATTTTTGGAAATGATCAATAGTTTGAGTGCTATCACTCTGTTACACTTTATGTGCCTCACCATGTATACCTAAGTACCTGTAGTTATAGTATCCATACTGCATTTGTACAAAACATCACAACTGATAAACCGTGAATTTTTGTCAAAACTTTGGCCAATATAAAATTTGTCAAACTGATTAATCAATACAAATTTCCAATTTATGTCGAATTTCAGTCAAAATAATGGTGGTTTTAATAGTTTTTTTGAAATTTTGTTTTCATTTTAGTCCTATTTTTTGTGTAGAATTATACATTTTTCTTTTATCACATATTTGGTTTCGATGAAACTAGTACAGTATTACTGAGAAGTCAATAGATAGTGTGACGTGGTAAATTTTTACCCGTCACTTAAATAATATCAGATTAAACTCACCGGAGTGACAGGTGGGGTTATGTCCTGGGAAAACCATGACGGCTTACGAGCATCGATACATCGACGAATCAATTATCGCTGCCATCCATCATAGAAGAGAAACTCACAGAACGACCAGCGCACAGTGGGTCCACTTATATAGGAGAAAAGGGGAACGAATTATAATGTTTGCTATCAACAAGTGGTGGCGCTATTGTCGCTACCGATGTTATTTTTAATTTGTTGTAACCATAGCAATCATATCATTGCCAGTTGAAATAATACAGCCGATGCTCATTTTACTCAACTACCGTTCGAAGCACCTCAAGCGTCGGTGATATATTTATACATTCCAGGTTAACCCACTGACGCATTGTGATGCCCTGTCGTCGACAACGTTTTACTCAACTCCTTACTATTTCCTATGTAACGCTTATTGATATTCACTTTGGGTGAATTAGGTATTTATCAAATTCATTTTACCCGACTAGGATTTAATAAATGTTCAAATGTCCTTAAGTCCCAAGTTTAATCGACAGAGTTGAGTAAAATTACTTCAACTATTTTTCTCCGTGTAATAGTACAGTATTTAACTTTTCATCGTGATTCATATTTAAAAACTCTTGTATTTTTATTCTTTCACAAATTATTTTCAATTTTAAATCATTTAAATTTATGAAATGGATTTCATATAATATATTTCAAAATTTTCCGCTCTTTAAAATACATCGGGTTGGGGGGACGGGGGTTTCATTTACATTGATATTAGTTCTTGCTATCAAAATTATGTCATAATTGGTAAATTGTTTGATTTTGATCTTGATAAAATTACAAAACTGACAAACTAGGATTGTGCAGCTGGTGGCATTGTCGTGTGCAAGATTTTGCTGCGTCCTATTTTACACAACTATGGAGATACAATTTGTAGGGTCTCTGTAGTACACACAGTATAAGTAACGTCACGGGCTCGGAAGTACACGTTGCGCTTGAAACTAGTGTCCTGTAGTAACCGCTACGTTCTTTTACAAATCCATATGCGATGTTTTTATCTCTTGTGCTACTATTAGCCTTTTTTGACCTTACTTCAGAGTTACTAGTTGTTTCATATCAAACTTTGTATTTAAGGTTGAATTTAAGTCCCATCCCCATACAAATAGTAGAGTCCCGTAGGACGCAGTCGAGCTATGCTGTTTTGAAAAAATTTTGTGGCCTTGCATGGTGACAATTTTAGCGCGCTACTGGCTTAGAATTCGTAGTATGTGTGTATACGCATAAGTCACCAATGCTATGCCAGCGGCCGACTCGTAGATCGTGCAACACTGCAATTCCAACCTAACTGTGATATGCGTTTGAATAGCTGGATGTTAAAGGTTATTGTTAACAGTTAAAAAAATGTCAGGCCACGTGAGATGGAAAGGGAGATTTGTAAAGAACAAAACTTTAGACTATGAAGTGCGTCGAAATTCAGGACTGGTTGAAACGAGAAAACGAAAAGACGGTTTTGTGTGTGTGTGTGTGTGTGTGTGTGTGTGTGTGTGTGTGCGGTGGAGAGATTTGATGTTTTTTTCAAAAATTTATATTTTCAAGCATTACAAATACCGTCATTTTTTAAATTCCTCCACCAGAGCGTTTAATTACTACAAATAAAAATGTGGAGAGTGCCTATGCATTGCCCATGAATTACGTGTTAAAATAGTCAACTTTAACATTAATTATCTCTGTATCGGTACGGCTGAAAAATTTGGAATTAATTTAGCATATAAATAATTATTCTATTCAAATATCAGCTCCTTTTTCCAAAAATTCTACCAGAGATCGAATTTTTTTTTGTCAACAGATGGCTCCAGCATTAGGTGCTGGTCGATTTTGACGTATCCAAAACGTCATGAACCAAGCTTAGACATATGATAAAGAAACCGTTTTGACACATCAGTGATTTTGTTTTGGCGTCATATACCTTTGGTTGTGTGAAAATGTCTGATTTTGTGCCAAATAGTCGTCATTTGCGCGAAGTGTTGTTTATCTTCTTCTTCTTCTTTCATTCGAAAAAAATGGCGACTGAAACGCATCGAGAGCTCCAAAAAGTTTATGGAGATGCTGCTCTAAGTGAAACAACGTGCTGTGATTGATTCCGTCGCTTCAAAGACGGTTTGTCACTTTACATATTCACCGGGATACAGAATTTAACGTTCCTGAACTGAACACAGTATAAGCTTCTCATGGTACCAGAAGTACACCTTGCGTACGAACTGGTACCCTGTAGTAACCGCTACGTACTTCTACAAATCCATATGACTGTTATTAAAAAAATCTTCAATTATATTATTATTTCTATTAACTTCTCTTGTCTCATTTAGTATTTCAATTTCATTTACTGTTTTATTTACAATAGGTATGAGTGAATGGTTTTGAGCTGTCTTCATTAGCGTTTTTCGTATCGTAAAAGTTGTTGTTTTTTACTGAAATGTGGGAGTATAATTTCGATTTTTCCATTATTTATAAAAAAAAATACCTAGTTAGGCACTTTTGTATTTTTTTAGATTTGAAAAGGATATGGTAGAGCATTTATTTTCTGATGGATTCTATCTTTGCGTTTCCAAAATACTTGATCATATTCTATGCTAAAATTTGTACTTTCTCTCCTTCTAAATGAGGCTACATTGGGTAACTTAGCTTCATCTGACCATAAAAAATTTGCAGAGTAAGTAGAAGTGCATTGCAAAAATCTTTCCCTTTTTTAAGACGTTGTAAGGACATTTAAGCCATTAAAAAAACCCGTACAAATGCGTATGCGGAATTTTTATCTTTTGTGAAACTTTACTATACTTTAATTACATTTTGTGCTAGGAAATGCGTCCAAGAAGCTTTTTCTCAAAGTTGAAGGAAAATTAAATATTTAATTTTCGTCTCTGCATTTCAGGCAACAGAAACAACTTTTACAATACGAGCAGCGTTGGTGAAAATAACTCAAAACCATTTACTTATACTTTTTGCATGTAAGACAATTTTTTAATTCAACTAGTAAAAATGACAAAAAGTTGTTGCAGACATTAATATAAATCTGTGTTCCTCTTATAACAGTCACAAGTAAGACAAGTGAATAGGAAACTGTACAATTCTATCTTATTTCAATCACTTTCATGCGAAAATGCCAACAATATAAGGATAGGTAGGGAAACAATGTCTAGAATATGTGAATCACTGGCCCAATGAAATATTTCTAAATTTAGTCTAAACGTTGAAGTAGCAGCGTGAATACGAGGTTTGGGTTAAAACAACCAGTAACACCAAACTAGGGTGACAGAGGGCTAATAGTAGCACAAAACATAACAATACCGCTTATTGATATGTAAAAGGATGCAGCGGTTACTACAGGGTACTAGTTTCATGCACAATGTATACTTCCGGGACCGTGACTTTACTTATACTGTGTATACTTCAGGAACACTGAAAATTCTATTCCATTAAATGTGTAGAAGTGCTGTGTTGTTTTCTCCTTAAGGTCAGAATAAAAAAAAATCACTAAATATGTTCAGCGGTGTAAAAATTAAATTTGACAAATATGGAAATGGGATATGTTGATGTGAAACACAAAATGATTATTTTTGCGTATCTGTAATGCTATTTCATATTATTTTCCCAAATTTCTGCTTCCTCTTCGCTTTAAACAGTTTATTCATATATTAGTTGACTTTCCTGTCTTGTATCCTATAAGAATCTGCAAAATAGCTAATTATAAGCGCATCGCAGGAGCCCTTTTGCTTCACAAAACGTTTTTAAGGCACTTGAGTCGCTGAAGTGATCAACACGTACTCATACAAATTCAGTTTCGAGCTTTTCGATGCGAACGAGAAGTTTTTTCTAACTGATTGAATAAAATTCTAAGTTCATACTTTAGTTTTGCGTTACATACCACAACGGTATTTTATAAAATACAAGCATACCTAGTGATGACTGGTCAAAAGTCTTCACTTACAGTTTGTGCTTAAAAGATAATAAATGTACCAGAATAGTGAATTTGTTAATAGGCATCAATACAGATATTAAGATAATTTAAGAATCATGCTTTTAATTAAAGTAAAAAATTTCTCAACTAGGAGTGCAGCCCAAGAGGGCCTATACTTTGTAGAATATTCTTCGGACCGTTTTTGCACATCTAAAAAAGTAAAATGTTTAACCTTCTGGAAGTGCATGTGTTATAATCTTGCCACAGTCCCGGAAGTACACATTGCGTTCGATACTGGTACATTCTTAAGAAGGAAAATGACAAATAGTAAGGAGCACTACGAATAGCATGTGCAAGTCAGATTAACTAATTTTTATAAAAAATTTTGAAATTTTTGCATGTGAGACGATTCCGATTGCCCCGAGAAAAATCTTTCTGTACTTTATATACGGTCCCGGAACTATACATTTTGGATATTTTTTTAAGAAGTATTTATATTTCTTCTTTATCAACAAAAATTTGCATGCCGCTTATATATTTAGGAGCAATCTTTATTTCCGTATAGTTTTTTTGCGCGCAGCACTTCAAAAAACCATTAAAATTGATAAATTTCCAATATATCCATAAGTTTCCAGGTCCTGGAACCAACCGATACATAAAGTTATGTAATTTGTGTATGAATTTCGTCATAAATGGACAATAATTTATGATTTTCCAGTAAATTCCACTGAAATTAGTCAATCTACATTATTTAAAACAGATGTCATATTTTATTTGTATGTTGAGGACTACATTTGACCCTTATTTAATGCAGTCCCTAACGTACACGTTGCGTATATAATGTGCTCTAGAAATCGTAATACTTGTTACAAATGATTATTTCAAATTACATTTAGTTTATTTTTACTACGTCTTTGATCTCCAGCAAAAAAATGGGGGTTGGGAAAAGTCCCTAAAGTACACGCTGGACAAACATATATATGCTATGGATAAATTTATGTTTATCATCTAAATAATTTATCATATTCTTTATAATTATTAAAGAGCCACATACTAAAACAAATTTTTTTTTGTTATGAAGGGGATGACATAATGTCATCGAAATGACATCTTAAGAGAAAATAAATTTGAGGAACATTCATCTTGCCCGAGGTTGGTCATTCTTCTTTCTCTCATGACTTTAATTATTGTTCAATTCAATTATTGTTTGATATACAGGTGAAATAAAATATCATGCCTTACCAACCTGATATAATCAGCTAACCGCTTCCCCTACATCCAAAAATCAAACCTACCCTCGCCTTTGCTCAGGACGTGACACAAGAACAAATAAAGATCGCAAAGTGAAATAACGCGTGGACGAGTATTAATCACAAGAAGCAAGAGAAAAGCGCGAGGTTATATGACACATTTCTAACACGAATTAAGAAATAAACACATGAAGATGGCAATAAAAAGTAGGATCATAAGAGTTATCACTCGAACCGAATGAAAAAGTGCGTGAACGTGTGCTAGGGCAGATTGTATACGCTTACCCGGCTAGGCCCTTCGCCAGTAATGTTCAATGTACCTGAAATTTGGAAAACTAGTTCGATACAACTGTATACCTCTTCCAGCTCTGCGAAATGTGCTATCATATTGTAGCCTGAATTTGGTATTATAAAGTAATACTACTTTTAAACTTCGTTTAGAAGAAGCAATAAATAATCTCAACTCTTCATCTTTGTAAACGCATGGTTCTAGTTCAATCACTATTCTGCCAATCGCAGAGCAATATAATATACTAAAGACGATATTCTATCTTTCACAAAATATTTGCGAAATTCTTTTTCACTGTCTCGATAAAACCCAGCTATGTTATTATATATTTTGAAGGTTATGGGCATCAGCGTAGGTGAAAAGTCGCGAACAAAGACCAATTGAGATTTTGGACGCCCCTACTGTTGCAAAACAACAAACAACGTCTCCTATCCTGGCATTATCAGATTTAAGAATTCCATTCACGGTTTAAACTAATGCCCGCAATATTGAGTTGGACAAAGTATTCAATCAGATCCAACATGGGTAGGAACGCGCAATTATGTATGCGAGTAGAAACATATAAAGCAGAGATGTAATTACTAAACCATATAAAGAGAATAGTTAGCCGAGGTACGGGCAATTTATATATAAAAATATTATTTGAAAGGATATCACTCACCTGCATCACAGATCACAATAGCCTCGAATGGCCCTGTATGTAAATCTTTATCTCCACACATTTGTAACTTTTTTCCTGATGCGTGAAACAAAAACTCACCCAACATTTTCTGGATAGATTTTCTTACCAATTTGCAGAGAGTCATAATAATTTTTGAAGAAAATCAAAATTTCATTTTCATTTTTGAAAATGAAAAATAAATTTGACTTTTTTTTCAAATTTCGACAATTTAAAAAAAAATTAATTTAGAAAAAAGCTGAGATTATTTCCCATAATACTCCCAATTTTCAGGGTGGCATTCTTTGAGTCATCGAACGGTAAGTATCCAGATCCCACCATAAGTATCGCAATCATATCCGATAACGTAGCTCACGTGACGGTGGCTATTCTCGACTATCAGAAAATAATAGTATATTACTTGAAAACTCATTTTAGGCCAAAGCGAATCTACGATTTCCCTTTCGGCGCAGGGCAGCATTATAAGAATAAGAGTATCTTTGCTTATTTAACAGAATTTTTTTCAGTGTCGAAGAAAATCGTTCATCAGCCATCGAGTTACTGAAAGACATATTTGATAAATCTGTTACGATACCAGTTTCATTAAAGTACCACGCTTCCATTCCTGCTTAAGATGGAGCATGACATCTTTTCGACTGGCAAGAAACAGAAACCGCGAAAGAGGCCCGCGAAAAAAACAACTGTTAAAACTATCGCAAAAGCATCGAACAGAAAGAAAAAGATTCACGCGAAGACAATACCTAATTGCAACTTCAAGAAGTGGTCCAGAACATAACAAAAAGAATAAGCGCAAATAAGTCGCTCTGAAAAAGAGAAAAATCACTCTGATACAGACTCGACAGATTCCAATTAAATAGATTCAATTTTTGAATGATATTCCCATTTGATTTTACACTGACTGTAATGCAGGTTTTATAATTCAGCAATGACAGTCTCTTCCCTGGAAAATCACGTTTTGCGCGGAGGTGAGGAAATTCACGTTTTTGTCTGGAAGTGAGGGAAAACACGTTTCTTCCAGGAACTTTATCTCGATCCCACTACTTTCTATTATCAATAGTCAACGTTGATCCCGAACTTCGACTTTGTTTCCGGTCTCACCCATGCTCCTTGTTCTGAGTCATGCCACAATCAATGATCGATTATGTCTAATTAAACAATATTGATTATTTACAATATTTAGTCCGTGATTTATGCATTTATTATTTTCACTTTAGGGTTTAGCCACAATCGGAAACACTGAATTTGTAAGTGATGACAAGCAAAAAACTTGTAAAATTTTCAAATTATGAAACTTAACTCTAGAAGGTATCTTTCATATTTTGAAAGACTTTTAAATCACTGATGTCTTTTACTCAGGAGATATGCTCGTATTTTTCTATGTATTTCAACTAAAATGTTTACATAAATATAGCTAAAAGCGTGTGATGACCGACAAATGACACTTTTCGTGAGAATCCTAATATTAACTAGATCGAACGGAACTTAAGTCAGTTTGCCGTTGACGGAATATCAAACCAGTACCTTGGAAGTGTTCCTGTTTAAACCTTTTACTTTGCGTGTATGCGTACTCTGGGGAAAATTAATCAGCCCAATTTCAGCGAAAATTGATATTTGTTGGTTTTTGAAATCACTGATTTCGAATCTGATATTTGAATTCATAAATTCGAAATAGTGAATCCAAGATGGTGGATTAAAATGGTAAAAGTGGCTAAATTTTAATTAAATTTTGTATCTATGTAGTGTTGAGCAAGTGTTGTCTTGTATCTAGCTGATTGATAATGATAGAATGCAGATCAAGAATGATACTACAAATCAAAGAATCAGTGAGTTAATCTATAACAATTCATCGACAGTATTTTTTTAGCAAATGAATTTGGTCTAAATTAATTCCTTGATTTCAGTGCTGCTAAGCTGATTTTAGACTGTTCAAACAGATTCTAACCTGTGGTCTAATGCCCCCCTCCTCCAAAAATTTTCACGCACATACCAAGATTGCCGTGACCTCTTCTTTAGATACGATTTCAAGTTTTCCCTGTGGGATGTTTTTGATCTGTCCATTGTAGCTGCGTACAGCCCAGTTCTCATGCATTCACCCTTTTAGCCCTATTTCCAACAATCTGAGCATATCAGCCGGTATACAGTCTTTGCTGCTCCCTTTATCGTCGATGTGTGTAGGAGCTTCTCACTCACAAAGAACTCCTAAGCAAGGCTCTTTTACATATCTACATGAATATGCAGAATTTCCGAGTTTATTTTTCCAAGTGTTCTCTCCAGAGCAATTTCCTGCTTCATTACACCTTTACGATTGACTAATTCTGGCCGTTTTTTCTTTTACTGCTGCGTTCAATTTTTTCAACTGATGGCAGTAGGCATCCGAATTAATCGTTTGGTTCTATGGAGGCAGCTCAAAAAATACCACACCTTTCCAATCCCACCAAACAGACAGCTTAATCTTTTTTTGATGCAATTCAGCTTTCGATGTTGTTTATTGTGGTTGTGCTGAGTTCTATCCTTTATGGAAATAAAAAAGCAAAATATGACGAAAATGCTCGTTTTTACACTCCATCTGAAAGTTGATGCCAAACTAACAACTGTAAACGAAATTACACGCAATTTGTTTGTGAAGCAAGCTAAGAGTCACAGCTAACAAATGCTAGAATAAAAAATCATGCCATTAAAAGAAGCCATTCAAAAAGATGGTCAAAGACATCTATATGTGAAATCAGCAATAACTTCTGGGACAACCCAATGAAAAGCAAAAATCCAGGTGCCACGACTTTGAAATAGTCGGGAACAGACCTTGTACACGTGCGCACACCAATTCCACCACATGCTACCACCTCAGCGCTCGCATTTCTCTCCGTCCTCCAACTTCCCTCTCATTAATTCTCTAGTCTCCCACAATTCGGAGTGCTTTTTTATTGTGAGTCCCCTAGCCTCTCACGACTCCTGATTCTGTTTGGAATGCAAATTCCCTGTCGTTTTACAGATCGTGATGCTTTTCTTTTGTAGGTAGTACCAGGAGAATCACTCAGACCTGGAAGTATCCGGGCTTGTCTTTTTTCATGGCTTTTATTACGTTTTTTGCTAAGCCTAACTTGATGTGGAAAGGCGGTAAAATGATTTATTCAGTATTTACAAAAGGTTTTTTGGATAACATTCTTCTGTCCTATAGAAAAAGCATTGCGGACAGGCCAGTCTTTCGTTACATAATGAAGATTTCTAGCACAGCTGTCCCATTCACATAAGAAACAACTATGCTTCGTAAAACAAATTCGTAATCCACTAAGAAGAGCAACAACTTGGAGGTCTGAACATATGTACCAATTGTGTTCCGAATACTTTATTTTCTTTTAATCCAGATTTGGATGAGTCTATGAATAGCCTCCAATTATCTAGCTTGCATTCTTTTCGCAGAGCTTCCATCAAACCCGAAATGTTGTTACAATAGTACAAGTCATTGTCGTCACTGAATAACTCAGAAAATTCTTGTAGTAAGTTCCACTGGTTCAATCGAGAGCCTAGAAGTTGAGATTTGTCCTTAGTCAATTCTAAGTCCCTGCACAGATCATTCCAATCTTTTTGACTTATCAACTTTTGCTCCATTGAATCTAAAAGTACAGATACTTCAGCTTCAGCTTCAATTTTATCATCTATTTCATCTGACATTGGTCAGATGATCTGGTGCAATAGGTTTGGACGATTCACACATTTCCGGGGCATTGTAATCATATAAGAAACACAAATCTAATGCATAGAATTAAAAGCAAATTGGTGGATGTTCTTGACAACTTCTTTCAGTAAATTTGTCACAGTATAAGTCGAGGGAGTGAATTAAACGAGCTGATGATAATTGCGTAAACACTTCTATGAAGCAGATAAACCTGAGAACAACTAAACGTCAGAACCATTGAGAGTGGGAACAAATGAGTATCAGTGAATAGAACTTGAGCGAAGAAGTTAAATAGTATTTATTGGAATTTGCCAGCAAAGAATATCTAGATGCTTTCTTGGAGCAAGTAAGCATCGGTAACTACATTCTACAGAGAAAATGTAATAGTGCTAATATATATGTATGTATATCAGAAGTATGCAAACGCATGAAGCTATTGAACTTCAAAAGAAATTCAAAACGGTTACAAATGTTCGAGAGAGTGAATAAAACAGGACCAGAATGATGGTTCAGGAATTTTAGTGCAAAACAACTAAAAGTCAGAACAATTCATGAAAGAGATGGATACTTATAAAATAGGAGGCGTGTGGGAGAGCGGAGAGCACAGAAAAAACGTTAGTTTATTTGTTTTTTTTTTGTTTTTTTTTTGGTGAGGAGGAAAAATGGCGAAATCTTTTATAGACGTTATACAGGACTCTCCTAGGACGGGGCTAGGCATACCTGTTAAAACCAAAAAACCCCCTCTCTCGAACCAATACACTGCCCGCGGAACCGCCTCTCGGCTTTAAACTTAACGGGCGGTTGGTTCCAGCTTAAAGTCGCGTGCGACTCTTCCGTCATCCGTTCGCCCGGGACTCCCATCCGCGGTCACACGCCCGTTAGGCAGACCGACTAGCCGTGCCAGTCAGGGGAGGAATGGAGCGATTCCTCCCCAGGACGACGCGGACAGCTAAGTCCGTTCAAGACGCAGGACCGTGGGTGCGGTCCCCGATGCGATTTCTACTGGCCCTCCCCGTTGTTACGCTCTGTTCATTTATGTTGTGTATCAACTTGAACGCATATCGAATCATATACACGGTGGCGCCCTCTAAAGAGTTCATATTTCTTTTAACTTAAGTTGACACCCTCCCACGATTCCAGTTGAAATCACGTTCTTTCTCTGAAATCAGCGAGCGCCAAGGTGGAAGCGTGTGGTGGAATCTTTGCGCGCACTTGTACAAAGTCTGCTCCCGACCATTTGAAGGTCATGGCACCTGGTTTCTTGTTTCTTACTCCGAAAGGGCAGGAATCTAGTTTTTATTTCATCCATCTCAGAAGGTTCTATTGACTCGAGTTACATTCTTGCATGTCTTCAAAAATGGCCAAAAAAACGTTTTTTGGGACTTTTGACCCCGTTTTTTTCGAAAAATAGATCCAATTCTCTACTTCCGTCTCCGGATTCTATTGGACAAAACCTATCGAAATCAGTTATCATTGATCAAGTGCCAAAACAAAAAGTTCGAAAACTACTAATTATACTAATAATTATAGATAAACCGAAATTTTAAATGAAAATTTTTGACACTTTTGATAAATCGCAATTTTGATTGAATTATTTCGTCTTTTTTTCACTTTTATGTTAAAATGTAGCAGAATGCGCTTCAATTTTTACAGGTGTGGAATCGCTTGGTTTCACTCCGCTGTTGAGTAAAAATATTATTGTATATAAAAATATTTATTATATATTTTAAAAATACCTATAAACTGCATTTAAAACATGTTCTTAATGAGTCTTATCGACTTTGATTATATTCATGTAAAGTACGTGTATCGAAGAAAATATTTCTGAAGAAAAATGTGGCCGATCTGTTTTGTTAATTTATAATAGCAAAATTTGTCAGAGCGCCCACGCTTCGATAACCTTGCACGTTCACCGACTCAATAACATAACATAACAATTTCGTATCATTATATGAACGCATCCTTAAACTTTTTCATTGAACTGTCAATGTCAAAACGTTAGTTAAAGTCAACATTTTCATCATGGTAAAGTTCACGAACCAGCAACGTTTGGAAATTATTAAAAATTACTACCGAAATTCTGAGTCGGTGGTCGCAACTTTAAGAGCGCTTACTCCAATTTTCGGCCGTAATAATCGTCCTACCCTACAGGCTTTGCGCGCTATAGTGGATAAATTCGAGACCAAATTTACACTATTGGACGTTCAGGTGCTAAAAAGACGTATTGCTCGAAGCGAAGAAATAATCGCAGCCGTAAGTGCATCGATTCAAAATGAGTCAAATCACTCGATTCCACGTCGTTCTCAAGAATTGGGCATCGCTTAAACGACACTGTGGCGTATTATGCGAAAAGATCTTGGCCTACATGCTTTCAAAATTAAATTGACACAAGAACTAAAGTCACTTGGTCATTTGAAACGCCGAAACTTCTACAATTGTTCTCTGGCAAAGCTTGAAGAAAATGAAGAATTTCATTGAATAATCATCTTCAGCGATGAAGCTCATTTCTGGCTCAATGGCTTTTTTAATAAGCAAAATATGCGTTATTGGTCAGCAACAAACCCAAATATGCTTCTTGAGACACCGTTGCATACACAAAAAGTGACTGTTTGGTACGGTTTTCATGCCGGAGGTGTGATTGGGCCGTATTTTTTTGTGGATGAAAACGACCGTCATGTTACTCAATGGAGAGCGCTATCGTGCTATGTTGGAAGATTATTTGTGGCCAGAATTGGATGAACTTGACATCAACGATATGTGGTTTCAACAAGACGGTGCCACTAGCCACACAGCCCGCGTCACAATCGATTTATTGAAAGGCATATTCGGTGAACGTGTTATCTCGAGAAATGGTCTGGTCGAATGGCCGCCTCGTTCATGCGATCTAACGTCATTGGATTTCTTTTTATGGGGCCATATCAAGTCACTGGTCTATGCCAACAAGCCAGCAACTTTAGACGACCTCAAAGACAACATCCAACGCGAAATTGCCAACGTTCCGGTCGAAATGTGTGCCAGAGTGGTGGAAAATTGGGTCCAAAGGATCGAACGCTGTAAATTACAGATTCTGTACTTTTCTCGTTTTTATGCTCATTAATACGTGTCTTCAAAGACCTCTTTGTCTCACCTATGTATGTCGCTGAGCAGTTTTTGCAAGTAAACTTGTAGACTACATTTGTTTGATCCCATTTGTTCAAAGCATTCTTGCCTAATTTTACAATTGGACTTAAATTTCTATAAACGTTTGATATTGAGCTAAATTTATATTTCTGAAAAATTTGTGATAGTTTCAAAAAAAAATTCTCTTATGTAGGGAATATGAACTTTTGTAGTGTGTCTGTATATATGGGTTGGCTTGTTGTTTTATTTATTATTATTATTATTATTATTATCTGAAGAACAATATTTTATTATAGACATACGTCTTTTTACATTATTTTCAATAAAGTTGATTGGGTAATTATTCTTAGTTAATAAAGATTTCACTGTGATTAGATTTTTATTGTAGAACATTTTTTCAGACAATAACAATGCTTTATCCACAAAATTATAAACAATGTGTTTTTTATGTTGGATTGGATGAATTGAAAGATAGTTAATCATTCTACCGGAAGAAGATGGCTTTTGAAATCAATCGATAATAATGCAATTCTGGTGTCTGATTAAAGTCATATCTAGAAAATTAATTCTTTAATTGTGTTCTAATTTGAATGTGAATTGTAAATTGAAGGAATATGAATTGAAAGTGTTAATTATTAAATCGACATGTTTTTTGTGAACACATAAAATAGTGTCATCTACATATCTGTAATAAAAAAGGAGGGCACGATTAAGGCTTCGGATTCCATAACCGACGGAGCGCGTGGCCTTGTAGGCCAAAGAGAGGATACGGCAATGCGCGAACTTTTTTTTCATTTTAATAAAAAATTCGGAAAAATGATCAAAAAAGTGTGACAGTATATGTTAAATGTCATTAGACATATTTTTTCTCGCATAAATTTTTGTGTCAGAACTCTAGTTTTTTTAATAATCGAAGAAAACCGTATTTTTTAAATGTACGAAATCAATCGATTTTTCACAATCAACTCGCTGTTTTTCGTACAAATATGTCCGGAATAGTCTGAAATTTTATCAACAGACTCAAAAAACCCTAGAGCTTCAGATGGTTATGTTCAACATAACAAAGTTCTCAATTTGTTAATAATTTTTATTATAACAGTTGCGGCTGGCAAAATTCTCATTTTTCATCTTCAAAGAAAAATAGTATGCGAGGAAGTTTAAAGTTAACAGAATTTTTAGCGAGAAAATTGTTCAGCAGGCTTTCAGGCAGTTTTTTAATATATTTTGAGATTTTTTAATCTAAAACTGCGTTCAGGATGGGAATTTCTTTAACTGCGTTCAAGCGCACCGATACTGATATGAGAAAAATCGATCTAACGCGGAGAAAAAGAGATGAACCTATGTCGAGAGCACGCGATTCAACAGAGTTCCAACATCATTTTTTTCATTTCGTTTTCTTTATTTATATCTATTATGTCAAAATTATTTAGAAACACTCTAGACGAATGGGAAGGAATGATATATATATACACTTTATATTGGCAATAATATAACAAAGTTTGATCATTTATCGTTAAATATACGTCAAAATAATCGTCGTTACAGGTTTCGTAGTTACATATTGAAAATTAGCTCAAACTTTGTCGAATTTTTTAGGACTAATACATTTTGTGAGATAAATACCCGAAATGTTCGTGAAAACACGGAGAAAAATAGTTGAAGTAATTTTACTCAACTTCCGATCAAATTTGGGACATAAGGACAAGTTAGAAGTTATTTAGTATCACTATAATTATTTGTGATATATTAAGTGTTCAAAAATGAATCAAAGTTGACTAAAATTCAGAAGTGTAGGGTGAAGTTTCAAAGCGTGCATTAAAATTTTCTAAATATATATATATTATTACTCGTAGTATAATTATAAAAAACCAGTATTTTATTAAATCATAAAAATAGTAGGGCTTTCCCTTCATTATACTCTACGCTTCAATCGAGAGTTGAGTAAATCGTGAATCGCAAGATTCATTCCACCAGCTATATCTATTTACGTAGAAACGAATGAAAGTAATCTGCGCCTTGGGCACACATGAACATTTTATAATTTCAGAAACGTGTAGAATTTTTAACATACTGATAATCCACGTTATTATATTTAATAATCAAAATCAATTAAAATCATACAAAATAAAGTTACAGTTTATTTTAGTAGTCTCTAAATCCAAAATAGTGTAATTTTTTATTAAATTTTCACAAATGAATTTTCTCTGTGTGCCGAGTCGAACTATTGATTCTCTTTTGCTTCTCTTGATACTCTCTTGATTCTCTTTTTCTTCTCTTGATACTCTCTTGATTCTCTTTTGCTTCTCTTGATACTCTTTTGATTTTCTTTTGCTTCTCTTGATACTTCTCTTGATTTAATGAAAGTACATTTTAAAGGACTACGGCGCAATTACCAAGGCGATTCAGTAGCGCTCGAATCGTCGGAGAGAGCAGACGTGAGTCATAATGAGTTCTGTGTACGCGAAACGTTTTGAAGCGGTCTTCTTGTGTACCCATCCAAAGGGACCACTTATGTCCTATACAGCCGCTGCTAAATACATCAAAAAGTCGAAATCGTTCGTGAAGAAGTGGGTTGAGCGTTATAAAGCCAATAAAAAACACCCCGTGAAGGTCCATGTTTGGGGATTCTTCTCACAGCGCAGTTTTGGGTGTTTAGAGCTCTTCACTGAGAACTTGAATGCTTAGAAAATGCTTCAAATATATGAACGTGGTCTTCTAAGGTCTGCTACAAAGATGTTTGAAGCCGATACGGCCGATTGGATCTTACATGAAAATAACGACCCGAAACATCGAAGCCGTCTCTGCACCGCCTGGAAAACAGAAAGTGGCATCACAACTTTGGACTGGCCATCACAGTCCCCCGATGCGAATCCAATCGAAAATGTCTGGAGTGTTTTAAAGAGGAAGCTTGTGGGAAAACGTGTCTTCACCCTGAAACAGCTTTTGCAAAAAATCAGGAAGATATGTCAAGAATTACCAACAGACTACGCTGAAAAATTAGTGGAAAGCATGCCGAAAAGGTGCCAGGCCATTCTGGACAACGATGGGGACTGGACTATCTATTAGATAGTAGCGCCGCAGTCCTTCGAGAGTACTTTTATTTAAAAAAAAAAAAAAACGTTTTAAAATCTCTAATAGTTTTCGAAAAATCGAAAACTCGCTCTTGTTGAACCCTTTTCATTCTGGTACTTGAGGGTATGTGATGCGTGATGACGTCACAAATGACCAACCATTTTATATTATTTATATTCATGGGGTTGATTAGGACAGGAATGTAAATATAATCATGAAATTGTAGGCAACAATGAGGAATCCATCAAAAAATCAATCTCTGGTACCATGTGGATTTTTATTTCGAAAAATAAAATTTTTAAAAATTAATGTTTTCAAAACAAAATTCGACATGTACCAGACATTGATACTTTAATACATTCCTCATTATTTTCCAAAAGTCTGGTACTATATTTTCGTTTCTCTCTTAATCAACACGATAAATATAAATAACAATAAATCGTTGCTAATTCCTGACGT
Source organism: Diplolepis rosae (assembly GCA_030998225.1). NCBI lineage: Eukaryota > Metazoa > Arthropoda > Insecta > Hymenoptera > Diplolepididae > Diplolepis > Diplolepis rosae. The sequence goes on along the minus strand of JAPYXD010000687.1, from coordinate 1,103,520 downwards.
TATTAGGAATTATATACTTTTAAAAATGGAGAGCCATAGAGGAGGTAAGGAGATTCTTCGTTGCTACTCTTTAAGATCCTCCAAGGTGAAGAAACGAAAATATCTGCAGGAGAAGAGCATAAACAGAGGATCGAAATTACATTGATTTAAGCAGCTAATACGCCTCTTTTGATTCTCTCAAGTCCTCGAAAATGGAGCATCTTAGAGAATCAATAGAGAATCAATAGTTCGACTCGGGTGCTTACGCCGGTTCGAAATAAAATTTCTGGAAAAATATTCTAAAGCTTTTCTTTGTTTTTATTCTTTTTAAGTCAATTCATGATTTTCCTTCGAAGAGGAAACATGTAATTAATCGCTAACAGCGGTAACTTATTACATTAAATAAGTTAAAAAATTTCAAAAATTTATTACTGTGGTTGTGAAAATGTCCCAAGAAACAAATCCTCAAGTGGGATGAAAAAGATCAAAGAATCCCGAAAAGTGGAGCCGGAATATCGGGAAGAAAGTCAGAAACAAGGTATACTTGGTACAAATTATTATTCAGTCTGCGAAAAAGTATTGATATTCGAATTACAATTAAATAACATTATCAGCATCATAATTCTATTATATTTGATTCAGATAATTTTTATCTGTCAAATGAAATTTTTTTAAAAATAGGTTGCTTGTCTTCCATTTTCTCGAACATTTCGGGTATTTATCTCACAAAATGTATTAGTCCTAAAAAACTCGACAAAGTTTGAGCTAATTTTCAATATGTAACTACCAAACCTGAAACAACGATTATTTTGACGTATATTTAACGATAAATGATAAAACTTTGTTATACTATGGCCAATATAAAGTGTATATATATCATTTCTTCCCATTCGTCTAGAGTGTATCTAAATAATTTTGACATAATAGATATAAATAAAGAAAACGAAATGAAAAAAATGATGTTGGAACTCTGTTGAATCGCGTGCTCTCGACATAGGTGCATCTCTTTTTCTCCGCGTTAGATCGATTTTTCTCTTATCAGTATCGGTGCGCTTGAACGCAGTTAAAGAAATTCCCATCTTGAACGCAGTTTTAGATTTAAAAATCTCAAAATATATTAAACAACTGCCTGAAAGCCCGCTGAACAACTTTCTCGCTGAAAGTTCTCTTAACTCAAAACTTCCTCGCATACTTTTTTTCTTTGAAGATGAAAAATGAGAATTTTGCCAGCCGAAACTGTTATAATAAAAGTTATTAAGAAATTGAGAACTTTGTTATGTTGAACATAACCATCTGATGCTCTAGGGTTTTTTGAGTCTGTTGATAAAATTTCAGACTATTGTGGACATATTTGTACGAAAAACAGCGAGTTGATTGTGAAAAATCGATTGATTTCGTACATTTAAAAAATACGGTTTTCTTCGATTTAAAAAAAAACTAGAGTTCTGACACAAAAATTTATGGGAGAAAAATTTGTGTAATGACATTTAACATATACTGTCACACTTTTTTGATCATTTTTCCGAATTTTTTATTTAAATGAAACAAAAAGTTCGCGCATTGCTGTATCCCCTCTTTTGCCTGCTAGGCCACGCGCTCCGTCGGTTATGGAATCCGAATCCTCAATTATGATGTATTTTGAGTTTATGTAAACAATAAACTTCCAAATAATGCATTACAAGGTCAGCAAACAACGGCGATATAGGTGAATCTATAGGAGTCCCATCGATTTGTTGATAAACATTGCCATTAAAACTAACAAACGTATTTTCAAACAGAAATTTTGATTAATTGACGATTTCGTTGAACGCTATTTTGCAGTTTTGATGAATAAGGAGACATCTTTTTTCTAAACTTTCAAAAACCAATTTGCTTGGAATGTTGGTAAATAACGAGCTGACGTTAAGAAATATGAGTATATGGTCATCATCAATGATAATGTCTTTAATTTTTTCTTTTAATTCGAACCATTCTTAATGTGAGAAGTAGGAGTATTCAGGTTATTTTTGAATTCTTCGTGGAGAATTTTGAATGAAAAATAAGTCGATCTGTTAATGAGGGAAATAATAGGACGGAGAGGAATATCTTTTTTATGTATTTTTGGTAATCCATAGCACCTAGCTAGAACAGTGCTGGTTAAGGTCAGTTGATTATTATGGTGTTTGTATTTTAAGAATTCATTGCCATTAAGAGATTTAAAAATTACATATGTGTTTTCTTGAATCTTTTTTAACGGATTTTTTTTAGTAGTTTTTACGTAGTTCTATCGAAAAGGGGGTTTAACATCTTAGTGTTGTATTCAGATTTTTCAAGACAAATAGTGAGGTTACCTTTGTCTGCGGAAGTGAAAAAAATATCAGGATTAGTTTTGAAGAATTTTTTTTGGATTTTTAGCTTATTGGAGAAGATACTGTCGAACCAAGAAATTTTTTTTTTCCCATTGTGATTGATAATAGTGGTCACTTTTTGTCTTATTTGAACATTTATTAAATCCTAGTCGGGTAAAATGAATTTAATAAATACCTAATTCGCCCAAAGTGAATATCAATAAGCGTTACATAGGAAATAGTAAGGAGTTAAGTAAAATGTTGTCGACGACAGGGCATCACAATGCGTCAGTGGGTTAACCTGAAATGTATAAATATATCACCGAGGCTTGAGGTGCTTCGAACGGTAGTTGAGTAAAATGAGCATCGGCTGTATTATTTCAACTGGCAATGATATGGTTGCTATGGTTACAACAGCTTAAAAATAACATCGGTAGCGACAATAGCACCACCACTTGTTGATAGCAAACATTATAATTCGTTCCCCTTTTCTGCTATATGAGTGGACCCACTGTGCATCTGCTCCTGTCTTTGCAACTTTTTACAATTGGGTAAATGAGTTTTAACGTGGCCGTACATCCACAAAATATAAACATCTTTCGGGACGTCCAGTAGAAATGACTACCCCCGAAACGATTGAAAGAATCCAAGATATGGTTTTGAGTGATCGACGAATCAAAGTGTGCAAAATAGTTAAGGCCACAGGCATATCGCGAAGTAGAGTGTATCAATTTTACACGAAAAATTGGGTTTCAATAAAATCTCGGCTGAGACAAAAAAATCTCCAGACACAAAAGAACAGTCAAAACAGTGAGTTTTTGAAAACGAACGGGCTACAAAGAAGGCGAAGACGGTGAAATCGGCCGGCAAGGTGATGCCCTCGGTTTTTTGGGATGCACGCGCAATCATCTACATTGATTCTTTGGAAAAAGGACAAACGATAACGGAAGCGTATTATGCGTCATTATTCGACCGGTTGAGCGAAGGAATCAAGAAGAAACGTCCTCATTTGAAAAATATCCTCTTCCATCAAGACAATGCACGGGTGTACACCTGCGAAGTTTCGATAACCAAAATTACGTAATTTAAATTCGAATTATTACAACATCGGCCGTATATGGCCTCCAATAATTTTTATTTATTTCCAAACCTTTTAGACGGCTGTAAAAAGTTGGAGAAGTGCTTGGAAAAGTGTATAGAGTTAAAACGAGATTATGTTGAAAAATCTAAAAAATCTACGCAAAATAATGTGTGTCTACCTTTTTCTAAGGACTTATTGAACAACTCTCGTAGTCTGTAAAAATTATTTTTTCCAAGAAATTTTTTTTTTAGAAATGACCATTCCATTGTTTTGTACCTGATGACAAACAAAAAATAGAATGCAAAAATTTTCCAACGGATTATAAATCCGCAATTGTATTGCTCAAGTTAAATTGTGCGCGCTCTAACATATTTTGCTATTATAAGTGAACAAAACAGATCAACCAATTTTTTTTTGAAGCTATTTTCTTCGATGCACGTAGTTTACGTAAATTTATTCGAAATCGATGACATGCATTGAGAAAATTTTTTAATGTAGTTTGTTTATTTAAAAAAAGATTTTCATCCAAAATTTTCAATGTTTAATTATGAAGAAACTGTTGTCTCAAAGTTCAAGTGTCTATGCTGAGATGGCTCAGCCTCGTGTCTTGGCCTTTTGGGAGAAAAAGGGAACGAAATTCCGAGAAATAATTACGTTATAAGCTTAAACACATTCAGCCTGAACTCGCTCGAAAAAAATCGCCGCTCTAACCTACGTTTGCTGCTACTCACCCAATCCGCCGGGTTAAGTAGTTTTGTGCGTCGTCTGTGCTGGATGGGCGACCCTGGCTCATTTTCCTTTTGTGTTTTTTTTATTACAGTTTCTTTTATTTTTATGCATGTATATAATTTAAATGTTGGATGATGCTGGCATATGATATTTATACATACATAAATAAATATTCAGATACTATGGTAATGAAATGGTACTTTAGTTCGATATTGAAATTTTTTATGGTTGATAACATATAATGAATGATATAAATGATAATTAATGAATATAAATTTTTTAACTTATTAATGGACCCCAAAAATTATTAAAAAATTTAAAATACTGAACGGAAAATCTATTAATAAACGATATGTCATTTTTTGGGATGAAAAACACATTGTCGTAATCGCGAAAACGTTAGCTTTCTTTTGATATCCAATTGCATGTCTAGAGCGGTCTGGAAGGGGGAGAAAACATCGTTTACAAATCATGTAATTTATTCATCGGACTAAACTGGATCGCGGCCGGTAATTGAGGCGCGCGTATACTAATTAAGGTAGGAATTTCCCAAACAGGTGGAAATCCGAGGTTTTGTGCTTGGTTGCAGATCCTCAAGTGACAGGCCGGTGCCCGCACCTCTTTAAGGTAAGGAATTATCGTCGGAAGCTTCAAAGAATAGATCAAAAGTTCAGGCGAACAGTATTAGAGAACCCGATCACACATGCACTCCTTGCCCACCTATAGATAGGGACTTTGGCTTTGGTTGCGTTTGGCCAACCAGGATTGGATTTGTTCTCCGATACTCGAGTGGTTAGTACTCGTTAACTTTCCTCTGGGTGAGAAATTGGGAAAGCCACTCTCATTTAATGATTGTTTTTTATATACAATATATATATATAGATAATTGTTGATCAGGTGCCGTAGCCCCCCTTCGTGAAATCCAAAAAGTGATTAGAAAATCAGTAATATGGAGACAAAATAGGCCAAATTTGCTTTTTAAATCTTTAAAATTAATAAATTGAAGAACTGGAAAACGCGAAACGTTTCCATACGCTTTTGTAAAAAATTTAATAAAATTCCATAAAATACTTAAAGAGAAAATGAAATTTGAAAAAAACACGGTCAAAAATGTAATTGTTTATAAAGAATTGGAAAATAGAAATTTTACAACAAAATTTTCAGGATATTTTTTCCATCTGTAGAACAAACTATTCATGCATCCTAATGCAAATATTTTATGAAAAATTATCTGTGCCTTGACTCTCTGTGACAAGTTGTCTAGACTCAGGGTCGGTCAACCTCTAATGGATGAGGTGTTCGCGTATCAGAAGAGAAATGGTGCTTTTCTTTTAAAGTGTGGTTCCGACGATAAATTTACTGTCGGCTAGTGATGTGTCGAGTGGAGGCGATGGAATTTTAGTAATATACAGGGTGAGGCACATAAAGTGTTACAGAGCGATAGCACAAACTATTGATCGTATACAAAATTGTTTCAGACAAAAGTTTCAGTGTTGAAGAAGGCCGTCATACTGGACCACCCTATTTTTTCATCGACCGAGGCGCTGAAACTACGTCAAGGTCAACTCCACTTTTTTAAATGGAACCATGTATTTTTTTTCGATGACATTATTACCGATTTTAAGACTAATTCAGCGACCTACAACACAAAGTCATTCTAGTCACGCAAAGTATGAAAATAGCACTTGTTGATTCGCTGATGAAAAGACCGTCTAACTTCAGCCAACATCACTTGTCTTGAACACAGAGCATAATGGAGTGGTCTAACGGCGTGTTGCGTCCACATGTTCATGCGAACATGCAAGGGCACGTCTTGCATTAATTGAGGCAGTACGTTTTGCAGAAAGTTTACGTAAACTTGCCCAGTCAAGGAACCTTCAAGAAAGTATGGACCAATGACGCGATCGCCGACAATGCAGCACCAACAATTAAAGGGCCACGAATGTTGAAATGGTACAGTTCTCATCCATCGAGGATTTTTACATGTCCCGTATTTGCGAAGTTAGCTTCATCAGAAAAAAGCACATGACTTACAAATGAGACATTTGTGCGTATTTTTCTGCGAATCCAATTACAGAAATTGACGCGTTTTAGGAAATCATTGCCGTAAAAATCCTGGTGCAATGACATATGATACGAATGGAACTTGTGTTGATGTAAGATTCCTAATACAGTTTCGCTGACTAATTCTACTCTATTTTTCCATTTGCCTGCTGCTCGCATGTGGATTCAGTGCAGCAAAATCTAAGATAGCAGCCGCATTATTTTCATTAACAATTGGTCGACGTTTGACTTGTGTTTTTTTCACTGTACCGAAGCGACAAAAACGGTCAGCTAATCGCTTAAAAGCCATGCTTTGACGTAGCTTCAGCACCTCCACCGATAAAAAAATAAGGTGGTCCAGTGTAGCGGCCTTCTCAAACACTGAAACTTTTGTCTAAGACATTTTTGGATATGATCAATAGTTTGAGTGCCCTGTATATCGAAATTTTTTTTTTCTTATTAAAACCAGAAGTAATATATTTACGTCCATTCTTATCTTCTCTTTCATTTTCCAAATTTTGAAAAGAAAATTTTATGTACATTAGCTACAAACATGTAGAAATCTAAAACCTATGAAATTTGCTTATTTTCTATGTATCACATGCTTTCAAGGTTCGCAGTTCGTTGCATGAAAAAATTTTCTGTATATCTTCTGGAAATAAAAATATAAATTATAGATATTTTTGGTTTTTACTTATTACGACAAAACCAAGATTTAATGTAAAATTGGGAAAATGTAATCCAAGAGTGGGGGTATGAGCGGGGTATGATCGTAACCAGTAGTCCCTCATGAACTCCCTGAATGCCGTAGTTACCGGTCGGACGCCTTGGGTTGCGCGCAGCGTGTGTTTATGTCCAACGTGCTTTTCCGTTCGTCGCATTTGTTTACAGTTGAAAATGGCAGGAAGAACAGAACAACGAATTTGCATCAAGTTTTGCTTCAATCTCGGCAAGGGTTGTACTGAGACGATTGAAATGATACAGAAGGTCTTTGTGGACGAAAGCATGGGCATAACACAGGTAAAGGAGTGATACAGGCGGTTTAAAAATGGCACGTCAAAGTCGGAGCCATGTCATGTCAATGCTGATTATTTTTTTCGATTGTGAGGGTGTTGTGCACTACGAATTTGCTTCAAGAGGTCAGACGATCAACAAAGAATATTACGTTGAAGTTCTGAAAAGATTGCGTGATATGATTCTAGTTCTCGCCAGCTTGACCTCTGACCTCGACTCATCGACCCGCGTTTAAATTTCGCGACTGCACTCAGGTATCCTCGAATACTATCGAGCTCCTTTTCTAACTACCACACTGTCACTTGATGTCAAGGGATCAACCTCGTTGTTACCACGCAGCGTTATACCGTTCATAGCCCAACAAAGTTTTAATTATATAGGTATATTAACCCCTACCATTCATAGTAATTTTAACCCCCATGCGTCGCATAATACTAGGAATTTTAGAAAATCCGTAAGATGACACAGTGATGACACTACAAATTACATTTTCATATTTTTCCCATAAACTGCAATCTTTCAGACGACAGCTGTTAAAATTTGAACCAATTTCATTGTTTAGTTTCAAAGTTATAAACAACAAAAGCGAACGAGTTTTAATTTTATAATTAAAATGGATAAAAGTGAATTCCGTGTGCTGGTTAAATACCGTTTCATAATGGGATAAAACACCGCGCAGACAAAATAATGGCTTAATTAACGCTATGGGAAATCTTCTCCATCGAGGCAAATGGTTGAGAAGTGGATTAATGAGTTAGAACGTGTTCGCACGAGTACAAATGATGCTGAACGATCGGGAAGGCTAAAAGTCCTTACCACTCCAAAAATCATCGAAAAAATTAATGAGAAATCCAACCGCAAAATAGGTGCCGCGTAATGGGAGCTCAAACGTATATAACTCGACGCAGATTCTGCCAGTAAACACAAAAGATGAGCAGAATTTTAACTATGCGCCTATCAACCCTCATAATGAAAATTTTGACGCTACTTAATGTCAGACAAGTTTTTTCCTCATTATTGGACATCGAACTCATCAGCACACTACTACTGTTATTTATAGGGGTCACTTTACAGTGATACCGTTCGAAGAAGTCGCAATAGACATAATGGTCCACCATGTTGTAATCAATATAAATTATTATAAACCTAGACTATATAAATTATTTCAATTTCATTTAAAAATTATTGGAAACTAAAATCGTTTCCACAATTTGACGACTTTGCACCATAATTGCAAAATTGATTTGTATATTTCCTCTCCTACGATAAATTTAGAAATTAAGATAATCATTTGACGTCTAAAAATCAGCGTGAGGTGCATTACCATCAGCATTAGTGCAGCATTAGTAATATACGTAAAAATCATAAAGTTATGCAATCAATCATCATAATTTGATTCTTGTATGACCAGTTTTGCACATCGCTTATCGACACACATCATTATGTTATGCACCCGCCTGTGCTGAAGACAGCTTTCTGAAGATAGCATTGTCACCAAGGGCAGATGCCCACACCGGAGCCGCATATAGCAGCTGCGTGTGCATCACGCTCGCCATCAGCTTTTTTTCGCTTGCCCTCTTCCACCAATGTTGGGCATGAGCCGAGCCAAGTTGTCTCCACATTAGATTGCTGTGACTGTTGCGATCTGAAGGTGTTCACTGAAGTCAAGCCTCTGATCCAATTGCACATCCAAGTACTTGATGCGATGACTTGTTACGTCCTGAGCTAAGGCGAGGGTAGGTTGGGAAATTTAGGAAAAGGGAGGAAAGTTTGCTGATTATATCAGAATGGTAAGTTATGATCATTTATATTTTGTGGGATCATGGTCACTAGTCAATCCTATGCGGCTCGAGTTGTTTACAGTAATAACAAATATAATTATATTGCGGTATACAACCTTTATTAATTAAAGAATTGGTATACAATAAGTTTTGGTATGCTTATGTGTATGACTTATAATACTTTCCAAGATGAGAAGGCAATGTTAAGAGTTTTCATGCGTCTTGAAGTTAATAATACAGGTTTTGAGATGCCTATATATGTAACTCGCGCATTTAAGTGTGTGCGTCTTCAAGTTAATATAATACAGGTTTTGAGACGCCTATATGTACAACTCACGCATTAAAGTGAGTGCGTCTTCAAGCTAATATAATACAGATTTCGAGATGCCGATATATACAACTCACTCATTAAAGTGTGTGCGTCTAGAAGTTAATATAATGCAGGTTTTGAGATGCCTATATATAAAGTGTGATCAAATTGGAGGTACTTTTTCCAATAAGGTTTCATTGACATGTCACGCATGACTACTGTCAAACTAAATATACAATTTTATTCAGTTTTTATTGACATTTCATCATGGAAAGACTTACGCCTAAACAACGTTTACAAATCGTACAATTATATTACGAAAATGGACGCTCTGTGAAAAGTGTTTATCGCGCGCTCAGGCCAATTTATGGTGTACAGAATCGTCCTACCGAACGCACTATTCGGCATACCATCGGCAAACTCGAGAGTAACTTAACATTATTGGATGATACCCGACCGATTAGACCACGTACGGACCGAACTATAGAGAATATTGCGGCTGCAAATGAGAGTTTTGCCGAAGACCCGGAAGAATCGATTCGGCGCCGATCTCAACAACTTGGCCTATCTTATGGCACTACTTCGGCGATTTTACGCAAAGATCTTGGTTTGAAAGCGTATAAAATATAGCTAGTCCAAGAATTGAAGCCGGCTGATCTTCCAAAGTGTCATAATTTCAGTCATTGGGCTCTTGGAAAAGTTGCCGAAGATCCGCATTTTTGGGACCCGAATTTTGTTTTAGCGATGAGGCCCATTTTTGGTCTAATGGCTACGTAAATAAGCAAAATTGCCATATTTGGGGTGAAAAGCAACCCGAAGCCATTCAAGAACTGCCATTACATCCATTGAAAACAACCGTTGGTTCGGCTTATGGGCTGGAGGAATCATTGGCCCATATTTCTTCAAAGACGAAGCTGGCGCCAATGTAACAGTGAATGGGGAACGCTATCGCACCATGATAAACGACTTTTTGATGCCGGAAATTGAAGCCCGTAATCTCCACGACATTTGGTTCCAACAAGACGGCGCTACATGTCATACAGCCCGATTAAGTTACGAATATCGAAGGGTGAAAACGTGACACAGGCAGTATGATTTGTGGATATACCATATGATGTGATACGTGTTATGTTAGTCTCTAAATTTTGGAATTTTATTTAAGTTATTTTGCGGATACTCAATAATGTGATTGATGTTATTGATTGACCATCCATTATTCTTTATCGCTGATTATTATGTGCTAGTGTTTGATTATTATTATTAACCATTTATCGACTGTTAACAATAATGAATGCTATTGTTATTTATTTTCGTTAAATAATTATTAATTTTAATTGGCTTGATTTTCTACATTGCCGACGGTAAGGCAGTTCTCTTATTTTATGCAACTCACCTGCGTTGTCGATCTCTTGTAGATCCTTACGGGTAATTAACCTATCGACAAGTACTTATTTACATCCCGCAATTGCCTGGTTATATACCCGATTGCCTTGCTGTAGGCGCAGATTTAAATTAAATTCATTTTACGGGATGTAACAACTTGATGACGTTTTCAGCGAAACACACGATCGCATCGGCCGCGGAGCCGATGATTTTGTTACCTCTTTTCAAGGTTTTTTTCTGGACGCTTCATTCTTATGTGAAATGTTACGTCAGAAACATAACACTTCTCTTCTTTAAAGATCTCCTCGTTTTATGTAAGGATCGGAAGGATCCTCGCTGAGGGATGAGGAATAGTCAGTGAATAAAATTGGTTGATCATATGAAATATATTTATTAACATGAAAATTATTCTAAGTAAGCACCATGGAAAAATGGAAATGGATATATAAAAGTTGAAATACTTAGTAATTACCCTGGCTTGGAAATTGGTCGGTGATGAAATGAGTCCAGTAGATTGAATGTGATAACTTGAGTCCTCACTTGTAGACGTTGGGATAATTTTAGTAAGATGGGAAATTTGTGTTCCAGCTGGTTGGGATAGTCGATTCTCTGATCCCAGGTTTTAGAGACGATTTGTTAAGGCGATTCCCCTTCAATTTTACAGTCGTTGAACTCGACGTTAAATTAGAACTGGACCAACTGGCGGTGAATAATCTGATGAGACTTGATTGGAATGCACTGACTGTACTGAGCTCGCGGTAAAAAATGATGACACTGGACTGGACTCGCGTTGGTTACATTGTATAAATTGCACGTTAACTAAGTGACTGAATTATACAAATTCACAAACATTATGATTGTTGAAAAAAAATGGAAAAATTATAAAAATGTATTAATCAGATATAAAATATTGCAAAGTAATTTTCCAGTATTACGATCGTTACTGTATACATTAGTGAAAATAACCTGAGAGCACTATACATCATTGGTTGTATATAAAAGAGAAATTAACATGCATACTATTGATAATAGATATTGAATAATATTACAATCGTTGATTACATATATGAATGAATAGACTTTATAAATTGGTACATTGAAGAGAAAAACACTTGGTTGAATCTAAAATTGATTTCTTCAAAGAATGGCATTGTTATTTCTTATTACTATTGTTAAAAGTTTCTAAAAATTAATCGCACGAACCTCAATTTAATTGGCGTACCACTAAACGAATAAAATAATCATAAGAAAAATAATTTTACATCATAACAGGGGAATAGATTTTCCTACAATTCTTGTACTTTTAATTGTTTTTCTAATATTTATCGTAAAATTAATGGAATTATTTGTACATGAAAAAAAGTGAAGAATAGTAATTATTCAATTTGTTATTGTTGCACATTAATTTCTATTGGAAAAACAATTTCCACATTAACAATTTTGTAACGCCATCGCACAGCTTACATTTACAGACCCACTATTTGTAGAAACTGTTCTTCCAATAGGATGGGAATCAAGAAAAGTTCCCTTGATGGAAGAAAAAACAAAATTGAAATTATATTTATGATGGCACTAATTATGCAGTGCTTATTTATTGTTGTCAGAAAAGGTGTTTCTTTTATACAGAAAATAAAATGCAAATATTTTTATATTTTTCTTCAAGTGATAAGAAAAAATGACGATTCGAATGGAAACTAGCATTTGTCTTACAAAAAAAGTTATAAATGTTTTCTTCGAATGGTCTATGAACAAACATAAAATTGATTGAATCAAATGTAAAGAAGGTACTCATAAGAATTTTAAAGAAATATAATTTTTTGTAATGATATTAGATTTTTAGTTCATGCTGTTAAGTACGCACGTGCAAAACCGTGTTTTGAAAACCTAGAATCACAATACGAGCATCAACCTTCAATTTTAGCATTCCCAGTTTTACCTAGGAAATAGGGAATCGAACAAACAAACAAATAAAATCAATAAAATCTAAGAAATTTCAAAGGGACAGTTTCCAAAGAAAAAGTCGTAAAATGAGGTGAAATGTTTAACCTGGCAGGATATTTAAGCAGCCCGATTTTTGAGGACAGCAGAAGAAGTTCAGTTCCAGTCGAATTTGATTTCTACATCGGAGGGTTCACCATTTTGTGACCAGTTTCGATTTCTGCCCCCCGGAGTTCTGGATCGGCCCTGTTGTCAGTTACGATTTCTCGTCTTCGAGTCAGTACCACGAAAGTCTTAAATTTTGTCCAAGTGTATTTTCATCGGCCGAATCCTATACCAAAAGACACCGACTCTCCTGCCTAGAAGAAGGTTTCACTGTCCTTAACCGTGCAGTTGGAAAGGACTTTTTTTCCTGCCATAAAAAACCCCTTCGACGACACGACGCTCCAGTCACCAAGAATTCTAAATTCTTGTTTCGCAGTCTACCACGCGTCAGTGAACTCGTCCCACAATTTTTAACTTCTCACAGGAATTTTCCTGAAAATGTAATAAGATTATTAGTATTAGTATGCGTCAACTTAAGATTCTGGGCCCATCAAAGCCAGGAGAAAATAATTTTTTATTGCTTCCTGCGTTCTCTCTTCCTTCAGTTAAAAAGAACGAAGTAACAATAAGGTCACCACGTTAATGCGTTTACAGTTAGAAAGTGTACCACAAATTTTCACATCTGGGTTAGGTGGGGAGAATGTCATGGTTTCCGAGTAGAATATTTACAAGATATGTTCAAATTGATATTTTCATATTTAAAACTAGAATGCAGTGAATCTTTAGAAAAGTTGTGTTCTAAATATTTGTTTCTTACTAACCACGTAATTGTGTGGGTTGTGGAGTAGATTTCTGATGATGAGAAAAAAGACAAAAAGTCTTGGCAGTTAGTTGATGAGTTATGCTGGGGTAAAAAATTTTTAAAAAGGAATTGCGAATTTCGTAAATAGACATAAAATAAATTATTTTCTATTAATTCAACTTTTTAAATATGGTAGATGTTATCTTAAGTTTCTTCGGAAGACAATTTAAAATTCTAATAATTTCCTTTTTTTCTTTAAAGATTTAATATTACGTGCAAAATCCGGAACTGGAAAAACAGCAGTTTTTGGTATAGTGGCATTAGAAATGGTAAATATTAACTTATCGTGCGTACAAGCCTTAATTTTAGCACCGACGAGAGAAATAGCTGTTCAAATTTCAGAAGTTATTTCATCAATTGGAAGAGAGGTCAAAGGTAAATATTCTTATATCGAATTGTTTTCTTGTTATTTTTAGTTATAGAAACTATTGAGCCCTTGACTGTGCATGACGTGCGTACACGTCATGGAGCAAGTGGGATGTGACTGTGTGATGCTGAGTATATACGCCTTAAAAAAAATGTAATAACAGTTCAGCAAAATGTTGGATTTTTTATCAAACATGGCACTGAAGGCATTTTTGGGCTGCAGAATACGAATCTGTAGTCGAAATAGAAAAATTTTAAATGGCGAACCCAAAGTGACCAACAAAAAATTCTGAAAACCACAAAACCTTTCAAAATTTTTTTTCCAGGAGAGGAATATTTATACCTTTAGGTGCAAGGTCTTGTCAGGAACACTTGAATGAAAATCTTTAAGAAGAGGATATCTTCTCAGATACGTTTTTTGGTATTTACAGCGATCTCAGCGATACTGATTATTCTAACTTAAGTTCCTTAAAAAAAGGGATTATGATACTGTTGCCGATTGCATAAAAGACAAGATACGATCTATGCATAACACAGGTCCACAAAATATGAGGTTGTGATATTATTCTCTTTTTGATAGTTTTCTCATATTTAAAAAATAATAAAAATTCGCGAAGTTATCGATGCTCAAATATAGCGCAAAACCGTGCTTTTCGTACATTTAGGTTAGGATTACTCGAAAACCTGACGTGATGGAGCAATTCTGAGCCCGGATTCGGTTTCTACGCCAAAAATTACTTTTGAAATGTACCTCAGCTACTCCATAAGAAAACCATGTAGACCTGTGTAATAGATCTTACCGAAAAAATTTAGGACTAGTCTTTAAATGCACGTGAAACAGAAATTGTGTACACATTCCGTCATTCCTGCATACCAAATTGACGGGCTCCTAGTGAAAACACCGAACATGACTTTCGTCGGAAGGACGTTATTCTGCTATTTGCGTTAGCTACGAATTTACAGACATTGCCTCCTTACAGAGTTAATTTACGTTATTCCATTTTCGCAAGGTAAGAATCTTGTGATTTGACTAAGACCATAGAAATGAGAGGGCATTAGGCACCTGTGCCTAATTTTTTAAATCATCCACGTATTTAGATTGAGATTCAAAAGCATCTTCATCATACTTTGAATCTGGAATTGTTTCATGATTAGAAACAACTTGACTCACTGTGGGAATTTTAAGTAAATTTAAAATTTCTAGAGAAAGCTGAAGACATTTCTCAATGCGGAATCGCGATTCGATAGTAGAGTTTGGAGTCAGAGGATCTAAAGAATCTATCACTCGATAAAGAACTTCCTTAAATATTGCCGATCTACTGAAATCATATCGATGTTCCAATCCCGGTACACGGATAAAAATGAAAATTTCGGGTTCGGAAAAACTGACAAACTTTTTTAAAAAGTGCTATTAAAGTAGGAAAGAATGCACGAGTATAGATTCTGTTCCTAGATATTTCAGCAACCGTAATAAATTAAAATGATTTGTAATGAAACATTTCGACCTTTTGAATTTGTACTTTTAGCAATTTTTAACTCTCGAAAAGCAATTTTTGGCCAATTTTGGCTCAAAATTGCTCATTTACACAGAGTGATACAAAACTTGCGAAGCTTTAGTTCAAACATTTCCGGTTGCTCGATTCTTACTTTATTTATATTTAAACATTCTCAAATTCAATTTTGGACCAATTCGGCTCAAATTATCGCCTTAGATTCACGTGCGGGGATTCGACGCTATCGTGGTGTGAATGCTAGGAGTGACTTATCAGGTGAAGCTCCCCGTGGGGATTCGACGCCATCTAAACACTCCTTTATTTATTTTTATTTTTACATTCTCATCATATGAGAAAGTATTGGTTTTATGTGAAAAATGACTTCCGAAATTTTCATCAAATCTTTACGTTTTGAGACCCCCTGAGTCGGAAAAAACGGTTTTTACGAAAGTGTCTGTCTGTCTGTAGTAGGTAGTGTGCGTCATAACTCTTGATAGAATTATCAGATTGAATTGAGCTTTGGCACACTTTATTGGAGCCGAAAAAGTAAGGACAAGTTCGTTAACCAGCCACATCCAATCAAAATTGAGGGGTTGAGCACTACTTTTGTGTTTTTGAAAATAACTTTTTGAAAAAATCAAAAATTTCAATACTGGTTTTTGATAGTGCTCATAAATCTCTAAAAATTATCCTGATAACATTTTTTGATTAAATCAAAATTAGAAATGTTACAGCATATTAAAACTTGAAAAAAGTCAACATCAAAATTCCATTTTCCAGTAAAATTATACGAGATACGAAAAAACGTTATGATACGATAGTACATTGTGCAACTAGGGAAAAAAAATTTATTTTGCGAGTGTGAAGTTTGATGCCCGAGCAAAGCGAGGGTAACAACCACAACTGCGTCGTCCGCGAAGCCGATGATGCTCGTTCCAGCAGGTAGGTCCATGCGCAGGAAATCGTCATACATGACGTTCCAAACGAGTGGACCCACCTGTGACCCTGAGACCTCGGGGTATTGATCGCATTGCGTATGTCAATGCTGATCATCGCGCAGAATCCATTACGCTTACCAGTTCCTCTTTTTGCTTCAGTGGCGATGTCCACCACTGCCTGAATGGCGTTAACTGTGGACCTGCCTTTCCGAAAGCCGAAATGGTTTTCCGAGAGACCGTTCTCGCCCACCATGTAACCCTGTAGTGTTTGTAGGATCATTTCCTCAAGAAGCTTCCCTATTGTATCCACTAGACAAATAGGTCTATAGGATCGAGTTCCTGGTACGCCCGTGCCCGTGGTGAAGCATGGAGAAGGGGGTTCCTCACTTTGCCGCCCCTTCCCGTATTTACTGGGTCACTCCGTTCCTGGATGCTAAACTCAATGCACTGGTGGTCACTCAAGGTTATCACCTCGAGGACGCACCAGTCGCGTATCCTCGAGACAAGACGCGGCGCGGCAATCGTGAGGGCGTTAACGGATCCTCCCCCCATGCTTCCTTATCTGAACGTAAAATCCCTGCCCTGATTCAGTACAATCAGGTCATTCCAAGCGACCATCTCGCCGACCAAGCTCCCTCTCCTGTCCACACGGGCGACTTACTATTAAAGGCGCCCGCAATAAGGTACCGCCCACTAGCCTCTCTGAGGCTTTCCTCAAGGAGGACGATCTGGGTCTCAAAGATCTCGAAAGCATCGTTGGGAGTGAAGTAGCAGCAGTACACACGTGCTCCCGCCACCTCGACCCAAACGAACCCCGTGTCTGTCTTTAGGAAATCCCCTATGCTCAAATCAGAGCTGCAAACAAGGATCCCAGCCCTCCTTGATGCATCCTGGTAACAAGCAAAGTTTTCGGACTGTTTGTGTTGCTCACTAATGTGCAACACATCGGCTCTCCTCTCCCTGGCGGTCTGCATCAGAAGGTTCTGGGCTTCCTTCCCTCTCCCGGGGTTGAGCTGTAAGAACTTCACCTTCCACTCCTTAACCTCCGGAGCTCCACCCTAAACATTGGGCAAGAACCGCTCCCCGAAGCATGGGCGACATCTTTCTCGACCCTATCAGCGCTTGTACAGCCTGCACTGGTCCCAGAGGTCTAGCTTTCCCAGCGCGATGCATAACGTTGCAACAACCTCTTCCCTTGTGACGGTCTCGTCGAGGTCCCTAACATCAAGGGACCTCTTCGAGACCAAAGATTTAACTTCAGCCTTCTCCCCGACCGCCTGGTCGAGCGCCTCCTCGAAGGCCGAGACGTCACCCCCCTTTTTGAGGACTAGGAGGAACTCCACCCTGCTGGTTCTCCTAATGGAGAGGACCTCCGCTCCTGCATATTGGGGGTTTATCTTCGCCTTCATAGCTTTCAGGATCTCGGCGTAGGACTCACAATCCTTCGCCGACCTTTTTTTCCTTCTTCTATTTTTTTAAAATCTTTTTTCTTCTTTTTCTCCACCAGCTGCCATTCCCTATCCTTCTGTGGGTTCTGACCTCTGGTGGCCGCAGCGTAGATTGGCGATTTGCTGCCCTTCCCTTTCTTGGGAAGCCGATCCTCGGGGAAAGAAGGAGCATTCCTCTTTTCCCCCTTCGTCAGCTTTTTTGGGGTATCTCCCAGAGACGCAGAGCGCAGTCTTCGAAAGATACCCATCCTTTTCGAGGCGGGATGGGATTCCAGCCTCTTATGGAACTCCACCCCACTTTCTAGAAGACACGTATGGGTGTTGAGCATTCCGCTCAACACCTCTGTAGCCTCGTTCACGTTTTCCTTAACATGGCCAGGGTTATTTCCCAGCATACCCTGCTGGATGACGCTGAGAGCCCTAACCAATTTCTCCATTTTGTCTTCTTGCTCCCTCAGGAGTTGAAGGACGTCCTTCCATCCCTCAGCTCCTGTAGAAGTATCCAAGTCCACTTTCCTCACGGTTTTCGTCTTTAAATCTATTAATTTGGTTTACCAGCAAATTGCGCGTAGAGGAGCGGATGGAAATAGTTGGAAACGGGTGTACCCTCCGAACGGAGTCCTACTCCATTTCCCTGAGGCCCAACCTCCGCTTAGCCTGTCCCAGAATACACAGACAGACCGGGCTCGCTCGAAGCAACACAGGCTCCAACACCTGTGTTCAATACGCACTACCTGATTAAGGTCCCGAAGGGGCTGGCTTCTGATCCCACATGGCACTCCACCTCGGCAGAGCTAGGCTCACATGAACCTGGCCTCCTCGTGCGCCAGGAAAGACACCACTCAGCGACGAAGCACTCCCAGTGGGATGCCATACGGAAACGATGGTTTGGACTGTTCTGGGTCACAGACTGTGGAGGCTTTGCAGTGTCCCCCTAGAGGTTCCATTTACCAATTCGCTCTTTGTCTCACTCAAGAGAGAGCCCGTCTATAGAATCTTCTCTCACAGTCAAAGGACACATATCACAGTCATGCGGCGCTGACATTCATTCAGTTCACTCATTCCTCGCAGGCACTCGCCGACTCATTCTCAGCGCCGCTGCCTAGCGCATACATCCTTCTTCATGCACGGGGATAGATGCGTCTGTAGCGTCCCCCGCTTTCAACCTGGGAAAGACCCGTTTATAGGGCACCCTTCACGCAATGGGAAGATGCTCGTCTATAGAATTATTATCAAAATGATAATTTTTCTCCATAATAATGAAACATGATTATTTGTCATTATGATACAATATAATTATTATTATTATAATGATGGATTATTATTTCAATGATAATTTTATTGGGTCTATAACTTAATTCGTGCGGTTTGCTAAGAGATGGCGTAACTTGATTATTATTCCATCGTTCCAATATTCCGGACACGCGTTGGAAAGCTACTGTCATTTTGCGTCTTTTTCAGTGTATTTCATTCATTTGAAGCGTAAGCAACAATAATTTTTTTTCACTCAAATATGTCAAACTTTGTCCCTGAAAAAGTGTTTCTGCGGGGAGTTCTTCTTCATTACTTTAATATGAAGAAAACTGCTGCACGATTTAAAAGTGGTGATTTTGGCTTGGAAGGCGAAGAACGTCCTGGGCAGCCAAAAAAGTTTGAAGATGAAGAACTGCAAGCATTACTCGATGAAGATTGTTGCCATACACAAGAAGAGCTCGCAGAATCTCTAGGAGTCACTCAAGCAGCCATTTCAAAACGTTTAAAAGCAGCCGGATACATTCAAAAGCAAGGAAATTGAGTTCCAAATGAACTCAAGCCGAGAGACGTTGAATGGCGGTTTTGCATGTCCGAAATGCTGCTGGAACGCCACAAAAAGAAGTCATTTTTGCGTCGGATTGTTACTGGTGATGAAAGATGGATCCATTACGACAACCCCAAGTGCAAAAAATCATATGTGAAACCCGGCCAACCAGCCAAATCAACGGCAAAGCCGAATATCCATGGCGCGAAGGTAATGCTCTGTATTTGGTGGGATTAGAAGGGTGTGCTGTATTACGAGCTGCTAAAACCGAGTGAAACCATCAATGGAGAACGATACCGAACACAATTAATCCGTTTGGAGAGGGCAATAGCTGAAAAACGCCCGGAATATGCAGCCATACACGAGGCAATAATTTTCCATCATGACAATGCTCGGCCCCATGTTGCTATTCCGGTTAAGAACTATTTGGAAAACAGTGGATGGGAAGTTATACACCACCCGTCTTATAACCCAGACCTTGCCCCTTCTGACTACCATTTGTTCCGGTCGATGCAGAACGCCCTCAATGGAAAACGGTTCACATCAGAACAGGGTATCAAAAATTGGCTTGTTTCATTCTTGGCCGCCAAGCCGACGCAGTTCTTTTTGGATGGCATCCACAAATTGCCAGAAACATGGGAAAAAGTCATAGCTCCATATGGGCAATACTTTAAATAATACTATTGTACATGTTTTTCTTAAATAAACGTTTAAGTTTTGAAAAAAAAACGCACGAATTAAGTTATAGATCCAATACATAAAAATCGAGCAATCAACAATCATATTTGTATTTTATGTTCCAGCGGACCATACAACGTAACCTCAATCATTACTGTGTAACAAGTAATAAATATTAGGTGTTCCTTCAGAACATGGCTCCAAAAACGAAAATGGAGCTTATGGCACAATACCGACAGAGACTAAAAGACGATAAAGAAAAATATAAAGAAGCCCTTCAACGCGTTCGAGAACGTCAGTGAATTAGATATAAGAAGAAAAAAATTTCACTTGGACAGAAAAAAAAGGAAGAATTGATGGAAAGAAATCGCCAGGAGCAGCGGAAATGTCGAGATCGTAAAAAAACAAAAAAATTGCAGTCAGATCCAGGTGTAAACTCTGTCGAAACTGCCAAACGTGGCACTTACAAGTGCCCACAAACATTTGGGAAGGCTCTTCGATAATCAATTGCTTCAATTCCGCAAAGTCCGACAAAACGTCGAGCTGTTGTTCAAGAAATTATGAAGGAAACGCTACCAGAAGTTGTTTTGTTATTTCCCGAGAATAAAGAATGAAGAAAAAGCAGCTCCCCCAACGACAAAGTCAAACAAATAGTTCAGGAGTTTTATTGCACTAATGCAATCAGCCGCCAAGCTCCTGGAAAGCGTGACGTGAAATGAGTTAAGGATCCAACAACAGGAAAGCGCGAGAAAATTGCAATACGCCACATGCTAATGAACATTATGGATGCGTGTTTTGAATTTAAAAAGCAACACCCACAAGTAAAATGCTCAAAAACGCTCATTTTCAAACATCGACCGCGATTTGTGTTACCTGCGGGCAAAACTCCATTTAACGTGTGTGTGTGTAAGAAACACCTCAAGTTTTCGTTTCTTACTGAAGCGTTGTAAGCTAATTGTGAGGGTTTTCCATATGACTACCAGATGTTTTTGTCTCAAATGTGCTGCAATGTGGATGGCGAAAATTGTATGTTGAACAATTGCTCGGGTTGTCAATTCGATTCTCAGGTTTTTCATTCGACAGATATAAATTTGCAAGCATCAATACCGGTGCAACAATGGAAAAACGTCGACGGATTTTTGCAAGTTGTTGAAGAAAACATTTCAGTCATAGACGTGATTGCTCGGTTGAATAAGGAATTACCAAATTTCAAAAATCACTGTTTCATGAAAAAATTTCAAAGTCATTATTTCGATGCTTGCAAAAATTTAGCAGAAAACGAGAATGTTGTTGTTCAAGTTGATTTTTCAGAGAACGCCAACTTGAGTTTTCAAAACGAAATCCAAAGCGAACATTGGAAAAAAAATCAAGTGACGATTTTCGCTTGTTGCATTTGGTATATGACATAAGTTAAGTCTCTTGCCATAATAAGCGCCGACCTAAATCATTCTAAGTACGCAGTTTGGAGCTTTCTTAAAGTCCAAAAGTTTCCAAAGTTTTGCGTCTGAAATTTTTTTCAGATAACGCAGCGAGTCAGTTCAGAAGCAAATTTCGACAAAAGTGAAATCAGTTTTTTGTTTAAGACAAGTATCCTCCAGAGCAACGCACACTTCATAAGTTCCGTTAAAAAACATAAACATTATATCTTTTCAAATAGCAGAGCTTGATGGATTACAATTTTCATGACACAAAAAAAACCGTACGCGTAACCTCCGTTACCGTGATTAATCACCGATACCTCAAAAAACACCAATCATAATTGTATTACGCGCCTCTTCCTCATGATCAATGTACTCCCCCTGCTCCCTGCCGTATATGCCACAAATTTCAACGCCTATTATAGCAAAGAAACCCATGTCGGTATTTCTCTCACTGTCATTCCTTCACTTTGTGCCGTGGACGCCACATCACTGAAATAGGAAAATGGGTCGTAAAAGATCCCAAAAAGAGAGCACCAGCTCGGATAGCTCATACGACGAGCGCCTCGAAAAACGCTTAAAGCGATTAAAGAAAAAAGTAAGAAGACGCCAACGAAAAAAAGACAAGCGCGAAGGGAAGCGGCATAGGGGACAACGACACAACAGCAGCAGCACGAGCAGCTCGGATGAAGCTTCACGCTGTTCCAGATCACGCTCTCGATCACGAAGCCGATCATGTAAATACCAATAGGCAGAATGTTTTCATGCCTGAATGGAATGTATGTTGGCTCTAACCAACTACAAGCCCACTTTCAGCGGAGAACGACGCGATCACGTTGTGGCTCTAACCCACGTGATCGAAAAGAAACTATGCTTCTCTATATGCAATTTGCCGCTAACCTGTCTGCGAGTACAACACAGGTTGCACTTGGGCTTTGGCAAATGCCAAAAAATATTTAGACTCTAACCTAAATATTTAATATAGGCTCTAACCTATATAGTATGCGTGATAATTTCGTCAAACATAAGAACATAGATAACTAGCAACTGTTTTTTCTTATTTTTGTCTTTCACAGACTGCAGTCGCAGCAGAAGCCTTAGTCGCGGTCGCAGCCATAGTCGCGACAAGTCGAACGACGAAATTCAACTAAGTGCAGAATTTCTGAGGGCCATTGGCAAAAGGTACTACGAAGAGCGAACCCTCGCTCCACCTTTACATTCGGAAATTGTCAAACGTTGGCAAGACGTTATTAGACAAGGACTTCCGAATGATGATAGGATGGAATTTATTAAGAAATACCCCTTACCAGAAAACTGTATATTCAGTGATCCACCAAAAATTAATCCAGAGATAAAAAATGTCGTTCCTCAAGCTGTTTTGACTAGAGATGCACGCATTCAATTAAAGCAACAAAAAATTGCAGCGTCGCTTTCAGCTACTTCAAAGGCTCTGATGGCGCTCATCAAAGATGGCAGAGACATACAAGGCTTACCAGTTATCGAATGTCTCAGTGACGCAATAAAACTCATGGCAGATATACAACGAGATGAATCGATCATACGGCGAAGCCTGATAATTGCGAACATAAGTATCAATTCAGCATTGAAAGATACACTAACTAATGCGACTTGCGACAATCTCTTGTTCGGCGAAAAATTAGATGAGACGATCAAATCTGCAAAAGCGCTAGAAAACACAGCCAAAGAACTTCGAGTCACAAAAGCAAAAAACATCAAATCAAGAAACCAGAATGCCCCGCCCCCTCGATTCAAGAATTCACAGAAGTTGGCGGGCGGGCAAAGGCCAGGGACCCTGAACAGAAGATCACATCAGGATCAAAGCAGAACGAGAGAATATTTGAAGAAGAACCAGGACAACCGCAGGCGACGTTAAAAGAAAATGTAAGGAAAGTCGCAGGTAGACTACACTCATTTAGAGATAGATGACTAAAAGTAACTTCAGACCCGACAATCCTTTCCTGGCTAAAAGGTTATAAAATATCATTTATACATAAACCTCACCAGGTATCTGAGCCGAAGGGAAGAGACTGGAACAATGATGAAATTTCTGACCTTGTTGACGACTTGTTGTATAAAGGAGCTATTTCTCCTTGTAAAAACTTAAGTGATCAATTTCTTTCGAACATATTTCTTAGACCTAAGCCAGATGGCACAAATAGACTGATACTAAATTTGAAAAGCTTAAATAAATTTATCTTAACGAATCACTTTAAACTAGAGGACGGAAGAACAGTTGTAAGACTAATGAACAAAGGTTGCTATATGGCAAAACTAGATCTAAAAGACTCGTATTACCTTATATCGGTGGATAAGACATCTCGCAAATACTTAAGATTTCGATTTCAAAGCAAATTATATAAATTTTTGTGCCTCCCATTCGGATTGAACGTTCACCGCTGGTGTTCACAAAGATTTTAAAACCAATCATTTCACACTTACGAAAACAAGGATTTTACTCAGTCGTGTACCTTGATGACATATTATTATTTGGCGATACTCACGATAAATGCCTAGAAAATATTAAAACAACGAAATCATTGCTGGAAGAACTTGGGTTTATAATAAATCGCAAGAAAAGCAATCTTGTGCCAAACCAAAAATGTCTGTTTTTAGGGCTTTTTTATAACTCACTAGAAATGACTATAAAACTAAATATAGAAAAAAGAAAAAAAATTCAGAATCTTTTAAAATTAAAGACAAATCAAAAAATAAAAATACGCGAATTCGCTAGGATTTTAGGATTTTTTATATCTTGCTGTCCAGCAGTTAACTATGGTTGGGTGTACACAAAAACAAGCGAACGGGAAAAATACTTAGATTCAATGAACAATAATGGCAATTATAACGCAAAAATGACTGTCACCCGTGAAATTATTAATGAATTCCAGTGGTGGAAAAATATTGATGATTTATCTACAAATCCTATAAGATTTTCTAAATATGACAGGGAAATATATTCCGATGCCTCCCTTTCTGGGTGGGGAGTATGTTGCAATGGAAAAAGAGCTAATGGCTACTGGAAAGAAAATGAAAAATATTTATCTATAAATCATTTAGAATTATTGGCTGCTTTCTTCGGACTAAAAATCTTTGCTTCCGAATCAGAAAAATTGCCAAATTTTATTGCATATTGATAACACTACCGCGATAGCTTACATTAATCGAATGGGAGGTGTTCAATTTGATAATTTTAACAAAGTAGCCAAAAAATTATGGCAATGGTGCGAAATGCGCAATATTTGGATATTTGCTACTTATATAGAGTCAAAACGGAATGTCGAAGCAGATTTTGAATCGCGGCGGCTAGAACCACACACCGAAATTGAATTATCTGATTCCACATTCAAAAATCTTTGTGAACGCTTTGGAAAACCCGAAATCGATTTATTTGCTAGTAGAAAAAATGCAAAATGTACCACATTTGTTTCATGGAAAAAAGACCCAGAGTCCATAGCAATAGATGCATTCACTTTGTCTTGGAACCAACTTTTCTTCTACGCATTCCCGCCTAGTTCAGTAATTCTAAGAGCTTTACAAAAAATAAAAAGCGACAACACTAGAGGTATAATCATAGTGCCAGAGTGGCCAGCACAACCATGGTACCCGCTCTTTAATGATCTCTTAAATTCCGAGGCTGTAAAATATAAAGCTGAAGATTGTCTTATTTTGTCCAGCGAAGAGAAGCAGCCCTTTTGGAAGAAGGTTACCCTGGTGGCAGGTGTTTTATCAGCGAGGCATTTGAGAGAAGAGGAATTCCCAAAGGATCATTACAGATGACACTTTCTTCACTAACTAATTCATCGCTCAAGCAATACGTAACATGCTTAAAGAAGTGGTGGAGTTTTTGTAAAGAAAGGAAAATAAGCCCTTTTGATAATTCTGTTGAAAACGTTTTAACCTTTTTAACACTAATTCACGATCAAGGCGCGGCTTATAGCTCGATAAATTGTTATAGATCCGCGATAGCTCTGATTATTGGGCCTGAAATCGGACAAGATAATAGAGTGAAACGATTCTTTCAAGGGTGATCAAAATTAAGGCTACCAAAACCGAAGTATGATTCCACCTGGGATCCGAAAATCGTTTTAGAACACTTTTCTTCGGAAGATGAAAATGATAAATTATCTTTAAAAGATTTAAGTATAAAATTGATAACGTTACTAGCATTGGTAACTGCGCATCGCATGCAAACTTTTTCATTGATCAATATTGATAACATTGAAAATAAAAACTCTGGCATCGAAATTAAAATTCCAGACCGTATAAAGACTTCTGGGATAAATCGAAAACAACCTGTTTTAATACTACCAACGTATAATAACAACAAAAAGATTTGCGTAGCTTCAGCGTTAAATTGTTATTTGAACAAAACTAAAAAGATTCGAGAGAATAAAAAATCATTATTTATTTCACTAAAAGCCCCATTCAAAGCAGTTACCGCACAAACTCTTAGCCGTTGGGTGAAGCTTGGCCTTAACAAATGCGACATAGATACAAATATTTTCACAGCACACTCAACACGTCACGCGTCAACTTCTGCAGCCAAAAGAAATGGCATTGATATCGATACGCTGCGTACAACTGCTGGGTGGACAGAAAATTCGAATACGTTTATAAAGTTCTATAATTTACGATTAAGTAGTGACCAGGCTGCATTCGCCAAAGCGATTTATAACATTTGAATGCATGTAAACATTCTTCGTGTATGAGTTCTTTATTTAAAATAAATAAAATCATCTCTGTAATTAGCCGCAACATTGGCTTTAAACATCTACATTGATCATGAGGAAGAGGCGCGTAATACAATTAAGATAGAACTTCACTTACAGGTAAGTTCGTTTAATCTTACAATTTTATCATATTTTTATGTTATATGCAGCTACTTATGTAGTAACGTTTGGAAAGTAGACAAAAAAATCACAATTAAATTTGTTCAATTAAAAGGCTGTTTTCTAGTACCATCGTAACCACCGTTACAGGGATGGCTGAGTATCTGAATGTTTATTTATTTCTATTTAAGTGTCATAGGCCAACATTAGTTATTATTAAACTGCATATATGCATACGAATAAATGAAACCATAATAAATAATGTAAAAAAAAGCAAAGATAGATGCATGTGGGACGCCCATCCAGCGACCACGCACAAAGCTGCTTAACCCAGGTGATTAATTGAGTGGCAGCAATCGCAGGCTAGTGCGGCGCTCTCTGAGACTACGGACGAAAATGTCTGTGAAAACTGGATCGCCGAGTTTGAGCCACATGTACTTCCGGTTTAAAAGTTAATGACTAATTACGAAGCGAGGACTTAACGAAACCTCGCGATTCTTTCGTGCGGGTTCGGTGTGAATGTGATTGTCCTCATAATGAATCTATTTTAGTGGATTTCGCTCCCGTTTCCTTCTAAAAGGCGGAGACTCGAGGCTGGGCCGTCTCACTAAATAGATTGACAAATATTTGATATTCTAACGGAATTAGGTGCCATTATATGTCATAGTTCAATACATTTAGTTGAAGAAAGCAATGCTGAAGATATCTTATGATTGTATATAGTTTCAAAATGTAATCGTAATTCAATGTGTTTTGCTATATTAAAGAAAATGCATGTATCGCTTCTTCAAATAAACAATAAACTATTTTCAAGTTGCGTTTAAAGGCAGAAATATATTTTGAGGATACATTATTGTAACTGGAATTATAAAATGAAAGCTTATTACCATATGTAGATGCAATAGAACTGGTAAAAAATGAGTCACAGTATAAATTGTGGAACGCACGATACTACTAATAATATAATTACTAATATTACACCAAATTTTCATACATTATATCATTATATCCTATAATAGACAGCATTAATTTTTTTTCAACTATCCTTTGTATCATCTAATTTAGAACTAGTTTTCTAAGCTTCATAGAACTTGTTTTTTCCGTGTACATTTTCAATATAAAGATCCAGTTGATACATAATTTTTTGCAATTCAATTGATTATAATTACTTTGTTCGCAAATTTCATACATTGCTAAAATATATTAGTAGTAGCTGTCATTTCCGTGAGCAATGATACTTTATTCGCCCGTGCACACCCTATTTTTTGGTATAGGACTGACTATCAGACTCGACCGGAGAGATTCCAGGATTGCCTACTGTTATACACTGGTCGCTTGAATCCTAACCATCAGGCTTGCATGTGAACCATTTATTGAATTCTCATCCTGGATCTGAAAAGATAGACTCGTTTGGGAATGAGGTCCAAAATGATAGCACTGAAATCGAAGACTTTGAAACCCATTTTGCTCCGTGTAATATATACAATAAACCATCTTATTGTTATTATTACGGAAGGATCTTATTCAACTTATTTAATGTCTCAGGAAAACCACGAAGTATTTAATAACGACACGTATGTGAGTACAGTGTTGAAATTAGGTTTCTTCATCTAATGTTAAAACTTGAAGGCGACGGAACAGAGAGCATTAGCCTGTAAGTGATTACTAGAAAGCGGATGAGAGTAGTTCGAACTTCGCAACGGAGTGCTATTCGGGCTCTCGCGTTGCGGAGATCCTGCGTTTCAGAAAAGTGGGGGGGGGGGGGGGGGGGGGGTGCAAGATATCGTTATCGTCATGTAATGTAAAGTAGGGACCCCGGTTTAAATCGGGACTAGTGCAGATTTTTTCTCAATCATCTATTTGTCTAAGAGAACCGTGAAGTTTCGATACTGTGATTATCCTAGTATTTATACGATTTAAGAGTTTCCAACTGTATTATTTATTAGGCGTCTTTACAACATCTTTGCTGGTATATATCTCCTTCAGAAACGTACTATACAACATACTCCTCAAACGTATCTTATTTTACAGTTGACAAACGTAAATGAATAAAATATTGGTCCCTCAATGAAGCTTATCGACCAGAAATATCATTATTAAAATGAAAATTTTACGGAAATAAGTCTGTCAGTTCTGCGAAAGAAAGTAAACAATGCCTTACAAATTTAATGGACGAGTCGTAAACAAATCATTATTAAAAGCATGGCACTTTAAAGCATCACCATACTCAAACAATAGTCATGTTTTCCTATGCTCTAGGAACTTGGTGACATATTTTTGAAAGCACTTATTGCTTTACTAAAGATTTACGAAATGTTCTAACGAAATCGAACTACGGTCTGTATCTGTACTCTACAGCTTGACCTTTCATAAATTATATTAGATCCTACTCTAATCTCGAAATTTCTTAATTTGAAATGTAATCCTTTAACCAGGAGTAATAGAATAAATTTCCAAAATTTTAATTTAAAATGTTGGAAAAGGCAAGTGCTATATTTATAATTTTATATTAAACATTTTTAACATTTCAGGTTTGAAAGTCGAATATTTTATAGGAGGAGTTCCAATAGATGGAGACAAAAAAAAACTAAATGAATGTCATATTGTAGTTGGTGCTCCTGGAAGAATAAAGCATTTGATAGAAATTGGTTATTTAAAACTGAACAATGTTCGTCTTTTTGTGCTTGATGAAGCAGATAAATTGATGGAGACGAGTTTTCAGAAAGAAATCAAGTTAGTAGTTTATCCTTATTCAATTTGCTACTTTCTGCAATAAAATTTCGCTAAAAAATTATTTCTAAACCAACAGCTACTGTTTCTTCAAATTGCCAGAGAATAAACAAATCATATCATCCAGTGCAACGTATCCCGATGACTTGCATTTTTTTTTAAGGCAGTATATGCGCTCGCCAATAGTAGTGTCTCCAGATAATGATAGCCCAATCCTCGTTGGTTTAAAACAGTTTATATGCATAGTTCCCCATCATCCAAACGTAATAAATCAGGTATTTATGGTAGAAAAATTGTATTGTATTCTTTGATTAATTTTTACGCTTTATTATGATAATAACCAATATTTATCGATCATGATTTGATGCAAAACTACAGCAATATGAAACCTAACT
The DNA here is from genome assembly GCA_030998225.1 of Diplolepis rosae. NCBI lineage: Eukaryota > Metazoa > Arthropoda > Insecta > Hymenoptera > Diplolepididae > Diplolepis > Diplolepis rosae. Next base: position 1,073,914 of record JAPYXD010000687.1, on the reverse strand, counting down.
ACTATGTGCAAATTATCAATGTAAATCAGTGTGTACCCAACAATAAAATTCTCAAAATACTTATATAAATTCATTATTCTCAGGATTATTATTTTCTAATACGGAAAATTTGAATTTTGTTATAAATTGGTACCTTGTTCTTAATTTAATATTGTTTGTGTGCCTACTGCCGCAATTTTCGATATATGATACTCCAGCACGCGGTCGGTACAATTTAACGCTGGAGGTCAGCACAAAAAGTACGAAAGTCATCAGACATTAGTAAATATCCCCTCTCCTGTAGAAACAACCCTGGTTTCATTCGTGCGGAATCACCTGTTGTGATCGGACGTGTTTGTGTGTGCGCTCCATATTTATTTATTGACTGCGTGTACCACTCTCTCTCTATTTACTCTGGTGAAATTTGAAACCGTGCTATCCGTGTGGGAGGAGATTCCTCAGTGTGGAAGTGTGCATTTTTCATGCACCCTTCAAATTATGGATAACCAAACGGTAAGCCAACCTTCTGAAAATACCCAAAGTCAAAACATCCCTATAAATGGAAATCTAGGAAACTCAACAGACAACAGGAGCAGCTATGCAGCCGCAGCAGAACGAGACTCATTCCCCAAAAAAGACCAAGCAATTGTCATAGAATCCCTTCCCCAAATTCCTATATCGGAATATCTGGTTGAAATAGGTAGAATTATTGGCCCCTCTAATATCAGATTTGCTTCTAAAATTTCCAATGGACGTGTGTGTATGTTTCTTGCGAGTAAACAGGTAGCTGACGACCTCACAGATAAACACTCGAGTGTCAACATTCGGGGGCACTCGTTGGAGCTCCGACCTCTAATTACTAATTACAAGAAACTGATATTATCTAATGTTTGTCCAGTGATCCCACACTCATTCATTAAATCTGAGCTTGAAAGGATTGGTGTTCAAACGGCTTCTGAAGTAACCTTTCTAAGAGCTGGAATGTCAGAACCTGGGTTTGCTCATGTACTCAGCTTCCGTAGGCAGGTTTACGTTCATCCAGATAGTGCTTCCAAAATCCCGGAGTCCTTGCAAATTAATTTTGAGGACACCGCTTATTGGATTTATTTAACAACTAATACTCTGGTCTGCTTTCTTTGCAAACTCGCAGGGCACATTGCAAAGAATTGCAAGACCGACAGTAAAGAGTCTTCTGGTAATCTGAATTACACAAATCTGAACCAAATGTCAACACCACCTATTCTAATCTCCCAATCTCAGGACCAAACTCAAAGAACAACAAATAATGACCATCTTCAATTTCCCCCTTTACCTACTATACCTAATGGACGTTTAAATTCCGGAAATAAACGCCCTCTCTCTGAAGCAAGCTCATCTATAGTCTCTGATGGGCCTCCAAAGAAGGAATCGCAAACGGCACCAAGCAACGACATAAAAAAAAACAAACGAAGATTGGAAAATTGTAAAAACACAAAAAAGCAAAAAACCTAAGAATGAGACACAAGAGGGTGGAAAAAATATCACTCCAACAACTGAGAAGACCACAGATGAACTGCTTGCCTCAATTAAAACAGTACTTGAAGAACCTACAGCAAATTATCCCCTAAATTATACACAATATAAAAATTTTTTTGACAGAGCTACCGGATCTCCTGATCCTGCCACTATCGCGAATGACTACACTGATGACATCCAGTCTCTCTTTTGTATGATGAAAGAGCTCTATCCACACTTGACTGAACGCTCTGCAAAAATAAGGAGCACAAAGATAACTAATATCCTGCTCAAATCAATAAGCGGTTTAGCCTCTTCAGGTTCAGGCTCAGATGATGAGCCTCTCTCAATGTCGGAGGAAATAGAAAAACTATTAGCAGTTACTCATCAAAGAGTTTAATCCCGCATTGATCTGTCTGCAAGAAACGAATTTCAAAGATGCCTTCTGTGCAAAAATTGGAGGATACGATTCTGTATTTAAAAACCGTACACACACAAATTTCGCGAGTGGAGGTGTTGCAATTTATATTAAAAAATCTATCCACCAAACAAAAATACACCTCAACACTAATCTGGAAGCCGTTGCTCTGTCTTTTATCGCCCCTAATGAAATATGTATTTGTAATGTATATATACCAAATCGACACGATTTCAATCTAGCAGATTTGAAAAATTTAATTGACCAACTACCTAAACCTTTCATTCTGGTCGGTGATTTTAACAGCCATAACCAACTCTGGGGGTCAAAAAGCACTGACTCGAGAGGAAAAAAGATCGAGAAGCTTCTTCTTGAAAATGACGACATCATTCTTCTAAATGACGATCAACCCACTCATTTCAATATATCAAACGCTTCCTTTAGCTCGATCGACTTATCCTTTTGTAGTGCTAGTATATCCCATAGACTAGATTGGGAAGCTAAGGAAGATCTCTACGATAGCGATCATTTTCCCATCAAATTGGAACTACAAAACCCCCTGCCTACTCTGTTTAACTTTACTTCTAGATGGAAATTTCCAAAAGCTGACTGGGTGTTGTACGGTGAGATAATGAACTCCAAAATTGAACAATTGAAAATCCCCTCGTCTGGAAACGGAGTTGATATAGATGATCTAGTTGCGGAATTAGTTGAAACTATAACTGAGGCTGCAAACATCTCGATTCCAAAAACGACTCAAACCTCCTTTAAACATCAAGTCCCTTGGTGGAATTCTGAAATCGATGAGGCTATCAGAAAAAAGAAGCATGCCTTCAATGTTTACAAGAAACATAATACCACTGAAAACATGATTGAATTCAAGAGGTTACGAGCCTTTTCCAGAAGGAAAATTAGATCTAGTTCTAGAAAATCATGGACTGACTTCATCTCATCACTAAAATTCAATACTCCCAGTTCTAAAATTCGAAGGAAATTGAATGCAATTGGAGGGAGGACTACCACGACGCGTATCACAGCATTGCAAAAAACTGATGGGTCAATAACCACAGATTCCACTGAAACTTTCTCGCTTTCAAACTGGAAAATGAAACCATTTCTGATCCTAGATTCAAGGAAGAGAAGAATCTAATCATTAACTCTCCTCTCCTTTTGACTGAGCTTATATCAGCACTTGAGTCCACGAAAAATTCTAGCCCCGGTCCGGATAGAATACCGAATATCCTCCTGAAAAACTTACCTCTGAAAGCTCTGAACTATCTATTGGTGGTGTTTAACTATATTTGGATTCAAAAGTGCTTCCCAAAAAAGTGGAGAGAGGCCCACATTGTCCCAATTGCCAAACCAGGAAAGGATAAGTTGAGAGTAGGGAGCTATCGGCCCATGGCACTAACCTGTAATATGTGTAAACTCATGGAGAAGATAGTTAATAGGAGGCTCAGATGGTTTCTGGAAAAGGAAGGCTTCTTCAACGTTCATCAGAGCGCTTTCAGAGAACATCGATCTACCCTCGACGCCCTAGCTAATCTTGAAACTAATATATGTGATGCTTTCATCAATAACCAACACCTCTTGGCAGTATCATTGGACATCGAAAAGTGTTATGAAATGGTCTGGCGATATAGAATCCTTCAGATGCTTGTGGCCAGTGGAATTGACGAAGCCATGCTCATTTTCGTTAAAAATTTCTTAATGAAAAGATTCATTGAGGTCAGGGTAAACGGATTTCTCTCTAAAAGGGTCGAACTTATAAATGGAGTGCCCCAGGGGTCTGTTTTAAGTGTCACACTTTTTCTAATTACCTTCAATGATATCACTAGATGCATCCCTCGGCCGATCAAGAAAAGTATTTTCGCAGACGACCTTACAGTCTACTGCAGTGGGAAAGATCTGCTTACTACCCAAGAAATACTTCAGGACTGTCTTGACAATCTACTAAAGTGGGCCCAAAAAACTGGTTTTAAATTCTCAAATTCAAAATCTGTTTGTATCTTCTTCTCTAAAAGTAAAACCGGAAACCAAGAACCAGCCCTCTACCTGAACAATCACGAATTAGAAGTAGTGAAAGAGACGAAAATTCTGGGCCTCATTTTTGATACAAAACTCACCTGGATCCCGCATCTGAAATATCTGAGAACGGATTGCAATAAAAGGCTGAACATTATAAGAACACTTTCGAAGAGGAACTGGGGAGCTGACCAGAAGCTGTTGACTAACACTTATAAAGCCACTGTAAGGACGAAACTCGATTACGGTTCCATCTTTTACAATTCTGCCAAACAAACTACTCTGGATATGATTTCTACCATACACAACGCCGGACTTAGAATTTCCATGGGTGCGTTTTTCTCCAGTCCTATTAGTAGCATACTGCCTGAAGCTGGAGATACTCCACTTGATTTTAGAAGGAAACAACTCACCCTGATCTTTGCTAGTTCAATAGCCTCTACCCCTTCAAACCCTGCTTATGCAAATATCTTTCTTGGAAAGTTTCAGGACTTATATATGGACCACCCCAGAGCCGTACTCCCCCTATATATCCGAGTAAAATCTTACTTGCAAGAAATTAACCTTGAACTTCCTTTGATCACCAAAAGGAGATTTCATGACTTCCCTTTCTGGGATTTCTCAGCTCCAACTATCATTACTGAGATGCGCAAATTGCCCAAAAATCAAACGAGCTCCAACAGTTACAAAAACGTTTTGAATGCTATACTTGCTTCTTTCCCAAATTACACCCATATCTACACTGATGGATCAAAATCAAAGACAGGATGTGGTTGTTCAGTTATCACTCCTAATGAAGAGTTACAATTCAATTTACCGGAATACTACTGTGTATTTAGATGTGAAACATTCGCGATTCTACAAGCCTTGAAATTCATAGAAGGAAGCAGCGACCTTCTCTTCGTCATCATGTCCGATTCGTTGTCTGCTATTGAGGCTATTACAAGTGTGAACAAGTTCGACCACATCACTCAAGAAATACAGGAGACACTTTTCAGCCTGAGAGAACGAGGAAAAAATATCACAATTGTCTGGGTTCCTTCGCATATGGGCATTGAGGGCAATGATAGGGCTGACTTTCTGGCAAAGTCTGCATGTTCACTTCCAGTTCCTTAGGCCCCTATACCAGTGTATTACAAAGATCTTAAAAATTTGATCACGATCTCTGTTAAAAATCTATGGAACGAAAAGTGGAAGACTGACGAAATCACCAAATTACATCAAGTGAGGAAAGATATTTTTGAGAAAACCCAGATCCTCCTCGAAAACAGAAAAGACCAGGTCGTACTCACTCGGTTGAGAATTGGCCATACACACTTAACTCATTCTCACTTGATAAATAAAGTGGATCCAGAAAACTGCGACACCTGTGAAGTGACTCTCTCCATCAAACACATTTTGTTGGATTGCCCAAAATACTTAACGAGAAGGAATCATCATAAAATCGGAACAAACTACAGGAGAATGCTCAACGATCCAGTTACCTTCGATAAAGTGCTTAAGTTCTTAGATAATATTGGAATCAGACATAGTATTTAGTGCCTGAAGCGGCCTTGAGCCCACAATGTAATATAGTGATACCTTTTTGATACGAAAAACCAGCCTGTTCATGTATACTTTAGTAGTCGCTAATAACCTTTGCTGTTGATGCGACTTTAAACTACCATTAAAAAAAAAAAAAAAAAAAAAAAACCCTGGTTTCACCACGCCAGAACTCTTAGCCCACAATTATAAATTAACTTGAAACTCTTAAAATTCTTTTTGTCAGATGATTATTTTTAATGTAAAAAATTAAAAACTGAAATGTTTTCAACCTGTAATTTAATAAGTTTTTAAAATATAAATGTTCGTAAGTTGGTCAACTCAATTATCAAAAATCAGGTTCAAAACTTTTTAGTTTTCAATTTTTTAATTGAAAATAATCATACGAAAAAACTTCCGATGCAAAAAAGATGTGTCTCGTTTTTCCCCATGTGCCTATATTTAAAGAAAATGGATTTTACGATTTCAAAAATGTCAAGTTGATTTGAGATCCGGGGCAACACTTCTGGCGTGTAATATAAAATTTTGTGTTATATTCTTTTTATAATTCCTTCTCTCAGACCCTTAGGCATGGCTGTAAAGACCGCTTGTACGAACAGAGTTAAGTACAGCGGGCATTTTGAATAAAAATTGAAATTCAAAGACAACAGACGATTCTGACTGACAGAAAACATGTTAAAATTTAATATAGATCAAAATGAATAAAAATTGAGTGGTTGAAATATGAATAAAACATCAAAAAATTTCCATAGTGCATTTAAGCTCCACCAGAAGGTCCTTAGAGCGTGTCTCCCTAATGCCCTCGACGGTTACGCCCAGTTTATTAGGTTTTACACGCTTCTTCAGGTCCTCCAGGATGGTTGCGTAGCTCACCCCCTCTACGGGCTTTATGAGCACCGTCTCTGGGCGAGCACGTCTTGGCCTCTCCGATTTCTTAGACTTTTTTTTTTGAGCTTCCTTCTGGTTAGAACTCCACCCACTCCTCTTTCTTCGCAGAAGCTCTCAACCTCTTCTTCTTCGGTTTCTTGGTTGTGGCCTCCTGTGGACACACGTTCGATTCTCTAGGCCATTTCCACAAGATTTTTTCTCTTTTTCGCTCACCCTATCTCCGTCTATTTTCTCTTGTCCTTGGCGACCTGCACGCCAGGGAAGTACTCGAACAATTGGATAAAGCTTTAGTGGCAGTCATTACCAATGCGTAGTCGATTAAGCTTCCACTTTACTTCGCTTATACTCTTCGTAATAGGTAGGAACATATTTTTCTTAGAGCGGTAAAAATCCTCATTTTCTCCGAGGATCTGCCTGTTTTAGAGCCCCTTACTAGGTTTTCGAAGGAACCAATGCAGAAGCGGGATTTTATGCTATATTAATTCGATTTACAAATTAAGTAAAGCCACACTTTGTATCGCTCGTAACCTGAACGCTTTTCGATAACCGGCACAACTCAGGATTCCTGCGCCAGCGAGCTGGTTCAGGACAAAAGCGAGTTTTTTACTGAGGTATCCATATTTCAAAAACTTTGAGAAGCTATTGGATTGGCAACAAAGTCATTTCTTTTTTTTTTTCATTATTTTCAAAGCAAGTTTATTAATACAAAGAACAAATATTAATCAATTATGTATTGACCATTTTGTTCAATGACCTTTTGCTATCTTGCAGTCATTCAGGACTATACGTTGGATGAGGCATCACTTCCCAGCCTAACTCCAATAATTTTTTGCGAGCGACTCAAGATGTATGTGGTTTGGCGTTATCTTCATGGAAGATGACGCATTCATGAGTTGCCAGTTATGGCCGCTTTTCCTTGATTTATTTGTCCATTTTCATTACCCATTCTTCATCGCGCGTTATGATTCCCTTCAAAATTGGATCGGTTTCGTTACGTTTCATCAGTAAATCGCAAATGGAAATTCGATTGATAAGTTGAATTTCGTTCAATTTGTGAGAAGCCCAAATATCGAGCTTATTAACGTAACCAAGTTGTTTTAAATGTCAAAAACGCATGTATTGGATATGTTAAGCTTCTCTGCGATCTCTCGTGTCATACTACGCCGGTTGTTTTTTATCATCGCTTTTATTTTTTTGTCGTCAACTTCAGTTGGGCGTCCACGTCCCGAGCGTGGTGCATCTTTGAGGTCTAAATCTTCGGAACAAAAAGGAGCAAACCAATTCTGGTACTGGCATTCTGTTGATGATTTTTCACCATAAACATCATACAACTTTTTCGAGCTTGCACCGCGTGGTACGAAGTTTGTAATAGAGAAGAACGACTTTGAACGACTAAAGTCATCTAGCGAAAAAAAACAAAATGACTTTGTTGCCAACCCAATAAATTTTTTCTACTAGCGGGCCATAAAGTGGACTTCATTGCCCCGTGCGGGGCAAACAAATCCACTTTCTGACCCTATAGTAGAAAAAAAATCGTGTGCAACACGGGAAAAACATTTATTTTACTCGTGTGGTTGTTACCCTCGCTTTGCTCGGACATCAAACTTCACACTCGCAAAATAAATTTTTTTTCCCTAGTTGCACAATGTACTAATGTAACATCTATAATATATGTATCCATGTATAACCTACAATATATAAATAGAAATAAGAGTATACGGAAAACGTATAAGGAAAGCGCGAGGTATGAGAATAATTGAGGAGGAGAATAAGAAGGAGTGTTAAGAGACGGGAAGAAAAAGGACATGTGAAGTACTCTTTTGCTCTTCAGCAGAGAGTCTGAATTTGAAAATGATAGTAATCGTAGATTATTAGGTCGTTTGAAAAGACCCTGGCCTAGTCGTTTTACGTCACTAATATAAAAGCCTTATTATTTTTGTAAAGTGCCAACCTTAACCCTCAGTACCCTTACCTCCGCTGTGGAACATGGTACCCTTACTGGGTGCCGTTCACCCATTCGACTTTGACGGTTAATAATTTTATTTGTAATTGTCCGATTTTCAAAATATAGTTATGTAATATATGGAGAATTTTATCGAGAATAAAATGGTATGGCTCTTAGAGGTGTAAATTATATATAAAATACATTAATTTGCAAATAACTCATTAGTGTTCATGGAAAAATCACTTTTTTGTCAATAATTGTTTTTTAAATGAAAAATTAGTTTAATCCACTTGAAAAATCATTTTTCTTGAAGTACAAGGTACCAACTTTCAAAATTTATTAGTGGTTTCACCGTCCTTTTCCAAAAAGTATATTTTTTTAGTCATTTGAAGATAGGCAAATTTTCAAGTCGTTTCGGGTAAAGTGTAGTACTGCAAATGAATAAATACCTACTAAATACTGCATTTACGGACTGAAAGTATTTGTTTTGATGGTACACTTACCCGCTTTTCATTATAATCGTTTAGTACGATGCATATATTGTTCTTAAACATTAATTGTTTAAAAAAATTAACAATATACAAGTGAATATTCAGGTTTTTCTGTGGTTTTCAAGTAAAAGTAAACATTTTTTTTGCATTGAACTTTATTTTTTCAATAAAAGTGAACAATGAAATGGTGGTAGAATGAAACCCGATGTCGAAAAACTAGAAATTTTGCAGGGGCAAGGCGCATTGTTGACAAACTTTCGCGACGTGTTCCTTGCACATAGGTCGATCGCATTTTAAACATTTAAAGTAAGTTTTTCGATCAGATGACGGATCACAAAGTTGGCATCTCTTGTGCTTGTCCATTTTGTTCTCGAGCGAGAAATCGCGAGGATCGTCCATTTCAGGCCTGTCTTCGTATTTAACAAATTCTTCGATTTGCAAACGCAATTGCGTTTGAAGCGATGGCGACAACAATCTGCGCACCAGAAGTGGCTTGATGAGCCCCAAAGACAATTCCAGCATGTACGCTGAGCGACTCATTTTTGCATTATTTTCAAGTAAAGAGAACAAAATAAAACTGTTGACGACAGCTTGATCTAGCATACCAAAAAACATACGCAACGGCCATCGGAAGGTTTTTCTACTCGTCGAGTAATCGTGGCATTTTTTATCGAAGGCATCGACGCCGCCTTTCGTTTTATTGTAAAACACAATCATTTCCGGCTTGCCAGTCTTGGGGTCGATGTCTGCACCATAATGCAAAGATGACAAAAGCAACACAATTTTACTTTTTTTGGGGTTGTAGGAAAGAAGCGTTTTTTTATCTTGCGAAAAAGCAAATCGCGCTTTGTCGTCTTTACCTTTAGGGACGCATTTGAAAGTGTGTGGGACCTCGCGTTTGTTCTACTTCAACGTACCCACCATCGTCAAATTGTAATCGGTCTTCAATTTGTCGCAAATCGGAATTGATGTGAACCAATTATCATATGTCACATTCCGACCACTGTTATAAATTGTTTCACACAATTTTCTAACATAGTACGACGGGACAGATTCTTCTGGTAATTTTTCAACTTTACCAACATAAGGAATTGCCGCTATCATGTAATGTGTGCCAGCATCATTCAACGATATGATTTGTAAACCATATTTGTCTGGCTTCATAGGCATGTACATTTTGAAAGAGCATCGCCCTCGAAAGGAAAGAAGCTGTTCATCAATTGTTACATTTTGTCCTGGATCGTAATTTTCGGAGCAATTGCTGATGAACAAATCCCAGATTTCTCGTACGTGCGTAAATCGATCAGCTTCTTTCCTTTGAGCACGTGTACTTTTATCATCGAAGCGCAGACACTCAAGTAGAAATGTAAATCTATTCTGAGTCATTGTCGACTTGTAAAGAGGGCTTGCATGAATGCTCCATAGAAATTTCGTTGTCACATTATTGACTTTGTTATTACCTGCATAATAAAACAATCCTATCAACCCTTTCAATTCAACCAGATCAACATCTTTATGGTAGGGCCGCAAAGGAATGTTTTTATCGCGCATCGCATCATTTTTCACCTTAATTTCTGCGTTCGTGTATCTAATTATTATCTCCAGAATTTTATCGGTAAACAAAACGCTCCAAGATTCTAGTGCTGTTGTCGCATTGAGAGCCTCGCCTTTAGGGGAACAAATATGAGAGGAACTTGGCAATGATCTTCTACCTCTCTTTTCCGGTATGTTTGTTGACCATTTGTACCCACTGTTGGAACGTAGGAATGAATGGCGTCCTCTCTTGGGAGCGGGCTGAACAGCGTCGGCGTCCGATTCATTCTCTCCCTCTTCAGCATCTGTTTCCGATTCGTTGGAAATGTGAGGTTGTGTTTCGTTGTCGGTTTCGCTCGAGGATGCGCCACCGCAAGACGATTGTTCTTCGCCGCAAAACAATTTCTGGACCTCGCTCGCACGCCGAACTCCCGCCCTCGTCATCATATTGACGGCTTTGCTAAAGCAAGAATAAAAGTTTACATGTTCTGTTGCGGTGGTCAAAAAATGAAATGCTGTGAACCACGTGTCCCTCACTTTCCAAATTTAGGTGTTTTCTTGCTGGCCGCGAAAGTAAAACAGCAAAAAAAGAACGCAACTTCAAAATTCGGATAAAAAAATTTTCGTACTTACTTTGAAACTGTAACGCTGTACCCACACTGGGTGAAAAACACCCGGAACGCAACTTGTGATGTGTAGACTGCTATGAATTTTCGGACACTGAAGCTGGTAGGTGGCGTGCGAGTAGTGGTGGGGCATAACTTTCCCCCCCCCTACTCTCGGATTCCTACCTTCTTCCGTTTTGAAATGACAAACGGTTGAAAAATCGCGCTGGGTGTGTTACACCCAGTAAGGGTACTGAGGGTTAAAAACACTAAGTCCAATGTTTCATTACAATCGGTCAAGTAGTTTGTGTTTGAAAGTAATTGCCACGTCATTATCTCAGTAATTTTGTGAAAAATGGAAAGAAAACGAAATTCTTGTTCTGATTGAACAGTATTACTCGAGTTGCAAAACGGCTAAAGATAGAAAAAAGCTTGATAAGTATTATGTTGCATCTGCCCTATCAAAAATTCTACGTTTAATGAGCGGTGACTGTAAATTGAAGGTGCGTGAGATTTCTAAGATAGGAAACATCTCAACTAGAAGTGTACACAAGATTTTGCACAATCATTTGAGCATGCGATAGCTGTGTGCGCTATGTTTCTCAATACAGTCGAAGCAATTGGTAGAAGCTGATGGAAGTGCACCGAAGCGGCCGAAAACAAAACAATCATCTGGCTAGGTTATGGTGACTGTTTTTCATATGACATTATAATAATATAATTAAAGTATAATTCATATTGACTACCTGGAGGAATGAAAAACAATCACTGCTCAATATAACAGCGAATTATTGGATTGGATTCATGCTGCAATCAAAGCTAAACGACCCCATTTGGCACGCAAAAATATCCCATTGTATGAAAACAATGCACTGGCACATGAAACTGCTGAAGCAATAAACAAATGTACTAAATTGAAGTACGAATTGCTCACACAACCCCCGCATGCTTCTGATTTTGCCCCCTGCGATTATTATCTGGTCCTAAACTTGAAGAGATAAATGGCAAGTGATTTTACTCGAATGAAGTAAAAAGATTTTAAAATAAATGTTGTTTTATTACTGAGGCCCGAGAAGTTTCAATCGATCTAGTAATTAAAGAGTTTCGTTACTTTCAAATCAGCAAAAGTCACCTTTTTCCTTCAACGTTTATTTACAGAAAATAAAGAATGCGATCAACTTTAAAATTACATGTATGCAGCACTAAAATTAGAAAAGATAGAGAGGAGGCAATTTTTGAGCCTTTGAAGACAGGCCATATTTTGAATGCCTGTAACTACTTTCCTTTGGGATACAAGATTTTTTTACCTGAATTTTTTTGATTAGTTGCTGAACGACGAATGGGTTGAACCGTTGCTTAGTAGTTGAAAATCGCGAAAAGCTGGCCAAAATATAAAGATCACTTGCAATGTCGCAAAAATTTTGTGCATGATTTTTATAGGCGTCGCTGATTACGATTTTGAGATTAGTTAATCAAAAAACAAAATGGCGGGTCCAAAATGGCGGATGCATTTTACAAACATTAATCGGAGTTCAGTGGAAATTAGTATAATAGGGTTTCAATAGTTGCTGATCAGGAGTTTAAAATTTGTTTTCCGAGAAAAAAATGGTGGATTCAAAATAGCGGATGTATTTTATAAAAAGCAAATAAAGTTTTGTAAACATCGGTAATATGGGGTTCTGAGGGTCGATGATGATGAATTTGTAAATATTTTAGGTTGAATTTATATGAAGAACATCTCAAATGACAATTCTTAGACATTTAAATCAATTCTCTTGATCAAATATGCGCCTAAAATTAATCACTACTGTAACGTCCTGTCACTTACCTTTTACTATTATATTTTAAATTTTCCCCGCTTTTTGTTCGCTTAAGAAATCGGAAGGATTTCTTAATCGAAACAAGGGTTAGGGATAGCCAACAATAAATAATTAATCAAATTATACAATTATTAACCGTTTTCACTTGAGGACGAACGTACCGATGAAACGAATCACTGAGTTGACCGTTGAACTTTCTCCAAATTATTCTTAAGGGGAAGACTTTTACTTATTGGGGAGGACACTTGTTACTTCTGGGGATAATTCCGCTTCCGATGTTAACCCGAGGAGAACTGAAGAAAAACTGACGAACAACTGCTCTTTTGCGTATTCGCACTCGCTTTTGTGGGTAATTTTCGATCGATTGTGATCCTGGTCACCATTTTTCAATCGATACTTGGTTTGCCCTGGATATTTTTGCCAAGCTCTTGTTGACCCTTGCCCGACCGTGGCACGTGGCTGAACTCCTTGGCTTTTCGCATATTGAAGAAGAAAAACGAGAAGAATATATTCGAATAGTTTTTCTCCTCTGGTTTCCCCGACGTTCCTTCTTTTCAAATCAACTAGACTTTTAATTTCCCTGTTTTGCTATGTTATATACTGACTTTCAAGAGAAGATTCTATTTTGTAGAATTGTAATTGATCAATCCATTCATTAGTTGTACACTTTTGAAAAATACCATTCTTTTGTCGAAAAATCTTTTGTGAAAAGCAATTTCTATCAAAAATACGCGACAATATCATTTATTCGAAATTGCTACTTATCAAAAACATATATATTGCAAGAAGAAAATCACCGACCGCAATATTTGATAAATGTAAGATTAGATCATTAATTTTTATATAATGAATAAAGTGATTATTCAAAAGGCTGTTTGGATCTAATATTAAATATTTCCATAATCATAGGCTATAATAAATTATAAAATAAGAATAAACGTGCATGATGCACGCCCCGCCTATGCATGCAATATACATGGCAGCACTAATTTTGGAATAATTCCGTTTTAACGTGCCTTTTATTAATTTTTTTAAACGGAATGTTATTATTGAATGTTCACGGAGATGAATGAAGAAATAATTCTTATGATGAGTGCTGTATTACATTTTAGAGTACTATGGCGATAGTAACTATTGCTCGAGTACCAGTACTCGTTCTAAAATGTACATGAATGATTGCTAGATCAGGTCATTCCTATATCTATAAATGAATATTTGATCAATTAATATTATACAATGTGAAAAAGTTTTCTGTGAAAAAAGGAACGCTTCCACTCCGCTGGGTATCGAGCCCAAGACCTCTCGATTGCTGTTCAAATGCTCTATCATTTGAGCTACGGAGGTTCCACTTAACTTTTCTCACAGAATCTATTTAAGCCTATTCGACTACGGATATATTTGTCTGAAACATTTTTGGATATGATCAATAGTTTCAGTGCTATCGCTCTGTAGCAGTTTATGTGCCTCACCCTGTATATCAGCTCCTATGAGCAATTTACTTTCGCCCTCAGTAAAAGATAAAGTATCGAATAAGAGAAGATCTTCTAGATGAGGCCATGCCTCGAAACACTGGCCTTTCAATTAAGGAAGTTTATGATATGTCACATCCCGACATACTAATGTGCCTGCTTTTTCCTTCTTCGTTGAATCATCAGAGTATTTGATTTTCATAAATAGATACAGTAAAACCCCATTTATCGCACCACCTTCCAATAGAATGCCTCCCGTTTATCGCAAATACGGAGAGGTTCCCATTCCTCCACGACCAGCCTAACCAACTGGTTGTCGGCGCATGTGCCTCAACGACTAGTTTCGCGCGCGTTCGCTGTTTATCACAAATTTAAAAGTGAGGGATATTCCCGCCTATCCTTAATAATCACATGACCTCTCCTTTTACTAATAGGAGGGGGAAAAATGATAGAGTTTATTGCGATAAAGGATAGAGATAAGTTGCAATAAACGGGTGTTGCAATAAACGGGGTTTTACTGTATTTCACTTTTAATTGGTTTGCTTGGTGACGCAGTTATCGTTGGAAATTTATTTCTTATTAAAGCTACGATGTGGTCTAATGCTTGCATAGTCTGTTCAACGAGAGCGCGTCTTTATTTTCTCGAAAACTATTGAAGGCGTGTGATACTTGAGAAAAGCAGCAAGTTCATTTTTAAGTTTGCCATTTTGAAGATAAAACGATGATCACGTCACTATAGAATTTTTGTAACAAGTGATTTCTACAGGCCTCTTTTAAAGTCAACTCTACACCAGTAAGAGAATTCTGTAGGGACCAAGACAGCTGATAATCTGATGTTGCAACGTCAGGGCTATACGTTGGACACATCAAAACTTCCCAGCCAAGCTCTTTCAACTTTTGACGAGTTACCGACGTTGTGTGCGGTCGGGCGTTATCGTGGTGAAAGACAACGCGTTTCCTATTAATTAATGCTGATCTATGCTCTCTATTAATCTCTATTAATATAAATTAATGCTCTCTATTGCTTAGCATAATCTTTCCAGTTGTTGACAATGGAGGTTATAATTGGTCGTTTAATCGTGCAGTAGCAGCTTGTAATGAACGATTCCTTTTCAATCCCACCACGCACACAGCATTTCTTTTCCTGGCGTCAATCCTGGCTTTGCCACCGTTTGCAGAGCTTCACCTTGCTTCGACCACCATTTTTTTCCTACACTATTGTCGTACGTGATCCATTTCTCATCGCTCAGAGAAGCTTCCTTAAAAATGGACTTTCACTAGGTGTAAAACAGTGGACAAATAGAATTGTAACGAACCGTACGTGCATGCTACGCCACCGTGCCCCTACCGCGGCGTTCGGAGGGGTACTCCCACCACCGCTAGACACGTGAGTACCCCCACCGACCACCGAGCCGCGCGCGCAGCTACCCCCACCCTTCGTGGACGGTATATAAGGAGGGTCGGAACACCGAGACTGGGCAGTTCGGCTGGAGCGACGATCCGGATTACACCGGAGTGGCGCTCTAGACGGACGGCATGGAGATGCCTCTCCTGATGGGTTCCCCCATAGGAGGGTATCTTCGATCCCGACCTCGACACACCTGGTGAAGCCAGACGGTGAAGCATCTCGGGGGGAGCTGACACCCAGCGTCAGGTTGGGACAATTGAGGTTAGGATTTCAAATTTGTTGGAAACACAAATTCCAGAAAATTTCTTTTAAGCAACTGTGTGGAGACAGAGTTCACATGAAAGGCAAGTTAACACGACTAGGAAACTTGGTCAAAAAGGTGGAGAATAAAATTTCTTTTAACGTGTAATGAAAAAATTTTCCTTGGACTAAAAAAATTGGAAATTTTCTACAATGAGTTGAAAGATATTCACAAGGGAATATTTAAAATCGCAAATTAATGCAAAAATTTAACTGCAGATAGTGAGGAGGATATACAATTCGAGGAATCCTAAATTGACGTGAAGGTTCAGTTAATCCGAGTTTTTAAAGTCCTTGCATCAGATGGGAATTTTGTATTGCAACATGAAAAGTAAGTACCGGTTCAAATTTAAATTCCAACGATGATGTTATGATACGACTTGTCGTTTTGTGGTACGCTTGCCACTTTGATCTGATGAGACGATTTTAGGTCGATCTAGGGATATCACGCTCAAACATCTTTATTATTTGGAAAACAAATTAAAAAAAGATGTAACTTTAAGAGAAAAATACAATGTACAAAAGTACAAACACCGGGTTTTCGTCAAAGAAATATTCAGCTTATTGGACAGCTAATTCTGCAGCTAAAAGAACTAATGCAGTCAGGAGAATTTGATTTACACAAATTCAGTTTGAATTCAGAGATAATTTTAGAGTCGGTACCAGTGGATCAGCGAGAAACCAAGGTTAAATTCGTTATCGACACTCATAAAACCATCAAAGCTTTAGGTTTACAATTACAACCGAAGACTGACCATTTTTATTTATCTACATGTGAAATATAATCTATATCAACCTTGGGAGAAATTCTATCAGTTATCGCAAAGTTGTATGATTCTCTTGGTTTATTGAGTCTAGCTATAATTAATTATAAAATGATTCTATAAAGAACCTGGAAATTAGACTTGAATTCGAATGACCTAGTGCCTGATAATTAAAAGTTAAAATGGTCAGACTTTTAAGATGATCAAAGCAATACTATCCTCATCCAAATTCCGTGAAGAGTCATTTGTAATCATAAAGTTCAAGTAAATCTTCATGGGTTTTGCGATGCTGAACTGCATATGATGCTTACGTTTATATCCAATATAAAGGCTTTCCCAGTTAGAGGTTTCATTTTGATTTATAAGAAGGACACGTGTTTTTTTGAAAAATCATTTGATCCTTATTTCATTCTATAGCGGGAGGTTTGCCATTAATAATGAAAAACAATATCATTCATATGGTCCCTGCGACTACATTGGTAGGACCATGCTCTTTTGATGAAATTTTTCATTACATTTCCGCACATTTGGGGCTCTATTTTGTCGATAAAGGCACGAATCTTCTCTTTGAGTTCTTGAATTGACTGAGGAGCATCAGCATAAATCTTATCTTTTACGGAACCCCAAAGGAAAAAGTCTAGAGGTGTTAAATCGCATGATTTCGGCGGCCAATTGTAATCGCCTTTTCGAGAAATCACTCGGCCTGGAAACTTTTCACGCAAAAGGCCGATGTTTCCGCCACTTGTGTAGCACGTAGTGTCGTCCTGTTGGGAATAAACATCGTCGACATCTATATCTTCCAATTCTGGCCATAAAATCCGGTAAAGAGTCATTTGCGAAATGCCTAATTCCAAAGAATTGCGTGGATTGGACAAACCTGGATTTCCCTCCACACTGTGAGCTACAGAAGCAATATTAGTATTAGAAATCTAATTACATCTTCCAGTACAAAAATGGTTTCATGTTAAGCGAAAGGAAAATCTAGCAGACTTAATATTTGGAGGTACTGTAGTTGCTAATTTGAAAGACAGCAAGTTCTAGTAAAATGGAACTGAATATTCATAGAAAGGACTTTTTCAGTCGACATCAGCAGATGAGTTTCAAGTCAGTTCAGAGATTCAAGCTGATATTCACAAGGAACCCAACAATCCGTTAAGACTTTTATCATATTTAAACTTTTTGGAAAAATTGCTCTACAAATTTTTAAAAATTGCTCATTATTAACAAAAATACAACGGATCTTGGCTTATTGGCTTACATTTAGTGACAATTGCAAGAAAGACACACCGAAGGGAAATATTTCAGGATTGACTACTGTAGAATTACTAAAATCTTTAGAACTGCTGGTAAAGAATACCCAAAGATAATATTTCAAAGATGAAATCAAAGATCTAGATTCTAATAAACAATTAAAGCAAACCAGCCAACTTTCATCATTATCACTATTTCTGGATAGAAACGACCTTCTTATACTAAGCGGGGAGATTATCAAGAACAGAATGGTAATTTGCTATGAAACACTTTTTTTTCTAGCAAATTGCCAACATTGGTGTTTGAATATAAAAATCTTAGTAGTCTATACGCTTGGTCACAAGCATTGTTAGCGTCTATTTACCTACGTTTTTGTTGATTAAATGGTAGAAATATAGCTAGATTAGTAGTTCACAAATATTTTCGATGCTTCAAAAACAATCCACCAGAAATGACTGAATAAATGGGACAACTACCAGAAAAGTGAATCCAGCCTAGGCGTCCATTCTTTGTTACTGGCTTCGATTATAGAGAAGCAATCACTACTTTGATCGACAGAGGCAGGGGTAGCGAGACAGAAAAGTGCTACCAAGGCTATTTACTTAGAAGCAGTCTCTGCCATGACATCCTCAGAAGTTATTCAGCAACAACGCAACGAACTTCATTGGTGCTGATCGACAACTAAAAGAAATTATCTTGTGATTTCTTCTCAATCGGTCCAATAATGCACAGTAAAAGTTGCTGTTATTTATTTTTTTGTTTTCCAAATAGTCGATGAACAATATGCCACTGGAGTCCTAAAAAAGAGAAGCAATAACATTTCCAGCTGATTTTTTGTGTCTTTGTTTGCTTTGGTGCAGTTCCATCGCGTCCTACCTACTATTTTGCTTGTTGTTTCCCTCCAAGCTCATGTCTATATCCGAAATGGTCATGGAACAGAATAGAAAAGGAATGGCATCGGAGTCATAATTTACGGCTGCTCTAAGGCCTTTAAGACTGCAATCCCTTTAGGAAAATATGCCTTGATTTGGCAAGCACAAATGACAGCCATAATGACCTGCCCACAGAACCTGCTTGAAAAAGGGAGGGTTGATAAACAGAACAGGATATGTATATCCAAGCATAACTATATGCAACAAAAGCATATATACGTACTCGGCTAACATATGAGGAATCTTACCCTGAATGAGAGAGTTTTTAACCTAGAATTGGAGTCTCTCCTAAAAGAAAACGTTTGCGGATTTGTAATATTTCATATCAATTGGCCACACATTTGGCAGACGTAAAAAAATGCTGAAGCCTTATTTTCACATTATAAAATGTAGATTTATTTAAGTCATTACATAAATTACTAGGTGCGCAAGTAAGTTCCCGCTGTTTGTCAATAGATGGCTCAAGCATTAAGTGCTGGTCGATTTTGACATATCTGAAACGTCATGAACCAAGCTTAGACATATGGTAAATAAACCATTTCGACACATTAGTGATTATGTTTTGGCGTCATATACTTTTCTTTGCGTGAAAATGTCTAATTGTGTGCCAAATAATCGTCATTTGAGGGAAGTGTTGATTTTCTTCTTTCATTCCAAGAAAAAGTCGACTGAAGTGCATCGAGAACTCCAAAAAGTTTATGGACATGCTGCTCGAAGTGAAACAACGTGCCGCGATTGGTTCCGTCGCTCCAAAGACGCTGATTTCGATGTTGACGACCGTCCACGTGAAGGAAGGCCAGAGACTAGTCTATCCGCTATCTCGTTGCTCTTGATACCCCTGTGTCCATAATCCTGCGCTTTATTTGCGCATTGGAGTTTGGCCGTGATCTCGGTTTGTAGGACTATGGAGTGGAATCCCATGGGGACCGTTAGGCTCTTGTCACTGTTCTTCTTATAGACACCAGCACCCGCACCCTCCCTGTTCTTGGAACCACCTGTAAACCAGTTTTCTCCATCACCTGCAAGATGTACGCGACCCTGCTTCCAATCTTCCGTGGTCGACAAGCTTACCTTGTACTATTTATTAAATAGGTACTGCGGAGACGTCCTGTCTGTCACCGTGTTCATGATCGATCTCCTCGCAATGCCGGCAGTGGTTCTCAGCTTTTTTGAGATCACTATACTAGTGTTTTTGCCAATTCTCCAGGCCCCTTCACCAGTCACGGCTGTGGTGGTAAGGTGCAGGGGCTCTAACCCCATTAGTGCTCCTAACGCCGTTTTGGGTAAAGACTTCGAACCACCAGCGATCCCTCTAAGGATCAGTCTTCTGAGCCTTTCGAAACTAGTCATATCTGTCTTCTGTTTGACTCTGCTCCACCAGACCGCCGACGCATGGTTATGGGGACTCCTCTTCTGGTCATAGTCGTCTTGATCACTTCAATCGATGTGTGATTAAAGGTACCCTCGATATCCTCGAAGGTTTCAATACAGAATCTTTTAAGGTTTAGTGGGTCCTCAATCGGGTTCACCGCTTTGCTCAGGGATGTTTCAATTGAGCGACCACTTCTGTAAGCATGCTGATCACTATGTAGTGGTTTTGCAATCAGGATTTTGTCGCGAATGTATTTATCCACGAGCCTTTCCACCATTTTTAGTACGAAGGAAGTAAGGCTGATTTTTCGGGGATCCTTAAGGCACGTCCACCCGTTCTTGCCTGCTTTGGGTGTGAAGATGACCTTTGTCTCTCTCCAAGCTTTGTGGACATAGCCCAGAGTCAGACTGGCGATCAGCCCATGTAAGATCCCCCTACCACCTTCATTGGGCCTTTGAATCCGAGGAAGTGTACCTCGGTCTGGCAGGTCAGGGTCTACTCGTCCGACTCTGAGTATGTCTCGCCCGGCAATCGTAGGGTACTAATCATAGCTTCCGGGTTGCGGGCCAGTAGCCTGTTCAGCCTAGTCGCCTCTGCACCCTTCTCTATGTCTGAACAAAAGGAGGTCCAGCTCCTATTGTTGGCCTCTCTGATTGCTTTCCTATATGCATCCCTAGTTGCATTGGATACGTTCTGTAGTTCTTCCGTGCTGCCTTTCTTGTCCTCTCTGAAACTTTCTCTGGTTTCCTTACGAAGTTTCTCAAGCTTTCTATTCCACTAGTGAGTCTCCCGCGCCTTCTTGATTTCCGAAGGTAAGCAGTTCTCTTCGTAAGCAGTGGTGATTGCTGGCGAAAATAGGTCAGCCGCGCTTTCAAGGGTGTCCGCGTTTCTGATTTCCATGGTTATCCCCTGAAGTGCAGCTGGTAGATCTGTGGAATAGCATTCCCAAATTTTTATTCTCGGATTTCTGGACCATGGAGGGCCAGAAAGTGCGTGTGATTCCAGCTCGTGCAGTATAGGCATGTGGTCTGATAGGGAGGGTTCATCTGGAACCCTCACATTCTTAACGTTATACCGGATGCTCCCGGTGCAGAGGGTGATGTCGATTACCTCTTCCCGCACCGAGTTCGAGTTCGTGTTCAGGCTGGCCTGCTTGACACCGACCGATCACCCGGAGAAGCCGCATCGTACGCCGGCCGATGGGTGCCCACGTGGCCGGTTTTCGACATGTGTGAAGGCTCAGCGTCAGGTGCCCCTGACTGACCCTCACTCAAATATCTCTTAGTGACAACCCCGGTACCGTTTGTCCTGGTTCTGCCGCATCGAGCGTTGACGGATAGGTGTTCACGCTGAACGCCGACGAATGGGTGCACTCATGGCCGGCCTTCAACATCGGCTCAAGATCAGCGTCAGGTGCCCCTGACTGACCGTGACTCCGATGACACCAATTCGAAGTTTCCACTGAACCCCAAACACCAGACCAGGGACCTAGGAGAGCCGTGCGGAATCCCGACCACTGGATACCGTCATGGCTGAGGCCCCGCCTAGGAACGGGTCCCGTCAGACACCACTGACTGCTCCCGGCCTTGGGAATTACCGACTGACCGACACACCGACCGACAGACTGCGACTAGACAGTGACAGACTGTCGAGCTGTCTGGGCGAGACTTTAAGTTGAACGCGCCCTCCGAGGGGAACAGGGCTACAAAGCCCATTGTAAACACTTGTGAGTGTTAAAGAGGCTGTCCAAAACGTCGGAAACCTCTCCAACGCTCGTTTTGACGGTGGTCGGGGTGTTCTAACGCATCCGATCTTGGATAACTTTAACGGCCAAGCCCAGTCTCTCCATTTTTTTACTTTGTTCTTTCAGGAGCTGGAGGATGTCCCTTAACCCTTGGTTAAAGACGTTAAATTATTTTATTTTTACTATTCAAGTTTCTAAATGTAAAATCTTGAAATCTAGCCTGATGAGGTTGGCGAACATAGCCAACAAAACGCTGCTTATGACTTACGAAAAAAGAGTGTGTTAAGGGACGTTCAATCAAAAATACCTTTTAAAATAAAAACGTGATTTATTAAACAAACGAAAGTATTCATTTATTTATTTTATATTTTTCTTTGAATTGAATCCAGAAAACCAAAGATTAAGAAATATATTGTAAAAGGTTACAGTCATAAAGCTATTCTGCATCTGTTAACAAAAAAGTATAATATCAAGATTTCGCTACGTACTTTTTCGAGAATACTACGAGCAGCAAAAGAAGAAAAAATTTGGATGAGAGCCTAAGAGAAGAAAATCGTGCTAGCTATTTTGTTAGAGCTTGAAGGAAGCGGGTACAATCTCAGTTATAAATCGATGTCGCAACGTCTTCGAAAAGTATATAAATTGACTGTAATGCAAAAAAACAGTTATGAAAATATTTAAAAAAAAATCCAAAGGTGTTGAATTGTTTTGCCGTTATAAATTAAAAAGAAGAGTGTACAGCGTTCCTGAGCCAAAGTTCAGGTGGCATGCTGATAACCATGATAAAGATTTTATTGCGCTGTGGTATATTTTACCAAGGCCAAAAAAGAGGCAAGTTTTCCAACCAGCCATATTTTAACAACATTTTGAAAATTAGAGTTAATTTTAGTATTAGTTAATTTTAATACCAATTTCTGATTTCGAACGGTTTCGAATTCTTGAAATTTTAAAGTATACTGTAAGCCCACACTTTATAGCCCCTGCCGCAGGGCTAAGAAATTCATTCCGGCGGCTCGCCAGCGAGCCGCAAACAGCCTTAGGAAGTGTTCTCTGGACAGGCAAAAGGGTTGTTGCCCCTTTGACGAGTCTGGATTCACCTCCTTGGTACGCTTTCGAAGCAGACTACGGGGTTGTTG
This sequence comes from Diplolepis rosae, assembly GCA_030998225.1. Taxonomy (NCBI): domain Eukaryota; kingdom Metazoa; phylum Arthropoda; class Insecta; order Hymenoptera; family Diplolepididae; genus Diplolepis; species Diplolepis rosae. The sequence continues at coordinate 1,050,798 of JAPYXD010000687.1, read as the reverse complement.
CCCTGTAGACGAGTTTTGATTCGTACCACCCCCTGATCTCTACGAGTATCCTTATGAGAGGATTCAATATTCTCACGTAAGGCACTCACGAGATTGAATGTTTGCGGCCCACAAAGCCTAAGGAAGACTTAGCAAAATTTATCTTGCTTACTAATTATGCGGTCGGATTTAAATTATAGAATCTGATATTGCGATACCCTCTTTTAAATAGAAAAGATTTTTTTTTTTAGTACGGAATAGAGACATATAGAATATTTAGATAATATACCTCATTTTATTTGTATCATTTTTAATATAATCGTAGCCTCTTGAAGGATCAGTGTTAAGTTTAGAATAGATTAGGCTAGATAATCTCTCTTTTCTTTATTCTTTTTTATGTCATAAGATTTCACATATGTACAGGGAGATTACATGCACTTTATAATGAATTATAGATCTTCTCATAAAAGAGCAAAGCCTTATTTCTTCTCTCATGTTCGACCCAACTTTTAATTAGAATAAGGAAAAATCAAACAGTAACATTGGCGCCCAACGTGGGGCATGAAGAGTTGAAAAAGAAATAATGATCAACATATAAGGATTTTCCTTTTTGTACCATCTAAATGCGATGCGAACTTTATAAAGTACCACACATAACTTCATTGTACCAAAACGAAAATAAAATAAAAATATAGTAAGGAAAATGAGTCGTCAGGGACTACGCTCCACGAGGAATGAAGAGAAAATTTTGGAAGAAGAATCAAACATCGATAGCCCTGAAATAGACGAATTAGATATCACATTGACTGAGATGCCAAGAGAAAAAGAAGCCACAAGCAGCATAAGGCAAAGGGGGCAGGAAATGGACGTAGGACAAAGCAGCTTAGGAACGACGGAAACAATTACACGTAAGCTTGAAGAGCTGGAAAAAAGGATGAAAAGATTAATAGACGAAGAAAAGAAACGCCGAGAAAAAACGGAAGCAGATAAAGAAAGAAATCTGCAAAAGAAATTGACTATGATGGAAACAGGAGTCAATCGGTCATTGGAGATAACAACTGAAATAACACGAACACTGGAAGAAAGGAACAATAGGATGGACGCTCAGTTCAGTAGACTAGAAGCTCAGCAGACCAGAATGATGGAGAGACTAAACACAGAAGGTCCAAGAAGAGAAGATCTCCTAACAGCAAATCGGGCCTCTAACATAAAGTATGTGCTCCCAGAATTCGGAGGTGACACAAGCCCTATAAGATATATGAACCAGCTAAAACAGTATTGGGAAGCAGTAGAGCCAAAAGACCGTGACACCCACTACCTCATTGAGAGATCCCTGACTGGGCCACCTGGAGACTGGTGGCAAATCGTCAAAGAGGATGTAAGCAACTTCCAGATGTTCCTGAGCAAGTTTTCGCGAAGATACTGGAACGAACAAGCTCAACATGAGCTAAGAAGATGATTGGAATTCGGCTGCCATCAATCCGGAAAGACAATCGCGAGAGCGGAATATGCAATAAGATTATATGCAGAGGCTAAAGAACTACGGCCATCACTATCATCAATCGAGATAATACAAAAGCTCGCAAGACACTTCAATGAGGAGATTAAGCATGCCATCATAGGACGGGGAATCTCGCACATTGCGCAACTAATTGAGCTTTTAGAAAATTTTGACAAAATCGGCCCAAGTAATGCCTCAAGAGGAGAGAACAGAGAAGCTAGGCAAAGAGGCTTTGAAGAACGAAACAGCTTTCGACAAGCTGGTAACTCAGCACAGCAGCCATCATGGAGAGCGCAGCCCAATGGGAGCCACCAAGACAGAGTAGGACAGTCACGGCACTCTACATCAACAGCATGGCATAACAATGGATACAATAATAAAGCTAATCGACCAGGATCATCCCTAGAACAGAGTCGAAATGCAGACACCACGACGCGGAACAGACAGACAGATAACGCCCAGTGGAAACACCACCAGCAATCAAACTATAGAGTTCGAAACCTTGAGATTGAGGAGGAGCAACTGCGTGAAAATGGAGGAGAAGGAGAAACGTCACAACAGGAGTCGGGAAACGGGGACACGCCGAGCCTGTAAAAGAAAAGGAAGAAGAAGTAATAGGCGCGGCATCGGAAATTACATTAGGTGCGAACATGCTGCAACAGACGAGGGAAGAGTTAATGGAGGAATCAAATGATATGAAAACAAGCAAACGTTCGAAGTGTTATGTTGCAAATGTCATTATAGGAGGGATTGTGACAACAGCATTAATAGACACAGGCGCAGAAGTCACGTGTTTATCAGAAGATTTCGTGAATAATAATAAAGAACGTCTACGAGACTACCCGACCTTACCCATCAATGGGGTGACCATAACAGGGCCGATGGGAGGAAAGGCGATCCGACTAAAGAAACAAATATATACGGATATCCAACTACCTGACACCATACTTCAGGTTGTCTTCCTAGTAGTGCCAAAGCTCTCAAGACCATGCATAATCGGAATAGACCTCCTAGACGAACTTAAAAGTAAAATTGACGATATCATTCCCACTTCTTGAGGGTAAACCATCTCTCAAAATAATCAACGAGGAAATAGCAGCACACGAAGCACGAATAATCAATCACCTGAAAGAAAAAGAAGAATCAGTAGATATCGATTATGGAGAGATTAATAAAAAGTTGGAAGAGGCAGCAATAACGAATCAAGAGGAAAAAAATCAATTAATAGAAATCCTATGGAGACACCGAGAAGTATTTAGAAAACAACCAGGTCGACGGCTATCATATGAACATATCCTACGAGTAAGAGAAAATCACACCTTCATCGGAAGAAGCTACCCCACACCAATGGCGTACAGAGAAAAAGTCGAGGAGGAAATCCAGAAGATGTTGGACATGGGAATTATCCAACGTTCCAGCAGCCCTTATATAAATCCAATTGTGCCAGTCATAAAAAAAGATGGAACGGTACGACTTTGTTTAGACGCTAGAAGATTAAATGAGATTCTGATTGAAGATTGGGAATGCCCCGAACCAGCAGAAGTGCTCTTCCAGAAATGTAAAGGAATGCGGGTAATGTCAAGTTTAGACATGACGAGTAGCTTCTGGCAGGTCCCACTGCATATCGATTCAAAAAAATATACCGCTTTCCAACATCGAGGAAAAAGCTATGAATTTAACGTGGTGCCATTCGGATTGAAGACAAGCACAGCAGCACTAGTAAGAGGCCTAGATCATGCACTACATGGAATTGGAGATCATGTGATATCATTCGTAGATGACACGCTTATCACATCAGAATCAACACAGCAACACCTGAAACATCTGGATAAAATATTAGCACGCCTTATGAAAAACAACCTCACCTTAAATCTAAGCAAATCAAGCTTCTTCAAAAAAGAGACCAAATTTCTGGGATTCATCCTCACAATCCAAGGAATCAAACCAGATCCAGAAAAAATACAAGGAATCATGGAGTTTCCCATACCCAAGAACACAAAACAACTCCGAGGATTTTTGGGACTAGTTAACTTCTATTCCAAATTCAGCAGCAAGCATGCAGCAGAAACGGTACCTTTATTGCAACTAATAAAGAAAGGAACCACATGGAAGTGGGACGAAGAAAAACAGAGAAGCTTCGACAGAATAAAACAACTCTTTTGTGAATCGGTCATTTTGTACTTTCCAGATCCAAAAAAAGAATACTATCTGGAAACTGATGCAAGTAATTATGCACTAGGGGCAGTTTTATATCAGAAAAATGATAAGCAAGAAAAAGAGGTTATCACATTAGCCAGTCGAACTCTCAAAGGCCCAGAGTTGTCATACTTCACCACAGAGAAAGAATTACTAGCCATTGTATGGGCGTTACAAAAATTTAGAACTTACCTACAAGGGGCACGCATAATCAACCGGACAGATCACATGGCATTAACTTTCCTGAAGACATGAAAGTTCGTAAATGCACGACTAACTCGATGGATACTGGCAATGCAAGATTATGACATCACAATGGAACACTGTCCAGGACGAGAGAACATTGCAGCTGATTTACTTAGCAGACAACACCCTGACAAACAATGGGAAAAAGAGAGAGATATAGTACAAGTTACAATCAACGAACTTAAATATAAATGCTCAATAAAACTCCAAGATGATCTAGAAAATTTACCACAACTACAAGAAGAGGATATACGCCTAAAGAAAATCATGGAGGCAATAAAAATGAATAAAGAAAACATACACCGATTTGAATTACAGAAGGGAATCCTATACCGGAAAACCCGAGAAAGAAGACTCATCTATTTACCAAAAAAAACATTAAAGACATTAATTTGGGAGTGCCATTACGCATATGGACACACAGGAGCAGACAAGAATTATAAGATAATTAAGGAACATTTCTTTTATCCACGACTAGCAAAACTGATAAGGCAAACACTCAGCACTTGTGATTCGTGTCAACGGAATAAAATATCTACCACAGCATCAATGATCATCCAGGAATCAGTGAAACCAGAAGAACCACTAGAACTAATATCAGCTGATTTCTTTGGGCCACTGGTTAAAACAAAGTATGGCTACGAATACATCTTAGTGATAATGGATACATTTACGAAATACACTAAATTGTACCCATTAAAAAAGGCTACATGCAATTCAACAATAAGAAAACTGGATGAATTCATAACAAAGATAGGAAAACCACAAAAAATACTCACAGATAGGGGCACACAATTCACGAGTAAGAAATGGAAGGATGCAATGAAGGAAAGAGGGGTCAAAATGATTCTAACCTCTATCCGACACCCACAAGCCAATATGGTAGAAAGGGTTAACCGAGAATTATCGAGATTCCTCAGAACATTCTTACAGGTTGAGAAACACGACTCATGGTATACCTGGATTGAAGATATAGAGACAATATTAAATGAATCATACCATGACACAACAGAAACTACACCATACGAAGCCCTATTGGGAGAAAAGCCCACGAGATTTTGGGAAAAATGGATACCCCATGTACAATTAAAAAACAACCATAACCAGTTCGACATGATTCGAGTGATAAGAGAAAAAATAAGGACGAAGGGCGAACGACGAAATGCAAGAATTAATAAGAAGAAAACTGGACTTACCTTTCAGCCAGGAGAACAAGTCCTAGTGAAGGCTTGCAACGTCTCGAACACAGCAATGGGCAGAGTTGCCAAATTCATGGCGCTGTACGAAGGACCATACACAGTGAAGAAACAAATTGCGAGTAACACTTACATCCTACTCAACACAGACACGAATCAAGAGAGGGGACAATTCCATGCGATGGACCTCAAACCCTACCGGAGCAAAGGAGACGCAGGAGAGAAGGAAAAGGGAAAAAGAGACGAAGAGGGGATGAGGGAGGAGATACCGGGGAAAGGACAAGAGGGGAGGTAAGAAAGGACTGCAGGTATGATGCATGAACACAGGGATCTGAGGAAAAACAGGAGAAAAACAAGAAAACATTAGTTTTCTTTAAGACGTCGCAAAAACAACAAGCCAAGCAATGCCTGAGTTGGGAACGCAGACGGAAGTGAGAGACACACATAGAAATGTGTATACACAATGCGGGGAAGCCAATAAAATAACCGTGGCTACAATCGTGGAATATCGAGAAATGAAGACAATAGACACACGTCCTCGATTTTTGACGAAGCAGAAAAAGAAAGCACCTAGAAAGCCGAATATGAAAGTATCAGAGGCAAACACCGAGGTAATAAAGAAACGAACTCATGGGAAATGTGTAGGAACTAGTGATTACGTTCCAAAAGCAGAAGAGCCAGAAGTGATTTTCTTAAAGGAGATCAATCATATAGAATTAGTGAAGTCAACTAGGAACCAATTTTCATGTGCTCACAGAAATATAATTATTTAGAATTCCTGTTTCAAATTTATTCTTATTGAAACTATTTTTTCGTCTTTGCCTTACCGAGGAAACTTGATGTCTCTTTACCGTCTTTTAAATCATGAACACTGGTTTTGTCCAACTCATTAGTGGCTTATGAGCGAGATTTCTTCCGAAATATGGCAAGCGAGAATAGCCGAGCGGCTTGAGGCGTTAGGAATGAATTTAGTTATATAGATATAGGTAGGGTTAGAGGGTTTAAACCCAAGAAGCGATTCTGAAATTCAATTCAAGCGTGTGCGATTATAAATAGTGTATCATTGCATACTTAAAAATGTGAACATAAATAAAGTATGATAATAATATTTGTGTAGGTGTTTCCATTGAAACCTCCCCTCTTCTCAGTGCCAAGCTCCCATCTATCTTTCTCTTGTTTTGCATGTGTTAGGAAAAGACACAAAAATCCATAATCTAGGACCGTCACTTCTGAAGGTCAATCCTTTTGGTGGAGCGAGTGATTTTTCATATAGTGGTTTACAGAATCACATATTCTTTGTTTCGCTTCACAACTTTGAAATAGTGAATTTCAAATCCTCGCAGGCTTTATAAAAGTTAGTAGAACATATATTCCATTTATTTTGTGACGGACTGTACACGGATGTACACTCAGTCACGTTCTCTCCCACCAGCATACCGACCAGCGCGCGGAACAGCGTCCCCCACTATTCTCCGCCTTCCCTCACCACGGGCGGACAGGTATAAAGGGAAGGCCGGAGAGCCGAGAAGGGGCAGTTCGCCCAGGGTGGCGAGCCGCGTCACACCGGAGCGTCGCAATGGGCAGACGGCACGGAGATTCCTTTCCTCATGGGTACTCCCACAGGATAGTAACTCCTGTACCCACCAACTTCCATACCTGGTGGGGCCGGATCGAGCGCTGGCGAAAGGCCGCTCCCATGGCCAGCTCTCGGTGTGAGCATGCGCCTAGCTTCAGGTGTCTCTGACTACCAGGGGTGTTAGTTGAAATTTGCCGGTTTTACTCATAGGTGTCGCTAGAGATATGTATACATTTCTGTGATTTGGCATCTATGTTATATTTTTCTATGGACAATAACCTTCCAAAATACACAATTACATTCTGCCAAAATAATAGCATCATAGTTGTTTACCTCAGTGAATATGTCGAGTTTCGTTCCAAGTAAATCGCATTTGCGGCATTCGTTGCTTTTCTTATTTCATCAAAAGAAAAAAGCAGTTGAAGCTCATCGATTGCTGGTAGAAACTTATGGTGAACATGCTCCAGTGATTAGAACATGTGAGACATGGTTTCGTCAATTTAAAAGTGGAGATTTCGATTTAACAGACAATGAACAACCTGGTGCAGCGAAAAAGTTCGAAGACGAGGAATTGCAGGCGTTATTGGATGAAGACCCAACCCAATCGCAACAATTGGCACAAACACTAAATGTAACCCGAAAAGCAATTTGCCAACGTTTAAAAGGCATGGGAAAAATCCCAAAGTATTGAAAATGAGTACCACGCCAACTGAACGATCGACAAATGGAAAATCGAAAAACCATTTTTGAAATGCTGCTTCAACGGTTCGAAAGCAAATCTTTTCTGCATCGAATTTTCACGGGGGACGAAAAATGGATTTATTTCGAGAACCCGAAGCGGAAAGAATCATGGCTTTCACCTGGTGAGGTCGGCCCATCGACTCCAAGGCCAAATCGCTTTGGCCGTTAGACAATGCTCATACCGCTGAAGTGGTGAAGAATACATTAAAAGCATTGAATTGGGAAATATTGTCGCACCCGCCGTACTCTCCACACCTCGCCCCGTCGGACTATCACCTTTTCGCATCGATGGGATACTCACTCGCAGAGCAGCGCTTCGCAAATTTTGAAGAAGTGGAAAAATGGCTCGTCGAATGGTTTTCCTTGGAAAAGAAAAAGTTTTTTTGGAATGGTATCCATGATTTGCCTGAAAGATGGGCAAAATGTGTAGAATCCAATGGTCATTACTTTAAATAAAATTTTTTTGAGATTCCCTTGAGAATTAAGTGTTTTCTTTATTGAAAAAACCGGCAAACTTCAACTAACACCCCTGGTAGGTGCTACTCAGGTTTCGCTAGGATATAGCACTCCCCGACCGACTAATCCCCAGAGGATGCCACATTGAACGCCGAAAAATGGGCTAGGAATCAGCTTCAGGTGCCCCTGACTGACCCTGGCCCCGACATCCCTGGGCGAGGACGTCACTCTCCGACCGGAACAATCCCCAGGAGATGCCGCGTTGAACGTTGACGACACTGACTCGACCCCGACTAAACGGACCATACGTACCCGAAGGAGAGGGGACAGAGGTGGTTACGAGCGCTACCCGGAAGCGCGTGCTTCGGACAAAATGTACCCCGCCGCACAAAATAAACTACCATGACCATTCTCTGTATTTTATTTCCAGAAACATAAACGAATCCAATAGGCCAGTGCCCACCTTACTTCACACTTCCATCTCCGCGTTCACGCTTCCGCTTACGTACATTCTCACGCATTCCGGCATTCACATACTCACGCTCACGCTCACACACACACACGCGCACGTAAACTCACTTTCCCTGACACCGGTCCACACCAAGCTCTTTTAGTTTATATTCATTCACACATTCGCACACATCACTTCCGACGTAACCTAGATTAAATGTATTATCATTTATATGTATTTTCTTATTATCTTTTGTAATAAAACTCATCTTAATTGTATACGTCCGTTAAACGATATTATTTCATCATCTACTCCCCCACTCCTACCGAACCCTGTCTGGCTGAAGCGTCTGGCAACCAGGGGCAAAGTAGGGATGTTACAATTTAAATGAAAATATTAACTTCGCCGCTTGAATACCACTATATTAATTTCTGATACGTAAACCCTGTTTGCCTCATTTTTAAACGATATCATACTAAAATATAATTCATTTTTATGATTTACTCTAACGAAAAGTCTTTCAGTGGACAAATTATTTAATATAATAACTATAGATGAATATTCATTATATTATATCCTTCTATCTCAAACTCTTCACGCTGAATACGTAGGGGAGATGTATGCAGGTTGAGACTGGTTTTGTTTTTTATGAAAAAATTTTGACACACAAGATCAATGACTTAGTTTTATATAACATTGGAAAGATAATTTCTTGGGCTACATTTTGGCTGGAGAAAGTAGTTGTTTTCCTTCAAAAGTATAAAAGTTATTTTAACTATGAAATTCAATCATTATTAAGCCCTTGTTCTCTCGGGTGGAGGCGCGATAGACTAACTTAAATTCGCCATATTGTCGCGTGTGACTCGGAAAGTTCCGAGGCTTGTACGGTTTCAATTTGTCTTAATCATTTTAGCAATTTCCTTTATATAACTTTAAATTGTATAGAGTCAATTTATTCTAATAAATAGTGTTCTGACAAGTTTCATTTTGATTTTAATTTACTTTGTCACTTTAAGCAAAGTAACTGGCGTCCAACAAAGCTGTGGTTTAGATATAACATTTTAGTTTCAGATATTTTAAATTAACAAAATTAGTTGGGCTCACAAAAGAGTTGACAGGTTCCCGGTAAGAACCTGAATCTCAATGTACAAATGCAATATTCACCTTTTGCTACCACTGACAAAAATACGCTTTTTACACTTGAAGAAAATTCTCGAAAAAACTTTTTTTGAAAATTTTTTTGGTGTGCTCTGGCTCAAACACAAGTAACGCGAATAATTACGCCTGTCTTCTATGCCAAGTTTTCTACTAATGATACCACAACATGAAAGTATACAGTTTGGTGTTGTCAGTTGCCATATATCGAAATGTCTGACTGTCTCAACCTGCATACTGTCTTAAACTTGCATACATCTCCTTTAAATAAATACGGAAATGGAGTTTTCAACGTAGCCTATAAAACCCTGTATATATAACACATTTCTACTATTTTCATTCATGCAATAAATGAATTTTTTCCTGCAGGTGCAAACTAAAATCAAAGAATTGGTGAAAATCTTCAACGCTGTTCCGTTCAAGCAATGTCTGGCGTTTACAAACTACCAAACGCGGTAACTATTAACCATTTTTATTTATACTAGATGTTATCTGATATCAAAATACCCGAGAAAAAATACTATAATTCGATTTCAAACCACGCATTTGAAAAATATTGAATGCAAATGTTTTTTGTTTAATTTTTATTAAATGCAACATTAAGATGTAAAGAGTGCTCACAAAGTCTGGAAATAGTTGAATAGACCGAAAAAAATGTATTTTATAAGTAATGTGTTGTACGACAATGCGAGAACTTTGGTTTTGAGCCTGAAGAGGGCAGACTCGACTTTGGGCCACTAAAGCGATCACACCGCTGAATATATCTTTTGAAACGCTACAACTCTTGTATACAATATATTTTTTAAAGAAAATATTATTGTCGAGATATTAAACTGTTTTTAAATATTTTAGCTCTCTAGATGCTTACATTTCCGGTGTATCATAGCTAATTATAACCATATTGATTCCGAAGACATTCTTAAGAAACTTTTGGAAAATGGCAAAAATCAGTAAAAATTAAATTTATTTTATTTCACCCAGTTTTAGTGTTTAATATGTGCTGTAGGTCCATATAATTTTATCATAGACAAGGATGATTTGAAAAGCCTTTCAAATTTGGATGTTTAATCCTGGAGATATGAATTTTTTTTTAAATTTAGTCATTCAGTGGCGAACATGAAAAACCATTCCATTAAGATATCGCAAGAATGAAGCGGCTAGCAGCCTCGCTGACTATTTTACTCTTATTTGTGACAACCCAGACAAAAAACATAGTTGATTGGCAAAAAACTGATAATTTGTTGAAATAAAGTACATTAAAATTTTAGTTTCTTGAGGATGTTTCCAGAACCTCCACAGTTATTGTGAAAATAAGACGATATTCAAAATGGGAATCAAAAACGCATTAAAGTAATCTATTGCGTGTACAAACAAAATCCTTTCGACCTCTGAAAAATTGATGAAAAATTTTGTATTGAAAAATGTAGTTCAAGGCCATGAAATGAATATGAGAAATGTATTGTCGTTTTATAAATAGATTGAAGTTCTTGGGAATAAGGATTTGTTAATTTTGGATAATTATCATACGTTTGAAAGTTCTCCGTTGCACAGTGGTTTCAATCTGGAATTTACTGCTCATTATTATCTACACCTCGTGATCACACACATATTGCTAAGTATTTTATTCAGTAATGCTTAGAATAAAACCCTAACAAAACGTAAGGAAGCCGATTTTGTTTGTTTCTACTGAAAATATATCAACAAATAAGGTGGATGAGCCAGTAATCGTGCGATTTCGGCACAAATGTACCTATGTTACGTACGGGTAATATTCGATAAAATAAAATATAAAAAGTCAAAAATAATTACCTTTAATATATTTCATTTACTAGTATGACTAGTACGCGGAGGTAGTCCAAACTGCCAAATTTAGTTAGTATAAATATTACCTAAATTTGTTTATTACTATGTGGGGTCGTTGGTCTCTTACTCTCGGACTGGGAGTGTATCTTACACACACCTACGTTTACCAAGTGAATTTTAGAAAAGAAGGAAAGATGTTTTAAATGAATTCAAATTCAATTGTCCAAGAGGTTGGAATCTTTATTCTTCAGAGAGATGAGATTTATCGTTAGAGGTGAACATTTTATGTCAAGAAAAACAGTGAGATGAATTAGAATGATACAAATCGTACTGTACCGTATCCTATGATCTATTCCTAGATTTTTAATTCTACCGGGTCTCTGGAAAGCAAGAGCAAAAAGAGAGAGCGTTCTCGTTGCTGAATTCCTGAGTTATCCGGGCCAAACTTGATTTCACGTATTCGTGGTCTCCAAAAGAAACCACTCTTGTCCCTTGCGTGATGTACTCACGCACACTCAACCAAACACTGTTTCCACTTTTCTATTAGTTTTAATAAGAGAATATAACGGTTGGCTTTCAACCAGAAAAGGGCTGAGTGCTTTTAAACTCGCTCTTTTCACCGATAAAATTTCCAGTATTAAATCTAATTCAAATATTTTATGGAAATTATCACTACCGTTTTAAGATTCGGTAGTATTAATTTTTTTCGATTTTTCGCTGCTTTTTGCCGTTTTATTTTGGTGCAGGAAAACCGCGAAAAACTGGGAATGGACTGTGGATAGTCCGCCAAAGATTTTCGTTGATGCACGTTCGATGCCATTGCCAAGAGTCTATCACTAGATAGTCTTTCACGAGTTATCCTCAACTAGCGAAATAGGTATATCGACCGTTCACGATCAACGAATTGGACCTTTTAAATGGTCCGCCGAAGATGAAATTAATTTTGTTGCTTCCGTCCACATGAAGACTTTTTTTTATTGTTAACGTCCGCCCAAACGCGATCCCCAATTTGAAGCCCTAAACTAGGTATTTTACGAAGGTAGGTCAACTAGCCAGGTGATAGGACGCGATGGTTCCGAACCGAGGACGGGCGAATTAGAGAAAAGTATATTCCCTACTGTCCGAGTAGTTCCGGTTAGTACCGGGTTGCTCGAGTAACTGCAAATTTGGCTTGGAGTTGATATGTTTTACTGGTTCATCGCGAGGTGAAAATGGTAGGGTTTTTTGATGATTAAGGAATCTATGATTGGACAAGGGAAATAATGGTAGGGAGGTTTTAGGAATGTAGATGGACTTTGCACCGTGCTGATTCAGTTATTGCACCATTTGCTGATTTTTAGGTGTCAAATATTTCTCCCTTATTTCCACACTTATCGTGAGAAAGGAAACGCGCTCATTTTAGTTTCTAATATATTTTATACTAAATTGAAATATATTCAATTAGTCTAGGCTTATAATCATTATATGAATTAAAAAGCCTTAACATAATCATTTAATATATACAGCAGAGCACATCAAAATCTTTCCAAAAGAGACGGGTATATGGGGCATGTGCATGGGCGAAGAGAGGAATTGACAAACGGCAGAAAGCTATAGTGATATACAGTGCACGACTGTACACGCGCTGGATATCTCTCCTTCTTCCTCTCTCTTATGTTCTCGCGTTCTCTCTTCTCGCTTCCACCTTCCAGTAGAAATACTTATAATGTTGATTAATGTTTTCCTGAATTTGCATTCATTTAAAACATTAGGCATTAACTTTCGATGGATTAGCGTTGTTTTGATACTTCTTCGGCCTTTTGCGCTGTTACATTCCTTATTTTAGATTTATTTTAGATTCTTCTGAAATTACAATTTATGCGATAATGTGACATAATATCACTATAATATAATGCATAATATACTACAATATAAATATAATATACAACATTAATAATATTAATAATAATATTAATATTAATAACACAATATATTACATAATTAGGAATTTCCTTCCCGAACCAACCATCTGCTAAAAGTTTCTTGACCCGAGCAACAATAAGCTGCATCAGCGGCCTTGTCAAGGTGCTCGTTTACGGGCGCTTCAAGTGGCATGCAAATTTATGTAGTAATTTTATATTAGATTTTTGAAAAAATTTGGCCGCCTTGACACGCTCGCAACACCTAATAAGTATTTCCACCATGAAAACACAGCAATAGTAGATTTTTAGGAAACTCTGGCGAAAATTAATCGGAACTAGATATATGAAATCTATGAATAATAAGTTAAAGTCGGTTATTTTGACTAATTTTTAAGTTACTATTTAATTTTTTGAACTCAAAGTTTATTTATCGTTCATCATAAAATAAATAAAATATTCAACGGCATGAATTTTTTCGTAAGAAGCGCCCAAGTCTGAAGAATAATTCTACGCAAAAATCAACTCGGTTTGATAATTATCTACTCATAAATAACGAGTTGGTTTTTGAGTTTAAAATTAATTCGTCGCCTCGTCCACGACGTGTTATTCCCTCTCCTGCCTACTGGACAAACGCTCCGTCGGTTCTGCTTTCCAAGCCGTCAATTATTGACAACATTATTATATATTAATTTAAAATTGGAATTGTCTTGTCAAAGATGTTACGTTTCATTTTAAATTGACATGTGATAAATATGATGTGCTTCAAAAACTTTTCGAAGTATTTTATTCTGAATAAATTCTTTCATTGTTGCCTTTATAACGTCCCAGTCACAAACCTATTTTAATTTATATTTTAACTTTTCTCGATTTTTATCAGTACAGAAATCTGAACGATTTCTAAACTGAAAGAGGGACGAGGATAACCAATAATAAAAAAGGGGGAGAAATATCAATGAAATATTCTTTATTAAATATTACAAGGTGAAAATCCCTAACTTGAATGTGACTGATCTGAATTTATTACGAAACCGACTGGAGTTGAGAGCTGGAGCCACTGATAATCCTTGATAACTGTCAACTCGCGTACTCGAACTGGTATCCGGGGAACAACTTTAAAATACGAACAACTCTGATGTCGGGAACTGAACCTTGACAAGGTGTCGGCTTTCAGGGTCAGAAGTGAATCCGGAACTCAAGACGAAGTGGCCGAAACTAGTTGGACTTGAATGACAACGGGAACCTTGACTTTCCACGAGGTTATAGTCTCTGGGACAAAAGTGTAACTGAACTGCTTTTCGAAATGGCCTGAACTTGTCGCACGGTGTTGGACCTTCCGGGTCAGAAGTCAAACTGGAATTGAAGAAGTGGCCGGTGCTCCTTGGAATCGGCCTGCTTAAATATCCTGGGGGTTGGTCATTTCACCCTATTTTACGATTTTGCTTCTTATTGTGTATCTCCAGTTGGGGTGAGAATGGAGGTATTGATTTGTTGACTGTCGATTCTGAATACTGTCTTCCTTGTTTACTTCTCTGCTTTCTTTTATAATACTTTTGATTTGCCCTTTCTGCAGTTTCTTTCCAGTCGACTCTCATTAATTCTTAGATAACTTGGTTACATACGTCAATGGTCAATATTACATTCAAGTTTGTACATAATATCAATACTAACGTTTATTATATTAATAAGAAAAGGTCACAGGACGTGACACCTTATACCAGAGAAACCCCACTATATAATTTCGTATGTAAATTTAGATATAATTTATAGAAATGCTTAAGTATTCAAATGCTTCATTTCTTAAACTTAAATCTCATGTTTTATCATTTCCTAATATAAGCTTAAAGATTTTAAAGCTAATATTCTGTTTTTAAACTAATAATAAACAAATGTCTTGAGAAATATCTAAAAATAAAGTCTAATTATTTTAATTATATATTTTGTCATTTTTGATTTGTCTTCTGCTTCGCGTCTCTTTTACACGAAGTCGAGAGAAACATAATTCTCGTTCTTGGCCCAACAGCCGACAGCGTGAAGTCGAAGCAAGGAAGTGGTGACACACCGACACGCCATGTTTGGTTATATGAGGATCCACACGGGTCAGTAGTGGGGACCGAAAAGTTCTACGATCTGGGAATACTGATCTTAGTGAAGTTTGACCTGCGAAATGTGAAATGCTATAGTCTGGCGACAAAGTTGTAACTGAGTTCTAATTGCTCGGCTCACACAGCCAATTGGTGTGTTGAATTATCTTCAGGCGTAGAAAACTAAGGGTGTCGAGTGTTTTGTGTTAAGTATCCACATTTAAAGAGCAGAAATTTCTTTTCTGACATTTTTAGCCAAGTGCTTACTCTTGAAGTGATAACAGTGTTTTTCTCTTGATATTTTCACGTGTTTAATTTGGTCTTTGTAATTCCCTTGCCGTGTTCAAGAGACACAGAAGAGCGATTTTCAGACCTCTAATAGCACGTGAAACAATATTTTCGTTCCCAGACGATATTATCATATCAACCAAATGCGCAGAAGAAAATAAAGGGTTTTCCAATAGGGACATAACAATTTCGTATCTTTATATGAACGCACCCTTAAACTTTTTTAATGAACTGTCAAAGTCAAAACGTTACTTAAAGTCAACATTTTCATCATGGTAAAGTTTACGAACCAGCAACGTTTGAAAATTATTAAATATTACTACCGAAATTCTGAATCGGTCGTCGCAACTTTGAGAGCGCTTACTCCAATTTTCGGCCGTAATAATCGTCCCACCCGACAGGCTGTGCGTGCTATAGTGGATAAATTCGAGACCAAATTTACACCATTGGACGTTCCGGTGCCAAAAAGACGTTGTATTGCTCGAAGCGAAGAAATAATCGTAGCCGTAAGTACATCGATTCAAAATGAGCCAAATCTGTCGATTCCACGTCGTTCTCAAGAATTGGGCATCGCTCAAACGACACTGTGGCGTATTATGCGAGAAGATCTTGGCCTACATGCTTTCAAGATTGAATTGACTCAAGAACTAAAGCGACTTGATCATTTGAAACGCCGAAACTTCTCCAATTAGGCTCTGGCACAGCTTGGAGAAAATAAAGAATTTCATCGAAAAATCATCTTCTGCGATGAAGCTCATGTCTGGCCCAATGGCTTTGTTAATAAGCAAAATATCCATTATTGGTCAGCAAAAAACGCAAATGTGCTTCTTGAGACACCGTTGCATACGCAAAAAGTGACTGTTTGGTATGGTTTTCATGCCAGAGGTGTGATTGGGCCGTATTTTTTCGTGGATGAAAACGATCGTCATGTTACCTTCAATGGAGAGCGCTATCGTGCTATGTTGGAAGATTATTTGTGGACAGAATTGGATGAACTTGACATCAGCGATATGTGGTTTCAACAAGACGGTGCCGCTAACCACACAGCACGCGTCACAATCGATTTATTGAAAGGCAAATTCGGTGAACGTGTTATCTCGAGAAATGGTCCGGTCGAGTGGCAGCCTCGTTCATGCGATCTAACGCTATTCGATTTCTTTTTATGGGGCCATATCAACTCACTAGTCTATGCCAACAAGCCAGCAACTTTAGACGACCTCAAAGACAACATCCAACGCGAAATTGCCAACGTTCCGGTCGAAATGTGTGCCAGAGTGGTGGGAAATTGGATCCAAAGAATCGACCGCTGTAAACGGGCTCGTGGTGGTCATATGACCGATATCGAATTTCATTCATAAAATGTAATGCTTGCACTACACTCACAATAAATTTGAACTCAATATCTCAAATATTCCTGTGATTTATTCATGGATAAAATTGTTATGTCCCTATTGGAAAACCCTTTAACAACTACTAAAAGTAATTCTGGAATTGTCCATCTATTATGCCCTAATTTTTATTTGATGAAAATGTACCCTACTAGTCAAAGAGCTGGAGTACCTAAGCCATTTGGTAAAAGGAGGTACCATCAGGCCATCGTAAGTCAAAACGAGAGCTGTAATGGAATGCCGTATGCCAAAGTCGGTCAAAAAGGTTGAGAGCTCCGTGGGGCTAACTGGATATTTAAGAAAATTCATTCCCCAATATGCTACAATAGCAAGACCGTAAACTCAACTATTACAAGATAAAGTGAAATTCGAATTTCGATAAGATGGAGTAAGGGCGTTCGAAAAATTGATGGCGATCTGATCACAAGAACCTGTGTTTAAATTATACCGTATCCTGTATTTTTCGCAAGTTGGGAGACGTCCTCTACAGAAGAAGTATACACTAGCTACGACCAAAAAAAACAGAACATTTCTAAGAGTACAAACATGGGCTATGTTGATCGAGAGTTATCAACATAATATTGAACTTCAGCCTGGTACTTCGAAGTAATATGTGTATGCTTTGAGTACAGGTCCACCATCTGTTTGCACCGCCCAAGAGAAAAAAGTTTGTTTGATCCCTCAAATTAAAACAGCTCAAGAGGAAGATGCGAAACTGAAGAAATAGATAGGTAGTAGAAATAAACCAGCTTCAACAACACCTTAACCCATCATTTTACAGAAGTTACGGTATAGCTACTTTGGACCTGTTTGACATTTGCTCTGTCCTGTAAGAAGATACAGTATCAGCCTATTGCAAGTGACATAGTTGGCCTTCTAACATTTCTACATTCACTCAATAGATATATTTTCCTGGTAAGCTCAATTAGTATCAGTTTAATGAGTTTTCTGGTTCTCCATAAATAATTATTTTTGTTACACTGTTTCGTTTTGTTTATACTTTTTGCGTTAAGATGTTGCGCCGGCAAGAAGAGCATAAAAATCCCTTTTCCCACCGGCGCGACAGCCTGGTCCATCCGAGACGAGCGACCGCGGGAGCAGGCCTCAATGCGATTTTTATTGGTTCTCCTAGTTGCTGCACTCCCTACGCCCATCGAGATCCTTCATCCCCATCACTAACGTGACGAATGACACGATGTGTTTTCCCAGACACCCTCAGTCTGAAGTATGAAAGAAACCATTGTGTCTAAGGAGAGCTCAACACTCACCGCCCGACTTATGGCTTCCCTTATTACGATCCACCAGGCGCAGACAGAGAGTGTGTGCTCCCGATTTCCACAGGGGAATCAAAGTAGCGACATGACTTATCGTCTGTCTTCTCAAAGCAATTTAGGTACGCATTAAAGCACTCATAGCTTGAAAACGCTTCCGCCAGGTAAAAACCGACTTTACAGTGCTTCCTATCCAGTCAGGTGGCAAGCTCCGGGATTAAACAATAAGTCCATCTCCCCCGGTCTACTCACCATGCCATTTCGTCTGCCATGTCTCGAAGAGTTTTTTATCGACACAGTTTGGTGTGCTGAGACTATTCTCGGAGCCGCTCCTCTCTGTACGGAGAACAGTTTTTTTTAGATAGCATGGTTGCTAAGGGCACTTGCCCAGACCGGAACTAAGCCTCCGATTCAACTGCAATCCAGATACTTGATACTCTTCTTCCATAACTCTAGGATTCTGACGTTTGCAGCGCCTTTATGCAGTTCTTCCGTCTTGCGGTATTAAAGGCATTGCGTTTGTCAATGCTCATCAACGCGCAGAATTCCTTGCGTCTACTAATTCCTCTGCTCGCTTTTGTGGCGATGTCCAACCATGTGACTCTGTAGTTATTGTAGAATTCTTTTTTCCATAGGATCTCCCATTGTATCCAATAGACATATCGGTCTATAGGATGCGGCCCCATGACAGGATAATCTCCGATTATACTACGATCATTAATTTGAGGATCTCGTTTGGCATCTCGTCGATCGCCAGCGTCGAATTTTCTTTAAGCCTCTATCCCGCTCTCTTTAGTTTTCCGAGAGTAGAAAGTTTTTTGCACGGTCCATGCAGGAACTTCTGTCCTCTCTCTGGAATGATTCCATATGTGCAAACAAGCTTCGTACGATGTACTTGACTCGATCGGGATTGTACAGACTTGGAGTATTTCTTCAAGTCTTCAATTTCATTGTAACTATATTGAAGGTGAGACCCCATGGGTCCTTTTAGACCTTAGCAATCAAGTCTTTCCAGCTCTGAAGTTGGCTTTTCTTTATGCCTTGCCTCAGAGCTGTTTCAGCTATTTCCCATGCCTCATGCAGCAGAGCATCACCCTGTAAGTAGTTCACTAGGTGACTCTGTTCCTGTATACTGGATTTAATGCCCCTCGGCTGAATGTCATTGCCCTACTCCGATTCAGCACAATCAGGTTGTTTCTGGCGACCATCACACCGATCAAGATTCCCCTCCGATAAAAAATGTTCAGCTCCAGCTTATAGCGGGGGTGCTATTTAGGAAGGGAATAAGAGGACAAGGATGCCGAGAAGTAAGGTCAATACACTTTAAGACAGGCACTTGAAATATCAAAACATTTTATTGTCACGTACAACTTAGAACTTAGCGCAGAGAATTACAATCACGAGACGGGCAGACAACTATTTTTGGCAGAAGGAATAGTGACACCGAACTAGCCGATAGCAATTAGGCAACTACGACCGCGCGAATTGATATATCGCACCTCGTGCTCCTTCGGGTGATCCCGCCTCGGCTCGGACCTATGTTGACCCTTTTCAGTATCGTGCACCGCGTATCACCGCTTGGTAACATCTAAATTATAAACTACATTTTTTTATTGGTATTTTCTTTTTTAATATTTTCATAATTTAATTTTGTGTGTGTTTAATATTGGTTTATAGTCTGTGACCAGGCTGAATTTTCGTCTATACAAATGAGGGTGCAAATATGTTACACAGTAAATAGTTGCGAATGCTTTTTTTATACGTGTCATATTTTCTTGTACAATAATTTGAAGATTTTATAGCGCTTGCCGACTGTACCTTGAGATAAAACTCTTTCTGTAGCAAATTCTGACGGATCAGTTCCTAAAATAAACTTTTGTGGGAAATTTGGACCTGTGAATGAGGTTCCTCGCTTAACTTTACTTTAGTAAATTCAAATTCTTCCTGTTTTGTCGTTGACTAGTTGAATTTAGTATCCTTTTTAAAAGTTGGTTTTAAGGTACTATTATTTCAGAAAATTCTTCAATAAGTCATTCTTATTCATGTCCTGAGTATTTAACTTTTAGTGACAAAACTTTACATCCATCTGGCTGTTTTTTTAAGTTTACCCCAATTGGTAATTGCATCGATTAATTAATTTTTTTTGTGTTCTTCAAGAGAATTTGCATATATAGCTATGGCATTTACGTAGACAAATAGCTCAGTTTCTTTAAGCTCTATTATAATTTTATCAATCAAGGTCATGAAATAACCGGACTACGTAACTAGATTCCTACTTGACCTGTCAGTAAGGTAGGAATTTAGTTAGTTGGTCCAGTTGGTCCGTGACCTTGATAGCTAAATTGCGTCTGGTGTCTTTTGAAAAAAGAGCATACTTTCAAGTTCTTAATGGCCGTAAAGGGTTAAAAAGTTGTTTTATAAGAGTCTTCTGGACTCATTTTCACTAATTCATGAGGCAAGATCAAATACAAAAAAATGCTATGTTAATCCTAATTTTTTTAAAATACCAATTATATATTCTGTCAAAAAAGTACCGGGAATTGGTCAATAAAACACAAAACTATTCATTATTCATCCAAATTTATTTTATCGCCGTCAAAGTAGGTCCCTCCCGAAATTATACAATTGTGCCAACGAATAATCCAATCATCAAAACATTTTTTAAACGCATTTTCCCAAATTGACTTTAGTTCTCGCCGCGGAATCTCTTTTATGTCTTCTATCGACTGAAAACGGGTGCCTCGATGTTGTAATTTGAGTTTTGGAAAGAGAAAAAAGGCGGCCCGAGCTATATCAGGTGAATACGGTGGTTTTTCGATGATATTCGTTGAGTTTTTGGCCAGAAATTCGTTCAAAATTATAGCCTTGTAAGATGGTGCGTTATCATGCTGCAAAATCCATGAATTTTCTTTCCACAAATCTCCCCTTTTGAGACGAATTTTCTCTCTCAAACGCTTCATAACGTTCAAATAATATTCTTTATGTAACTGACGGTTTTTCCTTCACTTTAGTGATGTTAACAAGTTGAAGACGTTGATGGTCGACAAGAGCCAGGTAAATCTTCCTCCACATCTCAACCGTTTTTGAATGAACTGTAACACTCATATGCACGTGTTTTTCGATAAAGTCGATTCACCGTAAGCCTTATGTAACATTTTCAGCGATTCCGCAGACGAAATCCCATTTGCAATGCAAAATTTGAGGCAAATTCTTTTTTCGATATTCTTATTGATTGGAAAAATCGCAAATGACACTTGAAATAAACTGATAACATCGAGCACTGTGAACAAACTAAGTGACAGATTGCGCTTGAACTCCACGTCAGTATAAAAGACAGTGGTGCCAACTTAGCGTCAAAAAGGTTTTTGACAATCTCTTCAAGCGGACTTTTTGAATGATCAATTCCTGATACTTTTCTGACAGAATGTATTCACAAAGGATGACAGATCGTAAATACTGCCGGATTTCCATTTTCGTAGGGATGAAAAAACGAAGCAATAGACAATACTGTAATTATTTGAATTAAACAATTAACCTTTATTTAGAAAATAATTTCAATTTATTGAAGGATACAATAAACTGCGACAGGTCTAATTGGAACACATGTTACTTGGATAGGGAATAAATAGATGCACAGCGGAACGAAGCATAGAAGTCGGCGGAAATCGCTATTTGAGAGTGTATGGAAGCTAATTAATTGGTATGCAGACGTTTAGAAACGTTGTACAGAATGTATTATATTATTTTTGACTTATTTAATGCCTGTGTTGTTCATAATTTTATATAAAAATATGGTGAAAATAGAGGTTAACTGGAATAGAAGAATCAAGTAATTATGTGATGAGAATATCACTGCTGGAATGTGCATTATTTTTCAGTAAAAGCTCGAATGTCTCTGGAAACATTTCTTTCCTTCTAGCATCTAATAATTTTCGTATGGTACTTGAAATTGGAGGATCAGATGTAACTTAAATATTGTGCAAGGGATTTTCTGACTTTGTTCCAAACCTCACTGGCTTCCTCTTATAACTGTCCTATTGGAACAATGGAATGAAAAATAAGGTCTTCTCCGTGCATAAGAAATTCATGGACAGAATCTGGCATATAATATCATTGATACAGAGTAACTCATTGTCCTGCTGTTTCTAAGGTAAAATCACTGAATTTTTTGCATTCACAGCTTCTTCGCAGAAAATAGCTTGCGTAATAAGAGAAAACTTTCTAATAAGTCTTTTATTCAACCCTGTAATCTCTTAAAATTCTCGAATTAATTGAATAATCATCTAGCTGTATTTCCATCATGCAATGAACCACAAACTTGCTTGATAGCGTCAATTAGAAAACCTAATTCTTTTTTAAATCCTTGCTGAATTATAAGCTTCTTTCCATTTCGTTATTTTTCATGTTGAATACCTCGAGCACTTAAATTTTCAAAAAATAAGTGGCATTGAACGTAAAGCAGCTATTATATATAACGAATTCTTTAATGTTAACTTAATATTCCAAAGTTACATAATCTTCTCTCGATTTCTCTTTTACAAGTCTTGATAAGATCATTCATCTAAGAAAGTTCAGCCCTGCATAGAGGATATATAGCACAAGATTATTTTACCCTTCCACATACTGTTAGCTACACATGTTTGATTTCCTCTTTCATTCGATTAAACTCTTCCTTCGATATCTTTGTAGTCATATGTATAAATTCGATTATAATGTGACGACAAAATCTTATCTTATCTCATCAATTTCAATTGTATTTCACAATTGAATTGCTTGTTTGAGACAGCGAATTCCCGACTAGGGTAAGTGTGCCAATTACTGCGGATCGAAAATCAAGACGGCTTTTAAAGTTAAAAAAAAAGATTTTGAGATAAAAAAGTCGTCACGAATTAATTTTTAAAGCAGTATTTGGTATTAAGTAAGTAGCATGCAGTCCTTAAACCCTGAAAAGAAACCAGATTTACTTAGAAAATGCGAATCTAAAAAAAATGTTCTATGTAGGTATTACTGCGGGTTTGCATGAATTACTGCGCACCAATTACTGCGGAAACCCCAATTTCTGTGCACGTAATACTGCGATATTATTTTGAGTGAACTTACAATTAATTTAGGAGTGTTGAAAATTTTATTTAATCTCAATTATAAAAAGTAAACACGACGAAGCATTCGTAACAAATTAAGATTAATAACTTTATTAATTTTATTTAATTTAACTTAAAATTATATCACTTGAGTTCCTCTTGCATCTTTAGCAACGATTAAGGAGTGTTGAACATTTTATTTAAGCTAAATTATAAAAAGTGAACGTGAAGTATTTTTAACAAATTAAGATTAAATAATATTATAACTCTTATTTAATTTACCTTAAAATTATATTACTTGACTTTCTCTTGCCTCATTAGCAACGATTTTGGAATTTTCAACATTACGTTTAATCTCAATTATAAAAAGTAAGCATAACGAAGCATTTGTAATAGATTGAAAGGTTATGCAGTGCCGCCTGACAGATCGCAGTAATTCATACACCTATGAAAATCATGTACCAAATACTGTTTTGGTAAAAAAATGATTAAAAAACGTATTTTTTGTTATTTTGCATAAATATTTAAAAAATTAAATATTTACTTTGCAGAAAGTAATATCACAATAAATATTTTATTTTCAGAAACGGAATTATAACAAGTTTTTCAGAACGTGTTCATGACCTTTCAACAAATCTAAGCATTAAAACTATGGGAATCGGGAACATGAGAGTTTTAAATTGCAATCAATTAGCTACAAATATCGTAACTATTGATAATTCGTTGATACTTATTATGCTTGGATTAGAAATTGATTGTTTTTAATTGTTCTGTAGCGTTATATATCTTTAAAACATTGTATATCATTAGTTTTATTTGAAAGCGCAGTAACTGGGGCATCCACAGTAATACCCACACTTACCCTAACATGTAAGTATGGAAACGATAAAGTCATTCAATTTTACTTTTCTATGGGAGTTTTGGAAATATGTTTTAACAAGGTTCACAATGAAAATAATCATTTTCCAATAAAACAATTATTTCACCCTGTTTTTTCATTTTTTTAAATATTTTTGAGTTTTTTCTACAATGCGGCTTTTTTAAGTAAGCTAGAAAAAAAGCTTGATTTATCTCTGGAAAAAATTCCGAAACGAAAATAGAATGAAAAGTATTAATTGAGTTGTAGAAAGTTATAAGAGCGTGAGTGGTCCGCGCCAACTAGCCGCAGAGCTACCAGGCGTTCTAGTAGGGGAGAAGCGGCGAAATTGGCGCGTCGTCTAAATTGGCGCACCCTATTTTTCAGAAAATGATAACATAACAAAAAATAAAAATAGTTCTATCGTGTGCATTCTTGTATGATATGTATTTGATAGAAAACATTATAAAAATCTAATTGCTTAATACAGTTTTATTGCGATTAATCGTTTTTTGGCATAATGGTTATGTTCGAAGCCATTGAGTTAAATCGTTAAATAATAGTAATTCAAGGTGAATTAGATTAATGCAACGATTTTATAATCTTTGATATTTAATCTTACGATTAGGATAGAATATTTGTATGAAAAAATAAGCATTTTACGTAAAAAGTATGTAATTAATGAACGATGCACTTGCGGCAAAATTGGCGCATACGAGATTCAAATCAGAGGCGAAGTTGGCACACGTGTTGTGTTTCTGGAAACCGGTGACTGAAGTCAAGTGCTCGGATGTTTATGATTGAAAATATAAAGAAGATAGTAAGTACACAATTATTAATATATAGATATATACATTTGAATGTTGCTGGCCTTTTCTGCTAATCTTTTTCTTAAGATTTTTTGTGACATGGGAGGTAATATGGTTCGCAAAACTGATGTAACGACTTTGTAAGGTTATATTCATTTGAACAATCAGTGGTTAAATTTTTTTTAAGTTTGAGGTATTAAGGCATTTTAAAAGCGATTTTTAATAATTAATTTGCAGTCTGACAGTGTTTTGAAAGTTTTCTCGATTTTAAGATGTGAAAGCAATGTAAGTAAAAAATTTGTATTTTTGATTGATTGTTTCTATTATTTATAAGTCTTCTAAAGTTAATAATTGTATATACTTCTGATTACAAATTCAAATAATTCTCTATAAAAATGATTTCAATTTGAATATTCACTGAAATATCGACAATTGCCCGTATTTTATTGTACAAATATAAAATATATTTTAACTTTGGCTGGTTTATGTGAATAAAGGTATAAAAAACTTCACATATCTTGATATACTATCTCAAATTTAGTTTCAAATTATAACTACCTGTTTTCATCAACCTTTGCTACTGAAATGTAATTTTAAATCTATGAAAATATAACTAATACGTGGCAAGAGAAGATTATAATATTAGTGCGTCAATTTACCCGACATGGCGGGTAAATTGACGCAGGTGCAGTCCTTCGGAAATCTGAATAAAAACCTGCTTTAATAATTTTCAATGCAATCTTTATCCATTGGAAAGTATAGAAAAGATATCCAGCTAATAAATAAATATTTTTTCATAATTTTTAGTCATATACTTTCTTTTTAAACACGCACTTTCTATTATGTGTGCCAATTTCGCCGCTTCTCCCCTACATCAGTATTTCTAATAAAGGGTTTTCCAATAAGGACATAACAATTTCGTATCTTTATATGAACACACCCTTAAACTTTTTTAATGAACTGTCAATGTCAAAACGTTAGTTAAAGTCAACATTTTCATCATGGTAAAGTTCACGAACCAGCACCGTTTGGAAATTATTAAAAATTATTACCGGAATTGACTTTGGCAAAGCTTGATGAAAATGAAGAATTTCATCGAAAAATCATCTTCAGCGATGAAGCTCATTTCTGGCTCAATGGCTTTTTTAATAAGCAAAATATGCGTTATTGGTCAGCAACAAACCCAAATGTGCTTCTTGAGACACCGTTGCATCCGCAAAAAGTGACTGTTTCGTGCGCTATCGTGCTATGTTGGAAGATTATTTGTGGCCAGAATTGGATGAACTTGACATCAACGATATGTGGTTTCAACAAGACGGTGCCACTAGCCACACAGCACGCGTCACAATCGATTTATTGAAAGGCAAATTCGGTGAACGTGTTATCTCGAGAAATGGTCCGGTCGAATGGCCGCCTCGTTCATGGGATCTAACGCTATTGGATTTCATTTTATGGGGCCATATCAAGTCACTGGTCTATGCCAACAAGCCAGCAACTTTAGACGACCTCAAAGACAACACCCAACGCGAAATTGCCAACTTTCCGGTCGAAATGTGTGCCAGGGTGGTGGAAAATTGGGTCCAAAGAATCGACCGCTGTAAACGGGCTCATGGTGGTCATATGACCGATATCCAATTTCATTCATAGAATGTAATGCTTGCACTACACCAACAATAAATTTCAACTCAATATCTCAAATATTTCTGTGTGTTATTTATAGATAAAATTGTTATGTCCCTATTGGAAAACCCTTTACTTGATAAAAATGATTTTTCTAGTTACGTTAAACGACGATTTTACTTTATTCTCACTTTTTGATAGTTGCAGAACAATTTAGATACATCTAAAATCTTGAATTTTCTATTTAGATTGAAAATATATGTTAATGTATATAGTTGTGTCACGTCCCGCGACTCTATCGACTCAAGCTACAAACAGATCAAGAAACCGGTGAAGGGATCAAGATAATATTACCGTGTGCGTGATTTTATCGACGCAGGTTACAGCCAGATCTATAGATCAATAGAATGATCAATATGGAATCACCATGTGTCGTTATAATACCCACACAAGATGAGAAATTGAATGACCCAAAGAGAAGGTGAATGAGTCCCTACAGTACCAACACACTACCACATGCACTTATCACACATATAAGAGTCACTACATGTAGCTTGTAATAACATGTAACACGTCATAGCATGTAGCTCGTCATAGTTGACCTTTCAAAATCCTATTAAAACCGAAAGATTCAATAGAAGTCAGTCCAATCTACTCCAGTCTCGTCAAATCTTTTCATCGCATGTTTAGTCTAGTCCAGTTTTAATTCAGTAATATCGTCACCACGACATAAGGTCCACGAGTTCAACGACAGTAAAAAGAGAAGAATAACCGGGATCAAGAATCAAACATCCCAACCGGCTAGTCCACAAGTTTTACAATCTAATTAGAACTCATCTCAACACCCACGAAGGGAGGACTCAAGTTACAATATTCAACCAACTGGACTCAATAATAACTAACTCACATTCAACCAATGGTAATTAAAACCAACTTTGGATCTTTTATATCATTACCATTTCCATTGTGCTTACTTACCGACTATTTTAAGTCAATAAATGTATATCATATAATTAAACCCTTCCTGTTCACTGACTTATTTCTCATCCCTTCGAGAGGATCGTTCTGATCCTGACATAAAAGGGGGAAATCTTTTAAGAAGAAAAGTGTTGCGTTTCTGACGTAACATACCTAATCTCTTTTTTTGGTGCATCGGCCATGAAAAACTGAAGTTAGTGAATGAGAAAAAGAAAATTTAATTATTACTAGGAACCAAAAGTTAATAAATTACAATTATAATTTATCTGATTTTATACACATTTTTGTTAAAATAAAATTAATTTAATAAAATCACAAAATGCCTTGAGGCCGCATTTGATCTTGAGGCTAACCTTAATGATTAAATAATCATTTTATTTTATTTGAAATTTTATACAGATCTTGTTAAAATAAAATAATTTTATCATATCACGAAGGAATCTGACCTTGAGGCTAACCCAAGTGATTAAATAATTATTTTATTTGAAAAATTGTTTAACTTTCTTATTTCTTTTAATTTTGTTCAAACTGTGTTAAAATAAAATAAATTCTGTTGAGTCGCGCAGAGATTTGAGTTAAGGCTAGCCTAAGTGATTAAACGACTTATTTTATTTGAAATTTTATTATCTGAATTTCTGAAAGTACAAAGATTACATAGGATTTTGTGTTTGAGTCATGCCTGTCTTATCTCCTACTTCTTTGAATCTAGAATTTTAAGCAAGTTCTAATTCGAGTTAAAACGGGGAAAAATAGTACAGGAGTGTATAAGTCCTTTTTGATTCGTTGAACGGTCACCATTTATTACTATCACTTGGGTAAGGCAAAATTCAGAGTGCTCATTCAGTATCGTTTATAACTTCTATTTCAACTCTGTTAACCAACAGAATATTATTAATTGCAAAAGATTGACCAAGGTGTTGTGGTTGAACCAGGCTAGTCCAATCTTGCATTACTAAAATTCTGTACCATTTTATACATTTTTTCTGTGTGTATTATCAAAAAGAAAATAATATTTTTTTTGTGATTGTAACAATTATTCAAAAATGATTTATGACTTATACACAGTGCTCCTTAACCGAACCATTAGGTTATTTTTGCTAATTCAAGGTAGATTTTGAATATTTATATGCATATGTTGACGCGTATGTGTACTTACTATTCTCTTACAAATTTATTTCATACATATTGTTGCTTTAGTTCTGTAAGATCTTCTAGCAAGCACTTGTTTCTGCCCAGCGTAAATAGCGCACCACAGTGACAGCCAGCAGAAAGTGTTGAAAGTAAATATCAATACAATTATAAGCAAACCTTCATTTACAACCATACAAATGTGAATTTTTACAACCTAAGATAGAATATGTAGATAATATAATTGATAAAAATGGAGTTCAGCCAGATGCCAAAAAATAATAACTGTAATAGAATTTCCAGTTCCAAAAACACAAAAGAATATCAAACAATTTTTAGGATTTGCAGGATATTATCGTAGATTTATCGAAGGATTTTAAAAAATTGCCAACCCTTTTGATCAACTTCTAAAAAAGGATACTCCTTTGATATGGACCGATAAACAGCAAATAGCTTTTGATATTTAAAAATCAAGATTATTTGAAGAACCACTTTTACAACGACCCGATTTTTTTCAACCCTTTTGTTCTCACAACTGATGCCTCAGGATACGCAATAGGAGGTATATTATCACAAGGTAAAATAAGCAAAGAAATTTGAATCCAAACTCAAAATAGTATAAACTGTAACGTGGCATATTGCCACTTAAACGCACTCTCTGACCTCGCACGGGTAGAGAGGCAAAGACACACAAGGCCGGATCCGCAACGTAACCGTACGTAAGTAGGACCACGCCAGATCGAGTAGAAAGGGTTAAATCTTGATGAATAACCCAAAAAGAAAGAAGAACTCGATCCGGGTGGAAAAAATGTACTATCTTTCACTAAGTTACTAAGTTACAAGTTACGTTTATAGTGTCTACGTTTCGAATTGTATTGTATTATTCCGTAGCCTTCCTAGAGGAGAGAGAGAGAGAGAGAGAGAGAAAGAGAGATAAAATCAAGAAGGAGAAAAAAAGTACAGTAAAAAGTGGGCAGGAATGGTGGCTCTCTAAACGGAGAGCGAGGACACGGTTCTGGACCGGGAAGGTAGGCCAATGTCAGCCAGGCAATGAAGTGAATGGCCGTCCGCCGCTTGACCTCTGCCTATCACGCTGTAGATCGACTGGAAGTCGGTAACAAAAGACCCAAAGGAAAAAAAAACTCCTCCATATTGTCGATTTTCTGGCCGGGAGGAGATCTTAATCAATAAATGAATATTCCAAGTTAATTAATATCGAGGAGAGGCGTGCGTTGCGGCCAATTCCATAATAAAAGGGTTTGGTAAAGAACATGAGATTGCAGCACCTCCCGGTCATGGAACGCGGAACGTGGAACATGAAGCCGAGCCGTGAGGAGAGACGCCATTCTGTCTTGTGTGTTCGTCCAGTTTACTAGTGTTCGTCCTGTCACTTCGAAATACAGAAAGATAATAAAAAAAAAGAGTAGTCGAAGCTGAAAGCCGATTACGAGGTTGAGAGAAGTTTCTTTTCTCTCATTCTTCTAGAAAAAAGGTGACGGACAAAATTATATTGATTCTGGTGTGTGCGTTGCAAGGTGTGTCTGAGCGAGTGTGAGTGTGTGGGTAAAAATGTAAATTTATAATTTAAAAAAAGGGCGGGGGGACAAATATAGAATAAAGTTTACTCTTGTTGATAGAATGATAAATATAATGAGTTTTTTTATTTAAACTAGCATAGGATTCTTTTAGTGTTATTTGGCAAGGCCTCCCGGCGGTTACTGTAGCATAAGTTCGCCCCCACGAAATCCCTCTCCGTGGAGCTAGACGGGCAGAGGATTTCGTCATCACCCCTTCTGGGTGATTGGCGCCCTTTTATACTTTAAAAGTGTATCGTACTATAAGAAGAGAAAGAGACGCGTGGTCGCCAATTTGTGCGTCGCCTGGCCGCCATTACCCTAAGTGGTGGTAAGGCACGTCATAAAACTCTGCATACAACCAAAACGTATAAAGCAACTAAACTAGGTAATGATTTGAAAAAAAAGTTGTTTTTAAATTTCATTCCAATTTTTTTTTCAGAGATTCGAGAAACTCACTGAACCTTCAAATTGCAATGAAAAAATTTCAATATATATATATATATATCACAAAAAAATTATATTTCTTTCAAATTCCTATAAGCACCTTCTTTTCATTTTATTTAATCAATTTTATTTTTGTTCGTTTCCCATTCAAAGAACAAATTAATACCTTTTTTTATAGATACAAATGCTAGTTTCCATTCGAATCATCCTGTTTTTTATCACTTAAAGAAAAATATAGAAATATTTGCTTTTTTTTCTTTTTTCGCATGAAAGAAACACCTTTTCTGACCAGAATAAATAAGCACTGCATAATTAGTGCCATCATAAATATAATTTCAATTTTGTTTTTTCTTACATCAAGGGAAATTTTCTTGATTCCTATTGTATTAGTAGAACAGTTTCTACAAATATTGTGTCTGTAAATGTAAACTGTGCAATGGCATTATAAAATTGTAAATGTGAAAATTGTTTTTCAAATAGAAATTAATGTGCAACAATAATAAAATGAATAAGAAGTATTCTTCATATTTTTTCGTGCACAAATAATTCTATTTATTTTAAATGAAACATTAGAAAAACAACTAAAAGTACAAGAATTGTAGGGAAATCTATTTCCCTGTTATTATGTAAAAATTTTTTTTCTTTTTTTTTCTATGATTTTCTCATTTGCAACAATAATTCAAAATTTTGATTCCTATAATTATGTTCCAACGAAATTTTTATGCAATGTGGAATGTTAAATTAAATTTAAAAATATGTTCTTGATCAAGTAATCTCCCTGGATCAAATTTATTCTTCTACCAAAGTTTCGATCGCTGATCGCTAACCAATGAAGTTATCAAGATAGCATTACCGCGTGCGTGATTTTATGGGCGCAGAATACAACCAGAACTACAGATCAATAGAATGATCAATATGAAATCACCATGTGTCGTTATAATACCCACACAAGATAACACATTGACTGACCCAAAGAGAAGATGAATAAAGCTCTACAGTACCAACATACTACCACATGCACTTATCACACATATAAGAGTCACTACATATGTATCTTGTAATAACATGTAACTCGTCATAGCATGTAGCTCGCCATAGTTGACCTTTTAAAGTCCTATAAAAAGCGAAAGTTCCAATAGAACTCAGTCCAATCTAGTCCAGTCTATTCAGATCTTTTCACCGCAAGTTTAGTCTAGTCTAGTTATAATTCTGTAAAATCGAAACCACGATATAAGGTTTACGAGTTCAACGACAGTGAAAATTGAAGGGGAATCGCCTTATAGAACCCTCTAGAATAACCGGGATCAAGAATCAACCATCCCAACCGGCTTGTCCACGGTTTACAGTCTAATTAAGACTCATCTCAACATCCACGAAGGGAGACTCAAGTTACAATATTCAACCAACTGGACTCAATAATAACTAACTTATATTCAACCAAGGGTAATTGAAGACAAACTTTGAATCCTTTATATTATTACCATTTCCATGGTGCTTACTTACCGACTATTTTATGTCAATAAATATATTTCATATAATTAAACGCTTCCTCTTCACTGTCTTATTCTCCATTCTTTAGAGAGGATCCTTCTGATCCTGACATAAAAGGAGGAAATCTTTTAGGAAGAGAAGTGTTGCGTTTCTGACGTAACAGTTGGCTTCAGGATCCAAGTTTGATAAAAACTTGAAGTTTCACGTGATCAGAAGTTTCCGATCTGATCGGAGCTCTCATCAGTAGTTTATTTTGAATCTGAAACATACATAAAACAATTTTTGTTAACTTAGAGTTTCTTTAATGCGGAATTTTTTAATTTTCGCTTTTTCTATATGAGTCGTTAAAAACTTGAAGCTGCTTCAGAATAACAGTATATTATGTGCCTAGACGCATAATGAGGGTTATTACGCGACAAGCGACAATGCTCGCAAGAGATCGAAGCCAAGGCGTAGCCGAGACGTAGCTGAGGCAAAGCTGAGACCAAGCCGAGACAAAGCCGAAACGAAGCCGAGGCGCGATCAGTCCTGCGAGCATTTTAAGCGAGTTTCGTAATTACTCGAATTGTGTGCATTCGCCCATATTCTATTTTATGTGACTTCGGCGCATATACAAGTTTTTATGCGTACACTCGAATCCAATCTGAAAAGGTCGAAATTGCCGTGATTATCGCCCATTTCACTTGACATTTTGCGACTACTTCCGACCATTTTGTTTTTCTCGATCTTGTGTGGTAGTAGCGTATTGTAATAGAGCTTGCGCACTTCAAATGTACAAGGCTTTGTCAGTACGGTGCTAACGCAGTACGAAGAAGAATAAGAAGAAGATCACGCTCCGCTGTATCGTAATAGGCGCATGCGCAGTTCAATTTTTACATCAAATTCCTCCGTATCGTAATACACAACATTACGCTACTCTCAAATGTAGCGTAAATACGAGTTTACGCGACGGAGGTACATAAAATAATTTAAAACTAGAGGTAGAAAGAATTTTAAAAAATTTTCCACTTTGAATTAAAGAAATTTAAGATAGATCCGTTGTGTCATGCCGCAGATTTTTTCGATTGTGAGTATAGACAAATGAGATTGATTATTCAAAATGTACACAAAATGTACTGTAGTTTTCATATAATTTTACGCACATTTTTTTCTTCTTATATGAGGCTGAATATAAAATACTTTGATCAATATTTCTGTGGTATGAACAAAATGTGAATAACAGTGCTCGAGAATGAAATACTTCGAAAAAATACTTTTTTTTTATGAACTGATACGTTTGGTTAGATATATAGGTGTAAAAATTTTAATAACATTTTGTACTCTAAAAAATGTTGAAAATAGCTGCAGTGGTTTTTATAAAATCGCATCTACAAGTTGAAAAACGTCGTTTTTGCATGTCCAGATATGTGAATCATTGTTTTTTATTTATATTTTAATCGAGCTACCCGATTTTTGCAGTTGAGCAATCAAGTTCTAGGTAACTAAGCTCGAAAAGCACACTGTTGAAAATGTTCGAGTTTATTAGATTGATTTCAGTATTTTATTTGATTTGTTTTTATCATGTCCCGCAAAATGTTACATGTGTTTTCGGTAATGGAAGTCAGACATTTCTTCACTACCTTACATTAACTGTAGAAGTCTGCTTTTTTTCTCATATGTATCAAACACGGCACTGCTCGTTAAAAAAAATCGAAATGAAATCTGGTTTACTAAGTGTATTAGGAGGTCAACCGCGCGAGGATCTGCACAATCGCAGTTCTAAGCAAGATATGAGCCTTCTTTTCACGTCTAGAATGTGCAACGAGAGCACCCTTGCTTGATTGTAAATTACACTCCAAATTACGATATCCCTGTTTCAAACAATTAAAACACACACGTAACTGAACGATTATTCCGATTCTCGAGTTCACGGGATGTGCGCGTAATTTTTCACAGTTCGCAAGTGCATGCGAGTCCCAGTACAGTAAACACCTTTTTTGCGTAGTCGCTTAAGCTGCAACCGAAGGTTTCCTATTATTATATTTTGAGTTTGATTTTTTGTTTTGGTTGACATTTTTTGAAGTGTCTGATTTATCTATAGAAGCTCTCTGCAGATATTTACAATAGTTTTCTATAAAATCAATCTAAAACGTTTTAGATCCCCAGAAGGATCGAAGAGGTAGAGCATAGTTAACAAAATTTGGAACCGTAAGTGCACCCTATACTGGGTGCTGTACATTGTGAAATGAGTATGTACA
Source organism: Diplolepis rosae (assembly GCA_030998225.1). Taxonomy (NCBI): domain Eukaryota; kingdom Metazoa; phylum Arthropoda; class Insecta; order Hymenoptera; family Diplolepididae; genus Diplolepis; species Diplolepis rosae. Next base: position 1,016,348 of record JAPYXD010000687.1, on the reverse strand, counting down.
GCAACAACTATCACCAAAAATTACGTTAAAAATTAAATTATTTTGAATTTAATTTAAAAAATCTAGAAATGTACACCAAAAAATGGACAGTCTCATTGCTAGACAAGTATTTTGCAAAATTTTCATGTACATTCACTTGTTTTTTCGTTGTTAGTTCACTTTTCAATAACGTCTGTTCTTTCACTGAAATTGGATGCAGTTCAAGCGTCGCAGGACTTGTTTCGTCGCTTCAACTGTTATAGAACACTTTGGCTGTTAATGCGGAAGAAAAGGGTTGGTTTCGGAAGAAACTTGTCTTCCAATGTATCACATCTGAAAACAGTTTAGACTTTTCGGAAATAACAGAAAGAGACTTGCAAATTCTGTTCACTGGAACATATCAATTATCATAAGCAGTATCATATTTGGCTGAAAGGATTGATGAAGATGGTCAGATCAGATTGCAATATGTTAAAGAAAAATTTAATGTATTGAAATTGCAAGTTCAATCTCGTCACATATCAAAAGAAGTGTACAGGTATTTCGTGAAATATGATCCGAATACTATCGGTATTTCTGGATTGCTAGAGTATACATGTCAGTGTGCTAACGGAAGTAGGACTGTTGATAATTGAGCACCTTGGTTCGTAAGAGGCGAGGGGACTCACAATATTAAAGAACCCGGGTCTATGAGAGGCAAGGGAACTCATGATAATCAAGTACTCCATGAAAGAGGTCTAAAATCGTACTGTAACCTCCACGTGGTGGACCCTGAAAAATACAATTATTGTAGGCTGATTACAGGCGTTCAGATAGACAAGGAAACTATTTTGGTACATTTATTATCCAGATTCTGACATTTCGATCTCTTAACTGCGTGGCAGCTGAATTCAGAAGCACCAAAAGTTATTTTTTAGTGATAGCCGTTGCAGAACATACCCATTTCACAATATACAGCATTCAGTGTACGGTGCACTCACGGTTTTAATTTTTTCTAACTATGCTCTACCTCATTGATTCTTTTTGAAAAAAATATTCCAAAAAAAATAATTTTCAGGTCATTTTTCTGGAGAAATGTTCATAAATTTTTTCTATCATCCTACTATTGAGTCCCATAACATATTTTTTGCTCCTTAAAATTGGTCTAGCCATTCTCGAAAAAAACGACTTTTCCGATTTTCCTTCTAACCCTCGTAACTCCCAGAAAAAGCATCCAGGTCATTTCGCTACCGATTGATGCCATCTTATGATAAAAATGTGTACCTGATCAGGCCGGGGGCAGCACACACGTGCTTAGCCTTCTATTCCCTTTCGTCATTAATGCCATGAATCAACCAGTACAGCTGACTAAATCAATAAAATCAGTTTCCCGGTTTCCCCCAAGATTTTTCCACAATAATCCATTTTTTTAGTAGATGTATATATATAAGTCGATCAAGGTGTGGGATAGAAAAAATAATTGAAACACTCAAACATAATTTGTCATGAGCGACGTTTCGTTGGCTTGGTTCGCCAACCTCATCAGGCTATATTTGAATGATAAAGTTCATATAAATTAGGAATCACAATAATTTTTACATAATTTTTTACAAAACAGTGAAAAAACACTTTGTAAAGAGTCACAAAACAAATTTTACCTTAAAATTGAAGTCTTTACATTTAAAACATTTAGTCAATTATTAAAATCTAATTTAATTAGTCACATTGTTACGTCCCGAAGTGAAATATTAAACTAACTATTCGTAATTTTGTTTCCTTATTTATAAGACGGAGGACACTAATATTAATAAACTAACACTAACTTAAACTTGTATATTATACAAATGAGTATTCATACGTTAATTAATAATTTCAAACAAGAATCAGTATTCATAATTTCAAACTCTTCAAAAGTGGAAAGTAGTTAGAATTTAACGTATAAATATCATCTTTTTTATTTATGCTATTTTTTTTTACATTTAATATGAATCATTTCTGATATAAGTCTCTTTTTATAAATAATTTCGGAATCCTCTACAGTAGTCTTATTCCAATCAAATTCATGTTTAAAATTAATTTGATGCTGACAAACAACTGATTTGTCATTTTTATTATTAATGTGTTCCTTTATACGTGTCTTTAAAGTTCTTTTTGTTTCACCAATATAACACGCTTCACAATCTTTGCAACGGATTTTATAAACAACATTAGTTCTATCCATTATTTTGGTGCTGTCTTTACCTAATTTGATGACAGAGCTCAAATTTTTATTGACAATTGGGATAGTTGTAATATTGAATACTTTCAAACTTGAAGATAATTTTTTAAAAATTCTTTCAACAAAGGGCAAGCAAATAGTAGTATTGAAATTATGAGAAAAGTACTTATTTTTATTACTGATGCTTTCATTATGGGTAGAATTAAAAGAAGATCTAATTTTTTCCAGACGGATTTTAATATAATATTAATTACGAATAGTTAGTTTAATATTTCACTTCGGGACGTAACAATGTGACTAATTAAATTAGATTTTAATAATTGACTAAATTTTTTAAATGTAAAGACTTCAATTTTAAGGTAAAATTTGTTTTGTGACTCTTTAGAAAGTGTTTTTTCACTGTTTTGTAAAAAATTTTGTAAAAATTATTGTGATTCCTAATTTATATGAACTTTATCATTCATATATAGCCTGATGAGGTTAGCGAACCAAGCCAACGAAACGTCGCTCATGACAAATTATGGTTGATTATCGGATATATATACTTTTATTGATTTTAAAAAAAATTAAGAAAACTTCAATTTCGGTGAACAGGATTTTTGTTATTCAGAACTAATTGAAGTCTACAGCCAACCACTAATATGTCTCTTATTATAGCCTAAACTTTTAGCTAAAAAAATTCATTATTGTGAAAAAATGTTGGGGAAAACTGATTATATTGATTTAGTCAGCTATACTGGTTGATCTATGGCCTTAAGTGGGAATTAAAAGTTTTAGTCGATATTAGGGGTCTACCATTCTAAAAATTTTAAACATTTTCTTTTTTCAGTTATATCTATTTTTTAAACATACTATAGTTTGAAGATTAGAATTTTAGAGCGAAACAGGATTCAGATAAAATATTTGATAATTATCTAGGTTTGAAATTTTTAGGACTTTTCCAAATGTTATTTGCATCAGAAAATTGAAGTGCTCTGGCTATGCAATGATCATCTTCGCACGTAGTACGTAGGTTTTTTAAAAATTTTCTGTTCTGATATCAATCAATAGATTTAGTGTAATGTTTTTCTAAAACACTCATGTCGTCAGAAAATGGAATTCGTCTGAAGCGTAAAAATAGCTGTTCACAGCCCATTCTACTGCATTATTCGATAGGAATAATTTCTGTTCACCAATCTCTTTTTTCACGTGTTGAAGCAGAAAAAATCGATTAGGATCAGATCTAGTGATTGGGGTCGATCAAAAATAAATTCAAGCCACATCACTTGCCGTTTTGCTTTCCCTTTTTGTTAGTGGTTGATAAAAATTATCGTCTATAAAACGCAAATTACTGTTGCACCAGAGACTCTTAAAATATTACTTTATTAACATGTAACAATCCAAAACTCGATTTTTTGACCAAATAGATTTGTATCCTTTTAAGTGAAACCCAGGTTTATTGTTACTCTAATTTGAGAACTAAATCTGAAGTTTATATTTTTTAAACTGCTTTTTTTACTTGATTTCAATTTCTTCCGTGAATCTTGATCAACCGTAGATTCGACACTTTTTTAATATATGTAAATTCTGTTAGATATCTCAAGTCAATTACATTTTCTTTGTTTAAGGGCCCAATCTATCTGCAATAAGATCACTTCTATGGGATTCCCTGCAATATATATAGTCGGAAATGAAGGCATGCATAAGCGATTGAACTCGATTGCAAAACTTAAGAATTGTGAATGCAGAATAATGTTGACAACCGATTTAACGGCAAGAGGTATAGACGCTGAAAATGTCAATTTGGTTGTTAATTTGGATATCCCAAACGATGCTGCAACATATTTGCACAGAATTGGAAGAGCAGGACGCTACGGATCTCGTGGAATCGCTATATCTATCATTTCGGAAAAGGAAGAGAAAACCTTTCGAGAACTCATGTTCAAAGTAGGAGGAGAACATTTTTCAGTTCCCAAATTCCCTCTAATTAGTTCTAAAAGTATTTGGAATTCCAGTGACTTGAAATTCGAAAAAGTTTCACTGAAATTCAACGAACAAAAAATTGAAAATCAAATTGGAAGTAATTTGCCTCAAAATACTGATGGTCATAAATACATTTTTTCCCATGAAAAAACTGTTAAAGAGAAAGGAAACAAGTATAAGCCAGAAGATAAAACTAATAATTCGAATTTTTCAGTGATAAATACAGATGAAACCCTTTTTTCACGAGTAGATTCGTTACTTACTCAAAATTCTGTCAGGTTACGCGGATATATAGAAACAGAAAATAAAACTAAATCGCTTGTTAAAGAGATTGGTACAAATCCAAATTTAAAGAATTACAAAATAGTTGAATCTTATTCATCAATTGTTCTTCCTTCAAATTGGAGAGAATTGAATAAATTTGTAGTTTTCAAATTAAGTTTGAATGAAATATCCAAGGACAATATTTTAGGAGATGATGTGGAGAATTTTCAAAAATTGTTTATTAGCGAAATAAAAAGTGGATTTAAAGGCAACGCTCTATTTTATGATAAAAATCAAAGTGAGTGTTTCGCAGATAACGATTGTTGTGAGAATTCTTTTAAATTGATGGAATCCAATCCTACTTCAGATAGAATGTTACTTTCTGAATATTCTATTATCATCAAAGAGTTGAGTGATAGTTTACTTTTATGGGTTTGCGAAAATGATCAAGTTTGTTTCAAAGAAAAGGAAATTAAATGGAATGATCAACTCACGCATGAGATAGGAATCATATTAAAGTTATTTAACTTTCCCAAACATGACGTGATGAATTCCAGGCAAAGAAAAGTGTGTAATGAATACTTATCTTCTCTCAAAACTTTCTATGATGTGAATCAAAGAGCTCTTTTTACCGCTGATTATTGCAGGAAAATTTCATCAACTTCTGACAGTTTGGAATCATTTTTTCCTTGTCCAATTGATGTAAACGGAGAATGGTCTTATCTAGAGATTTCAGAAAATGAAAAAGATGAGTATTATAAAGCTCTTGAGTATTTACGATCAAATCTTAATTTCAAGCAAAAAGAGTTTGAAATGAAGAAGTTACTACTTTTCACAGGCCATGAACATGGTTTCAATTATGCAGACTTCTCAATAAATTCTGACGGATTCACTAGGAAAGACCTAATATTCTTCCTAAAAGAGAAAAGAACTGAAAGGAAACTTTACAAAAATAATGAAAGTTTGAAGACGATTCCTATGCAGCATGGAATTAATGAAAGCGATTCAATTTCTGGCGCAGAATTGGGAGTTGTAAGTAGGATGAAGCAATTAATTACAAATAAAAGCAACTTTTCTACTCAATCGAATGATGCTACAAAGATTAATTTGAAAATGGAGATGCGCAAACAGAAATACTTTTCTTGGAAAATAAATAACCTTTCTTCTAACTACTCATCGAATGATACACGTAAGATAATAGTATTAATTTATACTAAAAAAGAAATTAAATCTTTACCGATAAAAAAGGCGTGTGAATTATTTATCATAGTACTATAAGTCTGCAAAGTTTCATTAAAATCGGTGGCGTGCATGAATATTTCCCCTGATTTATATTTCTTAAGGTTAATTTTTTATAACACATACCTAAAATGTTCCACTTTTTGCGCATGTATAGCGTACAAATAATGATAAATTAACAGACACATTTAAAAAACAATTTGAGTTATTAAATAAATCAAATTCATTTTGACAGCCATAACCAGAAATTGTATTAATTTACTAAACATGTTAGTTGACAAACCAATTTCCGCATGCCCTGCATGTACGATGAGTGGCATATTTTTTACCTTTGTTATAAAAAATATCGTGTGCATCTTGTAAGGGAATTATGTAGTTCTGACTTAGTATATGTCAAGTTTGCAGCTCGAGCCAGAGGCAAGTTGAAGGTCAAATTCAAAAACGAAGGGCAAGACGAAGCCGAAAATCAGTCGCAGGCTAGTATTGCAAACTTTACACTTTTCTGTAGTTTCATGCTTCCCTCATTTATTACACAATATGCTATTACCGAAATTTATTTGACTAAATTACTACTTGCCACAATTTTGATATCTCTAAATAATCGTTTGTTATAATCACACTTGCATTTGGTTTGTGCTGCAAACTTTGCACTTTGTTGTAATTGCATGCTTCCCTAACATGTTACACAATATACTATCACTAAAATCCATTTGACTGAATTACTATTTGCATAAATTTTTATTTTTCTGAATAATCATTTGCTATCATTCTTATATTTCCCAATCACCACTTCACCCGCTTGATTTGTCTTAGAACAACAATTTGATATAAATGACATCTGACAGGAGAAAAGTAGCGGGGAATTTCAATTCAGCTGATCAAATTTTATAATTTCAATTATTATAAACATTAATAGGGTTTACCTCAAATAAGAACTTCAACAAATTTTTTTTACTAAAGATATGAACAAATTTTGATAAGTAAAAAAATTCGATTTTCTCAAAATTGACTAAATTGATTTTCATGCCCCAGATATATATTGTATAAGGTATTAAGGAAATCAAAAAGAAAAATTGACACTCAGTTCCTTCAACAGGATGGGAATGAAAAAAATTATTGTAGTTTTGAAACAATTTTTTGTAATCAAATTTTTTGTTGCAACACCCCTATTTTTTGCTATAATATACTAATATCCCCAGTAACAGCATATATTTTTGTGTTACGATCAGAAGATTATTTCATAGTTTGAAAAAAGAAAATACCAATTTTGGCCCCTTATACGTATGTTATTCCATTAGAACGGGGGTCCAGCTTCATTTTTAGCTTATAACTGTGTAAAATAAACATCATTTGAACAATGCACCTAACTCTAACATGATGTACACCTTATCTTCGTCCTTGTCTCCCTCTATCACGTGATTTATATTGTTTTGTGTAAACAATTTACAGAGAATTTCAGCAGGTCTTACGATTTTCTTACGATTCACAAATTGCAAATTGATGGACCCATTATCGTTCATCATTTCCGCCAGGTACGAAACTGTTTGTGGAAGTTGATATGAACCCGTGTATAAGATTTTTAGGTCCTTCTCTCTCAACTCTCGAAAACCTAAAAGGTCGTTAGAAGAGAAACTTTGAAACATAAGCTTTTTACGAAACTAGCCTTTCTCCTCAGCTTCATTAGCCAAAGTGTTTTCTACATGTAACTGATGTTTCATTCTCTTTGCAATTTCTTCTGAAAGATAGGCTTCTGCTTTTAACGCTTTTCCAAATTGATTGTGCAAAAATACTGCAATTTAAAAATACAACCCAACATTTGGAAGCAGTTTGTTATCATTTATATGATCTAGCAATCGATACCTTTTGTTAATTATTCCATGGACCAATTCCACTGACCAGCGAATTTTTGTCATGAAACGAGACTGGTTTGCTTCTTTAGTTGTCAGCTGATTTCGCTTGCCCTTTAACGCTGTCATCAGTACAGTAAAGCCTTCTAACTCCAGTATGTCTTTCGCGTTTCGAAAAGCACGATGAAGGAAAAGTTTGTCGCCTTCATTTAATAATTAACACAAACCATACGGATCTTCAATAAGATTTTTTATAATTCCCGCGTCACTATGATTCGCATAAAATGGTCCTGCCATGTCTAGTACTCGTCCGGTTGTTGTACAGATAGTAAAAGGCTTGCATAAGAGAACCTTTTTTTGTCCCGAATAAGATTTTCGCTGGTACTCATTGTTATTGCTTTTCTGATGGTGGGCGTATGTATCGTTACAAATTAACATTAGCTCGTCAGTAGAATTAAACAACATTTCAGAGACATCAGTCGTGTGAGAATCAATCAGCTCATGTTTATAAATAGCGCTCAATCCAAATCGGGAGGGTATCACATCTTTTTTAAAAGAGTTCATGATAGAAGCGGCATAGTCTGAAACAAGTTGTTTCCGTTCTGAATGCAAAATTGCAGCAATCATTTTGTTGGAGTTCCTAGATCTTAATTTTAATAAGAACACGACGAGAGCTTGTGTTACATTGCGGGTTTGATTGTTTCGCATTGACGTTAAAATTCCGCACAATTCGATAACATTTTCCTATGTCAAACCTGTAATTAGATGTACTTTTTCTTCCGATAAAGAAGAGTCTCCAACTTTGTCGAGAATCGTGGTGTCACATTCAATAGTCCAAGCTTGAAGTAACTTCGATAGCTCTGAATCTTTTATTTTCGCGAAATTCGAATATACACGTAAACGACTTAATTCTACATAAAAAATACCGGCCTTTTATCAAATGTGCTTGACAACAACGGTTACCTTCTGGAATATAAATCCTTTTTCAAACATAGGAGTGCATGCGCGCCTGTTTCGGAACTACTGTTAGATCTTGCGCCTCGTAACAAACACATCAATATTTTTGCCACAATCCTTTGAATTTAAATTCGAATGTGCTCAACACCATCGCTTACTTTAGATTTTATGCGTGCTTCTAATTCTGGACCTTTGTCGCTTGATTCCGAAAAATCATCACTCTCAGAAAATGTTCCTCTATTATCAGGAAATCCACTACCATCATCCAATTTTCTGTTTTTGTAAGCAATAATGCGACAGTTCCAAAATAAAGCATCATTGAGGACAATGCTTTTTCCAACGCAAAGAGAACAAGCATTTGCTTCATCTATAGATTCTACTCTTTTCTTACGCTTATTTACACTCTTAGTAAACCTGCTGCAAACAGCACATCTTTGATTCATCAAACTTTTCGATGAATTTTCTAATGAGGTACGGCTGCAGGATGAAGACGGCTGCGGGCCCACTTTCTCACCCTGATAAACCGCTGATACTGGGATTCCGACTCCCTGTATCGTAAACACTTTTTTCCTGTCTGCCATGACGGCATTACATTTTTTATCCAGGAACTTTGTCGAGAAAATCCCGTTTCCCACCGTCACCACTTGGCTGTGCCCTAAATATGCAGACAGTACAGTCTAAGGAACTCCATTCATGTGTACATTGAGAGTTACATAATCTGCCATATTAGTCTGTAGCAATGCTGTGCTTACATCGATCAAAATTCGTGGACGGACGGCTGGCGACTGACGGTTTCTAACACACACTCAAATGGGCGAAAACCGCTATTAAATTAAACAAAAATATCAATTACTGGATCATATAATTGATAACAAACTGCTTCCAAATTTTGGGTTATATTTTAACATTGCAGCATATCTGCACAATCAATTTGGAAACGCGTTGAAATCAGGTACCCATCTTTTAGAAGAAATTATAAGGAGAATGAAACATCTGTTACATGTAGAAAACACTTTGGCTAATGAAGCTGAAGAGAAAAGCTGGTTTCGTAAAAAGCTTATGTTTCAAAGTTTCTCTTCTAACGACCTTTTAGGTTTTCTAGAGTTGAGAGAGAAGGACCTAAAAATCTTATACACGGGTTCATATCAACTTTCAAAAACAGTTTCGTACCTGGCGGAAATGATGAACGATAATGGGTCCATCAATTCGCAATTTGTGAAAGAGCAGGCAAATATTTTAAAGATCCAGGTACAGTCAAGACACATTAATCGGAAATTATATAGATGTTTTATTGGTTACAGACCGAAAAGTATAGGTGATGCAGAAATTGAGAGATATGCTTGTGAATGTGCAAATAGTTGAAGGATAGTTGGCGGATGTTCTCATATAGCAGCCATCATTTATTATTTATCACACGCGAGATATTTGTCGAAAATAGTAAGACCTGCTGAAATTTTCAGTAAATTGTTTATGCAAAACAATATGAATCCCATGATAGAGGAAGATAGAGACGAAGATTAGGTGTATATCATTTCAAGCTAAAAATAGAGCTGGCCCCCCGTTCTAGAGGAGTTCCATACATATAAAGCGCCAACATTAATATTTCCTTTTTTTAAACTATAAAATAATCCTCTGATAGTATTCCAAAAAATATATGTTGTTACTTGGGATATGAGCATATCATAGCAAAAAAATCGCAGTGCTACAACAAAAACTTTGATTAAAAAAAATTATTTCAAAACTACAATAATTTTTTTCACCCCCTTCCTGCTGAAGGAATTGAATGTCAATTTTTTTTAATTGCTTTAATAGCCTCTTCAATATATATTTGAGGCATGAAAATCGGTTCAGTCAATTTTAAGAAAATCGAATTTTTTTATTTCTCAAAATTTGTTCATAACTATTGTAAAAAAAATTTTTTTGAAGTTATTATTTGACATAAATTAGTTTTATAATGGTACAAACTTATCCACTACATATGAATTAAATCCAAGCGGGGGCAGCCCAACCATGTTTATCCGGCTACGCCCTTTATGCTAATTATGACATGTTAAGTCAGTTATCTGGCCAGCTGAGGCAAAATTGATTAGTAATTCGGCAAACTAAAGTAGGATCAGTTATAAATCCCACCAACTTATTTAGGACCAGATAATGATCCGACGAATCAAGGCAACATCAGTCAGTGATCGTGAGAAATAATGCAAGATTAGTCCTTGATCTGGCCAATTGAGGAAGTACTGATCAGTGTTTTAAATCACTAAGGCAAAATCTGTTAGTGATTCAACCCACTAAGGCAAAATCAGTCAGTGGTCCGACCAATTAAAGCAAGACTCATTTGTATTCAAATAAACCAATACAAAACCAGTCAATAATCCCAACAACTAAGGCAAGCATATTTGGTGTTCTGGTCAATTAAAGCAACATCGGCTACTGATTTGACCAGCTACAGAGAATTCTTCCACCTAAATTTCAGTGTAAACTCGTTTCAAGCTAGCATGAATGAATTACACTTCCTTGATATCTTTATTCCATTTTTTTAAAGTTTCGATTAAAACGTTCTCCTTGCTTCTCAGTAACATTTTAACGTTTATCAGGTAAGAAATCAAAATGATTCTCTTGTCTATTGTGTGGATTTTAATGAACTTATGGATGAATTAATATTAGGAGTTTCAAAGATGAAAAGTGAAGGTTATTTATAAACTCTTCTAAAAGAAGCCTGAGGGCCGTCTTATTACAAAGCACGAACGCATCTGCATCGTTATAAAACTTAAAGAAGTTTACAGTAATATGAAAATCATCTTAGACAAAAACAAGTATGAACAAAAAGAATGGCAAGTTTGTGGAGATTTCAAAGTTCTTTCAATGCTTCTGGGACAGCAATAAAAAAAATACGTATCATCCTCGTTTCTTTTATTTATGGGACGGCGAGGATCGCGGTAATCATTACAAAAACAAGTATGAACAAAAAGAATGTCGTTGGAAAGAGGATCCAGAAACATCATCAATGAACCATTAATGGAGCCATCAAAACGATGGGTCCTAAAAGAAAAAAAGAAACTCACAGCGAAAGTTAGAAACTTTTGGGATAATCTGAGGTGTGGAAAGTAGGGAAGTTATATTTAAGGGGTGTTTTTGTGTAATGAGTATTAATATATTTAATGCGCTATATACATATTATACAGACTGGACGTTTTTGTTACCGGCTTCGCGTAGGCAACGAGAAAAGCTAACTACTCCTTCGAACGTGTGTTTTTTGTATAATACGATTATTTTAATATCCTTAAAGCATGCTTGTAATGACTGATCATAGCAATTTTGGAATTTAATTAAATAATTTACGCAATAACATATGTCTAGTCTAGTGCTTGAAGTAACGTATATAAGTATATTGATTCAATGATTCAATTCAAAGTTAATATTCATTCCTAAATAAGTTTTTATTTGGTCCATATCTTTCATTCGAAATTTTACTGATAATTTTATTTTAATACGCTCTGTTTTCTTTTTTCTTACTACAAATTAATAAATCATCCACGAAGATCACAAATAAATTTGATCATTGTTGTTTTCCATACAGTATATACAGTAATCCATTTTATTACGCTTAAAACCTGCTCCACTTAAATACTCATCTAGACATTCGTACCATGCTCGTGGACTTTCTCGTAATTCATACAGAGCCTTATCCAGTTTACATACTCTGCCTGAATTATCATTATAACCTTGACGTTGTTTCATATATACTTCAGACATTACTTTTCCGTTTAGAAACGCAGATTCGACATCCATTTGATCTACAGCTAAACCGTTTTGGAATTGATTAGCATATGTTAGAATACAACCATAAACTTCACTCTTTTCTTTCACCGTATACACTCTCCCAGCTTTACTATAATCATCAATTAGAATCAGGAAGTATTTCTCACCGCATCTGCGTGTATAATTTAACTACATCTTTTACTCTATATCTATTATTTTAAAAGCTAATATTGTGCATTTTACTTTGTATTCATGTACCGCATATCATATAATCATTTTCTAAATTACTCGGCGACCCCTCAATTAAATTACCAGGTCTAGAACTATGAAACCGGAATTTCGCTATTGATGGTGCTTGCCATCAGTTTATGGACCGTACGACCGCTTCTGCAGCGCCATCTTCTCCCTCTAGCAGCTGAGAAAGATTTTCAGTAGACAAAAACCCAAGTTCGATATACCAGTGTATTTGCTACAAGCATCAACATGTCAAATTTTGTGCCTACGAACTACGATTTGCTGACAGCACTGGTTTTTTGTTATCACTTGAAGAAAACTGCTGCAGAACCGCATCGAGTGCTTGTCGAAGCTTACGGTGAACATGCTCTTGGCAAAACACAGTGTTTCGAGTGTTTTAAAAAATTCAAAAGTGGTAATTTTGATGTGAGAAACGAAGATCGTGGAAAGTCACCGAAAAAGTGCGTTTGGTGGGATGAGAAGGGTGTTATCTATTATGAGCTGCTAAAACCTGGTGAAACTGTCAACACCAATCGTTACCAACAGCAAATGATCGATTTAAATCGAGCATGACAAGAAAAACGACCGGATTATCGAAGAAGGCAACACAGTCATTTTTCTTCACGATAATGCCCCATCACACACAGCGAAACGGGTCAAGGAAACGATCGAGACATTCAATTGGGAAATACTGGCGCATGCCGCTTATTCTCCAGACTTGGCTCCGTCGGATTACCATCTGTTCGCATCACTGGGCCACGCTCTCGCTGAACAACGCTTCACTTCGTACGAAAATGTACGAGAACGGCTGGATAACTAGTTTGATTTAAAAGACGAACAGTTTTATTGGCGTGGCATTCGTCACCTTCCGGAGGTGGGAAAAATGTGTAAATAGCAATGGAGATTACTTCGAATAAAATATTTTTGATCATTTTCATGCAACAGACGTGTAATTTTTGCAAAAAAATTCCGGTTTCATACTTCTAGACCCGGTATTATGACTCGAAATATTCAAATACTTAAAATTTACATGTCCCAACAATCTATGATAGTTTTCCTTTAAAGTCATATTCTTATTGACATTTTCAGTCTCATAAGTTTGTTTACAGTCAACAAAGCTACTTATTTTGTACAGATTATTTACTTTACTTGCGACTGCTATTAGTTGATTTTCTCTTGTATAAATTCTGGATGTATTTCCCATGGATACAATTTTAGTTTTATCAGCAACTTTTCCAAAGCTCATTAAATTTCTATGCATCTCTTTTACGAAGAATAAATCTTTTAATTCTACTTTTTTCTCAGAAGAATTTGTTATACATTTTTTTATAATATGGTCTATACAGTCGCTATCTAGGACCCATTCTAATCTATACTCGCAATTATTTACTTCAACGTTATACCCTACTCTATTGTCTACCTTTTTTGTGAAGCTCATTTTTCCTTGATCTGTGCTCTGATGATCTTGCCGTTGTTGACCACATCATCCTCGCTTACCTGCACCTCTGTCTCTGTAGCTGCCGCTGCTTCCGCTATAGGAGCTCCCGTCTTGATGCTGCTGGGGCTGGTAGCGTGCACTTCCTCGCGCTTGCTGTTGCCCCCCTCCTCTGGAATGATTTCCTGGATTGTACCGGTTTCCACACTCGAATTGTGCATGTCCAATTTTGCTACATTTGTAACATGTTTTCTTCCTTTTCTTCTCCGCTTTAAACACGTTCGTATTTCCAGATTTGTTTTTCGAATTTATATTTTCGTCTTTTTCTTCATATATTTTTATTTTATTGACCACGTAATTGATGGTTTGATCCTTTTCTGGTAGTACATCTATTAAATCTCCAATATGACTCAATGAACTTGGTAGCGTTCTTAGCATATAGTTTAATTTATCTTTTTAAGTCACTAAAGCTCCGGCATTTTTTAATTCAATTATTAATTTTTCAGTCACTATAAAATTTACTTGTTTCTGTATATTCTTTTTTTCCATGTGCTGTAATCGTTCCTATCAAAAACTGATAGCGTTATCTTGAACTCGTCCGCCATATCAACTCGTTTATTCTCATATTTGTTTTCGTCAAAAACTTTAACCATTTTATTCACAATTATAACTTTTCTCGCAAACATGTCAAATCACTTTTCCAATTTTCCTCCTTTTAGTATGTCTTTACTTTCTTCATTAACTTCTTTTTTCAATACCAATTCACTTTTCGATTCGCTGCCGTGCGTTTTATTATTATACAGACTGGACGTTTTTGTTACCGGCTTCGCGTAGGCAAGGAGAGAGACTAACTACTCCTTGGTACGTCTGCGACGCTTCACTCAGGTACGCTTCGCATTCACCAGGCCGTGCAAACCTAATGGAAAGGTGGTGGGCCGCTAGCAACTAGCGCCGCTTATATCCCTGCACATGAACTACCATTATGTGTACACGTGTTAGTGCATATACATGCATACGTAGGTTCTTTAAATGTGTTACAGAGAACAAAAATATCTGTAATTTGTATTTTTATTGATTTTTATTTTCAGAAAATATACAGAAAATATACGAAATATACTAATAATAAAAAATTTTATGAAAAATGATAATACTGCTGACTTCAACGGAAATCGGAGAGACAAAATAAATATATGTATAAATAAAAATATGTTTGTAGATAAACCAATATGTTAATAACAGTTTCCAATGTTTTTATATTCCTTCCATACAGTTAAATATATTTAAATTTTAACAATAATAAAATATTTTGTCTTATTTAATTCTAAAACGATTTCACCAATGTCATGTAGCTTGATGCAGCTCAGAAAGAGTATACAACAATGGCGGAACTCATACGAAGCCGTTCCCCTTGCCGCACTACATCCGCTTCCGACAACTACTAATGAATTTTCGTTATTAGAAACTTTAAATGATGACGAAGTGGAAATCGAAATATGTTGCAAATCTTCCATGTTACTGTTAGGATCATGTGAAATTTCGTTTAAAGATATTGGTAAAAAATCACAACTTTCAGCCTGTTCAGGATCCATTGGAATCAGTTTCATTTTCATTGACTTTACTTTTCCTCTTGTTCCCTCTGTAATTTGACCCCGTTGTACCCTTTCTTGGGGGTAGCCTTTAAGGATAAGTGTAACGTTAATCATCCAAAGACCATCCACAGCCCAAACAAACGAGAATGTACTGAGAAATTGGGTTGATCGAATGGTGTACTGCAAGGCCAGACGCGACAGTCATTTGAATGATTTTGTTCCATTCTTAACTAGAAAGGTCCAATCTTTCTAATAAAACCATACTTTTAAAAACATATCCATAAGTTTTTTTATAAACAATTAAAATTCCAAATGTTAGATAACCCACCCTGTATAATTTATTATATATCAAAATGTTTCTGAGAGCGTTAAAAAGTAAGTGTTTGACAACATTCGTCAAGAATGGAGAAATTGGTGTATCGCGCCACGATAAAATTTTTTTAATTGAAAGGTAAAAATTTTGCGAAAATCAAAGCTGAACCAGATTCAGTCTATGGAGACGCTGCTTCTTGATTAGTCGTTGATTATGCGCATCATAATGTTTCGTGTAGAATGAATAAAATATTTCGTACATCACTATAAAAGAATTACTAATTTGTTTTCCAAATGGAAAACTATCAAAAATAGAATGTATTGAACTAAATTTAAGGAAGGTACTTATAATAATTTTACTATAAAAAAAAATCCAAAAACTAGGAATATAAACATTCATATTTTCAACTGCAACTTGGAAACTTACTAAATGAACATATAAAAGTAATTTCCGTATAGTACGATAATAGTGGCAGGCATTCAAAGCCAACGGTGCGCGATTTATTGTCAAAACTCTCATCTTCGCGCATGCGTAAAATAATTTTTCGATGTGTTTACAATTTTGTATAGGACAATAAATTAACAAAATTTTAACTCAATCTGGCAAATTAAAATTTTTGGGTGGGGTCACTCAAGAAATAATGCCGCATACGTAACAGTGCTCCATCAAATGATACTAGATGTATATACTGAAGAAGTTTCATAGTCATACGAACGAATCAATTGAAATCGACGAGAACTGTGTTTTTAAAAATGTTGATCATCTCTAATACATACGTAACAGTAACCTTCTCAGATCACTGAAGAAGAAAAAATGAGATTTAAATGAGTTTACGCGAGAATTTTTGTTCAAAAATAATTGCTGTTTTAATTATTTTAAACGCTTTTGTTTTTCATACAAACTTTAAAATGTTTAAAGTTGAAAATAGTATTTTGTTCATTAGTGTGTATGTGATCTTTTAAATCAATTAACATGAACAAAATTGCAAGAAATTTATCGAGAATACAGGAAACGTTGTGGTTATTGTCGGAAAAAGTGGTAGGGGATAGATAGCCAGAACTCGAATTTAACAGAAAAAAATTTTGTCAGAAGAACGCTAATTTCAGAGCATACTCATATCAGCATGCAATTTATTAAGACAAGAGTGGTGTATGGTTTCAAAAAAGCGTGAAAGTCAGTAAGGTAGGCAGGTTTTTATAAAATAAAGAAACAGATGGCACGATGAATATATTTCTTATTAGGTTACTAAAGTCAGCGAAAGTATTCAGCGAAAATATTAATTTGAATGCGAAGAAGTATTAGTGATGATTTTTCAAAGAGCTTGTCATTGTAAGAAGTAAACCAGGTGATCTAAGTGCTTAAAATACACATTCCTCAGGGAAGTTAAGCTGAGAACAGATATTTAGGATACCTGGTTTATATTTTAGAGATCCTGTCATTTTGAAAATTATATTTATTAGCCCATGTGCTTGAAAAACATCTTCCTCAGGGAACTTAAGCTGAGAACTGAAATTTATGATACCTAGTACATATTTTAGAGATCTCGTCATTTTAAAAATTATATTTAGTAGTCCAGGTGCTTGAAAAACATCTTCCTCAGGGAACTTAAGCTGAGAACTGAAAATTAAGATACCTAGTACATATTTTAGAGATCCCGTCATTTTAAAAATTATATTTAGTTGTCCAAGTGCCTAAAATACATCTTCCTCATGGAACTTAAGCTGATAACTGAAAATTAGGATACCTAGTACATATTTTAGAGATCTCGTCATTTTAAAAATTATATTTAGTAGTCCAAGTGCCTAAAATACATCTTCCTCAGGGAACTTAAGCTGAGAACTGAAATTTATGATACCTAGTACATATTTTAGAGATCCCGTCATTTTAAAAATTAGGACTACTAAATATAATTTTTAAAATGACGAGATCTCTAAAATATGTACTAGGTATCATAAATTTCAGTTCTCAGCTTAAGTTCTCTGAGGAAGATGTATTTTAGGCACTTGGACTACTAAATATAATTTTTAAAATGACGAGATCTCTAAAATATGTACTAGGTATCTTAATTTTCAGTTCTCATCTTATGTTCCCAGAGGAAGATGTTTTTCAAGCACCTAGACTACTAAATATAATTTTTAAAATGACGAGATCTCTAAAATATGTACTAGGTATCTTAATTTTCAGTTCTCATCTTAAGTTCCCTGAGGAAGAGGTTTTTCAAGCACCTGGACTACTAAATATAATTCTAAAAATGACGGGATCTCTAAAATATGTACTAGGTATCTTAATTTTCAGTTCTCAACTCAAGTTCCCTGAGGAAGAGGTTTTTCAAGCACCTGGACTACTAGATATAATTGTTAAAATGACGGGATCTCTAAAATATGTACTAAGTATCTTAATTTTCAGTTATCAGCTTAAGTTCCCTGAGGAAGATGTATTTTAGGCACCTGGACTACTAGATATAATTTTCAAAATGACGGGATCTCTAAAATATCTACTAGGTATCTTAATTTTCAGTTCTCAGCCTAAGTTTCCTGAGGAAGAGGTTTTTCAAGCACCTGGACTACTAAATATAATTCTAAAAATGACGGGATCTCTAAAATATGTACTAGGTATCTTAATTTTCAGTTCTCAACTCAAGTTCCCTGAAGAAGATATATTTTAGGCACTTGGACTACTAGATATAATTTTCAAAATGACGAGATCTCTAAAATATGAACCAGGTATCTGAATTTTCAGTTCTCAGCTTAAGTTCCGTGAGGAAGATATATTTTAGGCACCTGGACTACTAAATATAATTCTAAAAATGACGGGATCTCTAAAATATGTACTAGGTATCTTAATTTTCAGTTATCAGCTTAAGTTCCCTGAGGAAGATGTATTTTAGGCACTTGGACAACTAACTATAATTTTTAAAATGACGGGATCTCTAAAATATGTACTAGGTATCTTAATTTTCAGTTCTCAGCTTAAGTTCCCTGAGGAAGATGTATTTTAGGCACTTGGACTACTAAATATAATTTTTAAAATGACGAAATCTCTAAAATATGTACTAGGTATCTTAATTTTCAGTTCTCATCTTAAGTTCCCTGAGGAAGATGGTTTTTAAGCACCTGGACTACTAGATATAATTTTAAAATGACAGGATCTCTAAAATATAAACCAGGTATCCTAAATATCTGTTCTCAGCTTAACTTCCCTGAGGAATGTGTATTTTAAGCACTTAGATCACCTGGTTTACTTCTTACAATGACGAGCTCTTTGAAAAATCATCACTAATACTTCTTCGCATTCAAATTAATATTTTCGCTGAATACTTTCACTGACTTTAGTAACCTAATAAGAAATATATTCATCGTGCCATCTGTTTCTTTATTTTATAAAAACCTGCCTACCTTACCGACTTTCACGCTGTTTTGAAACCATACACCACTCTTGTCTTAATAAATTGCATGCTGATATGAGTATGCTCTGAAATTAGCGTTCTTCTGACAAAATTTTTTTCTGTTAAATTCGAGTTCTGGCTATCTATCCCCTACCGGAAAAAGTTTGTCTGGCTTCGATACAAACAAATTGTATAGGTATTTTAAACAAAAGATTAGAGGTGAAGGAATATTACTGCACCAATTCTATTTTTTTAATACGCTCTTCTAAACTTACATGGCTGCAATAGATGAAACGAGGTTATAGCTCCAATAGACAGATTCAGTTTCAGTGAATCAGCAAAACTATAAACTGACGCCTATTTGCTAGAGACGTGAAGTAGTTTGGGCGGTTAAGTATAGTTAAACGATTACCAATATGAATCCTATAAGCAGATCGTTTTGTTTAGCTGAATCAGCAAAACTGATATTTTTAATTCTCTCATTCAGACTTATTGGCGCACAAGATAGTATGCCTGCGATGATAAGATTTTTTTCTAAGTAACTTAGAAATTCTCAAATAAAATCGTTATGCTAAAAACGCAGTACCATTTCTTTCAGTGTACTGTTGGTTTTCCTTCAATGTTAACTTTTACATTTCCTTCTAATACATCTAAAAATCTAGAAGGACCTGTGTTACATGAGAACGTGGCTAATTCTATCCAATCGTCCTATTCTGAGTCTTGTAACTAATTGTTCGTAATATTTACCTAGAACATGATAGGAACGTTTAAGTGATACATTTGATAGAGGATCAAAAGCTGTAGTACAAACATGTTTAATTCTGAATCGGTTATAGATGAAGCACTTTTGATTGGGCGCAGAGAGTAGAAGTTTCTGTACCGCAAGAAAGATTTCTGCAGTACAGAAATTGCTCTTTTGTCAAAGATTGCATGATATATCAGGTGTACAAATAAGTTTTCGCCGTTTTTGATAAAAAATTTGGCATTTATTGCGAAAGAACGAAATCTTATGTTCATTATTAGTGAGTTTATTAGGTGAGTGCGCCCTAGTGCTTTGTGCGCACTGTTGTGCTAAAAAAGAAAAATGAGATTTTCTTCAAAACTATTCGAGTAAACGCGTACCTTTCCTTGTGGAACAGACTGTATCAATACGTGACATATGAAATCTCACCGAAATAGCATTTCTTCCAATAAAATACTTACCACAAGCATCCAATAGATATACAAAAATCACTTGCAGATGGAAAAAAGATGATATTATCCTTGCTTAGTCCAGTACAAAAGTTAATAGCAATTCATAGCGGTTGCATTTATTGTCATTATTGTCATGGGTGGCCCTCTGCTGTGGAAATGAAATTCGAGGCAACATTTATAAAACTTGAGTCGACTCGTCTCAAGTTTGTGCTTAGAAAGTTGGTCTTCTGGTCTTTTGATTTAATGCGTGTTGAGATTAACCCATTAACGCCTGAACGGACGTTTTTTTCTGCAAACTTTCCGGCCATAAAAAAAATTATGTAGAAAGTTTATAAAAAATCCAGCCAAGATTTTTCTGAAGTCAAATTTCATCTTCTTTGGAATCTTGCCCTAATTTTTCGATAAAACGTAAGCCTTCATTATTATTAACAATTTTATTGAAAAAAAAAGTGAAATTATCGAGATCGATCACTTTTAAAACCAACGAAACACATGGAAATCGAATTCCAAGAACCGCAGAAATCGTTTTTCTCGCGTCCATAGACATAAAACTCGAAGTTCACTTGTTGTTTGTTAACATTGCGCAGATGTCGCTTTCTGACACAGCTTTACGCGATTTATAATTTATCTGATTTTGAAATTTGACCATAATGATGTAAGAAGTTCATAGTATGACTTGAAAATGTGTACTCGGGGGTTTCTAGGATCACTAATCACGAATTTAAAGTTATTATTGAAAAATTATATTGTTTAAATAATTTGTTTAAACAAACTATGTCTCCGTTCAACAACAGCAAGTGAACTTCGAGTTTTATGTCTATGTACGCGAGAAAACCGATTTCTGCGGTTCTTGGAATTTGATTTCCATGTGTTTCGTTGGTTTTAAAAGTAATCGATCTCGATAATTTCACTTTTTTTATTAAGAAATTTTCTGTGAAAAAAGGAACGCTTCCACTCCGCTGGGTATCGAGCCCAGGTCCTTTCGATTGCCGGTCGAATGCTCTGTCATCTGAGCTACGGAGGTTCCACAACTTTTCTCACAGAAACTTGTTAACGCCAATCATGGCTACGGATAAACCGGGAACTATTTTCTGATCTTTCTAAATCATTTCAGTCGATTATGTCGATCATTAGAAGAGTGTATCACTGTATGTGATAACGGAACTCTACCATATCGACCTTATCAACCTATGATTCAGAATTAATGTAACGTCTCGCAAGACTAGATGGAATTTTTAATCATAATTATTAAGAAATTCGACCGGCAATCGAAAGGACCTGGGCTCGATACCCAGCGGAGTGGAAGCGTTCCTTTTTTCACAGAAAATTTCTTAATAATTATGATTAAAAATTCCATCTAGTCTTGCGAGACGTTACATTAATTCTGAATCATAGGTTGATAAGGTCGATATGGTAGAGTTCCGTTATCACATACAGTGATACACTCTTCTAATGATCGACATAATCGACTGAAATGATTTAGAAAGATCAGAAAATCATTAAAATAAAATTGTTAATAACAATGAAAGCTTACGTTTTATCGAAAAATTAGGGCAAGATTCTCAAAGAAGATGAAATTTGACTTCAGAAAAACCTTGGCTGGATTTTTTATAAACTTTCTACATGATTTTTTTTATGGCCGGAAAGTTTGCAGGGAAAAACGTCCGTTCAGGCGTTAATGGGTTAAATTGATAAGTTTAAAGTTTCAGATAATTTTTCCTTTGTTTCTTTTTCACTTAGAAGGAGAGAATGGAAATAATTTCCTTTTAAATTTCTTTTGCTAGTGCTTTTGGCAGATTTTTGAATTTTTTTAAAATTCCACGCTTTTAAAAATTTTTTAATCTATTATCACAAGAGGTCCCATCTGCTGCAACAAAATATGTGAAATGAACTTTCCGCATAGTTGATAGACCGCGACATTCAAGTATATTTTTACCCATCAAAATCTGCCTGGTATATTTCGACTTTGGTAAAGGGGTTTCTGAAAGTGAGCCCCTTTCTTCATATTGTCAATTATAAGGATTTTTTACATAATTTATTGTTTCTATTTAATGATTTCGATTTATTTTAGAATTTCAGAATATTTTTATGGATGTTATCAAATGATTCTTTGCTCATGGAATCATTGAAACTGTTTAGAAACATGGAGTGGATATTGCAATATTGGAACTCCTAGCAATTCGTTAAAGCCATATGCAACGTTTGGAAATTATTAAAAATTACTACCGACATTCTGAGTTGGTGGTCGCAACTTTAAGAGCGCTTGCTCCAATTTTCGGCCGTAATAATCGTCCCACCTGCAGGCTGTGCGTGCTATAGTGGATAAATTCGAGACCAAATTTACACTATTGGACGTTCAGATGCTAAAAAGACGTATTGCTCGAAGCGAAGAAATAATCGCAGCCGTAAGTGCATCGATTCAAAATGAGTCAAATCACTCGATTCCACGTCGTTCTCAAGAATTGGGCATCGCTCAAAGGACACTGTGGCGTATTATGCGAAAAGATCTTGGCCTACATGCTTTCAAGATTAAATTGACACAAGAACTAAAGTCACTTGGTCATTTGAAACGCCGAAACTTCTACAATTGGTCTCTGGCAAAACTTGAAGAAAATGAAGAATTTCATCGAATAATCATCTTCAGCGTTGAAGCTCATTTCTGGCTCAGTGGCTTTGCCAGAATTGGATGAACTTTACATCAACGATATGTGGTTTCAACGAGGCGGTGCCACTAGCCACACAGCACGGGTCACAATCGATTTATTGAAAGGCATATTCGGTGAACGTGTTATCTCGAGAAATGGTCCGGTCGAATGGCCGCCTCGTTCATGCGATCTAACGCCATTGGATTTCTTTTTATGGGCCCATATCAAGTCACTGGTCTATGCCAACAAGCCAGCAACTTTAGACGACCTCAAAGACAACATCCAAAGCGAAATTGCCAACGTTCCGGTCGAAACGTGTGCCAGAGTGGTGGAAAATTGGGTCCAAAGAATCGACCGCTGTAAACGGGCTTGTGGTGGTCATATGGCCGATATCGAATTTCATTCATAAAATGTAATGCTTGCACTACACCCACAATAAATTTGAACTCAATATCTCAAATATTTCTGTGTTTTAGTCGTAGATAAAATTGTTATGTCCCTATTGGAAAACCCTTTAGAAGTCTTCTCAAGATTTATTTTTTTCGAGAGGTAATAAAAGTATCAGCATCATCTATATGTAGATTTGTTGACTTATTTTCGTTAATAATATGGTTTCTTGAAGGGCATCTACGTTGTTATTTATTTATCCTGCTTTGTATACTACATCAAAATCGTATTCCGCAAATTTTATTCTCCAACGCGAGTGTATCCGATTCAAGCCCCAGTTCTTCCATATGGCTCTTCTGCACAGCCAAGGGGTCGCTATGAGCTTTTTGCACTTGTTTTCCAGGTGACATCTGTGCCCAGTGCTTGCTACATTCCCCTGTAGATCACATTCAGATGCTGACCTTGTGCAATAGTCAGAATATAATCTGCGTAGCCTATAACATGGTATTCCAGCTCGTTAGTTGATGGAGTAATTTATCAGCTACCAGGCACCACAGCAGAGCCAATAAAATTTCTCTCTGCGAGCACCTTGAGGCAACAGTTCCACATATAGAAGCATTGCCCTTGTTTGTCGTTGATTTTCTATTTCCCAATATGTGGCAAGTCCATTCGGCAATCGCAGTCGACACGCCATGCCCAATCATAGCCACCCTGATCACCTCTTCAGAGGGATAATTAAAAACTCTTTCAATGTTCATAAAGGTACCAATTGCAAAGCCTTTCTGCTCTATTTGTCCTTCGATCAGGTTAACCGCTCTGATTAGGGCCGTAGCGATCGAATGACCATCCCTGTATGCGTGTTGATTTTTGTGTAATGGTCTACTACGCAGGACTTCGTCGCGGCTGTATCTACCACGAGTCTTTCTACCGTTTTAAGTAGGAAAGATGTGAGGCTAATGGTACGAAAGTTCTTGGTTGAGGTAAATCCCTTCTTATCCGTTTTCAGGATGAAGACCGATCTTGTGCCCCTTCAGTTCGGTGGAGTGCATCCTGGTGTCAGACTAGCCCTATCAAGCTTTCCCCATCGCCCTATGATGGACTCCCCAGCCTTTTGAAATAGGGCCTAATATATGCCATCTGGACTGAGAAACTTGTATGGGCTGAAATATTCCAGGACCCACCTGACTTTAACAGGGATAATGATCTCGTGGGCTAGCCTTAAAGCAGCAAAAAAGAATGTGACAAATAATGAGGAGTGAGTGAATGGAGTAGGCACAATGCGTGCGATGGCAGAGTGATTGAAATGAGTAAACGAGAAAAAACACTATAAGGCCCCTCAATGTGATCTTGACTGATTTAACCATTTTAGCAATATCATATAATCGACCCTCGTGTTGAATATTTCAAATAATATACAATTTGGTGTCCTTGATTTATGAATCAAACACTGCATTATTACGAGGGGCACTATTTATACTTTGAGCCTTGTTAAGACTGAGTGTTCCGAGGTACCATCTGACATTTGAACTCGAAAGTTTGAGATTTTTGATCATAATCATCTTTAGAACGTTTTGTCATTTGAGTATTATTTGTGTTGCTTACAGTGACTTGGAAAGTGTGTCTCAGCAAAAAAAATGGGATTAAGTCGTGAAAATTTTCGTTCGATGATCCATCATGACTTTCGACGTGGATTATCAAGACAAGAATGCATTGATCAACTTATTTCCACTTCTAATGATGAATCCACCCTATGTTCTCGTTGGTTCCCAAATAATTTGACAAAATCTCAAAAAGATGCAAGAGTCGAATGGTGCAAACAAATGCTCAAGAAATGTTCGAACGCATGCAAAATGTATAGATCATAAGGGAGAATACTTTTAAAAATAATAAAACCATTTTTGATGACAAATTACTGTTTTTCATTATTAGGCTCAAAATATAAATAGTGCCCCTCGTATAATACATGGTCATGTAATACACGGACAGCAATCGGCATTTTTTCGTGTTGACATCTTTTAATTATTCATTCATTCGGAATTGGAACCCTACTCTAAAATAGTTTTCAAATTAAAAAATGAACTAGAAATTATTTTTTTACTTAAAAATAGGTATTTTTATCGAAAAGTTCTAACAAAGCTTTCTAAAACAAATGCAAAAATTGAACTGGTCATTTTTAGCAGATGTTATTTTTAATTGAAAATGAGAGAATGGAGTAGGACATCGAAGAAAATGTGCTCTTGTATCTTGACAACCCGATTTACTAGACGTGCACCCCCCTTCAAAGGATTTAAACAGGTCCGTAGTGGTCCCCATCGCACGAACAGCTGGCCAAATATCAAATCATAAGTGTAAATGCTTGAAAGCCATTATTTTTATGCTTTTTGGCACAAGGTAGCCGAATCCGATGTCAAAATTTCTAAAAACAAAATGGCAGACATGGGTTTTTGGGTCAAGGAATCCATATCGGGTGTCGAAATTTCTAAAAACAAAATGGTCGTTAAATTTTCCATTTACATTTTATCTGATAAAATTGTCACTATCTGGGTGTGTTTGGCGGGATGTTGTAATAACAATCCACAGCCTAGAGTCTGTAAAAAAATGTATCCGGGCACAGAGTTCAATCTAAGAAATTCAGAAAAAGGGCATCTGGTCGTTTCTCAGACATTTGACCTTAATTTTTTACCTTTCCAAGGTCACAAAAACCATTTTTCCACATATCATTTTTGACGTAAAATTTCCCGTTCTTTTCAAATCGGGTGTCAAAAATAGGGGTTCTCATTTAATAAAAGGGTCTTACCTCTATTTGACCTTGAAAATTGACCTTAAGGTCGAAATTGATGGTACAGTCTAATGTCCCCCTCGTTCCTGGTCAACCTTTGTCTGAACCATTTTTTCGTAGGTAAAGTATTTTAGAAGATATTTGGGATTATAGATTAAAATGACTCACCGTGTATATAATCATTGTATTGTATATTATTATATTCTGTCAAATATATTATTATAATCTATAATCAGTATATAATATATTTTATTAATATTTATCAAATTTGAAATTTTTTTCTTAAATTTTGTATTATTATCACCATTAAGAATAATTTAATGTATTGGTCAATTCGTTCACTCATAAGTAATTATGCAAGTAAAGTTTCTTTCTAAATTTAATTTTAAATTGAAAATAGTTTTTGACACATCTTTATTTTAAAGAAACATTCATTGAATAAAAACCGTTTAGAACGATTCAATTTGTAAGGGAGGTGGTTAGCTGATTATATCAGATCCGTAAGGCCTTATAATTTATTTTTATTTGCGGGAACGCTGTCATTTGTCAGGTCTATGGGCTCTGAGTTGTTCACAAAGATGATAAATAACTGAATTTATATATACATTCTGTCAAAAAAGCACCGGGAATCTGTCAATGAAACACAAACTATTTATTATTCATACATATTTATTTTATCGCCTTCAAAGTAGGCCCTCCTGAAATAATACAGTTGTCTCTTATTGACTGAAAACGGTGCCTCGAAGTGGTAATTTGAGTTTGGGATAGTAAAAGGTCAGCTGGGGCCATATCAGGTGAATACGATGGTTGTTTGACGATATTCATTGATTTACGCGATTTAGTTTTTGAAGAAAATTTAGGTTTTTCAAAACTAGTCGAGCGGCAACGCGTTTCATGCCCAATGTTATGAACCAGCTGAAAATAAACAAAGTCTAGCTAACAGATTATAAAATAAATAAAGATTTAATACTTTAATCAAAACTTTTCGCATAAAGGCGGAAATAAATACGAGAAGTTATTTTCATCTGTCGCAACCTGAGCATTTTGTGTGCTCAGCAGTTACATAATTGAGGGGCCAGTTCAGAAACCTAGAAAAAGTACGATGATAGTCGCAAATATGGAGCAGTGACTCGACTCTTCATGTCACATGAAAATCAGGGTATCTGAGTAATTAGTACCCGAATACCAATAATTGTCCCAGAAAAAGGGACAGCTATATTTATGTAATCCATGAAGGGTTGATAATGCACAATAATTTTAATTAGTTAACAAGTATGATTGTCTGGATGGATGAAGTGATAAATTTACTTTCTTGCCACATGTGAACTTTTAAGTGGCAAAATCAGAACATATGTAGCAGTGTCGGTATAAATGAAACACACACACGGGTACGTAACCAACATTGAGAGCTAGATACGCACGTATGACGCCTACAGAAAGACCATAAGTGCCTTACATTTAACTTAAACAATTTATGCTCGTCTATACGCATGTACCTACGAACTCGGATAATTTTTACGCACTCCAGAGGCCGCACGCCAAGTTCCTCGACCACTGGTATCGATTTGAATGAAAATACACAATTATCCTACGTGTGGACCAATCTTGATAAAGCTGTACCACTTTCGGTTAATACTGATAACGCGGGAAGTTGAGTACTTCCGCCACTAGAATTCGCGTTTCGTTGAAGTTCATAGCACATCGGTGGCCAATTAGTCGTGAGTGATAATAGTGCGTATCCATCTTGGTGTGGAGCAAAGAAAAAGATCTTCAGAGAAAAATCATCTTGTCAAATCTTAAAACGACAAGAAGAGTTTCTCTATAAAGACTTTTAAGATCATTACGAGGTACCGATGAGGAAGATGGAGCAATTTCAACGCATTGCTCCTCTTCTGGTTGAGAGGCACTTATTTTTGTTACCTCTTTTAAAGTTAAAAGTTAAAGATCGCGAAAGACAGGTGCGCGTGTGTGTTGCCTAGTTCTGGCAAAGACAGGAGTCCTGACAAAAGCCACAAGGCAACTAGGGTATAATCATACTAAGGCCTGGTTCACACAGCTGACAAGAGCAGAAAATAGGGGCACACCCTCTCTCTCTCTCTCCTTCCTGGTGACGGGTAGGAATAAGCCAGGAGAAATTGGCAAGTCAGTATCGTTCCAATTTCTCTTATTGTAAATCCATAATATTTGTGAACCTTTCGAATAAAAGAAAATCCTTTTTCATATACAAGGCCTCAATTTTCTTGGAAAATATATAACCAAAACAGAGAAACCACGGATCCACACAATAATAAACGAATTTAGTTAATATTCTCTTAAACTTAAATGACGATTTTTAGTCACCATTTTTTTTAGTTTAGCGGTTTTTTTTTTTTTTTTTTTTTTTTGGTGAGGAGGAAAAATGGCAAAATCTTTTATAGACGTTGTACAGAACTCTCCTAGGACGGGTCTAGGCATACCTGTTAAAACCAAAAAAACCCCTCTCTCGAACCAATAAACCACCCGCGGAACCGCCTTTCGGCTTAAAACTTCACGGGTGGTTAGTTCCATTAAAGTCGCGTACGATTCTTCCGTCATCCGTTCGCTCGAAACCTCCATCCGCGGCCACACGCCCACTAGGATAACCGACTAGCCGCGCCACCCAGGGGAGAAATAAACAGATTCCTCCCCCGAACGACGCGGACAGTCAAGTCTACCCGAGACGCAGGACCGCGGGTGCAGGCCCCGATGCGATTTCTACTGGCCCTCCCCGTTGTTTCGCTCTCGACGCCCATCAAGTTCTCTCGTCTTCATCACGAGTGTGACGAATGACTCGATGAGCGTCCAGAACCGTTCAGACTGGAGCATGAGAGGGACCATCGTGTCAGGAGTAAGTTCGGAACCCACCGCCTGACCGAGGACCTCCCTAGCCACACCCCATTTTGCGCAGAAGAAGAGTGCGTGCTCTGCGTTATCCACCGGAAAATCGCAGTAGCAACACGTCTCCTCGTCTCTCTTCTTCAAGCGCCTCAGGTACGCGTTAAAACAGCCATGGCCCGAAAGCGCTTGCGCCAAGTAAAAGCCGATTTCCCCGTGCTTTCTGTTCAGCCAGATGGCGAGCTCCGGGATCAGGCGGTAGGTCCATCTCCCTGTCTGCTCACCATGCCATCTCATCTACCATTTCTCGACGAGTCTACGCCTTCCATCCTTGCGGATGGCCTCCTTCACGCGAGCGATTTCCAGCAGGTCGGCGCAGGTAAGCTCCTTGCGAAGCTGAAAGGTTTCCTGCCTTTCCTCCGTCAATAAATCTATTGGCGGGACGCTCGCCAGGACCAGCACAGCGCTCGTCGAGATTGTTCTATATGCCGAAACTATTCTCAGCGCGACAAATCTCTGCGCCGAGAACAGCTTCTTCTGGATAGCATGGTTTTGCAAGGCATTGGCCCAGACCGGAGCTGCATAAAGCAGCTTCGAATGGACCACGCTCGCCACCAATCTTCTTTTCGCTTCCCTGGGTCCACCAATGTTTGGCATAAGCCGGGCCAATTTCGCTCCACATTGGATGGCTTTGGCAGCTGCGATCTTTAGGTGTTCGCCAAAGCTAAGCCTACGATCCAGCTGCACCCCCAGGTACACTTAATGCTTGTTTTCCACTTGACTTCATATTCTCCGAGAACGATCCTCGGATATTGGAAGGATCTCCTGTCCGTAACGAGCAAAGCCTCGGTTTTCTCAGGGGACATTTTAAGACCTCTGCCATCCAACCAGCGCTTTGCTCGACACAGACTTTCATTGATCCTCAGCTCTAGGATTCCGACGTCGTCAGCGGCGCACACGACAAGTGCGTCATCCGCGAAGCCAACGATGCTCGTTCCAGCAGGTAGGTCCATACGCAGAAAGTCATCGTAGATGATGTTCCAAACGAGTGGACCCACCCGCGACCCTTGAGGAGCGCCACATGTCATCTCTTCTTTGAGAGACCATTTGTCGCCCTCGTATATCACCCACCTGTCGCTCAGATAGTCATCTATCATTCGCAACAGGTAGTCTGGAACCTTTTTCCATGCCTGTGAATCTGTACCCACACTATTAAAAAACCAACTTTTTTTTTAGAGTTCTGAGCTCCTTTAGAATAGTTCTAGGGTTCCTGATAGTTTTTAAGAATAGTTCTGGGGTTTACATGCCTCAAAAA
This sequence comes from Diplolepis rosae, assembly GCA_030998225.1. NCBI lineage: Eukaryota > Metazoa > Arthropoda > Insecta > Hymenoptera > Diplolepididae > Diplolepis > Diplolepis rosae. The sequence goes on along the minus strand of JAPYXD010000687.1, from coordinate 986,015 downwards.
TCAGATTTTCAAAATGGGGGGCTAAGTTCACGCTCCCCCCCACTTTCGAAAAATTTCAATTTTTTTCAGAGTTCTGGGAAGATTTAACATAGTTCTAGAGTTCCTGACGCTTTTCGACAATAGTTCCGTGAATTTCCGGGCACAGTGAACTTTCAAAAAAAAATTCCAGCCCCCCACTTTTTACATATTCACTTTTTATCGATATATTTCTGTAGTACTCCAAGAGTTCTAGAGTTCTGTGTAACTCAAATTTTGAAAATTTTTATTCCCAAAAAGTTGTAGGACTTCAAAGTTGACCAAAATTTTGAAAATCAATTTTTGAAAAGTTCCAAGAGTTCTGGTCAGACTTCTGTTCCCCCCGGAATAGTTCTACAAAAAAAGCCCTATAACATTTTTCTCTCAAATCAAAATCCAAAAAGCTATGACACTTCAAAGTTACCAAAAAATTTTGAAAACCAAATTTTGAAAAGTTCCAAGAGTTCTGGTCAGAGTTCTGTTCCTCCCGGAATAGTTCTACAAAAAAAGCCCTATAACATTTTTCTCTCAAATCAAAATCCAAAAAGCTATGACACTTCAAAGTTACCAAAAAATTTTGAAAACCAAATTTTGAAAAGTTCCAAGAGTTCTGGTCAGAGTTCTGTTCCTCCCCGGAATAGTTCTACAAAAAAGCCCCATAACATTTTTCTCTCAAATCAAAATCCAAAAAGCTCTGACACTTCAAAGTTACCAAAAAATTTTGAAAATCAAATTTTGAAAAGTTCCAAGAGTTCTGGTCAGAGTTCTGTTCCCCCCCCCGGAATAGTTCTACAAAAAAGCCCTATAACATTTTTCTCTCAAATCAAAATCCAAAAAGCTATGACACTTCAAAGTTACCAAAAAATTTTGAAAATCAATTTTTTGAAAAGTTCCAAGAGTTCTGGTCAGAGTTCTGTTCCCCCGGGAATAGTTCTACAAAAAAAGCCCTATAACCTTGTTCTCCCAAATAAAAAACCAAAAAGGTATGACACTTCAAAGTTACCAAAAAATTTTGAAAATCAATTTTTGAAAAGTTCCAAGAGTTCTGGTCAGAGTTCTGTTCCCCCCCGGAATAGTTCTACAAAAATGCCCTATAACATTTTTCTCTCAAATCAAAATCCAAAAAGCTATGACACTTCAAAGGTACCAAAAAATTTTGAAAATCAAGTGTTCTGTTATGATTTAGTTTTTCCAAAGTAAACTTTATTCCTAAAAATCATCCTGTTTTATTTATCGATACCTTTTTCTTAAAAAAATTGTGATTATCACGGATATATTTTACCAGTTATTCGAAATAGTAATTCAAAGTTGATCAATTGCAGAGTATTTGCTTCACTTCAGTCCCCTCAGTTTCAATGAACCCCTCATGGACTGAAAGAAGCTACTTTCAAAAAATTCAAAAAATCTCAGGTATTTTTGTTTCTTGAACAAAACCAAATTTACACATTTTTTATAAAAAAAATATGTTTGCGCCAGCTTAACGTTAAGCTGGCACTACACACCATAAAACATGTTTATAAAATGATTGAACCAATTTATTTATATACCATAATTTAAGGCTTATTTAAGGCTCCCGAAATATCATGGACCGAAAGTCGTAACATTACTTTTTTTCAACATATGTGTTGTGCTAGCTTAACCTTATGAAATATTCGGAAATCAATAGAACAAAATGATTAAACCAATCCATTCTTGTAGTATAATTTAAGGCTCATTTTAGGCTCTCGAAATACGATAAACCGGAAGTCGTAACATTTTTTTATTTTTTTAAGATATGTGCTGTGCTATCTTAAGTTATGAAATATTGGAAAATCAATAGAACAAACTGATTAAGGCAATTCATTCTCATATCATAATTTAAGGAGGTCCTATCAGCTGGCACCTTCACAACTGAATAAAAATATTTATTTCATGTGCCTCCGGCGCGTAAACTCGTTTTACGCTACACCTGAGAGTAGCGTAATGTTGTGTAAATATTACGATACAGAGGAATGTACTGTAAAAATTGAACTGCGCATGCGCCTATTACGATACAGCGGAGCGTAATATTCTTATTCTTCTTCTACTTCTTCGTACAGCGTTGGCACCGTACTGACAAAGCCTTGTACATTTGAACTGCGCATGCGTCTATTGAAATCCATTACTACTACACAAAATCGAGAAAATCAAAATGACCGGAAGTATTCGCGAAATGTCAAGTGAGATAATCACGGCAATTTCGACCTTTTCAGATTGGATTCGAGTGTACGCATAAAAACTCGTATATGCGCCGAAGTCACATAAAATAGAATATGTGCCAATGCACACAATTCGGGTAATTACGAGACTCGCTTAAAATGCTCGCAGGACTGATCGCGCCTCGGCTTCGATCTCCTGCGAGCATTGTCGCTCGTCGCGTAATAAGCCTCATTATGCGCCTAGGAACATAATATACTATTATGCCACATTTTTGGGCTAATTTTGGGCGGTAATGCTGATTTTTGGACTCTTGTATTTTCCTCAAAAAATCAAATTTTAGGTGGAGGTGTTGACTGCCGTATCAGCTAGCACCTCCATTAAATAAAAACCTTAAAGTTCAAAAAACTAACTATACCCGAATTTTCGGGATATCTTCGGACTCTTGAAATATTCAAAAATCAATTTCGAACAAACAACCCCTATCACTGACAAGCAACCCTTAATTTTGAAAAAATACTTTTTTGAGCAAAATAAACTGCTCCAGAACTTCGGGCTCTTTTCGGGCTCTTGAAATACCCAATAGTACATTGTGGAACTAGGGAAAAAAAAATTTATTTTGCGAGTGTGAAGTTTGATGCCCGAGCAAAGCGAGGGTAACAACCACACGAGTAAAATAAATGTTTTACCCGTGTTGCACACGATTTTTTTTCTACTAGCGAGCCAGAAAGTGGATTTGTTTGCCCCGCACGGGGCAATAAAGTCCACTTTATGGCCCGCTAGTAGAAAAAATAATTTTGAAAAAACAATCCCCATCTCTGAAAAGCAACCTTTCATTTTAAATAATACATTTTGGACAAAAAAAATCTGCCCGCTTCGCGGGCACATTCTCATCGCGCGCTTAGCGCGCAGCTCAGCTTTGCTCGCAAGTTTGAGCGCGCCTAGGGCGCGCGATTTGATCGTCGCGCTCGGTCTTATGCTCTTCGCATACATTTAAGTTTATTTCTTATAATTTGATACTGAAGCTCAAACCAATTTTATAATAATATTACAGATGATGTGAATTACACATTTTCTCAAAGTCACTCAATTTCTTTTTGAATTTAAGTGAAACAGGAAATTCAATTTACTTAAGGCTCTATCAGCCTTAAGGAACACATTCTCATCATGACGCTCGCGCTCTATTATCTGTATACATTTCAGTAACTTTTTAATAAATTACATGATTAAAATAATTTATTTTCTTCCAAATCTCTCAAAAAGAAAAAACAATCGTAGACTTTATTTAAGGAAACGATTTTGCAGAACAACGCTTATTTCGTATCTCACATATTTTGGTGAAAAAAATCGAATTTTTTCAATATTAAAAATCAAAACATAAAATATACATCCTGTCGAGAAATTTCTTGATAACGAAACGAAAAATATATGTTTTATCAGAAACTGCGTCAGACAAAATTTGTAGATCTTTTTGAAGCGAACAACTTTGTATTCTTACGTTTTTTTCGTATTTTACATATTATTGTTAAAAAATTGAATTTTGGATTTTCAATAGTTTTTTTTTTAATTAAAAAGAAAAATATGCATCTTATGAAAAAATGTTACACTTCAAATTTGTAGGTCTTTATGTAGAAAATAATATTGTATCATAACGTTTTTACGTATCTCTTATAATTTAACTGGAATTTTGATATTGACTTTTTTCGAATTTGAATATGCTGTAACATTTCAAATTTTGATTTAATCAAAAAATATTATCAGAATAATTTGTAGAGATTTATGAGCACCATCAAAAACCAGTATTGAAATTTTTGATTTTTTCAAAAAATTATTTTCAAAAACACAAAAGTAGTGCTCAATCCCTCAATTTTGATTGGATGTGGCTGGTTAACGAACTTGTCCTTACTTTTTCGGCTCCGATAAAGTGTACCAAAGCTCAATTCAATCTGATAATTCTATCGAGAGTTATGCCGCACACGACCTACTACAGACAGACAGACAGACACTTTCGTAAAAACCATTTTTTCTGACTCAGGGGGTCTCAAAACGTAAAGATTTGATGAAAATTTCGAAAGTCATTTTTCACATAAAACCAATACCTTCTCATCCATGATGAGAATGTAAAAATGCGTCCCTGCATGGCCATATGTAGAGACGACTTTGGATAAAAATCGTCTTCTTGGGAACTTCATGGTCTAAGAATACACTGATTTTCCGGCTCATCAAAAATGTCTATCGATTTTTGGGCTGCAACCGTTAACATTAAAATTCACCCCTGCATGTTCATGTAGAGGCGTCTTTGAACAAAAATTATCTTTTTGCAAACTTTATGGTCTAGGAATAGGTTATTGCCAGAGCCCAAAAAAGCCCAAAATTCTGATGCAGTTTACTTTTAATTTATTTAAATTTTTGTTTAGCTGAGGTGATGGCTAGATTCAAGCTAGCACCTCCACACGAAATTTGATTTTTCTGGAAAGAGTATTGGAGCCCAAAAAAAGCCTAAAATTTTAATGTCCGAAAAGTTGGCACCACCATTTTTAATTTTAAAAAAATAAAAGTTTTGCTAAATTGTGCTGAATTTGGGCTACATTGTACATTTTCGATATCACAAACCGTTTTTGAGAAAAATAAAATTTTGAAAAATGTAAATTTCGAAAAAATAAATGTTGTGCTGAGTTGTGATAGGCGAGCACAATAAATCTCTCGCTGAACGATTTTGTCTTGGATGTTTATTTTCCAAAATAGGTTCATTTTTATGAACTTGGGGATTTGTTTGGACATATAATTTTCAAATATGTGAATTTCGGAAAAGTGAAAGTTGCACTTTCATGAACTTGTAAATTAGTTTAAATACTAAATTTTTGAAATTTTTTAGAGATATTTGGTGATATTTATTTCCCAAATAAGTTTACAGGGTTCGCCATTGTTGAGTTTTTGTTATAAATTATTTTTGAGCTTTGTTCCCAGAATTTAAATCGAAATTGAACTTTGACGTTATTTTATATATTCAAACATCAGTTTTCATTTAGTATCAGCATGTAGGGGAGAAGCGGCGAAATTGGCGCACCTAATAGAAAGTGCGAGTTTAAAAAGAAAGTATATGACTAAAAATTATGAAAAAATATTTATTTAATAGCTGGATATCTTTTCTATACTTTCCAATGGATAAAGATTGCATTGAAAATTATTAAAGCAGGTTTTTATTCAGATTTCCGAAGGACTGCACCTGCGTCAATTTACCCGCAATGTCGGGTAAATTGACGCACTAATATTATAATCTTCTCTTGCCACGTATTAGTTATATTTTCATAGATTTAGAATTACATTTCAGTAGCAAAGGTTGATGAAAAGAGGTAGTTATAATTTGAAACTAAATTTGAGATAGTATATCAAGACATGTGAAGTTTTTTATACCTTTATTCACATAAACCAGCCAAAGTTAAAATATATTTTATATTTGTACAATAAAATACTGGCAATTGTGGATATTTAAGTGAATATTCAAATTGAAATAATTTTTGTGGAGAATTATTTGAATTTGTAATCAGAAGTATATACAATTATTAACTTAAGAAGACTTTTAAATAATAGAAACAATCAATCAAAAATACAAATTTTTTACTTACATTGCTTTCACATCTTAAAATCGAGAAAACTTTCAAAACACTGTCAGACTGCAAATTAATTATTAAAAATCGCTTTTAAAATGCCTTAATACCTCAAACTTAAAAAAAAATTTAACCACTGATTGTTCAAATGAATATAACCTTACAAAGTCGTTACATCAGTTTTGGGAACCACATTACCTCCCATGTCACACAAACATCTTAAGAAAAAGATTAGCAGAAAAGTCCAGCAACATTCAAATGTATATATCTATATATTAATAATTGTGTACTTACTATCTTCTTTATATTTTCAATCATAAACACCCGAGCACTTGACTTCAGTCACCGGTTTCCAGAAACACAACACGTGTGCCAACTTTGCCTCTGATTTAAATCTCGTATGCGCCAATTTTGCCGCAAGTGTATCGTTCATTAATTAAATACTTTTTACGTAAAATGCTTATTTTTTCATACAAATATTCTATCCTAATCGTAAGATTAAATATCAAAGATTATAAAATCGTTGCATTAATCTAATTCACCTTGAATTACTATTATTTAACGATTTAACTCAATGGCTTCGAACATAACCATTATGCCAAAAAACGATTAATCGCAATAAAACTGTATTAAGCAATTAGATTTTTATAATGTTTTCTATCAAATACATATCATACAAGAATGCACACGATAGAACTATTTTTATTTTTTGTTATGTTATCATTTTCTGAAAAATAGGGTGCGCCAATTTAGACGACGCGCCAATTTCGCCGCTTCTCCCCTACCCTTCAAACCTGTAAAAAAATCGATCCGATCTAATCCGATTTAATCCGAGGCAACTAACCGAATGAATCCGAAACCAAGTTTTCAATCCGCATTAATCCGAGCTTGGATATAAATATCGGAATGAATCGGAATATTTCTGATTGGCTCGAAATGAATTCCTATCCGATACTTTCGCCAGGGAAAAAGACATTATGCATCTTCGCCCAAAAGGACACTGCTTCAAGAGCTAAGTTGACAGCACTATAACATCAAATCATAATGTCTCTTATTTTATATAATAAATGGCTCATTTTATGGCCTATTGCCGAATTTTCGGTTTATCACTTTTTTAGAAACAAGTATAGTGTTTGTTACTTCAAGCCAGCAGTGCCACTCCAGGAAACGAACTAAAAATGTTCACTACAAATTACACCATTTACAGAATCTCAGGCACATTTACGGTTCGAAATAATCCTTTGAAACATTGTCTTACATTCAAAATTAAAAAAGGGTAGTTAAGAGCAAAGGGCCAGAACGTTAATTATTTTTGCTACTTCATTCATAGACGAATATACAAAATAAACGAAAAAGATAGATCAAGATACAACTTTAAAGTGTCATAGCTGTTCGGATTTTGATTTGAGAGAAAAATGTTACAGGCCTCTTTTGTAGAACTATTCCGGGGGGAACAGACCTCTGACCAGAACTCATGAAACATTTCAAAATTTGGTTTTCAAAATTTGGTTTTCAAAATTTTTTGGTAACTTTGAAGTGTCATAGCTTTTCGGATTTTTGATTTGAGAGAAAAATGTTATGGGGGTTTTTTGTAGAACTATACCGGGGGGAACAGAACTCTGACCAGAACTCTTGGAACTTTTCAAAATTTGGTTTTCAAAATTTTTTGGTAACTTTGAAGTGTCATAGCTTTTTGGATTTTGACCGGAGAGAAAAATGTTATGGGGCTTTCTTGTAGAACTATTCCGGGGGGAACAGAACTCTGACCAGAACTCTTAGAACTTTTCAAAATTTGGTTTTCAAAATTTTTCGGTAACTTTGAAGTCGCACAGCTTTTTGGATTTTGACTTGAGAGAAAAATGTTATAGGGCTTTCTTGTAGAACTATTCCTGGGGGGAACAGAACTCTGACCAGAACTCTTAGAAATTTTCAAAATTGGGTTTTCAAAATTTTTTGGTAACTTTGATGTGTCATAGCTTTTTGGATTTTGACTTGAGAGAAAAATGTTATAGGGCTTTTTTGTAGAAATATTGCAGGGGGGAACAGAACTCTGACCAGAACTCTTGGAACTTTTCAAAAATTGATTTTCAAAATTTTTTGGTAACTTTGAAGTGTCATAGCTTTTTGGATTTTGACCCGAGAGAAAAATGTTATAGGGCTTTTTTGTAGAACTATTCCGGGGGGGAACAGAACTCTGACCAGAACTCTTGGATTTTTTCAAAAATTGATTTTCAAAATTTTTTGGTAACTTTGAAGTGTCATAGCTTTTTGGATTTTGACCTGAGAGAAAAATGTTATGGGGCTTTCTTGTAGAACTATTCCGGGGGGGAACAGAACTCTGACCAGAACTCTTGAAACATTTCAAAATTTGGTTTTCAAAATTTTTTGGTAACTTTGAAGTGTTATAGCTTTTTGGATTTTGATTTGAGAGAAAAATGTTATGGGGGTTTTTTGTAGAACTATACCGGGGGGGAACAGAACTCTGACCAGAACTCTTGGAACTTTTCAAAATTTGGTTTTCAAAATTTTTTGGTAACTTTGAAGTGTCATAGCTTTTTGGATTTTGACCTGAGAGAAAAATGTTATGGGGCTTTCTTGTAGAACTATTCCGGGGGAACAGAACTCTGACCAGAACTCTTGGAACTTTTCAAAAATTGATTTTCAAAATTTTTTGGTAACTTTGAAGTGTCATAGCTTTTTGGATTTTGACCTGAGAGAAAAATGTTATGGGGCTTTCTTGTAGACCTACTCCCGGGGGGAACAGAACTCTGACCAGAACTCTTGGAACTTTTCAAAAATTGATTTTCAAAATTTTTTGGTAACTTTGAAGTGTCATAGCTTTTTGGATTTTGATTTGAGAGAAAAATGTTATGGGGCTTTTTTGTAGAACTATTCCGGGGTGGGACAGAACTCTGACCAGAACTCTTGGAACTTTTCAAAATTGGGTTTTCAAAATTTTTTGGTAACTTTGAAGTGTCATAGCTTTTTGGATTTTGATTTGAGAGAAAAATGTTATGGGGGTTTTTTGTAGAACTATACCGGGGGGGAACAGAACTCTGACCAGAACTCTTGGAACTTTTCAAAATTTGGTTTTCAAAATTTTTTGGTAACTTTGAAGTGTCATAGCTTTTTGGATTTTGACCTGAGAGAAAAATGTTATGGGGCTTTTCTTGTAGAACTATTCCGGGGGGAACAGAACTCTGACCAGAACTCTTGGAACTTTTCAAAAATTGATTTTCAAAATTTTTGGTAACTTTGAAGTGTCATAGCTTTTTGGATTTTGACCTGAGAGAAAAATGTTATGGGGCTTTCTTGTAGAACTATTCCCGGGGTGGAACAGAACTCTGACCAGAACTCTTGGAACTTTTCAAAAATTGATTTTCAAAATTTTTTGGTAACTTTGAGGTGTCATAGCTTTTTGGATTTTCATTTGAGAGAAAAGTTTTCTGGGGGTTTGTTGTAGAACTATTCCGGGGGGGAACAGAACTCTGACCAGAACTCTTGGAACTTTTCAAAATTGGGTTTTCAAAATTTTTTGGTAACTTTGAAGTGTCATAGCTTTTTGGATTTTGATTTGAGAGAAAAATGTTATGGGGGTTTTTTGTAGAACTATACCGGGGGGACCAGAACTCTGACCAGAACTCTTGGAACTTTTCAAAATTTGGTTTTCAAAATTTTTTGGTAACTTTGAAGTGTCATAGCTTTTTGGATTTTGACCTGAGAGAAAAATGTTATGGGGCTTTCTTGTAGAACTATTCCGGGGGGGAACAGAACTCTGACCAGAACTCTTGGAACATTTCAAAATTTGGTTTTCAAAATTTTTTGGTAACTTTGAAGTGTCATAGCTTTTTGGATTTTGATTTGAGAGAAAAATGTTATGGGGCTTTCTTGTAGAACTATTCCGGGGGGGGGGACAGAACTCTGACCAGAACTCTTGAAACATTTCAAAATTTGGTTTTCAAAATTTTTTGGTAACTTTGAAGTGTTATAGCTTTTTGGATTTTGATTTGAGAGAAAAATGTTATGGGGGTTTTTTGTAGAACTATACCGGGGGGGAACAGAACTCTGACCAGAACTCTTGGAACTTTTCAAAATTTGGTTTTCAAAATTTTTTGGTAACTTTGAAGTGTCATAGCTTTTTGGATTTTGACCTGAGAGAAAAATGTTATGGGGCTTTCTTGTAGAACTATTCCGGGGGGGAACAGAACTCTGACCAGAACGCTTGGAACTTTTCAAAATTTGGTTTTCAAAATTTTTCGGTAACTTTGAAGTCCCACAGCTTTTTGGATTTTGACTTGAGAGAAAAATGTTATAGGGCTTTTTTGTAGAACTATTCCGGGGGGGAACAGAACTCTGACCAGAACTCTTGGAACTTTTCAAAAATTGATTTTCAAAATTTTGGGTCAAATTTGAAGTCCCACAACTTTTTGGGAATAAAAATTTTCAAAATTTGAGTTATACAGAACTCTAGAACTCTTGTAGTACTACAGAAATATATCGATAAAAAGTGAATATGTAAAAAGTGGGGGGCTGGAATTTTTTTTTTTGAAAGTTCACTGTGCCCGGAAATTAACGGAACTATTGTCGAAAAGCGTCAGGAACTCTAGAACTATGTTAAATCTTCCTAGAACTCTGAAAAAAATTGAAATTTTTCGAAAGTGGGGGGGAGCGTGAACTTAGCCCCCCATTTTGAAAATCTGATTTTTGAGGCATGTAAACCCCGGAACTATTCTTAAAAACTATCAGGAACTCTAGAACTATTCTAAAGGAGCTCAGAACTCTAAAAAAAAAGTTGGTTTTTTAATAGTGTGGGTACAGCTTCACAGGCATCCCGTTTTTCCGCATCATCGCCTCGATGCAGATGTCCCATCTCACGGTATTGAACGCATTGCGTATGATACAGAATTGCGTATACAGAATCCCTTACGCTTAGCAGTTCCTTTTCTTGCATTTGTGGCGATGTTAACCACAGCTTGGATTGCGTCCACAGTGGACCTGCCTTTCCTGAATCCGAACTGGTTTTCCGAGAGCCCGTTCTCCCCGACCAAGAGAGCCTGAAGCCGTTGTAGAATCAACTCCTCCAGAAGCTTCCCCATCGTATCCAATAAGCATATTGGTCTATACGACGAGGCAACCCCTAGAGGTTTGTTGCCCTTCCTCAGCAGGACCAACCTCTGCTTCTTCCAATCTGCGAAGAACCTCCCATCCCGAGGACAGGAGTTAAAGGCTTCTAGGAGGATCTCCGGGTATGCCACGATCACCTCTTTGAGGATCTCGTTCGGCACCCCGTCCATACCCGGCGCTGTATTTGCCTTAAGCCTTCCACCCGCTCTCTTTAGTTCCTCGAGAGTGAAGAGTTCTTCTCGCCGGACCACGCAGGAAAATTTTAGCCAAATTTTGGATCTGTAACTTAATTCGTGCGATTTTTTTTCAAAATTTGAACGTTTATTTTAGAAAAACATGTACAATAGTATTATTCAAAACATTGCCCATCTGAAGCTATGACTTTTTCCCATCTTTCTGGCCATTTGTGGATTCCATCCCAAAAGAACTGCGCCAGCTTGGCGGCCAAGAATGAATCAAGCCAGTTTTTGATACCCTGTTCTGATGTGAACCGTATTCCAGTGAGGGCGTGCTGCATCGACCGGAACAAATGGTAGTCAGAAGGGGCAAGGTCTGGGCTATAAGGCGGGTGGAGTAAAACTTCCCATCCACTGTTTTCCAAATAGTTCTTAACCGAAATAGCAACATGGGGCCGATCGTTGTCATGATGGAAAATTATTGCCTCGTGTCTGGTCGCATATTCCGGGCGTTTTTCGGCTATTGCTCTCTTCAAACCGATTAATTGAGTTCGGTTGCGTTGTCCATTGATGGTTTCACCCGGTTTAAGTAGTTCATAATGCAGCACACCCTTCTGATCCAACCAAATACAGAGCATTACTTTCGCGCCATGGATTTTCGGCTTTGCCGTTGATTTGGCTGGTTGGCCGGGTTTCACATATGATTTTTTGCGCTTGGGGTTGTCGTAATGGATCCATTTTTCATCACCAGTAACAATCCAATGCAAAAATTCTTTTTGCGGCGTTCCAACAGCATTTCGGACATGCAGAATTGCCTTTCAACGTCTCTCGGCTTAAGTTCATGTGGATCCCAATTCCCTTGCTTTTGAATGTATTCGGCTGCTTTTAAATGTTTTGAAATGGCTGCTTGAGTGACTCCCAAAGATTCTGCGAGCTCTTCTTGTGTTTGGCAGCAATCTTCACCGAGTAATGCTTCCAGTTCTTCATCTTCAAATTTTTTTGGCTGCCCAGGACGTTCTTCGTCTTCCAAGCCAAAATCACCACTTGTAAATCGTGCAAACTACTTTTGGCACGTGCACTCAGCTAATGCATGCTCACCATAAACTTCCAACAAAATACGATGACGTTCGGCAACCTTTTCTTCATATTAAAGTAATGTAGAAGAACTCCCTGCAAAAACACTTTTTCAGGCACAAAGTTCGACATATTTGAGTGAAAAAAAATTATTGTTGTTTACGCTTCAAATGAATGACAAATGCTGAAAAAGACGCACAATGACAGTAGCTTTCCAACGCATGTTCGGAATATTGGAACGATGGAATAATAATCAAGTTACGCCATCTCTTAGAAAACCGCGCGAATTAAGTTATAGATCCAATACTTTGTCGATATTCTTATCTATTAGAAAAATCACGAAATACACTTGAGATAAACTGACAATATCGAGCACTGCGAACAAACTAAAGGACAGATCGCTCTGAAACTCCACGTCAGTATAGAGGTCACTGGTGCCAACTATGCGTTAAAAAGGTTTTTGACAATCTCTTCAAGGGGGCTTTTTGTATAATCAATTCCCGGTACTTGCTAAGTACAGGAGAAATGAATCTGACATGCACTCGTTAACAAGATTCATCCCCATTTCAGAATTGAATCACTATTAACGGAACATGACTAAATACGAAGGTATATATATATATATATATAGAATGTCTAAAAAGTCCCGGGACGTTTGAATATTTCCTCAGGTAAAATATTTTTCAAAAAAAGGAAGGTCATTCCTGAAGTAAATTTCAACGAGGAATTCAATGGTGACCTTCATTTTGACCTTGAAGTTGACCTTCGTGGCTTTTTCAAGGTGTGACGGACCGTACTCACGTGAGGACGTCACACCCCGACCGGACCAATCCCCAGAGGATGCCGCGTCGAACACCGACGAATGGGTTCCCCCATGGTTGGCTTTCGACATGGGCCGGGAATCAGCTTCAGGCGCGCCTGACTGACCCTGGCCCCGACATCCCTGGGTAAGGACGTCACACCCCGACCGGACCAATCCCCAGACGTAGCCTTGTCGAGCACCGACGAATGGGTTCCCCCATGGTCGGCTTTCGACATGGGCCGGGAATCAGCTTCAGGCGCACCTGACTGACCCTGGCCCTGACATCCCTGGGTGAGGACGTCACACCCGAACCAGACCCGCACCTGACCCGCACACTGCCGCGACCTTGACCCGCACCTGACCATAACTTGACCCGCACTTGACCCGGACGTTTTAAGCACGAACCCGACATGCACTGGACCCGACTTGACCCAGACGTTTTACCGCGAACCTAACCCGCCCTCGACCCGGACATTGTACGCGGACTTGACCCGAACTACAAGCATGTACAACTGACCGGAACCCGACCCAACCGAGCGCACCTACCAACACCGGGCACAACCGAGTACGCGACGCCGCTCCCTCTCCCCTTCTCTCAATAAACGCCCGACCGATCGACCGTCCGACAAACCCGAAACCCCGGCCCCCTGGATACCGCCATGGCCGGGGTCCTGAGGGCAGGGCGCGGACCCAGATACCGCTGGGAGCACCCTGCCCTAAGACAACACCGACTCAACCATACGGACGTTACCTACTCGAAGGAGAGGGGACAGGGGCGGTTATGAGCGCTTCCCGGAAGCTCGTGTTCAGGATTGTTTAAATATCACCGCGCGAACAATAAATAACACTGTTTTCATTTGTTCCAGGAACACGAAACCAATAGGCCAGTGCCCGCTTTTGTTTTCCTCACACTCGCAACTATCTCCGTTTTCATTCACACGCGCTTCCCGGCAATCACACACACTCACGCTCACGCGCACACACCCACACACACCCGCACACACGCGCAGCCACACACGCGCACACCCACACACACTCACACGTAAACTCTGTTACACGGACACCGGCACAACACAACGATTTATCTTTATATCCTCTCACACACACACACACACATACACGCTCACATCCCGTTTTAAGCCTACCTCTTACATCATCTATTTTCTTGTATTATTTTCTATTATCTTTGATTAATAAACCATAATTGTTAATTATATACGACCGTTTCCACGATTATTTTCATTCCCTACTCCCCCACTCCTACCAAACCCTGGCTGACTGAAGCGTCAGGCAACCAGGGGGAAAGTAGGGATGTCACAAAGGTCAACTTTGTTTTTATTAATCGAACCCCCTTTTTTTACATCTGCAATCGATAGAGCGGAAAATTCTACGTTCAAGTACGTACCCAAGTCATAGATCAATTGTAACGTTCCAGGTCAATTTGAGGTTATTTGAAATAAACAAAATTTTCCAAGAGGTCAGTGCAATTCCTGAAGTATTTTTCAACGGGGAATTCAATGGTGACCTTTATTTGGACCTTGAATTTGGCCTTCATGGCTTTTTGAAGGTCAAAGTTGTTTTTTTTTAAATCTAAACCCCCTTTTTTCACATCTGCAATCGATAGAGTGAAAAATACTACCTTCAAGTACGTGCCCAAGTCATAGGTCATTTGTAACGTTCGAGGTCAATTAGAGGTTATTTGAAATTGATAAATTTTTCCAAGAGGTCAGTGTAATTCCTGAAGTAAATTTCAACGAGAAATTCATTGGTGAGCTTTGTATTGATCTTGGTTACAGCGTTTTGAATATTGTAAAATCATATGTATAGGAAATTTTGCACTGAAAGTTCCAGGAGTTCTGGTGAGAGTTCTGTTCCTCCCCAAAGAGTTATATCGAAAAGTCCTATACCATAAGTCCTGTAACCTTTTTCTATTTCCATACGAATATTACGAATCGAAACGAAATTTACGTATTACGAGTACATACTTGCTATCTTTCGCTAAAAGATTATTATGGCGCAAGCTAAACTTTCGGAACGAGAGAATCTGTATTAATGATGCGTGGTTGGGGAGATCGAGTTCAATCTTATCTTAGGAGATGCAGATTGACATAGCCCAAGCATTTGTTGAAAACCCACACCTTAGTTTACGTCGAGCTATTGATGAGCGTGACATTCCTCCTGTGACAGTGCGAAATATTTTAAAAAGTATTAATTTCCATCCTTACAAAGTTCATCTGGTACAAGAGCTCAATGAAGACGATCCTGATCCTCGGGTTGAATTTTGTGAAATTATGATGGACAGAATTGATAGAGATCCTCTTTTCTTGTGCAATACAGTATTTTCAGATGAAGCTACTTTCACTTTAAAAGGTGAAGTTAACAGCCAAAATTGTATATATTGGTCCGACACAAATCCTGATTGGATGTTGGAGAGTCACACACAATATCCACAAAAGATTAATGCTTGGGCCGTCATCTTGAATGATACATTGATAGGCCCTTTCTTCATCGATGGTAATCTCAATGCCCGTGCATATGAAGAGCTTCTCAGAAACCAAATTGTACCAAGAATAAGGGAGATTACAGGCGATAATTTTCAAAATATTTGGTTCCAGCAGGACGGAGCAGCGGCTGATTACGGTAGGGAGGTTCGAGCATATTTGGATACTGCTAGATCTCCTGATCTCACGCCTCTCGACTATTTCCTTTGGGGCTATTTAAAGAGCAAATTTACTTCAGGAATGACCTTCACTTTTTTGAAAAATATTCTACCTGAGGAAATATCCAACCGTCCTGGGACTTTTTAGACACACTGTATATATATATATATATATATATACCGAAGGTAGAATTGTGCTCAGAGAAACCGATGAGACTTACGTTAATCGAAGGGTCTGCTCACGACTTTGACTTATAATAGTCCGAAATGAATCGAGTTGACCGGTACAACTTATCGGAACTTAATGACCGGGCCGTGCAAACCTAATGGAAAGGTGGTTGACCGCTAGCAACTAGCGCCGCTTATATCCCTGCACATGAACTACCATTATGTGTGCACGTGTTAGTGCATATACATGCATACGTAGGATCTTTAAATGTGTTACAAAGAATATATTTAAATATAATTAAAAGGAAATTGAAGATTTAACGCAAAATTGTGAAATGTAATTCAAGAGTGAGAAGTTAATAACAACTCACTCTTGAATTACATTTTCACAATTTTGCCTTAAATCTTGCTTTTGTCGTAATAAGTAAAAATAAAAAATATCTGTAATTTGTATTTATGTGCCATCGACGCGCAAACTCGTTTTTTCGCTACAGTTAACAGTAGCGCAATGTAGTACATTTCGCCAGAAAGGAATGAAATGTAAAAATTGAACTGCGCATGCGCCCATAGCCTGCAGGACTGATCGCGCCTCGGCTTCGATCGATATACGAAATATACTAATAATAAAAAATGCCATGAAAAATGATAATACTGCTGACTTCAACGGAAATCGGAGAGACAAAAAATATTAATTCTACAGCTTATGCAAGGCTTCAATAAACAAAATCATATAATTAAAAAACTCCTTGGTTTTATCGACCTGAGGACTCGTGAGTCCAAAAATGGCGGCTAATCTATCTCCTATTGAAAATTCCGACGTTGGAAACGACATTGAAAACGTTATCGTAAGCGATATCGTAAACGTTGTTGTAAGTGATATCATAAACGACGTAGGATTTTGGGACCATATCCGATATCGTTTACGATGTCGTAAGTGATACCGATTACGACATTTTTTTTTATTAAATAAGACAAAATATTTTATTATTGTTACAATTTAAATCTATTTTACTGAATAAAAGGAATATGAAGACAATGGAAATTCATAAAAACATATGATATGTGTGTATTTAATTTCGAACGATTATGAATATTTGTGTTCCGTTCCGAATTTGCACTCTTATTAAACTTTCATGATGCTGAAAGATCATAAATAAAAATATGTTTATAGATAATCCAATATGTTAATAATAGTTTGCATTGTTTTTATATTCCTTCCATACAGTTAAATAGATTTAAATTTTAACAATAATTAAATATTTTGTCTTATTTAATTCTGAAACGGTTTCACCAATGGCATGTAGCTTGATGTAGCTCAGAAAGAGTTTACAACAATGGCGGAACTCATACGAAGCCGTTCCCCTTGCCGCACTCCATCCGCTTCCGACAACTAGCGCCGCGTATATCCCTGCACCTGAACTTCCCTACGGGGACACCCAATACATTAGAGGTTGACCTGCCCTGTTGATGACAAACTTCCAGAGGTGAACCTGGGGTATATATTTAATCCTTTGCGGTTGTATGTCTACTTTCAGCCATTAAAATATGTTATGTATAAACACAATAGGACCGCAAAGGGACATATATTATTGTTTTTTCTAATAGTGACTGAAGTCGGAGTGTGTGGCGCAATATTGTATAAAGTCACGTGCCGTGAAAATCTGTATTGAGTCACGCACTGTGCAATCTTGTATAAAGTCACGCGCTGTGAAAATTGTATAAAATCACGTATGTTCAACGAATATATGTATCCTTATTATTGGTCACTTGTAATTGATCATCTGCAATCAATAATTTTTTTTCTATTTTTTTCGGAAGGGAGAAATGCTTTTTGCACCTTTAAGAGGGTTTCTTGCCCCTCTATTGTGTGGGACTCTGCTGCTTCTCGCATCTCTATTCGCTAAAACTCCCTCCCTGTCTCTAGGTCCTGAGATCCCACCCCGAAAGCCGCGCAGCTCATTTTCCCTGGGATTTGATCGACCCGGGGCTTACCCTCTCTTTCGGTGCAGAGGTAGCACCACGGATTCCTTGTGCAGGTTTCCGTGGAGTGTTCCTCCTCGACGCATTTCCAGCAGCTCCTGCTGCGGTATGGCCCACGACAGTCTGTTGCCATGTAGCCGAAGCCAAGGCAGTGGTAACACCGATTTATTTCCGTTTTTTGGCGTACCCTGCAGCAGACCCAACCTATCTTGATGTGGGCCACCTTCAGTACTTTTAAGGTGTTTGCTTCCTCCAGCAGAACATACGCCTTCCTAGTTCCTCTGAAGGGCCTCTTCGTCATGTATACCTTTATTCCAAGAGGTGTCCTCGGGGCTAATGCGGCTTTTCATACTCTGCAGAATTTCCGCATAGCTAACCCCTTCGAGGGTTTTATGAGTACGGCTTCAGAGCGGGAGCTTATAGGTCGCTCTGGTATCCTTGGCACCGGTTTAGCTTTCTTGCGAGAATCCTTCCTGACAGGGACTTCCACCCACTCCTCCGGTTTCTTAATCGCTGTCACCTCCGGACTTATTCTCGGCTTTCTCAGCCGCTTCCGAGGTTCCGGGGTCGACCTCAGTGCCGGCGGGGGAGTTTGGTTGCTCTCATCCAAGACAAGTTTCTTAGGGGTTTCCACCTCCTTCATTTTTTGCAAAATCTTATCCTTTAAATGGCATTCGACGTGCTCGATGTAACAATCGTTGTCCTTCATTCTCTTATTTCGGAAAGGATAAAAAGACAGTTATTCGACGAACTACGACCTTGCGTTTATATGCAACATGGGCGACTCGATATTCGGTGCTGTATTTTTCGTAGCTTTATGTCAATATTATCACCAATATTATAATTCAGCATAGTTTTGACAAATTTAGTATATAAAAGTCTTAGGCGGATACACTTAGCAAATTTGTCCCCATTTGTAAATTAAAATATCTGGAATTACGGAGAAATCAACGAGCCTGACATTTAAATCCACTTTAGCAAAAACATCGATACTCATTTTAACCATATCAGATTAAGCATTGGCTAGAATACAAATATGTATTTAAATTGAAAATCATCCTTCTGTTTAACCCTTGGTCAAGTGTGTCAAAGCACATTTTAATTTGTTCATTCATTTGCAAGATGTTATGTTCAAAGAGAGCAATGTTAACACAAGCAGAGAGTAGTCGATGTAGAAATTATTTTATGTACCTCCGTCGCGTAAACTCGTTTTTCCGTTACAGCTGAGAGTAAAGGAATGTTGTGTATTCCGTTACAGAGGAATATAATGTAAAATTGAACTGCGCATGCGCATATAGTCTTACACCGGAGCAGAATCTTCTTCTTATTCTTCTTCTTCTTCGTACAGCGTTCGCACCCTACTGACAAAGCCTTGTACATTTGAACTGCGCATGCTCTATTACAACAAGCTACTACTACACAAGATCGATAAAATCAAAATGGCTGGGACTAGTTGCGAAATATCAAGTGTAATGACTAGCGTCGTAAACAACTACAATACTAACCCTCGTTGTGCGCCTAGGCACGTAATATACTATTTTCTTACTTAGGGGATTCCAACACGTATAAATTTTATGAAAATAAAAAATTCAATTTTCAAATAAAATCAATATCTTCTTATGTATTATGAAAATGTTTTGCAAAGTTTTATTTGCTTGTTATGAACACAATTTCCCATTTTATGCTTCAGTCCTCACTGTTAATTAATTATAAAATAATGTTTGGTTTATCTTTTTTTTTCAGAAAAACCTGAAAAATCTCATGATCGAATATTCATTGCAGAGAAACAGATAGTTGATGAAAACATGAGAATCAAAAGAAGGCTAATCAATGATTCAGAGTTTGACTTTGATGCTGAAGAATTTTTTAAATATTTAGTTATGAAAACTGGTTTACTTCACTTGAAAAAATATACATCAGAAATGCTTGTCGGTTTTGAAATAATAAATGAATAAGGAGATGTAAAATATATTCCTGTAAATTGTTTACAACATTCTGTGTCACAGCTTCTTTTCTCCTTAGAACCTTTTTCCACGTTTCCTTCTATACTATTTAGAATTTCCAGCAGCTGTAGTGTAGAGGGGCTGACAGTTTTATATCATTTGAAACGACTTCTTTATTTTCTTCTGAATTGAAGGTATCAAATAAAGCTGTTTCAGTTATAGTTGACCTAAATTTTTTTTTTACTAAAAATTTATTCTTCCCAGAAACTAAAAGAAAGAGGTACGAGCGCATATGATACTAAAGCGTGTTATAATAAAAGCCAATGGCGAGAAAGAACATCAGTAACTAGTACATGCTGCAGCAACGCCCTTTTGAGAGTAAACTTTATGCAAATAATTACAGGAATGTAATCATTTCCTTATGATCATTTTCCTGTAGTTTTTCGCAACAAAAGGAACAACTACACACATAATTACCCGCGGCACTACAGACATACAATGAAAATGTAATTACATAAATTTTTTGAGATAGCACATTAATAAATTAATAAATAGTGTGATGATCACGTAATTTTGAGCGCACTATGTAAGCCCAGCGTGTCAGCACATCGCGCTGACATGGCGTTAACACGACATACTAACATGATGATGATACAAACTATTTTCTTAAAAATAATATTGTTCACTTTTACTGTCTAACTGAAAAATTCAGTACATTTACCTAAGAAATCACTTTCTCGTACAGGAATGCCGAAATACATCTTTAATGTCGAATATTTTTTATTTTGTTACGGGCGGTCCGAACTGTGCAGTAGTTTTTCCAAAATGTTTAGATTGATGTACAAAATCTAATTTATAGAATATCGATTGCTTTTAGAAGTGAATTAAATGCACATTTTTGAGTGTTCGTAACTATAGGTGTGCAAAAAGATTCGATCCGATATTGGCCTCCGTCGAATCTTGAACATTCAACATCCGAAGCACCCTTCATCGGATCGGATTTTTTCGATTCGATCGGCCGCATAGTCGAATTGTCGAATATACGACATTCGAAGCACCCTTCTTCGGATCGGATTCTTTCGATTCGATCGGCCTCATAGTCGAATGTCGAATATTCGACATCCGAAGCGCCCTTCTTCGGATGTCGGATTTTCGACATTCGATTAGCCGTCCGTCGAATGTCGAATATTCGACATCCGAAACACCCTTCTTCGGATGTCGAACATTCGACATTCGAAGCACCCTTCTTCGGATCGGATTTTTTCGATTCGATCGGCCGTCCGTCGAATGTAGAATAATCGACATCCGAAGCACGTCCGATCGAATGACGGATTTGTAACTTTCGACCGGCGCAGTATGTAGTTTGCAATTTTTAATCAAAAATTACACAATAAACATTGAATAGTTGTATTTTAATTTTACTTCGTCATATTTAAAGAATAAAAAAATATTAATTATTTCAATTTGACATATTAATGTTACATAATTTTAACTAATTTTTTAAAAATATATAATTATTCATTTTATTAAATGTAAATATAATATTAAATTTAAAATAATTTGTGAATACATTTTTCAAGTTATTATTAATAGTTTATCATATCGGAATCGTGAGTCGAAACAATTCGTCTTTTTCATATGCGATTTATTCATATCATTTAAAGGAATGTGTATTAAAATTGTTTGAAGAATCAGGCAACGTGATTTGTATTTAATAATATTTTGTATAATAATATATTGTATTTAAGTTTAACAGGAAATTCATATTACTTAAGTCTCTATCAGCCTTAAGGAACACATTCTCATCATGACGCTCGCGCTTCGCGCTCGATTTTCTGTATACATTTCAGTAACTTTTTAATAAATTACATGGTTAAAATAATTTATTTTCTTCCAAATCTCTAAAAAAACAACCAATCGTAGACTTTATTTAAGGAAACGATTTTGCAGAACAACGCTTATTTCGTATCTCACATATTTTGGCGAAAAAAATCGAATTTTTTTAATATTAAAAATCAAAACATAAAATATACATCCTGTCCCGAAATGTCCTAACAAGAATTTGTAGACCTCATTTAGGCAAACAATTTTCCATGTAAACGTTTTTTTTGTATCTCACATATTTTGTCTAAAAAATGGAATTTTTGAATTTTAATCGTATTTTTTGGAATTGAAACGAAAAATATGTTTCATCAGAAACTGTGTCGAACAAAATTTGTAGATCTTTTTGAAACAAACAACTTTGTGTTTTACGTTTTTTTCGTATTTCACATATTATTGTCAAAAAATTGAATACAATTATACAATGTATGTATATTGAGTGATGTCTGGTTAAAAGTTGCAAACTACATCCTGCGCTCATCGAATGTTCAATATCCGAATTGAGGCACTTCGGGTGTCGAATATTCGACATCCGAAGAAGAGTGCTTCGGATGTCGAATATTCGACGTTCGACTATGCGACCAATCGAATAGAAAAAATCCGATCCGAAGAAGGGTGCTTCGAATGTCGAATATTCGACAATTCGACTATGCGGCCGATCGAATCGAAAAAATCCGATCCGAAGAAGGGTGCTTCGGATGTCGAATATTCGACATTCGACGGACGGCCGATCGAATCGAAAAAATCCGACAATCCGAAGAAGGGTGCTTCTTCGGATGTCGAATATTTCGACTATGCGGCCGATCGAATCGAAAAAATCCGACATCCGAAGAAGGGTGCTTCGGATGTCGAATATTCGACATTCGACTATGCGGCCGATCGAATCAAAAAAATCCGATCCGAAGAAGGGTGCTTCGGATGTCGAATATTCGACATTCGACGGACGGCCGATCGAATCGAAAAAATCCGATCCGAAGAAGGGTACTTCGGATGTCGAATATTCGACATTCGACGGACGGCCGATCGAATCGAAAAAATCCGACATCCGAAGAAGGGTGCTTCGGATGTCGAATATTCGACATTCGACTATGCGGCCGATCGAATCGAAAAAATCCGATCCGAAGAAGGGTGCTTCGAATGTCGAATATTCGACATTCGACTATGCGGCCGATTGAATGGAAAAAATCCGATTCGACAAATAAGGCGAATCGAATCGAATTTGCGACATTCGATCCGACAGAATGCATACGTCTATTCGTAACCTGATTACATTCCAATGGCTAAAGCAACTCAGAATTTCTGGTCATACGAGCTGTTCTTGAGACGTAGAGTAATTCCTAAATTAACTTTTCCAGTTATTTAAATACGTTAAATTAATAAAACTTTTAAAGATAAGAAGTTTATGTTTTTCAGTTTATGTTTTTTCCCTTATGTTTTTCAGGTGCATTAATATTTTTTGAAGTTGATTAATTGATAACGAGAGTGCATAGGCACTCGATCGCTGTGAACTATAAGGGTATGTAATGAGAAAAAAGCGAAGAATAAGTGTAAAGTGAGAGCGATGATATAAGAACTAGGATGAGCGGAGAAAGAATAGAAGAAGAAAAAGAATGAGCAATAGCAGACTCGCAATTATATCATCGCGATAAAATGGATGAATAGGAAAGAAAAGAGAGAATGAAGGAGAGAGGAAAAGAGAGAGAGATGTCCAGCACCCGTGCATCCATGCACTTTGTGCCACAACAGCTTTCTGCCGTTTGTCAATTCCTTCTTTTGTTCGCCTATGCACATGCCTAATATACCGGTCTCTTTTAGAAATTCTTTATGTGCTCTGCTGTGCATCGTGAAGCTAGCATACATTTCATAATTACATCTTCTTCTCGTATGCCTATCCTTGCTCAAATGCTTTAGCCAGCTGATCTCCCGCCACGAAGGCCACGTGCTTTTTGTAACTAAAACCTAAGACTCGTTTGAATGCTTAAATAATTATGTTAAGGCTTTTAATCCACATAAATATTATAAGCCTAGATTAATTAAATATATTTAAACTTACTCTGAAATATATTAGAAACTAAAATCGTTTCTACAACTTGATGACCATGCATCAAATACTAAAAATCGATGAGCCCATTTCCTTTCTCACGATAGGTGTAGAAAGAGGGGAGAAATATTTCCCATCTAAAAATCAGCAAATGGTGCAAGAAACACATCAGCATTTGTGCAAATTCCTAAATTCTCCCTGCCATTATTACCTCTGTCCAATCTTTAACTCCGTAATCATCAAAAAACCCTGCCATGCTCATCTCACGATGAACTAGTGAAACGGATCAAGGCAAAATCAAATTTTCAGTTTTCTAAGTGTCTTGACCAGGTTCAGGCCTTAGAATAGAAAAGAAATAGAATTTTTCTTTCATCGTGCCCGTCTGCGGTCTAGAACGACGGTTTCCTCTTAATTCGTTAGTTGAGTAAAACGTAAAAATTGCCTTACGAGATATTTTACGGAATCGTGTCGGGCGGACGTAAAAGACACAAGTCTTTATATGGTCAAAAAGCAATTTTTCAAAATATATAGGCAAATATATATGTATATATATTTGCGTCTATGTTTAGCGGACTAAACGAAAAAGTCCAATTCATTCATTAAAACTGATAGAAAGTGGCGAAAACAGTATTTGTGTGTACGTATGTTGTGCGCGACTCGCAAATGAGTCTTGAGTTGCAATTTTGAGCAACACCTAATAAAAACCTCACTGCCCAGTCTAGGACGAAACTTTTTGAAATACGTGATATTATTCACATATATATTTCATTATAAAACTGTGAATAAAATGTTTCAGTATTCGAAAAACCAAAATTACATCTAAATTTGCATACAACATTACATTTTACGATTTCTCTTATATAAAATACAAATATGAATTATTTATTTCGAATAAAATAGTTTAAAGAAAATGTTATAATACGTGAATCAACTAAAGGGTTTTCCAATAGGGACATAACAATTTCGTATCTTTATATGAACGCATCCTTTAACTTTTTAAATGAACTGTCAATGTCAAAACGTTAGTTAAAGTCAACATATTCATCATGGTAAAGTTCACGAACCAGCAACATTTGGAAATTATTAAAAATTACTACCGAAATTCTGAGTAGGTGGTCGCAACTTTAAGAGCGCTTACTCCAATTTTCAGCCGTATTGCTCGAAGCGAGGAAATAATCGCAGCCGTAAGTGCATCGATTCAAAATGAGTCAAATCAGTCGATTCCACGTCGTTCTCAAGAATTGGGCATCGCTCAAACGACACTGTGGCGTATTATGCGAAAAGATCTTGGCCTACATGGTTTCAAGATTAAATTGACTCAAGAACTAAAGTCACTTGGTCATTTGAAACGCCGAAACTTCTACAATTGGTCTCTGGCAAAGCTTGAAGAAAATGAAGAATTTTATCGAATAATCATCTTCAGCGATGAAGCTCATTTCTGGCTCAATGACTTCGTTAATAAGCAAAATATGCGTTATTGGTCAGCAACAAACCCAAATGTGCTTCGTGAGACACCGTTGCATCCGCAAAAAGTGACTGTTTGGTGCGGTTTTCATGCCGGAGGTGTGCTAGGGCCGTATTCATCAATGGAGAGCGCTATCGCGCTATGTTGGAAGATTATTTGTGGCCAGAATTGGATGAACTTGACATCAACGATATGTGGTTTCAACAAGGCGGTGCCACTAGCCACCCAGCACGCGTCACAATCGATTTATTGAGAGGCATATAATATGTTATTTATTTATTGTTAATCTGAGGCGAGATTAATTTAACAACAAACTGAAACGTTTCTCTGTGAAAATGAGATTTATTATATTATAAGGCTATTTACAGTATTTACAACTTACTTATAAAGTAATTTACAAACCTGTAAAAATGAGAAACAACATTCAATGTTTATTGATTACAATCTTGTCTCTCACAGATTACAAAATATTTTTAACCACTTGCTTCAACTTTTAATATTGCTCTCAGCTTGATAGTTACTTTCTAATCTGCTTTCTACTTTCTAATCTAATCTAATCCTATCACATGTTATGTTTACCAGTACTCTACCTCACCTACTCGACTAACGCGGTAGAATTCAAATGTGTAAGAAGTATACTTCCTATATCTCCCTCCTTTGAGAGAGAGAAACTTCCTCAGTAACCTCTTCCGTGTCGTCTTCCAGTGGAGATAGCTTTGAGTAGTGAAAAATGTTAGATTCTTCTTTTTTGTATCCAGTGTTTACTTTGAACATCGTCTCAGAGGTCTTCTCCAATATTTTATAGGGTCCTATTCTTAACTTATCTAATTTCTTTCTGTTGAGACGGTTTCCATTTTCTACATATACCATTTTACCAGTTTGGAAAACATGATCTTTTCTATTTCTGTCGTATACTTTTTTATTATACTCATGGTATGTTATGCTGTTTTGTAGTGCCTTGATTCTATCTTCTTTTAAATTTGTGTGTTGTTGATTTGTAGTTAATTCTTTTGGTAAAAGGGTAGTTAAAGTGCCCTCCATCAAATATTTCGGGCTAAATTTTGTCACTGTGTGTACCGTTTCATTATACTTTTGTACACATTCCTGCGCTATGGTTGTCCAGGCTGTTTTGTCTTTAGTTTCATTCACTTTACATCTTATTTTATTTATTAAGGTCTGGTTCAACCGTTCATTTAAACCGTTAGAAAAAGGTGCATTCACAGCTGTGAAAATTAGCTGGATTTTTTTGTTCTCTAATTATTCTTTAAATTCATAAGAATTTATTCCTGGATGTTGGTCAACTAAGATTTTCCCTATTTGTTCATTATCTGCTACTTTTTTTTACCAATTTTATGAAATTACTTGCTGATTGAGTTTTTGAAGTTATAATTTGTGCAAATCTAGTAAAATGATCTACTAGCAGATGCATATATCTTTTTGTTGACCTTGAGCCTCCGAAACCTCCTATCATATCAATTGACATTATTTCATAAGGTTCTCTCGCTGGACCCAATTGTCATAACAATCCATATTTATATTGGCCTCTTGATTTATTTTGTATACAAATTTCACATTTTCTACATGTATCTTTGATGTTTTCTAAAAGATTTTTGGCTGTGTAATATTTTTTTATCATGCTGGTCATTTGATTTATTCCAATGTGATTGAACTCTTTATGTACATTTATTATTAGTGCCTTGCTGAATTCTTCTGACAATATAATTTTACCTTTCTGTAAATATAAATTATGTTCATTGCACATCGCCTTTTGAATTTTGAATTCCTTATTTTTGTCTTGGTCTTTCTTGATATTTTCTAGACTTATTATATTTACTGTTTTGAGAATATCATCTTCATTTTCATCAGCTTCCAGTACGGGGTTCCTGCTCAAACAATCCGCTTCTATATTGAATTTTCCTGGATTATATATCACCTTAAAGTCGAATTGAGACATATAATAAGTCAAGTCACCCAGTTCTTCATCTGGTCTAGCTTTTATGTTTAATTCCTTCAAAGGTTTGTGATCCGAATAGACTTCAAAAGGTCTACCAATCAACCAGTATTGCCAAAATTTAATAGCTTCTTTAATAGCTAATGCCTCTAAGTATATTGCTTTTTTTCACTTTGTGCACTTGTTAATTTTTTTGAAAAATATGCTACTGGTTTTTCGTTACCGTCTGATTGAGGTTGTTTTAATACTGCTCCCAATCCTACAATACTTCCATCAGTATAAATTTTGATTGGTAAATTCGGGTCATAAATAGTTAAAATTGGCGTTTTACATAAATAATCTTTTAAATAATTGAAGGCTTTTTGGCATTCTTGTGACCATATAAATGTTTGGTTCTTTGTAAGTAATCTATGTAGTGGTTCTAAAATAGTTGCGGTTCTCGGCACATATTCATGGTAGAAATTAATTTTACCCAAGAATTGGCGGATGTTTTTTTGTGTCGTTGGTGTCGGTAAGTCCATTATTGACTTTAGATTATCTGTCATAGGTTTTACTGTATTCTGGCCTATTATGTGCCCTAAGTAATCTACTGTGTCTGTTGCAAAAAGACATTTTGATAATTTCAACTTGAAACCTTCTTTTGTTATAGCATCTAATAATTTTTTTAGATGATCTAAATGTTCTTCCAACGTTTTTGAAAATATCAATATATCATCAATGAAGTTTACTGTGAAATTTTCCAATTTATAATTTCTGATTATATTACTTAGAATTCTTTGGAATATTGCTAGTGATGTTTTCATTCCAAAAGGCAGACATGTCCACTGGTAATGACCCTCTTGTGTAATAAAACCTGTTTTACTTCTGTCTTCTATTCTTAGTGGAATTGACCAGAAGGCAGAATTAATATCTAATTTTGAAAAAAATTGACAATTTATAGTTTTTGTTATTAAATCTTCAATTCTTGGGAATGGTTGTGACAGTGGTATTATTATTTTGTTTAATTCTCTAAAGTCTATACACAGTCTTGACCTCTTTTTTTCATCCTTCTTGAATGCAAGTGTCACAGGTGCTGCAAAAGGGCTATAAGATTCTTCTATAAAGTTCCTCTTTAACAGTTCTGCTATTTGTTGCTCTATTTCTTTTTTATCTTCCATTGTACACTTGTATGGTCGCTTGCTGCAATATTTGTCTATTGTCAGATCAATTCTAGCTTCATATTCTTGTACAGTCCCAATATCAAATTTATCTTTAGCAAATATGTGTTTATATTTATTTACTAGATTATTAATTGGTTTTCTGTTTTCGACGCTTGAGTGATCTGTAATTGCTTTAAAACTATTGGTATCAATGCATTCATTGAAATTTATTTCATGGATACTTTCATTATTTTCATTTAATTTTGCTTTATTATAGTCAGATTTGTTTACTTTTAATTTTAGTGTTTTTGCATTAATGAGTGATACATTTGATCCTGTATCATATACTCCATTTGTAACAAATTCTTTATTTATTATTATTTTTAATTCAATCAATGGTGTGTATACTAGTTTTTTGGATCTTGTTCTTCTGTTTCTATGTCTATTAAAGCATTGTTTATTTTTTTCTCTCTTTTATCTTTTTCCTGCGTGTCTTTATACCAACAACTTTCTACTGGATGAAAACGAACTTTGTTTAACTTTTCTTTACATAATGTACAAGGTGTTTTCACTTTTTGTCCTTGTTCATTTACTTTTTTAGGAATATCTGTTTTTTTATAAGTTAGGTGTTCTAATTTACCCAATTCATTATATAGATCTTCTGTTTCAATTAAGGTATTTCTATCAATTTTATTACTTACGTAATTCATCAGGCACAATAAACTTCCTCTCATCTGGAGTCTCAATTGAGGTTATGCAAAGTATATTCGTTTTTCCATCTGCACTACCTCTCATTTTAAATTCAAATTTCAATTTTTCCATTGTTTCTTTTCTCTTTAAACGAGAATGTCGTTTTATAATATGTTATTTATTTATTGTTAATCTGGGGCGAGATTAATTTAACAACAAACTGTAACGTTTCTCTGTAAAAATGAGATTTATTATATTATAAGGCTATTCACAGTATTTACAACTTACTTATAGAGTAATTTACAAACCTGTAAAAATGAGAAACAACATTCAATGTTTATTGATTACAATTTTGTCTCTCACTGATTACAAATTATTTTTAACCACTTGCTTTAACTTTTAATATTGCTCTCAGCTTGATAGTTACTTTCTAATCTGCTTTCTACTTTCTAATCTAATCTAATCCTATCACATGTTATGTTTACCAGTACTCTACCTCACCTACTCGACTAACGCGGTAGAATTCAAATGTGTAAGAAGTATACTTCTTATAGGCATATTCGGTGAACGTGTTATCTCGAGAAATGGTCCGGTCGAATGGCCGCCTCGTTCATGCAATCTAACGACCAACGTTCTGGTCGAAATGTGTGCCAGAGTGGTGGGAAATTGGGTCCAAAGAATCGACCGCTGTAAACGGGCTCGTGGTGGTCATATGACCGATATCGAATTTCATTCATAAAATGTAATGCTTGCACTACATCCACAATAAATTTGAACTCAATATTACAAATATTTCTGTGTTTTAGTCGTAGATAAAATTGTTATGTCCCTATTGGAAAACCCTTTATATCAATTAAAAAATTAAGTGAAGAATATTTTATTTAAAATAATAAGAAATAAGAAATTAAGGTTAAAAATCTACATTCCTAATTACATGGTGATAGTAGATAAAAATTCTATATGATGTTGTTGTTAATAATTGGCTTTAGGGTCCAGAAACGATAACTCAGGAAGTCACATACTTTTAAACATTTCGACTCTATTCGGAGTCCTCATCAGTGATCTTTATATCTAAAATTTTAAAACAGTGGATAAAATATTGCACATATGAGCCCTATGTTGGTATAAATTTTGGTGATGTAAAAAATGTAAAATATCGTGAGAAAATTTACATAAAATTGTACAGAAAACATCGGTAAATTATCTAAAAACTTTCTTAGGAATAACAATGAAATTCTAGCACATAACTCTAACGTAAATCAACTAGAAAACTAGTATATATTTGTGTCTAAATGCTACTGAAGATATAGATGCAAGTACATATGTAGTATAAAGTCATAAAGGATTATTTATGAAAATTAGCTTAGAATTGCTAATATGAATTCCACACTGTTAGAATTTCCTACCGCAATTTCCCCAGAACATGTGAGTGGAGTTTTATTCACTTGCAAAGTGTTGAATATTCAGTATATGTTTCCCTGGAAATACTGATACTTGTAATATGAATAATTTTATGTTTTGGTAACTAAAGTTCAATGCACTTACATGCAGCTGAAAATTGATCGACATGCAACCGAAACTCAGTTACAGTTGAGCAAATTTTATGATAATTTCATAAAAGTTCTGTTACATTTTGGTATTTTTTAAGATACATTTTTTGAAAATTCAGTTGAGCTCCATAATATTAAGAAAACTTTTTTTTATATATATAAAAATTCAGTACATTTTTTCCAATTTCAAGTTCTCATTTTACGTTTTAGTGGCTTATATGCATAGACTTTTCAATGAAAGAAAGCAATGCTTTACACATAAGCAAAATTTTCTAATTGATTTAATTGATCAAATTTATAAAACCGAAACAGGTTTTAATTAACATATTGATTTAAATCTTCAAAGATTTATTGACTTTAAATTTTACTGATAATTTTTTTAAGAATTTCACATAATCTCAAAAATGTTTTTATGAGGCGAATGTATTTAAAAATATCAATAAAATTTCATAGTCAATAAATGTTTAAAATTTCAATTTAAGGTATTGATTGGAAATTTCAGTATAACTTTTCAATAAATTACATGATTAAAAGAATTTACTTTCTTCCAAATATCTAAAAAAGGAAAAACAATCGTAGACTTTATTTAAGGAAACGATTTTGCAGAACAACGCTTATTTCGTATCTCACATATTTTGGTGAAAAAAATTGAATTTTTTCAATATTAAAAATCAAAACATAAAATATACATCCTGTCCCGAAATTTCTTTATGAGAATTTGTAGACCTCATTTAGGCAAACAATTTTCCATCTAAATGTTTTTTTTGTATCTCACATATTTTGTCTAAAAAATGGAATTTTTAAATTTTTATCGTATTTTTTGGAATTGAAACGAAAAATATATCTTTTATCAGAAACTGTGTCAGACAAAATTTGTAGATCTTTTTGAAACGTACAACTTTGTATTCCTACGTTTTTTTGGTATTTCCAATATTATTGTTAAAAAATTGAATTTTGGATTTTCAATAGTTTTTTTTTTAATTAAAAAGAAAAATATGCATCTCATGAAAAAATGTTATAATTCAAATTTGTGGGTCTTTATGTATTCAATAATATTGTTTATAACGTTTTTTCGTATCTCGTATAATTTAACTGGAAAATGGAATTTTGATATTGACTTTTTTCGAATTTGAATATGCTGTAACATTTCTAATTTTGATTTAATCAAAAAATGTTATTAGGATAATTTGTAGAGATTTATGAGCACTATCAAAAACCAGGATTGGAATTTTTGATTTTTTCAAAAAATTATTTTCAAAAACACAAAAGTAGTGCTCCATCCCTCAATTTTGATTGGATGTGGCTGGTTAACGAACTTGTCCTTACTTTTTCGGCTCCGATAAAGTGTACCAAAGCTCAATTCAATCTGATAATCCTATCGAGAGTTATGCCGCACACGACCTACTACAGACAGACAGACAGACACTTTCGTAAAAACCATTTTTTCTGACTCAGGGGGTCTCAAAACGTAAAGATTTGATGAAAATTTCGAAAGTCATTTTTCACATAAAACCAATACCTTCTCATCCATGATGAGAATGTAAAAATTGAAAAATTCTACAAAAATTAAGAATTTTCTGATTAAAATAGTTAACTAACAAAGCTACAAAATTTCCAATCAATTCCTTAAATTGAAATTTTAAACATTTGTTGACTATGAAATTTTATTGATATTTTTAAATACATTCGCTTAATAAAAACATTTTTTAGATTATGTGAAATTCTTAAAAAAATTATCAGTAAAATTTAAAGTCAATAAATCTTTGAAGATTTAAATCAATATGTTAATTAAAACCTGTTTCGGTTTTATAAATTTGATCAACTAAATCAATTAGTAAATTTTGCTTATGTGTAAAGCATTGCTTTCTTTCATTGAAAAGTCTATGCATATAAGCTACTAAAACGTAAAATGAGAGCATTTTTACCTACTATCACCATGTAATTAGGAATGTTGATTTTTAACCTTAATTTCTTATTTCTTATTTTTTTAAATAAACACGATCCCAGATTATAAACAAAATTTTGATTAAGTATGAATTTATTAAAAATTCTGGCAGTTTGGAGCCTTCACGGACAAAGTATTCATCCAGGTAATTAAATCTGAGAGCCACACAAAGTAAAATATTTTTCATTTCTAAATTGAATCTTCGTACGTAACAAACTGCTGGTGGCAGCGGTGGGATTTTTGTCTCGCGCTGTGCCCAGCCACGTTACACATTGCGAAGTCACACTCACCAGCTACTTGCAACTGCTTATATTATTTCTGATTTGAATAATTTCTGTTTTTCACATTTTTATTGCTCTGTCAAATTTCTTGTTTAAAATTAACTCTCCTTTCCAAAAAGAAAATTATTTTACTTTCCTAAAATTGTGTTCTTGAGAATTCCCCTTTATGCTTTTCAGCAGAAGGTTAATTATGAGATTTATGCTTTTATGCTCTTTAACAGGAAGACTAAATTTTGAACATTAATTTCATTCCAATTTTCTTTTATTAAGAATTTACACTTATGCTCTTTAGCAGAGTGTCAATTCCAGAATTGAGTCTTTTATGCTCTTTAGCAGAAAGCATTAATTCGAAAAAGAAAATATTTTACTTTCCTAAAATTGTGTTCTTGAGAATTTTCCTTTATGCTCTTCAGCAGAAGGTAAATTCTGAAATTTGAGCTTTTATGCTCTTTAGTAGAAAGACTAAATTTTGAACACTAATTTTATTTCCAATTACTTCTCACAAATTATTTTTCGTATAGGAATTACCCTTTATGCTTTTCAGCAGAAGGTCAATTCTATAACTTGCACTTTTATGCTCTTTAGCAGAAAGTTTAAGTTTAACGAAAAATCCCCCATCTTCACCGTTCCTTATGTCACAACTCATCCCTAATATACGTTGCAAACGCAAACAAAAGTCTCGAGCAGGAAAGCAAGTGAGGCAAAAAACTATCCCGCAATTAGAGGAATTAAAGACAATTTCTTATAATTTCGAGTAATCCTTTCCTACTTTGGCACCCGAGGCTCCAACCCAAATTTTCAACCCTAAGGAATTCGAAATTGAAGAATTAAATAATTTTGACGAGTTTTCATTTTTTTTGAAAATCTGCTTGATAAGGCAGAAATTGACTTAAAGAAATTCCAGCAGGCAAAATGAGAGTCTCAAAAAGCGTCCACTTCCAAGTAGTAGAGGTACTTATTTATTAGTTTTTACCACACATATATTGCATATTTCTTTTAAACTCATTTATTATTTTTACCTTCTCTCGTACCCTACCATCAACCTTAGGCTTACAACAAATACTTGTTTTCAGGATTTTTAAATTTTCCCCTATAAATCGTACATACCGGCGGAAGGAAAATAATGTAACAATGAATAAAATTTAGGTTTAATAAAAATTCAATCGAAATTCTAGTGGTTCTTTCGCTCTGTAGTGCGTACGTGAGACATAGGCTCTGTTGTCCACGTCGAGAGTTCAAACACTCTTTACTCTATGTCCTGTCAAAGAAATCCCATTCTTCGGTAACCACCCAAAAGGGGGAAACGTCCCAGAAAAAAACATCAAGGCACACCTATTTGCTCGTCACTCTATCAAAATCTACAATAGTATTTCCTGTCGAAAGAAACATTCCAGTGTGTGTAGTCTGACCTGTCCAACGGACAGAAGTGCCTTTACCCGAAATCACGCCCGAACTACCTCAGATTACAATAATAGATTTGGAAATCAGTGAAGCCCTTGAACAAAGAAGGCAAGCTTATAGAGAGGAGAATCATCCATTACGTGAAATTAACCAAGAAAACGAAATTTCTGACGCTGAAACTATCGTATCAGACTTAGAATCAAAAACGGAACAAATGTCAGAGTAATTCAACTCCTGCACCATCGAAATTTAAGTCGTCAGGTAAAGTTCAAGTTCACCCCTTTTCGTTATCACTAGATCACTTCTAGTAAGGACAACATTTTGAGTCTCTTAAATTGCTCTAGCTGGAATAATAAAAACGACATTTACCTATTGTAAGCCTAAAGATTCCCACTTCTAATAATAGGCCACTATATAATACATTTTTACTTCTGTATTTTTTTTTGTGTGTGTGCATATGTGTCTGTATATATACATTCTATTTTTTATTATAAGGATATCAGTGTACTCTCAAGTGTTTCCACCCATAGGAACAGAAAAACCTATTTAAGATAAAAATAAATATTTACAACCTATCAAAATTTCACGTCGAATTTTACGGATTCTCTGCACGTTTCAAAATGTCGAACGACAATTGAAACCGTAATTTTCAGGAAACAATCGGTAACGACCCTGACGAATCAACTACTGAAGCATACCCGAATGTCGCTAACTCATTATTTGGACCCAACCTTAACATCGCGCCTCCGAATCAATCAATGAAACTAGATGCACGTGCAGCTATGGCCTCGGTCACTTCAACTAAGCTCGTATCATATACCACAATTCGACGGCAAGAATCCTCCACTAAAGGAATTTTTGCAGGTCGTGAAAAACGGCGCGGTATATATAACGGAAGCCACAGAGCCAGGATTCATAAAGGTCGTTTTAAGCAAACTCAAGGGCGTGACACGGAAAAGTGTTAGAGACAAGCGACTTAATCGAGTCAACGACCCAATGGCACATTTGAACAAACGTTTCAGCCCTTCTAAAACGTATCAGTGGTACTTTGAATCCATGGTGAACTTGCGGATGGAACAAACGGAAACCGTAAGCGATTATTACGACCGGGTACAGGGTTTGTTGAGTGGGGCAAAACACGCGATTGAGAACAAATATACGCAGGTTCATCATGCCGGTACTACTCATGAGATAAGTTAGAATACCATCATGATGAAACCGGTGATGGATTGCGCACTAGACGCCTTCATTAAGGGTCTCCCGGACGGAATGTCTACGTTCGTAGACACCAGAAATTTGAATGACCTTAGTGAAGCCCTCGAACATG
This sequence comes from Diplolepis rosae, assembly GCA_030998225.1. NCBI lineage: Eukaryota > Metazoa > Arthropoda > Insecta > Hymenoptera > Diplolepididae > Diplolepis > Diplolepis rosae. The sequence continues at coordinate 950,620 of JAPYXD010000687.1, read as the reverse complement.
CCCTCCACATAGAGGAAAGACTAAGGCAAACGTAAAGAGTAAGGCCCTCCGCGTCATCTTACCACATCATGCGACAAAACGAAAAAATCCCGGAACGCGCGCGATCACCTAGCCCTTATACAAGGCAGATCGTCAGACCAGATAAAGCAGAAAGGGTAAAAGGTGAAGCTGCAGCAGAATTCCCCAGCCCTCGCAATCCAATACCTCGACATTAACAACTCCATTAATATCCGCCACAGTATCCTTCATACTCACCATAGTTTCCCTACTTCTGTCCCCCACCATACCCTACAACCTACCAATACCCCTACTCATACCCATCCCTTCCACCTATGCTGCAGTATCCTTCTGAACCCCCGAATAGAAACGGACCCGGCGCCAACCATGGCGCGGGTATAGCAGGCCGCCAGGAAACATGACACCTCCTAGATTGACTTCACCAGGACCTCCAGAGAATTCGAACTCTCAACAGGTTCGTCGCTTAGACGCGGCGACGAACCAAACCCCTCGAGAGCGTCCCAAGACAGTCTACTTCCAAGAGAGCACAGTAGGATCTTTTTTATTTTTTATTTTATTTAAGGCAAGAACAGGCTCAAATTTCATTTCGACACAACGCGTCTGTAACTGCTTCCAACCCTATTAAACCGATCCGTTTTATCTATCGAGAATCACAGGAAGCCAGGGAATCGCTTAAGCCCGAAATTACACCATTTTCAAGAACACTAAAAATTAGGGTCAGAACAAGGCAACCTTTTGCCATAAGTGTCACAAACCCGGAGGTTGCTGGAGGTTACCTGCCTAAACTGGATATCTCCGAAGGGCTGTACCTAGGAGAGGCAGCAGTCTGAAACCACGATGGTGTCTGTCACGCAATTGCCATCAATACCACTGAAAACGACATCGATATAGGAATTGCTGCCCAAGAGGTTATACCATTCGATTTTTGTCAATTTCCTGGTGAGGAATTCTCCGACTCTAAACCCGAATACTCCACCTTAGGCTCACAGGGATATCTAAGCTCTTATGCAGAGCGTGTTAAAAAAGTAAAGAAGAGCCTGCATCTTTTTCATCTAAATGATGAAGAAAAGAATTACATTCTTCGGTGGGCAAAGGACTACGCCGATATTTTCCACCTAAATAGCGGGAGACATAGTAGTACTCATCTGATACAAAACCGAATTCCAACAGTGGATAACGAGGTGATTGCAAAGAAGCAATACAGCTACCCTCATGATGTAACAGATCAAGTCATTCTGCAAACTAAAAGACAATACGATAGCGGAATTATTGGTGACTCTAATTCTCCTTACAATTTTCCACTTTCGATTGTTCCAAAGAAGCTCGACGCCTCGGGAGAGAAGAAGTGGAGAGTTGTCATTGATTTCAGAGCCCTTAACGAAAAGGTAATCGGGGATGCTTACCTCTTGCCTAATATCACAGATATTTTAGACCACTTGGGGAATGCACGGTACTTTTCTGTGTTTGATCTGGCTACCGGCTTCGACCAAGTGGAAACACATTCTGATGATCAATCAAAAACGGCATTTTCAACCCTCTGTGGACACTTTGAGTATCTGCGGAGGCCAACGGGGATTAAAAATGCTCATGCTACCTTCCTTCGCCTCATGGACTTTGTTTTGAAGGGCATGCATGGTACCCAAATTTTTGTCTGTCTGGATGGCAATGTTATTTATTCAGAAACCTTAGAAGAACACGACACAAATGCCAGGAGATTGTTCAATAGACTGAGAGAGGCGCATCTAAAGCTTCAGCCGGACAAGTGTGAATTCTTACGAATTGAGGTAGCTTATCTGGGCCACATAATCGGGCGCGATGGAGTCAAACCTAATGCCGCCAAGATAGCCGCGATTCGAAAATTTCCACAACCAAGAACAGTCCGGAATATTTGACAATTCTTAGGCCTTTCAGGTTACTGTAGGAGATTTATAAAGGACTACGTAAAACTAGCAAAACCCTTGTCCAATCTTCTGAAGAAAAACACAAAATGGGAATGGGGACGCACACAACGGAAAAGCTTCCAAAAAATACGCAGATACCTCTGCAACGAACCTGTGCTCCAATACCCCAACTTCGACAAGACTTTCATGCTAACGCGATCAGAACCTAGTAAAGATGAACCTTCCTCCACCAGTTAGGAGCCCCTAGATTCTACTGGACCCATAACTCAAACAAGGAAACCAATTTAGCCAGGGAACCAATCCAGTTCTGGATGCAGTGTGAAATTCGCATTGCCACTAAGGAACAAAGGAAAACCCTCTGTACCCTGATCCATCTCCTTCAACGCAGCAAAGACTAAAACCACGGTTTCACCGCAACCGTCCACCTCAGCCGGAGCAATGCCTAAGCGGAGGAGTAGGCAAAGAAAGGACTCTGCTCCCAAAAATCCCCAAGAAGCTTACAAGCCCCAGAGTGAACCGAAGGCAACGAACCTTGACGAAAGTTACATCGGTAAGAGACTTTCGAGAAGAAAAGGAATTAGTGAGGTCCTTATGTTAAATAAAAACCCCTCCAGTGATCCATCGTCTGATGGCGAAGACAGTGATGACTCTGACCCCCCGGTGTTTCGCGGACCCCGTAGTGATTTGCCGAACATAAAGCCAACTTTAGTAGTAAAAACAGACAATACTGCTCCTAAAAGTGTACCCCCTAGACTCCCAGATCCAAGCCCTTGGCTAGCCCCATTACTGGACACCTATGTGGACGTTTACGTCGAAGGAGCGTGAAGCTACAATGGGCGTGGTGGACCAAGGGCAGGAATAGGAGTCTGGTTTGGACCCAATCATCTTCTAAATATTTCACGCCTCTCTCAGGGACGTCAGACAAACAACTCGGCCGAAATTGCAGCAGCAACCGTGGCAGCTCAACTGGCTCACGAGGCTGGCATCAAGAAGCTGAGAACAAACACGGATTCCAAGTTCCTAGTAAATAGTACCACAGAATGGATTCCAAGGTGGGAGGCGAATGACTGTAAAACCTACGAGAATAAACCAGTTAGAAATCGATCCCAGTTTGAAAGGATTAAAACAGCCCTAGAACCCTTGGATGTGATTTGGGAACATGTTCCAAGTCATAAAGGAATCCCAGGAAACAAAATGGCCGATAAACTGGCCAGAGAAGGGATTGAAGCACCGCCATTTACCGAGAACAAAGTAAAAGTGTCACCTCCTGAACAAATGATCCTTGATATTCTCCCGCAACCCCCGGGCAGTGAAGGCAGTGACGAAACTAATGAAGACACCGTCAAGCAACACCAGCCCAAGAACAAATTGAGAGAAGATCTACAGAAGTCCTTCTCAAAGCTGGATAAATCAATCGAAAACCGAGGCCTCGAGAGCTCCAATATCGTTCATGAATCTCGATGGCGGGATCATGAAGACATACAAAACGATTGTCGGCTCTATGCACCCATGTCTCCGAAGGGAAAAAAGACCAAGAACTTCTGGAAAACTTAGAAGCTCTTGATCCCTGTGGAGAATATGACGACGTCAAGTTCTCCAATAGAGTGAAAAACTTTTTGGAAAAATACGAAAAGAAATTGAGCAAGGAAGCATGTATGCCACAAGATTGGGAATCCACTCCTAGTCCTTCTACGAGCCAAGCAAAAATTTCAGGCGAACCTAGATACAATAGGTAGATAACCTAGTCAACGGAATTTTCTGACAAACATTCCGAGGTGGCGAGAAAAAGCATGGTCCTATTTAAGGATGACCCTGAGGAAATTGAATCCTCCTCAGAATACCAAATAATTGGGAAACAGCCCCCCTAAAATCCTTGCTTGCGACACCAGTGGCCCCTGCAACGCCAGGAGCCAGATCAACGCCCTTTACGAGGTCAGTTATAGACCTTTATTTCCAAAGATTGTGAGCCTACGAATCCCATAGCAAAACTCCTTGTGGCTACCAAGCGTCTTGACCTCCAAGACCTCTAGGGATGCTGCCCTAAGAAGGGGAAAGTCCTTGTCACTCCGCACGGTCGACATAAAACATATTCCGTTGTCATAAAAAGTCGACACGTCGACAATGTCGACTGGAAGGATGTGGCGCAAGGACTAAGGAACCTTCGAAACTGCCTAAGAAAAAGACAGTCAGACCACCTGCCGCATAGCAAATTCAGGGGATTTGCTAGGATCGTTACCGCGAAATAAAATGATGGAACTCGGGGCAGAAATATTCCGGGGTGGTAACATCACCATTACTCACTCCCACGGAAAAATCGAAGTTCCGCCTATAGAAATCGAACCCAAAATTATCGCTGAATCTGATGGCAGCCATATAGGTTGCCATAAGAGCATTACGAAAACCTACCGCCGTATCAGAGAGCGATACACATGGCCTGGTTTACGGGACGAAGTTAGCGAGTTCATTCGAGGGTGAAGGAGCTGCCTTGAACAGAAACTCGTCTGGGCTCGTACCCGTAAAGCAATGCTCATCACTGACACCCCTGCTGAGCCATTTGAGAAGGTATCACTTGATACTTTCGGAAAATTGCCCTCTACCCCAAACGGGAACAGACACATCCTGACGATGCAGGATAATGTCAGTGAATACTGCATTACACTTCTTATACCGGACTGGAAAACGACCACTATTGCTCACGCGGTTGCGACAACTCTCTTCTCAAATATGGCGCGCCTAGATACACCCTAAAAGACAGGGGAGGGAGTTTTATAAGCAAATTAATAAAACACCTAGAAAGACTATTTAACGTGAAGCAACTAACTACTTTCGGAAACCGACCACAAACTAACGGATCACTCGAGAGAAATCATATTTTACTGACGGATTACATAAAGCATTATGCTGATGATTATGACGATTGGGATCGATTGCTTCCTTTCGCCATGTTGGCATATAATACGTCAGTACATGAGGCCACCAATTTTACACCTTACGAGTTAGTTTTCGGGCGAGACGCTGGGGCACCCAGCTCATTCCCTCAGGGTACGGAACTCGAAATCTATAGGTCTTACTTGCGCGAAATAATAGTAAGAATAACTGAAATCCACAAAATCGCCCACAAAAACTTCACCAAGGAAAAATCTCGCTCGAAAGACCAATACGACAAGAAAACTCGACCGTGAAACGCGAAAATCGGAGATACGATTTACGCCCTTGAGGAAATCAGGGACGGGAAATTCGACAGTCGAGCCACAGGTCCGTACACCGTTGCCGGTCCCACATAAAATAATAATGTTATTCTAGAAACAAAGGGCGGCGAACGGATCATGAAGCACATAGGTAAACTCTTCCTTGCTCACTGCTAGGAACATTACGACTAAAGGAAGAAAATCCGAGAAAGAATATGCAATACTCGAATCCCATCAGACTCCAGCGAAACCTAATAAAAAAAAACTGTTATTATTTTTTTTTTTCTAGACGGAAAATCAGATAGAGCCTCAGTCTTCTTACAAGTATAAAATTACAAGGCAATGCGAAGATGACGAGCGACTCCACTACTAGGTTTCCTATGCGGAATCATTGAACCCGTAGCTGGACTCCTGATCTATGACGATGCTCAGCTGATTGAGGGAAAAATTCAAGAGTTAAATGAAGCTCAGGCCAACATTTCGCACCTAGTAGGGCAACAGACCCACTTGGTCAGGTCCCAACTAGAGGAGATGCACAACCAAGCACAACAACATCAGGAAAAACTCAAATCGCTCAGAAACGTACTTACCAATCTTAATCAAGAACTTGGTCAGGTCGACAGAAAGATCACTGAGCTTAAATACACCAAAGCCTTAACTCGAGTCCTGCAAGAGAACAATGCAGCTGTAGAGGAATACATAAGAGCAACCGACAAAATCTTGAATGTCCTTCAAGCCGCCAGACAGAAAAAAATGCATCCAGGACTATTGACTCCCAGTCAACTGGAACTAATTTACCGAGACATCCAGGACCACCGCCCAGTGGTGTGTGGAAGAATCACAGAGGACTTGTGTTCTAATGAAGCGCCGAGATGTTGCGGCATGTACTGTACTACCAGCTTATAAGATTTGTGGTTTGGAGTTTAATAGAAAGCCTAGGTAGACGGCTTTACTCTCTCCAAGGGCCGACTATTGCTATAACAACCTGTCTTAATCAGGCCAACAACCAAATCACATTAAAAGTTACCGGCATTATCCAACTGGCTCCAGGATGCGATCTTAGAATAAAGGAAAGAACACAGCCAGGTACTACCAACCGGAAGGGAGAAACTGAAATGATTTACACCCCACTGCTTCACCTGAACATTTCTGCGTTGTCTCCAGCTCTACAAGAGTTTCAAGGATACATACCTGCGAGAAACAAATGTCTGCTCAGACGAAGGAAACAACACCTGGGGACAAAGTTTTTGAAACTAACGACAAGTCCTTGGAGCATCTAGAATAACAACTGTATCGGCTCGGCCTGGCCCGCCGAGCAGGAAGCTCCCAAATAAGAATGATCCACGCGTCCTACCTTCGACTGGCCCTTTTATCTGTTGGACTGCTGATTTACAGTTCCTATCCGGTTTTTAAAAGAATGGCCATTCACAAGCAACGACGCTTACTAAAGACGGGAATGCATCAAGGTGACAACTCCAGCCTAGATAGCAACAAGGAAGAGCAGGAACCAACTCCTGCACGGAACTCTCTGCCACAGACGATAACAGAGACAGGTACTTCCACCCGCGCAGTCACACCTGCTGCACCACCAAGGGAACGACCAACGATGACCTCAGTGATTCAGTTGCATCTCAGACTCTCCAACCAGCATAAAAACTCAATCAGGGTCTCGATGAAAACAGTCATAGAACATGGCCGTTGAAAATTCTCAAATCTAAAATACACCTACCGCCAAAACATCTTTTTTTCTTCTCATTATTGTATCATCTATATTGTTTTTCTTTAGGGATTGAAACTGTTAGAGTAGGACTCTTCTTCTTATGTACTGAACAACAAAACTAGCCATTGTAGATTCTCTAACAGCTTGTTGGAAAAGAGCAACTACACATGAACAACATAAGACTATGATTTCTTATTCTTATCCGTGATCGTCTCTAGACCATTCTAGGTTGTCAAGGACAAAAACTCTAAAAATTCCGATGCGGTTTGTTACAGGTGGTCCAAAGTGTGCAATATTGTCAGCAAAATGTTAAGATTGATGTACAAAATCTAATTGATAGAATATCGATTACTTTTAGAAGTGAATTAAATGCACACTTTTGAGCGTTCGTAACCTGATTGCATTCCAATGGCTAATGCAACTCAGCATTTCTGGTCATGCGAGCTGGTCTTGAGACGTAGAGTAATTCCTAAATTAACTTTTCCAGTTATTTAAATACGTTCAATTAATAAAAATTTTAAAGATAATGAGAGTCCACCCTTATGTTTTTCAGGTGCATTAATGTTTTATAAAGTAGATTAATTGATAACGAGAGTGCATAGGCACTCGATCGCTATGAACTATAAGGGTATGCAATAAGAGAAAAGCAAAGAATGAGTGTAAAGTGAGAGCGATGATAAAAGAACTAGGATGAGCGGAGAAATAATAGAATAGGAAAAAGAATGCTAAAATAATTATGTTAAAGGTGTAGAAAGAGGAGAGAAATATTTGCCATCTAAAAATCAGCAAATGGTGCAATAACCACATCAGCATTGGTGCAAATTCCTAAATTCTCCCTGCCATTATTACCTCTGTCCAATTATTAACTCCTTAATCATCAAAAAATCCCGCCATGCTCTCCTCGCGATGAACTAGTAGAACGGATCAAGGAAAAATCAAATTTGCAGTGTTCTAGGTGTCTTGACCAGGTTTAGGCCTTTTTCGGTTCAAAGCCAACCGCTACTTTTTCTATTACATATCAATTTAACTGTTTTGTGCTTATATTACAAGTAAAAGATGAGTTTTTATTCTTGATATATCGAAGTATCTCAAGAAATGCGTATCATTTATATACGAACTCCTATTGTACCTGAACCTTTCTAACTTTTCACTCGTTTAAATAAAGGCCCAATATCTCGCATTTGTAAAACGAAGCAGGTTCAGATAAAAAAGAAAGGATTTTTCTGAGAGTTAAGTCCTTGGAAATAATAATCGATCCTCGAAACACTTGAATAAACACAATATGCGAGTGTTCTCTGAAAACTCTTTCTTTTAGATGCTTTAAGATCATCACCAACAACTCCCAGTGTTTCTGGAAAAAAGTCCAAGTGGAAACGAAAAATGTGAATCTTTAGTGACATGTTCACTTTAAACTTTGGAAGTTCAGGAGCATATTCTCGATTAGCTGTTTGTAGTTCCTAAATTTATTGTTTATTAGAAATTATTGATAATATTTTCCAGAAAAAAAATTTTCAGGCGTAATATGTACATATTTTTGTATTTGAATTTCTGGTTTACTACGACAGATAGAAACCGGGTAGGGTCAAGTAGCAGATGCACTTTCACCTTAAAAATTCACAAGACGTTAAATTTCGTATAGAAACCGGATAAAATCTCTGTATAAACATATTTTTGTATTTCAATTTCTGCTTCCATATGCCAGATAGGAACCGGGTAAGGCCGGGTAGCAGGTGCACTTTCACCTTAGCATTTTGCAAGTCGACAACTGCCTTATAGCGACCAGATAGAATCCGGGTATAAACATATTTTTGTAATTGATTTCTGGTTCCATTCGCCATATAGAAACCGGGTAGGGCCGGGTAGCAGATGCACTTTCACTTTAACAATTTGCAAGTCTACAACTGTTTTATAGAAACCGGATAGGATCCGGGTAGAAACATATTTTTGTATTTTAATTTGCTCGATCAATATGCCAGATAAGAAACGGGAGGGTCAAGTAGCAGATGCACTTTCACCTTAAAAATTCACAAGACGTTAAATTTCGTATAGAAACCGGATAAAATCTCTGTATAAACATATTTTTGTATTTCAATTTCTGCTTCCATATGCCAGATAGGAACCGGGTAAGGCCGGGTAGCAGGTGCACTTTCACCTTAGCATTTTGCAAGTCGACAACTGCCTTATAGCGACCAGATAGAATCCGGGTATAAACATATTTTTGTAATTGATTTCTGGTTCCATTCGCCATATAGAAACCGGGTAGGGCCGGGTAGCAGGTGCATTTTCACCTTAAAAATTCACAAGACGTTAAATTTCGTATAGAAACCGGATAGGATCTGAGTATAAACATATTTTTGTATTTCAATTTCTGCTTCCATATGCCAGATAGGAACCGGGTAAGGCCGGGTAGCAGGTGCACTTTCACCTTGACAATTCGCAAGTCGACAACTGCCTTATAGAAACCAGATAGGATCTGGGTATAAACATATTTTTGTATTTCAGGTTCTGGATCTATATGGCCGGCAGGAATTGGTTAGGGCCAGGTAGCAGATGCACTTTCACCTAAAAAATTCACAAGACGCTAAATTCCTTATATAAACCGGAGAAAATCCGTGTATGAACATATTTTTGTAATTTAATTTCTATTCACATATGCCAGATAGGAACCGTGTAGGGCAAGGTAGCAGATGTACATTCACCTTAACAATTTGCAAGTCAACAACTCAGTGTGTCCAGATTTGAAACGCGAACGTTACACACGCAGCGTCAACAGCAGTACGTACGTGAAAATGATTGCGCGCGCAGCGTTTTGTCTTCCGCTGTTTGCAGTTGTTCTCTGAGTTCTCTCTGGTTGAAGGCTCCTTGTACCTACAGCTGATATAGCGTGTGCGAGGAATCACATGTACGCACTGTTTGCTATAATTATGTGGGTTTGATTGCTATATGAAACTCAACATTGTGTAGGAGCACTGCTTTCTAGATGGCAGCCCCGAAGAGGAAGCCTTTTCGCAAGCTGTCTTTTTTTTATATACTTTATTATTGATTTTTATTACAAATTATACTATTATACACTATCACTACACATCGCTGAACATAATATATTACCGCTGTTGAAATTAATCACGCTGACAGGAATGGAACCTTACCTTTTACCTAACCTACATTTATAACATAGTCTAACGCTGCTTGAAATGTCAGGTAGGAATCGAGTAGAAACCGGAAAAAAACCGGATGCAAACCCATCCGGCTTTTTCCCGGTTCTATGCGGTTTTTATCTGGTCTTTAACTTCATTTTGCGGGATCTATCTGGGTCTATCCGGTCCTTATCCGAGAAGTGGTAACAGAAAATAACTTGTAAAAACATTCTACCCGGTCTTAGCATGTTCCTATCTGGTGAGGGGAGCCAGAAATTTAATATTATCATAAAAAGTTAGATTTATACCTGGATCCTATCTGGTTTCTATAAGGCAGTTGTCGACTTGCAAATTCCTGAGGTGAAAGTGCACCTGCTACCCGACCCTACCCGGTTCCTATCTGGCATATGGAACCGGAAATTAAAATGCAAAAATATGTTTATACCTGGATCCTAACCGGTTTCTATAGGGCATTTGGCGTCCTTTGAATTTTTAAGGTAAAAATGCATCTGCTACCTGGCCCTACCCGGTTCCTATCTGTCGTATGAAACCAGAAATTAAAATACAAAAATATGTTTATACCCAGATCCTATTTTGTTTCTATAAGGCAGTTGTCGCAGTGTGTCCAGATTTGAAACATTGTGTAGGAGCACTGCTAACTAATCGACAGCTTGCTCGGTTTTTATTTTTCATTCGACTCTGCTGGATTCCGTGCAAAAGAGGCGCGAAAGAGATGCCAAATTCAAAATGACAGAAGATATAATTAGGAAACTTGGCCATAAAATCAAAATTTTATAATGTGTGAAATCTTTTACATAATAGTTTCAATAAACAAGTATTAATGTAGGGGTTCAATATTTAAGCAAGTTAATAATTTATATTCTAATTCACATACGAAATTACAATTAATAAACAATTTTTTTGTACGAAGTTGATTCAACAAACCTTTACTAATGAGTAAAATATTTTAAATACTATTTTTTGAAATGCATAACATCTTTTACGTGACAATTTCAATATATAAGCGTAAACAAAAGGTTTATTTTTTTCAAATGTATAAATTATATTCACATTTGCATATGAAATTACTCATTGAGATTCTTTTTTATCAAATAAAAGTGACCAATATTATAAATATAAAATACTTTTTAAAAAAGTTGTAGAATACTTAAAAAATTTTATATGACATTTTTAATGTATAAACCTAATGAAATGATTGACTGTTAAAAAAGCTAATTAATTATATCTGAATTCGTATCAGTGATCCCAGTACGTGGGAGCTGGCGGCCCCTACCATAGTCCCCAACAGTTCATGGCTTCTTCCTCGCTCGACTGCCATAGGTTTGTTGAATGAGGAAGACACAATGAGCTCGAGGCATCTATGGTGGGGGCCGCCAGCTCCCACGTTCTGGGATCACTGATTCGTATGCGAAACTACAATTTGAGATTTCTTTGGTATGAAGATAATTCGACAAACTTTTACTGTAAATTAAAATACTTTAAATAATTATTTTGGAATGTGTAAGATCTTTTTTATGATAATTTTAATGTATACACTGCCATCAGAAATTACAGGTTCACTTGTATTTTTATCTACATTTTTATAATAACACGTGATGTAAAAGATTTTAGCTATTCCACATATTTTTAACGATATTTTATTCGAAAAAAATATTTTTCAAGTTCATATCAGAGAAATCTCAATATGTAATTTAGGATTCAAATTTAAATATAATTTATTTGATATTTAACGAATCTTTTTTACACTTTTAAATTAGATTTTTCATTAAAAAATGTTATATATGTAGAAATTATGTTTCCAAATAACTGATTATTAAATTTGTAAATTTGCAAATAATGCGTGCGCGAGGATTCACGGATACGCACTGTCATTTGAAGTTGTGTAACTTTGTTCGCTATGTGAAATCAGAGTGTGTGTATAAATTTCGGAAAATCCGATGGATGTGTTATTGACAAATGTTGCCTACGACATTGCTATCGGGGGTAATATACATGTATTTTTATTAAATGGACTAAGCCCAGACTTGATACACAAATATCTCTACGAAAAATGGAAAACATGGGCGTTAAGCGATTTAATGCGATTCTGCACACGCTTCATCGAATATATCGATGATTAAAATGAAACATTGGGCCCGTGAGTAAAATAACTGGGACTTGCTAAGTCTAGGGCTGCAATAACGGGCCTTAAGAGGGTAAACCCGTGTGTCACGTTCAAAAAATCGATTTTTTATTTATTGCTTATTTCTAATCTGAAACATGTTAAAAAGACTTTCTAAAAGGGTTTGTTCGAAACCAGCTTACTTTTTGAACTGCAGGACCTAAAGGCTCCCACAGTCGGTTGATCAAAACAATGATTCATTCCGTTTTCAAATTTTGAGCTCGTTTTTCTCAAGACCGCGTTTTTCAAGTTGGTTTGCAGGATTGCGGAAAATCTATTCAATCGATTCGGCTCAAATTTTGTGTAATTAATTGTTATGCATAATGCGAGGTACTGACGTAGGGATTTCTGAAAAAAAAATTTTCCCATTGTTTACGGCACATTACGCTCGAAAAGAGAGGGAAAACCGAAATTCGTTCCTGCAAAGTGCGCCATTTTGTCAACTTCCCAAAATTTACTAAATCCCTACGTCAGTACCTCAGCAGCTTTATTACGAATAACGAAGTAATTTCGTTTTTCTTTACAGAAGACAGATGCGTACTGCATCTTGCTTACCGTTTGGTTCTTCCATTTTGAGGTCTCGTTCCCGCTTCGATCATTTATTTACTAATTTAGTAACACCTTTGAAACAATTAATGTAAAATATTTAAGAATAAATCGAGAAAATCTTGAAGGAATAGTTAAAAATTCTTTATTACTTTACCTACACGTTGATCCTAAAAAAGCACTCGAAAATCGCTCTTGACACAGGTCTACCCCCTTAAATCGTTGAAGTCGACTTCAGCCATCTCAGCTTTGTTTTCAAAATTTGTCCACAAAAAATGATTCTTGTGTGCTTAGCATATTCCGATAAGGTTCCCTAGTTCACATTATTAAGAGTTTACGATGTTTTTCTATTTATAAATACACTATTTTTTCTCTTTCTCTCTATTACAATTTTACTTCCGTACATACTATTTTCGTTTAATAAATACTTTTTAAAACCTGTTGCTTATGCACGTAATATCATCATTAATTGAATTTTGGAAACATTTTTGTTTAAGTGAGTAAGGTAACCCCTTTATACATAAGTAATATTGACGAACTAACTCTAAACTGACTTAAGCAGTAGCATGCAAGACGAGAAGAAATCTCTTGTTTATACTACTATGATTTCGAGTGCATATATATATATATATATATATGCACTCGAAATCATAGTAGTATAAACAAGAGACGAGATTGACCGATATAAAAGTTCATGTGTGAGAAAGAGAAAATAATTTCTTCTCGTCTTGCATGCTACTGCTTAAGTCAGTTTAGAGTTAGTTCTTCAATATTACTTATGTATAAACGGGTTTATCGATTAAAGATTGATCAAGTGCGTCGTTTCCGAATTCGTGAAGTGAAATGATCACAAAAAACAATTGGTGTGAAATTTGTTGTTTCTTATCTTGAACATATCAATTTTCATAGTGTCCTCCTTTTTTTGCGGGTTTCAAATTTAAGGTTTAATTAAATTATTAAATTAAATTTAAAATTTTGATGTAATACAATTTAAAACAACATTGAATTTGAATTAATAGAAATTAAATCCTCTGCAGACCCTACTAAGACCTATTTAGCCCTCCCATATGAAGGTCTAAAGAAGGGCAAAAATTGACTCGAAACGACGATCAACGATTTACATTGTAAACGACCAACAATCATTTCTACATAAACAAAAATTGAAACTGTAATTTTAAGAAATGATAAGCAAGCCAACGAGTCGATAGGATCAAACAATTGATGAACATGTCGGAATTTTAATGATCATGCTCAGTTTTCATAAAAAGAAATTGAAAAAGGCACGCGCTTTAGAGCGCGCATGAAAATCTATAAAAGATAGAAGAAAGAAAAAAGGGAAGTCATATAAGGTAAACCCAGCTGAGTTCTCTAATTGATTCGAGTAAAAAACCTACGTATGGTTATTCCTAGCTCCTTAACCTTATCTAAACTAAATTCCTAATTTTATATTCGTAAAACTGCTAAATCTACTAGTTAAATAACAGCTATGATCAATAGCTAAAATTTATTTTAATACGTGATAGTTCTACCTATTCGCGATACTTTTAAATTTACAATTAAAATAACCTCTATTATTTACAGTTAAAACGCGTGACAATTATAACTATTCATGACACTACTAAGTCTACAAGCAAAATACATCTATTATTAACAGTTAAAACGCATGACAATTATACCCCCGGCTAGGGTGAATTTCCTGTGAGTCGACTCATCGACGCTTCTTTTAGCAGTTTGTGGTCGCAGACATTGAATCTCAGAAGCACTTCATGAGTTGATGCAGTATTCACTTCAGGAAGATGCTTTAAGAAATCAAAGGTTTTCTTGAAACGAATCAGGACTCGTCTACAAGACAACAACCCTGTAGCCTGCCCCGAAAGCGCATCAAGGACGTGAATACGACTCGTCCAAAAAGCAATAACCCTTTAACCTGTCCAGAAGACACTCCTTGGCTGTCTGCGACTCGCTTGCGAGCCGCCAGAATGCCATTCATAGCTTAGCACCCCGTTTATGTAGGCCTTTACGAAGCCTTCCACTCAGGTCAAGTTGTCGCTGATTTGACTGGTTGTCGCGCCTGCGTTCCACGGTCACGCCTGGATATTGTTGCCATGCGACAGTGGTTTCAGAGTGCATGGTTGCAATATGTACTACTAACAGTGAACTTATAGCCGCCTGCACCAGGCGTGAAAATTCGACATCGTGTTTTTTCTATTTTCTGCGGACAAGAATTAAAATTACCGAATTCCATTATTAAGTTTCTTAGGTAAATTTCAATTACTGAAATGATACCCCATTCGGTAACAGTTCGGTTCACGCGTCCCGCCAGGAAGTATTGTAATTTTTTGGGTGGTTCTTTAATTGTTGATGTTTTTGTTGATTTTCTAAAACACTTTCAAAGGAAATTCCTTCTATGATAAATAATTGGTATTGTCATTATTACAATAGTTGCACTGGATTAACCTAGCCGATATTGTTTTTGTGAGTGTTTTTTAAGATGTTGTTCTTCACATTCTGTAAGATTTCCTTCTACTGTTACAAGAGATTCATCCGGGGCAAGATTTTTCCTGCTTCTCACTTGAGATTTATTCCCATTTGAATCGTTCTAATTCGGTAAATTGCTATATGGATTCCAATTTTCGAAGAGTTTCCAATACATTAATTATGAAATTGAGCTTATAAATATATTCTTCCGTTCTATTAATTTGAGTCCCTCTTAGGATAGTATTGTTACATCCCGTAAAATTGAATAAAAATTTCAATTTGCGCCTTCAACAATACATATAAACATCGCATAAAATAAGAGTACTGCATCACGTCGGTAATGTAGTGAATTAAATTGATAAATATTAATAATTACCGGAAATTAGTAACAATAACATTCATTATTGTTAACAACAATAGTTAAATGGTTAATGATAATAATTATTACTAGCCGAGAATGGTCCGTGATAACAAATAATAGATAATCAATCAATAGCATTCAATCAGAAGAGATCAATTATATCATAAATATATAAACCCCAGAATAACTCCTGGTCCCTAGGGGATGCACGTCCGGTAACCGTAAATCATCAAGTGCCGTCAAATACGTGTATTGTTGTTATTAAGTCGAGTTCTGAGAAGTTAAAACTACGGAAAACGAACTTAACCAGTGTTTAGCAAGCAAGTTGGATTGTCTGATACGCTTTCTGTACTACTTGACTAGCACTACTTAACTCTAGCCAGGATTCTGCCAGTATCTAGCTACCAAGAAGAAGAAATATACGACCAAACTCATTCTCTTGCGTTCTCAAGGAGAGAATTAGCGTAAATTATATACAAAAGCATCTCAAAATTTATTATATCAACTATGAACGCTCATTTTCAATGCATGAGTTTTATACATAGGCATCTCAAAACCTATTATATTAACTTCAAGACGCACACATTTTCAGTGCGTGAGTTACTGTATACATAGGCATCTCAAAACCTATCATATTAACTTTAAGATGCATATAAAACGCTTAACGTTGCGATATCAACCCGAAAAGTAGTATATGTTATATACATAAGCATCAATTTAAATGCACATTATTTATTGATTAATAAAGCTAGTACATCTCAATATGATCATATTTATTATTATTGTGAACAGCTTAAGCAACATAGGTTTGACTAGTGACCACAATCCCACAAAATATAGATAATAAGGAATTACCATCCTGATTTAATCAGCAAGTTATCCTCCCTTTTTCCTAAATTTTCAAACCTACCCTCGCCTTAGCGCGGGACGTAACAGTATGTTTAGTCCTTGCAGTGTAACCTGTTCCTAATTGAAGTACTTCTGAATTGCTGAAATAACTTTTTCCCAAGCTAATAAAAACGGGATGTGGTTCCACAAAATATTTTCTCCTAGTTTCATCCTGATGTCACATTGGTGAATGATATTTTTGGATGGTCAGATTGACATTAAACATTCCCATGAAATGGTTTTTCACAACTATTATATAATTCTTTGCTTACGAGGAAGAATTTATCTTCGTCAGTTGACAGGGCAATGTTTGGAGTTTTTAGTAGTATGTACGTTGCTACTGCTTTATTCAGACATTTGTTAATATACTGGGTATGAATAAATTTCGTGTAGTTGAAATCAAGCTTAACGTTGTTTATTTTTTATCTGACAATGTGAGCCTGACGTTTTAAAATTTAGCTGAGATTATTTTGTCTTTTGTGCAACTCGTTGATGGCGTTGTCGTATTTTTCGGCACCGTATGCGGTTATTACTCCTATCATTGGTTCCTATAATTGATCCGATGAATCCTAGCAAATCTGCTTTTATTTTCTTGATACTTGTAGGTAACATTTATATTTCAAGGTGCATATTGTTTTATTCCAGATAATATTATGTTATGATTTTCATAAATGTTTTCAACTTGCTTTAATTTTGCATTGAACAGATCGATTTTAATACGCCGATTCTCCATAAAGTGTTGGTAGTACAGAAAGGTTCCAGTTTGGCGTGAAAAAATCCAGTTTCATTTTGCTAGGCCATGGATTGAAAGATGTTTGTCAATCCTGCTACTCCTTAGCGATCTAGATTAGTTTTTATATTGGAAAATTATATTATAAGTTTTACATGACTAATTTTTCACATCTCTTTTTATTGCCCCAAAATTCCGTTTTTTTGTTGAAAAGTTGGGCATTTGTGATTTCCTGAATTTGAAGTGAAAATGTTTGATAGTAAAAAAATTTTTTTAGAATTTATTGTTAAGTGATGATAACTTCAATACTTAAGTCTGGACGGTACAATATTTATTATTAATTTTAACATTAGTTGGGATGGTTTTTGTCGAATGCCAGGAATTAATATTAATTATACATGTTTGCTTATTGTCAGTATGTTGGAGTATGGCCGCTTTGATAATTATATCCACAACAGACGTTCCATTTATATAATTTAATAAACAGGTTTTCACTATTTTCATAATTAATCCAGATCTGTTCTGGCTCCTCTAAGGGCCTTTTTGCGAATCATAATTCTTCTGGTTCATCTTTTAGCAGGATTATTGAGGGTTAATTCTGTACCTTGGGGGGTTTCGTTGTCATTAATGACTCTGCCGTTGTTGGTTACGTGGGACACGGATTTCAAGCAATTAATTTGATTTTAAAATGTTTATTTGTTAAATTTTAATTAATTAATTAGAATGTGTATATGGTGTGTTTCATGCCAAATCGGTCGGGTTCAGGACTCCATGTTTCCAATTTACTTGAAATTTTAAGGATTGATAGACTAACATAAATAATGAAGAAATCCAAAATTTAAGATTTTTTCATGCATTTGTTACGTTAAAACTATATAAATACTTACTTTGATCGAAGTTTCCTCGTTTTAAGTTAGGATGAAGTGATCCTCGCTTAGGGATGATGATAAGTCAGTAAAGAACACAGTGATTAGTAAAGTAATACAAAATGAAATTATTTAAATTAAAACTGGTACAAACATAAAGTTAAAATTTTACAAAGATTTAGATAATGGCACAGGGAATAGGTAAAGAGTAAAGAAGAAAGAGAAAAAATTTCCGGTACCTTTTGTTATGCTGTGAATGGTCCCATTTTTCTGGATGATCCTCACAGGTGCGAGGGAGAGAGAATGATTCCTTCACTGGTATGAAGAAGACAGCAATATGTACCTCACTGGTGTCAGGAGGACAAGAATAGCTACTTCACTCAACACCGACTCTACGATCCTTTCAAAGATTGAAAGTTGAACATGGAGAATTTATAACACGGTTCTTTGGAAAAGCTGGACTAAACACGTTGTAACGTAGATGTTACCATGGCGTGGTGATGGGGGCGCGGGACTGTGAGGGACAGTCGATTCGCGGATCAAGCGGGAGTTTTTCCCGGTCATCTTCCGTTTCGTGGGAATCGTTTATTTTGGAAGTTCCAGGTCCGTTTTGGTTTCCACGTTTTGGATTACGTATTCTAGAGTGTAAGAGGCAATAAAGTGTTTTATTATATTTTTATGTGCCACCGGCGCGCAAACTAGTTTTTTCGCTACAGTTAATAGTAGCGCAATGTAGTATATTGTGCTACAGAGGAATGAAATGTAAAAATTGAACTGCGCATCCGCCTAAAGCCATGCAACGGAGCACAATCTTCTTCTTATTCTTCTTCTTCTTCGTACAGCGTTAGCACCTTACTGGCAAAGCCTTGTATATTTGAACTGCGCATGCGTCTTTTAAAATCCATTACTGCTACACAAGATCGATAAAATCAAAATGGCCGGGACTAGTCGTGACATATCAAGTGTAATGACTAGCGCCGCAAATAACTACAATACTAATTTAGATTCGAGTGTACGCATAAAAACTCGTATACGCACCGAAGTCACATAAAATAGAATACGTGCCAATGCACACAATTCGGGAAATTACGAGACTCGCCACAATGCTCGCAGGACTGATCGCGCCTCGGCTTCGATCTCCTGCGAGCATTGTCGCTCGTCACGCAATAACCCTCATTGTGCGCCTAGGCACGTAATATACTATTAAGTGCCTGTGTCAAGTGTTTTCCCCCTAACTCTCGGCATTCTTTACCTCATTTCCCCCCCTCGGATAACAACCTCGTTATACCTGGCGCACAACGAAAACTCCCATTAAACCTTTTCCTAAAAAGTGTATACCTGCCGAGTTTTGGGACAATAATAAAAAAGGATATTTAACGGACTGTTTGACTGAAACTCCGACGCTTGCGCTGGTTGTAAGTACTTTTTAAAATATCATTTATCTATTGCTTATTGCCTTAGGAAAGTGTTGAATTTTAATATTAACCTAGTGTAGGACATAATGAAAATTAAAATAGGTAGCGTCTTAAGTAATTGAAAATTGGATCAGAATAAAATCTTTCAAAAAATTAAATTGAAGGTTAACAAAAATAAATAACTGTTCGCTGAGTATAATCTAAAGGATCAGAAAATTATTTCCGAAGTGATTAGCGTTAATAGAAAAATAAGAATAAGATATCGTTAAAAATAAAATAATGAAGATAGAATAGAAATAGAATAGTGGTAGAAGTAGAAGAATTTTCGAGGCATATTCAGAAGAAATCAGAGGCGCGTGGATAGGCGATGCGCGTTTGACCGTCAACAACCATGAGGTCGAGCAGTATTTAATAAGCAAAGCGTCCCTCTGAAAAAATAATGCTTTTAGAAAGATATAAACATTCAGGGAATTTATAGATTAGTAGATTGTGTACCAAGGGCGGCATGGTGGTGATTGTGACGAGTGCGAAGCGTACCCGCCCGAGCGTAGCGAGGGCGGTATTCACACGAGTCACATCGCCGCCATGTCGCTCGAGGTACACACGACGTTTTGTGTCCAAATTGGTGGAAAAAGTCGCGTTGCGTGCGAGTGCGTAGTTAGCCGCGGGCAGTCAATTTTCGTGCGGTATGAACATTTTTCCCGTTGAAGCGGGCGGTATGAACATTATCGCCCTTTCAAGCGGGCGGTATGAACATTTCGCCCGATTTTGACGCCGAGAGACATTTGACTGCATGCCGCTCTACGCACAAGCATGCAATGCGACTTTTTCCGCCCGTTTGGACACAAAAGGACACTGTAAGGAACCTTAAGTACATCAAGGCAAAACAGTTACACCTTCAAGGTAGTAAGGTAACGTGAGTAGTTGTAAACCCCAAACAACTACACACATACAAAAGAGACAATAGTGGCCTTGGTGGGGATCAAAATTAATTTAATTTAAAAATAGAATTTTTTAGTATTATACACTAATTTTACTTAGGTCAGGCTACATTAATAAGAAAATGGCGAATAATGGACAAATGGAACCAGAACAGGAAAATTTGATTTTTGAGGAAACAAGAGGGCTTCCAAACCCAGAAATACATTTTGTTAGCTTACCAGCGGGGCAAACAACAACCCGAAATAGCACGGGAACAATCTTCAAAATAATAAGCCACTCTGCAGGACGTGGCAGAGGATTTATGCGAACAGACGAAGATAAAAGAATCACAAATAACCCCAACCAACTCCTTCTCTGGGACGGCATAGATTTGCCTATTCCAGAAATTTAAAAATCAGCAAATCCTCAGCCAGATGGCGGCGAAACCTTCGAGATCGACTCTTTCCTGGAAGATAATAATCGCTTCCTAACTGAAGCAAGCGAACTGCTAAGACCGTATGACGAACAAGTGGTTAGGGAGCGAGAAAAATTTATCAGATAAATAGAAGAAAAATGCAGAAACAAAAACTAAAATAAAACAGCTAGACCTACAGCCCATAGCTCGTTTGAAAAAGAATGTGGGGCCCAAGAAAAATCGGAAAGAGGAAAAATCGGAAATAAAAACAAGACAATAAATAAACAACCGATAAATTTTAAAAATAGGAGAATGAGTGTTCACCAATATTTGGATACAGATGGCAGTGAACCACTGGAATTCGGACGAAATGTCAATCAAGATGGAGCACGCCAAGCAAAACTTCAAAATAGACCAACCAGACGTTCAGGAGTGGACCGAGATGATCGAGAAACGGAGGACGATTCGGAATGAAATGAGAACATCGACAATCACCCTAGGACAACAACACACTTTCCTTTTGGAATGACCTAAACCCCGTTCCAAGTAATGAGCAATTGGCCACTGAAATTGAGAAACAATGAAGAAGATAGCCCGGCTCACTTTCTGGACGACCTAAAAAGATTCAAAAGGGGGTACCAGATAAGTAGTAGGGATATTTTGGAAAACCTGGACGCGCTGCTAACTGAGGACGCTAAAGATTGGTGCTTAATCAATAGAAATTCGTGGAGGACCTTGTCAGATTTTTTCAGAGAATTTACAAGAACATATATAGACGAAAAATTTTTAGAAGAGATAAAACAAAATATTAAATTCTGTAACCAAAAACGGAACCAAGGCATTCACCCTTATTTGATCGAAATCAGGAAATATTTTACAAAACTCCACCCCATGAAAAATCTGGAATGGGAACTGCGTCACGCTTATGAGAATCTAAGAATCGAATACAAGATGTACATCAAGCGTAACGACTTCGATACATTCGAAGAACTCGAAGACTTGGGCAAGGAATGGGAAATCAAATTGAAAAAATCCGAAATAAAAGCACAAGTATTTACAACTGTAAAGAACCAGGACACTTCAAAAGGGAATTTCCATATTTGAGCCAGAACCAGGGAATCTAAAAGGGCGGGTAATGGAAAGAACGGTAAGAAAACCCATTACCACAACGCCAGAATATCTAAATTCGGATATCGAGGAATTAAATGAAACAAGGTTCCATTTAATGACAAAATTTGAAAATAATTTATATAGAATATTAGTCTATACAGGAGACACACATTCGTACGTTGGCAAAGAGCTCCTAGAGAAAATTTTAAGTTTAAATTACCTGATCTCTAAACCGACCTCTGAAAGCCTAACAGTAGCGAACGGAGGAACCGTAGAAATAATCGGACAAGTAATTATCCCTATTAACCAAAATGATCTCAATCAAGCAAATGAGAACCCAGGCCCATCCCAAAAAACACAAAACACCCAAAATTCCAAAGAAAACTCGAATAAAGAAATACCGAGCTTGTTCAGCATGCCTGTATACAACAGATTCGAAATCCTGGACAACCTCACCTTACAGACGCAGCACAGTAACGAAAAACAAGGAAATAATAACGACAAGAATTTTTCACAATGGCGAATTACCAGAAGGGTTAAAAAACGACCTTAGTAAAAAATTAGAATCTAGAAAAATTCAAACTTCAAATGAAGCAACCGAAATTAGAAATAAAAACTCGTCGATTAATTTTAGAAACAGGGCCATTTTATTAAATGATATAGGGGACAAACTAACTAAGCAGGTTGAACCAACGGATAACACAGCGGAAGTATGCGAAGGCATTGTTGAACTGGATGAAAGTCAACAAGCAAAATTGGAAGAAATTGTAAAATGCAAAGTACCGGAAATAGGAATACAATTAAAACAGACACGCCTAACACAACATAAAATAGATGTTCAGGGCCATGACCCTATAAAACAAAGATACTATCATGTAACCCCAAAAGTAAGAGAGAAAATAAATGAGGAAATAGATAAGATGTTAGAACAGGGAATAATAGAACCTTCTTGTTCCGATTAGTCAAATTCAATCGTTATGATTATAAAACCTAATGGAGAATACAGATTTTGTCTCGATTTTAGAAAAGTAAATGAAATTACCAAAAAATATCTGTACCCAATCCCATTAATGAATGAAATTCTAGATACCTTACGATCAGCAAAATTATTTCAAAAATAGATTTGAAATCGGCATATTTGCAGATACCACTAGAGGAAAATTCTAAACCTATCACAGCGTTCACAGTTCCTGGAAAGGGGATGTACCAATTTAAACGGATGCCATTTGGTCTTACCAATGCACCGGCTACTTTCCAGAGACTGATGGATAAGGTCATAACCCCAGATTTAAAGCCGAATGTTTTTTGTTATCTAGACGACATAATCATTGTTACGCAAAATTTTGCCGATCACCTAAAATATTTGAATCTCGAATTGGATAAAACTGAAAAGACAAACTTGACAATAGGACTAAATAAATGTGAATTCGGTTGTTCAGAAATCAAATACCTTGATTTCAAAGTTAACGGAAAAGGACTCCAAATCGACGACGATAAAATTCAATCAATCTTGGGATTCCCCATACCCAAAAATATCAAACAGTTACAAAGATTAATAGGAATGGCAAGTTGGTATAGAAAGTTCATACCACACTTTGCCGAAATAATAGAACCATTAAACAGATTATTAAAGAAGAATAAAAAGTGTGAGTGGGGAACAGAACCGATAGAAGCTTTCGAGAAAATAAAGGAACATTTGACATCAGCACCCACTTTAACCTGCCCAGACTTTTCGCAACCTTTCCAGCTAGAAACGGACGCTAGTTACATTGGATTGGGAGTGGTATTAACTGAAACCATAAACAGAACAAACCATGTAATCGCGTACGCAAGCAGAAATCTGAATAGTGCAGAGACACGATACTCGACCTCAGAAAAATAATGTTTAGCAGTATTATGGGCGATTAGGAAGTTCAGACCATACCTTGAAGGTTATAGCTTCAAGGTAATAAAGGATCACATGGCACTAAAATGGCTACACAACCTAAAAAACCCTACAGGACGATTAGCCAGGTGGGCGTTGGAACTGCTCGAGTTCGACTATGAAGTAGTCTATAGAAAAAGAAGTTCAAACCTAGTCCCAGGCGCCCTGTCACGTTCCAACGAGGCAACAAAACCAACAGCATTTGCGTTAACATAACAGATGACTGGTATTCACCAAAAATGAGACAAGTCAGGAAAAGACCGCAAGACCATGAAAAGTGGAGAATTAGGGATTCTCAATTGTATTTCTTTAGACCAGACCCACTCAAATCCCCCCTTTTACCAGAAACAAACCCATGAAAATTGGACGTGCCTAAAAGGTTAAGAACACAAGTCCTGAAAGAAAACCATGCAGTCCAAGCAGGACATTCAGGATCCGAAAAAACATACGCAAGAATATCCGAGTGCTACTATTGGCCAGGGTTATATTCGGAGGTAATTAGATATGTAAAAAACGGCGAAACCTGTCAGAGGACGAAAACGAACAACCAGGCAAAAATAGGACTAATGGGCGAGAGACTTATCGACGAGCCGTGGGCCATGGTAGCAGTTGATATCATGGGACCGCTGCCGCTGAGTAAAAAAGGTAAAAACCAGTATATATTAGTTTTTGTCGACCTCTTTACCAAATGGCTCGAGATCATACCTATTAAAAATGCTAACGGGAAAACAATTGAATCCGAATTCCATAAACGAATCGTGTCGCGTTGGGGAACCCCGAGAATCCTCCATACGGACAATGGTACGGAATTCGTAAACGGTGTAACGGTGCGTATCTTCTCCTCTGGTCGGGCTGGTCGTCCTCCGCCGGATGCTGCAGTCTGCCAGGGTCGAACGTGAGGACAGGAGAAGTCATAATAACGAGACAGTTATTTTATTAACAAAAACAATAGAATGGTTTATTGTCCTACTCAAACACATTACAGATCTAGGGTACGACTACCCGTGTCGGTGATGCCGGTGTCGAGGTCGGCAATCGTCGTCTGTTATAAAAGATGGCGGTCTGATAATCGCGGCGCTGCACCTCGGCTATCGCCAAGTCCCGGAAACCTTCCCTTTCCCACGGTCGGTCAGGTCGGTACGGTGAGGGGGAGGGGGATCGGTTTAGTCGGGTCAGGAACGCCTGAAGCCACAGCACCCGAAGCCCGTGGGCCGATCATGGGAACGCCCATCCATCGGCACACAGGTCGGCTAGCGTCGTTTGGGCCTCTAGGAGTCGATACGTAGCCGAGGGTAGGGTGATCAGGAACGCCTGAAGTCACCATACCCGAAACCCGTGGGCCGATCATGGAAACACCCATCCATCGGCACGCAGGTCGGCTGGCGTCTCCTCGTAGAGGATGGTACGTCGGGTAGGTCGTCTACAGGTAAGTACGTCATCGTCAGGTAGGTATGTCGCCGTCGGTACGTACGCCTTGGTCCAGGTAACTCTGCCACGGGAACGCCCGTCCGCAGAGTAACCCGCTGAGTCTAGGTCCGGTGAGAGCTCCTCGATGTTACTCGAGTCGAACGCACCGGACCGACTGTCGTTCTCACGTCGAGACGTTGCACTTACAGTCTCGACGTGCTGTGCGCGCGCCGTCGAGCAGCAGTCTGGGGGAGACTGGCGCGTGGGGGATGCGCGCGTCGCGCTAGATGTTCGTGACGCCGATGGTAGATGGTATTGGCGTCACAACGGGACCATACGGGAATTGACGGGAAAATTCGGAATTCGGCACACGAAGATACCCAGATATTACCCCTAGGCAAACCCCACGGAATGTTACAATAGAACTATAAAGGAAATAATTAGGGCATATATACAAGAGGACCACACAACATGGGACGAGAATGTTGATGACCTGCAGTTCGCAATTAGTACCAGTAAAAATGCATCAACACAGTATACCCCTGCATTTTTAAATCTGGGTCGCGAGCTGCAACCATTACAATTTCTCAGGAGAACCATCGAAAAGGAGGACGAGATTGTACTCCAGGACGAAAGTAAGGGGACAGATAGGTTACGAAGATTATAATTAATTAAGGAAGAAGTCCAGAAGAATTTGGACAAAGCAAACGAGAAACAAGCCACTCACTATAACTTACGTAGAAGACCTATAGAATTAAAAAACCTCAATGGAAAGATCGTAGGCGAATGTAATATAAACGATCTTAAACTAGAAATTACAAATAACAATAGGGAAAAAATGAGAAATAGATGAATGGTATGGCATGACTGGACGACTCAATTTGACCCCACTTCCAGACGTTCGAACAACCAAAATTTTTCCGTTTCTCTCTTGAAAACCAAAACAAGACTAACTCCCATTAGACGGATAAACATCAATATGCACATTGTTTTCAGGAAAATAAACACATCGCAAAAGTGCTGGTGGTGCCAGAACGTGGTGGCGGAGTTGACCATGCCAGACCATGCCAGAAATTGTCTGGCACTTAAATGGGTGGCACAACGTAAGTTCGGGACCCCGGAGGACCAAATTACATACCACCCCCATCGACACTTCTGGAGGTTCATTAACGAAGGATGGGAGGAGATGGACAGAAGAGAGGAGGAGAGATGGCGGGAAAGAGAGGCGGAGCAGCGAAGGAGAGCGAAGGAGAGAGAAGGAAAGAAAAAGTAGAGAACATCAAAGGGAGGAAGAGGAGAGAAGAAGAGAGGAAAGAGCAAAAACGGAAAAGCAACAAAACAAAACAGTTAAAGAGAAGGAGAGAACTCAATTATTTGAAAGATTGCCAGGAGGCGGGATTTAAACTTAAAAAGGAATAAAATTAATTAGTCCGCAACTGGTTATGTAGACTAACTTATGTAAAACTTTAAAAGAAGCCCAAATAAAAACAAAATAGATAGAATTTAGTTTCCTTCATTAAGACAGACAAGCGACTCGGGACATCGGACGCGGACAGTACTCTGCCTGACTTTATTTTTGTTGTTTATTTTTCTGTTCTCCCACCTAGGATAAAATAGGAGGGGAAACCAAGCCGAAAGATGAGAGGGAATTTTTATCTTGATAAATGTTGCAGTTATTAACTTTTTCTTTTACAGTTTGTATCAGTTGTTACATTTTAGTATTGTCATATATATTGTAACCGTGCAAACCGCGCCCCTACAGAACGACAACTGGCAACACCGGCGAGTCAGCCGACAAGCGGTGTAGCCAGCACCTAGGCGCGGTCATCAAGCGCAGACGCAGCATCTCCCACCCACGACTGAGGAATCGCGACGGGAGAACGGAACCGCGGTGGGGGAATGGAACCGCGGTGGCAGAATGGACCCGCGACTATAAAAGCGGGGACTGAGACGTTCTCGGGGCAGGATAAGGGTTTTCTGCCCTATCTGAGTCTGGTGCTCACATCCACCCAGGGGGATCTTTAAGCGCCTTCACTCATGAATATTTTTCGCGAGTAAATAGCCTATGAGTAGATGCTGGAAACAGCGTAGGGCGATTTCTACCTTTTTATTATTTCATTAATGTTATCTGAATTTTATAATACCTTTTGTTAAGAGAAATCGCACGTCATCGTATATGTAATAAATCGATTCTCATTATACGCAAATCAGAGTCCTTATTTCTTCTCCCGTATCCCTGATTGACCGTGACGCTCCATTTGAGCAATTGACTCAATTCTAATTTTAAAAAAATTTAATGAAATAAAAATATATAAAGTTACAATATATATATATATATATATTTTTGTGAATATTATCATGAAATTTTTTATTGTAATATATAGTTTTTTAATGATGTAAACTTGATATTAGAATACGGCTACATATGTTTCCTTGAAAGTCCGCGAAATTATTTTCCTAGTGATCCTCTTTGAATTCCCCTAAAAGAACGTCTCTAGTACGACGGGTTGTCAGTATACCGGGGCTCGAATTTTCAACCTTCACCGCGCACGCTGATACTCAATTAACCATAACTTCTGCAAAAGTTATCCAAATTAATTTTTTTATGGAGGTCTTGGAAACGTTTTTTCATCAGCTTTACGATGAAGGGAATGGTTTTAGATAAAAAAAATTATTTGAACTTTATTTTTAAATTTTAAACATATTTTTCAGTTTTTCTCCAATTGCGGCCGTTAATTTTCTTTCCAAAATCATGTTTGAAAAAAAGCTTGATTTTTTCCCTTTAAAATGAGCCATAGTCGAAAGTGGGGCGAAAGAAATTGGTTGAGATATATAACACTCCTTGCGCGCGGCTTCTGCCTTGCGAGCGCCCTTGCTTCAAATTCAGAATGTACGGTTTCTAGTCGACTACAAATAATCGACTACAAACTGCATTTTTTAACCAAATAATTATTATCGTTATAAATTATTTCACGGATAATAATTTGTATTATTTATTGGACAAGTAAAATCCACTTTTTTGTCGATACTTCATTTTTAAGACTTTGGAAAGAATTTGAAAAACCCGCCGAAAAAATTAGTACACATATTTGACCACTAGATGGATGTCTTCGATACCTTTCTCGCAACAAAACTCATTGTCAGTTATTATAATTGCCAATTATTTTTCGATCAGAAATTGCTTTTATGCGATTTAGCTTCGGCTTATTTCGACGTCATAATACTGCAGGTTTGTACTTTCCCGTATATTATTTATTCTCATTTAATTTTCTCATTATTCTAAATAAACATAGTATTACTTGAATACTATATTTCGAACACTTACCCACCTTCCGTGGTTGGACTCGCATTGTTATTCACTGCCCCAACTTAGCTTTTTCTTCTGCTTAATTTTTAATTATGCCAGGAAGAAACAGCTTGGGTCGCCGTTGTTACAATCCTTTTTCTAAGGAAAATCACAAGCGTGATCCGTGCAGTTTAAGAACAATTTCTGCAACTCTTCAAAAAAAGTATCCCAGTATACCCATCGATTCGAAACTGTGTGTAAATTGCAGAAAAGAAATTTCTCAACTTGCATTGCTATCCTCTTTGTATTCTCATACTGATCCAACAATTGAAGATGCTTCAGTGATCAACGGCAATTCACCTCCTATTCTCGAGAATGATATTTTAATGGAAGAAGACGATATATTTGCCGATCCTTCGACATCCAAGTTTGAAAGATCTAAAACTGATTGTTCTGATGAAAATCATTACGCCGGAATGGAGTTTCTTGAACAAATAAAAGGATAATTTCAAAAATCTGCAAGTAATTCAGAAAAGTGTTGGGGCCACTGAAAATTGACTAAAGAATTTGGTGCTTCTGAACGCCAAACTAGAAAGGCTAAGAAATTAGTAGCTGAGAATGATATTTTAAATTATCCTAATTTAAAAAAAGGTAAAACTTTACATTCCGAGATTGAAAATTAGGTTAAAAAATTTTACTTTGATGATGAGAATAGTCGTATGATGCCTGGCATGAATGATTTCGTTTCCGTAAAAAAAAATGATGGCTCTTGTGAGCACGTTCAAAAAAAGTTAATTCTGTGCAATCTTTCTGAATTATATGCAAATTTTAAGGCTCATCATCCTACAGTTAAAATTTGCTTATCAAAATCCTCTCAGCTTAGACCCCAAAATTGCATACTCGCTGGAGCCAGTGTTACGCATACTGTTTGTGTTTATGTCCATCATGAAAACGATAATCTAATGCTAGATGCTGTAGATTTAAAAGAACCAACCTGCGAAAATTTTTCCTTTATTAAGACTTATCATGATGTTATGAACAGGATTATGTGTAGCATTCCGACTTCAGAATGCTACTTGAATGAATGCACAGCGTGTCCTAGTACAAGCGCACTTAAGCACTTTAAAACATCAGTTCTCGCAGACCAGTGTATTAACAGAGTAGAATTCCAGACTTGGCAACAAACTGACAGAAATACGTTACGCACGGAAATAACAGACGCAGAAGATTTTGCTGAACAGATTTGCAAACGAATGCTTAAGCTTAAACCTCACTTTTTTACAGCCAAACAACAGTCGTATTCCTTCAAAAACCTTAAGGACACACTGAAAGAAGGGGAATTTCATATCCTTTGTGATTTCACTGAAAACTATGCCTTTGCAAACCAGAATGCAGCTCAGCCATTTCATTGGAACAATGATCAAGCTACCATTTTTACAGTGGTAATTTATTATAAAGAGGACAACATTCTAAAGCACTGCAGTCTTGCTATGTTATCAGACTGTTTGACTCATGACACAATTGTTGTGTACGAATTTCATAAAATTATTACACACTATTTGAAAGAGAATTTTTAACCCAGAAAAATGATTTATTTTACAGATGGAGCCACCCAGCACTTTAAAAATAAATATAACTTCATCAATTTGCTCCACCATGAAATGGATTTTGGTATTCCAGCCGAGTGGCATTTCCATGCAACGGCGCACGGAAAAGGCCCTTGTGATGGTATTGGGGGAAATTTAAAAAGACTCGCAGCGCGTGCTAGCCTACAAGCGTCATCTAAAGATCCGTTTTTGACTGCTGATGCCTTGTATCAATGGGCAAAGAAAAATTTAGTTGAAACTTTAGTATTCTTTAGTCCCAAAGAAAATCACGCCATCACAGGTCAAGACCTTAAGAGTAGTTTTACATCAGCAAAAACAGTGCCTGGTACACAAAAATATCACTCTTTCGTTCCCTCTGCTGAATTAACTCTCATGTTGAGAAAATATTCGTCATGATTAGAATGTGATGTTTGCTCGAAAAAACTGTGTGGCAAAGAAGAAAAAGAAGTGCACATACACTGTAATAAGCAAAGTATTTGACTCAATTTTCGATGTGAGAGACAAGGGGACTCACACTAAAAAATCACCCCGAATTACAAATTAATTTTTATTTTTAATTTCGTACCAGCCAAAAATAACAGTTTTACGAACAAATTATACAAAGTCCAATTAAATAAGTTTACAATGGACGGCACGTCGTGATCGTGGCGCCTAGCTGCACTGCGACGCAAAAATCGCGCGCAAGAAGTGTTATATATCTCCACCAATTTTTTTCGCCCCACTTTCGACCATGGCTCATTTTAAAGGGAAAAAATTAAGCTTTTTTTCAAACATGATTTTGGAAAGAAAATTAACGGCCGCAATTGGAGAAAAACTGAAAAATATGTTTAAAATTTAAAAATGAAGCTCAAATAATTTTTTCTATGCAAAACCATTCCCTTCAGCGTAAAGCCAATGAAAAAATGTTGACAAGATCTCCATAAAAAAATTAATTTGGATAACTTTTGCAGAAGTTATGGTTAATTGAGTATCAGCATGCGCGGTGAAGGTTGAAAATTCGAGCCCCTGTATACTGACAACCCGTCGTACTAGAGACGTTCTCTTAGGGGAATTAAAAGAGGTTCACTAGGACAAAATTTCGCGGACTTTCAAGGAAATCGGAGACAAAAAGTTTTTAGGCGGGTACACTTGACAAATTTTGCCTCAGATGTGAAGTAGTTTGGGCGGTTAGGTATAGTTAAACGATTACACAAGATAGTAGGCCTGCGATGATAAGATTTTTTTCTAAGTAACTTAGAAATTCTCAAATAAACTCGTTATGCTAAAAACGCAATACCATCTCATTCGGTGTGCTGTCGGTTTTCCTTCAATGTTAACTTTTACATTTCCTTCTAATACATCTAAAAATCTAGAAGGACCTGTGTTACATGAGAACGTGGCTAATTCTATCCAATCGTCCTATTCTGAGTCATTTGCAAGTAATTGTTTGTAATATTTACCCATAACATGATGCGAAAGCTTAAGTGATACATTAGATAGAGAGTCAAAAGCTGTAGTACGAAACATTTTTAATTCTGAATCGGTTATAGATAAAGCACTTCTGATTGGGTGCAGAGAGTAGAAGTTTCTGTACCGCAAGAAAGATTTCTGCAGTATAGAAATTGCTCTTTTGTCAAATATTGCATGATATATCAGGTGTACAAATAAGTTTTCGCCGTTTTTGATAAAAAATTTAGCATTGATTGTGGAAGAACGGAACCTTATTTTTTATTCGAAGTATTTTCCATGTATTGTTCTTTACTATATGCGTTTGACACGAATCTTGATCCAATAATGCTTCCAATTCCGCGTTTTCGTACACTTTCGGCCTTCCGCTGCGTTCTTTATCTTCGATGTCAAATTCACCGTTCTTAAACTTTTGAAACCACTCACGACAACTTCTCTCACTCAAGGCAGCCTCACCATATGTTTCTAAAAGGAATCGATGCGCCTCAGCTGCAGATTTCTTCAAATTGAAGAAGTAAATCAAAAGTTCTCGCAAATGACGCTTATTCGGCTCAAAATTCGACATTTTCGCACACAAAAGAATATATTATGCGCCAACTTTTGTCAAGCGGCGGAAACTTATTTGTACACCTGAGAGAAGTTTCAGACTTCTAAAACCCAAACTCGTGATGAATTGTTAGAAAAAAAACAAGAAATAAATTATATTCTAAGACGAAATTTATCCCTAGACCAGGTAGCGAAGGAAGACAGTAGAAGCTATAAACAATTCCCCCATAAATCGAGGGACTCTTCTACCTGAATTCGGGATGAAATTTACCTGTATAAAACCCTTGAGACCGATCACCATTCATTCCCATAGCAAGTAATCGACTTTAGCAATAAGCGCAACAAATGCAAGCTCCATAAACCGCTCAGGTGGAGCACCCTTCTTGCCTAAAAAGTTACCTATAATAAACACTTGCATTTGAATGATATTTTATGATTTTCATTTCAAAAAAGTTTTGCTAATGAAAAAGCGCATTATATCAATACGCGACATATGAAATCTCACCGAAATAGCATTTCTTCCAATAAAATACTTACCACAAGCATCCAATAGATATAAAAAAATCACCTGCAGATGGGAAAAAGATGATATTATCCTCTCTTAGTCCAGTACAAAAGTTTATTGCAATTCATAGAGGTTGCATTTATTGTCTTTATTGTCATGGGTGGCTATATGCTGTGGGAATAAATTGCAAGGCAACAAATATAAAATTTAAGTCGACTCGTCTCAAGTTTGTGCTTCGACAGTTGGTCTTTTGGTCTTCTTCTGGTCTTTTGATATAATGTGTGTTGAGATTAAATTTATAAGTTTATACCATCTAAAGTTTCGGATAATTTTTCCTTTGTCTCTTTTTCACTTAGAAGGAGAGAATGGAGGCAGTTTCCTTTTAGATTTCTTTTGCTAGTGCTTTTGGCAGATTTTTGAATTTTGGTAAAGTTCCACGCTTTTTAAAATTTTTTGATCTATTATCACGAGAGGTCCCATTTGATGCAACAAAATATATAAAATGAACTTTCCGCATAGTTGATTAATCACGACATTCAACTATATTTTTACCCATCAAAATATGTCTGGTATATTTAAACTTTGGTAAAGGAGTTTCTGAGCATGAGCTCTTTTCTTCAGATTATCAATTATAAGGATTTTTTCCACAATCATTTGTATCTATTCGAAGATTTCGATTTATTTCCACAATTCAGAATATTTTTATGGATGTTATCAAATGATTCTTCACTCATGGAATCATTGAAAGTGTTTAGAAACATGGAGTGGATATTTCAATATTGGAACTTCTAGGAATTCTTAAAAGCCATACGCATCATCTTAGGCGAATACTGTATTTAAGATATTTTTTTTCTAGAGTATTGTTTCTTTAATATTATTTCCTCGATAAATGTTTGTAGAAGTCATCTCAAGATTTATTTTCTTCTCGAGGTAATAAAAGTATCAGCATCATCTATATGTAGATTTGTTGACTCATTTTCGTTAATAAAATGGTTTCTTGAAGGGCATGTACGTTGTTATTTATTTATCCTGCTTTGTATACTACATCAAAATCGTATTCCGCAATTTTTAATCTCCAACGCGAGTGTATCCGATTTCAAGCCCCACTTCTTCCATATGGCTCTTCTGCACAGCCATGGGGTCGCTATGAGCTTTTTGCACTTGTTTTCCAGGTGCTCGTTCCATGACAGCGTCTTATCCAGGAGGACTCCCAGATATTTAGCTCGTTCGGTGATTTCCAGATGTTGACCATCCAGCTTCAGTGTACTCGTGTTTCCCCACTTGTGCTGCATGGTGAATTCAACCATGTTCGTCTTATTTGGGTTGACCGCTAGTTTGGTCTTCTTGCTCCAGGTGACATCTGTGCCCAGTGCTTGCTGCATTCCCCTGTAGATCACATTTAGATGCTGACCTTGTGCAATAGTCAGAATATAATCTGCGTAGCCTATAACATGGTGTCCCAGCTCGTTAGTTGATGGAGTAATTCATCAGCTACCAGGCACCACAGTAGAGCCAATAAAATTTCTCTCTGCGAGCACCTTGAGGCAACAGTTCCACATATAGAAGCATTGCCCTTGTTTGTCGTTGATTTTCTATTTCCCAATATGTGGCAAGTCCATTCGGCAATCGCAGTCGACACGTCATGCCCAATCATAGCCACCCTGATCACCTCTTTAGAGGTATAGTTAAAAACTCTTTCAATGTTCATAAAGGTACCAATTTTGAATCGAATTCGATCGAATGACAGCCCTATAGGCGTGTTGATTTTTGTGTAATAGTCTACAACGCAGAGCTTCGTCGCAGATGTATCTACCACGAGTCTTTCTACCATTTTGAGTAGGAAAAATGTGAGGCTAATGGTACGAAAGTCCTTGGTGGAGGTAAAGCTATTCTTATCGGCTTTCAGAATGAAGACCTATCTTGTGCCACTCTATATCTCTGGAGTGCATCTCGGTGTCAGACTAGCCCTAGCAAGCTTTCCCAATGGCCCTATGATGGACTCCTCAGCCTTTTGAAATAGGGCCGGATATATGCCATCCGGACTGAGAAACTTGTATGGGCTGAAATATTCCCGGACCCACCTGACCCTAACAGGGGTAATGATCTCGTGGGCTAGCCGCCATTGCGCGCCCAATGGATCCATAGGCGGCTTTTGATGCTCACGGGGTGTCGCTCCTTTTTACCCAGACCTTTTAAAGCCTGGAAACTATGTCTCATTCAGGGGGGCCAGGGTCACCTCATCTGTTATAATTGGTTTCTTTGTCATTGACTTTTCATATTACTTGCAAACGTAAAAATCTTTGTCTCTTTTGAGAATTCAATACTCCTATCCATCGCAGATTTCAGAAAAAAACAGAGAATACCTTAGCTTTGTTTAACCCTTTAGAGATGGGAGTTATTTTCGAATAAATAAATTCATTTTTTCCAATTAGCACATGTTTTTTAAAAAGCATAGTTTTAAAAAATGTAATTTTTGAAAATTTTAGTTTCTCAATTTTTATAATTATATAAAATAATTCCTCCTTGGAAAACCTTTTTTAGAATGTAATACAACAATAGGACTGTTGTAGTAGATTCAGAAATTATTTATAAAAAGAGACTTATATCAGAAATGATTCATATTAAATGTCATAAAAATAGCATAAATAAAAAAGATGATATTTATACGTTAAATTCTAAGATTCTAAATTCTAACTTCTGAAGAGTTTGAAATTATGAATACTGGTTTTTTTTTTAAATTATTATTTAACGTATGAATACTCATTTGTATAATATACAAGTTTAAGTTAGTGGTAGTTTATTAATATTAGTGTCCTCTGTCTTATAAATAAGGAAAGAAAATTACGAATAGAGTTAGTTTAATATTTCACTTCGGGACGTAACAATGTGACTAATTAAATTAGATTTTAATAATTGACTAAGTGTTTTAAATGTAAAGACTTCAATTTTAAGGTAAAATTTGTTTGTGACTCTTTAGAAAGTGTTTTTTTCACTGTTTTGTAAAATGTTGTAAAACTTATTGTGATTTTTAATTTATATGAACTTTATCATTTAAATATAGCCTGATGAGGTTGGCGAACCAAGCCAACGAAACGTCGCTCATGACAAATTATGGTTGAGTGTTTCAATTATTTTTTCTAACCCACAACTTGATCGACTTATATATATATACATCTACTAAATACACATCATGGAGGGTGATAATTCTACAATATTATCAATTCAGTGTTTAGGTTAAGGAAATAGAAGAAACTGGAAGGATGCGTGCAAGATGACCGAAGTGCATTCGCAAAGGAAGGTTGGAAAATGTGGAGCGTTTCTGTATGGGTAATTATTAACAGATAAGAAAGATTCTTATAAAAACTTATCTATGATATATATTTTTTTACTTTACATACAAAAACATCTTCATGTAATTTGAATTTAGTGGTAATTCAATCATAAGCCGTTCCTGTGTGAGTTTTTATATAAAAAAATATTTATGTACACTTTCATGCGGTTCTTCATGGACACCTTTATACTGCTCCCCAAAGGATACTTATGTGACATTTTATTTTATTTCATCTTTCCAGAATATCATATTTCAAATAAGTTTAGTTAATTTTTAGTCGTAAGAATTCCTTATACACCTTAGAGTATGACATTTTGAAATCTAGCTTTTATACAATTTCAGGAATAAATATTCACTGAAGAGGACTCTTATTCGAGTCGAAACGTTTAAAAGGATGTAAAACTGTGTTTTCATTATTTTTGGACCCTAAAGCCAATTTATGCATATAGCGATTGGGAAAATAATATAAGTTAGTCTATACCGAAAATAACGATTGGGTTAATTTCAAATCCATTCAATTTTTAGAATACTAGAGTAGAAGAACACAAAAAGAATCTTGAGAGAAAGTATAATTATCATAATGTTTTGTCTAATCATAGAAAGAAATATGCTGATCATGACTTTGACTGGAACAATGTCGAGATTTTACACTCGGAAAGTAATAAGGAAAAAAGAGAATTTATGGAAATGTTATATATAAAAAGAGAGAGAACATATTCTATAAATTTAAAAACGGATTTGGTTAAGTACAATGGCTGTTATGGCAGCATTATAAGTTATTTTTAAGGACAATGTTCCACAGTAAATATTCTTGAGGTTTCTAGATTCTGCGAAACGATTTGAATTTTATTGCATGACCCTTGGGGTCTTTCAGGTGCTTAAAAGGAAGGGATACACAGGATCTTGTTGCAGTTTCCTGCTGGCGTTCCATGGAGAAGGATCTACGTCCACATGGAGGGTGATCGGAGACGCAACAATTGTTAAATATTTTTATAGTGTTGCAGCTTTGAAGAGGGTGCTGGAAGAGCACCGAAACGTCGGCGAGTAGTTTAAATTTTATTTATGTAAATGGTGGTGAGTAATAAAGATAAAAGAGGACGAAAGAAATAAAGAGAAGAATGGGATTTTGGAAGGTTGCCTTCTTTTTTCTTTCCTCCTTTTTTGTTTATTTTCTCAAGGTTTTTTCTACTTGTGATTTTGGTCCAAATTTGGTTGTGATTTTTTGTATTTTGGGGATTCGATTACTTTCAAATTCTTGAAACTTAATTTAACTGAAAATATTTTTGCAAATTTTGGTTAAATGAATCAAAATTCCATTCTAACGGTGAGGGGTATTTTACATAGATTTAAAACTTAATAAGTTAAGGCCTAAACAAAAATCTATCTAGAATAATAAAAAACCGAATACCTGATCTGATCTAATCAAAAGTAAAAATGGAAAATTTCCGTAAATTTCGTAAATAGATCAATTTTAAAATTTTAATTTCAAGCCATATTGAACTTTTCATTTGGGATTTCAATCACCAAAACTTTTATAACAGTTTTACGAAGAAAATTCGGCAAATCTATTCTACCACAAAAATGGCTTCATTTTTTCTTTACAGTTAAGGAGGTAAAGACACACTGAGAATTACTTTTGAGTCATATTTTACTGTGTCGAAACCGTACTCAAATAAAAATTTATAATCGTAATAAATTATTGAGTTACGGTTTCTGCTACTAAATTACCTAAATTCAAATAGTTTCATAACACAATACGTGTTTTAGTGTATTAAAAGGAAAATTGAAATGCTGTTTCTACGCTGATTCTTGTGTAAAATATACCTCTTTCAGAAATTATCCATTGCTGTGGCACGATTTTTCACGTGATTAGCTGTATCAAAACTGCCGAACGCGATAAGCGGTATCTGACGGGGCCCGGTCCTGGACGGAGCCTCGGCTTTAGCGATATATAGGGGGTTGAGGGTTCTGGTGGATCGGTCAACTTTTCCCTAGACCGGACGATATCAGCGGTATCTGATGGGGCCCGGCTCTAGGCGGAGGCCTTGGCCATGGCGGTATCCAGGGGGCCAAGGGTACTGGTGAGTCGGTCCTGTGAGACAATTGGGTCTGGACGCTCCGGGGAAAACCGGGATGGGATGTGATCAGGAGCGCCCAACGTCACACAGCCCCTCCCTGTTCACCGATGTTCTGGTAATTCCGTGTCGTTCGGTAACATTTTGGTAACGTTTTGCATCATTCGTAGCGATCGGTGTTGTTGCGACGAACCTGGCTTCGCCCAGCGCAACACCCAGCCAGGGGCATCTGACGCTGGGTATTAGCTCCCACCGAGAGTCGACGATGGGGGCACCCATTCGTCGATGCTCGGTCCAGCTCCACCAGGTATGGGCGCGGTCGGTGTCAGAGATACCTTCCTATGAGAGCACCCATCAGGAGAGGCATCTCCTTGCTCTTTGCAGTTTGCCTGTCCATTTGTCTGTATTCTGTATTTCTATTTTGTCTAGGCCTTCTATTTCTGTTTCAAGCGATTGTAATAATTCTAACTCTCTACATAATTTCAAAAAGCTGTTGAAAATTTGGTTGCAGAACTCTTAGTTGTATTTAGTGAAAATTTTAAGCTGTCTGTGTTCATGTCCTATCACGTATAATCATTTTTTAAGTAATCTCACATTGTAGTTTTAATCGTTCTATCATAACTTTCTGTTAGGTTGGATTTTGGAAAACATTTTGGTGTTGTGTTGTTTTGTATTCTGAATTTCTCTGTCAATTCTCGAATTTTCTTGCTTACAAATCCTGCCCCATTATCTATCAATATTACTCGTGGCGTCCCCCATTTAGTTATTATTTTATTATAAAATTCCTTTTCTATTATTATATGTTTGCTTTTTTGATTGGTATCATTTCCAATTAATCTTTAAACAAATCTAGGAAAACTAAAATATATATAGAAAAAATTATACATGATCTCATGTAATTGGATTATCTCCTGCATTGAATTAAAAGTCCAAATTTTAGTGAGGGCCATTGCTCGTTTTGGGTATTCTAGTTTTGATATATTTCATAGTTATTTCTTATAACTTATGTGATAATTGAACAATGCCACTATTTACAACTCTTTAACATTTGTGTCAAATTGTATAATGATCTTGTATCACTATTTATTCTTATGTGCAATTCCGCGGTGCCCTACTCTTAGACTTAGTGATGGAACATCAATGTTTTGCTTTCGATATTAATGTTTTTCATATAGATATTACCTTATCGATGTCGATGTGCAAGTATATACCTATAAAAAATATAGAATTTTCAGAATTAAAAGATTTTGAACAAAACTATGAAACCTTTATGCAGATTTTACACATTTTCATATTTTTTACAACAATTATATTATCAATAATATATATCTAACACATTTGAACTCTACAATTCTACAATGCTATAATTCAATATATATGGTATTAGCGCAATGTATATATAAAATATTCTTGAACGCTCTAGACTCTCGAGTGCGACTTGCTCGGGATATGGCGCCACTCATAGTGCGTGCAGTATTTGTTTATTCCCATGTTCCTTTGTTTGTCTTAATACTAAGGTATCAACTTGTTAATCGATCATTCGTGTTCTTTCACTAAATTCAGTTGCTTTGCAATCATTCTGTAATAAAGATTTCCCATTGCTTATTGATAGTCTTAAACGTTATTTTCTTTGTTATTTCTTCATTATGTTGTTGCATGCACAACTGTTTTTCTATTGATCTGCAGTTCTTATGAAGATCGATTTTTGCAATTATGCATCGTCTCCCAGAACGTTAACGCATCGCATTTTTGATGATGAGCGGCTGGGGTAATAGAATAAGGTGACGTAATAACACTGGCCTTGTTCAATGCCTCTTTTCAAAATTAAAAGACCGCACTTTGAAAGTCAACTTATGTAAAAACAGTGAAACAACTTGCTAAATCAAGTAGTGTGAAGGATTGTCTAAAATCTAAAAAGCCCATAACAGCCTCAAATGTTGAAATGTCTAGAAATCTTGCAATCTTCTATCGAATATCCGCACACTTAGATTCGCAGAGCAGTTTAACATAATGTTATCAATCCGATGTCTGTTAAAAAGATATTACAGAAAGCAAAATTTATCCTTTCAAAATGCATTTGGTTCAGGAGTTAAATAAAAATGACTTCGATCAACGAATTGAGTTCTGTGACGTCGTAATGGCAAAGATAAATGAGGATTCTAACTTTTTGTCTAAATTTTTTATTGCTGAGATATCAGATTGTCCTGTTGATGAATGCAGTAGTGGGTGAAAACAGAAGGAATGGATATGGAAAAAAGTAACTTTACGTGACTTACACTTGCAGCAGTGATTTTTGTTGAATTCCATTATTTTTACGATTAAACTTTGTGACCGTTATATAATCTCTTTCAGTTAATTCAACTCCACATATTACCTTATGCCTTTAATGTGAAATTTTATGCTCTATCGATTCCTAATATCAAAAGTTGGTCATTCCATTTGACAGAAATTATTTATTTCTGGTTCTCGTAATGCTGATCAATGGTGTTGCATAAGATGATGGTTTAGATTCAAGGATACATTGTTCAAATTTTAATAATAAGTTGATCTTGTATGAGCTCGTCTTTAACCCATCAACGACGAAGAATTGCGATTTTTAATTAATTTTCAAGCATTATTATAATTAAGGAGTGGGAATTTTTGAACGAAAACCCCGTTTCCTACTATTTTTGGGTATGCTCTTTCAGAATTTGAGCTCAAAATTTAAATATCTCTCTCGCTGAATCCGAATCTGGTGTCTGATTTTCAATATCCATGATTGGGAATCCAATATGGCGTCTAGAATGGTTAAAGAGGTCCAGAACTTGATAAGATTGGTTATATCATGTTTTTGAGGTCACTGAATCAGAATTATAATAATACGGCTTGGAAATGAATACAAAAATCGGAGTTCTTCGTCGTTAATGGGTTAATTCAGATCAAAAGTTTAATTCTACATATTTGAACTTTGTCTTATTGAAACAACGAGACAAGTTCTCAATCAAACGCTCGAACGACGACTAACTCAAGTAAGGTACAAAAGATGTGACAAATTCATACACACAAAATAAGAAAATTAATCAAAGTCAGAACGATAAAAAACGTAGAATAAGTACAATTAGTAATAATATAAGTCAGAATCAAGGAAAGACAAACGTACAATAGTATACTACGTGCCTAGGCGCACAATGAAGGTTATTGCGTGACGAGCGACAATGCTCGCAGGAGATCGAAGTCCTGGCGCGATCAGTCCTGCGAGCATTGTCGCGAGTTTCGTAATTTCCCGAATTGTGTGCATTGGCACGTATTCTATTTCATGTGACTTCGGTGCGGATACGAGTTTTTATGTGTACACTCGAATCTAATCTAGTATTGTAGTTGTTTGCGGCGCTAGTCATTACACTTGATATTTCGCGACTAGTCCCAGCCATTTTGATTTTATCGATCTTGTGTAGTAGTAGCTTGTTGTAATAGAGCATGCGCAGTTCAAATGTACAAGGCTTTGTCAGTAGGGTGCTAACGCTGTACGAAGAAGAAGAAGAATAAGAAGATTCTGCTCCGCTGTAAGACTATATGCGCATGCGCAGTTCAATTTTTCACATTATATTCCTCTGTAACGGAATACACAACATTCCGTTACTCTCAGCTGTAACGGAAAAACGAGTTTCCGCGCCGGAGGCACATAAAAATTAAATTATGCAATTACGAGTGTTGTGATAAATTATTAAGATTCAAATCAATTAAATCGAAGGAGAGAATTTCAGTAATTTCTGAAGATTCTGCCCGCTTTGTATTACTGATGCAACACTAATGTAAACAATTTTGTTTTTATTTTTAACTTAATTTTATTTTCATTGCAATAAAAGAAACAATTTTCTTTACAGCAAGGACGTTTCCAAATCGTTGGAATGGAGTACTTGATATACTCTCTATGCTTATCTTCTTTCTAACGATTTAGCATCTTTCTGCAACTATTGCAGATGATGTTAGGAACCTACTTGTTTATCCCCAGCTTATACATTTCTAAACCAAAAATTTCCTTGAAAGTTTCAAGAATGTCATCATCGATGTTTTTCCGCAAAGAGCTTATTTCGAACTTGAAGCAAATATAACAAAAGACGTTATGATCTGAATCACGGTTATGTGATTGCGAGACGACTTTGCCTTTTTTTTTTGCTGTGTTCAACTCTACATTAGCCAAGTCACCAACCAATGTAGAAAGATCCTCATTATATGTAGTAGATCATTTATTTTGTTGGAATGATACAAAAGGTTTCAATACACTAGTCTCTCACTCAGAAATGACTGATCATGTGCGAGATGAGTCTTGTAAGGATGCTGGGCCATGATAGATTGGGCTATAAGAGTTAAGTGGTTATTGGAATTTATGGCTATAAGATTAAGGGGTCATGAGTTCAAAGTGTTATGGGTTTAAGGGGTTAAAAGGCTGTGAGTTCAAGAGGTTATAGGATTCAACATATTAGGTATAATGGGCTAATTGGGTTCGGATTATAAGATTTTTTAATGTTATGTTAAAAACCTTAAT
Source organism: Diplolepis rosae (assembly GCA_030998225.1). Taxonomy (NCBI): domain Eukaryota; kingdom Metazoa; phylum Arthropoda; class Insecta; order Hymenoptera; family Diplolepididae; genus Diplolepis; species Diplolepis rosae. The sequence goes on along the minus strand of JAPYXD010000687.1, from coordinate 908,095 downwards.
GATGGGGTGAAATGGACTTTTGATTCGGTTTCATGCGACCCCAAAAACATATAATAAACACGGTCTGACCCTAAGGCGTGAACAATATTTTTTTTCGTATGGCTGTGTAATTGATGATATAGAAGTTTGAGACGTCTCAGACCCAAACTTGTGACGAATTGTGAGACGAAATATTAGGAAGGAAATTTTCATACGTGACGGAAATTTATCCCTAGATCAGGTAACGGAAGAAGACAATAGAAGCAATAAAAAAACCTCTATAAAGCAAAGGACTTTTATACTTAAGTTTGGGATAAAATTTACATGCATAGAACCCTTGGGGTAGCCGAAAATTTTATGACTTAGAGGTTGACGAAAAATGTTCGTAAAAAACTCTTCTCATATCTTAAACCTACATGTGCAAAGTCCGCAAAGATTGCATATATGCTTCAAGCCGAATCGTCCCAAATTTTGTCGGTCAGCTCGAATTCGAACCCAAAAGCAGGTAGTTGGTCATGACAATAGAGGTAAAAAACCGTACGTTCGGCGTACTAACAATTCAAAATTGATCTTATCCTCAATTAACCCATGAGATTGAACATCATAGAGTTTTTTCGCGAAACACATCATATGAGTGCAGTGTCACATATGAGAACTCGAATTGTGGAATGCCCATAAAGTCGCTGTAATTTTAATAAAAAAAGTAATCTAAAGTATTGAATTCAAATCAAGCATACTGTTTTAGGAAAGTAATAGAGTGAAAAATTATGAATTCTGAGTATGTTCTGATGAATCTTTTATGAGCAATGATTTACAAGTACTACACAAATTTGTCATAAATATTTTGAAAAACGTGCGTTCCTGTCATGCAGAAAGTATGATTTTCATCATACTTTATTTATATGCATTTCTCTGTGAGTTACGTTACTTTTTGAAAAAGTAACAAGTTGAAATAAAGTTACTTTATGAAAAAAGTAAATTTTCAAACTTAATAATACTAGAGAACAAACAGATCAAGTCATCAAAGTGTTTTACAGAATGAATAAATGATAAAGGAAACCTTGGTAGCATCAAACAGATTGCCGATATTATACACAAACTTTCCCAATCGTAAGCTTTGAACTTACTTAGTAGACGGTCGAAAAAAAGTATGACGGCCTCCTATTTTTTGAACTTTTAAACCTCTATTTGATAAACAAAACGTTCACGAAGCGAATGAATCGTATAAGAAACTTCGGAAGGAATGGGAAGTCGTTTTTTTATGCAAAAGAAAAACATAAAATTTTCTGGAAATAAGAGTCGATTTGAACGATCAACTGCTTCAAGCTAAACGTCATTTCTGATTCGTAATTTCGCATGAATAATAAAGCGAAGTTTCAGCTTCATATTGCATATTAAGATGTCAACTAGAAGTGCATAGAACCTGAGATTTCGCTATCTATGCAGATGCATAAATTCGTCTAACTTGCAAGAAATTATAATTTCTGCGTCTCAGATATGAGACGAATCGTCCCAAATTTTGTCAGCCAGCTCGAATTCGAACCCAAAAGCAGGTAGTGGGTCATGACAAAAGAGGCAATAAACCATACGTGCGGCGTACTCTCAATTCAAAATTGATCTTATCCTCAATTAACCCATGAGATTGAACATCATAGAGTTTTTTCGCGAAGCACATCATATGAGTGCCGTGTCACATATGAGAACGCGAATTGTGGAATGCCCATAAAGTGGCTGTAATTTTAATAAAAAAGCAATCTAAAGTATTGAATTTTATGTTTATTTTATGTTTTTCATTTGCATAAAAAACCGACTTCCCATTCCTTCCGAAGTTTCTTATACGATTCATTCGCTTCGTGAAGGTTTTGTCTATCAAATAGAGGTTTAAAAGTTCAAAAAATAGTAGGACGTCATACTTTTTTTCGACCGTCTACTAAGTAAGTTTATAGCTTAGGATTGGGAAAGTTTGTGTATAATATCGGCAATCTGTTTGATGCTACCAAGGTTTTCTTTATCATTTATTCTTTTTGTAAAACACTTAATGACTTTATCTGTTTGTTCTTTAGTATTATTAAGTTTGAAAACATACTTTTTTCAAAAAGTAACTTTATCTTAACTTGTTACTTTTTCAAAAAGTAACGTAACTCACAGAGAAATGCATATAAATAAAGTATGATGAAAATCATACTTTCTGCATGACAGAAACGCACGTTTTTCAAAATATTTATGACAAATTTGTGTAGTACTTGTAAATCATTGCTCATAAAAGATTAATCAGAACATACTCAGAATTCATAATTTTTTACTCTATTACTTTCCCAAAACAGTATGTTTGATTTGAATTCAATACTTTAGATTACTTTTTTATTAAAATTACAGCGACTTTATGGGCATTCCACAATTCGAGTTCTCATATGTGACACTGCACTCATATGATGTGTTTCGCGAAAAAACTCTATGATGTTCAATCTCATGGGTTAATTGAGGATAAGATCAATTTTGAATTGTTAGTACGCCGAACGTACGGTTTTTTACCTCTATTTCCATGACCAACTACCTGCTTTTGGGTTCGAATTCGAGCTAACCGACAAAATTTGAGACGATTCGGCTTGAAGCATATTTGCAATCTTTGTGGACTTTGCACTTGTAGTTTTAAGATATGAGAGGAGTTTTTTACGAACATTTTTCGTTAACCTCTAAGTCATAAAATTTTCGTCTACCCCAAGGGTTCTATGCATGTAAATTTTATCCCGAACTTAGGTATAAAAGTCCTTTGGTTTTTAGAGGTACGATTTATTGCTTCTATTGTATTTTCTCGTTGCCTGATCTAGGGATAAATTTCCGTCTTTTATAAGAATTTATTTCAATATTTTGTCTCACATTTCTTCACAAGTTTGGGTTTGAGACGTCTCAAACTTCTATATCATGTGTAATTGAAGGAAATTTGATATATAAGGGTTATTCCATATTAGATTTACAACTGGAATTTTAATATCGACGAAGAAATCACCTATTATTCTCTAGAGCAAAATAATCGACACGTATTTTTTTACTTCGAAATTTTTTTTTTAACAAGATCTAATTCTGCCAGCATTACCGTTTAATTCGAGTATAAATAATGCAGCTGAAGTGATGAATATATCTTGTTACTTTATGTTCAAAGCTCGAGAATTGAAGAAAAAAAATAGAATTTTCTCTGCGCCTCCGAAAATAATTTATGAACATATTGAAGTTATTTTTTCAACTTTTGTATTTTCCCAAAAAAAGATCGCAGTATTTATTCACAATATTACAGGAAAAGTTATTTCGGCAGAAACTGAAAAAAAAAGTCAGACAATTTTATGACTATGATGAAATAAGCTCATTAATGCCTGGACAAAAAGATATAAAATTAGTAAAAATCAATGGAAAAGACATAATTTTTCAAAAATGATTAATTTTGTGGAATTTGAAGCACATTTACACGAAATTTAGACATAAGTATCCTAATATTGAAATCGGCTTGTCAAAAGTTTGACAGATGAGCTCTTTGCGACCTCCTCATTGTATGTTGGCTGGATCAGGTAGAACGCACATGGTTTGTGTTTGCCCCTTGCATGCAAACATGAATTTCATGGCGTCAGGTAATGATAAAATATAACATGGTACTCAATTTTAAAAACTGGTTACTTTCTACTGTGTGATATTTTTACAACAAACTTATCAAAACATTATCTACTGGATAAATTTGAATCGAAATTTTTCTGCCGTAAAAATAATTGAATTTATTATATCCAGACATTTGATTCTTTAGAATTCCTTTTCATTCGAAATATTTTTCCGCAGGAAGTCACATAGTAAAGTTGATGGAAAAAGAAAACAATCCCGTTATTCAGCGAACGAGTTCGTTAAGAACTTTTGCAAGTTTGGAAAAACGTTTCTTACTCATTCATCGCAAATCAACAAACGACTACAGTAAAACCTCATTTATCGGGACGCCCTTGGAATGTAAACACCTCGTTTATCGGGATTTGGAAGGGCTCCCCACTACCACCTACAGTCTCATGATGGGTTGCCATGACTTGTTGTATGTTGACATTTAGTAATGGTAACAAAGGTATATATAATACGAAGGTATGTAAAAAAATTGACATAATAAAACTACTGCAAATGAAACATCTGCAAACTATGTCACTATGTACAAGGAGTGGTGGCTGGAGGAGAAACAAAATGTCCCGATAAATGAGGTTGCGAGATCCCGATAAGTGAAGATCCCGATAAATGAGTGTCCCGATAAATGAGGTTTTACTGTATTTACAAATCGATTAGAAAAAAAAACCTTGAGAGAAGTCAATGTTTAGTCATTTGTGATTTTTCTGAAAGTTACGCGTACATCATTCAAAATGCTGCGACAGATTTTCACTGGAATAATAACCAAGCGACACTTTTCCCGATTGTTTTTATTATAAATACAATAAGTCCGTCAAGAACAAAACATTGGTCATCCTTTGGAATTGCAAAAAACAGGATTCTGTAGCAGTTCACTTATTTTTAAAAGCGTTCAATAATTATATTTCGAGCCATTATGCAGGGATCTCTGAATGTATTTATTTCTCTTAACCCTTTAACGCCCAGATGTGCAGAATTTTCACGTTGACTACAATGTCATTCCATTTATAGAAAAAAGATGAAAAAGGATCGAAAACTCCATATCCTACCGTTTTGGGCGTCGCTCTTTCGGATGGCATAGTTAGAATTCTCAAAAAATGACACTAAACCCTTTATTTTCCCAAAAATACCCAAAAAAGCGCTATTTTTGGGGTACGATTTTTTTTTTAATTTAAATTTTCACTATGTTCCCGACACTTAGACAACTTCTAACTTATCAGAAACGTGTTCTCGAGACTTGTATTTTCAAAATATGCATTGAAATAATTTGTTTTTCTTTTTTCTCTAATTCAAAATGGCGTCTGGACGTTTGAAATTTTTTGAAATTAAAAATATTGATCCTATTTCGGATTTTCCAGGTTACTTCGTAGTGTGATCGTACAAATAAGTTATTATGAGTTTTGTCTCATTGATTAGCAATATTAGCCCAGAAAATTAAAATTCAAGATGGTGGCTGCCATGAAGCTAGTAGAAATACGTATATTTCGAGTTTTATTACAAACCAGGATGGTGTACAATTTGCCAATTAGCAATCTCATAGGTTTTAGTCATCACTAAATTCGAATCTTCGGTGAGTTTTTCGAAATTTAGAATGGCTGATCCAATATGGCGGACCCGTTATGTAAAATTTGATATTCCTGAAATAAAAAAATACTGCCGAATTCTACGAAAAATTTAAAATCAAAATTATTCTTGATGTTTTTTTGATTGCAAGAGTTGTTTTCGAGAAAAAAATTCCAAAATTATGAGGCTTCCCGAAATTATTCAAAATTTACATATATCTATATTTTTTGCCTCAGACTTTGCTAATATTTCATAAAATAATGTTCATATGAATCATACATGAAACTTAATTATAATAATATGTCATTCTGATGCTGGTGTAACTAACTAATTATGCTATAGAAGTAGAAGAACATTTATAGATAAATGGTAGAGTGTGAAAGAGAAACTAATAAATGTTGGGGAATTAGTAAATTCGACTGAATTTTACAACATCCTGGTTTGTAATAAAACTCGAAATATACGTATTTCTACTAGCTTCATGGCAGCTACCATCTTGAATTTTAATTTTATGATTTCAAATTAATTAGTTGAGTTTGAAATTTTTGTCACTGCCTACATTATCGGAGGATCACTAGTCGCGTATCAGATAGGATACGTTGTCGACAGGTGTCCTCGTAGACAATTTCAAACTCTTATATCGACCGGCAATCGAAAGACCTGGGCTCGAATCCCAGCGCAGTCGAAAGCGTCATTTTTTCCACAGAAAGATTTTCAAATTCTTTAAATATTTAATTTTATGGGCTAATATTGCTAATCAGTGAGACAAAACTCATAATAACTTATTTGTATGATCGCACTACGAAGTTACCTGGAAAATCCGAAATAGGATCAATATTTTCAATTTCAAAAAATTTCAAACGTCCAGACGTCATTTTGAATTAGAGAAAAAAGAAAAACAAATTATTTCAATGCATATTTTGAAAATACAAGTCTCGAGAACACGTTTCTGATAAGTTAGAAGTTGTCTAAGTGTCGGGAACATAGTGAAAATTTAAATTAAAAAAAAAATCGTACCCCAAAAATAGCGCTTTTTTGGGTATTTTTGGGAAAATAAAGGGTTTAGTGTCATTTTTTGAGAATTCTAACTATTCCATCCGAAAGAGCGACGCCCAAAACGGTAGGATATGGAGTTTTCGATCCTTTTTCATCTTTTTTCTATAAATGGAATGACATTGTAGTCAACGTGAAAATTCTGCACATCTGGGCGTTAAAGGGTTAATGGAGCGCCCCGACGATTCAAAAATCTTAAGAAGTTCTCAACAATTTTTTATTAATTTAATTAATAATAATTTTCGTCAATATTAAAATTTCAGTTGTAAATCTAATATGAAATGACCCATAAGTAGTATAAGTTTATAAGAAATTATTTCTTCAGCCGTTTTTAATTGATCTAACGCTAATTGATACATGTATTAAACGTTTCGCAAATAATAATCTTCCAAAATATTTAACTGAAAATTGTACATTCGGTAAAAACGGAAACTCTTTCAATTTTTTTTATTATTAGTAAAAATAATATTCTTATGTACCATATTATATGAGCGAGAATTGGTAAATTGCATAATATAGATTAAAACAACTTCATATTTCCAAACAAATTTCTAACTGGGTTATGTACAGTATAATACATAAAATACACTGTTGAAAAAATCCTCTTTAAACAGTGGATTACTCGCATGCTAATATACCTTGAAGCAAAGCTAATCAAAGCGAACAAAAAATTCGATGTCTCGTACTTATAAGCCAGAAAGGGATAAGGTTACAAAAATGAGTAGGATCTCAGTTCAAATCCTATTTTGTTCGCACAGTGGGCTCCAGGAATCCACAAGGCATAAATATCCATAATCATTTATAAATACGAGGCCTATCCGGAAAGTATCGGGCCTACCTTTATAACTCCGTGCTGGCGTTATTCTTCATCATCGGGCGGGTGGCATCCTTCAAAGTAATCGCCACTTGATTAAATAACACGATTTCAGCGATGTTTCCACTTCTCGAAACAGTCCTGGAACTCACTTTTAGGAATGGCCTTCAGTACGCTCGTCACATTATTTTCAACCGTCGTTTTGTCATCGAATCGCTGTCCTTTGAGTGGTTTTTTGAGTTTTGGAAACAGCGAAAAGTCACAGGAGGCTATGTCGGGACTGTACGGAGGTTGTCGAAGCAATGCGATACTGTGTTTACTCAGAAACTGATGCACAAGATTCAATGAATGCGCTGGCGCGTTATCGTGGTGAAGAAGCCAGTCACCGCACACACGCAAGTCATTCCTAAAATCTTGTTAAAAATTTCCCAAACAGTGGTTTTCGGTATTCCGAGATCATTTTCTAGTTCACGAACAGTTAAACGACGATCACCTTCAATCGCAAGTCGCACCCGCTCAATATTATCCAATGTTTTTGTCGTCGAAGGTCGACCAGAACGAGAATCACTATCAACAGAAGTGTGGCCTCCTTTGAAACAATTATACCACTCTTTTATTCGTGTTTTTCTCATACACTCATTCCCAAAGGCCTTCTGCATCATCTGAATAGTCTCCGAACTCGTTTTTCTGAGTTGAAAACAAAATTTGATGCAAATTCGTTGATCTTGTTTTTCAGTCATTTTTAACAATCACAAAATCCGCCAGACTCAAAAATTGCTTTGTAAACAAAGACACGCTGCGCATACAGGTAGGCCCGATACTTTCCGGGACAGACCTTGTATATCACGCAAATATTTGCATGGCGCATGAACAATTCCAAAACTTCAGAAAGACACTATTTTTTTTTTTTTAATTCCAAACACCTTTAGGGAAATGAAAGAATGTATTTATGGTGGATTTTTGACACAACTTCGATAGAAATATCCTTGATCATCTTTTGAACAAGGGAGATAGCCAAATTATCTCCGAAACGTCATAACAAAGTTGAGAACGCGGCGCAACTTAAAGTTTAGCAAATTTTCAGGGATTTTCTCAACTAAGAAATAATTTTTCTACATTTATAAAACTGTAGGTATACTATTGTATATACTTTAATGTTATATTTGAGCATATGAAATAATTTTTGTGAATTTTACTAAAAGAAGTTGTTTTCATTCTTAATTTTTCAAAAACAATTTAATTCAAATAGAAGATAATAATATTATTAAAATTTTTGTGAAGTTTTAACAAAATCCGATAAATACAGGGTGCGCCATCTAGACCTTCGGTATTTCAACATTGAATAACTCTGTTGTTTTTCAGCCGATTTTGACAAATGAGCACGATTCTGAAACGTCATTCAGTACCATTTTAACCATGAGTCAATACACGCCGAAAGAACGCGCTGAAATCGCAGCGTTTTACATTGAAAACAATCGTTTTTACAGCGCAAGTTCCCGGGACACGTTGTGTCAAAAAATGGCGATTTGGAGTGGCCTCCTCGTTCTCCGGATTTAACTGTACCTGACTTTTTTCTTTGGGGTTATTTAAAAAGCAAAGTTTATGCCAGCAAGCCAAAGACAATTGACGAACTTAAATGTAGCATACGAGACGAAATAGCTGCTATAACGCCCGAAATGCTGGCCAATTTTATGCAGAATGCGCGAAAAAGAGCTGCTTTTTGTGTATCGAATGGAGGTGATCATTTAATCGACGTTGTGTTCTAAAACTGATTCGAAATAAATGGTAAAGTATATCCTAAACAAATCTTGCTCATTCGCCAAAATCGGCCAAAAAGTGTCATAGTTAATCAATGTTGAAATACCGAACGTCTAAATGGCGCACCCTGTAGTTTTTCAATAATCCTGCACGCCAATTTAGAAAATACAGTTTTGAAATTAATCGATGCATAGCCTTCATTAGATAAGCCGGCTGCCAAATAAACTGCAATCTCGATAATTTTTAGTCCAGAATACAGGCGTGTTAGAGTAAGATGCCTAACAGTCGAATGAAAACTAGGTAACTAAAAAGTACTAAGTAAAAACTATCTAAGTACTTACTGTGCTAATAATTCGAAGAAAGGGATTATGAAAGTAAGGTCTCTATACTTGCCCCTTTAAGCTCTCGATTATATTTGCGGCGCACGCTCCGAATCCGATTTCTATTCTCAAAAAGTTATCTACTCAAAGGTATTTCTTTTCAGCCTGTCCTGTATTAATGCTTTAAAAGATGAATTTCATTCATAACAAAACATTTTTATCAGAAAAATATTAATCACAAGTTACAGTCAACATTTTCATGTAGTAACTGAAATTATTCTTTTTGACAACATATATATAATATAGAAAATGCACTACTACATTGAACACTTTATGAGCTTCAAAATAATAATACAATAATTATAATCAGAAATTACAGAAATATACAATGCACTATTCTTAATATTATAAATTTTGGACTAAAACGCATGACATTTATCCAAATCATGACAACATCGCGAGAAGGATCAAAGATTCTTCTATACATTAATAATTGATATTCAGAATGGTGACTATAATATCTTTTGAGACCAATGAATTACAGTTGCCTTAACGAAATTCTATGCTACACATATAACAATATACGTATGTGCCTTTCACCTTATTTGTTATGAATAATAAATACTTATATCAAAGCTGAATAGTCGTTGACTTTTTGAACCTTGACGTCAAAATACTGGTATCAACGCAGCATCTCTCTTGAGGCCATGTATTATATTACTTATCGATTTCCACATCACTGTCAATTTTTGTCTGTAAACTCATGTTGGTGTAAAATAATATTTCGAATATATAGCTCATCCTGTATTGAAATGAGTTTTCAGGTATAAAAGTTATTAATATGAGAATCGATAAGTGATGCACAGTCTTCAGAATAGTTATTTCAAAATTTGGACGTGTATGATAATATAAGTTGAACAAGGTTGTTTACATAAACATCTGAGAATTACAGATGGAAGCTCTCATGATTTTCCTTTTTTATGCTCTCTGTCGTCAACAGATTCTTCACGAATGGCTAAGACCATTCTCAACATAAGAATTGCAAGTAGTTTGTCAAGAGGGTCCATAAAACCCCTCTGAATCCACTTAGGTATGGTAGTACGAGCATGAGAAAATCCTAATTTTTGAAGAATGTAGTCTATTCCATAGGGTTCTATACTCTTGCCGGCCCATGAAAGCAATCTGAAATATAAATAATTAACAAAATATGTACACAATAAAAATATGTGATAGTTAGATAGCAAGGGACAGTCGACCATTACGAAATGCCGAATATTTAATTTCCAGTGTCAATTACTTATTGCAAATACTTATTAAGATATCTATGTAAATATTATTAAATTTAAAAAAACTTCATATGACTTTATAACATTGTATTCTAAAACCTTTTAGTCCATAAATTTTTATTTTCAATCCATCTAGGTTTTTGAAAAAACAAATTATAATTCAAAGAATATTGAAAATTTATGGATCTGAAAAATCAAATCAAATAGTTGTAGATAAAATTTAGTGCACAGTAGCTCTCAATTTATGGAAGAATGTGCCGTTTCCCAGTTTAGATCGCTCCTACTATTAGAAAAGTTAATCATATATGAAAGCCAGGATAGTCTCTAAAAGTTATCTTCCGTTCTTGACAGTATTGAGAGAAATTCTGATGCAGTAATCGTGGTGTGTGGTCGTGTTAGTCAAATTTGGTGTGTATGAAATACGCATGCGAACATGATCATACTGTTACGTAATATTGCGTCTATTACCATTGCACCAACTCGATAACTAATGTAGGATTCTGTCCTTGTATACTGTCCAAAGGAGACGCAATGGTATCTTTCAAACCTTGTTTTATAACATTCCAACTATATTTCAAATTTCTTAGTTGAAATAAATATGTTCTGTGACATTTATATATTATTATGATTGAAACAATACACATTCCAAAGATTTAATAACGATTTCAAAAACAAATTAGTGATCCAGTTTTACTAGCCTCACGACCAGATGTAAAGCATCCTCTTTGAACTAAAAAAATACCAAGCTACAATTTTATCTTAGCTCGAGACGTGGCAACTGCACTACTGTAGGTCAGTAAAAAATAACTTAATATTTGAATTCCTAGGATTGAATTACACTGAACATCTCAAAGATTACAATTTATTGTGACGACAATCTATTATTTATTAGAAACAGAAAAAGCAAATTTAAATTCTTACCGCACAGTAGGTTCAAGATGCCATGTTTTACATCTATATGTCCGCCAGTCTTTGATAAACATCTCTGCAGGATCAAATTGCTTGCGCTTTATCTCATCTTCAGAATTCAAAAACGTTGATGCATTCGACTTACTTGCAATCGTACTCATGACTCTCCTCTCTTGTAGTTCAGGACTATGCGCTCTTCCGCCGAAATTCTGCATGGCATGCTTTGAAACATAGAATATTTTAGTAATTTGATTTCTTGAAATATATGATGTACTATATATATATATATATATATATATATATATATACAGGGTATCTAAAAAGTCCCGGGACAGTTAAATATTTCTTCAGCAAAATATTTTTCAAAAAAGTGAAGGTCATTCCTGAAGTAAATTTCAACGAGGAATTCAATAGTGACATTCATTTTGACCTTGAAGTTGACCTTCATGGCTTTTTGAAGGTCAACTTTGTTTTTTTAAATGGAAACCCCCCTTTTTTACATCTGCAATCGATACAGCGGAAAATTCTACGTTCAGATACGTACCCAAGTCATAGGTCAATTGTAACGTTCCAGGTCAATTAGAGGTTATTTGAAATAAACAAAGTTTTCCAAGAGGTCAGTGCAATTCCTGAAGTATTTTTCAACGGGGATTTCAATGGTGACCTTCATTTTAGACCTTCATGGCTTTTTAAAGGTCAAATTTGTTTTTTTTTAATGGATACCCCCTTTTTCACATCTGCAATCGATAGAGCGAAAAATACTACGTTCAAGTACGTACCCAAGTCATAGGTCAATTGTAACGTTCGAGGTCAATTAGAGGTTATTTAAAATTAAAAAGGTTTTCCAAGAGGTCAGTGTAATTCCTGAAGTAAATTTCAACGAGAAATTCATTGGTGAGCTCTGTATTGATCTTGGTGATGATCTTCAAGGTTTTTTCAAGCTTTTTTCCAAGCAGTTTACGTTTACGTTTAGCATCACCCAGGAACAACGACGTGGATGTAGTAAATTCTGTTCCCCTTGGGGTGCTTGATTAGCGTGAGTCCCCTTGCCTCTCACGCTTCAGTGAAGATATTTAAACTGAAAACCTTGAGCTTCTTCACAAAAAGCTCTGCGATTGTAAAAATGAGTTACAGCATTACGAATCATCTTCCTATCAATCAAAGTAGCCTCTTGCAGAATCCGATTCTGCAATTCGTCTAAGCTTTGGGGTTGCTTTGAGTATACTTTGCTCTTTAAATAACCCCAATGAAAATAGTCGAGAGGCGTCAGATCAGGGGATCTAGCAGGCCACTCGATTTCACCCCTTCTTCCAATCCACCTATGAGGGAACTGAGTATCCAAATATGCTCAAACCTCCCTACAGTAATGAGGCGCTGCTCCGTCCTGCTGGGACCAAATATTTTGAAAATTATCGCCTGTAATCTCCCTTATTTTAAGTACAATTTGGTTTCTGAGAAGCTCTTCATATGCACGGGCGTTGAGATTACCATCGATGAAGAAAGGGCCTATCAATGTATCATTCAATATACCGGCCCAAACATTAATCTTTTGTGGATATTGTGTGTGACTCTCCAACATCCAATCAGGATTTGTGTCGGACCAATATCTACAATTTTGCCTGTTAACTTCACCTTTTAAAATGAAAGAAGCTTCATCTGAAAATACTGTATTGTATAAGAAAAGAGGATCTCTATCAATTCTGTCCATCATAATTTCACAAAATTCAACCCGACGATCAGGATCGTCTTCATTGAGTTCTTGTACCAGATGAACTTTGTAAGGATGGAAATTAATGCTTTTTAAAATATTTCGCACTGTCTCAGAAGCAGCGTCACGCTCATGACTAGCTCGACGTAAACTAAGGTGTAGGTTTTCAACAAATGCTTGAGCTATGTCCATCTGCATCTCCTCAGACCCTGCAGATTTTGGCCAACCAGTTCGCTGAAGGTCCTTGATAGAACCATGATTCATAAAGCGCCTTACAATTCTTTCAATTGTTGATTTTAAGACAGGATTTAACCCTTCTCCATTACGAAAAGTGCGATTAAAAAGCAAACGAACTTGATCATAAGATCGAACTCGTACTCCCCAACCACGCAACATTAATACAGATACCCTCCCTCGTTCCGAAAGTTTAGCTTGCGCCATAATAATCTTTTAGTGAAAGATAGTAAGTATGTACTCGTCATACGTAAATTTAGTTTCGATTTGTAATATTCGTATGGAGATAGAAAAACGGTATAGGACTTATGGTATCGCCTTAGGTATTGACTTAGGTATCGAAAAACGGTATAGGACTTTTCGATGAAAAATTTCCTATACATATGATTTTACAATATTCAAAACGATGTAACCAAGACCTCTTTGAAAACTTTGTTAAGTTCAAATAACCTCTAATTGACCTTGAACGTTACAATTGACCTATGACTTGGGTACGTACTTTAACGTAGTATTTTTCGCTCTATCGATTGCAGATGTGAAAAAGGGGGTATCCATTAAAAAAAAACAAATTTGACCTTTAAAAAGCCATGAAGGTCTAAAATGAAGGTCACCATTGAATTCCCCGTTGAAAAATACTTCAGGAATTGCACTGACCTCTTGGAAAACTTTGTTTATTTCAAATAACCTCTAATTGACCTGGAACGTTACAATTGACCTATGACTTGGGTACGTATCTGAACGTAGAATTTTCCGCTCTGTCGATTGCAGATGTAAAAAAAGGGGGTTTCCATTTTAAAAAACAAAGTTGATCTTGAAAAAGCCATGAAGGTCAACTTCAAGGTCAAAATGAAGATCACCATTGAATTCCTTGTTGAAATTTACTTCAGGAATGACCTTGACTTTTTTGAAAAATATTTTACCTGAGGAAATATCCAACCGTCCCGGGACTTTCTAGACACCCTGTAGTATATGAGTCAACTGTATTGCATATTTAAAATTATTTTTCGGATTGGCAAAATTACACATATACTGGAAATGCATTACATTGTGACATATTTGTTAATCATTTCAATAAAACACTTACCATCGTTATCAAATATGTCACAATATACATTGTTCTTTAGAAATAAATTCCCTGAGGGAAATACAGGTTTTTTCAAGTATATATAATAAAAAAATAGTTTAAACTATCGAAATATCCATTGTTGTATCATTTTGTAATGCAATGCTTGAAAAAGAAATGGAAATAGAATAGTTTAAGTTTCAAAATATACGTTTCCATCCACTTGCAAGAATCAGCACTTTTCAAACGGTCTTAAATATCTTTAATCGGTACAGGACAAAAGTTTCTTCAAAAAACACAAAACCACTCAAAAAAATCTGCCCGCTTTGCGGGCACATTCTCATCGCGCGCAGCTCGCTTCGCTCGCAAGTTTGAGCGCGCCTAGGGCGCGCGATTCGATCGTCGCGCTTCGCGCTCCGTTCTTTCTGGACCTCGCGCTTCGCGCTCGGTCTTGTGCTCTTCGCATACATTTAAGTTTATTTCTTATATTTTGATACTGAAGCTCAAACCAATTTTATAATAATATTACAGATGACGTGAATTACACATTTTCTCAAAGTCACTGAATTTCTTTTTGAATTTAAGTGAAACAGGAAATTCAATTTACTTAAGGCTCTATCGGCCTTAAGGAAAACATTCTCATCATGACACTCGCGCTCCGCGCTCGATTTTCTGTATACATTTCAGTAACTTTTTAATAAATTACATGATTAAAATAATTTATTTTCTTCCAAATCTCTCAAAAAGAAAAAACAATCGTACACTTTATTTAAGGAAACGATTTTGCAGAACAACGCTTATTTCGTATCTCACATATTTTGGTGAAAAAAATCGAATTTTTTCAATATTAAAAATCAAAACATAAAATATACATCCTGTCCCGAAATTTCTTTCTCAGAATTTGTAGACCTCATTTAGGCAAACAATTTTCCATCCAAATGTTTTTTTTGCATCTCACATATTTTGTCTAAAAAATGGAATTTTTTCATTTTTATCGTATTTTTTGGAATTGAAACGAAAAATATATCTTTTATCAGAAACTGTGTCAGACAAAATTTGCAGATCTTTTTGAAACGAACAACTTTGTATTCTTACGTTTTTTTGGTATTTCCAATATTATTGTTAAAAAATTGAATTTTGGATTTTCAATAGTTTTTTTTTTAATTAAAAAGAAAAATATGCATCTTATGAAAAAATGTTATAATTCAAATTTGTAGGTCTTTATGTATTCAATAATATTGTATTATAACGTTTTTTCGTATCTCGTATAATTTAACTGGAAAATGGAATTTTGATATTGACTTTTTTCGAATTCGAATATGCTGTAACATTTCTAATTTTAATTTAATCAAAAAATGTTATTTGGATGATTTTTAGAGATTTATGAGCACTATCAAAAACCAGGATTGGAATTTTTGATTTTTTCAAAAAATTATTTTCAAAAACACAAAAGTAGTGCTCCATCCCTCAATTATGATTGGATGTGGCTGGTTAACGAACTTGTCCTTACTTTTTCGGCTCCGATAAAGTGTACCAAAGCTCAATTCAATCTTATAATTCTATCGAGAGTTATGCTGCACACGACCTACAGACAGACAGACAGACACTTTCGTAAAAACCATTTTTTCTGACTCAGGGGGTCTCAAAACGTAAAGATTTGATGAAAATTTCGAAAGTCATTTTTCACATAAAACCAATACCTTCTCATCCATGATGAGAATGTAAAAAGCATGAAAATTTATCTGCGAGCAAAACCACATGTCTTAGTAAGGTTTTCAAACAGATTTTTTCAAGTTATCAAATTAGTATTGCTTTTACCGTGTTTTTGATATACATCAAACTAACATTTTTTAAATTTTATGATAACTTGCCTATAAACTGCTTCATTTCAAATTAAAAGCATAAAATTAAGGGTTAAAGTCAAGTTTAGCAACCAAAATCTAAAGTTATTTGCAGCTAATGACATTCAAGATAGCCAACTGAAGAAAAGCCATATATTTGTCAATGAAGCTAAATTCGAATTTCGTGAGATTCTTTTATGGATACATAATGATAAAAAATATTAACGAACACAATAGGAAGAAATATTCACAAAATTAACATACCCTGTTGAAAATATAATCAAAATAATAATTTACAGTATTTATTATCCTTATATTCTTGGAACCCCTCTGAAGTCTTTATATTCCTTTGAATTTCGAAATTCCAATTTAGCGCTATTAGTGAGTACGCAATATTTCCGAAGTATAATCAAAAGAACACACACATACAAAATTTGTTATATTTGATTAATAGTGATGACTCGAGAGTAGATAAGTGTAACATAATAGTATATTACGTGCCTAGGCACACAATGAGGGTTATTGCGTGACAAGCGACAATGCTTGCAGGAGATCGAAGCCAAAGCGTAGTCGAGACGTAGGTGAGGCATAGTCGAGGCGTAGCCGATGCGTAGTCGAAGTGTAGCCGAGACTAAGCCGAGGTACGAACAGTCCTGCGAGCATTGTCGCGAGTCTCGTAATTTCCCGAAATGTGTGCATGGGCACGTATTCTATTTTATGTGACTGGTGCGGATACGAGTTTTTATGCGTACACTCGAATCTAATCTAGTATTCATCATGATTCTCGTCCATTACACTTGATATGTCACGACTGGTCCCGGCCATTTTGATTTTATCGACCTTGTGTAGTAGTAATGGATTCTAATAGACGCATGCGCAGTTCAAATGTACAAGGCTTTGCTAATAAGGTGCTAACGCTGTACGAAGAAGAAGTGAGAAGAGGAATAAGAAAAAAATTGAGTTCCGCTGTAAGAGTATATGCGCATACGCAGTTCAATTTTTACATTGTATTCCTCTGTAACGGAATACACAACATTCCGTTACTCTCTGCTGTAACGGAAAAACGAGTTTCCGTGCCTGAGGCAGTGTGTCCAGATTTGAAACGGGAACGTTACACACACAACGCCACCAGCAGTACGTACGTGAGAATGGTTGCGCGCGCAGCGTAGTGTGTCTGCTGTTCGCAGTGATTCTCTGAGTTTTCTCTGGTTGAAGGCTCCTTGTACCTACAGCTGATATTGCGTGCGCGAGGAATCACATGTACGCACTGTTAGCTAAAGTTGTGTAAGTTTCATTGCTATATGAAACTCAAGAGTGTGTAAGAGCACTGCTTACAAATCGACACCTTGCTCGGTTTTTATATTTCTCTCGACTCTGCTGGATTCCGAGCAAAAGAGGCGCGAAAGAGATGCCAAATTCGAAATGGCAGAAGATATAATTTGAAAACTTAACCATAAAATCAAAATTTTATAATGTGTAAAATCTTTTACATGACAGTTTCAATAAATAAGTGTTAATTAAGGGATTCAATATTTAAGCAGGTTAATAATTTATATTCTAATTCACATACGAAATTACAATTACTAAACAATTTTTTTGTATGAACTTGATTCAAGAAACCTTTACTATTGAGTAAAATACTTTAAATGCCATTTTTTGAAATACATAACATCTTTTACGTGATAATTTCTATATATAAGTGTAAACAAAAGGTTTTTTTTTAATGAATAAATTATATTTACATTTGCATACGAAATTACTCATTGAGATTTTTTTGTTATTAAGTAAAAGTGACCAATATTATAACAATAAAATAATTTTAAAAAAAGTTTTAGAATACTTAACAAATTTTATATGACAATTTTAATGTATAAATGTAAATAAAAGGTTTGATTATCATAAAGAGTTAATTAATTATATCTGAATTCGCATGTGAGATTTATTTTGTATGAAGATAATTCGACAAACTTTGACTGTAAATTAAAATACTTTAAATAAATTTTTTCAAATATGTAAAATCTTTTCTATGATCATTTTAATATATACACTGCCATTAGAAATTACAGGTTCACTTGTATTTTTCTCTTCTGTTAAAGCATATTCATTTTTATAATAACACGTGATGTAAAAGACTTCAGCTATTCTACAAATTTTTAACGATATTTTATTCGAAATAAATATTTTTCAATTTCATATCAGAGAAATCTCAACATGTAATTTAATATTGAAATTTAAATATAATATATTTGATATTTAAAGAATCAAACCTTTTATTCACACTTAAAATAGTCTCTAAATCATTTATATGCAAATACAATATAATTTATTTTTGAATAATCAGATCTTTTATTCACATTTATTTGATGAAATTTTCATGTAAAAGATTTTATTTATTCTAAAAATAAATCTCACATGCGAATTCAGATATAATTAATTAACTCTTTATGATAATCAAACCTTTTATTTACATTTATACATTAAAATTGTCATATAAAATTTGTTAAGTATTATAAAACTTTTTTTAAAATTATTTTATTGTTATAATATTGGTCACTTTTACTTAATAACAAAAAAATCTCAATGAGTAATTTCGTATGCAAATGTAAATATAATTTATTCATTAAAAAAAAACCTTTTGTTTACACTTATATATAGAAATTATCACGTAAAAGATGTTATGTATTTCAAAAAATGGCATTTAAAGTATTTTACTCAATAGTAAAGGTTTCTTGAATCAAGTTCATACAAAAAAATTGTTTAGTAATTGTAATTTCGTATGTGAATTAGAATATAAATTATTAACCTGCTTAAATATTGAATCCCTTAATTAACACTTATTTATTGAAACTGTCATGTAAAAGATTTTACACATTATAAAATTTTGATTTTATGGTTAAGTTTTCAAATTATATCTTCTGCCATTTCGAATTTGGCATCTCTTTCGCGCCTCTTTTGCTCGGAATCCAGCAGAGTCGAGAGAAATATAAAAACCGAGCAAGGTGTCGATTTGTAAGCAGTGCTCTTACACACTCTTGAGTTTCATATAGCAATGAAACTTACACAACTTTAGCTAACAGTGCGTACATGTGATTCCTCGCGCACGCAATATCAGCTGTAGGTACAAGGAGCCTTCAACCAGAGAAAACTCAGAGAATCACTGCGAACAGCAGACACACTACGCTGCGCGCGCAACCATTCTCACGTACGTACTGCTGGTGGCGTTGTGTGTGTAACGTTCCCGTTTCAAATCTGGACACACTGGCCTGAGGCACATAAAATAACTCAGAATGGTATCCTGGGCTCTCACATCAGGGAAAATCCGACATAATACGAAATTCGTGAGTAAGAAAATTAAATTTGAAAAGATTAATTATATCTATAAGATAATTATCATTCCTTATTAATTGTTATTGATAATTGTTACTCTTTATTAAGTATTATTGATTATAATTGTGAAATATGATATTATTTTAAATAACGTCATTTTATAAGAACGTGCATGTTGCGTTGTGTCTCAAAAAAAGGAGAGAAAAGAAAGAGTCATCTAACCAACCTCTCTCTCTTTCCAACTCCGTCTTCTTTTATATTTTTGAAGTTAAACTTCCTTTAGCGCCCCCTGCGATAAAAAGTTTATAAGGAGTGAATTGGACTCAGCTGATTTGACGCGATAGGAAAAGAAAAGTAGAGCAACGCAACCATGTATCGGTGAGAGTCGTGTGGAATTGTGTGCGTTAGTCACGAGCACGTGTCTGGACAGATCGGCCTTCGGCACGCACCCAATCAAGCCTCGGCATTTTGACTCCCGAGGGGCAGCTTTTACCGCGCCACCTTCCCACTGAGCAGAGATGAGTTGGGAGATTTTTAAAGTAATGTATTTAATTTCGAGTTATTTTTCGCAGCGCGCCCTATGGAACTTTGCTTTTGCGAATTAAAATGAAAGATCCACGCTACTACTTAAATGGTAAAACAGGGTTAGAGTTTATCAGTTTTTCAGAGCGCCCCTAATAACCTGAAGCTTTTCCGAACTAAAATTAAAGGTCCACGCTGCAACAGCAGTGATCCCAGAAAGTGGGAGCATGCGGTCCCCACCTGGCTCCCATGTGGTAGCATACACAATTAAGCGCTCTATGTCGGTGTTCCCCCACTACTTCACATCGATTACATGCTGTCGGTTGTCGAGTTGAAATCAGAAATTGTGTTTTGCTCGACTCCGTGCAAAGAAGCTGCGAAATAGACGCCGAATTCGAAATTACGAAATATATCATTACTATAGAGTAAAATACATTGAGTAAAATTTTTTGAAATTTAACGTTTTTGGATGATAGTTTTTGAATATAAAGTACCATCGGAAATTACAGGTTGACCTGGAGTTTCAACTTTTGTTACAGTGTCTTATTTTTACGAATTAAAAATCAAAATTTTTCAAAATAATGTTACGTCCCGAGCAAAAGGCGAGGGTAGTTTGGATATTTAGATGTAAGGGCCTGCTCACGATGTTGACTCATTGGTCCGAAATGAATCGAGTCGACCGTACAACTGATCGGAACTTAATGATAAACCTCCAGAGATAAAGTTAGAGTATATACAGGGTGAGACACATAAAGTGTTACAGAGCGATAGCACTCAAACTATTGATCATATCCAAAAATGTTTCAAACAAAAGTTTCAGTGTTCGAGAAGGCCATCATACTGGACCACCCTATTTTTTTATCAGTGGAAGCGCTGAAGCTACGTCAAGGTCACTCCACTTTTTAAAATGGAACCATGTATTTTTTTTCGATTACATTATTACCGATTTTAAGTCGAATTCAGCGACCTACAACACAAGGTCATTCTAGTCACGCAGAGTATGAAAATAGTAGAATAGTATATTATGTGCCTAGGCACACAATGAGGGTGATTGCGTGACGAGCGACAATGTTCGCAGGAGATCGAAGCCAAGGCGTAGTCGAGGCGTAGGTGAGGCATAGTCGAGACGTAGCTGAGGCAAAGCCGAGACGAAGTCGAGACAAAGCCGAGACGAATCCGAGGCGCGATCAGTACGAAAATGAAGAATTTTCTGATTAAAATAGTTAACTAAAAAAGCTACTGAATTTCCAATTGATACCTTAACTTGAAATTTTGAACATTTATTGACTATGGAATTTTATTGATATTTGAAAAACCTTCGCCTGATAGAAACATTTTTGAGATTATGTAAAATTCTTGGAAAATTCTCAGTAAAATTTAGTCAATAAATCTTTGAATATTTGAATCAAGATATTAATTAAAACATGTTTCGGGTTCATAAATTTGATCAACTGTATTAATCAGAAAATTTTGCCTTTGTGTAAAGCATTTCTTTTTTTCATTGAAAAGTCTATGCATATTGTTACAAGCGTATCAAGGCGGCGGAATTTTTCCAAAAATTCGTAATAATAAATCATTAATTAAATTTGTATGCCACTTGAAGCGCCCGTAACCCGAGCACCTTCACAAGACCGCTGATGCAGCTCATCATAGGTCGGGTCGAAGACTTTTAAAAATGATTGGTTCAGGAAGGAAATTTCCAATCTTGCTACTTTAAGCCAAATAGTTATTAACTTAAAATTATTATTATATAACATCATCGTTAAGATGTTATTGATTTTGATGTAGTTAAACATACGAATGGTAGACTAAAGTCAATGCAATTGTATATTATGAAAAATTGGTATACATTCGTATTAAACTAAATAACTTTTTAATCAAAATATATCAAAATTAAAGTTAACATTATTAAAAAGATATACATACGTATATTAAAATCAAAGTTAAAAGCTGTATTCTTCTTAAGATGAAAGTATTTCGAATGTAATATGCGCGACTGAAAAACAAACTTCCATTATATGCTATGAAAGTTTAATACAGAAATTTCTAACAGTATTCCAACAAATTTTACCTGAGTAATAATTTACCAAACTAATATATATCTGCAGACACTTATATAATCACATGTGTTATATTTCTATATTCTGGTTTATATTATATTTTTTTAGATTAATAATGTAAATAATGAAAACAAACGCGTGAATATCTGTATGAATTCATATAAACGTCCATTTTGGTTTGTATAAATTCTAAATTATACTATATTATATATATAGCTTAGAACTACTATATATATATACTATATATACTATATTTCCTGAAAGTAGAAGCAAAAAGGAGAACACAAGGCTTAAAGGAATAAATTCAAAAACGAAAATATTGAAAATAGTACGCTAGTACACGCAGTCATTTTTCAGATCAACGTCGCGAGGTGAGAGTGCATTGAAATTCAGACTCACAAAGTGAAAAATCCCTCTAACACGAGTATCAATGATGCTTAGTTTTTCCATAGTTTCCAAATAGTTTCCATCTAGTTTTTCTATAGTTTTCCCTATATCCCCTCCGGAATTTCCTATTATATTTTTGTTAAACGCATAAGTGCTACGGTGCTTTTCTATAAACACTATAAACTATAAATACTATAAACAAACTTGTATAGCTGCAAGTTACCATAGCCAGTGCAGACGATATGTCCGAAAAGGATCTGAACCATTGTTTTTACTAACTATGAAAAATATTTAAGGTGTCAGAGTCCAGAATTAATAATCAAGGGAATCGATTTAATTATTCTATATCGATATTTGATTTATTCGTGTCATGAAATATGATCCAAAAATTTCAACTATGTCAGAAATAACCATTTCATCACAAACTTTCTTGCCAACAGGTAATAACAAGTAGGCTACCAAGTAGTTAGGTAATCGGTAATTGCAAAATTACCGGTAAGCATGAATTCCTTCCAAAAATCAGGCCACCCAGAAAAATCCCAAAATCATCAAGATACCCCACCTAAGCATCATCGATACTAACCAGAACTACTTGAACAGTAGAGAAAATACTTTTCTCTACTTTGCCCGTCCGCGGTTCGGAACAAGTACGTCCTATCACCTGGATAGTTGATATAGTTCGCCTAAAACCGCGATCCGGGTTACACTGAACGTCGCTCTGGACGGTCGGCAAGAAGATGTTTCTCCTGATGGGTGCTCCCATAGGAGGGTATCTTCGACACCAACCTCCCCCATACCTGGTGAACCATGACCGAAAGTCAACGAATGGGTTCCCCCATGGTTGACTCTCGGTGGGAGTTAATACCCAGCACCAGGTGCCCCTGACTAGGTCTTGCTACAGGCGAAGCCAGGTATGTCGCGACGTGACGGACGTACCGTGCTACGTCATTAAATTGTTAACCACCGATTGATTTACTTTTCAACACCTTGTATTGTTTTCCAGAAAAAACAAATTCCCTAATCTTGCTACACCCTCAATCACCAACCTGTACAGTTTGAAGCCTTCTTAAGGGGCATCAGGAACCTATGGTGATTCCTCATCCCTTTTCCTTGATCACGCATTCGCGGTGAAGGGGAGTTCTCACGAGGTTACTCGTTTTCAGAGAGAATTCATCACAGGAATAAATGATAACTATACGATCAGTACGATTACTTTAATATCGTTCAAAAATTGCGTTAATTGAAACAGATATTTTTTGACATCTAATTGCTCAATAAAATATGCGAATTAGAAAAATAAAAGAAAATTTAATATTTTTCAACTGGTGCTTTATATGAGGCACAAAGTTTAATTTTGAAGAGAGTGTTTTCAACATTCTGAAGCCAAATTTTTGTTGTCAAAATTGTTGTCAACGTGTGGTCTGTCCGAACTTGTGTGAAATTTCTTGATAATAAACGAAAATATTTGTTCAGTATTGAAAATGCAATTTTATTTCTCAAGAAAAAATGGATTATGAAGGTTTTTCTCACTTTGAAAAGCAACTTAAGGTTCTGTTAAAACAATCACAATCTACGATGGCGAATAGTTTCCGTATGAGAGTTAATTTAGGATACTCTACACTCTCATAAACTGTGAATCCAGATTTTGATTAAAATTAAAACGCTGATTTAGAGGCATCTTCTAACGAACAAAATGTGTCACGCGAAATATTGTAAAATAATTCATGATTATCTTCGTTGTATGTGGAAGAAATTATCGATTCTGAACAGGAAGGTTTGCAGAACTGGATCAAATATTGATAAGAAATGGAATATAACATATTGGAGTAAAAATGAAAAGCATTTCGGAAAATCAATCTACAGTTATAAAAAGACAGAAAAACAGAAACATCACTTTCGTACACATTCAATAACTAGATATAAATTCAATAGATTTAATTTTCAGAACATATTCCAAATTAATCTTACACTAACTGTAATTGAGGCATTGTAACTTGTAAATAATAAAAACAGCTTTATACACTGTGAGCTGCTACCCGTCGTTGGAACTAGCGTAATCAGCGCTACTGGTGCAAAACCTGTAAAAATAATCAATAAAATATATGCAGAGTTTAGCACAAATGAAAAATCTTGTTATTATGTACTACTAGTCCACCATTAATGCTGTCCAGGAGGTAGTAAAGGTCACTAAGAGCACGGAGAGAGGTAATTATTACTCCAGACCCATGTGCCTCTTGATGACGCTGGGCGTCAAAAACGCCTTTAATTCTGTTAGGTGGCTTGATGCGCTGTAAACTTTAGAGCAGGATTTCCAGGCACCACGGTACTTTCATTGACTTTTCAGAGACTACTTGAAGGACCGCTTCATTGTCTACGATAGGGAGGGTGATATGAATACGCAAGTAGCATAGTAGTGCTACCTTTGCGCCAAAAAAGAAGACAAGCCCAGTGATGACCATATTCCGGGAACAATGAGATGCGAGGCTTTTCAGGAGGCTCAACATCAAGCAATTCTACATCGTTTGAAATCATTGGGAATGATTCAAAAACAAGGAAATTGGGTTCCATATGAACTGCCGCCGAGAAACGTTGAACGCCGATTTTCCACATGTGAAATGCTGCTTGCCAGGCATAAACGAAAGGGTTTTCTGCACTGTATAATCACTGGTGTATTTGGTGGGATCAACTTGGTGTCGTGTATTATGAGTTGCTCAAACCGCACGAAACAATTACTGAAGCTGTCTACCAAACACAATTAATGAGATTGAGTCGAGCACTTAAAGAAAAGCGCGCCCACTACTACTCCAGACACGACAAAGTTATTCTCCTGTAGGATAATGCTCGTCCACATGTGCCGGCGCCGGTCAAAACCTATTTGGAAACACTCAAGTGAGAAGTTTTACCCCACCCACCGTATTCACCAGACATTACTGCTTCTGATTTCCACTTATTTCGATCGATGACGCATGGCCTGTATGAGCAGCACTTCACATCATATAAAATTAGTTCTATTCGTGTATAGCCTCAAAAGATAAAGCATTCTTCCGACGTGGTATTGCTATTTTATTTCTTTCCGTGCACGTGACGATGGTTTGGCGCGGTATGTCCCTAGGGGCCTTATTTCTTTATGATGGGATTGTAAATCTTAGGGAGGTTTCCTATGTGTGTTCTAAAATTAATCGCTTCTCTCGTACATGGAATGTGAGAAATCTCGAACAGTAATCTATTTTTGTAATCACATTCCTTGGATAAAATTGCTGTACGTTTGAAATAAAAGAAATTATCTTTTTCTATTATGTGTTTCGTTAACGAGTTTTGTATATTTTTGCATTGTATATACGTGAAAGGGACTTCTAATATACTTTTGAAGTTATTCAATATTTTCGCACTTGAAAATGCGTCATAATTTAATATATTGTTTTATTATGAATATTATACCTTTAATAGAATATTGCTTAATTATTCATTAATGTCACGTTTTTTGCTAAAAGATGGATTTTTAGCACGAAAACAGTGAGCTACAAATGCAATTTTATATGCATGAACAACTTGACACGTATTCAGTTTTAGAAATAGTTTTTAAACATGTGAACAGGCCGCTTATTATAAGCGCTAAGTTATTTAAATTTTCCAGCTTACAAATTATTTAATTCCCACTCTTAGAAAAAAAAATTATATGCATTATATGTAGTCATTTACATAAACGGTATATGAATCTCAGTATGAAATTTTATTGGATTTAATGTACGGCTATGATAAAAGGTTTATAACAGGTTTGATAGAATTAAAATACATCTGTATTAAAATTATTTTGCCTTTTCACTTCGATTTTAATAACGTTTCGAACAGTACATATGCTTGAACGGGATGTTTATTTTATATCAGGTATATAACTTTGCTTCCCCCGTTTTTCGATAGATGGCTGCAACGGTAAGTGCTGGTCGAAATAAGCAGATCAAAAATGTCACACAGTAAGCTTGGACATCTGTTAACATAACGACAGCACCACATTAATGAATTTATGCTTGCATCATAAATTTACTCACGATCGAGGATGTCAGTTTTCGAGCGAAATTGGAGGCATTACTTGCTGAAGACTCGTGCTAAACGCCAGAAGAATTGGCAGAATAATTTGGAGTGATTTAACAAGCTATTTCGAAACGCCTCAAAGCCATGGGAATGATTCAGAAGCAAGGAAATTGAGTTCAGTACGATAATTCCAAGTGCAGAAAATCATGGGGAATGCCCGGACATGCCTCCGCGTCGACGGCCAGACCGAATGTTCACGGTACCAAGGTTATGCTCTGCATTTGGTAGATGGGTGTTGAACGGAATTGATAAGTTTAAGCCAAGCATTGAAAGAGGAACGACCACGGTACCAAGAGAGATACGATATAATTATCCTCCAGCGTGACAATATTCGGACAATATTCACTTGGAAATGCTGAAGTGGGAGGTCTTCATTATCTTTAAGAATGTCAACACTCTGTCCATTTTCAGCCCTTTGAATTTTGGGTGTCACAATCTACAGTTCTGCCGTACTTGTCGAAATATTATCCTATGTTTCATCAATTTTGTTAGCTCAAATATTGTTACTGAAGAAAACTTGAAACTGGTTATTTTTCTTTGGAGCAGAGTTGGGTTTAAATTAGTCTAGATAAAAATACTAGATTTGAAACATGAAAATAAATTGGTTTCATTAAGACACAACATTTTTTTCTATAGAAAGTGTTTTTTGAAGAAATTAGAAAGACGTGTTCTTATCAGGTCGCAAAATTCGGTAGATATTTTTAAGTTCACTCTCTAATTGAAACGATTCTAACTAATTAGTTAGTCTGATAGAACGTTGTAATACCGAAGGGAACCTCTTATACGCAGATAAAACAGTTTAACATTGGCTGTAACACATACTAATAGTTAAATACTTAAAGGAAATGTATGCTGACAGAACGATATATGCTCTAGCTAGATAGAAAAAAGTTCTTTTTAATTTTGTTAAAATGTGCAGATATAACAATATAATTCTCAAATGACGAATTCACTTTTCACACTTTGGAGCACGAATTTTTCAATCAAAAAGGTATCGTGTTTCTGGATCAATGTACTGGCCTGGAAGGAGTCGCTGTTCTTGAATGTCATCGATCGGTTTTTGAGGTTGCTGATTAAAAATCCATAAAAAATTGAAATTTTTATTTAGAAGATTTGTTTAATGTCCAAGTGTTGATAAGATAAATGTAATAGTAATCAACGCGTACATTTCAGACATCAGTATAATAAAATTTCAATATTTGCCAACGTTTCGCCTCTTCTTCAGAAGTATCATCATGGCATACAAAAAATTTGCTAAAAGCGATCTTACCGAACCTCTTTTTCGTGCGTTTTCGTGGATATTTTCAAATCATCCAAATATCTATAATTATGGCATCGAGGGTCGCCAGACACTCATTTCTCAGCAGCCATTATAACCATCTGCCACCGAAGGTATTCCAAGATCATGGGTCCGCTTTGTTCAATTTTGAAAGTTTTCATTGACGTTTCAGCGGAATAGGCAGCCCGTTATAGTCAACTGATAGAAAAAATCTCATAAATCACTTGGTGAACTTCTTGCCATGTAACTTACTCATGATGCCCGAGGAAAAAAATCATTAGTTGCCTTTGATAACTTCTTCGCTTTGGTAAATCTGTTTATTCAATAAAGAAATTTATTATTTGGGGACTGTTCCAGTAAATAGCAAAGGATTGCCAGACTTTACGAAAAATAAGAAGAAAATTAAACAAGCAGGGTTCGACTTTAGGACAGAAGGATGTATTTCAGCCATCTAGTGAATGGATCCGAAAATTGTAACAGCTGTTTCTGCTGGCCATAACTGAAATATTAAGCTCAGCCAATACAAACCTCAAAAATTAGAAACGGAATTGATGTACCTTGTCCCATTGCTATAGAAACTTGTAACCAAATAATAGGCAGAATAGATGGATTCGACCAAGACAAAACAATTATACACTGTAGGTAGACATACGAGAAGATGGTGATATAGGATCCTATATTTCTTCATTGAAAATGGAAAGTGTGTTTGCAATACACGTTTTCGCATTATATCCTGGCCAGGTAAACCCACCCTATCATGCCTTCAATTTCTCGGTAAATAATCACTATCTTGCCTTTAATGGCTGAGTATATGTGAGGCGATCCGAGAAAAGGTACCTACTATCCATTTGACGTACGGTCGCTTTTCTAGTGCTTATTATATACTAAAACTCTCTTACGTCAAATGGATAGTATGTCCCTTTTCTCGGATCGCGTCACATATATCTCTTATCTTATCTCTACTGGCATGATAAATGCTCCCTATCTTATTTTTACTGGCTTGATAAACGCTCCCTACCTCACCCGTGATGGTTGGGTAAACAGTTTCTATTCAATGACACTACAAACATATAAATCCCTGTTTCTATTTGAAATAACTCTTTTTATCAAATAAAGAAAATGAGATATTTTGAATTAATGTGCAATTGTTTCTTTGACAATTTGAAAGTTGAAGAAAATCATTTCTGACAAATGAGTAGAATGAAAAAAGATTATTTATAATTCCCTCAAATAAAATTAGCATCTTAATTTAATTAATATAATATAAAATACTATTGGTAAAAACTACAATGCTAGTTCTTCAATATAATTATAGAAACTTTAAAAAAGCAATTACATTTAATCAAATTGTACTTCAACAAATGCATTTGGAAAAGTCTTAATGCCATTCTTTTATGAAAACCAATTATAATCTTGAACATAACATTTTTACCAATATCAAGATCTTCCAATGAACAAATAAAAATTTTCTCTTGCAAAATAAATCGCATTTAAACAAAGAGATGCTCTTAAGGGTTGTGCTGTTTTGATTCCAAATGAAATTATAATAATATCAATTATAAATGTATGTATATTTGTCACAACCCACGACTTTACCAAAGTTATGATGAAATTTTGTCCGAAACTACAACGAGGATTTTTATGGGGATTCCTCGAAAATTGATTGAATAGAGTAAGGCTTCAAACGAGTAAAGCAGCCTCTGATTCTGCATTTTTAGACTCGTTTAAGTAGTGCTTAATGTACGCAGAAAGTAATTCAAGAATTTCACGCTCACAAACGTACCTATAAGATGCAGTATCGGTTCGCAATAAGTTTTATACGCATAGCAGTAAATTCGCTCAATTTAAATTTTGAAGTTGCATGATACCATCTGATCAAATTTAACCCGTACTGGTTAAAAAAACAACATTTTTATGTATTATATTTTAATACAAATCTTTATTATCGCCTTCAAAATAGGCTTCTTTTGAGCCAATACAAGCATGCCAACGGTTAATCCAATTTTCCATACACTTCTTATAGGCCTTGGCCGGTATGGCATTTATTTCTTTCAGTGAATTTCTTTTTATGGCCTCAATTGACTCATGGTACGTTCCCCAGAGAGGATATTTGACTTTTGGAAACAGAGAAAAGTCAAAGAGAGCCAAATCTGGCGAATACGGTTGCTGAACAATGACTTTTGTTTCGTCTTTAGCCGAAAATTCAGTCACAATCAGGCTGGAATTCAAGTCTTTCGGTACGAGTCTGGCGGCGACGCACTTCATACCCAAAACATGAACCACAATGTGTTGAGTCCATCCATGAAAGATATTGAGAGCCTCTGCTATCTCTTTAATGCCAACACGACGATTTTCGAGCACAATTTTCTTCACTTTTTCGATGTTATCGTCGTTAACAGATGTGGATGGACGACTCGCATGAGGCAAGTTTTCTACTACCTCACGCCTTTAACTGAATGCTTTATGCCACTCAAATTCTTGCGTTCTCGATAGAGTAGACTCCTTAAAACACTTCTGCAACATTTTCAATGATTCCGTAGCCGTGATTCCATTGGGAACACAAAATTTCAAGCAAACTCATTGTTCAATTTTTTTTTTCCATAGTAAAAATCGCAGTTTAACTGGACCAGTCCGGGTCAAATTTGATCAGATAGGACTAGCCTGAATAGATTTGGTGTTTGTGTTTTATGCAGTCATTTGAAAATTTCAGTCAATCGATAAATCTACATAACATCATCCAAACCTTATGAATCTGTTTACTAGCATTTCGAATAATCCATAAAACAGTAAACATCTTTCATATTCAAAACACAACCTTGAATTTTCGCCAGTTTTTAGGATCCCCTAGCCCAGCGTTTATAACCTCTACAGATAACCCTATGGAAATCATCATGAGTTCATATAAAGGATGTACTAGTAGTGGTGTTTCGAATACATTTTATAAAATGTGCATTTCAGGCTAAAAATTAAGATAGAAGATACTAGATAGATTTGAAAAAAAAGCGCTTCTTTCAATTAAAATCTAAAATCATTCTATAATGTAATCTGAGATGTAATCAATAATAAGTAAAATTATGTGATATTAGATCATTTTCAAAGAAGCTTACCACTCTCTCTTTCTCTTTCACGTAAGAAGTAATAAGATCGTGTAAAAAGAAAAAGGCCTCAGCATCTACAGTCACGAAAATATGGTCCTCGAATTCAGTAACGAAACTGCATTCCACCAATGGCTTCTCACCTGCAAAAGACAGTACGTTGAATGATAACACTTGAAATAACGCTGAATTCGACACGCTGACTTTACGCTTTTTGTTCTGAACGAAACTATTTGAAACAATACAAAACAAATTTTGCAAAAATGTTCCTTATGTAACAAGAGGGTAACAACAACCCGAATAAAATTTCTGGCTTATATTTCTATAATACTTCTTACAGTACGGATTAAGAATTCTACTCTTAAAAAAATTGTTCGAATATGATAATAAGCAAAGAAGCATATTTATTGTACTCTACGCTTCAATGGAGAGTTGAGTAAACCATGATTCGTAAGCCTCATTCCACCAGCTATATCTATTCATGCAGGGACGAATGAAAGTAATCTGCGCCTTGGCCACTCTTATGCGTAATAACGAAGAATGAGGTTTCAAGAATAAGGCTGAGTCGTTTGTTTAGAAAGCTCAGTGTTTAAAACTTTATTGGTCGGACAAGAACTGAGGAGCGGGCCCTGCGCTCTACATTATATAAGCCTCGAGTACTAATAGAAGGAGTATCTTACCGTTAGGCATAACATTCCCCTGTTTAGAATGAATTTAGTCCCTAAATTTTGATACGTCTATTTTTGGGTGGTTCAGTTAGCAAAGGCTGAACGCTCGCATTGTAAGTGATCACATGCGTGGGTGTGTCTATTTTAGTTTTAACGCAAAATAAGCATATTCTTTTCGAGATACAATTTTTTTTTACAATTCAAATAATCCGAACTTGTAACTAATGTACAGTGTGACTAATTATAGCTAGTACTAGCAGAGTTATCATCTGTATCAGCATCTGAAAAATACGGCATACATTGGTCTATGTATATTCGAATGATCTTATCTTTATTTCTAATTCTTAGATTGTTATTGCCGATGTAATCTATGACTTCAAAAGGACCTTTCCAGACAGGTTCTAATTTATTTTGCTTAGTGTTGTTGAGTGTTTTGACAAGATCTCCTGCTTTATATATTGAATGTTTTCTAGTTATATTTTCGTCGAGTCTCCTTTTTGTCTTTTCAATTTCTACCTGGATTCTCTCTCGGGTTTTGGATATGATCTCTTCGTGTTTCTTCTTCCATTTCCTTATCAGGTCCTGATAAGTTAAGTTAGGTGAGGTGTTGACCGTTGACGGGATATTGGGTGTTCTTCCGAATGTTAGTTCATAGGGAGAATGTCCAGTCGTTTGATTGGTGGTAGTGTTGATGACGAAATTGATGTATTTTAAGTTTTCGTCCCATTGTTTATTATTTTCGGCAATACTAGTCTTGATCAGGTTTACTAGTGTAGAATGCATTCTTTCGATGTTCCCGTTTGATTGCGGGTGGAATGCAGTTGTTTTAATATGCCGAATGTTCAATGCGTTTTCAAATTGTGTCATTAATTCCGACAAGAAGTTTGATCCTTGGTCAGAAAGTATGGTCTTAGGTGCTCCGAAAGTATAAATGTAGTGATCGATTAAGGCTGCTATTATTGAATTCAATGATTCATTCTGCAAAGGTACGAGAACTGTATATCTGGTTAGTCTATCTTGCATACTGAGTATGTAACGATTTCCTTTTTGTGTTTCAGGGAGTGGCCCAAAGATATCTAGTGCCAATTTTTCGTTAGGTGCTAAAGGTATATCAGGTAATATGCTCTTCGCTTGATTCTTTATGCGCGTTTTTTTCTGTAATTGGCAAATGGGGCAAGACTGCACGTATTTTTTAATTTAATTGTCCATTCCGAGCCATAAGCCGATGGTCTTAGCCTTTTCAAGCGTGTTTTTCTCTCCAAGATGAGTGGAGTGTGCTTCTTTGATTATAGCTTGCTTTTCTTCTTTTGGCAATTCTCTGGTAGGCGTGAAACATAAGTGGAAATTTAGGTGAGGGTCATAATTTGAGAGAAATTCCATCATTTCCTGAAGTATTTCCTTTTGCAGTGGGGTAAATAGTGGGTCTCCGAAAATAAGCTTTATGATGGTTAATTTTTTGCTATTAATTTCCTCTATAATCCAACTTAATTTTATGAGCCAATCTTCTTCATCATAGTCGGGCATTTCCTTCCTTTTTTTCCTTCCATAACGTTTCTATCGCGTTAGGTTTTGTCTTAACTTTGCCGAAAGTGGGTTGCAGTCTCCAATTTATAAATTCCGTATGCATGTCAAGTTTTTCGGTTGTCATGTCTTCTGTAGATTCGTTCTCTGTTTCCTCCGAAGGTTCTCTCATCCTTCTTGAAGGTAAATCGATCTTTTCCTCTCCTTTTAGTACCCTATCTTCTGTTATAACTGGGGTAACGAAAATTTAGATTTTCTGTGGTTGAGTTTTTAATTCCGCAGTTCCATCTTCCTCATCGGATATTCCTGCTTCCCACATTCCTTGTTTTGAAATATCAGATGTTATAGGGTAAAGTCAGGATAAACAGTCTGCAACTTTGTTTTCTTTTCCTTTTATGTATTCGATGTCGTAATCGTATTCCTCCATTCTCAATCGCCATCGTAGCAATCTTGAGCTAGGATCCTTGACGTTATGGAGCCAGACCAAAGCTCTGTGATCCGTTTGGATTTTGAATTTGTTACTAAGGAGATACTGTCTCAAACGCTTCATAGCCCATACTATAGCTAAAAGCTCTTTTTCTGAGGTACTGTATCTTTCTTCGG
This sequence comes from Diplolepis rosae, assembly GCA_030998225.1. Lineage (NCBI taxonomy): Eukaryota > Metazoa > Arthropoda > Insecta > Hymenoptera > Diplolepididae > Diplolepis > Diplolepis rosae. Next base: position 874,371 of record JAPYXD010000687.1, on the reverse strand, counting down.
CTTTGTTGAGAGTCCTTGAGATGAATAAGCATGGGTGTCCATTTTGATTAAGAACTGCTCCTAAGCCTTGATTTGAGGCGTCAGTTGTTAAGGTGAATTGTTCTTTAAAATTCGGAAACCTTAACACTGGTGCTGATATTAATGCATTTTTCAAGTCGTAGAATGCTTTTTCGCAGTTTAATGTCCAGTCAAATATTGTTTCTTTTTGAGTTAGCTTAGTGAGTGGTCTTGCAATGCTTGAAAAGTTTTTTATGGATTTTCTATAATAACCAGATAGTCCTGGGAAGGATTGCACGTCCTTCACGGTTTTCAGTTCTTTAAAGTTTTTGATCGCGCTTAACTTTTCTGGGTTAGGTTTCACACGTTCTTTGGTTATTATGTGTCCTAAGTACTCTAATTCAGGTTTCAAGTAATCACATTTACTGGGTTCTAAACGTAGTCTAAGTTGTTTGATTCTTTGCAAAACGTCTTCCATATTTTGATTATGTCTTTTTTCCTTCATCGGGATCTGGTGAAAACCCGCTGATAAGTCAAAGGCAGAAAAGAATTTTGCTTTGCCTAATTGATCAAGGATATCGTCTATCACGGGCAAGGGATAACCATCCTGGTATGTGTCTTCATTAATTTTTCGATAGTCTATGACCATTCTCAACTTATCTCCTTTTTTAGGTACTATCCATAATGGAGAGTTAAACGGTGATTGGGATTCTCTGATGATTCCTTTTTTCAAAATTTTCTCCGTTTCTTGTAATGCAAATTCTCTGTGTTTTTCGGGTAATCTGTGTGATCATAAATTAATGATTTTTCCAGTTTTAAGTACAATTACGTGTTCCGTTAGATTTGTACATGGTAAAGGTTCAGTGTCAAGTGAAAAAACTTCTTGATATTTTCTTATTATCTTTTTAATAAATTCCTTTTGTTCTGGTTCCAAATGTTCCAATTTTAATAATTTAAGAATTTCTTGTAATCGTTGCCATGACTCATCCCTTTTTGGAAAGTTCACGTCTCGGGAACACATAGTATAAATTTCTTCATATTTAATTCATTTTGGTATTTTTGCTGGTTTCGTTGAGTGATTTTGAATGGGTACTTTTATAATTCCGTTCTTAATTTTATATATCCCGTCCGGTACTGTGTCTTGATCGATTATTAATACATCTTGATCGTCTCCTGCCGCCTGGATTCTAAATATTTTTGATGTTTTTGCCGGTCTAAAATCTCCATCTACCTGTAACGGTAATTTCTTTTTATCCAAAACTAAAAAATCTGATGTAATTGCATATCGGTCATGTTTCGAGAAAAATTTGAGTCCGATAATTCCATCTTCCGGTAGGGGAAAATCGTTAGGGATAATATGAAATATGTGTTCTTTATTGAAAAAGTTAAATTTTACGGTTTCACTTGAAACGTGTTCGTCCCGTCCCATAACAAATTTTTTAAAGTGTTTTTGTCTAACGTCTCGTTCGTCTAGGATTTTTCCTTTTATCAGGTTGATTGCTGCTCCAGAGTCGACTAGAAGTCGGTAACTTCCTGTTCTTCTTCTTGCTCTAATAGGTCTGAGTCTTCCGCATACGGCAGAAACTCGGCTGAGTCCTCGAAATCTATTTGTTCTTGTACTTCTTCCAGTGTCATTTCTATTGCATCCGTGCTTTCCTCTTGCAGCATTCTTATTGGTTGTGGGGGTCTTTTGACGTTCTGGTCAGGTTGGAAACCCTGCCTAATGTGACATTGATTTGCAAAATGACCTGTTTTACCACATTTATAACAATTCATTCTTACCCTGTCTTCCCGTGGTAGTGAATGATTGGGTGTTTTTATTCCATTAGTGTTGGCGTTATGTCGCGCTGGTGGTTGCGGCTTAGGTAGGTACTTCAATACAGGTCTCGTGACTACCTGTGTTCTTGTAGGTTGACTTTCTTTTAACCACATTTCGGTTTCTATGGCATGCGTCTGTGCCTCCGTTATTGTATTGGGTTTTAAAAGTCGTATCTGTATACCTATCTCTTTCCTAAGGTTTAAAAGATAGCGGTTCACTGCTTCCTGTTCTTCGAGCTTAATTTTCAATCGACGTTCGGTAGGATTGATATGCGGTGCCTGTACAGCATAATTGATTTCGTTTATAATCTGTCTAAATATAAGTGTAAAATTTTGGACAGACTCAGTTGCTCCTTGTTTACAACTCTCTAGTTTTGATTTTAAAGCTAAAATTGAATTTGATGATTTTAAATTTTGTCTTAGTGCATCATATAAATCTTCGTATGAATTTATTTGTAGATATCTTATAGCTTTTTCTGCGAAGCTAGTAATTTTATTTGCCATAATTAAATTCTCATTTCTGAGTCGTAAATTTTCTTGTGCTTGCTTGTCTTCGCACTCTTTTTCGGACGAAGAGTCATTGGTCACCTCTAGGCGTTGTGTCGTTTCCCTGTCGGTTTCCACTTCTCCCGAGCAACCTACCTTCACTGCCAGCTTAGAGATCTCTTCTATTCTGTTGTCGTTTTCTCTTTTAAGCATATTGAAAGAGTGAGTGAGTGATTCCATTTGGGCGAGCATTCGTCCTAACAGTTCTTCCGTGGTGTGGGAGGGGGACTTGGCCCGGACGGGTGAATGAACTCTAGACATTGGAGCTGTCACGGATGGAAGGTTTGTAGAAAGTGACGAGTCGATCTGGTACAAAGTACCGTTTTGATATTTGTAAAACGCCGGTGTGCCTATTTTCACCTATTTTCCCTATTTTGATGATGGTTTGCGTAACGAATGGATGTGTCGCGTTACAATATTAAATGTTTCGGTTTTTTAATACTATAAAATTCGAAGCAATCGCCTATTGCAATTCCTTAGATTTTAATAGTAGTGTATTTGTTTTATTGAGGAACGACCAGTGCTCTGGAACACCAGGAGTTAGTCGACCCGATCTCACCACTACTTAGCCTCGTCTGTAATGTAATACAGTCGCCGTTCAACGAACGTAAGGAGGATTTATACTCAATGGCCGGAGATCACTTCAAGTCGCGAAGTTACAATGCTTAGATTCATATATATTTTTTATGCTTACGGTTTCTCGCTTCCGCTAACAGCTGAGATTGAGGGTCTGGATTCCGTGGACTCCGCTGCGACTTTCTCAAGCGATGACGTGTCAACCACTTTGCTGCTTGCTGGTAACCGGTTTCTCCAAAGGACGTTAGCTACTTGCTGCTATGCACGTTATGGGCGTTGGTCAACCTGGTCCAATTCTTCTTAGGTTCTTACCGTCTATGTGACGTACCTCTTCCGCTTGTTTGCGGGACTCGTTCCAATTTGAATGTTCTTTAATCTGAAATTACGTAGTATAGGGCCTACTATGTTCAGCGCCTAATTATATTCAGATAAATACTAATTCACTTTTATTTTATTTTCTTTCGGGCTTACCGTAGTGAAGTCCGGAGTTCTTGCCTTAATGAATCTCGTAAGATTCTCACTTGCTTCTGGTCCGTAGAATCCAGTTTCTTTTCTCAGTGCCGTCCGCGTTTCTATATGGTTCTAATTAATCTATTCCGTAGAATTTTGAGAACCGAGAGAACATAGCGGATCCAGGCAGGATCGCCAAAAAATGTTATGCGTAATAACGAAGAATGAGGTTTCAAGAATAAGGATGAGTCGTTTGTTTAGAAAGCTCAGTGTTTATAACCTTATTGGTCGGACAAGAACTGAAGAGCGGGCCATTATATAGGCCTCGAGTACTAATAGAAGGGGTATCTTACCGTTAGGCATAACACCACATATAAACATTTTAATTTCAAAAACGTGTTGAATTTTCAGCATACTGATTTTGATTTAAATTCTGTAAATAGGGATAATCTTATTCAAAACCACACAACAGAAATTGCAAAAAAAATTTTTGATCAAGATAATCTTGCTTCATGGTACGTATGAGCATCATCAGAAAAGTACAAATAATGAGTACAAAAGGAAATCATTCTCTGATCAGAAGAAAGTCATTGAGTCAAAGCTAAGAAAGTCCTCATTGAGGATCCAAATGGTTTATGCCAGTTTTTAAGGACAAATGGTGTCTTTGTTCTTGATCGAGGTTTCCGTAACGTAGTTAAAAATGTGGAAGAAGAAAATTTCAAAATACTGATACCTGCTTTAAAAAGTAAAAGAAAGCAATTGTCAACAGAAGAATCCAATCAGTCACGATTTGTGACTAAAATTCGATGGGTGGTTGAAGCTGTTCATGGTGTGCTCAAACAAAAGTATCGTTTTCTGGACCATAAAATAGATAAAAAGTTGGTACCAAATTTTGGAATCTATTTTAGAGTGGCATCATTTCTTAATAATGCTTACGGTCAAAGACTGCGGTCTGACAAAGAACTTTTATATGAATTATTACAGAGGATGCATGCTCAAAAAGATGTCGACAATACATTAGCTACTAAAGTAAAGGAGAAAGGATGAATACGTAGAAAAACTTTCTAAATATTTGAGAAAAACCATTGCACTGTAGTGATTAATGATGATATCGATGAAGATTAAAAAAATTCAGATAATAATAAAGCGTCCTGGAGAAAGGAGTTCAAAATCGTACTGCAACCTCCTCGTGGTGAACTCTGGAAACTATTACTTGGATAGATAAACTGCAGACGTTTATGAAGGAAATATTACTTATGATGTATTTAATTACATCAGTTACATCAATTACAAGGTTATCTTCATTTTCAATAACGTTTCTAACCATGAAAAAATGCAATAGAGTTGTGTTCTAAAGTATGCTATCGGAAGCAGTGCACAATAACGGTGCGCTGTGTTGCATGCGTGATTTTTTTTCCACATTGTTCCACCCCTTCAAAAAATTCAACAAAAATATATGTTATGAAGGATATTCTAAGGAATTTTTACGTAAAATATGGATTTAGTCACTGAAGAACATAACCTCAAAAAACATATATTTTGTTTATCAAAATCGATCGAGTCGTTTTGAAGAAAAACCACTTTTAAAATGTTTCTTTCCCCCTCCACAACTCCCAAAAAAATGAATTTCTAGGTTTATCATTGGGATAAATTTTACTTTACATGGTTGCGAACCTATGACAGAAATTTCAAGTTAATACGTGCGGGGGCATATTTTGTATGCTTACCCGGTTATGTCCTTTCTCCTTTAGCAATATGATTGTAAAAATAATTTTTTAATTTGCGATGGTGAAGTTGAAACAAGTTCCTATCTTATCTTATCCTATATCGTATCCTATTTTATCTTATTCTTGATTGTTAACTTCGGATAGTTTACGTTGAATCATGCAACAATAGGAGATGTTGTATTTTCACCCCATAATTGCAACCACATTTTAATAGCAACAACGAGACTTTCCTATGTGCATCTATGATGAAAATGGATACAGACGAAGATACATACCCAATCAATTGAACCTCATTTTCTGCCATAGAAGGTCAATCACAGTCGATCTCGAGTTCGATCTACTGTTGTGCCGTGCGACGTCACGTCGAACTCATTCGGACAAGCACAGGCTTACTTTATGAGCCAGCGCGATACACTATGCTAGTTATTTCGTACGTTATTCACGTTCCGAACACTATTTTCATTCTCTTTCTTAAGATTGTGTTTGAGTTAACGAAAATATCTTATTTTCTCTTCGCTTCTTCCTGATCTTTTCGTGAATAACGAGGTACATTAAACTCAGATTGATTCCGTATCGCCGTCATTATTTACAGTGATTCTTTTTCATTATTTACACTGATTTGAGAAACAGGATCCCCTCGAATTGAATTAAAACTTTGATATAATCTAGTGATATAGATTCTTTAAGTTTAATAAATTCTTAGTTCATAATTTTTTCTTAATTCAATTATAATTATTGTACTTCTCTATTTTTCACATAATTTTTAAAAATTAAATTGATTTTATGAAAATTCAAACACCAAAAGTCTTGAAAAGTGTATTACATAAAATTTGAAAAATCTAGACAGGATTTAGATTTCACATAAATTTCTTAGGTACAATAATAATTTGGAATTCGCAATTGTAAAATCCATGTTTTGAAAATATACAACACAGAAAATAAAAGAATCTTCTTTTAAATGTTTTTAAACAAGATACTTTTTAATAATAATGCAATTTTTTAAGGTATATTTCCAAATTTAGTTTCATTAAAATGTATACTGAATATAATTTAATAATTATATTATATATATCAATAATCATAATTAAAATATTTGATCATATATATTTAATTTTTCAAAATATTTTAATAATAATTTATGAAAAAAGTTGATTGACTTCTTTCAATGTCATGATTTTTTCTTTCTGGAATTTATTAGCTGTCATTCTTTGTTTGCTTTACAAACAAATTGCGCGCAATTTCGTTTACAGTTGTTAGTTTGGCATCAACTTTAAGATGAAGTGTAAAAATGAGCATTTTCGTCATATTTTGCTTTTTTATTTCCGTAAAGGAATGAATGCAGCACAGGTGGCTAAAAAGTTACGTGATGTGTATGGTGAGGCAGCCTTGAAAGACAGATAGTGTTCGTCATATACAACGTCTTGGACTCGTTAAAAAACTTGATATTTGGATTCCACATGAATTGAAAGACATTCACTTAACAAAAATATGATTGGCTGCGACTGAATGGTGTGAATGTATTTGTATGGTGTTAATGTATGTATGTATCAGATGACTAATGACAGGCTGAAGGTAAGAATTTTTTTTTATTTAAGAGAACTATACCACTGCCGGTTGAAGTAATACGCCCGATGCTCATTTTACTCAACTATCGTTTGAAACACCTCAAGCGTCGCTGGTATACTTATACATTTCATGTTAACCCAGTAACGCATGTTGATGCCCTGTCGTCAACAACGTTTTACTCAACTCCTTACAATTTTCTATGTAACACTTATTGTTATTCACTTTGGGTGAATTAGGTAATCATCAAATTCATTTTACTCGACTAGGATTTAATAGACGTTCAAATTTCCTTATGTCCCCAGTGTAATCGCCAGAGTCAAGTAAAATTGCTTAAACTATTACTCTCTGTGTAGATACCACAAATGAAATATGTGAACTTGTAAGCTTCTATACAATTTGTTTGAATAAGAAAGTTTTAGTTTGAGAACCATTCCTATCAGTGTCATTGCTTGGATACTGGTTCTTGTTGTCAAACGATGACATCACTTGTATTGATCTTACAGCAATTAGAATTAAACCATTACGAGTTTTAGCCCCACAGACACTAAATTAAGTTCTTGTGATTATGTATAATTATAAAAAATATATTTAATTGTGAAAAAAGAACTTCTTTTACAGTGAAGAATGTTTTTATGTGAACACAAAGCCTACTATAACATTACTATATTTCATATTTGTAATGTAATTTATTATTAATCTGCAAAAGTAACTCTAATTACTCGAAAATTAGTATCGGCTCGGTAATGGGTTTTTTCAACCTACACACATTGCAAGATTTTAAGTTGCATGTCTTTGTGGTTTACTGAGTCTGCTTTAGAGCTGTAAATTACATATTCTGATTTGGCAACTAATTTCGTTAAAAAGGAAATAAATGCATAAAATGAAGAAATATATATTTTGATACTTACATACTAGTTCTATTTACTGTAACTGTAGTTTCGTCAATTGCTAAGAAATCTGAAACACTTTCCTTGGCAACAAAGTTTACACTAAGTTTACTCTGTTTTACTTTCAATGTGTATACTTTATTCTAACTAGATCTATTATTCATATGTAAATTCACAGTAAAGTACTTCATGCTTCCAAATGATTGTCACTTAAGAAGCTTTTATACCTTTGGTTGGTTGGTCAACGACCGAACAACATATCGTTCATATACTCATTCACACCTATTTTTCCAGAGTCGAAAAAAATTGCGGAAAAAGTGTGTAGTGGCGAGAAGATTAAAATGTTAAATAAATAATAATTCAAAAGCGGGGGATCGACGGAGTGCCGAACGAAATCCTCAAAGAGGTGATCGGAGCATATCCGGAGATCCTCCTAGAATCCTTCAACTCCTGTCTTCGGGAGGGGAGATTCTTCGCAGACTGGAAGAAGCAGAGATTGGTCCTGCTGAGGAAGGGCAACAAACCTCTAGGGGATCCCTCATCGTATAGACCAATATGTCTATTGGATACGATGGGGAAGCTTCTGGAGGAGTTGATTCTACAACGGCTTCAGACCCTTTTGGTCGGGGAGAACGGTCTCTCGGAGAACCAGTTCGGTTTCAGGAAAGGCAGGTCCACGGTGGACGCCATCCAAGCTGTGGTTAACATCGCCACAAATGCAAGAAAGGGAACTGGTAAGCGTAAGGGATTCTGCGCGTTGGTCAGCATTGACATACGCAATGCGTTCAATACCGCGAGATGGAACATCTGCATCGAGGCGATGATGCGGAAAAAGGTTCCAGACTACCTGTTGCGAATGATAGATGACTATCTGAGCGACAGATGGGTGATTTACGAGGGCAACAAATGGTCTCTCAAAGAAGAGATGACATGTGGCGCTCCTCAAGGGTCGCGGGTGGGTCAACTCGTTTGGAATTTTTTCTACAGAAAGATTTCAAATTCTAAAAAATTTGGATTCATTTGCATTATTTGCGATATAAGAGTTTGAAATTGTCTACAAGGACACCTGTTGGCAACGTATCCTATCTGATACGCGACTAGTGATCCTCCGATAATGTAGACAGTGGCAAAAAATTTCAAACTCAGCTAATTAATTTGAAATCATTACAGCCGTAAGGCAGTGCCACTAGATGATATAAGGAGATCTTCCTGTGGAGACGGAGATGTCGGACGCCTGTGCAGCTCAGTGGTTAGAGCAGCCGAGCGGCAATCGAAAGACCTGCGCTCGAATCCTAGCGCAGTCGAAAGCGTCTTTTTTTTCTACAGAAAAATTTCGAATTATTTAAAATTCGATAATATTTAATAGTGGATTTTTTTCAGATAGATTATAGATTTTACAACACTTTTTCGTCATGTATTTCCGGGCGTATTTACTCGTGAATTATGTTCAGGCTTTCCTTTGCTTTGAAAAAATCTGTGCATTTGATATTTGCGTGTATTTCCTCGAATATTTGGTGAAGGAACAGGTGAACTACGTTAAACGTTTTATCCCTGTCTTTTTTCTCAAGGAAATCAAGTGTTGAAATTTTTATCCAAGCAAAGGAAACCCTGAACATAATTCATAAGTAAAAAAGCGCGGAAATACATGAGTAAATTAATTCCAAAATCCACTCAAGGATTTACACGAATAAATTAGCGTGTATTTACTATTATGAGACTGTAATATACTTTTTTCTTGAGCAACGTTCTAAAAAAAATGATGCCACTTCGTAAGATTTCAATAAAGCTGGAGCTTCCTTGAATATGTCAGCATTTGATGACTTAGAGATATAATTTAATAAAGATGGTATTGCATATGCCACGCCAGTAACAATAATTTGATTAAACTAATAGAATTAGTTAGAGAAAATCCATGCTTATGGAATCACACCTGGCCTGTTGAGCGAAGAAATTAGTATGCTGTACCCAGGAAAAAAAAACCGATAGAACGCGCGTCTCTTTGAATTATGTATCTGTCATTTGCATATTCAGGAAATAAAAATTCAATCGGATGGTGACACTTGGAATCTGCCATTTGTGCGCAATGTTTTAAATCTGCCATTCGACATTGGTTAAATCGTTAAGTGAATAGGGTTGAATAAGACTGATTAACCTCAAATAATTTCTAATGGCAATGTACGATTCATTGATGTTCGCATGAATCGGTTGAAATTCCAAATGAAATGGAAGTCTTAAAAGGTCACTCTGAATAAGAGAAATACAATAAAAACAGAATACGAATTATATTGTAAACGATTGTTTACTTTAAATACATTATTTTCTATCGGAAATATTGGTTTTCAATCTGTTAATACTGAAATTCCAGTGACAGATACGCAATTCAGAACACCTCAAAGCCCATTCAAATTTAACGCAAGTGAATGGTTTTTTGTTTCCTGGGTAAGCACAGCATGGTTAAAGGTTGCTGATATATTCCCTGGTAAATATTGAAATTAAACTGAATAAATAATTTATAAATATTAACATTTTCAATTTCTTTGCACACAGCTTTATAGGAATTACTAATTTCTATAGGATGGACTCCTCCAGTAGTCAGAAAATGATTTCAAAGTCTAAGAAGTGCCTTCATTCACCGAAAGGTGGTACAACCCAGTGGATCTGCGGGTGAAAAAAGAAACCGTGTCTGTTTGAACTATATCTAACATTTCCGAACGACATATAAGACCAGAAATGCAAATATAAAAACTTGATTCGTTAACGTCAACCTATTATCCTTTAACCCTGTAACCACTGCAATCTAAATACGAGGTATTTTGTTATGAGAATTGTAGTTCTAGCATGATTTTGGGCTGAAAAATACGAATTTAATTTCCTTTTGCAAAAAAAAATTTATCTGGAAGCAAGAGGTGGAAAAAATGAAAGACCGTCTGTTTTGAATTTTAGTGATGACCTTCTGTGGACGTTGTTACTATTTAAATGGTCAATGTATCATAATATTGGGTCATTAATTATGAAGTTGGAAGTTCAGATTGAAAAATTTGCTTTATTGTTCCTTGAATCAAATAAAATTTTAATTATTCAAAGTATGGTCCTGAGGCATCGATATACTTTTGCCATTTCAATAGTAATTCATTTTTGCCTTCTGCATAGAAGTGTGACGTCTGAAGACACATAAGATAAAAGTTTATTTTATAATTTTATAATTATGTTCTGGAAGAGAATATAATTATTATGTCAGTTTTGAGACTGGAAAATTAATTCCAATAACTCGGGAAATCTGTTCGTAAACTATTCTTAACCAATATAAAAAAAATCCAGAGTGAAAAATATTTTAAAAATGGGCCACGTTGCCCTTAATTCTAGAATTTGGAACGGAAGGTAAGCACTTTTAGACATGTTGGTATTGGAATGATTACCAGCACCCAAACATTTGTAATAAAATAAATAATTCAATATGAAAATATATAGAAGGAGAATGATTCAGAAAGACACAGTTGTTTAAGATTTGAAACTTACTTTTATTTTCGTTATAAAAATCCTTATTTGTTGAAACCTTCCTTGAAGACATGATGGTGAACTTTGGAGAATTTTTGGTAAAGTAGTCTAGTTTTTTTACATTCTCATCATATGAGGAGGTATTGGTTTTATGTGAAAAATGACTTTCGAAATTTTCATCAAATCTTTACGTTTTGAGATCCCCTCAGTCAGAAAAAACGGTTTTTCCGAAAGTGTCTGTCTGTCTGTAGTAGGTCATGTGCGGCATAACTCTCGAAGGCCGATAGAGCCTTAAGTAAATTGAATTTCCTGTTTCACTTAAACTGAATAAGAAATTTAGTGAATTTGAGAAAATGAGTAATTTACATCATCTTTAATATTATAAAATTGGTTTGAGCCCCAGTATTAAATTATAAGAAATAAACTTAAATGTGTGCGAAAAGCACAAGACCGAGCGATGATCGAGTATTACGGAGCGCGAAGCGCGACGACCAAATCGCGCGCCCTAGTCGCGCTCAAACTTGCGAGCGAAGCGAGCTGCGCGCGAAGCGGGGGATGAGAATGTGCCCACGAGGCGGGCAGATTTTTATAATATATTTTAATTGACGAAAGAAAATTAAACTCCGAGGATAAGCTCACGAATAAAAAACATCGAGAAAAAAAATGAAATTGTGCGGAAAAAATAAATGCGGAAAGAACTCGGAAAGAACTGCGACAGGAACTTAAGAATTTTCTCTGCAACTAGTTTTTATGTTTAGCACCCCGCTTCCCTCACCATATTTCAAATTATAGGAGAAGTCTGGGGCGAGCTGTCTTAGCTCTCTATTGGCCTAGATAGGCAAGCCTAGTTTCGCCCCAGACTTCCTCTAGTGTGAGAATTCGGGGGCGTTTCAAGTTTTCCGGGCCTTGTGGGCCGTACCAAGTTTTCTCCAGGTTCACCCACCTCCTCAAAGATGGCAAAATTTGTACTGTTTGACTATAAAATGTATAAAGTTTTACATGTAATTAATAATTATTAATAATTGACTTAATTAAAATACGAGTAAACATTTCCTTAACATTTAAATGGGTACGTCAACAATTTTATAATTTTAATCAGTGAATACTAATAATTGAGGAAAATATCCTAGTCATATAACTTATTGAATTATGTCTAAATTTATTAACAATATAGGATGTGATCATAAATTGCTTTATTATATTTTGAATAAACGTAAGAATTTATAAATTAAATATGTATCTAAAAGGTATAAAATAGGCATCTAAAATACCTATCATAAATATATATATATATATACGTAGAAGATATAGCTTTGTTACATAATTTATAATTTAAATAGAAATGATATTATTTTTATAAAGTTTCATACAGTAGATTCAAAGTTTTGAGAAATGTGTAACATTTTTATATATTGTGGCGTGACGATCACGCCGTGATCCCTGCTCCCTCCTGATCCTGAAAAGAAACAAAGATTAATTAAATAAAGTGAACAGCATGCTGGCCGGAACGAACTCACTAATTATTGAACATACAATATTTATTATATATTTAGGCTTTATGTTATTATATAAGTATTGCTATCCTAGTTAGATTACATTAATATGATTTGTTAGACAAAGATAAGAACTGAAATGTACATACCTTGGAGTAGTTGTCACGAGATGTGCACAGCATGAAAAGGGTTGAGGACGGCGATGGGGTGTTTTCTCTGGCTCCAGACGACAACGAGAATTCCCTCAATGACAGCTGGTCTCTCAGGAGGTTAGGTAAACACTACCTACCCAACTCTACATATTAAAGACTATGTATACACTTATTCACCACTATTTCACTGCCGTTATGAAATCGAGAGTTACAACCACACGATACAGAATGGAGTACGCGATCACACGTAAGCGAAATATCGATCGACAATAACAAGTCAATCGAAGTGGAACTTGGCGGCAGACATATTGTCAACACTGACAGAGATGAGTTGGGAGATTGCTAAAGTAATGTATTTAATTTCGAGTGATTTTCCGCAGCGCGCCCTATTGCGAAATGCTCTTGGGAACTAAAATGAAAGGTTCATGCTACTACTTGAAGGGTAAAACAGAGCTACTGTTTATCACTTTTGCAGCGCCCCCCAATTGCGTAAAGCTTTTTCCGTCGCTTTTTAGAACTAAAATTAAAAGTCCACACTGCTACAATAATATGTGGGAGCACACACAATGAAGCGCGTCATGTCCACGGTCGTATAGACAGGTCTAGCATCTCCCGTGGTGGGGGATGTTCCCTTATTGTGACGAGTAGTAGTTTCGAAAGTGACCGCTTGGGCAGCGCTGCAATCGAGTAGTTAAAGGAATACCCGTGGTTTACAGACAGCTTTCACAGCTGACTACGTTCTGGGTACATCTATACACATACATGCTACGGTGTGGTCATTCGGGCCACTACTCGATACTAGCGCTATCCGTGGCAAAAATATGAAACATTCTGACCACAATAAGGGAACATCCCCCACCACGGGAGATGCCAGACCTGTCTATACGACCGTGGTCATGTCAGTGTATCCCCACTAACTCGCTTCGATTTCACGCTGTCTGTTGTCGAGTTAAAATCAGAAATTGTATTTTTCTCGAGTTCATGCAAAGGAGGCGCGAAATAGACACAGAATTCAAAATTACGGAATATAACATTAAGAAAATTAAACTTTTTTTCTATATACTTTGAAAAATATTGATCTGAAATAAGTATCTAAAAGATTTTGTGAAATTTTAAGATGATTTAAATACTTGAAAAATTATTTTTTAATGAAATTTAAAGTCAATAAATGTTTAAAGATTCAAAACAAAATATCGATTTCAGCATTTTTTTTTAAATTATGTAGAGAATATTTTACAGGGAAGAGAGTCTTCCGTGCGCTGCAGAACTTCGCCCGGATGCGCCTCCGGATCCTGAGCAGCTTCCTTGGAGACTCACTCGATGGTGGAGGGAGTGGATGTCTTCCCTTTGGCGTCGAGCCGAGAAGGGAGTGGGTGCAAGGCGTTGGCAGCTCCCTCGGCGGTGTTCTCCGCGTTGTGTCATCCCCGGCAACAGGTGGTGGGGGCGGTGTGTGAGTCCCCGGTTCTGTGTGAGCTCGGTTCCGACGTTGTCGTGGATTCAGTCCCATGCGTCAGAAGTCCGAGAAGTGACCCGGAGGGCATCGACGGAAACTGAGCTGGGAGAGAACCGGGGCCTGCCGTGACCGAAGTAGTCGATATGTTCAAGGGTTACGGCCCGCTCGACGATGCATCAACGAAAACTGAGCTGGGAGGGAACCAGGGCCCCGCTGGAGGTGAAGCTGCATCGTCTAGTGGAGAGGCTGCTGATGGCTACTGCTGAAGTAGTTATGGCTGCTACTGAGGTTGCTGATGAAGCTGCGGATGGCTGCGGCTGAGGTAGCTTGGCTGCGGCTGCCTGGCTACTCCCGAGGCTGCTGATGGCTAATGCTGAGGCTGCTTGGCTGGTGGTGAACCGCGTCGGTTAGTGCAGGAGCTGCGTCCGAGGTGATGAAGGCGTTCGAGGTTTCGATTGCGTTCAAGGTTTAGTTCGTTCAAAGATGTTTGGTTTTCATCCTGAGAAGGACGGGTGTGTGTTAAATTTGTCCTTAAAAGGACAGTTGGTATTATTATAAGTCGAACAAAAATAGAATAATCTTGCCCTAAAAAGGGCAGTTGAGGTTGATAAATCAATAACTGTTTGTTCCAGGTTGAATGCCAACTTTTATTCATTAATAAGTCAAGAATGAATATCGTGGCGTAGAAAGGAGAACGTGGCAAGTCCTCCTCGAGGTTCGTTATGTAGATCGATGACTAGCGGAGGAGTCGATGTGGAGTCGACTGAGTCCCAAGAGGTAGTGACTTCTGTGCTTGGCGGCGGTCTACTTATTCACTCCTGACCTTGGTAGCGCGCACCAATCAGAAGCGTTGCCAGGGCTTGGGTCCCGTGCTCTGATGTGATTGGTCGAAAGGCTGGAGAGCGCGCACCAATCAGAAGCGTGGAAGGGACCCTGGGAAAAACCAGAGCGTCATTCAGGAGAGTTGGGGTTTGGGGACTGTGCTTTGACGTGATTGGTCGAGAGCTCGAAAGGTCCCGCACCAATGAGAAGCGTCGGAAGGTCTGCTAGACGACGTGCACGTTATTAAGATGTTTTGCAGCTTGGAGACCGTGCTTCAACGTGATTGGTCGAGAGCTAGAAAGGCTCCGCACCAATGAGAGGCGTTGCTGGTCTCTCACTCGTCATTTAGAAGTGTTGAAGCTTGGAGACCGTGCTACGCTGTGATTGGTCGAGAACTGAAAAGGTCCCGCACCAATGAGAAGCGTTGCAGGTCTCATCGTAAAACTTACGCATAATTAAGACACATTGAGGCTTGGGGACTACGCTTCACTGTGATTGGTCAAGAACTTGAAAGGTCCCGCACCAATGAGAAGCGCTAAAATGTGTCCTGGGAAAAACTATGCGTTGTTAAGACACGTTGAGGCTTGGGGACTATGCTTCACTGTGATTGGTCGAGAGTTGAAAGGCTCCGCACCAATGAGAAGCTCTGAAAGATGTCCTGGAAAACCGCGCGCACCAATCAGAAACGTTAGAGCAACAGTTCTGATCGGTTTTCCACCCGTCTCTGTCTCTCTCTCATAATTTCCACATATCCACTCCACACAGGATATCATGAGTTAATTTTGGTACATGATTAATATGATATAGCTAATAACAGTAATGCTGATAGTACTTAAATAATAATAATGGTAATAATAAAGTTAAAAAGATAATAATAATGATAATAGTAATAGAATCTCTAACATAAGACTAATATGGTAATACATTACAAAATAGAAATGAAAATAATAAATCAAGAAAAATGATGATTCAGGAAGGATCGTCCTGACGAGAGACGAAGGTTTAGCAATCCCACCAATTAGCTTTCCATTAAAACATTAAAGCTTTCTTCGTCTGTCGTCTTATATGCCCCTGGCGTATATCAATTATTTTTTGGAATTTAACATCTTTTATATGACAATTCGTCTATATACTATATATAAACTACCATCCGAAATTACAGATTGACCTGGAGTTTCAACTTTCGTCAAAGTGTTTTATTTTATAGAAAGATATTACAAAATAAATTTTAATTTAGATTTAGATTTCAAAAGGTTTTTTTCAGTATGTCTTCATAGTGATTTCTTAACCTAATCAAAATATTTTTAGAAATTCTTTCCTGGATTCTATCTTGAGGTTGAACAGAATTCAAAAAAGTCATGCAATTTTTAAAATATGTAGCTTCTTCAAGAAGTTTTTAAAAATCGATGTATATCATATTTTAATAAATTTAGAAATTTTTATCAAAATATTGATAGTTTGGATTTTTTGAATTCTTCAAATAAATGTAGTACAATCATCATTTGAAATTTGATGATTTAACATTACCATGTTTGATTCTAGAGCAGAATCTAGCAGAAAAATTCCAAAAACATCTTAATTAGTTAGAAAAATACTATGAAAACTTAACTTTGAAATGAGACTACAGACTTTTCACAATGTTAATTAATTTTAGAGTTATTAATATTATTAAGAAAGATCTAAATTTGATGTCTTTTAGATTCTCATCATATGAGAATTAAAGTTTTGGTTTTATGTGAAAAATCATTTTCGGAATTTTCGTCAAATCTTTACGTTTTGAGATCCCTTGAGTCAGAAAAAACGGTTTTTACGAAAGTGTCTGTCTGTCTGTCTGTCTGTCTGTCCGTCTGCAGTAGTAATAGGTCATATACTCAATAACTCTGGATAGAAAAAAATTGTCGGATTGAATTGAGCGTTGGCATACATTATCGCAGCTGAAAAAGTAAGGACAAGTTCGTTAACCAGCTACATATGACAAAAATTGTCAAAATAGGAGCATTTTTTGTGTTTTTGAAAAAAACTTTATGAAAAAATCAACAATTTTAAGACTGGTTTCTGATAATTCTCGTAAAGCTCTACTAATTATCCTCAAAATATTTTGCCATTAAAATAAAATTAAGAAAGTCACAGTATATTAAAACTTGAAAAAAGTCAATATCCATTTTCCAGTTAAATTATACCAGATACGAATAAAAGTTATGATAAAAAGTGGTTTACTACATAAAGATCTACAAGAGTAATAACTGTAAAGTGACATGCTTGATGACATGTCTGCTATTATATTGACCCAAAATTCACAGAATTATTGTTAATTTCTCATTTTTTTGGCATTGGGTCAGCCTCTTTTTATTTTCTTTTATTAATATTATCAATGCTACTTACGATAAAAAACGCAAAAAAAGAGAGAAGGCAAACGTTTCGGCTACATATGCAGGGCCCTCTTCAGTGCCATAAATTAAAATATTAATTCAAAATTTTCGTAAAAGATAAAAATGTAGAAGATAGTTAAAATAAGGATAGTAATGAAACTCAAAAGCTTATTATCTCATTGCTTGCAATTCAAAATGAAAAAGTCCAGTAAGAGTCAAATTTTCTCAAGTGGGCCACCAAAAACGGACCTATCGATTTTGAAGATCTTTTTCACTTTTTCCAATAGCTTGAAACATTATAAGTGCTACCACAAAATATTTTGATGAAATTCGCCTTTTTCTAGTAGTTGTTTATAAACAATTTTTAGGCTAAGTTTTCGTAAAACTAGTTAGTTTACTAACAATGCGATTAGAGTGAAATATAAAACAAACATATAAAAATGTTTGAACAACTATTGACGAGTAAATTTATATTCATATTTTTTTTTTTATAAAAAATTAAAATTTTTGTGAACAAATGCAAATTTTTTGAACTTCTCATATAGGTAGGGAAAAAAATCAAAATGCCTTGGATGTGGCAAACATTCAGCTTTAATCATAAAAAAAAACATTTTAGTACAATTCACAAACAAAAGAGTCGTAAATTTTTTTATGCAAGCTGGCACGCGCTCGGGTGCTACCGAGTCATCTCGTCGGCGCCAGCTATAACCGTTTTTCGTCGGCTATTAAGTATCAGTATTTTCTTTTGTTCATTTGCATGATTATACAATATAATTCTCACAATGTCATTGTTAAATGCGTCAAGAAGAATTGAACACATTTTTTGTTAAGGTTTTATGTCAATCAAATAGTAAGAAATGACGCATCATAAAAAAACGCTTCCGTATTTATTCGAGTAATTGTTGTACGACGTCGCTGTTGGCTGCAGAAAATACTTTGCATTGAATTTTTTTATTTTCAATTGGTTTGTAACAATCATAGGCCCGTGTATTTTTTACGGTTTTTGCTGTTGCAAATCGAGATTCCAATTTTTTTTGTGATTTTCGAATTCTTCAACTGTGCAGAAATCAAAATAAATTTTATTGAAAAATTCAGTTGCCCACTTGTACAATTCTGTAGTATTTGTTATTTTTTTCGAATTTCTGTTTTGTAAACTAGCACGGTAAGCATTTCTTTTGACGCACCCTCCAATTCCATCACACGCCCCTTTTCCATGCGATGTTGCAAAGAAATGCCACTCGGCTTCTATGACGAAATCTTTTTTATGATTTAACAAATTCACAAAATCAAATCTGTTTTTGTATTGAGAGCCTGCTCCATGGGAAATAGTAAAATTTTTTAATATTTTTTTATTGAAATTTATTTTTCAAGAATGAAAATACACGGGCCTATTATTGTTACAAACCAATTGAAAATAAAAAAAATCCAATGCAAAGTATTTTCTGCAGCCAACAGCGACGTTGTACAACAAATACTTGAATAAATACGGAAGCGTTTTTTTTATGATGCGTCATTTCTTACTATTTGATTGACATAAAACCTTAACAAAAAATGTGTTCAATTCTTCTTGACGTATTTAACAACGACATTGTGAGAATTATATTGTATAATCATGCAAATGAACAAAAGAAAATACTGATACTTAATAGCCAACGAAAAACGGTTATAGCTGGCGCCGACGAGATGACTCGGTAGCACCCGAGCGCGTGCAGGCTTGCATAAAAAAATTGACGACTCTTTTGTTTGTGAATTGTACTAAAATGTTTTTTTTAATGATTAAAGCTGAATGTTTGCCACATCCAAGGCATTTTGATTTTTTTCCCTACCTATATGAGAAGTTCAAAAAATTTGCATTTGTTCACAAAAATTTTAATTTTTTATAAAAAAAAAATATGAATATAAATTTACTCGTCAATAGTTGTTCAAACATTTTTAAATGTTTGCTTTATATTTCACTCTAATCGCATTGTTAGTAAACTGAAATATAGCCGTTTTACGAAAACTTAGCCTAAAAATTGTTTATAGACAACTACTAGAAAAAAGCGAATTTCATCAAAATATTTTGTGGTAGCACTTATAATGTTTCAAGCTATTGGAAAAAGCGAAAAAGATCTTCAAAATTGATAGGTCCGTTTTTGGTGGCTCACTTGAGGAAATTTGACTCTAAGCAACAACACGAATTGGAAAAAATATGTAGAATTCACTGTATATAGAAAACCAGATAAAATGAACGAAAAACTTAGAAATTTGTAAATAACAGGCCAGAATTTTTGTTTGTTTTTCTTCCTTTATAAAGAACGGATGACCATTTCTTCGACCGTTATATTACTATCCCTGCTTAAAATGACGGATAGAACCCAGATAAGAACCGAGTAGAAGTCGGTTCTTATCCGGCGCTAATGGATTTGTACCCGGTTTTTGTCCCCGGTTTGTACCCGGAGATTATCGGGTTCTATCTGGGATCGTATAATATCTTCACCCGGTTTCTATATGGTTCTTAACTGGGACCTTTGAGATTTTTATCTGGTTTGTATCTGGCTCCTTAAAATACTTATACCCGGTTCTAATCCGGCACTTAATCGGATTCTATCTGGGTTGATATAACATTTTGTCCGGTTTCTATATGGGTCTTATCTGGGCTCTGTAAGAGTTTTATCCTGTTTGTAGTCGAGTCCTCGAAATACGTATACTCGGTTCTTATTTGGCGTTACCGGATTTGTACCCGGTTTTTGTCCCCGGTTTATACCTGGAGCTTAACCGGGCTCTATATGGGATCGCATAATATCTACACTGAGAGAAAAATTACAGGCAAAATTCGAGTTAAGACTATAGTATTTACCGTTCTTAATGTCAATGGAGGAATATTCGCTTGGAAGGTTAAATTTACTGTTTTCACAGTAAAAAATCTGTTTTCAAGCTGGGAAATTTTATTTGAGTAAATTGACAGTACTTTTTTGTTACACGTACACCGAAAAAAATCTCAGTAGGTTTGACTACTTTTTAACTTACTTTTCGTAGTTCGTAAAGGCCCCAGTGTCATTTTTTCAGTTAAGTGATCTGCAGGAACATAGGTAAATTAAATAAGAGCAGTAGTTGAATCGATGAATACTCTTAGTATATTTCAAAACTGTATATACTATTAAGTAGACACTTAACTTACTATTTTTATATACACACTCACCTACAAACACACACCCCCCTCTACACTACACAAACGCTCGTTTAGACAGTATTAAAAATTATTCTTAACGCTGCGGGTTCGAACCCTCTCTACTTATAATTATCGCATTAGTAACCTAACGACTAAACCTCTCGGCTGCGCACGCTTGGAATACAAGAAAGGAAATAGCGCTTATAACCTGCAACTACTGCAGGGCCGTGTAAAAAGTGTTTAGGCCCTGTTATTGTTACTACCTCGACACAATCAGATATACACACATACACACACGTACTCGCATATGATTATTATGATTACATTACATAATTGCTTGCTGACTCCCGAGTTTTTTTAACCAACTCACATTAAAAGTCGCTCGTATAGGAATTGTATTTCTTTAAACACACAAACGGCATATTTTTCTGTTAGGCTTGTATTTTATAACTGACATCAAGAGAAACTTTTAAAATATCGTACTGTGAAAATTACTGAAAAAAATATTGCGGTGCAAAAAAGTACATTTTAAGGATAGTCACAGAAAAAAAATTACGGGACAGTAAAAGTTCTTTGTTTTAATAAATATCCTTGCTATACCTCCGAAAACCGTAAAATAACGTGATAATTTTCTCTCAGTGTACCCGGTTTTCCGGATAAGATCGTATCCGGGACCATTGAGATTTTTATCCGGTTTGTATCCGGCTCCTTAATAATTTGCAGGTCGACAACTGCCTTATAGAAACCGGATAGGATCCGGGTAGAAACATATTTCTGTATTTTAATTTGCTGGATCCATATGCCAGATAGGAACCAGGTAGGGCCGGGTAGCAGATGTACTTTCACCTTAACAATTTGCAAGTTAACAACTGCCTTATAGAAACCGGATAGGATTCGGGTAGAAACATATTTTTGTATTTTAATTTGCTGGATCAATATGCCAGATAGGAACCAGGTAGGGCCGGGTATCAGATGCACTTTCACCTTAACAATTTGCAAGTTAACAACTGCCTTATAGAAACCGGATAGGATCCGGGTAGAAACATATTTTTGTATTTTAATTTGCTGGATCCATATGCTTGATAGGAACCAGGTAGGGCCGGGTAGCAGATGCACTTTCACTTTAACAATTTCCAAGTCTACAAATGCCTTATAGAAACCGGATAGGATCCGGGTAGAAACATATTTTTGTATTTTAATTTGCTGGATCCATATGCAAGATAGGAACCAGGTAGGGCCAGGTAGCAGATGCACTTTCACCTTAACAATTTGCAAGTCTACAACTGCCTTATAGAAACCGGATAGGATCCGGGTAGCAACATATTTTTGTATTTTAATTTCGTTTTACACATGCCAGATAGGAACTAGGTAGGGTCGGGTAGCAGATGTATTTTTACCTTAACAATTTGCAAGACGACAACTGCCTTATAGAAACCAGATAGGATCCGTGTAGAAACATATTTTCGTATTTTAATTTCTGGATCCATATGCCAGATAGGAACCGGATAAGACCGGGTACAATATTCATACAACTTATTTTCTGTCCCTACTTCCCGGATAAGGACCGGATAGACCCAGATAGATCCCGAAAAATGAAATTAGAGTCCAGATAAAAACCGTAAAGAACCGGGTAAAACCCGAATGGGTTTGCATCCGGTTTCTTTCCGGTATCTACTCGATTTCTACCTGACATTTTAAGCAGGGATATCATATAGGTTTGGTTTCGTCGGTCTTAAGGTCAATAAAACAACATTAAAGAAAAATTATTAAATCAATTTACATCAATAAAAATATTAATATTTCAATCGATTTTATGGCTGAAATTATGAATATTAATCGAATTTGCCATGAAATTATTTAACATATGATTTTCAAGTTTGTGTTCTCAAGCTTTAGCACACTTTTCATTGGTGAATTTAATTCAATTTATCGTATCTTCGTCTCTCTATCCTACAGTTTGCGTTGCTTCATCGGATTGTACTTACACACCGTATTATAATGTAATTTTAAATTATTGAAGCCCTCAATCTTTGAGGCTTTAATTTTAATAACATTTTCAAGAATAAGACTGAATCTTCATGTGTGCTTTCGTTTATTTGTAATTTATGTAAGTACTTATTTATTATATCAACACAACATAAAATAGTTTTCTTTGGAAAAAGAAATTTGATTGTAAATTGATTTGTTCAATTTTTAGTGACATATATATTCCTTGAAAAAGACTGGCAGTGAGGTTGAAACATAGGAAAATTTTTGACCAAATATAATGAAGGAGTTTTTTATAGAATGTTGTTTTATTGACCGCAAGACCGACGAAACCAAACCTATATGATATAAAGATCTATAGAAGTTTGAACTACAACATTTTTTCATAAGATGTATATTTTTCTTTTTAATTAAAAAAAAAATAGCATTGAAAATACGAAATTCAATTTTTTAACTAAAATATGTGAAATACGAAAAAAACGTAAGAATGGAAAATTGTTCGTTTCAATAATATATACAAATATTTTCAGATATAGTTTCTGATAAAACGTATATTTTTCATTTTAATTTTAAAAAATACGATTAAAATTCAAAAATTCCATTATTTGAACACAATATGTGACATACGAAAAAAAAGTTGAGATGGAAAATTATTTGCCTAAATGAGGTCTACAAATTCTCAGTAGGACATTTTTTGACAAGATGTATATTTTATGTTTTGGTTTTAAAAAAACACTATTGAAAATAAAAAATTCCATTTTTGAACCAAAATATGTGAGATACAAAATAAGCGATAATACAAAAAATCGTTTCCTCAAAAAGAGTCTATGAATTCTCTTCCTTTTTTAAATATTTGGAAGAAAATAGATTTTTTGTAATCTTGTAAATTATTAGAAAGTTACAGAAAATGTATACAGAAAATCGAGCGCGAAGCGCAAGTGTCATGATAAGAATGCGTTCTTTAAGGCTGATTTTGTTAAAAAACCTTCAGAATACATAACATATTTTAAATGAAAATTTTAATATATAATATATAATAATTATATAATAATTATATTATATATATAATATATAAAACTGAGAATGTAAATTTTAAACTTGAATTTTATGTTTATCTCTTCTGAACAGAAAATATCTCTTTAACTAAAAAGTTTTTAAATGTACAAAATTGATAAGAAGTATGGAAATTTGAATAGGAAAATATATATTGATTCAAATTTGGAACATTTATTGGCATCAAATTTTACTGAAAGTTTATTTTTGAAGTGTTCAAATGCTTATAAAATTTCACACGATATTTCAGATTTTTATTTTAGGCAGATTTTTTCCAAAATATCGGAAAAAAGTGTTGTTTCTTAAATAACATATTTCGTAAATTTGAAATTTTCGTCTGCTTCGCGCCTCTTTTGCACGGATTCGACAGAAATACACAATTCTCAATTCCGACTCGATAAGCGAAAGCGTGAAATCTAAAAATAGCATTGCATGGAGGAAGCGAGGAGAATAAGGAGAAGTGGGACGAGCCGTTCTCACGTGCAAGAGCGACGAGGAAGAAACAAGGGCAGCGCGCGCCGCTGCCCCTCCAAAGAAATTCTGATGGTAAATCATTTCTGGATTTTCTAACTTTCATTATTTACCGACGCGCAAAGTACACCTTTTGCGCAACGCGTTCAGAGGGCGCGTTTATCAGCCCACTTTTGAGAAATTCTCTTATTCCATTACTTTAGCAATCTCCCAACTCATCTCTGACACTGACAGCTGCTAGGCTAGTTTCCAGAGTGGCAGCGTGGGTACGCTACCTCCCGGACAAAGTGCTCGTCTGGAGCGACATGGACGCCACCTGTAGGTGGAATGAACAAGTAGTGGGAGAAGAAGGAACAGCGGAACAGCGGAACTCGTTCGGGCAGCAAGCTGTCAACTGCAGTTGAATTGAATTAGAATTTGAGTACCTTTTTGTGAGAAAGGAGAGGAGTTGGTGCCGTATAGCCATTAGCGGAAAAACAGCCAAGGCAGAGTAAATAAGCATTTAGAGATCTTGCCGTGTAGTGAAAAGAAGTTGAGTCTGTCAACTTACATCACATATTATTATCATAGCGTAGTTATGCCAATCAAGGTTAGATTTAGTCAGGATAGTAGTTACTGAGCTTTCCTATTTAAACAAGTTTGAATATTTTGATGTGTAATTGCTGTAGAGAAGTAATTGATGTTATCCTGGTTAATACTTTATTAATAAATTAGGCTTATGTTATTTTATCCATATCAGCTGTATAAGTGTGTTATTTATTTCAAAATTTCTATTGTTTTGTGTTCGACCTATCCAAGTGTTCGCCCCCACATTCCCCTCTACCGACTTAACCGGGAATACTAGAATATTATTAAGCATAGTAAATTATTAAGAAATGACTAGAGGTCAGAATTGTTGGAAATAAAGCTAAAGTTGGAAAATTTAATTTCATTCGGTACTGCAGATCAGTGCCTGGCACCCTACAAATAAGATAACGTTGGGCATTTGTGCGACAATTTCGTTGGCGTCTTCCCTCGCTAGCGAGACTGTCGTTACAAAATTTGGCGCCCAACGTGGGGCCCACACTTGGAATAGGAGGGAAATTTCATTTTACATTATTTCACTCATTCGCCTGTATATATGTGTCTTTTCGATTTCTACTGCATGGAACCCATATGACGACATTCAGCATAACAAATCATTTAAGTGGGTTCGATAGACTGTTACATCCCTGATATTTTAAAATTTTAATTCCTCTCGCCTGTGCCTAGGCAACTCTGTAAACGCTCAGGGATATAACTGATACATGTCTCCTCATTACAACACTGATAGTAGGAAACACCTGTCAGAAATTATCTGAGACCGACAAGGCAGTCGAGTTGCATAGACCAAGAACACTGCCTTGCCGTTGGTAATGTAGGAAATCAGATAAGTAATATTAATAATCATTTAACAAAATAAATAACAATAAAATTCATTATTGTCGTTAAATAGTTATTAATAATAATCAAACACTAGGACCAATAATGGATAATCAATAACATCAATCACATTATTGGGGATTCGCAAGATAACGTAAATAATATTTCAAAATATAGACGCTAGAAGATTATGTATTACATAAATACTATAAGAAAATAAGATTAAAAACTAATGTATAAAATAATAGATGAGTCAGTGCATTTGTAACTCAGTACAACTGCACCAACCTGTCAACATATACATATTATGTAGCATAGCTGAAAAGACAAGAGAAAGATGCACCGCATTGAGCGTGAATGAACTTTGATCCCGATAGTATGACCTGTGTAGGAACGCGCCGCGAGTTCATGCATTTACGCGATTCTCAGCAAGTATGGTCAATGACACTGCTGCCAGACGCGTGCCGATCCATCGAGTAGCAAGGTACGTGCCGATCCACGAAAACATGAATGCTCTCCCACTATAGGAATAATCAATAATATATAAACCCCAGATTTACCTCTGGAGGTTGTCTTTTCGCTAGTAGCTGTTCAGTCTTCAAGATCTTAACGTCGGTAATCACTCCGTCCGCAAGTCATACTGTCGGTGTTGTCACGAATTGACCCTTCGATATTCGTAAATCGGTATCTTACACAAGGAATACCTCGGTACTTGGTAAATAAAATCCCTGGTCCTTAAGTGGTGCAAGTCCGGTGGTCGTGAATTAATAAGTGCCGTTAAATACGCGTATCGTCGTATTAAGTCGAGTTCTGAGAGTTAAATCCACAGAAAACGAACTTAACCAGTGTTTAGCAAGCAAGTTGGATTGTCTGATACGCTTCCTGTACTACTTGACTAGCACTACTTAACTCCAGCCAGGATTGTGCCGTTATCCAGCTATCAACAAGGAGAAATATACGACAAAACTCTTTCTCTTGCCTTCTCAAGCAAGGAAAAAGCGTAAGTTATATAAATAAGCATCTCAAAACTTATTATATTAACTATAACGCCAATTGTAGTGCGTGAGTTGTATACCTAGGCATCTCAAAACCTAGTATACTAGCATAAAAACGTACAAGTTACATATATAGGCATCTCAAAACCTGTATTAAGAATTTGTAGACGCATAAAACCCTTAATATTGCCTTCTCATCCTGAGAAGTAGTATAAGTCATACACATAAGCATCTCAAAACGTATTGTATACCTACCTTTTATTTAATAAAGCTTGTACACCGCAATATAATCAAATTTGTTACTATTGTGAACAACTCGAGCCACATAGGTTTGACTAGTGACCACGATCCCACAAAAATATAAATAATCAGAATTTACCACTCTGATTTAATCAGCAAACTTTCCTCCCTTTTCCTAATTTTCCCAACCTACCCTCGCCTTAGCTCGGGACGTAACAGCTGATTTGGTGGCAGCGGTGGGATCGTCACTATTGTTGTCACAATTAATAATAAATTCCAAATTTATAATTTGAAGCGACAAAATTATATGTACAATCATTTCGGAAAATTTAGATTGTTACATAACTATTAAGCTTCACATTTCGGAAATTTTCTAAATTATTAATAAATAAATTGAAATAAGTAAATTTAAAATTGTTGAATTTCAAATAGTCGGAATTAATTAAAAATTATTCTCGCTTTTCAAAATTAAAACATTTTTGGAATAATTATTTAAATAAAATAAGTTATTATCTAAGTTTTAAACAGAACAAAGACTGCACTCGAGAGTATAAGTCCTTCTTAGATTCGTTGAACGGTCACCAGTGATTTCGATCATCTGGGCAAGGCAAAGTTCGTAGTGTGTGTCAAGTATTGTTTATAACTTTCATTTTAACTTTAAACAATTGAAAGAATGTTTGTGATTGCATAAGATTGTCCAAAGTGTTGTGCTTGAGTCTGGTTTGTCCAATCTTGCATCACTAAAATTCTCAATTGTATTCGATAAATAATTAAATTATCGACATATTGTAGTTTTTGTAAATGCAAAAATTATTCAGGAATTTGTGCTTGAGTCATGCTTGTCTAATTTTGCATTGCTTAAACTAATAATTGCCAATAATTTATATAATTTCTCTAATTCCTAAAATTAGTCAAGATTTTGTTTGCCCAATCTTGAATAACTGAAATTATTGAAATCTAATAAAATAAATAAAAACACATAAAAAGGCAAACGAAATAAATAAAATTTATATCACAGTAAAATCAAATCAAAAATAAATTAAACAGTGAACATTTCATCAAATTTACTTAAAATATAACAGTTTGTTTCCAATCACAAATTGTTAACTAAGTTTTAGATTGAGTTTAATACAAACAAAAAACAGCCATCAAGAGTATAAGTCCTTTTTAGGTACGTTGAACGGTCACCAGTGATTTCGATCATTGGGTAAGGTAAAATTTGAAGTGCTCGTATTGTATTGTTTATAAACTGCAATTTTCAACTTAATTGACTAACAGAATATTTTTGAATGTGAAGATTGTCCAAAAATTGTGCTTGAGTCTAGTTTGTCCAATCTTACATCACTAAAATTCTGTAAAAATAAACAATTTTGTTATTTGTTAGCAATAAACAAATTTTATAATTGTCAGAATTGTTCGCGCATTTTCATTAAATCTAACTTGTCCAATTTCATATCGTTCAAAATAATTTTTGTTAATTCTCTTAAACAACTATTAAAATAACAGGTGTAAAATTCACTCAGGCGAATATTAAATACGTCTGACCTGACCCCCTTTGCATCACTGAAATCATAGCATTCAAGGCTAAGAATGTAGAGTACCTGCATACATCGCGATCAAAATCGACAGTGCGTTAAAACTACAGCATAAATTCTTTAACAAAAACAAATTGAAATTCAAATCGATAATTATATAAAATAATAATAACAAAGTTGGCTACATTATATGGCAACTAACCAAACTCAAATAATAATAAAACATCAAACCAATATTATAATTTCAGTATATTCTGACCTATTAAGAAATAAAATAGGAGATTTCTTGTACGATCCAACACTAAATATCAATTTAATCCAAGAGAATAAAATAATCCCCGAAGTCAAAATAAACCATTTAAAAATCTACATACTACATAACGCCACTCTTTCAACAATAGGATCAGTAGATATCCCAATTTTGCGTAATTCAATTAAATTCAACATAATTAAACACGAAATAGGTACAGGTATCGCAGGAGTAATTGGAAAATCCTTTATTTCTAAATTGAATCTTCCTATTCCGGATTTAGTCAAATAGACAAAATTGATAAAAGTAAACTTGTAATTCATATTCAATTTTAGGCCCATAAATTTCCAAAAATAGAGATTTGGATTGAGCATTAAATACAGACGTCGAGATTACATCAAACATAATAATAGTGCCAGTTCAGAGCACTCATTGATAATTTTCAAGCGTTTAAAAAACCATCAACATGCCCAAAGACAGCATTCGATCAGACAAGACCGGAGCAACCGATTTTACCGGCGACATCTCACGTACCTTAAACGACGCAATGGTAACATCCATGGCAGAATGTTTTGCTATTCAACAAGGCATAATGAATGTGCCGATATTTAATGGTAAAAATATGCCAGTAAGAGACTTTATTCAGGACGTGATAAACGGAGAAGCCAGCATACCTGCCAACTGTGAAAAACAGTATATCAGGGCGGTTCTCTCCCGACTGAAAGGAGCAGCAAGAGATAGCACACACGGAAAGAGTTTTTTCTCCATGAAGGACTTGATTGACCACCTCAAACAACGGTTTGCTCCTCACAAGTCATATACCTGGTACACACATGAAATTTCGAACATCAAAATGACCCGTAACGAAAGTGTAAGTGAATACTACGATCGCCTTACATTATTAAAATCTGGTGCGCAAGCCGCACTAGAAGATAAATACGATAACGCGGATCTATTGTTAGCCCCTCTCAACGATTGTGCGTTAGAATCTTTTATTCGTGGACTTCCAGATGGACTCTCAGGAGCAGTAGAAAGCCGAAATCCAAATTCAATAGAAGCAGCTCTAAAATATGCCATAGAATACGAATCAAGACATCAGTTAAACCCTCAATCCCCACATAATAATTTTTATGACAGAAATTTTGCTCAACCTGCATATTCAGGAATGCGTGATCGCAGCCCTAGTCCGCATGTCCGATTTGCGGCCTCCCCAGAAAGAAATAGACCCAATGAAGATAGGCAAAATTCACCTAGATTAAATAGACGAAACCATTTCCCAACGGAACAAAACTACCCCAGCAGTTTCCCCCACCCCTATCCATACCCCCCATATCCACCCTATCAACCATATCCTTATTACCCAAATCACCCTATTCCATATCCAAACCCTAACTACCCCTATAAGAACCCCACCAACCCCCCTCGTACGCCATCCCCATCTCCATCAAACACAGAACATTTAAACTCCAGCCTTGCTCGCCGAGAGGACGCGACGACGAGCACAGACCAAAAAGAGCGTCAAAGCAGTGTGAGGATATTAATGCAGCAAAGAAAGTCCTGTGCACAAAATTTAGGAGAGAATCACCAGTAGTAAAGATCAGCTCACCCAATTTTAAAGAAAACAAGGCCCAATTACTAGTCGACACTGGAGCAGACGTAAACATAATTAAGCTAAGCTCACTCGACGAAGACATTATAGTATCACAAAATAAAGCAATTGAAATAGCTGGTATAACCCAGAATAAGATTTCAACCCTTGGAACCGTTCAAATAAAAATTAAAAACTCAATAGTGACCTTTCACGTCACAGAACCAGATTTTCCTATCAACACCGACGGGATTTTAGGAAGAGAATACCTCCGACAAGAAAAGGTAGAGATTTCATTTTGGCAAAGGAACATCATTAGGACCTATCCAGATCAAAGCCAGAACTAAACGAGTAATCCCCGTAGAAGTCACAAATACAGAATTAAAAGAAGGTTATCTACCCTTAATTAAAACTACAGAAGGAGTACTAGTGGGTGAAGCAGCTGTAACAAACGCAAACGGAATTTGCCACGTATTAGCAATCAACACAACTGAAAAAGATTTAAGCATTGAAATACCCCCACAAGAATTAATACCCTTCGAATATTATAATTTACCAGGAGAAGATTCAGACGAATATTTTTTAGCTAAAAATTTCAAATGTGAAAGAGGCAAAATAGAGGAAGTAATTGACAAATTACAGTTAGATCATCTCAATCAAGAAGAAAAGGAGCACGTTATAGAAATATTGCGAGAGTTTTCAGATAGCTTTTATCTGCCTGGGGAACCACTAACCTCTACACATCTGGTACAACATAAAATACATACAACAGACGAAATACCGCCATGCGCAGAGGATAGCGTCTTGCCTAAACTAACGTATTCCGGCCATAAAGAAAGAGTTAGGGCAGTCGCAGCAGGTAGGTTGGCTAGATGGGCTCTTCAATTGCTACAGTATGACTTCACCGTAACACACAAGACAGGTGTTCTGCACCACGTTCCGGACCCCCTCTCAAGGATGTACGAGCCAGACCCAGTGGCCGTGTCGACCATTGCAGAAACCGATGATCCGTGATACTTTCGTAGGTTACAGATGGTCCCCGAGATGCCAAAACAATTTCCCGATTCGAAGGTGGAAGACGGGCGATTATACTGCCACCGACCGAATGCGTTTACAGATCCGATAATATCAGATTTAGAAGCCTGGAAATTAGCTTTGCCGTTACATTTAAGAAATAAAGCCATTGAGGAGGCGCACGCAATGCCTGCCTCTGGTAATTTAGGTATTGAGAAAACTTATGCGCGGTTAGCACTTTTGTATTATTGGCCAGATATGTTTCGTGATGTGGCCACCTACGTCAGAGCGTGCCAGGACTGTCAACAGATGAAAGTTGAACAGGCCGGGCCAGCCGGACTTATGGGTAAAAGGGTCATTGAGCAACCATGAACTATAGTGGCTGCGGATATAATGGGGCCATTCCCACTCTGTCGCGCAGGTTTTAGTTATGTCATAGTTTTCCAGGACATGTTCACAAAATGGATAAAAATCATTCCCCTTAGGAAAGCCAATGGTAGATCTGTCCAGAAAGCGTTCGAAGATGCCGTAGTCTTTAGATGGGGAACTCCTGAGATTTTGTTTACAGATAATGGTACGGAGTTTGTGAACAACCTTATCGCTAAAGCAGTGGCTGAATTAGGAATTCGTCACACAACTACTCCGATCTATCACGCCCAAGCGAATCCAGTGGAAAGGGTGAACAGAGTCCTTAAGAAAATGATCGCTTCATTTGCAGCTAATGATCACAGAAGTTGGAATAAGCACGTGTCAGACTTCCGCTTCGCGTATAATACAGCGGTTCACAGTTCGACTCATGTATCACCAGTGTTCCTAAATTTTGGTAGTGAGCCAAAATGGGCTAAATCATTGAAAGTAAAAGAAGAAGGAACCCCCTTAATAACACCATTAGCTGCAGAAGATTGGGAGGATAGAGTTAAGCGACTTCTGGCATTGAGAGATTTACTCACGCATCATTTAGATATATCGTCCGACCGTTAAGCGAAGTATTATAATCAGAGGAGGTGCGATGTTAGATTTAATATAGGAGAGATAGTTTGGCGAAAGTCCCATGTATTGTTCTCAGCGACTGATTATATTACTCGGAAATCAGCCCCTAAGTATGAAGGACCATTTAAGGTAGTCAAAGTTCTATCCCCAGTGGTGTACCAGGTACAAGATGAGTCGGGAAAAATCGAAAAGACACATATAAAGGACATGAAATACTACTGGTCAGTGAAATCGGAGTGTATTGAGACAGTGAATATTCCTTTCAGATCAACAGAAACAAATAAGTCCAGTGCCTCAGACGCCAGCCAGGATGTTCCCGAGCCGCAAAGTAGCGCTGGGACGACCCAAGTACGTGCCGATAGAGCAGGTCCCGAGGACGCAACACGAGCCCATCGACCAAAGGGACCGCTACCCCTTGGTCCCGGCGGCGAAGAGGTCGAGCCAGCCACAACCAGCAGAAATCATCTGGGTGAAACCAGATACAGCCCGACTGCCCCCGATAAGTACCCCTCAGATTGAGTTGCCACCGGCACCACAGGCATTAACCGCGGCAGAGAACCCAAATCGTGCTTCCAACAGCAGGGATTGTAGTCCGAACGACCCATTCATCCAGGCGTTAAACACTGCGATAATGAGGAAACTCTGAACGCCTGACGCAAAAGCACTAAGTAGGTTAAGTTTATTGGTAATACTCATTCGCTTTTATATTTTTGTACTTTTATATTTTCCTGATTAGTATGTTAAGTCTAGGTTAGGTTTGTTCATTAAGTTATTAGTCCGTGTTAGTGTTAGTAGCCAAGGTTATGCTCTGCATTTGGTAGATGGGTGTCGAACGCAATTGATAGGTTTGAGCCGAGCATTGAAGCCGGCTACATTTCGCAAGACCGGTAAAGACATAGTTGGAAATGCTGAAATGGGAGGTCTTATCCCACCCGCCGTACTTCCCAGACGTTGCTCCTTTCGACTTTCAATTTTTCCGATCGTTGCCACATGGCCTGGCTCATCGGCATTTCAGCTGTTATGAAGAAATCAAAAAATGGATCGACTCGTGAATCGCCTCAAAAGACGCATCGTTTTTTCGAGATGGTATCCGACATTTGCCAGAAAGATAGAAAAAAGCAGTGGCTAGCTACGAACAGTACTTTGAATCATAAATAGGTAATCACTTTTTAAGAATATAGCCTCAAATTTTGGAAAAATACGGTGGAAGCAAAGTCGTACACCTAATATAATAAATTAAACCATGGCTACTCCACCAAGAAGTAACCATGAGCTGCTTTTAATGAAATTTTGGTTTTGGACTGTGTTTTGGTGCATCATTCATATCTAAACATCTTGCTGAACGCTTACGATTATTATAGAGAATCCATTTTTTGTTCGTGCAAAACCCATCTGTCAAGCTTTTTTTACTTTGCTTATTCAACGCAAATGATGCAATATGGTTGAAATAGAAACACCAAATTTCAATGCTAACTCACGACTAGTTTCAGAAGTGTCACTCTCTACTATAGCTTTCAGTTTATCATTATTTACCTTACATATGGTCTTCGACGTGCACACTTGGCCAGAAGCTGGTCAAAAGTAGAATTTTCCAATTATTGCCGAATAAAAATTTTATTCAATGTCTTCGTCTTTAATTATTTAAAGTATTATATTTTGATATTATTATATATTTTTAACAATTTTCTAGACCTACAAGTAGGTTTTCATGACAGAATTAAATAATTTACATACGTATTCTATGAAGTAATCCCCTCTTTTATCAGATAAAACGTAATTTTGGAAAAGTGGCTTTCTCCTTTAAAGCAGCAACGCTTCCTGGAGAAGTAAGCACGGTGCTTTGCATCGGTTTACGAGCACGATTTGGAGGCTTTTTGTGTGGAGCAGCTTGCAGGGGACAAATTTCTACCAAGACTGATAAGCGGCTCGTTGAAGACACTTTAAATGAAAAAAAAGAGGGTGCCCACAACCAGTTACATTCAAGTGCCCACAACCGGAAAACACGACCATTCTCGGAGTAACCAAAAAATGTGATGCGTCATGATTTTGATATAAATCGATGTGGAATCCCAAATCACAACGAAAATACTGTAGAAATATCAATAACACTCACCTGTTTGAGATTATTCACTTTCATTTATCACAATTTTAAAACATTGGAAAATTACAATTGATTTTATTTTAACGGAATTTTTCCCAATGTCATCACAGCTAATGAACAAGCTCGTTCATTCGCTTCGATCTTAGCTCGAAAACTGCGTATTGTCAAAATACACGTACGACAACAGTCAGATCCGAAATATTTGCATTCTGTCAAACGTTATGCAGGGGTGTCCACAACATAATTACCACAACTCATTACAGTATTCATATGTTATGAGTATAATGCGATCATAAATCAATAAATAATCATTTCCCATCACTTTTTGATAATAAAGTTCTCAAAAAAGTACACAGCAATACAGCATTAGTGGAAGTTGCGCTCGACGTCGTCGATCGAAGATCGTGATTCCACGCACATCACTTTCCAAAAAAATCCATATTTTGCGCAATTTTAGAGTGTGTACCTTAATTATATACCTAAAATTTGCGTAATACTCGGGTCTATCACTATGACCATATATAGGGTGAGGCACATAAAATGTTACAGAGCGATAGCACTCAAATTATTGATCATATCCAAAAAATTTTCTGACAAAAGTTGCAGTGTTCCAAAAGGCCGTATAACGAGTCGCATACAAATCTTGAGCGTTTTTGTAATGTTTACGGCATTCCCACAGCACCATCAACATATCAAAATATTCTTGAAAATCGTTCATTTTTGCGTTCCAATGTACTCACATTAGAAGGTAATGCGTGACTAACTGATATGTCAACAGAAAATGCTTACTTTCTGCCGATGTCAACAATACTCTATCAATGTGTATTATCATAGGTATCGTAAGAAATGAAAAGAAATGAAAATGATTTTTCGAAAAAGACATCGTTCCATTTAAAAAAGTGGAGTTGACCTTGACGTAGCTTCAGCGCCTCTACCGATAAAAAAATAGGGTGGTCCAGTATGACGACCTTCTCGAACACTGAAACTTTTGTCTGAAACATTTTTAGATATGATTAATAGTTTGAATGCTATCGCTCTGTAACACTTTATGTGCCTCACTCTGTATATGTGACACGGCGCAAGAAAAGAGATCTTAGCGTCTTATGGCAAACTTTTTTTAGGTGGTACGGAGAACGCTAAGGTACTTTTTCTTGCGTCGCATCATATCTATATGTTTAAAAACAAATGATAGTTAAAAGTTAACTTTAGTAAGGTAATTTAACATCCCATTATTTTCTTGCATTAGCGTTTCCAATTGTGAAAATTGTTTTCCCACGTAGCTTTTTTGTTAATCCACTGTTTTTTAAGGCATAGTTTGCTCTGCAAATACTTTTTTTGTGAGAAAGATGTTTTTTATTTCATTGTTTTGTTTTTAATGATTGTTCAGTTCTTACATATTCTTCAGTGTTCTTATTTAAGCACACACCAAACAATTGAAGAGCCGGATTTAATAACTGTCTGAGCGCGCGAAACGCGTATAAGTATTGTCCAAACAGTAAAAGTAAGGTTGAAAAAATTTTTTCGTCAAATCACGGAATAAAAAATACAGTGATGTAAAGACATTCATAAATAATGCTTTGTAATTTTATCCTATATATGTACTTGCATCTATATCTTCAGAAACATTTAGACACAAATATATACTAGTTTTTTAGTTTAGGTATCTTAAAGTTATGTGCTAGAATTTTATTGTTATTCCTGAGAAAGTTTAAGATATTTTATCGATGTTTTCTGCATAATTTTATGAAAATGTTCTCACGGTTTTATAAATTTTTTCATATTACCAAATTTCACTCCGAAATTAAAGGGTGATCAATTTAGACGTATAGGATTTTAAATTGAAATAAAACAATGAAAATTCAATTTGATAGGGCAATCTTTTTTATTTCGTGTAGAACCATTCACGACATTTATTTTTTAAAGAAAACCCCTTTCAAATGTTGGCCGCAACTGCGCTTTAATTCGTCCATCCGTAAACACCAATTTTGAATGACTCGCTCGAGGACTTCGGTCGGTATCTCGCTAATAACTTCAGTAATGTTGGCTTCCAATGCCTCAATAGTAGCTGATTTATGCACAAAAAATTTAGACTTTACATACCCCCACAAATAAAAGTCCAAGGGTGTGATATCACACGATCTTGGAGGTCAATCCACCAGTCCGAGACGAGAGATAAATTGCTCACCTAAACGACTACGCAGTAAATCCATTGTTTCACGGGCTGTATGACATGTAGCGCCGTCTTGTTGAAACCAAATGTCGTTGAGATTACGGACTTCAATTTCCGGCATCAAAAATCGCCCAAGTAGTGACATAAGATAGGCCAAGTTGTTGAGATCGGCGTCGAATCGATTCTTCCGGGTCTTCGGCAAAATTCTCATTTACAGCCGCAATATTCTCTACAGTTCGGGCTGTACGTGGTCTAATCGGTCGAGTATCATCCAATAATGTTAAATTATTCTCGAGTTTTCCGATGGTATGCCGTATAGTGCGTTCGGTAGGACGGTTATGTACACCATAAATTGGCCTGAGCGTGCGATGAACACTTTTCACAGAGCATCCCTTTTCGTAATATAATTGTACGATTTGTAAACACTGTTGAGGCGTAGGTCTTTCCACGATGAAATGTCAAAAAAATCCTATTGGAACAAGTACCTCCAATTTGATCAGACTTTATATTATATTTTTTGTTTTGATATTTTAGAAATAACGTTCACTAATGAGAACTTCGATCAAAGTCGAAACTTTTGAAAGTATGTAATCTTCTGAATTATATATGCATCATAATCTAAATTTTCGTGTTCTGATTCTATCACAAGCGAAATGAAAATATGGTTTTTTGTTCTTAGGCAATTTAATGTAACCCTGCATGTACACTGTTTATTCGTAAAATTAAAAGATTCTGAAAATCATTATATTGTTTTGTACTTATTGGAAACACTTTTTTTCTTTCATGAAAAAGTAAGTGACATATGAAAAAATCTCCACACTGTTGACACTCATAGTAGAGCTCGTGACGTGCGTACTCGGTGCACCGAGCGTGTCGCTTTAAACAACAGCATCTTGCAAAGTTATAAACATAGCTGGTCCGAGTAAATGGAGAAATTTATTTCATAGTCTTGTCTACAACTTTTCCGCTGGAAGTTTTTCGAAACTTTAATAGTGTAAAACTTCCTCACAAGTGGAAAATTTCAAGTCACAAATTAACAATGCACTATTAATTATTAATTTCACTTAAGCAAACGATCATTTAAACATTTTCGATGACTCTATTGGCTTCGCTTAGATATAATGCAGTAATGTTCAAATTCCCAGATGATTTGCTCTTTTTGTTTCAGAAAAATCGCGAGTTAAGTTTATATTCATGCCTATTTTTGTCTTCAACGAAAAAATAATTGGACGTTTTTTACGATTAAGGAAGCACATAGAAGAAGAGGATCGATATCAGGATGTAAATGAGTTGCCAGTGGCTCTCTCAGTCGAAAGTCAAATTATGATGAACC
The DNA here is from genome assembly GCA_030998225.1 of Diplolepis rosae. Lineage (NCBI taxonomy): Eukaryota > Metazoa > Arthropoda > Insecta > Hymenoptera > Diplolepididae > Diplolepis > Diplolepis rosae. The sequence goes on along the minus strand of JAPYXD010000687.1, from coordinate 836,742 downwards.
CGGTTGTAGATTCACATTCTATTATCCTGCAGTACCCACAACCTTTTGCTCCCCAATATCAATAGCCCTTACCAATGGCCTATCAACCCGTTACAAATCCTATTCCTTAACACCAATAGTGCGTTACACAGTTGCACACTACTAACCCGGATTACAGACACCGTTGTAATACCCGTATCCACCCTATTATGCCTATCTTCCGAACATGGCTCCGCAATTGCCTCCAGGCTTACTGAATGAAGAAAATACGAGCTGGAACGATCAATCACAGCGTATAAGAATCGCGACACCCCGTTGGTCCGTCTCACCTGGACCACAGAGGAATTTAAACTACCAACAGATTCGTCGTTTCGACACTACGTCAAATCCGAACCCTAAGGAGCGTCCCAGGACGATGCACCCCTCGGAGAGCTCTGTACGGTTCTTTGAGCAGGAACAAACCAGGAAGACTCGCCAGTAGTAGACATAGGATCAATCGTTGGTAAGGTATTCTATAATATTATATATATAATAACTATAATATTGTCCTCACGAGGCCGCCGAACAAGTAAATATTCAGACTTGAAAGCAGCTTCATACAGGTATTATCAGCCCTTCCAAAGCACATTACAATTCGCTTCTGCTGATTGTACCAGTAAAAGTTGATGCATCTGGGAAAAAGAAAAGACGGATAGTAACTAATTATAGAGCCCTTAATGAAAAAGTAACTGGAGATGGATTCCCCTTACTGGACATCTTCATTTTTTCCATAGTATAAGAAACGCACCCCTTGAGTTTCAACAGCTTTTGATTAATTTATTGAAGGGGATGCTCGATACCGAGATTTTTGTCTACCTAGATGATATAATTTGTAACTTGGTAAATTACTTTATGTTATACAACGACCGGCGACGACAAGATCGGGCCCAAACCACTTTTTATTCAAGTAAATATCCAGAATTATAAAAGAAAATCTGAGAGCTGCTTCGAACATTTTTTTCATTTTCTTGTCGGTCCATTTTTCTTTTTTTGTTTATGTTATTTAGTCGATTTGAAAGGCGCCATCAAGGATTGCTATGTCACCATCGCAAGTCAGAAGGGTTCACGAGTGAGCCATTGAGGGGCATCACCTGACGGGCGTGGCACCGGAGACCGGCGAATCTGAATGGCTTTTTCTTTTCAGGGTAGACAAAATTATAAATATGGCGTTAAGAGACGCTAGGCACTCGTTATGAATCAGCCAAATTTAACGCCGGTCCGAAACCTTGGGTCCGCCTCGATTAAGTTTTTTTTTAGCGCTTTAGCGGACGTACCACATTATAAATGGCACCCAATGGATAAAAGAAGCCTCGGATCATCGGGAAAAAAATCACAGAAAATATATAACCGACTTTGAAACTGGACAACTGAATGGACGGCTATGCGCGATTATAACCCCACACCAGAAACTTCACTTTTGTCGCAATTCGCGTAGAGGGGAAAAGAAAGTCAAAGTACGAGGGCAAATTTGACGGCTATGGACGTGCCCGTCAAGTAGAAAAATACCCCTAGGGGAGAAACGCTTCTACCCAAGCAGACGGTAATATGTGACGCCATGTTGCTAAGCCCACGTAGGAAAAAAAGTCCTAAACCGGGAAGAAAAATTAGGGATAGGTTCGTAGGGAGCTTCATTAGTGTTCTAATAAAAAAGTTTTAAAGATTGTTTAACGTTAGGCAACTAACGACATCTGACTACCGACCACAAACCAATAGCTTATTGGAAAGAAGTTACATTGTGCTGACTGATTACATAAAGCACTACGCTAACGACTAGGACGACTGGAGTCGGCTATTGACTTTCATCATCCAGGATCTATTACCAGAATTGAGATTCCCACTACTAGGACCGGAGATCAGTACCGCGAAATTGGCCAGAATTTGAGTAACTAGAGTCATTTGTGGAAAACAAAAATTAAGAATAATTTTGGATATACCGCTACTGGAAAGGGTGAAATACAATTTACTGTCAATTAAAAGTTGCATGTCAATGAGCGCCGGATTCATTACATCCTACTTCTACCGCCTAAGGCCAATCACAAGTTTCTTACCTTGCGAAAATTTTAATTTTTTAATCAACAAAAATTTCCTTCTCAAGAAGAGAGGAAAATCTCTGGAGAATGCCTTATTCTAAAGACCAATATGTCTATTTTATACAATGGGGAAGTTTCAGTAGGAAATAATTTTACAACGACCTCAGAATCGCATGGTTAGCAAGAACAGTCTTTCAGAGAACCAGTTTGGCTTTCGAAAAGGCAGCTCCACAGTGGGCACCATCCAGGCAGTGGTGGACATCGCCACTAAAGCAAGAAGAGCAACTGGTAAACGTAAGGGATTTTGCATGTTGATTAGCATTGACGTACGCAAAGCGTTCAATACCGCGAGATGGGAGAACTACATCGAAGCGATGACGCAGAAGAAGGTTCCAGACTATCTGTTACGGATGATAGACGAGTATCTGAGAAACAGGTGGCTGATATACAGGGGCGACAAGTGGTCTCTCAAAGAAGAGATAACATATGGTGCCCCTCAGGGGTTGCGGGTAGGACCACTCGTGTGGAACGTCACATATATGACGATTTCCTGCGCATGGACCTACCTGCTGGAACGAGCGTCATCGACTTCGCAGATGAAGCATTAGTCCTGTGCGCCATTCAAGGCGTCGGAATCCTGGAGTTGTGAATCAATGAGTTTCTGTGGTGAACAAAGCGTTGGTTGGATAGCAGAAGCCTGAAAAAAATTTCTGAAGAAATTCGAGAACGTTCGCTTTTGGTAGCTGTGCCGACCTCACGTTTAATGACGCGTGTTTTCAAAATTAGGAATTTATTTCTAAACATTAAATAATTAGAAATTATATTTATTGATATTTAATCGCTGCTAATGCCTTCAAAAGTGCTGATAAAATCAAAAAATATTGTAAATATGGTTTTTTTCAAAAAATTTTATTGACTATTTAAAGGAAAGATAACAGTTATAATTTGGCGCACGCGTTGGAATGGTTTCTCCGAAACCTTCAAGCGCGTGAGGACGCGGTGTGGAGCAAAAACATCAGGGGACCTTGAACAAGTTCTTTGATGCCGCATGAGTGGACACGGTGTGAATGCGGGGGACCCCTTAATCGGGGTATCGCCCCAAATGCGCATGCGGCATTGATACTGAACTTCCCTCGCGCCTTCTCGCGGTCACATCACAACCACATGCACGATACCGACACCCACACATACCAGAATGAATTCAATGCTGAGTGAATGGGCTGCGGCTGGCGCCTGGTGGATATTCCCGATAGACTAGCCAAGGGAGGAGTAGTAGCCTCCCGACCAGGATAGGACGCGATGTCAGTACCTTACCTCTGTGGAAGTAATATGGGTAAATGTAGGTCCCTTCGGTGTTCGGCAGCGAAGAGCAAAGATCCCGTGAAACCACATGTTAAACTGGGAAAACCGCTCACGTTTCTACTGTCTGGAGGCAATTTCGGGGTTGAATTCATGGACGCCCAGGCGCAGGAATGAACGATTACATGGTCAGTATTTCCTTATATCCGACGCTGCGTAGGATTAATCGCACACCGTCTGGCCTGAAGTCCGGGTCAGGTGTCGGGGCGGACCCGGCACCGCTCGGTCGATAAGGGTGACGTTAAACCTTTAGCATCATTATGGCGCGGGCCTATCCCGTAACCTTCTTACTAGCTTCGTTTAATGTGCCGATAGGATCGACCATCCGATAAGCCACTTCTCGGTTTCGGCGCACATAACTAGGGACCTATACAGGCGGGGATAGTAGCCCTACTGCGGTAGGGCTCCCATGATGGGCGAACCGTCTTAAGACACAACGGTACTGAATATGTCTCTAAAAATAAAGGAGCTGAAGGCGGCAGATACGCCCTCACACACTTCTCCAGGGGCTTGGTACCAGGATGCATCACGGAGGGCTGGGATTCTTGTTTGTAGCCCTGATTAAAACATCGGGGATTTCCTGGAGACCGACGTGGGGTTCGTTTGGGTGGAGGTGGCGAGGGTGCGTGTGTACAGCTGCTACTTCTCTCCCAACGATCCTTTCGTGATCTTCGAAACCCAGATCCTCCTCCTTGAGGAAAGCCTCAGAGAGGCTAGTGGCCGACCCTAATCGCGGGCGACTTTAATAGAGAGTCGCCCGAGTGGGGCGAAGCCCATCTGGACAGGAGGGAGATCTTGGTCGGCGAGATGGCCGCTAGGAATGACCCGATTGAAGAGGGCACGAGCGTACCGGGGACTCAATGTACTGGTGGAACGACCAGTTGACTGTCCTGCGTCGGGAATGCCTCGCAGCGCGGCGGAGATTCACCCACTCAAAGGTTGATTCTCTGCTGTACGAGGCATGGAAAAAAGCAAAATCAGCTCTGAGGCAATGCATAAAGAAAAGCCGACTTCAGTGCTGGAAATACTTGATCGGTGAGGTCGAGAAGGACCCATGCGGTCTCGCCTTCAAAATAGTCACCAAGAGATTGGTGACTAGAAGAAAGAACCCGGGCCTGGATAATCCCGATCGAGTCAAGTACATCGTGCTAGCCAGGGGAGGAATAAAGCGATTCCTTCCCCGAACGACGCGGACAGCCAAGTCCGCCCAAGGCGCACGACCGCGAGTGCAGACCTCGATGCGATTTCTACTGGCCCTCGTTGCTGCTGCGCTCCGCACGCCCATCGAGCTTCCTCGTCTTCATCACCAAGGTGACGAATGGCTCGATAAGTATCCATTTTTGTTCAGACTAGAGCATGAGAGAGACCATCGTGTCAGGGGAAAGTTGTGCACCCACTTCCCGACTGACAGCCTCTCTTGCCACGCCCCAACTAGCACAGAAGAAGAGTGTGTGCTCTGCATTGTCCACAAGGGATCCGCAGTAGCTACACGACTCGTCCTCTCTTTTCTTGAAGGTTGGTTAAGCAGGTGAGCTCCTTACGGAGCTGAAAGGTCTCTTTCCTTTCATCCGCCAATAAGTCAATTGGCGGGACGCTCGCCAGGACCAGCACAGCACTCGTCAACACAGTTCGGTATGCTGAGATAATTCTCATCGCCACACCTCTCTGTGCCGAGAACAGCTTCTTCAGGATAGCCTGGTTATCAAGGGCACTTGTCCAGATCGGAGCTGCATAAAGCAGCTTCGAATTCACCACGCTCCCGACCAGCCTTCTAAGAAGCTTCCCTGGGTCCACCAATGTTGGGCATCAGCCGAGTCAGGGCGGCCCCACATTGGATGGCTTTGGCACTCGCGATCTGCAGGTGTTCGCAGAAGCTAAGCCTTCGATCCAACTGCACTCCCAGGTACTTAATGCTCTTTTTCCACTCGATTTCATGTTCCCCGAGAACGATCTTCGAATATTGGAAGGATCTCCTTTCTGTGACCAGCAAAGCCTCGGACTTTTCAGGGGCCATTTTCAGACCTCTGCTATCTAACCAACGCTTTGCCCGCCTAAGACTTTCATTGATCCTCAGCTCCAGAATTCCGACGTCGTCAGCAGCGCACACGACAAGTGCGTCATCCGCGAAGCCGATGATGCTCGTTCCAGCAGGCAGGTCCATGCGCAGGAAAATCGTCGTACATGACATTCCAAACGAGTGGACCCACCCGCGACCCTTGAGGAGCGCCACATGTCATTTCTTCCTTGAGAGACCATTTGTCGCCCTCGTATATCACCCACCTGTCGCTCAGATAGTCATCTATCATTCGAAACAGGTAGTCTGGAACCTTTTTCCGCACCATCGCTTCGATGCAGATGTTCCATCTCGCGGTATTGAACGCATTGCGTATGCCAATGCTGATCAACGCGCAGAATCCCTCACGCTTACCATTTCCTCTTCTTGTTTTAGTGGCGATGTCCACCACTGACTGGATGGCGTCAACTGTGGACCTGCCTTTCCGAAAGCCGAACTGGTTCTCCAAGAGACCATTCTCGCGGACCATGTGACCCTGTAGTCTTTGTAGGATCATTTCCTCCAGAAGTTCCCCCATCGTATCCAATAGACATATTGGTCAAATGCCCTATCGCACCAATCTACTCGATTGATCTCATCGAGAATCACATCAACAAATTCACTGTTTTGTAATAGAAATCGAACTCACAATATCGCATCGGCGGTTTTCATTGACATTCTATTCCTCAATTCATCCTAGATCACATTGACAATAGAAAATGCTCTCTCTACTGAAGTTTTTGAGTAAAGTAAACTGAGGAGTGAAAACGTTAGTTTTGAGATGTGTTCAAAACTCCTTGCTCCCTCGGCATCCAAATTTTCGTACACTTGAGCCCAATACTTATCTGTAGACATGTTTTTATCCCCAAGCGGTGAAGAAGATCTCATTCGATCACTGTTTCATCAACATTATGGCAGACAGCTTGGAAAAAAAGAGGCGACTTCTATTATGTCTTCTTTTTTTTGTCTGGAAGCAATTGCAGGAAGAAAAAAACAGACTTTTTGAAGCACTTTAATATTTTGAGGGACTCGCTTCCGTAATTCATCCGCCAACTTTATCAGAAAGTCTCTGCATCTTTTTTTAATAACAAGTAGATTTTCAGGATTGCATTTACTACTCAACTGATTGAAGTAAAATACAAATTAAATGCAATCAGCAGGCATCAGATAGCTTTTAAATTGGAACTTGCATAAATATTGCCTATTAGATTTCTCCAACTGCTGCGAGACAACTATTTTTTGTAAAGTAGAGTAGAGTAGATCATTCGATTCTTGGAGAAGCTTTAATGGCTCTGCTGAAACAGACTGAAAAAGCTTATTCAAACCGATCACTTTCTTTAAAGATTCGCGTAAAAAGAGCAGATATAATTTATTCTCAATAGAGCGATACATATTATACAGAGTTTCAGCCTTAAAATCTGCATCTCCGCGTTCTGAAAACCTAGATGTGTTGAAATGGTGCTCGAAAGGATCCCATTGATCTAGAATCGTTTCTATTGCATCCAGTTGAGCAAGATAACGAGTTCCAGATAATTTGGAAATTTTTTTGGCTTAGAATCGGCTCTCACTTCATGTCATCTGTTCTGCAGTTCCGGGCTCCACTTCTATTATGCGGTAAAATGTGGTGTGTAATTTTCGACGACTTCGACGGAAATATCGAATCATAAGACACATTACTTTTTTTGTGTCTATTGTAGTGGATTCGTTAACGATAATGGAGTAATGAGAATCGCCAATATCTTCGATTCAATCCTCCAAAAGACATGGTGAATGTACGTTCAGAATTAGAGCTGTACATTTTGTACGATGTAACTTCACGTTTGAAAGTACATCTGAACTTTTATCGAATTTTTTCACAACTTCACGTAAGTGATCAAATGTATTAATACTACAGTGTTCAGCAATGAAGGAAGCAATTTTCAGTTCTTCTCTTTTCCTCTTTTCATCAATACTAGTTTGAAGAAAATTTGTCACTTTTAGAATAGAACTACAGATTTTCGAATGTTCAGCATTTTTAAAGTCACGTGATCTTCTAGCCCTTTCCTGTGAGCCGCTATATCAGTGTGACAGGAGCAACAATATGCTCTTACATAGCATCGCTTGGAAATGCCCTTAACCAATCTAAAAAAAAAAAAAAAAATATCTAAGTAATCCATATCCATATATATTCAAAGTCCTCAAATTCTCTGCCCATATCCTAGTGTTTCCAAATAATATATTTGCGAACGATAGAAAACTTTAGAATTTGAGTTGAATTTCGTCACGTTTGAAACTTTGGTTACATTTCAATTTCCAAAAAATGTTTCCCAATATTTTATAATATTTATAATAATAATATTTTGTCCAAAATTCATATTCTATTTTATATTGGGTAAAATAAATTTTTGAAGAGTTGCAGAGTAACCGAATCTTTAAAAAATACAAAGATCTATATACTGTCCCAACACCGCGAATACGGTATATTATGAATAAAATATAAATGAATAAAAGATTTGATACATTTAAAAAACCGAAACTAACCTTTAAATCGAGGGTCAGTTTCCCAAGTTTTGTTATACTTTTCGAAGTACTTTCTTTTTGACTGGACAGGAAGCATTTCCTCACATTTTTTATTAATAACTCTACTTCAATCTATTTTGAATTCAAATAATCAAAACTCTTGGACATGAATCTTTCAAGAAAACAAGATAATGTTGGCGCTTGTCTTCTATAGGGTGGCGTCCCATGGCAGCATAAAACGCACGGCCAGTCACTAAACACCTTTAGAAGTCTCACTTCTCAAAATTGTCCTGTGATTAGCTGTGCGTTTTCTGCTTTGCGTTTTACGCAGCCAAGGGTCCCCACCCCAATATGAAACAAATACCGACGTTTTCTAGTTATCTTCCATACATAATTATCGTAAGAGCGATCGTGCTCAAAACGACTTGTGATTGGGCATGACAACACACTTGTGCAATAAACCAATGAAATTGAGCGTTAATACTCGGCTAGGAAGTACAACCAATCACTGGGCATACTTCAAATTAAACAACTACGGCGATTGGAGGATATTAGAGATTTTAAAATAAAATGAGATAAACCCCTAAAAAACCCTGAATAAAAAAAAACCACTAAATTTGTGACGCCAATACCATCTACCATCGGCGTCACGAACGTCTAGCGCGACGCGCGCATCCCCCACGCGCCAGTCTCCCCCAGACTGCTGCTCGACGGCGCGCGCACAGCACGTCGAGACTATAGGTGCAACGTCTCGACGCGAGAACGACAGTCGGTCCGGTGCGTTCGACTCGAGTAACATCGAGGAGCTCTCACTGGACCTAGACTCAGCAGGTTACTCTGCGGACGGGCGTTTCCGTGGCAGAGCTACCTGGACGACGACATACCTACCTGACGATGACGTACTTACCTGTAGACGACATACTTACCTGTAGACGACCTACCCGACGTACCATCCTCTACGGGGAGACGTCAGCCGACCTGCGTGCCGATGGATGGGTGTTTCCATGATCGGCCCGCGGGTTTCGGGTATGGTGACTTCAGGCGTTCCCGATCACCCTACCCTCGGCTACGTATCGACTCCTAGAGGACCAAACGACGCTAACCGACCTGTGTGTCGATGGATGGGCGTTTCCATGATCGGCCCACGGGCTTCGGGTGTGGTGACTTCTGGCGTTCCAGATCACCCCACCTCCGACCGCGGATAACACGATGACGCGACGTCCCGGGGAGAACACGAGCCGACCTGTGTGCCGATGGATGGGCGTTCCCATGATCGGCCCACGGGCTTCGGGTGCTGTGGCTTCAGGCGTTCCTGACCACCTCACCTCCGGCAGTGCGCTCACCCGGCCAGCCGACCCGACTAAACCGACCCCCCTCACCGTACCGACCTGACCGACCGTGGGAAAGGGAAGGTTTCCGGGACTCGGCGATAGCCGAGGTGCAGCGCCGCCGGCCCAACTCGCTCCGGGGCCACGCTGCCAGCTTGTGACGCGTCGGGATTACCAGACCGCCATCTTGTATAAAAGACTACGACCGACGACCACGACACCGTTACCACCGGCAAGGGTAGTCGCACCCTAGATCTGTATATGATTTGAGTAGAACAATAAATCATCCCATTGTTTTGTTAATAAATTGACCGCCTTGTTATTACGATTTCTCCTGTCCTCACGTCTCGACCCTGGCAGACTGCAGCATCCGGCGGAGGACGACCAGCCCGACCAGAGGAGAAAAAGATACACAACGTTACAAATTTTCCCACTAAAGAATTTCTCCCCCTAAATTTCCCACTGAAGGATCAAAAATCCCCTAAATGTAGTGGAAAAATCCCTAATCTGACACTGACTCAACCAGATAAGCTGTGTGAAGACTGATGTCGAGCATGGTGCACTTGAAGCTTCTTTATGTAGCACTGGTCTGGGCAAATGCCCTTAACAACCATTCAAAACAAAATTCGAGACCGTATCACTACAAACTCAAATTCGTCTCAACGTCCAAACAAAAGTATAATTCAAAATCTCAAGAATTGGAAACTGTTAGAACCCTCAAAATATAAAAAACGACCAAATTTGGACAAAACAAATTTCTTAAAATAAATGATTATGAGGAACCAACAAAAAAAGAGGAAAGGAAAAAGAAAGCAACCTTCCAAAGCCCCTTCTTTCTTTTTCTTGCCTTTATCCTCAGGAATATTAGTGTTTTGATCACAAATTTTTCTTTTGCAACTTTGAAGAGGGTGGTGCAAGAGTACCGAAACGTCGGTGTCTTATTTTTTACTTATTTTTTACTCATTGGTGAAGGAGACGCAGGAGAATATTTTTTTACTGATTATAAAAATTGCCTTCGATATGCATTAGCGTAGCTCTTTAGCTGCTGCAAAGAGAAAATTTATAAGGTTTACAAGCATATTAATTGTACTTAGTTTTAAAACAAAACTAAGTTCGAGGTTTATCTTTTTGTTGCTTATCTCTCTGAAAAAATTGAATACATTTTGAGCTTCAAACAGAATCAAAACCACAATTAGAACAGAATCAGAAAAAATTAATTTTACAATTCATATGCACCTATCAAGTGGAAAATCTGTGGTTTCAATTTGACGAGCAACTTTATGAATTGTCTACTTTACAATTTTAGACTAAGTACAGCTTCCTGAGTCTTTAAAAATATTTTAAGAGTCAACAATATAATTTTGAAGATCGGAAGGTTTGATGTCAATTATTTATTTAAATAACATTGTGCATTAGGCATTTTTTTCAGGAATATGTCAAAAACCTTAAATTCAGAACACATTTTCTGACTTCTCTACGATTCGTTATTAATTACAAGAAGTGTAATATCACTTTCAGTATTCATTACAAATTTCTGGGATTCCTAACAAATTCTAAACGCTTTACATTATCATTGCCCTTCGCAGGTCTCACAGATCGATCCCTATATCCCCTATTGTCCTCTATATTCAGTTGAGGTCCATAAAGTCCCCTATTTTTAGGATTTGGTCCATAAAGTACCTTATTTTCAGTCATTAGTGTACATTTTTTGAAATTTGTATAAAATTGAGAAATACACTCGCGATTCCCCATAACGCATAAAGAAGACTTTTGCGAGTATTCAACATGGAATTGACTTATTTGACGGTATGTACTCAAAATACTAAAAATTTAATAATATAATAAGAAAAATATCTATGCTTATCAGGTGTATTTCTCAATATTTCCAGAAAAAAGAAAAGTCTTGATGATAAATGTAATAAACAGTAATATAAATGCTAAAATGTTGCTATTGGTTTTCATTTATAAAAAATGCGTTTCGAAACATAGTGTTACACATGTAGTATTGATCACAATAATAAACTGCGCAAAATCATACATACTGATTAATTGTAATTATATAAAATTTTCATAGATATTGTTTAAAAAAGGAGAGATTTACTTATCTACAGTAATGTGTGAAATATCGAAATTTTCAAAAAAACTTATGCAATTTTAATGTTTGATAACCGACTTTACTCCAAAATATTGAAAACACCAGATTAGAAAAATTAAATATTAAATTTTTGATTTCAAATACTGTAAAATTGCACAATTGAGTAATTTTTCAATAATTGACCAATTATTTTCTCATTACTTTGTGATAAAAGCCATCAAACTCATTGATTACTGTTTCAAATTCGAGCACGCTTCATTGCATAGTAGTGGGGGAAGAGGGGTCGAGCGTCTGCTCGTTATGGGGAACCGCGACGCGCTCGTAAAAGGGAGGCCTTGTTACAGGGAATCTCTTTATAGGGAATCTCGAGTGTACAAACGTTGACCGACCTTTGGAAATTTATTTGACCTCAATAATACACGATAGAATATTCACATTTTAAATCAGTAGAATTTAACTCATTTTCGCCTATTTGACCTTCATATCACCTTGAAACGACCTTGACCAATAGAACATCTTATGCTTAAAATTTTCCGCTCTTTCCAAATCCTGCTTCAAAAATAGAGGTTCCTATTAGAAAAAATCACTTTGACCTTGAAATGGCCTTGAAAACCAAGTTCAAGGTCAAGGTCGTTGATACCATTAGGTGACCCCCTCTGCCCCCTTCAACTTTTGTTCGAAACATTTTTCTGTATCTGGTATTGATTCCGAGAAAACTAGGTTGGGCGATTAATATGGCGCACCCTGTATATCAACAAACCTGATCTCCATAATAATAGGTAAAACCATCGCAATAATGATATAAATATCATTCCGAATTTAAAAGACCTATGAATTTAAAAAGAAGTCCATAGATGTAACCGCTACAGTAGTATTGTTTTAGTAATTTATTTAAACATAAAATTAAGTCATGAAAACTCATATTGTGTTATTAGAAGTATACTTGTTAATGAAAAGACTCAAATTTAAATAAGTAACATTCATACTTAACAGCTTTACATTACATTAGAGTTAAATGGTGTGTTTCGGATAGGTATAGGAAGAAACTTTGTATAAATAAATATCAACAATCATATTATAATAATTTGGTATTTTAAACAAATAAAGTATTTAAATACGTAGTCACATTTTTGAATTTCAAGTTATTGTAAATTTGAGATTTGTATGGTTCAATTATTAATGCATATTGTTGGAAATGTTGTAAAATAATTATTTAAAAGCAAGATGTAATCTAAAAGAATCAAGAATTTGCTATCATTCTCAAAACTTTTTTAAGCAACACTTCGGCGAATGTTGAAAATAACAAGGAAGTCGTTTTGTCTTGCGACTCGCTCGCACAAAGTTCATTGGAGCGCGCCTGATAAGTAAGCGCCACTTTTTTCAGTATATAAGATTTAGTTTCGAATCGCTTTGTATTTGACCTCGAATTCAACACTGCACGCGTCATAGAAAGGATTATAATATAAAGATAAAATAGATCAAATTTTATATTTCAAAGAAAGATTGTCACCGTATTTGTATTTCAAATTCTTGATCTTGCTTTATATACTTTATAATTTATGTATTTAAATGTGTAAAAAATTATGCGTAAGAATGCAATGGTTTATACGTAAGATCGTAGAAAAATAGCTTGATATTAAATTAAAGATACTTATCAGTACAAATATTAATAACATATTATAACGAAAATCAGAAAGCAAAGCCAGTAAATAAACCCAGATAACAATCGTGCGAGGCACGTTACCCGCACAGCATGCGAGGAGCATGGTGCGGTACATATGCGTCGCATTTTGTGGCAGGCACGCACGTGCGAGGCATATGTGTCGTATAATGGGAGAAGCACACTGTGTGCCAGCGTGCAAGGCATATGTCTCGCATTTTGTAATAGGCATCTGTTTATATGTATATGAAATATTATTGATATAAGCCCTTTTTTATATAATAAAAATGTTAATTTGTGTTAATTTATAAATAATATTTCATTTATTTTATTTATTTAACGTAACTAATAATTACATACTTAATGTTAATAATTTCCTGCAGAAAAAAGGAAATATGAAAAATTCCTGGAATATAAATGTAAATTTTGTAAGTATATTTTTAGTTTACTAATATCGACAGACTTATTTAAATATCGAATGTTCACAAGTTAGACATTTTATAATTAAAGTTTAAGTTACTTTAACTATTTTAAAAATGTTTTTCAATTTATTTCATCTCATAATATTCCCGCGTGATCACATGGTTGGAATAAACTTCAACATGGCGTTTCTTTCTGTTGGTTAGGCTAGGTGCATGGTGCATTTATTGATTCAGTGCGAATTCAGTGTGCGTTCAATTCATTAGACAGAAAAACTTATAAATAAAAGGAAATCTGACAGGTAAGGTGATTAATATTTATTCTAATAGTTTGTTAATAGTCTGACACGTGATTTTTCTTATTTCAAAAGTGCAAGCTACAATGACAAATTTGACCACGCGTTGAGCGGCATCACTAACATAACCTTATTTCAAGCATGCTACTCGGCTTCGATTGATACAAAATTTAATTTTCAAATTGAACGAAAAATAAAAAGTTGCTTGTAACACATACAAAATACAGATTGAAAGACATTTCATTATAACTATGATTGGCATTTTTTCCACCATGAATGACATTTTCTCCCAAAAATCAGGGTGCTAGCTAGACCAGGAATTTTTTGAGACCAGGAGAAAGCGGAAAGTGACAGTGAATTTATTTTTCAATCGGGAATTTCTTCAATTTTTAGTGGATTTTAAAGAATTTGAAGAGATTACGTCGATTTGAAGTGATTTTAACGGACTTAAAGATTCCAAAGGATTTCAAAATATATCAAGAGTACAAGTTTCATCACTCACAGAATTGAAATTAAGATAATTTAAGCAATCATCGAAAACCAGGTGGTCCGACATCTCTGACCGGTAGTGTAACTCTTTATAATTAGCATAAGAAAGTCTACTATTTTCTTACTACCACGTAATGTTCTTGTTCCTCGTGATTTAAAAGACTTACTTTTACTTCAGACTACTTAAAAAGTTAATTACTATATTAATATAAAAAAGTATACTATTTTTCTTAGTACGAAAAATGATCTCATTCCTTCTGATTTAAATAGAAGTTTAACACTTATCTTTTGTTGAGACGTCTTAGAAAAGATTTACCTCAAATGTATGACCAATAATATAAGAAAAAGTATTATTTTCGTAGCACCAAAAATTGGGCTCGTTATTCGTAACTTAAATATTAAAGTTATTTTGTTAAAGTTATTTTTTGTTGAGAGTTCTTAGAAAAAAAAAAAATATATATATATATATATATGTATAAAATATCGCTTTTCAAATTTAAATATAATGTTCTCAAATACATTATGTATTTTTATTTCTAATTATAATTAATATTTTGTAAATAATTTTTAATTGTACGAGACGCATAAAGCTCGCTTTTCACCGTCACGAATGCGAACTTCACAACGTGCCGGCGATATACGTCGCATATGATGACGCATCTGCGTGGCGTGGTAAACGCACGCGTGCAGCATAATCCGCATCCGTGCGAGCGGTAACGCTCGCACTGTGCACGCACTTTGTTATCTGGGAATGAACCATTTTTTTAAAGTAAAATTGAAAACCTTCAAAAATAAATCGAAAAAGGTAGGGGAGATGTACCAGTTGCGGGACAGCTGATAATTCTTTCAATGTTATAATACCAATATGGCCAATTAAAGTAGTGTCAAATGTTTCTAATGACAGTAGCTAATTTTTGGTAAAACACCGAATAGAATAGTCCCATTCCTTGTGTTAGCTCAAGACATTGTGTGTGAAAATCATTTAAAAAAGTTTTATCGAATTATTTTCAAAGTCCTTTTATTCCAAGTTATTCAACAGAACAAGGTGAGTGTTTTGCATATAAATTTAGTATTATCCATCTATTTTATTATGAAATGGTGCATTGAGTCAATTTTCGAAGACTTCATAAATTTATGGCGTCATCTAAAAATGGCGTCATGTTCCGGGTGCGGGACAGCTTGTGTCACGAGGTATGGGACACTTGGATTTTTTTACATAAAATGTATTTTTGGCATATTTACTGTCACGTATCGACATTTTTATCGAACTTAAGTGTTTTTAAACAATTAAATTGATATTTTGATTTGCTTTTGTCCATTTGTCAATTAGATTGTAATAATGAAGAAACGATATTTTTTATATTTCTTTTTGCCACTGAAATCTTTCAGAATTAATAAAAATTGACATTTTCTTTATTTATGGTGTTTTTACTTCATATTTTCCCATTTTAGCGGATTTTTCTAGGTGTCCCGTACCTGGTGCCAAAAATTTTTTGGTCCGAAAAACATCACTACGAAAATGGTCATAATTTTTTTTTCTGTGTATAATATCAATATACCATCAGATAAAAGTTGCGCAAATACATTAGCTTTAATTTGATCCTTATATGAACTCAAAATGTTAACTCAGTCAAAAGGTATGGCCGAAAAGCAAAACCCGTCCCGTACCTGGTACGGTATTAATTTAAAAATAAATGCATGATTATTATAAAACTGAAAAATATTACCCAAAAGGTTGATAAGAGTTCATGATGTAATTTGAGGAAATATTGATAATCTGCAGTAATGAAAGTGAAAATTTATTACAATACTTTTCCTTGTTTGTAATTAATAGTTTTGAAAACTGTCCAAAGTTGGTCTAAACCTAAATAGAGGTTATTGATAGCTTGAAAAGGTGTTTTTTAAAGCAGATCGAAGCCTAGAGAGGTTAATGAGGGCCTGGACAGTTGGTGAACCAAAGCTGTTCTAAGCCTTTACAGGTGAATGCGGGATTGCACAATGTATTCATCAGCTGGGCTAGACCTGGGTTAATGAGAGCTTGGGCACCAGACTCGTGTGCTGATGTCATCTTGTGCACGGTTTTTGCGTGCTTTAGCAAGCCGAGGTTTCGTACAGGAATGTTCATTGGGCGCACGGGGGGAACACTCGTATTATATCTACACTTCACATACACGCACAAAATTTACTCCAAAGCGCCCACACATACATGTACACACTCATTCGCACTTTGTGCACACCCGCGTGGGGATTACGTGTTCTCTGTCCGTGGTCTATTGGCTGTATATGACAAAACCACGAGACAGTATATTTTAAATGAATGAGAGGAAAGAGTAAGATGGAAAGAAAGAAAGAAAGAGATTGAATTAGTATGTGAGAAATCATAAAATCCAGAGTAGGAGCGAGTATCGGCTGCTGTTACTCTCTAGCTCTCGTCAACTCAAGGTAGTACTGTCGGTACGTAGCTAAGCAAATGAGTACTTTTTCCCATTTGCTTCACGTAGTATTTAAATTTGTCAACGTCGCATAAGAAAGCGACTATACATGTGTGTATAGCAGATGACTTCTTACGATACGTGAATGCATCCTTCGCCTTGCAGACCGTTCATCAAATGCTTTTATTTAAATAAAAAATGAGCTTGAACTCGAAATTTTTTTGGGAGGGTAAAAGAGTGAACGAATTAGTTTACAAGAAAAGACTTCAGCAAGTCGAATTAGCGAGAAGTATAAGGAACAACTGTGGAAAGTTTCAGTCACCTAACCTTAAAAGTACATCAACAAACAACGAGGAGGTCAAAAATAATGCATCGTTGAACGCCTCTTCTAGTGCTGAAGGCCGAGGGATCATCGACGTTAAAAATGTAGGTGAACAAATGTACTGCAGAAAATGCCAATCTATTTTATCACTTACAGACATCACTGAAGAAGAAAGAATTGTCTTAGCTTCGATTTTTGACGCTCGATGTAGATTGTGTGGAATAGTAACTGGAGTAAATAGTGACAAACAGCATAAAGTTACTAATCAAAGTTTGCATTTTGACACCAATGCAAAGATTGCATTTCGTGAGTGAATATTTTTTATTTAAAAAACTTGCTAATAACTTGATAATTCATAATAAGTTAATTGATGAATATATTTTTTTCAGGTACTGTTAATGGTGGTTTGGGAAATACGTATGTTAATAAATTGCTTTCTGCACTTAATATTCCTGAAATGACCTGGCATACGTTCCAGACCCATGAAAAAGAAGTAGGGAAAGTCGTAGAAGAGTCAGCATATGAAAGCTGCTTAGCTGCTGCATTAGAAGAGAGACGATTAACAATAGAAAATGCTAATAAGATGAAAGACTTATTGCAAATGATATAATAATTGAATAAAAAATATATAGACTAACATTAATTTTTAATTGAATTTTTTATTTCTAATAGGATAAAATATTATTGCATTGTAATTTATAAATTACATTTTTTATCACACAATTAAATCTTATATCTACGATTATTTTTCAAATATTTACAATAAATTAATTTTACTTATCCGTATAATTATTTACTTTATTTATATTGTTTTTATTGTATATAATCAAAGTACACAGAAATAAACAATAAAAGAGTATTTTTATGAAAGATAAATTTATATATCTCTTTCCTCTTTTAAAATTTTCAGACCATCTCATCTTGATATTGGATTCATCCTCCCTGACACTAGTGATAATGATATTAAGAATAATAATATTTCTGAAAATTCTACTGTACGAATAGCAGCGTCTTTTGAGATGGGGTGGTTTACTCGCGGTACTGGCAGAACTTATGACAGTTTGTCAGGTACAGCTGCCCTGATAGGCTACTTCACTAGAAAAGTTATTGCATACGTTACATTGAACCGCAAATGTGCAAAATGCGATCTCGGCCA
Organism: Diplolepis rosae; assembly: GCA_030998225.1. Lineage (NCBI taxonomy): Eukaryota > Metazoa > Arthropoda > Insecta > Hymenoptera > Diplolepididae > Diplolepis > Diplolepis rosae. The sequence goes on along the minus strand of JAPYXD010000687.1, from coordinate 818,586 downwards.
CTCAAAAGATGATCATAACTGTAGATCAAACTTCACAGGAAGCGCTAAGGCAATGGAGACCAGAGCAGCAGCACTACTCACACAAGAAAATTCGATTTTAACAGCATGTAAATTACAAATAAAAGTATTTATCGCTGATAATGACAGTAGCTCTATTTGCGCTGTACGTGAAGATAGTGACCATGAAGTTACTAAAATCACACTAAAAGAGGAGTAGTAAGTGCATCATACAAAATAAAAAAGAATCATAAAGAATTAAACAGTTAAGCTATAGCATACCTTAAAAAATGTTTTACTTACTGTGTTTCACAAAATCAAGGAAGCAGTGCATCCATGGCTAGAGCGATTGAGAACATTCCTTATCACTGTTTTAATATGCATGATAAATGTGGAACTTGTTGCAGCTATCATGAAAATCCAGAAAGTTATGTACACTCTAATATTGGTGATGGATTTCACGATGTTACTTTATTCGAGTGTTTGAAAGATATTTTTAATATTTTAGCAAGTAAATCTAGTCTATTTGTTGCTGGTGCTTCAAGAAATGCAAATGAAAGTCTAAATGCAATGATTGTAAGCAAAGCCCCTAAAACAAGACTTTACGGGAAGAGTGCAGCTAGTGATATTAGGGTGGCTTCTGCAGTAAATAAAAAAAATTCAGAAGAGAAGTATTGCATAGACGTAGCTACAAAACTAAGTTCATCTCCGGGAAGATATTCTAAAAAATATATTGAGAAAGTTGATTATTTTAGTTATAAAAGGTACGAGAAATCTTTAACTCGTATTGAAAAATAAAAACGTATATCATTAAAAAAGGCGAAAACAGAATTTAAAAAAAAGAACGAAGCAAAAGAAGGCATTACATATGGAAGTAATGTAGGCCTACTGAATAATGTACCTAAGAGTATTCCAATTGTGATAGTAGATAAAAATATTAATCCTGTATCTATTTTTTGACTTGGAAACGCCAAGTATTTGTAAAACTTATGGCATTTGGCAAATTGCAGCAAAGTATGAAAAATTTGAATTTACTGTGTACATCAAACCTTCCCCTATTCAAAAAATTTCGGAAGAAACTAGTCAAATACATGGTTTGCGAGTAGTTGAGGGAAAACTTCAATTACATGGAAAATCAGTTATTAATGTTACGCTATCAGAAGCACTCCTTGTATTCTATGAATTTTTATGTTCTTTTGGGAAAAAATGTATTTTAATTGCATACAATTGCTCATTTGATTATCCTCGATTGACGAACGCTATTAAAACAGTTTACATGAAAGAGCATTTTCAAGCTATCGTATATGGATTCTGTGATACACTTCCTATCATAAAAAAATCTACAGATAAGAAAGGCAGAGGAGCCAACAAATTAGAAAATTTGGCTCATGAATTTAGAATAAACTCTAATAATGCTCATAATGCTTTCCATGGTGTAGTAATGTTGAAGCAAGTTCTTGAAAAATTGGAAATTTCTGAAGATGAATCACAAAAAATGCTCTTACTTGGACTGACGCTCAAAATCGTATCAATTTTTTGGAAAATTTACCCAATAATTTGAACAATTTAAATAATTTAAATAAGTGCGTATCGTATAATATGAGAAAAGAGATGGTTGCTGCTAATATTACATACGATTTGATAATAAATGCATGTAAGAGTGGCTTTGAAGAATTGTCAAAGCTGTTAAGTAAATATGAAAACGGTCACGTCAAAGTCACAAAAGATAAAAGAGTTTTAACTAAACTCTTCAATTATTTGAAAGACAGTTTTGAATAATATAAATGAATCAGCTCTACATATTAAATTATAAATATTCATTTGTGTTACATTACATTTTTTTATGTATATTGTTGCATTATGCGTACTTAACCCTCCGTTACCAAACATATGAGGGATTCCCTCAGTGGGGTCAGTTTTTTCGAAATAACTTCTAATTTACGCTTCACACAGTCTGGTCCGTTTGAATACCTTCCTACGAATTATTCCTGAAGCTTTTTGTAGCAATAAAAAATGTTCAAGTAGAATACTCATTTAATAATCACTTTTCAAAACCAAAGGTGACGTAAATTCCAGTTGCTTGAAAGATTTGGCAGTAGGCAGAAAAAAGGAATCAGAAGCTGTTTTCCTCTTATATAGCGCCTGCAGATACTTTACATAGATACAGAGTGGGAATTTAAGGATAATATATTTACAAAGATCATTTACAGAATTGGGCTTGCTTGAGTTGATATTTTCGCTTCAAGAATGAATAACGAATGTAAAAGTTTTGTTCACTGACATGAAGATCCAGTATTTTTTGCAGTGGATGCGTTTACTATTTTCTGGAAAGATATGTTTTTTCGATACATTCCTTTTTTCTTTTTCTTATCCTAATCTCATCAGCTGTATTGGCACAGAATAAAATAGCTCGAGATGTATCAGTACAAGATGCAATAGAACAAGATGCATTTTGGCACGAAATTCATTTCAGGACTAAATATATACACTAGTACAAGAAGCACATACACGAAATGTATAAGCACAAGATGCATATAGGAAAAAAATGTGCTACCATAGGTGGAATTTGCGTTACATTAAACTATTCCAAACAATTTTTGTTTTTGAGTTTTAATATCCATATAAAAATCTTTTATTTCCTAAAAAATCAAATTTGAATTCTTCTCAATTCCTTTTCCACCCAGTAATGGCAGGCAAGTTATCAAGCAGGCATTAATTGAAAGTGGATATCTTATGTTTCTTTGGATTTGTTTCTGTTAATATTTTTCTCATTTAAGTATACAATATATCACTAACATTATCACTATTGATTAGCTCTTCAGCGACATTTTTTAATTAAGAGCAACTAAGGCAAATCATGCTTCTCTTCAATAGTGTCTAATAATATGCGTTATACAATATATTGGGTCATTAAGTATGAAGTTAGAAATTTATATTCAAAAGTTTTCTTTATTGTTTTTCGGAAAAAGAACATTTTAATTATTCAAAGTATGCTCCTGAGGCATCGATAAACTTTTGCCATTTCAGTGGTAATTTATTTATGCCTTTTGCATAGAAACCCGGAAAGCGAAAACAAATGAAAGCGTGGGAGGCATTTTCGATAGGTCGTTAGGAATTCAATATTTTTCCTTATAACAATTCATCCAAATTCCGAAATGAAGGATAATCAGTTTGTAAAAAGTCCGGTGAACACGGAGGCTGATCGATAGTTCTAAAATCCAATTCCAGTATTTTTGATTGCGTATGATTTGCGGTGTGTAGGTGAGCATCATCATGTAGAAGAATTGACCCATCTTTGTTCACTGATCTCAGCTGTTTTTCTAACAGATGTTTCATCATGTTGTCCATTGGGATATAGCAGGTCTCTGCTGTGAACGACTGACAAGGTTTTATGGAGCTATAATGAATTAAATAGCGGCTGCTCCACCAGGCAGTAGCCATTAGCTTCTTTTGATGAATGTTTGGTTTTGGGCTGTATTTTGGTGCTTCATCCTTATCTAACCAGCTTTCTAAACGCTTACGATTATCATAGATGATCTATTTTTCATCACAAGTAATGATGCGTTGCTGAAAAGGTTCCACTTTATTCCATGAAAGTAAAGAAACGCAAGCATTAAAACGTTTCTTCATCTGATGTGCGTTTAATTCGTACGGAACCCATCTGTCAAGCTTTTTTACTTTGTTAATTTGACGCGAATGACCTAATATTGTTTGGATAAAAACACTAAATTTCGATGCTAACTCACGAGTAGTTTGAGATGTGTCACTCTTAACAATAGCTTCCAGTTAATCATTATTCAGCCATTCTTTCAAATCTGGTTTCAAAAATTGCACTGCACTCAACAAAGCCGGTTAAATAAAAAAAAAAATTCGATCCAATCTGACTCTGGTTCAGTCTCGAAAATTTCGATAACTTACATAAGCTGCGTTAGTGAATGTACCATCGCAATCAATAGCTTGCAGTTGACGATATTAGCCGCGGAGCCAAAAGTAGGTGAAATAAGACCAACATATTGGCCTCCAAACCCTCGAATTAGAGAATCTCATTCCTGGATCAGTATCAGACTTACAGATACTGTAGAGAGAATATAAAAAGAACGTTGAACTACTTTCATCTGAAACGTTTGCACTGCATGACGCTGATTTAGATTCACGCTTCAGTCTATTTCTGACATTTTCAGTTACTTTAGCTCAATTGTATCTGTCATCATAATTCTAACAGTTATTTGGTCATTTAAAAAAGAACGATTTTTGTCCTTATTGTGAATTCCGACAATCTTTTAACCACATCTTTATGACGAATTAAAGGAATGTATGCTATCAGCAATGTTAGTAGCAACGACATGAGCAATATTATTGAATGAAACGTCAATTAATTTGCCTTTAGATCGAAGTTATAGCCTGTTTCGGAAACAACTCGAATTTGATGCCATTAATAAGTTTAGCTGATACAGAGAAAAAGATAAGGCAACAATAAACGAAATTCGACTACCGGGAACAACCGAAGCGCTATCACTGGATGATGAAGTGCGTATGACACGTCAATGATGAGCGTGAACGAATAACTGGCACAATGTATGTAAGGTCATAGCTTGGTTCCTCTAATCATGTAATCTAGGACGCGTACTTATTCTACATAACAAATTCCTAGTTTTGTAATAACTAAATTGCACGTTCTTCGGCGTATTGTTGCCAACTTCCTTAGGTGAATTCGATAATCTGTGACGTGGTTAACTTTACCCGTTACTTTAAAAATTAGACTCACCAATTTGACAGGTGAGGTTATGTCGACGAGGAAATAGTCGCATTGTGAGAGGCCACACTTCGCCACCACCCAAGAGACGTTAAAACTATAGTTTTAACTTTCGTTGGATACTAACGAATATAATGTTGACATTTTACGCGCTTTGTTCGACGCAAACGCAATAATCGCGCACTATTAAAATTATTTACTGGGGACGATTGTTGGACTAGGCACGAGTTTTCAGCGTCGCGATTTCCACCGTATGTTAACTCTTGTCCTGTGGCTATACGCGACAGGCTGCCATCAAGATTTTGAAGATACTTTTGAAGAAATTGTTGGGCATGGCTACGGAAAGAGAATTCGTATTGCTTTCTATGCCAGGGCTGGGAGACGTTGTACAGGTAGCGTAAGTTTTTTTTATTAAGAAATTCGTTTTTTTGTCAAGTGGTTTGGAATACCAAGTTATTTTTTGTATGAACTGTAAATGCCCCATGGAGTCTGTCGGATAATCGTATTTTCTCAAAGGATTGCGAGGTAGACTATGGTATAACTGGGGATTAAAAAAGAAGTGAATTCGGAAAATTCCAAGCCTTGTCAATCTTTAATGGAATATTGGAATTTTGGCATTTCTTTGCTTTATAATTTTATATTAAAACTTCCCTAGCGAACTGCCTGAACGCTAGCTTTACGCTGTAGAGTAAAGCTAGAGTAAATCTAGCGTAAAGTAGTATTATAACTCATGAATGAGGTGAAATAAATAATTAACATGTTTTTATCCTTATTCTACGTTGAAAATAACGCTAACTGGTGATTGAAATATGCAACAATTTTATTTATTAACGCTAAAAATTAAAAAAACATAATACCTGTCATTGAAGGCAGTGCAGTGGTTCACTTTTTGTGGAACGTCTCCACCGTTAAAGTTGACCATTGGTTGGAGTGAGACACAACTATACTTTCATCTCACTCCAACAAATAGTCAATCCTGATGGTGAAGACATGGAAAGTGATGAACCGCTGCACTGCCTTTAATGGCAGGTATTATGTTTTTTTAATTTTTAGCGTTAATAAATAAAATTATTCCATATTTCAATTACCAGTTACCGTTATTTTTAACGTAGAATAAGGATAAAAACATGTTAATTATTTATTTTACCTCATTTATGAGTTTTAATGCTACTTCACGCTAGCTTTACTCTAGCTTTACGCTACAGCATAAAGCTAGCGTTCAGTCAGTTGGCTAGGGTTTTTTTTTATTTACCCTATTGGAATGGATAATTGAAGTACTTATTTCAATATATTTAGAAAATAGTTAGAGGGTTTCAGGCACGTGAGAAGAAGTGAAGACTCAGTCTACCTAGAAATTCTTTATTTTTAATATGAGATTTATCTTCCTTACATACGTGTCGTTAGATCTAGCTATACAATCTTTTGTCTATTTATTAGCTGTGAAGATAGATCTCCAATCTCAATGATAAACGCTATGATTTCTCTACCTAATCTGAGGATAAATGTGCAGCTTAACCTAAATTCAATTTTTACTAGACTTATGACATTCATTGCAAGTAGTACGAAATTAAATTACATAATTCGGTGTTAAATAGTTGATGGGTTTGATACTATTAATAAAATTCAGGAGGGTTAAATTTACTTAAGAACCTAAATTAAAACATAGTCACACGGTGAACTTAATTACAAATCTAATTAAATGGTAAATTAATATATTATATATAAATTTCTACTTAATCCCATTAAAAGACTAAATGATAAGTTCATTTATGTCCCTAAATGTGATTTATTTCTCGATGACAATATGAGAAGAAAAAAATACGTGAGTGCTTTTCGCACTATAATATAATATGTTATATAAATTTATGCGCTAATAAGCCTACTACCCTCTCTTTCTAATGAGAGCATATCAAATCGCCAAGATATCTCATAGGAGCTAGTAGTGTGCCTTAAGCTTGAGGTTGTGTGCACCAAACTCAGATAAGGCGTGGAACCCATTATCCTGTCCATTGCTCCACAATTCAAGAGACGAATTCAAACCCAGACGAAACGCGAAACCCCTCGTCCTGCCCGAAAAGCGTCTCATGAAGTGAATCGAGACTTGGTCTAAGACGTAAAGCCTCTTAACCTGCCTCGAGAACATCTCTTGGTGGCTTACGGCTCGCTCCCGAGCCGCCGACTCTCCCGGTCCAGTCCAGCATCCCCTTTTTATATTGTCCATGCATCCTGAGTGGAGATGCTGAGCCTGCGCGTTCATATTATCCTTGACGCTGGACTTTCTTATCTTGTGGCTGTAGAGCGGTGAGCATAGTTGCCGCTCTACAGGGACTACGAATATCCGCTTACAATATCGTGTCTGGAAAATTCCATTTAAATGAATATTCTTCTGCCACACTAATATAGATAATTTTATTTGGCCCTTTATTATCATGTTACCCACATGATCTGTTGTGACATTAAAGGAGAACCCGCCATGTTTTCTTGTTCCTGAGTCTTGCTTGTTTTGAATCAACTTCGACATTTCAAGCATAGTGATAAACGCTCAATCAAAATCTTATTTTCAATCATTTTAGTCTTTTCAGGTATTGATAAATTTGATAAAATATTAGAGTTTGTCAGATTACAGGTACATTTAAAAAAGAACTCTAAAGTGCCTTATCTCTTTCATATACACAAATATTAAAAAATCACTTAAGGGGATTTATATTAATAACATTGGTCTCTATATGCCGAGTTACAGACAAATTCCATTCCATGACGAAAACTCTTGATTGACTTGACGTGGAATCCAGCACTTAGAGTTTGCTGTGGATGGTAGGTTCAATCTAGAAATGTCCATTTTGTTTTCTTCACCCTTGACGTGTTATATGTCGTATTCCTATTCTTCTAAACTCGACCTCCAATGGAGTAATCTGGAACTCAGGTCTTTAAAATTGTGAAGCTATATTAAAGCCTTATGGCCCTTTTTGCCGTAATACCGTTTAGAAGAACACGAAAAGCTTACGTGCGTAAATGCATTCTCTTCTCTCCCCTGCAAAAAAGGTTAACTTTTGCTTTTTAAACGAAATGACCCACTTTTAGACCCAGCAAATAAGCTCGACAAAGCAAAGCGTGTTTTTAAAATACAGAAGTAGTAAGAAGTAAAAAATTTTGAGAGCTTTTTTGTCGAGCTCAGTTTGCGGGAATACATTTCAACCGAAAAAAACACTGTGATCTTTATATAAACCGTTGGAGTAAAACCGAGCACACATGTAACTACATGTTTTCAACGTACAATTTCATAATTTATTGATTTCTGACGTTAAAAGTAGCCGATTCGTTTTAAAACACATGAGTTGACCTTTAAATGAGCTTGAAATTTGAACTCAAGGTTATACTTAAGGGCACATCGAAGCAGATCGCTTTTAATTCAACAATTTTGTCTACTGGTCCTTTTCGCGAAAACCCATATTTTCCAAGATGTCTGGGGAGTTCCATGCTTTTTATACAGCTTATATAAATAATGACAGGTATCTGATAGACGTCTTGGTCATTTTCATCATTAAATTTTCTAAAATCGATACACTCTTCAAGGTAGAATCCAGATGTGTGAATCGGAACGTGAACTGGACGGTGTCATGAACTTTTTCCGAAGAAGAAAAGCCACTTAGGAGAAAGTAAAAAAATATGCGTCGCGTGAAGCCACATGTTTTGTTTAGTTTTGAAACTGTTTCTCCTAGACTAAGAACTAAGGCATTCACTCGCTTTAAGATTTCTAGGCCGATTGTTTAGAGTTTGAATCTAAAAAAGTTTCACGCGAATATTTATATTATTATTATAATATTTTTATATATTTTTAATATTTATAATATTATAATATTTTTTAATCAAATCCCGGTCAAATTACAGTTAAATATGATTATGATAAGTTTCAATTTAAAAAGTCTTTAATTTGAACACGTTTCCACAAAATATATTCCAAGCGTACATTTTTTGAAAAGTGGCAATATTGTTTACTTAATTATTCGTAAATTACGTCACTGAAGACCCCCCCCCCAACACACACACACACGCACAAACTATATACAGTTGAGACGTTTGCCTGAGTATTATGAAAAATTGGAAAATAAAAGGGTAATGGCAAATCATTATATTCATGCTCTTTTTTTGTATACGATTGCAAGATAAACCAATTGGGATAGATTACTTTTCTATGGAATATTATGGAAGGACGAAAAAATGAATGGTGAATGTTGCTTGTCAGTTTGTCATACCAGTCCCAGGACTGATGACTATGACAACAAATAGACCTTCTAAATATTAAAATCTTCGTTTTTTGAAATAGACGTTTTCGGCCGATTGGGGAAATCAGCATTTCTTAAGCGGTTTCAAATGTCTTTACTTGTCGATGCAAGCCAAAATTTTCTAAATAATAGAAGGCACTTAGCAAAACTTACTTGCAGCCATCATGTTGAGCTTTTCTCCGCTAATTGCGTTATACCTATTAGTGGAAGGCAATGGAAAACCACCGCTGATGTGAGTAAGCAACTTTTACCGAGAAAATGCAGTTCTCTGTTTGTCAACCAAAGTCTGTATTGTATTGTGATTTGTGCCCAGATCATATATGTAGTTTCACGTTTGGTTTTTCATGCTGTTCCCTATGCTCAAGGTATTTATTGAGTGATTAGTTTGAAATATTAAAATACCGAAATTTCGATCGCTTACGTGATGATTCATTTATAATGTATATATCGTCCGCACGATATAAAATGACTCGCTCAGGATAGGAACGGATGGAAAACTGAACCAAACCAGACCCAGGACTGCTGACTATAACGACAACAATAACAACAACAACAACATGCTAAACTTATGGTCTCAGGTGGTTCGAACGGGTTTTATTTTTTTTGATCAGTTAGTCAATTACGATTTTTTTATTCTTGGCCTTCGTTTCCTGTTTCATTGTAGCAATTAATTCGGATCCATTTAGTGACAAATTAACCTTACCTATCAAACGACCATTGACAATTTCCGTCATTCTTTTTTCATTCTCTTTTCCTAAATCTATCACGCTTATTTCAAACCCAGTTATCCCTTTTATATGAGTCTGTAGAAGTTTTCTGGTTCTTGACTTGCTAGGCGACAACGATTCTGAATGTCGCATGGCAGATAAGAAGGGAATGGTGCTTTTGCTTATCACATTTGTTTTAACTGAGTTACTTTTCTGTGTCGAGTAATCGGCAATGAGTATGCATTTTTGCAATGACAATTCAACGTTCTTATATGAATGCCATCCGCTGGCAAGGGGCATGGACTGATGCACTTGACTGTCTGCTTGACTTACAGAATGCGCAGGCAAGAGGTTTACTTCAATCGAGCTCTATATGTCTGATACTATCAGCCATCCTATTTTGTCTTCATAGGATTTCGTTGTGAAAAAATAAAGATTTCTTTTGAAATTAGTTAGTGTCCGAATGGTAAAGAAACTTAAATAAAACTTTATTTCAGTAAATTGTTTGTGAAAATGAAAAAATAATAATAAATGGATATAACAGGATGAAAGGGCGTAAAAAATACCTTCGAAATCAATCATAAAAATTTCAACTTGAATTTCTAGAAAAAAACTTATTGCCATTCGAAAAGACCGGTACAGACGTCATGGGTGAAAATTCTACCCCCTGTAGTTTGGAAAGGGATGGTAACAAATGTCTGAAAATTCGAGGTCGAACTACTATTATTATAGCGAGTGGGAAATCTATGTGATCATAACAAAAGGAGACACCAAATATTAATTTGACAAGAATTATTGTTATAGAATATTGAGCCAATGATGACAAGATCGTTAGTTATTTAGCCAGTAAGGCAAAAACGTTGTTAATCCAGTTAATGAATGCAGTGTCGTTGGTTATCTAGTTACAGGTTAGAACTTCGCAGATTCTTCAACCAGTGAAGACATTTAGATTTTCTGGTCATTGCGTATGAGTCTCAATTATCTATTTTTGGTCCTAATCCGACCAGTATTAGTAAATGTGTTAATTGATTAAATCAATTAAATCAGGGTAGGTGTCAGTAGAGGGACAAAGACAGAAACATAAAGAGGCAAAGGATTTAAAGCAATCACCAATAGCTGACGTTTGCCGACCCTGATTCAATCCTAAGGTAGCTTCATCAGAAAAATCTTATACGAGAATAAAATTATCCTATTATAAATCTTATCTCGTCTGTTAGATATGTCGACGGCAAAAGCAAATCTGATCGTGAAATTTGCATAGATGATTGAGTTTTAGAATAAATTGAGATTAAATATCAAATCATTCAACCTCAAATTACTCTAAAACCTAACATAGATGTTTTGGAAATTGCTTTTTGTTTACCTAGTTTTCTGATAGATTGGTGTGGATCTTCAATAAATAGTATAACTACTGTCAATTTGTTCCTTACTGACTACCAACTTAAGTTGTTTAGTGATTTGGCGATTTTTCATCTAACCGGTTTTTTCAAATAGTTCAATAATTTTCTGCATGCTAGATTTAAAACTAAGAAAGTTTTCCTAGAAAAAAGTCGCTTTAAAAATACTGATATAAAAGGGATATTTTAAAAGAATAAAAGACTAATTTATTGTCTCTTTAATAACGATAACATGAATGAAGACTTTGACAGGTTTAACATTATTCCGAAATCATTCGCAGGTCTGTGAGCAGTTTTTAGGAACAAATATCACTTTGCCGAACAGTCGGGGGCGAAAACTGGAACACCCTTTATGAGTTTCATTTTATCTTTAACTAGATAATCCACAAACCTGCCATGGATGGTTCGATAATGCATCAAAAAATTAATATTATATACGTGTATTTAAACCTTTTTTCACTCAAATGTTATCATGGAACAAAACATTAAAATATGTTAAAAAGTGGAATTGTTATTAAAAATTGTTATGAAATTATAACTGATATTGCTAGAGTTCGTTAAAAAAAATTTCCTTGCACTTATTAACAAATTTTCAAATGGACAAAAAATAAGAGGTAATCAAGTGTTTTCTTTTTACTATCATGGCTTTCATATCCTAGAAAGAAAAAAGTGATAACTGATACTTGATAAGAATTATTTTTCACTTTACATATTAACCAAAAAAAGGGGGATCACAACAAAAAGCAACCCTCATCGTTAGAAGCATAAAGATTAACAGCAAAAAAAAAACCCCAAAACGTGAGAGGCAGGGAAACTCACCAAAACGAACCTCAAAATGTAACAGGTGAGCAGGATCATCCATCACAATTCTTTATTATTCTATTATTAATTATCGTTTTTTACAATAATTCAATTACACAATTTAATTTAGAAGATAACTAAATTGTTCTAAAACTATCAAAATGTGAGAATAAAATAAAATCGTCGTTTACGTAAAGAGAAAAATCATTTTTATCAAGTACTAGAACCACTAAGACAATACAGCAGGCCTGGTAGTGCTATGCCTGGTTGGCGCAGGGCACCCACGCTCTTCAAATTTTCTATAACTCGAGTAATATTAGGTGCGCAACTAAGTTTCAGCTGTTTGTCAATAGATGGCTCCAGCAGTAAATGCTGGTCGATTTTGACATATCCAAAACGTCATGAAACAAGCTTAGACATATGGTAAACAAACCGTTTTGACACATTAGTGATTTTGTTTTGGCGTCATATACTTTTTGTTGTGTGAAAATGTCTGATTTGTGGCAAATAATCATCATTTGCGGGAAGTGTCGATTTTCTTCTTTCATTCGAAGAAAACGGCGGCTGAAGCGCATCGAGAGATCCAGAAAGTTTACGGAGATGCTGCTCTAAGTGAAACAAAATGCCGTGATTGGTTCCGTCGCTTTAAAGACGGTGATTTCGGTGTTGATGACCGTCCGCATGAAAGAAGGCCAGAAACCTTTGAAGACGCTGGTGTTATTTATTATGAGCTGTTGAAACCGAACGAAACCATCACTGGGGAACGGTATCGAACGAAATTGATGCGTTTGAGTCGAGCACTGCGCGAAAAACCGGCACAATACGAGCAGAGGCATAAAAGAGTGATTCTACAGCATGACAACGCTCAGCCTCACCTTGTCAAACCCGTTGAAACCTACCTGGAAACGCTTAAATGGGAAGTCCTACCCCACCCGCCGTAATTCCCAGATATTGCGCAGTCCGATTATTACTTGTTCTGGTCGATGGCACATGGTCTGGCTGATCAGCAGTTCCGCTCATATGAAGACATCGAAAATGGCTTGATTCATGGATAGCCTCAAAAGATGAACACTTTTACTGCGACAGTATTCGAGCTCTACAAGAAAGATGGGTAAAAATTGTAGCTAACGATGGGCAATACTTTGGAAGATTCATTTGTAACCATTTTTTTACAATAAAGTTGCATTTTCATCAAAGAAACAGCGGGAACTTAGTTGCGCACCTAATACTTTCCATTCCATTTTCGTTCAGAGATTTTTTGTCGTAAAATGATTATTTTTATTGTAAAACTTGCTGAAAGACCTCTCCAAAACACCTATGGAAAAGCGAAATTGGATAACGGGATCAGGAGTTATGTACAATTAAAAGTAAGCCAAAAAATTGTGGAATGATACTGTTCGAGTACACTACAGAAACGAGGCCTTAATAACTAACATATAAACTTTTTGCGACGAGAGAGAATAAAATATCATAATAGAAATTCGGAAACAACTCGGCTTAAGGGGTTACATGGGTTTTCAAATTTTAAAAATCAATTTTCTAAATAATTTTTTATATAATAGTACAACATGTCAAGAATATTTCCCCAAAGTTTAAACTCAATCGGAGTAAAACTTTAGGAGAGAGGGACTTTTGAAACCATTCCCATTCGGGTCGACTGTCCGGGCGCGTCGCAGGTTCATCAAGGCACCAGCTTAGCTGATGTTTTTCTCTCTTTCTCTAATCTTGCAGGGTCACCTTTTGTATACGTCTTGGAAAAGATTCATATTCATAGTGCAAAAATTATACTCTTGCATTGTTATTTTGATCCTTTTATGCATTTATTACATTTCTCATCTTGTTCCACCAGAATTCAGGTTCTAGAAAAGACTATTATCTTAGGCTTGAAATTGAACACTTTTATGGTTTTGGTAGTTCTTAGTGCTGATTACCTTGACCTGGATGGCCAAAAAATACCCTTCCGTTGATCTTGGGCTTGGAGGTGCTGTCTTCTCTACAGATGTTATTGTAGAGCTAAACATACCTTTGGTCTTGAAAATATTTACGCAACTTTAATACCCGTGCGGGATACAGTTGGCGAACGTCCACACTTTTTCACTACAGATTGAAGTGATAGGAATTCCGCTATATCATCGTTCCGATGAAAACTTGATCCTTATGTTCCAGTTGCATTTTAAGCTCACCCTCTAACGAGTATACTTTTCCGCACTTGTCCCGCCCAAGTTCCATACTGATGTTATTGGAAAACTGCAGAGTCATATCAAGAACACTCTGCAGTTCTGTTCTTGATCTGGCATACAACTTCAGGTCATCTATGTAGAGAAGATGAATGATTTGGAATCCACTCTCATTTCTTCCCGCACTTTACTCATAGAACATGCTGTTGAGTGTCCTACACAAGGAGTTAAAAGCCTAACAGAACCACAGTGCACTAAATGCTCCTACACAAGGATTTGAAAACCAAACAGAACCACAGTACACTAAATGCGTCACCCTGAAAGATTTCATTCCTAATGCGCAAGAATTCGATCACCCTCAACTGCGCACGATTAAAATATTTCATCCTTATGCCCCAGAGAAATAGCATGTACAAGAAAGCGGGTCATACGAGGGCAAATCTTGTATGCCTTGAGGATTTCAAGTATATAATCGTGAGGAACCCAAGAAAAAGCTTGTTTATAATCAATAAACGCCATGTTAAAGTTACGTTGATGTTATTTGGCTTGCAAAACGGCAATACTGTCAATTGTGACCAGATCCTTGCAACCTCGGAAATTTCAGCAGCAGCCTTTCTGCTCAACTGTGAGAATGGTATTTTCCTTATAATGGGAATGGACATTATCGAAAAATTACTACAGTAAGGAATTCACATAAAAGAAAGCGCAAGTTCTGTATTTTCAATGATGTTCTGCATGCAGCTGGACGAAATGGACGCACATATGTCAGGTGTTTGTACCAGAAGTTGTGGACCATGTTCAGTAGTCTAGGTGCTTTCCAGTTTTGGGCTTTCTTTAAAACTTTAGATATATCAAAGGCTGTGATGTCAAAAGCTTTTATTTCAAAGATGCTAGATACTCACTGCTTTTTGAGTTTGAAGTAGGCTGCTCGCAAACTGCTCTTGTTCGTTTAACTTCAGATATCCGTCCAAAAATCAACCATTTCTTCGACATAAGTAACTTCAATCTCTAGGTCTTGTAATTGCGCTCCACTCAATTGACGGAAGAATCGCTTTTCATCCTTTCCAAAGATTTGTTCTTCCTCTTTTCTTGCACTAGCTCTCTTCTTTCCCCATAGTCCTGCAGACAGAACGTATAGCCTTTGCCTTGATGAATCTATCACATCGTCCACTTCGGCAGGTGTTGTTGCATGAACCTTTCGACGACAAGGGATACCCACCACTTTCCGAGTGAGCTTACGGGCCATGTTGTCTCTCCTATATTGAGTTAAACGGACCAGTTTGCATCTTAATTTATTGACATCATTTTGAAGACGAGCGGATGGTGTTGCAATAAGGCAATGTTCTCCTGCCAAGCGTTCTGACTATTGCCACGGTAGTACAATAGTTGGGGGTTTGCACCTGGATCACAGATAATTCCGTATCCAAATACAATAGTAAAATCTCGTTGTTCAGATGACCAACTAGTGCAAGCAAGTCCTTAGAAAACATGATTTTCAGCGAAGAATTTCTTAAGTGTGGTTCTACCTCTACGAATTTCTGTAGAGCATGATTGAAGTTCCTTTGAAGACGTTCTAGATGTTTTGAGATTGCAATGTTCTCTTCACAAAGGGCGTCAGCACAGCGATAAAATCCCAAAGCATGTGGATAAACCACCTCTCTGGAGGAATCAAGTTGTCATCAATTTTTTATCTAGGATCTAATAAGATTAAAGACTACGTGGTTCGAATTAGGACTGATGTGCATTCTTTCTCAAAGCCGTTATTTGTCCGAAAATAGATCTATGCTTTCATCTTTTAAATATATAAAAAATAAAAATTGAAAAAGCTGAAAAATTTTAATGTCTGACAAATTTTGCATTTATTTACTTTGTGTGAATAATGTCTAATGGAATTAACGAACCTATTACGTTAGGAGTTACGGCAGTTTGTAAGTGTTCTGTTTTGACGTGTAGCTGTAAGGATGGTAAGGCAAATATAACTTCTCTCGTATGAGAATGTTCTTGCAATTTACTAGAGATGGACGTATTTCTTCCACGCGTGGAATTTATATTTTCATTTGTATTGTCTATTCTTTCCTTTTCCACGCACTGAAATCGATCAATAGCTGCAATTAAAAAAAAAATATTAATCAAGAGTGAATAATCAATTTATAATTTATTATATCTGAAATTTAAAACATATAATACGTTATTCACCAGTATATTCTCACCGTCAATTTCACTGTTTGCGAAAGCGTAATGAAACCACTCTTGTAAAGACTTGAATTGAGGAGGAAAAAGAACACTTCTACTAAGTCTACAAACTGTTGCCATAGAGTGGTGCCTAGTATGTTGCTCTTGCTGCTGACCCAAGCTGATCGTTAATGTTTGAACTATATGCACATCACAAGTATTCAGAGCTGAAAAAATTCATATTGCATAATTTCTACCTATTCTTCATGAATTACAAGAATTAGTAACAACAAAATCAAAGAAGTAAAACTTTACATTCCACGCTTGGTATTTCTTGTGCTTCAGTAGCAAAAGTGATACATGGTTCCTTCAAAGAGAAAAGTGCCCAGTTTTTGCTTTTGAAGTTAATTCCATGGAAACAGGCAAGACTGATATTTGAACCGTGCAGTTCCATGGTACCACCAAGTACCGTTCCATTTGATGGCAAAGAGAATTTTAAACTACCTAATTCCAGACCAGCAACATGAGCCAATACACGTTGCCAGTGTCGATGGTGTCGTGCATCCAAAATTGCTCTTTGGTTCATCGACCATGGCCCTGGAGAAATAAAATCAGAAATGATTCAAATGTGTTAATATTTCATGAAGAATAAGCTAAAAAAATAAAAACTAGTGTCATTAAAATATTAAGGAAATTATATGAAGAGTTTTTAACTATAAGATGAATAATCGTCTCCGATTTTTATCTCCTTTAAAGGGGTCGTCTGGTGTAATAGGTTGAAAAAATCTAATTTTTCTGTTGTTGCATAAATTGCTTCTATAACATCTCTACAATATGTTTGTGAGAGCATTTTTCGACATTTTGAGTGGTTAAAGGAATACAGGTGCAGAACGGAGCATGTAAAGCCAAAATATCTCAAAAGCTAGTAAACGGATAAAGCTTCAATTTTCATGGTATATTTAATACATCTGTAGTTCTAGCCGAACTGGAATTATTGTAAGGTCTATCGTAGTTTTATAAATTTTGGTTTGTAAAAAATTGTAACGATTGTTGAAACGTCAATAAATATTTACTGAAAAAACAAAATTGTATATTTTTATGGTTTCTCAGCAAAAACTCCCAAAAAAGCAGAAAAAACACAGCTGTCACACAAGACGATCTCCTCAAGTATGTAAATATAATTAATTAATTCTATAAAAATTGCAATAACATATATATATAAATATATATATACAGGGTGTCTAAAAAGTCCCGGGACAGTTGAATATTTCCTCAGGTAAAATATTTTTCAAAAAAGTGAAGGTCATTCCTGAAGTAAATTTCAACGAGGAATTCAATGGTGACCTTCATTTTGACCTTGAAGTTGAGCTTCATGGCTTTTTCAAGGTCAACTTTGTTTTTTTTAATGGAAACCCCCTTTTTTACATCTGCAATCGATAGAGCGAAAAATACTACGTTCAAGTACGTACCCAAGTCATAGGTCAATTGTAACGTTCAAGGTCATTTAGAGGTTATTTGAAATTAAAAAAAGTTTTCCAAGAGGTTAGTGTAATTCCTGAAGTAAATTTCAACGAGAAATTCATTGGTGAACTCTGTATTGATCTTAGTTACAGCGTTTTGAATATTGTAAAATCATATGTATAGGAAATTTTTCATTAAAAGTTCCAGGAGTTCTGATGAGAGTTCTGTTCCTCCCCAAAGAGTTATATCGAAAAGTCCTATACCGTTTTTCGATACCTAAGTCAATGCCTAAGGCGATACCATAAGTCCTATACCGTTTTTCTATCTCCATACGAATATTACAAATCTAAACTAAATTTACGTATTACGAGTACACACTTACTATCTTTCACTAAAAGATTATTATGGCGCAAGCTAAACTTTCGGAACGAGGGAGGGTATCTGTATTAATGATGCGTGGTTGGGGAGTACGAGTTCGATCTTATGATCAAGTTCGTTTGCTTTTTAATCGCACTTTTCGTAATGGAGAAGGGTTAAATCCTGTCTTAAAATCAACAATTGAAAGAACTGTAAGGCGCTTTATGAATCATGAATCTATCAAGGACCTTCAGAGAACTGGTCGGCCGAAATCTGCAGGATCTGAGGAGATGCAGATGGACATAGCCCAAGCATTTGTTGAAAACCCACACCTTAGTTTACGTCGAGCTAGTCATGAGCGTGACGTTGCTCCTGAGACAGTGCGAAATATTTTAAAAAGCATTAATTTCCATCCTTACAAAGTTCATCTGGTACAAGAACTCATTGAAGACGATCCTGATCGTCGGGTTGAATTTTGTGAAATTATGATGGACAGAATTGATAGAGATCCTCTTATCTTATACAATACAGTATTTTCAGATGAAGCTACTTTCATTTTAAAAGGTGAAATTAACAGGCAAAATTGTAGATATTGATCCGACACAAATCCTGATTGGATGTTGGAGAGTCACACACAATATCCACAAAAGATTAATGTTTGGGCCGGTATACTGAATGATACATTGATAGGCCCTTTCTTCATCGATGGTAATTTCAACACCCGTGCATATGAAGAGCTTCTCAGAAACCAAATTGTACCAAGAATAAGGGAGATTACAGGCGATAATTTTCAAAATATTTGGTCCCAGCAGGACGGAGCAGCGGCACATTACTGTAGGGAGGTTTGAGCATATTTGGATACTCGGTTCCCTAATAGGTGGATTGGAAGAAGGGGTGAAATCGAGTGGCCTGCTAGATCGCCTGATCTGACGCCTCTCGACTATTTTCATTGGGGTTATTTAAAGAGCAAAGTATACTCAAAGCCACCTCAAAGCTTAGACGAATTGCAGAATCGGATTCTGCAAGAGGCTACTTTGATTGATAGGAAGATGATTCGTAATGCTGTAACTCATTTTTACAATCGCATAGCTTTTTGTGAAGAAGCTCAAGGTTTTCAGTTTAAATATCTTCACTGAAGCGTGAGAGGCAAGGGGACTCACGCTAACCAAGCACCCCAAAGGGAACAGAATTTACTACATCCACGTCGTTGTTCCTGGGTAATGCTAAACGTAAACGTAAACTGCTTGGAAAAAACCTTGCAAAAACCTTGAAGATCATCACCAAGATCAATACAGAGCTCACCAATGAATTTCTCGTTGAAATTTACTTCAGGAATTACACTGACCTCTTGGAAAACTTTGTTAATTTCAAATAACCTTTAACTGACTTGGGACGTTACAATTGACCTATGACTTGGGTACGTACTTGAACGTAGTATTTTTCGCTCTATCGATTGCACATGTAAAAAAGGGGGTTTCCATTAAAAAAAACAAAGTTGACCTTGAAAAAGTCATGAAGCTCAACTTCAAGGTCATAATGAAGGTCACCATTGAATTCCTCGTTGAAATTTACTTCAGGAATGACCTTCACTTTTTTGAAAAATATTTTACCTGAGGAAATATCCAACCGTCCCGGGACTTTTTAGACACCCTGTATATATGTATAATTGCACCAATATTTATGAGAGATCGGGTGGAAAAATGCCGTAATTCTAAAAATATAGTTTCAAGAAAAACAAAAAAACTTTATAACTTGGGATCTGTGCGATAAAATTTTATAAAATTGAATAGCTTTATTTTAACTACTTTTTTACAAGTTCCAACATTGTTTCATTTGGGTTGGAACTTGTTTATTTAAAATCATGCAGCTTTGAAAAAATAGGGTCACGACCTTTTTGTGAATACTGCACTAAAAAAGGTATTTTTACATAAATTAATCATTCAATAGTTACCTTATTACGTACCATATATTTATTTTCAACTCTTGAAACTTTAAAATATAATTATAAAACAATATTTACACAAAAAAGTACAATTTTTATATTCTTATTAGAATAAAACATATGAATACGAACATAACTGATACAAATTTTAAGAAACTAATACAATTTTTAACACTGTTTTCGTCACTATCAGACTCATTAGTTGAATCGCTATTTTTGGTCAAAACATCAAAAAAAATTTAGTATACCAATTGTGTGCATTTAAAGGTAAAACTTTCAACAAATACTGTAGGTCCGTAATTTTTGCCTTCTTCATTCATATAACATCGATTTTGATCAATTTATCTACAGTTTTAGTGAAATTTTACGTGATATTTCAAAAAGAAGAAAGCACTTGTGATTCTTCTTTAGACTAATTCTGAAAACATTTTACAGTACCATTCTGCAAATATGTAAGGTCAACATACTTTTGAATTGAAAATTTTATTTTCTTAGCATAACACTGAGAAAACAGTTTCTTTGAATCAAAGAAACATTTCTTTAATATACGGTCAAAGAAAACATTTCTTAGATCTGAAGGAATAGATTTATGTGCATCCGGCGCGGAAACTCGTTTTTCCGCTACAGTTGAGAGTAGCACAATGTTATGTATTCCGCTACAGAGGAATGAAATGTAAAAATTGAACTGCGCATGCGCCTATAGCCATACAGCGGACCACAATCTTCTTCTTATTCTTCTTCGTACAGCGTTAGCACCCTACTGACAAAGCCTTGTCGCGAAATATCAAGTGCAATGGACGAGAATCATGATGATTACTAGATCAGATTCGAGTGTACGCATAAAAACTCGTATACTCACCGAAGTCACATAAAATAGAATACGTGCCAATGCACACAATTCGGGTAATTACGAGACTCGCTTAAAATGCTCGCAGGACTAATCACGCCTCGGCTTTGTCTCGGCTTCGTCTCGGCTACGCCTTGATTACGCCTTGGCTTTGATCTCCTGCGAGCATTGTCGCTCGTCGCGCAATAACCCTCATTGTGCGCATAGGCACGTAATATACTATTGTTTACATTAAACAACATTTTTTTAAACCAACAAAACTTTCTTCAATTCAAAGAAACTTTTTCTTAGACCGTAAATCAAAGAAATGTTTCTTTGACTCGAAGAAACTGTTTTCTGGGTAAAGGTAAACGACGTGTGTGTAAATCTATAGTAGATTTTCAATTTTTAACTAGATTTGAACCATTAAAAACTCTGAATGGGAACGGATTGTTACGACAACTTTTCAGTATATCAACATAATGAAACATTTCGACCTTTACGATCTTTAATTTATCAATTTTTAAAAATTCATCAAGTTATTTTTGCCCGATTTGGTCAAAAGTTTCGCTTTTAGATTCTGATTTTAAATTTCAAATCTGCAATTTCTAATTATATCAATTTCCTGAATTTTGGAAAGGCAACTTTGCCCTATTTTAGACCAAAATTGTCCTTTCAAAATCTACGTGTGGGTCACACGAAGGGTGAAAATTTCGCGAGCTTTTATTCTTTATTTTAAGAGTGAGAACAGCAAAGAAACTCACGATTTTCAGTTTTTCCGAATGAGCAAAATAAAACGGAGGAATCGTCGGATATATTGCCCGTGATATTTGATTTTTGAAAATCTAAAAACCATAAAGAAAACTTCAATTAGCAAGCACCAAGATTTCGCGCAGTTGCGCCTTCAAATACACGGTTTAATTTTTGGATTTTCCCTACATCTGAAAATAACATTATGGTTGACTTCCAGGCTCATTTCAACTTCAATTTAGTATACTTTATATTCATGTTTCCCACCCTGCGAAACTCCAAAAGACAAAAAATTTTATTTATCGACCCACATTGAAAATTAAAGAAATCTTCCAATTTACGGCATCAGAGCCCTGTAGTGACTAGAAGCACTCTGGCTTACACTTACAGGTATTATCATCATGTGCACAGGAAGATGCGTTCAACTTCTTAATTTTCAAAGAACAACAAAAAAAAAATATCCTCCCGCAAAATACCCGCAATACCGGCGGATTCATGTTCCAATTCTCCGAAGGTAAGGAAGAACGTTTCACTAGTAAAGTGCCCTAAGGGGCTACGGCACTAGATCCACAATTGATTTCATAAAACTAAAATAAAATAAAGAAAATAGGAAAAACGAGAATGTTGTCTCCCAGGTAAAGTGCCCTAAGGGCTACGGCACCTGATCAACAATTTTAGTTAACAAAGAAAAATAATCTTAAAAGGAGAGCAACGTTCCCAATTTCTCACTCTGAGGTGAGTCAACGGGTACTAGTTGCTCAAGAATTGGAGGACGAATCCGCTTAAATCCGAATAAAATTTATCCCCTGGTAACCCGCCGATGTCGGAAATAACTCCCGAGAAAAACCCAGACTAAATTTTAAAACAAAACGCGCCTGAGACAAATAAAATAAAAAAACCAAAAATAAAAACCGGAGCCTGTAAATCCCTATCTGCACGGGGGGCAAGGAAAATATAAGCAACCAAATTCTCTAATAGTCAGGTGCGGTGATGCTAAAATGCACCACACCTAACTATGAGCTTTGATTTTATGGATGTCCAAAATCGCCGCGAAAAGCGACAAGTCCTCACCTTTTTCAGGTGCGGAACCGGACTAAATTTTGAGGATCGGCAATCAAGCACGTCGCCTCGGTTTTCCACCTCTTTAATAATTTCCCCCCTTAATTGATATGCGCGCGCTTCAATTAGCGACCGCGATCGAGTCCAATTAAATCAATAAATTAAGGATTTTATGCACGATGTTTTCCCCCTTTTTTCGACCGTTTTCGGGTTGGAAATCAGTATCAGGAAAAAGCTGACATTTTCGAGATCATGATGACGTTTTTCAAATTTCAAATCGTTGGATTTTTCGTCTCGTAGAGGTGTTCAAAAATTGATATGCGTTGATAAGAGAAAGCATGCCACGCGACGACGAGGAGAAAGCCTTTCCCCCATCTCACCTCCCGCTTGGTGCGTGCCATTAGCGTAGGCGCGGGCTCCCATTGGACAACAGTGTGTGAAGGTTTGAACGTTGTTAGAAAATTCAAAATCTTCTAAGAAAGATTGAAGATATTATTATTACATGCTGATAATTCTCAAAAATAAAAACGAGCCTTTAAATAAAAGAAATGATTAGATGGTCACGCATTGTTCATTTGCCAATTTGGCATTTTGCTGATGATTTACCAGTCAAAATTATTTTCAGATAATCAATGCTAACCTTTTGTCATTTTCTGTTCAAATTATAACTGTACTTGTTTATTGTATTTAATATTAACCAAATTTACCACATGACAATAATTATCTTTATTTATAATATTTGATTATTTATAATATTTCATAATGCAATGACAATTATGTTTATTTATAATTGTCGTATTTGTATAATTGTTTATTTCCATTTATTAGCAATAATTAACAAACCTATAAAAACTATGAATAAAAAAAAATAAAAGAAATGTGAGCGAGGGACGCCCATCCAGCGATCATGCATTATGCTGCTTGACCTGGGTGATTGGTCGTGTGGCAGCAACCACAGATTAGTGTGGCGCTCGCTGGGAGTACGAACGAAAATGTCTGTGAAAACCAGACTACCTCGTTCTCGCCGCGTTCACTTCCGGTTTGGAAGTAAATCATTAATTGCTGCTCAAATACTGGATCATACCTCGCAATTCTTTTGTGCGAGTCTCGTGGGAATCTACTGGTTCCTAAAGTGGCCTTAGTTTCGCGGATTTTACCCCCGTTTCGTCGCAAAAGGCGGATACTCGGGGCTGGACCGTCTCAATAAGTATCAACCAAATCGATATTACACTATATGTTACGTCATAAATGTTAAATTCGCTTAAATTTTAAAAGGCCAATTATCTTGTGTAGGTATTATAACGACACATGGTGATACCATCTTAATAATTTTATTGATCTAATAGATCTTTCTGTAACTTGCGTCGATAAATAATAAATATATAAATAAAGAACAGATTTTTATTTAACTTAACAAACTACATTGCATAAAATGTCGTTGAAACATAATTATAGAAGTTAACATTTTTAATTATTATCACGAATGAGAAAATTATGCATGACAATGTGTTGCATAGATGCACAATAACAAAAGAGAAGACAATTTTTTAGAAGTATTATAGTCGTTGCTTACATATTATTACTCATTGCTTATTATTGCTCATTATTATTGCTGTATATCTCTAACAATTCATCTCATGATCTTTAATATAAGTAGTGAATTATTTAATGAATAAGATAATCATGAAAATAAAATTTACATAGTAAGACGTCAGACAGACCCAATATTTGCAGAAACTGTTTTTCTAATGGTATAGAAATCGCGAAGAATTCATTCAAATGGAAACTAGTATTTTTATCTCACTAAAAAGTTATTGATTTGTTTTTGAATGGACTATTCTATCAAATTATTTTATTCTATCGAAAATAAAATTGATTGAATCAGATGTAAAGAAGGTATTTATAAGAATCTTATTGAAAAACGATTTTTATTTTGTGATGATATTAAATTTATAGTTACGTACTGATAAAAAGTAATAAATATATTGATGATCATGCAAGTGTGAAATTCACAGAAAAATCAAGGAGTCAATATAGTATGTATATGTGACCCGAACAAAACGGATATTAAAGTTAACATGTCGATATTGATGCTCTTGCGAGTTGCTACGGCTTAAAACTCGTTACTCGGGGGTTTCTGGGGTCACTGATTACGATTCTCGCATCAGATTTTCAAATTTCTAAATGGCGGATCCAATATGGCGGACGAGGTTTGGAAAAATTCGGTGGGAGATGACACCTAGCATCAGGTGACCCTGACTGATTGTTTTTCGGCAAAGAGCAATATTCGATGTCAGGTGCAGAGATTCCATCCAGCAAACGAACAGTTGTTGCATACACGAAGGCGCGAAGTATCAGTGAACTGGAGAGAGCGCGCAATAGCGACGTCACGATATACGCGTCCTTTTTTCGTCAAATGAAGTCAGTAAGGACGCGAAGAGGGGTGCATACTTAATTTTTCGATTTCCAAATGACATTGTAAACATCATTTTTGAAATAAAATTTTTGAAATTTGTTTTTAAAAAACTATGCTTCAGCAATTCAATGCTCATATTTCAATTCTTAAAACCTCTTTCGAAACCACTTCTTTTTTAACACGTTTGAAGTTTTTTTTATCGAAATATGATTTGCAAAAAATATATTAAGTCCTGTGTTTGAAATATTATTCGATTTTTTAAAATTTGAAACTTCCTAATATATTACATTGCCATTGTTACAAGGAAGGTAAGTTAGATGTCCGGCACCGATTCGGTTTATTCTTAAATATGGTAAAATAGACTAAAAACTAAGCTACACATATTTTATTCTATCTGCTTACATGGATCTCTAGGGGTGATACTGCCCTCCAAAGATAGGGTAGTTAGGAGTTTAATTTTCTATCTTATATAGAACAACGTAAGATTGTTTGATGAAAGCGATTGAAAAAGTTCCCTTCTAATGAGGAGTGAAAAACACTATGTACTCAACTTCAGAAAAAAATTCCATAGGGGTAAACAACCCCCAAATATAAATAAAATTGTAAAAAAATGCTAAAAATAAGGAAAAAAATCTGAAAAAATAGATGTTGCACATTTTTAGAAGACTCAATTTACATATGTTTTGATTTTTTTGAAAAGTCAAAATTGAGAAGGAAACTACCCCTAAATGTATTTTATATCATTTGTGTAATAAAATGCAACTTTGATTGGCTAAACTACTGTAAATATTGTAGACAGCAAAAGAAGTGAAATACAAATTGTAGACCTGTTCAAAACAAAAAACCGCTTAAGGGTAAAGCAAGCTCAAATATAAATTGTAACTTGGTAAATTACAGGATTACAGGATTGAGCCCAAGCCACCTTTTTATATAAAACACGAAATTGTCAGGGATAGTCTCAAAGCTGCTTGCAGAATTCTTTTATTTTATTTTCTGGACGTTTTCTTTTTTTTTGTTTCATTGTTAACACTAGCTTAAAAGGCGCCGTCAAGAAGATCGCTGTGTTACCATCGCACGTCAGAGAAGTTCTCAGGCAAGCCACAGAGGGCATCACCAGACAAGCATGGCATCTGAAAAGTGACCACGTGTTGCAGCCCATGGTCTTCAACACATTTACAGCGACACCGTTATGATTAATGTTAAAAGGATCTATTGAGTTAGAGTCGCTTATACTATCTATTGTATATTATATATGTGCGCAGCCTAATTGAAACTATTATGTTATGCAATACAAACTCTTTGTCGTTTAAACGCACCCCTCGACGTTTTAAGCCAATAGGGCAAGCTAACCGTTAGACGCTTCAGCTTATGGTTGCCTGACGCCGTCGTCCTCACAAGACGAGTCGCCCGCGCAAACCTGAGCTTCATGCACGTGCGCCAGCTTTTCCAGCTGATGCAATAAAACTGCGCGATACCTTTGGCGCGCAGCTTTATTCTGCTGTTGTCATCGAGGTACGAAAGTGTACTCCCGAATTATTAAAAGATTTT
The DNA here is from genome assembly GCA_030998225.1 of Diplolepis rosae. Taxonomy (NCBI): domain Eukaryota; kingdom Metazoa; phylum Arthropoda; class Insecta; order Hymenoptera; family Diplolepididae; genus Diplolepis; species Diplolepis rosae. The sequence goes on along the minus strand of JAPYXD010000687.1, from coordinate 791,940 downwards.
TATTTAAAATGGACACCGACACCAGTTTCGACTTAAAGGAATTGAGGCGCGAGATAGGCAATGCCATTACTGGCAATAAATTCTTTTTTTATTTCGAACTTATATCGAGCCAGGGCCTTGCCTGTTACGAACGTGTCAAGGTGGCCAAATTTTTCCAAAATTATAATATAATTTCTACATAAATTCGCATGCCACTCGAAGCGCCCGTAACCGAGCACCTTGACAAGGTCGCTGATGCAGCTTATCGTTGCTCGGGTCAAGGAACTTTTAGCAAATGGTTGATTCGGGAAGGAAATTCCTAATACATTATTATATTTATATATATATTATATATATTATATATATATATATATATATATATATAATATATTATATTATATTATATATTATATATATATATAATATATTATTATATATATATTATATATATATTATATATAATTTATCCAATTATTAAGTATATAAATTCAGGAAATTCCTAATGCATTATTTTATTAATATTAATGTTACTATTAATATTAATATTGCATTTATATGGTGTTGATTCATTTAAAACCATTAATATTGTCGCCAATAATTATAACTATAGCTTCATGCGAGTGGCCTGTCACATCATCGCATAAGATGTATTTTTCAGAAATATCTAAATCCATGAAAACATTGATCGACATTATCAATATTTCTACTTACTGGAAAGTGGAAGCAAAAGGAGAGAGCGCGAAGAGAAGAAAAAAGAGCATAAGAGAGAGGAAGAGGAAGAGATATCCAGCGCGCGTACACTCATGCACTGTATCTCACTATAGTTTTCTGCCGTTTGTCAATTCCTTTCTTCGTTCGCCCATGCACATGCCCCATGTACCCGTCTCTTTTTGAAACTTTTGATGTGCTCTGCTGTGCATCGCGAGGCTAGCATACATGCCATTTTCACACTTCCTTCTCGTACGCCTATCCTTGCTTAGATGCTTTAGCCAGCTGATCTCCCACAACAAGGGCCACGTGCTTTTTGTAATCAAAACCTAAAGGACTCATCTGAATATTTAAAATAATTATGTAAGGCTTTATAATTCATATAATGATTATAAACCTAGACTGATTAAATATATATATTTCAATTTAGGACGAAATATATTAGAAACTAAAATCGTTTCTATAATTTGATGACAATGCATCAAATACTAAAATTCGATGAGCGCATTTCCTTTCTCACGATAAGTGTGGAAATAGGGGAGAAATATTCGACACCTAAAAATCAGCAAATGGTGCAATAACTGAATCAGCATGGTACAAAGTCCATCTAAATTCCTAAATCCTCCCTACCATTATTTCTTTGTCCAACCATAGATTCCTTAATCATCGAAAAACCCTACCATGTTCAACTCGCGATGAAACAGTAAAACAGATCAACGCCAAGCCAAAATTTGCAGTTACTCGAGCAACCCGGTACTATCCGGAACTACTCGGACAGTAGGGAATATACTTTTCTTTACTTTTGCCCGTCTGCGGTCTAGATCGACAGTTTCTAGATCCTCGTTAGTTGATTGAACCCGTAAAACTCTTTCTAACGAAATTATTTATTTGGAATCGTGTCGGGCGGACGTAAAATACAAAAGTCTTCAACTAGACAGAAGCAATTCTTTTATTTTGATTAAATCAAAATTAAATTCATCTTCGGCGGACCATTTAAAAGGTCCAATTCGTTGATCGTGAACGGTCGGTATACCTGTTTCACTAGTTGAGGGCAACTCGTAAACGATTATCTAGTGATAGACTCTTGGCAATCGCATCGGACGTGTATCAACGAAAATCTTCGGCGGACTATTTACAGTCCAAATCCAGTTTTTCGCGGTTTTTCTTCACCAAAATAAAATGGCACAAAGCAGCGAGAAATCGCAGAAAATTAATACTACCGAATCTCAAAACGGTAGTGATAATTTTCACAAAATATTTGAATTAGATTTAATAGGGAAATTTTAGCGGTGAAAAGAGCGAGTTTAAAAGCACTCGACCCTTTTCTGGTTCAAAGCCAATCGTTATATTTTCTTATTAAACCTAAAAGAAAAGTGGAAACAGTGTGTGTGTGCATCACGCAAAGGACAAGGGTGGTTTCTTTCGGAAACCACAAATATATAAAATCAAGTTTGGCCCGGATAACTGAGGACTTCAGCAACGGGAACGCACTCTCTTCCTTACTCCTGCTCTCCAGAAATCCGGTAGGATTAAGAACGTAGGAATAAAATCTTAATTATGGTAAGGTACAATTTATATTTCTGACTTGTCTCTCTTTTGATTTATATCTAAAGTGTTCACCTCGGGTTATTCGCTTCTTTCTTTTTGAAATAAAACTGTCTTTCATTTATTCGAATAATTGCCGCCTGACTTCATTTTATTCAAAACGCCTTTTCCTCTCTTCTTATTGTTCAAAATTAAAGGTAATCAGCGTAACGTGAAGAATACACTCTCAGTCCGAAAGTAGAAGACCAACGACCCCACATAATAATAAACGAATTCAATTAATATTCACATTAATCGAATTCGGCAGTTTGGACGACCTCCGCGTACCCATTTTATTAATAAATAAAGTATATTAAGAGTAATTGTTTTTACTTTTTATGAATTTTATTTAAATTAATAATACCCGTACGTAACATTGCCCATCATTCAAATAAATTGTAGATTCAGTTTGTGCTGAAACACTGCTTAGTTTATTTTATTAATTTTTTTTTGTTGCCAGAGCTGCTACATTTTGGGTTAAGTTTTTCTTCCTAATCTAAAATACTATCACCTGATCCGAACTTCCGTTCCCTTCCAGCCCTAGCCGGAACCCTTGCTTTGCTTCTATTTTTTTGTCTGCATGCGAAATATTATTTTCAGGGTCATCAAGTTATAAATATGGCGTCGAGAGACGCCAGGCGCTCATCTTAAAAAGCGGCCTTAGTAACGTCGGTGACACCGAGGGTAATCCCGAGTCCTCGGGTCCGTTTCTAAAAGAATATTTTACTTTGTTGTTTCAGCGGAAGTCACCCGTTACATATGGCGCCCAACGGCTAAAAGGAGTTCGAATCATCGGGATAAAAATTCCACAAAGGTCTTGTCCTTACTTTTTGAACAAGTTTCCTTTTGTTTATAGGGAAACTTGAAATTTTGGTAAATTATATATTATTCACCTAATTAAAACTTGAATTAACAAAGACTCAAATTTTTAATTTTGAGTTGTTTAGAATTTTTTTTTTCTCTTGGATGTTATTTTCAGGAACTGTTGCGCTCGCTTATCCGCGCAGGATTTTGGATATTGTTATTTTAAATACCATAAAATATTAACTATATGTATTATATGTTTTTATGTGTATTTATATATATATATTGATCTGTGCTTTATATGTACCACATTTTATACTATTTTTTTCTAAGCGCTAAAGCGCTATACAAGATTAAAAATGCTCTGCACTATAAAGCTACAACATTAGATTAAAGTGCGGATAGGCTGTGTTAGGTCGCGAAAATCTTGTACGGGAGTGAAGTGTTTGCCTGTGTTTTTCCGGGAGTGCGACTATACATCTGTTCGGTTGAAAGTTCGGTCGATTTTAATAATTTTTCAATTAAAATCACGCTCGTTACACATCCTATATAGTCTTATTAAATAGTAAAACTATTTACGAGACTATTGCAAAAATCTGGACGATAAGGATCAACCTGAAAGACATAAAAATCGAGTGAAACGTTCGAGAGAATAAAAGTCATTCTCTTGCACCTGTCACTCGACATAGCTTGCATACACAGCGTACGACGCTTGACCGCCTTCGGTACTCCTCGTGACAGCTCGGTTCGACTCGCGTGACGCGGTCTCAGCCTGCTAGCTGACAGTCTCTCAGCCTGCTGGCTGACAGTCTTCCGCAGTTCTCGCCATCTTGCCTCGCTCGACGGATCGACAAACTTTGTAGGTTTTCGCTTGCACTCGTGCCTCGCGAGAACCGACGATACTACGGAGCGGTGATTCTCCGTTCCCGCCGTCTTGGCTTTTTGCCTCGACTCGTCGATGCGCGTGTACACTTGGTGACTGCGCTTGGCTAGTTTCGTATTATCGCGGTCCTTTTCTAGTAGCCGAACTGTTACTTGACTCCACAGCGCGAGGAAATAAAGAAATTATATCGCGTTTTCGTTTGAATCTTTATAGTTTCTTTAGATTATTTAAATTTATTGGATCTATAACTTAATTCGTGCGGTTTGCTAAGGAATGTTGTAACTTGATTATTATTCCATCGTTCCAATATTCCGAACATGCGTTGGAAAACTACTGTCATTGTGCGTCTTTTTCAGTATATGTCATTCATTTGAAGCGTAAACAACAATAATTTTTTTTCACTCAAATATGTCGAACTTTGTGACTGAAAAAGTGTTTCTGCGGGAGTTCTTCTTCATTACCTTAGTATAAAGAAAACTGCTGCCGAAAGTCATCGTATTTTGGTGGAAGTTTATGGTGAACATGCTCTAGCTGAGCGAACGTGCCGAAAGTGGTTTGCAAGTTTTAAAAGTGGTGATTTTGGCTTGGAAGATGAAGAAAGTCCTGGGCAGCCAAAAAAGTTTGAAGATGGAGAACTGGAAGCATTACTCGATGAAAATTGTTGCCAAACACAAGAAGAGCTCGCAGAATCTTTGGGAGTCACTTAAGTAACTATTTCAAAACTTGATACATTCAAAAGCAAGGAAATTGGGTTCCACATGAACTCAAGCCGAGAGACGTTGAAAGTTGCTCTGTATTTGGTGGGATCAGAAGGATGTGCTGTATTATGAGCTGCTAAAACCGGGTGAAACCATCAATGGAGAACGCTACCGAACACAATTAATCCGTTTGAAGAGAGCAATGGCCGAAAAACGCCCGGAATATGCGACCAGACACGAGGCAATAATTTTCCATCATGACAACGCTCGGCCCCATGTTGCTATTCCGGTTAAGAACTATTCGGAAAACAGTGGATGGGAAGTTTTACCCCACCCGCCTTATAGCCCAGACCTTGCCCCTTCTGACTAGCATTTGTTCCGGTCGATGCAGAACGCCCTCACTGTAATACGGTTCACATCAGAACAGGGTATCAAAAATTGGTTTGATTCATTCTTGGCCGCCAAACCGGCGCAGCTCTTTTGAGACGGAATCCACAAATTGCCAGAAAGATGGGAAAAAGTCATAGCTTCAGATGGGCAATACATGTTTTTCTTAAATAAACGTTCAAATTTTGAAAAAAAAAACCGCACGAATTAAGTTATAGGTCCAATATTACAAGTATATGTTTAAATTATTAATTATTATAATTTATCTAAACAATTTTATCTCGTTTAAATTATTTTTTATATTAGCTCGAAAATAGATTCGAAAGCAACGGAATCGTGGGTTGATACACTAGGCGAAACAGAACTGCGTAGACTCGCGAATGCATTTGATATCAATGCTGCGGGGGTTTTACCAATTCTGAGAGATCGCGAAGTTCGATATATTAAAAAGAGAGCAGGCGATAATAATATATCGTGGGAAGCAGATGACACACTGGACACGTTACAACCACAAATACGCGATGATCAGACGGTATCTCGAAAACCGTCTGACTTATCAAACATTTTAGGCCCGACTGCGTACAACGCCCACGCCCTGACTACCTCCACCGTGACAACCACGTCGACAGTTACGACATACGCAGGCGCGTCATACGCAGCATACTCACAGGCGTATACCCCACCCTACCCAGGGCCCGTTGCATGGAATTTTGAAAATGCATCCAGGTTCGCACCTGTCACGCACCAGGCCCCGGGAACGACCGTTTCGAGCAATCTTACAACAGAGTCGCCGGCTTTCCTTCCAGGTCCCGTTATACCTTTTGTTGCGCAACAAAGTTTCGACTACATGGGGATGTCAACCCCTATTATTCATAGTAATTTCAACCCCTACGCGCCGCACAATAAAGGTGGCGAAAATGTATATAATTCGTCGCAAATTCCGCCAATTACATCAGATAAGGAGCAAAATTTTAAATAGGGACGTCGATAAAGTAGTGCACCAATGGAATTTAAAATTTAATGGCTCGTCAAAGGCAAGCGCGGAAGATTTTCTAACGCGAGTAGATGAGTGCAGAATTTTTTCTCCACTAATGGACATAGAATTAATTAGCTCACTACTATTGCTGTTGACAGGTGTCACTTTACAATATTATCGGCTTAAGAAGTCGCAATGGACATCCTGGTCCACATTTAGAACGGCTTTCAGAAGTCGATTTGGTGACGATAATTTCGACCGCAGTGTAAGAGATCAAATCCGCGTGCGCACTTAAGGCGCGAAAGTAAAAATTGAAGACTATCTAACTTGCTTGTTAGGCTTATACGACAAGTATAGTACTCGGTTGAAGAGCAACTTGATAATGGTCATAGGGGGTTGAGACCAGAATTTAGGGGCGCAATAAAACGCAAGGATATAGTTGATTTTGAGGAACTCGCGCAGATAGCCAAAGACTGGGATGCCGAATGGGCAACCATGCGCGACTATCCCCCCCCCCCTGCACTGGAAACGTCATTTTTACCGGAATTTGTGTATAAGGGCGAAGAAACTCGGAATACGAGGGTAAGTTTAGCAGCTATGGACGCGCATTTAGAGGAGAAAAATACTCACAAGGAAAAAACGCATTCACCCCCTCGGACAGTAAGATGCGACGCAATATCACATAGTAAACCTAGGAAAAAAGTCCTAGACTGGGTGGAGAAATTAGGGACAACTACGCGCAAAGACTTCCCTCTGCGAACAAGCCTAAATACAACACGGCGAAAATAAATGTAGACGTGATTTCTCAAGCGCCGTCTGCTTCGAAGACGATTATATGGAGGAATTGCCTTTCTTACGGCATATCTGCACAGCACGACCATAGTACAATAAAATGTACTAAAGAACAGCAAATCTTTTGCTATAAATGCGGTCGTATAGGTTATAGAACACCGGATTGTCCTACACTGGAGTGTAAAGCTTCGAAAAGCCTCCGGGAAATGTAAAACGCGCCCAGCGCTAAAGGTTAGCGCTGGACTTAGCCCAATTTTGTCAGACCTAACTACCAGCGCATATAACGAGTGCAGTCGGGTTCCACTAAATCCATTCTGGGTAAAGAGGGGATAGAATTAGCCGGAAAATTTAACCAAGAGATTAAACCCTCTGAAATTAAAGCTCTTCTATTCCCGAATGGTAGCATAGAGTCAGTTTTAGGGCAGGTGGCGCTACCTAAAACTCTAGATGTCGTCCACAAATGCGTAGAGTACAAAGTGGTGCCGAATTTTAAGTACCAACCTGTTCTGGATATGGATGCCATTCGACAATTTAGTTTAATTATGGATGGCAAAGCCAACGTTATCCGCATGGCATACGACGACAAAGTCTACCGCACAGCCAATATCAACTTATTGCCTCTTTGAGCCGAGACAAAGCCGAGACGAAGCCGAGACGCGATCAGTCCTGCGAGCATTTTAAGCGAGTCTCGTAATTACCCAAATTGTGTGCATTGACACGTATTCTATTGTATGTAACTTCGGTGCCGATACGAGTTTTTATGCGTACACTCGAATCTAATCTAGTATCTTAGTTGTTTGCGGCGCTAGTCATTACACTTGATATTTCGCGACTAGTCCCAGCCATTTTGATTTTGTCGATCTTGTGTAGTAGTAGCTTGTTGTAATAGAGCATGCGCAGTTCAAATGTACAAGGCTTTGTCAGTAGGTTGCTAACGCTGTACGAAGAAGAAGAAAAATAAGAAGAAGATTCTGCTCCGCTGTAAGACTATATGCGCATGCGCAGTTCAATTTTTACATTATATTTCTCTGTAACGGAATACACAACATTCCGTTATTCTCAGCTGTAACGGAAAAACGAGTTTCCGCGCCGGAGGCACATAAAATAGAATATGTGCCAATGCACACAATTTGGGTAATTACGAGACTCGCTTAAAATGCTCGCAGGACTGATCGCGTCTCGGCTTGGTCTCGGCTTTGTCTTGGCTTCGTCTCGGCTTTGACTCAGCGACGACTCGGCTACGCCTCGGCTTCCATCTCCTGCGAGCATTGTCGCTCGTCGCGTAATAACTCTCATTATGCGCCTAGGCACATAATATACTATTATGTGACTTCGGTGCGTATACGAGATTTTATGCGTACACTCGAATCTAATTTAGTATTCATTATGATTCTCGTCCATTGCACTTGATATTTCGCGACTAGTTCCGGCCATTTTGATTTTCTCGATCTCGTGTAGTAGTAGCGTATTGTAAATTGTCCAATATTTTCAAAAAATTGTTGATTACGTTTCTGACTATCGAAAAAGATTAACATCTGAGATGATCCATATGAAATCTAATAAATTTAGTATTAGTATAAAAGAAGATATATTTACTTTTAATAGAATTTATTTTCGATTACTTAGTAAACTAAATTCTTGATTGTGTATTGTTGATGCCTGTTTACACTTCAAATAAATAATAAGTTCTACCAATATTTACATTTCTCCGTTACAATTTTATAATTTAATAGAACAATTTTTGTCGACTGTGACATCATGTCATTTTAATGTATTAATTAAAACGATACTTTTGACTATTATTTCTTATATCTATTTGACATTTATCATTATGACTCACCCTGCCTTTATAAAGGTAAATCTTGAGATTTTTATGTATGTTTCGTCAAAAAGTGTTTTTGTATGACAGTTTTATAAGTTAGAAGGTGATTCTACTGATTCTTGCTTTATGCTTTTCTTAGTTTACTCGTACTGAGGAAAGCGTTGGAGTTTTCCGGATGTTGAGATTGCTGTTTATTAAATTTAATATTGCTTCTGACAGCAATCTCTTCAATTCTAGCTGCATAAAAAAATACGTTTTCTCTTTCCCACGTGAAGGTATTCGCTAATTCTCCCTGTAATTGATATAAACTTTTTGTAGGCGCATAAACTCTTTTGCGTTTCTTAGTTATTTCTTCAATATTATTGTAAACTGGCCTGAAGATACATTTTCTAGCTTCTCTTTAAAATTTACTTCTCAAGAATCGTGATAAGTTTTCTAAAGCTGCGGGTATTGGCAGTAATGCCTTTGCATAATAACATTCTTCAATGAAATGTGATGATGGAATTTATTATCCATAATTCTTTATTATTTGTTAGAAATTGCAGGATTCGGAGAGTAGTCAATGATGATTTAATCGTGTTCTTAACTCATTGTTTATTGCACTACATTAAACTTTTATTCCCTTTGGTTTCGGACTAACTCTTACTTAACGCTTCAAAATTAAATTGAAGAAAGTTCTGAATAATTGTCCTTTTAATTCAAGGTTTGTTTGGCAACGACAATCTGTCGCGGTTCACGAGTAGTCGCACATTGACACTGTTATCGCTTACTTACTAACACACGAACTCAACACGTAATCACATTCACAAACATAAATTAAAGTTTGAATAAGGTGAATTTCAGACATTTCTTGAACATACCGGCCGCCTCGAGTGCAGCTGCAGCTCAAAAACTTCGAATGTTTCTTCATCCAGCAATATTTGAGTGCAACTTGTGGTGCAAGACAAAAAGAAAGAGATAACAATTAATTATAAAATAAATCCTTAGGTTTTAGCCACCCGCCATAATCCATCAGTAGAATAGTACGAGACACAAATTAACTAAACAAGAAAAAAGGGAGGAAGTCTTATTTACTACTAAATATACTACTAAATTCTGAACTTTAAATCTCGCTGTTCTTTGATTTTACGGGTAGGAGACAGATTTGCGTAATCGGTCGCTGATATTCAGAACTGGCAGTTTTTACTCTAACCGTTCGCACCAGTTCATCCTTACCACTATTGCATTTAACAATTCGACCCAATAATCAACGAGATGGTGGTAGCGAATCATGCATTACAAAAACCATATCACCGATTTCGAAATTCAGCTCTTCATCAACCCATTTATAACGCTTTTGTAAGGAATGCAAACATAGTCAATAGCCCATCTTTTCCAAAATATTTCAAAAATTTTCTGTACTAATTGCCAACGAGTTAATCGGTTTTCGGCAATGAATTCTACATAGGGTTCTGGAATGCTAGTCAATGAAGTTCCAATCAAAAAATGTCCCGGAGTTAAATAAGAAAAATCTTCGGGATCATTGGATACTGGAGCAATTGGACGAGAATTGAGACAACTCTCAATACATGTCAAGAGAGTTGAAAACTCTTTAATGGTGAGAGTATGGTTGCCTACGATTCACCTTAGGTGGTGTTTGAAACTTCTAACACCTGCTACCCACAAACCTCTGAAGTGAGGAGCAGAGAGTGGCAAAAAATGCCATGTACCTTGAATAACAAATTCATTATGTAAATCAGATTCTAGTTTTAACCGCACGATACCCCTTCTCAATTCCTAGTCGGCACCATGAAACGTCATCCCATTATCGCTGTACAAATGGGCAGGTTTTCCTCGCCTTGAAGAAAATCGCTGAAAGGCGGCTAGAAAGGCAGCCACGCCCAGGAGCGAAACGTACATTAAAGGGACCAGCATAGCCTAGTCCTGTGTGTAAGAAAGGGCGATTAGGGCTTACTCTAAAATCAGGTAAATCACCCATTGGTTGTCGGGAGAGAGTTTCTTTCTCTTGTAAAAGACCGGAGGAATCCAAGAAGGAATTTAACTTTTTTAAGGGGTAATTCTTCGCAATTTCTTCATCACCATTCAAGGCCCTAATTTCACGCGAAAAGGAACTGGCTTAAGTAATTCTTATCCAAAACGTCCTGGCTTGTTGGATCACAAGCATATTCAGGCCAAGAGGAAAATTTGAACATTAAGTTGAGCGGAGTCTTAGGCAGGGTCGAAATGTGATGACTTTTTTGCGCTTGCAGTTCCAAGTCAATTGGCGAATGGGAAGCTTGAAGATCACTAGAACATTTACTGGAGTGATGTTTTAACCACGGTGGACCTTGCCACCATAATGAGTACGTTAAAATCTTTTTTGTCGAGAGTGCTCGCATGGCACAATCGGCTCATGAATCAAGGATACCCTATTTGCCACAAAAACTGGCCAACCAGAAGGATGTTTGGCAAGCCAGGCCCCAATTGTCACGGAATTAGTACGACAGTGTATAGGAACACTTTCGAGCGACACAGTATTCACTAGAAATCTCAGCAATTTTGCCAGCAAAGCAGCTCCACACCATTGCAAGCGTGGAATTGACACGTATTTGACTGGAACCACTTTAGATTTAGCAATTAACAAGCAGACGTAAGCTTTATTGAGATCTTGATTAAGAATTCTAAGATAAACAGAAGCCGCCTAAGCCTTAGAAGAGGCATCCGAGAATCCATGAAGTTCAATATTTAAGGTTTGTAGTTGTCCTGTCCATCTGGGAACTTTCAGAGACTCGAGGTTGTCCAAGGTATTATGGTAGTCAAACCACTGACCCTGAAGGTCGTCAGGCAACTTTTCATCCCAATCAAGCTTTCTTAACCAAAGCTCTTGCATCAATAATTTGGCCACCACTATAACTGGAGCTAGCCAACCGATGGGATCATACAGTTTAGATATCAAAGAAAGGACGACCCGCTTAGTGGCAATCTCGACTGGAGAGGGACTTACTTTAAAAATAAAGGAATCAGTTTCAGGATCCCAAAACAAACCTAATACCTCAAGCTGAGCATCTTCAGTCAATGGAAATTCTATTGCCCTTTCACGTTTGCCGGAGGGACAATTTTCCAATACTTCTGGATCATTAAATGCCCATTTTCGCAAGTGAAAGCCTCCAGACTCTAATAATTGAGATACTTGAACTTGTTTCACTTTGGCTAGTACTGTAGTACCTGCTCCAAACAAAACATCGTCAACGTAGATTTTTCTCTCTAAGATACCGTAACCGTACCATGTACCGTCCATCGCTAGTGCGTCGATGAGTCGTCAAAAAATGTCCTTAACAAAGTTTTTCATCGTCACTCAAGCGGTTTCTATTTGGAAGTTCTTCTAATTCCCAAAACTTAGTCAAGTCCTGATGCAAAACTTGAGCTGTTATACTCTGATGTACGGTTAGCGGGATGTTTATTTCTACTGTATCTGGCATAACTAGACCCGATAATATCCAGATAAACACAGTAAATTGAGCAGCAAGAGTTCCGAACACACCCCGTTGTAGGCCTGGTAATAAGCACGAGCCATATTTATCGGCGCCTAAAATCAAGTCTATCTGTTGAGAACTGAATGGGTAAAGATCAGCTAACTTTAATTTAGGCAAGTCAGTTTCAATTTTCTGTGGACCTACAGGCGATATGTACGAGGTAAGATGGAGCAAAACTAGGGCCTGAATAGTGACTTTAGGACAGTGCTTTTCGATAGGAAGCAAATGTAATTGAGATAATTTTCTTGAAAAACCAATATTAACTCCACCAACTCCATAAACAATAGCCTCAATCTTCTTGAAAGTAGGATTCAAAATTTGTATTACTCTTTCTGTAACAAAGCAACATTCAGAACCTTGATCATGTAAAACTCTAAACCTATGGACCTTCCCGTTATCAACCTATATAGTAGTAACTGCAGTGGCTAGAAATGTTGAACTTGGAAAATGTGGGTGATTATTCAAAAAATGAAACTTTTTTAATTCGTTATTAAGTGAGACATGATTCGCTCCCATCACCTGAAACTCATTACCTTTATCGATATCAGGTTGAGCCTGAGAACCTGAAATTGCTAGTTGAGAATGCAGTGATTTTGTTTCCATTATTGACGTTGCATCTTGTTTCGAATTACTTACATGCAACAAGGTATTATGCTTCCTTCCACATTTACTACATTTCAATTTGCTAGAACAATTAAAGGGTCTATGACCAGGCGTAAAACAATTAAAACATCCGTGGTAGTGAGTGACTAACTCCTTTCGCCATTCAACTGACAACGCCCTAAATTGATCGCATTTAAACAGCGGATAATTTTCCTTGCAAAGTAGACATTTGAAGATGGAAGATGAATAGTGGCTCCTAACTCCTGATTGTTTGTAACATTTTTTAATTTCTCGTGAACTTGTTTTTGTCATTCAAGCACTGAATATCCAGTTTCCTGGTCGTTAAAAAGACTAGTAGATCACTCCATGAATCTATTATTATTATATATTATTACATATATATTATTATTATATTTCATTTTGGGAGTTGCGCTTTCACCCTCTTGGAGTTGAAGCCCAGAGGCATCGATTTTTTATCTGAAAAAATCGTTGGAGATTTCTTTATCGAACCATTAGAACTTGAAATCACTTGAAATCTTAATTTAGATCAAGTTTTTGAATTAATATAAACGTCAACTGCATCGAGTAAAATATTTTTATTTTTAAGGGTGATATTTTTTATTATGAGATATTTAAAAAAAAACGCTCATTGACCACCGTTGGCGCAAGGGGTGTCTTGCATACATCAAGGTCGGTAACAAGGGCTGTAACGTAATGTAAGCTTCTCATAAATCATCAATATATATCAACGAATATTTTCTTCTACAAAATTGGATATGGTAATAGGAAGCAGTAGACTAAAATTTTTCATTGTGAAGAGGGTTGCATCTAGGGGTAGTTTTTGGGAGTCATGGTGATTAAAGACTCACAAAAGGTGAAATTTGTCTTGAAACTGATAACAGTGTAATTTGTATTTTATTTAAGTGGGTTTTAGTCGTCGGTTCCTAGTGCTCGTGATACAGCTACAAAAATTACCTCAAACACGGGGTGCTTCTTGGAGTTATGGTTAACAAATGTTAATAAATGCTGATGAATGCCCAAGCATATTAAAAACTAAAAAAACGTGGTTAGTTTGGACCGAAAAGAAAAAAAAGATATCTTGATTATTGGCAGAGTTATGGATTTTTGAAATCGTTTCTCGGACATATGTGTCCCAGTGGGTCACAAAGGGTTAAAACTATTTTGAAATATGTATATATATATATATATATATATATTGCATATCCTATCCATACCCGAATCTACAATAAAATCTTTAGTGCGGAGCTGAATTGTACGAGTTTGTTGCTGCAATTAGGTCTTTTCTTTTTCTGAACTATTTAATCTGAAAAACTAGTTTAAAACTACTTTGAATTATGTATACATATTTTGTATGTTCTACCCATACCCGTATTAACAAATTAACAAAGATAGGAAATGAAAATCTAAAAGCAATTATATATCCAAACTCTCCAGTCTTTTCTGATTTAAATTAGGATTCAACTAACCTTCTATGCGAACAGGAGATTATTTTTAAAAAAACCTTGGTTGAAGGTGGAATTTTTATTCCTTGATTTCTTAGTCCTGCAATATATTCCCTGAGAGCACATAATTTTCTCACCAAACCCACTGTAATATGTTAGATTTGTGAATGATTTCAGAATGTACGGGTAGGACAGTTAGGGGGAGAAACAAGCAGACGAAGTTGGAGGGAAAAAACTTTGAAAAATAGATTGTAAATTGTAACCCGAGTCCAAAGGTTTTAGCACATTTTCGACATATCTGAAGAAAATATATGCATTTTCTAGTTGGGGGGGAGAGGGCTTGAGAAGGAGAGAAATACTGTAAAAAGGGACCTTGAATCCAATTGCATAACCTCCCTCTTCTTTTATCTTCCGTTTTATTTCCGATACGTAGATGATATCAAAGCAGCGGTACCACACAACAAAATTGACACAATTAAAAACACTTTTAACAACTACAATTACAAAATTCAGTTCACAAGAGAAGAGGAATCAGAGGGTAGAATATCCTTTCTTGATGGTCTCAAAATTAAAGTTAGAGATGGCATAAAAACAAACTGGTATCACAAGCCTACATGGTCTGGCTACTGCCTCAATTTCAACTTAAATCATCCCTACAAATACAAAATCAATGTATTTAATAATCTGGTCGACAGGTGTATCTCCCTATCTCACAATGACTTCCATAAAGCAAACATCAAAAAAATCAAATCCATCCTACATAAACATAATTACCCCTCTAGCATGATAAATTCCTGTATAAACAAAAGGCTAAACCATCTCTCGCTGAAAACTACAGGTACCAACACAAAGTCATACCAGCCACTGGGGACTACACAACCAAAATTAGCAGAAGGTCAATGCACAACCACCAAGACACGAGCATCTCCAAAATACATGTCACTACCTTACGTACAGAGCCTCTCAGAAAAATTATCAGGCATCCTTAAACCCTTTGACATAAACATTGCACCACGTAATGTCAATAACCTATCCCATTTTTTTAAACCAACAAAAGACCGAATTTCAAAACTTGACACCGCTGACGTCGTATACAACATCCTCTATACAGATTGCACAGCCACTTATATAGGTACATTCAGAAATCATTCACAAATCTAACATATTACAATGAGTTTGGTGAGAAAGTTATGTGCTCTCAGAAAATATCTTACAGGAAAAAGAAATCAAGGAATAAAAATTCCACCTTCAACCAAGGTTTTGAATTGCATTGATTTGAATTCATTTGTTGACATGGGTATCGATAGGATATACAAAATATATATATAAATCAAAGTAATTTTAGAATAGTTTTTTAGATGAAATAGTTCAAATATAGCCTTAATTTTCTAAATCAAGCTCTTTCCATTCAATTTCGCACCAAGATTTTATTGTAGATACGGTTACGGATAGGACATTCAAAAATATAAATAATCTTTTTAAATAGTTTTATTAGAAAAATAGTACAAAAAAAGCCTTAATGGTCTAAATCAAGCTCTTTTCACTCAGCTTCGCACCAAAGAATTTACTTGTAGATACGGGTATGGGTGGGACATACAAAAAAATAAATACATAGTTCAATACAGTTTTAAAATATTTTTCTAGGTAAAATAGTTCAGAAAAACAAAAGTCCTAATAGTCTCAACCTAACTCTTTCAATTTAGCATCGCACCAAAGATATTATTTGTAGATTCGGGTTCAAACCTAAGTATATAATTCATGTTCTTTCAAGGAATCCCTGTAAACTTTTCTGAAAAGTGTAGCACATCGATTTAAAGTGTTTTAATAGGGCAGATTAAAGTTGTGCAATACAGTGTCACACCAACGAAATCAATTCAAGTACACCTTTTGTTTATATTTCTTCCTTTCATCCTTTCTTTTTGGTATGAATCTATGACATAATTCTCACGTCCATCCTACAATTAACAAATTTATCTCCTGGTAAGAAATTACTTTAGTCTGCATATACATTTGAAATAAAATTATTAATAAAATCTTTACATAAGGGCAAATGTCTAGCAATTTTCCACCAAAAATATTTAAATGTAAGTAGGTTATAGTTATGCACGTTTTTATTAATTTCAAACTTGAATTCGCTGGGTAAACGCGTTTATTCGAAGTATGCATTTTATAGGTCTCTTAAATATGCTCCAGTAATCGTCCTTCCTTTTTCAAGGTAGCCGATAAAGATTACTCCATCTGCATCCCAAAAAACACTAGCCATAACTTTCCCAGCTGATTGTTGCGTTATTGGACGCTTTGATGCACTTTCACCAGGTTTAACCCACGGTTTTGACCCTTCACGTAATTCCGGACTATAGTGGTGACTTCATGTTCCATCCATCGTCACAAATCGACGCAATAACTCTTTGAGATAGAGGTTAAAATAGGCCAAATTTTGTTCTGGAATGGCCACACAAATGCGTTTTTGGTCGATTGTGGGCAATCGTGGCACGCATCTTGCACACAGCTTTGTCATGCACAAATGTGTTTTTGGTCGATTGTGAGCAATCGTGGCATGCATCTTGCACAGAGCTTTGTCATGCACAAATGTGTATGCAAAATATTGGCCACACGCTCAGTTAAGATGGATACGATCTCAGCTATCTCACGCACTTTCACTTTCGGGTCATTAAAAACAATATCATGGATTTTATTGACCATTTCTGATGTAGTGATCTCATTTGGACGACCTGGAATTGGTATGGTTTCTGTGCTCGTATGACCACAACGAAATCCGGTAAATTACTTCTGTACTATTACTTCTGTATTATTACTCATATTGGACCACTCGTAATACTTATACCCTATCTTTTGAGAAACTGGACGTGATGGAGATTTTTGATTTTGAGATCCATAACGCGCAGAAAAAACCTGTCGAAATGCCTTTCGTTCTCATTTGGAGTAAAAAATAAAATATCAAATTTTTATTAATACAATTATTTGATCCAATGATTATCAATGCAATATCTAGAAAACCTCGTTACAGAAGAATATCAATTACGATTAGGTTGGATTACCAAAGAAGAGAAGGTAATCAACAGTCTAGTACATGTTTCTAGTTTTTAGATGAAGTCCAGAAGAAACTTTTGGGCTTTATTTCAAGATACATTGATTACATTTCAAACGAATGTTTGGTGAATTCGCGTAGTAGCTAGGAGGTCTAAAAATATTGCCCAGACTTTACAACCTAGGAGTAGTTTAGTCTATTTCTTCGTATCTAACATTAAGTATTTTTGCATTCCACTAACCTTCCATCGCCGATTTTTTTTTCTGCTGTTTCTTTCTGAGACTGTAATTGTTTATTTTTTGATAGCGTGGTTGCAACGAACTAAAGACACGTTTACTGCTTTTGAACTGTTGACTGAAGAACTCGTCCAATTTGTAAAACATTTTCAAGAGATCTGCAGTTGTCGATTTACTGATCATGATTTGTAATTGATCCCAACCTAAGTCTCCGTGCATGAAAATAATAGCCGGTCTAGATTGGAAATTTACATACAAATTGTGTGAAAACTTTCTTTGCATTTTCTGATAAATTTTGTATTTAAGGTTCATAACAAAAATACCTTCTCGTTGGCATGAATCCGTCACCAGTGTTGCTTCTGCTAATTTTCCATTCATCCCTAAGAGTTACATCCAAAGAAGAAACTCTGGACATCAAAACACTTGTACCCATGTAGTCCAACCGCAATTCAAGAGTGAAAAGCCTCAAGCCCAAAGTATGATCCGGTTCAGTTCCTGGTTCTTCTCGAATATGAACTACATATTTTTTCATTTTTTATAAGTTTTTAAAACAAAATTGGTTCTAATAATAAGATTATAAGAACAAAACTCACTGTATGTATCGATTTTGCTCAGCTCAATAATACCACCAACAATACCACCCTTTGCATCCAAGCTTGAGCCTCCTAGACCGACGCCAAGGTACAAATTCTTGTGCCCTGTACTACCAATTGACAATCTACCGTCTGATCGGAAATCTTTGGTCATCCAAGAAACATTACCCATTACGTTTCCCATGTTCATGTGAACATTCAAGCGGGTGAAATTTACTGCGAATAACACCAGGGTTTCCCAAGTTGACTCTCTTACTTTAACATCTGAAGAAGTCTGCTTCTCATTAGTAAAGTTCCAACCTCTACCAACATCTGAAATTGAATTCAAATTATGTTGAATTGTATTAGCAATAAATTAACCCTGCCAAATTTCTAGGATATTTGCAAAATTATAAAAGACCTTTAATTCTAGTGTGTTTAGGAACCTCGCTTTCAAGTGTTAGTCTTAATTTATCTTTATTCATTGTAGGACTCCGTTCAGGTATACTTTTGACATGCATATCAATCCCGTGTTTCTCGGAACGTCTCAGTAGAGAACTTCCCATAGCAGCATCCTCTTCATTTGAAGGAGAGTTACAATCACTTTCAGGATATGCAGCACTACTGCTCAAATCTCCTAAGAATAAACGTCTCACAATACTACGCCGGTACCACGCTTTTGGAAAAGCAAGAATTTCTGTCAAACGACGCATGTCGTATTTAAACGATGCCGATCCAATATCGATAATAGCTAGAAAAGATTTAAATAGGAAAATAAGTAAAACAAGTATTGACAAATGAATCCAGGATTGCTGACTATGTATGAACTTCAATCCTTCGTTACTCGCATACTACGATTTTTGGTAAGACACTTGTATTTTTATGGATAAAAAAAATATATATATGTATATATATGACACCAGCTTGAAGGTTTCAGTATTTTTCAGGATATCCTTCTTTTACATGCTGCAATATTTTTCATGTAATAAACTTGAAAAGGATTTGAGATTATAATCTGCGATGTGTTAGATATGATTAAGGGGGTCTTCTGGTTCGACGTCTGATTTTCACACGCATTTTAAGAGTTTATTGCAAGCAAACCACAAAACATAATGACATAATTTTTTTCTGTTGAATAAAGCATTTCAATGTCTTCCTTATATATTATTTTGAGTTTATTGTCTTGTCACTCGTGACGTCAGGATGACCTTGACCGGAAGCTTGAAAAATCCCTGTGCCGACGATTGAGCCTGTTCTGGTGGTCTGAAACAAAAAACACAATTACAACTTTATTTGTTATTTCATTGACTATTGTTGTCTGCTCAATTAGCTCAGAAGTCCTTTTATTTTCGTTTTTATAGCTCCTCAAACATGAAAAAATTGACTCTTTTTAGAAAAATGGCTGCCATATTTATAAATTGTTATATTTTAAAACAATTGAGCAGACAACAATAGTCAATGAAATAACAAATAAAGTTGTAATTGTGTTTTTTGTTTCAGACCACCAGAACAGGCTCAATCGTCGGCACAGGGATTTTTCAAGCTTCCGGTCAAGGTCATCCTGACGTCACGAGTGACAAGACAATAAACTCAAAATAATATATAAGGAAGACATTGAAATGCTTTATTCAACAGAAAAAAAATTATGTCATTATCTTTTGTGGTTTGCTTGCAATAAATTCTTGAAAATGCGTGTGAAAATCACACGGCGAACCAGAAAACCCCCTCAGGGTATCAAATTCTCCACGCAAACATCAAAACTGACGAAACGTAAAAAGCAGAATTTTATTCAAACAATATTCTTAACATTTTTCAATGATTTTGCAATATTAAAGTGTAAAGGGGTGTTTTCACATGTGTCCAACATTTATTCATATCTGTTTTAATTATGTATTATTTATTTATTATACTAGATTTAATCAAAATTAAATTTCTCTACTTATTATTAATATCAAGAAAAAGCGAAAATTTTTACATTTAGTATTAGTTAGTTTAATACCAGTTATTATATATTTTTATTTATTCCCTGAATACTTCCGATGCAGGAAAATAACTTTTGTTATCACGTTAATTAAATAGTTGATTAGTTTATTAATTACTTAATTATTATCAAAAATTTTGAAAAATGTTTTCTGTAAAGAAATGAACGCTTCCACTCCGCTGAGTATCAAGCTCAGGACCTTTCAATTGCCGGTCGAATGCTGTATCATGTGAGCTACGGAGGTTCCACACAACTTTTCTCACAGAATCTATTCACGCCTATTTGGCTGCGGATATATCATGAACGGAATGGAAGTGTTCCTTTTTACACAAAAAAAACCGACGCTATTACGGAGCGGTGAATTTTAGTTTTCGCCATCTTGGCATCTTGCCTCGACTCGTCGATGCGCACGTGAACTTCGTGACTGCGCTCGGCTAGTTTCGTATTATCGCGGTCCTTTTCTAGCAGCCGAACTGTCACTTGATACCACAGCGCGAGGAAATAAAGTAATAAATTCACGTTTCGTTGAATTTCTTAATTTCTTTAGATTATTTAAAATTTATTGCAATTATATTAATTTAAAATATAAATTATTATTATTTAATTAAACAATTTTACGTCGCTCAAATTATTTTTATTGGCTCGAAAATGGATTCTAACGCAACCGAATCGTGGGTGTATACGCTGGGTGAAATAGAACTGCGTAGACTCGCGAATACATTTAATATAAATGCAGCGGGGGTGGTACCAATTTTAAGAGATCGCGTAGTTCGATATATTAAAAAGAGAGCAGGCGATAATAATATACCATGGGAAGAAGACGACACACTAGACACGTCACAATCACAAATACGCGATGATCAGACGGTATCTCGAAAACCGTCTGACCTATCGAACATTTTAGATGCGACTGCGTTTAACACCCACGCCCATGCTACCTCCACCGCGACGACCACGTCGACAATCACGACCTGCGCAGGCGCGCCATATGCACCGTATTCACAGGCGTACACCGCAGCCCACCCAGGGCCCGTTGCATCGCATTTCGAAAATGCATCCAGGTTCGTACCTGTTGCGCACCAGGCCCCGAGCACTACTATTTCAAGTAATTTAACGACGGAATCACTGCCTTTTGTTCCACGTCGCGTTATACCCTTCGTCGCGCAACAAAGTTTCGATTACATGGGGATATCAACCCCTAATATTCACAGTAATTTTAACCCCTACGCGCCGCACAATAACGCAGGCGCAAATGTGTATAATTCGACGCCAATTCCGCCAATAACATCAGATGAAGAGCAAAATTTTAATTCCGCGCCTACCAACCATGATAATCATAATTCGCGAGGTACCAACACTCGTGTTGAATTAAATAGGGACGTCGGTAAAGTAGTGCTGAAGAAGTCGTAATGGACATCATGGTCCACATTTAGAACAGCGATTACAAACCACCCCCTGCGCCGGAAACGTCATTTTTACCCGAATTCGCGTATAAGGGCGAAGAAACTCGCAACACAAAGGCGAGTTTAGCAGCAATGGACGCGAATTTCGAAGAGGAAAATATTCCTATTGAAAAAAGACATTCACCCCCTCGGACAGCAAGATGCGACGCAATGTCACATAGCCCACCTAGGCAAAAAAGTCCTAGGCCGGGACGCAAAATTAGCAACAATAACGCGCATAGGCTTCCCTCAGCGAACCAGCCTAAACAAAACGTGGCGAAAATAAATGTAGACGCGATTTCTCAAGCGCCATCTACTTCGACGACGATTATATGCAGGAATTGCCTTTCTTATGGCATACCTGCACCTCACGACCACAGTACAATGCAATGTACTAAGAAACAGCAAATTTTTTGCTACAAATGTGGTCGTGCAGGATATAGAACCCCGGATTGTCCAACACCGGAGTGTAAAGCTTCCAAAAAGCCTCCGGGAAACGCGAAACGGGCTCAGCGCTAAAGGTCAGCGTTGAACCTAGCCCAATTTTATTAGACCTTGCTACCAGCGTCTCTAATGAGTACTCTGTTTCTCCATTTTTCTAGCCCTTGTCGTATTCTGGCGGGGAGGGGGCGCGTATGTCGCCTGGCGAATCACGCGTATATCTCGATTCCGATAAGTTCTCGGAAAACGATTGCGCAGCCTTAAAATTTTATGAACAAGGCACACGATTTTTCGTGAAATTAAAAATCGCCAACAGAGAACTCGACGCGCTAGTGGACTCGGGTTCCACGAAATCCATTCTGGGTAAAGAGGGGATAGAATTAGCCACAGAATTTAACCAAGAGATTAAACCGTCTGAAGTTAAAGCTATTCCATTCCCGAATGGTAGCATAGAGTCAGTTTTAGGGCAAGTGGCGCTACCTAAAACTCTAGATGTCGTCCACAAATACGTAGAGTACAAAGTGGTGCCGAATTTTAAGTACCAATGTGTTCTGGGCATGGATGCCATTCGATAATTTAGATTAATTGTGGATGGCAACGCCAACGTTATTCGTATGGCGTACGACGACGAAGTTTACCGCACAGCCACTATAGACTTATTGTCCAACTTGGCGGGGATAGATGACGATGGGTGTACCGCGATTAAGGAACTCACCAAGACACAAATGGCTCTGGTAGAGGATTTCCTTAAGTGCGAGTTAAAGGTTTCAAAAAAGGAACTGGGTGCTACCCACCTTGCCACACATACCATTGATGTGGGTGACCATCCGCCCATCAAGCAGAAGTACCATGTTCGGTCTCCCGCTGTGATGGACGAGATGAACAAGCTGATGGACAAGCTAATTGAACAAAAATTAGTTGAGCCATCTAATAGTGCTTGGTCCTCACCGGTTGTTATGGCAAGGAAGTCGAATGGCACTTATCGTCTGTGCATCGACTTCAGGGAAATAAACCGAGTCACAAAGAAGGACGCTTATCCTCTTCCGCCAATGACAAACATCCTGGGCAAACTTCAGAAAGCTAATTATATTAGCACGATTGACCTGGACCAGGCTTTCCATCAGGTACCATTAGATGAGAAAAGTAGGGAACTAACCGCGTTCACGGTACCAGGACGCGGTCTTTTCTAATTTACTCGCATGCCTTTTGGACTTACCAACGCCCCTGCTACGTTCCAGCGTCTAATCGACAAAGTCATTGGCCCGGAATTGGAACCTCATGCGTTCGCCTATTTAGACGACTTCATAATAGTGAGCGAAACCTTCGAAGATCACCTCAAATGGTTAAAAGAGGTATTAGATCGACTCGCTGCTGCTGGTCTCTCAGTAAACCCCGATAAATGCCTATTCTTCCGAAGCGAGATCAGGTACCTTGGGTTCCTCATTAACAACGAGGGCGTCAAGGTTGATCCAAGCAAGCTGGACCCTATTTTGGACTTGCCAGCGCCGCGAAACATCCGCAAACTTCGGAGTTTTCTAGGTTCGGCAGGTTGGTATCGGCGCTTTATACCGAACTTCGCGACAGTAGCAGAGCCCCTTTTCCGACTGTTAAAGAAAGCAATTAAAAAGTTCCGGGAATACCTCGAAGGATTCCGCTTCACGGTCTTGACGGACCATAGTAGCCTTCGATGGCTCAGGTCACTGAAAGACCCGACTGGGCGACTAGCCCGTTGGGCACTAAGTCTTTTGGAGTACGACTTTGAGGTCCAGTATAGAAAGGGGGCCTTAAATGTCGTACCGGACTTCCTATCACGACTTGACCAGGACTTAGATGGTCCTGAAGAGGTCGCCGCAATGGACAAAACCGAGGACGCTTGGTATCTTAAGCGCCTCTCGGATGTTCAGAAGAATCCGCGCGCGTTCCCCACGTGTAAAATAGAGAACGGACTCTTATACCACCATCGCGCGAATAAATGGCTCGATCCCATCCTCCCAGATTTAGATTCGTGGAAAATGGTCCTCCCTAAAGAGCATCATGCTGCAGCTCTGGCTGAGGCGCACGATCAGCCTCAAGCGGGACATTCAGGGGTGGATAAAACCTATCACCGTCTCGCCACCCGCTACTATTGGCCGGGTTTCTACCACGACGTTGCGCAGTACGTTAGAGTCTGCGATATTTGCCAACGCTGCAAGGTAGAGCAGGCGAAACCTGCTGGCGAAATGGGTCATAGGGTTATCGAAGAGCCATGGCTCATGGTTGGTGCGGATATTATGGGCCCTTATACGCCCTCGTCCGCCCAGGATCGCTATGTCCTCGTTTTTCAGGACTTTTTCACGCGGTGGATAGAAGTCCTTCCATTAAGAAACGCGAATGGCGCGACTATAACCAAGGCATTTAAAGACCTGGTTATAACTCGCTGGGGTACGCCGAAGTTTTTATTTACGGACAACGGCACCGAATTTTGTAATAAGATCGTAGACCAGATCTGTCAGGAGTACGCGATTAAGCGCGTTAAGACGCCGCCATACCACCCGCAAGCGAACCCGGTCGAACGAATCAACCGAGTATTAAATACGATGATAATCTCGTTTATCAAGGAGACGCAGCGTAAATGGGACGTCCACCTAAACGACTTCCGCTTCGCGTTCAACACCGCGTATCATTCGTCTTTAAAAATCTTGCCGTCGTTTTTAAATTTCGGCCGAGATCCACTGCCCCAGGGTACTCTTCATGAAAAACTCGAGCCTGTTTCATCAGAACCCCCTCGTCCCGGGAATGTCGACACCTGGCCCGAGAGAGTCAAGAGGCTCGAAGCCTTGAGAGACCTCATGAAGAGGCACTTAGATGCTGCCCATAATAAGCAGGCGCACGCGTACAATCTTCGGGTACGTCCGCGTACTTACCAAATCGGCGACCGCGTTCTTCGGCGACACCGTACGCTTTCTTCCGCGAGTAAAGGAGTAACCGCGTCGCTCACTAATAAATTTGACGGCGTACTCACGATATCGAGGTATATGGAGAGTTTGATTCCTTGGCCTATCCCTAGAACCGCTAGAATCCCTAGCTCTTAAGCTAGTTAATAAGGCTCGTCCTCGGCATCGCAAACAGCGAGCTGCCGAATATTCATTTTTTTTCTTCTTCTTTTTCTATTTCTTTATATAGAGGCTTACGCCTTTTTGGTATTCCTAGCTTGTAAGTTGCACTAGTGTTAAGTATTGAAGCACGCTCTCAGACAGCCTGGGCCGCGGGGTTGCATCTCCTTTTTTTTTATTTTCTAGACCTAATAATTGGTCAGTTGGCCCGGAGCGTGGTCTTGGAACTTGGGGGGGTCGTTTCCGGTCTGGCCGGGGGGTGTTGTAACGTGGTAAATTACGTTAACTTTTTTTTACCTCAACCGGCAACGACAGGATCGAGCCCAAGCCACCTTTTAATTAAAACTCAAAACTGTCAGGGATAGTCTGAGAGCTGCTCATAAAATTCTTTTCTTTTTTATTGTTTTTCTGGCCGTTTTTTTAAATTTGTTTCATTGAAAAACACCAGCTTGAAAGACGCCGCCAAGGAGATCGCTGTGTTACCATCGCACGCAGAGGGGTTCACAGGCAAGCCACAGAGGGCATCACCCAGCAGGCATGGCATCTGAAACGACCACGTGCTGCAGCCCATGGTTTCCAACACCGTCGCACCATTATTATTATAATTAATATAGAGAGGGCATGACGGGTTGGAACAATTAGAAATTGTATTATACATTGTATATTAGCCTTGTCTATTTGTAACTGCTGTGTTGTGCAGTACAAACTCAACGTAGTTTAAACGCACCCCTCTACGTTTTAAGCCAATGGGGCAAGCTGACCGATAGACGCTTCAGCTCATTGGTTGCCTGGCGCCGTCGTCCTCACAAGACGAGTCGCCCGCGCAAACCTGAGCTTCACGCGCGTGCGCTAGCCTTTCCAGCTGATGTAATAAAACTGCGCGACACCTTTGGCGCGCAGCTTTATCCTGTCGTTGCAATCTGAGGGCAAGTAGCCAAGGAAGGAAAATTAGTAAGAGTTTTATCCTTTTTAATGGACGCCACCGGGGATTTTGATTTGGACGCAATTAGGCGCGAGATCGCGGCCAGATCCTCGGTAAGTCTTTGAGACTCTATTCCGGGCTGTATTAAAATTCTTATTTTCATAAACCGTGGCTCTCAGGCTCTCTCAGAGCTCTGCCTATTTTTTGTACCACTCGCCGTGTTGGCCAATGATATTTTAATCATTCGTTTTGATAAATCTTTGAATTTGTATTGAGCCTGGGTCTTGCCCGATAACTAAATAAATTGTAGCTTAGTTTTATTTGCTTAATTTATTTTATTATTTTATTTGCACAAGAGCTTCTATGTTTAGGTTAAGATTCCTTTCCTAACCTAAAACCTTGCCTGATCCGGACTCCCGAATCCATAATCACCCTAGCCGGAAACCCTGCTTGGCTTCGCCTTTTTTTTGCATGCTAAGCTTTTATTTTCAGGGTCGTTGCTTTTATAAATATGGCGTCGAGAGACGCCAGGCGCTCATTATTTTAGCCGTCTTAGTAACGCCGGTGACACCGAGGGTAATCCCGAATCCTCGGGTCCGCTTTGTTAAATGCTTTTTATTTCTGACGTTTCAGCGGAGGTCACTCGTTATAATTTTTATATATAAAATTTTAAATATATAAATGCAATGCAAGTTATTTGATGCTTTGTTTCTGAAAAAAAACTTCAAAAATAATTCCAAATCAGGTGGTTGAGTACCACAATTTCGAACTCAACCACGTAATTTGAAATCATTACAGCCGTGAGGCAGTGCTGTGAGGCCATATAAAGAAGTCTTCCCGTGGAAAAGGAGATGTCGGGCGCCTGTGTGAAAGAGAAGTCGACCGGCAATCGAAAGACCCGGACTCGAATCCCGGCACGGTCGTATGCATCTCTTTTTCCACAGAAAGATTTTAAATTCATTAAATCAAAAATAATAACAATAAAATTTGACTTTTGAGATCTAACCAATCAGTTAAAGATACTTATGGTACATCGCTGTTTCACATATAATACAACGAGAAATTACATCTGAATGATAATATTCAAATTACGCCATTTAAAAAACTATCAGGTGTATAACTTTGCTTCCGCTGTTTTCTACCATAATTTGAGGCTTTATTCTTAAAAAGTCATTACCTATTTATGATTCAAAGTACTGTTCATCACTATCCACTACTTTTTTCCATCTTTCTGGAAATTGGCGGATACCATCTCGAAAAAACGATGCGCCTTTTGAGGCGATCCACGAATCGATCCATTTTTTGACTTCTTTATAAGAGCGGAAATGCCGATGAGCCAGGCCATGTGCCATCGGTCTAAAAAAATGGTAGTCGGAAGGAGCAGCGTCTAGAAAGTACGGTGCATCGGGTAGGACCTCCGATTTCAGCGTTTCCAAGTATGTCCTGACCGGTCTTGCGAGATGTGGCCAAGCAATATCATGCTAGAGCATAACTTTGTTGTGTCTCTCTTGGTATTATGGCCGTTTCTCCTTCAAGACTCGGTTAAATCGCATCAATTGCGATACCGATCCCCTGTAATAATTTCATTCAGTTTCAACAGCTGATAATACACCACACCGAGCTGATCTCACCAAATTCGGTCTGGCCGTCGACGTGGAGAAATGTCCAGGTATTCCCCATGATTTTTTACACTTGTTATTATCGTATTGGATCCATTTTTCGTCGCCGGTCACAATGCGATGTAAAAACCCCTTCCGATTCTGTCTTTAAAGTAGCTGTTTACAAGCAAAGAAACGCGGTTCAACAACTCTCAGCATCAACTCGCACGAAATTCAAATTCGTTCCTTCTAAATCATTCTCATGGCTTTGAGGCGTTTCGAAGTGGCTTTTCGAGTCACTCCTAATGATTCTGATAATTCGTTTTGCGTTTAGCACGTGTCTTTAGCAAGTAATGCCTCCAATTCGGAATCTTCGAAGATCTTCTGTTTTCCGCCGCCATGACGATCCTCGACATCAAAATCAAAAAAGCAGAAAATGAAAACTCCCCGCAAATCACGAGAATTTGGCTCGAAAACTGATATCTTCGATCGAAAATAAATTAATGATGCAAACACTAATTCACTATGTTGAAAGGTGTCCAAGCTTACTGTGTGGCATTTTTTATCTGCCTATTTCAACCAGTACTTACCGCTGCAGCCATCTATAAAAAAATGGCGGAAGCAAATTTATACAACTAATAATATTTGGAATTACATTGAAATTATACCTATCAAGAATTTAAAACAACTTCTCGATCATACCGAAAGATAGGCAATTAATAACTCATTAATTTGTCTTCGTTTCAAAATTAAAACAATTTGAATGATTTTTGGGAAAAAATTTGTGATAAAATGATTTATTTTTTTATTTTTTTTTTTAATTTTAGAAATAGATAAAAAGAATTTTTTAAATGCAAATAAAATTATTTTTAATACAAGAAATTACAAATTAATTACTTGAGAATCGTATCACAGCTTTGCTGAAATCAGCAACTTTTTTCAATTCATTCTGGAAATTGAGCTTGCGACTTCTCGACAGATGAAATTTCACAAATTCTACATTGATGCTGAGAGAGTCTTTTCTTTCACTGTCTGATAATGGAGACCATTGCGCTTCTTTCACCCCAGTCTTTTTGCCCCCTCCATAGGGATGGAATATATAAACAGAAAAATCAGCAAGGCAACCAGTCACCGAAAGTCCACCCACGGCCGACCCCGCTTCTTTTCCTCCAGATTGAATATTGTTAGTTTTGTATTCTTTAAACTCAGTCAGTTCTTCTTCAGCTCGTTTCGAGGAAAATATAATATCTAGTGAAGGCAATTGAAGCATGCATTCAACTCGGGACACTGGCAGGCATGAAAACCTAAGCAATAAATTAAATGGCGAGTTAATAAAATTGTCAAATACATACGATAAAAATGAGTCATTTACTTACATACATATGAGATATAGTTTCTCAAGTATGCTTGAACAATTTCAACTCTTTTCTTTCTAGAAATGGCTATTGGTAAAATGAAATGAACGAAAAAGTTTACAAACCATTATTCTAAATTTGTTCTTAAATTAGTTGTTACATATAAAAATGGAAAAACAATACTTTTTCAGAATATTATTTCCTTTTGCTCAGAAATTAACTTCAATAAAGTTGCCGTGTAACAAAATCATTGCAGATACAAAAATGCATGGATAAGGTGCTTAACGACAGAATAATATATTGTGCAACTAGGGAAAAAAAGTTTATTTTGCGGGTGTGAAGTTTGATGCCCGAGCAAAGCGAGGGCAGCAATTATATGGGTAAAATGGATGTTTTTCTTTGATACCCGCGCGGGAAATACAGTTTTGGGGCCTTGGCGCGAAACAGCAAAAATTATCGATTGTGAATTGGGATGTTTTATGAGTAAAAAATCACAATCTTGACAATATTCATGACATTGTAATAAAATAAGCAAAAGTTTGAATGTATTTCTATTTGCATCATCGTAAAGTACATCACCGCCATTTTGATTTTAAAAATCTCCAGTTTTAAAAAAACGGAATTTTGTAGTTCAACTTCAATTATTAAAGAACACAGGAAAATTAATTAAAAACTTAGATAATTTGCAAATGTCATCTTTAGGATTGTGACTTTCATTTAATACATCAAATTTTATAGAATATTGAAGGGTTCACAAGATATTAATTTTTTTGTGCGAGCGTGCAAAATCCAAGCGACGATCATCATCGCCTGGTTTGCTTTCTCGATGAGTGCTTCGACCAGCGAGGCAGGGTCGAAGTTTTTAGCGGGTACTACCGTGGAAGATATTTTTTTCACAATCATTTTTTATTCTTGTTTTGGTTTATGTACACACATCATACTAATGTAATTCTTTTTATTTTAATTTATTTCATAATTAAAACGCTCAAATGAACGAAATTCTTATGAGATAGTTTTCTGAACATAAATAATTTCTAAATTATTGATTTACTTAGAAAGAAAAAATAATTTTTCGATTAAAAAACTTATAAATTCCTATTTATGTTTTCTTTGAACTTTCGGTACTTTATGCAAATTTATTATACAGAAGATGATAATAATTTCTAATAAATTATTAAATTTATTATTGACTTAAGATCAAAAGGTATCATAGGAAAAGACATGCTATGAAAATAAGAAATAAAGATGGATTATGAAATTAATTATTGGTGGCTTCCAGTATTGCCTGATATTCGATATACGATCGAGGCATAATCCAAAGCAAACCCGAAACCAATTAAAATAGAAAATAATAATAAATAGGAACTCAAACAGGCTGGTCGAGTGTCAAAAGATACACAAGATTAAGTAAGAATAGCAAGAAGAGAGAAAGCGAAAGTATGGAAAAGAATAAGATAGTAGAAAATGAGAAAGAGAGCAACTAAAAGTAGGACAGCGAGATTAGGTGCCACGTTTAGATTGCGTAATGTTAAAAAGGCGACAGACAAAAAGATGCTGGATAGTATGAGATCCCTTTTTCGTAATGCGTATGGCGAGAACTAATTCCAAACAAGATTCCTCAGCTGATGAAAATGAAATTGTGCAATAGATTCCAGGCATTAGAAACGCTGGACTCTGATGGAATAAAATTCAAATAACCTCATAAGGTAGAGAGGCCGAGAGTGAGTCACAGGCATAAGCAACTCGATAATGGTACCGCGATAAAGAAAAAGTTAAATTCTAAAGTATACGTTGTGTCAACATGTGTACACATATGCCAGCGCTTTTTCTAGTTTTCAAAAAACTTTTTATAGACACTTTCCTGTATGGCCTTCAGATCCTTCCAAAAATTTTGTTTTATGGCTTTCACCGAGTCAAAACGGGTACTCTGGAGCGGTGATTTTGGTTTCGGAAACAGAAAGAAGTCATACAGGGCCACGTATGGTGAATACGGTGGTTGATCGATGGTATTGGTTGCGTTTTTGGCCTTGAATCCGGTCACAACTGTCGCCTCATGCGATGGCACATTATCCTCTTGTAAAATCGACGAATGGTTCTTCCACAAATCTGTCCGTTTCTGACGATTCTTCTCATGCAAAACGCTTCAATACGACCAAATAGTATTCTTTTTAGACCGTCTGTCCCTCTGGAACGAATTCAAGATGCACAAAACCACGAATATGTGTCCTTGCCAGTTATGATGCGGTCTATGAATATGGGAGCAGAAATTGGTGCCACCCAGCATGTCTAAAGATACCTACTCACGGTATTTTTTTCGTAGGAAATTCAAACTGATTCATTCTATGCCTTTTAGAACATTTTTAGCAAGTCTTTAGCAAACTCTTTTTTCAATAATTTCATTCATTGTAAAATTCGTGACGTACTACTTTAGGAATGTTGATGTAAATATCTGGGCTTGAAATGAAACAAAGCTCAGTGGTTCTCAATCAATTTCAGAGAACAGACAAATAGCAAATAGTATAAGTTGGATGTAATTTGAAAGTTACACGATATTGAATAATATTACAGGAAACCAACAGTAGCATCAGAAATATACGAACTATTGGTGAAAGCACCTATCCTGGCTTGCCCTAATTTTACACATCCTTTTCAGCTAGAAAGCGATGTAAGATATACATGCTTATGAGCTTTACTTACTTAAATAATCGAAGAAAACCAGTATATGATAGCATATGCCAGTAGAGGCTTAAACGAAAGCGAAAGAAAGTATTCAGTGTTGGAAAAAGAGTTCTTAGCTTTTGTATGGACGATAAGAAAATACAAGCCCAAGAATTAATAGAACGCGATTATGAAATCGTATATAGAAAGGGTATCACAAATTTAGTTCTGGATGGGTTATCTAGGATGAATTAGGTAGAAAAACCAGTTGCGTCAATATCAGTCTGCAACGTAAAAAAATAATGTAAAGATTTTGTAGATGAAACCGATGAATAGTTTCGAAAAAATTTCAGACAGGTAAAAAATAAACCTGGGAACATAAGAAATGGTAAACTAGAGATGAACCGTAAGATTTTTATGGACCCAAACCTTTAAAATCATCATTATTGATCAAAACCAAGCTGTGGAAATTAGTGATTTCCTTAAAATCAATAAAACAAGTATTATGCGAAGAGCATGATAATAAACAGTCTGTCCATTAAGGTATAGAAAAACTTATGCGAAAATAGCCGAAAACTACGTTTGGCTACGCATGTATTGGGAAATTTTCAAATATGTTCAAGGATGTGATATTTGTTTGAAAACAAGAACAAGTAATCAGAGAAAGGTAGGTTTATACCAATATTTTCTTAACATAAAAGTTAAATCAATATAACAATTAAGGCTTTATTCATGTCCCTGTTCGAAAGCCAATTACAATACATTAATTTTTTTTATTTAGTTAGGTTTAATTCGGACACATGAAGATTTTAATTTTTCCACACTTTTATTTTATAATTTTGTGAATATAACTTGAGATATCATGAAAACAAACTTTAGTCAAAGAGGCGTGACTAAGCAGTCAATGAATAATTACGACAAGTCACTTTATAATCACATAAAATTAAAAAATAGGAACAAACACGATTTATTTTCATGACCTATTAGACTAAACGTGCTCAAAATTCATGAAATTCATTTAAAAAGTGCGTTAATAAGAAGTACCGAAATTTGAGAAGAAAAATTTACAGAATGATAAACATTCGGAAAAATTAGAAGACAGGTGACTAAAATACCCATGGCAAACTCAGGGCAATCTTGATACAAAATTTTCAAGAATTCAAACAGAAAATTCCGGAATTCAATGTCATGGATCCAAGGTGGTGCAGCACATTGGAAATAGATTCTTAAGAATAACAGTAGTAAGGTGGACTTAGTCACGAAATGAGAACGTAGCGGTCATGCACTCTTTTTTTATTTAGTATTTTTTGGTTCCATTTTTGTTTTTTCACCTTTTTAAATTTGTTTACCTTAGTGAACCTTTTGTAATGGGATTTCAGATTAGCTATTACTTGCGATTCGAATGATGCGTTAGAAAGCAAAGTACCATACAAAGCGGAACCTCACTATACTCACTATACTATACCGAGCAAATTTGGTATAGGTTTCAAATCCGTGAGGAGGCTCTTGCTCCGTCACCCATTTAAAAAAACAGTAGTAAAGGCTCTAGCCGAATAATCATGGGTAAAGTGCTCCAGCGCGGATTCGGCTTATATTCAAGTGGTAATTGTCTACTAACGTTACAATAATTTACGAACAATATCAGCTCTAAAAATTTACTTTTTTAGAAGTTATAATCGAAAATACAAACATCAAAACATTACTTTTTCTGGGAAACGACTGAACCTACTTCATGAAAAAAAATAAATGTAGTGAGGATAGTTAAGACATTCTTAGAAAAAAATTCCAGATGAATTCCGGGATCGCTAAGGGGTAGAAAAAAAATATTTTAATTTTGAATAGATTAGTTTACTATGTTTTTCAACGAGGGCCACCACTATCTTTTTGTCGTAGAATTCTCAAACTCTGATCAAAAACATATGTGACCTGTCGCGAGGAAAGGGACCTTAGCGTGAAAAAGTCGATTTTTTGTTTTTTACAGTTTCTAAAACTACAAGATTTGCTCTATCTAATGATGGTAACAAATTTTTTTTTCGATGTTTCTTTAATAATGAAAAAGAATTGTAAAGTTGACTCTACAACCGACGTTCTGTCATTCTCGGCGCGAGAGATATTTTTTTCCCCACACACTCACTACCACTAATTGCCACACTGTGCCCATGTGGTATGCTTGCTTCGGCCAGATTCGGCTACTTCCCTCTCTGTCTCTCCAGCCGTTTCCCACTCTGCGCCCTGCGCTGTTATAGAAAGAAAAAAGATCTGCGGTTGTTTTTTAAGTAATTTTACACACAGAAATAATCTTCATTCCGATTCTTCAAATTTTTCAAGACTTGATTCATTTTACAAACTAATTACAATAGTCGTACGCGCTTATATCTAATGCAATCAAGCAATCGTCTTGAATCAGGGCGGGGAATTTACGTTCAGAAGAGGAGCGGGGGGGTCAATAATTGATCTCACAATTGCCGCACCTCGCCTCGCTTCAAGGATAAGCGACTGGTCGGTCCTCGAGGTAATAACCTTGAGTGACCACCGGTGCATCGAATTCACACTAGAACAACGGTGTCAGGCGGTGGATAAGGGTAGGGGCGGCGAAGGAAGGAGCCCCTCCTGGAACACGAGACGACTCAGCAGGGAAAGACTTCGCGAACACCTCGAAGAAACTAGGCTCATCGATGAGCTTGGTTGGGTCTGCCCTGCTGGGTCGTTTGAAGCTGCTGTGCGCTCGGTGAGGCAGAAGGTGGTCGCGGCTTGCGACTACTCGATGCCTCGCCGTGAGCGCAGGCAAGCCAAGGGTTCGATGTACTGGTGGAACGACCAGTTGGCAGCCCTACGTCGAGAATGCCTCGCAGCGCGGCGAAAATTCACCCGTTCAAAGGGGGATGCTACGCTGCACGAGGCATGGAAAGGGGCAAAAACAGCTTTGAAGCGAGGCATAAAGAAAAGCCGACTTCAATGCTGGAAAGACTTGATCGGTGAGGTCGAGAAGGACCCATGGGGTCTCGCCTTCAAAATAGTCACCAAGAGATTGGTGGCTAGAAGAAAGACCCCGGGCCTGGATAATCCCGATCGAGTCCAGTACATTGTGTGTAGCTTGTTTCCACACGTGGAGCCGTTCCAAAGACAGGACCGAAGTTCCTGCGTGGTCCGGCGCGAGGAACTCTTCACTCTCGAAGAACTA
Source organism: Diplolepis rosae (assembly GCA_030998225.1). NCBI lineage: Eukaryota > Metazoa > Arthropoda > Insecta > Hymenoptera > Diplolepididae > Diplolepis > Diplolepis rosae. The sequence goes on along the minus strand of JAPYXD010000687.1, from coordinate 757,202 downwards.
AAGAGAGCGGGTGGAAGGCTTAAGGCAAATACAGCGCCAGGTATCGACGGGGTGCCGAACGAGATCCTCAAAGAGGTGATCGGGGCGTACCCAGAGATCCTCCTAGAAGCCTTTAACTCCTGTCTTCGGGAGGGAGGTTCTTCGCAGATTGGAAGAAGCAGAGGTTGGTCCTGCTGAGGAAGGGCAACAAACCTCTAGGGGTCGCCTCGTCGTATAGACCAATATGCCTATTGGATACGATGGGGAAGCTTCTGGAGGAGTTGATTCTACAACGGCTTCAGGCTCTCTTGGTCGGGGAGAACGGGCTCTCGGAAAACCAGTTCGGATTCAGGAAAGGCAGGTCCACGGTGGACGCCATCCAAGCTGTGGTTAACATCGCCACAAATGCAAGAAAAGGAACTGGTAAGCGTAAGGGATTCTGTGCGTTGATTAGCATTGACATACGCAATGCGTTCAATACCGCGAGATGGAACATCTGCATCGAGGCGATGGTGACAAATGGTCTCTCAAGGAGGAGATGACATGTGGCGCCCCTCAAGGGTCGCGGGTGGGTCCACTCGTTTGGAACGTCATGTACGACGATTTCCTGCGCATGGACCTGCCTGCTGGAACGAGCATCGTCGGCTTCGCGGATGACGCACTTGTCGTGTGCGCCGCTGACGACGTCGGAATCCTAGAGCTGAGGATCAATGAAAGTCTGTGGCGAGCGAAGCGCTGGTTGGATGGCAGAGGTCTTAAATTGGCCCCTGAGAAAACCGAGGCTTTGCTCGTTACGGACAGGAGATCCTTCCAATACCCGAGGATCGTTCTCGGAGAGCATGAAGTCGAGTGGAAAACAAGCATTAAGTACCTGGGGGTGCAGCTGGATCGTAGGCTTAGCTTTGGCGAACACCTAAAGATCGCAGCCGCCAAAAGCCATCCAATGTGGAGCAAACTTGGCCCGGCTTATGCCAAACATTGGTGGACCCAGGGAAGCGAAAAGAAGATTGGTGGCGAGCGTGGTCCATTCGAAGCTGCTTTATGCAGCTCCGGTCTGGGCCAATGCCTTGCAAAACCATGCTATTCAGAAGAAGCTGTTCTCGGCGCAGAGACTTGTCGCGCTGAGAATAGTTTCGGCATATAGAACTATCTCGACGAGCGCTGTGCTGGTCCTGGCGAGCGTCCCGCCAATAGATTTATTGGCGGAGGAAAGGCAGGAAACCTTTCAGCTTCGCAAGGAGCTTACCTGCGCCGACCTGCAGAAAATCGCTCGCGCGAAGGAGGCCATCCGCAAGGATGGAAGGCGCAGACTCGTCGAGAAATGGCAGATGAGATGGCATGGTGAGCAGACAGGGAGATGGACCTACCGCCTGATCTCGGAGCTCGCCACCTGGCTGAACAGAAAGCACGGGGAAGTCGGCTTTTACTTGGCACAAGCGCTCTCGGGCCATGGCTGTTTTAACGCGTACCTGAGGCGCTTTAAGAAGAGAGACGAGGAGACGTGTTGCTACTGCGATTCCCCGGTGGATAACGCAGAGCACGCACTCTTCGTCTGCGCAAAATGGGGTGTGGCTAGGGGGGTCCTCGGTCAGGCGGTGGGTTCCGAACTTACTCCTGACACGATGGTCCCCCTCATGCTCCAGTCTGAGCGGTTCTGGACGCTCATCGAGTCATTCGTCACACTTGTGATGAAGACGAGGGAGCTTGATGGGCGTCGGGAGCGAAACAACGGGGAGGGCCAGTAGAAATCGCATCGGGGCCTGCGCCCGCGGTCCTGCGTCTCGGGTAGACTTGACTGTCCGCGTCGTTCGGGGGAGGAATCTGTTTGTTTCTCCCCTGGGTGGCGCGGCTGGTCGGTTGTCCTAGTGGGCGGGTGGCCGCGGGTGGAAGTTCCGAGCGAACGGATGACGGAAGAGTCGCACGCGACTTTAATGGAACCAACCACCCGTGAAGTTCAAAGCCGAAAGGCGGTTCCGCGGGTAGTGTATTGGTTCGAGAGAGGGGGTTTTCTGGTTTTAATAGGTATGCCTAGACCCGTCCTAGGAGAGTCCTGTACAACGTCTATAAAAGATTTTGCCATTTTTCCTCCTCACCAAAAAAAAAAAAAAAAAAAAACTAACTATTTTTTGGCTCTTTTTTGGCTGCACGATTTTTTCATTTTTATCGCCGAGTTTTGTTTTTTTCAATTTTTTGCAGGAATAATTTCATGACTGTCATCAGAGACTTCATTTTTATTCGGTTTCGCAATTGATGGTTTGGGGGCAACTAAATCTTTATTTGCCTCATTGAAACAATAATTTCTTATTTCTTCGTACAAATACTAAGATCTTTTTGACGTCAGACCTTCGGGTTCAATTAATTGCAATGGTACAATTCGCTTGCCACTGCCGAGTTCCATTTGATTATGAATTATCTTTATTGGGGAACCAGCGAATAGCTGCGCTCCAACTTCACCACTTTTATACATGGTGAAATGATGGTATTTCGTAATGCCGGGAATAGGTTTGAAATATTGCTTCATAAAACTACCCCAGGAAGCCCACTTCCGACATGCTTTGAAGTATATCGAACCTGTGGGCTACTGGGATACGAAACATTCCGACAATAATCAGATGATATTACAGACAAGGAGTTTTCAGTGCGTGCTTTTTCTCTCCATGAATACTACTGTGGGCAAAAACTAAGATGAATTTTTAATTTAAACTTCGCAGGCTAACCGATTTGGGCAAAATTTTTTATTTTTATGCTGGTCCTACTGCTACTGACATCTATGCCAAATTTCATGTCAATGTCATCATTTGTTACATAGTTACGCTTGTGTTTTCTAAACAACTAAAAGTGATTTTTTCGATTTTTACAATGTCTGAATTTGTTGAGCAAAGCAGTGCCATTAAATTTTGTTTGCCGAATGAAATTTCAGTTGCGGAAACGTTCAGAATGTTGCAGAAGGCCTTCGGTGATTTGACCATGTCGCAGAAAAATGTTTACAAGTGGTACAAAGACTTCAAAGAAGGCAGAGAACGTGTTGATGACTTGGAATGACCCGGACGACCATCAACATCAACTGATGAGCAACACGTCAATCAAATCAAAGAAGTATTTAGGGCACAAAAATCGTCGATTAACAATTAGTGACCTTGCTGACACTATTGGCATTTCAAGAGGATCACCCAACAGCGTTTCAAAAGATATTTTGGGCAGACAACTCGTGGTTTTTGCATCACGATAATGCGCCGTCTCACACTGCACTCGTTCTTCGTGACCATTTCACCAAAAACTCAACGCATATCGTTCCACAACCACCATATTCGCCTGATTTGGCTCCGTGTGACTTCTAACTATTCCCCAAACTCAATATACCACTCCAAAGACACCGTTTTGACACGATTGAAGAGATACAAGCCGAATCGAAGAAGGCTTTGAAGGCAATTCTGGAAATCGAAATTAACAAGTGTTTCGGCAATTGGAAAAAACGTTGGCATAAGTGCATTATATCGAGAGAGGATTACTTTGAAGGGGATGGAATTGATTTGGATATAAAAATAAAGATTTTTCATTTTATAACAAAATTCACCTTAGTTTTTGCCCACAGTAGTACATTGCACAAATCGCTTTTGGGTTTCAATGTCGAAATATGACAATAATTACCCCAGGTTGAATTGAACGTTTTACGCGAAACATTCCTAATCTCTTTGTCGCTTTTTTCAGCAAAAGAAGTAAATTTTTTAAACACCGAAATTTTAAAATCACTCGAAGGTCAAACTTTTTCTATTTGCTTACATTGCGGTATACGTCCCGGAAGTGAGAGAGCAAATTGTTCCGCATATTTTTCCAAGAAATGTATAATGTTTTGTAAATCTGCAGCAGTATTTTTGTATCTTTTTGTTGTCAAGTTATATAAAAAAAAATACATTTTCTGGAAAATTTGTACATCCGCAAAATAGTACTTTGCGTGAAGGGGAGACATATCGTCAACATTGTTTAAAGTGGGATTTCTCGCTTTTTTTACATATTTATTTTTCAGTTCCGGAATACGACGGTGTAAAAGTAAATGACCACTAATCACAAGATCCTGATCCTTTTTCTTTAACTCCATGAAATTATTTCTGTAAACATTATGCATCAATAAGAAAATATTCCACTTGTCACGAATTTTATTCGAAGCTAAAGTTAATTGACATTTCAAAATTTATAAAATACTTGTGCAAAGATGCAAGATCTTTCGAAATCAATTTATTACATGCTTTACTGCAGCAATCCTACACGCAGAAAATAAAATAAAACGCTGAAAATTATTTAATTACAATTGAAATACAAATTGAATTTAGAGACTTACTACCAATTGCTCGAAATTTTGTAACGGCTCGTTATCTGATTTATCTTCATCATTATTCAATTCATCGTCATCCCCATCTGATTCGGATGAGACATTTTTCGTCTAAAAATGATAAAAATTCATTTAATGAATAATTAATCACTGTCTTCGATTTTTTGATGTTTAAATTTTTCGTGAAGTTCACTGTAATGTTTCCGCGACTTACTTTATCTTCTTGTTTTTTGTCATCGATACTTTTTGTATAGTACTGATTCCGAACTCCGAGCTCGCAGAGACGAATCGATCATCACTTTGAGGGGATTCACTTCGAGGATTTTATAGAGGAAAACTCATTAATATTATGTGAATGGTCATAATCCTTTCCTCCCTCTGACCCCAAGATTATTATTTTACAAGGAATCGGATTATAGTTTTACCAGGAATCGGATTATTATTTTTGAAAGATTCCTAAGAAAATCTTGATACGAGTCAAGAATATCTATAGGACTAAAAAAAATCAAAAAATTGAACAAAAAATTAACGTACATAGACTTATTTTTCTTTGTAGTCCAAGCAACAGGGCATTTATTATGAATGATTTAGAACATTATTTATTTCAGAAAACGGACTGCGCCATCTGAAGAAAGGTTGTTCATAGAGTAATTGTATCATGTTTTGGACAACGAAATATGATTTATAAATTTTTTATCAACATTTAAGACCAAAAAATCGCACTTTTTTTAGTTTTTTGTTTATAACATTAAAGGTAAATATCCAATCTTGATGACATTAATTGAAAAGTTGTAGAAAACTTAATTTCGAACAAAAGGAGTCGTCGCTTGATCTGATTGGATAATTAGAAGCGGAGAAAATTCGGAAAAACCGGAAAATTGAGCTTTTGTTAAACAAATTAATATCTCAGTAAATTTTTAACTTTTCAGATTGAGGTTTGGTGGAAAAGTAACCGACTTTATGCTCTTCAAATGTATAAAAAAAGGGACACTTTAAGATAATACGTTTCCGCGCTATTGACACTTTAATTTATTTCATGCGTTAATTGTAAAATGTCTGCTTGCCGCAGAGGTGGTCCGATTTTTATTTTGAAAACGGCTTTTAAAAATATAAATCAAGAACAAAAGAACGTCGATCTTGGTTTTTCGCTAAAATGTTGCAAAGTTTATTAAAAAAAGGTACAAATATGGCTCTAAACGCTTGAACACAGCAAAGTGACACAGTGAGCCTACTCGCCTTCTCCCCCCACCACTGTCACTTTGCTGCGTTCAAGCGTTCAGAGCCATGTTTAGACCCTTTTTTAATAAACTTTGCAACATTTTAGCGAAAAACCAAGATTGACGTTCTGTTGTGCTTGATTTATATTTTTAAAAGCCGTTTTCAAAATAAAAATCGGACCACCTCTGCGACAAGCAGACATTTTACAATTAACGCATGAAATAAATTAAAGTGTCAATAGCGCGGAAACGTATTATCTTAAAGTGTCCCTTTTTTTATACATTTGAAGAGCATAAAGTCGGTTACTTTTCCACCAAACCTCAATCTGAAAAGTTAAAAATTTACTGAGATATTAATTTGTTTAACAAAAGCTCAATTTTCCGGTTTTTCCGAATTTTCTCCGCTTCTAATTATCCAATCAGATCAAGCGACGACTCCTTTTGTTCGAAATTAAGTTTTCTACAACTTTTCAATTAATGTCATCAAGATTGGATTATTACCTTTAATGTTATAAACAAAAAACTAAAAGAAGTGCGATTTTTTGGTCTTAAATGTTAATAACAAATTTATAAATCATATTTCTTTTCTAAAACATGACACAATCATTCTATGACCAACCTCTCTTCTGATGGCGCAGTCCGTTTTCTGAAATAAATAATGTCATAAATAATGTCATAACAAATTCCCAGTTGCTTGGTCTATTTGAGAAGTATGCACTTCACAGAACACAGACACAAGAATCCGGAAGGACGGAGTTTTTTAAGAGTAAATTTAATAGTACATTACGCGTAAAGAGGCGAAAGTGAGCGCGTGAGATAACGCGTAGTCGCGATCAATTCGACCGAGTACCGCGAACTTCACGCGAGTTTGCATGAGCACTTTCGCCTTGAGGTGCGTATATTATTTTTCTCGATGAGAATATGAAATTTGGCGGCTTGAGTAAGTTCATGGAGTAAATGCGAAATTGTCCGGGGGGAGGGGGGTGCAGGGGACAAAGCCCCCGCAAGCGGGTTTGGGGGGCGGAGCCCCCCTACTCAAAAAAACAACTCTCAAAATAGAAAACATTATTTTTCATCGATAAACAATAATAACATCAGAGCAAACATTGTTAAAAAAATTTATTTAAAAGCATAATGTAATGAAAGTTATTATGATGAACGCCTCTGCGTTTAATTTGAGTATGATCGAATCGTTAATATTTTCATCCTCCGTAACGATCGATAAATTCAACTGATTTTTAACCTGCTTTATAAGCTGTCAAATTCTTGAACGTTGTGAAGTTGTATTCTATACGCTTTTCTTTTCATTTTCTTTTTTTTTTTTAGTTTGCGAGGTTTCGAGGTCTTCGATCTATCAACCAATCACAGGCGCGTAAGTTACTTTGCCCATGTGTTTTTTTAGTTTCGCAATATTACAGCACAGTTTGCTGCATAATACCATTTTCTCAATGCCCAACAGGCCACGAAAGCCGCCATTTTCCATGTTAGTGTTGAGAAAAAAATTTTATTTTATTTTTAATTTCCGATTTTCTTGATTCCTCTTTCGGCTAATTCTATCTGCTGCTTCTGTGTCTGAAGAGGAATAAAAAAAATCGGAAATTCAAAATAAAATAATGAACTCCTCCCGTATACCCTCTATTCTTCATATTTGTCTTCCTCGGACTGTTACCTGTTCTTCAATATAGAAAAATAGCTGATAAGAAAGAGTTCTCATTCAAAAGAAGTCTTTGACTGTATATTAAAACACATAAAAAATCTGAAACGGAAATTACTGATCAAAAGGGTGCCTTATAATATATCATGTAAGAAATGAGGACGGAAACTTGAGATGTGAATGATAGTCTTGGTTCTATATATACATTTTTCGTTATGATTAACGTAAATGATTTACAAAACAAATGAATTCAAAATAGATACAAATTGGGTATACTTGTACAATTATATTACCTGAAAGTAGACGGCTGCATATGAAAATAAACGACCACATCAACCGGGAAGCTGGCATATACGTAATAATTTGAACTTGCAGCTGTGACAGACCATGAAGTTGTTCCCATATTTTCAACAGGAAATGTGGTATTATTCTGACCCCCATTTTGTGAAGAAGTTTTGCTAGGAATCGGTTCTAACGTTTGTTCTAAGAATTCGAGGATATGTGGACTAATAATTGTTTCCTCCGGAATACTCTGAAGTGTCATCCATGCGAAGAGACTTGCCTTCTTTGTGCTAGACTTTTTGATTGAACTCCATACAGAATGATTAAGTACACAATGCTCAGTAGTCAATCGTGGAGAAATGGATTCATCAGGAAGCGTTTTGGATTCATAATGAACCTGCATAAATAAGATAAATTTTTAAAGAATAATTCTGAACTTGAATTTATCTGAAGCTTCTTTGATTTCATATTCACTTTTAAAATTTCTCAATTCACCTTTACATCTAAGCCTGGTATATGGAAAATTGTCAAATCTACTAAAGGCACGCTCACATGATGTAGATATTTCAATCTTGCTGAACTTGTATTGGCTGATTTATCTTTGCTGCTCAAATGTTTTCTACTGCTACTTGGACTGCCTGGCTGAAATTCAAATGTACCACCAGAGCAAGAACGTTCTTTTTTTATTCTGCTCAATCTAAAAGATTTGGAATTATCTTACTCATTATATTTAAAGTTTCAGTCGTTTGTGTCATAAAGTTAAATTCATTTTTATAGAAAGAAAAATAAATTTACAATTTCAGTTCGTCTTCCCTTGTTGAATCCTTTGTGTGTAAAACGCACTTTCCACTATTTATTAACACCTTAACATCAAGTTCGAAATCAATGTTAGGCTCCTGAGGTTTTTGTGAAACGATTTGCGGTGAAGATGTGATAGTCTGATCTTTGCTAAGCAAATCAAGAAGTGGTCCACTATAATACAAATACGCAAGGAAACAAATATACAGTAAGATCGTTTTTTAAGAGATTATAGGGTGTTCTCATACATGCACACACATGTGCAAAGGCACGCTTATGCCACTGTGTGCTAACTCATTCATATTCATGCTTTCTTATATTCACCTTTCCTTCATATTGTCGTAACTAGAAGTGCAGCTCATACGTTTGCTACGCAATTCAACTTGCTCTTCACTAATTTCAATAGTCTGCGGCCAATCTAATTCTCCATCTGGTAAACTCAATTCAGATCCTGCGCTTGGCAGAGAAGATTGTCTGTAAAAGAATTAACTTCTGAGAAATGTAACATATATATAGAGAGTAAAACCTACAGCAAGTCCACCTGTTACAAGTTCACACCTCTTACAAGACCTAGAGAATTACTTTCTATATGACTAAAAATTATGCAATTCCTGTTGCACGCGCAGCTCGCACCAGTTCTCTATCAGTTTTAGCTTGTGCTCCTAAGTCGACACGTAGTATTCTTTAACTCGTTACGCTTCTGAAACATGCCATCTCAAGATTTAGAGAAAACTACGTTAGTTCTTGGACAATTATGAGGTTCTTGATTTCAGTTTTAGCCTTGATGGAGGTTTTAGCATAAACAATTATTAAAAATGTGCTAATGACGTACCTGCACATCGGATGAGTATCACTAAACGTAACTCTCGATTCATTGAGTCCCTTAACTCTTAATGACGTAGATCTTCATAAAAAATGTAATAAATTATATATAAAAATGTTGAAATTGCGATTAAAATTATAAACTTAAACTTACCGACTTGGACCACATCTAGGACTACTTTCGTAACTAGCAGTGCTGGCAGAGTTAATGTCAGAATTTAAATCTCCTGGACTCTCTAGTTGATGTTCTGGCGTTGGTGATGCCATAATAATCGATCTGGAACGATACGCGTTAGTCTTGCTTCCCAAGCCTAATTTCCCTTTTATTCCAGATGCTTTAACTGACTGTCTTCTCAACTTTTGGATCATATCCCTGTAAAGAAATATATGCAATTAGTGATTTTTTATACGTACCACCTATACGTAGCTATGTTTAGTGATCCTAATATTTTCCATTGAATTTTTTCAACTTAAAGTTGAGGAACAAGGAGACTAGGTTTTTGTAGCGCTTTTTTGATAAGCAAACCTAAATTTATATGTAGTCTTCTTTCATGCCGACAAGGAGAGAATGATTAAAAAAAAATGAAAGATGCGAATATTAATTCAAGTTTCGCAGAATCCAGAATCAAAATTAATCTCTGTTTCTCCAACAACTCTATTTGTTGCACTATCTCGATATTAACTTTGTATTATTTCTATTAATTTCAATTTGCGATTGCTGTAACATGAGAACGAAAGACATTTCGACAGGTTTTTTCCTGTGCGTCATTCATCTAAAAATCAAAAATTTACAAGTTACAGTGTAATTTACGATGGATTAAACATAGATCCACCACTATGCTCCGGAATTACGTGAAGGGCCAAAAAAGTATGTTAAACCTCGTGAAAATGCACCAAAGCATCCGAAAACGCAACAATCGGCTGGGTAAGTTATGGCTAGTGTTTTTTGGGATGCACATGGAGTAATCTTTATTGATTACTTTGACAAAGCAAGGACGATTACTCGAGCATATTATGCAGCATTATTGGATTGATTGGTTGACGAAATCAGGAAGAAACGGCCACATTTGAAGAAGGGAAAAATCCTTTTTTATGGTGAGAATGCACCATCTCATACATTGAACATTGCTCAGGCAAAAAAGCATGAATTAGGTTTTGAATCGCTTCCGCATCCATCGTATTCTCCAGATCTGGCCCCCAGCGACTATTATCTGTTCCCAAATATCAAGAGATGGCTGTGTGGTAAGCGTTTTGAGTCGAACGAACAAGTTGAATTGGAAACAAAAGGGTATTACGGAGGGTTTGACAAATCGTATTATTTGGAAGGAATAGATAAGTTAAAAGATGGTTGGACTCATTGTATCGAGCTAAAAGGAGAGTATATTGAGAAATTAAACTGACTTTTGCCAAAAAAAATAAATTCCTGTTCATGTTATGACGCCAATATCAAAAACCCTAGTAAATGTACGATGTAACGTTCACAAATGTCTTCCTTCCTATTCAAAGTTTGGCTTTATATATAAATTGCATGATTAAAAAACATAATCATAAATCCCATGACCCCATGAGCTCAAAGACCTATAACCATAAGCTCTATGAGTCCGAATCACTAAACCTCCTAATCCGTTAGTATGAAGCCATATTACTTCATAGCCCTATAACATATACATTGATTCTAAAACATAAAGTCCAAACCGCGTGAAGACAAATTTCATAACATAATTATCGCTGGAAGTCGATCAATTTGGAGTTTGGGATCATGTAGACGTGGGATGATGAGAAACCAATAAACTGGAAGCCCAAAAAGCTATAATTACAGACCTTATGACCACGAACCTTTGAAATCGTAGGACTTCATGATATCAAATACTAAGCTTAATATCGTTTATAAGATTATGACGCTGGAGATGGAAGAGTTTGTGGTAGTATGTGTGGGTATAGCGCAACTTATGTATCTTGGGATCATAAAATAACCTAAAGATGATTGCTCTTTGTATAACTAATTTCTTTCCGTTGATCTAGAATTTTATTTCTAATATTTTTAATATTTCTGATATATAACCATTTAACCATTCAATGCAGAGAGCAGTTACACTAACCGCGTATTATATTATGCAATGTAAAAAATTAGCTTGAGGGTGTTCTGTGGGTTCTCCGGCGTGAAGACGGTAGCGAAAGGTCGCGCGGGCTCAGCTCTGGCGAAGCATCCGGTTATTCATCACACAATTGCTCGAAAACAAAAAATAAATGAATCCTGAAATTCTGCTATTTTATACGAAAAATCTCAGCTTTTTAACTAAATGATTTTACAAAATATGAGACGGTCCGTTTCCAGTTCAAGCCTCTCTAGAAGAAAAGTAAAATAAGAATTCTCTAATCCAAATACATAGGTGGATGGAGCTTGACGAGATGAAGCTCGCACGCAAAATCCAAAACTTTTTGTTGATTATAGGACGTTTAATTGGGCATAAACTGTCAAACTGGAAGTGACTGCGAGTCGAGAGCGGCGAGCCAGCCTTCACTGGCATTTTCGGTTGTATGGGTAGACGGTGCCGTATTAGACGCGGGCGTATCTAAGCGAAACAAATCGAAAGGCTCGAAAATCAATCCAGTCCAATTTTTCATAAGGCGTGAGTTTCTTTCAGAATTCTCACATGTTAAACAAAGTTCTCCGTCTCGCGAAATTTTACCCCTTCACAGATCCCAACAATAAAAAAGGATATAAAAATTATGAAAATGCGCAATTTCGTGTCAAAATAGGCCCGAAATCGCGCTTAAAATAGTAAATAAAGAAACATTTCAGATACAAAAAGAAGCGAAACATTTCAACTTACTTTAGAAAACGTTAAAATATCAAAATATCCAAATTTAAAATAATAGACAAAGTCTCAGTTGCTTACGGCTCGCTTGCGAGCCGCCGAACTCATCTTTCTGGTCTCAGCATCCCCTTCTTATAGATAAACAACCAACGTTCGTCAGTTGTTTCTCTACGCGAGAGAAATCGCGGAAGAGGAGCAAAAGCTATTGGAAGTAGCAACAATGTAACATTGCAATTGTTCCAATATTCCACTGCAGTAGTCGCTACGATCCTAATATCTATGTAACATAGCGCCGATCGATCTAGCGTCTGTTTCAATGTTTCATCGTTCGTGGAACAATGCCACGCGTACCGTATCACCACGGCTACGTTTTATAGCAGCGTGTGCTATGTTCTTCTCTCCGTGTAGTGCCCCGGAGAGCCATCGCATGTTCAAGAAATCGGGCCATACGAAGGCATATCTTGTACGCCTTAAGAATTTCATGTAGATAATCGTGAGGAACCGAGGAAAAATCTCGTTTATAGTCGATATACGCCATTTTCAATTTACGCTGATGTTCTTTGACTGCAACGCAGCGATACTGCCAATAATGATCAGATCCTTTCAACCACGGGAACTTTAGCAGCAGCCTTTCTGCTCTTCTTTAAGGATGATAATTTGCTCATTGTGGGCATAAACCTTGTCCGATATTGTAATATTATTGAAAAACTCATTATATTCTAGGTCCGCTCAACAAAACATTCCGGTAAATCGAAAACATTTTATTTTTATTAATTTTTGTTTCTCTCTCTTTCTGTCTTTCACCAAGGTTCAACGAGTGTTTCTTTCCATAAGGTTAGACAATCCAGAATCTACCAAATCGAAAAATAAGGACTTTGACACCAACTTTGTTTCTTGAATTCGCTTGGGTAATTAATAAAGTATCATTGTAATTTAAAGATATTCTTCTTTGTTAAATATAATTCTTCAACAATTTTTTCTGTGAAAAAAGGAACGCTTCCACTCCGCTGGGTTTCAAGCCCAGGTTCCACAAAACTTTTCTCACAGAATCTATTTACGCCAATTTGCCCACGGATATATCATGAACTATATACAAATTTTTCCAAATCATTTCAGTCGATTATATCGATAATTAGAAGAGTATATCACTCACATGATAAACGAACTCTACCATATCGTCCTTATCAACCTGTCATTAAGAGTTAACGTCATTTAAGACCAGATGGAATTTTCAATATATATTTCAACAATTTTTTTGTGAAAAAAGGAACGCTTCCACTCCGCTGGGTTTCAAGCCCAGGTCCTTTCGATTGCCGGTCGAATGCTCTATCATCTGAGCTACGGAGGTTCCACAAAACTTGTCTCACAGAATCTATTTACGCCAATTTGGCCACGGATATATCATGAACTATGTACAAATTTTTCCAAATCATTTCGGTCGATTATATGATAGAGCTCAGATGATAGAGAATTCGACCGGTAATCGAAAGGATCTGGGCTCGAAACCCATCGGAGTGGAAGCGTTCCTTTTTTCACAGAAAAAATTGTTCAAATATATATTGAAAATTCCATCTGGTCTTTAATGACGTTAACTCTAAATCAAAGGTTGATAAGGTCGATATGGTGGAGTTCGTTTATCATGGTGAGTGATACACTCTTCTAATTATCGACATAATCGGCCAAAATGATTTGGAAAAATTTTTATATAATTTTTCATTCAAACACGTGCCCTTTCTATAAGAAAGTAAAACAAAACTCAGATTTTTGTCTTTCACATCGAATTAAGTTACTTATCGAACTACCATCGTGTCCTCGTTAGATGTTCTCTTAGAAAATTGTTAAATTCTCTGAACCATTTTCTAATCTTTTCTTTGTCAACAATTGCTTTTCCTTTACCTATCCCTTCGGAAATCCGCTTAAAAAGGTTGGGGTGACGTTTAAAAAATAAAACACTCCATTATTTTGGTCGATTTGCAACCTAAAACTTTATGCGGTTAATTTATTGTACAATAACCATTTATTTATAAAAAGAAATTTCCGAATTTCTATTGAAAAAGACTTAGTTGTAACACATTCAAACTTAACCTTAACATAATTAAACATTTCTCCATTACCAAGCATCAGACTATTTAACTTTAAGCAAACACATCACATGATTTCAACTTACTTTTATTTTCTCTATATAAGACATTAAGCTTAGTTATAATTTTTGTTTCGAAATTACTTTCATATATGTTATGATAGCACTGCAGCCAATTCATACCGATGCAACCTAGATATCTATATAAAAAATGCCCTGTCTGGCATCATAAAAGGCATTTCAGACTATCTTAAATCAGAAAAAAAACATGTTTGATGACATTAGCACGGGCGTTGAAAATACGTTGACGGTGGGTATTACTCCCATAAATCAGGGACAACGGCGATTCGGGTCGGGGAGTAAAAGAAATTTCCTATAATGGAGTGGGGTCATCGTGGAGGCTTTATATGGATAAAAAGCCACGGCACCAGCTACATGAGCTGCTACCTGTCTTCCGAAGAGAGAAAAGCAGAATTTTAACGCAAGCTGAACAGCATTAAGGGCACGATTCGCGAGATTAATGGAGAATTGATCGTGCCACGATATTTCAATGCGAAAGCTGTATAGTGGAGAGTGAAAAAGTCCTGGGGCAAAGGGAGTGCTGTGGCCGCTATGGCGACTAGACTGGACCTGACTATTTTAAATTTTGGCACGACAGCATAGAGCACTCCTTCAAGTTTGATCGATGGGTGGACACGAGAAGTGTGCTCGAGACGGACCTCCAAGAAATCCCGACATTAATTAACATTGGAACATTGATACTGAGATTCTAAGAGAGATGTGAGGGGGCGTTCACATAATATGTCACACAGTTTGTGGGGGGGGGGGGTCTGCAAATTGTGACGTGGTGTGACATGTTGGGAGGGGGGTCTGCCCTCTGCGTTACGTCACACATTAAATGTGTACCCACGAAATTTGAAAAAATCTCGGTAAAATGTTGAAAATATGTTTTGTGTCGCTTGTCGTCATTGTACTTAGGGTTGTAAGCGATGTAACGTTTCATTGAAACATTGAAAATTTCATTTGAAATATTTCAATATTTTGTGGTTAAAGTTTCATTGTTTCATGAAACATTAGGAGAAGAGGGGGAAACATCTATCTACGCAGGCGCACAGAAGTCAGATTAGGTTAGACAGTTAGATCATAAAATGTCCATGAAATATTTATTTAAACTATATATAGTTTGAATTTTCCCGCTTTTCTGTTTGAAACTTTGAAAAATTTCATGAGACCCCCAATGTTTCATGAAACTTAACATTAGATCGAAGTTTCATAAAATTTTAGAACCCTAATTGTACGAAAAAGAACGTCAAACCCAACCTCGAAGAAACAAAAGATCTGTGGAACCCTCCAATAATCAAGTGAATAACTATTCTTTTGAAAAATTATAAATAAATCAATTTATTAAAATTTGAATGGCTTTTTATCAGTTTATTCAAAAATTGTTAGTATCGAATATTATACTTTTAAAGCTGAAATATTTCTATAGAAACTTTGAAATTAATATTAACTAGGAATAATTCTAGAAATATATTGGATATTGTGTGGATTAATAAATACAAGAGCTTGTAATTTTGAATAAAAAATCATTTTTATTGTAAAAAATTTGTAAATTTAATTTTCAATGAAAAAGTATTGATAATTCTCTCTTAAGAAATGTTTGAAAACTAAGTAGGAGATTCTAAATTTCGAAATTATAACCTAAAACTCGTATTTGCTTCTCAAATAATGAAGACAAATTGAATGATAAATTTTTTAATTTGAACATCTGTATTCTCAAAGTTTGATTACTTGTTAATTTATTTCCTTCCAGGATATCACAGCTGTTGATAGGAGAAAAGACGAAAATCAAAACTCGTTAATGTCAAAACAGCTTCGCGAAAAACCAGCTCAAGATCAATCGCAGAAAAAAGTTATAGTTTTGGAAAGTCAACTGAATAGTTTACTTCTCACTCGCGACTCTGGTTTAGGAGGAGACGACACACATAAAAAAGTTAAAGATATAAAAAAAGCTTTGATAGAAGAAAAGAAATCTTTGAAACGAAAACAAGAAGCTGCTCAACGTCAACAAAAATTGATTTATATGGGTTAAGTGATGTTAAAGATTGTTGGTCTACTATTCAATTTAATTTCTATCAAAATTTTTAATTCAATTGCATAGTAGACCAATAATCTTTAACATCATTCAACCTTGATAATTCCACGCTACTTAACAAATTAACAGAATAACGTTAATTCAAAAAATTGATTTATATATATCTTGATAAAAAATTTGCTTTCAAAAAATTGAAAATCAGCTGATTAAGAAAGTTTAATGTCACTTTAATACGATCACAAAAATTATATATTAAAAAATATATTACCAGAAAACACTTATATTTGCGAGTGCTTACAGGTATTATCGGACATTGCTATATTTGGAGCGGCCGCAGGTGACCGACGTCGCACAGAAATAATTCGAACTTGCCGCACATTAGATGATCTACACAATGAAGTACAAAAATACGGTTTACAAATAAGCCGCTCTGGATTGTACCTGAGGCTTCTTCCTAAACGTACGACAACGATAGAAGGAAAACGCCATGTTACTACTGTACCAGTGAAACTGGCAAGATCTGAAGCTGATCGGCATTCAAAACATCCAGATGCGAGATTCTGTATCGCGACTATGCGAGCTCTTGAATCCGTTGCATCAGTGCTGGGTCCAGATCAGGTGTTTTATTTATCTCAAGATGACAAAGCCAGAGTTCCGTTGGGAATTACGGCGGCCAATAAGCAGGCACCAATTTTAATTCACGTTGATTATCGAGTTCGTTTGCCTGACCACGACTTTGTGGTTGCGGAGCGGCATAAACTGATTCCCTCCGTGTATACAGCCATTCAAATTGGGAGAGAAGGAGATGGGAAACTTTCCGCTGTTTCATATTCAGGACCAACATACATCGCTATACCAACTGCTATATCAACTGCTGAAACTCATGCTGCTGACTGAAAAAGACTTATTGATTCGTCCGCTTTTGAATCATTTGTGAAAACACCAGACGGATTAGTCAAACCAATTTTCATCTAAATGTCTGATGGTGGCCCAGATGAAAACCCTTGCTACGCCCGAGTCATAGCTGGAGCTGTAGAGCATTTCCAGAAATATGATTTGGATGCTTATTACCTCGCGACCAATTCTCCAGGACGAAGTGCACATAACAGGGTGGAGTGACGCATGGCACCGCTTAGCAGAGAGCTGACTGGATTGATTTTAGAACATCAACATTTTGGGTCTCATTTGGACTCTAATAATAAAACAATTGACGTTAAATTGGAAAAGCGAAATTTCGAGCATGCCGGTCGTGTTTTGTCCGAAGTTTGGAAATCTTTGGAAATAGATGGCTTTATCGTTGAGGCAGAATACATTGCACCAGAAGAACATCCAGCTGCTGAACTGTCTGTTGATGAACAATGGTATACGAGACATGTTCGAGAGTCCCAATATTTCCTTCAAATCGTTAAATGTGATACAGAGCAGTGTTGTGGTATTAGAAGATCAATCCTTTGGAACTTACTTCATGACGGTTTTGTGCCTTTACCAGTACCTGTGAAGCAAACCCCCGCACGATACACTATTGTGGAAAATTTCGAGAATAAAGATAAATTTTGTCCTCTTCTTCTTCAATTGGCCCTTAAACTTGAGCCTTGTAACATGAAATTCATGAAACCACCATACGATCGTTATTGCCCAAGTTTACAACTTTCGCTTGCGAAAAGGTAATTTTGCATTGAATCAAAGAT
Organism: Diplolepis rosae; assembly: GCA_030998225.1. NCBI lineage: Eukaryota > Metazoa > Arthropoda > Insecta > Hymenoptera > Diplolepididae > Diplolepis > Diplolepis rosae. Next base: position 739,441 of record JAPYXD010000687.1, on the reverse strand, counting down.
TCATACTTTCTTCAAATCCGTAGTTAATTTCTGAATTTTGCCTTAAATTTTTATGAAATATTATCAGAATTATGATATATTAAAACCAATTTTGTGAGTACAAATATATAAATTTATTTATGCAAAAAAGTTTATTCATTATAGATAAAGTTATATCATTCATATAAAAAGTCGTTTCAGAAACGTTAATTTCTATGCAAATATGCAAAGAATATGAAAATAATTTCAAAGTAATTAGTTAAGTTCGAAATTTTTGTCACTGCCTATAACGAATATACACACACTCTTTAAAAAGTTTGTTCATTCAAAACAAATGAATTATAATCATCTTTTTGTTATTGACTCTAATAATAATTAACAGGGTTCGAAAAATTTGCGGAATTTATAGGGCATCACAGAGAGCAGTCACACAGCACCTGAAGTTAGCGCACAAGAAAGAAAAGCCAACTGTGAGAGAAAGAAAAGTTCGCCACGAAAGAGTGGCAGCTCGACGTGCCAAAGAACTTTTGTGTGTTTTTAATGAGGATACTCCTGATGCAGAAGATGCTCTTTGGGTTGATGAAAAAGAAGTGGATAGTGATTTTGTTCGTGCATTTTCAGAACTATTATTTAAAATCACCAAAGTATTACACCAAAGTATTATTATTATTATTTAAATGATCTCAAAACTTATCTACGTTACTCTAAAAGTTGAATAAAAGTTCTGAAAATATTATCTACAATAATAATTGATAGTTTCTTTTTTTACTGGATTTTGTACGCGTTAACGAAAAATGTTTTATAAAATTAAGAGGTGTGACGTGACATCGAAAGGGGGGGGGCTGAGGTTTGCGACCATGTGTGACATGGGGGGGGGGGGGTAAAAATAGCTAAAAATCGCGTGACGTATTATGTGAACGCCTCCTGACGCTGTTAACTATACGGCGCAAAGATTCTTTGAAGTAAGAAGATCGAGGAGCAACAGCGAGGCAAACTGAACCCACAAACCCACTAGGGTAAGGGTAATCAGGTTAAAATCCCAAAATAGAAGTGCCAAGAAAGCATAAAACGAGAGCGCTGAGGCACAGTGAGATGCGCCTATAGGTAATGACCCTGAAGTAATGCTAACGGTTCCCCGGAGTAATTGTCTGGAGGAAAATGACACCACATGTCAAATTTCTAGGATCCATTTGATTTTCATGAACGAAAACTGCCAAAAGCTTAGAAACGGTCTAATATCTTTGCAGAAAGAATTTAAAAATAAAATAATTCAATTGGTAAGTTTTAGAGTAGAATTCTTATTTACAAACCTCCGAAAATCTTTGAAAACCATAACTTCCAGTTCATGCAAACGTTTCATTTCTTGTTCAATTGTCCCATGTGATGCTCCCAAAGATCTTAGATCATTTATTATTTTCGCTTGCTCGTTCATTTCTTTCTCAATCAGTTTAGATCGTTTCTTTGCATCAAGAGACGGATCAAAAACAAATGCAGGTAAGCTGTCTGTCCAGTTTTTCGATTTCTTTATTAGAACACTTTCCTGGAGAAAGAAACTCGAATTAATAACTATTTAATCAAATTGATTGGAAATTAATTAATTTGGTATATTTATAGTTCTTTACTCATATCAATCAAAATATGAAAATCCATATTTTAAATTATAAATGTTAATATTGTTAATACGACACCAGAAGTTATTACTACACGAAAATATATAGAATATGATACAATCAAATTACCCATGCTCTTTTCTTTACCTGACTTGTACTTTTATTAGGTTGGTCCACGTCGTCACTGTCGTAATCCATTGAAGCATGAGCATCGTCCTCCTCGGAACCAGCAAGCATCGTCAATGTATGACCCAAAGCGGACAGTTGTTTACCTACACTTACATCTAAATGAATATCAACTCCTTCCATTTGCCACTGTACGTTCAATAACCACTTTGCGTTATCTATAAATAATTGTAATGAAATGAGTTCCTTATCCATAACAATAAACTCATTGATGTGATTTATAAAATATTCATGATGCTACTAGATCATAATAATCAACTTTGAAGTATTTTCAACATGATTTGAATATTACACAATCATATAATTACGAAGTCTTTTCCAAAAGTATTTGACCTTGTACTATATCATGAGTAAGAGCTTTTTTAGATCAATCATACTTGCTAAGTAGTGCATGGCAACTGCCACTAGATAATTCTATCAAAACTTTATCAACAACCGTAGAACAAATTTTGTAATTCCGCGAATCATTCCCAGATCTCCGGTGAATTTTTCAGAAACAACACTTTTTGTAATCCAAAAGTTCTAACTCTAGGTGAACTAATCGATGATTTTCATTAATTGATACTTCCAAACGTTCTAGATTTATCAGAGTTTTTGAAACATCCTAGTGGAATCTTCCTCTATGTTCTTCACTGACGGATCCCAAATTTTCAGGATAGAAATCCTAATGTGAATATAGAATATTTATATTTAATGATATAATCACCTTTATACTTTGAAACTGCCTAAAAATGTTATATGCGTATTGCTTGTAATACTTAGATTTGTGACTTTCTCGAAAACTTAAAGTCACATTATTTACCGACAATCTATTTTTCATCAGCATAAGTTGAGCATTTGTCAAATTAGAAATCATCCATACACTCACGATTTGAAAGACCAATAAAAACCTCTCATTTGATTTTGCCTCCACTAAGTTTTAGGAATGTTTTTTTGCAATAGATGAATGCTTCCCAGTTTCGGTCTATTGTTTTTACAAAGTTCTTAGCCTTCTTCGAGCCTGATGTATAATGGCGGCAAAAAACATTCTTAGGATCTATTGTATTAGAGGGTTTTGAATTATATTTCTTTGCCCTGGTTCAAGACTGGTATCGGGGCCAAACTTTGACGATATAATGTTTGTCCCTAGCACGACTGTCTCAGTGACATAACAAACAACAATCTTATGTGTATGTTCGCATAATTTTAGAAGTATTTTTTCCATCACAGCGTTACACTCTTTCAAATGTGTACCACAGGCCACACGTATGAATGAAACCTATTTCCACTATGTAAAAGAACGCCTTTTAGGCTAGTTTGATTGAAATTAATAAATAAACGCTATGCTCTGTACACATTTCCAAAAAATTCATCAATTTATTTACGTAGTTACAAAAATGAGATTATCCTCATCGAAGCAAAATGGAGCCAAATTTTTTCTTCAATGACAGTATGAAATCCTCACACTTTTTTCCAGTAAATTTTTTTCTTTCCAACGAGAGCCTGGCAATTCATATTTATCTTTCCACAGATATAGATCTCCTATGAAGGTGGTCAATTCTGCCTGATCGAATAGAATTTTTGTTTTTCATGAACGCTTAGGTTTTAGTAAATCTTTCTCAGAATTAAAAGTCTTGATCTTTAGCATTTAAGCAAAGTTTTGTTTTAAACATGTTTCTTAAAGCTTGCTTAATTTCAAATGAAACATTAGCATAAACAATCTGATGCTTCTTCTTCACTCTAAAAAGTTTATAAGTGTCGTTTCACAAAAATCACAATCATGTTCGTGTTTTTTTGGCTGATTTAAAATCATTGATGTATTAAATTGGAGATCTCCTGAAAACTATTTTTACACTCTAACGACATTATCTCACTTCATGTTAACTCAATCAAGAAAACGTAAATTTCAAATAAATACGTACATTTTATATTTACGAAATGAAAGTAAAGAACGCAAATTAAAAAAAAAAAAAATAGGACAAATTCAACTAGAGGAAGATTCACTGATAAAGGGAAAAACTTTTTTCTGCGTATAAATTACTTGTCCGCATTTTACAATCAAATTTAACGGGTTTGACAACGTGAGGCCGAGCGTTGTCATGCTGTAGAATCACTTTTTCGTGCCTCTGCTCGTATTGTGGCCGCTTTTCGCGCAGTGCTCAACTCAAACGCGTCAATTTCATTCGATACCGTTCCTCAGTGTGTCGTCAACGTCGCAATCACCGTCCTTGAAGCGACGGAACCAATCATGGCACGCTGTTTCACTTAGAGCAGCATCTTCGTAAACTTTTTGCAGTTCTCGATGCGCTTCAGCCGCCGTTTTCTTCGAATGAAAGAAGAAAATCAACACTTCCCGCAAATGACAATTATTTGACACAAAATCAGACATTTTCACACAACCAAAAGTATATGACGCCAAAATAGAATCACTAATGTGTCTAAACGGTTTGTTTACCATATGTCTAAGCTTAGTTCATGACGTTTTGGATATGTAAAAATCGAACAGCACTTACTGCTGGAGCCATCTATTGCCAAACAGCGGGAACTTAGTTGCGCACCTAATACGAAAACTGTTCAGCGTCTAAAATATTGTCTTTAGATACTATATGTCACACATAGGTCATTTTGTCAAACTTAGGTCATTTTTTTGACCAGTGACATTTAATATCTGCATAGTCAGGTACAAAGATATACTCACAGGTCAGATACTTATGGGGCAGACTTTTTATTATATTTTATACCGGATTTGTCTTGCTTCTGAGCAACAGTTCTGCTGCAAACTTCATAAGTGCCTTCAGAAACCACGCACAAGTTCATTATAGTATTGTCACACATATCGGGCTTCCAATCATCAAGAGAAGTTTCAAAGTCTTCAGCAAATCTCAAACAAAGGCCGATAAATCTTAAACAAAATGTCAGAGTTTTCATTCAACTTAATGCTTCATACAAACTGAAAAAAAGTTAATAAGGGTTGTAACAGAAGAATATTTGACCAGATTTGGAAAACGAGCGTATGATAGCAAATTCCAGAAATCGGACACTTGTTTGTTGAATAAACGGGGTATTACATGCAGTTAGAATGCTTTTGGTGGGCATTTATCGAAACAAATTTTTCTACCCTCAGCCATGAAGTAAATTCAGAGTGTAGAATGTTTTGTTGTTCTAGCATGACAACTTAAAACAGGGAAGTTTGAATCAATTGAAATGTACTATACTTTAGGCTGAATAGAAATAGAAATAGATATTGATTTTTTACAATAGCGTGCTAAGTAGTCTGATATCCAACATATAATATACAATATATCTAATATAGTGAGCAGCCCAATTAACTTTGCAGAAAGTGATTGTATGAAGAAATGTCCAATAAAAGCTTGTAAGGTTATTGTGAACTCAAAATTTTGTATCAAGTCATTATTCAAGGTCATTTGATGGTAATGATTAATTTTTTTAATGGAATAACTTACTGTTGAAATCAAAAATCGACAGAGAAGAAAATTTTATGCTAGATACATACTGTAAGATATGGGACTAAATGTAATTCAGAATTTCAAAGTGACATGTTTGATAACATGTCTATTATTGTATTGACCCAAATTCATATAATGTTTATTCATTTCTTTGGCATAGGGTCAGTTTCTTCTTATTTTCATTGATTAAAATTATTATTAAATTTAAAAATGCGCAAAAAGAAAGAAAGGCAAACGTTTCGGCCACATATGGGGGCCCTCTTCAGTGCCATAAATTCAAAGATTAATTCAAAATTTCTGTAAAGGATTACAATATAGAAGATAATTAAAAAAAGAATTATCATAGAAATTAAAAACTTATAGCTTGCAATTCAAAATGAAGTAGTCCAGTATGCAGCATCACGAATTGAAAAATTACGTAAAGTTCATTATGAATAAAAAACCAGATAAAATGAAAAAATATAAATGATTTTGCACACGAACCGACCGGAATTTTTTTCAAAAAATGTTTATTATTAAAGAAGGATGCCATTTTAATCAAAGAAAATAAGAAGAAACTGACCCTATGCCAAAGAAATGAACAAACATTGTAATTCCGAATGTCATATGAAGGTCAACTAGTTTTCTCCATGAGAGTTCAATGGGGCAAAGTTCGCTGGTTGGGTCTTCTATCTGTCCTGCCTTAAGTGGCTGGATGTTTTTCTGATCCTGCTTTGAGGCTATTGAGCAAGCGGTCCACGTGAATAGATTTAGTGTTGCATGACAAGGAAAAAATTTCTCGATACTCGCTTGACAACTCTTGATATTTTTAAACTTATAAATGTGTAAAAATTCCGTACTCAATTGTTTCCACTTGGATTTATATGTCAAGCAAGAGTCAAAATCGATCCAGCAAGACCCTCGATACCCATTGATTTTTTAAAAATGAATAAATAAATAATCATGGAAGCAACATTTTTGTATGACATGAAGAAAAGAGCATCCAAAACAGTGGACACTGCAAAGTAACGATATATATATACAATATATTAATTTAAAGAATATAAATTTCTATTCTTCATTATGAATATTAGTGTTATTAAATAAAATGTCTTAAATAGCATATTTACCGAGCATCGAGAATGCAAAGAAAAGAGAATAGATCGAGGAGAAAAGCAAGAAATTTCTCATTTCGGAACGGCTTAAAATGGCGAAAAATTTACAAAATGTTTAGAGTGCTTGAAATCTGAAAATATGGAGAGAATAATAAGATTTCAAAAAAAGCAACACATCCTATGTTAAGAGGGACCTAAAAAAAGTTCACAAAAAACTACATATATAAGTCCATGGATTATCTAGTTTCACTAAACCACATGTAATTCTGCCTCTTTTTTTAATTAAACAAATTTCTGAAGTTTCTTGGCAGAAGTTATGTGAAATTCCATTTCTACCAAAGTTTTACCGAAGTAGATAAATTTTGTTACAAGGTATTTAGCGTAATCAATATTTCAAATTATCTGTTTTCTTCAGCATTTATTAATTTCTTTTTGATTAGATAGAATAAAAATTTCTGAAAATGTTGAAAAAAAAATTATTTACAGTGATTTTTAAACAGAATTTATTAGTTAAAAAAAGTATTCAAAAAAAAAAAAAAAAAAAAAACTCTCCTCTATCATATTTAAGTTACCCAGCTGTACTACCATGCAGGAAACTAGCTGACCTTTATATGAACTTCTGAATTCAATTCGATCCCATATGTTACTGTATTTTATTAACCTAAAATTTTCTCTTTTATCGATTTTCTGTATGAAAAATAAGTTATTATATTTTTTGAAAATAGGGGTACACAATGAGAACGGGATAATCTGCATATACAGGGTGTCCACGAACAAGGTGTTCAGACAGGTTGGTTCATATTGCACTCGAAAAAAGAAATCAAAAGGTTCTGTTGAAAAAAAAATGTTGAAATCATAGATACTGATTTATCAACGCATAAATAACGCCAATGAAAAGCGCGGCAGAGGTGGACATTTGTACGTGAGTGAGGGGTCGAAAATGTGTTAGTGATTGCTAAATCTGCAAACACTTTGTCCGTGGAAACCCTGCCTATGAGTTATATGTGTATAAATATATATAATTTTAGATGTTATATATTGTATTTATCATATATGTATAATAAGTGACTATGAAAGACTCACCGTCCTTTGCTAACAAGACTACCACTGCTGCAAGCGGAAATACTTGTATTTTCTAACGTAACAACAACAGCACCATGTGATTCACCATCATAAAGTCCTCTACTCAATCCCCAATTATTAGGTGGCAATGGATTCAAAGGAACACAAATTCCCATGTCGTCAACAGTGAGTTGCAAAAATAAAGTTCCTAAGTGCGGAGCGCTAAGTTGACTTGTTAGTTGCCCGAATGGAACTTTTTCGAGAACTTGTTGAGTAGCAGTCAGCACTTCCTTGTTTAAGTTTGCTCTCTTTTCATTCCAGTACTCAAATGCATTTTTGTAGTTCAACCAGACTAAAATGGCTTTGTCTACTGCCATAGGCTGAATGTAAATCAAAGGACGCTTTAAAGTTATAAGAACCACTTCTTTATCTTCACCCTGTGCCATTTCTTCCTGAAAAGCGTTTCTTAATCCGATTCTTGTATTAAAAAAAGCAAATTGTTGAAACTCTGGCTCAGCCTCTTCAAACATTACGTTCTTCAGTAATTGTCCGAGACTAAGGTTTATGTCCACTTGCGCCTTGCCAAAAAGTTTCATGTAAGGATTTGGCTGAGTAGAACCAGAGACATTTCGCACACGATTAGATAATTGCAATTCTACTGCTCCAGTTTCAAGACGTACTGCTGAGTTTGTAGGAGTTGTTGCAGTTAATTGTATTCTCTAGAGAATTATTCAATCAGAATTCAAAGAATCCCATCGTTCCTAAAAAGAAAAATAAATTAAGAAATTGTTCACTTACCTTAATTCGAATTATCAAAGTAAATAAAATTCTTTGCAAAGAAGAACTGTTTGGTTCTTCGTCTTCTAGCCATATAGGAACAGGCTTTTCACTTCCATAAACCTTTTGTACAACTTCATTAACTTCTTTCATAAATACTTTTTGTACAAAGACCAAGTGGTTCAGCAAATCAGTCGTTAGAGAATGTTCAAAAACTCCGATATCGGCAGTCGCACTCAGGTAACTTCCTTGTCGCAACACAACTCCATCTTAAAAAAATAAACAATCAAAATAGGTGATTTTTTCGCTACAGTTACTCTGTATCCATCACACTAGCTACATTTCAGCCCGTCAAAGATTAGAAAATTGAATATTAATTCTTGTATTCAATAACAATTCAAACAAATGCTTTAACAAACATTTTTGTCAAAGTGTTTTTTTGTTTTTAAATAAATCGAAGAAAGTAAGCATGGTCTCCATCCTTTATAACTCAAAACACATTAAAAGCTCAATTTTCTACAAAATTAGCACAATTTTTTTAGAACTTGCTTAATAGCAATTTTACGTTAAACACCTATCAATAGTGAGAGTGATGGCCTTTCTCTCACTATTGATAACATATACTGGCAACAACTAAGAAAAAAGTTTTTGATGTTAAACACCTATATTTGCGGAAAACTGATAGAGGTGGCAATCTGTTTGAAACTTTGCTCATAATAATACTTAATTAAAGTCGTTGGCATGTATTCCTAAGAAAAAATCAAGTTAAAGCTGTTTACAACAAAGTTGAATAAAAAGCTGAATTCCAAACCTTAAGAGAATATTCATTTAAGCATTTGTTTATATTATCTGTTATTATTAGTGACGAACAATTTTTTTTACATTGTCTTATCATTGAATGTTACAATTCACAGTGTTTTAGTTTAGTTTGAGTAGAAAAACAAGCTGTCGCTAGTATAAAAATAACGATATCAAATATTTGTTTATTTGATTGTTCATTTTATGATATAATCTATAAATCAAACTTTGGACATTAATGGGTGAAACGCGAATATATTAATACTTTTTGATATTGTATACTTATCAGGACAAAAAATAAGACGTGCATTTCTGATTTTTTGCAATAATAAAACATTTTTAGGTACATGTGTATCACAATTATTATGTGTTTTAAATACTCATTTCGTTGTTCTGAATTAAATTGATATAAAATAAATCATGCATATTTTTTTATTTCAACCACATAAATAATAATAAGAATATTTTGAGACTAGTAATTTATGAAACAATGATCCAATTTTTTTTTACGATATTTATTATTATTCGACCAACAGTACACTGAGAGACTTTTCGTTAGAGTAAATGATAAAGATGAATCAAAATTTAGTAAAATATCGTTCCAAAATGGGGAAAGTCGAGGTTTTATTACACCTATTCATATTATGGCATCGAAATTCAATATAGTCATAACGATCTTTAAAACCTGTAGAAGAAAAATTAGTATTTTAAATTCCAAATATTATGGATATCCATTCGAAGAATTAAGAGCACGAAAAAATGATATTATGATTACTAAGTTTTCTAAAAATAATTCTAATAAGTCGAACAATGAATATTATAATCTGGAAATCATACTTGAGAAATTCATATTATGAATATGAACTTTCCAGAAACCTGGCGACGCGCAGCAAAAATGAAAACATTTATTCTTGGTTTTTCGTATAATTCGTTTCAGAATGTCGTCCAGTTGCTTTCGACGTTTTTCGGTTGGCTTCGTAGATTCGATCCAAGTCTGACCTATTCAGTAGTGGCTTATAAGCAACATTTATTTCGGAATATGGCAAGCGAGAATAGCCGAGAGGCTGTAAGCCTTAGGAAAGTGTTTAGTGATGTAGATATAGGCGGGGTTAGAGGGTTCAAACCCAAAGGCGATTCTGAAATTTAATTCAAGCGTGTGCGATCATAAATAGTGTACCATTGCGTACTTAAATAAAATAAGGTATGATAATAATATTTGTGTATGTGTTTCCACTGAAACCTCCCCTCTTCTCAGTGCCAAATCTCCCATTTATCTTCTTTTTGTTTTGCACGCGTTAGAAATAGTCACAAGAATTCTAGATCCGGAGCCGTTACTTCTGAAGGTCAAACCTTTTGGTAGAGTGAGTGATATTTCATATAGTGGTTTTCAGATTCACATATTGTTTGTTTCACTTCACAAATTTGATATAGAGAATTTCCAATTCTCTTAGGTTTCTAACAGTTAGTAGAACATATATTCCATTTATTCAAACGAAAATATTAACTTTGCCGCTTGAAAATCACTATATTAATATCTGATACGTAAACCATGTTTGCCTCATTTTGAAACGATATCATACTAAAGTATAATTCACTTCTATGATTTACTCTAACGAAAAGTCTCTCAGTGTAGTAAAAGAATGATGTAACAGGTATGCATTTTCTACTCCAGCCCAGAAGCCGCTATAGCGAAACGGCTGGGGGTGGGGGGGATTTTTTATCATTCAACTCAATGACATTGACGAGAAAGTTCTAACACTAAAAACAAAAAAGTCGGTCAAAAAACACAACAATACACGTGGATGCTCTGAATAAAATTAAAATAAAACAAAAATACTATATATAATATGCGAAGCATACCTGCTAGTTTGCTATCGTTTAAATTATTGCTTCCATCCTGGACATACTCTGCAGAGACGTGAACTTTAGGCAGTTCGATACTTGCTTCAGAAGGCAAATTAGCCTCAGTCACTTGTAGTTTAGTTGTGAAACTCAAATTATGTTGAGGCAAATCAATTGTAAACTTAGCTTTACTGCCCGTAATACCGGAACTGTTAACTTGGTCCATCTTATATTGCGCTTGTAAAGATGGTAGTAAAGCTGCTGTAATGCTCAGGCTCTGTAAAATAATGTGAAATTGTATGACAATTGGTTCCAGAAAACCAGAAACCGGCTGAGGTTTTTCACGGTCTGTTGTAGGTGCTGAAGGATATTGATGTGGGCTTGCAGTCCCACCATCAGCTTCCTCATGCTGCTGTCCACGAGAAAGTCTTGACGAGACTCTTGTAACTCTTAATTCCTGAAATTAGGATTAATAATTTAAAAAACTTAAGTAGTAATGAGAAAATAACTTGATAAATGAAGCATCAATTATTAAATTACTTGAAGAGTTGAAGACAGCTGCTTGCTACCTCTTGTCATCATCCCATGCAGAGCGACCGGATGTTGTGGAATATCAATGTTTACAGCCCCCACCGTAAGTAAACTACTATTCTTATCCTTTTGTTTCCTGAAAACACTAGAGTATAAGGTTTGTGACTTTCCTACGGTTACTTTAACTACCGTTTGTTGACCAGGCGCTATGCCTTCCAATAAAACTATCATTGTCCTGCCGACTTGTCCTGTCAAACTGCATTCAAGACTTGCTGGTCGGGATTTCTTGCGGCATGTTAAGCTACTATGCAAACTTGTTATCTCAGCTTCAAGCTTTAAACCACTTAATGTCGCTAATAATCTAGTTCTATGAATTCTAGCAACTCCGAAAATAACCACTCTTGTTCTTTCGCCAGTTACCAAATCTAAATAAAAAGAAATCACATATCAAATACAGATTTTTCAGTTTCAGAAAAGTTAAGTTTGAAATACTTACTGAAATCTCTCGAAAGAGGAACATGATTAGTACTGTATTCGACAGATAATTCTTTCTCTACATCTACCTCTTTAGTTTCTTTCAATGCTTCGTATTTCTTTACACCGTTGTAATATTCGGACGTGTCTCCAGGAACTGAAAGGCTATGGAAAACTGTTTTTGTTTCTGGTCTCGTTGCGTATAAATCTAGAAGGTAGTAAATGGTTCTCCAGCAGCGCGGTACCAATTTTAAAGAATTATTGCATCTATCTGAAATCGTGCTTGATTTTTTTAAAGCTGAACCACTAAAACTGGTTCTTAAACTCGGGGTAATAACGCCCTCACTGAGGTTAATGTAACCTTTCACGCTTTTTCCAGTACTACGCAATTTTTGAGCAAAGCTTTGTGGACGTGGCCTAATGCTTTTAGGTGGACGAATCACTTTCTGAGCCGAGTCAAAGTTGTTACGTGATAAAAGTTCCTCTGATTTTGCACTCCTAATCAAAATTTGCTCTTGAAGATCCGAAACTATAAAGAAAATTTGAGGAAATCAATTTGTAAATTCTACATTTTTATAATTACCATACATTAAGGTCTAAGATCAGTTTAAAGGAGAAGAAAAGACGACTACTCGAGACTGCAGTAAAGAATATTAATTGGGTAGGTAATGATTATGGTTTAATCTGTCATTTTGAGAAAGCTATTTTATTTTCGACAAATTTTGCCAGTAGCCACTATTATTTTTAAAAAAACTAACCCAGTAGTATGTTATGTAAAATGTAAAAGACATCTGGTCATAAGCTGGGCCATACTGAACTTGAATAGTCACATGATTTAGCCAAGCTACCCTTTGTTGGCTTGACCAAAATATGTAAACGAACATATGACCACATGTCTTTACCTAAAACTTGACGCTCGATTGATTTTGAGCATCAAAAATAAGTAATTCCATTGAAAAGCGGAAGTTAAGACTCGAATGAGCTTGAAAGAAAAACTCAAAGTAAAACTCAAGGTTACTTGAAAGCAGCTCATTTTGAATTAAACACTTTTACCCTCTAAGTATAATTGATTTTCCGTCAATTACATTGGATTTTAAATGATCCATATTTTTTAATGAACTTGTTTGATACTTCTAATACACTGTGTATATATTAAGGACGATTCCAAAGCGATCATAAGCTATAAGGTCCACTCCTAAAATTTTTGACAGAATTTATATAAATAAATTTGGGGAAATTCCATACATAGAAATATACATTAACAAAATTATAACTGACGACACTCTTTTGTAGATATCCCCGTATGATTTTCGAAAAGAAGATTCATATTACAATATTTCAAGGCAGATTTAGAATACAAACTAGCCAAAGAGTTACTGTTATTAACCGATGTTTTAATCGCTGGAAATTCTAAGAATTTTCAGAGGCGCATTATAATTCACAAGAAAGGCGCCTAAAAATTGTTAGGATTTCCAGCGTGAAGTGTACTGCGCCTGGGAGAATTAATGCTTTGGAGAATCGATATACGGTCCAAAGTACACCCTACCATGTGGAACAGTACGAAGTTGATTCGATAAGTAACTTGGTTCGATGTTTGAGACAACAATCTGAGCTTTGTATCGTACCTTATTTTTCGACATAATCATTTCAAAGTTCGACACACTTGTTTTAACGTTTCTTCACGTTCCCGGTTCCTTCTCTAAAGTGATTTTCTTCAAGGCCCTTAAAAAAGACATTGACTGCCTGGATGGTTTCTTAATTGCATACAAATTTTTGTCCATCGGAAAAAATTTTATGTTTTGCGAAAGTAGTTCAAAGCGCAGTTCAGTCAATTTTTGCTGAGCGACACTGCTTAAATTAACCGGTGCATTATCGTGGTCGAACAACACCTTCTTCTTGGCCTTTCTCGAACGTTTCTCCGCGATTGCTGTCTCAATCTGTTCGAAACGGATGCGTAATACGCCCAAGTGGTGGTTTTTCCCTTTTCAAGATATTCAATTAGAAGAGTTCCTTTCGCGTCCCAAAATCCTGATCCCATCACCTTCCTAGTGGATGGAACGTTTTTTTTCTTTTTCCGAGGTAGTTCTCCTGGTGCAGCTCACTGTTTTGACTACCGTTTCATCTCCAGCGAATAGTATTGAATCTAAGTATCGTCCATTGTTAAGAAACACCGCAAAAAATCAGCTGAATTCTTCTTGAACAGTTTCAAACATTTGGCAGATGTTAGCGTGGGATTTCTTTTTTGCTCTGTAGTGAGTAAACGTGACACTCATTGTGCGTAACGTTTTTTCATGTGCAATTTATGATGTAAAATAAAATGTAACAGGTCAATTGAGGTGCCAATGGCCTCTGCTAACTCACGCATTTTCACACGCCTGACGACCAAAACGATATCGTGAAATTTTTCAATGTTTTCTGATATCACAGCAGTTTTTGGGATTCTAAGACGTAGTGCGTCTTCAATGCTTGTCCTGCCTCGCTTTAATTCATTTATCCAAAGTCTCACTGGCTCATAGGGAGGGAATGTGTTGCCCAATGTAAGCGCAATCCTCTCATGAATCCTCTTTACAGTTTTCCCTTCCAGAAAAAGAATTTAATCCCACCAAAAATTCAAATTTTGTCTATTTTTCACTTTCACTCGAAACGCTTCTATTCCAGCAGCAGTCAAACAACGAATTAGTGTTATAACGATTTGTGGAAATAGAATATTCACCTACAGAAAAGAAACTTCATGGTCAGCTATGAAAATCTCGCTGTCGCCTTCTCTTAATATGTGAACAATGTTTTTTACGAATCATCATTGTATTGTCATGATAGTTGTATTTGATACCTAGTTTAAGCGATGTTTCAACCACGCTTGAGCTACATGAATTCTTTTGAACATGAATCCACATTCCTTATTTCTTAATTAAATGCAAAAAAATTTTTCCTTTTCAAATAAGTGGATAAATTGTATGTGTAAGTGCCAGTTTGAACTCCTTTTTAACAAAGCATAGCATTTGAAACGGAAATGTCTTAATTTGAGATGCATAATTCAGATTAATTGATTGTGAATGTACCCCTAAAAAAATTAACTCATCTCAAAATATCAATTATCCTACATGTATCTCAAAAAACGAATGCGATGGCCGATTCTTCCCGTTTAGTCCATTATATTGACTGTTCCTTTATTTCAGGTACCTGGGACACGTGGCTTTGTTGAATGGCAATTTTTTTAAATGCTATCCTGAGAGGTTCTTTTCCTCTTTGAAGAAGAATATTGTCCTATACCTACTTTAAAAATTCTAAACGGTTTTGGTGATTCTTACGTGTGGACGAAAGCCTGTAAATTTTAAGGACAAGATTTTTTATATCAGCTTTACGGACAATCCATTTCATATTCAATTTGTTAATTGATGATTTTTGAATAGAGGAAATAATAAGAAACTGACTATGAAAAACAACAAGAAATCAATAAAAATTATGTAATTTTGGGTCAATTACATAGTAGACATGTTTTCAAATATGTCACGTTATGATGTTATGATCAATATTTCCGTAAAGCTTTGCTTGCAAATTTAATATAAAATGAACTGTACGGAAAGCTATCATTAAAAAATTTTCTTAAAAAAATACACGTTTTCACCCACACGTAAGAATTACCAAAGCCGTTTTAAATTTCTTAACTAGGTATAGGACAATATTCTTCTTCAAAGAGGAAAATAACCTTTCAGGATAAAAATTTTTTTAAAAATTTGTTCGAGGTCCATGTTTTCTATTGTTAATAACATAGGCCGACAAAATTTCAAAAAACGAATAACCCAGAAACGAGACAATACTTATCCGAAGGTTTTTGGTGCGCTGAATCGTAATCCGACTCCAGAATTGGTGCATCATCTCAGGTTTTTGAGGTATCTTTATTTTTTGCGTCTTTTAATATATACCAGTGATAATTTTAAAATAAAGAAAATGAGAAGAAACTGACTCTAAGCCAAAACAACAAGAAGTCAATAAAAATAATTATAAATAATTTTAACAAAATAAGAGGGTTGAACTTAAAAACAAAATTTTAATTTTTTTAGATAAATTTTCAAAAATGACTTTTGTTTCAAATCGGACTTTACAAATTTCGTGGAAATTTACTTATTTTCTATGGGGAAAAAACATAAGTATAAAATCAAAATTGCGACCTCTAAACTAATTTGTACAGAGACACCTTTTTGCCCTACTGTGTAACGTCAGGTTACAACACAAAGAGAACATCAACTTCAGTGGTTCCTATTGTCTATGTCCAACTATACATTGACATCGTACAAAGTAAGACAGTTAATGCATATACCTTCCGCAGCACGAATCATATGCAAACCGCTAAGGTGGATTCTTCTCCCCTGTGAACATCGACAACGTATCGTGTTTACCGATGAATTTGAATTGAGTCTTGTAGAGAAAAATTGATGGATATTAATTCAATGAATGTTTGAAGAACGCATACACAAGAGATGAGTTTGGTTGTGCTCTGAAACACTAGCCCAAACCGTTATGATATAGAGAGCTATCACGCGTAGTCATCGCTTGGTCTCTAGTTTATTCAACAGGAACACTGAAGCACTTCAATACTATACATCAATAGCAACTAGCGGCCTAGAGCGTTTAAATGTAAAAATAAAGTATCCTTTAAAAGTAATTTAATAGACCAAAATCATTATCTATCAAATTCCCAAGCGTTGGAAAAATATTATGATAGGAAAATGAAATATCTTCAATAAAAATACGAAATAGTGTTTTCAACGCTTTGAAACAGAGATACCAGGGCAGGTCAATAAGTTCTTACAAAATGTACTAGATGGCGCTTAAAATATCAATAAATACATTGAGATGGGCCAGTCTCAAGTTTCAGTTTTCTTAAGGGGAAAATATAATGAAGGGACAAAAAAAATTTATATGGAAAGATTGTGCGTCGTGAGTATGAGCCCGCACGCAAAATTCACCACGTTCCGACAACTATAACTGCACTAATTACTCGTTGAACTATGCGTAATGAGTTTGAGTAAGTCAAACAGAGGCATTAAGTTTTGACGGTGGTTTTCATTAATCAAGGAGACTATGTTAAAAAATGAAAGCGTGCTAATCCGAACTAATGTAATTTTTTGTGTCTTTGTAAGAACTTATTGATCTGCTCTCGTGTCATGAACAGGCTACTGTGGTCTGAAAACATCAAAAACATTAGATTATGTTTCTTTATCATTAGAAGTAAGCGCTTTTCTTTTCCCCTCACAATGTTTAAATTATAAAATGATGATTAAGTTGTAGATAAGATATTTACGTGATAAAGAACCAATTTTTGTAGATTCAGCATTATCAATTGAATTTTTTCTCTTTTTCATCTCCGGTTGTTGTTTTTTAAACTGTAATTGCGTTTCCTTGAAGTTTTGGTACATATTACTGATTTGATGTAGCAATCTCAAAAGTGGCATGTTGACTTGTTGACTGATATAACGTATATTCAGACTAAAATTAACTACGGTACTCGTATGCTTTTTCAGTTGTCCTCTAGAGATATATAAAACATTACGCCTTTGGATCATATCATCTACAGCCATATCTGTCATCTTCTTAACATCAATGTCAATACTGATCTTTTCACACAAAAAAGCCGGAATATCAGGAAAAATATCAAGGTGAAATTTGCCACATCCTTTTTTCGTCGAGTATTTGTTTCCTGTAGAAAAGAATTTTGACATTAAAAAATACAACTCCTAATCGAAAAAATATACAATATTTCTTCATTACTTTATATCAGATTTATAAATACGTAAAAAGGTTTACGTGACTGCACATTAGTTATCAAGACTTATAATTTCAATATAAATTTCTATACGAGGAATTTTTATTGATAGAGTGATAAAAAAAACAGTGTTTATATCTACTAAAATGATTTGTATTCGGGAAAAATAACAACAATATCAAGTTTTTAATTAATTACTGTCAATTCCATAACGCTGTATTATTCCAGGATTAAAAAAACTCTTCTTTTGAATATCACCGTGAAAGTATTCAAATCTATAACTCAATTCGTGCGGTTTGCTAAGAGATGGCGTAACTTGATTATTATTCCATCGTTCCAATATTCCGAAAATGCATTGGAAAGCTACTGTCATTGTGCGTCAATTTCAGTATATGCCATTCATTTGAAGCGTAAACAACAATAATTTTTTTTCACTCAAATATGTCGAACTTTGTGCCTGATAAAGTGTTTTTGCGGGAAGTTCTTCTTCATTACTTTAATATGAAGAAAACTGCTACGCAAAATCATATGTGATCAATGGATCAATGGAGAACGCTACCGAACACAATTAATCCGTTTGAAGAGAGCAATAGCCAAAAAACGCCCGGAATATGCGACCAGACACGAGGCAATAATTTTCCATCATGACAACGCTCGGCCCCATGTTGCTATTCCGGTTAAGAACTATTTGGAAAACAGTGGATGAGAAGTTTTACCCCACCTGTCTCATAGCTCAGACCTTGCCCCTTTCTGACAACGATTTTTGTTCCGGTAGATGCAGAACGTCCTCACTGGAATACGGTTCACATCAGAACAGGGTATCAAAAATTGGCTTGATTCATTCTTGGCCGCCAAGCCAGCGCAGTTCTTTTGGGATAGAATCCACAAATTGCCAGAAAGATAGGAAAAAGTCATAGCTTCAGATGGGCAATACTTTGAATAATACTATTGTACATGTTTTTCTTAAATAAACGTTCAAATTTTGAAAAAAAAAAGAACGAATTAAGCTATAGATCCAATAAAAGAATTCATTCTAGTGCGAGATATTGTGCTATTTGGATAGTTTTAATAAGATTAAGAGTAATTTTTTAAATATTATCGAATTACAAAAACGTAAGTAATGAAAAATTTGGATGTGTAGAAATGGTAGTGTCACCCTCCATATTAATATAATAAAAGATGCTGGTTTTCGATCAATGAGGGTTAAATATAAAGAAGAAAACTCTTTATAGTGTCAAAATTGTTGCGACGTTTCGTTGGCTATGGGTTTGCCAACCTCATCAGGCTTTATTAAATTAAAAAAACACCAAATATTAAAATTGTCACACCCAAGAAAAATAAACATTAAATTAACTTAACATCCAGAACATACACAAAATTGTTAAAATTTTACCTTTATAAAAGAAGTTTAACTCATGATGAGTAAGTAAGAGTAAGTCATGATTTACTTAATAAAATGACGTGATGTCATAGAGTCGACGACACTTTGTCTACAAAATTATTACAGTCAAACTGTTAACTTTAAATATTGACAACAGTTATTGTAAACACAGATTTTGAAATGTAAACAGACATAAGCTGAAAAGCTATCATGAATTTAATCTATTAAGTAATGAAAAATAAATTCTATTCAAAGTAAATATGTCTTCTTTTTTATTTATACTAAATTTATTAAATTTTATATGGATCATCTCTGATGTTAATCTTTTTCGATAGTCAGAGACATAATCAACAATCTTGGTATTTTCGCAATCAAATTCATGGTTAAATTCCAATTGATGTTCACAGACTACGGATTCACTGTTTTTTTATTTTTGTGTTCATTAATACGAATCTTAATGCTCTCTTAGATTCACCAATATAAGTCGCCGTGCAATTTTTACAATTAAATTTGTGTACAATATTAGTTTGTTCCCATTTGTTTGTGGAGTCTTTATCTAATTTTATTATTGATTTCAAAGTTTTGTTGACGACTGGAATAGTTGAAATATTGTATTTTTTAAAAATATTAGACAATTTAGTGAAGTTTGTTACGTTGTATGGCAAACATACCTTTGGTTGATGTCTGTATAAGTTTGAACGGTTTTTTTTATTTGGAGAATTTGGAGAGCTGTATTTAATTTTATTCATACGGATTTTTATATTTTTATCGATGAAGCTATTTGGATAATCGTTGTTTAATAATATTTGTTTAACAATCTTCAAATTGATGTTATGAAACGTTTTGTGAGGTAAAGATATCGCTCGATCAACTAAGTTATAAACAATATTTTTTTTCTGACAAATTGGATGATTGGAAAAGTAATTAATTGTTCTATTTGATGAGGTAAGTTTTTGAAACCAATTAGAAATAATTTTATTATCTTTTATAATTAATGACACGTCCAGAAAGTTAATTTGATTATTTTGTTGAAATTCAAAGGTGAATTGTAAGTTCTTATCTTGTGAATTAAAAATGTTTAAAACCAAGTCAATAAATTTCTTTTGTACACACAGAATAGTGTCATCTACAAATCTGTAATAAAATAAAGGAGAGCAATTATGTTTGTCTTTTAAAATTCGTAGGCAATCATTTTCCAAATCATCCATGACAATGTCTGCAAATAGAGGTGAAACTGGTGAACCCATTGGAGTGCCAAAAATTTGCAAATAGATATTATTATTAAAGGTAAAATATGTATTTTCGAAAAGAAATTTAGTACAATTTATAATTTCATCAAATGGAATTCTACAGTTATTGTGAATAAGTTGACATCTTCGGTGAAATATAAAGAAGAAAACTCTTTATAGTGTCAAAATTGTTGCGACGTTTTTAGCAAAAATACTATATGATGAATTAAAAGACAGTATCAAAGTCCCAAAATCACATTTAAATGATAGTTTAGATCTTAAAAGAAAATTGGAAAATCTTATTGTAGATGATAATCATGTTCTGCTTTCATTAGATGTCAGTTCATTATTCACAAATGTACCCTGTGATTTGGTCCTAAAGAGTTTAGACCGAAGATGTCAACTTATTCATAATAACTGTAGAATTCCATTTGATGAAATTATAAATTGTACTAAATTTCTTTTCGAAAATACATATTTTACCTTTAATAATAATATCTATTTGCAAATTTTTGGCACTCCAATGGGTTCACCAATTTCACCTTTATTCGCAGACATTGCCATGGATGATTATTTCTAATTAGTTTCAAAAACTTACCTCATCAAATAGAACAATTAATTACTTTTCCAATCATCCAATTTGTCAGAAAAAAAATATTGTTTATAACTTAGTTGATAGAGCGATATCTTTATCTCACAAAACGTTTCATAACACCAATTTGAAGATTGTTAAACAAATATTATTAAACAACGATTATCCAAATAGCTTCATCGATAAAAATATAAAAATCCGTATGAATAAAATTAAATACAGCTCTCCAAATTCTCCAAATAAAAAAAACCGTTCAAACTTATACAGACATCAACCAAAGGTATGTTTGCCATACAACGTAACAAACTTCACTAAATTGTCTAATATTTTTAAAAAATACATATTTACTTTGAATAGAATTTATTTTTCATTACTTAATAGATTAAATTCATGATAGCTTTTCAGCTTATGTCTATTTACATTTCAAATTTTGTGTTTACAATAACTGTTGTCAATATTTAAAGTTAACTGTTTGACTGTAATAATTTTGTAGACAAAGTGTCGTCGACTCTATGACATCACGTCATTTTGTTAAGTAAATCATGACTTTTATTATAATTTTATTTTCTCGACATTACTCATCATGAGTTAAACTTCTTTTATAAAGGTAAAATTTTAACAATTTTGTGTATGTTCTGGATGTTAAGTTAATTTAATGTTTATTTTTCTTGTGTGTGACAATTTTAATATTTGGTGTTTTTTAATTCAATAAAGCCTGATGAGGTTGGCAAACCCATAGCCAACGAAACGTCGCAACAATTTTGACACTATAAAGAGTTTTCTTCTTTATATTTGACCCTCATTGATCGAAAACCAGCATCTTTTATTATAGACAAATTTGGATGTTATATATAGCATAAAACTAGCATCAAAAAATAATCCTAGAAGGGCTAAATCTCGACCAAGCCAGAATTTAATGCCCAGATGGCTTCATACACAAATTTTTGTCTAGCGGAAAAAAATTTCAAGTTTCAAAAACAGGTAGAAGTCCCAAGAAGCCAGACCGAATCAACAGACTGGATGCAAAAGCAGTTCAAGCGCAGTTCACTTAATTCTTTCCGAGCAGTATGGCTTTAATGGACTGGCGCATTGTCGTGGTGGAACGACACCTTCTCCCTCGCCTTCCTCGGATGTTTCTCCGCGATTGTTGTCCTTAATATGTTCGAAACGGAGGCGTAGTACTCCCAAGTGTTGATTTTCACCTTTTCAAAACAGTCAATTAGAAGGATTCCTTTCGCGTCCTAGAAAACTCACCTTGCCAGTGGATAAAACACTTTTCGCCTTTTACAAAGCCTCTTCTTCTCGTCCATTCCACTGTTTTGTTTTAGGGTTTAGCGGTAGATCGAAGTTTCGTCCATTATTACAAAATGTCGCAAAAATCATCTGAATTTTCCTTAAACAGTAGCAAACATCTATATTTCACTATCAGTCAAAATGCTTCTATTCAAGCAACAGCCAAACTATGAATTTGTGTTAGAATTACTAGTGACTATAGAATATTCACCTACAGAAAGGACACTTTATGGGCAGCCTATACACGTCTCACTGTTACCATCTCTTAGTATGCGAAGCAAGTTACTTATCGAACCACCCTTATATTAAGCATAAACCCCCGTCCTCATGATGACATTTTCATTAAATTTTAACTTGGTCGGAATTTGCATTTTTGGGGACAAGATCATTATTTTGTAATTTGAACTGCTTGCTATCTAATTGAATTTTAAATGTTTTGTAAATTCCGTCTAACTTAATCATGGCTTTTTATGTTCCAATATGCTGGGAACTTTGCGTAATATAATATCGTTTACGACAAACCTTAAACAATAATGTCTTCTGAAATCTTGGAGCAAATGAAAACTGTTTTTCACATCTGTTGAATGGTAAAATTATACTGTGAATTGAAAATTCACAAAATTATACTATTTATACTACAAATAATAACAATGAAATGTTTAATTTAGATAGTTACCTGTTTTTTTATCAGTGACTTTCCCGAATTCACTAACAACTATGTCGATCCTCATTGTTTCCATGCTGCCCACGAGAGACAAGTTTGATCCTAGAGAATCTAACGACGAAACGTTGTTCGAATTGCTCGATCCAATAGCTGAAAGCATTTGCTGGGGCATCACTGACAACGATGACAAAAGGGGTTCAAATATTAAATGAGCATCCAACAGTCGTAAAGAGTCTTTTATGGGGTAAAGAAAAGCAGTACTTTGAGTATCCAATTGTTCTTCATCATCAGTGGTCATCGTATTTATTTTCGAATTCTAAAATATATTGTATACCAGTAATAAAAAAGCGAACTTGAGAATTTGGATAAGATTGTAATTTCAAATAGTATGATTTAACTAGTTCCATAAAAAAAAAATATTTATATTATAATATTTTGAGAACTTCATGTTTTAATTAATATACCTTGAAATTATTGTGCTCAGTTCGAAAGACCTAAAAAATTAAAACAATGAATAGCATTTTTTTATGACGGATATTGCTTATCCTTCGGAACGCATTTCGAATTGTTGTTTCTAATCTAGAATTTTGTATAATTACATACCCAATTTCTTTTCAAATGTCCCTTATTATTCTCTTTCAGAAACTCCTGTTGTTTAGCCATCCAGCTATATAGATCTTCACCATTATTAATTGATCTGTTTGATTGAAATCCAGTAGGTGATGTTATCTGATCTAAACTTCCCGTGCTTTGCTGACTACCATGAACTTCACCTCCAGAGAAAATACTTGTGTTAGATCCTAATTGATGAGAATTTAAGACGTGAATCTGTGATGTTTTTTCTTCTCGCCAGGTACCATAACCTAACCATATAAAAAAGTATTTTCATGTAGAAGGTAATTTTAAGTAAGAAATTTCATGAATGAAGTCATTAAAAGCTAAGCTAAATTTCAGTGTAAGAGGTGAATAAATCTTACTCGTGTTATGTTCTTTCGGCTAATTAAAGAACGGCGATTTTTGCCCCCCCCTAAGAAGATAGTAAAACAGTTATGATTCACCATATCTTTTGACCTGCTGAATCTTTGAATATTTTATAAAAATGTGATAATCAGGCAAAACTTAAAAAATGGAAAGCAAATATGTAAACCTACAATTACAACATGTAAATGATAAGTTTTGCATGATTCCTGTGCTTCGCATTAATTGTTTGAAAAGATATTAAAAATGACGTTTTTTTACTCTGTGTTCGTTTCCTTCGATATTAATACATAAGGAAATTATACATTATTGTAGACTTTGATCAATCGAATAAATTTATAATGGATTAAATATCATTTGAATCAGAAAAACTAGACAAAAATGAACATAGACAATTTAAAGCATCGTTCTAAATGAAAATGAAATTTTTCAACTGAATACTATCATTTTTATTTACGGTATGACAACAGAATCACATATTCTTTAAGATTTAAGCTGAGGAATCTGAGAATAAGTTCTGAGAATATATGCCCAGGGTAAACTTTGATAATTTAGAGTAAACAGCAAGTGTTATGGCGACTATTGTAACTTCCTACCATTCTGTAATATAGTATATCAAAAGAGTCAGTAAAGGAAAGACTTGAATATGATTTAATCAGCGAAGGCAAGATCAGGAGAAGAGGGCAATATGGCAATATTAAAAGTAAATCCAACCAGTGAAGACAAGTTTGGTGGTTATTCAAGTGACACATATTTTGTTATTTTCCTACATTTCGTTCAGTTTTTATGATAGTTAGAGAAGCAAGAAGCTACAAACAATGGTGCACCAGTTTGGGAACCTGGACAATTAGGTATTAAAGGGGATAAAGCTGCCGCCGAATGATAGGTATTGCTTCCTCCCTAATGGAAGCAGAGATTACAAAATAGGCCTAGGGCCAACACAAAAGGTACCGGGCAGAGGTGAAAGGATACCGCGAGGCAAAATCTTTAATTAGGCCTGTACTAATAGGTGACAGAGACAAAAAAATTCTGGCTCTTAAATGAGAAAAGATAAAAGTAGCACCTCAGCTCCTAACAAGATATAAAAGTTTGAGTTACCATAAATGGTAGATTGGCTTGAGTTATCATCGACATAACTTTTAAATAAAATTAATAAGATATATATTATATATATTGTGACGTGGTACTTGTCCACGCACAAGAAATTATCAAAAAATGAATTTAATTTTTGACCTCGAGCAGAGAATCATGCCCGAGGCTGTCTTTGACAGTCATAAGTCAAGGGTCGAGTGTAATGTGCTCGGTAGGCTCCTGACTTTGACTTTTATTTATTTCTGTAAAGAATTTCAAATGACAGGTTACCTGAGGGGAGAGGTTAGACTCCCCGGGAACCTATTCCCAACTGCCAGACCAAGGGTTTCGATCACAGTTAACATTTATAGTAAATTAATCCTTATCTTTATTTTCACACACGCGAACACCACGAGGTTCACCCGCATGAGATCACCGCTAGGTCGATGGCGATCAATACTCGCGCCACGGACGAGACCTCCGAGCGATGGAAGAAACATCACGACACTACGGCACGACACTATAGCACACCACGAAGAGGATCCTTGGTGCGTCAGGCGGATGTGAGTCCCGCCTGCTTAAAAACACCAAGGAGAGGAGCTCGTCGGCGTCTTGTTGACAGATTGTTAAAAACCTAACCTGCGCGGCGAGGTTGATTTCATCAAGCGCCGCGTGGCGGCGCTAAATGTCAGCCTACCTTCGCCACCTGTTGCTCTCAATTATGAACTCGACGAAAACGTCGGTAACGTCGGTAAATTTTATAAGTGCCACCGTCTTCCGGTTTAGCCGGCACGCCAGCGGATCTCGCCATCTTAGTTCATTCTCTGTTTGGCGTCTGAAGTGGCTAGAGTGCCAAGTGGATTATTTGGGAAGAATATTTTAAAATAAAAGAAAAAGTATGGCAAGTCGAGAATGATAGATTTCTCTTGTCTTTTTAGTTGAATGGTGGTTAATTCGATTGATTGTGTAGTGTGCAAGTATAGCACCTCGCCACGAGAGTTCCGGGGCGGCAGACTCTGAGCCAGCCTCGTTAATTAACTTAAAATTAAAATCAGTGTCCGCGAGTATAATTTGTTCAAACCCGCAAGGTCGTCTTAAGGACACGGGTTCTAGCGCCCACCCACATACAAAGTATCATATCGAACTTGCCAGTGGCCGTGTGCGCAAGCAGTGACGCTGCTCCTTACCCCGCGCTCTCCGCGGTATTAAGTGGCCCCTGTAGCTTCGGTTACGAAGGTGCAGGGTCACCCGTCAAGAGCGGGCCGGTCAATTAATAGTACAATAGGTATTATTAAATCATAATTTTGGTTATTTTAGAGGAAATAACCTGGCGCTCAACGCTTATACGCTAGCCGAGCTTAATTTCGAGTTCGGGAATCGTCATGTGATCGGGTTAAGTTGCTCGGGGTAAAGTGAGTTACCCCGACCTTTGTAAGTAAACATCATGTTAATAAATATTGTCAATAGACCTGTGATTTGCAGTCGTAGTGAACTTTAATGTAAGGAAAAATAACCTAACCACACCTTCCTCTAATAAATAATTAAAATAAAGCCTACAATATATATATATATTAGGTGCGCAACTAAGTTTCCGCTGTTTTTTTTAATGAAAATGCAACTTTATTGTGAAAAAATGGTTATAAATGAATCATTCAAAGTATTGCCCATCGTTACCTACAACTTATGCCCATCTTTCTGGTAGAGCTCGAATACCGTTGCGGTAAAAGTGTTCATCTTTTGAGGCTATCCACGAATCAAGCCATTTTTCGATTTCTTCATATGAGCGCAACTACTGATCAGCCAGACCATATGCCATCGACCGGAACATGTAATAATCGGTCGGCGCAATATCTAGGGAATACGGTGGGTGGGTTAGGACTTCCCATTTGAGCGTTCCCAGGTAGGTTTTAACGGATTTGACAACAAGAGGACGAGCGTTGTTATGCTATAGAATCACTTTTTCGTGCCTCTGCTGGTATTGTAGCCGTTTTTCGCGCAGTGCTCGACTCAAACGCATCAATTGCGTTCGATGCCGTTCCCCAGTGATGGTTTCGTTCGGTTTCAATAGCTCATAATAAATAACACCGACCTGGTCCCACCAAATACACAGCATAACCTTCGGAATGTCATTATTCGGCCGAGCCGACGACGTAGAAGCAGGACCAGACAATCCCCATGACTTTCTTTTCTTTGGGTTGCTGTAATGAATCCATTTTCCACCACTCGTCACAATGCGATGAAGAAAACCCTTCCTTTTTTTGCCGCTGAAGCAGTTGTTTACAGGCAAAAAAACGACGCTCAACGTCCCTTGGCTTCAAATCATAAGGAACCCAAGTTCCTTGTTTTTGAATCAATCCTGACGCATGTAATCGCTTGGAAATGGCTTGGCGGGTTACTCCTAATGCTGTAGCGAACTCTTCTTGTGTTTGGCACGGATCCTCATCGAGCAATGCCTCCAATTCAGCGTCTTTGAAGGTTTTTGGCCTTCCTTCACGCGGACGGCCATCGACATCGAAATCACTATCTTTGAAGCGACGGAACCAATCATGGCACGCTGTTTCACTTAGAGCAGCATCTTCGTAAACTTTTTGCAGTTCTCGATGCGCTTCAGCCGCCGTTTTCTTCAAATGAAAGAAGAAAATCAACACTTCCCGCAAATGACAATTATTTGACACAAAATTGGACATTTTCACACGACAAAAAGTATATGACGCCAAAACAAAATCACTAATGTGTCAAAACGGTTTGTTTACCATATGTCTAAACTTGGTTCATGACGTTTTGGATAGGTCGAAATCGACCAGCATTTACTGCTGGAGCCATCTATTGACAAACAACGGGAACTTAGTTACGCACCTAATATATATCTCCCAAAATAAGTTATAAAATAGGCATGATCGCAAATTAATTCAACTAAGTTCGTGTAATTATATGAAGCAAGTTTTAATAGAAAGTTACATAATCGCTGAGGTCATTTAAACTCCCGAAAAAATTTATGTTTGTATCCAGCTCCCTGGCTGCATGACAAGATCGTTTGCAAAATGAAGACACTCAGACTTGTCTTCCTCTACTAATACTCCTGTTGTCTCTCTCCCTCTTATTTTAAAATGCACGGAAGTAAAAAAATACATTCTCCTCGAGAACCAAACAGAATAAAAATATGAGAAATACCTTTTTGTGACGTGCAGCGAAGCGCGCAAGATTATAGCCTGATATAATAGCCAAATACCAATAATTCAATAGAAAATACTATTTTGAAAAAGTATCTTTTTGAATATTTCTATTGGTCCCCTATTCGTAATTATTATGAATTAAAGGGTTAGGCCACTCTAGAGGCGGACAAAAATAGGTATATTTTGTGATTTTTTTTCAGAAAAATCATGAAATAAATCGAGATTTCAAAATAAGGTTATTATTATACATGTAATTGACTGTACAAAATAATTTTTTTAAAGCGATAAATGTCAAAAAGGCGACCGTGCAGCATTTTTCTGATGACGCCTTTGTTTCTGGAAGGTCCACGGCCGGACAAACAGCTCCTGTAATTTTTGAATTATGATTAGTCACTGAAGTTTTTTTGATTACAGGTATTCATCTGACGACAGTCTGAACCTAACCGCTTTCGATGGAGGTTCGAAGGGATTTCGTGCTCCAAGATATTCGACTCGCACAAGGTGAAATATTTTCTGTTCCACGCTGCTGATTTCAAAACGGTTTAATGGAGGATAGTCGCAAGATATTCTAGAATTTCGTACAGTGTAGAGTGTTATAAATGTTATTAGGATTCGAAATCAATAAAGACTTGCTGCAGAATGCTGCACACCAGGCTTTCGGAACCGAAAATTGCATGTCGTGTCACACTCGGAACATTTTTTCCCGCGCATAATCCTGAGCACTATTTCTTCCCAGGGGAGTATGAAAGAATTTCATACCAGGTGGTCTTTTCTTTATGACTTACAAGTGGTGTAACGGGTGTTTAGAGGAATGCATACATACATACACATGAAAAAGAAGCTCTTGATATAATATTTTGTGACTCATTTTCGTCCTTATTTGTATGAAAGAAAATTTACTTTAGTAACTGGTCACAAATCTCTGGTTTGGTTTCGAAATTATAAGGACCTTCGTTCACGAGTTTCACGTTTGAGATTGAAAGAATATGATTTGATGTAATTTACAAAGCAGAAAAAATGAATGTAAATACAGACGCTCTGTCAAGAATTCTATCAATAATAAAAAAGAGAAGTAAAAAAATTTACAAGTTAATAGCAAAGATACTTTTATGACTTCTCATAAAATAATGACTAACAAGAAAATTTCCATGAGAAATTAACAAGAAAATTTTTTAAATGATGTAAAACCTTTGAAACGAAGAAATTTGAGTCCAGTTATCGTACCAGACAACGTAGATTATTTTAATGAAACATCGGATGCCCAAATATTAAATATTGAAAGAATATTTAAAGAATTTGAAAATCTTTCTGTGGAAAGAAAGACGCTTTCGACTGCGCTGGGATTCGAGCCCAGGTCTTTCGATTGCCGGTCGACTGCTCTAACCACTGAGCTACACAGGCGTCTGACATCTCCTTCTCCACAGGAAGATCTCCTTATATCGCCTAGTGGCTCAGTGGTTAGAGCAGTCGACCGGCAATCGGAAGACCTGGGCTCGAATCCCTGCGCAGTCGAAAGCGTCTTTTTTTCCACAGAAAGATTTTCAAATTCTTCGGATATTGAATTCATTTGCATTGTTTGCGATATACGAGTTTGAAATTGTCTACGAGGACACCTGTCGACAACGTATCCTATCTGATATGCGACTAGTGATCCTCCGATAATGTAGGCAGTGACAAAAATTTCAAACTCAACTAATTAATTAAATATTGACTCTAAAATTCCAAAAAATGTTGAAGACTTTCTTGGTGAAGAACCATTTAGTGAGATTGGTAAGAATATTTTGAAATATACTAATTTATTCAAAAATCTGGCTTCGCGACATATTTTTATGATAATTTTTTTATTAGGTACAGTATTTGCCAAAAAATACGAAATTTTATAATGGAGAACTATAACTACAAGAGATCAAAAGAATAGACAACAAGCAATAGCAAACAATTTGAAATATGTTAAAAATCGAGAAAAATTGAACGAAAATTTTTCTTCTAAAGCTTTTGTCAGAAAACCACGAGGTAGGCCAAGAAAAAATCTACTTACAAATTTAAAAAATATTCCCTATTAAAAAAAAAAAAAAAAAAAGAGTCAGACTATGAAAACAGATAAATGAGGATGAACTTCCAGAAATATATATGCGCAAAAACGAACTCCAACAAAAATGGAATCAGATTCCCACTCTGATCCCGATAACTCAAATTATTTGAAGCAATCTGAAGCAAGGAACAGAAAAAAATGCCAAAAAACTGAAAAATATTACTGAACCTGAAAGCGAGCAAAGTGAAAATTATTTTGAGAAAATTTTGAAGAAAAGCCGATTCCAGCGTATTTTCCGTTGACGATTTTCCCTCGGGTGGGTCATTGTTCGCTGGCTGGGTATGGTCGTTCCCGCGTTCCTCGCTCTTCCTGACGTCCCGGTCAGCAAAGGGTTTCTCGAACGACGTATCCCTCTCGCATTGCTTCCCCTCTAGTGTCTCGAAGATTACGGAATCCCCCGATCTGTTCACGACCTTCGTCGACTGGAGATTCAACTGTGGCGTTAATTTGTTCCTCTTCGGTTGTGCCACCAATACAAAATTCTCCGGCTCAATTCCACTCGGTCTCGCGTGTCGACGAGCTTCCGCATATCTCTTGCCCTCCTCTTTTCTTCCACGATCTCCATTAAGATTATGAAATAGTGCCCTGATGTCAAAGGACCCAAATAATAATTATCTTAAAAATGTTGTAAACAAACATATAAATAATAGAATTTTTCAACTTAGTAACAAAGATAAAAATTCAGATTCCATACCACAAACGTGGAGTTTCCATTCCTTATCATGGAAATTTATCTTATAAATTTTTTTTATATTTTTGTTTGTCTTTTACTAAATTAGCAATGACAGGAGAGAAAAAAAACCCATTGGAAATCCTCGTTTTTGAAAAATTGTGGTGCCATTGAATTTGGAATATGTGCTATTTAACCATAATCGGAGCCCTTTTTCAAATTCTTTCCAAGGCAGTTGTACTTCGGGACAAATCTCTTCCCGTCTAGTTTTTAAAAAGGGGATAGTTGCTTTCTTGGGTACGCTTGTGAAAAGAGAGACCACATCCAAGGAAGCGACAACAAACTTGTTTGGAATACTGACAGTTTCAACTTTTTCGACCAATTCAAAACTGTTGATTATTTTTGATTCTGGTCGGGTAGTATTTTTGGATATGATATACTACAGAAGGATACTAGATTGTAAGCTGGCTGATTAAATTCAAGACAATGGGCTTAACAGGGTTACCTTCTTTGTGGATTTTAAGTAGACCATACAATTTCGAGAGACGAGTTCTTAAAATCCTTAGCTGACAAATTATTGAGTATTTTTTGTTTTCCCATCCTTCAACTAGCACGTTGACTTTATTATTCACTTTTATTGTTGTGTTTTCCAGACGAATCTGGTATGTGTTTACGTAATGTAAAAGGCTTCTAACTTTTTCGTTGTAATTTGTTTGCCTTAAAGCTACAGTTGTGTTACTTTCATTTAACCTAGTGAAAACTGTGTCTGGGTCAGCTTTTACGAAGAATCTAGCCCCTTTTATTTCTTCAGAAGGATGCAAGAATTTTGATATGTGTTTATTTCATAATCATCGGATTCCATATCAGCAATGATATTGTATGTAAGAATTTCACGTCTTTGAATGATCACCCCGAAATATATACCTGAGCTAGCTACTTTTGTGACATTTTCAGGGATTTGAATTCCGGTTAAATTTTTTAACCATTTTTGAATCAGTTTACTGTTAGAGACAGTCTTTTTATTGAATTCAGGACAGTTTATCAATTTGTATAATATTATTTTCTCTTGCATTTAAAACTTTCTTTGAAATGGTACGATATTTTTCTTGAATTAAACTAGGAAAATCTGTAGAACACATGGCTAGAAAAAATTGAAACTATTCTGTTTGTAGGAAAAATGACATAGTTTTCAGGTTTTTCAATCTGTGCACATGTATCACGGACTATCACATTAGGTAAGCCCCTTGATACCAAAATGTGTTTACTTTTTTGTTCCTCTTTTTTTGTTTCTTGGATAAAAATTTCTGATGATTCCTGATAAAATAATTTTCTGCGAATTCAGGTTTAATTATAATTCATAATACCGAAAAAGTAGTGTCCTTGTTACGGAAAATACTTAAGGGCAAAGAGTCATCTATAGATGATTTAGGATGAATGGGCTTTGGATGTTTTCAAGATTCCTTTTAATAGCTAATAAACATTTAAGTCACAGATTTGCAATAGCTGTTGACGCATTACGACTAAAAAGCGTCAGATTACAGAAGTCGATCTCCCAGTAAAGATGGAACTTCAGATTTTTACCCTAGGAAAATCAGACCTTCAATAAGAAGATGCTTGATTTTCTAAACCAGATGCATTGTCTATTATGATAAGAATAATTGTATCGGAATGAAACATCGTGTTGTACTGAGGGTTTACCTCTGAGAAAATCGTTGGTTTATTTCCATAATGGATACAGTGGTATCTTGGTTACTCTATGATAGATATCACTAAACAATCAAAGAATTTCACATGGATTCGAAATTCATCTGAATGATGCCTTGTATTAGTCGAAAGATTAATGAAGAGGAGCATCAGCTTCAGATAAAACATTGGGTTTGACAAATAAATTTTTGCACAGTTCACAGCTTCTAATTGACCCCTAGATTTGATTGATCCTAATACACTGACACCTTTCCTTGAAAAAATACATCTCCAAATAAGTTCCTATCATTTTATAAATACTATTGCTAATGAATCCGATAAAGTAAAACATGTTCACTCCTCTTATCACCGCAGACCTGATAAAACGTAAAAATGACATATTTGGATGCCAGCCGGTGGTTAGCCCAAAAATTGGTTCATTGACCTTCCTCGTTTTAGTTATTTATTGATCATACTTTGCAATATTTACTTAAAGATTCCAAAAATCTTCGATTTGACAGTAAGAAATAAATGATAAGCCAAAGGTAACGCATGTAGAAGTTTTAATCAAATATGATTGCGATAGGATTGATAAAAAGTAAATCTGTCAAGAATTTAAGGACGAAGTGCGACAAACTGTAAGTCAATCAAGACTTGCATCAGGCAAATCAAATAATGGTAATACTGCATGCAGATTCTTTGCGAATATCGTTCATAAGGCAAAAATAATTAGAGTAGACATGGAGCTATTTAAAAGGTTTACTCAAATTCTCAAAATGTTTACCAGACGCAAAAAAGTGTATCCTTTATTTTTTCTAAATTCTGCTTCAACAACAGCAGAGCTGTGCGTGGGCATGTACTCATTGTTCTACATGTTTTTGAAAGTTCAATAAATACTGATGCATGACAATAAAGTTATGGAAAAATACTTTCCATACCTGTATCAAATTAACAGGTACAAATCACAGATTTTTCTAAAACAGAAATTTTCATCTGAAAAAGACTTGAAAAGGCCCTTGATAAAAGTACATGACATTTTATCAAACTTTTCAGAAATATCTGTATTAATTCAATATAATAATATCTTAAAATCCAATTAAATTTGGATAAAGCGATTTTTGGCGAATTTTTCAAATACAACAATGGACAGTGCCGTTAATCAGTACAACGATATAAGTTGTTGTCAGTGAATAAAGCGATATTGAAAAGATATAGTATTAGTTACCCGAAATTTTATCGTTTATGATCCTAAAGTGGCTGTGTTTCTGCATATACTCAGTATCGATCAACGTAGCACACTCGTCAGTTATTTCCTGATCATCAACTTCGGCTGCACTACCTTCACCGTCCGTCAGCAAATTTTCCTGTGTATAAAAAAGAAAATCTAAAAATATTTTAAATAGGAACTAAGAAGAACTTATAAAAATTAAAATTCAGGTTATAAAATTTACATAAAGAGATATGATTTTAGCAATTTTGATAAATGGCAAACATCCGCTAAACAGATGGTAAACAGAATTAATAGAAATTATAATGTAGGGCAAAATACAATCCAAGTCGAATAAGAAATATCATTGAAATTGAAAGTTTGAAACTTCGACAAGTGCATATATGCGAATATTAAGATATATGCATTCATATGTTCAAATTGTTATATGTATGATCAAATAGTTCACCGGCTAGTCGAGACCATAAACTTATTCCGAATAAGAATAATCCAGGTAATATGATATTGTTTTACATTAATATTTTATATGTTGTAATCATATAATTATGTTTTTGGGACGCAATCTCCTCTTTGCCTTTGCCATTCTGTCGGTCTGGTGGGATTAGGACTACGAAGCGGTAATGTACGGATAATATACACTGTAACGTTACAATTCCTTCCTCTAAAAATTACATGCTCACATCAGTTTTATTTGTTTCAAAAACGCCCTTCTTTTCTTAAAAAATCAAAGTAATAAACGGAGGCGCAGGTAAAATACATTCTCAGTCGAGGAATGGAAGGCCAACGACCCCACATAATAATAAACAAATATTTAGTACTAAGGAACTAAATATTTGGCAGTTTGGATGACCAACACATACCTATTATACGAATAAATTAAGCATACTGAGCACGATTCTTTTCTTTTCGTAAAGATAATTTAATTTATCAGGTGTAAAAATAAGTTTCCGCCCTTTTTTATCGAAAATTGGGCATTGATTTTGAAAGAACGGAACCTTATGTTTTATTCGAAGTATTGTCCATAGTATTGTTCTTCTTGCGTTTGGCACGAATATTGATCCAATAATGCTTCCAATTCCGCGTCTTCGTACACTTTCGGCCTTTCGCTACGTTCTTTGTCTTCGATGTCAAATTCACCGTTTTTAAACAACTTCCTCTACAAGCAATCGTTGCGCCTCAGCTGCAGATTTCTTCAGATTGAAGAAGTAAATCAAAAGTTCCCGCAAAGGATGCTTATTCAGCTCAAAACTCGACATTTTCGCACACAACATAATATATTATCCAGATAAAAATTTACTAATATTTTAAGGCTATGTTGTTGACAGATGTCCAAACCAGCCCTATCCAACTGCCTAAAAGATGTCCGTGAATATGTGACCCCCACATGGTAGTTCCTTAAAATCTCGGCTGAGGGCGCAGTTGCGCTTCAGCCTGACTTTAACATTGTTTCTTATGGGATAATGTTACAAATATTCAAAAGATTAATAAAAAGACGATAATCAAGTGATAGTGTGTATATTAAATAAAACTTTGAAATTTATTGTAACTGTTTAGAGATTTGAAATGGGCCGTTACAAAGGCTCTAGGTGTATAGTACCTAAATTTAATTCGGGGTACGATTCCAACACAGAGAAGTGTCACCGGTTTTCTGTTCCATTTGAACAGTAAGTTTTATTAAAATGGGCAAAAGCGATTCCAAGGAAAGATTTCGTTATGAAAGGTGGTATGGTAGTGTGTGAGAAGCATTTCCTGCCCGATGACATAATTTGGAGACACGAAGTTAAAGATTCTAGTGGCAATGTTATGGCATCGGTATGTTTATGTTGACACATTTTAAGAAACAAGTAATTGAATTTACTATTAAATACATTCCCGTAGTCCCTTTTAAAGGCATATGATACATGGGAGATGAGAAAATTTGATTGATTTCAGGTTTCGACATGCTTGTGTCTAAAGTATATAAAATTTTGTCTTCAAAATTCAAGAAATGCTAGAGAAAATTAAAACGGACGTAGATAGACTACTTTTGGTTTCAAAATTGAAGAAAAGTCTTCGATATATACTGCTAAAATTGAACTTTCTTGCTATTTTGAAACCAAAAGTATTCTATCTACGTCCGTTTTTATCTTCACTACCATTTGTCAAATTTCGAAAAGAAAATTTTGTATACCTTAGACACAAGCATGTCGAAACCTAAAATCAATCATATTTGCTCATCTTCCATGTATCATATGCCCTTAAAAGGGACTGTAGGAATGTATTTAATAGTAAATTCAATTACTTGTTTCTTAAAATGTGTCAACATAAACATACCGATGCCATAACATTGCCACCAGAATCTTTAACTTCGTGTCTCCAAATTATGTCATCGGGCAGGAAATGCTTCTCACACACTACCATACCACCTTTCATAACGAAATCTTTCCTTGGAATCGCTTTTGCCCATTTTAATAAAACTTACTGTTCAAATGGAACAGAAAACCGGTGACACTTCTCTGTGTTGGAATCGTACCCCGAATTAAATTTAGGTACTATACACCTAGAGCCTTTGTAACGGCCCATTTCAAATCTCTAAACAGTTACAATAAATTTCAAAGTTTTATTTAATATACACACTACCAATTGATTATCGTCTTTTTATTAATCTTTTGCATATTTGTGACTTTATCCCATAAGAAACAATGTTAAAGCCAGGCTGAAGCGCAACTGCGCCCTCAGTCGAGATTTTAAGGAACTACACATATTTACAGACGCGTTCCATACAAAAATAGAGGAGTTGGATAGGAGTGGTTCATACTTACGACATTGACGTTTTACATCTGTGAATTACAACCAAAACTTACTGGTCGCACCAACTTTTGTCAAATGGCGAAAACTTATTTTTACGCTTGATAATAATAACCGTACGTAATTCCGAATTCCAAATACGAACTACGTTAACTAGTAACTTGCTGTTAATAGTAAACGCATTCTGTTTTCTAAATTTTTAGCATTAACATTTTTCTTCTTTTTTTCAAACTTCAAAATTCATAAAACCCTAAATTGAGCAAAATAAGCATTCCACATAAGTTCCCAGAATAACCAAAATTCTGTGCTTGAGTTTAGCTCAATCAATTAGAGAAAAGGTTTGA
Source organism: Diplolepis rosae (assembly GCA_030998225.1). Lineage (NCBI taxonomy): Eukaryota > Metazoa > Arthropoda > Insecta > Hymenoptera > Diplolepididae > Diplolepis > Diplolepis rosae. Next base: position 702,693 of record JAPYXD010000687.1, on the reverse strand, counting down.
TCATATATAACTTAAGTCTTGTTCATAAATTGATCTAATGCCTTCTGTAAGTGCTCTAGTTTTAATTCAAAATGAGTTGTCCATATAATCGCTCCAATATTGTTCTTGTGATTTTACTTTATAAATAAATTTATTTAATTCTGTTTTAATGTTGTAGATGTGATTTGCATTATTGGTTGAGTCCTGACGAATATGATTCATTTCAGCTTTATTTATGTGTTTGCTGTATTTACTATTCTGCTGAGTTGTGTTGCTTTTCGTAGATATCATTTCTGGTTTCGTTATATTATTCTGCGTGGTCAGTGGTCATCACTCATATCACTGGTCCTAGAATGTTGCCTATGAATCTTAGCAGGAGCACTCTGTTTTTACATATCCCTTGGTGGAGTTATTCCATTGGCCTCAAGCTGTTGGAGTTCTTACAGAATATTTGTCAGGTTTTTATTCGTATATTTAAGTCAAAACAATTTTTCTTTCAGTCTGTCTAGCTTCATCATGCCCTTACAGTTGATTGATTTCAAGTGATTTGGGCACGTTTCATAAGATTTTTGAATATCCAGTGCAAATTTTCTTTTGATTCAAGGGTGGTTTTGAAATTTCTGCGAGTCCATAAACACGACGAATATTTAATGGCTCTGGGTGGCATGGATAGGCTCTAATCATTCCTAAAATAGGCCGGGCTTTATTCTTAGGGCTTTTATCTCATGCTGTGCTGAAATTTCTAGGGTGGATATAAATAAAAAGAGCATTGCTTCATCAATTATAAATCCAAGTCTTCTAAAAAAGTTGTAACGCATCCGCACATTTAGAAAATTATATGAATATTTTGATATGTCATTGTGAATAACATTTTTACCCTTTTCTTTTGGAAATAATATTTTCCAGCACTATGGAAAAGTAGAGGGACATCCATAATAAAATAATGTTTTTATCAAATTCAATAATGAAAGAATTTAAGTAAAAGAGTCGTCGGAAAACTAAGTTACAAAAATAATTTTAAAAAATGTATACTTGTGAATTGAAATATTTACTTTGTGGATCAGATGCTCCAATTAGCTGTGAAAAATTAAGGATATACATACATAAAAAACTTTATAAGTTATTCATATCGCATTATAGCCTGGTAGTCGTCATATTACTCGGCAGGTTATCATATGGTACTAACCAATACCACATGGCTCCCTTTTTAGTGTGCACTGGATTAGATTGTGTCCAAATCAACCCGTTAATTTTAAAATTAGGTTGCTGGCTGTATCTTTTTTTTTAGTTCCATAGGCATGCTAGTAATCAGTGTTTTAGGCCGGCCAGGCGTAGGTGAGGTCGTATGAATGTTGAGTCTAGGTGATCAAACAGGATAGGCGTTTATTTTAATTCTTCTACAACTTTTGCAGTTTTTTTAGAAGCGGTAAATACTTTGTACTTTCTATTACTGAAATATTAATTTTAATTGAGTTACATGAAATTAAAATTGAAAGGATACTGCGATGTAACAATCTTACGATGAGATCTTGAGTATCTTTTTTGATTTAAAAGGAACTCTTGTCAGCGTAAAAAAGTCTGCTCCTGTCTTAACCCGAGAGGCTCCAACCCAAATTTTCGACCCTCAAGAATTCAAATTCAAAGAGATAAATAATTTTGACGAATTTTCGTTTTTATTTGAAAACCTGCTCAATAAAGCACAAATTGACTTAAAGAAATTTTAGCAGGCAAAACGAGAGTCTCAAGAAGCGGTCACTTCCAAGTAGTGAAGTTATTCATTTATTGGTTTTTACCACACATATATTACATATTTCTTTTGTTTATATATATATATTTTGAACCATTTATTATTTTCACCTTCTCTTATAATCTACCATCATTCTCAGGCCTACAATAAATACTTGTTGTCGGGATTTCCAAATTTTCTCTTATAAATTTTACACACCGGCTGAAGGAGAATAATATAACAGAATTCCGATTGAGTTTTAAGTCAATCAAAATTCTATTGGTTCTCTCGCTCTGAAGCATATACGTTGAGTCACAGACTCTGTTGTCACCGTTGAGCGATTGAATTGATTATTCCCCCTTTTCCATAGAATAAGGAGAGAAGGAATTAAATCAGAACTTTTTTTTATTTCAATCTTTTAAAAATTTGTCCCCTCTGTGGTACGTACGTGTGTGCAGTTTCACCTGTCCGACGGACTGCAGTGCCCGCGCCAGAAATCACGCCCGGAGTCCCTCAGATTACAATAGTAGATTTGAAAATCAGTGTAGCTCTTGAACAAAGAACGCAAGCCTTTAGAGACGAGAATCATCCCCTGCGTGGAATTAACTAAGTTGTTATAAAAAGGCCCCAAAATAGGGGTATTTTCGAGAGCGAAATCTCTAACTCTGAAACTATCATTTTAGATTCAGAATCAGAAACGGAGCCAATGTCGAAATAACCCTATTTTTTAGGCCGTAAAAATTTATGACGTTGGAAAGGTTCAAAGTCACCTTTTCGTTGTCACTAGGGCATTCCTAATAAGAGTAACGCTTTAAGTCTCTCGAAATCACCTGAGTTGGAATAATAAAAGCAATATTAATTGCAAGCCTGAAGATTCCCAATTTTGACAATAGGACATTATTAAATACATTTTTTTGCCTTGTTTTTTTATTGCTTTGTATATGTGTACGTATACATTTGTATAAACATGTATTCCATTGTTTATGAATATATCACTGTACTCCTATGTATGTGTATCCGACAATAGGGGCACGGAAACCTATTCAAGATTAAAATAAAAATTTACGATCTATCGAAATTTCAAGTCGAATCTTCCGGATCTTCTGCACGATTCTAAATAATAAATAAATAAATGTCAAAAAGGTCACTCTAAGTAAACTCAAAGGTGTTGCGCGGTAACGTGTTAGAGACAAGCGATTTAATAGAGTTAACGACCTAATGGCACATTTGAAAAAACGTTTTGCCTCTTCGAAAAATTATTAATACTACTTTAAGTCCTATTTTGAACTTGAGGATATAACAAACAAACAAACAAACTCATGAGATAAGTGAGAGTACCATCATGATGAAACCAGTGGTGGACTGCGCAGTAGACGCTTTCATTAAGGGTTTCCCAGGCGAAATGTCTACATTCGTAAATACCAGACATCCAAAGGACCTTGGTGAAGCCCTCAAACATGCCCTCAACATAGAGGAAAGACTAGGGCAAACCGAAAGAGTAAGGTCATCCGTGTTATCTTACCATATTATGTGACAGAACAAGAGACTCTCAGAACGCGCGCGATCGCCCAGTCCTTATACCAGGTAGATGTCTAAGCCAGAAAGAGAGGAAAGGACAGATGGGCAGATGACTACGCTGATGTCTTTTACCTGAATGGTGAGAGGCTTAGCAGTTCTCATCTGATCCAACACCGAATACCAACGATTGATAATGAGGTGATTGCCAAACAGCAGTACAGGTATCCTCATGACGCGAGGGATCAAGTCATCCTGCAAACTGGAAAAGAATATAATAATGGGATTATTGGTGACTCTAAATCTTCTTACAATTGTCCACTTTGGATTGTTCCAAAGAAGCTTGACGCTTCTGGAGCGAAGAAGTGGATGGTCGTTATTGATTTCAGAGCTCTTAACGAAAAGGTAATCAGGGGTGACTACCCATTGCCTATCATAACAGATATTTCAGGCCACCTGAGGAATGTACAGTAGTTTTCTGTGTTTGTTTTGGCAAGTGGTTTTCACGAGGAAGAAACGCATCCCGATGGTCGATCAAAAACAGCGTTTTCAACACCTCGTGGACACTTTAAGTATCTGCGAATGCAAAATTAGCAAAGCCCTTATCCAACCTCCTGAGGAAGGACACAAAGTGGAAATGGAGACGCACACAGCGAAAAAGCTTCTGAAAAATACGCAGATACCTTTGCAACGAACCTGTGCTCCAATACATGTACTTGTAAACCAGTTTACAAGAGCTGCAAAAGAAACTTACATATCAACGAGAACGCGAAACCCAGGACCTGTGAAGCGAAACTTTCGTTGAACCCAATACTATCAGCATTCCGAATTTGCCCTACAAGAATTCCAGGAATATGTGTCCGTAGGGAAACCAATGCCGGATCAGATGACAGAACCGACATCTGGGGATAAGGTCTTTGAAAATAACGAAGGATCCTTGGACCAGTTGAAACAGCAACTATATGACCTCAGTCTGGCACGACAAACAAGAAGCCAACAGACAATGATGATCCATGATTTCTACATTGGCCTGATCCCGCTATCTGCTGGACTGTTAATGTATTTTCTCGACACTAACATCGAAAATGGCGGCTTTCGTGGCCTGTTGGGCATTGAGAAAATGGTATTATGCAGCAAACTGTGGTGTAATATTGCGAAACTAAAAAAACAAATGGGCAAAGTAACTTACGCGCCTGTGATTGGTTGATAGATCAAAGACCTCGAAACCTCGCAAACTAAAAAAAAAAGAAAATGAAAAGAAAAGCGTATAGAATACAACTTCACAACGTTCAAGGATTTGACAGCTTATAAATCAGGTTAAAAATCAGTTGAATTTATCGATCGTTACGGAGGATGAAAATATTAACGATTCGATCATACTCAAATTAAACGCAGAGGCGTTCATCATAATAACTTTAATTACATTATACTTTTAAATAAATTTTTTTAACAATGTTTGCTCTGATGTTATTATTGTTTATTGATGAAAAATAATGTTTTCTATTTTTAGTTGTTTTTTTGAGTAGGGGGGCTCCGCCCCCCAAATGCCCTGGCGGGGGATTTGCCCCCCCCCCCAGGGCTGGGCCCTGGACCGCCCTCCCCCGGGCAATTTCGCATTTACTCCGTGAACTCACTCAAGCCGCCAAATTTGATGTTCTCATCGAGAAAAATAATATACGCACCTCGAGGCGAAAGTGCTCATGCAAACTCGCGTGAAGTTCGCGGTACTCGGTCGAATTGATCGCGACTTCGCGTTATCTCACGCGCTGACAGATCTCGGCCTCAGGCTGTCATTTTCGCGTTCGATAACGCTCAATCGCGATTAATTCGGCCTCGTGCGGTCAACTTCACGTTCGTCTGCATTCGCTCACTTTCGCCTCTCTACGCGTAATGTACTATTCTTCGTCACCCTCAGGAAAGAACAACAACAATCACCTAATGGGAATTCTACACTACAGATACCTAGAAATATTAACGCTCCTGATGGTGTCTTGGTACCTGCTGTAATAGCAAGGGAACAACCAGCGACAACCCTAGTAATTCAGCTGCCATCCTACACCCTTCAAACAACATGAAAACCCAATCGGGGTCCAGATGATTCTGTCATAGACCATAGCTGTCAAAAACTCTCAAAATGAGAAAACAATCTTTATATATATATTCTATCTTATCTTATATACCTTTATATTTCTTTTGTTTCCTCAAACTCATGAAATTAGGATATTAAAGTAGAACTCTTTTTTTTATGTATAGCACTGAGAAAATAAACATCGTAGGCTCTCAAAGCTTGTTGACAGATAGCCACTGCACCTGAAGAACATAAGGACATCTTTTCTTATTCTTATCCGTGTCCGTCTCTAGAACATCCTAGTTTTTCGGGGACGAAAACACTAAAAATTTCGGTGTGGTTTGCTACGGGCGGTCTAAGGTGTGCAATATTTTTCTGGAAAATGTGTTGATTAGTGCACAAAATCTAATTTATGCAATACTTTTGAAAGTAAGAATATTTTGTCTTTTTGTATCCAGGTGCATTAACATTTCCTTATTTAGATTAATTTTTAGCGAGAGTGCACGAGCACTCTATCGCTAGGGACCTTAAAAGTATGAAATAAGAGAATGAGATAAACGCGAAGAATGAGTGTAAAACGAGAGTGATTATGTAAGAATTGGAATGAGCAGAGAAAGTATAGAATAGAAAAGAGAATGAGTGATAGTAAACTCGCAACTATATTATTACAATATAATAATATAATAATGGAAGAATAAAAAAGAAGAGAGAGACGCAAAAAAGAGTAATATTAATGAGTGATTCGGTTTTTTTAATGGTATCGTGCGAGGAAATCGAAAAGAAGTTGTTTGCCGTTTATAAGAACCATACACCTTCGATGAATATTATCGGATATTGGATCAATATATTCAAGCGTGGCCGAACATCCCTTCTTAAAAATCATCCAGGCCGTCTGATTAGGGTAACTACGGAAAATACGGTCAATAAAATCCATAATATCATGTTAACAGACCACCCGATGAAGATTAGAGAAATTGCCAACATTGTGAATATTTCAATCGAACATGTGAAAAATATCCACCACGAAAAATAGGGCATAAGGAAGATATAGGCGAGGCTTTGGAAAATATTGGGTAGCAGAGTTTAAACGAGTTCGTACAAGCTGCAAAGATGAACCACGATCAGAATGATGAAGAAAATCCATAAAATGGTATTGGATGGCCAACGACTAAAAGTGCGCGAGCTAGCAGACCTATTTGCACCCTATTCGCCAGATTTAGCCCCCACGGATTATTTTCTGTTTATAAACTTGAAAAAATAGCTCGGTGGGGAAAAATTTGCCAACAATAAAGAGTTTGAGTCTGCGCTTGATGGTTATTTCGAGGAGCTTGACGAATCTCACCATAAACAGGGTACCGAAGGTTATTTAACATTGCTGGCAAAAGTTTATCGAACTGAAAGGAGATTACGTTGAGAAATAAAGGTAGTTTTTTCCAAATTTTTTGAGTTTTCTTTGTTAGGTCGGGTACTTCTGGGACTACCTTCGTAGTTGAGGAAACAGGGCGAATAATTCATGCCATGCATCGCAAGTGTTTTGGGATATTCCACGCACGCCGTAAAAATTCTGTAGTGCACTGTATGAACGTCATATTACCTCCAACATGGCACTTTATTATGATATTCGTAATCAGTGCATCAAAACAAGTAAATATACTCAGTTCCAAGAAGATCAGAGATATGCGATTTTTGGAACTTCATGCCAAAACATTTAAAAATCGTTTACATGATCATTTAAAATAAAAAATATTGTATTCGATTATCAGAATATAGAAATTTTCATTAAATATTTTCAAACCCTTTTAAATAGAATCTTACCTCATTGGGATCCGAAACTGCAAATGTGACATTCAGGGGTTTCACATGTTTGGTTTTATAGTTATGCTCAAGTAGAAGTGGTGTGTAAAGAATATTTTTCCATTGTCTGCTTAAAACTATCACCCCCTAGAATGCAAAATAACTGAATGATTTACCATTATTATTATACCAACCAAAATACAAAAAAAGAAAGATGATAGAAATATGTGCACTTAAAAAGGTCTGCAAAAATGTCTTTTGATTCCTTTTTGTAATTTCACACAACTTTAAACGCATATATAGTAGCAATTATTGAAGTAAATCACACGCACACACACACACACACACACACACACACACACACACACACACACACACACACACACACACACACATATATATATATATATATATATATAAAGAGAGTCCTACTACTTGTAGAACAGCTGTTAATTCCAGATAAAGGAACAATAAACAAGGTAAAAAGTTTCCTTAAAAAAATATTATTAGATTTATATTTTCTGAGCTAGACAAGTTTGAAGCTAAATGAGATGTCTTTTTAGGGAAGCATTTAAAAAAGAATGACTTTAGATGCCAAAACTAAAAAGATTAAAAAGTATTATCTTTAAATATGATGTTATGCCATTATGCAGACAAATTCTAGCATAGAGCATGATGGAAAGCCGATCCTTTTCTGATGAAGCAAGATTAAATAATGATCCAGCCAGCTAGAGCAAGTTCGAAATGTAAGTTAGTCAGCTAAGACAACTTCGAAAACATGATGATCACAAAAACGGCTTCTACTTTTTCAATATTGTCAACAAACAGATGGTGCAACATTCGAACATCTTCTCAGTCGAAAGGTTAATAGCATACAAAATAGCCGCTATATGATGTATCCTTAGCTCACAGCTGGCCGGATCATCACTCAAAATTATCTTAGCTGACTAGATAACCCTATGATATTGCTTTATGTGGCTGGATCACGCTTCGCTTTTGTTCAGCTAGTTAGATCACCTTCAAATGTTGCCATATCTATCTAGATCACATTTCTCTATTGCTTCTAGTAGTAGGATAATCTTTCAATTAAGACTCAGCTGTCTCAATCGCCTTTCGACCTTGTATCAATTGACTGGTTCACCTTCTGAACTTGCCTAAGCTGGTCGGATCATCGTTTAATCTTAACTTAGCTGACTGTATCACCTACTTATCATATCCTCCGTCAAAACTTTCTAGTTTTCCATTTCTGAAGTCAAAAGTAGAGATTCTCATCAAACGAATCAAATTGACTCAAAAATCAACTCTAAATATTATCTCAATCTTAATTTCACCATCGGTAAAGTGCACCCCTCGAAACACTACCATTTTTTGTGTTGAATATATTTTTTTCCTACAGTGCTTTCATTCCTGTTACTACAGCTGTAACTTCGTTGAAAGTAAATTTTCTTCTTAGGGTCAATTTGACTTCATGTTATGACAACACATTTAGACGTAAAATTTTTCGAATTTTCGAATTCAGAATACAAAATTTCTAAATTGAAAAAATTCAAGATAGCGGATTGAATATGTCATTTGAAAAATGTAAGAATCAAACAGGTTTAAATAAAATTTGGTACTTTGTTTGTTGGTCTCGAATATAATGGTCAAATTCCAAAATGGCAGGTCCAAAATATAAATCAGACTGATTTAAATGAAAGTTTGTACTCTTAGGTTTGAGTTTTACATTTGTTGTCTGCCGTATTGGATTCGACATTCTGAGTTTTAAATATTTTGAAATTTGGATCCCAGAATCGAAATCAGTATGCAAAAAAACTCATATGTACCATGCAACGACAGTCTCACTAACGAGGGAAGACGCCAACAAGAGTACCGCACAAATGCCCAACGTGATCTAATTTGTAGGGCGCGAGGTACTGTTCTATGGTACCGAAAAAGTTGATTCCCAAATCTCTAGTTCAATCCAAAAGATTAAACAGCATGACAGTTACTTATTCCAACTATTCTGATCTGTGATTATTTCTGACAAAATTATTCTATCGAAAAAAACTTTAATGTCCCCAGTTAAGACAGTAGAGGGGGACGTGGGGGCGAACATTTGCATAGGTCAAACACAAAAAAATTGAGAAATGAAATAAGCACACATGAAAACTCGTATTAATAGAAAAATATAAATCCGATTTATTAAATAATTTAAAATAAATAATAAGAATGTTTGATCACCTGAACTAGTTGAAATTCTAACTCTTCATACCTATTCATAAATTCTAAATTCAAAAATATCCCATTAGATCAAAACTAACCTCAATTGGAATAGGTCTACACTCAACCTCGTAGGCTGTTAGGCAGCTAATTGTAAGCTTGCATTCGTCATTACTACTATATTATATTTATTTACAATCACAACTCCTTTCCACTGGACGGCACTACTTATATCTAACTTTAAAAGAACACAAGGCTCTACTTATAGCTACACAAAAACCACTTTATTTGAATCGCTATAAGCTTAATTCAATACGAAGTTTCTGAAATTAAAGGATTGACTAACCTTTAAGATACTATTAGGTGCGCGTCTAAGTTCCCGCTGTTTATGAATAGATAGCTCCAGCAGTAAGTACTGGTTGATTTTGACATATACAAAACGTCATGAACCAAGCTTAGACATATGATGAACAAACCATTTTGACACATTAGTGATTTTTTTTTCGCATCATATACTTTTGGTTATGTGAAAATGTCTGATTTTGTGCCAAATAATCGTCATTTAGGGAAAGTTTTGTTTTTTATTTCTTTAATTCGAAGAAAACGGCGGCTGAAGCGCATCGAGAGCTCCAAAAAGTTTACGGAGATGCTGCTCTAAGTGAATCAACGTGCCGTGATTGGTTCCGTCACTTCAAAGACGGTGATTTCGAAAGTTAACGACCGTCCGCGTGAAGAGAGGCCAAAAACCTTCGAAGACGTTTATGTTATTTATTATGAGCTGTTGAAATCGAACGAAACCATCACTGGGGAACGGTATCAAACGCAATTGACGCGTTTGAGCCAAGCATTGCGCGAAAAAAGGCCACAATACGAGTAGAGGCACGAAAAAGTGATTCTACAGCATGATAACGCTCGGCCTCACGTTGCCAAACCTGTTAAAACCTACCTGGAAACGCTCAAATGGGAAGTCCTAACCCACCCACCGTATTCCCTAGATATTGCGCCGACCGATTATTACATGTTCCGGTCGATGGCACATGGTCTGGCTGATCAGTAGTTGCGCTCATATGAAGAAATCGAAAAATGGCTTGATTCGTGGATAGCCTCAAAAGATGAACAACACTTTTACCGCAACGGTATTCGAGCTCTACCAGAAAGATGGGGATAAGCTGTAGCTAACGACGGGCAATACTTTGAATGATTCATTTGTAACAATTTTTATTTTATTTTTATTTTTACATTTTTACTTTGTAATTTAAAGGGGGGGGGGGGAATAAGGTTAATTCGGTGAAAAAAGGGCATGTTTTTAAGAATTTTTTTTAACGATACAGATAGTGTCAGTTTATTCAGTCAATTTCCATATAATAATGCAACATTTGAACAATATTTGTCTAAATTTTCGTAGCAAAATATTGACAATTCTAAACTGAATTAATTCAATTTGACCATCGTTTTCATGGACTTGTAGCGCAGTGCATTGTTTTAGTGGAACAGCACTTTTTCTTTTTCATGTGAAGCCGTTTTTTCTTTATTTCTGCGCTCAATGGATCCAGTAATGCCATGTAATAGTCGCTGTTAATGGTTCTAATTTCTCATGATAGTCGATAAACGAAATATCATGCGCGTCCCAAAATACGGATGCCATAACCTTGCCAGCTCGCTATTGAGTTTCTGGTCGCTTTGGACGGCATTCACCAGCTGCTGTCAACTCAGCTGACGATATTTCTGTTTCAGGTGTGTAGTGGTGGATCCATGTTTCATCCATTGTCAGATACCAACGCAGAAAATGCTTTTTATCTCGCTTGAACAGTGCCAAACAGTGCTCTGAATCCTCGACGCGTTGTTGTTTTTGGTTGGGTGTGAGCAAACGCGGCACCCACTTTTAAAACTATTTACGCATCTCCAAAGATTCGTGCAAAATTGTAAACACATTACCTTCTGATATCCTTAAGGTGTCAGCTATCTCACGCAACTTTAAATTACTACCACACAAAACGTGGACTTTTGTTATGTTTTCCGGAATAACTGCTGGCTTTGGGCGACCAGAGCGTCCAGCGTCATTGGTCTTTGTATAATCGCGTTTAAATTCGGCATACCAGTCGATTATTGTTAATTATTGTTATTGTCGATCGATATTTCGATGTAGTGCGGTCACGTATTCACTTCCGTGTTTCGTGATTGCTGTTCCGGATGGACCCTGTGGATTTCGTGTCGGTGGTGAAGTGGTGGATATTTGTTTTGGTTGGTCTTAGATAGTGCTCGGATAGTGCCTGTATAATCTCCTCGGGAATAAGCCCTTTCCTGTGACGGCAAAAGCGATGTATTATTTCCTTTCTTCGAACAGAGGTATTTGGTGGAAGGCCTGGCTCAAATCTATTTTAGAAATATAGCGAGCTGATTGGAGCTTATCCAGGATCGAATGAAAGAAGAAAATCAAAACTTCCCGCAAAGGATGCCTATTCAGCCCAAAACTCGATACTTTCGCACACAACAGAATATATTATACACATAAAAATTTACTAATACTTTAAGGTTATGTTGTTGACAGATGTCTAAGCTTGGTTCATGACGTTTTGGATATGTCAAAATCGACCAGCACTTACTGCTGGAGTCATATATTCACAAAAAGCCAGTGCGCTGCTCATTTTTACGATCTTAGCGGTTGAACTAGTAGGAGGAGAACTGGCTTGGGCAGCCGGACGGAATTTTTGACTGTCAGTGACCGCTGCAATTAGAAAAGTTTCCGTGTTCTGCGTGGGTACTTATCCAGTCGCACAATAACTGTAAGTAGTCGGTATCCATGCATGTTGAGAAATGGTCCTTACTTAGCTCGCTCTCTTTACCTTCCGAAAATCTACTAACTCAGGGAATTACTGTATCCGTAGTCTCGAACCATATATACTTTCCTTTCGATAAGCCTGCCGCGTTATATTAAAAAACGAAGTTTTGAACCTAATCTTAAAATAAGTTTAATAAAAAAGGTTGGTATCTTGTATACAAATTTCGAGAATTATTAACCCATTAACGCCCAAAATAAATAATGTTTTTGGGTCTCCTTTTTCGATTTATCAAGTCAAAATTACATTATCGTGCACTGGAAAACCAATAGGACGGATTTTATTTAAAAAAGTAGCGAAAATTTGAAATTTTTTTTTTATTCTTTTTTTTCAAACGGATAAAGCCTATTGATATATTTCAAACTATGGAGAAAGGTCGACAAAATAGTTATAGTTTATGAAAAATATTTTTTGGTCCAGCTTCTTATGTTTTATCTTTTCCAAAATGGCGGAAAACTATGGAAATTTGGAAAAATACGCGTTTTTTCATGACATTCTCAAGATAACTGAATAATACACGATATTTTATTGATCAAACTGTCAAAGTTTGATTGATTAGTTATATACAGACCTCTTCTAGTATATATAATGACCTGATTAATGACGGATTCAATATCGTGCTTGGAGAACTTGGGAAATACCGAGTTTTTCCCAAGATTATCGTTGATGAAAATTCCTGAACTTTGATTAAATTCAATGTTCCTATGTTTCTTGGCACATTATATGAAAATCCGGTGACAGTGTTAGAAAATTCAAAATGGCGGATCCAATATGGCGGTCCGAGTATCGAAGATTTAATAATATGCTAATGAAAAAAGTATTTTTGTATTTTATGTAAAATTTGTGATCAAAATTGTTTTTAGACATTTTTTGATTGAGTTCGCTAATTCAGCGGAAAAAATTCGTAAAGTTCTGAATTTATATTTCACGATCTGCATATTCTCCAACGCTTGATGTATGGGCTAAATGAAGTTAGATGATGGATTTAGTAAATGAGTAGATTGGATCAATATGATCTATTTTAGAGTGAATGAGTGGATCGAATCAATATGATCTATTTTAGAAATGTCATGAAAAAACGCGCATTTTTCCAAATTTCCATAGTTTTCCGCCATTTTGGAAAAGATAAAACATAAGGAGCTGGACCAAATAATATTTTTCATAAACTACAACTATTTTGTCTATATTTGTCCATAGCTTGAAATAGATCAATATGCTTTATCCATTTGAAGAAAAAGAATAAAAAAAAATTTCAAATTTTCGCTACTTTTTTAAATAAAATCCGTCATATTGGTTTTCCAGTGCACGATAATGTAATTTTGACTTGATAAATCGAAAAAGGAGACCCAAAAACATTATGTATACAAGGTTTGGTCATGATATATTCTCTTTTTCGCTTTGGAAACAAGGGCCAAAAATGAGTTAAAAAGTCTGTGATTTTGGGCGTTAATGGGTTAAATCAATAAAACATTTAGTATATCTCATGATGTTCAAAATCACCTTAAAATCGGCGTAAACATCGACGTCAACGCAAAAAATGAAACAGCAACTCCTCAAATTAACGTTTTGAAACTACAAGGGTTGTTCAATAAGTCATTAGAAAATCCAAAAGATGGCGATTGTAGTATCGAAAATAATTTGGTTTAAGTAAGCATCATTAATCACTAGACAGCTCTAAAAGCCTCGGTTATATCCATCACATGGTTTCATTTTTATTTTCGATTGAAGAAAAAAACTTTTATGTATTTAGAAAAATGGAAAAAAGTGAGTTTCGAGCGGTGATTAGACACTTATATTTAAAAGGCTTAACACCGAAAGAGATCAAAGCTGAATTGAATGAAGTTGATGGCACACCTGCTCCTGCGTTTGCAACTGTTTACAATTGGGTAAATGAGTTTAAACGTGGCCGTACATCCACAAAACATAAACATCCTTCGGGACGTCTAGTTGAGTGATCGACGAATCAAAATTGGATGTGAAAAAAATCTCTGCAAGATGGGAACCGCGTTTGCTCTCAGAGGAGAATAAACGCAATCGTCTGTTGGACTCTGAGGCTATTTTGCCGCTTTTCCGTCTCAATCCTGACGAGTTTCTGCGTCGATACATAACTGTGAACGAAACATGGATACACCACTATACTCCAGAGACAAAGAAACAGTCAAACAAGTCGGTATTTGAAAGCGAAGGGGGTCCGAAGAAGACGAAGATGGTGGATGCGGCAGGCAAGGTGGTGGCCCCACCGTATTTTTGGGATGCACGCGGAATCATCTACACGGATTACTTGGAAAAAGGACAACCAATAACTGGAGCATATTATGCGTCGTTGCTGCGCCAGTTGAGCGAAGAAATCAAGACAAAATATCCTCATTTGAAAAAGAAAAAGATCCTCTTCCATCAAGACAATGTACGGGTGTACACTTGCGCAGTTTAGATAATCAAAATTATGTAATTAAAATTCGAATTATTACAACATCAACCGTATTTGATCCCCAGTAAGTTTTTTTTTAATTTCCAAACTTGAAAAATGGCTCGGCAGACAACGGCTCACGTCGAACGAGGAGGTCATCGCCCAAATAGATGGCTATTTTGAGGAGCTTCCGACACCCTACTTTTTGGACAGCTTAAAAAAGTTGGAATAACGCTTGGAAATATGTCTACATATCCACATATAATAATTTGTTTTTCTATCTTTTTGTAAGGACTAATTGAACGACCCTCAAACCTTAAAATCGACGTCCACATCCACATCGTGCAAAGATAAGCACAAAATAAACACTTAAATCACTAAAAGATAGTGTTTAGTTTGAGATGTTACCTCCTACAAAACTAAAATTTTTTTCTCTTTTCATAATTTTTTTTCCGAAGAATTGATGTAGTGAAAAATGCACCTGAGATGAGAATTTTTTGATCATTATCTGCCATTTTGAATGAGTAATGGCGGATTTTACCATTTTCGTTTTTTTCTTTTTTTTGCTGAACTAATCATAGGAGAATTTTGAAAAAAATCAGGGTTGTTTTTTCCAATAGAAGACACATTTTTAAATTTTTGCAGATTTTTTCATGCATAATTCGCGATGCCAAAAATTGTGAAAATTTTTGCACGTAATTTTGTTCATGTTTGAATTGCGCGACCATTCTTTTCAATTATTCTATTTATTAGTTACCTATCGATGATTAAAACAGAATTTTTGCAGATTTTTGAAAGGTGTGGACGGGGGTAAAAAAAATAAAAACCGTCAAAATATGCATTCTTCCAACATCTTACCATTAAAGTACATTTTATAATAACAGTAGACAAATGAAAAACAAACATTTATTTGGTAATCAATCTCTAACATGGTTTACTGCTGAAATTTTTGTAAAAATTTTGCAAAATATTTTGCGAATTTTTGTTATTATGAAAAATCGAAATTTTTACATGCATTGTGAACAAATCGTTGATTGTCGTTATTCGCAAGTCGGAAGAGTGTTGCGAAAATTATCTATTTATATTCTTGAATATTTTTCGAATATACAGGTTAATTCAATTTCTCTTTGTTAAAAATAATATACTCATTTTACAATATAAGATATCGAAAATACACTCAAATCGTCCTCCATTTACTTTACTTTTTGAAATTTTAATGAGCACAAATAATAACAAGAAATTTTTAGCAGTTATTTTGCATTGCAATACTTACATTTTCGTTACATTTTTATATAAAGTTTTGCCCGTTCAAAAATTTAGTCCGATCAAAAATTGTCCGTTTAGAATAAAAGTGGTATACAAAATGTAAAATTGGTTTCCCTACAAAAGTTTATTTTTCTAGCATCGTGTTTTTATAAATATAGACGGTTAATTGTACTTTCATAGCACTCCATACTCCATAAGTGGCTGAACATTTTCCAAGCATAAAATTTTTTTTCAATTATAAATTAGTCATCATCGTTGTCTTCGTTAATAACTATAAGTTTGTAGGAAAACTAATTTTACTTTTTGTATACCAGTTTTATATAAAACGGAAATTTTTTGAACGGACTAAATTTTCAACGGGCAAAAACTGTATATTCGAAAAATATTCAAGAATATAAATATATTCTAATGTTCATTTATTACACTGTAATTTCACCAATTCTAAAGTTTAAAATTAATATTTCCAGATATTTTAATTATTATTGATTTGACATTTGCATTGAATAACGTGTTGAGCCTTAAAAACTTCCAGGCATTTATATAATATTCAACTTTGCAATTGATACTTTAACCAAATAACGCGTCGAGCATTGAAACTAGCCACATGCTTATTTGACGTTTGATTAAATTGATAATTGCATTCAATTAGTTAGTATACAATTTTATTTCATCCTCACATCCTATAAAAAAAAACAATTTTCTTTCTTTTCTTTATCTCCGCGGTTATATAATTCCGATTGATCCATGCCATTTAAGCTCGTTTCCCAGGTTATAGAACGCGAGCAGTGACCTAAAACTAGGAGTCAACTTCGTCGACATCCTTATTATGCGTTTTCGGACGTAACAGAGAATAACGTTAAAATAAATCTTCCAATCTGTGTTAAAATCGCGAATCAAATTTCACCGTGGCTATCATCGATGATATCCACATTTATTTAAACTTTTTTTTCAGCTTACTTTTTATATGGATATTTTCAATAAGACTTATAATGCTTGAACTTTTTACCTGTCGTAAAGTTGACAAGAGAGGCAAGTCAGTTTCTCTCAGATTGTTTTCGATCATAGATATATCAGACAGTAGAACATAATTCTGCAAAACACTGCACAACTGACAAGATGGATCCTCCTGTAGAGTTTTCGCTAATGGCGTTAGTCTTCCATACCGGCTCTGATGAATTTTCAATAAATAATAACATATAAAGAATAAATAAAAAAAAGAATGACGATAAAAAAATTTCTGAACATACCTTCTTAGGCATATGAATCCCTTGAATATCAAGCGCTTCTGCCATTAGGCATGCAACAACTGCGGTTGATCTCCTGTACATGCATCTGAACATATTAATTACTTGAATGGCGAATCTATTACTTGGGTTCATCCATGCGTTTATGGCTGGTGAGGCAGTGCTCAGCAAGTTCCAATCCAATCGAGTGTAGTCAATTTTTCGAGTTATAGGTGTGCGTGGTGGAGCGGCAAAATTGAACCACATAGTTTTCAATTCTATTATACAAGAAACAGTGTTTCCACTCATTACTTTCGAAACAGTGTTATTGCCTGTTGCGCTATTATTCGCTCGAGCAGGGTTAGGCGTTGATGACAGACCTGTGTCAATCTCGTTCGCTTCTGCATATGAATCTGAAATTAATATATTTTATTCAATGTACTTTTTACGTCCGAGAATCATATAATATTAGTAAGTAGGTAGAAACAACGTCTTCGGACAATCAGACAACATATCTCAGTGGATTAAATTTTAATTAAAGAAAAAAATCATTTTACAATGCTCGACGTTTCAAAGTCGAACTGACTTCCTCTTCAGGAGCTTTTAAATAAAAAAGAATATATGTCTATTAATACTTACAAACTTTTATATAAATAAATAAGATTATCGATATTAATAGTAAGTCCTCATATTCTATTTATGAATCTAAAATAACAACAGTCAAATTTATAATTATAATAAAAATATTTTACATACCATAATATAATTAATTGGTTTCTTATAAAATCCTTTCTTAGTCAAACAATAAAATTTGGATATCACCATTTGTCATAGATTCACCAAAATGTTAAAAAATATATAAAAACGTACAATAAATTATATAACAAAAGGAAATTTTCTCTTCTGTCCATAATATTATTAATTATTAGAATAACTAAGTAAAGAGCATTCAGCTCCGTTCTCCTTTATGTACATTTACAAACTGTTTTCAATATTATTATACAAGTAAAATTAGAGAACGAAGAGTCATATTATTGTTATGATTATTGATACTAAATTGAATAATATTACTTTCATAATGAAAATTTAAATTTAAACTTATAATCTATCTCATCATTTATAAATTTATTTTGCTATATGTTTTAATTTTAATTATTATTTTAGAAAATCAATAATTACATTATAAGCATTACTATAAGCATCTGTATCGGTAATTTTGTTTCTACCTACTTACTAATATTATATGATTCTCGGACGTAAAAAGTACATTGAATAAAACTAATAAGCATTGACGAAAACTGCGTCTAAACCACACAAAGAGATGTTTCTGAAGAATATTAAGGATAGATTTGGAAATGAAGCCTATTTGGAAACCAAGAATTGGGTTAACATCAGTCAAGAAATTAGAAGAAATTAGAAGAAATAATATTAAAAAAGATTTTTTACTACAATGTCGTAAATATAATATAATTCCGAATAATATTACTAATGCTTGCAAAAACATTAAACGTATTCACTTTAATAGTAAATCTATAAAAAAACAACAAAAAAAGATTGTAAATAATATCCAGAAGAACTTAATGAAATCAGAAATCAAAGATATCCATTATCATATGAATTATCTCATGAAAAAATCTATGAGAATTAAAAATAACTTAACAGAAAAGTTAGATTCTGATACTCTACAAAATTTAATTAACTTTCAAAAAAATTTAAATGATAATTATAATTTCCAAAATACTAAACTTTCTAAAAAATTACAAAAACTAAAACATCAACAGTATGTCAGTCGAGTTAAAATAAACCAACACAGAAAAGTAAATATATATGACCAAAATGATATTAATGATGACAATAATAATAATAATGACCCTTGGTTGATTAACTGCACTGATACTTTGATTCCTGATTCAGTTACGGATATTATCAGATTGGGTGAAAAATTTAGTTCTTCCTTTTTGTCTAGTAAAAAACAGCATATATTTGAAATTATAAAAGACGTAGAATCCAATATTGATAAAATTCCAGAAGTTAATAACAGAGACTTATTAAGACATAGTATAATTAATATCGCTTCGAAGTATCTAAAAGAGAAGTCACATATTAGTGAAATTGATAGAATAATAGCAAATAATATAAAAGAAACTAATATGTTTATAAAAAACAATAGTGACCTATTTGTTACAAGAGCTGATAAAGGTAATATTACTGTTATAATGAAAAAAGACGATTATAAAAAGAAAGCATTTGAATTACTAAATGATAAAAAGACTTACAAAGAGATTGAAAATAACCCAGAACAAAATTTAAAAAAAGACACATTTAAAATTTTAGAAAAATGGAGAACAAAAGGTTTCTTAGGAAATGTACGTAGAAAAGATATTTTGAACGATAGAACTAATATAGCTAGATTTTATGGTCTTCCTAAGATACATAAAAATAACTATCCATTAAGACCTGTGGTATCTTCAATCAAGTCTCCTACAATTTATTTGGCAAAATTTCTTAATAATATTTTAACAAAAGCACTTCCAAAACCAATATCTTCAATTAAGAACACACAAAATTTAATTGATATTCTCTCAAATATAACCTTCCCTGAAAATCACATTATGATATCTCTTGATGTCACTTCACTTTTTACTAATGTACCTATAGAGTTGGTTCTCAAAGGTATAGACAAAAGATGGCCACTTATTAAAAAAGTTACAAAACTACCAATTGATGAATTAAAAAAAGGGATTAATTTTTTAATGGACTCAACATATTTTAAATTTGATAATAAATATTATAAACAGATTTTTGGAACTCCAATGGGATCACCTATCTCTCCCATTATTGCAGATATAGTAATGCAAGATTTAGAAGAAGATATTATCAAAAAACTTGATTTCACTGTCCCTCTATATTATAGACATGTAGATGACACAATTCTTTTTATACCAAAAGATAAAATAAATAATATAGTTGACGAATTTAATAAATACCATGAAAGATTAAAATTCACTTTTGAAATAGAAAACAACAATTCAATTCCTTTTCTTAACATACTTATTATCAGAAATAATGATAACACAATATTCACTAATTGGTACAGAAAAAAAACTTTCTCAGGTAGATTTCTTAATTATTTCTCAAATCATCGAATACAACATAAAATTAACATAATAAAAAATCTGGTAGATTCGGCCATATTACTTTCCAACAAAATTTATCATGTTGACAATTTAAATATTGTTAAAGAATATTTGATTCTAAATAATTATCCGAATAAATTTATAGACAAATATATTAGGAAAAGAACAATAGAAATTTATAATAAAAATAAAAATAATATTACTTTGAATAAAACAAATCCAGTTGCAGAATTAAAAAAAATAATTTCGATTCCCTTTTATGGAAAAATTTCAGAAAATGTAAAAAGAATAATTACTAGACAAAATATTAATATAATTTTTAGAGTTGACTAAACTTAACAAAATTATAAAATTAGGTAAAGATGCATTGGAAAAAAGTGAAATGAGTAATGTTGTTTATAAATTAGAATGTATATCCTGTGATAAAACTTATGTAGGACAAACTAAACGACTTCTAAACATCAGAAGAGATGAACATAAGAATAACTTAAATTTGAAAAATAAGAAATATCATAATGTTATAACAAAACATTGAACTGAAAATATAGGAGAGGATGAAACATATAGTAAAATAAATTTATAAATGATGAGATAGATTATAAGTTTAAATTTAAATTTTCATTATGAAAGTAATATTATTCAATTTAGTATCAATAATCATAACAATAATATGACTCTTCGTTCTCTAATTTTACTTGTATAATAATATTGAAAACAGTTTGTAAATGTACATAAAGGAGAACGGAGCTGAATGCTCTTTACTTAGTTATTCTAATAATTAATAATATTATGGACAGAAGAGAAAATTTCCTTTTGTTATATAATTTATTGTACGTTTTTATATATTTTTTAACATTTTGGTGAATCTATGACAAATGGTGATATCCAAATTTTATTGTTTGACTAAGAAAGGATTTTATAAGAAACCAATTAATTATATTATGGTATGTAAAATATTTTTATTATAATTATAAATTTGACTGTTGTTATTTTAGATTCATAAATAGAATATGAGGACTTACTATTAATATCGATAATCTTATTTATTTATATAAAAGTTTGTAAGTATTAATAGACATATATTCTTTTTTATTTAAAAGCTCCTGAAGAGGAAGTCAGTTCGACTTCGAAACATCGAGCATTGTAAAATGATTTTTTTCTTTAATTAAAATTTAATCTACTGAGATATGTTGTCTGATTGTCCAAAGATGTTGTTTCTACCTACTTACTAATATATTTTATGTTATTATAATCATTTCGTTCATAAATATTCAAAATATACTCACTTGCAGTGTTGTCACATTCATCTTGACTCTTTCTGATGTCGGCTGCAAAAATTTCCGTAGCGACTTTCTTCTCTTCAATTCCATTTTCACCTTTCTCGAATTGAGATCTCTTAACCAACTTAAGCTTAATGCCTTCAAAACCACATTCGAACATTATAAATCCGAGTTTGTCTTCTCCGTTTCCTACAGTGAACTCCTCCGGAGCTGCCGGTGGCACCACTTTTTTCTGTAATGCAAACAATTTTTACCATCTGAATTATCCAAGATATCTGAAAGAATTCGCTTCATTAATCAATCATTAATTTGATATAAAAATCAAGTGAGTTTATAATAAGTTACGTTTTGACTACTAGAGAGCGAAGAAAAGCGCGTTTTAATTTAAAAGCTCTCCACCTACAACAGTCAATGGTCCTTTGCACTTGGGCACTGCAAGCTGCTCCCTCAGTTGCTTTCATCCGCTCTCTATTAATTGTTTATTGTACAACAACTGCCATAAACTAATTGAATCCCCTAACTTAATTTAAGTTGGATTTTGATTTAATTACCGAAATAGTTTTTTTTAAGAGAAACACAAAGTACAAAATTTTGCTAATTTCTGCTCACTTGTCATATGAAGGTTGACTGGAAAATATTGCTTCTAAGTGAAAAAAAATTGACATTTAAATGATTCAAACGTCTACGCGTAACCAATATCTTACGTGAAGCATGTATATTATTATTTAATAGTTCCGTGAGATAGCTGACACCTTAAAGATATCAGAAGGTAATGTGTTTACAATTTTTCACGAATCTTTGGAGATGCGTAAGTAGTTTTCAAAGTGGGTGCCGCGTTTGCTCACACCCGACCAAAAACAACAACGCGTCGAGGATTCAGAGCACTGTTTGGAACTGTTCAAGAGAGGTGAAAAGAATTTTCTGCGTTGGTATGTGACAATGGATGAAATATAGGTCCACCACTACACACCTGAAACAAAAATATCGTCAGCTGAGTTGACAGCAGCTGGTAAATGCCGTCCAAGCCGACTAAAAACTTAACAGCGGGCTGGCAAGGTTATGGCATCCGTAATTTGGGAGGCGTATGGTATTTTGATTATCGACTATCTTGAGAAAGGTGAAAACATTAACAGCGACTATTACATGGCAATACTCGATCGATTAAGCGCAGAAATCATGAAGAAACGGCCTCAAACGCAAAAGAAAAGAGTACTGTTCCACCAAGACAACCCTGCTTAAAAAACCATTAGTACCATGGTTGGAACCGGGTTAAACGCGATTTAGAATCCGGGTAGGTTACCATCATAAGCTCTGGCACTTTATTCGGGCCTACCTGGATTCTACCGGTAAATTATGACATGAGTGTGGAATGCTATCTGAGTGTAAGCGAGTTCTCCATGGGTAATTGGTACTCAAATTATATAATTTTAATTCGAAAACGGGACCTAAGAGGGTATACCTGGCTACCGTCAAGGATTAGTATATAAAAATTATCCTTTCAAAGTTCGCTTTGGCTGCTTAAGCGGCTCTAGCGTGGTTCTAGCAGAGATCTTTCGAATTGAGAGTATGAGTGTCTAACAGGGTCTGAACGGGTCAAAGTGAGGACATAGATTGCAAAATTTGGTCAAGTACGATCTGGATGTCTGAAAGGGCCTAGCGTAGTTCTAGCAGGGATCCCATGAATCGAAGGTGTAGGCGTGTAGCGGGGTCTGAGCGGGTCATAGCAGGAAAATAGATTGTCAAATTGGGCTGTCCGCTCTGCGAGTCTAAACGGGTCTACCGTGGTTCTATTAGGGATCTCTTGAATCGAAAGTATGGGCATCTAACAGGGTCTGAACGGGTCATGCGAGAACATAGATTGACAACTTTGGTCAAGTGCGCATTGCGTGTCTAAAAGGGCTTAGCGTAAAAATGTTGGGTTCCGTATAGAATCCTGTTATGGTCATACAGAATCGTTCTATGGGCCGGATACGACCTGCTTGACACCCATATAGAACCTGATTGGCACACAATTTTTCGAACCATTTAAAACCCTTCTTAGGGTCAAGTACAACCTGGTTCCAACCCGTGTAGAACCCGAAAGTCGCACAATTTTTGTATCCATTTAGAACCCTTCAGAACCCTTCTTAGGGTCGGATAAAACCCGGGACAGGACGTATTTTCAAACACCGTGTACAACTCCGTTTACATCCAGGTAGAAACCTACGTTCTAACAGGGTTCTATCGGATTCTAAGGGGTTTTTCAAGCAGGGAATGCACCGTGCCACAAGTTCATGAAAACGATGGTCAAATTGAATGAATTAAGCTTCGAATTGCATCTTCACCCACAAAATTCTCCATATCTTGCCCCCAGCAACTACTGGCTCTTTGCTGTCCTGAACAAAAATTCTGCAGGGAAAGAGATTTGGCTCTAATGAAGAAGTGATTGCCGAAACTGAGGCCTATTTTGATAGCGAAGACGAATCATTCTACAAGAAAGGCATAGAAAAGTTAGAGAAGCGTTGGGATGAATTTATTACGCTCGAAGGAAACTATGTTGATAAATAAAGTCGAATTTCTCGAAAAAAACTGTGTTTTTCTTAGTTAGATAGGAAACTTATTGAGTGGTGTGTTAGATTGAAATTGGTATCTCTCAAGAAAGAAAAATCGAATCCGATAGATCGCAGGTAGATTTTAAAGGGAAAGAGTAGTGATACATAATAGTGTAAGCAGGAATGAAGAGAAAAATTCGCTTTTCTCATAACATAACCTCAAATATAATCGAAAACCGTCTTTTTGGCACTTTAAAGTCAGAACATCCCGGAATTCTGCCGTTCTTGAGAGATTCTGCGGCCTTCATCATATGCTTTTCATTTCTTACTATTTTACTCGAGTTGTTTTGTCTTCCATAATAATCATTTATGGCTTCGTTGTTCTATAGCGTCGCCGGTGGTCATCACTCACATCACTGGGTCCAGGATGCTCTCTATGAACTCTAGTAGGGGTGCTTTTCGTTTATGCATAGTCCCTGGTACATTATTTCATCAGGTTTGTCCTGTTGTGGTACTAAACGTATAGTTGTCATATCCTCATTTACGTCGTTGACTTGAAGTATGATAATTTTTTATTTAATCTGTCGAACTTCATCACGCCCTTGCAGTTACTTGTTTGTGGTCGGCTTGGGCAAGTTTTATAGACGTTCTAAATATCTCATGCTATTTTTCCAAACTGTAAATGGCTTTGCAGTTTTTGAGTATCTATGAACACGACGGATCTCCAATGACTCTGGGTGGTGCGGATGATACTGTTGTCATGAAGAGTAGTACTTCTCCCCAAAGGGTTGTTCTACGTCATAGAAGTCGGGTGCCCATTTTATCAGTGTATTTAGAAAATGTATATTTGCAACATTATAAAATTATGATAAAAAATAGGGTGAGGTATAATAGCTTCTTATTCCTTTTATCCTTCACAGGGGCCCAGAAATCTTCTTCCAATGACTCAGGTACTCGCAAAATTCTTTCCACTTATAGAGTTTGATAAACATTCTTTTTTCGTCGTTTTCAAAAATTAGATATTAAGGGTGTTTTTAGGTGCTTCAGAACTTTAAATTGGAATAAAACACTGAGGAGTTGACAGAATGTTTTTTAGAATACTTTTTTGTAAAATCAAATTTAATGTCATTTACGATATGAAAATAATTTCCGACATGTGACCACCACGAAATACGAAATAATCTGAAGGCGTGAAATCACACGATCTTAGATGTCAATTGACAGGACCTTTTTTTAAAATGAGTGTCACGTGTCCTATTTCATTGTTTGTACTCGACTCTTCATTAAAAAATTATATTGCTCTAGTTTTTTCAATATTTTTTTTGCGGAATTTTCTAACTTTCCCTCTCCATCGCTCATGTCTACAAAAGGGTTCTTTTTTTATCATCTATCATGGTGTAAATAATATAAAATCTTTTGTTATGAGGAGGTTCTTCTGTATGGTATAGCATGTAAATGCGTTTTGAGAACGCTTATTCCATGGCCCGTGACTAGATCTTCCGACGGCCCATTTGCAATTTTTAAACTACTCATTTCTCCCTTGGGGTGAATGACCACCGGGTAGATTTGTCACTTGGGTATGCTAGTTCTGACCACGGAGGTTGATGCTGTCACTTACCTGTAAAAGACCACCGAGCCGCGCGAGCAGTTACTCCCACCCTTCACGAACGGTATATAAGGAGGGACGGAACACCGAGGCAGGGCAGTTCGGCTGAAGCGACGATCCGGGTCACACCGGAGCGGCACTCTAGACGGACGGCAAGGAAATGCCTCTCCTAATGGGTTCCCCTTTAGGAGGGTATCTCCGACCCCGACCGCGACACACCTGGTGAAGCCGAACCGAGCGTCGATCGATGGGTTCCCCCATGGTCGACTCTCGGTGAGAGCTGGCACCCGGCGTCAGGTTCGCCTGACTGGGTGCTGCTCAGGCTCGTCACGTTGACACCCACCGATCATCCAGAGTTGACGCGTCGAACACCGACCTATGGGATCCCCCATGGCCGGTTTTCGACATGTATGATGGCTCAGCGTCAGGTTCCCCTGACTGACCCTCACACAGACATCTCTGGGTGAGACCCCACGACACTAGTTGTCCTGGTGCAGCCACATTGAGCACACAGACGAATACTGCCACCGTACCCAGACGACGCCACCACCTTATCTCACCATACCAATCCGTTCCTAACCGCATATACAAAACCGGCGAGCCAACTCGTCCCCTGACCAATGGCTAAAGCCATTGATCATGGAGCGAGGGGGTGGTGCGAGAAATCAGGCACGCCTGATTCACGCCTCACCCGGTTCTCACCAGGGCAATGTAAACCTAACCTCCTCACCGGACGAATATACCGACCGATGCACCAGTACCCTCGGCCCTCTGGATCCTGCCATGGCCGAGGCCCCGCTCAGGACCGGGTACCGTCAAATACCGGTGACCCTGCCCGACCTGGGGAATTACCGACCGACCGACCGACCGACCCACTAGTAGCCTCGGCCCTCTGGATACCGCCATGGCCAAGGCACCGAGGGTGAGGCGCCAGCGCTCAGATACCGCTAAAGGTGCCTCTCCCTAAACGACCGAGACTTGACTGTGACCGACGAAACGAGGGACCGGATGAGGGATTTGGGCGAACGCGCTCCCCGAGGGGAATCGGGATACGACAACACACACACACACACCGGCATACCATTTGTTATTTTATATTCACACTCACACATACATACACTCCGTTTTAAATTATTTCAAATTTGTATTTCTCTTAATTCAAGTTTCATTTAATAAATTTTATATACTTTAAATATTAAAAATCCGTCTCAGAATTTATTCCATCTCCTACTCCCCCACTCCTACCGAACCCTCACTGACTGAAGCGTCTGGCAACCAAGGGGAAAGTAGGGGTGTTACAAGCTTTGTTTTGCGTTTATTGAATTTCAAGCGGCAAAATTCTTCATCTTAGTTAGTCTTATTATTAATTCCTATAGATATGACCCGTATGTATTGACATAGTCTGTGAATGGACTAGGTGTACGTGCTTCGCGAGCATCGTGAAAAGTCAAAGCTGATCCTAATAATCGTAAGTCTCAACAAATGATTTTATATAATGGATCAATACAAAATGGTTTTTTTCTAAGGATCCATTCGATTGTCGCGAATATCTCGAGGTAGTGATTTGCTTTACTCCAAAAATTGTTGATAACAAATTAATTAGGTGAGTTTGAAATTTTTGTTTGTTTGAATTCAAATATTTAAAAAAATTTTTAATCTTTCTTTGGAAAAAAAGACGCTTTCGACTGCGCTGGGATTCGAGCCCAGGTCTTTCGATTGCCGGTCGACTGCTCTAACCACTGAGCTTACACAGGCGTCCGACATCTAATTGACCTGTCGACAACGTATCCTATCTGATACGCGACTAGTGAACCTCCAATAATGTAGGCAGTGACAAAAATTTCAAAAACACCTAATTAACTTGGAATCAATTTACAGCCGCAAGGCAGAGCCACCTGGCGATATAAGGAGACCTTCCTGTGGAGAATAAGATGTCGGACGCCTGTCTAGCTCAGTGGTTAGAGCAGTCGACCGGCAATCGAAAGACCTGGACTCGAATCCCAGCGCAGTCGAGAGCGTCTTTTTTTCCACAGAAAGATTTTCAAATTTTTAAAATATTGTTGACAACATTTACTTGGTAGGTTGTTAACGAAAGTTCCTCTCTATTTCTGAGTATAGCCTTGGGTGCTCTATATTATAAAAATAAATGCTTTGCTAGGGCATGGGCAATTGTAGTTGTCAAAATTTCTGCTATGGGCGCGGCTATACAGTGTTTAGAAAAATTGCCTGCGTGGTTAAAATATGTTTATTGCCATCAGGAGTAATTGCCAAATTCCCTATCGTATCTGGAGAGACTTTGTCAAATGTATCAAAGGGTATATCGGTAAACAACATTGGTTCGTGGATTTTTGCTTAAACAATTTTTAGTTCTTGACAGACGCCACATATTCTCAAGAACTCAGTGACTTGATCATTAATTCCTTGCTAAAAATATTATTTTCTGATTCTTCCATACTTTTTATTGAATGCCTTGTCATCTACAATTAGACTTTCGAGATTTTCAGAGATAAATCGTGTACGCAATTCGTCTGGGGGTATGCTGACGTTTCTGGAGAATATAATTATGTTAATATTCATTTGATATTGAGTTATTTCAATTACAATCAATTGAATACACTGTATAAGACGGATGATTTCAGGTTGGACTTGCTCGAGGGAGGATTTTCTTTACGAAAACTCACACTTGTGAAACTAAGAATAAAGCACTAGAGAGTATTATTGTAACACAGAAACAAAATTTTTGTAACCAAAGCAATATGAAATGCTTGAAGATTCGCATGGTTCGGAGACATTCAAAATACCCTTCTGTGTCACATCCAACTTTTTCGTTCGATTCAAAACGCTTACCACACACCCATCTCTTGAGGTTTGGAAACAAATAATATGCTCCAGTAATCGTCCTTGCTTTTGCAAGGTAGCCGATGAAGATTACTTCATATGCATTCCATAAAACACTAGCCATAATTTTCCTAGCCGACTGTTGCGTTTTCAGACGCTTTGGTGTACTTTCACAAGGTTAAACCCACTGTTTTGACCCGTCATGTGATTCATGAGTACAGTGATGGATCTATGTTTCATTCATCGTCACCAATCAACGCAAAAACTTTTTCAGTTTGCGGTTAAAATAGGCCAAATTTTGTTCCAAAGTGGTCACACGAATGTGTTTTTGGTGGATTGTGAGCAATTGCGGCACCCACGTTGCATGGCACTTTCTCATGCACAAATGTGTATGGAAAATATTGTCCACGCACTCAGTTGAGATGGATACGATCTCAGTTATCTCACACACCTTCACTTTCGGGTCATTCAAAATATTATCATGGATTTTATTGATCATTTATGGTCTAGTGATCTCATTTGGACGACCTGAACTTGGTATGGTTTCTGTGCTCGTAAGACCACAAAGAAATTCGGTAAACCACTTCTGAACCATCCCATACGACAGAGCAGAGTCCAAATAATATTTATCGAGCTTAGTGCTGGTTTTTGATAAGGTTTTTCCACGCAAAAAATAGTGTTTAATAAACACACGAAATCACTTTTTTCTATCTTTGCAAAAAAATCGGACATTAGTTGCTTTCAGACACTGTAACTTATGAATGAATTCAGTTCAAATTTTGACAGAAGAGGTTTAAAAGATGAAATTTGTCAACAATGATGGCCATTTGTCATTAGTGGTGACCTCTCATAGAAATATCACGTCAATATCAAACGCCCTAGTATTGCGTACAGACCATCTTTCCCCATATCCCCGTAAAGCGAGCAAAGTGAATTAAACTAGTACTAGGCCTTCGCAGTAAGGGTTTAAGTTATTGTAAATGTAAAAAAATCTGCTCGCTTCGTGGGCACGTTCTCATTGCACGCTTTACGCGCAGCTCGAAAAGTTTAGCGCGCCTAAGGCGCGCGATGCGATCGTCGCGCTTTGCACTCCATTCAGTTTAGGCCTCACGGAAGGTTTTATATTCTTCACATACATTCATGTTTATTTCTTTCAATTTGATAGTGAAACTCAAGTCAATTTTATAATATTGTAAATGTGAAAAAATTGGCTATCATTATGTGATATAATACTTTCATTTGAAAGGTCTTAATCTAACCAATAGCAAAGCCAAGCTAGATGCTACTCTAGGGAAGTCTGCTCCTTCGTTTACAACAATGAAGTGTTGGGTGGTAGAGTTTAAACGAAGGTTGTACGAGCTGCCAAGAGAGGAAACAACAAAAACAGTATCGTGAGGATGTTTCAATCCAACGTTGGGTGATGTCTCACAACAATAAAGCCGACTTTTTGTGTCAATTTATAACCATGGATGAAACATGAGTATAACACTTAATACCTGAGATGAAATAACAGTCAAAAAATGGACGAAAAGGGGAGAATCGGCTCCAAAGAAGGCGAAGCCAGTTCCATGTGCGGGTAAAGTTATGGCATCAGATTTTTGGGATGCACGTAGAATGAGTTTTATTGATTATCTTCAAAAAAGAAAAACAGTTAACGGCGAGTATTATGCGAACTTATAATAGCGTTCGAGTGATGGAATCAAGAAAAAACGTCCGCATTTTTAGATAATAAAAAGTGTTTTTTCATCAAGACAATGCACCAGTTCACACATTCGTTATCGCGGTGGCCAAGATCCATGACTCAAAGTTCAAATTACTCCCTCACGCACCCTATTCGCCATATTAAGCCCCCTCGAATTATTTCCTTTTTGGTAATTTGAAAAAATGGCTCAGTGGTCCAAGATTTGCTAATGATTGAAGAGGAGGAATCTGTGGTTGGAGGCTATTTCAAGAAGCTCGATGGTTCCCAGTATAAACAGGGTATCTAAGTATTGAAAATTGCTAGGAAAAAAGTATCGAGCTAAAATGAGACTACGTTGAGAAATAAAGGTATTTTTTCCAAATCTTTTGGGTTTTCTTTGTGAGGTGGGGTACTTTTAGGACTACCCACGTATCTCTGACAAAATTTGTAGACCTTATTGAAGCGAACAATTTTGCATTAGTACTTTTTTTTTTGATTTCATATATTTTGGTTAAAAAATTGAATTTTAGATTTTTAATGGTAATTTTTTCAATTAAAGAGAGAAATATATGATACATATTATAAGTAAATGTTGCGATCAAAATTTGTAGATCTTTTTACAGTAAACAATTCTATATCATAACTTTTTTTTCGTATCTTCTATAGTTAATCTGGGAAATGAAATTTTGATATTGACTTTTTCAAGTTTGAACTTATTTTAACTTTTCTATTTTTGGTTTGATGAAGCAATATTTTGCAGATAATTGATAGATATTCATAAGCAGTATCAGAAACCAATATCACAATTTTTAATTTTTTGAAAAACACAAAAAATGCTTTTATTTTCACAATTTTGATCAGATGTGTATATTTAATGGATTTCTCTTTATCTTTTCAGTTCTGATAAAGCATGCCATAGCTCAATTCAATCCAATAATTCTATCAAGAGTTATCAAGTTTACGACGTACTACTACTACTACTACTACTACTACTACTACAGGGTGGGCCATCTAACATTTGGAATTTGAATCGGCTAAAAAAAAAAAAACTTATGGATATTTTTTCAAAAGTATGGACTTATTAGAAAGATTAAAAATTCTCATTTAAGAATGAAACACAACATCATTCAAATGACTGCCACGGCTGGCCTTACAGTACCCCATTCGATCAACACAATTTTTCTGTACATTTTCGATTGTTTGGGCAAAAGGTTAATAAGGTCAATAAGCAAAATTGTCGCATTTGGGGCTCAGAAAATCCAAACGTCATCATTGAGAAGCCGATGCACCGACAGCGAGTGACTGTGTGCTGCGGATTTTGGTACGGTGGCATCATTGGGCCATTTTTCTTCGAAAATGAGCAAGGATTCGCCGTTACGGTCAATAGCGAGCGTTATCGTGCCATGCTCAACAAATTTTTGTTTCCAAAAATTGTAGAGGATGACATGGACGACATTTGGTTTTAACAGGACGGGGCCACTTGCCACACAGCCAACGTAACAATCGATCTTTTGCGCACCGTTTTCGAAAATCGAATAATCAACCAAAATTCTGATATCAATTGTCCGCCTCGGAGCTGTGATTTAATTCTTAAATGGACAGGTTCAATCTTTCCAATAAAAGGATACTTTTGAAACAATATCCATAAGCTTTTTTTGAAAGCCGATTTAAATTCCAAAAGTTAGATGGCCCACCATGTACTACTACTGTAAGCACAGTATCGGACATTTTTTTGAAATTAGTTAAAAAATCAGACATTATTTCAGGTTACTCGTAGAATGAGTTTAGGTAACTGTTAATGAAACTTTTAGCTTCTCATTACGAGCTTTCGAGGCGGTCCAAATACTTTCAAAATTACTAGCTTTAACAGGTTGATTTTGAGCAAAAATAAAGTCTTACTCTAGATATAAGATTTAAACAATGCAAGTGCTAAGCATCATTTAGAGTTGTATTTCTTGTCATTGTTGAACATTTTAATCAACTCATTTAAAGTCTGGGATTGATAATATTGAAATAGAGAATTAAACGGTTCTTCCAGACAAATAATTGAAGTGCAAGAAAAAATCTGACTTGATCCGAATTAGAACCGGGGTCTCCACTTTACATGAGTAGTACGCTAATCGATTACGCCACCGAAGCCTCAGCAGAACCTAACTGATTTTTTGTAGTCCCTTACAAGCTTATACTCTCCATAACCATGCTTATAAGTATTAGCGCTGGATAGAGACACTACGTGTCGTTAGTATCGTGTTTAAACATAGTGTCTCCATTTAATGCTGGAAAATAAAAAAAAAAATCGCGGAAGTTCAACCATTCAGCATAAGTAATTGTAAATTGTGGTCCTTTCAAGTCCCTGAACTTCAGGTGACTTCGATAGCTTTTCTGAAATATAACCCGTGGAGTCATTATAATGTAATGCTCGGAGGGGTGTACTCCCACCACCGTGACTGCGTCGACTACCAATGAATGGATTCCCCCGTGATTGGTCCTAAGTAAAGAGCAGAATTAAGGTGCTCCTGATCGAGTTCTGCCCGGGCCTGGTTACTGACCGATCCCTCGGAGATGCCGCGTCGAACGCGGATGAATAGGTGATTTCATGGCCGGCTTTCGACATGGATGAAGGCTCAGCATCAGGTGCCTCTGACTGGGCGCAGCTCAGGTAAGGCTTGGTCCACCAGACAGCCTCCTGGACACCACCATGGCCGAGGCTCTGAGAGTGGGGCGCTAACTCAGATACCGCTGAGCGCGCCCTTTCCTGAAGACACCGACAAGACCCTTGATTAACTGACGAACCGACTGATTTGCTGACTGAAACGTCTGGCACCAGGGGCCTTTTAAATCTCCTTGAATCGTAGACAGTGCTGCTATCTGAGACGTCGTTGTCTTCGTTTCTTTGTTCTTCTGGCGGAAAATTGTGTTTACAAAAAGTTTTATTTCATCTTGGCAATCTCTTGTAATCGGATTTCTAGATAGGGCATAAGCATTAGTATTCATTTACCTGGGTTGTTTTTAAAGTTACATTCATAATTCTCTAATTTTAACCTCCAACGAATTAGTCTTTGACCTGGATCTTTGACTGAATCAATCCATCTGACGGGTTCATGATCACTTATCAAAGTGAATTTTCTTCCCTAAATATATGGACGAAACTGTCTTACTATTTACAGTCAGTAGTACTTACAGAATTACTTACCGTAGTCAATATTGTGACTGATTTTGAATATCAAACGCTACTTAGCTACTGCTGTTTCGTGAATTTTTTGTTAAATTCAAAACAACTTGTTCACCAAGGGTATCGTTAGGCGATACATATTCAGACGATTTGCATGTGTAAAATTCAAAAATGAGGACGTAACCCGTTTCTGAATCTGCCTAAAACGTCCTTTGAATTTTATCATTGACTCATTAACATGTGTAGTGTTTGAATAGAAGTAAGCTTTTTTATGGTTTTATTCAAATTATCAACAAGAGGTTTGTGCAAAATAAAGATTACTGTAATGTGAACACAAAAAAGCTTATAGGCACAAAAAATGAATTAAAAATAGTAAAAACAAACAATATAATGAGAGAAAATAGCCTAAAGTGGTAATTATTAGTAAAGTAGCTGCTCATTCACATGAATGAGAACAATAGAACATCAGATAACAAGAGAGCCTGTGGCGCATGAAGTTAGCTAACTATAACCATTATTTCGCGACTTCCCCAAATTTATAAACTTTAAATAAATAAATAAATAAGTGCTTGTTGCTTCCAAATTATAACTTGCATACTTCTACTATCACTTTGCAATTATAACTATTAAAAAAAATGTTAATACATTTTACTATTCTAAATTAATAACGAATTCTGATTATGGTTTTAAAAGTATATAGCATCAAAATCAATGACAATTTTAACGACACATCAAGTTATTTTTCTAATACTATAGCTATAAAATACTATAAAAATGATAATTTTGCAGTTTAGAGCCCTTAAGTCCCATTTCTCCAATTTAAATGAAAAGTAGTTTCATCCAGTAGTTGTCAGCATTTATAACTGCGATGAGACAGACTTAGATTAACTACATAGTTGATATACTGAATAAAACATAACAGACAAGATTGTCGATCTTTTTTCATATTTGCGTCCCTAACTAAATACTTTTAGACTTTTCGCAATGAATCTATAAATTTTTTTATAAAATGTTATTCATCCTTCTCGGTTACTTACCCTTTCTTTCTCTTTATCGTCAAAAGGTGAGTGCAGGCAATAATCAATACAATTCCACGGAGATGTAATTCTCACACATGTAAACAAGACTTTCGAATAATGCGCAGGTATCGCAGTTATCACGGCGTCTTCTAAGATTGACGATTCATTCTTCAGTCTTCGTAATTGAGAATGGACTTTTCCAATGTTCAAAGTCACAATGACTTCCTCCTGCTGTTTTTCTGACGTTTCAATATAGGCTGTTTCCCCTCCAACAATATCTGCAACAACGGTGGAAGTTCTGTGCCCAGGTAAAAATGCTTTACTGATTTTATTAACTTTCTTTTGATTCGGTAGTACTGCTGGTTTGTGAAATGTTTGTACGATCTCTCGTGCTTGTTTTCCAAGATAAAATCTCACCATTACTTCATCGAAGCAAATGGTGTATAAAGACACACAAGTCAAATCTTTTATATTGTCAAGCGCAGAAAACGAAATAATTTCTTCTACTAGCGATGCTTGCAGCAAAGTGATGTTCATCTGAAACCAATTTTATAAACCTGTATAAATCTCATGATTAACATTTTTCTACTTCATTCAAGTCTGGGTTGTCTAGAAATAAAGACATTAATACATAGCGGATTAGAGTAGTTCGAACTTAGCAACAGAGTGCTACACAGGCTCATGCGTTGCGGAGAACTGTTGGCTCGAGAGAAGTGGTCGGGAGAGAGCGTGAACGTTTTAAGCACTGAGCAGACGAGAAAGAGACTAAGGCAAAGTTCACTGTAATACAATGAGGTAGAAAATGGAATAAAAATAAACCTTTACCGAAAAAACATTCAAAATTAAATCCCAGACGGTAGTATTTTATTAATCAGTGTCAATACTCCTCTTTTTCACGTTTAAAAGATTAGCTGCTACCATAAATACCATTCTTGTGTCATAAAAAGTGAACGCTTTTCTTCTGTTATGGCCTCCATTTTTTCCCAGAACGTCAGATTTTTCAGATTTTTTTAATCAAATTTTTTTTTGAAAAAGCACAAATCATGAGATACAATGTTGTAAAAAATTTTTTTTTATGAAAAGCAATATATGATTTCAATGCATTCAACTAAAAGTTCAAAATTAGATAGAATATACTGTAAGTTGCATATAAAGATGGTTTATTTGGAACTATTTGAGCGATTTGAATTGATTTCGATTCTTTAGGATTTAGAATTAGGAAATCTGCTATTGTTACGTTATTTGCCGAATTAAGTTTTTCAGAAGTTAATAAGTAACATTCCGTGGATAGGTTTTCATTTATCTCTTCCACAATAGAGTCTGCTCTTTTCCTACCTCAAGGATCTGTTGTTTCATCAATAGAGACACATATTAAATTCTTAAAACTTTTAATTCGAATTTCATTCGAAGTCCTATCAGAAAATTAAGACACGTAGTTTCTCTTGAATGAGTATTCATCAAGAACTTCTTTTTCGGTAAAAGTAGAAAGTTTTTTTTTAACAAAGGGACTGTTTTCTTCTTTAATTGGGATGTCTGCCTCCAGGAATATACAATACATATCTTCATTGAATTTATTTTGATCTGTGCTTCTGTTACAATTCAATATAAGTTTAGAATTAGAATGATTAAAATTCTTATTTGATGATAATTTTGATTTCTTTTGAACATCTTCATAATTTTTCTAGTTTAGGCTTTCTTTTCAAGTGATGCTCTGATAAAAATTGTCTTTTATAACTAATTCTTCCATAGTTGTAAATGCGAATCAATTCTCGGCTTTTAGCCAAAGATTCATAATGATTTTTATACTCTCCGGCACGGTCTTTGAAAATTGTATTTTCGCAATCTAGACAAACTTGACTAGTCATTTCAGATTTATACTTTTTATTGCTAATGACAAATAAATAACATAAAAAAAATAATCCGAAGTACCTAGTACTCCACGTGGCAGAAAAGCAGTCTTCAACAACATATAAGTAGCACGTATATCGAGTGCGTGGAAAGAAAGGAAAAGCCAGCTACTGGCTTTGCCAAGAAGATTCTCTGCAACGCGGGATCTCCAGTAACACTCCATTACTACGTTCAGACTACTCTTATCCACTCTTTAGACTCTAAGAACTTAATAAGATTAGCATACTGTGTTATGAAGTCACTTGTGTTGACATTCTTACACAATATATTCGGAATTCCGGGAATTTTCCAAAACCTGTACAATTTTTTTCAATAATGCTACTAATATCCCTGTAATAATAATATACATTATTATCACTTGATTTATGTATATCGCAATATTTCAAAACCGAATATGTATAATTCAAATAGATTTTTTCAAATGGGGACTCCTTTTTGTATAAAATATGGAACTTTAATGACATCATGTGGATTTTTTTATTAATTTGTCAAACTTGAACTGGTGTTTTCAGTATCAAACCGAATTACTTTGCAAACCACTATCGTATCTGCCAAATATGATGAGTAAAGAGTTTGCAAAGGGGTTACTATGACGCAGTTACGTGCTAACAATAGGAAAAGCTCAGTAAGAGATGAAGTTTACCCTCCCTTACTTGCATCTAAACAAACAGCTCACCTTATACTTATAAACAACTTAACAATCGCAGTAAATAAACAACTGATAAACTTTAAAGCGGCATTCTTCAAATGCTTCACACTTTGAATCTTATCATGTGAAAACCAATAAAACATATTGAAATATTGTTTAAAAAAGGTTCAACTTTTCACGTTTCGCTAGATTTGCTCATGACATAATGGGAAAATCGTGACATCTGTAACTTGGCAGTTTATCATCTTTAAACCTTCTTTATTTCACGCTGAAAAAACTATTGAAATATGTAAAGGAAGATTGCCTCGAAAAATATTGGAATTCTCGAATTAATATTTGATATATTTTTTGTTTAATTACACGAAAACCCAACTACCTGAGAAAAAATATTAGTATGTGAGTGATAAACGTAGATATCATTGCAACTATTTATTTTTAGCATGATATCATCATATATATGGACAACAAATCGATTTTATTTGATGTTTTCTAAAATATTCATACTATCAAAATACATTTCATATAAAAGTTAAAGATGTAATAGAGCGTCATATCTTATCATGTATAACTTTTTTCGGTACGACTGACAGTTTTTGAAAAATTGAACAGAAACAATTACTTACTCTAGTTATAAATCTTAATAGTGTGCTGAAACTTTCTTTCTTATAGTTGGGGCATTTACGGTGGTAATCTTGTACAACTTGAAGAGAATATTTTTATTGTTCCTGATTGTATGTAAACAGTTTATTATGCTCCTCCATTAATTCAACCGCCCTTTCTGCAATATCATTTACTACTCGCAATTTACTATTGATTTTAAACCTGAACCCGTATTACTATCAACCCGGATTCCTTTCAACGTCCAAACAAAAGCACAATTGAAAATTCCAAGGATTCGAAACTAATCGAATTCTCAAAATACAAAAAACACAACCAAATTTGGACCAAAATTACCACACCTCAAAAAAACTATTAGAAAACAAACCATGAGAAAACAATCAAAAAAGGAGGAAAGAAAAAAGAAGGCAACCTTTTAAAACCCCTTCCTTCTTTTACTTTCTTTCGTACTCTTTTGTTTTTATTAGCCACCACCATTTACATAAATAAAACCCAAATTATGGCTGACATTTTGGTGCTTTTCCAGCACCCTCTTCAAAGCTGTAACACTACAGAAAATAAAATTATTTAATAAATGTTGCGCCTCCTATCACCCTCCATGGGACGCAGATCCCTCTCCACGGAACGCCAACAGGAAACTGCAACAAGACCCCATGCATCCCTTCCTCCCAAGCACCTGAAAGAGCCCAAGGGTCATTCAATAAATTTTAAATTGTTTCGCAGAATCTAGAAACCTCAAGAATATTTACTGTGGAACATTGTCTTTAGAGATAACTTATCATGCTGTCATAACAGCCATTGTACTTAACCAAATCTGTTTATATATTTATAGAATATGTCCCCTCTCTTTTTATATATAACATTTCCATAAATTCTTTTTTACCCTTATTACTTTCCGAGTGTGAAATGTCCACATTTTTCCAGTCAAAGTCATGATCAGCGTATTCCTTTCTATGATCAGACAAAACATTATGATCATTACACTTTCTCCCAAGATTCTTTTTATGTTCTTCTACTCTAGTATTAAGAAGTCTGCCCGTTTGTCCCACATAAGTCACTTTATACCTTTTACAAATCAGTTTGTATATCACACCACTTGTTTCTAATCTATTCAAGATGTCTTTACCCAAAGTTATAAGTCCTTCCATCCTAAATAGTATTCTGAAAATTGTATGGATTTGAAATTTTTTTAAGATAGATTAAATTGATTTTGAAATTTGACCAAAATATGGAAGAACAATAGTGTTATTTTTATCAAAAATATCACTTTGTGATCCCTATCAAGATCGGGCGAGTCTCCTGTAGGGATCGCAGAGATCTGAAAATAAAATGTTCCCATCCCTAACAGTAGAGCAAGTTACTTTTCCTCTATTTATAAAAACAGAGGTATCAGTAAACCAAGGTACTGTATGTGAGAGAGCAACACAGTCCTAGCATGTTTCATCACCTGCCCATCCACCCTGAATTGAATTTTAAAACACGCGTCGCTTGTCAGGATTAATGCGCTAGAAGTTTGGTGCAAAGTTCACGTTTTTGAGGCTAAGTTTCCCGAGCGGATGGAACGCCTTTTGAATGGTTCTTCGCTTTATGTATTATTTTTATTTAAGGGTGTATCACGCTCGCTCTGTCTCTCTACACTGCTGGTGGTACAAGACGAAAGAATTGAATTATTATGTAGATCCCCCCCCCACCGTTTTTTTTAGATTAAACTCATTAGTCACTGTTTAAGGGAGGACAGGCACATATACGATCAGGTTCTCGAAACCTGTTCGCCTGATTAAAAAATGCAGGCGAACACGGATAAGCTCGCGATCTATTCTGCAACAAAGTGACAGCGACTTACTTCCAAGAGTTGCGGGCACCAAAGTAATTCTCTGGGATCGGCAACCAAGCTCCTAAGCTTGGATTTCCACCTCTCTAGAGGATCTCCATCTTTATAAGATCCAGATGGTTTAAAGCATGCATTTGAATATCTAGAATAATAATAATATCTAGCTGGATGAGCTTGAAGATTTTCGCGTGTTGAAAGGAGAAAGCATCTCACGCGTTGAAGGAAGACAGCACTTCCCCGCTATACATATTTCTCTCCACAGGGACATTGATCCATGCATCGTGAGACCGCTCGTCGGTCGATCACCCATATTTAAGGGACCCATTGAGCTCGGGAAACCAATCGAGTGCGTCTCTTGAACTGGCATGCATTCTCAGCCCATATTTAAGGGACCTGTCAAATCCACAGCCCGAATCAACGCGTATTCCTAGTGGGTGCGAGTTTGCAAATATTAAATACATGCATAATAGTAATATACCTACTTCTAGTTGTTTTTTGTGGACAGATTTATAAAAATTTGCTCTTTTGTGATAATTTTGTCAGTAATTCGATTTAAATTTTACACGTACAACAAATGAGAGATGCTAACGCAACTGTTTGCCAAAAACGGACATTAATAACGCTGGTATGAGCGTGCAAGTCGGGTTGCCGACGCGTACATATATAACAAAGAAAACAAAACGAGAATAATAAAGAAAAGAACCAAATTTCTAATTGTTGTGATAAAAAAGACGATGAAAAATAAACGTGAATAAAACAGTAAAATGAAGGTAAAACGAACAAAAACAATAAAGAAAAACATTAGAACGGGTCACCATCCGACCATCGACCCCAGTCGAGTCTGCTTCACCTTAGCAATTGGGCAGGAGACGACGCAGACAACCTAGTGTGGCGCTTCCTCCTCCTGCAAACGAAAACGGGCGGTGAAGACTTGATGGGCGATGTGTTCACTCCACATATGCTTTTAGTATGCGATTTGCCTTTCAGGATTGCTGTAATTAATAATTTATCACGATATAGTATAAATTCCACGCACGAATCTATGTACCCAATCCATGATCCTTTTGAGGGAACGCATTTTACATATTTAATCTTTAAATACACTTCGGTCGAGACTATGCCGTCTCATTAGTATATCATTTTAATTAAATTTTATGAAACTTCACACTTCATTGTCGAGATTTTAATCTCGGGTGTGTTACATTTTACTCAAGAGTTAAGGAAAACGAAAGTCCTTGATCGTTCGTCACTCGTCACCACTCCCAGGATCGAATGTAAAACTCTATTCCCCGTAGATGTTTCATATGATTTTGAAAACATTCACAAATGCTTTCAAATTTTACATAATGATGGCCGATATTAGCAAGCCTTGATATCTTGACTAACAAAAGATATCAGTTAGAAGTTCAAGAAATAGACGCAAGATTAATCAAACCAATAAAATTCGTATGAAATAAAACTAAAACAGGAAATGTTGCATAAGCTATCAGGTGTAAAAATAAGTTTCCGCCGTTTGAAAACAGTTAGCGTTGAGTGAGAGAAGTTGTAGTGAATGGTTTTGGAAGCTTAAGAACGGTGAATTTGACATCGAAGACAAAGAACGTAGCGAAAGGCCGAAAGTGTACGGAGACGCGGAATTGGAAGCATTATTGGATCAAGATTCATGCTAAACGCAAGAAGAACTTGCAATTACATTAGGAATGACTCAACAAGCAATTTCACATCGTTTAAAATCATTGGGAATAATTCAAAGACAAGGAAATTGGGCTCCATATGAACTGACGCCAAGAAACGTTGAACACTGATTTTCCACATATGAAATGCTG
Source organism: Diplolepis rosae (assembly GCA_030998225.1). Lineage (NCBI taxonomy): Eukaryota > Metazoa > Arthropoda > Insecta > Hymenoptera > Diplolepididae > Diplolepis > Diplolepis rosae. The sequence goes on along the minus strand of JAPYXD010000687.1, from coordinate 661,583 downwards.
ATTGCCAGGCATAAACGAAAGGGTTTTCTGCACTGTATAGTCACAGGTGATGAAAAATGGATTCACTATGATGACCCAAAAAAGAAAAAATCATGGGGACCACCTGGCCATGCTTTAATATCTACAGCTGAGCTAAATATTCATGGAAAAAAACTCTTGTTTTGTATTTGGTGGGATCAACTTGGTGTCGTGTATTATAAGTTGCTTAAATCAATCGGAAAAATTACTGGGGCTGTCTACGGAACACAATTGATAAGATTGAGTCGAGCACTGAAGACAAAGCGCGCCCACTACTACTCCAGACACGACAAAGTTATTCTCCTCCATGATAATTCTCATCCACATGTTGAGGCGTCGGTCAAAACCTATGTGGAAACACTTAAGTGGGAAGTTTTACCCCACTCGCCGTATTCACCAGACATTGCTTCTTCTGATTTCCACTTATTTCGATCGATGACACATGGCCTGTCTGAGCAGCACTTCACATCATATGGAAATACCAAAAAATCCGTATGCTGCCAGAAAGATGGAAAAAAGTAGTGGCAAACGATGAACAATACTTCGAATAAAACATAAGGTTCCGTTCTTTCACAATAAATGCCCAATTTTTGATAAAAACCGGAGGAAACTTATTTGTACACCTGATATAATTATACTTTTGTTAATTCGTGTTCTATAACATAACATCGTAATAATATTATATATTTAAAAAATAATTTTTTTCATTTTTCATTGGAACAAATTATATCCTAAACGTTAATTTTTATGAATTTTCTCGGGGCCCTATAAATTCTTCATCCTCTACTGGCAGACTTCGGGGCTCTCCAATATTTGAGCCAGTGCTTTTCTCACAAGCGGTGACATATTTTCGTAGTTAGTATGTAAGGATAGTCTAAACCTTTATTCTCAGCGAAAATGGAGAAATATTGGAACTAATAGTAGCGTAGTATTATATGCAATTCATTTATGATATTTAAATTAGCATAGGGTCAGTTAATTTCTATTTTTTAGCTGGTGGGAAACATAAAGTTTGTCAGCCTATATTGTTCATGAACACAAAATTATCAATCATAAGCTGAAAAAATCCACTTCGTTTTCGCTAAAAATCAACACGAACATGTTCTTTTCATCTCTTATGTTTTATTGAGCCTTTGAAGGTCTCGAAGTTAAGGACAAAGGATCTTGAATTAAATAGGCTTGGAGACTTCGAACTCGAATCCTCCTTATACATTTTTTAATACAAATACAAGCATTTCTTGACATAAGTCTCTTAATGTCACATTTCCCTTCTTGAGATCAGTTTTATTTTTGGCGCGGGACGAACTCCGCGAACGTCGATCTATTTGCGGTTTAAAACTGAAAACAACTCCTTTTCTAATTAATTTACACACCCGCGTGTGTGTAGGTTTTCGAAACAGAAGTATATAAAAACAATGCGCAACAGGGAACTTTGAGCCTTTCTGGGTTGAGCCTTAAGTTGTCAATGGTGTATCAATGTGGTTAATATGTTGTGTGCGTCATTCAATGTTGTGGTGAATGCCCTCAAGACATTTATTGTTTTTGAAATTTAGTGATATTAATTTTCATAGTGTCCTTTTTAAAATTAACTGTGTTTTCTAATAATAAATGTTTGTTTTCAATTATAGTAACAGTGTGAGATGGTTCGTTGCGACCACCACAACTCAAACATTTTTTTTTTTCACGAAAACAATAAAATAATCATAACATGATTACAATATAACCATCCATCCTCATCTTTATATTTTTTTTGTGCATCAATTGCATCAATAATAACAATATACTTAATATGATTACAACAAGAAATTGTAATCATAACTTATAGTAAAAAAACTGTATTATGCGAAAAGATCTTGGCCTACATGCTTTTAAGATTAAATTGACTCAAGAACTAAAGCCACTTGATCATTTGAAACGCCGAAACATCTCCAATTGGGCTCTGGCAAAGCTTGAAGAAAATTAAGAATTTCATCGAAAAATCATCTTCAGCGATGAAGCTCATTTCTGACTCAATGGCTTTTTTAATAAGCAAAATATGCGTTATTGGTCAGCAATAAACCCAAATGTGTTTCTTGAGACACCGTTGCATCCGCAAAAAGTGACTGTTTGGTGCGGTTTTCATGCCGGAGGTGTGCTAGGGCCGTATTCATCAATGGAGAGCGCTATCGCGCTATGTTGGAAGATTATTTGTGGCCAGAATTGGATGAACTTCACATCAACGATATGTGGTTTCAACAAGACGGTGCCACTAGCCACACAGCACGCGTCACAATCGATTTATTGAAAGGCAAATTCGGTGAACGTGTTATCTCGAGAAATGGTCCGGTTGAATGGCCGCCTCGTTTAAGCGATCTAACGCCATTGGATTTCTTTTTATGGGGCCATATCAAGTCACTGGTCTATACCAACAAGCCAGCAACTTTAGACGACCTCAAAGACAACATCCAACGCGAAATTGCCAACGTTCCGGTCGAAATGTGTGCCAGTGATGAGAAATTGGGTCCAAAGAATCGACCGCTGTAAACGGGCTCGTGGTGGTCATATGACCGATATCGAGTTTCATTTATAAAATGTAAAACTTGCACTACACCCACAATAAATTTGAACTCAATATCTCAAATATTTCTGTGTTTTATTCATAGATAAAATTGTTATGTCGCTATTGGAAAACCCTTTGATAAACAAAAAATAACTAAATATTAATAATAAATAAAACATCTGGAGACTGCGTTGAACAACTTATATTGTACATGACATAATTATTATGCTGGATATTACACCATATGATTATATTATATTCTACAAATGTATATATTATATGATTGTAGTTTTTTTTTACGTAAAAATACAAACGCGAATCGGAAATTTAATAAATTAACATAGGTTTCATAAAAGTATAGATCCTGTGATTAACCAGTAACGTGCCAGGAGAAACGGCATGGGGGGAAAACGTTTTCCTCGTTAACGCGTGGCATGCCTTCTCGCTTCAGCCCCTGCAAGTTTTCAAACGCCTCCACCAGACGTAATTTGCGACCTTTTAAAATATGAAAAATATCGTAAGAATCGCGAAAACGTTATCTTTTGTTTGACACCAATCTCAACGTCGAAAACGGTCTGGAAAGGGGTGAAAACATCCGATATAAATTTCAAAATTCATCGATTAAATTGGACTTGATCGCGGTCGCTAATTGAGGCACGCGCATATTAATTAAGGGGGGAATTTATTAAAGAGGTGGAAAACCGAGGTAACGTGCTTGGTTGCTGATCCTCGAAATTCATTCCAGGCGCGCAGCCTTAAAAGGTGAGAGCACGGCTCGACGGCTCTTTTTTTTTTTTTTTAAATAACGTTCGGTTTGTTTTTTTGTTGGGAAAGTCGCGATGGGTTTTCATTTTATTTTACACAATAGCGAGGGACAAGCTCGATGAAATATACTGGATCATGGTCAACTCGGGATGCGAGTATCCGTGGACTCACAGAAAGTGAGAATCGGAGAAAACTCCCAACCTCGTAAATTCTCGGCGTCAAGCAGTGTCGGAGCCCTGAGGGCACTTCACTGCCACGGCGTTTCCTTATCCTGCTTCAACTCCTGTTGAGTCAACCAAAGTCCAGTACAGTTTTGTCAATTTTAATAGGAGGAAAAGCAAGGGTGAACTCGTCGGGAGCATATACTCATAATTTCCAAAATTTGGGACCGACACACTGATGCTTTGTAAATAGTAAGATTTTTAAGGTGGCTTGATCGTTTTTGAAAAAAATTACAGACTGCTCTGAAACTTAGAGATTATCTTAATAAAATATGCTAGATTCATTTGGAAAAAAGAAATACCGTGGTTGACGATGTCATTGCCGAAAAAATCGCTACCGAAAAAATGTCAGTTTAACACGTAGTCTTATGGGATTCCTCGTCAAAATCGGCGAAACTCCGGAAAAAATCACAAGTCCGCATAAATCAAATATATAGTAGTACTTTCGATTTCGAGGAATCTATTAGTATTATAAAAACGAAGGGTTAACGACTTCAATCAAGAGAAAATTGCGAAAAAGGTACAGAATATAGAAATCGCCTGGAGGTGAAACTAATAATTTTTTACTATTGCTTTTTCCGTGGACATTTCCGCGATTTCTTACCCTTCTACTTAGATGTTACTATAATACATATGATTATTAAAAAAATAAGTAGCAATGAGCATTCATGTAACACGTGCCCCCACGGTGCCCCTCACCTCATACGACACCAAACGCTCAAGCCACCTTAAATTTAGGGGGAATCATGGGTTCGAGTATTTAAGAAATTTGTGAGTTTAAGTAACTGGCAAAAAGAAAGCCATTCTAGGATCCAAAAGGTCAAACAAATTTATTTGCAGGAGTAGGAAAAAAATTCCCAAGCTTAAAACGTGTTCGAAAGGTGCAGTCGCCCGAAGTTAAGGGGAAAATTGATTAACGTGTTATTTATGTTTATTGCAGACAGAGAAAATTAAACCACAGAAAATAGAAACGAAGACTCTAGCAGTGAGCTTTTGTACTCTCGAAAGATAAACAAACGTAAGTTTCTTTGACGTTCTCGCTCTATAAATTGAGAATAGGAGATCGCGAAATTTTCACCCTTCGTGGTACCCACGCATAAATTTTAAAGGACAATTTTGAGCCAAATTAGAAAAAAATAGTTTTAAAAATGTTTAAATATCAATAATTTAAGAATTCAAAGAGTCGAAATGTTTCAAGTGAAAAGTGTTTATCAGAGCCTTTTTTCCTTTAGGGTGGTTTATCTCAATATTATAAATTTTGTTGGTGATTTAATTGTGTTTCGTGTCCAAGTTTTTCTCTCATTAGTGACAGTGATGTGTTCTAGGTTCTTTTGTAAAATATTGAAGAATTGTGTTAAAATCTTTTTAATGTTTGAAGTATGGTTGAGTTAAAGCATCACTGTTATTAGTGTCAGTGTTGTGATTTAGGTCAGTTTTTTTCTGAATATCATACAAATTTTAAGGTTTTTGATAGTTGTATCATATTTTAGTGTTCATGTGTTGCTTCTATTAATTATAGTGGCGTGTTTTAGATCAGTTTTATTAAATATCTAAAAGTGATCACTATCAAAAAGTTAATCCGACCATTTAGGGCTCATAGCCTTAAAAAATGTTTTTTTTGTGTTTGACAACCGCACACTCTTACGAGCGTATACTCAAGCCTTATACGAGTACTGCCTTAGCTGGACGTTTCTCGTAGATAACCAGCTCGTTAACACCAGACCCTCTCCATTGATGAGTTTCTTTACGAATTCGTATGCATGATTTTGATTTTTTAATTTAAAAAAACAAGAAAAAACCAACTAAATTTTTTTTAAATATTACTCCTAGCTTGATTAACTAATTATTTGCACGCATTTCATTTTTTAGTTATTATTTCCAAGGTATTCTTGATATTTTAACACTCTAAAAGAATTTATGGCACTGAAGAGGGCCCACATTTATGGCCGAAACGTTTGCCCTTTCAAATCTTTATGTAGTCCACCACCTAAAAAGTAGAAATTAACTGAACCTATGCCAATTCAATTATCAAAAATTTATTACTGAGCGTCAATAAAACAAAAAAATGCGTTGTATTCATATAGTTTTACTTCCTGATAAGGTAAAAAAAAAGTAACGAGAATTTTGAAATAGCGTGCACTGTATATTTTCAATTGATTTTTTCCTGTACATAGGCAGTTCTGTCAGTGACGTACGTGTCAATTGTCAACCTGCTGTGACGCACAATTCGTGTTTAGCGAGCGAAAAAGCAGGATGTGGCGAAATGTCGCATCGGAGAATTCGTCTGAAATTATTATGTTATTATGAGTGGTACAAACACTTTCGGGAAGGACGAGAAAACGTCGAAGATGACGCAACGCAATTTACGTAAGGCGACCCGCAGAAAATGACCTGAACTTTGGAGATACAGCTCGTGGATTTTGCACCATGACAACACATCGGCACATACCGCGTTACTCATCCATCAGTGCTTCTTCCTATTTCCCAAACTCAAGTAGACACTCAAAGGACAACGTTTTTCAACTATAAATTAGATAAAGGCGAAATCGCACGCCGAGCTCAAGGCGATATCCAAAGAGGCGTTCTACCAATGTTTCTCAGGCTGGAAGCTACGTTGGAATAAGTGCATAATATCAAAGCGGGACAACTTCGGAGGGGACGAAATAAACCTTAAAGAATAAATAAACACTTTTCGAAAAAATTAAATTTCTTGTTACTTTTTGATCACACCACGTATGTGTGCCATTATTTATATGCAAGTTATAGATGTCCCATGTGACTCTGTAGTAGAGTCTCCAAGGCTGAGAATGTTTTTTTCTATCTCGTTGCTTTGAAGTTTCCGCAACAGTAGCTCACGATTTAGTCAACTCGGGCGTAAACTTTGAGGCATACGTCAGTGATACATTAACGTATTTTTGAGTACCTTCTTTGGTTTTTTTTTACCAATCTGCACTTCATTGTATCTTACGTATTATTCAATTGTGAAATGATTCTTCACTATTAGTTCATTACAGTAAAATCTTTAAAAACCGGAGATTCCATGAAAATGTAATCAAAACATTCGCTTTTCTTGTCTAAAGCCTTAAGGGGGTTCACCTGTGTAATGACCGATTTTCAAGCGGTTTTTCAGGAATTACTTGTGAGAGAACTACTAAAGAGTTTTTAATGGCACTAAAAATATTTTATTTGCTATGATTCAATATTCTACATAAAATTTTCCAATAGCATAATCAAATTAATTTCTTTCTCATAAGGGCTGAAACGGGGCCCCCTCGAAATGATAGTGCCAAACGATGTGCAAGATACAGCACGCAACGGTCGTCTGAAACGAAAAACGAAAATATTTCGCTATTCGTAATCCAGTTGGCGAGGTACTGACGTAGGGGTTTCGCAAATTTTTGAAAATCACCAAAATGGCAAACTTCAAAAAAAAAAATCGTTTTGGACGTTTTTTTTCCCGACATTATGAGCTGTAAAAAATAAACGAAACGAAATTGCAAAAATCCGCTACACATCAGTACCTCGGGTAATGTATGAAAACTGCTCACAAAGAATTTCAACTTGATTCATCGAATACATTTTGCGCAATGGTGTGCACCAACTTGAAAAACACAGTTCTGAGAAAAATACGCTTACAGTTTTAAGATGCAATAGAACAATTCGGGCGTGGACGTCTTTGGAGATCTGTGGCTCACGAACTAAGCTGGTTCCATACAAATACTTTTACGGCATCATTTTCCACATGTTTTAGATTAGAAATCTGCAACAACAAAAACATCGATTTTTTGAAAATGTTACACAGGTGAACCTCCTTAATAAACTGTTTCTTAAGGCCGATCAATCTAGCAGAGGCTCCTCATTGACGTCAAGTGATCTTGAATTGAAGGCTGCTCTCGCTGGATAGTTTTAAATTTTATGGTGATTATTTCTATCCCTACTATCCCACAGACAAAGAAAGCAGAAATGTTTTGTATATCCTGATTGTTGTTCCAATATTATAGTTAATAAATTAGTTGAGGTTGAAATTTCTGCCACTGCCTACATTTTCGGAGAATCACTAGTCACGTATCAGATAGGATACGTTGCCGACAGGTGTCCTCATAGACAATTTCAAACTCTTATATCGCAATCGAAAGCGTCTTTTTTCCACAGAAAGATTTCAAATTCTTTAAATTAAAGTTAATATTTTCAGATCCCTGCATAGTTGCCATTTCTGTGTTGCATAATTGACATTTTCTACCAGGTGTATGAATAAGTTTCCACCGTTTTTTATCAAAAATTGGACATTTATTGTGAAAGAACGGAACCTTATGTCATCTGTCAATTTCAACCAAAACTTACTGGTGGCACCAACTTTTGTCAAACGTCGGGAAATTATTTGTACACCTAATGAAATGTGTCCCTTCTTTTCAACTTTATTTGTTTTCGTTTCAGGTATTCTCACTTTAAACTTCAATGTATTCTGCAGTACCCGTAACAACTACAGCTGACGTTGAATAACTTCCCAAATTATTTGCACCTTTAATTTCAATACTTCTTTAACTCTTTTTTCCTCTCAACTTAATTGCATCATGCTACAAGATATACATTAAGCCCAATGGAAACATAATACATTTTATTTGAAAAAAATTTCTGTGAAAAAAGAAACGCTTCCACTCCGCTGGGTATCGAGCCCAGGACCTTTCGATTGCCGGTCGAATGCTCTATCACCTGAGCTACGGAGGTTCCACAAAACTTTTCTCACAGAATCTATTTATTTAAATTTTCTTTTTTTGGCTGGTGCATGTTTACTACTCCTTTTTCACTCTCTGCATGCTTTTGAGCAATCGGTCCATCACATCACGGTAAAATGTTCCATTGAGCATCTGTCCAGAAGGTACAAATTCACTGTGAATAATGCCACGTCTATCGAAAAAAACAATTAGCATTGTTTTCACTTTTCACTTGGCAGCACGCGCTTTCACTGATCTCGCTCCCCCAAAACCAAACATTCGGCCATTTGACGTTTTGTCGACGGATCATATTAAAAGCACCACGTCTCGTCGCCTGTCACAGTATTCCTTATGAAATTTGGATCGCAATCAGTTATTTTAACCAAATTCTGAGACGTAATGAGACGTTGTTCTTTCTCCTCATCTGTTAGTGTGTGCAGCACGAACCGCGCACACAATTTTTTCTCACCCAAAACACCACGAACAATTTCTTGCACTGATTCGAAACAGATATTCAGTTCCTCAGCAATCAATCGAAATGTTAAATGACGATCTTTGATCAATATTTCACGCACTTTTTAAATTTTTTTGTCTGTCAGACTGGTACGCGGTCACCCATCTCTTAGAACGTCTTCTAACAATTACTCATCTTCTTGAAATCGCTGGAACCATTCGAACACAGTTGTACGTGATAAACAATTATCTTTATACGCTTTTTGCATCAGTTCGTAAGCCTTTGTTGCAGAAAAATCCGCTTTAAAACAGAATTTAATTGCCGCTCTTTGTTCTATTCTGAATACTGTGACACAATACTTTGACATATACTCAAACACTTGCTGATAAATAGTGTCCTGCTTGGCTGATCACCTTCAAACTTAAAAGTCGCATTGCCAGAGCGTCGTGCTATGTGCCTATACTGGACATCGAGAAATGAACTTCTATTTACTATACCATATATACAAAATCAGTCTGGGAACTTTTTGATCCTACTGTGTATAATACTTGCATCTGGAAATAGTAAGGAAAAGTAGGTTAAATGTAACCTTATAACAATATCACATTGATACCATTGTGAAAGAAAACTATGCACACATTGACAACAAAAAAAGTTCCAGTGTTAACGTGCTAAAAATTTATCATTAGATTCTATAACGTGTTTGAATATTGAAATGTAACGCCAGTTTAAAAAATTATACAAAATGTAAGAGAATAGTATATTATGCGCCTAGGCGTATAATGAGGGTTATTACGCGACGAGCGACAATGCTCGCAGGAGATCGAAGCCAAGGCGTAGTCAAGGCGTAGCCGAGACGTAGCTGAAGCAAAGCCGAGACGAAGCCAAAGCGCGATCAGTCCTGCGAGCATTTTAAGCGAGTCTCGTAATTACCCGAATTGTGTGCATTGGCACATATTCTATTTTATCTGAATTCGGTGCGTACACGAGTTTTTATGCGTATAATCGAATCTAATCTATTATTGTAGTTGTTTGCGGCGCTAGTCATTACACTTGATATGTCACGAGTAGTCCCGGCCATTTTGATTTTATCGATCTTGTGTAGTAGTGATGGATTTTAAGACGCATGCGCAGTTCAAATGTACAAGGTTTTGTCAGTACGGTGCCAACGATGTACGAAGAAGAAAAATAAGAAGATTACGCTCCGCTGTATGGTTATAGGCGCATACACAGTTCAATTTTTACATTACATTCCTCTGTATCGTAATACACAACATTACGCTACTCTCAACTGAAGCGTAAAAACGAGTTTACGCGCCGGAGGCACATCAAAGTGTTAACCATATATACTAGGATGTTTAATACTAACGTGATAAAATTAACAAGAATAAATTTTTTTGGCTAAAATCGGTTTTATTCCTCGATGTATTTTACTTTTAGTTCGATATAACGAGTCCAACGATCTTTCAACTTTTCTATGCCTTCTCAAATAATACGATTTGTCAAACCCTCCCAAATACCCTTCTGTTTACCATTCAACTTTTTCGTTCGACTCAAAACGCCTACCACGCAGCCATCTCTTGAGGTTTAGGAACAGATATTAGTCGCTGGGGGTCAGATCTAAAGAATACGGTGGATTCGAAACCGAATTCATGTTTTTTTTACTGTGACATGTCCAATCAGTGACTCTGGTAAATTTGTCTAAGAAAATATTCGATCTCTTACAGTGTCTGATTGTCAGTACTATTATTACTTATTTTTAACCGAGAAGGTTGAATAAAAAAAAAATTTTAAAGTAAAAAGAATATTTAAAAAATAAAACAAGTCCTCTTCTACGTCCACGTCGTTTGTTCCGGGTCACGCAGAGAGGAGAGAACTGGAAAGGTTTTTTTTGTGGAATCAGCAATCTTTGATCCGATTCAATCTATGAGTATGATCTTCGATATCAAATTCGCTATATCAATTCCGAAAGGATTGAATTAATATTATAAACTGTTATAAAATTATTATGAATGTCAGTATTTTGAGTCCATTTTAGCTATCCCCCTTATTTGCATTCGATTCCGCCATTTTTTAAATTTTGAAAACCTGACTTCAGATTCGTAATCAGCAACCCCAAAAACCCATGTATACAAATTATAATATTTATACGCTAATTTTTTTCAATTTTGTCCACCATATTGGATCCGCCATTTTGAATTTTGAAAAGCTGACTTCAGATTCGTAATCTGCGACCCCAAAAACCCTTATAGACACTTTCATGTCTGGAGTAGGTGCAGCAGAAAAATGTGCCCCTGAAAAGGTTAAGACGAATTCAGCGACCTACAACACAATGTCATTCTAGTCACGCAAAGTATGAAAATAGTCGAAAAATCATTTTCATTTCTTTTCATTTCTTAAGATATCCATGATAATACACATCGATAGGGTATTGTTGACATCGGCAGAAAGAAAGCATTTTCTGTTGACATATCAGTTAGTCACGCATTACCTTCTAATGTGAGTACATTGGAACGCGGAAATGAACGATTTCAAAGAATATTTCGATACATTGGTGGTGCTGGGGGAATGCCGTAAATATTACAGAAACGCCCAAGATTTGTATGCGACTCGCTATCCGGATAGGCAACAAAAATCGCACATGGCTTTTAAGCGATTAGCTGAACGTTTCTGTCGCTTCGGTACAGTAAAACAAACACGAGTCAAACGTCGACCAATTGTTAATGAAAATAATGCAGCTGCTGTCTCAGCTTTTACTGCACTAAATCCACATGGGAGCAGCAGGCAAACGGAAAAAAAGACTGGAATTAGTCAGCGATCTGTATTAAGAATCTTACATCAACACAAGTTCCATCCGTATCGTATGTCATTACATCAGGATTTCTACGACAATGATTTCCTAAAACGCGTCAATACCTGTAATTGGATTCGTAGAAAAATGCGCACAGATGTCTCATTTTTAAGTCATGTACTTTTTTCTGATGAAGCTAACTTCGCAAATACGGGAAATTTGAATATGCATAATATGCATTATTGGGCAAATGAGAATCCTCGATGGATGAGAACTGTGCGTTTCAACATCCGTGGTCCGTTAATTATTGGTGCGGTATTTTCGGCGATCACGTCATTGGTCCATATTTTTTTGAAGGTCGCCTAACTGGGCAAGTTTACGCTAACTTTCTGCAAAACGTATTGCCTCAATTAATGAATGAAGTGCCCTTGCATGTTCGCACGAACATGTGGATGCAACACGACGGTGCAGCACCCCATTATGCTTTGTGTTCAAGACAAGTGATGAATGAGATTTTTGACGAAAAGTGGATATTTGATGGACCTCAAATTCGACAGCTATTAAAAGTTGAATTCTTTGTTAATAAAATGAGTTCAACTGAGAAAAGAGCATGGCTCAATTTAAAAAATACACTAGTGAACAAAAGTGATTTATGTGCTCATGGAATGAGATATGTCATTTTCATACTAGTTTTTCTTGAAGGATACGAATCTGGTCTCCATTTTTTCCCAGAACATCAGGTTTTTGAGATTTTTCTGATCAATGCTTTTTGAAAAATCATAAATCATGAAATAAAATGTTGTACAAATTTTTTTAATGAAAAGCAATAAATGATTTGGATGCATTTTTCAGTGCAGAATTCAACGGTCGGATGGTTTTTTTTTATATCGTGTACGGTTGCCGAAATAATTTAGAAAAACACGAAAAAAAGTTGTTTTACAAAAAAAAATTCATATTTAACTGAAAATCATTCATTTTCCAGTCTTCTAGGTGTAATTTTCTCATAGAGAAAAGAACGCCGAGGCTAACGCGGTACGCGTAGACAAAGACAGAATAACCTCCTATCATCTCTCTCTCTTTCGCTCTCACCAAGTTTGCAGACTGACGTTGCCACTTACAGAGCGGTCTATGGCTTGTCTCCTCTATCTATAATATCTCTATGAATTTTCTTCGTTTTTTGATGTTAAAGAGATGTAAACAAAATTTAGAGTTCAGGATATCACCGTTCGAAAGATACATGGCAGAGACGGTGCTGCTTGTAATCAGAAACTTTTCCTCTTGCATGCTCGACGATGATGAGCATTTGCTTCATCAGTCATTAGATACCAGCAGTAGTCCGTTAAAGCGTTTTCACTCCACTCACCCTTGAACCTATTCTCGACTATAGCGATGTCTTGATTGAACCCTTCACCATGATTGTCACTAACTGCTCCCATATTTTCTGGGAAGAAGTACAAGTGAGAATGCAGCATGTGAATTTTCAGCGACATGTTCACTTTCATTTCCTGGGAGTTTTGCCACATGTTATTGATCAAGTGCTTGTGGTTTCTGGATTTTGTGTTTCCTAAGAAATTTTATCTCATGATTTGTGATTTAAAAAAAAAATTGATTAGAAAAATCTCAAAAACCTGATATTTTGGGAAAAATGAAGGCCAGATTCGGATTCAGCACAAAAAACTACTTTGAAAATGAAATATCTCATACCATGAGCACATAAATCAATTTTGTCGACCATTGATATTGTCGAAAAATTCCCGATGATAGATGATAGAAATCGTCAAGGATATTGAAGCTAATATACATAAAATTCCGGAGTCAGATCAGCAAGATTTCAGAAACAAGGTTTTGCACTTATCCAAGGGTTTGGTTGAGAAAAAAAGTTAGCATATAAGTAGTATAGATAGAAAATTTGTTAATAATTTAAAAATAACTAAAGAGTTCCTTAGGAAAAACAAAGATTTAATGTGTACAAATGCGGACAAGGGTAATATTTCAGTTCTCATGAGAAGGTCGGAATACATAAAGGACATGGAGGAGCTGCTTGGCAATGTTCAGAACTTTGAAGTATTAGATCAAGATCCTTTAAAAAAATTAAAAAGTAGTAGTTCCAGGATGGCGGACAATTGGAGGAAGAAGGGACTATTGGGGAAAGACACCAGATGGAGAGATATTGACACAACTAATACTGTTTTGGCTAGATGTTATGGATTAAGAAAGATTCATAAGGAAAACTATCCTTTGAGACTAGTTGTTTCGACTATTAATACACCTACTAGATTTTTAGAAGAAAATTTTAATATGATACTTCAAAATTCATTATCAAAGTCAAATTATACTGTTAAAAATAGTTGGGAATTTCAAAAGATTATAGTCACAAAGACGATACCTGATGGTCATGTAATGATTTCTTTGGATGTTGTTGCAATGTTTCCGAACATTCCGTTAGATTTGGTCAAAAAGGCTGTTTCAAATAGATGGATAAAAGTTAAATCACATACAAAATTAGATAAAAAAGAGTTTCTCAAAAGATTGGATTTCATTCTGAATTCTACTAAATTTAAATTTAATGGTAAATTCTATAAACAAAAGTTTGGTACTCCAACCGGTTCTGTTATTTCTCCAATGTTGGCTGAAATAGTCATGGAAGATTTGGAAAAGACTGTCTTCGAGAGGTTGGAGTTTGTTGTGCCCTTTTATTTTAGATATGTTGATGATACTCTATTGTGTGTACCTTTGGATAAGTTGCAAAAACTTATAGATACTTTCAATAACTATCACCCAAGAATTCAATTTACCCATGAAATGGAAAGGAACAATGGAATTAGTTTTTTAGACTTGGAAATAATTAAACTTGATAATGGTAAAATAGTGTCAAATTGGTACAGAAAGAGTACATATTCTGGTAGAATCTTAAATTTCATCTCAAATCATCCCTTTCAAAATAAAGTTGCTATTATTAAAAATTTAGTTGACAGAGCTGTTTGTTTGTCCCATGAATCATTCCATTCAGAAAATTTAGAAGTTAGAAAAATTTTATTTTTTAATCACTACCCACAAGATTTGATTGAAAAACATATTAAAATTAGAATTCAACAAATTAAAAGTAGAAAGAGTAGAAATGTCGACACGGAAAAATAAAGTGAAATTTTTGATAAAAGTAACACTATTGTTCTTCCATATTTTGGTCATATTTCAAAAACTATTCAATCTATGTTAAAAAAATTTCAAATCCATACAATTTTTAGAATGCCGTTTAAGATGGAAGGACTTATAACTTTGGGTAAAGACATCTTGAATAGATTAGAAACAATTGGTGTGATATACAAACTGATTTATAAAAGGTATAAAGTGACTTATGTGGGACAAACGGGCAGACTTCTTAATACTAGAGTAGAAGAACATAAAAAGAATCTTGGGAGAAAGTGTAATTATCATTATGTTTTGTCTGATCATAGAAAGGAATACGCTGATCATGACTTTGACTGGAACAATGTAGAGATTTTACATTTGGAAAGTAATAAGGGAAAAAGAGAATTTATGGAGATGTTGTATATAAAAAGAGAGGGAACACATTCCATAAATTTGAGAACGGATTTGGTTAAGTACAATGGATGTTATGACAGCATGATAGGTTATCTTTAATGACGGTATTACTAGTAAATATCCTTGAGGTTTCTAGATTCTGCGAAACGATTTAGAGTTTATTGAATGACCCTTGGGGTCTTTCAGGTGCTTGGAAGGGAGGGATGCTCGGGGTCTTGTTTCAGTTTCCTGTTGGCGTTCCGTGGAGGAGGGTCTGCGTCTCCGTGGAGGGTGACAGGAGACAATTTTATTTAAATAATTAAATTTTTTTGTAGTATTTCAGCTCTGAAGAGGGTGCTGGAAGAGCACCGAAACGTCGGCGATAATTCAAGTTTTATTTATGTAAATGGTGGTGGGTAATAAAAACAAAAGAGGACGAAAGAAAGAAAAAGAAGGAAGGGGTTTTGGAAGGTTGCCTTCTTTTTTCTTTCCTCCTTTTTTGTTTGTTTTTCTCACGATTTGTTTTCTGTCGAGGTCTGGTGCTTTTGTCCAAATTTGGTTGTGTTTTTTGTGTTTTCAAGGACTGTTAGAGTCCTTGAAATATTTTTTAATTGTGCTTTTTTTTGGACGTTGAGAGGAGTCCGGGTCAGTGGTGATACGGGTTCAGGTTTAAGATAACAAAGACGATGAGATGAAAATATAATGGTGGACTACTGTTGGACGTTAAAAAGAGATTTACCTAAGAAAAGTGTTTGTACCAATCATAAAATCGTGGTCGTGACATCACATCGCCGCTAAAGGCCTTCTTTAACATTTTAGCGCTTCACTGCACTCAATTTCCGTTTTTATCGCAAACTTTTAGACAAATTCTCTGATCCAATATTATGCCGCACAAAAAATCGCCGAACACACGTAAATACGTCTTGCTTTTTCGCCCGCTAAACATAAATTATGCGTCACAGCTAGCTAACAATTGACACATGCATCACTGATAGAACTGCCTATGTACAGGAAAAAATCGAATCAACTGAGAAGATACAGTGCACGCTATTTCAAAATTGTCGTTACTTTTTGATCACCCCACATACTCAGAAATTAGGTTTTGTAAGGTTATGTTAAAAACTTATCGTGAAAGGTGCTATTTTGACGTCAGTTTTCGACCTTTTCTTTTGTGTTTACTGCCACAATTAATTCAAATGTCTATGTAAATTATTACTTAATATATTAGTGTGCACTTCTACTTCTTAGTACACTTCTTACTTCTTAGTAAGCACTTCTGTGCTTACTTGCAATAAGTTGATTATGCTCTACATATTCAATTTGACATTTAATAGACAGAAATTAGGTGCGAACTTTATTCCCAGTGAGCAAAACGTGTACAGTACGGACTTGCTTCTCTGTTCTGCCAAGATTTTTTCCCTATTCTAGTGATGCGTAGAATTTCAACATCGTTTATTAGATACATGTTGCATTTTCATTTTGAAACTTTGCATGATTTAGGCAGCTAAAAAACAAAGGCTTTCAAAGTGGATTAAAAATGCATGATATCGTGCTAATATTTGGTTTTACGGTTGCGGACAGAGGAGCCCTGTTCTGAGAAATTCTGCTGAATACTGATACAAAACTGAATAAGCAGTCGCTTATTCCAATGTAATAACCCCCAAGTTAAGGTGTAACCACAGTGCCGAGATCTGCATGGCACCAGGGAGTACTGTCTTCTACGGTGCCTTTAAGAAACTAGGTTGCCTTCTAGAGTATTTAGACCTCACCCCTGCATGCGGGGCTCTGCAGAGGTGGACTGTGTACTTCCCTAGCTGATCATGGGAACAATATGGAGAGAAAAGATTTGAATAAAAGTATGCGCGAGGAGTTGTTCAGAGGAGAGTTGGAGGGAACAATAAAGCCCGTTTATAGACGAAGGTCCGACACAAGGCGGCAATGAGACTGCCTGTATGGGACGCTACAAAGATCGATGAAATGCATCTCTAGAATTGAGGCAATGCTGGGGGACATGGATGCATTTTGCAGGAAAAAATGACATGTTTCTGCCAATTAGAAAGGATATCGCGGAGGTGTTGCACAAATTACAGCGACTCCGCCAAGAAACCGGATAAATTGAGGGCTGGATCGGATTATTTGAATACCAGCTGAGAATGTCACGAGAAGGTAAGACTGGCGCGAGCCCAAAGTGTTAAATGCGTCAGAGATGAAGGCTGGCAGACAGGCCCGTACTTTTAAAATTAAAATACGGACTCAATCAAATTGACTGAATTGTGGATATGCTCTAGTTCGTGTGATTCTAAACAAAAAATACTAATAGCATGATTGTCTCCTGTGGACAATTTTCTTAAAAAATGACTTTCTATTCAGTAATACTCCCTTGAAGTGAGGGATAAAGACAATCAATGAATAGAGATGAGTTTTAAGGGCTCTTACCTGAAATTCCTGAATTTTCCATTTAAATGATTGTCTTCTTCCCTCACATTCGAGGAAGTATTACAAAAAGAAAGTCATTTTTTGAGAAAACTGTCGATAGGAGACAATTAAGCCATTAGTATTTTTTGCTTGGAATCTCATGAACTACAGCAAATAACAAATTCAGCCAATTTTACCGAACCCGGATTTTAATGTAAAATATGCAGGGCCATTTTTAATTTTGACAGACGCATAATATTAGAGGTAGTTAGTGATGGAAAAAACAATAGTAACTTTTTATTGGGGGTAGTTTTGTAGGAGTAAGCTATTGTTGTATAAAAAAAATTTGTTTAGAAATAAAAATATTGCTCCAATGTCAAAGAAACCAATTGAATTTTGTAAAGGATTGAAAACTAATGAATACTTGTTTTTACGTATTATAAGAAATCTACTGAGGCCGATTTTTGAATTTTTGTTTGTTTAAATTTTTTGATTTCTTCTTTTTAATATTCTGTGAACATTTTTCTCAGTGGCATCAGGCCTCAGGTTTGATGCCCCTATCAGATTTATGTCTAAATTTTGTTTTTTACTATTAAAAAAAAATTCAAAACTTTGAAAAAATTGACTTTTTTTCAAACAGTCGCCATTTTGCAATTTTTATCTCTGAGGCAGATGCTATAATGACATCCTTACTGATTAGGAATCTTTTTTTTTCCACATGACTAGAAGCGTTGGAATCGTGTCAACCAGGAGGCCAACCTTTTTTTACCCCCCACTTTACAATCTGTAACTTTTTGAATTTTTTTTTCTTTTAATTTTTTTTGTGTATTATTAAAATATCAATTAATATCTAATAATAAAATGCATGATACAAATATTTTTTGTTTATTTTTTATCGAATTTCAAGAAACGTCAAAAATGTGTACCTCTAGACCAGAATACCTCCTTAAACCAATTTTAGCCGATATGAAAAATACGTATTTTTAACTTTTTGATGCTCTATCACATACTTGAAGAAAAAAAAATTGAGTAGGTTTCATAAAAATACTAAATTATTTCTATAAGAAGTGTTTTTTACAGAAAATATTAAGTCTTCCTCAAGTTCTGAACCAAAAATCGAAAAAAAATGTTCAATTTTGATTTCTGAAAAAATCGCGATTAAGGAATAAACCACTTGATATAGTACATATTATTTATAGTGAAAAACAAATCTAACGTGAATTAGAAAAGTGTATCAAATCTAAATATTTGATATTTTTCAATACTTTAGATTTAGTTAGCACTATAACTTAAGGCAATTTTTGGCACAGGGAATGGATTATTTTACTATATATTGTGCCAAATGCATTTCCGAATTCAATTGAAGAAAAATAGTAGACACAATTTTTACTTGCCTTTGGTAAATTAATACTGCCTTGTACTTGTGTTGCTATACTTTCTTCGTAAATGCTTGTTTGCAGGTCTAATTTACCTGAAATAAAATGCTCACTTGAAAATTGAATAATAGACAAAATAAATATAATTATATAGTCACCAATTTTTTAATTATTATACCATTATCGCTTTTGAAGTTCCTCTCTGCTGTCGATCGCTTTGAACTCATCTGCACTTGACTCCAATAGGATAAGCTCTGGTCTTGTTTTAAGATGTTTGCGTCTTCGACCTTCCTAATGCATTTGTTGTGGACGTGATTTAATATTGT
The DNA here is from genome assembly GCA_030998225.1 of Diplolepis rosae. Lineage (NCBI taxonomy): Eukaryota > Metazoa > Arthropoda > Insecta > Hymenoptera > Diplolepididae > Diplolepis > Diplolepis rosae. Next base: position 642,444 of record JAPYXD010000687.1, on the reverse strand, counting down.
GAGAGGGTGTAAGGTGGCTAGCGTAGGTGTAATTGCGTCGATGAATCGTTGAAGGGATTCTAGAACCATGGGGCTGATCATCATGTCTATATCGCTATCAACTTTTACGATGATTGTCGTGCGTGATCCAATCTCATGTTGTGCTGCTAACAGTTCCTCCTCATCGTTTGTAATTGTATCATCTTCTTCTCAGAATAAACAAAAGTATATCAAATCCTTTGTTTAAAACAAAATACAATTGTATTTTGTAAAATAAATTTGGGATTAATAATTATGAAATGTGTTTACCTTCAGAACATGTAAGTGTAGAGCTGTCCCACAAATACGGATGCGTCGGTGTTTTATTAGAGGAACAGGCTTTGGGTGAAACATCGCTTCGTGTAATGATTTTGAGGGTCGTTAACCCTTCAGTCACAGTTTCGTATTTCGGGACGTAACGTCCTCCAATATAAATTAACTTTCCTTCTGCGTTAGGTTGAAACAAAGAAACTGTGAAAGCATCGCCTCCCACCGGAAACGAAGATTGACTCCAATTACAACAGCGAACCTTTAATGTTTAAATTACAAAGGTAACCAATAGATTAAAGGTGAATAAGTAAAACAAATAACTTCAAGTACCTGAGTTAAATGACTAACATAGCTTGACATCAAAAGCGGGGAATCTACAATCGGTTTATTAACCTGCATGTGTAAATTAACTAATGTCAGATCTTCTTGTGACGAAACTGCTGATACAAAGCTTGTCGATGACAAAGAGTGGCTATCAGATGAATCTCGAGAACGAAAATTTTCACTAAATTCAGCCTCTTTCCGAAAATTTGTATAGCTATACATTCTAGAACATTTTCGCGTCTTGAGCGATTGCGGTTTCACTCTTTCTAGCGTATGTGCTTTTTCAGTTACAGCATGGCTAGAATTCGTTGAGCTTTCTCCAATTGAAAGATTGGAGGGAAATTTTTTCTTCATGCTGTAGTTTTGATTAAAATTTGAGCCAGATGCTACAGTTGATTGACGCGAAATAGGATTTCTAATCACTACTAAACCGTGACTTATGTCTTCATCTGCGGAATGAAATGTTTCAGAACGATTTTCTGACGACATTGATACCGTCCGTAGAACCTGTATATTTGAAAACTAATTAACCATTGGCTCATTTTTTGTTATAATTCCGGATAAAAATGTTTTTTACCTCTTGCTTCAATTTTTCCTCTGAATTTGACGTTGCTGACAATGAATGGTAGGAATCAGATTCATTAACACATTCAGCTGCTTTGAAATGAGGAGATGCCGGACGTGATTTTTCCGTTACCTTTGTCAATGATTGTGGACTAGCGTTCTGTTGGAAGGACTCATTGTCATGATCGATATAGTAGTCCACAGCCAGTTTTGAATCAGAGATGCTGCTCTTCGGCACGTTTTCAATTTCGGGCACATTCAGGATTGATTTCAAATCCAAATCTAATTTTTGTGGTGTCTGCATGATAGGGCTTGTGTCAACTAATCGAGAGTAAATAACGTCCTTCACATTAATTCCCCTGGAAAAATTCATAACACAAAAAAATAATTAAATTTTTCACTGGACTTTTTAAACTATCGTGACAAATTATATATAAATGATAAAAATGTGTTGGGAAAAAATTTAATCGCGTGCAGAATTGCATGACGCATATTTTCCGTGAATAAATGTTTTCAAATTTTCATGATATTTGCATTTCCAAACAATATGTGAATGATAAAAACATGATTTTAAATAAAAATCTTTTTATTTTAAATCATTATTACTCATTCATTATATAATGGTTTACATAGACCTAAAAGGTTTTAATATGATCCATATTTCAACTTTGGAAACGGGAATACTAATCAGAATGCTTACGATGGCTAGATCGAAGACAAAAGCCGAGCTAGAAGAGAAAAGGGAATCGATAAAGAGAAAGAAATAAAACATGAAATAAATGCCTGCAGCTTAGATGTGTAAGTCGTCCGACTTGTATCTCTGATAAAAACAGGAGCATTTTACTGCAAACAAAAACTACCTGTCTATCGTTTACAGTTGAGTGTCCGGATCGAATAACTCGCCGAGCGTTCGGGCTCGAAAATAAAATATGCCTTATGGAAATTTTTGACGAGGAAAAAAAAAATAATTTTCAAAAATATAAGGAAAATGACCGAGCTGGACAAGTAGAAGTCAAGGTTTATTATTGTTAAATGGCCAACGTTTCGAAGACAAAACACCGTCTTCCTCTTCAGGGCCTTAGTGAGAAGATTAGAAATACATTAAGTAAAATCAAAGCCAATGTAGTACAGCAACAAGTCAAAACAATAAGGCTAGTCAATGTTGATATAAAATTTAGACGATCACAATTTATAAATCATTGTTTGTAATGAGTAAAATATGTAAGGAAATATAAACATTAGCAACATCAATCACATCATTCCAATAAAAAGCACTGTATTCTGGCAACACAAGTAGTTAAAAAACAATTCAGAGAAAAGGAAGAAGAAAGGGGGGAAGAGCAAGATGTTAAGCGTCTCCCGCCTTTAGGAAATTTTATACGAAAAAAAATGATAAGTCATGAAGGCTTATATTTTTCTCGTATAAAGTTTTTCGATAAACAATTATTTCTTGAAATAAAAAATAAAAATCGAAATTGTTTGATTTTTGTAAATCAATGTTTTCCCAAACTAAATTCATAACAAACCGGCTTAAAAATCTGGGTTTTTCATTTTTTAATAAGCGAGGAAGTTTTTGACTATTCAAGTGTCCGCAAATTTCCAGTGAGAAAGTTGTCAAGGATAGTTTGAAGTTGTTTTTGTGAAAGTTTGGAGTCAATAAGATAATAAGTTCACGAGTTTTTCAATTTTTAAGTTGAGCAATAAAAAAATTCATTTATGTAAAGGTTCATTATGTTATAAAACAAGGCTTTACATTAGTAATAAGTTGAAGGTCCATAAAATTAGAATGAATAATTTTTTTATTTTGAAAGTTCAGACTATCTCATTCAGACTATTCCATAATAATAAGATTGCAAGACTTAAAATTTGTTATTATTTTTTTAAATAGTTAAAAATTGACATTAAAAAGATTCATGATAAAAATCTTCAAAAAACACCAACAATTTCTTCTAATTAGAGTATTTGTAGTTATTATGAAACTTTCAGAATCACTATTAATATTGAAAGTCAAACTCAATAGTTCATAATCCGAAAGCTAGCTCTCTAAATCAAGATCAAATTGAAGAAATAGAATTGATATTTAGTAAAAACCTGTTCACTGGTAGAAATAACTGAATTTCAAGTAGTTTGCCAGTAAAAAATGTACTGAAAAACAGTAATTTTTTGCTGTAAACCAGTACGATTTTCCACTGATTCAAATCTAGAAAGTATTATGTAACGATTCGAAGAGAATAAAATGTTTTACTTTTAATAAATTCAAGTGTGACGGTCTCGTCACTTTAATGGAAAATAAACGAAGATAATTTTCAAACTTGTTGCTTTGTATAAAGATTTTATTAATGTTGAGATTCAAAGGCTCTTGCCGTAGTGAAGATACATCGAAGACTGACTAACTGACTAAAGAAATAGAGGCAGGGTAGGTCCGGCATGCATTGGAATGCACTTACCTCCCACGAAACGCAAGTGGAAGGGCGAGAATTTTTAGAAAGTATCTCTACAAAAGAGCTTACATGGAGGTAAAAATACGTTTGTGTTACACCACCTTTGCTAGATTTTTCTTACGCCTGGAAGAAAGTAGAGTTAACTTTTACACCCTAGCTTGACTGAACGCTGTTCTACTACTTCCTGCGCAGAAGTTACATTGGATTCAATCTGCGGGGGTGCTGTAGGCACATATGCGACAACGTGAGGAGTTATATTGTTTCTCACTTCGTTTCTAGGGCAACAAATTTTAATACAAATTGCCGGTACACATTTGCTGACTAATTTAATTATACCAAATTTATTGAAGGATCTTCTAAGTGGAATTTTAATATCTTCCAATTTTTATTGAATGTAAAGTCTTTTAATTTTATATATAACAACTTCATCCAAATTTCTTCATTGAAATCTGGTACCTGAATGCGTAATACCGAGAAGATGTTTTGCTTGCTAATTTTAATGGAGTTTATTCCATTGGTTGTTGGTTTGAATTTTATTTTTGGTGGCACACGGTTACTTTTCCAAGTGCAGTATTCCTCAAAAATTTTCTCCTTTTCATTCGATTCTTTTTTTTGTAACCTTACAGCTATAGGTTCATTATCTTCGTAAGGTAATCTCTCGCCATTCGTTTCATTGAGAACGATTTCGGATTCCTGGTTTTCTTGAAGGTGACCCTCGTTATCGCTTTCTCCAGTTTTTTGAGTTTGAATAGAGGTGTTTTCTGTTTGTTGAATGGGATACATTCTTGAGAGTGCATCGGCTGCGGCTGCGGTGAATCTGAAAACCATTATATGAGAAATCAATCACTCCACCAACAGCTTTGACCTTCAGAAGTGACGGCTTCGGATTAAGAATTCTTGCGTCTTTTTCTAATGCGTGCAAAACAAAAGGAAGATGTAGAGGAGAGCTTTGGCACTGAGAAGAGGGGAGGTTTCAGTGGAAACACACACACAAATATTATTACTATACCTTATTTATATTCACATATTTAAGTACGCAATGCTACATTATTTATAATCGCACACGCTTGGAATTAAATTTAAGAATCACTTTTGGGTTCAAACCCTCTAAACTCTACTTATATCTACATAACTAAACGCATTCCTAACGCCTAAAGCCTCTCTCGCTTGCCATATTCCGAAAAAAATCTCCCTTATAAGCCACTACTCAGTTGGACAGACTTGGATCGAGTCTACGAAGCCAATCGGAAAATCTCGAAAGCACTCGGATGACAATCTGAAACGAATTATACGATAAACCGAAAATCAATGTTTTGATTTTTGCTGCTCGACGCAAGGTTTCTGGCAAGTTCATATTCATAACATGAATTTTTCAAATATGGTTTCTAGGTTATAATATTTATTTTTCGACTTATTAAATTTATTTTTAGAAAACTTAGTAATCATAATATAATTTTTTAGTACTCTTTATTTTTCGAATGGAGATTCATAACATTTGATATTTAAAATACTAATTTTTCTTTTATATGTTTTAAAAACTGTTATGACTAAATTGAATTTCGATGCCAGAATATGAATAAATGTAATAGAACCTCGGCGTTCCCCATTTTGAAACAATATTGTACTAAACTTTCATTCAATTTCATCATTTACTGTAACGGAAAGTCCCTCAGTGTACGTGGAGCACGGAGCGCTTAGTTTTACAATTGAAAAATTCGTGAACTTATTATCTTATTGACTCCAAACAAACTTAGGCCGGTTTGTGATGAAATTAGTTTTGGAAAACATTGATTTACAAAAATTAAAAAATTTCGTTTCTTATTTTTTCATTAGATGAATAATTGTTTCATTGAAAAAATTCAAACGAGGAAAAAATGCGTATTTTTTGTTGAATAAAATTTGTTTTCTTTCGTCGTAAAAAATGTTCATTGTGTAATTACAATAGAATTATAATGTAACATTGTGATTAAAATAAACTAAAACTATATTCTACGATGATTTCTACCCCACACTAAATGGAGAGAAACCAAATAAAGAACTATCTGTCAAAGCAAACGAAACAGCAAAAATTGCCAATTAAAAAGAGAAAAAAAAATCAAAACTACCCTTGATCATCTCTAACTTTTAAACATATTATCTGTACAGATTACAAACAATAACAACCATTTTCATGTTTACAATAGAATCAATTTTGCGAAATAAATTAAGGTAAATCCAATAAATTTAATAATTTATCTCTTGAATGTGGCGCAGAACGAATTGGTGTGTGGAATCTCCTGGGGAACACTGCAAAGCCTCCGCAGTCTGTGACCAAGAACAGTCCAAACGATCGTTTCCGTATAGCATCCCACTGGGAGTGCTTCTTCGCCGAGTGGTGTCTTCCCCGGCCCACGAGGAGGCGAGGTTGATGTGAGCCTAACTCTGCCGAGGTGGGGTGCCATGCGGGATCAGAAGCCAGCCCCTTCGGGACCTTGATCAGGTAGTGCGTATTGAACACAGGTCTCGGAGCCTGTGTTGCTTCGAGCGAGTCCGATCTGTCCGCGCATTCCGGGTCCGGCTAAGCGGAGGTTGGGCCTCAGGGAACTGGGGTAGGACTTCGGTCCGAGGGTACACCTGTTCCCAACTATTCCGATTCGCTCCTCTACGCACGATGCGCTGGTGATTAAATTTATGGATACAAAATTGAAAACAGTGGGGAAAGTGGACTTGGGTGCTTCTCCAGAAGCTGAGGGATGGAACGACGTCCTTCAGCTCCTGAGGGAGCAAACCGAAAAAATGGGGAAATTGGCCAGGGCTCTCAGCGTCATACAGCAGGGTATGCTGAGAAATAACCCTGGCCATGTTAAGGAAAACGTGAACGAGGCTACAGAGGTGTTGAGCGGAATTCTCAACACCCATACGTGTCTTCTAGAAAGCGGGGTGCAGTTCCAGTAGAGGGTGGAATCCCATACCACCTCGAAAAGGATGGGTATCTTTCGGAGACCGCGCTCTGCGTCTCTGGGAGATACCCCAAAAAAGCTCACAAAGGGGGGGAAGAGGGTTGCACCTTCTCCCCCCGAAGATCGGACTCCCAAAAAAGGGAAAGGCCCACATCAAATCGCCACACATACGCTGCGTCCACTAGAGGTCAGACCCCATAGAAGGATGGGGAATGGCAGCTGGTGGAACAAAAGAAAAAAAAGAAGAAAAAGAAGGAAAAAAAGGTTCCTGTGCCCTCTGCACAGGAATCTAGAGTCAAGGGAAAGTTGCCGAGGCGCTTTCCGGCTGCTACGTCGGGCGACGCTATCAGGGTATCGGCGAAGGATAGTGAGTCCTACGCTGAGATCCTGAAAGCCATGAAGGCCAGGGTGAACCCCCAGAATTCACGAGCGGAGGTCCTCTCCATCAGGAGAACCAGGAGGAGGTCCTTTTGGTCCTGAAAAAGGGGGGTGACGTCCTCGGCCTTCGAGAAGGCGCGCGACCAGGCGGTAGGGCAGAGAGCCGACGTCAAGTCTTTGGTCTCGGAGAGGTCCCTTGAAGTTAGGGACCTCGACGAGACCGTCACAAGGGAAGAGGTTGTTGCCACGCTATGCATCGCGCTGGGCAAGCCAGACCTCGGGGACCAGTGCAGGCTGTACAAGCGCTTCGGCGGTGTGAAGACTGCGGTGGTCCGTTCAAATGAGGCGGACGCCCGGAGCTTTCTCGGGCTCGGTAGGCTAAGGGTGGGGTGGGTGAACTGACGCATCCAAGAGCATGTCGAGGTTGCCTGGTGCTTCAGGTTCCAGACAGGAAGGATGCCTGCTGGAGGTGTGGGGGTTCGTCGCACGTGGCCAAGGAGTGCAAGGCTCCCACTCGGTGCCTGACTTGCGCTGATTGGGGCCAGAAAGATGTCGACCATGCTTCGGGGAGCGGTTCTTGCCCAATATTTAGGGCGCAGCTCCGGAGTTTGAGGGGTGGAAAATGAAATTTCTATACCTCAACCTCGGGACAGGGGAGAAATTCCAGGATATAATGATGCAGACTGCCAGGGAGACCTGGCTCACCATTAGACCACCATTAGACCATTAGCTCACTAATGAGCAACACAAGTGGTCCGAAAACTCTGCATGGTACCAGGATGCATCACGGAGGGCTGGGATCCTTGTTTATAGCCCTGATCTGAGCTTCGGGGATTTTCTGGAGACCGAAGCGGGATTCGTTTGAATGGAGGTGGCAGAGGTACGTGTGTACAGCTGCTACTTTTCTCCCAACGATCCTTTCGAGATCTTCGAGACCCAGATCCTTCTCCTCAAGGAAAGCCTGAGAGAGGCTAGTGGGCGCTCCCTTATTGCGGGCAACTTTAACAGCAAGTCGACCGAGTGGGGAGAACCCCGTCTGGACAGGAGGGGGATCTAGGTCAGCGAGATGGTCGCTAGGAATGACCTGATTTTATTGAATCGGGGCAGGGATTTTACGTTCAGACAAGGAAGCATGGGGGGAGGATCCGTTAACAACCTCACGATTGCCGCGCCGCGTCTTGTCTCAAGGATAGGCGACTGGTGCGTCCTCGAGGTAATAACCTTGAGTGACCACCAGTGCATTGAGTTTAGCATCCACGAACGGAGTCACCCAGTGAATACGGGAATGGGCGGAAAGGTGAGGAGCCCCACCTGGAACTCAAAACGACTCAGCAAAGACAAGCTTCGCGAGCATCTTGAAGAAACCAGGCTCATAGATGAGCTTGATTGGGCAGAGTCTGCTGGGTCGTTGGAGGTCACTTTGTGGACGGCGAGGCGGAAAGTGGTCGCAGCATGTGACCACTCCATACCTCGCCGCGTGCCCGGGGATGTACTGGTGGAACGACCAGTTGTCGGTCCTGCGTCGAAAATTCCTTACAGCGCAGCGGAGATTTACCCACTCAAAGGATGATCCTCTGTTGCGTGAGGCATAGAGAAAAGCAAGATCAGCTCTGAGGCAAGGCATAAAATAAAGCCGACTTCAGTGCTGGAAAGACTTGATCGGGGAAGTCGAGAAGGACTCATGGGGTCTCGCCTTCAAAATAGTTAGAAATAGAAGAAAGACCCCAGGCCTGGATAATGTCGATCGAGTCAAGTACATTGTGTGGAGCTTGCTTCCACACGTAGAGCCGTTCCAAAGACAGGACCGAAGTTCTTGCGTAGTCAGGCCCGAAGAACTCTTCACTCTCGAGGAACTAAAGAGAGCGGGTGGGAGGCTTAAGGCAAATACAGTGCCCGGGACCGGCGGGGTGCCAAACGAGATCCTCAAAGAGGTGATCGGGGCATACCCGGAGATCCTCTTGGAAGCCTTCAACTCCTGTCTTCGGGAGGGGAGGTTCTTCGTAGTCTGGAAGAAGCAGAGGTTGGTCCTGCTGAGGAAGGGCAACAAACCTCTAGAAGATGCCTCATCCTATAGACCTATTTGTCTATTGGATACAATGGGAAAGCTTCTGGAGGAAATGATCCTACAAAGACTACAGGCTCTGCGTTTAATAACGCGAGGTGGAACATCTGCATTGAGGCGATCGTGCGGAAAAAGGTTCCAGACTACCTATTGCGAATGATAGATGACTATCTGAGCGACGGGTGGGTGATATATGAGGACGAAAAGTGGTCGCTCAAAAAAGAGATGACATGTGGCGCCCCTCAACGGTCACGGGTGGGTCTACTCGTTTGGAACGTCATGTATGACGATTTCCTGCGCATGGACCTACCTGCTGGAACGAGCATCATCGGCTTCGCGGATGATGCGCTTGTCGTGTGTACCGCTGGCGACGTCAAAATCCTGGAGTTGAGGATCAATGATAGTCTGTGGCGGGCAAAGCGTTGGTTGGATAGCAGATGCCTGAAAATGGTCCCTGAAAAGAATGAGGCTTTGCTGGTCACGGACAGGAGGTCCTTCAAATACCTGAAGATCGTTCTCGGGGAACGTGAAATCGAGTGAAAAAAGAGCATTAAGTTCTTGGGTATGCAGTTGGATCGAAGGCTTAGCTTCGGCGAACACCTGCAGATCGCGACTGCCAAAGCCATCCAATGTGGAGCCGCTCTAACTCGGCTCAAGCTCAATATTAGTGGCCCCGTGTCCGCGGATGGGAGTCCCGGGCGAACGGATGACGGAAGAGTCGTACGCGACTTTAAGCTGGAACCAACTGCCCGCGAAGTTTAAAGCCGAAAGGCGGTTCCGCGGGCGGTGTACTGGTTCGAGAGAGGAGTTTTTCTGGTTTTAACAGGTATGCCTAGACCCGTCCTAGGAGAGTCCTGTACAACGTCTATAAAAGATTTCGCAATTTTTCCTCCTCACCAAAAAAAAAAAAATGAAAAACATCGACGCGAGAAAATAATGTTAAGTGAAAACCTCAATAAACAAAGTTCTTAGCCAATGGCGCAAGAAATCCGTAAGTTCTCAAAATAATGGTAAACATATCGTCGTCCTACATTTAATCACTTATTTTTTTGATAATATCTTCATTTTCTGCAGATTTTTAACTTGCTACATACACTTTAATAATTTACGAATTGTCAGAAATTGTGCCCTTTTTTAACAAGAGTACAGAAGGAATGCATTAAATGACACAGTATTAACCCTAGCGAACCAGCTGAACAGTAGGTTTACGCTGCAGCGTGAAACTAGTGTAAACTTAGCGTAAACTTAAAGTCAACTAACAATATAACTCATGAAAGCGACAAAATAAATATTTATCCTGTTGGTATCCTGTTTCTACATTGAAATTAACGTTAAAAAGTGATGGAGAAAGGTAATAATTCGAGTTTCCAATGTTTAAAATCAAAAAAATATAATGTCTCGCCTTAAACTCTGCTGAAGGCGACTTCAAGTGCAACGTCTAACCATTTTGCGTGCAACTTGTGGAAAAATTAATATTTCTCTGACAGAAAAGTCATGGTGTTTTTCGTGTTGACAAAGCGAGTAAGAAATAGTATATTACATTACAAGGGCAGAAAGTTGAGATTCCTACACTGCGCGCCATTATGCCTGAGGCGAAGCCGAGGGCATCATGGCACGCAGTTCAGAGCTCTCAAATTTCTGCCCATGTAGTGTATACGATTTTTCTTGCTACCCGGTCGAAAGTACGAAAACAATTGCATGTGTGCATTGGAATAAATTGATGCCTGTCCCGACATTTGCGGCACGAGCGGAGCGAGTGCTGCTGGTCGGGGGGGGGGGGGGGGGCCGGCATCAAATACATCTATAAATTAAGGTTTACACCTTTCAATAATTTTCATTAATTTTATTTTCCAACTTTGCGCTCAAAGTGGATGGGCATTGCGCTTGAATTCGCCTTTAGCAGAGTTCGAGGCCAGACATTACATTTTTTAAAATTTTTAACGTTGAAAAATCAAATTATTACATTTCTCTATTACCTTTTAACGTTAATTTCAATGTAGAATGAGGATACCAACAAGTTAAATATTGACTTTGTCGCTTTCATAAGTTGTATTGCTAGTTGACTTTAGGTCCACGCTAAGTTTACGCTAGTTTTACGCTCCAGTGTAAACCTTTCATTCAGCCGGCATGTACGTGCATGTGTATGCGTATGTGCAAGTCAAAAATCTGCCGGAAATAAAGATTTTCATCATAAAAATTAGTAATTGAATGTAAGGCGATATGCTTACTATTATTTCGAGAACTTACCGATTTCTTGCACCATTGGGTAAGAACTTTGTTTAGTTAAGTTTCCATTTTCCATTCTCTTCGCACGTTGATGTTCTCTTTTTGTTAATTATTTATTGAGATTACTACGCATGCTGCAAAATCGAATTTTTTCCTTCTGTAGAAGGAAAAACTGCTTGTCTCGCTCCATTATAAATTAATCCAATGCAAATGCATATGTAATATCGAAATGATTATCCAACTCCTTAAAATACAAATTTTCTCCCTATTTCTGTGTTCAAGTCCTTCTGCTTGTCCTTCATAGGTTCATTACATCTTTTTCAATGCTGCAAAGATTGAAGAAAAAGGCATTTGAAACTTATCAATTTGATAGAAGCTTAGAACCAAAGATTTGATGACGTCAATGTTTCTTGAAGCAAATATCAATTTCTAACATATAATTTCGTCAATAACGCGTTGCTATGATAACATTATTACAATGCGGTTAAATAAAATTAAACTACATTTTCGAACGATCAAATTACTTAAATCATTCTACAGTAGATTCAATACTTGGTCATTTGTTTTCGAAATCTCGATCGTTAGAAAAACTCAGATGCTTATCATTTTATCTCTTTAAAAATAATAATTATTATGAAATATCATTTATTTTGGTAGCTATTCAGCCTGAGTGAAATTCTCACAGCTCTCCAAAATTGTTTACAGAATTAGAAGAAACTTCTCGAAAAACGTAAGGACGAAAAAATGCAAATAAATCAATGAAATATTCGGGAACATTGTATTCTGCTCACATTTTTCTCTTGAATGATGTATCTCAACTAATAATCATTTTTTAAACAATTTGACAACTATCCAAACAAGCATTTTAACAGTTGATGAAAAAACAAATTGTTCAAATAAGCATTGATTAGCCAATCTGAATTAACCTTGTAAGATCAATTTAGACTTTTTACTAAAGGGTACTGCTTTAGTAAAGTACCTCGCTCCAAAGTTTCATGATTTCTTGGGAGATATGTATTTACAAAATTCATATTTTTTGTAATCCTAAGTTGTCGTCACGCAGGTTCCGTGTTCTCAAATTTCTTGCATAGTGAGCCGGAGAACTTGGTTAGTTTGAACATGTTAAAGGAAGTTGTAAGAAAAAAACACAAAATACAAATATTTCTTACGCAAGTTCTGTGCATTTTAAATAAAAATTACATTATGCGAAGCTTTTGAAATCAGCTTGACAGAGTTCTCAACAGTGTGAGTGTGAGATGGAAATCCCCACAAATCAAACGCTTCAAATTGTGAGGGGCCAGTCACTGTCAGTTAAAAGTCATTAGTCAACAAATGTCCGAGAAGAGGTGGTATTATTCTTACAGAATTCCAGTTGATGACATCTACGTAGCCATTGGCACCAAAGTTTAATTGAGGAATGCGAAACTCTTCTTATTGCATTTGGATTATCCGTAGCTTATGCTTTAACAATCATTGTGACAGCAAGCTATGTACCTGGTACTCTTCTGTTCTTAAAATAACATGTCAACTAAAAGATTGTCAGGATGGAGTGAGAAAGCGTTAATCTGCACGACTTCATCAAATATGACTCACACACGTGTAGCTAAATGTCGGGAATATTCAATGACCTTCCAGGTATGTTGACATGCATGAGTAATTTTTTAATTCTTAATAGAAAACCAAAGCCTTGCGTAAAAATTCATTATAAAATGTGTTAGTGTTTTCAGACTTGCACTGGGTCTTGATGTCGTAACATACGAGAGGAGGATACAATTAGCATAAGTGAGCCAACGTGCATAATGCATTGCCCCCCAATACCTGTTTATGAATTTTCCTGGGACCAACCTTGACGACCCCTCCTAGGAGCTGTAGGACCTTGTCGTTGGTGGAGGTGCTTAGCGCGCGGCCTGGGGGCCGCGGCGGTCCCTGATCCTGTCGTTTCGAGTGCAGGATCCCTATAAACGGGCTCTCCTCATGTGGATGGGTAGGGTCGGGGGCCGTCCAAGTCCCTGGCTCGCGTTGCAAAAAAGAAACGGCTCCCCCTAAGCCAGGGTGTGCGCAACCGTGCCCATTGGCTCTCTTGACACCCGGGGGTAAGACAGGGTGCCTCGGGAACACCGGGCGACCTTCCCGAGTACTTAGCCTTAACCCTGCAAGCGGGGCTCTGCAGGGTCGGACCTTATGATTCCCTAGCTTCTCGTGGGACTAAAATGGAACCTCTAAATAATAAAATTAAAAATAGCAAGATAGAGGAGGCGGGAGCTGAGGTGGATGCGGAGCTGGGCTTGCAAAGGTCTAGCACAAATCCACCCCTGCAAACCGCCCCTGAGGAATCGCAGGTGCTGACGGTGGCTGCTGGTCCTGGCTCTTCGGGGTTGGGTACTAATGTGGTCTCTCAGCAGATTGCGATGTAAGAAGATGCAAACCAGCAGGTAACTGCAGGGACATCCTCTGATAGAAAGAGACTCACTGGGTCTCAGAAGAAGAAGCTGCGGCGGCAGGCCCTTCGCGCTAACGAAGCGGCTTGTAGCGCCACAGCTCTTCAATCTCCAGTGGCGAGTACAGTGGCCCCCAAGAGACGTAAGGGCTCCAAGGACACTCCCCCGCAAGGGATGAGGAGTCCGAAGAGGTCCAAGCCGGCGTGCCTGCCGATGACGAACACAGAGTCGGCAGGCGTGGGGCTTTCGGCTGCTCAGAGAACCAACCCTATGACGGTGATAGTGGCGGACTCCGGTTACCCGGAGTCGGTCCTGTCACCAGAGCAGTTCGAACTCTTCAGGCAGGCCACGCTGCATGCCCTGGACAAAGAACCGGCCAGCAACTGGCCGAGATTTGAGACCTCCTTTTGCAGGGGAGGTGTATTCATTTTCGTGGCGTCAAACCCAGAGGCCAAAGCATGGCTAACCAAAACGGTGGCCGAGCTGAAGCCCTGGGAAGGCGCCAACCTGAAAGTAGGCGGGGTGGAGATGCTCCAAAGGATGCTAAAGGCGACGGCCTGGATCTCCGGGAAACCGGAGGACCCTGCTGTCGTCCTACGGCGTCTGGAGGGGTTCAACTTCTCGCTGAAAACATCATCCTGGCGCATCGTCAGGCATGAGAGACATCAGGAGGCTAGCGCGACGAGAGGATTAAAACACCTCCTTATCGTTCAGGTCCCTGAGTCTCAGGCGAGAGCCCTAGCAGGCCTCAACAACAGGCCCTTCTACCATCTTGGCCAGATTGCCTTTAGGGTAAGTAGCCGAGAGCACGAAGGGCCTGCCATGGAAATGGAGAGGCCGGAACAGCCCTAAATGGCTGCATCTGGCTTAACTATTATCCAGATTAACTTGCATCACAGCAAAAGTGCCTCTGCGGTTCTGCAGAAAAACATAGCTGTGATGCACACAAGCATCTCACTTATCCAAGAACCATGGATAAATAAGGATGCCATCAGGGGATTATGGGGGGCTGGCATTTCTTGTTTCAGATACCCCGAGGCACCCAACCCGAGGACATGCATTCTGGCGAAGAACGTTAACATCGTCCCACTACTGGATCTTTGCTCCAGAGACCTCATGGTGGCTTCAGTCGACCTAATAGGAATTGGTAAGCTCGTCATTGGTTCGGCATACTTTCCCCATGACAGTGCAACCCATCCACCGGAGGAAGTCCGCTCATTAGTGGACTACTGTAAGGTAAGAGGCCTCCCCCTGCTCTTGGGGTGCGATGCAAACTCCCACCATAAGCTGTGGGGTAGCACGGATACCAACAGAAGGGGTGAGGACCTAATGGACTATCTAATTACTACTGACTTGGATATTCTAAATACAGGTACGGTACCGACCTTTCGGAACTCTATTTGAGAAGAGGTAATTGACATTACCCTCTGCACCGGGAGCTTTAGGGATAAAGTAAGGAAATGGAGGGTTTCAGACGAACCCTCTCTATCTGACCACATGCAGATACTGTACGAACTGGAATGACACGCACCCCCTGGCCCTACATGGGTCAGAAACCCGAGAAAAACAAACTGGGAGCGTTATTCCACAGACCTACAGGCTGCTCTCCACGGGAAAACCATAGTAATCAAAGACGTAGATGCCCTTGAGAGGGCGGCTGACCAATTCTCGTCGGCCATCATCACTACGTACGAACTCAACTGCTTACCTTCGAAAATCAAGAAGGCACGGGAGACCCACTGGTGGAATGGGAAGCTTGAAAGGCTTCGCAAAGAAACTAGAGAAAGGTTCAGACGGGCCAAGAAAGGCAATACGGAGTAACTATGGAACTTATCCAATGACACAAGGGATGCATATAGGAAAGAAATTAGGGAGGCCAAGAATAAGAGCTGGACCTCCTTCTGTTCGGACATAGAAAAGGGTGCGGAGGCGGCCAGGCTGAACAGACTACTGGCCCGCAACCCAGGAGCTATGTTGAGCACCCTAAGACTACCAGATGGGACGTACTCAGAGTCGGACAGGGAGACCCTGACCCTTCTGACAATGGCGCATTTACCCGGCCCTTCTACAGAGGGCTGGGGACCCCATAGTTGGACCGCTGGTGGGACTTGCTAGGGCCAGTCTGGCTCTGGGTCACGTCCCCAAAGCCTGGAAAGGGACAAAGGTTATTTTTATACCCAAAGCAGGCAGGAACAGATGGACATCCCCCAAGGATTTCCGACCAATCAGCCTTACCTCCTTCGTACTAAAAACGGTGGAGAGACTCGTGGACAGATATATCCGCAATAAGATCCTGACGGTAAAACCACTACACAGCGATCAACATGCCTACATGGCCGGTCGCTCGACCGAAACTGCCCTGAGCAAAGCGGTGAATCTGATTGAGGACCAAATGAATCTCAAAGGATTCGCTATTGGAACATTCATGGATATTGAGGGTGCTTTTAACCACACATCCAGTGAATTGATCAGGAGAGCTATGATAAGACAAGGAGTCCCCAAAGCCGTAGTTGACTGGACCTGCCATATAATAGGAAACAGGAACATCACGATTACCAAAGGAAATACTACCCTCCAAGGGATCGTTGATTCAGGATGTCCGCAGGGAGGAGTACTATCTCCCCTGCTGTGGAGTCTAGTGGTGGATGAACTACTGCATCTACTAACCGACCAAGGATGTCACCCCATTGGATATGCTGATGACATCCTAGTCATAGTACGCGGAATGCATTTGGATGCACTGATGGGCGTAATGCAACAGTCGCTAAAAGCTGTGGATACCTGGTGTCGAACAACAGGACTCTCGGTGAACCCAGGTAAGACTGACGCAGTCATTTTTACCAAGCGGTACAAATGGAGTACAACTAGAACACTGGAACTGAAAAAACAGCGTCTAGAAATTTCAAAGAGCGCTCAATATCTAGGAGTTATCTTGGACAATAAGCTCACTTGGAAAGGCCACTTCGAAAACAAGTGCAATAAATTTATATCAACCCTCTGGCTCTGCAGAAGAGCTATTGGCAATAATTGGGGCTTGAAACCCGACACACTGCTGTGGATCTTCACGGCGATTCTGCGACCCAGGCTAACGTATGCATCATTGGTCTGGTGGAGCAGAGTCAAGCAGAAGACAGCCATGGCCAGGTTGGAAAGACTTCGAGGGCTGATCCTTAGAGGGATCACTGGCACCTCGAAGTCCTCACCCACAACAGCGTTGGGAGCACTAATGGGGCTAGAGCCTCTGCACCTAACCATCGCAGCTGAGGCTAGCAAGGCGGCCTGGAGAATCGGTGAAAACCCCAACACAGTGATTTCGAAAAAACTAAAAACCACTGTCAACATCGCGAAGAGACCGATCATGAAAATGGTAAGAGACAGGACGTCTCCACGGTACCTCTTCGACAAAAAGTACAAGGTAAGCTTGTCAACCATGGAAGATTGGAGGGTGGGTCGCGCACACCTCCCAGGGGACGGAGACAACTGGTTTACAGACGGCTCCAAAAACAGGGAGGGTGCGGGGGCTGGTGTCTATGGGAAGAACAGCGACACACGCCTTATGGTCCCGCTGGGACCCCACTCCACAGTTCTTCAAACCGAGATTGCGGCCATACTCCAATGCGCACACGCAGCACAGAATCATGGTCGCAACAGGAACATTCGCATCTGCTCAGATAGTAGAGCGGCCATCACGACACTAGATAAGTCAGTGACTACCTCGACGCTGGTCTGGGAATGCTATGAAGCATTGAACAAACTAGCGGAAGACAACCGAGTAAAAGTCCTCTGGATTCCTGGACACAGGGGTATCAAGGGCAACGAGACAGCGGACAGACTAGCCAAGCTAGCGACGAAAAAACAAAACCCATCTGGTCTAGAACCAGTAATAGGTATTTCGAACAGGTCGGCCACAGAAGACATTAAAAAGTGGCTGGCCGAGAAACACCAGGAAGAGTGGTACAAGGCAACGGCATGCAAACAAGCCAAAGCCCTCATGGGGGAATATCTAAACCCCAAACGAGCTGCAGATCTGCGCAGACTTAGCAGAACCGAGGTAAAGACCATAACAGAAGTGCTTATTGGTCACGGCAACCTCGCCTACCATAGACATAAGATAAGGCTTGCTAAAAGTCCACTTTGTCGACTATGTGGGAAAGACAATGAAACTTCCACCCATATACTCTGCCATTGTCCAGCAATTGGGGACAAACGACAGTTTCTCACGGGCTACGTCTCCATAAACGTAGCCGTGATTCAGACCAAAAACGTGGCCCAGGTCCTTGCCCTTTGGCACGGGCTGTGGGGTCGCGCATGAGGTTTTTAGTTGGTGATGCAATGGGAATACCCAAGCATCAGGGGCCCTTCGGGGTCCCAGCCATATTCATAATAATAATAATAATAATAATAATAATAACCTTGACGAGATAGCCGTCACATGTCAATTTTCGTTAATGTCACGACTGACTTTGTTTTGTAGTCTCTTTATTACTAAGAAACTGGTCCAGCAAAACTTGCAGGACCTGTTGTTTGACTATCTAAGTATATGAATATATGGCGCAGCGGTAAGTCACTGAAATGCAATAGAAAAATTTGCCGCTGAAGGTTTATTTTACCGTATACACAGAACTTGAATGGAGAGAAACTTGTATTTAGCATGTTTTTTCACACTTGAATATTCAAAGACAGGTATAAGCTAGACGAAACGAATTATAAGTGTTAATTACCCTCAATGAATAGAACATTTCCCAAACCCGAGCATTTTCGCTTTTGAAGAAAACCTTTTTCCACTCTGCCCTCTTTTACAATTACAATTTTTTGATATAGTCGGATTAATTCATTATTATTATGTTTAAATTGTAGAATAACGGGGAAATTTTTCTGTTCACCATATAAAATAAATAAGAAACTTCATAGTCTTTACAGTGTGTGTTAATATTGATAGATTTTGCAAAAAAAGTCTCACATGAGTTACTAAAAAGGTCATTCCAACTTCGCAGAAAATCCTAAAATATAACGTTTCACGTCTGGATAAATATTTAGTATAAAAATGCACCTATCACATAGATCTATCAGATTGAAACGGTCACATCGGCCACCTAGCGCCAGTATGTAGGTAGACAGCGCGACACGTGCTCAGCGGCGCATCAGATCTGCAGGGGCAGCGACAATGACAGCACCGCTAGACTTGCAGCGCGAGCCTACCCGCTGCAGACTCGAAACTGCGAGGCTATAACCAAGCATGCATAGCTATCAGTGGTATATCGAGTTGGGACACAAAGGGCTACCAAGGAATAGCAGACTGGTAAAACAATCATTTTAAAAAAGTACATCAGATACACTGTCACGGGCTCAAATGAAACTTTTAATTTAAATTAAATTTTATAATAGCTTATCTTTTGCTTAGCCCGCCCAGGCTCCAAAAAGTAAGTTTAATTTAGTAGGTATGCTGTCACAGGTTCCACAATAAAGATTCTATTGTACCTCCATCCGTTCTCTAGTCCGCTGCCACAGGCGTAGAGACGGTTTTCAAATACCTCAAAGAGACCTTGCTCCAGTGGTGTACGCTGCCTAGGCTTCTATCTTGAACACCTTCTTTCCACAGTGTACGCTTGTGCAGGCTGCCGAGACGTGTAGCTTATTAGAAGTAATTAGTGTCCGCCACCTCAGTTGCAAAGTGGGTTTTATATATTTTCGAACGCTACTGCACGTCGTCCAGACGTCCGTGAACTTAGCTTTATTTTTTTCATCCACTTGATGCACGCCACAGAAAACTTTGAGATATAAATATATTAAATATATATTAATATTAAACGCGCGGCAATTTTATCATAATTAATGTTAACAATATTTATCAAACGCGGTGAATCTTATGGATAATTATACGATTGCCCGTGAAACGTGGTATGCAGGTGTATGAGGCGCGAAAGCAGTATTTTTTATACGAAATTGTACTT
Source organism: Diplolepis rosae (assembly GCA_030998225.1). Classification (NCBI taxonomy): domain Eukaryota; kingdom Metazoa; phylum Arthropoda; class Insecta; order Hymenoptera; family Diplolepididae; genus Diplolepis; species Diplolepis rosae. The sequence goes on along the minus strand of JAPYXD010000687.1, from coordinate 622,833 downwards.
ATTATGAATGATATAATTCGAAAGTGTGAAATACTAAAAGGCGTGAGTGAATAAAGTTGAATCCAGAAATGTTCGTGGTCTGAGGCTAGCATTTCGATATTGTAATTACTTTAATTTAATGACGTCATAGCGATGACAGCGCCATCTGTATTTTTCATTAGAGGTTATTTACGGGAGATTCCCAATGAAATTAAAATCATGATGGCTACGGTGCAATCCGTCAGTTAGAAACTGTACTTGTTCTAGTTAGGTGACGTCGTAGCGACGGCAACGCCATCTGTGTTTTTCATTAGGTATTTTTTGCAGAAGATTTCCATCGAACCTAAAACATGGTGGCCACGGTGCGGTCCGCCAGCTTTAGATTGTAATTATCTCGGTTAGCAGACCTCATAGCGACGATAGCGCCACCAGTGATCAGAATTACCCTCTAGTGGTGGTGGATCTCAAGTGATCTCAGCGATTTTAACGTATTATTAAAATGACTGTATCATTGATAATCAGTAATAAGTCATGATTGAGTTTCTACGATTTTGTTGAATGTTTATAAGAAATGAAATTTATCTATTTTGTTTAAAAAATTACACCTACAATTTATTCTTACACCTTTGGGTCCACAAATCTTAAATAAATTCATAAAAATAAGTTAAAGGACAACCACAAACTCTTTCAAGATCTAGGATATTTTTGAAATGTGATTTCTTTAAGAAAAAGAAATCAAATAGCTGATATCAAAACGAAAAACTTGTTTAAACATGCGATTGAAATGTGTCTTGAAAAGATCAGATGGCTATTTGAAGTTAAGTTGACAACATTCCGAAGGGTAAAAATTTATTGCATCTGCCAGGAACTTGAAATATGATTTGAATAAAGAATAATTGCTTCGTATTTTTGAAATATAAGGTTCAGGTTTTACTTCCATCAGATGTAACAATTACTTTTTGTACTCATCTTTTTAACAACTATTGGAAAATAACATTTATATGTTTATTTTTTTACAAGTAGGGGAGAAGCGGCGAAATTGGCGCACCTAATAGAAAGTGCGAGTTTAAAAAGAAAGTATATGACTAAAAATTATGAAAAAATATTTATTTAATAGCTGGATATCTTTTCTATACTTTCCAATGGATAAAGATTGTATTGAAAATTATTAAAGCAGGTTTTTATTCAGATTTCCGAAGGACTGCACCTGCGTCAATTTACCCGCCATGTCGGGTAAATTGACGCACTAATATTATAATCTTATCTTGCCACGTATTAGTTATATTTTCATAGATTTAGAATTAAATTTCAGTAGCAAAGGTTGATGAAAAGAGGTAGTTATAATTTGAAACTAAATTTGAGATAGTATATCAAGATATGTGAAGTTTTTTATACCTTTATTCACATAAACCAGCCAAAGTTAAAATATATTTTATATTTGTACAATAAAATACTGGCAATTGTGGATATTTAAGTTGTAACGAAGTGTACACCCCTGTACACACGTCACAACTTCCCCCGCTTACGCCGAGCAGCGCGCGCAGCGGTCCCCCTCCTCGTACGAACGAGATATAGGCAAGGATCGCAGCACAGGAAAGGCAGTTCGCCCGGGGCGGCGAGCCGGGGCACACCGGAGCGTCGCACTGGACGGACGGCAGGAGATGCCTCTTCGGATGGGTGCTCCCATGGAAGGGTATCTCCGTACCGACCGACCCCATACCTGGAGGAACCGGACCGAGCGTTGACGGATGGGCGCTCCCATGGTCAGCTCTCGGTGCGAGTGCGCACTCAGCGTCAGGTGCTCCTGACTGAGTGCTGCTCAGGGTCCTCCAGGAAGTAGCCTCCCAGACGGCGACCAGACAGGCGGCTAGTGAGTGGTCCCCCCACGTCGAGTACCAATGGATGGGCGCTCCCATGATTGGTCCTCGGCCCTGACTGAGTTCTACCTGGGGCGGCCATTAGATACCGTCCACCACAAACCAACGGGCGGGACTGTGTCCCCCCCCCCCACACACACGCACGCGCGCGCGCACACACACGCGCACGCACACACGCACACACACACACACACACCTATTTACAATACATTCACACTCACACTATTTTTCCATCTGTAACCATTCTTTTATATTTTATTACTGAATAAATATGTTTTGCTAACTTTATATACAAATCTAACCAGACTCAAATTATTTCATCACCTACTCCCCCACTCCTACCGAACCCTGGCTGACTGAAGCGTCTGGCAGCAAGGGGGAAAGTAGGGATGTTACAAAGTGAATATTCAAATTGAAATCATTTTTATAGAGAATTATTTGAATTTGTAATCAGAAGTATATACAATTATTAACTTGAGAAGACTTATAATTAATAGAAACAATCAATCAAAAATACAAATTTTTTACTTACATTGCTTTCACATCTTAAAATCGAGAAAACTTTCAAAACACTGTCAGACTGCAAATTAATTATTAAAAATCGCTTTTAAAATGCCTTAATACCTCAAACTTAAAAAAATAATTTAACCACTGATTGTTCAAATGAATATAATCTTACAAAGTCGTTACATCAGTTTTGCGAACCACATTACCTCCCATGTCACAAAAAATCTTAAGAAAAAGATTAGCAGAAAAGTCCAGCAACATTCAAATGTATATATCTATATATTAATAATTGTGTACTTACTATCTTCTTTACATTTTCAATCATAAACATCCGAGCACTTGACTTCAGTCACCGGTTTCCAGAAACACAACACGTGTGCCAACTTCGCCTCTGATTTGAATCTCGTATGCGCCAATTTTGCCGCAAGTGTATCGTTCATTAATTAAATACTTTTTACGTAAAATGCTTATTTTTTCATACAAATATTCTATCCTAATCGTAAGATTAAATATCAAAGATTATAAAATCGTTCCATTAATCTAATTCACCTTGAATTACTATTATTTAACGATTTAACTCAATGGCTTCGAACATAACCATTATGCCAAAAAACGATTAATCGCAATAAAACTGTATTAAGCAATTAGATTTTCATAATGTTTTCTATCAAATACATATCATACAAGAATGCACACGATAGAACTATTTTTATTTTTTGTTATGTTATCATTTTCTGAAAAATAGGGTGCGCCAATTTAGACGACGCGCCAATTTCGCCGCTTCTCCCCTATACGATTTTTCGAATTTTCTAAGAAATTATATATTTGACATAGCAAGCGCACTTTCAAGTCTGTTTATCTTGAAAACAATTGTTCGCACGAAAAATTTTCCATATTACGAAAATTAGGGTTTTGACTCTTCTTTACAGAGATTGTTACGAAAAAATTGTTTAAATAATTTTTAACATACAAAAGTCAAAGAACATACAATCTTCATATTTTATAACAGACTTCAAAGAATCTAAATCCACGAAAAAAAAAAAATTCGAAAGGGGTCAAATTCGGAAAAAACCGATTTTGCGTTTATTTCTTTACTTTCGTATGTTAAAAATTATTTGAACAATTTTTTCGCAACAATCTCTGTAAAGAAGAGTCAAAACAATAAAATACATGTCTATTTATTGTTGATAAAGAACCGAAAAAAAATTAGCTCGTTCAAATCTGCGACATCGACTGACAATCTAATATAGAATGACCCATACATTATTTTTTGACCAGGTATTTTTTATTTTTTAAAGGCCTGAGATATGACTAATTATTTCCCCTTAAACAAATTTATGAAAGAACCCTACTGTTAATTCCAACATAGGACCCTATTTAGGTTCGTCTTTCAATTTTCCTACCTGGAAATAGGAATAAGAGCCTATATAGAATACTATATAATTCATTCATAGGATCCTATGTGGGAATCAGCAGAACGGTAAGTACAGCCAGCAGTACAACTCAGCCGTGGTCAACAATTAATAATCTTTCAACTCAGATTACCATTCCTCTAGTTTTCTGCCGCCATAAAGCTTCAAGGGTTACAGAGGCAGTGAATATTTTTATCTTTGTTTCTTTCATGATTTATTATCTTCTGCTTCAAGTTTCTGCCATTATGAGACTAGACCTTCAGACACAAAAGACGAAGAGTTTTGAACTCGATAACCACACAATATTCAGGGTGCCATCCCATGATGAAAGAAAATTAAAAGCAGAAAGCAAAAAAGATAAGAGTAGAAAGCAGTGAATCTTATAGACTGATATGTCTATTTTATACTCTGGAGAAAATGATTCTACAACGAGTATAGAATAACATGGTTGACGTGAACAGTTTTTTCTGAGAAACAGTTCGGCTTTCGCAAAGGCAGTCTCATAGTAGAGTCCATACAGGCAATGGTAGACTTCGCCACTAAAGCAAGAAGACGAACTGCTTAGCGTGAGGGATTCTGCGTGTAGACCAGCATTGAAATACGCAATGCGTTCAATACCGCGAGATGGAAGAACCAAATCGAGTTCATGATGCGGAGAAAGATTCCAGACTACTTGTTCGGATGATAGACGACTATCTGAGTAGCATGTGGGTGATATATGAGGGCGACAAATGGCCCCTTAAAGAAGAGATGACATGTGGTGCCACTCAGAGATCGCGGATACGACCACTCGTGTAAAATGTCATGTATGACGATTTCCTGCGCATGGGCTTACCTGTCGGAACGGGCATCACCGGCTTCGCAGATGACGCAATTTCCGTATGCACCGCTGAAGACGTCAGAATCCTGGGGCTAAGGATCAATGAGAGTTTGTGGTGAGCAAAGCGTTGATTGGATAGCAGAGGCCTGAAAATAGATTGTTCTTGGAGAACACAACGTCATGTAGAAGAAGAGTATCAAAGTCGAGTAAGGTCGATCGCTATTTTGAGAACCTCAATCTTACCCTTTGAATCAATTTCTCGACAAATAAATCACATGCATTCTTGGTTGCAGGAGCGGTTTTCGGGTTTTCGACTCCGCTCGCAGGAAAAAATTTCAAATTTGGTACTCGGTCCAATTTTTATGTAAAAAGTAAATAGTTGAAGAGAGTGAAACACTTCTGAGGATGAAATAATTATATTGCTAATGTAAATTATTTAGAATTTTCATCTGCAATAATTTCACGAATGTTTTTTGAACAATAAGTATTTAATTATTTATTCAAAAATAAAGGCAAATAAAAATTGGATTTCAATAAATACAATCTTCAAGCTAAAAAAATTTGTTTGGTTAAAATTATATGACGTTATTGTATATTCTGCTGAAAAATATACCTGGGGAAAAATATGTATTGTTTAAACGCAAATCTACAAAAATTAAATATTTCTCGAACCAACAAGATTATAATGATATCCAATAGATGGTGCCACCAATCATATAAACCTTAAATATTAATTCCGCAACATGCAGATATGCCTATTTTTTCAAATTCAGTTATTAATTTCAAACAATTGAATATAAGATTGGATTTAAAGTAATTATTTTCAAACAAAATACAATTCATAAAAAAAAAATAAGAAATATTACGTTGTATGTTGCTTTTTCCATTTCCACTAATGACGTTTGAAAAATTGAAAGAATTGAGTACTAAATTGTATTTGAAAATATTTCAAGAGAAAAAAATGGAAACTCAATTCCATACAGTTCTCTGAATTCAAATTAGACGTATTTAACTGAAAAATTGTCAACTAATAAGCGTATGGTGAATAATTTTAAAGTACTATTATTATTCAAATAATAATTGCAAGGTGGCTATCATAATTAGTCATATTTAAGGGAAATAAAGAATTAGTGTATTTTATTTTATTTTTTTGAAGCAAATCAATCCAATTTACAAAAAAAAATTATGCTTGACCTCTTTTGCACTGCCACCCTTTAATTATTGAAATGGTTTGACATTTTCCTACTTATTCTGATTTCTTTGAGAAAAATATTATTCAAACAACAAGATCATAGATCCATAAACTTATGAGAAAAAAATAGACTTTTTTCAATTATAGGTATATTATTTTTAAACACGTTATTTCTTGCTAGAAATAAGCATTTTTTTTCTTCTTTTTTGAAGTTTTTTTTCCAAAATTTTGTATTCAACAGATTGTAATAATGTTTTTGAATATTACCAAAAAAAATCTTAATTAAATTCGTTGGAGCTATAATATTTCTGAGCAGTGATTCCCGCCGTTTGAAAAGTCATAGTTATGAGAAAATCGCGTTTAAAGACTCACAATTAACTTGGGAGATTAGGTCGTCCAAGCACGAAAAATCAGCTGCTATTTTCTTAAATTCCAAAATTTGCTAATGAAATCATTTTTAGAATATACAAAAATTTTCTTTATATTTCCGATAGATTTTGGCACTTTATCTATGCAAATATATACTTATTAGACTCTTAGAAGTCTTAGTTATTATAATCTGGTGAAAAGTTGCATTATTTTATTTATATATTTGTTTGTTATAAAAAAGTAACACGAAAAAACACGTTTTTTTTTCAGAAAAAAATCGATTTTTCCGTAACCTGCAAAGGTAAGCCTCTGCTGATTTTTTCACGTATTATACACACTTAGTTTTATGATATATATTTTTTCCGATTTTTTCGTACGCTATTTTTTTCAAAAAAAATTTTAAAATATTTCGAATAATGAATTTTTTTTCATATTTCGTAATTTACTTATTTATTTAACACTGTTTACGGGCAAATTATTTATAATTTCATGAATATATTTATTCAACTTCATAACTCTAAGATCTTATGTCATCATTGAGGTCCTAGTAACTTTCTTTACACTGAATGGTCAATGTGCATGTTACGCGCACTATTACTATGGCCCCACAACAGCGGATAAAAGTTATACAATTCTTTTCTTCACCATTTAGTTTTCAGTATTTTCCATAGCAAAATTTCTTAATCATTTTTTACCGTGACTGCTAGGTGAATCTTAGTAAAAAGTGTTATTGCGGCGAAATAAAGTGATACGCTCGCAAACGACAGACCTAACATAAGTCATTGAAACAGTACCATTAACATTGCGTACTTTTATTATTAATTTTTTAATGAACACATTTCTAAATCACATTCCTTTCTTCCGGGATCACCAGATCGCAGGCAATTGAAAAAACCCTTATAACCAAAATTTAGCATCAATTTGCCCTTTTTTGAAAATTTTGAACAACATATTGGATCCGCCATTTTGAATTTTGAAAATCCGACTTCAGATTCGGAATCAGCGATCCCAAAAACCCTCATAACCGAAATTTAGCATTAAATTGCCTTTTTTTGAAAATTTTTACCACCATATTGGATCCGCCATTTTTAATTTTAAAAATCTGACTTCAGATTCGTAATTAGCAACCCCGAAAACCCTTATAGTCACTATCATATCTGGAGTAGATGCACCAGAAAAATGTGCCCCTGAAAGGGTTAATTAATAATTATATAACACAATAATATAATGATTATTTGGATTAATCTTATTGTTTAGGTAAATTGAATTTATAATTCTAATAACTGAAATTCACATGTAATTTTTCTGATAACTAGTCTAAATATTCTTTTTTAAAGCCGGGTCATCTTTGGTTCCAAGAAATTTCAAAAATGATGTATTACTTGTAGAAGAAAGAATCTCTCATATCGTAACAATATTGGGTTAAAATAAAACTGTTTCATTTTGTGCAGTTTTTTCATGAGGATTTGAAACATTTCGCTACTTTTCGAGGTTTGTTTATTGATTCTAATTTTTTTTTTGGAGCTATTTTACCCCATTTTGACTCAAAATTTCCTACTTTAAACTCGTATAAAGAAACTCACGTTTATAAAAATTTCGGCAGAATCAAACTTCGCTTGAATCTTTTTTTCCGGGCGCTTCAATCAATTTCATTTGGAAAATCTGAAATCAAAATACATTTATTAAGTCTCGAGCGATCCAACACGTTCTAATTTTTTGGTAATTTCCTTGCTGCTGAAAATAACAGTTTTTTCTTTTTAAGCTTTTGGATTGAATTTGACCCATTCTGACCGGAAACCCGAGAACAATAACCTACAAAATATTCCACCCAGCAAACTAATCGCGAATTCGATTTACCATTGGTATCCGCTGTCGCATAAATTATTGATTTGGTGAGCGAATGCTCCCGACTAGGTCATCATTTGCCCTCTTTTCTTGCCTTTTAACCTCAACGCGCCGTAACGGAGCTGGTCTATCGTTGGCCCGTCCGGAAAGGATGGTGAACGTCGTGGTAGCAAACCGCCCTTGGGGCTCCGATGCTGCTCGACGTTTTTATTTTTTTTTTTTTTAATAGTTCGGATGGGCAGCTTTCCCCGAGTCTCACTATCTGTGAGTGCACGAGTAATTGCAGCCCGGGTTGACGCCGAACCAGCTACTAGCGTTTCTCCAGACTGGAAAAACTTAAAATGAATTATTTTATTCCCCTTAACTACTTTTCAGGTAGTTTTACCAACCTCAGTTTTCAAAATATATAGTACAGGGTTTTCCAATTAGAGGTTTCATTTTGAATAGACCACTATTTTGGCAGCTGTCATAATAAGAAATGTTATTTTTTGATAGATGACCACTAAAAAATATTCCATTAATAGAAATAGAATGATACACGCTTCAATAACGCATTGAAATTGTTAAAATTCACTACAAAAATGGTGAAAAAAAATCATTATGAGCGATGAGGCTCATTTTTACCTTGGGGGCTACGTTAATAAGCAGAATTTTCGCATTTGGGGCTTGTAAAACCCAAAAATGATTATTGAAAAGCTCTTCTATCCGCAACGTGTAACTGAATGGTGCGGTTTTTGGGCAGGAGGGATCATTGGGCCTAATTTTTTTGAAAATGAAGCTGAAGTGGCTGTTTCGGAGAATGGATTGCGCAATCGAACGATGATTAATGAATTTTTATGGCCAGAATGAGAAAATATGAATGTCGAGGATGTTTATTTCCAATAAGATGGCGCTACGTGCCACACAAGTGGCGAAACCATCAGTCTTTTGTGCGAAAAGTATTGAATGAAATAAGGATTAAATAATTTTTCACAAAAAAACGCGTTTTTCTTGTAGGTTAAAATGAAACCTCTAATTGGAAAACCCTGCAGTAACATTGTGAGATTAATATAATAACTAGTTTTGTCAGGTACTAAAGTAGCAGTTGCATATTTTATAAATCGAAGTACGTACTAGGGTGTTTCATATTGACGTGATAAAATGAACGAGAATTTAATTTCTTGACAGAAATCGGTTTTATTTCTCAATGTACTCTACTTTTAGCTCGATACAACAAGTCCATCGGTCTTTTAACTTTTCTATGCCTTCCAAATAATACCAGTTGTTTAATTCTCCAAAATACCCTTCTATCTCCCATTCAACTTCTTCGTTCGACTCAAAACGCCTATCACACAGTCATCTCTTGAGGTTTAGGAACAGATAATAGTCGCTGGGGACCAGATGTGGAGAATAAGAACTGCATCGAAGTGATGATGCGGAAAAAGGTTCCAGACTACCTGTTGCGGATGATAGAGGACAGTGTTCGCAGAACTCGCACGTAAACGGCCCCCACCACTGACCCGTGTGGATCCTCACATAACCAAACGCGGCGTGTCAGTGTGTCCCCACTTGCAAGCTTCGATTTCATGCTGGTGGCTGATAAGCTAAGATCGAGAATTATGTTTCTCTCGACTTCGTGTGAAAGAGGCGCGAAGCAGACGACAAATTCAAAATGATAAAATATATAGTTTAAGATATTAGCTTTCTTTTTTGAATATTTTGATAAAAATTAACCTAAAATGAATATCTAAAAGATTTTTTTGAATTTAAGGATGATTTAAGCACTTGAGAAATAAGTTTTCAGTAAAATTTACGGTTCAATAAGTGTTGAAAGTCTAAAAACAAAATATCGATTTATATATTTTTTAGTAATGTAAATAAATTATTTGAAATTGAAAAATTATATGGACGATAATTCATATCAAGATAAGATAAATCATGAGATTAAAATTTAAAAAATAAAAGGTTTGAATAAAATATTTTGGAAAGTTTTTTTGAATATAAATATGCACTTTTTTTTATAATATATAGCATCTTTTCACATGACTACTTGAATATACAAGTGTGAAAAAAGAATTCTATTATTAAAAAATATTTAAATTATATCTAATTTTGCACACGAAATTACATATTGAGATTTCTTTCTTATGAAGTAAAATTGACAAATTTTATAATAATAAAGTACTAAAAAAATTTTGTTGAATACTTCACAACTTTCATATGGCAATTTCAATATATAATCGTGAATAAAAGGTTTGATTTAAAAAAAAAATTAATAAATGTATTTTATTATTATATTTGTCAATTTTGCTTTATACCAAAGAATTCTCAATGTTTAATTTCGTTTGCAAAATTAAATATAATTTATTTCATTTTTAAATAATCAAAAATTTTATTTACATTTATTTGTTGAAATTGTCATGTAAAAGATGTCAAATATAAGAAAAGTTCTTTTTGAGATATTTTATTCCAAAGGAATTTTCATAAATTTTATTTTATACTAGAGGAATTTAAGGTGTAATTTTCAATACTGAATTAAATATGGTTTTTAATTTTTTCAATAATTAAACCTTCTTTTCACAATTATGTATTGAAAAAAAGGGGTTTTAAAAGTTTTACGTATTTTAGAAGTTTTTCTTTTCAAAGTGTAAAATATTGATTTATATATTTTTTAGCCTTGTGAATAAGCTATTTAAAATTAAAAATTATTCCCAAAATACTATTTTGTTTTGAATTTGAATATTAAAACAATACATGAATTGTATTTAAATTTACAAAAAAAAGTACACAATAAGATTTCTTTGATAGAAAGCAACATTGAATTAAAATAAAATATTTTTTAAAGTTCTTAAAATGCGTAACATTTTTTATCACATGTCATTTTCGAATTACGACTGTGAATAAAAGGTTTCATTGTTTTAAAAAGAAATCATGCTTACATTTGCATACAAAAATTATTTAAAATGGGAAAATTATGAAAAAATTCCACGTATCTCAGAATTTTTTCATAATTTTCCCATTTTTAAATAATCCTTAAAAACAGAATTTTCCCATAAGATCACATGTTATTTTCAATAATTAATTTCTCGGGTTTGAGGTTCTGAAGGGTCACGAAATTTGAACCATAGTTCAAGTAAGCTATAATACGTGTTCTGTCAAAATTACAAGTAATTCTCATTTTCAATAGTCTTATCCACCATACTCCCTTAAGTGTGAATGAACATAACAGTATTAAAAATAATAATACAAACCGAAAAGTAGTACATTTACCCTTATGAAAAAAATATTGGATCCAATACCTACCAATTTTTTTTTCATGAGGGTAAAGTCGAAAAATTATAATTGTACATTTAAATCATTGTTATTAGTGGAAAATTAATTCTACACAAATAAGATGAATAAAAAATTTAGCTCACAAATGATACCAATCGGTATTACCCGGTGACCACATCCCTTTTTACTTAGATTTTGAGGTTCTTCTCAGGATTGACGTCTATTTATATTTTTGTGGATTAGTCCCATCATCCATTTATTTTGAAGAATTTTAAACACTTTCATATGGCAATTTCAATATATAATCGTGAATAAAAGGTTTGATTTAAAAAAAAAATTAATAAATGTATTTTATTATTATATTTGTCAATTTTGCTTTATACCCAAGAATCCTCAATGTTTAATTTCGTTTGCAAACGAAATTATCTTTTGATAGATTATCTTTTGATAGATTAAGATCTCTTATGAGATCATTCAATTCAGCCTGATTCAGCATTAAAGCCCTTTATGAGTGTAGTATTACAGGAAATAAAAATCCACATCATGATTTTGCGGTTCAATTCAAAGCATTGGTGTAGAAAAATTTTATTTGGATAATTTCCCCGACTTGCATACCTCAGTTCAATTGGACAAGTAGAACAGCAATACTGAGGTTCCCATGACTGATTGAAGTTTTTCAAAATTATATCGAAGGATAATCTATATCCCGTTTTAATCCCGTCTGTAAGTGGTTGCCTTTGATTTGTTGGTGTATAAAGACCACAAACGAAACAGGAAAAATTGGGATTATTCTTACACCTGCCCGACATTTTCTCAGCTTATTTCAGCTCAAGAAAAAAAATTCAATTCCTAATGTATATGCACAGACCTTATATCTACTGACTCAAAACGAAAAACATAAATATATTCACCTTATATCTAGTGAGTTAAATCTAATAACACAAAAACACAAATGGTAAAAACCCGACAAAGGAAAGAAAAATAAACGTATTCATTATGATTGAAGACAAGTTTCACCGAAGAGTGAACAATGTGGTTGATTGTCTTATACTTAACAAATGCATGAATTTCAGAAACGAATGAAATGTGAGTGATCGTCTTATGTTACTTGATTATGAATTAAATACAGTTGTAAAGTATAAGACGATCACTCACATTGCATTCACATCACTCACGATCACATTGCATACATCACGATTCGATCAAAACACATGTTGGCTCAAGCAATCGTCGAACGTTTTAATATGGATAAATGAAGATCTGATGCCCAGTACAGCATTTAGCACAAGATTTCGGAAATTGAAGAGAAGTGTACATTTTTAGCTCTTATTTCCAGTTTTTTAAAGAATATCTCAAAAACCGTTATAGATACCGCTAAAGTAAGACGATATTCGCAAACTGAGTTTTAAAAAACGCATCGAAATGGCCTGCGTTGATAGCGGAAAAAAAATTTCACTCTTAAAAAAAATTGATGGACAATTTTTTATCAACAATTTTAATTGCAAATATTTATTAAACTAGGCGTGATAGCAACAAGCAGAAGTCAGATTCGTGTTCAGCATTAAAAATTACTTCGGAAATGATATGTCGCATTCAGCGACATTTTGTTAATCAGTGCAATTTTAGCAAACGCAGGTGCCAAAAAGCCGGAAAATAATTCAGAACATTCAAAACCAAAATTATTTTGCTGTTTCACCACACGCTTTTTAAGCTCATAAAGGGCTCATCGTCAGAGCATACTGATAATTGAAGAGTTTCATTCTTCAGGGACTAAATTTCGACATAGTGTCTTGAACAATATGCTTCAAAAACAAACTGGGATGTTTGGCTAAGATTTGCGATTTCTATTATGATACGTTCGAACATAACAAACTAAATTCACATTTTATGAATTAAATTTTAGAAAAAGCTCAGATATACCCTCAAAATTCACCAACTAGAATTGCAATTTACTTATGACATGTTTTTGTAAACGTTAGCTGTTCAGCCAGCGAAAACTCAAAATAAAGCTTTCGAACACCTTCTGCTAGAAAGAAGAAAATCTTAATAATATTATGATGACAAATTAAATTTTCAAGATCATAAAATCATCAAAAAAGTTTATTTCAAAAATAATATTAAGAGACCAAATCTCGATCTCAACGAATATTTAAGACGTAACAAAAATACAACAGTATTTAATAACTTAAATGTCTAGCTGAAATTGAATTGAGGAAAAATGTACAGATGAATAAACTTCGGCCTGAATCTCACAAAGTAAATTGGAAACACAATTGCTCTTTAGGATAAAAAAAAGGAACAATTATGATTTATCTTTCTTAAATTCAAAAAAATATATATTTTATATAGCGCAAATTACATTTTATTCAAAATATGTGACCCGGAGTGAAGAAAGGTACTTAGGAACCGAAAATTTGATTCTTTGTTTTTAATATACAAGGGTGGATCAGTAAGTATCCGTGTTGGGAATGAAGACGCAAGTTTTTCATTGAAACCTTTTTTTATTTTTCAACGTAATTTCCTTTCAGGGCGACATACTTTTCCCAGGGTCTCACCCATTTCTTTAAACCCTCTGAGATAATACGATTCATCAAACTCGTTAAAATAGGCTTTTGTCTCGTCGATGAACTCCTTGTTTGAGCTGAATTTTTTTCCCGTTAGCCACGTTTTCATGCTGGGGAACAGAAAGAAGTCAGAGAGACCCAGATGGGGCGAGCACGGTGGATGCGGCAGCAGTTTGTAGTGCAATTCAAGCAATTTGGCCGCGGCAATACCGGATGAGTGAGCTGGTGCTGGTGACAAATGGGACCGTGATTCTCTTTTAATTTTACATAGAATCGGTCAAATAATTCACTGCAGTACTGCCTCGTGATCACGCGTTCTATCTTCAAAAAGCCCATAAAAGTTATTCCCTTTAAATTCCAAAAAATCGTAGCCATGATCTTTCCGGCCGATGGGACCGTCTTTGCCTCCTGCGGAACAGATTCGTCTGGAAAAATTCATTATTTTGATTGTCGCTTGGTTTCTGACGTATAAAAATGGATACAGGTTTTATCAGCAGTGATGACACTGCGAAAAACTTTTAAGGACTTCGTTCAAAGAGGTCCAAGCCCTGCTTCGAAGTTGACAGCTATATCCGCTTGTTGCCCACCGTGAGCAATTTCAGAACCCGTCGGACCAACAGCTTTCTCATTCCTAAATCATTTCCGCAGTAACCACGTCTGCGAGCGGTCAGGTCGCTCGCCATTAAAAAGAGATGTACGCCCACGTTTAAATTCAATAAATCAATATCTCACGGTAGTCATAGATGGTGAAAAGTCCCAATAGATAGAATCCAATTTTCCTTTTATTTCTTCGCACGTTTTTCGATCCAAAAATAAAAAACGAATTATAAGTCGATATTGCTCTTTTTAAATTGTACCGGAACACATAAAAAACGTTTGATACAATTGGCTGTCAAATAAAAAATACCCTATGAATCAATCTGAAATTTTGTATGCCGTCGATTGAAAGATGGCAGTACACAATGGTAATGCCAACTTTCCTCAGCAACGTCACCTGTCTTCATACAATAGTCTCGTAATTTCCCGAATTATGTGCATTGGCACGTATTCTATTTTATGTGACTCCGGTGCGTATACGAGTTTTTATGCGTACACTTTAATATAATCTAATATTGTAGTTCTTTGCGGCACTAGTCAGTACACTTGATATGTCACGACTAGTCCCGGCCATTTTGATTTTATCGATCTTGTGTAGTAGTAATGGATTTTAGTAGACGCATGCGCAGGTCAAATGTACAAGGCTTTGCCAGTAAGATGCTAACGCTGTACGAAGAAGAAGAATTGAGCTTCGTTTCATGGCTATGGACGCATGCGCAGTTCAATTTTTACATTCCATTCCTTTGTAGCGCAATGTACTACATTGCGCTACTGTTAACTGTAGCGAAAAAACGAGTTTGCGCGCCGGTGGCACATAAAGGTAGTTATCGATCCGCCCTCATATTATTATAATTCAAGCATTGCTCTTTCATTCAAGCCTGGTTTTATTCAAAATGACTTACAGTAAAACCTCATTTATCGGGACGCCCTTGAAATGTAAACACCTCGTTTATCGGGATTTGGAGGGGCTCTCCACTACCACCTACAGTCTCATGGTGGGTTGCCATGACTCTTGTTCTATGTTGACATTTAGTAATGGTAACGAAGGTATATATAATACGAATGTATGTAAAAAAATTGACATAATAAAACTCCTGCAAATGAAACATCTGCAAACTATGTCACTATGTACAAGGAGTGGTGGCTGGAGGAGAAACAAAATGTCCCGATAAATGAGGTTTAACTGTAAAATTACCGGAGGTACCAACAGTCAAAGACAGGAATGGTCAGGATAGCGTGGTAAAATTTTATCCTTCGGACACTTTTTCTCGGATTTGTGATTTCGATTCTGAGGTACTTTTCTTCAGTATTTTCGGAAATACTTTTATCTTGACCAAGAACTGTCTTCAGTCTATTGCACGAATGTTAATGGACTCATGGATGAAATGAAACAAGGAGTTTATAAATATGAAGTGTGGGGGTTATTCATAGACTCTTCTAAACGAAGCCTGAAGGCCGTCTTATTGCAAAACACAAACGCACATGCATCGATATCAATAGCTTATTTAACACATCGTTCAATAAGACCCAGGACAAACTAAGAAAACAAAATTTTGTTTTGCAAAATTCATTTTTATTCATCAATATAATCACCTTCAAGTGCGATACAACCATTCCAACGCTTTTCTAACTTTTCGATACCATACTTGTAAAATGATTTGTTCTTGGCCTCAAAATAAGCTTCAGTTTCAGCGATTACTTCCTCATTCGAGCCAAATCTTTTTCCCTGGAGCATCTTTTTGAGATCAGCAAAGAGCCAGTACACGCTGGTGGCTAGATCTGGAGAGTATGGTGGGTGGGGAAGCAATTTGTAGCCTAATTCAGACAATTTTGCCATCGTTTTCATTGACTTGTCACACGGTGCATTGTCTTGATGAAAGATGATTTTCTTCTTCTTTATGTGCGGTCGTTTTCTTGCGATTTCATCCTTCAAACGCACCAATAACTCAATGTAATAGTCGCTGTTGATATATTTTCCCTTTTCAAGGTAGTCGATGTAAATTATACCGTGCGCATCCCAAAAAACTGACGCCATGACTTTGCCAGCTGACTGTTGCCGTTTTCGCACGCTTCGGATGGCTTTCACCGGCTGCACGACACTCAGCTGACTGCCGCTTCGACTCCGGCGTGAAATGATGGATCCATGTTTCGTCCATTGTCACATACCGACGCCATAAATCCTGTTTACTGCGAGTAAACAGTGACAAACAGCTCTCTGAATCGTCGACTCGTTGTTGCTTTTGTTCCATTGTGAGCAAACGCAGCACCCATTTGGAAAAGACCCTTTTCATGCCCAATTTTTCACACAAATGCAAAAGTAGCGTCACTTTCACCATAGTAGCTTTGCTGTTTATGGTCAGATTGACGTGGAAGTCAGACACGTGTCATTTAAAGGTTAGCTCTTTTGAAAACGAAGTGGATTTAATATTACTAACGCCATCTGTGGGTTAGTCCCGGGACTTATTGAACGATGTGTTAACTATAAGATCGGTGAGATATTCAAGGATTTGTCGAGCCTTCTTGCTAAATGATTTAGCATTATTGTTCTTTCTTCTGTCTCGCTGATGTCTGGAGTTTTTATAGTTTGACGACTGATGGCATTCGTGATTATGCTTTCTATACCATCTCATGGTTCGCTTGGAGCTTTTTATTGAGTTCCCGTGCGTTCAGACAGAGTCGACTGCTGCCATTTTTTTGTGGTGATAACTAAAGGGTTAATGGAGGGGCTTTTTGATTTCCTGACGATGTCCCATTTAATTATACCCTGAATCAGTTCGTTGGCTTCTTTTTAATAGTTCAAAGGGATAGGGTGTGTATGAAGACATGGCACGCTACCGCCCTTTAGTGTTAACTTGGTCCTGCATCAAAGTTTTCTCGATATTTCTGTAATAGATCTCTATACCCTTTTTTTACTTGCAATAACCTTCCCAAATCACATAACTTTGTTTCTACTTGTTCAAGAGTCAATTCGTCAGATTTATTTATTGTTCTAAGGATGAATGCATCAAAAGTTGTGTTTTCCATGGTGTTTTGTCGAAACACCTTTAACATACAACCAATAACTTCTCATATGATGAGAATGTAATAGCTGTCCTTTTATATAGCCAAGGAACACCAACACTAATTTGACTTACCTATCGGGTTCAATTGCTGGAAGTAAAATAATTCAATTCAGTCCTGAAAAGTTTCGCTTATGCAATTTTTTTTGAAATTCTTGACCTCTTTGTGTGCAACATTGTTATTGTAGGCTAACAACAGGCATTCAGATCAACAAAAAAATGTCTTACGTTCATTATTTCTCATTTTGAATTTTGAACTTGGAATTGGGAGCCAGCTAGTTTTTAAGATGGTGGCCGCCAGTTACATGTGCCCACTGTGCAACTGCGGCGCACAACGCACGGAGTACGTTCAAGGTTTTAGATATTTTAAACTATTATATATATGTTCGATATATTTGTTTTTCAAATGGTATGGTATGTTTTTGCCACTAGAAACTTTAAAACGCCAAATTTTAGCTAAAGAGATGTGGATATAAGTAGGATCACATCAACTCAAAAGAATTACATGATGTTGTCAAGAAAGACAAGAAAAGTTATAATTCAACCAATTAAGGCACGCTAGATTTTGATCTGGCCGACAAAGGTAAGATCATTCCAAGGTCCAGCTAATCAAGGCAAAATTATCTATTGACCCGGGTAAGAAAAGCTTGCTTGGACAGATTATTTAACCCAACTTATGACGTAAAATTTTGAATACTGTAACATTAAATTTGATGCGCTATAGATTTTTAGTTTTAAAACTTCATTTAAAAAAAAAAAAAATTAACCTCCAGTTGGAGGAATTTTTAATTACCTATTAGACGTATATGAAAATCTGCGGCACAGTCTTGTTCTAGCATTACTTCCAACTACAATGCCAGCAGAAGATATACCTAATTTCTTACTCGTACTTTCTTCAGTGCTCGAATTTATGTTACGGTCGAAGAATGGCGTTTCTCCTCCAATTTTAGAATCTTTCAAGCTGTCCTGGCCTAGTACTGTCGCACCTGATAAAGGATAACAAATATCTTGGAGTGAAACGTCCTGTAAGCTATACGGCGGAGTATGGAAAACTAGTTGACCTTCGTGTAGAATGGACTGCCCGAATCCTTTATCCTT
The DNA here is from genome assembly GCA_030998225.1 of Diplolepis rosae. Classification (NCBI taxonomy): domain Eukaryota; kingdom Metazoa; phylum Arthropoda; class Insecta; order Hymenoptera; family Diplolepididae; genus Diplolepis; species Diplolepis rosae. The sequence goes on along the minus strand of JAPYXD010000687.1, from coordinate 604,262 downwards.
TCCTGATTCGTAAACTCTGAAATACATAATGAAAGATGATTCAGACAAATTTGTTTGCTCCATTTATAACTTGTTGCTATATAAAAAATTAAATATGAATGAGTAATATAAGAAAGATTATTTATCATTGCAATCACCTAGTTGCAATCACTTAGACAGTACTTCATATATATTTTCTGTAAAATACTTGACATTTGATTAATAACGTATGTCTTTTTAGTAGCGATTATATGATTAGCTCATAGTTAAGAACATTAAAATATTTGTTTGACCCAGAGAATGTTCAACATGCGACTCAATAAAATTATCATGATAATCAAAGAAAGCATACAAAAAAACGGCAGATGAACGTTTCAATGCTGGATTAGAATATTTGTGCTCTAACGAAAACTGTAATAATCTAAAGAAGATAACGATGAAAATTTACAAAAATCGAAGTAAACGATCAAGGAGGAGCCTCATAAAAATATTTTAAACTATGCCAGGGAAAGATTTTGATGAACGAATTTCAGGGTGACATAGCGCCACAAGAAGAAGTTTATACAAAATATATGAAATAGAGGTGCAAATATGACTGACTGAAAAGTTACTGAAAAGTTACCTCATTTGTTACTTTTAGGGTAACTTAGTAACTATTTCGAAGACGTACCTTGTAACTTTCATTTTCGCCACTCTGAATTTACGTTGTATTTGTATTTTAGGCGCTGTTTTTCATATGATTTATAAGTGTTGCTTTTGAAAATTAATAAAACCACTTATTAAAAATAATATGTGACATGTTTGTTGTTCTATTTGAATTTTATTGTAAATATATATTCAGTTATTCTGCATGATTATTTCTGTGTGCAAATATTAGATTTAAGGTATTATATAGAAAAAATAGCGATGACGCTCAAAGAAAAGCTAATTGTTGGCAAAAAAAGTTTAAAAATTCAACATGTTTGCAACAAGGAAGTTGGTCGAGGCGTTTTCATGAAAAATCAATTTAGTCATTTTTTAACTTTGCTTATAACTTCTAAATGAAAAGTTTTTGAAGACATTACTTTGCGTTAATTAATTTCATAATAGTAGCAGCCCTGAATTAAATGACTTATAGAGCCGTAAATGATTTTTATAAGATTTGAATAGTTTAAAGTGGTTTCCATCCGATATAAATTTGGTTTGTCGAATAAATTTATGATTGAAACTTGTAACTTGACAATATTCAGCCATCCTAACATGTTATTCTGAGTGAAATTCAATAAAACAAAAGTCGAGTGGAAACCTGGTTACATTATCTAATAGAAGAAATTAAATAAAGTGTCTAATCGTCCTTCGTGTCTTTTATTTGATTTTTCAAACTATCAATTAGATTTTCCATTTCATGTGTATGTGATCTTGTTGAGAAAAAACTGCAGTAAAGGTAGAAACCAGGTATGCAAGAAATGGCCTCAAGACCATGGAATAATGCATAGATATTTCTTAAATCGCCTCTCTGCTGTGAGAATTTTGCATTCTCTGAAACAAATTGGAAATATCACTAGCAGCCCATTGATACTCCCTTAGCAGCTAATGGTAATTCCATATATATCTATATAGACAAGGAAGTCTGTGAGAGCCAATAAGACATTCTCCAAAACGATGTGAAGATAGCATACGAAGCCTACAGAAAATACAGTAATTCTTATCTTGAAAATTGAATCACTATATTCAGCAAACAAAACAATAAGTTCCCAGAGTTAACTTTAATTATAACAGGAGACTATAAGTACAAAAAATGTTATCAATTCTTTTACCAAAGCGAGACAAGTATTCTCACTTTCAAATTTTCGAATCATATTTCATCCAAATTCTTCAATTCAAAGACTTTGGAGTAATTTTGAAAAATTATATATTTCTAAGCTTTTCAAGCAAATTTTGAGTTGTGTGAAATCTGCTGTGAATTATAAGGATTGTACCAAAAATAGGAAATGCTACATTTAAGAATAATAGACATTCCATGCTGATCCATTATACACCTAGATCCACGAAGACCCTGGAGCCTGTGTGGTCCATTTAGGCATTTCTTATCATTATTGTGAGCCAATAAATAATAAGAATATAAACTGTATAATGCGCTTTATACAAGTAATAATTGCATATTACCAGACCTCAATAAATTAATACATGTCCAGAAGTCTTAGAAAAAAGGGTTTAAGGGGAGAGTACCAATTAGCGGGCTCAAAAAATCGATTGCTGATTGACTTTTTTTTTAACGTAAGTTGAAAGAAAAATATTTTTTTTGATGGCATAATTATGATCGCGTTTTCCTAAGGACCATGTTTTTAAAATAGCGCGTCAAGTTTCAAGAAAACCGCTTAACCCATCTGCATCATTTTTTGACCAGTTATAGCGACTAGTGCGTAAAAATGTCCTAAAAATCGAATTTTTTCACTGAAATCTATTATTTATTGGATTATTCAAAGCTTATTATAAGTTCAGATAATAATCACAGATAATAATTACACTTTTTGTATTTTTCGACGAAGTTTTGAAATCTATGAACATCTTGTAAGTAGAAATCATATTTCTCATACTCCCAAATCATATTATTATAGCAGGTCTTGTTTTATTTTTAATATTAAGGGAAATAGTTCGTCTTGGCCGTTTTCATGATATTGCATAAATAAATATAACACATAAAGCTGTATCACAAGATCATAGCATATTTGTATGATTTTAAGAAAATTCACTTCAAGATTGATCTATCATGGGAAATTTTCCGTAATACGGACTCAACATATTGGGTTCACAACAAAGTCATTTCGCTTTTTTCCGCTAGATGACTTTAATCGTTCGAAGTCGTTCTTCTCCATTGCAAACTTCAGACCGTATCTGGTATTTGAAAACTGACGTTTCATAGATTATTCAGGAAAAAAAAAGATTCAAGTTTTGTTGTTTATTTATTGCTCATGTGGCCAAGAGCCAGGCCCCGAATGAAGAAGGAGACTAGCAAGAGGTCACGAGGGAGAGCAAAAAACATAAAAGAAAAAAAGGAGAAGAAGGCGAAGAACCCTATGCAAAAAGCGCAGAGAACTGTCGCCAGACCGAATTTGAAGCGCTCCTCGCCCGCCAGGTCGGGCGACGCCATCAAGGTGTCGGCGAGGGACGGCCAGTCCTATGCCGACATCTTGAGGGAAATGAAGAAGAAGAAGAAGAAGAAGTCCTGCCCCGGACAGTCGAGAAAGAAGAGGTCGTGTCTGTCTTGTGCTTGGCACTGGACAGAACGGTATTTGACGGGTCCTGCAGGTTCTTCACCCGCTTTGGTGGGGTAAAGACCGCAGTGATCCGGCTAGCTGAAGCAGACGCTACTCGTCTGATTCAGCTAGGTAAGGTCCAGATCGGGTGGGTAGCGTGTCGCGTCCGCGAGCACGCGGAAGTCCCCCGATGCTTCAGGTGCCTTGGCTACGGCCGTGGGTCTCGGGGCTGCTGCAACCCCGACAGGAAGAATGCCTGCTGGAGATGCGGTGCTACGGGACACTTGGCCCAGAGCTGCAAGGCAACGCTAAGGTGCCTGACTTGTTTAGACAGGGGCGATAAAGATATCGACCATGTCTCTGGTCGCGGCTCCTACCCGTCTTCCGGGAAGAGCTTCGGAGGTTGAGAGGCAGGAATTGAAGTTCCTGCAACTCACCCTCGGAAGGGGGAAGGATGCCCAAGCCCTGCTGATGCAGACTGCCAGGGAGAGGGGGGCCGATGTTCTGCTCATTAGTGAGCAGTACAAATGGTCTGAAAACACTTCTTGGTTTCAGGACGCATCAAGGAGGGCCGGCATACTTGTTTGTAGCCCTGATTTGAGCATCGGGGATTTCCTGGAGTTCGACGACGGGTTCGTGTGGGTTGAGGTGGCGGGTGTGCGTGTGTACAGCTGCTACTTCTCCCCCAACGATCCTTTCAAGGTCTTCGAGACCCAGATCCTCTTCCTTGAGCAGAGCCTCAGTGAGGCTGCCGCGCGGTCCCTCATAGGGGGTGACTTTAACAGTAAGTCGCCAAAGTATGGTGAGGCGCACCTAGATAGGAGAGGAATCTTGGTTGGCGAGATGGTCGCTAGGAATGACCTAACCGTTTTAAATCAGGGCAGGGAATTCACGTTCAGACGAGGGGCGGGAGGGTCAATAATTGATCTCACGATTGCCGCACTTCGCCTCGCCTCAAGGATAAGCGACTGGTCGGTTCTCGAGGTAATAACCTTGAGTTACCACCGGTGCATTGAATTTGATTTAGAACAACGGTGCCAAGCAGTGGATAAGGGTAAGGGCGGTGATGGAAGGAGCTCCTCCTGGAACACGAGACAACTCAGCAGGGAAAGACTTCGAGAACACCTCGAAGAAACCAGGCTCATTGATGAGCTTGGATGGGTCTGCCCTGCTGGGTCGTTTGAAGCTACTGTGCGTTCAGCGAGGCAAAAGGTAGTCGTGGCTTGTGACTACTCGATGCCTCGCTGCAAGCGCAGGCAAGCCAAGGGTTCGATGTACTGGTGGAAAGACCAGTTGGCGGCCCTACGTCGACAATGCCTCGCAGTGCGGCGAAAATTCACCCGATCAAAGGGGGTTGCTGTGCTGCACGAGGCATGGAAAGGGGCAAAAGCAGCTTTGAGGCGAGGCATAAAGAAAAGCCGACTTCAATGCTGGAAAGACTTGATCGGTGAGGTCGAGAAGGACCCATGGGGTCTCGCCTTCAAAATAGTCACCAAGACCCCGGACCTGGATAATCCCGATCAAGTCAAATACATTGTGCGGAGCTTGTTTCCATACGTGGAGCCGTTCCAAAGACAGGACCGAAGTTCCTACGTGGTCCAGCGTGAGGAACTCTTCACTCTCAAGGAACTAAAGAAAGCGGGTGGAAGGCTTAAGGCACATACAGCGCCGGGGATCGACGGGGTGCCAAACGAGATCCTCAAAGAGGTGATCGGGGCATACCCGGAGATCTTCCTAGAAGCCTTTAACTCCTGTTCTTCGTAGACTGGAAGAAGCATAGGTTGGTCCTGCTGAGGAAGGGCAACAAGCCTCTAGGGGTTGCCTCGTCGTATAGACCGATATGTCTATTGCATACGATGGGGAAGCTTCTGGAGGAGTTGATTCTACAACGGCTTCAGGCTCTACTGGTCATGGAGAACAGTCTTTCTGAAAACCAGTTTGGTTTCAGGAAAGGCAGGTCTACTGTGGACGCTATCCAAGCTGTGGTTAACATCGCCACAAATGCAAGAAAAGGAACTGGTAAGCGTAAGAGATTCTGCGCGTTGATCAGCATTGACATACGCAATGCGTTCAATACCGCGAGGTGGAATATATCTGCATCGAGGCGATGATGCGGAAAAAGGTTCCAGACTACCTGTTGCGAATGATGGATGACTATCTGAGCGACAGGTGGGTGATATACGAGGGCGACCAATGGTCTCTCAAAGAAGAGATGAAATGTTGCGCCCCTCAAGGGTCGCGGGTAGGTCCACTCGTTTGGAACGTCATGTACGACGATTTTCTGCGCATGGGCTTGCCTGCTGGAACGAGCATCATCGGCTTCGCGGATGACGCACTTGTCGTGTGCGCCGCTGACGACGTCAGAATCCTAGAGCTGAGGATCAATGAAAGTCTGTGGCGAGCGAAGCGCTGGTTGGATAGAAGAGGCCTGAAAATGGCCCCTGAGAAAACCGAGGCTTTGCTCCTTACGGACAGGAGATCTTTCCAATACCCGAGGATCGTTCTCGGAGAGCATAAGGTTGAGTGGAAAACAAGCATCAAGTACCTGGGTGTACAGCTGGATCGAAGGCTTAGCTTTGACGAACACCTAAATATCGCAGCTGCCAAAGCCATCTAATGTGGAGCAAACTTGGCCCAGCTTATGCCAAACATTGGTGGACCCAGGGAAGCGAAAAGGAGACTGGTGGCGAGCGTGGTCCATTCGAAGCTGCTTTATGCAGCTCCGGTCTGGGCTAATGCCCTGCAAAACCATGCTATCCAGAGGAAGCTGTTCTCGGCGCAGAGACTTGTCGCGCTGAGAATAGTATCAGCATATAGAACTGTCTCAACGAGTGCTGTGTTGGTCCTGGCGAGCGTCCCGCCAATAGATTTATTGGTGGAGGAAAGGCAGGAGACCTTTCAGCTTCGCAAGGAGCTTTCCTGTGCCGACCTGGAGGAAATCACTCGCGCAAAGGAGACCATCCGCAAGGATGGAAGACGCAGACTCGTCGAGAAATGGCAGATGAGATGGCATGGCCAGCAGACCAACGCGTGCTCAGCATTTTGTGTGACTGTTTTTATGGGATAGAAGTAGTTTCCAGCATCTCTCATAAAGTTAATCGAGGATTGTTGATACTTTCATGAACTTAATCGATGACCTGATCCGTTGTTGTACTTTTTGGTCATCCCAGGCGCTCCTTGTCAAAAATGCTTATTCTACCACATTTGAAGTCACAGCCTAGGATTTCATGGCCATAAATGCAGGAACAGGATTTGGTTCACATTCTAGTTCAGCTTTAATTTCTGTAAGAGTTTTATACCTTTTGATTAAAGAAAATTTATCACAGCACAATACTCCAATTTCTTGATTCTTTTTTTACTTCTTGTAAAAGTATTCCTATGTCCACGGTTTTTCGAAAATTTTACCACAAATTCAAGGGAGACAGAAAATTCAGTTCAAGAAGAAGTTCAGCGTAACGTGTTAATATCAGAAGATATAATATCCGCAAACGAAAGGAAATGCTCAATTGATAAAGACAATAATAAAAAAATATGGGTGATTCAAGTAAGAATAGATAATGTGTCGAAAAAATCACTTACCTGTACGCGGCTACGTTAATTCCATCGTGAAGGTCGTGATAACTAGGTTTAAAGAATTTTCTGCCATTTTTATTGCTTCCAAAAAATACACATCCGCCTGTGCACCCGCATTTCATTGCTTTCACTTCACTTTCAGAAGGCCAAAGAAACCAAAGTCGTTTTTTCGATCTGTCATGGATTTTTAAATAATTATTCTGAACTAGATGAAGATTGTGCTCCGGAGTTGGAAGAGATATCGCTGCTTCAATAATCACGGGACCCAAAGATACGGAACCAACTTCAAGCCAAATGTCTGATCCGTCGCCTACAACGATTAGCGATGTATTTTATATTTAAATTGAAAAAAAAAGGAATAAATTTTATTTCTAATATCATATCATACATAAAAAACGATAGATGCGTACTGTGAAAAATGTGTATAAAGTAATTACTTACCTGAGATTTTGCTATTTGCAAAGTTATGTGATTTGCCACTGCCATTAGTATTAGTGTTGCTGGTATTAGCAAAATGGCTGGATGCGGAAATGAATTGTCGAATTGATATTATAGACAAAACACCGGTCACTCCACATTTTACTTGTTGTCCGTGTAAATTGCAAGTTGACACTCGAATAGGTGATATCCAAATTTGTATAGCCGTTCCAGATTCTTGGAAATACAAGTCGACGGCATCTATTGATATCCTAGTCATCCTGTACTTAATATCTTCCGAACTAGGACATCTAAAACATATAAAAAGTGGAGCAAAACATAATTAGAGGGTTTCTTATTAAATGGGAATTTTGCAAATACAGGGCTTTACAACAGGGACTTTGTTTTTTAACAGGTGCAATTTTGTATGCGCTGACATTATATGTGTAGTCATATTGTTACTGTGAGTAAAAGTGATGATGAAGATTACACGGAGGAAATTTATTTGAGAAAGATTTCCTAAAAGTTGCGGAGAACGGGGACATAGATACATTGAGGAAATGTTGAAAATAATGTAGCGTGCTTATTGAGAAAAAAATTCTGAATAATACTTGAGCAGCTTGGTAACCTTTCAAACCATAGAGTAAAAATTTAGGTGTATAATAACAGATATAAGGAGTAAGGTAGTACGAAAATGCATGGCAAATTTTTTTTTGAACAAATTGTAATGGCTTAATAAATTATTAAAAACGTGGCACCTGCCTGGTAATAACAATTCATGGAAAAAGACCATTAAAAGTATTTAAATCCGCTATTTGTCCGTTTTTTGTGACTTCAATTTTTCTGGGTTATTTTTGGGGTTCCATAAGTGGGAGTTGGGGCTGAAAATGCTAATTATCCTAATGGTAATTATTCTTTGGACACCTGTTAAGAGATGCTGAAAATATTTCCATGCTAGCTTCAAACCCTGATTACTGAACCAAAATTTTCGAAAATCTGAGATTCCCTCATGTCAATCCTTATGTAAACCTCGGTGACACCCCTAGCCTAGTTGCTGTTTGACGTATGTTTGACAGCTTTTTCGACAAGGATTTAGAAGCCTCCAAATGTTTGATTTACAGAATTTCTCTTGGCACGTACTATAGTCGAAAGATATCACTGATCTACGCTTGCTACGGGTCACAAATTGCATAATGGATACTACTAAAGGGTTTTCCGAAAGGGTGCAACAACAATTTCGTATCTTTATATGAACGCACCCTTAAACTTTTTTAATGAACTGTCAATGCCAAAACGTTAGTTAAAGTCAACATTTTCATCATGTTAAAGTTCACGAACCAGCAACGTTTGGAAATTATTCAAAATTACTACCGAAATTCTGAATCGGTGGTCGTAACTTTAAGAGCGCTTATTACTCCAATTTTCGGACGTAATAATCGTCCCACCCGACAGGCTGTGCGTGCTATAGTGGATAAATTCCAGACCAAATTTACACTATTGGACGTTCCGGTGCCAAAAAGACGTCGTATTGCTCGAAGCGAAGAAATAATCGCAGCCGTAAGTGCATCGATTCAAAATGATCCAAATCAGTCGATTCCACGTCGTTCCCAAGAATTGGGCATCGCTCAAACGACACTGTGGCGTATTATGCGAAAAAATCTTGGCCTACATGCTTTCAAGATTAAATTGACTCAAAAACTAAAGCCGCTTGATCATTTGAAACGCCGAAACTTATCTAATTGAGCTCTGGCAAAGCTTGAAGCAAATGAAGAATTTCATCGAAAAATCATCTTCAGCGATGAAGCTCATTTATGGCTCAATGGCTTTGTTAAGAAGCAAAATATGCGTTATTGGTCGGCAAAAAACTCAAATGTGCTTCGTGAGACACCGTTGCATCCGCAAAAAGTGACTGGTGCGGTTTTCATGCCGGAGGTGTGATTGGGCCGTATTTTTTCGTGGATGAAAACGACCATCATGTTACCGTCAATGGAGAGCGCTATCGTGCTATGTTCTAAGATAATTTGTGGCCAGAATTGGATGAACTTGACATGTTTCAACAAGACGGTGCCACTAGCCACACAGCACGCGTCACAATCGATTTATTGAAAGAAAAATTCGGTGAACGTGTTATATCGAGAAATAGTCCGGTCGAATGGCCGCCTCGTTCATGCGATCTAACGCCATTGGATTTCTTTTCATGGGGTCATATCAAGTCACTGGTCTATACCAACAAGCCAGCAACTTTAGACGACCTCAAAGACAACATCCAACGCGAAATTGCCAACGTTCCGGTCGAAATGTGTGCCAGAGTGGTGGAAAATTGGGTCTAAAGAATCGACCGCAGTAAACGGGCTCGTGGTGGTCATATGACCGATATCGAATTTCATTCATAAGATGTAATGCTTGCACTACACCCACAATAAATTTGAACTCAATATCTCAAATATTTCTGTGTTTTATTCATAGATAAAATTGTTATGTCCCTATTGGAAAACCCTTTACATACAAAAAAATTGATTGTGAAATAGAATTAATAAAAGCAACATGCCTTATTTCCACTCCTAATATATCTATATATTTTTGATATTTCACTAGCAGACTTCAAGGCACTTACAATATTTGAGCCAGCACTATAAATTTCTCACAATCGGTGATATATTTTCCCAGTTAGTATATAACGACAGTTCAGACCTTTAGTCTTATTGAGAAGCGAGCGATATTTAAACATATAGCGGCATATTATTATATGTACTAGTATTACGTTTATGTATGTGTTGTATTAGTATAGTTGTAGGTCCTAATAAGGCATCTTTCATGTATTCAAACGATGTATGTGTGCGATTATGTGAGTTATATTTTCACTATCAATTCAATTACTTCTTTTGGGTTTGTGCGTTAAATTCTCTTTTTTTGATAAAAAAACTTTAATGTCTATTGAAGATTTATAGAATTTATTTTACCCAGCTGCAAATGAAAACTTGTTCAAATGTCGTTATGTACACGTTTTGTTTAACTCAGTCAAGTGAAGTTTCCCAAAATAATTTTCTTTGTGTACAATATATACAGAATTTACTTATCAAAGAATATATTTTTAAAAATTCTATTTCATGGACGATGGTTGCTAAGATTTACCATAAAAATAATAAATAATAACAAATGATTGACAAGCATAGACAATTACTATTATCATAATTAATTAAATAACCAAGTATTCATTGTCGGTATATTGTTAGCAGCCTCATTATTTTCATTTACTCAAATGTAATGGAACCACAACTGGAATTAATATTCAAGAAGAAAAATTTATGCAAAATAATGATTTGTTATTTTCTCCAACAAATATTATAAACAACTGTCAAAACAAACAAAATTTCTTTAACACATATCTAAAAAACGCACATTTTCAAACCTGTAAAGCAGGTTGGATGTTGCTATTTTTGGACTGGGGAGCAGAACAGGGAAAAAAGAGTATCATAAAAGGGAAATAAACTCGTAACAAGAGTTAAGTGAGGCGAAGTGATAATCCACGCAGGTTTGAGTGAGACAAGGTGAGTCTTCCTTCTTCAAGATTGAATCTAAAGATCTTTCCAAAGATCTAGAAAACAAACCACGATGATTCTTCTGACTCCCGAACTTAAGAAAGCCTTTGTTGTATCTTTTGTTGTATTGTATAATTTTACGATCTGTGTAGAATAATATTCTTCGGAGTTTGAAAGATGTAGCCGCACTATTGTTTTTCTCACACGGGTGATTTAAATTTTGATAACAAAATTGAAAACTCTGCTTTTGTGGTGGGCTTCTTTTATATTACGCTTTGAAATGCAACAGTTAGCGTCGTGCAAGAAGTAGTCATTTTTTCTGGAATAGGTTAAGGGTCCTCTACACCTCCATACTTCGGTTCCTATTTTCTAGTTATTCCGTAGATTCTTATTAGACGTAGCGTGTGCGTAATATGTACATCTAAATTGGCCACAGCACTTGAAAAATAATTTGTACACAGTTTTTTTTATAAATGTTGTATACTAGGATATACATTTGAGATTAATTTGAGGTTACCTGGATATATAGCTTTTAACATTACATTTATTTACTATTATATTTCTGGATGTAACTATAATTACAGATTGTAACCTAGAGCGTAGGTTATATTCAATATGACGGGGAAAAGGACGCCAAAGAATAAAGTAATGTAGAAGATGTGTCGGGTAAAAGTATCATATATTTAAACAGTACGCAGGAGTGTCAGGACTTACAGTTAAGCTAGTGAGATACTTAGATAGAACAAGGTCAAACGATAAAAGGCAGGATCAGTCAACAAAGCGGCTGGAAAAAGAAGTAGCGGCGAATGTCGAGTGAACCCGGCTCGGTCGGAACACACAGAACAAGTGTCACCCTGAGAAATCGATTCGCAGGTCGAAGGACCGTGAATTTAGCTCGATTAAATTAATCAATTACATTTTTTTTTTCGTAATTTTATTTATTGTCAACGAAAATGAAAATTCGGTACTAATATAGTCTATTTTTACGTTCTATAGTCTGTCTTATTGTTCGTCGTTTTTATCCCCTTTCCATCTTTCCTTAATCTTTTGGACTGCATTTGGTCTTCTATTTCTCTTTCGAACGATAGTAACAGTTCTAATTCCCTACCTGAATTTAGAAAAGCTGGCGTGAATTAAATTGCTGAATTCTCACTTGTATTCAGTGCAAATTGTAAACTATCTATATTTTTGTTTTATTTCGTAGGGTCATTTTTCAACTAAATTTATATTGCGTTTTAAATTGTTATATGATAACGTTCTTTCGCGTTGAATTGTCGATAAAATGTTTAATTTCTGAACAGTTCTGGAATTGTTTGTTTACAAATTCAGTTTTACTATCTGTAAATAATACTTGTAATGTTCCCAATTTAGCTATAATTTCGTTATGGAATTACTTCTTTATTATTATTCTATTTCCTTTTTTAAATGGTATTATTTCCACCCATTTTGTGAACATATCCACAAAAACTTAAATGCATTGGTTTTCATTTTTCGATGGTGATAGAGGCCCTATTATATCTGCTAAAACTACCGTCCACGGTTCTTCCATTATTCTTTTTTCCATAAAATCTAGTTTCTGTTATTAACTTTTTTATCGTGACTTTCTTGCAATAATTTTAATCTCCAATTCTTAGGGACTGTCAATTCCCAAAGGCTCTGGGTTGTAAGTCTGATTTGAAAGGTTCGAGTCTAAAAAAATATAGCTTATTATCCCTGATTCGCCAAAGTTTGGTTGTTTTCCGGATTTTTCCTAACCAGCCGAATTCTTGTATTGTACCATTCATTTTTTTCGACTCTGAATTCAACTATTTTTCCTTCTAATGAGGCATCTGAATTCAAAGTTATTGTTTTATTTTTCCTAGATAAGGCATGTTGTACTATAATAATACTTCCCTTTTGGTATTCTGTTTTATAATTGTACTCCAATAATCCTAATGCCCATCTTGCTAATATACCTGTTGCATTTTTTTGATTATGAAGCCATTCTAACACAACATGATCTGTTACTTTTTTAAATTCATACCCTTCTGGATATGGTCCTAATTTTTTAATAGCCCAAATTACATTTAAACATTCTTTTTCTGTACTCGAATATTTTTTCTGTCTCTGTTAATTCTTGAACTGCGAAAACTATTACGTAATTCTGTGATTCAAGTCCGGTACCACTTGCATCCGTCTTTAAAATAAATGAGTTTCTGAAGTCTGGACATGCTAATATTGGTATAGTTGTTAAAGGTACCTTTATTTTATTGAATACATTTTCTTGTGCTTCTGTCCATTCCCATTTAATTTTCTTACATAATAGTTTATTTATTTTTGCATGTGAATCTTTTTCAGTCATGCCTTTTACTTCTCTAACATCCAAATACATTTTATATTTGCCAGCTGATTGTTCAACCATTACAATGGGATTCAACTAATTTGAATTAAAGGGTTCGATCATTTCCTCTAATAACAAACTATCAATTTGTTTAATTTTAATCGATATCTTTTTTTACATGTTTTTTTGTTGAATATCATTCTCACACCAATTTACTTTTCCATCTTCTTTCGTTTCAGATCTAGTCTCATTAATTTTGCAATCATCCCAAGTTTTCAAATTGTTTTTTCTTTCTCCTCAATTACCTGTATTCACGATTGCCATACCGGTTAAATCGTCTAGGCAAGCGAAGTGAACACGAGGACAGGTTGGCAGAATTCTGCACGAAACATAAGCTGGTCATAGCAAATCCACTCTTTGAAAATCACAAAAAACGAATATATACGTGGGCAATGCCTGGCGATATAGGGAGATATCAGATAGACTACATTCTAGTCAAGCAAGGATTCGGGTACCAAGTCAAAAACTGCAAGAGCTATATAAAGAAACATTAGAACTGATCAACGAGAGAAGAAGATATAAGAATGCAAGATACCAGGAACGAAAAACGCAATATAAGAGACTTAGGAACGAAGTGCAGTGAAAATGCAGGAAAGCGCGAGAAAACTGGATAGAAGAAAAATATAAAAATGTAGGAGCGCTATTCAAGATAGGAGAAGTAGACGCAGCTCATAGGAAAATCAGAAAAAAAATTTAGGGAAAGACGAAACAATGCCAACATAGTCAGGGGTGATAATGGAAAACAAAGATAAAGTTAGTAGATGGGTAGAATACATAGAGAGCCTGAACAAGGGTGACGCTGTAGTCGACTACATAGAACACTAAAATGAGGCGCAAAACTCTGATAGGGGGGATTCGATTTTAAAGGAGGAATTTAAGAAAGCATCGAGATAGGGATAGAAAAATGCAAGAGTTACCGTACTATTAGCCTAACGACGCATGCGTATAGAATTCTAAGTACAATAATTGAAAGAAAAGTAGTAAAGACAATAGGAAGCTCACTCGACGAAGATCAGTTCGATTTTAGGAAAGGAAGGAGGACTAAAAAAACATTGCACTCATTACGATTGATTCAGAACGTCAGACTACGAGTAGGGAAACCAATTTTTATTGCGTTTGTGGACTTGAAAAAGACATTCAACAATGTTAGCCGGCCTAAAATCTTCGATATGTTGAAGAATAAAAGCATAAAGTACAAGGACAGGAGACTTATTAGCTCTCTATACTAAACTCAAAAGGCAGTGGTAAAAATGCAGGGGGAGCAGGGAGATGCAAGCATCAGTGGATGAGTAAGACAAGGCTGCTCGTTATCACCACCTCTGTTCAATTTATACTCAGAGCAAGCTACTAATGAAATAAAAGAAGAAATTAAGAACATAGGCGTCAAAGTTTAGGGGAAAACAATCAAAATGTTACGTTATGTGGATGATATTGCTCTGCTAGCGAATACCGAAAGAGAACTAGAGGAGGCGTTGAATGTAACGGAGACAGTTTTTAACAATTATAATATGAAAATAAACATGTGAAAAACCAAAATAATCGCATGTAGAACAAAATTAGGAAAGAAACGATTGAACGTTCAAATAGGCGATGAAAAGATAAGGGAGATTAGCGAATTTTGTTACATAGAGAGTAAAATAACAAGGGTAATGAAGATATTCATTCTGGAATAGGACAAACTGAGATAGCCTTTGCCAAAATACTATAAAAAATATATAAAAAATAAGTTGGGCAGATAAGGTGACAAATGAGGAAGTTTTAAACTTAGTGTAAGAAAAGATAAGCTTATACGCTAGAATAAAGTGACGTCACGACAGATTGATAGAACACACACTCAGACATGAAAGACTGGCAGGAACAATTCTAGAAGGTACAGTAGAGGGATGCAAAAGGAAAGGGAGACAAAGATTAGAGCATGCGAAACAAATTATATATGACGTAGGTTGCAGCGCATACGGCGAAATGAAAAGACTCGCTCAGGATAGGAACGGATAGAGAGCTGTATCAAACCAGTCTCAGGACTGCTGAATACAACAACAAAAATTCGTTTTTAATAACGAAGTGTCATATATTATACATTGATATTAGGTGTAAAACTTTACTTCCAACGTTCTTCGATAGATGGCTGCAGCGGTAAGGGCTGGTCGAAATAGGCAAATCTAAAATGTCACACAGTAAGCTTGGACATCTGTGAACATAACGACAGCACCACATTAGTGAATTTGTGTTTGCATCAAAATTTATTCTCTATCAAAGATGTCGTTTTTCGAGCCAAATTTTTGTCATTTCCGGGAGGTTTTGATTATTCGTTTTCATTTGAAAAAAACTGCAGTTGAGGCTCATCGAATGCGTGTCAACGGTCGGTCCATTGTTGCAAAACCGGTGAAAACCTACCCCATCCACTGTACTCTCCTGACGTTGCTCTTTCCGACTACCATTTGCTTCGATCGATGTAACACGGCCTGGCTCATCAGCATTTCCGCTCTTATAATGAAGTAAAAAAATGGATTTATTCGTTGATTGCCTCAAAAGACGCAACGTTTGTTCGAGGTGGTATCCGACAATTGCCAGGAAGATGGAAAAAAATAGTGGCTAGCGACGGACAGTACTTTAAATCACCAATAGGTAATCACTTTTTAAGAGTGAAGCCTCAAATTTTCGGAAAAAACAGAGGAAGCAAAATATCAAAATATCGCAATTTAGTTCCCTTGACAAAGCAACCACATTAGGCCTACCATAGATTGAGGCCCAAATCCGATAAATTTATGCAGAAACCATCACGCCTACGACTAGAACATGTTTTTTGGAGGATCTGGATAAAATTATCAATAAGACACACGCTTTGGTCTTCTTGATTTCCCTCATCTATAAAGCTGTCTCAGTAGCTTCGGTGTCGTAATAATAATTATACAAAAAATAGTTTATTTCGCTATGCCTTTAGTACACACACTTAGCAAAACTGCGTTACTTTTATTAGTGTCAGAATAAGAGGTGTAAGCGTCTACTAAAATGTCTGCAGTTTTCTACATTTGTTGTTCTGTTACTGAAAAAACCGTATTATAAGTAATTAATTTTTTGTTGAAGATTCACCATTTTTTCACATCGTTCATGCAGAATTAACAAACCCTTTTAATTTGCGGTTTTTTCTGGTTTGCTGGTACAGTAAACTACAAGCTTCCATTGTTTCCACTATCGCAGCATTTGTACAACATTGCATGGCACGTGAAGCACATATGATGATGTGTCCAGCTTTTATCGCGTTTTTTATTGCATATTTCGTACAAATGTAGCAAAATTGATTCTGATTGTTTTCACAACTTTGCATTTTTTTCAATATTTTTGTTTTGGAAGCCATGACTACTTCAATCCCCACACGTAAAAGATCCTTTCTCGATCGCAGGAAAATCTACTGTGCTGGGGGTGATAACCCTCATACCTCCCCAGGGCTAAGTATCATAGCTTTCCGGTTTTGATGAGGACAATGCCTACTCATCGCCAGACACACTGCAGCTTCATTCTCATACCCATCGTCCCCCTGCAGGGCAGCAAGCCTTCGCTGGCTTCGCTACTGATTGGGCTCGAAGGTGAATCATTCTAGACCTCCCTTTTCAAAACAGTTGTCAGCACCCCCAGTACCTAGTGCAGGAGCAGGTGTTGAGACACTGGATTTTTGAGTGAATGTAATAAATGTAAATAAATGGACACATAAGTTCGACAATTTATGAATGAGTCATAACACAAGAGGCTAAGTAATCAATAAACCCTTCATCTATGATCTATGATAGCTAATATATATCCTCTTTATTGATTTCATGTGATTGATCATCGGTAATCAATAAATAGTAATTGACAATCAAAGGATGATTTATTAATAATGTTTAATTCATAACAGAGTCAAGTAATAAATTTAAGAATAATAAATTAAAAATAATGAAGTAATGTTAATTACCTGTTACTGACTCAATAGGTTATTAGAATATCATTACTATATTACCTACCCGCCCGGCGTGACTCAGTGACTCGTTACCGTGTGTATAATTACCATGACAGAGCAATGCTCTTTTGATATTCCAAGGTTTTTTGTGTTATAGAATATGAATCTGCAGTCAACATTTAGGAACCCAAAATGGCTGATCCAATAGGTGACTCAAAAAACAAAACAAATCAAAATGAAAAAAAACCTGATCAATTTTTGCGAAACTTTGTATCTAGGGTTTTTCTGGCCTGAGGAATACAAATTCGTGTTTCGAATTGAAAAAAACGAAATCTCTAAAAATTCTTACGGAACTTTGCATCTTGAAGTTTCTCAATATACAGGGTGAGGCACATAAAGTGTTACAGAGCGATAGAACTCAAACTATTGATCATATCCAAAAATGTTTCAGACAAAAGTTTCAGTGTTCGAGAAGGCCGTCATACTGGACCACCCTATTTTTTATCGCTGGAGGCGCTGAAGCTACGTCAAGGTCAACTCCACTTTTTCAATGGAACCATGTATTTTTTTTCGATGACATTATTACCGATTTTAAGGTGGCTTGAGCGTTTTTGAACAAAATTACAGATTGCTCTGAAACTTAGAGATTATCTTAATAAAATATGCTTGATTCATTTGGAAAAAATAAATACCGTGGTTGACGATGTCAATGCCGAAAAAATTGCTACTGAAAAAATGTCAGTTTAACACGTAGTCTTATGGGATTCCTCATCAAAATCGGCGAAACTCCGGAACAAAACACAAGTCCCCATAAATCAAATATATAATAGTACTTTCGATTTCGAGGAATCTATTAGTATTATAAGAACAAAGGGTTGACGACTTCAATCAAGAGAAAATTGCGAAAAAAGTACAGAATACAAAAAATTGCCTCGAGGTGAAACTAATAAATTTTTACTATCACTTTTTTGAGGGGACATTTCCGTGATTTCTTACCCTTCTACTCAGATGTAACTATAATACATATGATTATTAAAAAATAAGTAGCAATGAGCATTCATGTAACACGTGCCCCCACGGTGCCCCTCACTTCATACGACACCAAACGCTCAAGCCACCTTAAGACGAATTCAGCGACCTACAACACAAGGTCATTCTAGTCACCCGAAGTATGAAAATAGTCGAAAGATAATTTTCATTTCTTTTAATTTCTTACGATACCCATGATAATACACATCGATAGGGTATTGTTGACATCGGCAGAAAGCAAGCCTTTTCTGATGACATATCAGTTAGTCTCGCATTACCTTCTAATGTGAGCAGTGTGCTCAGATCTGACACGCCAACCATGCGCAAACAATTACAAGGTAAGTCCGAGTGAATAAAGTAGAAGCTGTGAGTGTGGTTGCCAGCGCAACCGACTTCTACTCTTCTGAATTCGAAAACTCGGTGATGCTCTTATTTTGTACACATATAGTATATACGAACTGAAATAAAAACAAGCGTTCCCTAATTTTCTGCGATTTCTTCGATTCGTTGTCATGTGCATCTCGTCGTCTGCTCGCCCGGCGACTTCTGATTACAAAATTTGACAGCTAACAAATTTTGTAAAAAGTCTTAAATAATATTGAAGACGTGACATAATTTTTATGAATTTCAGGAAATGTTAAATAATTCTTTCGAGTATGTGATCTGCAAGGACTATTTATTTGAAACTATTTGTTTGTAGAGTTTAAATGCAGAATTTAAGGTTAGTTTCATAACCTGTTGTATTTAAGTAGTTTTATTTTTCAACTTTCGTTGATTTCACTCAATTGATTTTGAATATTGTAAATTTAGAATGTTAATTGTATATTTTGGAAATTTTTTAAATAATCATCGATTTTACTTAATACATTCTGTCATAATTACCTTCCTAGTAATTCTATTTCCTGACAATATATAACTCTTTAATTCTTCCTCACCTATACCTTAGGTAATAAAGTACATCTATAAAGGGAAAAATTGTTACTGTCAATATTTTTGGTCGAAATGAGACATTGGAATTCTGAGTTTAGAATTTAGATCCTGAAAGATTTCGATATATTATTATAATTTTATTTATAAAATTTTAATGTTATGACCCGAAGGGTGCGTGAAATAACTCAAACACAATTTGTAACAAAACCAGATATATTTATTCAACAGTCTTTTATTAATACACATTTCGGTAGTAGATTCGACGATTGACCAATGGTCGTTTACCCCTTTGGGTTTAATACTGTCATTAGAAGCCAATATGGCGTTTGCTTTTCCATTCTGGGTTTGGTCGGAGCATCATCATTTGAACATAAAGAGAGCCGATATGGCACATATACACTATCTCGTGGTTTCACGACGTACCATTACATACTATAAAGCTATTTCAATTAATCACCTGAACTAGTGACAACATGCATTCAATACGTTTCCGCGTAGGGCCGGTGATTGTGAAATATAAGAACAAACTAAGTTTACTTGGACGTCCAGATGACGTTCGCAAGCATTAAATAAAAATAAAGGTCCAATCACTGGTATCGTCGAATCGTGATCAGTCTTTCATGCCTCAGGAGCCAACATGGCGTCAATCATTATTCTCAGCCTCAACCTGCGCATAGTTATCGTAAGTTACGTAAAGGCAAACACCGCGACAATCTACAGCTATCAGTCTTACTTTTAGTGTACACGAGAAAATCCCCTAGGAGCCAATATGGCGACAGTTATCGACCTTGCTCGTAGTTTATCACAGGTAACAATATGGCGACCATTTACTCTAACTTAGACAAACTAACGTTTACCCCCCCCCTCCATCCAGATGACGTGCAGAAGCGTAAGATTCAGTATACTTGGCAGCCGGGATGGTGTGCACCAATCACATTTTTAAACTAATCATCATGGCAGCCTGTGACAGCGTACACCATGGGCAGGTAGTGTGAGGGATGGCAGCCTGGGCAGCGTACACCATAGAGTAAGGAACGGGGTAGCTTAGGCAGCGTACACCTCTTATTAAGGATGAACTGTACCGTGTCTACCCCTGGGGCAGCGGACTAGAGCACGGGTGGAGGTACAAAAGAAGAGTTGATCGCAAAAAGTTTTTTAAATTGTAAAGCGGGAATTCTTCCAGAGTCGAGATGGCATACCTGGAAGATTCTCCTTAAAAAATATTACCCTTGATGACTTTCTTGGTGGCCTTTTGGCTGCTTCCTAGGTGTCTATCGGGTTGTGACGCCCTGGCTGGAGATCCTGAGACCCCGGCTGGTGGTACCGCTGAGAGTTACGCAAGATAGGTTACAGCCTCCCGGTTTCTAGTCTGCAGCGGGCAGGCTCGCGCTGCAAGCCTAGCGGTGACTGTTTGAATCGCTGCCCCTGCAGACCTGCTACGCCGCGCAACGCGTGTAGCGCTAGCACCCTGTGTACTGGCGCTGGAAAGTCGATGTGACTGTTACAATCCAATACTCTTACAATCTTGCAAATGAAAATTAAATTACAGATATTAAAATGTCACAAAAGCATAATATAAATCAGATAAATGTATGATACAATGATCTGAAAATGAAAGAGTTTTAAAAATTCTTTTTATTTAAAAAATTTTCAACTTTAAAAGGCTTCTTTAAAGCTATAATTGCTTTTTAAAAGTGATTAATTAAAAGCTTACAAGAGAATCATAAGTGGACAAATTAAAAATAATGAGATATTGAAAATTGCTCAATTAGTAATATTTCCGATTTTAAATTGAATAAGTAGGGAAGATTTAAATAAAGAGATCTGCAAATAATTATAATGGTTTCTCTTTACAAAAATTTTAATTACAAACAATTCCAATTGTAAAATGTCCTGGATTTTTAAGCGTTTTAAAACTGAATCTATATAATTTAAAGTAATTTTATTTATGTATCAAAAAAATTGAAATAGTCTTCAGACTTTAGAAAACTAGAAAATTTATTCATGAAAATTATTTCAAATTGCAATTAATAAAATATTTCAAATGAAACAATTATAAGCTGAAAGTACTAAAAAGTGCATAATTTTAGAGTTAATATATTATATATTTTATATATATATATATTTATTTATTTATTTTATATATATTGTTGATGATATGTGAATCGTGATAAGAGTTCAATAACGAGACGGTTCAATAAAAGTTAAACTGAAATAGCTTTATTCCTATATATGTAAACACAGCGGTTTCCGACGACGAACTGAACTCCCGGACAATCTAGAGCGTCTCTCTCCCTACTCCTCACCAGGCCCTGAAGGGGTTATACCTACGTTGGGCATGCTAGCACGCATGGACGATCATAGTTCAGGGGCCGTTTCAACACTCCCCCTCAAACGTGTGTGCGCAGCATGCCAACAATCTGTCCATGATAAGGACCGACGCCCATCTTCCCTGAATTTTCTAAGTGTTTTGGTCCTGCCAAGCCTTTGGTAAGCACGTCCGCCATCATTTCATTAGATGGCATGTAGTCGATCTTGATGTACGCGTTCTGAAGTATTTCCCTGATGAAGTGGTGTCGGATGTCAATATGTTTGGTCCTGCAGTGAAACACGTTATTCCGAGCCAGTTTCTGCGCTCCTTGGTTATCGTTCCAAAATACTGTAGGCTGTTTTAGCTTGACGCCGACTTCCTCCAGTAATCTTCGCAAATACATGGCTGGATAGCGCCACTGTGCGTTGCTTCTTTGCTTCCCAGTGATCGCTGCTCCTCCGAGAATGAACACATAGCAAGTGTACGAACGTCTGTCATTTGTACAGATGGCCCAATCTGCATCCGTGTAGCCTTCCAAAACAATTCCCGTCTTCTTGAATGTGATTCCGTGATTTGTTGTCCCTTTTAGGTAGCGTAATACTCTCTTGGCTGCCACCCAATGTTCCTTTTTGTAGCAGGTATTATACTGACTTAATGAGTTGACAGCGAACGCGATATCAGGACGAGTTCCAACTGCCAAATACATCAAGGAGCCAATCAATTCCCGAAACGGATATTCTTCTAATTCCTCTTTTAAGCATGAGTCGAGCTTTGCCAGTTTTGTTCCAGGGTCCAAGGGTGTACTGACTGGCTTCGAATTCTCCATTCCGAAACGGCTCAAAACTTCCTCAGTGTACTGTTTCTGTGCGATTCCTGCGCTTCAGCGTAAATCTTTTTCGGCTGGTTTTGTTCTTGAAGTTCTTCCCTTTGAGCTGGATTCATTTCGTATTCGCTTTCAGTGTCCGATGAGTCCTCTCCGCCTTCCAGCGGTAATAATTCTTCGCCAAGATTTCTTTCTATCGGTGGTGGGATTTCCTTGTGTGTGAGATCTAGTTCTATGAACTTCTTCTGAATCTTTTCTGTAATGAAATCTTCAAATTTTCGGTCTTTTTCGAAATTTTCTAGAAAAGTTACATCCCGCGATACAATCACCTTCCCCTTGCCGGGCACTCAAACTCGATAAGCCTTCGATTGTTCTGAGTACCATACAAAAATGCACGGTTGTGAGCGTGGTTGAAACTTTCCTTTTCCTGGGGATGTGTCGAGAGTCGAGCATTTGCTTCCGAATGTCCTAAAATAAGCGACATTGGGTTTCTTACCTAATAATAGCTCGTGTGCAGTTTTACCGTTCAAACTTCTTAATGGACATCTGTTTCTAATGTAGTTGGCCGTTGCGATTGCTTCTGCCCAGAAATGAGGGGGCAAATTTGATGAGAGCATCATACACCGGGCCATTTCCACCAGTGTCCGGTTTCTTCTTTCAGATACTCCGTTCTGCTCCGGTGTGTGTCTGACAGTCAGCCTTCGTTTAATTCCATTTCGAGTGAGAAAATCATCAAATTCTGCGTTGCATAATTCTGTTCCGTTGTCCGACTGTAACTTTTTTATGAGCTTCCCAAACTGCTTCTCCATGTGTTTTATATTCCTTGAAGACTCCGAAACATCGCTTTTGTTCTTTAAGAATCGTACTTCACACCATTTTGTGCAGTCGTCCACGAACACTGCAAAGTATCTTGCACCGCCGAGTGATTTTACACGCATGGGCCCGCAGACGTCAGTGTGCACAATTTCCAGTACTTCGGTACTTCGATTCGATTTCTTTGGAAAGGGAGCACGTGTCATTTTTCCTGCAAGACAGGTCTCGCAAGCCGGCAAGTCCGTATTTTCATCTATTTTTATTCCCACTACCGTACCTTCCCTTATGCTTTTCTTCAAGTCCCTTTCATTTAGGTGACCCATTCGTTGGTGCCAGAGTTTTAATTTAGATTTTTCACGATTAATTGTTACCGTCGCGGCCGTTTCTGAATTTTCCCTGACGTGATATAAGTCGTTTATTCTATCCGCGACCCACATTGTCTCGCCTTTAGTATTTAAGACCTGCGCGTTTTCCCGGGAAAAGAGTACGTTGTACCCACTATCTGTTATTTTGCTCACTGACAACAGATTTGTGCGCAAATCCGGTACGTGCAATGCATTTTCCAACACCAAGATTTTTTTACGATTATTGTCCGAAATGTCAACTTTTACAGTTCCTTTTGCATTGACTTCTGTCGAGGCACGGTTTACGAGGTTTAACGAACGATTTTTTATAGCAGAGATTTTTTCAAACTTACTGTCATCTTTGCATATGTGTGAAGTGCACTCACTGTCCAGGCACCATGTTGTTTTTGGTTCGTGCGCGATTTCCCTCACTTTTAACGCGCACTCTTCTATCGATTTTTCGGTAGTCACGAGATGGCAGATTTCTTCTGCATTTCCAGCCTTTTCCGATACTTGCCTTTCTTTGCAATCACTTGCTTTATGTCCTTTTTTCCTGCAGCGGTGACATCTGTACTAGAATGGTTCTTGTGACGTAGAGGATTTACTACCCCCTCTACCTATTCCTAGTCCCTTCGAAACTCCAGGCTTCCGTTGGGTGTATCTTTTGTTTCCCCAACCACTCACTAGCATTGCTTTTTCGTCACATTCCTGCACTTTAGATTTCCGCGCGTCGGTTTCCTCGATGATTTTCACTTTTAACGCTTCAGAAGTAGGAAGTTCATCTCGTGATTCGATAGCACAACGGAAATCTTCATAGCTTCCTGGTAAACTATACAATAACAGAATTGCCAGTAGATCTTCATTAATTTCGATTTCCATTTCCTGCAATCGGTCGACTGCGTCGAAGAAACCTGCTATATGTTCGCGCGCATCTCCCCTTCCTGCATCCGATGTAGAATTAACCTTTTCAGGAGAGTGGCCTTCCTAGCTGGTCCTTTGGATTGATATATTCTTTCCAGCTTTAACCAAATTTCACGAGATGTGTTACAACCCTTGATGTGTCTTACTTCCGAGGGGGAAATAGACAAAACCAAGTCCGATTGTGCTTTCAGATCGGATTCATCCCATGCCTCTGCCGCAGCTTCTGGTGCCGCTTGTCGCGTCATGACGCCATTTACATATTTCCACGTAGAATTCCTAATCAGTAAAAACTTCATTTGCACTTTCCAGGTATCATAGTTTTCTTTCCCTAGTGTCTCGATGCGTACTGAGTGCGTGGTATTCATTTTCGTAAAGTTTCTCGAGAAACACGCTTCCCCTCGAAAATGGACGCTTTCCCTCGAAAATGGACGCTTTCACTCGAGAATGGACGCTTTCACTTTCACTGCTTGGTTTTACTTCACTTAATCACTTTTACAAATCTCGATCTTAATAAAAACGATTCTGGGCCCATAACCAGTTGATGATATGTGAATCGTGATAAGAGTTCAATAACGAGACGGTTCAATAAAAGTTAAACTGAAATAGCTTTATTCCTATATATGTAAACACAGCGGTTTCCGACGACGAACTGAACTCCCGGACAATCTAGAGCGTCTCTCTCCCTACTCCTCACCAGGCCCTGAAGGGGCTATACCTACGTTGGGCATGCTAGCACGCATGGACGATCATAGTTCAGGGGCCGTTTCAACATATATAATATATATGCATTGATTTTATTAATCAATATATACATTATTATTGAAATGAGAGAAAACATAGATTTTAATTTTTTTTAAACAATTTTTATATTGAAAATTTTAATCATTTAAATATGATGATGAAATAATGTTTTGGTTCTTAAAATAGTATAGTCGAGACTTCCTTCACAATATTGTCACCTGCAGGAGAAGATAAATCAATAAAAATGCTTCGCTTATTGAGGTGTTTGAAATAGTTTCTTGGTGCATTTTCATATAATTATATTAATTTAAATCAACTTGATTGAATTAAGTGAGAGCTCAAAAAATTTTAGTTACTTAATTGGAAAGAAGGATACGTAATTAAAGAAAAAAGAATATATATATATATATAAAATTGCATGTATGAGACTATAGAATTGGTCTCAAAAAGTAATTTTACAGGAAATGAAAAGTGTACAAAAAATTTTTGCTAGTAAAAATACTAAGGGGAGAAACTCATAAAATAGCACGTGTGACGGGTAAAAATTGTGGAAAAACGATATGCATGAATTGTACATGTGGAACTATAAAATTGGTCTAAACTAAATTTACAAAAAACCTGTACAAAAACTTCTATAAAAATACACAGGGGAGAAACTTAAAAAAATTGCTCGTGTGACCGATGAAAATTGTGGTAAAATTGATATATAAAAATTTGACGTGTAAAACTATAAAACTGGTCTGAAAAAAACAAAATTTACAAAAAAGTAAAAACTGTAGAAAATTTTTTTTCCATAAAACTTAATTCGTGCGGTTTGCAAAGAGATGGCGTAACTTGATTATTATTCCATCGTTTCAATATTCCGAACATGCGTTAGAAAGCTACTGTCATTGTGCGTCTTCATGAGTATATGTCATTCATTTGAAGCGTCAACAACAATAATTTTTTTTCACTTAAATATGTCGAACTTTGTGCCTGAACAAGTGTTTTTGTGGGGAGTTCTTCTTCATTACTTTAATATTAAGAAAACTGCTGCCGAAAGTCATCGTATTTTGGTGGAAGTTTATGGTGAACATACATGCTCTAGCTGAGCGAACGTGCTAAAAGTGGTTTGCACGATTTAAAAGCGGTGATTTTGGCTTAGAAGACGAAGAACGTTCTGGGCAGCCAAGAAAGTTTGAAAATAATGAACTGGAAGCATTACTCGATAAAGATTGTTGCCAAACGCAAGAAGAGCTCGCAGAATCTTTGGGAGTCACTCAAGCAGCCATTTAAAAACGTTTAAAAGCAGCCGGATACATACAAAAGAAAGGAAATTGTCTTCCACATGAACTCAAGCCGAAAGACGTTGAAAGGCGGTTTTGCATGCCCGAAATTCTGTTGGAACGCCACAAAAAGAAGTCATTTTTGCATCCGATTGTTACTGGTGATGAAAAATGGATCCATTACGACAAATCATATGTGAAACCCGGCCAACCAGCAAAATCAACGACAAAGCCGAATATCCATGGCGCGAAGGTAATGCTCTGTATTTGGTGGGATCAGAAGGGTTGTGATTTTCCGTCATGACAACGCTCGGCCCCATGATGCTATTCCGGTTAGGAACTATTTGGAAACAGTGGATGGGAAGTTTTACCCCACCCGCCTTATAGCTCAGACCTTGCCCCTTCTGACTACCATTTGTTCCGGTCGATGCAGAACGCCCTCACTGGAATACGGTGTACATCAGAACAGGGTATCAAAAATTGGCTTGATTCATTCTTTGCCGCCAAGCCGGCGCAGTTCTTTTGGGATGGAAACCACAAATTGCCAGAAAGATAGAAAAAAGACATAGCTTCAGACGGGCAATACTTCCAATAATACTATTGTACATGTTTTTCTTGAATAAACGTTCAAATTTTGAAAAAAACTGCACGAATTAAGTTATAGATCCAATAAATTCAACAAAATAAAAACTGTGAAAAATGTTTCTGGACCCTAAAGCCAACTAAGAACATCAAAAATATTTGAATATTGTGAAGGAAGTCTCGACTGTGCAATTTTTAGAACCAAAACATTGAACGTGAACATATTTAGAAGATTAACATTTTCAATGTAAAAATTGTTTAAAAAAATTAAAATCTGTTTTCCCTCATTTCAATAATAATGTATATATTGATCAATAAAATCAATGCATATATATTATATATATAAAATAAATAAATATATATAAAATATATAATATATTAACTCTGAAATTATGCACTTTTTAGTACCTTCAGCTTATAATTGCTTCATTTGAAATATTTTATTAATTGCAATTTGAAACAATTTTCATGAATAAATTTTCTAGTTTTCTAAAGTCCGAAGACTATTTCAATTTTTTTGATATATGAATAAAATTACTTTAAATTATATAGATTCAGTTTTAAAACGCTTAAAAATCCAGGACATTTGACATCTGGAATTGTTTGTAATTAAAATTTTTGTAAAGAGAAACCATTATAATTATTTGCAGATCTCTTCATTTAAATCTTCCCTACTTATTCAATTTAAAATTGGAAATATTACTAATTGAGCAATTTTCAATATCTCATTATTTTTAATTTGTCCACTTATAATTCTCTTGTAAGCTTTTAATTAATCACTTTTAAAAAGCAATTATAGCTTTAAAGAAGACTTTTAAAGTTGAAATTTTTTTAAATAAAAAGGATTTTTAAAACTCTTTCATTTTCAGATCATTGTATCATAAATTTATCTGATTTATATTGTGCTTTTGTGACATTTTAATATCTGTAATTTAATTTTCATTTGCAAGATTGCAAGAGTATTGAATCTAAATTCTAAACTCAGCTTTCCAATGTCTCATTCCGACCAAAAATATTGACAGTAACAATTTTTCCCTTTATAGATGTACTTTATTATCTAAGGTGTAGGCGAGGAAGAATTAAAGAGTTATATATTGTCAGAAAATAGAATTACAAGAAAGGTAATTATGACAGAATGTATTGAGTAAATATGATGATTATTTAAAAAATTTACAAAAAAATACAAGTAACATTCTAAATTTACAATTTCAAAATAAATTGAGTGAAATCAACGAAAGTTAAAAAATAAAACTACTTAAATACAACAGGTTATGAACCTAACCTCAAATTCTGCATTTGAACTCTACAAACAAACAGTTTCAAATTATAAATTAAAAAATTTGCTAGCTGTCAAATTTTGTAAACAGAAGTCGCCAGGCGAGCAGACGACGAGATGCACGTGACAACGAATCGAAGAAATCGCAGAAACTCAGAAAATTAGGGAACGCTTGCTTTTACTTTAGTTCGTATTACTATATATAGACAAAATAAGGATGAGAGCCGAAGTTTCCCGAAGATTTTCGAGCATCTCCGAGTTTTCAAATTCAGAAGAGAAGTCAGTTGCGCGGGCAACCATACTCACAGCACCTACTTTATTCACACGGACGTACCCTGTAATTGTGTGCACATGGTTGGCGTGTCAGATCTGGGCACACTGCTCACATTAGAAGGTAATGCGTGACTAACTGATATGTCAACAGAAAAGGCTTGCTTTCTGCCGATGCCAACAATACCCTATCGATGTGTATTATCATGGGTATCGTAAGAAATGAAAAAAAATGAAAATTATTTTTCGACTATTTTCATACTTTGCGTGACTAGAATGACCTTGTGTCGTAGGACGCTGAATTCGTCTTTTTTTTGGTGAGGGGGAGAAATGGCGAAATATTTTATAGACGTCGTACAAGACTCTCCTAGAACAGGTCTAGGCATACCTGTTAAAATAAAAAAAAACTCTCTCTCGAACCAATAAACTTCGCGGGCAGTTGGTTCCAGCTTAAAGTCGCATACGACTCTTCCGTCGTCAGTTCGCCCGGGACTCCCATCCGCGGGCACACGCCCGTTAGGCAGGCACAGACAAAGAGTGTGTGCTCTGCATTTTCCACAAAGGAACCGCAGTAGCGACACGACTCATCGTCTCTTTTCTTGAAGTGCTTCAGGTACGCATTAAAGCAACCATGGCCCCAAAACGCTTGCGCCAGGTAGAAGCCGACTTGACCGTGCTTTCTATCCAGCCAGGTGGCGAGCTCTGGGATCAGACGGTGTGTCCATCTCCTGGATTGGTCACCATGCCATCTCGTCTGCCATTTATCGACCTGTCTGCGCCTTCCATCCTTGCGGATAGCCTCCTTCGCGCGAGCGATTTCCTGCAGGTTTGTTAAGCAGGTGAGCTCCTTACGGAGCTGAAAGGTTCGCTGAATTCGTCTTAAAATCGGTAATAATGTCATCCAAAAAAAATAAATGGTTCCATTTGAAAAAGAGGAGTTGATCTTGACGTAGCTTCAGCGCCTCCACCGATAAAAAAAATAGGGTGATCGAGTACGACGGGCTTCTCGAACACTGAAACTTATGTCAGAAACATTTTTGGATATGATCAATAGTTTGAGTGCTATCGCTCTGTAACACCTTATGTGCCTCAACATGTATATAGAGTGGTCTGATCAACATGGCGGCTTAGTATATAAAAAATTCAATAATTTGCTAAATTCTCCAACAACTTCATGCCTAGAAGGTGGTTTAACCACAGATGTTAAAATAAGTAGTTTTTGTTTATTCCGATGATTCCACGAAGATTCTCTGATTAGACTCTACTTTTGACGTAAGTACAAATATATACCATTAACGAATATTTTATTTTGCAAAAATTATTTTTCACACATTGAAAATAAAATTAGAAGAATGAATTCATCACGTGTTTCATCGAGAGTCTAAAATAAGGAATTGAACTCGAGAGCTGGCACTGCTTCTGACACTTGTGTAATGGATAGTGATAATGATTCTTCTGAGACTTGCGCAATAGACAGCAATAATGATGATGATAATAATTGATAATAATTTTGATACTGATGATTTGCTAATTGCGAGTTTGAGGACAGTACTACGCAAAATGACACTAATTTAGACGAATAACATATGATTGTGATTCTATGGAAAGAGTTAAAAATTATGATAATAGATCTGTTGATGAAAATTCAAATATTGATAATACTCAACTAAGAGAATGCGTAGGAAAAATTTCATAACAGATTAAGGTAATAATGTGGGTACGTAGCTAATCAAATGAGTAATTTTTCTCATTTGCTTCACGTAGTATCTAAATTTGTCTACGTCGCATAAGAAAGCGACTATAGATGTGTGTATAGCAGATGACTTCATACGATACATGAATGGCGCGCGCTTTCACTTACTCTGCGACGTCGCCACATCTATTTCATCGCCGTCGGTTACTGGAGAAAAATTATATTTTTGCTTACTTACTTGGATTTCGCTACGCTTACACGCATCCAATTGAGATGTTTTAACTTGCAAAATGATGCTTATATTATCAATCAATGCACCAGTCATTTTTATTGAAATCTGAACTGTAGTTATGGCAGAATTTCCCATAAGGTTACTTGTTAATCGCCTCAAAATGCAATTATTAATTACTCCCCTCCAGTGTACCCTTGTCCTCAAAAATTTAACTGAGTCATTTCTAGCATAATGTTTACCAGTGATTTCAATTTTATCAATATCTGAACTGTATTTCCATTTAAGACATTACTAACTTAAACACATTAAACTGTACAAAACGTGCACATGTGTAAACGACTAAGGTAAATGCACCAGTCCTCGGAAGGTTAAGACATCAGAGCGGAAAAAATAATAAACCTTTCCATAAAATTGCAATCTATTGTTCATTTATCATAGTAGAAATATTAGGGATATCATTTTCTTCAAAAAAATATACTTGATAATGGTTTTGAGTCATCAATTTTGATAATATAAAAGAATTATGATGATTGATACACGTGTGCCAGTCCCCGGACAAGTCAAGTGTGATTGCGTGAGTGGCCGGAAATGCATGCTCGATTCTTGGTCAGTGTTTAATTCTCAACTGCTTCTGCTTTTCGATTTTCTTGTCTTCTTTTGTCCTTTTCAGCTTTTTCCTCTCTTTTGATCCTCGCTTTCGTTTCGCTTTTTCAATCTGCTTCTCTTTCTTAATCCTCTCAAACTCAGCACGCTCCTCCGTCTTTTTCTTCGCTTATTCTATTGCTTTCCCCTTCTTAATTTTTGCCAACACTGGTTTTCCTTCTTGTTGCTGTTTTCTCAGCTTTACCCTTTCCTTACCTATCCAACCGTCTCCCGTTGCAGCGTACGGTTGAGAATGTTTGTCAACTTTTTTCTTCTTATTGGTGCTTGCGATAGTGAAGGGCAAACAATAGTATATTACGTGCCTAGGCACACAATTTGGGAAATTACGAGACTCGCGACAATACTCGCAGGAGATCGAAGCCAAGGCGTAGCCGAGACGAATCCGAGGCGCGATCCGTCCTGCGAGCATTGTCGCGAGTCTCGTAATTTCCCGAATTGTGTGCATTGGCACGTATTCTATTTTATGTGACTTCGGTGCGTATACGAGTTTTTACGCTAAAGTTGAGAGTAGCGTAATGTTGCGTATTACTATACAGAGGAATGTAATGTAAAATTGAACTATGCATGCGCCTATTACGATACAGCGGAGCGTAATCTTCCTCTTATTCTTCTTCTTCTTCTTCTTCGTACAGCGTTGGCACCGTACTGACAAAGCCTTGTACATTTGAACTGCGTATGCGTCTATTACAATACGCTACTACTACAAAAAATCGAGAAATTCAAAATGGCCGGAAGTATTCGCGGAATGTCAAGTGAGATGGGCGATAATAACGGCAATTTCGACCTTTTCAGATTGGATTCGAGTGTACACATAAAAACTCGTATACGCACCGAAGTCACATAAAATATAATATGTGCCAATGCCCACAATTCGGGTAATTACGAGACTCGCTTAAAATGCTCGCTGGACTGATCGCGCCTCGGCTTTGATCACCTGCGAGGATTGTCGCTCGTCGCGTAATAACCCTCATTATGCACCTAGGCACATAATATACTGTTACAGCATAAAAAGTCAATAACTTTTCGATTGACGGCGACTGGCACAACACTAAAAGGTTGCGGCGCTAGTCTTGGTGATTGTGTCTGAGGACTGGCACATTGGCAGGTTACGTGATCCAGTGTCCGGATTGTTTATTTAATAACATAAGAATAATAAAATCTTTAAAAAAAATAAATGCATTGTATGCGAAATTCATTTTTACAGAGTATACATGCATTACTTCTTTCATATCGTAAAAATTGAGGTGTATCTTTCCTTATGAAATTCAATCTGTTTCTAACGAAAACAGTAAGCGCGTAATATTTTTTGAGTAATAATTGACATCGACTTACACAATATTAATTTTTTTTTAAACTATTGCTCAAGAAAACAAAATGTCTCGTGTCATCTTTACTTCTTAGCTAAAGCTTACTTAAAAAAAAATTTCAGTAAAATTTATTAATTATTCATTTAACAAAAGTCGGAAACGATTGACTTTGTTCGGACTCTGGCACATGTCCGAGGACTAGTACATTTACCTTATGCCTACAATTGCGTCATTTATATGAATAAAGGTGTTGGTCATGCTGTCAGTAAATTGATTGAGATATCACGGAAGACTGTGAAACTTTTGACTGAAGATCTTGCAGGGTAAGGACGTACATTGTTATTTGTATAATTGGTATACTTCTCCTACCCATTACAATCAGCTCATTCAAGAGGTAGTCGATGCGCGTGAAATTATTAGACTGAATGGCAGATATCTCCGAAAAATAAATACAAAAGTCTTGAAAGTTGGTAAGATCACAGTAATGCATATCATCCCGAGATTATCAAGACTGATAAGATAAATGTTTGAACTGGCAAATACGTTCGAAAACCAATTGTTGTGATGTCTTACAATAGCAATATGGATTTATCGGATCAAATTATACATCCATATGAAATATTACGGAAAACAATCAATGGTATCAAAATGCTGGACACACACTATACACACTGCGAACAGAAATCTACACAGACGAGAGAAAGTTACAGCGAGCCCATTCTAACTGTGTCACAAAAAAAGTCGCTACACATACCTCTTGTTACACCGTCTAATGCGGGAGATAAAAGCAAACCTCTTTCTCCCCTTGGACTGAAACCTTGATGAAATCCTTCTCTTGGAGAGAAGGATTTTTTGTTTCAGGTAGCAATATAGGAAATGAATCGGTGAGTGACTGAACGAGAGGCCTGTAAACGGGTATTTCTTCAGCAGCATGACGGCTGCGCTATAAACGTGCTTATCTCCGTGAAAGAAGATGGATGCATGTTCATGTCCACGAGATCTGAATGAATGGAGTATAAATGAAAGAGAAGTACCTATAAACGGGCGAACTCATGAATGGATAGATTTCCCCTTGAAAAGAGAATCGGTTGGATAATATAATGAATATAATTTCCTAGGAGGACATCGCATAACGCCTGAAGTCGACGACAAAGTTCAGTGCAAATTATCGTTCCCGTATGGCATCACACAGGGGGTGTCCCGCTGCCGAGACAGACGCCAGTCTGTGCTGACTCGAGCGAGTCCGGTTCATCCTCGTTTTTCGAAACTATCTAAGCGGAGGTTGGGTCTCAGGGAACGCGAGTAGAGCAACGATTCGAGGGTACACCGGTTCTCAACTGTAAAGACTAGCTCTTCTAGGCACGATGCGCTGATAAAACGATTTATAGCAATCCCAAATAACGCGAACGGAAATAAAAAGACGGTCACTCCTCTAAGAGCTAAAGGATAGAAGGACATTCTCCAGCTCCAGAGAAAGTATAGTACAGTGGTTTCATTAGCTGCATGAGATCTTCACTAGGGATAACTTTTGAATGACGTTTGTCAAAGTGACATTTCTTTGACATATGTGTTCAGTAAGGTTTGCCATCTAAGGGGTTACCCCTAGTTGTTGTTATCGAAAAATCAATGATTTTTTTTTGCATTTTCTTAAACTATGTGATTCTGAAAGTACGTCCTAAAAGTTTAAAGTTGATCCGGAAAAAATTGACTGAGATAGAGAGCTTGAAGGATAGGCGCGTCAGGTCGTTTTAGTCAGCTCACGACGCACATAATTACAAACCGCTACGAAAAAATGTTCTAGACGCTGTGAAACCTATATATGATGATTTTGGTCAAGATTCCTTGCTTGAAAGATGTGTTGGTGCATTTACCCAAAATAATAATGAGTCTCAACCAGCTAATTTGGAAAATTAGTCTAAAAATCATGTCTAGTCTAGCAATTATTGTTGAGTTAGCAGCCTACACAGCAGCAGGTATATTTAATGAAGGCTCACATTCATTACTATTTTTTCCAAAATTTATTATTTGAGTGAATTTGGGCCATAATGCACACACATATACGGAAAAAACTGACGCAGCCCGAATTTCGTTGTCAGACAAGCGCGAGGCACAGAGTACCCACGAAGGAAGATTGCTTCGCAGACAACAACAAATTGTATTCCTAGAATCGGAAACTTCTGCAGAGAAGTTACTGTATCGACCTAGAATATATGATTCAATTTAAGTTAAGTAAAAAATTTCTCTTGGTGGAAATTTAAAGTTGAAACTTTAAACGCGTTTTTTTCGAAAAGACCTTTTTCAAGTCGGTGACAAAAATTATTCGAAAAATATTGAACTGAATTCTTTTAAATTTTGTAGGCGTTTTTGAAACATAAAAATCTAGTCTTTAATCGATAATTTATTTTTTCCACGAATACTTTTTCTTACATATATAGCCAAAAAACGATCACTTTTTTCGGTAAAAATAGAACTTTTGACTCTGAACGGTCGCTATTTTGTTCCATATATTTCTATTTTTTCATCGATCGATTAAAGATTAGATAATCTTATAATTGAACTAAATCCGTATCTATTTTGTATTTCAGATGATCCAGACTTGCGGAAGATCTGTCACAGCAAACCATGTTTTAAAAGAGGAATCTTGCGCTATGGCCTTGACTTTACAAAATAATGAATATTTTTTATTAAATATTTACTTAAAGTATGTTGAGAGTATGCACTTTAATATAATAAATAATTCCTATAAGAAAATTGAGTGGTTTTCTTGCGAAAAATTCGCGGTACAATTGGGAGTAACCTCTCAATCATGAATATTTTAACAGTTGAACAACGCTTCCGAATTCCGCACTGTACGTAAAAACGACGGATGAAAACCCTAGCATTAGTGAGCAAAATGACATGTTTGTGAAATGGAACAGCTTATTTCTTTTCATGAAAAGATTATCTCGTGGAACAAGACTGTAAACAAGCTGGCATAGCCAGAAGATTAATATTTACGTTCAGGCAAAGTTTGACTTGCTAACATTTTCTAATACTTCCCAAAATCGTTCAAGCCTTATGTTACCATAAATAGATTTTTTGGACTTTCAAAATTACTCAAAAAAGTAACAAATATGCCAAATAAAAAATAAACTCTACAAATATTCCTAATTATTTTAAATCTTCTTGAAATTACACCGGTGTGTCTGCCTTACCTGTAATGTTTATCAGGATTGCTGTCAGGGCACTGCAGCGGGGGAAGTCCATGGTGGCAATGATGTGGTAAATCAGGAGACCTTAATTTGTTTTCCGCATTCCTGGCCATCAGCAAAAAAGTTTCAAGAGAGGTGAACAAATGATGTAACTGAGGGAAACTGATTTTTCCACTAAGTTTCCCCAATTGCACTTCAATCATCCATGCGTATTCTAATGAATCCTGGTCTAAGCTTCTGCCTTCGCTGCTGAACATCGCATGACCTCTAACTTGCAAAGCACTTAGCATAAGGTGTCCTTGATTCAAATGACTTTCTTTTCCTGATCTCATAACATTATCAGTAAGTAACATAACAGCTGGTGATAGCAACACTTGAAGTTGAGTTTCTGCACAATCTTTTTTCATTTCAAAACCAAATCTTTCTAGTAATATAATAGGACAAGGTGGATCATCTCGGTTACAATTTTTAACTAAGTGTACCTGAATATCATGTATAGTGATGCTGACCGTTACTTCTAAGGATCTATAATCCCTGGGATCAAAAGCTTTCGCTTTGATTTCTCCATCTTCTACCGAAGCCTCGACACTATTTTGAACGTCTTTGTCTTTATTTCTCTCAGTAGATATATTCGTCGAAACACTTCGTGTTTGCTGCATATCAATGAATGTTTGGGAATCTCCGAATATGTTTTCCTTGAGATGTAGAAAATTTTTTACGAGTGATCCATTTAAAGCCAGAACTGAGGGACCAATTTCAAGTTCGAGACTGACTTTGTCAGGCGTCAAGTTGTGTGAGTCAAACTTTTGGTCGCCACCTTGTACCCAATGGAGCCCAGGGGATTTCCTACACTTAGGAATTCTTATCGGGGAAAGAAGTATTTCTTCTTTCTCTGGGGTCGTTATATTCGCTTGAGGCGTTGGTCCTGACGGAGGACAAGGATGATAAGCATAATTGATGCTTACTGCAACAATCGGTACAAACCAACAGTCAATCCATCCAAATCCTCTCTGGCAAACATTCCTCCATGTTTTTCCTCTGTTTAATTCTGTTAACGGTTTACAAGATCCATCACGAGTCATTATTTTAGAATTTTTATTCAAAGCCAGTAGGGTAACACGATCTGTATTCACTTCCGGCAGAAAAAAGACAAGATCCACACTCTCCCCTTGAAGCCAAAAGCGCAATGGAATCGTCATAGGCAGAAATTCCGTGGAAGGCAAATCGAAGGAGAGATCAAAGAATTCTCCACAGAAAGCAATGTGCGCGTTCTCTTGATTCTGTGAGGAACAGTCAATCCAGTTATACTCGTTACTGATTGTTATCAATTCGAATTCTTTCAGTAAAAAATTAATTTTCCAGGTATAAGGTACAAAGTTCAAGATGTCTGGTCGCGCTTTGCTCGCCCACTCGTTGACTAAATCCTGAAAATAAATTTAAAACAAACTGAAAATTAATGTTTACCGAAATATAAATCACGATTTCTCGGAAAATACTGTTTGAAATATTTTTGATTTCATATATGTGATCGACAATGCATTTTCGGAGCCGACAAGTTATTCAAAAAGGTAAATGCGGGCTGAATCCTATGTTTTTCGCGATTCAGCATGAAAAGTATCTAAAGAATTTCACGTTTGGAAAAACTTCAGGCGAAAAAGTAGTTTGCTGATGTTGATAGAAGCTTTAACTGAAATTTAAATCGATTGAAGCAAAAATGAAGGATTTGGAGGCTAGTGAAAAACAGCCTGAGACGTGCAGAGCAGGCGAATAGAACAATATTCAGTGCTTTTGTGCGATTTTATTCATTCATGTAATAATATTGTACACTGAGAATCGTAAAACAAAAGTATCACATTCGTTTCGCATTGCGTTAAAACTATGCGACCGGGGCCGCTCGCTAAAGAAAGGGAAGGGGGGGGGGGGCCGAAAAAAGAGTACAGAATTAAACTACACGCAACTACCATTGACTACTTATATACAGCCTTACAGCAATTTCAGATTATCGCAGCAAAAAAGCACCAACTCGCCGATGGGTAATGACAGACCACCTGTTCTCACGGTAGCTGGAACGAGAGGAAGGAAACGGCGACGACACGCGGCCGCGAGGCATGACGGGCCGCGTTCCTTAAATTCTAGCCCGCAGGGCTGTTCCTCTACGGGGCACTAATGGTGTTTTCTTAATTCGCATCATATTGTGATTATACCAATCGTCCTCAAATTTATTTAGCTTTTCTTTTTCTCCTACGATTGACAACGTACTTGCTATCGAATCTAATTTTTCGCTTGTTTTTGATAACGCGTCTGGTGCATGATTTAAATAGTCCTTTCTATATATGATATCATAATCATGTTCGAGTCCGATTAGGTTCCCCAAATTATGCAACCATTTTAGAGCAATGTGGTTTGTTATCAGTTTGAAAGAGCATCCTTCTCAATAAGGCCTGAAATTGCATATTGTCCATACTACTGCTAGACATTATTTTTTCGAAGTTAAGTACTTTTTCTCTGCCTCGTTGAGGGCTCTACTTGCTAATGCTATTACATAGTTATTGTTTTCTATATTTTGAGTTAAGATAGCTCTTAAACCCGTATCGCTTGCATCGGTTAATGGGTGTTTAAAATCAGGACATGTTAGTATTGGTCCTGTCGTCAGTAATTCTTTTATTTTTTTTAGAGTCTGTTCTTGTTTTATGTTTCATTTCTACTCTACCCCTTTTCTTCATAAGGTTTGCAGAGGTTTTATTATTTCAGCAAATTTTGGTATGAATTTCCTGTAACACGATGCCATTCCTATAATTCTTTGTATTTGCCTAACGTTTCTTGGCGTTGGGAATTTTAGTATGGGTTTTATTTTATCTTCGTTCAATTTTAGTCTTTTTTCATTAACTACGAACCCTAAATATTTTACTTCTGAACATCCAAATTCGCATTTCTCCAAACTAATTGTTAGTTTCGCTTTATTTATTTTCCCTAAAACTATTTTTAAATATGTTAAGTGTTCTTCAAAATTTGTCTTTACTACAGTTTTTTCATCAAGATAACATAAAAGAATACATTTGGTTTTAAGTTTGGTACTACGATTTTGGCTATTAGGTGCTGGAATGTAGTTGAGGCGTCTATTAAACCAAATGGCATTCTCTTAAATTGATACATTCCTTTTCCTGTCACTGTGAATCTTGTTATTTGCCTTCATTTTTCTTCTAATGGTATTTGGTGGTATGCGAAACGGAGATCAATTTTAGATATATATTTTGCTGATCTTAATGCATCCAAAATTTTTGCCATAATTGGTATTGGGTATAAATCCTTTTTTGTTACTTTATTTACTTGTCTGAAATCTAAACAAAATCTAAATTTCCCATTTGATTTTTTAATCATAACGACCGGATTCGACCAATACATCTACTTTCGTACATATACTCTCTTATTTCGCTGACACATGCTTGTACTACATTGTCTTTTTCTAAGGGACTAGAACTAGAGGCTTCCTGGCTCTGTTCTTCATTTTTTATCAGACATTGTTCCCTGTGTCCAACAGCCGATAACACAGGTGAACGACCACAAAACTTCCTCCAGTTTTGTAACTGAATCCTATAGATTTTGGGGCGCTGAATCCAGGAAAAATAGCCAAAATGTTCCATCAGGTCACTTTTTCTTTCAAAATTTGATTTTATACCCATATAAGGAACGTTCAGATAATTTCTTTTTAGCCGACTACAGTTTATTTTCTTGGCCCAAAATAGAGGTTGTAATGGTTAACTAATTAGAAACTCACCCTCGTGATGTTTTAGGAGGTTTTGTATTCATTTTATACATATAACAGGAAGATGGAAAACCAATTCGATGGCTGATTTCTACTGGTTGCTGCTGCGGGAAATCCCTGATGAAAAATACGCTGAGCAACGCACCAAGAGAAGCATTCGGGGAAAGAAGAAACGGGCCCACCAGGAGATTCATTGAGCCGAAAGTGACTACATGTAAGCTGTGTTGGCCAATTTCATTGTTTTTTTCATTTACTAAATTTTGAAATAAAAATTTGCTGGTTATTACCACAGTGAAATGAACCTTATTTTTAACTCGGTGACTAAGGATAACCCAATGTAGCAACAAATCTGTATGTGATGGAGCAAATTGGTTACTAGATTTGGATTCAGCGCACCAAAAAACGTAAAAGTCAGTCAAAACATTCGAGGCAGTTTAAAAGAAATATTTTTTCGTGTACCTGTGTAATGGCTGTCATGCGTCAATTACTGGGCAGAATTTCGGTAGGCAATGGTTGGTTGGTGAAACAGTGGATACTTCTCTCGATTGTAAGTTGGCTACTGCTTCTCCTCCTCGATTTCGCAAAATTATCTTATTTCCGAATATCATTTTTCTTTCTTGACTATCCTTATTTGGTTCTCTACCCTTTTTTTCTTCGTTCCATTGTAAGCTATTTTCCTTCGAATTCGACTCTATTTTATATTTAATTTGTGGCTTTTCCGATAGCCACCAAATTTTTTTCTCAAAGTCTAATTTTAATTCAATTTAAAAGAATTTGAAATCTTTCTGTGGAAAAAAGATGCTTTCGACTGCGCTGGGATTCGAGCCCAGGTCTTTTGATTGCCGGTCGACTGCTCTGACCACTGAGCTACTGCCTGTAAATAATTTCAAATTAATTAGTTGAGTTTGAAATTTTTGCCACTGCCTAGATTATCGGAGAGTCACTAGTCGCGTATCAGATAGGATACGCTGCTGATAGGTGTCTTAGTAAACAATTTCAAACTCTTATATCTCAAATAAATGCAAATTAAATTTAAATTTAAAGAATTTGAAATCTTTCTGTGGAAAAAGACGCTTTTGACTGCGCTGGGATTCTAGCCTAGGTCTTTCGATTGCCCATTGACTGCTCTAACCACTAAAAGATTTAAAATTCTTTAAATTTGAATTTATATGCGATATAATAGTTTGAAATTTTCTACAAGGACACCTGTCGGCAACGTATCCTATCAGATACGAGACTAGTAATTCTCCTATAATGTAGGCAGTAGCAGAAATTTTATACTCAACTAATTAATTTGAAATCATTTACAGTCGCAAGGCAGTGCCACTAGGCGACATAAGGAGGTCTTCCTGTGAAGAGGAAGATGTCGGACGCCTGTGTAGCTCGAAAGACCTGAGCTCGAATCCCAGTGCAGTCGAAAGCGTCTTTTTCTCCACAGAAAGATTTCAAATTCTTTAAATTTGAATTTAATTTGCATTTATTTGCGATATAAGAGTTTGAAATTGTCTTCAAGGACACCTGTTGGCAACGTATCCTTTCTGATACGCAACTAGTGATTCTCCGATAATGTAGGCAGTGGCAGAAATTTTTAACTCAACTAATTAATTTGAAATCTAATTTTAATCCTAACCTTTCTATCAATCTGTTCCCAGGGTCCCTATAGATCTCAATCATGATACTAATCTGAATAGCAAATATTTTTTTATATAGCCAACTTCGATAGGAATTAATACCTATCCTATTATTTTCAATTCTTGTCCTTTTGCGACTATTAATTTATCATTATTTGGTTTTTTGATCTCCTAATGTAGCTCATTTATTTGTTTGAAGAATTGTTTACTAATGTAAGAGTGAGTTGCGCCTGTGTAAACTAACGATTCATATTTTGTGTCTTTTAATTTTATTATTATGTGAAACATTTCGAGCTCTTGAATTTCAGATCTATTAATATTTAAACATTTTTAAACTTAATTTTTGCTTGATTTGGCTCAGAATTGTCTCTTTAAATTCACGTGTGGGTACCACGAAGGGGGGAAATTTCGCGAATTTGGATTCTTTATTTTGCGAGTGAGAACGCTAAAAGAAACTCACGTTTTTGTTTTTTTTCTTGAGAGAGTGACAGCTATGTCTAAAATTCCTCGTTTGTATAATCCGTTTTTCGTAGTTTTGAAATCTAAAATATATTTTAAGAAAACTTTAATAATTGTCCCCAAATTCGCGTGGTTGTGTGTATATATAAAAAAAAAACATTCTAATTTTTGGGAATTTCCTACACCTGAAAATAAAAGAAAGTTTCGATCAATGGGTTTTTTTAGAACAGACATGAGTCTCCCAGTTTTGAAGATTCTCCTTCCCTTCTATGAATTTTTAACTTCAATGAAAAGCGGCATCAGAGGGGGACAGTGCACTGTAGGACTTATGACACAGGCCTGCCACCAGTTCATCATCTGTCTTCCTCCCATATAATTAAATATAATTCAATACGCGTCACTTGGCAGGCTTTGCTCGGTCGAAGAGAAAAGGAAAAGTGAAATTGTTATTCTTCAAACGAAGCTCCCCGTAGGAATTCGACCCTTCAGGGCGTGAGTACAAGAAGTGACTTGTCAAGCGAAGCTCCCCCTGGGGACTCAACACCTTCCAAGCACGCCTTTTTATTTATTTTAACTTTATATGCAGAAAATTAAAAGTGCAACGTTCGATGCGTCTCTCGATATAAGATATAACTATGGGGGGACAAGGAACATAGACGATGAGTTCTCAAACGATTAGGTGCACATCCGGTTTAAAAGTTAATGACTAATTACGAAACGAGGACTCAACGACACCTCGCGATTCTTTCGTGCGGGTTTCGTGTAAATGTGTTCGTCCTCATCGCGACCCTATTTTCCTGGATTTCACTCCCGTATCCTCGCAAAAGGTGGAGACTCGAGGCTGGGCCGTCTCAATGCCCCCCCCCCCCCCCCCCAACGAAGTGATCCTTTGCTCGCAAGCGATCAATTCGTTTCTCTGAGCCGTATTGTAATCATGGATTGATCTTTTCTATATAATTATTATTAAATAATACTTAAATTCTAAATCTTAATAATGATCTTAGATTAGTAAGAAAAATGATTAATTATTGCTATTTTAATTTTTTTTTTTAAGGGCCCCGCACAAAATGTACAGAAAATGGCCTTATGATGAAAAATTGTAAAAAAAAAATTTTCTTGCATTTTCGAACCTGCAAACTAAAAATTCGAAAGAAAAATGTCAGAAAGATGGACAGTTTTCAGACAAACACTTGTCAAAGTTTCGATTTTTACATGTATTTTAATGAAAAAATGCTTATTTTAGCAAAATGTTTTTTTTCTTCAAAAACTCTATGATAGATGTGACTAAAAATTTTATATTTTGACAATCAGGCGTACCGAATCAAAAGATTCATAGCCGCGAACTAGAAAGATTAACGATTCTTTGGGTATACACCATGTTTTTGGGGGTGTTTTCGTACCCTAAACATCCAAGTAACATATGTGAATCATCATTTCTTAGTAACTAAAATCAATAGAGATTTTTATTCAACTGCGACGGTATGAAACGACTCTCCAATAAGTAGAGGAAGCGTACACAGCAAGAATATGTTTTGACCTAATTTTAGGGTATGTTTTACCATCCCTTAAACAATGAGTCTGAAGTTCCTAACATTAATCAATAAGGAAAAATAGTTTTATTTTCAAATGCATGAAAGCTGCTATTTTATGACAGAAAATATTCGCGTACAACCCTAAAAACTTCTTAAAGATCTTACAACCCCTCCTCGAATCAGAAACTCACCCAAGCTATCCCTAAATATTTTTAAAATTCAACAAAACCAACCTGATTCACAAATCCGCCCAGTTTTTGCTGATAATGATTTCAATTGATGTCAAAGGGGCACACATAATGTCTCAACCCTTCAGCGCATGTAGAAGTCATCCCAGTCACCCCTAAATATTTTTAAAATTCAATATAAACAGCCCAATTCCAAAATACGTCAGAATTTTGCTAAGAATTGTTTCAATTTATGCGAACAGTTCACACAGAAAGTCTCAACTACTCAGTACATGTGCAACTCATCCAAGTCTAAATATTTTAAAAATTCAATAAATTCAAAAAAGTAAGAAAAATGGACATTTTTCAGATACACACTTATCAAAGTTCCAATTTTTACATGTATTTTAATGGAAAATTGCTGATTTTAGTAAAATGTCTTTTTTTTTTTAACCTCTATTTTTGGCTATATATTTTGACGATCAGACTTAGCAAAACGAAAAATTCGTACTCACCAACTAGAAAGATTAACGATTCTTTTGGTATACAGCTTGTTTTTGGGCGTGTTTTCGTACCTTAAATATCCAAGTATGGAAATCATCATTTTTAAGTAACTAAAATCAATAGAGATTTTTAATCAACTACTACGGTATGTAACGACTTTCAAATAAGTACATGGTTGGTTTATTATCCCTTGGACATTGAATCTGGAATATTGATATTTCTTAATAAGTAAAATCACACAAAGTTTTCTGATTGATCTATGAGAATATAGAAAATCATATTAAAATAAGTAGAAAAGGTGTAGACAACAAGGATGTGTCTAAATTTTTTTTAAATTTTTTTCTATTTTTTATTTTTATTCATTTTTTTAATCATCCCTTAATTAGAGAAGCAGATAAATTAACATTTCCTACGGGATAAATGTTCAAATATTTTTTGTATTGAGAATCAGGTTGACAAAATAACTTTGAAACACACACAGGATGTGTCTTTTAGCAGGATTTGCATTAGGATTTATTGTCAGGGTAGTTTAATCCTTCCTAAGTTATGGATACTATAATCGTAGTAAGGATAAGGAGCTATGGGAATTTGTACTCATTGTTGGTTTCACATCGTTTAAATATGAAAGGAAGCAAATTATTATTTCTAGATAAGTTGTTATTATTATTATTATTTCCCACGTAAAAGTACTGTTGTAACTTATTGGTACAGCTTAATACAAGTTACAACAGGTTTTCTCAGGTTGGTACAAGTTCGAGTTTCTGAATATTTGAATTTCCCGTGTAAAAATATTTTTATAACTTATTGGTAAAGGTTAGAACAATATTAAAACTTTTTCATGTAAAAATAGTCTTACAACTTAATGGTACAGGCTGAAACAAGTTAAAGCAAGTTTGCATAAGTTGGTACCAGTTACTATTATTTATTTTCTTACATATTATGAGTGTATTTATATT
The DNA here is from genome assembly GCA_030998225.1 of Diplolepis rosae. Lineage (NCBI taxonomy): Eukaryota > Metazoa > Arthropoda > Insecta > Hymenoptera > Diplolepididae > Diplolepis > Diplolepis rosae. Next base: position 559,801 of record JAPYXD010000687.1, on the reverse strand, counting down.
TCAATTATTACTACCGTTATTATCCCTTGAATATAAGTGCACTTGACTTATATTTTTTGTTATCAATTTTAACGTGTTTGGAAAAGTACGGTGTGAATTATCTTTGGTTATTTTCTGCCTTAATTTTGAATTCACTTATTAATGCAAGCTTGTCTTATTGCTTCCTTTGTGAACAAGAACGAAATGCATTAACTTAGAAATATTTGAACTGAATACTGTTTCTTTTATTTCACAATGGCTTTCAGAAACCAGCTTCCATGTTACATATGTCCAAACAGCTTTCCGCCAAAACAAATGTCACATATTCATGGACAGGAGAATGATGTAAAAAGAGATATTGCAATTTCAAGGCGTCATTCTGAAGGCAGGCCTCCATCTGAAGTAACTGCTGAGACCAGAATATGTATTATTTGTAATCGAGCAATTGTTCATAAAATAGTTGATGTGGAGAATAATCCTAGTAGCGTAAGATTGAATGTTTTGTCGCAAACTCGAAAATGCAGATGTCTTATTTGCAATGATCAAAATAATCTTCACCGTCTGTCAGTCAATTGCAGGGTTAACGTTTTCGTTCACTCTAATGTTTATATTCGAGATGGTGTTAGATATTGCGCAGAACATCTTGATGAAAATTACAATCTTTTAATTATTTTTCATTATGGATTGAATTTCATCAACAGAGCGATTGTAATTAAAGGAAATGAAATGCAAGAGTTTCTGTTGCAGCTTCGTCTTGTAGCCATTAATCCTGTAAGATATGAGGATGAGAACTGCTTTACAGATTCAGAAATAAAAATCCTTACATCGGTAACAAAAGAACAGTTTTTGGAACTGTTCGCATATTGTGATCCTCTACCAAGAAGTGAAAATGACAGATATTTCCGCGTAGTGTCTAAGAAAGATCTTCTTGCATTTTTATGTAAATTGCGACAGGGTTTGGCTGGCGAGTTTTTACAAGTCATATTTAATTATTCTAGTAGACAAGCCCTTAGCTTAGCGATTTCCACCGTCAGACAGCCTTTAAATCAGCGTTTTGTTCCTGAAAATATTGGATTTGTCTCTATAAGAAAGGAAAATTACATTCGCTATCATGTAACAGACTTTTCCAATGAGCTGTATAATCCGGAACCCAATATATCCATAATATCCTTGTCGTCTAAAAAATCTCTACTTATTTTAATATGATTTCTTATATCCTCACAGATTAATCAGGAAACTTTGAGTCGTTTTAGTTATTAAGACATGTACATATTCCGGATTCAATGTTTGAGGGATAACAAAACAACCTTTTACTTATTTGAAAGTCGTTTATTTCATACCGTAGCAGTTGAATAAAAATCTATATTGATTTTAGTTACTAAGAAATGATGATTTACATATATTATTTGGATGTTTAGGGTACGAAAACACCCCCACAAACATGGTGTATACCCAAAGAATCGTTAATCTTTCTAGTTCGTGGGTACGAATCTTTTGATTTGGTACGCTTGATCGTCAAAATATAAAAGTTTTAGTCACATCTATCATAGAGTTTTTGAGGAAAAAAAAAACATTTTGCTAAAATAAGCATTTTTTCATTAAAATACATGTAAAAATCGAAACTGTGACAAGTGTTTGTCTAAAAACTGTCCATCTTTCTGACATTTTTCTTTCGAATTTTTAGTTTGCAGGTTCGAAAATACAAGAAATTTTTTTTTTTACAATTGTTTATCATAAGGCCAGTTTCTGTACATTTGGTGCGGGGACTTAAAAAAACTAAAATAGGAATAATTAATCATTTTTCTTACTAATCTAAGATAATCATACTCTGATCACCCCATTATCAACTATTACACTTTATTTAAATCTTTAAAAAAAAGGAATCAACCATACTTCTTTCTACCATCCTATTACAAACATGCTATTGTTATTTTATTATTGATTATCAAAATCTTAAAAAATAAAAATAAGAATTAGTAATCATTTTTCTTGCCCTCTTATTATAATCATATTATGATTAATTTATAATTAAGCATCAAACTTTATTTAAATCGTAAATAATAAAAATAAGTGTCACGTCTCGCGACTCTACCGCCACAAGTAACAAGCAGATTAAGAAATCAATAAAGGGATCAAGACAGCATTACAGCGAGTATGATTTTATCGACTCAGGTTATAGACAAATCTACAGATCAATAGGATGATCAATATGAAATTACCATGTGTCGTTATAATACCCACACATGATAACGAATCGACTGAGCCAGAGAGAAAGTGAATGAAGCCCTACAGTACCAACGCACTACCACATGCATTTACCACACACACTACAGTCACAACATGTAACTTGTAATAACATGTAACTTCTAATAACATGCGACTGGTAATAGTATGTGATTGGTAATAACATGTGACTGGTCATAACATGTTACTCGTCATAGTTGACCTTTCAAAGTTCTATAAAAAGCGAAAGTTCCAATAGAAGTCAGTTCAGTTAGTTAGTCAACGTCCGATTTCTACAATGTAACCAACGCGAGTCCAGTCCAGTGCCATCGAATCTATACCGCGAGTGCAATCCAGTCAGTCTAGTCCAGCTTCACCAGATTTCTACAGCTACTCAACCCAAATTCTAACTCGACGCTGAGTTCAACGACTTTAAAAAATGAAGGGGAATCGCCTTCCAAATTCTCTTTGAAACTGGGATCAAAGAATCAACTAGATCAGCCGTCTGGACTACGAATTTACTATATAGCAGCAACTATCCCAAGATTACAACGAAGACTCAACTGACCATATTCGCTTTACTGGACTCAATTAATCATCAACCAATTCACAACTCAGGGTAATTACGAGGGTATTTCAAATTTCAATTCAATTTCCATTTCCATGGTGCTTACTCGATATAATTTTAATTGTCAATAAATATATTTTATATCATTAACCATTCTCAATCACTGACTATTCCTCATCCCTTAGAGAGGATCCTTCCGATCCTTACATAAAACGAGGAGATCTTTTAAGAAGAGAAATGTTACGTTTCTGACGTAACATAAGAGCTAATAATGATTTTTATGTACCTCCGGTGCGGAAACTCGTTTTTCCGTTACAGAGGAATATAATGTAAAAATTGAACTGCGCATGCGCATATAGTCTTACAGCGGAGCAGAATCTTCTTATTCTTCTTCTTCTTCGTACAGCGTTAGCACCCTACTGACAAAGCCTTGTACATTTGTACTGCGCATGCTCTATTACAAGAAGCTACTACTACACAAGATCGATAAAATCAAAATGGCTGGGACTAGTCGTGAAATATCAAGTGTAATGACTAGCGCCGCAAACAACTACAATACTAGATTAGACTCGAGTGTACGCATAAAAACTCGTATCCGCACCGAAGTCACATAAAATAGAATACGTGCCAATGCACACAATTCGGGAAATTACGAGACTCGCGACAATGCTCGCAGGACTGATCGCGCCTCGGCTTAGTCTCAGCTTTGTCTCGGCTTCGTCTCGGCTTTGCCTCAGTTACGTCTCGGCTTCGTCTCGGCTTTGCCTCAGCTACGTCTCGACTACGCATCGGCTATACCTCGACTACGCCTCACCTACGCCTTGGCTTCGATCTCCTGCCAGCATTGTCGCTCGCCACGCAATAACCCTCATTGTGCACCTAGGCACGTAATATACTATTTCTATCATCCTATTATAATCATATAGTGATTAATTCATAGTTTCCATAGGTAAAAAAAACATTTTTGAATTGTGGTGATTATAGCCAACCATTTTAACGCTCCCCCTCCCTCCAAAACGAAATAATCTCTTTCTCCTAAGAGATTAATTCGTTTCGAAAAAGAAACATATTTCTTGTTGAGGAAAAAAAAGAGGGAGAGAGAGGAAAGAGTCATCCAACCAACCTCTCACTCTTTCCACCTCCGTCTTTTTTTGGTTTTATTCTGATATCATCTCATTTTCATTAGAAGTCTATATAAATACGTATTAAAGTGTATCTTAAACATATTAAATATTTTTTTGGTGATTTCCATTACTTCTTGTTTTCATTTTTTCTTATTAAACAACCTAAACCAAATTTATTTCCAAAATTGCCATTTTTAGTGAATTGAGTCATAAAAATTTGCGATGGGTACTCAGCTTAATTTATTAGTTCCATGTCTTACTTTTCTAAGTTTATGTAATCTCTAAATTTCTTAAACATGCCTACTTGATCATTGGTGATAATGAACTATTCTTAATATCTATATGTATGTACAAACATAGTAAATGACAAAGTCATGTTATCACCGACATTGTTAATTTCGGTTTCTTCTCCTTATTTAATGTCTCCTTGTCTTTGGTGATATATTTTTAGATCTTGAGTGTGGAATATCCCTCTTTCCTCTTTGGATTCAGGCTTCCACATTATATAGGTTCCAGGTCTAACTCCCTTTTTTATTTCATATGGACGCTTGTAAATTTGCAGAAATTTCTTGAAAATTTTCTTTTTTGGGTCTGATTCATTTATTGCCTTTAGAAGCACATTGTCACCTTTTTTAAATGTTATTAAGCAATGTGTTTTATTGAATTTTTAAGCTCAGTTTTTCCATTTTCTTGAGATATTGGCCTTGGCCATTTCCAATTTTCTCTCATAGTTGATTTTTGAGTTATTTTGGGGAAAATTTAACCAATTTCCCCAAGCTCGTTTAGGCTTTTTATTGAGATGTAATTCTATTGGAGTGAGTTGGGTGGTTTCATGATATGTCTCATTCATGCAGCTTTCAATAATGTTAATCCAGCTCCACCATGATCGATAATTTATTGATGACGGCTTTGGTATTTGCTCGTCTCAAAGGATATAACACATAATGAGTTCTAAACTTAGCTATTGCGAGAGAGTTATGTAACATTCACATAACAGTAGTTGTAAAAAATCTTTTGAACATCCGTGTACAATCAGATATAGTTTTATAGCACAGAAGGAGGTATATGACGAGTAATCGTCGCGCAAGAGTCATGTAACACTTACGTAGCACTGATTGAAGATTGAAATCCTTACGTTGTTACAGTGGTGTAACATTAATGTAATATAACACAACTATCTATGTAACACAGGTTGAAGATTGAAATCCTTGTACAGTAAGTTGTTACCGTGGTGTAATATTGATGTGACACAACTTTCACATAACAAATTTTAGCCGTCAAAAAAAAACATTCATGCATAGTTTTCGTAGTTAAGTGACATAACTTAATTCTTGCGGTTTGCTAAGAGGTGGCGTAACTTGATTATTATTCCATCGTTTCAATATTCCGAACATGCGTTAGAAAGCTACTGTCATTGTGCGTCTTCATGAGTATATGTCATTCATTCGAAGCGTAAACAACAATAATTTTTTTTCACTCAAATATGTCAAACTTTGTGCCTGGAAAAGTGTTTCTGCGGAGAGTTCTTCTTCACTACTTTAATATGAAGAAAACTGCTGCCGAAAGTCATCGTATTTTGGTGGAAGTTTATGGAGAACATGCTCTAGCTGAGCGAACGTGCCAAAAGTGGTTTGCACGATTTAAAAGTGGTGATTTTGGCTTGGAAGACGAAGGACGTCCTGGGCAGCCAAGAAAGTCTGAAGATGAAGAACTGGAAGCATTACTCGATGAATATTGTTGCCAAACACAAGAAGAGCTCGCAGAATCTTTGGGAGTCACTCAAGCAGCCATTTCAAAACGTTTAAAAGCAGCCGGATACATTCAAAAACAAGGAAATTGGGTTCTACATGAACTCAAGCCGAGAGACGTTGAAAGGCGCTTTTGCATGTCCGAAATTCTGCTGGAACGCCACAAAAAGGAGTCACTTTTGCATCGGATTGTTACTGGTGATGAAAAATGGATCCATCACGACAACCCCAAGCGCAAAAAGTCATATGTGAAACCCGGCCAACCAGCCAAATTAACGGCAAAGCCGAATATCCATTGCGCGAAGGTAATGCTCTGTATTTGGTGGGATAAGAAGGGTGTGCTGTATTATGAGCTGCTAAAACCGGGTGAAACCATCAATGGAAAACGCTACCGAACACAATTAATCCGCTTGAAGAGAGCAATAGCCGAAAAACGCCCGGAATATGCGACCAGAGACGAGGCAATAATTTTCCATCATGACAACGCTCGGCCCCATGTTGCTATTCCGGTTAAGAACTATTTGGAAAACAGTGGATGGGAAGTTTTACCCCACCTGCCTTATAGCCCAGACCTTGCCCCTTCTGACTACCATTTGTTCCGGTCGATGCAGAACGCCCTCACTGGAATACGGTTCACATCAGAACAGGGTATCAAAAATTGGCTTGATTCATTCTTGGCCGCCAAGCCGGCGCAGTTCCACAAATTGACAGAAAGATGGGAAAAAGTCATAGCTTCAGATGGGCAATACTTTGAATAATACTATTGTACATGTTTTTCCTAAATAAACGTTTAAATTTTGAAAAAATAACCACACGAATTAGGTTATAGGTCCAATAAATTGTGACAGTGATGTAACATTTAATGGGACCAAATTTTTACCTAAAGAAGTCTAGCCATGGAAACTAATATTCGAATGTAGTTCAGTAACACAGGGGGAGATGTATGACCATTGGCTATTGTGAGAGAGTTATGTAACATTTACATAACCGTGATTGAAAATTGAAACTCCGTGTACAAACAGATGTAGTACTATACTACAGATGCAGGTTTATGACTAGTGACAGCCACCCAAGAGTGCTACGTTCGATGTGTCTCTCGATATAAGAGTTCACACTACTTGTGGCACGAGCCGAGCTAGCCAAATGATAAAAAAATTGGATGTAACCGTATTTAAAAGGTTCCCTTAAAAAAATAAAAAAAAACAAATTAAAACCCATTGATCCCTAACTATGGGGGGATAGGTAGCATAGACGATGAGTTCTTAAAAGATTAGGTGCGGTGATGCTATAATGCACCACACCCAATCTCGAGGCTCAATCTGTTTTCCCTAAGGCGTTGAGCGTGACTCTCACCTTAGGAGGCTTCGCACCTGGAATGATTTTCGAGGATTTGCAACCGAGCTCATTACCTCGGTTTTCCACCTCTCTGCCAAATTCCCAGTTCAATTAATAAGCATGCACCTCTATTACAAATACAAATTTATAGACAATGTTTTCACCCCCTTCCAGACCGTTTTAGACATGGAGATTGGAGTAAAAAAAAAGATAACGTTTTCGCGATTCTTACAATATATTTTATATTTCGAAAGATCGCATATTACGTCCAGTGGAGGTGTTTGAAAATTTGTACGCGCTGAAACAGGAAGGCATACCGCACGTTAACGAGGAGAGCATCTTTTCCATATACGCGCTTCTCCTAGCACCGGTGACGATCCATGAATGGCCTAAGCGCTCGCTAATTGGCCGCCCGTGTCCCAAGGCACCAATTACACGCGATCTCTGAGTAGACGCGCGCTCCCATTGGGTAGCAGCATATGAAAGTTTAAACCTCATGCAAAGACCTAAAATATTCTACGGACAGGTGAAAAAATGATTAAATGGTCACGCATTATTTATTTATTTATGAGATTGGCATTTTGCTTATGATTTACAATGTCTATATTACTTTTAGCGTTTATTAATTAATTAAAGAATTTATATTTCCATTAAATTTATATTAATTTATTTAGTTTTTAATTTATATTTATATTTTTATACAACTCAAATTTACAATTACGAATTAATTAATATAGTATTCGAATATTTATTTCTGTTTGAGTGTCATAGGCCGGCATTAGTTATTATTAATGAACTGCCTACATGCATACAAATGAATAAAGCCATAACAAATAATGTAGAAAAAAAAGCAAAAGAGAGATGAACGTAGGATGCCCATCCTGCGACTTCGCACAAAGCTGCTTAACCCAGGTGATTGGTTGAGCGGCAGCAACCGCATGCCAGTGCGGCGCTCTCTGAGACTACGAACGAAAATGTCTGTGACTAATTACGAAGCAAGGACTCAACGAAACCTCGCGATTCTTTCGTGAGGGTTTCGTGTGAATGTGTTCATCCTCATCGCGACCCTATTTTCGTGGATTTCGCTCCCGTATTCTCGGAAAAAGGCGGAGACTCAAGGCTGGGCCATCTCATATGTGATATCTTGTTTCATCCGGGGTGTCTCTGCCTGTCTCAAGGTATTCAGACGATGTGGTTTGATATTTACGTTTGCTACTACTAGACCCTAATGTCCTACGCTTGCGTTTCCCTGATTACACCAACATATATTATATCCCCATATATCGAAGGGAACTAGTTTATCACGGGTAATCTGTATTATTGCGAGTTGTCAGAGAGGTTCGATGTACCTTAAATCCGTTACACTAAACCCCGTAAACCCTTAACACTATAACCCCAAAACCCCCCAGTACAATAACCTCATAACACCCAACACCATAACCCATAACTCATAACCCCATAAATATTTTTCGATCATTCATTCTTGTCATTTTTAAAATTGTTTACTTACATATTTTCATATTCATTGTAGTCATTATATTTTTAATTCGTTCACTCTAGTTATATATTTTTCCTTCTAGTCATTTTGCGAAAGTCCTTATAAGAGCTATATGATGTAAAAATCTGATCGTGCCTTCTACCATTGTTTAATTGTGCTATGGGGTTATTGTATTTAACGGAATAGATTTAAGGTTTTCCGAACCTCTGTTACAACTTGCAATAATACAAATTGCCCGTGATAATTCACTTATCTTTTCCCATGTTTCCACTTCTGTTATTGCGTAATCTACAACCGAGCTTCCCATTTTGCCTATGAATGACCATTCTCCTTTTTCGTCACTTGCCATAATCTGTTCAGTATGCCCAGACCGCTCTCCTCTATCATCTGTAGCAATTCTTCTCCTTGTCCTTTTAACACTTTATCCTTGGAGCTTCTCTGTTCTTCTCCCAGCCATGATGTGCCACTTTATTACCTGTTCTCGGTTTAAAATCACCAGCTATTATGAGATTTCTTTTATTACTTTCCTCTATTTCTTCCTTTATCTCCTAAAGTTTTCTCTTATCTCCCCCTCTGTTATATATCGAGGATAACTTTATTTCCCATTCTACATATTTAGTTCCAACTTTATTATTCATTCACTGCTGATTTGCGCTTCTATGATTTATACCCCTTTTCTTATTCCTATCATTCCTCCCATGTTTCTTTCCTTAATATTATCCCTTCTTGCGTGTTGAGCCACCAACGTGCATTCTGTTGGCAATTTTATTTCCATTACTTCTCAACCTTTTTATCTAGCCACGTTTTTTCTTTTCTTCTATATAACTCTTCTCTTTGTAACGTTATTGGCCTTATCCCTGTTCCTAAATGAAAAACCTTCTCCTCTTTTAAGCTCCTTCATCTTTCATTCCACCTATACCTTATTCCATCCACTTCTATCATCTCATATTTTATTTTTATCTCTCTATTATCCTCTCTCAGCTCCTTGACATATCGCACGGTTTCCCTTTGAACGTCTCTCTCTTCCCTTGTCCTATCATGTTTAATATAAATCGGTTTCTGTCCAAGTCTCTTCTCCCGTTCTATTATTTTATTCTTGTCTTCTAAAGTTCCAAATTTCACTCAAATAACTTTTCCCTCCTGCCATAGAATGCTAGAATCCTGCTTTATTTCCTCTTTCAGTCTTGTTTTTTCATGCTCTTTTTCCTCTTCTATCTTATTTATTTTCTCTAATAAGCATAAGAGCAATTGTCTGTCCATCAATTCGCTGTACTTTATTTCTTTCTCTTTATTTCTTATTTTTTACTTTTTTCTATTCCACTCTCTTCCTCTGGTGTATTTCTGCCTCTCTTTTTTTAAAATTAATCCTCTAATTTCTCCTACACTGCTCAGTCTATTCCTTATCCGAATAATTTTCTCACTTCCACTAACTTTTCTTGCTTTACCTCACCATCTACTTTATTTCTTCAACTTCACTTTTTTTCTTTACTTTTCATGTACTAGATTTTACAATGAAGAGTTTCTCCATGCAGATGACCTAAGTAATACCATAGACTTCAGTTCCAACCAAAGTGAGGTGACCGAATTATATTGAACGAGACTCTTGGTTCATGCAAATGTGTAGAGAGTGGATGAGAGTGGTCTGAACTTGGTGATAGAGAATTCCTGGGGCTCCCGGGTTGCGGAGAACCTCTGTGGAAAGAAAGCTGGTCTACGCGCGCACACCAGCCGATTACGATGTCATTCACCCTCGAATTTTCCGAGCCGACGCTTCGCCGCAACGCAAGAGCCCGAGGGGCACTCTGTTGACCAGTTCGGACTACTGTCGTTCGCTCTCTAGAAAAATATGGTACTCATTTAGTTTTATAAGATAGTGCTTCTTATCTTCTTCTAGTTAATGAAGTAGCACGTTAATCTCTTGCGAAATTTGCCTTCTAGCCTGTTCAGCTCTACACGAGTTGAATAAACATTAGAATATTTCGAAGCAGCAATGAATCGAGCAGGGCACAATTGGTTACCTGCGCAACCGACATGCCCTGTGATTCCGGAGCCCGCGGTCGCTTAGTCACTTGACATGCAGGGGTATCTCTTGATCTCTTCCTCATTTACCCCGCTGGATAAAGGAGAGGAAGTAGATACTCTAGATGTAGAGGCCTTCGCTAAGGCAAGGGATACAGTTTGTCTAGAGAAAAAAACTGAATTGAGTGACAGGCACAGCACTGCCGTGAGCACGGTTTGTTAGGGATTGAGACAAAAAAAGCTTACTTCTCTCATCGAAGGAATTTATAGCATAATGTTAATAAGTCATGCTTGAATAAGGGTTCCCTGGCCCAAATTTGACGTTGTGTAGTGCAGTAAATAACTACATCATTATTTTAACAGCTCTAGATTTATCAGGTGTACAAATAAGTTTCCGCCGTTTGACAAAAGTTGGCACCACCAGTAAGTTTTGCTTGAAATTGACAAATGTAAAACGTCAATGTCGTAAGGTTGGACATCCATCAACAACATAACCTTGAAATATTAGTGAATTTTCATCAGCATAATATATTCTTTAATGTGCGAAAATGTCGAGTTTTTAGCCGAATAAGCGTCATTTGCGGGAACTTTTGATTTACTTCCTCAATTTGAAGAAATCTGAAGCTGAGACACATTAATTGCTTGTAGAAACATATGGTGAGGCTGCCTTAAGTGAGAGAAGTTGTCGTGAGTGGTTTTAAAAGTTTAAGAACGGTAAATTTGGCATCGAAGACAAAGAACGTAGCGGGAGGGCAAACGCAAGGAGAACAATACGATGGACAATACTTCGAATAAAACATAAGGTTCCGTTCTTTCATAATAAATGCCCAATTTTTGATAAAAAACGGCGGAAACTTATTTGTGCATCTGTTTTTTTCCCTAGTGCCCCAGAGGAACATCGCATGTCCAAGAAAGCAGATTATACGAATGCAGACCTTACAAGCTTTAACGATTTTAAGTAGAAAATCATGAGGAACTGAGATAAAAGCTTGCTGATAGTCAATATACGTCACGTGCAAATTACGTTAATGTTCTTTGGCTTGCAACACAGCGAAACTGTCAATAGTGACCAGATCCTTGTAAGATCGGGAGTTTCGGTAGACACTGTTCTGCTCTTCTGTGAGGATGGTGTTTTGCTCACGATGGGCATAAACCTTATCAAAGATTACAACAGTGAGGAGTTTGTAAAGTTTGTTTCGCGCCTTCTTGAAAACTACACACATCGGAGGCTGTGATGTTAGTAGCCTCTATTTCAGAAATGTCGGATACTTGCTGCGTCTTGAGTTTGAACCACGCTGTTTTCAAATTGCCCTTGCTCGTTTTATCTGAGATACCCGACCAATAATTAGCCATATCTTCGACTAGAGTCATAGCGTAAGTCGAGGAGAGATAGATTACTTTTTTTATTCTTTCATCTACAGCCGAGATTTTCCGAAAAAGGATGTTTAGCCCGTGTAAGTCTTAGTTTCATTCCTTGTAAAGAAAACCATGTATATAAAAATCCATTTTAATGAAAATTTGATACCATCAGACACGTTCGAAAAAAAAATCGAGGAGAGATGGATCAGAAGGAAAAAATAAACGTTACCATAATTTTTAATAAAAATATTGACTATTAATTAAATTTTTGTTTATTTTCAAGTTTCATGAAAAATATTGTATAGTTTCATACGAATACGAATACAAATCAAATACAATACAAATCAAACTTTTGACTTTTTAGCAGATTTAATGTTGTGTACTTGCTATTTAAGAGTGCGCGCTTTCATCTTTTTTATGTTATGTCTTATATTTTCTTATGTTATGTGTTATGTTTTCAGGAAACACACAAATACACCCATACCACACACACAAAGAGCATTAAATCTAATCATGACCGTACGTTATTACAATGCCTTACGTAGCAGAGTCGATCATTTATTCATGTATTTATGTAGTCAAAAATGAACTTTTTTATTTTCAAAATACGGTACACTACGATATTGTCACCCTGAATGACAGTAATGAGTTGTGTATTGGTGAGAAACAAAGCAAAAGAGACGCGCGTTAGTGAACTATCTCTCTTCGAGAAAATCGTACCATCTCTACTCGAACGTCGAAAAAAAGTAATGTGTGTGATAAATTGAGATATATTCGTGAATCATGCATAGCTTATTCTAACTTTGCAATACGAGCCAACGCTTTGACGCACGTATTGCTTTTGGTACAAATCACAACGACTGAACGGGGAACGTATTGTTTTTGACGTACAACAAAAATTTCGGAGTATTTTTCGAACGGACCGAAAAATAAATATCCTATAGCTTTTTAAAAAAACGTGGCAGTGACACGACATATCGAAATTTTTGTCTATGCACAAGCATAGTCAGCCAGCGACCATGATAGATATGGTGCACAAATTATTCGAGTTATTTGATCTATATATTATTACCGCTTATCTAGATGTTTGCTACATGATTCATTATGAAAAGGCAATTTTTTGAGGAAATGTGACACTTTTCAAATTTCTTCAATAATAACGCCACGGCACTTATATTTCATGAATGATGTCTTGTCTTTTCGAGCATAAAAAAAACCTAATGCATGGTTCATAATCAAGTTAGGTTTTATAGATAACATTTCTAGTTTTTATACGAGATCTACGGATTTTGTTTCGTTAGTCTATTTAATGCCCTTTTGCATTCTCAGACTTTAATTGAGGTGATATACAAGGTCTGTCCGGAAAGTATCGGGCCTACCTCTATATCTCCGCGCCATAAAGTTCAAGCGAACTCTGCCGGGCATAAACGTCAACAGTAAAGCCTCACGAACCTATCAGTTGCTTGCTGACATCTGCCGGACGTATAGTTCATGCGCAGCGTGTCTTTGTTTACAAAGTTATTTTTGAGTTCGGCGGATTTTGTAAATGACTGAAAAACAAGATCAACGAATTTGTATCAAATTTTGTTTCCAATTCGGAAAAAAGAGTTCAGAAACTATTCAGATGATGTAGAAGGCCTTTGGGAATGAGTGTATGAGCAAAAGATGAATAAAAGAGTGGTATAATCATTTCAAAGGAGGCCGCACTTCTGTTGATAGTGATTCTCGTTCTGGCCGACCTTCGACGACAAAAACATTGGATAATATTGAGTGGGTGAGACTTGCGATTGAAGGTGATCGTAGATTAACTGTTCGTGAACTAGAAAATGATCTCAGAATACCGAAAACTACTGTTTGGGAAATTTTGAACAAGATTTTAGGAATGACTCGCGTGTGTGCGGTGACTGGCTTCTTCGCCACGATAACGCGCCAGCGTCTTCATCGAATCTTGTGCAGCAATTTTTGGCGAAACACAAGATTGTACAATTCCGACAACCTCCGTACATTCCCGAGATAGCTCCATGCGATTTTTTTATGTTCCCAAAATTGAAAATGGCGCTCAAAGGAAAGCGGTTCGACGATATCGAGACGATTCAGAGTAATGCGGCGCGCGAGCTGAAGGCCATTCCAAAAAGTGAGTTCCAGGACTGTTTCGAGAAGTGGTAACATCGCTGGAACCGTGTTATTCAATCAAGTGGCGATTACTTTGAAGGATGCCACCCGCCCGATGATGAAGAATAACGCCAGCGCGGAGATATAAAGGTTGGACCGATACTTTCCGGTCAGACCTCGTATGCTCAACTAGCCACGATTAAAGCCTTTTTGAGCCTTCTTATCAAGGTCTTAGTCAGAAATAGCTTTAATTTTTTCTCTATGGACTACTTTTATGACTATTCAACACAGAGTTAGGTCAAGGACCTCCCTCTTGTTTTTATTTCGGAAGGTTTGGGAGTCACCTTTTTTTGAGTATTTCCAGCTCCGTCCCCGTTAAATATTCAAAAAGATCCATTTGTCTACCACTGATTTCGGTATTCCCCACACCGTGTGGTGTGCGTTCGCATCACATCCCAATAGAACTATTGGATATATAGAACTATATTGGAGAAGGAACCCTTCTGAACATCTCAGAACATTGTAATGTCGACAGGATAATTATTCATGTAAGGCAGAGTAATGTAGAGGAATGTATTTTCATATGCTCAGCCTATAGGGTAACCGAGCACACGTGACAAATACTCATGTAAGACAGTGCGTCGGTAAGGCAGTAATAGAGTAAAAATTGGTAAATAACTCGGTTTATGACAACCAACACAGTTCGTTGGAAATAGTTTATTGATTAAAAATCGCACATAAACGATTCCAGATCATAGATAATGGATAAACAAATATATGTAATTAATCATAGATTATAAGATATAACGTTTCATAAATGATTAAGTGCAATTGTGCCCTTACACGCTCGCACTCCATCACTAATCTCATCACAGGAATAGAAAGAAGGCGAGAAACTAGCAATTCTAAGTATGTGGGTGTTCTTTTCAAGCTTTGCTTAAGTCCACGCCCATTATGAGAAAACCAATCATATATATACACCAGGTTATTTTTTTTTTATTTTTTGGGTGAAGAGGAAAAATGACGAAATCTTTTAAAGACGTTGTACAGGACTCTCCTAGGACGGGTCTAGCCATATCTGTTAAAACCACAAACCCCCTCTCACAAACCAATGCACCGCCCGCGGTACCGCCTTTCGACTTTAAACTTCGCGGGCGGTTGGTTCCAGCTTAAAGTCGCATACGACTCTTCCGTCATCCGTTCGTCCGGGGCTCCCATCCGCGGCCACACGCCTGTTGGGCAGGCCGACTAGCTGCGCCAAACAGGGGAGGAATAAAACGTTTCCTCCCCCAATCGACGCAGACAGCCGAGTCCGCCCGAGAGAGAGAGATAGCGGAAGCTGCTGCTAACTGATATGAATATGCGCACATTTCATATGGGGAATTAGGTATAAAAAATATGAGCGCGCGTTGGGTACCGCGTTTTTCCAGTGCTGATCAAAAACCAAAGCGGTTGGACATTCCACGATCGTGTCTTGAGTGTTCCAAACGTAAAAAAAAGGCGTAGGCTGCAAAAGCAGAATTTTTCAGAGAAGCTGTGAAAGTTGAGGCTCGCCGTAAAGAGTCTATTGAACGCCCAACTTTTGGGCTTAATTGTAAAAAAGTATACATGGTAGAATTTTGCTGATTTCTTATTCGTGTCAAAGTCTTTAACTATTGTAAACACCAATAATCTCGAAATAGATTTTGTAGCCGAAGTCCCCTTTTTTCGTCACGCGTCAAATATAATGAAATTCTCTTCATGACTCACAAATAACTAAAGAAATAATAATAAAATGTACAAAACAATTTTATTAGAAACTTTATATGCAACCAATCATACAGAATATAGCAATATTTATTATAATCATTTAACAAAAGTCAGATCATGGTACAATTTTAACAGCTGAAGGTATGTTTAAAAGTTTTTTTTTATATACTTTTAAAATAAATATCTCTAGACTACCCATTGCGAAGTTAAATTAATATCACATTGAGTATTTCAAATATAGAGAAGAGACTTTCTGAAGACTGCACCCTTATTTTTCAAACACACTTTGATTGGTGGTGTTCAAAAAGATCTTAGTATCAGATAGTCGATATTGACAAAAAAAAAAATCGACACAGTGTATCGATGCCTTCCTGAGTATCAGCATGGAGTATCGGAGTATCGAAGTGGTATCGTCCATCACTAATCCACTACAGGCTACAATTCTCAACTAATTTTAAAGATTTAAAAAAAATTCTCGGCATTGAATGCTTCAGAACGACTTTAAACCAGATTTTCAAATTTCATTTCGTGAAAATTGTTATTTAATCAATTAATACGTCATATGTGGTCATTTTACTAATATTTTTTTTTTTTGCTGGAAAAAGAGTTAAATAAACTTACTGTTTATCATAATGAATGCACTTAAACTTACGAAATATTACTAAAATGTCTACTTTTATTATTATAATTATGTGTTTTGAAGTAAATTTTTCTGGATAGTCATGAAAATGAAAATAATCTGTAAATGATTTTAAACATTTTCTGATAAAATAATTTATCTGATAGTGAGATAAGTATATCAATAAAAATTTTAATCATTGCAATTTTAGTAAACAAGATGATTGGAAAGGGTGTTTAATAATCTTCCAATGCAATAAAGCCATAAAGGATTCTGACGAAAAACGAAACAACCTCAGAAAAATAAATTTCATACTAGAGCACTATACATTATCCTACAAAAGCAATATATTACTACGAATCATGCTACAAAACAGTCTATTATACCATTTGCAAAAATACAAAACCCATAAATTAGATAGTCACAACAACATCCTGTAAATATTTAATGTTAGAACGCTATCAAAAAATTCCATCTAGACTTAAATGACGTTAAATTAATTCTAAATGACAGGTTGATAAGGTCGATACAGTAGACTTTCGTTATATTGTGAGTGATACACTCTTCTAGTGATCGACATAATCGACTGAAATGATTTGGAAAAATTAGTAAAAAAGCTATCACGAAAAATATTTCACATGGATGTGACAATGAATAAAAACAGAAGAAATAATTTATTAATATCAAATACCATCGTTAAATACCGTGAAATACACAACGGAAAAGCAACCTGGCTCAAAGTTACGGATAAAAATATGTTCACTCTACTACCTACTGCATATATGTACTCCTCATAAATCATTAGAAAAAGGTATGTTCTCATTGGCCAAATGGATCCTGAGTTAATTGTATATGACTGCCATGAGGAACCTATCGGAAACATCACCCGAAAACGCGTTTACTACCTGCGAAGGGATTACGCGGCAAAACCAACTTTTTCATATCAATTTATTATTGAATACTTGTAATTTTAATTTTAGTTATAATTCGGTTATTTAATTTAAGATTAGTTTCGTTAATCCACTTTTTTATTGAAATAATAATAAATATATGGAATCAGCAATCACATTTAGAGTTTGGAAAAAAACTCACGGGCATTACGCTCCATTTCAAAACAAATTGCAATAGTCAAAGCACTATCATGGATAACGCAATATCTAGTGAAGATGACTGATATCTTAGAATCTGAAAACTTGTAATAGAAGACAAGAAATACCAGAAGGGAAACGATGACTTACATGATAGATATTTTTTTCTTGAATTATATAAACATATGCTCAACTCAAATATTATGTCATCAACATCAATTTTTATTGCAACATAATTTTATATACAAAATTAAAATAATTTAAACAAATTTATTCAAGTACTTTTACCGAGATTCCTGTGGTTCAGATTCCATCTTAAACAGTAAGTAAGTCTCGTCAAAGGGGCCTAGTGACCTCTTATTGGAGGAGCCCCATGTTCAGAATTACGGGGGGGGGGGGGGGGGGGCACACACGACGACTTTGATAAAACTTGAAATAGATTAACGGTCTTATGGCGATAGAGCCAGACACCCTGAACTTCCCTGAGAAAGAGGAGTGTGTGACATCCTGTACTTTCACAAGGAACTTTCACCTAGGAAGAGGTATAATGGGTCTAGAACCTAATTGCCGGTGGGTTGTGAAAAGATCCCTCCTTCTGATGATGTAAAGTAACTGCAAATCAAGAGAGGATATAATTGGAGTTTTGAAATCATATTATTTTATTTTCGTTAATTCTGAAAATTTAAATAGCATGTTTTTCACCCTTGTAAAATGAAATTTCAATATCTATTAATTTCGAAAGTTCAGCATTTAATTTAGCCATGCAGTTTCGTATAATCAATGAGAAATAGATATATTGCAAATTTGCGCTCGAGAGACGCGCTTGAGCGAAGGATCATCAAAGGCGACTTTATCTACTGTAAGCGTAATGTGTTAAACGGTGACTTTCTTTTCTCTTCAATCAATGAGAACTCTTATATTTTATACTAATACGTGTATTTTCCGTTTTATTAATCAAGAGAACGCAACTATCTAAATCTAGGGTTCCTAATTTAAATCTTCAAATTAAGTGAAATCTAATTCGAAATTCACTGAAGCAAAATGAGCCGAGTCAATAAAGCGTAAAACGTTAATTTTATTATAATGGGTTTCTGGAAATTCAGGAACATTTTCATTCCTTTTCCTTTAGTTCAAGTTATATTACACAAGGCTTTTAAGTTACGCTTCCCTATGAATTCGAAAGGGACCTCAGGATAACAGTCTTTTTCTTGACTTTATCACCTGAAGTGGTTACGAACTCATAAGAGACTTAATTGCTTTAGAAGTTTTCCTATTCAAAATCCCCAATCAAATTTACTTCAGGGTGGATCATGCTTCGAGCCCACGAAGGACCTAGCACAAGCGATCTACCTTTTCCACACACCCGAAAAAACTTGTTCCCGCACGTCTAAACCCAATTTGGTATCATGGTAGTGTAACTCAAGTTTGCCAACCTCACCAGGCTCTATTAAATTGTATTAGCTAAATTAGCTAAATGCTACGGCTTATCAAAAATCCACAAACAAGATACACCTCTCCCCCCTATAATTTCTTTGGTGAAGCAAAGAAACCATTAAGGGTTTGTATTAATGAACACAAAAATAAAAAAACAGCGAATCCGTGGTCCATGAACATGTTTAGTGAAAAAAATTAATTTCTAAAGCTTGAATAAATAAAAGTTTACTATCAACTTCATTGCCCAAAAATTGTATTACATGTCTTCCGAAATAATACTCTCTTATTCTCAAACGGTAGTTTGGATTGAGGAGCCAAAAACTTACACTTTTGTCTACTATGATATAACGACTAAACCTTTTATTTCAAACACGGTTTCGTGTGGTATGACCAAAACGGAAGTATCATAGAAGTGATGGAAAAAAACATCTTTAATAAATATGACCAAACGGGGAAAATATCCTGTTTAAAAAAAAGATATATTCAAAACATTTACACGGAATTCTCTAGAGGTTCAATTCTAGTGATGATAAAGAAAAAAGATTTTTTAGAATTTGTAGGTCAATGTATGTTGCCCATAACTTTGATAAATCATGTTTATACATGACTTTAAAACTACTTACACATGTAACTTTTATAATTAAATTTTGAACGATATAAGGAAATAAAATAATGTTAAAAAATGAAATAGAGAAAAGTAGAAGAAAATATTATGATATAAAGTTAGTTTGCAACGAAAAATTTACCTGGAAAAATTCTTTGTGCGAGTAGACTAGGTTAGCTGTTGCTTTACAGCCCGTCAAGTTTAACGACCACTCTTGATAATCATTCCATTTAATAGGATAATGGCACTTCACACCAAATTCCAAAGTTTCACTCTCCACCAAACTACGATACTGTAAGCTAGTTGTCGCCTCAAGATGCAATAACTGCCCTGTGATCGTCGTCGTGTAACCGTCTTGCAGAACTATCCACGGCATTGTGACTTCCAAATAGGAACCCGCACCTACATTTATGTGAACTGCGTTTGTTTCTCTGTTTTTCGTAAATAATATATCGATCGTTGCTTCGTTCAAAGTTGAAAGCCGAATGTCAAATGACTGGACCTGTCGCTTTTCTCCCGGAGTCGGAGATTTTGTCACTTTCAATGACTGATATTCGTTAGGGAAAAAGAACTTGAATAAATGCTCCCTTTGTCTGTCAGCCCAGGGTCCATAACTAAAATCAGTGCCTTTACCTGTAGTAGAGAATAATATTAAATATATCATTTGTCACGGAATTTTGTACTACCAATGTCCTAATTTTTAGTGATTAAATGGTATATATCTTTGAAATGTTTTACCGCATTTGATATCGATTCCCCAAATAGGCGGCATGGCTTCGACCATGTCACCATTTGCTAGCCTTATCATTTCCGGATGATCTGGAACAAATCCTGGCTCGTCCATGTAGTAATATAACTCCATACTATTGGAGCTCAAAATGACAAATCCCTCGCCCATGTACCTTGGTGGGTCATCCACCATTCCTGTGTATTTAGGACTAGGTGCTAAAATTACTTTGAAGTTTTCCGCTTTACATTTTGTAAAATGCATGAAATGATCATGGCGCGAGGCTGCGGGCTTTGTCGAATATACAAAATGTGCTTCTTCTACAGTAATAGAGAGAGTCGTTGGAACTAGACGATTACCAAAAACTAACCGGCCCTGAAAATTCATCATTTCACATAAAAACATTCAGTAGAATTTCAACACTAAGCCATACCTCTCATGCTGTCGACTTTTTATAAAGAAATATCGCAAAGCAGCGTTGAATAAATAGCCAGAGTAACTGTGTTTGTGGTATTTAGTCTTTTTGCGTAATGCACCTTGCTATATTTAGAAAATGTAAGTCTGGAATTGTAGTGTAACTTTCTAATAATTAAGGAAAAATACTACAGCCATTTTCAATATTGAACTTTTAAGGAAAAGCACGAACACTTTGAAAATTGCATGTGATTTTAATGCTAATACCATGAAAAGTTAGTTCATTCACAAAAATAATCAAAAATGAACAGAATAGAATGCGAATCAGTACTTGGAGGTTTTTTGGCTTGCAAATTCGAAATTTGGAATCGTGATTTGTAATTTTTCAAATTTAAAATGAAGGATCCAATATGGAAAACAGGAAATGTAAAAATCAAATAGATTTATATGAAATTTGGTACTCTAAGGTTTTAAGACTCGCTGATTTCGATTTCGGAGGCAGAATTTCAACGGTTTAAATGGAATATTCGTTATGGCGCACCAAACATGTAAAAATCAGACCAGTTTGGATAAAATTTTGTCGAAGTAGTTTTTTTGTCTCACTTGTTACAAATTTAAAGTCGAAACTTTGAAATTCTAAGAATAAAATAGCTAATCCAATAAAGCGGATCAAAATGGTATTAATAAAAATTGTTGTCTCTGGTTCGCTACGGGTCAATGATTTTTAATCCGAAGTTAAATTTCTGCAATATCATGAAATTTATTTCGTTTAGTTTACGAGCCCTTTTCTAAACAAAAGACCATGTGCAAACGAGAGACAGCCAGTGAAGACAAGCTAGTGAAGACTAGATTAGGAGATGATCATGCAACAAATCAAGGCAAGATCAGAATATAATTTAGCCAATAAAGGCAAGATCGAAGAATTATCTATCCAATGAAGAAAAGATCAAACCATGATTCAGTCAGTAAATGCAAGATCATAGCATCATTACCTAGCCAATAAAGGCTTTTTCTTCTCGTTCAATTTTTATGATAATTAGAAAAGCAAGAGCCCAGGCAGAGTACAACCTCGCAAACTGTGACCGTCGTCCTTGCCCGAGAATATTTATAGTGCATATATGTAGCAATAAATTTATCATCGTGTAGTGAGTCCTCTTTCAACATCGCAATTAAATTTCTGAAGTCGGATATCTTCAAAGGACTTTTTTGCTTCGCCTTTAGTAGGACACCTCCGTTCTTTTCTAAATGAAAAACTGCCAATCAACTGTTTAGTTTAGTTTTAGTTTTACAAATATTAATCAAGTATTTTGTTATTGGTAAGCGCTTAAAGTTGAAAAATTGTCAAGAATCAGAACAAGCAGTTCATGAGAACATATAATTTCAAATATACAGGGTGAGGTACACAAAGTGTATTTTTTTTCGAAGGCATTATTACCGATTTCAAGACGAATTCAGCGACCTACAACACAAGGTCATTCTAGTCACGCAAAGTATGAAAATAGCCGAAAAATCATTTTCATTTCTTTTCATTTCTTACGATACCCATCGATAGGGTATTGTTGACATCGGCAGAAAGTAAGCATTTTCTGTATGCGGCTCGTTATTCGGATAGGCAACAAAAATCCCACATGGCTTTTAAGCGCTTAGTGACCGTTTCTGTCAGGCAATTGGAAAAAAAGAGTGGAATTGGTCAGCGATCTGTATTAAGAATCTTACATCAACACAAGTTCCATCCGTATCAATTTCTGTAATTGGATTCGTAAAAAAATGCGCACAGATGTCACATTTTTACGTTATGTGCTTTTTTCTGATAAAGCTAACCTCGCAAATACGGGAAATGTGAATAGGCATAATATGCATTATTGGGCAAATGAGAATCCTCGATGGATGAGAACTGTACCATTTTAATATCCGTGGTCCGTTATTTGTTGATGCGGCATTGTCGGCGATCACATCATTGGAACATATTTTTTTGAAGGTTGCTTGACTGGGCAAGTTTAAGCAAACTTTCTGCAAAGCGTACCGCCTCAATTGATGGAAGACGTGCCCTTGCATGTCCGCATGAACATGTGGATGCAACACGACGGTGCACCACCCCATTATGCTTTGTGTTCAAGACAAGTGATGAATGAGATTCTTGACGGAAAGTGGATAGGACGAGGCGGCCCTGTAGCTTGGCCACCTCGTTCTACAGATCTAACATCACCAGATTACTTTTTATGGGGTTTTGTCAAAGAATGCGTAATGGCGGTAGCACCTACCACGCCTGACGACATGAAAGAAAGAATACGCCGAGCATGTACCGAAATTACACCACAAATGTTGGCTGAAGTTCGACGGTATGTTTATTTTTTTTTAATCAACAATAATAATTTTGGTCTAAAACATCTGACTGCAGAGAAGTATCTAAAGTTATCGTTGAATAGTATTGTTTTGTTGAATAAGTACAATAGTTAATTCGTTTTTTCCTTTTTAAATTGCATTATTTAATCTTTTTACCAAAATATGGCAAAATTCACAAAAAGGGATGTTATTGAGCTCTTATGAAAAAATAACAACAATTTAGAATTAGTTATTGAAGCTATTAGGTTAAGTTTGAATATAAAGTCTTAAAAGCTGATTAATTTGTTGAATTGAGGAAATCTATATCGTCACTGAGGAATGAAGTACAGGCAGAAAAAGTGTTTTAAGGATAAAAGACAAATTTTATGAAAAGTATGCAATTCAGAAGAGATTCAAAACACAATTCGAATTCGCATCACTACAAACCCAAAATCACTTTAACGTCGAATTCTTGAAATCAAGAATTATAATTATGCATTTTCTAATAAGTTATTAATAATTGGCGATTTTTACAAATTACGTGCTTCGTCTCAATTTACAAGTAAACCAATAGACTTAGAGGGGTGCCCTAACTGACTTTTTTGTACATAATTTAATAACAAACAACTTTTATTTACAACTTTTTCTGCTAAAATCCGTACTTTTCATACCTGTCAGATGCCCACAGAGTAAGAATTCTTACTTGGGTCGAATCAGTTCTGGTGATTGAATTTAAAAGAGAATATTTACCTTTATTATCAGTGAGGTTAGGAAGTGTCGAATAAGAATTCAAGGATTTTATTTGAAATTTCGCACAAATAAAAAAAGAGCGATTTTTTTGTGGAAGTAAAGATTCAAGTCGCGAAACAAGGTCGAGAATCACTGATCGAAAACATTATTAAGATTTGTTAGAAGATTTTCCGATTATTCTGGTTGAAGGTATTGGTCGGATGATAATTTTGAAATTCAATATCAGAATCGGAATTTAATAGAATTTTGGATTCGTAATTTATTCGGACGAATAGATATTATTCGAGTAGTTGAGGACGGATTTTGAGAAAGTTACTTTCCGATTATTAGTTAAGTCGGGAACGAAATTCAAGATTACAATTGTTAAATCGTGAATTTCAAATAGACTTTTAAGTAAAATTCGCGGTTAATGATTTGATAGACTTCTGAGTCACTACATTGAGGATAACATCCTCTACGCTGACGGTACCGTCTGGATTAGCGTTAGCATACGGCTTCGCGAACATTTCGTATACCAGGCCACGTGACTCATTTCATCTACCTGACCCGATGTTCCCGCCTATGCGACTCTCGCGGGTATCAGGAAAGATGATCAAAGAAGACGCGCAACCAGGAATGGTGGGCATGCCGCCTACCGAACCCCATTGAGAGCGTTTAGGATACGATACGAAGAAGGCAGGGTAAACTGCTCAGGAGGAAAGATTTTAGCCCACTAATACCACCGGCCGCTTCTTACAGCACCATTAAGTCTCCTACTTTAGATCTATTTGACCTCGGTGAAGAAAGAGTACCAAATGTATCTTCGGAACAGTTCGGACGCGCCCTTAATGGACCCGAGTTGCCCAGTAGCCGTGGTGGAGTGGTTGGAGACAGGCGTTTGGATCTCCAACTTAAACTGGATACAAATCTGGAGACAGTCAATCAGACTGGGGCTCTAGATGAATTTACGCGGGGGGCTTGCCTAGCTGGATATAATTCGGAAGGGGAGTTGAACCGTTTTTCTCGGTATGAGGCGGATTTCATGCCCCTAAATTTTGATGTGGATCAAGAGCCGAGAACGCATGATGACCAGGGCCAATACAACCGACCTCTACCCCCTACCAAGGTTACTAGTGTGTTACCGCTATAAAACAGAGGGCTATACGATTAAAAATTGCCCTAATTGCTCGAGAAACGTGGAAAAGAAGCAATGAGACAGGTCTGCACTGTCTCTCAAGTTTCCGTGACCGAATCGTCAATGATATAGAAAGCTTTAAGGACATTGCTAAAGATTTAGGGAATTTAGAGAGGAAAAATTCGAAAGAACCTCGTGAGCTGCCGTATAATAGTATAGATTTAACAGATGATAGCGTAGAGCTCACGAATACCGAAGAAGCTAAGGAACTTTGGAGACAAGGTAAGAAATTCATAGCCGAAGAGCATAACCAGATGCAACTCTATTAACTCTAAGTAGATCGGTGGAAGTTATTGTGGAGGAGTCACCTCACTCGGACTCATTAGATTTTGTTATGGCTGAGATCCATGCGAGTGGGGGTCTTGAGACTGAATTTAATAGTGGCATCGTCCCTACCAAAGAAGTTCGCGGTAGAATACATCTATTTGTGGGAATAGGATCGGTTACCCTAGATGCGTTGTACGACCAGGGATCCACAAGGACTTTTGTTAGAAAATAAAGTGGGTCAGAAGATTTTGGACAGTACCGGGAAGGAGCTGAACAGATCGCATAGATTAATAATGATTATAGCCAATGAATCTATGCAAGTTATCGAGGGAAAAGTCGAGTTACGCACTACATAGACGTTCAAGGGCACACTCCTATAAAGGAACCCTACCAAGTAGTGTCTCCGAAGGTTCATTCCGGAGTTTGCTGTTGTGGCCAAGCCGTTTATTCGGTTATCTAGGACCGCAAGACCGAGGACTAGTGGGAGGCGTGGGTTTCACCACTTCGTTATCTCCCTTACTTTTCAAATCCCCAGCGATAAAAGGAGGAAGTAAGGTAAATGAAAATGTTTCTTTATATACATGATGTCGTGCTTATTTCGACACGGTACAGTTTTTTTCCCTCTAAATTAAATTATGTATAGGATTTGTGGTGAAAAAATAGACCTATAATTCTAGTTTAAGGCTTAGAATAAAGGCTGGTAATTCATTGGCGAGTTGAAGTAAGAGTTTATAGTAAAGTTAAAATTAATTGGAGATAAGGAAATGGGTTAAAATAGAATATTAAAGTGCTAGGACCTAATGGTGCGCAGGAAATTAAGAAAATTTATGATAGATGATTAAAGGTATTAGGAGAATTAAGTAGTAGTTCCGATAGCTAGTAACAATTGGAAAAGTAGGTTAGGGTATTACGCAGGCCTGTGAGCTGGATACGAGGACTCCCGAGCAGAATCACCGGTGAAGTTAGGTAAAGTATACCCGAAAATCTGCTGATTGTTTAATCGCGCTGATTTTGTTTTCCTTTGATTCGCTCATGTGGCTTCTCTTATTATAATTTTGAGCTTATTATGATTTTGGCGCATAATGATTTTGGCTTATTATGATTTTAGCATGTGCTGTACTTAGGCTGTACTTTCTTAGGCCTATGATTTTGATTTAATTTTGATCCCGATCTATGCTTTTGCTTGCCTTGGTTTATTTTATGCCTTGTGTTTATTTTGATTTTTAGAAGTTTTGTTGCTTATGCTTTGTTTCCGAGTGCTCAGGTTGGTGAGGCGAAGTGCATCCCGGGGGGGTTGTTTTTTTGTTTTCGGGTCCTCCATGTTGCTTTTAGACTTGCCAGGGGAAGCGTACCCTGGTTAAGGTGGGGGGGGGGGGGGGGGTTGTGACGTGGTAAATTTTTACCCGTCACTTATAAAAGGATAATAAAGTTACAGACATTAGAGATACTAAATTTATGTTATTTAATACTATTGGACACTACCTAACATAGTGCCAACGTACAACACGCGTTTTTTGCCGTATTAGAGAGAACCGCGTGTTGACAAAAATTATTTGCCGAGGGAATTACTGTACTAGGCACGGGTTGCCTAGTCGCCTAGTAGAAGTGTGACCTGCTTCCGGGTTCACGATTGGGTCAAGCGATTAATTCGTGGGGAAGGTAGGGAACTTTGCTGGCGTCACGACTTCCTTTGTCACGTTCGCCCTGCGACTATTCGTGACAAGTACTCACCAGTTTGGCCTCTCGGCGGAGATTAAAAAAGAATAAATCCCATGGTTAAATAGACGAACTATACATGTCCCAGGAAGGGGAATTCGTCTTACGATTTGATCCAGAACTGAACGATGTAGTGCGGGTAGCGTAAGTATGGTTTAATCAATCTTTCTTTTGGCAAGTGGTTCGGAATTCTGACCAAATTGAAATTTTGATTTGAACGCTCCATGGCGTCTATCACACCAGCCAAGACCACTTCGCCTATCTCTCTTTAGTGTTCGCGAGTGCTCTTTCCTTTATTTATCTCATCCTCTCTCTCGCGGTGATTAAATTTTAATTGTTACTTGTAATGCATAAATTTTTCCCTTTTTGGCACCATTTAAGACCTCTAACTTTTTTGTTGTATCATAATCACACAAAAGGCTGATTTGACTGGCCTACAAGGACAATGATTGTATTGTGTTGTAAGTGCAAGATATTTTCAAGAGGAAATTGCTTGAATGTATCGAAGCATTGAGGTTCTTCAAAATGAACTTTCCTTTTGTAATACTTCCTCCAGTGTGAAGGAGAAAGACAATCGTTAACCAGAAAAGTTTGGTATTTCAGGTAAGAACCCTCATAACCGATCTCTCTTCAATGATTGTCCTTCTCCCTCACACTCAAGGAAATATTACAAAAAAGAAGGTCATTTTTAAAACATTTGTTTATAGAAGACGATTATGGAATTAGTATGTATGTGTGTACATATGTTATTAAATTTCAAAGTGGGCCGTTTCCTACAACGGGCAGCTGAACGACCCCTCTTCCCCCACTACTATGGAATAAAACGCGTTTGTATTTGAAACAGTAACGCGCATAACAAGTAGAGTATGGAGGGGTTTCCTCTCACGCTCGTTGCAGAGAACACTCCGGAGCTCGAGCTACTCGTTGGAGGGAATCTCGAGTGTATTATTATTGCCGCAAATTAACGTTAGACTTTACTTTGAATTGTTGAAACTTTTTAAAAAAAAGTAACGACATCAAAAGAGGAATGGTCTTACACAATTAATGAAGATTGCATCCACTCACTGTGCAAATATCTAGTTTAATAACAGGTATGAGGTCCCTCCACGTCCTGGCAATTACGTGAACTTCTTGTCTTCTTATATTATCAACATGTCTAGAAACGTCCATTGCGTTGATTTGATGTCGATTTTCGTTACTGTCATTACTCCTAGACTCCATACTGTGATTATCGATGCTAATATTATGCATACCAAGGTCATTAAGCATTTGCGACGTAAAGCCGAAACTTTGTTCTAAATGTGCATACAACTGGCAACGATTGTAAACATGAAGTTCAAAGCCATTCAATAAGACAGAAAGGCGTGTATCTGAATGAGACAGATCTGAAACAAAAATCAAATATATTGTACTTTACATCTTCGCTATAATATTAGTACATACAATGCCACCCGAAAAGCATCTCTGATGTAAGGAAAGGGGATTTTTAGGCGCATTTTTGTGATTCGTGACAACTCTAATGGGATCAGGTATATCTGTTTGTTATTTACTAGTTCGGTAATGTTGGAAACTGTCTATATTGAATGTTAAATATTGTCTAAATTAGGTACACAAGTGCTACTTGAAAATAAAAATTAAAGAATTATAATTAGAAGTGTATCATGTCATGAAAATAATGTAAAAAGTGTCGCAGATGTATGAAGAAACATGATTTTTTTATAAAGTAGTAGTTTGATGAAACTATCTAAAACTTTTAGCACATATTTATTATAATTTCGATGTACACAAAATTATTTTTTAATAAGTTCTTGAATGTCTTTTGACGAGTTACATACGTTGATTTCTACAACCTCTTAATCAATAGTGTTAATCGACGGGCACTTTAGGAATTTTCTCTTTGTACTGGATCGAAGAACAAAAGGATTTTTTAGAACAAAATGAGAGATCGAATAAACCCTAGACTGCTTAAACAAGAACACAAAATTTTCGTCTTAATTATGCAATAAAAATAGTTTGAAAAATAATTTTTATCAATTTCCTAAGTTCACTGGGTAGGAAATTTAATTATGTATATGTATGCATTATTTTTATCTGCAGCTTTAGCAACGCGCCACTTGTACCAGCTTTCAGTTCCCACTGACAGTTATCTGCTAGGAACGAGACGCGTAGTAAAAAGCCGCTTGCCTCTAAAAACATTACTGCTTATAATCTTAGGGTTATCAAACGCAATAATTTGTCAGCAAATTAAAAACTTCAAGGACTCGAAGCCACTCGAATCCTCAAAACACAACCAAATTTGGACCAAAATCACCACACTTTAACAGAGCACTAGAAAACAAACCGTGAGAAAAACAAACAAAAAAGGAGGAATGAAGAAAGAAGGCAACCTTCCAAAACCCCTTCCTTCTTTTTCTTTCTTTCGTCCTCTTTTGTCTTTATTACCCACCACCATTTACATAAATAAATTTTAAATTATTGCCGACGTTTCTTTGCTCTTCCAGCACCCTCATCAGAGCTCTAACACTACAAGAAAAAAAAAATTTATTTAAATAAAATTGTCTCCTATCACCCTCCATGGGGACGCAGACCCTCCTCCACGGAGTTTCCTGTTATTATTGTCTGAGTCTTCTCCAGTCTATTTACTATTGGCCACTTATTTGATCTCTCGTTCTGAACCTTGTGTATTATACTTTTGACATATAAAAGCAATTATTCATGTAATAAAGAAAAAGATTTAAAAAAAATAATAATATGGGCCTCCCCCCTTAATTTTTCAAATAGAAATGTTTATTTACTTCAAAAGTGCTGTAAAGTGTAAAAAAAAGGGTCGGACACAATTTTGAATAATATAGAAAGCAGGAAACAAAAACGAGAAAGAATGTTATTGCTCAAATTGATTGATAGGATTGATAAATAATAGTTAGTAGCACAAAATAGTACATTTTTTCTCTCATTGTTTTTTTGTGCAAAATTGGTCATTTTTAGCTTTTAGTCGATTCAAAAATTCAAGTTATATCAGATCAATGTTTTATTTTATTTATTATAATTTCAATATTTGTAACTGTCCGCAAAGAAAGGGACGTGAAGCCCGTAAAATCGATTTCCAGATTTTTACAGCAATTGATATTTCATGAATCGCTTTCTTGTTTGGAAATTCCTGAAATAATTAAAATAACCTGAAAAACACGAAAAAAATGGTTTTACAAAAAATCTTATATTTAATTGATTATCATCTATTTTTTAGTCAAATTCATGTCAGTTTCTTCTCTTCTTGATGCAGACAAAATTTAAATAAAGTACAAGTACTTGAGGCGAATCATTATACTATTTCTTGTATCTCATTGTATTAAAGTTTAAAATATTTTCAATATTTACGATATTCACGGAGTTTACAGTATTTACAATTTGCTATTAGGCAGTTTTGCTTAAATTCGTTATTACAAATATACTATAAGGTGCGCAACTACGTTCTCGCTGTTTGTCAATAGATGGCTCCAGCAGTAAGTGCTGGTCGATTTTGACATATCCAAAACGTCATGAACCAAGCTTAGACACATGGTAAACAAACCGCTCTGACACATTCGTGATTTTGTTTTGGCATCATATACTTTTGGTTGTGTGAAAATGTCTGATTTTGTGCCAAATAATCGTCATTTACGGGAAGTGTGGATTTTCTTCCTTTATTCGAAAAAAGCGGCGGCTGAAGCGCATCGAAAGCTCCAAAAAGTTCACGGAGATGCTGCTCTAAGTGAAACAACGTGCCGTCATTGGTTCTGTTGCGTCAAAGACGGTGATTTCGATGTTGACCGTCCGTGTGAAGGAAGGCCAAAAACCTTCAAAGACGCTGATGTTATTCATTATGAGCTGTTGAAACCGAACGAAACCATAACTGGGGAACGGTATCGAACGCAATTGATGCGTTTGAGCCAAGCGCTGCGCGAAAAACAGCCACAATACGAGCAGAGGCACGAAAAAGTGATTCTACAGCATGACAACGCTCCGCCTCACGTTGTCAAACCTGTGAAAACCTACCTGGAAACGCTTAAATGGGAAGTCCTACCTCACCCGCCGTATTCCCCAGATATTGCGCCGTCCGATTATTACATGTTCTGGTCGATGGCACATGGTCTGGCTGATCAGTAGTTCCGTTCATATGAAGACATCGAAAAATGGCTTGATTCGTGGATAGCCTCAAAAGATGAACACTTCTACCGTAACTATATTCGAGCTCTACCAGAAAGATGGGCAAAAGTTGCAGCTAACGATGGGCAATACTTTGAATGATTTATTTGTGACCATTTTTATTTTTATTTTTTTTTAGTTTCATGATAATCTGACGTTTAGTTTAGAAGTTGCAGAGGTTTTGGTCAAGCAACTTTTGTCAATTTCAAAACAATGTACAAAAAAGAGTTCCGAGTGTTAATCAAACATTGCTTTTTAATGGGAAAAAAACTGATGAAGCAAAGCAGTGGCTTTATAAGCATTACGCGGACTCTGCACCAGGGAAATCAACAATCATCGACTGGTATGCCAAATTTAAAAAAAGTGCTGTTCCACCAATACAATGCACCGTGCCACAAGACCATGGAAATGATGGTCAAATTGAATGAATTAAGATTCAAATTGCTTCCTCGTCTAACACTATTCTCGGGAAGTTTCGAAACAATTAGCTTACGAGTTAAATTCCCTCATTTTTGGTTACACAACTTTGGTCTCCTTATGTCTATTCTCCATGAAAAGAACTTCAATCGGACACCTACCTATGTCCCAAACACTCCGCTGCTTTGTATCCTTAACTTCGTGGGTGAGGCAAAAAAATCGCGGAGTCCAAGGTCCTCTATTATCACGGCGAAGACACCTACATTACGGCTGTGTTACACAAAAACTACACAGGCAGCTTGCTGGCCACACGGGTTCTCATGCTTTACCGTTTCTTTCCCAATTACTTTTGCAGATTTTAAACAAATGGTATCAATGTCGCTGCAGTGTAACGTGAGACTAATTTCTCGCATGTGTTCGATTGAACCAATCGAGGTATAGATACCAGGTATAGAAGTATGAAACCGAAATTTCCCTATTCATGGTGCTTGCCATCAGTTTAGGGACCCTACAACTACGAACTACGATTTGCGGACAGCACTGGTTTTTTGTTATCACTTGAAGAAAACTGCTGCAGAATCGCATCGAATGCTTGTCGAAGCTTACGGCGAACATGCTCTTGGCAAAACACAATGTTTCGAGTGGTTAGAAAAATTCAAACGTGGTAATTTTGATGTGAGAAACGAATATCGTGGAAAACCACCGAAAAAGTGCGTTTGGTGGGATCAGAAGGGTGTTATCTATTATGAGCTGCTAAATCTGGTGAAACTGTCAACACGAATCGCTACCAACAGCAAATAATCGATTTAAATCGAGCATTGCATGAAAAACGACCGGATTATCGAAGAAAGCAACACAAAGTCATTTTTCTTCACGATAATGCCCCATCACACACAGCGAAACGGGTCAAGGAAACGAACGAAACGTTCAGTTGGGAAATACTGGCACATGCCGCTTATTATCCAGACTTGGCTCCGTCGGATTACCATCTGTTCGAATCACTGGGCTACGCTCTCGCTGAACAACGCTTCACTTCGTACGAAAATTCCGGTTTCATACTTCTAGACGTGGTAGTAGCTACGCGCCGTTTTTAATTCGATATGTATAAAATGACTCTCTAAACGAGGCAACTCCCTTGTAATAGCCCTGTCCTACATGGGTTTTGGCACTTGACCAATGATAACAGATATCGGTAGGTTTTTTCCCGCAGAATCCGAATCTGGAAGTAGAGAATTGGCTCTAGTTTTTGAGGAAAACGGGGTCAAACGTCCCAAAAAAACGTATTTTGGCCATTTTAGAGGACGTGCAAAAATGTAACGCGAGCCAAAAAAACCTTCCAAGAGGGATGAAAGGGAATCTTGGTTCTTGTCCTTTCGAAGAAAAGAACAAAAAACGAGGTGTCATGACCTTGAAATGGTCGGGAACAGACTTCGTACATGTGCGCGCACCAATTCCACCACACGCTGTCACCCCGGCGCTCGCTGCTTTCTCCGTCCTTCAACTTTTCTCGCATTAATTTCCTAGCCTGCCACATTCCGGGGTGCTTCTTTCTTGTGAGTCCCCTCGCCTCTTACGAGTTCAGATGCTGTTTGGGATACAAATTCCCTCTCCTTCTATGGATCCTGATACTTCCCTTTTGTTGGTATTACTAGAAGAATCACGAATAATCAAACAGCAATAATTTGCCAGCATATTCACCGTAGATTTTCCTTGATATCTTTTCTCCATAGTGGCAATGTCTTGATGAAATCACTCACCTTGTTCATCACTGACAGCTCCCAGATTGGATGGAAGAAATCCAAATGAGAAGCCAGAAAATTAATTTTCAGAGACATGTTACACCCTAATGTTTTATAAACAATCAGCAATTCCTTGATAATCTTTTTATACTCAGGATTCTTTGCATTACCTAAAAATCCTGTAGAAACTGCTTCAAAAACCTTCCAAGCTCTCTTTACATTTTGATTCAATGTACTTTTGAAGTTACAATCTTTGAGAATGGTCCTCATATGTGGTCCATTGAGTAAACCTTCGTTCAGCTTCACTTCACTCAGCCCTGGAAGTATCTTTTTCAGATGAAAAAATACGGGCTTGTGATTCTTCAAGGCTTTTATCAAGTTTTTTGCTAAGCCTAACTTGAC
This sequence comes from Diplolepis rosae, assembly GCA_030998225.1. Classification (NCBI taxonomy): domain Eukaryota; kingdom Metazoa; phylum Arthropoda; class Insecta; order Hymenoptera; family Diplolepididae; genus Diplolepis; species Diplolepis rosae. The sequence goes on along the minus strand of JAPYXD010000687.1, from coordinate 526,232 downwards.
GTGAAGCATCGGTAAAATGATTTTTTCTGTATCTACAATGGGCTTTTGGATAACATTCTTCTCTCCTAAAGAAAAATAATTGCAGACAGCTGTCTTTCTTCATATAATAAAAATGTCTAGCATGGCTGACCCTGAGACTGCCCAGCCCGAGTCTGCACCTTATAGCGAGGAAACGGAAGCAAAACCTGCAAAAATAGGGTCATCGTAAGGACAATTACATTCACACGAAACCCGCACGAAAGAATCACAAGGTTTCGTCAAGTCCCCGCTGAGTAATTACTCATTAACTTCCAAACCAGAAGTGCACGTGGCTCGAACGCGGGCGTCTGGTTGTCACGGACATTTTCGTTCGTAGTCTCAGAGAGCACCGCACTAGTCTGCGGTTGCTGTCGCTCAACCAGACACCTGGGTTAAGCAGCTTTGTGCGTGGTCGCTGGATGGGCGTCCCACGTTCATCTCTCTTTTGCTTTTTTTTACATTATTTATGATGGTTTTATTTATTTGTATGCATGTGGGCAGTTCAATAATAACTAATGTTGGCCTATGATATTTAAAAAGAAATAAACTAATATTCAGAAATAGTAAATTTGAGTTTATAAAAATATAAACATAAATTAAAAATTAAACAAATTAATATAAATTAAATAAAACTATAAATTATTTAACTAATTAATAAACGCTAAGAGTAATATAGACATTGCTATAAATTTTATAATTTATTGATCAAACTAGACTTGATCTTGGACGGTAATTGAGGCGCGCGCATATTAATTAAAGTGGGAATTTGGCAAAGACCAACGAGCTTAGTTACAGATCCTTAAAAATAAGTTTCCAGGCGCGAAGCCTTTAAAGGTGAGAGCACGGCTCAACACCGCAATATAAAATTAAGATCTAGGGCTCAGGCTGGTTCATCTGCATCTGTGTATCAGGTAAACAACTCTGAGAACCGGATCGCATTTGTTTCCCGGCCCCCCTTTTTCCGTCAGGGACTGTTTGGATCCACGTTTTTGTTCAGGCTTGTTTCAAGGAGCACGTAACGGTTGTTATTTTTCAAATAAAAAATAATATTATTAATATTATTATTATAAATAATATTATATATTAAACTGGATGGTGGTCTACCTAGGTTATGAGTACCCGTAAACTCACAGTTAGTGAGACTGGGGAAAAATAACCTGCCACTCAAAGAAACCCAAGCACGGAGCAGTATCAGAGCCCCCAAGGGCACTTTACTGCAACGGTGTCTTTCCTGTTAATTCCTATTGGGTCAACCACAATCCAGCACGGGTTTGTCATTTTTAAGGGTTGAAGAAACAGATGATGATCTTGTCGGGGGCACGTGCTCAACAAGTCCAAAATCTGGCCCGACATCCTGATGCTTCGTAAGGAAATAAGAAATTAAAACTAAAGTCGAATTACTTTAGGGTGGTACGGTTCGTGTCTCTGGGTTATTTCAACTAACCAAAAAGGGCATGTTAGGATCCAAAAGGTCAACAAATATTATTTTCAGGAGTAGGGATGAGTCCCCCAAATTTAGAACGCGAAAATCCGCTCGGTAATGGAATTTAATTCTTTGATTTCAGGACAAATCGAAAGAGAGGTTTGAAGCGCTCAGAAAAAGAAAAAAAAATGCGAATAGGAGACGGTCAAGGTCTTTTTCCTGTGAGATTTATATGAAAAATAAACGTGAGTTTCCTTACACAATCTCGACAATAAGCAATGAACTTATTCTCGCAAAATGTTGCCCTTCGTGATACCCACACATCAGTTTGACAGGATAATTTTGAGTCGAAGTAGACCAGGATTGGTTCGGGAACATTGAAGTAAACGAATAAAAAATTGAATATGTGAAATTTTTTAGCAAATTAGGCTAAGATAGAATTTGTAAATTTTTAAGTGTTGATAAATCTAAAATTCAAGAGTCAAAATGTTTCAACCCATTCGTATAAGAAACAACTATGTTTCGTAAAACCAAGTTGTAGCCCACTGAAAAGAGCAACATCTTTGAGGTCTGAACATATGTAACAATTGTGTTCCGAATACTTTACTTTCTGCAAAATAATTTTCATATTCTCATAGGTTTCTTTCATGACTCATCAAGTTGCCACTGTAACTTAAGTATACTCATTACCGTTATGTAGTAGTACATCTTACAATCCAGATTTGGAAGAATCTATTAATAGCCTCTAATTCTCTAGCTTGTATTCTATTCTCAGAGCTTTAATCAAACCCGAAATGTCGTTACAATAGTACAAGTCATAATCTTTACTGAATAACTCAAAAAAAAAATTTTCGTGATATTTAAGGAAAGACGTTCTTGTGTCTGCTTGCAGTAAGTTCCACTGGTTCAATCGAGAGCCTAAAAGCTGAGATTTGTAATTAGTCAATTCGAAATTCCTGCAAAGATCATGCAAATCTTTTTGACCTATCAACTTTGGCTCCATTGTATCTTAAAGTGTAGAGACACTTCAGCTTCAGTTTCAATTTAATCATATTCTTCATTTGATATTGGTCCACATTGATGTTCTATGATCATTTTAGAATCTTCTTATGCAGACTCTTTCTCTTGTTCTGGTGGAATAAGTACAGGAAGGAAGTCACTATGAGGCAAGGGACATTGTGCTGAGTTCAGATCAGGATAGTCAATTTTTCTCTTCTTGTACCGATTAATGCCTGAAGACACCTGTGCCAAACAGAAATAGCAATCATCTACATGATTTTGTTGTTCCTACAAACCATGGGAACTGCAAATTCCATTGACATCGGAGCACCTGTCAACCAGCCTAACAGATATCGCAAACATAGATGTCATGATTTTCTCTTGTCCTTTCAGCATAAACGAAGCGCATACATAGCAGAAAGAGTTAGGATAATTCACGCATTTCCAGGGCGTTGTGATCACATAAAAAACACAAATTAAATGAATAGAATTTAAACCAAATGGATGGATTTTCTTGACAATTTTATTTAGTAAATCTATTATATTATAACTCGAGAGAGTTAATCAAACGACATGATAATTGCGTAAACGCTTTTATAAAACAGATAGGCCTGAGAACAACTGAACGTCAGAACCATTGAGAGTTTCACGTCACGCACATCCCTTTCAATTTATTTTTATATTTATAATTATTATTGTTTGGTACATATACAAATCATATATCAAATATATAAATATTGCATACACAAATATTATACTAAAAATATATAAACCAATATATACAAAGAGAGCACAAACGGGTTGCAGAATGGGAAATATAATTGCACATTTCCTATTCGAAAAGATCATTTTCATGTGTTTATTTTTTAATATGGGACACGTTAGGTGTCCAAGTGCCACTTTAAAAAGAATAATAGAAATATTAAATCTACAAGTGTTTCATGCTATGAAAATAGTGTTAAAAGTGCCGCAGAATTTTAGAATAATCGGTTAATAGTATTATGCATGAGGTCCTCTTGTTTTGATGATTGAAATTATGTCTTTAATTATTTCTTTAACTTCCCACATTCCAAAAAAATACAATGTCAGATTTTAACATTTTCTGGGTTAATTTTATTAATCATAATAATCCTTTGATTTCCATTTTGCTGCTATTAAATTTTGTCTTGCTATTTCACGCATTTAATGTAATTTTGTAATCGATTTTGTCACGTAGATATCGTTAGTTTTCATTTTTTCATGTTCTGGTAGAGGGTTTAAAAAGAATAATAGAAATATTAAATCTACAAGTGTTTCATGCTATGAAAATAGTGTTAAAAGTGCCGCAGAATTTTAGAATAATCGGTTAATAGTATTATGCATGAGGTCCTCTTGTTTTGATGATTGAAATTATGTCTTTAATTATTTCTTTAACTTCCCACATTCCAAAAAAATACAATGTCAGATTTTAACATTTTCTGGGTTAATTTTATTAATCATAATAATCCTTTGATTTCCATTTTGCTGCTATTAAATTTTGTCTTGCTATTTCACGCATTTAATGTAATTTTGTAATCGATTTTGTCACGTAGATATCGTTAGTTTTCATTTTTTCATGTTCTGGTAGAGGGCCCCCAAATGGTGAATGTGCTAATTTTATAAAAACTAATTCATAAGGCGTGCATTTTCTTCCTCCATGAACGCTTGTATTATATAAAAGCATTGCTAATTCAATCCAGTCATCCCATTCTGCATTATTTTCAATAAATTGTTTTAGATATTCTTTAAAAACGTGATGGGATCTTTCCAAGAATCTATTTGATTGGGGATGATAAGCAGTAGTCTTAAACTGACATATTCGGAAATCGCTTTGCCATTTTTCTCATTGAATTGCTTACAAAATATGCTCCTTGATCTATTAATAGTGCTTTTGGAGAGCCATATATGCAAATAAATTTTTTAATAAAATCGTCTGCTATTGTTCCAGCTTGATGATTTAGGAGTGGAATTGCTGAAGAATATTTGGTAAAATTATCCTGAAATGTAAGTATTTACTGATTTTGTGATGAAGTAATTGGTAACTTTCCAACAATATCCATTGATATTTTCTCAAATGCAGTTCCTGGGGTGTCAGTGATTACCATGGGGTTTTTTGTTATGACCCTAACAAGTTTTTAAAGTTGAAATAGTAAACAGAGTTCTATATATTTTTGTATAACCAATTTCATATTTTTCTAATAATATCTTTGTCTGATTCTATTATAAGTGTTTGTCACTCCTATAGCGGATGAATATGCCTCTTCGATTAATTGGTTTCTCTTTTCTTTTGTAGGGTATTGTGAGATTCCAATACTTTGGTAATACTTACTGATTTAAGATTTAATTTTTCCTTTCGTAATTTTTGGACTATCTCCTTTTGTAAACTTTTAAAATTTGGTAATTTTCCAAAAATTGGAACCTACATCGCGGGGTTCCCTTTCATCGGTTACAAAATATGCATGATCATTCTTTCTCATTGTAAATTGGTCGCGGCATTCAATCATGTTCTTCCGTGTCCTAGACGATCCAGATGTTGAAGGTTGATCAAGGGGTGGCTGTGGGGGTAGTCTTTCTTCTGTAAACTCGTCTTTGTCAGAGTTTTTAGAATTCTCTATTTCTAGTATATCCAATTGTTCATTCCCACTTTCATGTTCTACATTCTGAAAATGTTCCTGATTTTCTTCCTCTTTTTCATCTTTACTTGACAAGGCGGAATTTCATTAAAAATAACTTTCTTCTTTTAATTCTTCATCTTCATTTTCCGTAGAATGTTTCTTCTTCTTATTTGTTTTAGGCTTTCGTATAACACCATAGTCGGGATCAGAATCAGATTCATCTTCTGATTCTATAAATATACGTTTTTTATTATTTTCAGATGATTTATTTATATCTTTTCTTAGCCTACTTCTCATTTTAATTTGTTCCCGCAATTTTATTTCTTGAATAATTTTCCGTGGCTTTCCACGCTTCCACTTGAATATTTCTTATCAATTTATTTTTTATATTATCTTGATTCTTATCTATATCTATATTCGTCGAATTTTTTAACTGGCTTCTTGTTTGCACCGCATAGTTTTTATTTTTATTTTCTAATAGTATTATTATAGTATTATTAAATAATAAAATTAAATCTATGACAAGTTTCAAAAATTGTGAAACAAATATTTCCGAAACACTTTGTTCTCAATCAATTTCTTAAAAGCGCTTACATTTCATACATTTTTCATTTAATTCATTATTATATTGATCAACCTGTTATTATCAATCTTTAATAAATTTTCATCGTTCAATTGTTCAGTACTTTTTTCATTGTTCCCATAAATTGTTCCTTTTTTTATATCCTTAAAATCTAATTCAATATAACATTTTTCATCCTTGTCATTGTCACTTTTCAATAAATATTCTTCATTTAATAATTGTTTAATTTTTTCAGTATCACTTCCATTAATTTTTTCTACATTAATATCATCATAATAGGGTTTCTTATTATTAACATTTCTAAATAAAGTTACTTTGCATAATTGTTCGATTTCTTCAATATATCCACAAATTTTTCGTTTTTCAACATCTTCTTAATTTATATCATCAATATATTCCTTATCTTTCACATTTTAAATTAAATTTTCATCGTTTATCAGTGTTTGTTTCTTTCCTTCGAAATTATCATAATCAATATTTTCTTTCCTAATAATCTAATATTTTGATTTAACATAACTCCTTTGATTATTTTTATTCATAAAAAAATTTCGCCGTTCATACATTCTTTAGTTTCTTTGAAATTATTCTCAACAATATTTTCTCCAATAATATCACAATCCATTTCTTCACAGCATGAAAGAATTGTTTCTGGTACTTTTTCCTTACATTCAAAATTGAATTTATTTTAATACTATTTTTATTATTTATATCATCATTTTTAGTATCTTCTAAATCAATAAGGTTTCTTGATAAAGCATCTGCATTTACATTAGTTTTACCTGCTTTATGTGCGACATCAAAATTGTATTCTGCCCGTTTCAATTTGCATCTAGTAGCTCGTGAGCAAGGGTCTTTTGAGTTTTGAAACCATACTAATAGTTCATGATCTGTGATCAAAGTAAATTTTCGTCCATATAAATAAGGGCGAAAATATTTTACACAATAAAAAATTGCCAACGATTTTTTTTCGTATGTATCATATTTTCTTTCCCAATCATTTAATGATCTAGAAGTATAAGCTATAGGTGTATCTGTACCTGTTTTATTTATTGAAAGTATTGCTCCTACAGCGAATCCCGACTCATCAGTTCCAAAATGAAAGGTTGTGCGAAATCTGATCATTGTGAAAAGGGGTTCTTCACATAATTTTTCCTTTAAAAGTACAAATGCTTCTTGTTGCTTTTCTGAACAATTCAATTTTACATCCTTCTTTAAAAGCTGATTGAAAAGTTTTGCACTTTTAGAAAATCCATCAATTAATATTCTATAATATCTAGCTAATTCTAAAAATTGTTTAATATTTTTACGGTTTTTTGGGATTGAGGAATTTTTTATTGCTTTTATTTTCTTAGGGTCTGGACGTAATCCTTCTTTGTCTATTATACGAGGTCTGTCCGGAAAGTATCAGGCCTACCTTTATATCCCTGCGCCATAGTGTTCGAGCGACCCCTGCGGGGCACGAACGTCAACAGTAAAGCCTCACGAACCTATCGGTTGCTTGCTGACATCTGCCGGACGTATAGTTCATGCGCAGCGTGTCTTTGTTTACAAAGCTACTTTTGAGTTCGGCGGATTTTGTAATTGTTAAAAATGACTGAAAAACAAGATCAACGAATTTGCATCAAATTTTGTTTTCAACTCGGAAAAACGAGTTTGGAAACTATTCAGATGAATTCCCTTTGGGAATGAGTGTGCGAATAAAACACGAATAAAAGAGTAGTATAATTGTTTCAAAGGAGGCCGCACTTCTGTTGATAGTGATTCTCGTTCTGGCCGACCTTCGACGACAAAAACATTGGATAATATTGAGTGGGTGCGACTTGCGATTGAAGGTGATCGTTGATTAACTGTTCGTGAATTAGAAAATGATCTCGGAATACCGAAAACTACTGTTTGGGGAATTTTGAACAAGATTTTAGGAATGACTCGCGTGTGTGCGGTGACTGGCTTCTTCACCACGATAACGCGCCAGCGCATTCATCAAATCTTGTGCAGCAATTTTTGGCGAAACACAAGATTGTACAGCCTCGACAGCCTCCGTACAGTCCCGACATAGCTCCCTGCGACTTTTGTATGTTCCCAAAATTGAAAATGGCGCTCAAAGGAAAGCGGTTCAACGATATCGAGACATTTATCTGGCTGTAATTTTAGATTTACTGCACTTAATCTTCCCATCATATTTATTGAATTTTTCCTCACGTTCTTCAAGAGAATTCGCATATAAAAGAATCTCGTCTAAGTAGACAAATAACTCAGTTCCTTGAAGACCTCTTAACACTTAGTCGACCGTTTAGGGAGATCTCCCTATTTTGACAGTTCTTTATAGCGCGTGCTGTCAGCTAAGTGTTAAAACTTAATCCATTAATTGCTGAAAGTAGCCTATGCATTTTTTGAACCAAGTGGCATACAGTCAAATTTATAATGGCCCTAAGGAGTTGAAAAGAATTTTTTATGAGTCTTACGGACTCATTTTTATTTGATGATTTCCTGAAGCAAGATCAAATACAGAAAAAAATATTGAGCTGATCCTCATTGGTCTAAAATATCAATAATATTTGGAAAACGATAAGAATTTCCAATCGTTTTTTCATTAACTCCGCCATTGCCGGTCCCAAGCCCGGATGAGAAAGGAGGAGGGGGCACACAGACAGCAACATGACACAACACATTTACAGCGACACTGAACGCAACACACCCAACACCTGAGAGCGCGTTTCGCGGGAGGGCAGCGTCTCGCCCAGAGGAGTGTGTGAGGCCATGCACGGAGCAGACGAGTCCTGCAGCCCACCAACGGCAACGGTAGTAGCCGAAAGGACTCTGCCAGCAGCTGGGCTGTCGCCGTCAGGATGGCCGTCAAGGGGGCCCTATAGACGGGCTTTTCCCTAGCGGTGGGCCTGCCGGGCGCACGCGTTGGAATGGTTTCTCTGCAACCTTCAGGCGCGTGAGGACCCGGTGTGGAGCAAAAGCATCGGGGGACCTTGAACAGGTTCCTTGATGCCGCATGAGTGGACATGGTATGAATGCGGGGGGCCCCTTAACCGGGGTATCGCCCCAAATGCGCATGCGGCGGTGACGCTAAACTTCCCTCGTAACCCTCTCGCGGTCACATCACAACCACATGCACGACACCGACACCCACACATAGCAGAATGAATGTACTACTGAGTGAATGGGCTGCGGCCGGCGCCTGGTGGATATTCCCGATAGACTAGCCAAGGAAGGAGTAGTAGCCTCACGACCAGGGTAGGACGCGATGTCAGTACCTTACCTCTGTGGAAGTAATATGGGTAAATGTAGGTCCCTTCGGTGTTCGGCAGCGAAGACCAAAGATCCCGTGAAACCACATGTTAGACTGGGAAAACCGCTCACGTTTCTACTGTCTGGAGGCAATTTCGTGGTTGAAATCATGGACGCCCGGGCGCAGGAATGAAGGATTACCTGGTCTGTATTTCCTTATATCTGACGCTGCGTAGGATAAATCGCACACGTTGAACCAGCCAGATACGCCTTCACACACTCCTCCGGGGGCCGAGGGATGGAAAGACGTCCTTCAGCTCCTGAAGGAGCAAAGCGGAAAAATGGAGAGGCTAAGCATGGCCCTCAAAGTTATACAAGACGGGATGCGTCAGAACACCCCGACCACCGTCAAAACGAGTGTTGGGGAGGCTGCCGAGGTTTTGGGCAGCCTCTTCAACACTCAAGAGTGTCTGATGAAAAGCGGGTTGGAAATCCATAAGAGACTGGAGTCCCACCCCGCCACGAAAAAAATGAGGATCTTCCAGAGACCACGTTCGGCTTCTCTGGGAGATACCTCAAAAAGCCAGGCGAAGGGTGAGAAAAGGGCAGCTCCCTCCCCCCCTCAGGAAAAAACTCCTAAGAGGGGGAAGGGCAGCCCGTCACCCTCGTACGCCCAAATGTCGGGCGACGCCATCAAGATGTCGGCGAAGGAAGGCCAGTCCTACGCCGACATCTTGAAGGAGATGAAGGCGAAAGACGCCCGCTGCTTCAGGTGCCTTGGGTACCACCAAGGTGCCTGACATGTGTAGACAGGGGCGACAAAGATGTAGCCCATGTGTCAGGGAGCGGCTCCTGCCCGGTCTTCCGGCAAGAGCTTCGGAGGTTGAGAGGCAGGAAATGAAGTTCCTGCAGCTCAACCTTGGAAGGGGGAAGGATGCCCAGGACCTCCTGATGCAGACTGCCAGGGAGAGGGGGGCCGATGTGTTGCTCATTAGTGAGCAGTACAAGTGGTCCGAAAACTCTGCTTGATATCAGGATGCATCAAGGAGGGCCGACATCCTTGTTTGTAACCCTGATTTGGGCGTCGGGGATTTCCTGGAGACCGACGCGGGGTTCGTTTGGGTGGAGGTGGCGGGTGTGCGTGTGTACAGCTGCTACTTCTCCCCCGGCGATCCCTTCGATGTCTTTGAGACCCAGATCCTCCTCCTTGAGGAAAGCCTCCGTGAGGCTATCGGGCGATCCCTCATAGCGGGTGACTTTAATAGTAAGTCGCCCGAATGGGGTGAGGCCCGCCTAGACAGGAGGGGAATCTTGGTCGGCGAGATGGTCGCTAGGAATGACCTGATAGTCCTAAATCAAGGTAAAGAGTTTACGTTCAGACGAGGAGCGGGGGGGGGGTCAATAATTGACCTCACAATTGCCTGGACAATCACGATCAAGTCCAGTATATTGTGCGAAACTTGTTGACAAAAACTCTCTATCAATTCAGACTTTTGCATATGTATGAGATTTTATAATTAAATAAAGGGTCTGACTATTGTACTTCATTTTATTTTGCATAATCTTTAAAGAAAAGAAAAGTAATTCTAAAGGCGCCTGCAACACAAAAAAAAAGAAATTAGAACTTATATTGCAGAGCCACGTGGAGAGAGAAATTATTCATTTAGCCTGTTATTTTTCCAGGCTTTACATTAAAGGAAGATAAATCATATATACCTTTTTTTCTTGTGATTTGCTCACACGACTCGCTACCTACATTTTACCTTTTCTTTAAGGAAACTATTTTTCTATTATTGAACATTAGGCTTTCTTTCTATCGGTCGAACATTCCACCGTTCTCCATAAAACATAAAAACTGTGAGATGCAATGGGCACGCACAAGACAAGAGGGCGCAACCTACATTCACATTTTTGTACTTAAAGATAAAAATAATTACATATCAACACTCCTCCTTAATTATTTTACATCTTAGTTTTTCAAAATTTTTACGCAACAAGGGTTTTGTTAGGATGTCTGCAAGTTGCTCCTCGCTCCTGACGTGTGTTGGGTTTATAGTAGATCCAATGTGTTGCTGGATGAATTTTCTTGATATTTCAATATGTTTTTTTCCTTTTGAGATTTTCCCTTCATGAGTATTTTTCAGCATATGAATAGCAGACTGATTATCAATGTAGTGTATCGTAGGCTTGTTCGTGTCCAATTGATTTAATTCACCAGCAAGTCTTCGGATCCAACAAGTGTCATCGATAGCTGATACAGCTGCTCGATACTCTGCCTCTGCAGTCGAGTTTGAAACGGTGTTTTGCTTTTGAGTGTGCCAGACAACAGGACCTCCACGCATAAGCAATATTCCACTCGTAGAATGTCCTGAGACTGTGTCACCACCGTAATCAGAATCACTGTACACAGTCACGTTGTTTTCACCATTAAAAAATATACCGAATTTAATAGTACCTTTTACATACTGGAAAACACGCTTGATCATTTTCCAGTGACTAGTCATAGGATTTTTGTTGTATCTACTTAAGTAGTTTATGGAAAAACTGATGTCTGGCCGAGATATTGTGGCCAAGTAAAGTAAACTTCCAACAGCTTCTCGGTATGGTTCTGACGTTTCCAAAGGTTTATCGTTTACAAAATTTCCAGGGTCAGTAACCATTCCTCTTTCTATAGGTGTGTAGACTGGATTCATTTCTTCAAAATTAAAACGTTCCAGAATTCTTTCTGCGTATCTTGACTGATTTATAAAAATTCCATTCAGACAAACTTCAATTTGCATTCCAAGGTACGAGAGAATATTTTCTTTTCCAGTGTTCCAAGTGATCTTGAATTTCTCATCAAGTATTCTCAAAACTTCGACCATTCTCTTCTTGCTTTTTCCCACCATAAGTCCATCGTCCACGTGCAAGACTATTATAATACTTCTGTCCTTGTTGTAATATACACATGGATCATCATCCGTAGACTCAAAGTGTAGGGAGTTCAAAAAATCCGTGAATTTCTTATTCCAATTTTTAGGTGATTGTTTTAAACCATAGAGACTTTTCTTCAATTCGCATATGCGTCCAGACTTATCATTAAATCCCTCTGGTTGATACATAAAAATCTTCTTATCTAATTCACCGTGTAAAAAGGCGGTTTTTACATCAAATGACATTATTTCCATACGTTCGGATGCAGCTATACTTAGGATTAAGCGAATGGACATGTGTCGAGCAACAGAACTAAACACTTCAAAGTAGTCCCTACCTTCTTTTTGCTCGAATCCTCTGACGACAGAGTCTTACCTCTTCGTTGATCCTCGATCAATACATAACAGTCGCATCCGAAGGTTTTGAGTTTACTGACATCCATTTTCCGACCGAACCACAAGTCAGCTGGGCTTTTTCCTTTTACCGTACTTGTACCAGTTTGATTTATTGTAAATACTACGTAGTTGACAGCTTCTCCCCACAGATTTTCATCTAAACTTCGAGCGTGTATAACAGACCTCGCTGCTTCAACTACGGTCCTTATTTCCCTCTCTATGCGACCGTTCTGTTGTGGTGTATAAGCACTGGATTTGCTGTGAAAAATTCCAAGATTTTCCAAAATTCGCTGTGTGTCACGATTCTTTATTTCAGTGCCGTTGTCTGACCGTAAAACTTTTACTTTTCTGCCAAATTGATTTTCGACTAGCTTCATAAAAACTTCCAATTTGGCAGCAGCCTCACTTTTATTTTTCAGAAAATACACAGTCTTAAAATGCGTATAATCATCCTTGAAAAGCAAAAAATACTTTGCTCCTCCTAAAGAGTAAACATTCATCTCACATAAGTCTACGTGTACCAGATCCAGTGGCTCGACAGATATCTTTGGGTTGAGAGGATGCGACACTCTGTGTTGTTTTCCATACGTACAGCCTGGACACACATAATCATCCCAGTCATCTAGAAATTTGATTCCACTTCTATTTAATACTTCTCTTACTTGTGCAACATTCTGATGTGCAAGCTTTTCATGCCACTTTCTTACAGAGATATTCACTAGACACTTTTCAGGCTCTTGACGAAATTTCATTTTAAATAATTTTCCTTCCCTCAGTGCTATCGCACCAATAATTCCATTAGAATCTTTAAAAATGGACTTATCTGCATCAGCTGACTGCTTATAACCTTTGTCCAATACAGAACTTACAGAGAAAAGATTGAATGGCATTTTTGGAGTGTATAGAACGTCCTTCAAAACTATTTTTCCCCAAGTCTTACCATTAAAAGCTTCAAGCTCGACATCGCCTACTCCAATACCTTTCAGTTCTGTAGCATTGCCAATAATAACTTTGGACGGACAGTCGAGAGCGACATAATTTTTGAACCATTCTTTACGTAAACTCATATGTTGAGTCGCTCCACAATCTTGATACCAACAATCATCAAAGTCTCCTTCGAGAGAGCTTGCAGCCGATAAACTCACTGTCACAAGAGCACGTCGGTTGCTTGAATTTTGCCCATTTCTATCTGACTTGTCATCTCGCAAACTAGAGTCCGTGTTCGGACAATCTTTGGCACAATGTCCTTTACATTTGCACTTATTACAGCCATATGTATTTTTACAATACTCTAGATATTTTGCACAAGGCTTACCATGACACTTGGACTTCATGTGTCCCTTTTTTCCACATTTAAAACATTCTATAGACCCTTTCTGACTAGACATTGGCTTCTATGACCTGTTACCATGTTTCGATATAAAAGCATTTTGAGACGTAGGCTTATTTAATAACTCGCTTTCGTTTATTCTGTCTTCTTCTAGTCTTAAGCGATCAAACAGATTGCTGAGAGATTTGTCTATTGCATTTACGTTATCCCAGGCAGTTCTGAAATGGTGAAGTTTTGGCGGAAGAATTCCTAAAATTCTCTGCATGATCCAAGACTCTTTAATTTCTTCACCCTCAGCAGACAGACTATCAGCATACTGTTGAATTTGCAGGCAATTTTCAATGACAGACTTGCTTACGTTGTATTTGTATCCAAAAAAAAGTCTTTGTAAACCTTCGACGAAAACATCAGACTTTTTTCCATACAAGGTGTCGAGTTTACAGAGCATAGCATTTGCAGACGTACATTTACATATTTTCTTCACAATTTGGCCGCTGCAATTTAAACCAATGAGGGTTTGTGCTTCAAGATCTTTCGCTAACCATGGAGCTACAGCCGCACTATCATCACTTCCTTCTGGCTTCAGTTCTACTCCAGTAGCAACATTGAAAAGTTTCTTTGACTTTAGTGTGAGATCTAGTTTAAATCTCCAAGACTCGTAATTTATATTTCCTTGAGCATCTTCCGTTAAACTCTCCAATTGCGACCTTATAGTTTCCATTTTGACTTATTTATTTATCCTTTCAATATAATCAGACTTGTGCAAAAAAAAATTTCTTCACAGACTTTCTCAGGCTTAACCTCAAATATGCAAGGGCACGTGCCTGGGCCCATAACCTGACAAAAACTCTCTATCAATTCAGACTTTTGCATATGTATGAGATTTTATAATTAAATAAAGGGTCTGACTATTGTACTTCATTTTATTTTGCACAATCTTTAAAGAAAAGAAAAGTAATTCTAAAGGCGCCTGCAACACAAAAAAAAAGAAATTAGAACTTATATTGCAGAGCCACGTGGAGAGAGAAATTATTCATTTAGCCTGTTATTTTTCCAGGCTTTATATTAAAGGAAGATAAATCATATATACTTTTTTTTCTTGAGATTTGCTCACACGACTCGCTACCTACATTTTACCTTTTCTTTAAGGAAACTATTTTTCAATTATTGAACATTAGGCTTTCTTTCTATCGGTCGAACATTCCACCGTTCTCCATAAAACAAAAAAACATTCACATTTTTGTACTTAAAGATACAAATAATTACATATCAACACTTGTTTCCTCACGTGGAGCCGTTCCAAAGGCAGGACCGAAGTTCCTGCGTGGTCCGGCGAGAGGAACTCTTCACTCTCGAGGAACTAAAGAGAGCGGGTGGAAGGCTCAAGGCAACGACAGCGCCGGGGATCGACGGAGTGCCGAACGAAATCCTTGAAAGAGGTGATCCGAGCATATCCGGAGATCCTCCTAGAAGCCTTCAACTCCTGTCTTCGGGAGGGGAGATTCTTCGCAGACTGGAAGAAGCAGAGATTTGTCCTGCTGAGGAAGGGCAACAAACCTCTAGGGGATCCCTCATCGTATGGGTAACGGGTAAGCGTAAGGGATTCTACGCGTTGGTCAGCATTGACATACGCAATGCGTTCAATACCGCGAGATGGAACATCTGCATCGAGGCGATGATGCGGAAAAAGGTTCCAGACTACCTGTTGCGGATGATAGATGACTATCTTAGCGACAGGTGGGTGATTTACGAGGGCGACAAATGGTCTCTCAAAGAAGAGATGACATGTGGCTGAGCTGAGGATCAATGAAAGCCTGCGGCGGGCAAAGCGTTGGTTGGATAGAAGAGGCCTCAAAATGACCCCAGAAAAAACCGAGGCGTTGCTCGTCACGGACAGGAGATCCTTTCAGTACCCGAGGATCGTTCTCGGAGAGCATGAGGTCGAGTTGAGAACAAGTATAAAGTACCTGGGAGTGCAGTTGGTTCGTAGGCTTAGCTTTGGCGAACACCTAAGGATCACAGCTGCCAAAGCCATCCAATGTGGAGCAAGCTTGGCTCGGCTCATGCTAAACATTGGTGGACCCAGGGAAGTAAAAAGGAGACTGGTGGCGAGCGTGGTGCACTCGAGGCTGCTTTATGCAGCTCCGGTCTGGGCCAAAGCCCTGCAAAACCATGCTATCCAGAAGAGGCTGTTCTCGGCGCAGAGACTTGTCGCGCTGAGAATAGTCTCAGCCTATAGAACCGTGTCGACGAGTGCTGTTCTGGTCCTGGCGAGCGTCTCGCCAATAGATGGAAGGCGCAAACTCGTCGAGAAATGGCAAATCAGATGGTATGGCGAGCAGATCGGGAGATGGACCTACCGCCTGATCCCGGAGCTCGCCACCTGGCTCAACAGAAAGCACGGAGAGGTCGGCTTTTATTTGGCGCAAGTGCTCTCAGGCCATGGCTGTTTTAACGCGTACCTGAGGCGCTTTCAGAAAAGAGACGAGGAGATGTGTTGTCACTGCGATTTCCCTGTGGATAATGCAGAGCACGCAGTCTTCGTCTGCGCAAAGTGGGTCGCGGCAAGGGAGGCCCTCGGTCAGACAGTGGGTGCTGAGCTGACTCCTGATACGATGGTCCCTCTGATGCTCCAGTCTGAACGGATTTGGACGCTCTTGGAATCATTCGTCACACTTGTGATGAGGACGAGGGAGCTCGATGGGCGTCGGGAGATGAACAACGGGGAGGGCCAGTAGAAATCGCATCGGGGCCTGCACCCGCGGTCCTGCGTCTCGGGTAGACTTGGCTGCCCGCGTCGTTCGGGCGAGGAATCTCTTTGTTTCTCCCCTGAGGGGCGCGGCTAGACGGTTTGCCTAGTGGGCGTGTGGCCGCGGATGGAAGTTCCGAGCGAACGGATGACGGAAGAGTCGTACGCGACTTTAATGGAACCAACCACCCGTGAACTTTAAAGCTGAAAGGCGGTTCCGCGGATGGTTTATTGGTTCGAGAGTTGTTGCTCCTTAGGGTTCTACTGATATATGAAATCGATCTGCATATTTTTTAATCAGACTTTCAAATTTTGTTTTTCGTCTTTATTTGAATGATCTAATCCTAATAATTCCTTAATGGAATTTTATGAATTTTTATTTAAAATATTAAATGATTGGTCACAATCATTTGTTTGTGGAATATGATTAATGAGATCATTGGAAACTTGCTGTGAAAAATTAAATCCTTTTCTATTTTCGAAATTTGATTTATTGTTTTTCCATGCATTGATAGTTGTTTAAAATCTACTCATTCAACCGTTGGCATAGTTAATCTTTGAGGTTCTGTATTAGTATTCAGTTTTTCTATAAACACTTTATTGTTGTCACTAGAAACATTTTCGTTCCCTAAGTATACTCCATTGCAAAGATGTAATCGCAGAATAAATCCCTGTTTTTGTTCAATGTTTTTTATTCCTACTACTATTTCAGATGTATGTGAAATAGTTATTGCTGGTACCAATATAGTTTCTATCATTTCGAAGGGATAAACTTCATTATTATTTATTTCAAGTTGTTTTGCTGCATAATTAATTTTTTTATTAATGTTTCTAAAAAATTCTGTACCTAATATACCATCATGTTCGATAGGTACTTCGTTAGGTATTATATTGCGGGTGGCCAGGTAGCCGAAAATATTAGTCGTTATCTGGCCAAGTGTAAATACAGGGTGTCCATTTATACCTGTTAGTTTTAGGAATTCAGATTTATTTATTTTTACATTTGTTTTGACTGCTTGTTGTTTGATTAAATTTGATCCTTCTGCATTTGGGACAATTTCCTTTGCTTCCTTGCAAGCTTCAATAAAAATAGGTAATAGTACTTTATCTGATCCGTCAAAATATGAAACAATCTCTTGAGCATCTCGTCAAGATACCGGTTGGTTTGTTCGTAAATTTATTTCGGTAAGTTGTATTGGTAGATTATTTGGAAAATTACACTGATCAACAAAAATGACCTACATTCTCGCTAAATGCGACATATCATTTCCGAAGTACTTTTCAATCCTCAACAAGAATCTGGTTTCTGTTTGTTGCTATCACGCTTAGTTTAATGGACATTTGCAATTAAAATTGTTGATAAAAAATTCTTCAACAATTTTTTTAATATTTAAATTTTTTTTCCGCCACCAACGCAGGTCGTTTTGATGCGTTTTTAAACGCAGTTTGCGAATATCATCTTACATTAGCAATATCTATAACAGTTTTTGAGGTATTTTTAAAAAACTGGAAAAAAGTGCTAAAACTGTACTGAAATTTCAGTGCTCTGTAATTCAAGACATATGTTACGTCCAGTACGTATTAGATATAGTTAAGAATTAAAAAAATAATTTCTGCATGTAAAAACAACGTATCAGATATAAGAATTTTGTACTACCCAGTATATAAAGGGAAAACCTTTTAAAAACACGAAATATCAGACTTTCGACTCATTAAACTGCATAGTTAAGATAAGCGCAACGGAAACTGTAAGTGCTATTGCGTAAGATCTCTATTTTCGATGAGTCCAGAATCTATTTACTTTCGAAATTATTTTAAGGTAAATATCATGTTCACAAAATCAAACTTTCCAATTCCAGATTTATGTTAAAATGCGAAATATGCGTTCACCAAATAAACCTAAGCGTACAATATACATGTATATGCACATGTATATTAATATACACGTGCATTTACATACATAGTAACGGACAATTACGGTAATTAATAAACATATAGACAGTGATTTACTTGTTTAAAATAAGAACACCATACTTGTTGCGAAAATAAGAACAAAATAAAGGGTTTCCCAATAAGGGTGATATGTTTTGAAATTGAAAAAAAAACACTGAATATTCATTCGGAATTGATCGAAATCTTTTTTATTATATTGGATATTCTATGCCATTTATGATTTAAACAATATATCGGCCAAATGTCCCCCGAGACTTGAGCCAAAAATGCGCCTCATCAGAAAAGATGATTTTTTGATGAAAATTGGGATGATTTTCAATTGATTCCAGACGCCAATCCGCGAACTCCCGACGCAAACGATGGTCATTAGGCTTCAGTTCTTGGGCCAGAATCATCTTATAGGGATGCAGGCCAAGATCCAATCGCAAAATACGCCAGGTAGTCATCCTGGACAGGCCCAATTCCTGAGATCGGCGTGCTACGGACAATTCACGGTTTTCCTCGATACTGGCCTGTACGGCGGCTATATTCTGTATAGAACGTGCGGTACGCATACGATTTTTAGGCTTAGTATCCAATAGAGTAAATTCACTCTCCAACTTATCGATTATTCGACGAATTGAGAGCGCGGATGGAGCAGAATGACGACCATATTTTGCACGATATGCTCTTTGAACACCGACAAAACTTCTCGAATTTTGATAAAATAATTGGACAATTTCCAAACGTTGTGGAAGCGTGAAACTACTCATGATTAAATGGCAACCTTACTGATGACAACTGACAGCAGACGTCAAAAATTTCAGTTCAAATGAGCCCGATAGGGACATTCAAAATCATATCACCCCTATTGGGAAACCCTTTAGAAAATTGTATATTTACAAATACTACATATTGCACAAATTAATGTATGCAGCATCAGCAAATCATGCACGAATAAAAATAACCTAATAGAACTGTAAAAGACTAAGAGAATAACTGGACACCCGGTGTAAGTATCATCTATCCTTTTACTCTCTTCGTCTTACACACGGCCCTTATAGGGACCAAATCATATATATACCGCGTAAAAAAAACACGAGAGTCAGTCAAGATCTGGGAGTTTGGTTCTTAGCAGAACTAGCCCCAAAATACTTAAACTAAAGTTTAAATTTTCCAAATTTGTAAGTTTTCAAGCATAAGCAACTGTTATATTTCCAATCTGCAACAATAATAAAATTCTAGAAGTGAGTACAATTTTTCTCTTATAATTTCATACCCATCGCAAACCAACTTCAAATTTTAATTACTCAAAATTCAATATTAATTGAAAATATAATTTCAAGTTTACAAAACTGAATTTAAACGAATTTTCCAATTTTTATTCTTAGAGGATTTAAGCTGTTCATTTACGATCCAATCTTTCTAAATGTTTATTCGAAGCAAACGCTCAACATTCATCAGTTTGGTGTAGGTTCGAATCTTTAAAAATTGTTTATTGAAGTGAATTATTTAAATCGTTAATTTCAATTGTTTATAAATATATCGATCTGTGTCATCTAAATGTTTATTCGAACCAAACGCTCAACATTTATCAGTTTGGTGTAGGTTCGAATCTTTAAAATTGTTTATTCAAGTGAATTATTTAGATCGTTAATTTCAATTGTTTATAAAAATATCGATCTGTGTCATCTAAATGTTTATTCGAACCAAACGCTCAACATTTATCAGTTTGGTGTAGGTTCGAATCTTTAAAATTGTTTATTCAAGTGAATTATTTAGATCGTTAATTTCAATTGTTTATAAAAATATCGATCTATGTCATCCAAATGTTTATTCGAACCAAACGCTCAACATTTATCAGTTTGGTGTAGGTTCGAATCTTTAAAATTGTTTATTCAAGTGAATTATTTAAATCGTTAATTTCAATTGTTTATAAATATATCGATCTGTGTCATCTAAATGTTTATTCGAATCTAACGCTCAACATTCATCAGTTTAGTGTAGGTTCGAATCTATAAAATTGTTTATTCAAGTGAATCATTTAAATCGTTAATTGTAATTGTTTATTAAAAATATAGATCTGCCTCATCTAAATGTTTATTCGAACCAAACGCTCAACATCCATCAGTTTGGTGTAGGTTCGAATCTTTAAAATTGTTTATTCAAGTGAATTATTTAGATCGTTAATTTCAATTGTTTATAAAAATATCGATCTATGTCATCTAAATGTTTATTCGAACCAAACGCTCAACATTTATCAGTTTGGTGTAGGTTCGAATCTTTAAAATTGTTTATTCAAGTGAATTATTTAAATTGTTAATTTCAATTGTTTATAAATATATCGATCTGTGTCATCTAAATGTTTATTCGAATCTAACGCTCAACATTCATCAGTTTGGTGTAGGTTCGAATCTATAAAATTGTTTATTCAAGTGAATTATTTAAATCGTTAATTTTAATTGTTCATTAAAAATAACGATCCAATCTTTCTAAATGTTTATTCGAACCAAACGCTCAACATTTATGAGTTTGGTGTAGGTTCGAATCTTTAAAATTGCTTATTCAAATGAATCATTTAAATCGTTAATTGTAATTGTTTATTAAAAATATAGATCTGCCTCATCTAAATGTTTATTCGAACCAAACGCTCAACATCCATCAGTTTGGTGTAGGTTCGAATCGTTCACTCAATTCTTTTATTCACGTCGGTTATTTTAACGGTTAATTTTTTATTTAACAATCGACTCTAACATTGGGAGTCAATCAAGACAGCTTTCAATACGTTCACATACCACCTTTCAATGTGGAACCTTAGGTTGTTTTGGATTGGCGAATGTATGCATTTTTGTAAGCGATTTTAGGAAGGTAATCGTAACATAAGTTTTATGAAAATTGTTTGAGGTTTTCTCTATTTTTCATTAACGGCTTCGATTTCGGTCTATGAGTTTCGCGCATCGCATCATCAAGGTCTGGATTCCTAGGTTATAGCGCGTGGGCGTTGACCTAAAATAAGGGATCAACACTCGTTGATCACTATTGAAATTATATTTTGCATGCTGCGTTTTCGGACGTAACACAGATTTACCTTGTTTTAATAAAAAATAGATCGATTTGTTTGTTTTTTCATGAAGAATAATTATCTGGAAAAAATTCAAATTCGGATTATCCGTTTATGAAATATCTTGAAAAATGCGTACCCTTATTTTCAATTTCTGAAAACGTGTACTAAATGCTGTACTGGGTATCACATCTTCATTTATCCATATTAAAATATTCGACGTTTGCTCGAGCGAACATGTTTTTTGATCGGATCATGATGTGATCATGAGTGATGTGAATGAAATTTGAGTGATCGTTTTATGTTTTAGAACCGTATTAAATTCATAATCAAGTAACATAAGAAGATCATGCACATTGGCATTTGTTTCTAAATTTCATACAGTTCTAAAACATAAGAGGCGCATTAACATTGTCATTTGTTTCTGATTTTCATGCAGTTATTATATGAAACATAAGACGATCACTCTCGTTTCATTCGTTTCAGAAATTTATGCATTTGTGACGTATAAGACAATCAATCAAATTGTTCCCTCTTAGGTGAAACTTGTCTTCAATCATAGTCAATACGTTTATTTTTCTTTCCCTTGTCAGGTTTCTACCAGTTGTGTTTTTGTGTTATTAGATTTAATTCACTAAGCATGAAGTGAATATATTTATGTTTCTCGTTTTGAGTCAGTAGATACAAGGAATATATTAGGAATTCAATTTTTTTTCTTGAGTTGAAATATGCTGAGAAAAAATTGTTCAGGTCTAAGAATAATCCTAATTTTTTCTGTTTCATTTGTGGTCTTTATACACCAAAAAATTAAACACAACCACTTACCGACGCGATTAAAACAGGATATTGATTATCCTTCGGTAGAACTTTGAAAAATGTCAATCAGTTATGGGAACTTCAGTCTTACTTGTACGATTGAACTGAGGTATGCAAGTCGGAGAAATCATCTAAATCTAAATTTTTGTACACTAATGCCTTTGAATGAACCGCAAAATCTAGATGTGGATTGTCATTTCTGTAATAACACACTCGTAAAAGGCTTTAATGCAAAGAATAAGCAACATATTGTTTATGCTGATGTCCCATTCGTGGTCAAGCCTCTTTTTATATATATATATATGTGTCGATTTTATTCTTTCATTCGAAGAAAACGGCGGCTGAAGCGCATCGAGAGATCCAGAAAGTTTACGGAGATGCTGCTCTAAGAGAAACAAAGTGCCGTGATTGGTTCCGTCGCTTTAAAGACGGTGATTTCGATGTTGACGACCGTCCGCATGAAAGAAGGCTAGAAACCTTTGAAGACGCTGATGTTATTTATTATGAGCTGTTGAAACCGAACGAAACCATCACTGGGGAACGGTATCGAACGAAATTGATGCGTTTGAGCCGAGCACTGCGCGAAAAGTGGCCACAATACGAGCAGAGGCACGAAAAAGTGATTCTACAGCATGTCAACGCTCGGCCTCACGTTGTCAAACCCGTTAAAACCTACCTGGAAACGCTCAAATGGAAAGTACTACCCCACCCGCCGTATTCCCCAGATATTGCGCCGTCTGATTATTACTTGCTCCGGTCGATGACACATGGTCTGGCTGATCAGTAGTTCCGTTCATATGAAGACATCGAAAAATGGCTTGATTCGTGTATTGCCTCAAAAGATGAACACTTCTACCGTAACTATATTCGAGCTCTACCAGAAATATGGGCAAAAGTTGTAGCTAACGATGGGCAATACTTTGAATGATTTATTTGTGACCATTTTTTCACAATAAAGTTGCATTTTCATCAAAAAAACAGCGGGAACTTAGTTCCGTATCTAATAGTATTGTCTTCAGGCTCTGACACAGAAGTAGGCGAGTTCTGAGTGTTTGAAGAAAATTTAATTGGACACATACAGAGTGTCCCCATTTTAATCGATAGATATAAATATCCCCTAAAATACGACATTTGAAAAAAATGGTTTTGACCAAAATTGTCAAGGACAGAGGGGGTCATTTATCTGTACTCATGACCTTGACCATCAGATTAATTTTCGCGGGTCATTTAAAGGTCAAGACCATTTTTTAAAATGGAAACCCCCATTTTTGAGACCAGATTCGAAAAGAGCAGGAAATTTTACGTTAGCGGAATTCCAAATATGTAGTAGACTGACAAAAGTGAGCTGTTTTAACTATTGCAATTAGGGCACAGGAACAATTCATAGTGTAAGAATCTTCAATAAATAAATCAAAATAATTATTTAATTATAATTAAAATTAAAATTAAAATAATTAAATATATATATATATATATAACAGGTCTAGAAGTGTGAAGCCGGAATTTCCCCATTGATGGTGCTTACCATTAGTTTAGGGACCGTACGATCGCTTCTGCAGCGTCATCTTCTCCCTCTAGCAGCTGAGAAAGATTTTCAGTAGACAACAACCCACGTTCGATATACCAGTGTATTTACTACAAGCATCACCATGTCGAGTTTTGTGCCTACGAACTACGATTTTCGGACCGGATTATCGAAGAAGGCAACACAAAGTCATTTTTCTTCACGATAATGCCCCATCACACACAGCGAAACGGGCCAAAGAAACGATCGAGACGTTCAGTTGGGAAATACTGGCACATGCTGCTTATTCTCCAGACTTGGCTCCGTCGGATTACCATCTGTTCGAATCACTGGGCCACGCTCTCACTGAACAACGCTTCACTTCGTACGAAAATGTACGAGAATGGCTGGATAACTGGTTTGATTTAAAAGACGAACAGTTTTATTGGCGGGGCATTCATCACCTTCCGGAGAGGTGGGAAAAATGTGTATGAAGCAATGGAGATTACTTTGAATAAAATATTTTTGATCATTCTCATGCAACAGACGTGTAACTTTTGCCAAAAAAAAACTCCGGTTTCACACTTTTAGACCTGGTATATATAGCTTCCACGGCTTTGCATAGGTGAATAAATCTTATGTGTCTATCAAATTCAACCTAAAAAGAAACCGTTGTAAACTATTGAACATAAAGATAGTAAAAAACGGAAATAAATAAATAAAAACAACTAGAAAAAAAATTGTATTTTTTACATGGCCAAGTTTTGATGTTCCATGGAATTACTCATATATGCAGCTCACAGGTCCTATACCCAGTTTTAAGGTCAAAATAGTGTCAGAGCTGTAAGGGTGTATTGAGTCACATTATTTAACAAATTCTGACGATAGCGACACGTCAACACTATAAAGAAGAAAAAAAACCATATATAGAAATGTTTGTAAGCTCAAGTTTCATACACTGGCACTATTAGGACTTTTGGGGAAGTTCTCGCTGGAAAGAAACAAACCAATATTAGGCTAAATAAACTATATTGGTGTATTTTTAGGTATAAAATGTGTGTATGCAAATAGTTCTTATGTAACCTGCGTAATTTTAAGTCCCCTTCTTATAGGTAAGGCATCTATAGCTGAGGACAAAATTCCCCTGATCTGATCCCCTTTAATGATCAAGAGTCGTTAGAATCCAAATCCCTAGGATTCTGACTATAAAACAGAGGACTCGTCAACCCGTCGCTATACAAATTTTTAATCTCGAAGTAATCGAAGAATACCTGCCAAGGGTGGATACCCCAGAAGGGCTTTGCCTTGGTGAAGCAGTAGTTTCCAATAACGAGGATACCCGTTGCATGCTCGCCATCAACACAACAGAAGAGGATATCGACGTTGAAATTCCTCCCCACGAAATAATTCCATTCGATCTTTGCAAGTTCCCCGGTGAACCGACATCTGACTCGGGTTTAGACGACCCTACAGTCAATTCACAGGACCCTATTGAAGACTACTCAGAACGGGTAAGAAGGGTGAAGGACAGTCTTCATGTGCAACACTTAAGACCGGAAGAACAGGAGCAGATTTTGCGTTGGGCAAATGATTATCCTGATTTTTTCCATCTGAATGGAGGAAAACTCAGTGCCACGCATCTGATCCAATACCGAATACCCACTATTGATGATAACGTGATGAAAAACAAGCAGTATAGGTATTCTCACGATGCAACTGAACGACTTTTGATACAAACGGAAAAACAACAAAAAAGCGGAATCATGGGTGAATCTAAATCACCTTATAATTCATCCCTTCCAATAATACCAAAAAAATTGGATGCCTCCAGAGAAAGAAAGTGGCGTGTGGTAATAGATTTTTCGCAACTCTAGCATAGACAATGCGATATTCGACGTCTGTAGAGCATAGCGAATTTGGCCAATTTTACGTTGTTTTTTTTTCTCTACTTAGTTGAGAAACACGGATTTTCCTTCACTCTCAGCAGTGAAAAAGAAAAATTTCAATATTTTTGGCGATTCTTTAGTGATATTTATTAATATCGAAAGTATCGATACTCGTTATCTCGCGCTCTAGTGCAACCAACTTCACATTCAGTTTGATTAGGTTAGGTGTCGAAAACTGACAAAACAAAAAAGTGAAAATATCAAAAAGCAAAGAAGCGGTGCCGAAAGTATCGTCCTTGCTGCACAGAAACCAGAGGAGTTCATCATTCTTTCCAAATCAAAAAGCCGCTATGAAAACGCTTACAATGCCTTTATGGATTGGAAAAAAAGCGAAAAACGCCTTCGTATTCGGAAGAAGAGCTTATAGCGTACTTTGTTGAACTCGCCGAAAAATTGAAACCAACGTCTTTGTGGAGTCAACATTTAATGTTAAAAATGACAATGTTGTAACATTAAAAAATTGACATAAGCTCCTACAACAGGTTGAAAATATTTCTGAAAAGACACGGAGAAGGATACACGCCGGAAAAGTCGAAGATTTTTACTCCGGAAAATATACAGAAATTCCTCCAAGATGCACCCGATGAAATTTGTTTGGCAACCAAAGTAAATAACGACATGTTTGTAATTTATAAAAATCTATTCTCAGTGAAAATAAAATATTTTTTTTCGCACATGATTAATTGTGACGCGATCTGAAGAAAGGCCTCTAAGCGACCAAACGTATATTTTAGAGAAGAAGCAGGAGAAATGGCGACGGGCCGATAGGATTCTTCCGATATTTCTCTCTCTTTCCATCGCACATACTTGTAGAGGTCTATTGCATGTGTACGTGCCGAGAGAGAAGTCTCGAGCGCTCTCCCGAACGACAATGTTTAAACGTTCGTACTGAATAAATTATTAATAATGGATTTTTTTAACTATACCATCTTAAAGAGCAAGTTCGAATCTGCGTAAAACATTAAAAATCAGAGAATCGATTTTTGGCCACGTAGGGGTCTTTCTTCAGATCGCGTCACAATTGTTGCAATTTTTCAGAGTTTTTACAAATTAAAAACTTTAAAACTTTAACACAAATTCAAAAACTTTGAAAATCTGTAATCACTAAAAATTTCAAAATTTTTTAAATTCTGAAAATGGAAAAAACTTTTGCAGATTGTTTGCATTTTTGGCGACTGTGGGGCGTGCCGCGGGGGAGAATTTGGTAATGTCAATTTGAACGATATTGATGAACATGGTCGTACATTTTTGGTACGGATACCAACGACCAACACAAAAGTGCCTCGTTCTTTCACCATTGGCGCAGAATTTTACGATCTCGATAAAAAATACATGGAATTACGTCCAAATAATGCAACAACAGAGCATTTTTTTCTCACTTACTGCAATGGAAAATGATTGCCTCAAACCATTGGCATAAAAACTTTATCAAACATGCCAAAAACCATTGCGAAATTTTTGGATCTGTCAAACGCCGAAAAGTATAAAGGCCACAGTTTCAGGCGCACATCGGCCACGATACTCTGTGATACTGGGTCAGACATTCTCACGTTGAAGCTTCGCGGAGCATGGAAGTCGACGGCTGCAGCTCAAGGTCTAAATTAATCCTAAAATCTAATTTTTATACAAAAATCAGACATAAGATATCCCCAAAAAGCTACGCATTAGACGAAGGAAGCGGCTTACTGCGCTTGCGAGACAGAGCGACTCCAACGAGTCTTATGTGCCCCGGACACAAGTCGAAAGGTCTTTAGATATCAATGAAAACTGCATTGGGAAAAGAGTTTTGAAACGAAGAATTCTAGTCACATCAAGCAAGACTTAAGCTCACGAGAACAAAACTTCATCACTAGATGAATGATCTTCACCAGAGGATTGCGAAGGAGATTTTGAGCCTCCCATATTTCACAAAAGCCACAGTAAACCAACCCCCAGGAGTATTCCTTCGAGTGTCCCACCTCTAGACCCGTGGTTCCCTTCTTCTTCGGAGCCGTTCGTAGGCGTCTTTATCGATGGCTCCTGCAGCTTCAATGGAAGTGACGAACCGCGGACAGGAATAGGTATTTGGTTCAGCCGGGAGAGTACTCTAAATGTTTCCCAGCCAGCGCCAGGGCGACAACAAACAAGTATAGGAGAGTGTTGCACGTCAGTGACTGTTTCCTTCAATTCATCTTCCTTCTTTCTTGATTGAGTTAAGGGCGGGGTAAGGGTTTGTAATATTGAAAAATCGATTTTTTTGTTTTGTCTTATCTTGTAGTTAAACATTTCAAAAATATATTCTCAAAGTTTTAAGTCCATTAGAGAAAAATTCTCGAAGTTATTAACTAGTTAGTCCCCTCGTCTCTAATACTGTAGCTCCGACTTTTAAAACTTTAAACGCATTTTTCTCAAAACTACCTTTTTGAAAGTCCGTGTTCACTGCCATTTGAAAACCATTTCACCGATTCTTTTGAAACTTGGCACATACTTTCTACATAAACAATACCAGCCCCTAACGATCAGTATTTTTTTTTTACATTAAGGGTGTTTTCCACCCCCAAAACGGCCGAATTTTTTGTGAAAAATCGCAGTTTTCACTTCAAATGGCCACCAAAAATTTTTAAATAAAAAAACAAAAAATCAGAGATCGTTGGGGGCTAGATTTGATGTTACTTTGACTAAATTTTTTTCGTTTTAGATGTCAGATAATTTCCAGCTGAGATACAGTGAACACCGCAAGTGGTCTTATTTTAAGAACGTTCCGGGAGAATCTCTGTCACCGGGTTATTTATGAATATTTTTGCATGGAAAAATTACAGAATGTTGTTGAAATACTACACAATAATAATAATGAAGAAACCCAAAATTTGAGATCATTTAATGCATTATTTAAAAAGTTATGGGATAAACGAAAAAAAATACATATTTTTGTTCTTTTTTAATTATATAAAAACTGAAACTAGGAAAAATTCTGAAAAAAATTACACAAATGTATCATTAGATGGTCGATGTAGTAGTATTTTTTGGAAGAATGTTTACTCCAAATTTAATAATAAAAGCGATAATTAAACAATTAATAATCTCTTCCCATCACTTTTTGATAGTAACGTTCTCGAAAAAGCAGATAGTAATAGAACATTAGTGGAACTTGCGCCCGACGCCGTCGATCGAAGATCATGATTCCACGCGCATCACTTTACAAAAAAATCCATATTTCACACAATTTTCGAGTGCGCGCCTTAATTATATACCTAAAATTTGCGTAATACTTGGGGCTATTACTATGAATGTTTTTAGATTTTTCAAAGATAGCGTTTTTTCAAAAAATCAAATTGTTTGAAACAAATATTTAATAATATTAAATAAATCTTTTATTATTTAATAACAAAAAAGAACATTTTTTTATTATTAAATTTGGAGTAAACATTTTTCCAAAAAATACTACTGCATCGGCCATCTAATGATACGTTTGTGTAATTTTTTTCAGAATTTTTCCTAGCTTCAGTTTTTATATAATTGAAAAAGAACAAAAATTTTTTTTTTTCGTTTATCCCATAACTTTTTAAATAATGCATGAAATAATCTCAAATTTTGGGTTTCTTCATTATTTATGTTAGTCTATTAATCCTAAAAATTTCAAGTAAATCGGAAACATGGAGTCCTGAACCCGTCCGATTTGCCATGGAACACGCCATATACAGCTGTCTCGGAAGGAGAGAATGACGAAGAATTTCTGGCACAATTGGAGGTCATGGACCCTTGCGGAAATTATTATTTTCACAACTAGAGTTAATAATTTCCTGAAACATTATGAGCATACATTAACTCAATCAAGAAAGGAGGAAGATGAATTGCCAGAAACAGTCACTGACGTGCAACACTCTCCTATACTTGGGAAGTCATAAACAGATGCGAGCGCTACCCACCAAGACTTAACGAAGTTTTCCGGGGTGGCAAGAAAGAGTACCGTCCGAATTAAAGACTCACAGAAATATTTCCCATAGTAATCCTTTCATTGAAATGAACATCCCTCATATCAACCCACAGAGCAACGATCACTCACGAATGGAAGGAGTCATTAGCCTAACGACGCGACAATTATGCCCACTTTATATCAGCCGACTGTGAGCCGAACAACCCTATAGCTAAACTACTAGTAGCTACTAACCGAATCGATCTACAAGAACTTCAAGGTTTCCAACCTAAAAAGGGGCAAGTTCTGGTTAAAACACACGGTCAGCACAAGACCTATTCTGTAGTCATAAATAATCGATGCATCGCCGAGTATATTGTCTTTTCTATAGTCAGAGTAGAGATAACATAGAGTAATTAGAAATAATTTTACGAGTATTAGGTAAAATTAATAGTTAATAACCGCGCGATTGTAGCGTATTTGATGGTGTAGTATTGAATTATGTTAGTAATTAGTAATCAACACGCCTAACTTAGATTGACTAGGGCACGATATGGTTTT
This sequence comes from Diplolepis rosae, assembly GCA_030998225.1. NCBI lineage: Eukaryota > Metazoa > Arthropoda > Insecta > Hymenoptera > Diplolepididae > Diplolepis > Diplolepis rosae. The sequence goes on along the minus strand of JAPYXD010000687.1, from coordinate 496,240 downwards.
TATAGACTTAATGAGCATAGAGAAGCGAAGAATTTTTATGTTAATTTTGAGACCCAGCACTCAAGACTGATGTTAGAGATTTATCTTCAGAAGTGAGAATTGTCCAAAGAGCAATAATTAATTTAAGTTACTTAATTGTAAGAAGATAAATCTCACAATCAAAATAAAAGATTTATAGAGAGATTGAGTCTTTACTTCTTCTCGCGTAGCCGAAACCACAATTTATTATATTTCACTTGATACGTTTGAATAATTTCGTATTTTTCTTCAATTACCCATAGGGTAAAAAGAAAATAAAGTTACAATATTGATGCTCATAAGAAGTAACATTATCAATAATAATTATAATCATTTCCAGACTTCGATTAACGTAACAAAGTTATGACTCGCGCAATGCAAATTGAGTGCACATTACCGCTTAAGGTAAGTGTAAAATCACGCTTTTCTTGGATATTTCCTGGAATTTTTGATATACTTAGGAAACTGTAATGCAATAATCTTACAATTTTCAACTCACTGTTGCGTCTGTGAAGGTAAATGTTGTTATTTGACAATAATACCTTTTGTAAAAAATGTGAAACTGCCGCAGTTTTCATTCATAAAGGGTGTTTTTTTAAGCGCTTGAGAACTTTGAATTGAAATAAAACACTGAAAAATTAATGGGATGTTTTATTTCTTCGTGGAAGTTAATTCGATGTCATTTATGTTTTAAAAATGATTTCAAACATGTGACCAGCACGACTAATCGTTACGAAGCCCATCTGATCAGTTCCATTTTTGACAACTTTTTCCGATATTCCTGGCCTTATTTCATTAATGGCTCGCTTAATATTGACCTCTAATGCTTCTAGAGTTGTTGATTTGTCAGCATAAACCATGAATTCAACATAACCCCAAAGAAAATAATCTCGAGCCGTCAAATCGCATGATCTTGGAGGCCAATTGACAGGACTATTTCTTGAAATAACGTTGTCAACGAATTGTCCTTTCAAAAAATTGATGGTTTCGGTAGCTGCGTGGCACGTAGCACGATTCTATTGGAACCAAGAGATGTCGTTGTTTAACTCCTACATTTTCGAAAACAAAAATGTATTGAGCACATATCGATATCACATACCATTCGCCGTTACCGCAGCTTCTTCCTCATTTCGAAAGAATCATGGACCGATGATGCCGTTTGCGTGTACTCCACACCAAACAGTTAATTTCAATGGGTGCAATGTGGCCACGCAATGGTCATGCAACATAATGTACTGAATAAGTGGTACGAAACATATCCATCACAGAACGAATAGCCTGCTCAGAACATCGATTATGTCGACCATAAAATAGATGAAGAGCTCTACAAGTATAACTTTCGCGAAAGAAACATTGATTTTGAAAAATAAATTTCCATAATGTGGAAGCGTTTTTCAGGTCTTAAAGTGGCCTCGGCGTTTGGTGTCGTATGAAGTGAGGGGCACCGTGGGGGCACGTGTTACATGAATGCTCATTGCTACTTATTTTTTTAATAATCATATGTATTACCATATAGTTACATCTAAGTAGAAGGGTAAGAAATCGCGGAAATGTCCCCTGAAAAAAGCGATAGTAAAAATTTATTAGTTTCACCTCGAGGCGGTTTTTTATATTCTGTACTTTTCTCGAAATTTTCTCTTGATTAAAATCGTTAACCCTTTGTTTTTATAATACTAATAGATTCCTCGAAATCGAAAGTACTATTATATATTTGATTTATGGGGACTTGTGATTTTGTTCCAGAGTTTCGCCGATTTTGATGAGGAATCCCATAAGACTACGTGTTAAACTGAAATTTTTTCGGCAATGACATCGTCAACCACGGTATTTCTTTTTTCCAAATGAATCTAGCATATTTTATTAAGATAATCTCTAAGTTTCAGAGCAATCTTTAATTTTTTTCAAAAACGCCGAAGCCACCTTAAACGATTCATGATTACATGGCGAGCCTTACTGAACACAAATGGCATATTTAAATAAATATATCTTGCTTTGGTATACAAAATTTAAGAACATGAATAAAAAGTTCAGAGCATTCTTAAATTATGTTTTTCGTTCATGACAACAAATTTATTTTTAATTTTTAATTATTATTATTATATTATGTTATATTTAATATTTTATTTTCAATTTATTTTATTCAGAAAATGTGGCAAAAATTAAAAAAGAAAAAAATTTAGTTTTGTACTTTAAAATGTAGCAGTCGATAGAGTAGGATCCTTTGCGTGTGTTTTGGAGTCCAGAGGAAGCTCAGAATCCAATATTACCATCAGGTTCCAGTGCCAAGTTCGCTTATTCTAGCGTATGAAATACCATATATCTCAAGCGTTAGATAAAGTTCGTCTCAGTGAACAAGTGAAAAAAATAACTTCTATTGATTCAATGTACTTTTATCGTCCGAGAATCATATGATTAATAAGTAGGTGGAAACAACGTCTTCGGACAATCAGAAAACATATCGATACCCACGTTCTAATATGTCGTATCCCACATTTGGAAAATTTTTCAGGAAACGATAAAAACGTCTTGCTAGCACAAATAAATAAATGTAAACAAATTTTTGTTTTATACGTTCATAAAAATGTATAAATAATAATAATTAAAGCAAAAAAATTATTTAAATAAATTTTATGATATTTATGTGGGTTACGCAAGAAGAAAAAATTAAAATGTATTTTAGAAATAAAATTGATTTAATCGTTATTATTATTATTATTATATTATAATATAACATTATTGATACATTTTATTTTGACTATCTTTAATATTGCTTAAAACATTTTTGTTTTCATTTTAAGTACCATTAATTTTTTTTTTTTTTACTTCATGTACATTTTCTTGCTGAGATTGTTGAAAATTTCTTGTCCTCTTTCGTCTGGTATTATCACAATTTTTTTTATAATTAATATCATTATCTTCAGGTTTTTTAAATCTATTATTAGTACGCAGTACTTTGCTTTTAACACCAAGATTAACTTGATTAGCTTTTCGTTTTTTACTCTTAGTCTTTTCAGTTACCTTAACTATATTTTTACTCTCGGCTTCCAAATTTTTTATTGATGGAGATTGGTCAGAAGCAGAGTCAGTATCATCAATATATTTTATATTATCATAGAAGCAGTGTGTATCTCTCAGCAACACTTTTTTTAATGCCTGTAATTCTTGCCATTTACTTTTAGTTTTTTTTAATCGATCTACAAACAAAGGTTTCAGCGGATGCTCTAGATTTAATTGAGTTGTAAAAATATTATTTGTAATTACCTTCTTACTCATTTCATTAAATAATTCCTCAAAATTAACTTAAGACTAATCACAAAATAAAAATTGACTGTCACATCGCTGGCGCTGACTTAACCAATGGATGTGGGATACGACATATTAAAATTCGTGAAGATCGGCATGTGGGATACGACATATTAGATTATTTATTTAAAAATATTAAATAACCAATTTGACTCACAAGATTTTAATATAAGCTGTAAAACATTATTATTAATCCATTTTTCAAAAAAAGTCAATTTCTCAAATTTTGTGGGATACGACATATTAGAACGTGGGTATCGATATGTCAGTGGATGAAATTTTAATTAAAGAAACGAATCTTGTTACAATACTCAACGTTTCGAAGTCAAACTGACTTCCTCTTCAGGAGCTTTTTTTTAAAAAAGAAGAATATATGTACACTACTGTCGGAAATTGTGCGTACGATATCTCGGTGAAAAAAAGAGATAGGGCATTTTTAAAAATACAGTTGGAAAGCTTATGAAATTCCACGTCTAGTGATGCTCAATAAATATTTTTTTGACTTTCTGAAAATAATACAGCACGTGAGGAGTTAAAAAAAAAATTCAAGATTTTTTCAAATTTTCTACCTCAACTTCAACTTTTTGCATGACCTAGGAAAATTTTTTTAAAAATCTGAAAATTATACGACATAAAATCTAAAATCTTATCTTTAATTTAAGCCAAGAAAACTTGAAAAATTTTCATGGGTACCCGAGATACGATTAAAAATGTTCAATCGTATCTGAGTTGAATTTTAATCGACGATCACGGTTGTCGGCCGGTTTGTTGCTCGCCTCCTTCGTTGAGGCAAGACCGAATAGGCCACGCACAAAGGTGGCGCTTAAGTGGAGCTCTCTTATATGTATTTTTGATTCTGTTCATTAGTAATTTTTATTACTAATTATTATAAATTTTAAAAAATATTTATTGTTATTTGTGATTATTAAAAATTATTCACATCCAATATTATCCCCATATTAACGAATAAAACAATAATATGTGAACATTTTTTATTTCTTAAAATTCTTATAAACTAGAACATTGATAAAAAAATTTAATAGTCATGGTAAATATCAACTAAGAATGAAAGGAAAGGAAATAAAGGAAACACGTTTTTGGATTAAAGAACATATAAGTGATATATACATATTGGAAAGACCTGGGCTCGAATCCCAGCGCATTCGAAAGCGTCTTTTTTTCCACAAAAAAATCTTCAAATTCTTTAATATTTTAATTTTAATTTTAATTTTAGAAAATCAATAATTACTATTTTACTAATTTCTCCAAATCATTTCAGTCGATTTTGTCGATAATTAGAAGAGTGTATCACTCTCCGTGATAACGGAACTCTACCATATCGGCCTTATCAACCTGTGATTTAGAATTAACGTTATTTAAGACTAGATGGAATTTTCAATATATATTGAGAACATTGTTTCTGCGAAAAAAGGAACGCTTCCACTCCGCTGGGTATCGAGCCCAGGACCTTTCGATTGCCGGTCGAATGCTCTATCATCTGAGCTACGGAGGTTCCACACAACTTTTCTCAAAAAATCTATTCACGCCAATTTGGCTACGGATATAGCATGAACTATTTCACTAATTTTTCCAAATCATTTCAGTCGATTTCGTCGATAAATGATGAAATGTTTTGCGCAACGAGGCGGTGATGCAAATAGACATATGGCAAATCTGCCTGAGAAGCATCGGACTACCTCAATCGAAAGATCCTGGGCTCGATACCCAGCGGAGTGGACGCGTTCCTTTTTTCGCAGAAAAAATGTTCTTAATATATATTGAAAAATCCATCTAGTCTTAAATGAAGTTAATTCTAAATCACAGGTTGATTAGGTCGATATCGTAGAGTTCCATTATCACGGAGAGTGATACACTCTTCTAATTATCGACATAATCAACTGAAATGATTTGGAAAAATTAGTAAAATAGTTCATGATATATCTGTAGCCAAATTGGCGTAAATAGATTCTGTGAGAAAAGTTGTGTGAACCTCCGTAGCTGAGATGATAGAGCATTCGACCGGCAATCTTAATCAATAACTTCATTATATGCATTACTATAAAAATCAGTATCGATAATTTCTTTTAGACTATTTTCTTTCTCTTTCTTAATATAAATCATTTCTGCAAATAAACGTTTATATAAGTTGTTTTCTTTATGTAATATCTGTATGTTGTTCCAATCAAAATCCTGTGGTACTTCATCCTCTCCTATATTTTCAGTTCTGTGTTTTGTTATGACATTATGATATTTCTTATTTTTTAAATAAAAGTTATTCTTATGTTCATCTCTTCTGATGTTAAGAAATCTTTTTGTTTGTCCTACATAAGTCTTGTCACAGGATATACATTCTAATTTATAAACAACCTTACTCATCTCACTCTTTTCCAATGCATCTTTACCTAATTTTATAATTTTGTTTAGCTTAGAGTCAACTCTAAATATTTTATTAATATTTTATTTAGCAATTATTCTTTTTACATTTTCTGAAATTTTTCCATAAAAGGGAATCAATATTCTTTTTTTTTTGGTTCTGCAACTGGATTAGTTTTGTTCAAAGTAATATTATTTTTATTTTCATTGTAAATTTCTATTGTTTTTTTCCTAATATATTTGTCTATAAATTTAGTTGGATAATTATTCAGAATCAAATATTCTTTGATAATATTCAAATTGTCAACATGATAAATTTTATTGGAAAGTAATATGGCCGAATCTTCCAGATTTTTTATTATGTTAATTTTATGTTGTATCGGATGATTTGAGAAATAATTAAGAAATCTGCCTGAAAAAGTATTTTTTCTGTACCAATTAGTGAATATTGTGTTATCATTATTTCTGATAATTAGTATGTTAAGAAAGGGAATTGAGTTGTTGTTTTCTATTTCAAAAGTGAATTTTAATCTTTCGAGGTATTTGTTAAATTCGTCTACTATATTACTTATTTTATCTTTTGGTATAAAGAGAATTGTATCATCTACATATCTATAATATAGAGGAACAGTGAAATCTAGTTTTTTAATCATTTCTTCTTCTAAATCTTGCATTACTATATCTGCAATAATAGGAGAGATAGGTGATCCCATTGGAGTTTCAAAAATCTGTTTATAATATTTATTATCAAATTTAAAATATGTTGAATCCATTAAAAAGTTAATCCCTTTTTTAAATTCATCAATTGGTAGTTTTGTAACTTTTTTAATAAGTGGCCATCTCTTATCTATACCTTTGAGAACCAACTCTGTAGGTACATTGGTAAAAAGTGAAGTGAAATCAAGAGATATCATAATGTGATTTTCTGGAAAGGTTACATTTGAGAGAATATAAATTAAATTTTGTTAGTTCTTAATTGAAGATAATGGTTTTGGAAGTGCTTTTGTTAAAATATTATTAAGAAATTTTGCCAAATAAATTGTAGGAGAGTTGATTGAAGATACCGCAGGTCTTAATGGATAGTTATTTTTATGTGTCTTAGGAAGAACATAAAATCTGGCTATGTTTGTACTATCGTTCAAAATGTCTTTTTTACGTACATTTCCTAAGAGACCTTTTGTTCTCCATTTGTCTAAAATTTTGAATGTGTCTTTTTTTAAATTTTGTTCTGGGTTATTTTCAATCTCTTTATAAGTTATTTTATCATCTAGTAATTCAAATACTTTCTTCTTATATTCGTCTTTTTTCATTATAACAGTAATATTACCCTTATCAGCTCTTGTAAAAAAAAAGTCACTACTACTTTTTATAAACATATTAGTTTCTTTTATATTATTTGCTATTATTCTGTCCATTTCAGTAATGTGTGACTTCTCTTTTAGAAATTATAATTATCATTTAAATTTTTTTTGAAAGTTAATCAAATTTTGCAGGGTATCAGAATGTAACTTTTCTGTTAAGTTATCTTTTATTCTCATAGATTTTTTCATTAGATAATTAATATGATAATGGAAATCTTTGATTTCTGATTTATTAAGTTCTGGATATTATTTACAATCTTTTTTTGTTGTTTTTTTTTTATAGATTTACTATTAAAATGAATACGTTTAATGTTTTTGCATGCATTTATAATATTATTCGGAATTATGTTATATTTACGACATTGTAGTAAAAAAATTTTTTATAATAAATAAATAAGATTAAATTAATATTAATAATCAGTCCTCATGTTCTTTTTATAAAACTAAACTAACGAAAGTCAAATTTATAATTATAATAAGAATATTTAACATACCATAATATAATGAAATTAGTTTCTTATAAAATCCTTTCTTTGTCAAACATTAAAATTTGGATGTCACTATTTCTCATAAATTCACATCAATGTTAAAAAATAAAATCGTACAGTAAATTATATAATAATAGGAAAATTTTGGTTCGTCCATATTATTATTAATTATTAGTGAAACTATGTTAAGAGCATCCCAGCTCCGTTCTCCTTTATGTACATTAGTTACAATTAAGCTAATTGGCACTGAAGAGGGCCCCCATTTGTGGCCGAAACGTTTGCCTTCCTAATGTTTATATCCTCTATGACATAAATAATTAGAAACTAAACTGACCCCAAGCCAAAATAAATATTACAGATTTATAACTGTGGGTCAATATAACAAAGAACATGTACAGAAACATGTCACGATATAAGTCATATTATTGTTATGATTTTTGACACCAAATTGAATAATATTACTTTTATAATGAAAATTTAAACTTGTAATCTAACTAATCAATTGGTAATTTCTTTTGATATATATTTTAATTTTAATTTAATTTTAGAAAATCAATAATTACATTATATGCATTACTATAAGAATCAGTATCGGTAATTTTGTTTAGACAATTTTCTTTCTCTTTCTTCATATAAATCATTTCTGCAAATATATATATCAATATACCTATATTATAGATATATATCTATATATATCTATAATATCTATATATCTATATATATCTCGATATCTATATCCATATTATAGATATGTAGATGACACAATTCTCTTTATACCAAAAGATAAAATGAGTAATATAGTAGACGAATTTAACAAATACCACGAAAGATTAAAATCCACTTTTGAAATATAAAACAACAACTCAATTCCCTTTCTTAACATACTGATTATCAGAAATAATGATAACACAATATTCACTAATTGGTACAGAAAAAATACTTTTTCAGGCAGATTTCTTAATTATTTCTCAAATCATCCGATACAACATAAAATTAACATAATAAAAAATCTGGAAGATTCGGCCATATTACTTTCCAATAAAATTTATCATGTTGACAATTTGAATATTATCAAAGAATATTTGATTCTGAATAATTATCCAACTAAATTTATAGACAAATATATTAGGAAAAAAACAATAGAAATTTACAATGAAAATAAAAATAATATTACTTTGAACAAAACTAATCCAGTTGCAGAACCAAAAAAAAGAATATTGATTCCCTTTTATGGAAAAATTTCAGAAAATGTAAAAAGAATAATTGCTAAATAAAATATTAATAAAATATTTAGAGTTAACTCTAAGCTAAACAAAATTATAAAATTAGGTAAAGATGCATTGGAAAAGAGTGAGATGAGTAAGGTTGTTTATAAATTAGAATGTATATCCTGTGACAAGACTTATATAGGACAAACAAAAAGACTTCTTAACATCAGAAGAGAAGAACATAAGAATAACTTTAATTTAAAAAATAAGAAATATCTTAATGTCATAACAAAACACAGAACTGAAAATATAGGAGAGGATGAAGTACCACAGGATTTTGATTGGAACAACATACAGAAATTATATAAAGAAAACAACTTATGTAAATGTTTATTTGCAGAAATGATTTATATTAAGAAAGAGAAAGAAAATAGTCTGAACAAAATTACCGATACTGATTCTTATACTAATGCATATAATGTAATTATTGATTTTCTAAAATAAAAATAAGAATATATATGAAAAGAAATTTAGAATTGATTAGATTACAAGTTTAAATTTTCATTATAAAAATAATATTATTCAATTTGGTGTCAAAAATCATAACAATAACTTGTATGACTCTTCGAATTCTAATGTTACTTGTATAATAATATTGAAACAGTTTGTAAATTTACATAAAGGAGAACGGAGCTAGAATGCTCTTAACATAGTTTCACTAATAATTAATAATAATATGGACGAAACAGAAATTTTCCTATTATTATATAATTTACTGTAGGATTTTATTTTTTAACATTGATGTGAATTTATGTGAAATAGTGACATCCAAATTTCAATGTTTGACAAAGAAAGGATTTTATAAGAAACTAATTTCATTATATGATGGTATGTTAAATATTCTTATTATAATTATAAATTTGACTTTCGTTAGTTTAGTTTTATAAAAAGAACTTAAGGACTGATTATTAATATTAATTTAATCTTATTTATTTATTATAAAAAAATTTTTAACTATAAATATATTCTTTTTTTTTAAAAAAGCTCCTGAATAGGAAGTCAGTTTGACTTAGAAACGTCGAGTATTGTAACAAGATTCGTTTCTTTAATTAAAATTTCATCTACTGACATATGTTTTCTGATTGTCCGAAGACGTTGTTTCCACCTACTTATTAACTTCTATTGATCTGTTTGCAATGCTACGAAATGGATTCTACCAGTCAAGGTATGTATAATTTAATTCTGCTACTCGAGACATTTTATCTCATTGACACTTTTTTATAAACATATAATCATTTTGTGGGAAAATATGGAAACAAAATTCATCAAATCGGTTTGACATATGACAGAAATTAATTATTATTTAGTATTCTGCGCAATAAAAACCTACATAGTTTTTGAATTCCAAAAATCTAAATTCTGTTTCGTAATTAGCGACTTTCGAAACTCCTAAATACCGAGTTTCAGAAAAATTAAATGATTTTTTAAAATCCGTCCACCATATTGGATCCGACATTTTTAATTTTGGAAATCTGTGATTAGAATAACACCTTCATATTTTGTCCAGTTTTATGGATTTTCTGACCACTGTGTGGCGTAGTAAAATTGTTTTTTATTCCAACAAGAAACGTGTTTTTTCATTGTATACGATCAAAATTCAATCTCAAATACTTTGTTTTCGATAAAAATTTATTTCTATAATTTTCTAAATGTTGTCACGTCCCGCAATTTCATCGGCACAAGATGCAGCAACTCATCCGATCTTGAAATTCAATACCAAATATGGTAAAGGTGGCTAACCCGGTCTTTTACTCCCACCATAATTGACATATTTTAGGTCTATAAAAAGGGAAGGCCTAATATGCTACAGTGCAGTCAACGTCCGAGTTCTACAATGTAACCAAGATGCATCAGTCCAGTTTCATCATCTTTACACCGCGAGTTCAGTCCAGTTCTACCAGATTTTTACTCGCGACTTCAGCTACAGTTGAAAGTGAAAGACAAGTCTAGCTAAATTAATTTAAACTGCTGCAACAAGGTCGTGATCTACCTTTAATTCCAAGAAGGGAGACGACTTAAAACATCCATTAAAATTAACTTGAATCATTAACTCAATTGACTGAAACCGATTGGACAACTTAAGTCATCAACTCAACCCAACTAGACTCATTCGGAACTCGTTTGAAATTCAACCAAGGGTAAATACAAGTAATCAAAGTTTTCCTTCTATTATTATCACATTTCCATAGTGCTTACCTTCACAACTTATTTCTATGTCAATAAACGTATTTCATATAATTAATTCCATTTCATCCACTGACTTTATGCTCATCTCATAGAGAAGATTCTTTTGATCCTTAGATATGTGTAAGAAGAGGAAAACTTTATTAAGAGAAATGTTACGTTTCTCACGTAATAATGTATTGATGTTCGAAAAACAATCGCTAATTAAAAATGGATGAACTAGCTTTGTTTATGCATAATATAATTTCTTGTCAAGTCTGAAAGCTTACCTTCAGAAACATCCTTTGGAACGTAACTTCTCCACCATCGAAATATCAACCAACCATCCTGAATCCTTAAACTATAATCAGTCGTGATACAAACTATATCTCTAAACATTATTTTTCCACTCAACGCACATAATGTGAATGACCCTGAAAAGATAATGTCCAAAAAATACAATATGATTACTAACACTGGTCAACATTCTTTCACGTTTTGTTTTTTAAGTAGACTTAAATAAAATCTTAAATTTGATTTTCAGATTCGATATCTAAGGTAAATGTCCCAGTAATCAGTATCTTAGTTTCAGTCATCGGCACGCAAATAATCATACATTTTATTAGATTATCATTGATTTTGACAATTTTTTATAATCCATATTACTAAGCCGTACTATTAGTTGTTGTGAAATACTTCAATTATAATTGTTTTTCAGTACTTTGTCAAATTTCAAGAGTAAAATGACGATTACTGCGTCATTTACCTTACAGAACAAAATCTACCGTAATAAAATTTTTTTCTGTGAAAAAATCATGTCATCCACCATACGGCTTTTCAATTTGAATATTCATTCAACTTCTTTTTTTTTTAAAGTGGACAATCATATTTTTATATCTGAGGTACAGAATGGAACAATAAATATAAATATTTTTTGTATGCTGGATAGTATTGGAACAAAAATCAAAAATATATAATTTTTAAAATGTAAAAGTCAATAAATTTTTTAAATCAAACTTACGATGTCAATGATAGTTTAAAAAAATCGTCTGAAGAATTTCATTCAAAAGCCATTTTGAGAGATCGAATCTTTCGAAATCGACGAAATATACAAAAATGTTAATCAAGTTGGTCATAGTTAACTATAAATTAATTGCTAACGGGCATAATGCTTCACTGCATTCAGCCAAGAAGCGTATCGAGGTAAGTGTTCAGTATGAAAAACTTCCAGTGGCTAGGATGTTCCTTCGATTTTTGACGATTTTTATTGAAAAGTCCGAGATTCATTGGTAGGTTTGATACCATTATATGAATGTCAGGAGCAACTGAGAAAGGATGCTTTATCTCAGCGTAAGCCGGCTAATACCATCTGATCAAATTTGGCCCGGACTGGTCCAGTTATACCGCGCGCGTAAACCGAAACGGTAAAAAGTTTTTTTTTCTAGGTTGGTAACAATGAGTTTACTTGAAGTTTTGTGTTTCCAATGGAATCACGGCTACGGAATCATTGAAAATTTTGAAGAAGTGTTTTGGGGAGTCTACTCTATCGAGAACGCTAGTATTTGAGTGGCATAAAGCATTTAGTTAGGGGCGTGAGGTCGTAAAAAACTTGCTTCATGCGAGTCGTCCATCCACCTCTGTTAACAACGATAACATTGAAAAAGTGAAGAAAATTGTGCTCGAAAATCGTCGTGTTGGCATTAGAGAGGTAGGAGAGGCTCACAACATCTCTTATGGATCGACTCAACACATTGTAGTTAATGTTTTAGGTATAAAGCACGTCGACGCCAGACGACAATAATACGCCATCATATTCCATCCTGATTGTGACTGAATTTTTGGCTAAACACAAAACAAAAGTCATTGCTCAAATCACAAAATTCTAAAGCTCAAATAACAGCTCCGGGGAACGCGCCATGAGTCGATTGAGGCCATAAAAAGAAATTCGCTGATGGAACTAAAGGCCATACCGGCGAAGGCCTATAAAAAGTGTATAGAAAATTGGATTGACCGTTAGCACGCTTGCATTGGCTCGAAAGGAGCCTATTTTGAAGGCGATAATAAAGATTTGTATTAAAATATTAGGTGCGCAACTAAGTTCCCGCTGTTTTTTTATGAAAATGCAACTTTATTGTGAAAAAATGGTTACAAATTAATCATTAAAAGTATTGCCCATCGTTAGCTACAACTTTTGCCCATCTTTCTGGTAGAGCTTGAATACCGTTACGGTAAAAGTGTTTATCTTATAAGGCTATCCACGAATCAAGCCATTTTTCGATGTCTTCATATGAGCGGAACTGCTGATCAGCCAGATCATGTGCCATCAAATGCATCGATTGTGTTTGATACCGTTCCCCAGTGATGGTTTCGTTCGGTTTCAACAGCTCATAATAAATAACACCGACCTGGTCCCACCAAATACACAGCATAACTTTCGCAGCGTGAATATCCGGCCGAGCCGACGACATAGAAGCATGACCGGGCAGTCTTCTTGACTTTCTTCTCTTTGGGTTGCTGCAAAGAATCAATTTTTCATCACCCTTCACGATGCGATGAAGAAAACTCTTCCTTTTTTGCCGCTGAAACAGTTGTTCGCAGGCGAAAAAACGACGGTCAACGTCCCTTGGCTTCAAATCCCACTCTGGTCCATTCATCTCGGGAGGGGGTGGCATGCTGAGCTTGCGCGTTGAGATTCAGCCAGATGCTGAGCTTCCCTACTTCTTGCCTGTAGAACAATGAGCACAGTTGCCATTCTACAGGGGCTAACCTACTTTCTTATATCTACAGGGCTTATAACGTCCGCTTACATCTGCCCCCCTAAATTTTGATAACGGTTTACATGGTTGAAAGATCTTATATATTAAAAGCTTACCGTTATTGAAATTTTAGATACAAATACGTTTCCCTATTGCTGCGTTGTAACCTCTTTCCTTCGTTGTCGTCCTCTGTCCTTTCCCAGCTTTCAGTTATTGGCCAGCTTTGGCTAGGTGACCACTGCTGAAATTTCTCGTTCCATCCGTCTTTTTTTTTTTAATTCCTTCCGACGCTGTTTTTCTGCTTCTCTACGCTCTTTCCGCGCATAGGCCATGGCCTGATTTTTCCTATCTTCTGATTCCTGTATTCCTCTGCTTCTTTTGCTCACTGGTGTTAAACTACGTCTCATGATGTCTCGGTATAATTTTTCTTGTCGACCGAGTTTTCTTTTCACTGTCCCTGATTTTGTTGCACGTTTCTTTTCCTGATTTTCCTTTTCTTCCTTTCCCAACCTCCCTTCTTCTGCTTTCTCCGTGGTGGCTGCTACGCTGATGTGGTTTACTCTCACTTCCTTCAATATAATTATTTCAGGTTCATCATTTTGTCTTTCCACACTTTCAGTACCCACACACTTTTTTAGCACTGGTTTGTGTCTCTTCTCCGTGTTGACTTCTGAGACGCTCATTCCTGGTTTCCTAGGCGCTTTCTTTTTTGGGTTGGTGAGGATCCTTGGCCTCGTTTCTATTTCTTTTAATATTTTGTTTTCCACCAACACTGTGATCATCACTTGTTTATTTTCTCCACCTTGTGTGTATACATTGCGACGTGTGTCCAACGTTTCGGTTTGGGTTGATGCTTCAGGCATAGCGACGCTTGTTCTCGTTTGGCTGCTAGAGAAGACACTAATTTGACATTTTTTTCTTTCAGAGCTTCTGTCCATTTTTTACTGGTAAATTGAGTACCTCTGTCTGCCAGTACTCTCTCAGGTTTACCTACTACGGTCATGAAGTTTTCAAGACTTCTTATTGCTGCCTTGGTTGTTGCTCGTCTCAGTGGGTAGAGTTTCGTGTATTTCGTGTATGTATATATATATATATATATATATATATATATATCACCTATGAAATATCCCTAATTAACGCTATTAAGGTTTCGCTCTGAGGATCTCTCTGTCTTTCTCTTTCTTAAGAGGGAATCGACTTCGAGAGTTCGAGATGTTCGGTCGGAAGTCCAGACGAACCGTAAGCGTTTGAATTGCGGGCTTATAGCGTCCGCTTACAATATTATTGAAGATTTATGAGAATTCATAGAGAAAATCGAGGGCGTATATCATGATAAGAATATGTTCTTTATATTCAATAGAACTTCGAGTGAATTCATTTAAATCTGAAATTAAAATAAATAAATAAATAAAAACCTCGAGGTTAACTGGGGAAATGGGATAGAAAAAAATAATTGCGTATAGAAATAAAATTTACTTTACATCTATTAAACATAGTTTGCATAATTGGCATTCGTTAATATATTAATGACCAAATTATTTTTTTTTTTTGTTTTTTTTTGTTTTTTGGTGAGGAGGAAAAATGGCAAAATCTTTTATAGACGTTGTACAGGACTCTCCTAGGACGGGTCTAGGCATACCTGTTAAAACCAAAAAAACCCCTCTCTCGAACCAATACACCACCCACGGAACCGCCGTTCGGCTTTAAACTTCACGGGTGGTTCGTTCCATTAAAGTCGCGTACGACTCTTCCGTCATCCCTACGCTCGGAACCTACATCTGCGGCCACACGCCCCCTAGGCAAACCGACTAGCCGCGCCACCCAGGGGAGAAAACATAGATTCCACCCCCGAACGACGCGGACAGCCAAGTCTACCCGAGACGCAGGACCGCGGGTGCAGGCCCCGATGCGATTTCTACTGGCCCTCCCCGTTGTTTCGCTCTCGACGCCCATCAAGTTCTCTCGTCTTCATCATAAGTGTGACGAATGACTTGATGAGCGTCCAGAACCGTTCAGACTGGAGCATGAGAGGGACCATCGTGTCAGGAGTGAGTTTGGAACCCACCGCCTGACCGAGGACCTCCTTAGCCACACCCCATTTTGCGCAGACGAAGAGTGCGTGCTCTGCGTTATCCACCGGGGAATCGCAGTAGCAACACGTCTCCTCGTCTCTCTTCTTAAAGCGCCTCAGGTACGCGTTAAAACAGCCATGGCCCGAAAGCGCTTGCGCCAAGTAAAAGCCGATTTCCCCGTGCTTTCTGTTCAGCCAG
Organism: Diplolepis rosae; assembly: GCA_030998225.1. Lineage (NCBI taxonomy): Eukaryota > Metazoa > Arthropoda > Insecta > Hymenoptera > Diplolepididae > Diplolepis > Diplolepis rosae. The sequence goes on along the minus strand of JAPYXD010000687.1, from coordinate 480,240 downwards.
ATGGCGAGCTCCGGGATCAGGCGGTAGGTCCATCTCCCTGTCTGCTCACCATGCCATCTCATCTACCATTTCTCGACGAGTCTACGCCTTCCATCCTTGCGGATGGCCTCCTTCACGCGAGCGATTTCCAGCAGGTCGGCGCAGGTAAGCTCCTTGCGAAGCTGAAAGGTTTCCTGCCTTTCCTCCGTCAATAAATCTATTGGCGGGACGCTCGCCAGGACCAGCACAGCGCTCGTCGAGATTGTTCTATATGCCGAAACTATTCTCAGCGCGACAAATCTCTGCGCCGAGAACAGCTTCTTCTGGATAGCATGGTTTTGCAAGGCATTGGCCCAGACCGGAGCTGCATAAAGCAGCTTCGAATGGACCACGCTCGCCACCAATCTTCTTTTCGCTTCCCTGGGTCCACCAATGTTTGGCATAAGCCGGGCCAAATTCGCTCCACATTGGATGGCTTTGGCAGCTGCGATCTTTAGGTGTTCGCCAAAGCTAAGCCTACGATCCAGCTGCACCCCCAGGTACTTAATGCTTGTTTTACACTCGACTTCATGCTCTCCAAGAACGATCCTCGGATATTGGAAGGATCTCCTGTCCGTAACGAGCAAAGCCTCGGTTTTCTCAGGGGCCATTTTAGGGCCTCTGCCATCCAACCAGCGCGTCGCTCGCCACAGACTTTCATTGATCCTCATCTCTAGGATTCTGACGTCGTCAGCGGCGCACACGACAAGTGCGTCATCCGCGAAGCCGACGATGCTCGTTCCAGCAGGTAGGTCCATGCGCAGAAAGTCATCGTACATGACGTTCCAAACAAGTGGACCCACCCGTGACCCTTGAGGAGCGCCACATGTCATCTCTTCTTAAAGAGACCATTTGTCGCCCTCGTATATCACCCACCTGTCGCTCAGATAGTCATCTATCATTCGCAACAGGTAGTCTGGAACCTTTTTCCGCATCATCGCCTCGATACAGATGTCCCATCTCGCGGTATTGAACGCATTGCGTATGTCAATGCTAATCAACGCACAGAATCCCTTACGCTTACCAGTTCCTTTTCTTGCATTTGTGGCGATGTTAACCACAGCTTGGATGGCGTCCACAGTGGACCTGCCTTTCCTGAATCCGAACTGGTTCTCCGAGAGCCCGTTCTCCCCGACCAAGAGAGCCTGAAGCCGTTGTAGAATCAACTCCTCCAGAAGCTTCCCCATCGTATCCAATAAGCATATTGGTCTATACGACGAGGCAACCGCTAGAGGTTTGTTGCCCTTCCTCAGCAGGACCAACCTCTGCCTCTTCCAATCCGCGAGGAACCTCCCCTTCCGAAGATAGGAGTTAAAGGCTTCTAGGAGGATCTCCGGGTATGCCCCGATAACCTGTTTGAGGATCTCGTTCAGCACCCCGTCGATACCCGGCGCTGTATTTGCCTTAAGCCTTCAACCCGCTCTCTTTAGTTCTTCGAGAGTGAAGAGTTCCTCGCGCCGGACCACGCAGGAACTTCGGTCCTGTCTTTGGAACGGCTCCACGTGTGGGAACAAGTTTCGCACAATGTAATTGACTTGATCGGGATTATCCAGGCCCGGGGTCTTTCTTCTAACCACCAATCTCTTGGTGACTATTTTGAAGGCGAGAGCCCATGGGTCCTTCTCGACCTCACCGATCAAGTCTTTCCAGCATTGAAGTCGGCTTTTCTTTATGCCTCGCCGCAAAGCTGTTTTTGCCCCTTTCCATGCCTCGTGCAGCGTAGCATCCCCCTTTGAACGGGTGAATTTTCGCCACGCTGCGAGGCATTCTCGACGTAGGGCTGCCAACTTGTCGTTCCACCAGTACATCGAACCCTTGGCTTGCCTGCGCTTACGGCGAGGCATCGAGTAGTCACAAGCCGCGACCACCTTCTGCCTCACCGAGCGCACAGCAGCTTCAAGCGACCCAGCAGGGCGGACCCAACCAAGCTCATCGGTGAGCCTGGTTTCTTCGAGGTGTTCGCGAAGTCTTTCCCTGCTGAGTCGTCTCGTGTTCCAGGAGGGGCTCCTTCCTTCGACGCCCCTACCCTTATCCACCGTTTGACACCGTTGTTCTAGTGTAAATTCGATGCACCGGTGGTCACTCAAGGTTATTACCTCGAGGACCGACCAGTCGCTTATCCTTGAAGCGAGGCGAGGTGCGGCAATCGTGAGATTATTGACCCGTCCGTCCTCCGTCTGAACGTAAACTCTTTGCCCTGATTCAAAACGATCAGGTCGTTCCTAGCGACCATCTCGCCAACCAAGATTCCCCTCCTATCTAGGCGGGCCTCACCCCACTTCTTCCTTCCTGGTCCTTCGGATGGACAGGACCTCAAGTCCTGCCTTCCGGGGGTCGACTTTCGCCTTCATTTCCTTCAAGATGTCGGCGTAGGACCTGATGGTGCTTCGTCACGCTCGGAATGAAAATGGCCGTATGTGACCAACCTTAGACAGTCCGTATCAGGTAATTTTTGTGTGCCTCAGTTGTAAATAAGGCCCTTTATATGGCCGTTTTTGTAACGTGCGGGAGGTAGTGTAATAAATAAATAAATATTTGAAATAAATTATTATGTATTAGGTGCGCAAATAAGTTCCCACTATTTATCAATAGATAGCTCCAGCCGTAAGTGCTGGTCGATTTTGACCTATCCTGAACGTCATGAAGCAAGCTTAGTCATATGGTAAACAAACCGTCTGATTTTGTCCTAAATAATCGTCATTTGCGGGAAGTGTTGATTTTCTTCTTTCCTCCGAAGAAAACGGCGGCTGAAGCGCATCGAGAGCTCCAAAAAGTTTATGGAGATGCTGCTCTGAGTGAAACAACGTGCCGTGATTGGTTCCGTCACTTCAAAGACGGTGATTTCGATGTTGACGACCGTCCGCGTGAAGGAAGGCCAAAAACCTTCGAAGACGCTGATGGTTTTTATTATGAGCTGTTTAAACCGAACGAAACTATCAATAAGGAACGGTATCGAACACAATTGATGCATTTGATAGCACATGGTCTGGCTGATCAGCAGTTCCGCTCATATGAACACATCGAAAAATGGCTTGATTCGTGGATAGCCTCAAAAGGTGAACACTTTTACCGTAACTGTATTCGAGCTCTACTAGAAAGATGTGCAAAAGTTGTAGCTAACGATGGGCAATACTTTGAATGATTTATTTGTAACCATTTTTTCACAATAAAGTTGCATTTTCATCAATAAAACGTCGGGAACTTAGTTGCGCACCTAATGTTTATAATTGTACTCGGAGGTTCACAAAGTGTGGAACACTTTCGCTTTCTTCTTTTTTATTTCTGGACGGGATCGCTTTCTACTACTCATCTACTCTTATCTTGCTACCAGAATAAAAATATAAAGTGTCAGAATTTTCGGTGAATTAAGAAGATTTACTAAGCTTCGAAAGAACTCAATTGATAGGTTTTGCTTCGCTTCCGAACTCTAATAATTACTATCAATAAAATATTATAATATAAGAACGATACAGCTTACCGCTCTTGTTTAGTTAATCCTACTATTTAGTTGGTAGGGCAAGGGCAGGAGAAAGAAGGTTGTCTTTGCTGCCCTAGACCCTTAGATTCAGCTGGGCTTCGAAATTGTTTGTTTCGTGACTAAAATTTAGTCACTCGTGTCCTTTTATTTCACCAAAGGCACGTGGTTATAAACTTGCACACACGTACGCACATGAATTATTTCTCACTTCTTTGCTTTTATCAATTTTATAAAAGTCAAAAGATTTGTTTTTAGCCCCCCCCCACCCCCCCGTTCCAGAGAGATTTGTTATTTCTCTTATCACAGGTTTTTCTATGATGGTTCGGTTCAGCTCTGATTGATCCATTTCGATCCATTTTGGCTGGATTCCCCACTCGCGTGTTTTTCTCCGGTTCTTGATGATCGTAGGTTTTGACGACTCATTATAATTTTGGTTCCTTCGTCTATTTGTAATGCTTATTCTCTTGTACTAATCTTATATTAGATTATTTTTCACCTGTGATTTGATTCTTCTCGTTCACTCGACGCTAGGTTCAATCCTTTATTGTTTTACTTCCTTCTCGTTTTGCTTCAATTTTCTTAGGTACTGATCTAAATTTTCCATGCCCTTGGGTACAAACTTTCTGCTAGTAGGCGGTGGTAAGTATGTCCTTTTAAGAGGTATCTTTCCATTAAACTGTTTTAATGGATTAATTTCTTTCGTTTTAACCGGTCATATACATATTTGTTTTTATTTATTTATTTATTGTTGGAATCTATCCTCTAAATTAAAATTTTAGGAGTCTTCACTTCTTTTTCAACTCCTCGTGCCCCAACGTTGGGCGCCAATGTAACTTTATTTTATTCAGCTTATAGCTAAGGTGGAATTTTACTAATATAATTTTTTCTTTATTAAATTATGGGATCATGCACGAGAGATGAAGTGAAGATTCTATATAATTGCACACTCTTTATTCTAAACGGAAAATAAATCCTCTTACACTTAATGACTTGATTCAAGTCAAAAGATGGACGGCTTTTAACCGGAAAGAAATCAGTACGTTTAAATTGTTTTCTTTCTTCACTTTTGATATTTTATAACCTTAATATAGCTTCTCGAAAAATATCTTCTCGTCGTTTTGAGATTCGACGACAGGGTTATTTTTCGGATATTACGATTTTCAACCCCAGGCTGTGAACGCACAACTAACACTTGCGGCTAACCGACCACCGACGCACTCAAATTATTATTTTAGCGCAAAGCGTAGCGGTAAAAATATAGTTATGTACATTTTTAGCGCGACAACCCCGTGAATGGTTTTCGTCGGAGGAAATTTAAAAAAAAAAGTATACTTTACAAACTTTGTCGTTTCGTATCACGTTTGCTGCGAACTGCGGACGGGCAAAAACAAAGTAGTCCAAGCAACAGGGAATTTGTTATGAATGATTTAGGACATTATTTATTTCAGAAAACGGACTGCGCCATCAGAAGAAAAGTTGGTCATAAAGTAATTATGTCATGTTTTGGACAACAAAATATGATTTATAAATTTTTTAATAACATTTAAGACCAAAAAATCGCATTTTTTTAGATTTTTGTTTATAACATTAAAGGTAATTATCCAATCTTAATGACATCAATTGAAGTTGTAGACAATTGAATTGCGAACAAAATGATTAGTCGCTTGATCTGATTGGATATTTAGAAGCGGTGAAAATTCGGAGAAACCGGGTAATTTAGCTTTCGTTAAACAAATTAATATCTAAGTTAATTTTTAACTTTTTAGGTTGAGGTTTGGTGGAAAAGTAGCAGACTTTATGCTCTTCAAATGTGTAAAAAACGGACACTTTAAGATAATACGTTTTCGCGCTATTGACACTTTAATTTATTTAATCCGTTAATTGTAATATGTCTGCTTGCTGCAGAGGTGGTCCGATTTTTATTTTGAAAACGGCTTTTAAAAATATGAATCAAGCACAACAGAACGTCAATCTTGGTTTTCCGCTAAAATATTGCAAAGTTTATTAAAAAAAAGGCCCAAACATGGCTCCAAACGCCTGAACGCAGCAAAGTGACTCAGTGAGCCTACTCTCCTTCTCCCCCCACCACTGTCACTTTCCTGCGTTCAGGAGTTTTGAGCCTTGTTCGAAAAAGTGCGATTTTTTGGTCTTAAATGTTAATAAAAAATTTATAAATCATATTTCGTTGTTCAAAACATGACATAATTACTCTATGACCAACTTTTCTTCTAATGGCGCAGTCCGTTTTCTGAAATAAATAATGTCCTAACAAATTCCCTGTTGCTTGGACTAAAGAACCGTGTTTTGCTTTCTAGAGTTCTCAATCGAAGTAAGAAGCTTGTCAGACTGCGTTTTTGATTTCAATTTAATTTACCTCGTAAACTTGTATCGATGTCATTCAGGTGGGGAATAGTGATGACTTAGAATTATTATTGTGTGCCGTGATTTATGTGAAAAGGAATTTTTGCTGAGGAAGGATTTGGAAATACTGAAGGCCTAATTACTTGGTAGTGTCGAAGTTTTTCACGTAGAAAACGGTAGAAGCTACTCTTCAGTGACCACTAAAATCGAGTTAACTCGCGTTTAGTAGATTCTACCGTCGAGTTGGCCCGTCCATCATTTACTATTTCGTTCAGAAGCTCTAACCCTTGCAAGAGTTTGGCTTTTAAATTAAATGAAACACATAATTTCGTATACCATAATTTTAGTGTTTATATTACAAATAAAATTCCTAAACCTAAGGAGATTCTGCGGGAGGACAGGGTCTCGCCAAAATGAATGCATGAGTCCAAGCACGGAGCAGACGCGTCCCGCAGCCCGCCAACGGTAGTAGCCGAAAGGACTCTACCAGGAGTAGGGCTGTCGCCGCCAGGATGGCCGCCATGAGAGCCCTATAGACGGGCTTTCCCTAGTGATGGGCTTTCCGGGCGCACGCGCCACGTCGGCTTCTCTGTGACCTTCAAGCGCGTGAGGACGCGGTGTGGAGCGAAAGCATCAGGGGACCTTAAACAGGTTTCTTGATGACACCACAATCACATGCACGACACTGACACCCTCACACTTCAGAATGAATGGAATGCTGAGTGAATGGGGCTGCGGTCGGCGCCTGGTGGATATTCCCGATAGACTAGCCAAGGGAGGAGTAGTAGCCTCTCGACCAGGGTAGGACGCGATGTCAGTACCTCACCTCTGTGGAAGTAATATGGGTAACCGTAAGTCCCTCCGGTGTTCGGCCGCGAAGGGCAAAGATCCCGTGAAACCACATGTTAATCTGGGAAAACCGCTCACGATCCTACTGTCTGGAGCCAATGTCGGGGTTGAAATCATGGACGTCTGGGCGCAGGAATGAAGGATTACCTGGTCAGTATTTCCTTATATCCGACGCTGCGTAGGATAAATCGCACACCGTCTAGCCTGAAGTCCGGGTCAGGTGTCGGGGCGGACCAGCACCGCTCGCTCGATAGGGGTGACGTTAAACCTTTTGCATCATAATGGCGCGGGCCTATCCCGTAACCTTTTTATTAGCTTCACTAAATGCGCCGATAGGATCGACCATCCGACAAGCCTCTTCTCGGTTTCGGCACACGCAATTAGGGATTTATACAGGCGGGGATAGTAGCCCTACTGCGGTAGGGCTCCCATGATGGGCGAACCGTCTTAATGGAGGAAAACTACTCAATATGAATACGAAACAAACAAAAAAAGAAGGTAAGGAGAAAAAGGAGGCGCCTAAGACGCCAACATATGCTGCTGTCGTGGCGCCCACTCTGGGCACCACAACAGCAACGAAGGAGGATGTGGCGACACTTCGACGAATAATCGAAGAGTCCGAAAGGAGGAGCGAGGAGCGCATGCAGGAGATGCGTGCGCTCATTAAAATTATGACAGCTGCCGTTTCGCGGCAGACAAACGTCAGCAAAGACGTGAAAAATGCGCTTACACAATTGGAAGCGATAATAGATCACCTCAAGGAGGCAAATAGGGACGGCAACGAAGCGAGAAGAAAGTTGTCGTCTTTTGCAGCCTCAACAGGAGGCATGGAAAGCAAAAGGCAGGCCTCTGCTTCCCCTTTGGCACCATCTGAGGGTGCCAAATTAGCAAAAAAAAGAAGGGGGGGTCGGCCACAGGAAAACCGGCCGCCGAAGAATGGACCGTCGTCCAGAAGAAGACAAAGAAAAGAAAAAAGTCTTCTCAGCAGCAGAAACAGGAGAAGGAGAGTGAAGGGACGGGAAAAGCCCCACCTACACCCATCATCTCAAGAAAGCCGGCACACAGGCGACCTCGGTCTGAAGCGATCGCCCTGAAGCCAGCTGAGGGAAAGACCTATGCGGATATCCTGGGCGGGATCCGCAGCAAGGTCGATCCAACAAAAAGCGATATGGGCGTCAAGGCAATTCGCAAGACATGGAGCGGCGAAGTTCTCATTGAACTTATAAAGCCCACGATCGAGAGCAAAAGGAGCTTTACCGATGCATTAAAAAATGCATTAGGTGAGGCTGCCAGTGTCCGCGTCCTGACTCCCAGGGTCACCCTTGAGATCAGAGACGTAGACAGCTGCACAACCATTGAGGAAGTGCAGCAAGCCCTCCGCTCGAGGCTGCAGGAACACGAGGGGCAGGTTGAGGTGCGCCTCACCAAACCAAATGCGGCCGGGCAGTGCATGGCTGTGTTCTCCATTGAGGAGAAGTCAGCCGCACGCCTCTTGGAGACAGGACGCATCCCCACATAGGTTGGGTCAATTGCAGGCTGAGGCGCCGGGAGCAGGTTACGCGCTGCTTCAGGTGCCTCGGATACGGCCATGAGAGCCGAGCCTGCAAGGGGCCCGACCGTAGCTCTTTGTGCTACAAATGTGGTGGTGAGGCGCACAAGGCGGCGGACTGCACGTCTAGCCCAAAGTGCTTCTTGTGCCCTGGCACCGAGATGGCACACATAGCCGGATAAGGCGTGTGCAGGGTCTTTCGTGAGGCCCTGGCCAAGTCTAGCCGCCTGCCGTGATTTTCCTGCAGACTAATCTAAACAGGAGTAGGACAGCGCAAGACCTGCTTGCCCAGATCCGTCTCGAGAAAAACGCCGATATCGTCATCATCAGCGAACAGTATCGAGACGGAGCTCGGACGAGCTGGTACAGCGACGAGCTTGGTACCGCAGCCATCTGGATTCCTGACCCACAGAGCCAACCGGTAGCTCAACATGGGTCAGGCAAAGGCTATGTCTGGGTGAGGATCAACGACATAAGTATTGTCAGCTGTTACCTCACCCCAAACGAGAGCATAGGGGACTTCCAGGCTAAAATGGATAGCCTGGAAGACATGCTCCGAGACATAGGAGGAGAGCTGATAGTGGCCGGAGATTTCAATGCCAAAGCCCTTGAGTGGGGTGAGGGCCACCCCGACTCGAGGGGCGGACGAGTCTTGGACATGGCGTCCAGGACTGGTCTGGTGATCCTAAACACCGGATCCACGTCCACTTTTAGAAGAGCTGGATACAGGGAGACGATTCCGGACGTCTCCCTGGCAACGGAGAGGCTAGCGGCGAGTGTACGGGACTGGCGAGTGATCGAGGGATATACAGCCAGCGATCACCAATACATCACCTTCCGCGTTCGTGATGCTAAGCCGGCCCGGCCAAAAGCCCGCGATAGTCAAATCCGTTGGAACATCCGAAAAATGGACGAAGATGCCCTAGAGCACGGTCAGCGATCCTTATATGCGATCCCGGACGGCGCGGTGACTCCGGCGCAGGCCAAGGTGGTGTCAAGCATTACTATGCAAATTATCCACCGGGCCTGCGAGGAGGCGATTCCAAGAACAAGAGCTCGTGGCGGTCGACGTCCTGCTTACTGGTGGACGAACGAAATCGCGGAGCTCAGAAAGAAGTGCCTGAAGCTCAGGCGCGCGGCCCAGCGCGGCAGACAGAGTGACCGCGATTTTGCCCTTAGAAGCGCGGAATATCGAACGGCCAAAAAATCCCTAGCACGGGCCATCAAAACCAGCAAACGCCGGTGTTGGGACAGACTCAAGGATGATCTGAACAGCGATCCGTGGGGCTTAGGGTATAAGATCGTTATGCGAAAGCTCGGGGCGTTCACTAAGAGTGCCCCGATGGAAGCAGAAACGATGGACAGAATTGTCGATACCCTATTCCCCGCACATCCCAAGCGGTCTGTAGACCCGGAAATGCCAGAGGACCTCGAGGTGCCACCGTTTACGGAGGCGGAGCTCAGGCGAGCTGCGGGCGCCTTGAAGAACAAGAAAGCTCCGGGACCGGACGGATTACCGGCCGAGGTCCTTAAGGCAGTAGCGAGGAGTCATCCGGACCTCTTGCTTAATATGTACAACTCTTGCCTTAGGGCGGGAGTTTTCTACTCTCGCTGGAAGGAGGCAAGATTGGTGCTGATAAGCAAGGGCAAAGGACCAGCAGATGCGCCGTCGTCGTACAGACCACTGTGCATGCTGGACACCGCCGGGAAACTCCTGGAAAAGCTGGTGAGACCACGGCTGCAAGCTGCTATAAGAGCGACGGGCGACCTGTCCGAGAGGCAATATGGCTTTCGGACAGGCAGGTCCACCATTGATGCAATCCAGGTGGTAGTGAAGGCTGCCAGGAGCACAGAGAGGGGAAACCACTTCTCTCGGCCCGTGTGCCTCTTGGTGACGCTGGACGTCAAAAATGCCTTCAACTCCGTAAGGTGGGTTGACGCGCTGGAGGCTTTGAAGCGGAACTTCAAGGTACCACAGTACCTCCTCCACATCATCGGAGATTATCTGAGGGACCGCTTCATTGTCTATAAAACGGAAGATGGCCTCAAACGTAAAGAGCTTACCGCCGGGGCGGCCCAGGGCTCGATCCTGGGTCCCGATCTTTGGAACGCGTCCTATGATGGAATCCTCCGCTTGGAGATGCCTGAGGGCTGTTTCTTGATCGGATATGCAGATGATGTGGCAGCTGTAATTTCGGCAAGGGATGTCGATGCTGCCCAGATGCACCTCGGTCAGGTAATGTCTAGGGTACGCCGTTGGATGTCTGAACGCGGGCTGGAGCTAGCGCTCACCAAAACCGAGATCGTGCTCCTCACGAAGAAGAGGGTTCCCCGTCTGTTTCCTGTACAGATCGGCGAAGTAACTGCCGGAACAAAAGCGGCTATCAGATACTTGGGGGTGATGCTAGATACGAAGCTCACCTTCTGGGATCAGATTCGAAAGGGAGCGGACAAGGCGGCCGAGGTGACGGCGTCTCTAAGCAGGATGATGGCCAACATTGGGGGCCCTCGTCCTTGCGTGAGACGCCTGTTGCTCCGCACCGCTGAGTCCATTATGCTTTACGGAGCCGAAATATGGGCGGATGCTATGCGATACGAAAAGTACCGCAAGCGTCTGTCCGCTGTACAGCGGAGAGGGGCTCTTCGAGTGACGAGCTCGTATCGCACGGTCTCGGAGCCTGCAGTTTTGGTGATCGCGGGGGTCATACCAGTGGACCTGCTCGCCCAAGGGCGAAAGTTCGTCCACGAAATGGAGGGCACTCTTGGTCGAGCCAGAAGCAGAGAAGTCGCTAAAGAACGGGCGCTTGGTGCCTGGCAAAGACGCTGGATGGAGGATACGCGGGGAAGGTGGACGGCAAAGCTCATCGGCGAGCTGTCCACATGGTTCAATCGTCGGCATGGTGAGGTTAATTACTACCTCACCCAGATGCTGACGGGACATGGACTATTCTGCGCGTACCTCCACAGGATGGGAAAGGTGGGGAGCCCGCAGTGCAGGTACTGCGGGGCCCAAAAAGATGACGCGCTTCACACCTTCTTCCACTGCGGAAGGTGGGTGTTGGAGCGCGGCCGTATAGATGAAGCACTGGGGCAAATATCGCCAGATAACATCGTTGGCGTGATGCTCCAGTGCGAAAGGAACTGGACGATGGTTGCCGGCTTTGTCCAGGATGTCCTTCTAAAAAAGAAGCAGGACATGCTGAACGAGGCCGGATAAAAAAGCAGAGAGAAGCACGGAGGAGAGGACAACATCGCCTCAAGATGGCCCCCACCCTGACGTAATGCCTAACGGCGGTTCCGGGGTGGGATTTCATGGCCTAGAGACAGGGAGGGAGTTTTAGTGGGTAGGGCTGCGCGAGCAGCAGAGCCCCACACACCAGGGGGGCACGGAGCTCCCTTGACGGTGCATAAAGCATTTCTCCCTTCCTCAAAAAAAAAGAAAAAAAATTATTATTATTATTATTATTATTATTATTATTATTATATTATACTTATTATTTGAATTTTTCGATTTTTCTTAGTGCGTAGGTGGATAGAACGCCGTCTGCCGGAAGTGATATTTGGATCATGGTTTTTCAGGTAACACTTATTATCATTTGCGACTAAGAAACGCAAAAAAATTTCATGAACAAAGCTACCGAACGTTTCAAGGATGTTAGTTGTACATGTACTGTTGTAAATTCATTTGAAATAACGTTTATGAAGTTGCAATAGTGTTTTTTTTACCTTCGAATGTCATGTACGATATTCAAACGGTAATTTAACACAATCAAAGTGATTTGAAGTCTTAAAAACAAAAATTTCATTTATAAACGTTGCGAACAACAATCATATTTTCAATAAACCATTTTACTGTAATTTCATAATACTGGAAAATAATTTGATGAATTTTGCTTACCAACTCTAACGAAGCCGTCCCTTATCACAAATCGATTCAACAATTTTGTCAGAATATATCCGATAACTCTGCTATTATAATAAGCTATATAAATAACCCAGGAAATAGCAGACACCAAGGAACAGAGCAACCAGATAAAGTTGCTATCTACTCGGAGATCGTCGAGATTAACATGGTCAGAGTAATTCCAGTAAGCTGGGGCAATTTTGAAAAATGATGAAGGCGTGGAGTTATAAAATGACTCTGCCATAATGCAAATCTTCTGTTTTAATTAACTGAATGAAAGTTAACTTTTGTCTGCAACAGGATCTGTAATTGAATTGATGGTTTATTAATAAGTAATAATACATTTTCCAAATTGATATCATGAATAATAGAAAAGAAGGTTTGAATGAAATATTCCTATTAATTGGTTTCCATTTTGATTAAACAGTTCAACTTCGACTTTAAAGCGTAGATTCTCATGTGCTTCTCCCATACATTCAGCCACAATAATAATTTCTTCATATGAAGCAAACGAACATAGCAGGATCAGCTTGTATATAATTCGAAGGATTTTTTTTCAAAAAATATATTATGGGATTCAAAGATATGATGTTTATGAACAACTATAAAATAATCACACCAAAATAAAACTGGTAAAAAATTTTAAAATTTTTACCTTCTCATCATATGAGAAGGTATTGATTTCATGTGGAACATTACGTTAAGAATTTTAATCAAATCTTTACGCTTTAAGACCCCCCAAATAAGAAAAAACATTTTTAACGGAAGTGTCTATCTGTCTGTCGTCTGTCTGGCGTCTGTGGACACGATAACTCTCGATAGAACTATCAGATTAGACAGAATTTGGCACACCTCTTGAGAGACTGAAAACAAAGAATGAGTTCGTTAATAGGACACATCAGCCAAAATTGTGAAATTAAGAGCATTTGTTGAGCTTTTAAAATTTTTTTTGTTGAAAGAATAAAAAATTGCAGCACTGGTTTCTGATAGTGCTCACAAATCTCTACTAATTACATCCACAACATTTTTCGATTATAACAAAATTAGTAAACTTACAGTAAGTTCAAACTCGAAAAAAGTTAGTGTCAAAATTCCATTTTCCAATTAAATTATACGAAACACGAAGAAAACGTTATAATGCGAAACGGGTTAATACGAAAAAATCTCCAAATTTGAATCGTTATAATTTTTTATAACGCGTATATTTTTCTTTTCAATTTGAAAAAATATTATTGAAAATCGAAATGAAGTTTCATTTTAGAAATGCACTTGTGGTTCTTCATAAAAAAGTTAAATGATATTGTAAAGTTCAAAATGTTGTGGGAGTTGTAGATGTGACCAATCACAAAGCTCTTTTAAAAGGCGAGGAAGTAGAGTCACTTGAATGTTTAAGCTCAATTCAAATAGCTGAGAACTTGCCGTTGTTTAGTCCCTACAACATTTTAATCTTCACAATATCATTTTACTTTTTTATGAAGAACAACAAGATATAGTTCTTATCCTTGAATTACGATACACCCTGTATGAACATTTTCAGAATTTAATCAAAGCTTCCACTTCTAAAGGATCGACAATTGAAGTAGAGACTTCTTCGACGTTATATGAGTTATCGTTACGGCAAGAAGAGCCATCGTTAACGCAAGAAGAGTCATCGTTAATGCGAGAAGAGTCATCGTTAATGCAAGAAAAGGCATCGGCGGCTTCTTCGAGAAAGTTCAAACGACAAACAATTAAAAACTTCAAGGGCTCGAAACTAATCGAATCATCAAAACACAAAAAACACAACCAAATTTGGACCAAAATCACCACACTTCAATAGAAACATTGATTTGGTCCAAATTTGGTTGTGTTTTTTTTTATTTTCAGAATTCGATTAGTTTTGAGTCCTTGAAGTTTTTAATTGTGCTTTTGTTTGGACGTTGAGAGGAATCCGGGTTAGTGGTGATACGGGTTCAGGTTTAAAAAAACGACAAACATGTGTTACTACAACACCGTTTGAAAAACTGTCAGTCACCAAAAGGTCTGTGCTTCCGTTACAAAGTCTTTAGAAAGTGTTGGAAACTTAAGACAAGCGGCAACAGCTTTGAGTGACACAGCGTTTCTCTCGAAACTATAAAATTGTGTCAAAATTCCATATCATTCAACGTATCTCTTGATATACCAAAGAAAAAGTGATAAAATTGCGAATAAACAACCTGTATGTGGGCCTTGGCATAGTAGTCGACAACTACAAAAAGAAGCTTGCGAGTCACTATCCGTTACAATACGAAAGGAAATAATTGAAAACGAAAAAGTCCTATACTTTTCAGACTTGTCCGAATGGTACAGAGCAATCTTACAAGAGTTTCAGAGGAAGAACATTTCGAGAAAAATATTTTAAAATTTTAGAAGGAGCAACTTGAAAAAGAAAAATTTCAATGCGCTCGGAGATGATATCATTGTTGAACAGTCACTAGAAAAAAATGGGAAAAAGATTGTTTATAAAAGAGATCTTAATGTTAGCCAGTTGACTAGCACAGTTTCTGAAATTGAGAAAAATGGAGAAAACAAGTTAAATAACTACGGCGTACTATCTACGAAATTTAATAACTTCTATTAATGGTAAAAAGTTGCCTAATCGAAACTTGTCATTGGACGATGTTCTTGAAGGCGAATGTAACATTCCAGAAGAGTTATTGTTTTTCGTTTGCAAGATTGTCTAAGGTGCAGATATCCATCAGCAAGATTTTCAAATGACCTTGTAAGAATACATTCAACCTTCAGTGACATAATTCATGCAACAAGTAAAGGTCGCGTGAAACCCAGGAAGCATCTCGTGTTATGTGTTGCTATGAAATATGTTACTGGCAGCCGGAAGGTCATGACTATTCTGAATCGGTACGGGCATACAATCGGGTATAATCTTGCAGAAGAAATTGAGACAGAATTAACTTACACCGCTCACAATAACAACTCTTTCATTCCGTCAGGTATTAACCCAACATTCGGCCTCTGCACTAACGTCGCTTTCGATAATTTCGATCGGTTTGTTGATACGACCAGTGGTAAAGATACTCTACATAATACCGTCGGTATTATTTACCAATTCAATGCTTCTCGTAATGTAACATCAAACGAATCAGCCGCGGTCAAAATTTCACTACTTTCGACTTCGCGAGACACTGATTGTGACTCCTGGGGACCACCCCTCCGAAAAAAATGTCGTTTTGAGGTGATAAGAAAAGATATTCAGCGGTACTTTAAAAATTTAACGATAAACATGACTTTACTGACGTCTGAGGACATATAAAGTTTTCTCTACAATTGCACAATTGAAAAGGAAATGACTGTTGCTAGAGATGCTGTGTGGGCAATTTCACTGTCATTCTGCAACCGGAAGTTGATGTGGTTAGGTTTCAACTCTTAAACATTCATTGATGATAGTCAACGTCAAGTTGCAGATTACCTACCACCGTTAAACTCGTCGCCTACATCAAGCGCAGTGGTCCGCGAAACAATGAAAGGCGCTAAAGGTATTGCAGCATAGTGTAATTACGAGGAAATCGTTGTAACGTACGATTTAGCAATTGCGAAAATCGCGATGCAGATTCAAAAGACTGGAAGCCCTGAATTTGAACACCTCTTTATAAACCTAGGAGGATTTCACATTTTTTTTAGCTTACTTCAAGGCTCTATGAAAATTCATTGAATCGTCAGATTTGACTGAAGTTTTACTCCAGGCAGAGGTTTCAATAAGTGGCTCGGTCAATTGCTTTCTCGACGGATAGCATTTGAAATTGTAGCTGAAGATGTAAATCATCTTGTCAAAAATCCTATCTACAGAAAATATCATATCGAGTTATCTTTTGCTTTGCAAAATGTTGTTGCTCGATATTAACGCTATTGCAAGAGAACATTGTCTGGTCAGTACGAGGAAGACAGCGCAATATTGCATGTTGTACGTTAAATCAGTTTACAAGTTGTGACGTGGTAAAATTTACTCGTCACTTAAAAAGATTTTTTTTGATTAACTCACCGGTATGACAGGTAGGGTTATGTCCCGGGGAAAAAGTCGTATGGCAAGAGACCGCACTTCGCCGCCACCCGAGAGCACTCGAAAACGCTTATCACGCACTGCCCGCACTTACGCTTCCTGTCCCGTCTGTTCCATACACGACATGAGGACAACGGCACCAGAGGACAGCGGCGTTGGAGATGCGGCACGACCAGCTTCCGAGCAGAAGTAAACACTGGCCGCCATGACGACTTACGATCCTCGAAATATCGATGCTTCGATTATCGCCGCTATCGATCACTGGAGAGCGACGCACAGGACGACCAGCTGCCACCACGTGACCCGGAAGATGCAGTCTGGGGCACACTGACCTGAGAACTTTGTATTTAGTATTACAGACATTAGAGATACTAAATTTGTGTAATTTAACACGGTTGGACACTACCTAACACAGTGACAACGTACCACACGCGCTGTTCGCCGCAATAGAGAGAACCGCGTGTTTATAAAAATTATTTGCCGAGGGAAATTACTGTACTAGGCACGGGTTGCCTAGTCGTATAGTAGAAATGTGACATGTGATCTGCTTCCGGGTCCGCGATTGGGTCGCGTTTAATTCGTGGGTCAGGTCGGGAACTTTGCTGGCGTCGTGACTTCCGAAATCACTCTCGTCCTGCAACTCGTACAGCCAGCAGCTGTCACAAATTTTTCCTCCAAATCTAACCTCTCGAGGACGCTATCGGAAATTTGATCAGGAGATGTAAGGAGAATTTATCCTGAGATTTGTGCCGGAACTGCAAGACGTCATACAGGTAGCGTAAGCTTAGTTTTCTCTAAACTTTCGTCTGGCAAGTGGCTCGGAATTCCGAGCAAATTGACATTATTGACTCTAACGCTGTTTGGCGTCTGTCACCCACACCGAGACTACTGCGCCTCTCTCTTGTATTCGCTAGTGCTCTCTTTTGTATTTATACCTGGTTTATTGATTAACCTTACTTTTTCTTGTGGTAGTAACGGGTTGATTATTGAGTAAAATTTCTATTAAATTATTGTTCTCTCTGGTGGTGACGCGGAAGAATAAATTGAATTCGCCATATTGTCGCGTCGCTCGGAAAGTTCCGAGACTTATGTCATTTTATTTATCGATTTTGATATTGGTATTTTGGCTTTTATCATCCAATTTTAATTTGTATCGAGTCTACATTTATTTAAATAAATTTGTTAAGCCAACCTACTTTAAATAATTAAATTCTGGCTTTCACTTATTATTACCCGTCAAACTGTTGTGACTTTATTTTGACCCCACCTTGTGTTAATACTATGAATTTCGAGTCCCGCCATTATCATCATAATTAATATTATTATTACCATTGTCCTGTTTGTGAAAATTTTGTCACTCAAGGGAGTGACTGGCGCTCAACAAAATCTTAAAGCAGGTATTTTATTTCATGTAATTTCGAACTAAAATAAAATCAGTTGGGTTGGCCAATATTAAGAGTTGCCAGGTTACTATCTTTTCTTCATTTTCAACCAACCAAATTATGCCCGATGGCCAATTTTGTACGCCAGTAATTTGATGAAGCTGAAATTGAATGATTCTTCTCTCGCTTTTGATTTTGCTCGCGGTGCCTTTGGAATAAAGCGGGCAAATAAAAATTTTTCGCGTTCTCACGTCGACTAAAGCCTCGAACAAACGATCATTGCTAATGCAGCCAACACCTTGACAGGAGTAGGTCACTTTACAAATTCGATAGAGGCTCGAAAGCGATGGGCGGCGAGTCACGCCCTGAGGACAAAAATTATTTCCCAATTAATGACTGATATAAAACTCACGCGTAATGATGACGTTGTTATTTCTTTGTTGAAAAATGACAAACAAGCGGTATTGAAAATGGAGAGGAACATTTTTGGACGTCCATTGTCAATTGCGATCGATAAAAAGGTAGACGCTCCACAGTGCCTTACGTAGGTCCACAGTTCCAGATGACATTAACTTTCACATAGTCGATGGTTTTTATTTTTTGCAGCTCCTAGGAGCGACAATCCCATCGACTTTCGACACTATTTCAAGAACAATTTTGACGAAATTGCGTGCAGCTCAAGCTAGTAAAATTCATCTTGTATTCGACAGATATCTGATTCCTTTTATCACGGATTGCGAACGACAACACCAGTCAGAATATGATATAGAGTATAATATTACAGGACTCCAGAAAACTAGACTGTTAATTCCTTACTCGCTTTGAAAAACTACAAGTTCAAAAAATCGTTAGTGCGATTAGAAAAGAAGAAGAGTACCTGCTAGAATGAAACCACGAAGAAACCGAGACAATAATCATTTTTGATATATGTAAGTAAGACTGAACCTCAACCAAAAATCCTAATCAAACTATCAGATACGGATGTTCTTGTCATTCTGCTAGGCAATATTCACAAATTTCCGACAATGCAAATTTGGATAGATGATAGGATTACCAAAAATAATCAACGTACCAGCACAAACTGTACAGAGCTAGCATCAAAGTTAGGTTTGTCATTGAGCTCGCTCTACCTGGATTTCATGCCTACACCGGTTCAAATTACACTGCTGCATTATTCCCTAAGGGAAAACTACGGCCTTTTCGTTTACTCGAAAAAAGTATCAAATTCCAAAACGTGTTTTCTTCATTGACAGATGAGACTGTTGTATTTGACGAGAGAAAGTAGATGATATACAAGAATTCGCGTGTTTAATGTATGAAATGAAAAATAGTTCCAGGGTGAATAATGCACGTTATGAAATTGTTCAAAAAAAAAATTACGTAAAAGGTCTCGATTCCAGCAATATTCCTCCGTGTTGGAAATCTTTGAGGCAAAAAGTCTTGCGTACCACTTTTGCAACTTTAATGTGGCTGAATGGCACGACCTCATTGTGCGCATTCTCGAAGCTTGAGAAATACGGTTGGGATCTTAACGAAACACTAAAACCCACTTATTTCAATGGTGATCCAACTCCTCTTACTGTTGAGGATGCTTTACTTGTCACTAAAGACGATGATGAGAATGTTACAATGGTTGAAAATGATTTGTAATGTGAATATGAGGTGTGTCCGAAAAGTTTCCGACCTGCGTTCATATTACCGCGTTAGTGCTATTCTTCTTCATTCGGACCGTGGCATCCTTCGAAGTAGTTCCCATTTGACTGAACCATACGCTCCCAGCGGTGCTTCCACATCATATAGCAGTCCTCGAACGCAGATTTTGGAATAGCCTTCAGGTCGCGCGTCGCATTACTCTGAATCGTCTCGATGTTGTCGAACCGCTTTCCCTTGAGCGCCATTTTTAATTTTGGGAACATCAAAAAGTCGCAGGGAGCTATGTCGGGACTGTACGGAGGCTATCGAAGCTATACAATCTTGTGTTTCGACAAAAATTGCAGCACAAGTTTCGATGAATGTGCTGGCGCGTTATCGTGGTAAAGAAGCCAGTCACCGCTTGACCAGAAACGCGGTCGTTTTCTTCTCACGGCATCACGCAATCTTTTCAGAACTTCAACGTAATATTCTTTATGTGCCTCCGGCGCGGAAACTCGTTTTTCTGTTACAGCTGAGAGTAACGGAATGTTGTGTATTCCGTTACACAGAAATATAATGTAAAAATTGAACTGCGCATGCGCATATAGTCTTACAGCGGAGCAGAATCTTCTTATTCTTCTTCTTCTGCGTACAGCGTTGGCACCGTACTGACAAAGCCTTGTACATTTGTACTGCGCATGCTCTATTACAATACGCTACTACTACACAAGATCGAGAAAATCAAAATGGGCGGAACTAGTCACGAAATATCAAGTGCAATGGACGAGAATCATGATGAATACTAGATTAGATTCGAGTGTATGCATAAAAACTCGTATACGCACCGAAGTCAGATAAAATAGAATACGTGCCAATGCACACAATTCGGGTATTTACGAGACTCGCTTAAAATGCTCGCAGGACCGATCGCGCCTCGGCTTTGTCTCAGCTTCGTCTCCTGCGAGCATTGCCGCTCGTCGCGTAATAACCCTCATTATGCGCCTAGGCACATAATACACTATTGTTGATCGTCTGACCTCTTGGAGCAAATTCGTAGTGCACAACACCCTCACAATCGAAAAAAATAATCAGCATTGACTTGACATGGCTCCGACTTTGACGTGCCATTTTTAAACCACCTGTACCACTCATTTATCTGTGTTATGTCCACACTTTCGTCCACAAAGGCCTTCTGTATCATTTCAATTGTCTCCGTACAACTCTTGCCGAGATTGAAGCAAAACTTAATGCAAATTCGTTGATCTGTTCTTCAAGTCATTTTCAACTGTAAACAAATGCGACGAACGGAAAAAGCACGTTGGACATAAACAACTGCTGCGCGCGAACCAAGGCTTCCGGCCGGTAACTACGGCATTCAGGAAGTTCGTGAGGGACTACTGGTTACGCTCATACCCCGCCGAGGCCAATCGAGCACTCTGGCGCAAAGATATAAACGCAGGTCGGATACTTTTCGGACACACCTCGTATGTTAGTTCTGACTCAGATTCAGAATAGTTACATATGAAAAATGAAACTTCTTACCAAACGACCTACTGAATGCAACTCTTATTCACATTGTAACCTGTAAAAATGTAACCTAATGTAACGAAAATGTAACTCTTATTACCTAACGAATGTGCGGCTACAATTGTACACATACAATGATATGTTGAATTCCATTTTGTATTTGAGCTTGTCTGATTCCCTCTCAGGCATATTTTCTTGCTCGAAATGCATTGATAATACTTACTATTGTATCTGTTCCTGCAATGTACTACACTAAGAAAATGAATTTAATGTGTTCTACAGTTATTGATCGAAAGTTCAGTGATAAGTAAGATTGATAGGTCAGTATAATTTAATTAAATAATTTGATTGAATAATTTCACTCGGGCAGCAAACTTCACACTCATGCAATCGCTCTGTTTCGCTCCTTGTAATGTAATATACTATTATCTTATTTTTTGTGGCCTAAGCACAGATTTTGAATTCAAAATATAAAAATGCTCTACAGAGCTGAATTACTTTCTGAATTAAGTAGTTTATTTATAAAGCTTCAAAATTTAGTCATTATAATCTTGATATAGAACTTTGAGCATTTATTGACCTTGAATTCCATTGGAAATTTTTTTTTTTACTGTTTAAACCTTCCCCAGATTTCAGAAGAACAGGCAAATTAAAAATTACAAGATATTTCATTTAAAAGATTGAACTCGTCCATATGATCTTGTCAAATTGTAACAAGATTTAAACACTTCGAACAACAAATTTTATGTAAAATTTGATATCGATAAATATTTACATGTTCATTTGAAGATATCAATGAACACATATTTTAGCTTTTTAATTTATCTATTTCTTTTAGAAAATTTTTCCTTTTTGTAGAGCATTTCAGTTTTTGAATGAAAAGTCTGTGCTTAGGCTACAAAAATGTAAGATGAAAATATTTCTAACATAAAACTGAGAATGTAAATTTTAAACTTGAATTTTATGTTTATTTCTTCTTAATAGAAAATATCTCTCTGACTGAAATTTTTTTTAATTTACAAAATTGATAAGTAGTATGGAAATTTGAATATAAAAATACATATTGATTATAATTTTGAACATGTATTGGCGTCAAATTCTAGTGAAAATTTACTTTTAAAGTGTTCAAATGCTTTTAAAAGTTTACACGATCTTACAGATGTTTATTTCAGGCAGATTTTTTACAAAATATCGGGAAAAAAAGTTTCGTATTTTAAATAACATATTTCGTAAATTTGAAATTGTCGTCTGCTTCGCGCCTCTTTTGCACGGAGTCGAGAGAAATACAATTCTCAATTTCGACTCGAAAACCGACAGCATGAAATCTAAAAATAGCATTGCAAGGAGGAAGCGGGGAGAATAAGGAAAAGTGGGACGAATCGTTCTCGCGTGCAAGAGCGACGAGGAAGAAAGAAAGGCAGCGCGCGCCACCGCCTTTCCCTACTCGCTTCTCACGGACAGGAGATGCTTCTGTAGTTGTGACTGCGTCGGTATCAGATCTGTGCACACTGTTTCGATTGCCGGTCGAATGCTCTGTCATCTGAGCTACGGAGGTTCCACAACTTTTCTCACAGAATCTTGTTAACGCCTATTCGGCTACGGATATATCTTGAACTATTTAATCAATATTTCTAAATCATTTCAGTCGATTATGTCGATCATTAGAAGAGTGTATCACTCTACGTGATAACGGAACTCTACCATATCGACCTTGCCAACCTATGATTGAGAATAAATGTAACGTCTCGCAAGACTAGATGGAATTTTTTAAATATAATTATTTAAGAAATTTTCTGTGAAAAAAGGAACGCTTCCACTCCGCTGGGTATCGAGCCCAGGTCCTTTCGATTGCCGGTCGAATGCTCTGTCATCTGAGCTACGGAGGTTCCACAACTTTTCTCACAGAATCTTGTTAACGCCTATTCGGCTACGGATGTATCTTGAACTATTTAATCAATATTTCTAAATCATTTCAGTCGATTATGTCGATCATTAGAAGAGTGTATCACTCTACGTGATAACGGAACTCTACCATATCGACCTTACCAACCAACCGGATCCAATCTGAACCAACTGCCGTAAGGCAGTGCCACTAGGTGATATAAGGAGGTCTTCATGTGGAGAAGGAGATGTCGGGCGCCTGTGTAGCTCGGTGGTCATAGCAGACAATGGGCAATCAAAAGACCTGGACTCGAATCCCAGTGCAGTCGAAAACGTCTTTTTTTCTACAAAAAGATTTTAAAATTCTTTAAATATTGAATTCATTTGCATTATTTGCCTGTCGGCAACGTATCCTATCAGATACGAGACTAGTAATTCTCCGATAATGTAGGCAGTAGCAGAAATTTCAAACTCAACTAATTAATTTGAAATCATTTACAGCCGCAAGACTGAGCCACTAGGCGATATAAGAAGATCATCCTGTGGAGAAGGAGATGTCGGACGCTTATGTAGCTCAGTGGTTAGAGCAGTCGACCGGCAATTGAAAGTCGTGAGCTCGAATCCCAGCACAGTCGAAAGCGTCTTTTTTTCCATAGAAAAATTTCAAATTCTTTAAAATTTGAATAATATTGATAATTGAATTAAATTTAATTGATTAATAGAAATTAAATAATTAAAATAAAGGTTTCAAAATTCAGTTATGTTTCATAAAGGTTTCATAAAGATTCCAAATAAAGGTTTTTTTGCATAAATATTCAAGCTAATCTGGTCCATAACGACTCACGAATGCGACAAGCAGGTGAAGACAAGCGAGCAATAACGAGCGAG
Organism: Diplolepis rosae; assembly: GCA_030998225.1. Taxonomy (NCBI): domain Eukaryota; kingdom Metazoa; phylum Arthropoda; class Insecta; order Hymenoptera; family Diplolepididae; genus Diplolepis; species Diplolepis rosae. The sequence goes on along the minus strand of JAPYXD010000687.1, from coordinate 456,738 downwards.
AAGAAACCGGTTTTCGTTCCGTCCTTCTCTATTCCATGGCTCGTGGCGTCGATTCTTGTCGTTGTCTTGCCACCGCGCGACATTGTTTGAAGCAGACAACAACTTATTATATTTGCACCACCGGAGCTGTGGCAACCGCGTTGCATAATGAGTGGAATTTCACTCTCTTGATTTCTATATAAAATTCGTCCATTAACCCGATAGTTGCGAAAAGGTCAAAGGTGGTCACCACTTTCACCTGACAATTGAGGCTCAGCACGGGTTACGCTATGGCAACTCATCGCTATATTGAACCAGTGGCCGAGTTCTTTACTTTAAAAAAAATCATTATGTTATATGTATATACCAGGGGTGTTAGTTGAAATTTGCCGGTTTTACTCATAGATGTCGCTACAGATATGTATACATTTCTATGATTTGGCATCTATGTCATATTTTTCTATGGACAATAACCTTCAAAAATACACAATCACATTCTGCCAAAATAAAAGCATCATAGTTGTTTACCTCAGTGAATATGTCGAGTTTCGTTCCAAGTAAATCGCATTTGCGGCATTCATTGCTTTTCTTATTTCATCAAAAGAAAAAAGCATTTGAAGCTCATCGATTGCTGGTAGAAACTTATGGTGAACATGCTGCAGTGATTAGAACATGTGAGACATGGTTTCCTCAATTTAAAAGTGGAGATTTCGATTTAACAGACAATGAACATCCTGGTGTAGCGAAAAAGTTCGAAGACGAGGAATTGCAGGCGTTATTGGATGAAGACTCAACCCAATCGCAACAACAATTGGCACAAACACTAAATGTGACCCGAGGAGCAATTTGCCAACGTTTAAAAGCCATGGGAAAAATCCAAAAGTATGGAAAATGGGTACCACACCAACTGAACGATAGACAAATGGAAAATCGAAAAACCATTTGTGAAATGCTGCTTCAACGGTTCGAAAGGAAATCTTTTCTGCATTGAATTATCACGGGGGACGAAAAACGGATTTATTTCGAGAACCCGAAGCGGAAAAAATCATGGCTTTCACCTGGTGAGGTCGGCCCATCGACTCCAAGGCCAAATCGCTTTGGCCGTAAGACAATGCTCTGTGTTTGGTGGGACCAGTGTGGTGTGGTGTACTTCGAGTTATTAAAACCTGGTGAGATCGAAAAACGACCGGAATGGGCCCGAAGACATGGCAAAGTTATCCTACAACATGACAACGCACCGTCTCATACCGCTAAAGTGGTGAAGAACACATTAAAAGCATTGAATTGGGAAATGTTATCGCACCCGCCGTACTCTCCAGACCTCGCCCCGTCCGACTATCACCTTTTCGCATCGATGGGACACTCACTCGCAGAGCAGCGCTTCGCCAATTTTGAAGAAGTCGAAAAATGGCTCGTCGAATGGTTTGCCTTGAAAGAGGAATAGTTTTTCTGGAATGGTATCCATGATTTGCCTGAAAGATGGGCAAAATGTGTAGAATCCAATGGTCAATACTTTGAATAAAAAATTTTTGAGATTCCTTTGAGAATTAAGTGTTTTCTTTATTGAAAAAACCGGCAAACTTCAACTAACACCCCTGGTATATGTTATTTTCGAGTTTTGCACTGAAATGACTATGGCAACCGTGTACAGCGGTGGCCAATCAATGATAATACAGTGTACAAAAGTTTATTTTTATTAACATTATACATGACGAATTTTGCAGCGGGATCTCAGACTCTAATGCTGATGTTATAAATGCACCTTTTGCTGATTTTTAGGTGCCAAATTATTCTCCCCCTTCCACATCAATTTTGAAGAAGGAAATATGCTCATCAATTTCGTAATTTCATCCATGGTCATCGAGTTGCAGAAACGATTTCAAGTCACCAATATACTTTAGACTGAATGTAAATATTTTAAACAGACGGAGACTATAGTAATTTTATGGATTGGAAGAATCAATGTAATAAGTTTATTATGTGGATAAGTTTTTAATCGTAATTTTAGAAAAACACATAGACTTTATTGGGGAAGATCAGCTGGCTCAAGTATATAGGCAGGAATAGGCGCGGGGAAAGAGAGCGTAGGATATGTGCTAGACCTCGAGTTGAACGGCAAAGGCAGATCAATGTATTGGTAGAAAAAGATGCATATAATAATTCCTTTCGGCTTGTACATGGGCGTACGAAGGATAAAAGTAAGCAACGGCAAAGAGGTTGCTCTGTTATACGATGTTCGCTTCTACTTGCAATGGATGGTTTTCATTTTCTCTCTTTCACCCCCGTTTCATTCTCTTTCGTACTTTTCATTAGTTCCACTTTCCATCCTCCTATTCTACGGTTTGAAACGGTCACTTCGACCTACCTGCGCCAGCATGCAGGATGCTAGCGCTACACGCGTTCCGCGGCGTAGCAGGTCTGCAGGGGCAGCGATTCGAACAGTTACCGCTAGGCTCGCAGCGCGAGCCTGCCCGCTGTAGACCCGAAACCGCCGTAACCATCAGTGGTATATTCAGTCGGGACACATGTCCCAAGCAGCACCTCCAGAAGCAACCAAAGGGTCACCGGGGAGCAGCAGTAGTCTGGTAAAAAGCCTTTTCGTATAAAAGCACACTAGGTACGCTGCACCGGCTCTAGTGTGACTTTAAATTTAAATTAAATTAATCTATTTTCTTGGTACGCCACCTAGGCTCCAGAAGATAGACAGTGTTCGTGGGTACGCTGTCACAGGCTCCACTATAACCTCTTGTGCCTCCACCCACTCTCTAGTCCGCTGCCCAAGCGTAGAGGCGGTATCCCTACTTCCTTAGAGAGAGATGTAAGCTGCACAGGCTGTCTTTCTTCCTCTCATAGTATACGCTGCCTAGGCTGCCATCCCAAACATTCCTTCCCACGGTGCACGCTATCACAGGCTGCCGTCAAGAGTATTTTTTGAGTGTGCTCTGATTGGTGCACGCCCCCTAGGCTACCAATCCCAACTTCTGTTTAAGGCTTGTGTACGCCATCTTGGCGGCCAAGTAAACTTAGAGTATTAAATTCTGTATATTGTAGGTGCCGTAAATACGGGTGCGAAACGTCTTGGGTTTTACCCTATAGCGAGGGCAGCGCCACATGCCCACATCAGGGGTAAGTCCGTACGAAACTCCCTATTAGAGTGGGAAGTCACGTTACCAACGCGCCACCTACTTTAAATATTGTTAAGAGTTTAAAGTTTTCTCCACGTTTCTCGGAGATCGGTTAGTCATCGAGCAATTCAAGATACTGAGAGTAGATTTATTTTAAGTTGTTGGTTCGCGACTACAGCGCCACCTACTTCAAATATTGCTAAGAATTTAGAGTTTTGTTTACGCTTTCCAGAGACGGGTCAGCCACAAGACAATCCAAGATAAAAGGACTGCGTTTATTTTGAGTATCAAGTTGCGACGACAGCATCATCTATAGTTAAAATTATTATTTGTTTAAAGTTCTGCTCGCGCTTTCTGGAGATAGGTTTATCACCAAGCAACCCGCGGTTTGAAGACTGACGCACTTTAAGTCATATAACCTTGATAACAACGCCATCTACTTTGTATTATTGTACCTTGCGAGGATCTCACCGCGCGACTGAATTATTAGTGGACCAATCGTCTACCGATTGTTCACTAATAGAAAATAATAAATAAATATTCATTATTGTACCAACTATTCTCGCCTATAAATTATTCCTCTAACTCTGTGTCCATCTCTTACAAATATTTTAAAGGAATAAATCTAAGGACAAATACGAACTCTTTCAGGATTCTTTATAGCTTTGAAAAAAATAAGCGATTGAGTACTTTTGTATTTATACGAATAATTATTTTAAATTACATGATTCCTTTCAAATTGGATTATTAATCCTTTGAAAGTATACTTCAAGTTCTATGTCTAAGCATACTGGTTTAATTCTTTCATGATTCTTTCTTTTATAAAGCATTAATACATAATATAAATAAATGTATATTTATAAAGATTATCTGATAAATATTAAAAGAACACAGAGCGATCCTTAAGAGTTTTATCAAGCTTTCGAGGTATAAATTCGAAAAATAATTGTGAAGTGTCAGAATTTTTATAAGGAAACCCGTCTTTGTTTCGGGCCAGATCGCCATCCAGGAATGCTGAGTTGCGGCGTTTATCAAAAAGCGCTCAAGTTATGAGCTTTGCTTCATTTGTAAATCATAAATTAATATAGCATAGAATAAAATTTAATGCAATATTCTTACAGGGACCCAAAAAAAATTACCCACCTTAACTCGCACAAAACATGAATAATTTCTCAATATATCGTAAATCTACAATGTTTCAACAATAAACTTCTTCAAATTATAACAATATTTTTCTTACTAACTTCGTGTGCCCTTTTTTTTAGAATCCAAATAAGTTTTTTTATAATTATTTTGAATCATAGTTTATTTTTAAATGATTAAATCTATTTGTTTCACAACAACGATCAGACAACTTTCGAGTTATGCATAATTTACTTTCTTCAGATTAAATAGTCGAGCCTCAAGCATAAATCCTTAAAAAAATCTTCGCAATCAAAAATATTCTGTTGGTCAACAGAGTTGGAATGGAAGTTGCAAACAAGACAATACAAGCACTTCCAACTTTACCTTGTCTAATTGATCGTAATCAATGATGATTGTTAAAACGAATCTAAAAAGGACTTATACTCTCGTATACTGTTTTTAAATTCTCATCAAATGAGAAGGTATTGGTTTTATGTGAAAAATCACTTTCGGGATTTTCATTAAATCTTCACGTTTTGAGACCCCCCAAATCAGAAAAAACGGTTTTAACGGAAGTTTCTATCTGTCTGTCTGTCGTATGTCTGGCGTTAGTGGACACGATAACTCTCGATAGAATTTTCGGATTAAATTGGACTTTTGGCATACTTTATCGAAGTCGAAAAAGTAAGGACAAGTTCTTTAACTAGCCACATCTGACTAAAATTGTTAAAATAAGAGCATTTTTGTGTTTTTAACTTTTTTGTTTTGTTTGAAAAAATCAAAAGTTGCAATATTGGTTAATGATAGTGCTCATAAATCTCTACTAATTACCACCATAATATTTTTCGATTAAACCAAAATTAGGAAAATAGCAGTATATTAAAACTTGAAAAAAGTCAATATCTAAATTCCATTTTCCTGTTAAATTATACAAGATACGAAGAAACGATATCATACAAAATCGTTCTCTACAAGAAGATCTAAAAAAATTTTTGCTTTGAGAACATTTAGTTTACATTTGCACTATTATAAAATTGACTTGAGTTTCAGTATATTAAAATACAAGAAATAACTCAAAACAGTTTTACATTATTGTAGATATGATTTGAAATCTTTCACAGTTCTCATATAATCATGACATTTTACATTTGTGGTACGGATTTCATGTTTTTTAATTCATTCTCAGTTGAAACTTTAGGCATATAAGCCATGGCCAGATCTTTGTAAGACTCATTAAAATAAAGTGTTGTCTTGATCCACGGATCAAGAGTGACAAAAAATCCTTCGTTTCAAATTACTTCAAGTGCCTAGACCGTCACATATTTTGGCGATCCTACCAGGATCGCTCGAAACGATTTCACGGAATCAAACTCGACGGATCTTCTGGAAGAATTTTGGAAGCTTCTGAAGTCTAAAAGTGTATATTAGTGCAAAGTGCAGTTATTCAGTGCAAAGGGTAGTCTGCGGACTATTTAGCCTATATTATTAGACGGTGAAGAAATTCCGCTGGTAATCACCGGAGAATACGAATTCAGGTGGAATTGAGTAGACTTGACAGTAACTCTGTGGGTGAGAGTCCCAGAGAAGGAGAGAAGTAACCCTTCAAAGGAGGCACCGCGTGACTTCAAGAATTTTCCGACCAACTGCAGAAAAACACGTAGCACCACAGGTCAGCACCAGTATCTACCCTCGCTTCCTACCAGCAGCTCTCAACCACGCCAGCGACACTCAACTTTGCGTAAATTCTTTTCTCTGGAAAAGTCTGAAGTGATTCGCGGCTTCTCTCTTTAATGCATATTATATTTTAATTTTACTTGAGTTTATAATTGTAAAACTGAGGAGCGATACGCGGCTTTTTTCTAAAAGGACAAGTATAAAATCGGCATCCGTGTCGCGACACACACACACACACCCGTTACATATCTTCTAGTTACATTCAAGCGATAATCACGCTGGCCCTTTTCGCGTATCTAGAAAATTTATTGGAGAAATCGACAGAAGAAGAAGATCAACCTTCAGTAACAATCTTCTAACAAAGCCAAATTCAATCTCAAAAAAGTAATCTAGATCCATTACAAGTTATAATACTGGACAAATTAACGCGACTGGAAGAAAGTGTGAGACAATTAAATTTAGAAAATAATCGACTTGCGTCAACCTCGACATCCTGAATGTCATCGAGAAGAAGTTACCAACCAAGTAAATGAAATGCTGACAAAAAAAATAATAGCGGAATCAGACTCTCCTTACAACTCACCACTGTGGGTGGTTCCAAAGAAGCGAAACGCTTCCGGGAAAGCTAAATGGAGGTTATTAGTGGATTTTTGAAAACTTAATAATAAAACCGACCAAGACACATATCCACTTCCGGTAATCGGAGATATCTTCGATCATCTAGGGAAAGACAAATTCTTTTCTGCTTTTGACCTGAGTTCCGACTTTCACCAAATTCCTATGGACGAAAAATCCAAAAGGTATACTGCTTTCTCGACACAAGATGGACATTTTCAGTTTAACCGTATGCCTTTTGGGCTTAAGAATGCCCCTGCCACATTCCAAAGAATGATGGACACAGCTTTAAGAGGGCTTGTAGGAAAATGTTGTTTCTCTTACCTGGACCACATCGTTGTTTTCGGAAGAACCATGCAGGAGCATAACGAGGATCTGGCCACGTTGTTTTAGCGTCTACGTATGACAGGCTTGAAATTGCAGCCTGACAAATGTGAGTTCTTGAGACCAGAACTCGAATATTTGGGACATGTGATCACAGAAAAGGGAGTGAAACCTAACCCAAATAAAATATCTGCTGTTGCAGATTTTAAACGACCCACTAACAGAAAGGAGGTAATGTCTTTTCTGGGTTTATCTGGATATTACCGCAAATTTATTTAGAACTTTTGTACTATAGCAAAACCTCTGACGGAACTGACGAAAAAGAATCAACGATTCAATTGGATGACTGCTTGTGAGAAAAGTTTTAAAAATTTGAAGACTGACTTTGCTCTTCTCCAGTATTGAGATACCCGGATTATAATGAAACGTTCACATCAACTACTGATGCCAGCAACGTAGGTCTGGGAGCAATTCTTACATAGAAGGGACACCCTGTTTGCTACATTTCTAGAACGTTGAACCAGCCAGAGTTAAACTACACCACGACGGAAACCTATTAAGAAGAAAATTCATCATCCAAAAGGATCACCAAGCATTGAAATGGTTCTTTAACGTAAAAGACCCTACATCAATATTGCTGAGCTGGAGACTCCGTTTAGAAGAGTATATGTACGAAATCGAGTATAAAAAGAGTAAAGACAACACGGCTGCCGATGCTCTCTCCCGAATGCATCCAATCAACCATTGTAAAGACATATCAAAAAATTAAGAGAAAGACTCAGGCGCAACCGTCGAAGATAACTTCTCAGAAACAGAGGCAGAGTCAGTGATTAGTACCGAGTCAGAAGGATCGGAAAAAGAAGACGAAAACAGTCAAGCCATCGCTAAAAGGTTAAGAAATAACGAACCTAAGGACGAACAAGAAATTTTCAAGGAATTTTCTAAATGGAAAAAGGATCACAGGTCAAACAAAATAAAAATTAAACCTGCAGCCGGGGGAAAAAACTGGATTAAAATCAGTAAGAAAAATATCTTCTCTTTACTACGAATACGACTACCAGATTACAACGAGGAAATCTGGATAAAATTGCTGTACGTTAAATTTAAAGATTTTGTGGCCAAGAAGAATTGGAAGATATTAAAATTTCACTTGGAAGACCCTCTCATTACGAACTTAGAGAGGCTGCGTGTTCAAGATATGCTTAACTTCCTTTTACAAACGGAATTTAAGGAACACAAGTTCTTCCTGTCAACGACCTGACGAGCTATTGAGCGAGGAAGAAAAACAAAATCTTTTAAGAAAAGCACATGGTAACATAGTAACTGGTCACTTCGGAGAAAACAAGACCATCAGAAGACTACGGGAATTAACATCTTGTGAGGATATGGAGAAAGATGCAATCGACTTCATTAGGAGGTGCAAAACCAAGGATATAGTCGGACCATCGGGCGAAATTCAGTTAAACAATAACTACATCCTATCCATTCAAGATGTCCTCACTAAATATATTATTTTGATACCATTAGATATGTGGAGAAAACTTCATGAAGAATATCTCGAAAAAGGGAAAACAGCCATAAGGTAAACACAAGAGCCTATAAAAAGACAACAGGACGCAAGAATTATACGCACTAATCCTATTTTCGAACCCAGCGATTTTGATCACTTGCACAACAATAGCAAAACAAATAAATGAGAGAGATAGAGTGGTTAGGCCCTTATACCATTGTCAGGAGAATAGGATAAGCCGACTACGAAATCCTATGCGAAATCCCTAATTACATAGTGCATGCTAATCAGACTCAAATCAGACGAGGATAATTAAATCTTTGTTAAATTCAGCTTCCTTTGGGGTTGATGCAATGCTGGAACACAGTAAAGAAAACGTTAAAAAATTTAACGAAATAAGAAATCAAATTAATAATAATGTTGGATCTATAACTTCATTCCTGCAGTTTTTTTTTCAAAATTTGAACGTTTATTTAAGAAAAACATGTACAATAGTATTATTCAAAGTATTGCCCATCTGAAGCATCGACCGGAACAAATGGTAGTCAGAAGGGGCAAGGTCTGGGATATGAGGCGGGTGAGGTAAAACTTCCCACCCACTGTTTTCCAAATAGTTCTTAACCGCAATGGCAACATGGAGCCGATCGTTGTCATGATGGAAAATTATTGCCTCGTGTCTGGTCGTATATTCCGGGCGTTTTTCGGCTATTGTTCTCTTCAAACGGATTAATTGTGTTCGGTAGCGTTCTCCATTGATGGTTTTACCCGGTTTTAGCAGCTCATAATACAGCACACTCTTCTAATCCCACCAAATACAGAGCATTACCTTCGCGCCATGGATATTCGGCTTTGCCGTTGATTTGGCTGGTTCGCCGGGTTTCACATATGATTTTTTGCGCTTGGGGTTGTCGTAACGGATCCATTTTTCATCGTCAGTAACAATCCGATGCAAAAATGACTTCTTTTTGTGGGGTTCCAGCAGCATTTCGGACATGCAAAACCACCTTTCAACGTCTATCGGCTTGAGTTCATGTGGAACCCAATTTCCTTGATTTTGAATGTATACGGCTGCTTTTAAACGTTTTGAAATAGCTGCTTGAGTGACTCCTAAAGATTCTGCGAGCTTTTCTTGTGTTTGGTAACAATCTTCATCGAGTAATGCTTCCAGTTCTTCATCTTCAAACTTTTTTGGCTGCCAAGGACGTTCTTCTTCTTCCAAGCCAAAATCACCACTTTTGGCACGTTCACTCAGCTAGAGCATGTTCACCATAAACTTCCACCAAAATACGATGACTTTCGGCAGCAGTTTTCTTCATATTAAAGTAATTCAGAAGAACTCCCTGCAAAAACACTTTTTCAGGCACAAAATTCGACATATTTGAGTGAAAAAAATTATTGTTGTTTGCGCTTCAAATGAATGACATATACTGAAAAAGACGCACAATGAAAGCAGCTTTCCAACGCATATTCGGAATATTGGAACGATGGAATAATAATCAAGTTACGCCATCTCTCAGCAAACCGCACGAATTAAGTTATAGATCCAATACAATACAATTATCAGGAACTATTTAAAACGATGAATTGTAGACCTTATTGAAGCGAATAATTTTACATCCTTACGTTTATTTCGTATTTCTTGTAGTCTGGAAGAAAATTGAATTTTCGATTTTAAATAGCATTTTTTAAATTAAAAAAATATATATACATCTCATAGAAAAATGTTTCAATTCAAATTTGTAGATCTTTTTGTAGTTAACAATTTTGTATCATAACGTTTTTTCGTATCTCGTAAAATTCAACTGGAAAATGGAATTTAGATATTGACATTTTTTAAGTTTTAATGTACTGTAACTTTCCTAATTTTGGATTAATTGAAAAATGTGATAAGGATAATAAGTATAGATTCATGGGCACTATAAGAAATAATTAGTGCTATTCTTGATTTATTCAAAAAGGTTTTTCCAAAAACTGAAAGAATGCTCTTACTTATGATGAGGATGTAAAAATATACTTGTTTTAAATAATCGTTCATAACAATAATTTTCACTTCCGCAAAATCAAAAATTTTGTGATAATGCTGAGCCATTTGCCTCAGTTTTATTAACAAGAAAAAAATTCTATACGATTCAATTCGCACCATTATGATTTTTTCTTCTTTCGGTCAAATTTTTCAATATACGAGAACCGTCATAATGCAAAATCGTTCTTCCAGAAAAGATTGAAAAGTTTCGATTTGAACGTTTTTCTAAAAGATTTGTACTTTTCGTTTGGATTTCAAACAAATGAGAAATAATATTTTTATCCACGCAATGCGAGATATGACAAAAGTATCGAAAAGGAAAAACGGTTGCTTAAAAGAAGTCTAAAAAGGGTCTAGCGTGGTAAGCATTGTAAAATGGCCCCCATACCCTATATTTAAAATAACCTACGTTGCGATATTTGCCCGCCATGAGAATATGACACATACAGTTTTTCGCCTCTAACATTGAACTGCCTAACTAAAGGAGGTAGAAAAATGAAACCAATGCCACTCGTTGGGGAATATTTCAAAGAATGTTATATGTTTTTTTCAGATTTTCAAACAACTGTTAGTAGAGAAAAAAAAACAAAAATATTTTCTATCATTTTTTTTTACCATAGTTCTAATTCAGCTGCACCAGCTAACAAAATTGACAATATTGTTTATAGTATGCAATTTCACCACAAAAAGTTTCATCAAAATCGAAAAGGCGCTTTTTCTGCAATAAATAAAACACTGTCGGTACTAACTACGGTAGACCGGGGCTAGTTGAAATACGGGGCATGTTGAAATTTGGGGTCTTCAGCGAAGAGTATTCACCAGAATGCAGCACCGGTCATAGTTTTGTAGGGTTCTGCTTTATCACCCCATCACTCTGCGGAGCGGGGGTTCGCGCAATAGAAGCAGCGAGTAGTCCGTCTAGGTATTGACTCCGCGCTTCGAGACAACACATGTTAGTCAGTAACAGTCTGTATTTGCAGAACTGCAAGCTGCCACGAACAAAAAGAAGAAGAAGTAACAGTCTGTGATAGACGTAACATCCTACTCCGAAAACTGAGTACGAGCAATGTACTCATTTAAATAAAGTTATACTTTTATATGTCTCTCAATGGAGTCTATTGATTTTTTATCATCCATGATAGCCTGATGTGTGAGTGTTGTAGGTCACTCAATATTTTGGAGTCACTATCCATCTATCAAATTTTACCTACAGTTTGTTTTGTTTCTTGAAAAAGGTTTATTTTTCAAAATCCGAAATTCCAATACTGGTTTCTGATAGTTCTTATACATTTCTACTAATTATACTAATAACATTTTTCGATTGAACTAAAATTAGGAAAGTTACAGTATGTTAAAACTTGAAAAAACTCAAAATCTAAATTCCATTTTTCACTTAAATCATACGAAATACGAAAAAAAGGTATGATTAAAAATTCTTTACTACATAAATATTTCCAAGTTTAAATCGCAACGTTTTTTCATAAGATGTATATGTTTATTTTTAATTCAAAAAATTACTATTGCAAATACAAAATTCAATTTTTCAACAATTATATGTCAAATACGAAAGAAACGTAAGAATGAAAAATTGTTCACATCAATAAGGTCTATAAATATTGTCCGACACAGCTTTTGATAAAATTTATTTATTTTTTTTTCAATTTCAAAAAATACTATTGAAAATTGAAAATTCCATTTTTTGAACAAAATATGTGAGAAAAGGAAAATACGTTGAATTGGAAAATTTTCAAGCTAAATGAAGTCTACAAATTTTCCGTAGGACATTTTTTGGCAAGATATATATTTTGTTTTGATTTTAAATATTGAAAATAAAAAATTACATTTTTTAAACAAAATATATAAGATACAAGATAAGCGTTAAAATAAGAAATCGTTTGCTTGAAAACAGTCCACAAATTCTTTACTTTTTTTAGATATTTGGAAGTAAATAGATTTTTTTAAGTAATGTAAATTATTAGAAAGTTACAGAAATGTATACAGAAAATCGAGCGCGAAGCGCGTCATGGTGAGAAAGTGTTCCGTAAGGCTGATAAACTAAAACAACAACACGAAATATCAAGCCAAGAAGGTATGTTTGGGTTGACATAGCCATTTTTACACCTTTTCATGTCTTTGTTTCATAAAGGTGGTTTTTCTATCAGGTGTACAAATAAGTTTCATATTAGAGAATTTATACCTAGTACAGGAAGATGAATAATTATTTTTTTCGTAAAAGGATTCTTTATGTATTGATTCTGTTCTGAATGAAGATTTGTTTGATGGATTATAAAATCTAGCAGATCATGGGGAAATAAATACAAAAATATCTTCAGTGGTGATTCTATATATTCTGGATTGTTAGAGCTAACTTTTTTAGCGAACGAGGCGACTCCTCTTGAACTCCTTACTCTCTTCCATATTTAATTTTTTTCGAGACTTCAACTTTTTTAAGTTCGTTTTAGTCAAATATGAGATGAGAAGCAGCCGCTGATGTATGGCCAATTTTTGGACTGTCGTGATTTTCTTTTATTTTAAACCATTTTTCGCTATGACTGGCAACAGTCACTCAATTTTTAACTTTAGGAACACAAAGTCCATCAAGTGATTCAGAATCGCAAGGAAACATTGGCTAATTTGACCTCTCCTTCAATAATTCATATAGCACGAAACACGAAAGTTACATTCGATTGATTTTTGACATATGCCTCTACTGCTATCCCACATGCTCTATTTATTTTAGCTGATACCAATATGAAGTAATTCAACAACCAACAATTCGAAGATCAAATATTACCATAAAATATTTCGTGGATAACGAACCTAGAATCCTTTTCAAGAGATCTATGCTCTATGTGATTTACACTATGAATATTCATTCTTTGACCACTTGATGGTGATATAAGTTGAAATATTGTAGAGTAGATGGATAACAGAGAATGAATCGAAATGAAAGAAAATTTTTTCTAACTGTTAAAAGGTGAGCTCACTTTCCTTTAGCTTAAATTTGAAATTTTTTCCTGCGCTCGCGTACTTCCCGGGTGGCGCTGTGTGGTGAGCTTGAGCTTATGTATGTTTTCTTGTGGGTTGAGATTTAGATGTAACTTTACAACACTTTCGTAAGTATTGCCAGTAAGTTCTTATTAGAAAAAAAAAGGAAAATCGTTCCTTATATAACACTGATCAACAAAAATGTCCTATGTCCTCGCTGAATGCGACATATCATTTCCGAACTACTTTTCAATGCTCAACACAAATATGGCTTCCGTTTGTTGCTGTCACGTCTAGTTTAATAGATATTTGCGTTTAAAATTGTTAATAAAAAATTGTTTAATAATTTTTTTTAAGAGTGAAAATTTATTTCCGTCATCAACGAAGGTCATTTCGATGCGTTTTTAACGCAGTTTGCGAATATCGTCTTACTTCAACGACATCTATAACTTTTATTGAATGCTGTACTGGGCATCAGATCTTAATTAATCCATATTTAAATGTTCAATATAATCAGCAAAACTATTGGTACTCCATTTGCCTTGATATCCCTTCTCAATAGTTACTACATCTTGGTAGAACCTTTCTCTGTGCTCGTCACTGACTATCCCAACTTTCCAGGAAAGAAATCCAAGTATAAATTTAGGAAACATATTTTCACAGACATGTTACATTCACGCCATGAAATTGTGTCAACATTTTATTCACACAGTACCACTCGTAGCATTCGTCAAATTCTGAGTCTTGCATAAGCTCACAAATATGAGGCCCTATGAAAACCCATTTTTTGATTTAAGCTTCGCTAAGTTTTGGGAATTTTGATTTTAGACAGTCAAATGCATTTCCGTTTCGAACTACACTCGAGTCGCGATACTGAGAACATTTCAAGCAAGGCCGCCCTCGATACTGAGAACACTTAAGGGGCTCCCACTCCTCTGACTATTTACTATGTTCAAATCTGTGTGAACGATGCATGTGTGCATCCGTGTCAGCACGTGTCAGATTGTTTACATCCTGACTGAAAATTTTGCAAGTGAAAAATTAATAGATCTACTTTACCGAGGACAAAATTCCCGAAAACAAATATAGAAACAATCAAAATGAATAGCGCAAAGAAAACTTTAAAAAACATGACCCATACGAAATCTTTCATCGTAAGTATCGATTCTAAACTATAAATCCTATTAAATCAATTTACATGTCACATCGCAACATGTATATAATTACACAGTTTAACAAAAAAATGCCCGCTAGGTTACACTCTCTATTTTCTTACATTCGAAATGTGGAATTAAGTAGTGGGGGAAGAGGAGTTAAAGCGTCGTTCTCAGTGTCGGGGGGAAAACGTACTCAATATCGGGAGTTCGCAGTATCGCGACTCGAGTGTATTGCTTTTACGAAGTTTTTAACTATCCCGAGTCTAATATGTAGAGGCGGAAGAATAGCGTTTTTAATGTCTACCAAAGTGTAATGTTTATCCCTAGCACGGCTGTCCCAATAAAATAAGAAGCAACAATACTTCGTGTATCCTGTCTGCAGTCCTAACAGAATAGCAATCACTTTAAAGTCTGAACAGATTGACTAACAGTGTGCGTGGTAATTTATTTTCAGAAGAAGCATTTTCATAACTTCGTAGCACTCTTTTAAATGTGAAGCATATGCAACAGGTATGAATGGAAACTCATTACCATTATGCAGAAGAACTCCTTTCAGACTGGTCTTATTTCAATCTATGATTAAATGCCATTCGCTGGCTATGTGTTTATGTTCGACAGCCTCCATCAATTTATTTACGTCGTTACAATAAATAAGACCGTCTTTTTCAGGACAAAATTTGGCTAGATTTTTTTCGCCATTGCGGTAGGAAATCCTCACATTTTCGTCCAACAAATTCTTTTCCTTTAATCGAGATCCCAACAATTCAGCTTGAACGAAAAAATTGAATTCTTAACGTATATGTTCAGACCTTATATGTACTGACTCAAAACAAAAAATACAAATATGTTTACCTTACATCTAATGAATTAAATCTAATAACACAAAAACACAAATGGTAGAAACCCGAAAAGGGAAAGAAAAATAAACGTATTCATTATGATTGAAGACAAGTTTCATCGAAGAGTGAACAATGTGATTGATCGTCTTATATTTCACAAATGCATGAATTTAAGAAATTAATGAAATGTGAGTGATCGTCTTATGTTTCATGACTGCAAAAAACAATGACAATGTGAGTGAGCGTCTTATGTTACTTGATTATGAATTTCATACAGTTTTAAAATATAAGACGACCACTCACATTTCATTCACATCACTCACGATCACATCACGATCCGATCAAAAAACATATTCGCTCAAGCGAACGTCGAACATTTTGCTATGGATAAATGAAGATCTGATATCCAGTACAGCATTTAGTACACCCAAAAAAATGTGTAGCTGCTACAAAAAAACATATCGCTGTCCCAGCTATATTATTAACTATCCTAACCAGCCCCCTGAATCTTGCGACCAAATGCATAAGAAAAATCTCAAATATTTCTGTGTTTTATTCATAGATAAAATTGTTATGTAACTATTGGAAAACCCTTTACTACTAGTAGCGCTTACGCAAGAAAATTTTAGAGAAGTGTTCTCTAGAGCTTATAAGATAAAAGATTCAAAAACACTCAATACCTCAAATTAAATTCCTCAAAACCTCCAATTCAATTCCTATGAAACTTTTCAAAACTCATGTATTTCTCTCTACAAATTATTTAACTTTTCAAAATCGAGGTTCCCATTAAAAACTATGAAACTTTTCTAGAGTATTTATAAAACGTTTAAGAAGTTATATAAAACTATGTGCAATGATCGTCTGCACCAGCTAATCCAGAACTTTTTCTTTAAACCTCAAAAAGCTTTCTTTTCTTTAGATTATAAATTTATTAATTTTTAAATTGCTACTTTTATATTAAGAAAAAAATAATTTTGTATTTTAATTTTTTCAATCTGTCAAAAAGGCCTACCTGGTGGTTTAAACTCAATATAACTGAGGACTATGGGAACTTAATAATACCTCATTCATCATTCAGTATTACTATTCGGTAAAGTTATTTGTGCTGGAGATTCAAGCATCTAGCCTATACCCGCAGAGATTAATCGTTATTAGCGATGATAAACTCAAAAATGCATTGACTATAAGATATAACGGGCTAGAATTCCGGTACAGTTGAACGCGTCTCTTTTTCCACAGAAAGATTTCAAATTTTAAATTACTTACAGATTTTAAGATTGGTGTTTCTCCAATAAGGTAGATAATGACAGATTTCAAACTCAACCATCTAATTTGAAAATATTTACAGCCGCAAGGCAATGCTGAAAGGTGATATAACTAGGTCTTCCTACGGAGTGAGAAATGTCGGACGCCTGTGTAGTATAGTTGGTAGAGCAGTCGACCGGCAATCGAAAGACGCGGGCTCGAATCCCGGTACAGTTGGAAGCGTCTCTTTTCCCACAGAAAGATTTCAAATTCCTTGAATTTAAAATAAAACTACATTATCAGTTTTAACTAGCTCGTGAGCAGTTTTTAAAAAAATAATAATACAAGAATAATCTTTGACTATGTGCTTTTCTTAAAATTGTAATGTTTAAATTTCCTGCCTAAAAAAGTACGCAATTTTGCCTAAATTCCTTGTCGTGACACGCAGTCGGCTTCAGAGCAGAGATGGGTACGTATAATACATCACGTGTATTAAATGGTTATCAACATGTATATTACTACGTATATTACATCCTTAGTTTTCTACATAATGTATTTTTATGTGAAGGCGGTAAATTACTCAAAATACGTATTTTACTTCATATATAAAACATTGTATTTTACGTAAATAACCTCCAGTGACGCGTCACAACCCATCTATGCTTCAGATTGCACTATCTAAACTTCAGTTCAACAGTTTTAAAGAAACATCAGCATTTTTTCTTGCAGCTACATACTAAAATCATATTTTATTTAAATATTAATAATTTTATGTGAATTACTTCACCTACATTACATGTTATTAAAATGGAAAATCTATATATAATACATTAAATTAGAACAGTAATATGTCAATATGATTAACATTTAAGCATGTAGCTGCTTAAAAAAATTGACATTAGTACATAGAACTGTCTTTGTTACACCCAATACAAAATCTCATACATTTTTTATATAGATCTTACAACAAGCTGGCACTTTTTTGACTCCTGGGCCTATTACTCACCACTTTACCATACAGAAAATCTTCTTGCGAAAATTAATATGTAAAGACTGCTGATACCATAAATCATAAACACCATGAAGCAATAGTAAGAAAACACAACCAGTGCTCACATTATGGAAAAAGTCACGATAGTATAGACAGGTCTGGCAACTCCCGTGGTGGGGGATGTTCCCTTCTTGTAGTCAGAACGTTTCATATTTTCGCCACAGATAGCGCTAGTATCGAGTAGTGGCCCGAATGACCGCACTATAGCGTGTATGTATATAGATATACCCAGAACGTAGTCAACTGTGAAAGCTGTCTGTAAACCACGGGTATTCCATTAACTACTCGATTGCAGCGCTACCCAAACGGTCACTTTCGAAACTACTACTCGTTACGATAAGGGAAAATCCCCCACCACGGGAGTTGCCAAACCTGTCTATACCAGGGTTGCGAAGGTAAAATACCTAACGTAAATTACATGGTTTTCTTCACGTAATTTAGTATGCATATTACGTGGAGGTTTTCTACACGTAATTCACGTATATGCTAGACTTAAAGTTTTGGCGGGTGCGCAAGCTAACCTAATTTTTGTGTATCGTTCGCGAATCTTGTCATTTCGTTAATAAATGTCAAAATTATAATTTAAACATAAGTAAGGGTGGTAGGCCAATGCAAGGAAATTACTTTTCTTCAGGAAAAGATGAATTGCCATTGAAAATGATTTGCTAGCAGGTGAGCAGATGCATATTGACAAAAGGCAAGATAGCACATGCACTGTAAGTATGAGTCTTGTGTTCAATAAAAGCAATATTTCTTCAGAAGAAATAGTGCTGTTAAACAATAACACTAAAGTAAGCCTTGTGCTTAATGCTCATATGAAATAAAACTTCAATATCATGTCAATTAAAAAGAATTTACCGTGGCTAAAATTATTTAATAGTAAAGATGGTTCACAAAAGAAATAAAAAATGTTCTTAATTTTGCACAAATTATATTATAACTATTAAATTTAGTTTATGTCTTTTTAGTACCTTTTTTCAATGAACAATTTTTATCTTGAGTTACAAATTGAATGATATAGACTTTATAAAACTATTTTTCTATATCTCAAGACTCAACTACTGACATGTCAAAAAATTAAGCTTATAAATAAAATAAAATTTGAGTTTGAATTATTGAATATGAAATTATTAAATATTATTAATTTATTTCAAATTAATTAGGTGAGTTTGAAATTTCTGCCACTGCCTACATTATCGGAGAATCACTAGTCGCGTATCAGATAGGATACGTTTCCAACAGGTGTCCTCGTAGACAATTTCAAACTCTTATATCGCAAGTAAATGCAAATTGAATTTAAATTTAAAGAATTTGTAATCTTTCTGTAGAAAAAAGACGCTTTTGACTGCGCTGAGATTCGAACCCAGGTCTAGCAGTCGACCAGCAATCGAAAGACCTGGGCTCGAATCCCAGCGCAGTCAAAGGCGTTATTATTAAAGCCATTAATATTATTTTATTTTGCTGTAAATAAAGGATCACTGAAAAGCTTATAAGCTTTACTTTACGTTTTTTAAAAGGATTATATATTTCCGTAAGGTCCTCTTGAGATGGATGATTGTTAATCCCAGAATTGTATATTTTCGTCGATTTCACTTTACAGACGTTTCATAACATAAATAAAACAATAATTTAGTATAAGTATAATTTAAAGTGATCACAGCATTAACATACATTATAAAGTCTGTATGTTACTATAATATTTATTGAAAAGAAATTTACGTTATTCTGAATATAACGCATTACAGTAGTTCGGTAAATATTTATAACTTCTCTAGGTTATCTATTGAAATTATTGATATTCCAGTGATTAGCAAAAGATAAGAAACAAATAAATTAATAGATTTTTATTTTTATTTACTTACCTGCGACCTAAAAGCCGATTGTAAGCACTGTTTTTTAAAATTTTGTCACACTGTAAACATTTTGCCACAATTTTATCAGTTTCTTTTAAACACTTGAAATTAAATTCCGACCATGGGATTTTATTTGCGCATTTCATTCTTTTCCCTCCTTCCGATTTGCTCATTTTATATTTTGATTTTAATTTCGACACTTGCCGAATTAAGGGAGTTACTCAACTACCCGCCTAGTCAAAACAGGGTTAAACACGCAGATTGACTACAGTAGTACTTGATCTGGCAACGTTGCATCTTGTTTGTTCGTGTCAGCCGTATGCATCAGCCCGTATTTCACGATTCTAACTTGACCCCCTTAGTGTCCTAAGTTGAATTCCTAAGTTAGTTTGCCGAATCGTCACACGCGGCGCTAACTGTACCATCACTCCCTGAAAATGCACAGTAACATACGAAGAATTTAATAAATATCTTTTTTTTAAATATTATTCAATGCCATAAACAAATAAAATAGATCAGACTTTGAATAATAATATTATTTGAATATTTTAAATTAAATTTTCCCCTTTTTATTCATATTTATCTCGTACAAAAACTATTTTGAAACATTCAGCTCATATTAGAATTTAAATATTAATATCTCTTTTATTCCTTTTTGGCATTGAATAATAACTTTTTTTAAATTTTTATATTTAATTGTCTACATATTACTGCATTTATATTATTTTTTTGAGGTAAAATTAAATTGAAAAATGGAAAAAAATGAAAAATTCTGAACAAGGAACGAAGTTGATGAGAGTTGTAATTAGTTAGAAATCATTATGAATAATTAAAGAAAATAGAATATAAAATAAGGTGAATATAATTTTTTTTAAATAGTTAACTAATATTAATAAAACCAGTATAATAAGAACAATTAAGTTTTTTTTTCATTTTCAAATCCAAAAGTAGTCTATCTACGTCCGTTTTCATCCTCTAACATTCACGAAATTTTGGAAACAACATTTTATGTACTTTCGACACAACAAATAGAAACTGGACAAAATTATTCATATAAACTTGCTACTCTTCTCAAGTATCACATAAAAATATAAATTAATATTCTCCTTTTTTTATATTCTAT
Organism: Diplolepis rosae; assembly: GCA_030998225.1. Lineage (NCBI taxonomy): Eukaryota > Metazoa > Arthropoda > Insecta > Hymenoptera > Diplolepididae > Diplolepis > Diplolepis rosae. Next base: position 436,107 of record JAPYXD010000687.1, on the reverse strand, counting down.
TTTCTTTAATTATTCATAATGATTTCCAACTAATTACAACTCTCATCAACTTCGTTCCTTGTTCAGAATTTTTCATTTTTTTCCATTTTTCAATTTAATTTTACCTCAAAAAGATAATATAAATGCAGTAATATGTAGACAATTAAATATAAAAATTTAAAAAAAGTTATTATTCAATGCCAAAAAGGAATAAAAGAGATATTAATATTTAAATTCTAATATGAGCTGAATGTTTCAAAATAGTTTTTGTACGAGATAAATATGAATAAAAAGGGGAAAATTTAATTTAAAATATTCAAATAATATTATTATTTAGAGTCTGATCTATTTTATTTGTTTATGGCATTGAATAATATATTTAAAAAAAATATTTATTAAATTCTTCGTATGTTTCTGTGCATTTTCAGGGAGTGATGGTACAGTTAGCACCGCGTGTGACGGTTCGGCAAACTAACTTAGGAATTCAACTTAGGACACTAACGGGGCGCCATTTTCTTTTCTGATGCATACGGCTGGTTCGTGTGCGCACAGGTGTACAGTCGCACATATGGTCACGCCAGTACCTGAGAAATGTTTCTCAGACATGAAATTATACAATGAATTAGCAAAGATATTATAAACCTAGATGCGGCCAATTATAGTTCGGTAGACTTAAATGTAGACGTCGCTTTCGGCGTGTTTTTCCCGGTCCCCTCTTGCCTCTCACCCCGCCGTATGATCCGCCGATTTAGTTCCTCGAAAGCATTATAGAGGCGCTAAATGTATCTCCCTCCAATCCCCTGCACCCGCTGAGATACCCAATAACCAGAAAGCGCGCTTTAAAAATTTAAATTTAAATTATATATATTGAAGAAAATTAAAAATTGGTAAACAAAGCAAGGAAAAGCGACGTGTAAAGTGTTTCAATGTTACTTTATGTGTATTTTATTTTGCTTTATAGTATCATTTTGATATTGAAATAGGTTACAGTGAACATGCATTGCTAAATTAACTTTCTGTCAGTGAAAGATAAGTATGTACATGAATGAAAAACCAATATTTAATTATTATAATTTGAACATGTATGCAATAGAAAGAGAATTAGTTTCTTATTTTTAAAAAGTTTAATTTCTTATTTTCGTATTTTTAATTCTTTTTTTTTACATTCTCATCATGGATGAGAAGGTATTGGTTTTATGTGAAAAATGACTTTCGAAATTTTCATCAAATCTTTACGTTTTGAGACCCCCTGACTCAGAAAAAACGGTTTTTACGAAAGTGTCTGTCTGTCTGTCTGTAGTAGGCCATGTGCGGCATAACTCTCGATAGGATTATCAGATTGAATTGAGCTTTGGCACACTTTATCGGAGCCGAAAAAGTAAGACAACTTCGTTAACCAGCCACATCCAATCAAAATTGAGGGATTGAGCACTACTTTTGTGTTTTTGAAAATAACTTTTTGAAAAAATTAAAAATTTCAATACTGGTTTTTGATATTGCTCATAAATCTCTACAAATTATCCTGTTAACATTTTTTGATTAAATCAAAATTAGAAATGTTACAGCATATTCAAATTAAAAATAAAACCAATACCTTCTCATCCATGATGAGAATGTAAAAAGTCAATATCAAAATTCCATTTGCCAGTTAAATTATACGAGATACGAAAAAACGTTATAATAAAATATTATTTACTACATAAAGACCTTCAAATTTAAATTGTAACATTTTTCCATAAGATGCATATTTTTCTTTTTAATTTAAAAAAAAAAACTATTGAAAATCCAAAATTCAATTTTTTAACAATAATATGTGAAATACGAAAAAAACGTAGGAATACAAAATTGTTCGTTTCAAAAAGTTCTACAAATTTTGTCTTATACAGTTTCTAATAAAACATATATTTTTCGTTTCAACTCCAAAAAATACGATTAAAATTCGAAAATTCCATTTTTTAGACAAAATATGTGAGATACAAAAAAAACGTTTAGATGGAAAATTGTTTGCCGGAATGAAGTCTACAAATTCTCATTAAGACATTTCGGGACAGGATGTATATTTTATGTTTTAATTTTTAATATTAAAAAAATTCGATTTTTTTCACCAAAATATGTGATACGAAATAAGCGTTGTTCTGCAAAATCGTTTCCTTAAATAAAGTCTACGATTGTTTTTTTTTCTTTTTGAGAGATTTGGAAGAAAATAAATTATTTTAATCATGTAATTTATTAAAAAGTTACCGAAATGTATACAGAAAATCGAGCGCGAAGCGCGAGCGTCATGATGAGAATGTGTTCCTTAAGGCTGATAGAGCCTTAAGTAAATTGAATTTCCTATTTCACTTAAATTCAAAAAGAAATTGAGTGACTTTGAGAAAATATGTAATTCACATCATCTGTAATATTATTATAAAATTGGTTTGAGCTTTAGTATCAAATTATAATAAATAAACTTGAATGTATGTGAAGAGCACAAGAACGGAGCGCGAAGCACGACGATCAAATCGCGCGCCCTAGGCGCGCTCAAACTTGCGAGCGAAGCGAGCTGCGCGCAGATTTTTTTCATTATGAACAACTTCTAGTTTCCAGGATTTTTATTCTTTTCAAATATTATTCAAATTAATAATTACAATTTTAAAAATAAAATTTTAAATTAATTAGTTAATTAAAAATTTAGACTTAAGAGCATGTGATACTTTGCCATAAGAGCAATTTAGTTTACACAGTTGTTCTTCCACAATTTTTAATTTTTCAACAAAATAATAGTGCATAGACGTCAGTGTTAATTTTCTTTACGTCTCGGCACTATTATTTTTTTGATAAATTCAAAATTGTGGAAAAACAACTGTGTAAACTAAATTGCTTTCAAGGTAAAGTATCACATACCCTTAAATCAATATCTTACCAGTTCAAATGTTGAAGTCTTCTCCTTTTTTTAAGCTCAATGTTTACAGAAATTTTTTTTGAAAATTTAAAGAATAAAGTTGTCCGAAGCTCAATAATTTGTAATTTCTAAAATATTTGTTTGACTCACACTAGTCAGAATGTTTTAAAATCTCATTGTAATTTATGGCTAGTTCTTGTATTTTCTTATTAAAAAAGTGATAATTCCACACTTTTCTGAAAAAAATAGATCAATGTTTTTCAAAAAAACTCAAATGAATTGATTTATGTGCAATAAATGCTAACTGATTTCTGAATATATTCAGCAGCTTTTCTTTTTGGGAAACTTTGTCTCATCAAAAAAATATGAATAATTTATATTAATTTCATTAAAACTATGCCAAATGCTGCAAATAAATTATTATAAACGTTTTTCAATATTTAAAGAGAATTAAAAAAATAAAAATAAAACTTTCTAACAAAAATTATACCTAATAAATTACTTAATTTGTTACATTTGTTACATTTTAATGTAAATATTAAAAAAAAATGTTATGTTACTTTTTATTATAATTATTGTTTCGGACAGTTTGGTTAATGTATGACTCACCAAATTTTTCTTTAATATATCCAATCAAATATTTATTTTAATTGAATGTAAAATATTAGATAGATTCAAATTAATTAGTTGAGTTTGAAATTTTTGTCACTGCCTACATTATCGGAGGATCACTAGTCGCGTATCAGATAGGATACGTTGTCGACAGGTGTCCTCGTAGACAATTTCAAACTCTTATATCGCAAATAATGCAAATAAATTCAATATTTAAAGAATTTGAAAATCTTTCTGTGGAAAAAATGACGCTTTCGACTGCGCTGGGATTCGAGCCCAGGTCTTTCGATTGTCGGTCGACTGCTCAAGACCTGGGCTCGAATCCCAGCGCAGTCGAAAGCGTCATTTTTTCCACAGAAAGATTTTCAAATTCTTTAAATATTGAATTAGATAGATTCACTAAAAAATTTGATTCAATAAATAAACGATTTTGTTCTTTGAACAAAATTTTTATTACATAATTTTTTATTCAACGAAGTAAATCCTCGCCGCATATTAATCATTATTTTAAGATGTTGGGGTTCTTTTAAAATAAATGGAATTAAATTAATTAAAAATGAAAACAATTATAAAATAATTAAATAATCAAACTAAAATTCATTTAAAAAATTTGTTTTCCTTATTTTACCATTGAATTTTTAAAACCAAAGTTTTCTCGAAAAAGTTCACCGCGCCGTGATTTTCGGTTTTGGCTAAAATCTAAGCTGGCTCGCGCTCCTTCGCTAGCAAGCTTTGCTGGGGCTCGGTTTTCAATTTCACTCGAGATTTCGGTGCTTCCGACCTTCCCCGCGACCCGCGACTCGAGAAAGTAGTGTGCTCAGTCTTGCAAATGAAAATTAAATTACAGTTATTGAAATTTTACAAAAGTACAATGTAAATCAGATGAATTAATGATACAATGATCTAAAAATAAAAGAGTTTTAAAATCGTTTGAACTCAAAATTTTTTTATTTTTCAAAGGCTTTTTTAAGGCTATAAGTGCTTTTTACAAGTGATTAATTAAAAGCTTACAAGAAAATCATAAGTGGGCAGATTAAAAAATAATGAGGTATTGAAAATTGCTTAATAGTAATATTTCCAATTTTAAATTGAATAAGTTGGGAATATTTAAATAAAAAGATCTACAAATAATTATAGTAGTTCCTCTTTACAAAAATTTTAATTGCAAACAATTCCAATTGTAAAATATCCTCGATTTTCAAGCGTTTTTAAAATAGATCTATATAATTTAAAGTAATTTTAGTTATATATCGAAAAAATTGAAATAGTCCTCGGACTTTAGAAAACTAGAAAATTTATTCATCGAAATCATTTCAAATTGCATTTAATGAAATATTTCAAATGAAACAATTATTTTTTGTGCCCTCTTTTGAGGATATTGTTAGAATTTCCTTTTCTCACAATTTTATTGGGAATTCTTATATAAATCAGGATCATCTTCGGTAAGTACGCTTTATTTCACTCTCTAAATCAAAATAAGTGCACTCAGAAAAAAGATTTGATTGAATCAAAGAAAATTATTTGCTTGAAAGACTTTCTTTGATTTAAAGAAATGATTTGTTTAAATGAAATAAAATTTTTTTAATTCAAACATAATGTCTTTAAACGAAATAAATATTTGTTTGAATCAAATTAATTTTTCTTCAAAACAAAGAAATTAATTCAATGATATATGGTCAAAGATATAAATTGTTTGATTGAAGGCAGAAATTTATTTGATTCGAACAAATATTTATTTGGTCCAAAGATATTTTGTTTGAATCAAAAAAATTTTGTTTCATTAAGGTAGTTTTCATCCACGAAAAGTAAACCTCAGGCAAAAATAGATAATTTTGCTTTCAAGAATAACAATATTATTATTGAAGGTCTATTTTGGAAGAGAAAAGTTTAATTCCCATGAAAAAAATTTGAAATACAGAAAAATAATTTTATTAATAAATTTTATTTTTGCCCCAACTTTTTTTCTTATCGCTTCTTACCAAATTTTAAAAAATTATGCGATTCTAATAAATCATGAATCACTTTTACAGAGAAAAGATTTCCCACAACTTAACCATTTCCAATTTTCGAAAATTAATAAATTATTATCAAATTCAGCAATTTGTTTATAAAAATTTCGTTTTGGAAAATGTTTTTTTATTGGTTTCAGCCATTAAAGAATTTATTTTTAAAAATCAGAAACGGTGAAGTTGTGGAAAATCTTTTCTCTGAAAAAATGATTCATGATTTATTAGAATCGCATAATTTTTTAAAATTTGATAAGAAGCGATAAGAAAAAAAGTTGGGTCCAAAATAAAATTTATTAATAAAATTATTTTTCTGTGTTTTAAATTTTTTTTATGGAAAATAATCTTTTTCTCTTTCAAAATAGCCCTTCAATAATAATATTGCTATTCTTAAAGGCAAAATTATCAATTTTTTGCCTGAGGTTTACTTTTCGTGGATGAAAACTACCTTAATGAAACAAAATTTTTTGATTCAAACAAAATATCTTTTGGACCAAATAAATATTTGTTCGAATCAAATAAATTTCTGCCTTCAATCAAACAATTTATATCTTTGACCATATATCATTGAATTAATTTCTTTGTTTTGAAGAAAAATTAATTTGATTCAAACAAATATTTATTTCGTTTAAAGAACATTATGTTTGAATTAAAAAATTTTATTTCATTTAAACAAATCATTTCTTTAAATCAAAGAAAGTCTTTCAAGCAAATAATTTTCTTTCATAAAACCAAATCTTTTTTCTGAGTGCACTTATTTTGATTTAGAGAGTGAAATAAAGCGTACTTACCGAAGATGATCCTGATTTATATAAGAATTCGCAGTAAAATTGTGAGAAAAGGAAATTCTAACAATATCCTCAAAAGAGGGCACAAAAGATAATTGTTTCATTTGAAATATTTCATTAAATGCAATTTGAAATGATTTCGATGAATAAATTTTCTAGTTTTCTAAAGTCCGAGGACTATTTCAATTTTTTCGATATATAACTAAAATTACTTTAAATTATATAGATCTATTTTAAAAACGCTTGAAAATCGAGGATATTTTACAATTGGAATTGTTTGCAATTAAAATTTTTGTAAAGAGGAACTACTGTAATTATTTGTAGATCTTTTTATTTAAATATTCCCAACTTATTCAATTTAAAATTGGAAATATTACTATTAAGCAATTTTCAATACCTCATTATTTTTTTAATCTGCCCACTTATGATTTTCTTGTAAGCTTTTAATTAATCACTTGTAAAAAGCACTTATAGCCTTAAAAAAGCCTTTGAAAAATAAAAAATTTTGAGTTCAAACGATTTTAAAACTCTTTTATTTTTAGATCATTGTATCATTAATTCATCTGATTTACATTGTACTTTCGTAAAATTTCAATAACTGTAATTTAATTTTCATTTGCAAGACTGTAAGAGTATTGGATTTAGAATTCTAAACTCAAAATTTCAATTTATCATTTCGACCAAAAATATTGACAGTAACAATTTTTCCCTTCATAGATGTACTTTATTACCATAAGGTATAGGTAAGAATGAATATTAAATAGTTATTTCCTGTAAGTAATTATTTATTTAGTTATTTCATAAATTTCGGGTCGGCTGCAAAAGTTTTTCCTACGTAAGCAAACTTGAAGCTAGGTTTCCACATTTTATCTTTAAAGGAGTGTTTTTATATTCTCATAAAATAGAATTACAAGAAAGGTAATTATAACAGAATTTATTGATTAAAAATGATTATTATTTTTAAAATTTACATAAAAATGCAATTAATTAACGTTTTGAATTTATAATATTCAAAATCAATTGAGTGAAATCAAAGAAAGTTAAAAAATAAAACTACTTGAATACAACAGGTTATGAACCTAACCTCAAATTCTGCATTTAAATTCTACAAACAAATAGCTTCGAATAAATAGTCCTTGTAGATCACACACTCGAAAGAATTATTTAACATTTCCTGAAATTCATAAAATTTATGTCACGTCATCAAATTATTTAAGACTTTTTACAAAATTTGTCAGCTGTCAAATTTTGTAAACAGAAGTCACCGGGCGAGCAGACGACGAGATGCATGAGACATCGAATCGAAGAAATCGCAGAAACTCAGAAAGTTTGGGAACGCTTGCTTTTACTTTATTTCGTATATGCTATATATAGACGAAATAAGGAGAGAGCCGAAGTCTCCCGAAGATTTTCGAGCATCTCCGTGTTTTCGAATTCAGAAGACACTGCGTGAAACACGCGTCGCCATGGAAACGTCTGAAAGTTGTGAAGAGGGCAGCACCTCGATACCCAAGAAAGAGTGATGTTCTATATATATCGTTCTCCCACTCCGAGGCCACTCGCCGCATCTAGGTTTATAATATCTTTGGAATTAGAAAGCTGCACATCCGTCCAAATGAGGAAAAAAATGATTGCATCTGACATTACGGTAGCTATGGTTATCGATGCATACAAAGAACATGGTTTTTTATGGGTTATCTCGTTTGTTTGGTGCTGATAAAAACGGGAAAATTCGTGTGACAAATAATAGGAAGGTTAAAAATAAAATCTGTGATTATCTGAAAACAAAATACTAATTTACTTTAGTTTAGTTGGTATATATTTATTGTATATGTATCAAATATTCTAAATAATAATTAATAAACGATTGTGATGATATTAGGTATGTATTGAAAAATTGTTATATGGATTCAAGACTATGAAAATAAGACAAATTTAGTATGTCATTGAGAAAGATTTTACGTACTACGTATTATGATATGTATGTAAATAAAGTTGTTTGTATGTACTTAATTCGTTTATTTATCATACACGGAGAAACTTTTCATTGTAAAATCTAGTATTATTATATTTATTTTTACTGAAAGTCAATAGGAAGCGAGGATATAGTAACAAAACTAGTTTTATTTACCATAGCGGTAGGAGGAAATACATTTTCTGAACCAATTGTAAATATAGTGCAACTTTATAAATTACCATTAAGAGTTGCAAAGATTAATATCTTTGATGGCAAATTGAAACTAGAAATAAGTGATACCTATGTAAATAAAAAGTAAAACTATCTATGCAAGAATTGGTCTTTTGAATAATATAAATTGCAAAATAGTTTAGAAAAATTACTATTGTCAATAGTAATGAATAATGAAAAAAGAAACACTTGAATATTTTGCAATCGAATACATTATATATTGGAATAGTACGTTGTCGAAATTCCCATTGGAAATATTGAATTTACTGCCGAGTGACGTCAGATACGCCGAACGTTTCTGATATTACCCGAGGATCGCTCCATGTGCTCGTTATGATTATTTGTCGGTAGCCGATATAGTAATATATTTTTTTACATTTGAATATGGCGCCTTTCTAACTTACGATTTTTTCTAGCAGAGGGACTACCGAGCTTTTCCTCACAAATCGTAAAAGTTTTCACAGTTCAGTATATAATGAAATTGCTACATTGTAATTGACAATATTGACATATCACTGTGATGCGTTTATGAATGTGTGCGTTGTGCAGTTCGGTTAAGTTGCGTTGAATTAGTATTTGAGCGTGCATTCCACGAAGGAATAATAAGGAGACCAAACTGCCATGGGAAACTTATCCGAATCTGGTAGGAGCAACGGCACGGTAAGTGCCCGGCTTGTAAGTTGGAAGTAGTGGAAAGGAGTGCGCAAGTGCGCAGTTGTCCTCTTCTTACTCACAAGAAAATGTGCGAGTGAAACGAACGTGTCAAATTGATCTAAGCCAGAGAGGTTATGCAACCCGGTACGCGACATGACATTGCTGAGAAAAAAATGTATTATATTAAATGCATTATATTATATTATATGCGATCTTCAAAATCTTGAAAATTTCTCGGATTAAATTCCCTCACCTGTAAAGAAAAAAACTATTCGACATTATTTTACACACGATTTACGAAGTAATAATAAATACCATAATTTCAATTTCAAGATTTACAATCTTATTATATTCGATATATACATACCACTTTTATAATGCACTCCTTTAGCTTTATAGGAGTCCTGAGATAAGAATTTTTTTTTTAAAACTAAATTGAAATTGAACAAATATCTGCCGCTTGCAAATGATCAAAAAATCAATCAACATAACCACTTTGGCTTAGATCAATTTCACAATTTGACAAATTCGTCTCACTCGCCCATTTTCTTGTGAGTAAGAAGAAGACAACTGCGCACTCCTTTCCACTACTTCCCACTTACAAACCGGGCACTTAACGTGCCGTTGCTCCTGCCAAGTCGTTTACATGGAGATAGGTCTCCTTATTATTCCTTCGTGGTGCATTCTTATGTTCATTATTTATATATATATATTAGTATATTATGTGCCTAGGCACACAATGAGGGTGATTGCGTGACGAGCGACAATGCTCGCAGGAGATCGAAGCCAAGGCGTAGTCGAGACGTAGCTGAGGCAAAGCCGAGACGAATCCGAGGCAGTGTTCGCAGAACGTGGACGTAAACGGCCCCCACCATGGACCCTACTAGCTGATGGCTTCTTCCTCGCTCCACCGCCATAGGTTGGTTGAATGAGGAAGAAACAGCGAGCTCGAAGCATCTATGGTTGGGGCCGTTTACGTCCACGTTCTGCGAACACTGATCCGAGGCGCGATCAGTCCTGCGAGCATTGTCGCGAGTCTCGCAATGTCCCGAATTGTGTGCATTGGCACATATTCTATTTTATGTGACTGTGGTGCGGATACGAGTTTTTATGCGTACATTGGAATCTTATCTAGTACTTATTGTAGTTGTTTGCTGCGCTAGTTGTACGAAGCGGGCGCAAATTGGCGACTAGTCCCGGTCATTTTGATTTTATCGGTCTTGTGTAGTAGTCAGTGCTAACGCTGTACGAAGAAGAAGTGAGAAGAAGAAGAATAAGAAATAAATTGCGTTCCGCTGTACGAAGAAGAAGTGAGAAGAAGAAGAATAAGAAATAGATTGCGTTCCGCTGTACGAAGAAGAAGAGTAAGAAATAGATTGCGATCCGCTGTAAGACTATAATGCACATGCGCAGTTCAATTTCTACATTGTATTCCTCTGTAACGGAATACAAAGATACTCGACGAAACATTTTTTTTGCCTTTTTACTTCGAAAATAATCGACACGTATTTTTTTTTCAATGTGATACTTGAAAATTTCGAGATATAATTTTTTTAAATTTGGCACTTGGAAAAATTTTTTTTTTCCAACAGTTCACTGTAAAAGCAGTTTTGAATATAAAATGTAACCCTTGCATTTGAAATGTGCGAGAGAGTACAAGCTTTCAAAAAAGTTATAGCACACATTTCGTTGTTTTTTTTGTAATAACAATATAGTACATTTTTATAAACAATTGAATTTTCTTTAAGTTTGGAACTAATTTTTTTTCGATTTTTTTGTTTCTAAATCTTTCTTGAATTTTCTTCAATATGCAGGCAAAATTTTGGAATGGAAAAATGAAAACTGTAGGTGTAATTAATTTATAAAATCTGTCCCGCGCGTTGCAACGAGCGAGCTCGCACGTTGCAAGTACGCTTAAGCAGGCATGCTGGGACTCGAAGCACGTGTGCACAGTGGGTCCACTCATATAGGAGAAAAGGGGAACGAATTATAATGTTTGCTATCAACAAGTGATGGCGCTATTGTCGCTACCGATGTTATTTTTAAACTGCTGTAACCATAGCAACCATATCATTGCCAGTTGAAATAATACGCTCGATGCTCATTTTACTCGACTACGGTTTGAAGCTCCTCAAGTGTCGGTGATATACTAATACATTTCATGTTAACCCACTGACGCATTGTGATGCCCTGTCGTCGACAACGATTTACTCAACTCCTCACTATTTCCTATGTTACGCTTATTGATATTCACCTTGGGTGATTTAGGTATTTATCAAATTCATTTTACCCAACTAGGATTTAATAAATGTTCAAGTCTTCTTAAGTCCCAAGTTTAATCGACAGAGTTGAGTAAAATTACTTCAACTATTTTTCTCCGTCTAATAGTACAGTATTTAACTGTTCATTGTGATTCATATTTAAAAATTCTTGTTGTATTTTTATTCTTTCACAAATTATTTTCAACTTTAAATCATTTAAATTTATGAAATGGATTTCATACAATATATTTCAAAATTTTCCGCTCTTTAGAATACATCGGGTTGGGGGGACTGAGGTTTTGTTTGCATTGATATTAGTTCTTGCTATCAAAACTTGGCGGCGCTGATGCTCATTTTCACTTTTTTAAGTACCCTCCTAAAATACATGGTAGCGGCCGCACTCTGCACGTGTGGCAGTGAATGCAGTGACCGCTGTTTTAGTATTCTGTGAATGTTCCTCAAGTGTTCACCTCCCTGCTAGAAGTAAAAGGATATAAATCTTATCACTTCCAATCACTTTCTATCTCAAGGATAGAAAGAGATAAGGAAAATTAATCGCAGCCTATCCCTAGTCTTTACACCTGTTTCTCTTTCTATTTCCTGTCTATCAACATTTATCTCTTTTTTTCTCTTGCTTATATTATTGTATACAGATCTATCTTTTTCTATCAGTTCCTCTATCCACCTTTATATTATTCTATCCCTCGTCAATCCATCTCTATATTCTTCTATCTCTTGTCTATATACCTCTATCAATTTCAATCTCCTTGTCAATATAATCACTAACTTATCTCCTTCAATGTTCCCCATTGTATCCCAGCCTAAATCTTGGCTATAGTCTTCTATCTCTTTCAATCTTTCTGTCAATCTAATCACTAACCTATCCCTTTCGATCTCCTCTGTTGTATCTCAGCGTATCTCCAGGCTATCCACCCCTATCTTTTTCAATCTCTCTGTCAATGTAATCATTCACTTATCGCTTCCAATCTCTAATATTCTGGCCCAGCCTATCAATCGTCTATCCACTTCTATCTTTTTCAATCTCTCTTTCAATCTCATAATTCACTTATCTCTTTCAATCCCTACTATTCTGTCCCAGCCTATCAACCGTCTATCCACTGCTATCTTTTTCAATCTCTCTGTCAATCTCATAATTCACTTATCTCTTTCAATCTCTACCTTTCTGTCCCATCCTATCGTAGCCTATCCCTCGTCTATCCATTTCTATCCTTTTCTATCTCCTTGTCAATATAATCACTAACCTATCTCTTTCGATCTCCTCTATTGTATCCCAGCGTATCTCCTGGCTATCTACCTCTATCTTTTTCAATCTCTCTGTCAATGTAATCATTCGCTTATCGCTTTCAATCTCTCCTATTCTATCCCAGCCTATCAACCGTCTATCCACTTCTATCTTTTTCAATCTCTTTGTGAATCTAATCACTATCATATCTCTTTCAATCTCTCCCATCCTATCGTAGCCTATCCCTCGTCTATCCATTTCTACCCTTTTCAATCTCTTTGTCAATATAATCACTTACTTATCTCTTTCAATGTTTCCCATTGTATCCCAGCCTAAATCCTCACTATATACTTCTATCTCTTTTAATCTTTCTGTCAATCTAATCACTAACTTATCTCTTTCGATCTCCTCTATTATATCCCAGCGTATCTCCTGGCTATCTACCTCTATCTTTTTCAATCTCTCTGTCAATGTAATCATTCGCTTATCTCTTTCAATCTCTCCTATTCTATTCCAGCCTATCAACCGTCTATCCAGTTCTATCTCTTTCAATCTCTCTGTCAATCTAATCACTATCATATCTCTTTCAATCTCTCCCATTGTACCACAACCTATCTGTCGTTTATATACATATACATATATAGCATAATATATCTAAATTTAATGTTGTGACAGGACATACTGATAAAGCTTGACGTAGCTCTGTTGTAAGAAACTTATTTTTTATTTTCACACATCTAAATTCGTCAGTAAATATAAAATGCAAAATTTTCAGTTCATCAGATGATCCAATAGTATAATATTAATTACTATTATATTACTGGATTTCAACAGTGTTAGGTAATCTAGCGACAAACGAAGAATCCCCGACTTCCATATACATCAATTTTTTATCAATGAATTCCAATGGAACAGTTATGGTTGAAATAGTGCGTTGAATTTTCCTAATATGAGAAATCTGCAAATCAATGGGAACTTCACTAAACAAGTGTAATGATACGTACGTTGTACCATTTTTATACTTAAAGTCTGTAATTTCACCAATTTCCTTTGAAGTCAATACAATAAAAGTTTCATTAGTTTTTGTAGGCCTGATATACTTTGTGCTATGAAACATTGATGACTTGAATATACAACGCTGATATAGTTGCGCCCCATCTTCAGATTGTCCAAGAGGTCCGAGAAGTAGTATTTGATCACTTGCTTTGACAGCATTTTTACAATCAGGATGAGAAAACATATTTTCACAAAAATTTACACACGTTTCAGAGGATGCAAGTATTTTGAGCATGTGATCGAAAGTAAGCTTTAATAATGTTCTTTTTGCTATCTGATCATACACGCCTTTAGGTCCAGTTATTGCCCGTTTAAGGTAGAAAATAGCACCTTCGAAAGGAAATGTTGATGTGGACCACAAAGGTCCTGTCATTCGCACTGATTGAACTAAATGTAACAGACTATGCATGTTAAAGGTCATCACGCTCTGTCCAAACATCTCCTGGGCCTTTGCAACAAAGATAAGAAGCTTTTCCTCACACAGTCTTAATTCTGCTTCAGAAATAGAATCTTGTAGTAAAATAAAAATACTGTCTACAAGGAGAGTATAATGATCTAATACTTCGGTTGGAATCAGACCCTGCAAACATATTGGAGAGTAAAATAGCAACCAAGATCGCCATTCGGAAGCTTTCCACTTAGCTTTCTTGTTTATTGGTCTTGGTTGACGGTGAATTTCATGCGGAGGAGTCATTTTAAGTAGTCTTAAGTTTAATTCTCTAACCCCTTGTGCCGTTATAACTTTGGTCTCAATCCAGACATCCCATAAATATTTGACAATACCTAAAAGCTCTGCGTGTAAATAGTCTACTGGGAAACCCCATACCATGTCAAAACTTAGTAGCGTAAGTAGTACTGAAAAACCCTTCACTCCACGTACTGTTGTTTTCTTAGATTTCTCTTTGGTATTGCAATCTTTCCTATGGCTTTTATCACTTCTTATTTTACTATCTTTCTCTTTCAGAGGATAACGCATCGCATTACTGTCATAAACACCATTTTCGTAGCACCAGCTACATCCACAGTATCCATTATACTGGACCCTGTTCTGTAAAATAGGTCGAGCAACGAAATCCACTGGACAGCACAGAGGAAGAACTTTCAGTGTTAAAGGCTTTCCATTTTCGTCAGTTATTTGAATGCCCTTCTCAGCTAAGGGATTCAATTGATCCACAAAGTGTTTCATGTAAGCATTCATAAATTGAGGCGATGGTTCTTTCTTGTTTATACTCAGACCAAGTAGAAGGGGATACTTGAACCGAAGTTTAGGAGGCAATTCATTCAAAACAACTTGCTTTGGCCAAAATGACTTCTTCGCACTGTTACAAAGCGGCGCACCATCCGTAGAGAAGTTTAAAGTTATAAAGTAAGAATCAGAGTTTTCTTTTTGTAACTTCTTATACAACAGACCATCGTAGACATCCCTCAATACGTTGAACTTATTTTCACGAACTTTTAGATCGCGAATACTTTTTAGTAACGTATCTTTTATATCTTTATTCTGTAGAAGTATCTCCAACTGGTATTTCAAGTCTATATGAATCACGTAATTTGATGATTGCGTTGTCAATTCGTATTTTAATCCACACATGCAAGTAACGTCACATTTTTTTAATTTTCCTTTTGAAACCGGTGGTAGTAATGGTTTACAACATTTTTCACATAGAAAACATAATTTTATTACTTCATCAGGTGGATCATATAACTGATTCATTACATATTTACTAGTGTCCCACGTTTGAAATCGATCTCCAGCAAAAATTTTACACATTTCAAACAAAGCATCTCTTGCCTCATATGTGCAATGAAAGCGTATACTGTAAGCCATAACCATCAGCGATACATCACGAGTAGATAATTGAGATTCGGGGAACATCACCACATGACTCATTTTTCTGAAAGAATTCAAAGATTCAGTCTTTTCAAAAGTTCGGTCACCTTCATTACCGCAGCATTCTTCACAATCCTCATAGTAATTCCAGTCATCATCGCTAGAGTTCATTAAAGAATTGGAAGAAAAGGCTTCTTCATTTAAGTTGGTGTTTTCAAATTTTGATTCTTCAGACTTTAAATCGTCTTCTAATGATGCACTTGTCGCTAGGGCATTGTTCTCTTCGAAAGCCAAGTTTATTTCCAAATCCGAAAAACTGCTGTCAGAATCCACAGTAATTGTCGACATTTTTATTTCTGCATCATCCATGTGATTCGCTGATGAGATGGAATCTATATATAGGAATAATGAAAAAAATTAGAGCTGGGATAAATATTACCATTAATATTTGATTAAATCCAATGATGAAAGTGAAAGGAATTTCAAGGATTACATTGAAGATATGAGAATGACAACTGGATAAAGATCAATCTGTGAACATTTTTGTTTTAACGGTTTGAAGTAATTTAGGGCATCATAAACAAATGTTAGAAAAATATATATATATATATATATATATATATATATACAGGGTGAATCACATAAAGTGTTAAAGATCAATAGCACTCAAACTATTGATCATATCCAAAAATGTCTCAGACAAAAGTTTCAGTGTTCGAGATGGCCGCCATACTGGACCACCCTATTTTTTTTATCGGTGGAGGCACTGAAGCTACGTCAAGGTCAACTCCACTGTTTTAAATGGAACCATGTATTTTTTTTCGATGACATTATTGTATAGGTCGCTGAATTCATCTTAAAATCTCTAATAATGTCATCGAAAAAAAATACATGGTTCCATTTAAAAAAGTGGAGTTGATCTTCACGTAGCTTCAGCGCCTCCACCGATAAAAAAATAGAGTGGTCGAGTATGACGGCCTTCTTGAACACTGAAACTTTTGTCTGAAGCATTTTTGGATATGATCAATAGTTTGAGTGCTATCGCTCTGTAACACTTTATGTGCCTCACTCTGTATATATATAAAAGAGGAATTTTTGAACCACCCTATTACATATGTGATAGTTCCAAAAAAAATTTTTTTGCGCATGTAATCACTAGCCTATCTCTTTCAATCTCTCCTTTTATATCCTAACCTTTGTCTTATCTATCCACCTCTATTTTTTTTCAATCTCTTTGTCAATGTTATCACTCACCTATCTGTTTCAATCCCCCACATTCTATTCCAGCCTGTCTCTCGTCTACCAACCTTTATCTTTTTCAATCTCTCTCTCCATGTAATCATGATGTTCTGGCCATTTATGTTCTGGCCATTTGTTCTTCGAACAAGAAGCCATTAAGTGAAGAAGAAGAAGAAGAAGAAGAACATGTAATCATTCACTTATCTGTCGTCTACCAACGTATTCGTGCCGAAGACGGCATTTTGCAAACTGTTTTTGAATTAAATGATTTTTGGCGGGTACGTAAAAAGTTTTGCAATATTCTTCAATCAATTCTGAACCGTTTGAAAATTATTAATTGTTTTTTTCTTCGTTAATAATATTAGGACGAATGGTACAATGAATGAATGTTAAGAATAAAATTGCTTTTTTCAAGGAAGTTTTTCAATTGTTTGAACAATTTTCATTTTTTTAAATAATTGTAAATATTTTCATTAAAAAATGTTGCTGTTAACATTCCTGAAGTGTATCGTTTATTTCAAAAAGTACAAACTTTTCATAATTCGATGGACAAAAACTGAAAAATAAATTCATGAATTGTGTCATTAATTCCAGAAAGTAATAACGCTTATTCTGCCATTGTACCATTCATCCCAGATAATGATAACTGTTCGTGATGTAAAGAGAAAAAAAGAACACTAATTATATATTTAAACAATCTAAAATTAGTTTACAATATTGCAAAATTTTGTACTTAACCGGCAAAATTAATTTTTTTCGAGAAAAGGTCACAACATGCCGTCTTTGCCACGAATTTCGGCATTTTTTGAGGCATTTGTAGGGCGCAATATGGAGAGGTTCGAGTAGTCAAAATCGAAAGTTATTGGATAGAAATTAATCGCCGTATATTTCTCAACTGAGTGAAAATTAATTCATGAGAAGTTAATAACAAGTACTTTTTGTCATTTTTCTGAAAACTGGGGTTTTCCCATTTTAAACCCCATATTACGCAGTATGACTTCACAAAAATACGTACGTTTCACCACTCTCGCGTGTATTTCAAGTTTATTGCTAAAAATGTGCTGAAACTAAAGTTTTTATCAGTTATTTTTCATCTTTAACAGTTTTCATCCGTTTTTAACATTTTTCAATCAGTAGAAAATTTAATATTATGCCCATACACAATACTACACACGGCCCTGCTTGTTCACGAGTTGACTTCTAAATAATGTTCTTTGTTCATATATTATACCGCTTGCGAGCAGACTCCTCATGGAGTATTCAAGTTACTTATAATTTTATAAAGCCTTATATATCTCAATATGGACATTTTTTGACATTTTACAATATCAAAAGAAATACATACATTGTTCATATTAAACAGATTTAAGAAAGTAATAATACTACATTTTCCTGATTCTCAGAAAATAACCGGCTTTAAGATTTATGAGATGGAGAAGTGGATAAAAACAATTTGATTTTTCCCTCCTCCCACGCATAACTCAGCATGAAACACGTAGCCCGACCTGGGCCACGGATTTCCCGGACCAAGGGAATGAATGTCAAGGAGGAAATCCATGGCCCTGGTCGGGCAACGTGTTTCATGCTGAGTTTGGTACGCCCCGTTCTGGGCCTGGCCCGGGCCACACACAAATTTTAGTTCGGAGAGGGTCACATGCTTCTATAGTTTGCTGGAACTTTATATTTAAAAAAAAGAGAAATTTTGTTCATCTTGTAAAAAAACATTTTTTATCTTTATCCTGGTTTCATTCTCATATTTTCATATTCAGTCAATAGAATATATACATATTCCGATATTCTGATTTCAGCGTACAATACATATTGCTATTAATTTAGGGTATAATAAAGTAAAAAAACTTCGCGTTTTAGTGAAACAAATGTCATATGATATTTGCATTTTAGGAATATTACTTTTATTATATATTTACCAATTCTTAAACTCTCTTTGAATTGCTTCAATTTTCTCTGCCATCGCCAACGAGTTGTCGCATGTACCTCTTTCGGATCATAATCCGCATCAAGTATCTGGTTCTTACGTCGCTTAAGTTGTCCTGTTTCTTCGTCGCCCATTTCGAAGATATATGAGAAGAGTGTTCCTGAAGAAATGTAAAATCAGATTTCATATACGAATAGTAGAGGCTTAAAAATCCAGACAACCCTAAACTCTATTACAGTTTCCATCGGGACCGTACATTTGCATTGGCGCATCAGTGCTTAATACATAATATAACCTTCATTTATTTATCTTCTAGGGAAGAGCACCGCGGTGCGCTTCACTGACTTTTCGTAAATTAAAAATGAACCGAGCGTGCCACGTGAAATATTTTTTAATTTGGCAAATTAAACTTGTCCCCTATATTTATACGAAAATTATGATAGTTTCCTTATGAACACTTTTTACTTTAAATACTGTTAAAACATTAAATTTAAAAATTTAGTTAATTTTATTCAAATTGAGAAAAGAATAGTTTCATATGCCTATCACATATATATGTCGTCGAAAAAAATTTTATTGTTATAATGCAACACATACGGAATTGTTAAAAATTTCTGAATTTATAGTGGTCACATATTTTTAGTACCTGTGAAGTCTAGAAAAGTATACCTATATATGAAATTTCACTCTATTATTGTATATACATAATTCGTACTTACCAAACAGTATTTTCCTGGATTATGATAGCAACACTTAGCAGCACGTGGTAACTGTTTCATGGAGAAATCGCATCAGGGATTAAAATTTCAAATTTGAAGATGTGATGTGGTTGGCCAGCAAGTTACGTGCATGGTGATTGGCTGGTTTCACTCTCGGACAGCGTTAATTGGCCACATCAAACAATGAAATTAGTCACGTGATAGCGCCAACCGACCGACCCGGTGGCCGGTGCGTATTTCGGCTTCATTTTTTCACCAGCATTGCGTGCCATTCGGTGTAGTTCTCGATTAAAAACGTGGTCGCGCAATAAATTAAAGTTTCTGAAAAAGTGTGGAAATAATATGTATGCGTGTGTGAAATACTCACGTTGGTGTGCGGGGCACACTGACGTGGCCGTGATAGACACCAGTGAGATAATAAGCAATTTCGATGCTTCGTGTTTCGATCGAGGCAAACTTTTTAATATCACTTGCGAGAAGAGTGCCAATAAAAATGCTCTGCATTGATATTATTCGTCACGAGTAAGTACACATTATCAGGCCCGGGTCCCACTTAAATATTGAAGAAATAGAATTCAGTTTAAGAATGTTTCTACATGTTTTTCCCCCAATATTTGATTTATAAAATAATAATTGTTTACAGACCTCCGTCTTTATGTTATTCACGCCTGTGAACAATTATTTTGAAAAATTACAAATTGGGTAAAAAAAATTGTAGAAACTGAATTGCTCTTATGATAAAGTATTTCAAGTCCTTAAGTCATATTTAAATTCCTTGGAATCTTTTGCGGTCCTTTTAAAATTTACTGAGAGTCTCATGAAATTGTTTAAAACTCAATTGTTCACAAGAAGTGGACTCTAATTCTGTTTATTTAAGAAACAAAAAAAACGCAACCTCTTAATACCACTGCCCAAATTATAATTCGTATGTTATCCCTGCGGACAAATTTATATTGTTAAATTCTCTGCATTATATAGAGACAAGGAAAGAAGCTATGCACAGAATGGCCTCTGAGAGGCATAAGTATCCGCCATTGAAGAGAGCTACTCCAGCGACATCAGGTTCAGATGCTGAAAATTTAAATCTGAATTCTTCAGTCTTGAAGAAACAAACTACCAAACGTATCTATCAGCCGGCAACAACACAACTTTCAAGCTTGATAAAATCGAAAGTAATGAAAATTCAAAAACGAAATCTTAAAATTGATGACGCGCAGTTGGTAAGCAGCGAGGAGAGCGAAAGGTCTGATGTAGAACTTACGCACCCACAAAAGGTGGACAAATTATGTTACTTCATAAAGTATACTTTGAAGTTATTATCTTCATTGAAAAACATAGATTCTATGATTACCTTTTTCAGGTCAAAAAGGGGAAAGAAAAAGGTGGTTCGAACTTCAAAAAGTCAGTTCCGGCTAATAGTGTAAAAGAGCAGACAAAACAAAATTCAGGTGATGAATATCTTGTATCTGAGTCAGAGAATGAGGACGTAAACTTTGGCTCAAAAGACGACTGTGCATTCTTAAGAAATTTGCTGAAAAAAAAAAATAAAGAAATTGCGAAAAAAGAGAATAAAATTTGTGAACTACAAGCTGAGATACTGGAGTGTAATAGAAGAAACTCGGGTCTTCAAGACAAGTTGTTGTTACGACTTGACGCTATGGACAGTATGTATACAGTAATTGCTTCTATTTATAAATATATTTTAATTTAAAACTGATATATTGATTTATTGATCTATTTCTCTGTTCTCAGAAAACATTAAGTAGGTAGAAAATGATGCAGCAAACCAAATTGGAAAAGAAACCGTCGACAAAGTTGGTGCTTTAAAGGAAAATAAAGTACGAGTCTCCTACGTATCATTTTTATTTAAAAAAATTACTTTCTTTCTGGTAAAAAATTACTAAATTCAGTTTTATTTCAGATTCATATCGGACAAAACATCTGGATTGAGAAGGATAAATATGACTGCGTTTTGGTGGTAGCAAAATCTCCCCAGACATTCATTAATCACTTGGCTGAGTCAACATTTGGATTAAAAGTGCTTATAAACAGTAGTGTTACTGGAGCATGTTCAAACAGGATAAAAAAATCGAACCCTACAGCACGTCCTCGCCTTAACGGGAAAATCGTATGCGCAATACAAGGTTCGGTAAAAAGATTGTATCGCTTTTAACCTAGAACTTATTTAATGGTGGTGAGCGTGTGACTTATTTTTTTTCAATCTATTAATTTTTAAATTGCTTTCAACACTGGGCTCGCAACTGCACACCACCTTACGATCCAGTGCAGATAAATTATTTCCGGAACGAAGTACCAAGTATCATCAGCAAGCATATAACTAAGCTTCGAAGTAAACTCTGCAAAAAAAACACTAGTGAGTTCAAAAGTCTCGATCCTTTCACTCTATTTTTCGTTTTATAATAGCGTTCTTTTTCAAAATGTAATTTTTATTGCAGCATTATCTCCAAGCAGATCGAACAAAAATAAGGAAAATGAAATTGAATTTATTGATACAGAGAATGTTGAACAAAATGATGAAGAATTTAGCGAGATTTCGATGAATCAATTAGAGGTGGAAGAGCCATCACCATTGGTAAGATTTTTTTATAAATTCATCATTTCCCTTTGTTTCAATTTACTGGAATTCCATTTTTATTCCGTAAGATGAATTGTTTTAGAATTTAAATCAATTTGAGCTTACTACTTAAACTTAGATATCATTGCTGTAACTTTTAACAACTAACTTTTCTTCATAGAATGATGAAGAAAAAGAACAGAACACAATGTCTCATGTAGACGAGGAAAACGAACTGGAATCTTAGTAGTCCGCGAAGTGTGCTACCATAACTTACTGATATTTTGCGTTTACAAAATTTTATTAGAATTTTTCTTTAAGAAAGTTTACTAACATTGTCAAGTGAAGGAAGTAGGATGAGGCGTGAGCGTGTATTTTTGCTACTTATATTTAAATTTCTTCCAGATATGAATTATTCTTAACTAAAATTACGTTGTAAACCAAAAGGTAGATCGTAATTTTTCTCAAAGAAAAAGAAAGAATATTATTTACCATGGGCATGTGATACTTAGTAACTGGTTGCCATATGAGCCACACCAGTTTCTCCGGGCTTTTCTCTACAAAAAGAAATATTCTCTAGCTGAAACTTTTAGAAAGGGAAAAGAACATGAAAAAATACGTTTGTGCACTGTCTTTCCTAAAAAAAAAACTGGGAGAAAAAATATTAGGATGGCAAAACAAGAATTTACTTTTTTTTTAAATTAAAAAAAAAAAGAATTTATAGATATACGTTTCCATGTTCTTTGCCATTTCCGAAATCTTTAGCGAACAATATTGTTATTCTGAAAATGTTTTTATTTATTTGATTTATGTATTCTCTTTGAAAGTAATCGGAGAAACTGATATGGCAAAATACAAAGTGTAAACCTCAAATGTGATAATAGCTTTCGTTAAGATAGTATTATGTGCACGAAAGAAGCTACAATTCATTCTTTTTTAGAACGTCCTATTTTCTGCCTTTATATTTTTTTAAATCTTAAATGCCTACTTCCACTTTCGTGTTATTACAAATAAAACACTTAAGGGCATGTGACACTTTACCACCAGAGCAATTTAGTTTCTACAGGTTTTTATCCACAATTTTTAATTTTTCAAAAAAAATAATTGTTCATAGACGTGAAGAACGTAAAGACTGATATCGACGGACAATTATTTTGTTGAAAAATTGAAAATTGTGGATAAAAACCTATACGAATTAAATTGCTAATATGGTAAAGTATTGAATGGTCCTAAGTTACTGTGTTTTTAAAATGACCTAAGTGGAGATTTAGAGAGGTCGAGTTTTCAAAATCTCGGGTTTTCGGCGCATATTAATATTTATTTAAGGATCATGTGTTTAGGTTCTAATGACTGTCGATTGCTATTGATTATAGTAGTAGTGTGAGCGTTTACTTTTGTTATTATTATTTGTATTTTAACATTGTTTCAATATCACTATTATTCTTAACAAAAAACTCGGGCTTTTCAAATTCATTACCTATGCCTAGGCAATGTATAGAATGCCTAGAATGCATAGTATAATTATCTTAAGTTTATATGTTAGTCTTTTTAATCGATGTTGATAATTTCAGTTCTAAAAGGCGTTAATAAATATTTGAATTTTTAATAAATTACAATGAGTTCAATTATTTCGGTTAAAATCCTACTCTGATCATAAATATGTAACACGTTTTAAAATTACGGACTGTTCGCTCCGTCTACTTCTGCTTAACACAACTTTACATACATTCATACTAAGTCAGTTTTATCTTTTTCTATCTCTTTGTCTATGTTTCCTTAGAATGAAGTTTAATATCTTTTTATATGTGAGTCGACGTTCGTGTTCCAGATTGCTACCCTTTTATTATCCCTGAGTTTATCCCTCTCGCCTGGAATTTTGTATTCCTTTCTGTCTTGTCTGCCCCTCCTTATTCCAAAATGAGGTATATAT
Organism: Diplolepis rosae; assembly: GCA_030998225.1. NCBI lineage: Eukaryota > Metazoa > Arthropoda > Insecta > Hymenoptera > Diplolepididae > Diplolepis > Diplolepis rosae. The sequence continues at coordinate 412,206 of JAPYXD010000687.1, read as the reverse complement.
TTTATTCCAAAACATCATGTAACTATATTTTCCATAAGATTAATTATTCTTTCACTAGTTAAAGAATATATATCACTCAAAGAATAGTTAATCTTGTTGACGAAAAAAAGGAATAAAAAATTTCTGTCGAGAGGGATAAACTAAGGGATAATAAAAGGTAAGCATTCTCATGACACGAATGTCGATTCAGGTATATAGAGGGATATTAAAATTCATTTCAAAAAGATATAGATGAGGGATCGAAAGAGATGAGTATTTCCACCACGATCTGATAGAAAAGGATAATAATTCTGGGATAGAAAGAGATACAGGTTTGGGATAGACTAAGCGACAGAAAGGGATAGCTATTCTTAAATGTGACTGATAGAGTCAGGAATAGCAGGAGATAGACAAGCGGAATAGACTAGGAGATAGAAAGAGATAGCTTCTCTCAAACTTGTGTGATAGACTGAAGGATAGGAAGAGATAGATATGTGAGATACGCTAAGAGATAGAAGAAGATATAGTTATTCTCTTGTTTGGGTGAGGAATGGAAAGAGATAGAGATATTCCATGACATGAGAGATAAACTGCGAAATAGGAAGAGATAGATATTACCAGTCACATGAATAGAGTGAGAGATTAAACAGGATAACGTTTTGGGGATGCAAATCAGCTACTTGAAAGAGATAGACAAGTTCTATATCTTTCTATCCAACAATTTCTATCCCTTTCTATCGCTTTACTTCCAGCAGGGCTATTTCAAATTAATACAGAAATGCCAAGCTCTCGATTTGAACATGTCTGCTGCAATCCGTTTAATAAAAAAAATCCTAGTGGAAAAAAGAAAAATTTGCGTCGCATTTCGTCCTCGATACTTGAAAAATTGTAAATTTTCAAACCGGATGATGTTTCTTGTACACAATGCAGAATAGAAGCAAATGAAATAGAGATGGAAGATTTTTGTTGTAAGTACATTCAAACTTGAGCGTAGACTATTTCAAAACGAATCATTAGTTATACTAATGAATTGATGAGTGAAGTTTTACGATAAAATTACTCTAAATGATACACTTAAGACGCAAATTTTTTTTTTGCTTTTTTCCACTATGATTTTTTGTATTGAACGGATTGCAGCAGACATGTTTAAATCGAGAGCTTGGCATTTCCGTATTAATTTGAAATAGGTGAACACTTGAGGAACATTCACAGAAAACTAAAACAGCGGTCACTGCATTCACTGCCACACGTGCTTCGAGTCCCAGCATGCCTAATCAAGCTTAAGCGTATTTGCAGCGTGCGAGCTCGCTCGTTGCAACGCGCGGGACAGATTTTTTAAATTAATTACACCTATAGTTTTCATTTTTCCATTCCAAAATTTTTCCTGCATATTGAAAAAACTTCAACAAAGATTTAGAAACAAAAAAATCGAAAAAAAAATAGTTCCAAACTTAAAAAAAATTCAATTGTTTATGAAAATGTACTATATTGTTATTACAAAAAAAAACAACGAAATGTGTGCTATAACTTTTTTGAAAGCTTGTACTCTCTCGCACATTTCAAGTGCAAGAGATACATTTTATATTCAAAACTGCTTTTACAGTGAGCTGTTGGAAAAAAAAAATTGTTCCCAAGTGCCAAACTTAAAAAAATTATATCACGAAATTTTCAAGTATCACATTGAAATAAAAAAATACGTGTCGATTATTTTTGAAGTAAAAAGGCAAAAACAAATGTTTCCTCGAAAAAAAAATGTTGACTGTAAATCTCCCATGAAATGATATATATATATATACGTGTATATGTATGTAAATATGTAACTGTGTTTATAAATACTCTCTCTATGTAGCTCACAAAATCTAATAAGAACTATGGTAAAATTTACGAATGACCGATTTTTTTATATCATGGAGGTGCAATTATTTCCTATTTTCGATAGGAAAAGTTATAAATATGGTTCCACTATCTCCAAAAGACTGGTAATTCGGTTAGACAGAAGATGTGACTTTACTATTGTCTTTTGTAAACTTAACATTCTTTTTTAGCAATGAATGAAACATTTTTTGGGTTTACTTCAATATAATTCGTTCGATGTGTCGATTACGATTTTACTATTTCAAGTAATAAAATTTGCTTTTGTTTTTAGGCATAATTACAATTATATCACCATTTTCTCCAATATTATTAGTAACTCCATAGTTTAATATTCAAAAGAGTAATTTCTAAAAAAGTGACGTTATATCCTCGTTTCCTATTGACTTTTAGTAAAAATAAATATAATAATACTAAATTTTGCAATGAAGAGTTTCTGTGTGTACGAATAATTAATAAGTTATATCTCATTTATTAAAAACATGATTTTAAAAACAAATTTTAATCACCAGTTGGTACGAGCTGCTGAATAGATATAACGCATACATTTCAAATTTCGCGCACATAACTTACGAATGCGACGTTGCCACATACCTAACCAAAGACCAAAATCACAGCAATTTCCAATCTTCATCGTATTTGTTATTACTTTTAGAACCCACCTTTGAATGTTATTAAAGTTAATAACTATTCCTGAACATCTTATTTTTCTACTGTTCAAATCCCGTTATGATCTGTTCGTCAGTTGAAAAGACATTAATGACAATACACGATAAACTCCGCGATTTCTCATAAGAGCCCATGTTGAATCAACTAGAGAGGCGCAAAATAGAAATATGAATATCTCACTAAAAAACCCATCTCAGACCTTGAAATTTCGTACGGATAATTTTTTAATTATATTCTAACGCTCTGCAAAGTTTAAGATTTTTCTGTTCGTTAATTCTTCATCCTGAGTAACTCCCTTAAGAGGAATGCAGATATAAATTTCAACTATAATTAATTGCATAAACAAACACAACAAGAGAGATCTTTTAAGGTTCGCTATCTGGAATATGTTATTAACTTCAGTTTTTGGCGTAAATTACGTATTTAACGTAATTCAATAGAAAGCCTCAGGTTACGCGTGATTTTGCAGCCCTGGTCTATACTGCCTTCAGGGTTGCGCAGTGACGCTTCAATCGAGGTTTTTTACGTAAATTCCTAAGTGAGGTATTTTACGTAGAAAGCCGGTAAAATACCTAATAAATTACGTGCCAGGATGGCGGCCTTATAGAACTGTATTGGCAAAACAAACGTCCACCGCGGGCTTAGGGGCGCTGCTGCATGAAAACAATCATGGCTGCCGCAGGGCTTCGGCGTTCACGTATTTACTGTTGATCTGAATATGACTTTTTAAATTACGTTTATCTGTAATTCCTAAAAATGCTTTTTTTGTCGTTAAATACGTTATGCGAGTACGTACAAGCACTGCCTTTACGAGTAAAGTCCTTTCCTTTCCTGTGCTTCGGCGAGAACTCCATTTTCACGCTTATATTTATCTATGCACTTGTCACTTACTTTTTATGTTAACTATATATTTAGTTGGCAAACAATTGATGAATTATTGCGTTACACCAGCCCCCTGCATCTTAGCCAGAATGCACGTAATCCGCGAAACGGAAATGTCACAAGAATTGACCGTGGCCGCTAGGGGCGCTGATTGTTCATGAGGCCTGAATTCATTTTAATGCATGGGAAAAATGCATAAAAATTAAATTTATGGGGATAAAAACTACATGATCATATTTTTTTTACAACACATTAAACTAGAAAGTTTTAAATATTATTTAAAGCAATTTTTACTGATATAAAGGGTAATATGCTTGAAATTTGGGCGAAAATTGTCTTCGTAATTCTGGCTGGAAATTGAAATCAAAGTTCTGTTATCTTCGTTTTAACATTAATATTTACATTGTGATTATTAAATAAAAATACAATATTTATTTATATTATCAATATTATTGATATTATATCAGTCTTACATATTATAATAGAAAAATTGGCTATTGAAATTCCATCAAATTGAATTATAATACGGGTATTAATTATATCATCTTGATTTAACGGAGGGATATTCGCTTGGAAGGTTAACTTTACTGTTTTCACAGTAAAAAATCTGTTTTTAAGCTAGAAAATTTCTTCTGAGTAAATTGAAAATACTTTTTCGTTACACGTACACAGAAAAAAAATCTCAGTAGGTTTGACTACTTTTTAACTTACTTTCCGTAGTTTGTAAGGGCCCCACAGTGTCATTTTTTAAGTTAAGTGAACTGCAGGAACATAGATAAATCAAATAAGAGCAGTAGTTGAATCGATGAATATTCTTAGTACATTTCAAAACTTTATTTACTCTCAAGCGGACTCTGACTTACTATTTTTATATACAAACTTACCTACAAACACACATTCCTCTCTACACTACACAATCGCTCGTATAGGTAGTATTAAAAATTATTCTTAACGCTGCGGGTTCGAACCCTCTTTACTTACAATTAACGCATTACTAACCTAACGACTAAGCATCTCGGCTGCGCACGCTTGGAATACAAGAAAGAAAATAGCGCTTATAACCTTCAACTACTGCAGGGCGTGTAAGAAGTGTATAGGCTTAAGGAACACATTCTCATCGTGACACTCGCGCTTCGCGCTCGATTTTCTGTATGCATTTTTGTAACTTTTTAATAAATTACATGATTATTGATAAATTTATTTTCTTCCAAATATCTCAAAAAGGAAAAACAATCGTAGACTTTATTTAAGGAAACGATTTTGCAGAACAACGCTTATTTCGTATCTCACATATTTTGGTGAAACAAATCGAATTTTTTCAATATTAAAAATTGAAAAATTAAAATATACATCCTGTCGAGAAATTTCTCGATAAGAATGTGTAGACCTTATTTAGCCAAACAATTTTTCATCTCAAAGTTTTTTTTGTATCTCACATATTTTGTCTAAAAAATGGAATTTTTGAATTTTAATCGTATTTTTTGGAATTGAAACGAAAAATATATCTTTTATCAGAAACTGTGTGAGACAAAACTTGTAGATCTTTTTGAAACTAACAACATTGTATTCTTACGTTTTTTTTCTTATTTTACATATTATTGTTAAAAAATTGAATTTTGGATTTTCAATAGTTTTTTTTTTAATTAAAAAGAAAAATATGCATCTTATGAAAAAATGTTACAATTCAAATTTGTAGGTCTTTATTTATTCAATAATATTGTATTATAACGTTTTTTCGTATCTCGTATAATTTAACTGGAAAATGGAATTTTGATATTCACTTTTTTCGAATTTGAATATGCTGTAACATTTCTAATTTTGACTTAATCAAAAAATGTTATCAGGATAATTTTTAGACATTTATGAGCACTATCTAAAACCAGTATTGAAATTTTTGATTTTTTCAAAAAATTATTTTCAAAAACACAAAAGTAGTGCTCAACCCCTCAATTTTGGTTGGATGTGGCTGGTTAACGAACTTGTCCTTACTTTTTCGGCTCCGATAAAGTGTACTCAAGCTCAATTCAATCTGATAATTCTATCGAGAGTTATGCCGCACACGACCTACAGACAGACAGACAGACACTTTCGTAAAAACCATTTTTTCTGACTCAGGGGGTCTCAAAACGTAAAGATTTGATGAAAATTTCGAAAGTCATTTTTCACATAAAACCAATACCTTCTCATCCATGATGAGAATGTAAAAAGATGAACAGCAATACTTCAAAAACATTTATCAGATTAAAATAAATATGACCATTGATCGCCCCCTTTTTGAATTTAAAATATTTTTTTTATATTTAAGCAAATTTGTTAATTATCTCTTTTTTTTATATCAAAAAATTATTTTGTTGGTTTTATCGAAACTTTTTATTGATTTAACAATAAAATGTGAGTGATTCAAAGAATTTAACAAAAACATTCGAATGAAACCGCAGCATACTTTGGTACAATCATAAAACCAATCGATGGAAAGTTTAACTAATTCAAGCAATAAACTTTGGTTTACTTCAATAAAAATGTTTTTTGATAAGCGAAATTTTACTTACCATCACACCAATACGGGCACACAAACTATTGTATAGAATGTAATTGATTTTTTTTAGAGTACTGCTCATAGCATTACTAACATGTTTGTCGGCAATGAAAGGCGATAGAAAGGCTTGGCATTACTCAAAAGTTGGTTGTTTGCTAACATTGAACGGTGGCACTGCGCCGGTGCTGATCCAGTGCTGCGCCGATGCTTGGCAATACACAAATGTTGGTTGTTTGCCAGCACTGAAAAACAGTACTGCGCCGGTATTTAGCCAGTACCGCCCCAGTGGTGTGCCAACGCTTGGCACAGTGCTGATCGGCAGCACTGGCATTACTCACGGGTTACAACCGGAACGGTACCGCGCCGATTGTAAGGATTGGCAGTACACCGATTTTTGCCTGGGCTTCTCTCTTTTTTTGCCTTTTTTATCGTAAGTAGCATTGATAATATTAATAGAAGAAACTAAAAAGAGGCTGACCCATTGCCAAAAAAATGAGAAACTAACAAAAATTCTGTGAATTTTGGGTCAATATAATAGCAGACATGTCATCAAACATGTAACTTTACAGTTATTACTGTTGTAGATCTTCATGTAGTAAACCATTTTTTATCATAACTTTTATTCGTATCTCGTATAATTTAACTGGAAAATGGATATTGACTTTTTTCAAGTTTTAATATACTGTAACTTTCTTGATTTTATTTTAATTGCTAAATATTATGGGAATAATTAGTAGAGATTTACGAGAATTATCAGAAACCAGTCTTAAAATTTTTGATTTTTTCATAAAGTTTTTTTCAAAAACACAAAAAATGCTCCTATTTTGACAATTTTTGTCGGATGTAGCTGGTTAACGAACTTGTCCTTACTTTGTCGGCTGCGGCATTATGCGATATTAATAACTCTAAAATTAATTAACATTGTGAAAAGTCTGTAGTCTCATTTCAAAGGTAAGTTTTCATAGTATTTTTCTAACTAATTAAGATGTTTTTGGAATTTTCTGCTAGATTCTGCTCTAGAATCAAACATGGTAATGAAAAATCATCAATTTTCAAATAATGATTGTACTACATTCATTTGAAGAATTCAAAAAATCCAAACTGTCAATATTTTGATAAAAATTTCTAAATTTATTAAAATATGATATACATCGATTTTTAAAAACTTCTTGAAGAAGCTACATATTTTAAAAATTGCATGACTTTTTTTAATTCTGTTCAAGGTGTAAATTCATATTGCGAATTCAGATATAATCTATCTACTTTCTTCGAAGTTTATCTTCAAAAATTAGATCTTAGGATAAAAAAGATAATTTTGCTTTCAAAAATAGAAAAATTATTATTGAAGAGATCATTTCAAAGAAAAGAGATTAATTTCCAAGAAAAATATTTGAAACATAAGAAAAAATTAATTGAACAAATTTTATTTTTACCCCGACTTTTTTTCTTATCGCTTCATACCAAATTTAAAAAAAAATATGATTCAAATAAATCAAGAATCGCTTTTTCAGGAAAAAGACTTAATACAACCTAGCCGTTTCCATATTTCTAAAATGAATAAGTTTTTACCAAATTCAGCAATTTTTTTACAAGAATTTTGTTTTGGAAATTTTATTTCTAATGCTTTTAGCCATTAAAGAATTTATTATAATTTCCAAAGAATGGAAACGGTCGTTGTAGAAAGCCTTTTTCTTAAAAAAATTATCCGTGATTTCACAGAATCACATCATTTTCTAAAATTTGGCATGAAGCGATAAGAAAACAAGTCCGGGTAAAAATAAAATTTGTTAAATGAATTATTTTTTATGTTTTAATTTTTTTCTCAGCAAACACTTCATTTACATTTATTTATCGAAATTTTCATACAAAAGATGTTAGCTATTATAAAAATGTTTAAAACTTCATTTTTAAAACTTGTATCTCATCTTGAATGATATCTTATTATAAAATATTCTCTACACAATTTTAAAAAAATGCTGAAATCGATATTTATTATTTTTCAAGTATTTAAATCATCTTAAAATTTCACGAAATATTTTAGATACTTATTTCAGATCAATATTTTTCAAAGTATATAGAAAAAAGTGTAATTTTCTTGATGTTTTATTCCGTAATTTTGAATTCTGCGTCTATTTCGCGCCTCCTTTGCATGAAGTCGAGAAAAATACAATTTCTGATTTTAACTCGACAACCGACAGCGTGAAATCGAAGCGAGTTAGTGGGGATACACTGACATGAAGCGCTTGATTATGTGTGCTCCCACCGCTCACACATGTTATTGTAGCAGGCCGGACCTTTAATTTTAGTTCCAAAAAGCTTGACGTTATTGGAGGCGCTGCAAAAGTGATAAACAGTAGCTCTGTTTTACCGTTCAAGTAGTAGCATGAACCTTTCATTTTAGTTCCCAAGAGCAATTCGGAGCAGGGTGCGCTGCGGAAAATCACTCGAAATTAAATACATTACTTTAGCAATCTCCCAACTCATCTCTGATTGCGATAAACGGGAGAGACAAGTTGCAATAAACGGCTGTTGCGATAAACGTGGTTTTACTGTATTTGATATTAAGCAGAACTCTTTGAACCAATGTGAGAAATAATAATTATTCCAATTCTGAAAAGTCCGTAAAAAACGAACACTTTATTTGTTTTATCCGAAACAACATAAAGTTCAATGTGAAATTAGAATGTTGAATGCATTTCTTCACTCTCATAAAGAAAATCAAAGGTCTCTTTCAGAACATAAGAGCAATAAGTAAATTATTTGATAATGAATATGTAACATAAAAATGCAGAAAACTATCAAACATTTTGGTAACAACTTTGGACCAAAAACACCACCAAAACCCCACGGACGTGGCAAAGCGATCTCAGGGCCGACTTCACGAAAACTTCGCGAACTAAATTTCGACCTTTAAACCCGCGGTCCGATTAAAAATCCTATAAAGATAGAAACAAGGAATCTTCAAAGTTCTTAATAATGAGGTTTGAAAAACGTATATTTCCGAGTACAGTATTTTATTTTAAAACCCAGGAATTTCTTTTTAAAACACAAATTCCAAAGAAAATCCGCGTACAAGATTGAGAGAATACGAATCCATGACAAGAAATTGAGTATGTAAGTAATTACCAGCCGTATAAATCAGAAAAGAAAATGGCGGCCCGTTAGTGTCCTAAGTTGAATTCCTCAGTTAGTTTGCCGAATCGTCACACGTGGCGCTAACTGTACCATCACTCCTTAAAAATTCACAGTAACATACGATGAAGTTGATATAAAAAATTTTTTAAATATATTATTTAATGCCATAAACAAATAAAAGAGATCAGACTTTAAATATTAATATCTCTTTTATTCCTTTATGGCATTGAATGATAACTTTTTAAAATTTTTATATATAATTGTGTACATATCACTGCATTTATATTATTCTTTTAAGGCAAAATTAAATTGAAAAATGGAGAAAAAATGAAAAATTCTGAATAAGAAACGAAGTTGATAAGAGTTGTAACTAGTTGAAAACCATTATGAATAATTAAAGAAAATAGAACATAAAATAAGGTGAATATTAATTTATATGTTTAAAATAGTTAACTAACATTAATAAAAACACTACAATAAGAACAATTAAAATTTTTTTTCATGTTCAAAACCAAAATAAGTCTATCTACGTCCGTTTTCACCCTCTTTAGCATTCACGAAATGTAAAAGTTGAAATTTAGGGAATTAAAATGTGGTAAAAATTCAAAGTATTCTCATGCCTAGAAAGCGGATCCTACAGATTGTGAAAATTAATTATTAGAAACAGAATAGAAAATATGTAACTTGGAAATGCATTAAAAGTATTTTTATATTTTTTTATGAATGATTTCACGAATTTGAATTTTTACAACTTTGTTTCCCTAAACTTCATAATTTTATTTATTGACGCTAAAAATTAAAAAAACATAATACCTGTCATTGAAGGCAGTGCAGTGGTTCACCTTTTGTGGAACGTATCCACGGTTAAAGTTGACCATTGGTTAGAGTGAGACACAACTATACTTTCATCTCACTCTAATAAATAGTCAATCCTGACGGCGAAGACATGGAAAATGATGAACCACTGCAATGCTTTTAATGACAGGTATTATGTTTTTTTAATTTTTAGCGTTAATAAATAAAACTATTGCATATTTCAATGACCAGTTAACGTCATTTGTAACGTAGAATAAGGAGAAAATCATTTTGAATATTTATTTTGCCTCATTCATGAGTTATAATGCTACTTTACGATAGCTTTACGCTACAGCGTAAAGCTAGCGTCCAGCCAGTTCGCTAGGGACCTTTTTTTCATCTTTAAAAATTCATTTAACATTTGTTATAAACAATAGGAAAAAAAACGTCCGTCAAACGATAGCGAGTACATTTCCACACATTTAAAAAGAAAGTTTATCAAAATCCGTCTACTTGTTTCTTAGAAATTGTGGGAACCAGTTTCGAAAAAGTAGTTTTGAGAAAAACGCGTTTAAAATTTCCAATGAAAAAAAGCGACAAATTGAGTTTAACTTTCTTGACGTAATTGCCATAGTAAAACAAGTCGTACATATTTGAATCGTTCTTAGATCCCTAATCTTTGAAAAAAGAAAAAAAAATCGATTTTCTGAAACCGTTTGATGAGAACTGACTCTTAAATAGATATTTGACAACTGTGATAAGCTTGTATAACTTGACATTTGGACGTATGAAATCTTTATTTATTTTTGTAAATCTACTCAAACTTTCAGGTAACGGATCACAAGAAAAAATATCGTATCTGCATGAGTTTCAGACGTGGTCAAAAATGCATTTAAGCATGTTGAACACTGAGAGTGCTGTTTAATGTAAGCAGTTATACGACCAGTTGTGTAAAAAATCAAACAATCTCTAACAGCTGGTAAAGCATAATCGTGCGCTACTGCATCTACAAAATCACTAAAATCAGTGTCATCACAATCGATTATTGCTTTTAACTTTTCTCGAATTTCTTGATTGCGCTTTTACTATTCGACTGATGTAATTCTTTCAATTTTGAAATTGTTATTAAGGGCTGTAGAGGGTCGCCATCGAAAGTACTACACTCAGAAAAAATAATTGATTGAATCAAAAAAATTATTTGAAGAAATTTTCTGTGAAAAAAGGAACGCTTCCACTCCGCTGGGTATCGAGCCCAGGTCCTTTCGATTGCGGGTCGAATGCTCTGTCATCTGAGCTACGAAGGTTCCACAACTTTTCTCACAGAAACTTGTTAACGCCAACTTGGCTACGGATAAACCGGGAACTATTTTCTGAATGTTCTAAATCATTTCAGTCGATTACTTCGATCATTAGAAGAGTGTATCACTGTACGTGATAACGGAACTCTACTATATTGATCTTATCAACCTATGATTTAGAATTAACTTAACGTTATTTAAAACTAGATGGAATTTTTCAGTATAAATTGAAGAAATTTTCTGTTTAAGTTATTTGTATAAAAAATATAGTGTCGTTGATGTTGCATTTTAAATCCATTTAGAATTTCTTGAGTTTCCTCAATTTCAGAAAATTCAACTGAATAAGATAAAAATATTTTATTCAGTATGAGATTTCGAATGGAATATTATCAATAATGTATAAAAGTTACACTAATTTTGTGATCCTTTCCTTTGGTTTAGAGATTTTTTGGCACTGTCAGATATATACGTATGTACTGTCAGATATATATATATATATTTATTTTAATTAATATTTAATTAACCTATTTTCAGAAAATCACCCGTTCAACACAATGCTTTTGTAGAGCGTGACGCGTGCAACGCGCTCTGGTGAGAAAATTTTGCACATAGAAACTATAATCACTAAGGGAAGCAAGTTCTCGCCGTTGCAGGTAGGGCTGGTAGGGAGTCGGATATGGCTGTTTTAGACAATCAAGAATGCGTATGGCGTCACATCTGATCCAATATTCCAATTGTCATTTCGGAGGGCTCAGTGGGGGAACCACTGATCTCTATTATACACTGGATGCACAATCAAAGCAAAGTCGTGTGCTTCATTGAAGGCTGAGCCGCCATCGTTACTTAGGTTGATTCCATAATTCAGTATGGCGGAAATACACTAGGTCAATGCAACACAGCCGCGGATTAGTATTTATTAACGCTGTAGTGATATTATTCAATTAATAATTTCTAATAGCTAAATTAGAAACACCTTGTTTTGCTCCCACCATGGGCAACCTTGCAAAAGTTCTATAAAAAGCGAAAGTTCTAATAGAGATCAGTTCAGTAAACATCAGATTTCTACAATGTAACCAACGCGAGTTCAGTCAGTTCAGTCACTTAGTCGACATCCAATTTCTGCAATGTAACCAACGTGAGTTCAGTCAGTTCAGTCAACATCAGATTTTCACAATGTAACCAACGCGAGTCTAGTCCAGTACCATCATCTCTACACGGCGAGTTCAGTTCAGTCTGGTCCAGTACCATCATCTCTACACGGCTAGTTCAGTTCAGTCTAGTCCAGTTTCATTATCTCTACGTTACGAGTTCAGTCCAGCCTCATCAGATTTTACCGCTACTCAGACGAATTCCTACTCGACGCTGAGTTCAACGACATTAGAAAGTGAAGGGGAATCACCGTTCCAAAATTCTCTCTAAACTTAGATCAAGAATCGACTAGACCAACCGTCTCAACAACGAATTTCCCATCAAACAAGTACTATCTCAACGATCTCAACGAGGACTCAACTGACCACCTTCGCTCCACTGGACTCAATAATTCATCAGACAAATTTCACTCAGGGTAATTACAAAGGTACATCTAAATTTCAATTCGATTTCCAATTCCATGATACTTATTCGTTTCTCAATTTGATTGTCAATAAACATACTTTATATCAATAACCATTCTCAATCACTGACTTCTCCTCATCCCTTAGAGAGGATCCTTTTCGATCCTAACATAAAACGAGGAATCTTTTAAGAAGAGAAATGTTACGTTTCTGACGTAACAATACTATCAATACTAATACCGGTAAAAAGCATGGATTTCATATTGTTTCATTAATATTTACACTTTTCCCTTTTTACTATATTTGAATTTACCGCAACATTCCTTGTAATCAATCTAAGTAAATATGGCGGCTCAGCCTTCAATTGGGCACACGGTTTTGCGGACTTTCCCATTGGCATTGTGCACGGTAGTATAGACCAGCCCTATCCGACTCCCTGCCTGTAACGGCGAGAAATTGATTCCCTTAGTGACTATAGTTTCTATGTGCGAAGTTTTCTCACCAGAGTGGCGCTGCACGCGGCACGCTCTACAAAAGCATTGTGCTGAAAGGGTGATTTTCTGAAAAAGTGTAATTAAATAACAATTTAAATAAATATATAATATATATATATATAATATAAATATAAATTAAATATCGAAGAAAGCACTTTTATATTTGTTTACAAAATAGATTTGTATAAGAAATATAGTGTTGTTGATGTTGCATTTTAAAATCCTTTTAGTATTTCTTAAGTTTAATTAATTTTAGAAAATTTAACTGAACAGGATAAAAATATTTTATTCATTATGAGATTTCGAATGGAATATTATCAATACTGCATAAAAGTTTCACTAATTTTGTGTTCCTTTCCTTTTGGAGGAACAAACGATCATCCTCGTACACCTACCTTCTTGCAAATATACAAGATATTATCTGTCTTTAGCATTTTGTAACCTCCAAAGCTTGGAAATTGTACACTCAGAAAAAAGATTTAATTGAATCAAATAAAATGAGTAGTTTGAACAACTTTGTTTGATTTAAAGAAAGGATTTGTTTAAATGAAATAAAATTTGTTTATGATTCAAACAAAATATCTTTGAACCAAATAAATATTTGTCTGAATCAAATTAATTTTTCTTCAAAACAAAGAAATTAAAGCACTGATATATGGTCAAAGATATAATTTGTTTGATTCAAGGCAGAAATTTATTTGATTCGAACCAATATTCATTTGATCCAAAGATATTTTGTTTGAATAAAAAAAATTTTGTTTCATTAAAACAAAACATTTCTTTACATCAAAGAAAGTGTTTTATAGGTAGGTATATATTGTACCATAGTCTTAGTTGCCCAAAGTTTCAATTGCCCATAAAATCACTAGACGTCACTATATTTGAAAAGCAGTGTTAGACGAAGATTATGAAAGGAAAGTGTTGGCAAAAACTGCGAGGATTGAAAGACGCAGGATTCCTGTACATTTCCCTGAAGCGCTCTCTAACGCCTATATTTGATATATACTTGCAATTTTTGCTAACGCATTCCTTTCATAATCTTCGTCAAACATTGCTTTTCAAATATAGTGACTTCTGGTGATTTTATGGGCAATTGAAACTTTGGGCAACTAAAACTATGGTACAATGTATACCTACCTGTTTTATACAAATAATTTTTTTGATTCAATCAAATATTTTTTCTGAGTGTAGTACTTTCGATGGCAACCCTCCACAGCCCTTAATAACAATTTTAAAATTGAAAGAAATACATCAGTCGAATAGTAAAAGCGCAATTCAAGAAATTCGATAAAAGTTAAAAGCAATAATCGATTGTGAAGACACTGATTTTAGTGATTTTGTAGATGCAGTAGCGCACGATTATTCTTTACCAGCTGTAACACTCAGTGTTCGACATGCTTAAATGCATTTTTGACTACTTCTGAAATTAATGCAGATACGATATCTTTTTCTTGTGATCAGTTACCTGAACGTTTGAGTAGATTTGCAAAAATAAATAAAGATTTCATACATCCAAATGCTAAGTTATACAAGCTTATCACAGTTGACGAATATCTATTTAACAAACATTGACGGTCTAGCAATTCTTTTGATCTAATTCTAGACGATTTAATTTCATCTGAAACAGAATTTAGTTTTCAATGCAAAGAAGATGCCAATGAAGCTGTGGAAATGTAAGCATATGTGATTTAATTTTATTTTAAATAAGAATAAGACAATTCGTAAGACAGGAAATGGTTGAAATTTAAAAATTTAGCGTCTTAAAAAAAAAGCAGCCAAGCTTTGCGTCACTTAACTAGCCATCATCGATCTGTACATGTTAAAAATTAAAAATATGTTAAAAATATGTACTAGCAAATTTTATAGTAATGAATATTTTTTGTTACATTTACAAATTTTTAATTGAGTATATATTTCCCTTCACATGGTTTTTTATGTTGAACACAGGGCTTAACAAAATATTTATTTTTCATTTCATTCGTTTGAAGCTGGAAAATAAAAATGGAAAATACTTCTATTTAGAAGCTTAAGCTTTTTATTTATTTTTAAATATATTTTCAGTTCTATGGGGATAACATCAAAAAAATTTTGTTCAGGGTCTCAAGAATTCTTCATGCGTATCCACAGTATATACTTTACGAAGTTTAATGTGTTCTTTTTTACATTCTCATCATGGATGAGAAGGTATTGGTTTTATGTGAAAAATGACTTTTGAAATTTTTATCAAATCTTTACGTTTTGAGACCCCCTGAGTCAGAAAAAACGGTTTTTACGAAAGTGTCTGTCTGTCTGTAGTAGGTCGTGTGCGGTAAACTCTCGATAGAATCATCACATTGAATTGAGATTTGGCATACTTCATCGGAGCCGAAAAAGTAAAGACAAGTTCGTTAACCAGCCACATCCAATCAAAATTGAGGGATTGAGCACTACTTTTGTGTTTTTGAAAATAACTTTTTGAAAAAATCAAAAATTTCAATACTGGTTTTTGATAGTGTTCATAAATATCTACAAATTATCCCGATAACATTTTTTGATTTAATCAAAATTAGAAATGTTACAGCATATTAAAACTTGAAAAAAGTCAATATCAAAATACCATTTTCCAGTTAAATTATACGAGATACGAAAAAACGTTATGATACAATATTATTTTCTACATAAAGACCTACAAATTTGAATTGTAACATTTTTTCATAAGATGCATATTTTTCTTTTTAATTGAAAAAAAAAATATTGAAAATCCAAAATTCAATTTTTTAACAATAATATGTGAAATACGAAAAAAGCGTAAGAATACAAAGTTGTTCGTTTTAAAAAGATCTACAAATTTTGTTCCACACAGTTTATGTAAAAACATATATTTTTTGTTTCAATTCCAAAACATACGATTGAAATTCAAGAATTCCATTTTTTAGACAAAATATATGAGATACATAAAAAACGTTTAGATGAGAAATTATTTGCCTAAATGAAGTCTACAAATTCTCATTAAGACATTTTGGGACAGGATGTATATTTTATGTTTTGATTTTTAATATTAAAAAAATTCGATTTTTTTCACCAAAATATGTGAGATAGGAAATAAGCGTTGTTCTGCAAAATCGTTTCCTCAAATAAAGTCTACGATTGTTTTTCCTTTTTTAGATATTTGGAAGAAAATAAATTATTTTAATCATGTAATTTATTAAAAAGTAAAATATAAAATATATGGGAATCATTGGGTAATTGATGAAACAAAATTTTCTAGCGTAAAAGTAAGTCATAAATTTATTAATAATATTTTTCAAGTGCAAAATTAATTTCCGCCTATTTTGAGTACCTACTTGTCGCTTGTCATTCTTTTAATTTTTTAATATAAAATAAAATGTCATAAATTTGTAGGTTATGATGACCGTTTGTTTTGAAAGATTTGAAGAATGTATCGATAAGCATGTTCTCGTTTTCAACAGATTCTTCAAATCCTTCAAAACAAACGGTCATCATAACCTACAAATTTATGACATTTTACTTTATATTAAAAAATTAAAAGAATGACAAGCGACAAGTAGGTACTCAAAATAGGCGGAAATTAATTTTGCACTTGAAAAATATTATTAATAAATTTATGACTTACTTTTACGCTAAAAAATTTTGTTTCATCAATTTCCCAATGATTCCCATATATTTCTTTCGTCAAAGACCAACCTAACTTACAGTCTATCCCTACCACATGGCCTGTGACGTCAATTTGGTTATCTCAATAGACAGGTCTGGCAACTCCCGTGGTGGGGGATGTTGCCTTCTTGTAGTCAGAATGTTTCATATTTTCGCCACGGATAGCGCTAGTATCGAGTAGTGGTCCGAATGACCGCACTATATGGGTAGAGTTCTAAATTTCTCGGACATTTAAAATCCGGTCACGTTCTCATGACTGTGACCGTCATTTTAAGACAACTTGAGAATCTACAGAGAATTTAAGGGAATTTTACCATTCCTTCACCAATATTTTCTTTATCATTAAACCTTATAATATTGTAAATTTATTTCCAAACACTATGAATTGCAATAGTGAAGGTTTCATAAAAATAAACTACGAAAAATGTCAAGTTTCATCGGAATTCAATACCAAAAAAAATTTTTTTATAGCCATTATATTAAATTCAAACATAAAGAACAAGTAATTCAAGTTTCCGTCGCATAAATTACGCTTTGATTTAAATAATTTTTTGACAGTTTCGGGACAGTTTATGCACTTTTTTAAGTGCTCTACTTGTCGAGTGGCATGCTTTCTGTACACCTGATCACAGTATTTGCACTTGAAAGAAGCTTTATTTTGTTTATCAATAATTTTTATAAAATAATTCCAAACTATGTTCTTTTTTTTCCCCATTTTTATTGCGCACGTTACACGAACTTCCAGAACAAAGCATTTATCAAAAACAATTGAAAGCTTGAACAGTTACGGAAAAATATTTTTAAATTCTCATAAATTCTCGAAGAGCACATTCATCAGAGAAATTTTCAGTCATATTCCCGTGCTCCCAGACTTACTCTCGGTCACATAAACTCTTTAGAACTCTAGACCTACTGTGAATCGTTCATTTTCGGTTACACTACTTCGGTCTTCTTATGTCTATTTTCCATGATGCATATGTAGTGATATCTTCTTCCATTTCCTCCCCATACAATGCAAATAGAATTGAAGAAAAGTTAAGAATAGAAATTCTAATATAAAAGAGCTTCTTCATACGTGTTGTTCTTATAACAAGTAAGTATAAATAATAAGTGGTTGGCAGTGTTTAAGATGAATAGGCATTGTCATTTCTACTACTCGTGCCGAAAACAACTCGGCCACTAGGGTAACAACAGATCCAAATGATTGACAATAAATACCTTATGTCATGAAATAGTAATGGATACAACTTAATTTATCACAAGTCTCTTGAAAATGTCCTTTATTCACATTGCATTCAACTTATCCATAAATTTTTCGCCTTTTTGATAGCTGCATATCCTCTTTACTGCGTTCTTCATCTGTACTAATATCTAACAGTAATGCTTTTGTATTTTCATCCTTTTTCTATTTGTCGTTGCCGAAATCGTGTTATGAATGCATCTTATTGATAAGAATACTATACAAAACTCACAATAAAGCACGGTCGCACTATGATTATAATTTAAAACTAGTGAAATTTAAATCTCATAAGAAAAGCATTAGTCACGTGGTTTTGCTGTTCCTTCATTCAAACTTTACTTTTGAAATTGGAATTACGTACAATGACATACAAACTCAGGGCTGCTACTTATAAAAGTATAGAATTTAAAATAAAATTATTTTAAGAGGCAAGAAATATTTGAATTTCCAACTGGCGTCTTTGAGTTGAATTCACGTTCATAACTTTTCCATATGCAGTTTCAATATATCCGAGCATATTCAAGGTAAATTCTCATAGTGAACCTATTCTTGCAAGGCAAGGAGGATTGAATAATATAAAATTCAATTTTCTAAAACGAATTTTGTGATGAAAATTAATTAATTCAAATTAATCCCTGATTCTGCATCAGGCTTTTGAAGCAGAAAATTTGAATATGATTTCATTTAAAATCTAAATCGGATTTCTTTTTATTCCCAGCTTAGGAATCACCTTTTTGAATTCTTTTGAATGCTATAAAATGAAATATAGATCTGAACAGAAATACCGACATACATATCGGCAGCGCTTCCAAAAATTCTGTCTTTTTGTTGTAATGTTATCAATTTGATAAAATAATTTTTGTATTTATTTTGATATTCGACACTCAATAAACCTGACCTAGTGCTTTCTTACCCATGTTCCGAAATTTCAGAACTGTATTCCATTTCCTGTGGAAATGGTGATATAGAGCTGTAATTGCCGACCCGGTAAGAAGATATGGATTAAATTAGATAGAAAAGTTTCTATTCAATTCAATACCGTTTTTGAAAGTTACGTTTCAATCCAGAAGAGTATTAAAGAAGTAAAAGATACGGATTGAAATAAATCCATCTAACGAATCGGGATCAAAACGTAGTCAAAAGTTCCCCTTTAGTGGAACGAAATTGAACAGAATTAGCCTCAAAAAAGAAAGAAAAAATTTTATATATTCATTTTAAGTTTACACGTGATTTTAATTTATGGATTGAATTTATTTTGAATTATGAATAATTTTGAATTGATTAAATCAATGTGCTTTTCATTTTTACAAGAGTTTCTCACTTTCATTTTTTTCATATTTAGTAAACAACATAACATTCATTATATCGTTTGACAAATTTATTTAAGATATATTAATTTCATATTTATTATTTCTCTTTTGCATTTTTTAAGGGAATTTATCTAAATTATTTAGAAAAAATTTGCAAAATAATAAATTAGAATTCAAACTCCTGCCATTACAGTGGTCAAAAGGAATTAAATTGACTTCTATTGGAAACAAAAAAAGTTATTTTACATAGTTTGATTAACCTATAAATTTATTCAAGTGACCTGATTGATCCATGGCCTTAACGAGAAAAAATTCCTTTAGGTATTTCATAACTTTCATTCCCTTAAATCCATTTGGTAGCAATTGAGTTAGATAATTTTAATTCAATGAAATTCTAAACGTGTTTGCGGGAATTCCAGTTTTGGATATTGGTTTTACCTCTCTCACATCCCTATGAATCAAAGAAATATTTTTTCTTGAGCTCAATTCATTTAAAAACCGTTTTAAGAATAATATCAAGTAAATAAAAAATTGTTATTTCAAAATTTGGTATTTCTGCCGAGTGGCATTTTCACGCAGCGGCCCATAGGAAAGGCCTGTGAGGTAACGAAACAGCTACTAAAACAGAACTTTAAAGTAGATTTGCATCAGCAAAAACGGTGCCTGGAACACTAAAGTACCACTCTTTCGTGCCCACTCCTGATTTAACTCTAACACTGAGAAAGTATTCATTGTCTTCGCAGTTTGACGTTTTTTCAAAGAAAACTGTACGACAAAATAGAAAAAGAAATGTACGAGTAATGGAATGAGTCCTTTGCTCAATCATTGATGTGAGAGGCGAGAGGATTCACACCAAAAAGCATCCCGAACTAATTGAATTTCAAACTCATTTTAAGCTTTAAATAATTCTTAAAAAATTAAATAAAAAACAATTTTGAACAATAAATTTTTTTAAAAATATATGTAAAAATTCTAAAAACATGTTTAAAAAATGTACAATAACTATAGTTATATTATGATGAAATTAATGGACGCAATACACAATAAGACCTACGAAGTGCTTACTTACACTGTATAGCGGCTCGTGGCAAGGAAGACGAGCGCAAGAATCCTTTTTATAAGTCCAATAGCAATTTTCGCCCCATTTTCTACCTTGGATGACTTTGAAGGGAAAGAATGGAGCTTTTTCTTGTACATATTTTGAAAAAAATTAAAGGGGTCACGTTTTGATAAAAACTCAAAAATATGTTTAAAAGGGGAAAATGAGCATGAAATATTTTTTTGATTACAACATAATTATTTTTATCGGAAAGCACATAAAAAACGTTCGAAAAAGTCCACTATGACTACAATTCTGTCGGGTTTCAAAAAAATGGAAATATTTATTAAAGTGGAGGAGGTACAATTTCTGGGCTTTTTATGTAAAGCCTTATCTTCAAACATTTTTAACTTTTTTCCTAAGGCGTGAAACAAAATTTTACTTGGATTGTTTTCGATAAATTTCTTTACCAATTTTTATAAGTTCATAACCATTTTTGAAAAAAATTAAAATTTCACCTTCATTTTTGAAAATCCATGATAAATTTGACTTTTTTCAAAATTTTGACACTTTTTATTTTTTTTGGAAATACTTTAAAAAGACAACTGAAGATTATTCCTATAAGACCCCTAATTTTCAGAGTGGCATTTTAATTCGTCTTTGAATAACACTGCCCTGCAATTTTAATTTTTTTGATGGGAATAAAATGGCACCTAGTGTTTCCGAATGGATTTTTGGTGCTGAAGGCGAATCTGGGTTCAAAAACTTCCCATCACGTCATTTTTTTGAGAAAATAGGGGTTACAACCCCTAAAAACGGCGTTTTTAGCCATTTTTGAAAAATTGTAGAGCTGAACCATGACGTCCTACAAATTTCGATAGTATCAGAAATTAAAGGCTAAAACAAGCCCTTTCAAATGAATCGTATGCCAAATTAATCGCATGCGCCCATAGATTCCGTTAGATGATGTAAACCCAAAGCTTTTGTCGGAGGGAAAATTAAACGATCTGGTTAGGGATTTAGATTTACCGAAAGAAGCAGCAGAATTGTTAGGTTCGAGACTTCAGGAAGATCATTTTTTGGCTCCTAATACTACATTCTCTTGGTACAGGAATCGCGAAGATAAGTTTCTTCTATTTTTTGAACAAACCGCAACCTTAGTTTATTACACTGATGTCCCCAAATTAATGAAAACTCTGGGGCTCAATGATTGTAATGCAGACGAATTTCGCTTATTTATCGACTCTTCCAAACGTAACTTAAAAGCAGTTTTGCTAAGCAATGGAAATTCACATTAAATATCACATTCTGTCCACTTAAAGGAGACACATGAAAATTTAAAAATTTTGCTCCACTCTATACAATATGATAAACATCAATGGTCGATTTGTGGTGACATAAAAGTTATAGGACTGCTTCTGGGTCAGCAATCTGGTTTTACTAAGTACCCTTGTTCCGATGTATTGAAAACCTTCATGAGTTTTCTGGGTTCCCAAGATTCTGGTGTAAGCGAAAGAAGTTTAAATTTTTCTTGACCATCTTTAGAGGCATTGTATTCTTCGATAATTTGATCAAGTACTTCAACACACGCTTTATAACACTTGTTTATACACTGCCTCTTAGTGTGTAAAAAATATAAATCACTTTCATTGTCATATATTGGGTTGTTCCAGAAGTAATTGCCGATTTTTTCATACAAATTAAACACATTTTTTTTAATACAAGGAATGAACTTTAATCAATGATATATTTTCCATTTTGTTCAATGATCTTTTGCCATCTTTCTGGTAACTTCATGATTCCATGCTCATAGACTTCTGGTCTTTATCGGCAAGAAACTGAACCAAGTGCGATTTCACAGCTTCATCATCATTGTAAGTTTTATCATTCAAGGAGTTCTGCAAAGATCGAAATAAATGGTAATCTGATGATGCAAGGTCAGGGCTATATAGTGGATGTAACATCACTTCCCAACCAAGCTTTAATAATTTTTGGCAAGTGGCTAAAGATTGCGACCGGGATCGCACACTGAGGGAATGGAGGGAGGGGACGCCGAGAAAGGAATACTAAATAAATGCGTGTATTCGCACTAAAACTCTTTATTTGCACTTGCAAGGATCCGACGAACAAAACTGGGAATCCGACGCTCCGCTTAACAACGCGGGCCAGCAGACAGTAACCGGCGACGGCACGCGACCGCAGGGCATGCCGGGCCGGGTTCCCCCGAATTCCGGTCGCAGGGCTGTGTCCCCAAGGGGCACTTATGTAACTTTGTTACAACCTCCCTCCCCCTAATCGGGTTGCGGTCTGTTCCTTGCTTCTGTTTTTTATTGTTTGTTTTGTATGGCATTAACTGACACCCAACAAGACATTTTCTATACTTGTACATTTTAAATAACTAAAAAATATATTTTTTCTTGATGATTATATCTATTAAATCAAATAATAAATTTCTTAAAAGTATTTTCTTAATTCTAATTTCTTGACTTTAGTCTTTATTTTCCTTTACATATTACTGTTTGCGTCGAATAGTCTGATTCCGTGTCGCTGCCTCTGTCTGTCTCTTTATCGCTGTCTTTGTCCTTTTCTTTCTTGTCTGCGTCTTTTACTTGCTTGTTTTTTTGTTCCTGTTCTTTCTTCTCTCCCAGTTCTTCCTTTTTTTTTTATTTCTACGTTCCATATTTCTTTTTCCTTTTCTTTCTCTTCTTCTAGTTTTCTCAGTGCTCTTTTTAGTTCTTCTTTCTTTGTATCTTCCATCCTCTTTCGTTTTTTTCTTGTTCTCTTTTCTTGTCTTCTTCTTCTATTTCATTAATGTATGTTCTTTGTAGCTTCTCTTTTTTCCACCTTACAAAGTCTTTTTCTTGTTTTCTCTTTTCTTCTAATTCTTGCTTTTCCTCGTCACAACTCCTTATTCCCCATTTCTCTCTCGTTTCTTTTATTATCTTTAGGATTTCTTGTTGCATTTTTCTCTCTTTCTTGTCTTTATGTTCTTGTCCTTCTTGGTTTAGTTTTTCCTCTCTGTATATCTTCCTAAATTCTTTTTTTAATTCTATTTCCTTGCTTGCCTCTTCTCTTTTTCTTAATTCTTCCTTCTTCTAAAATTTCTGGGGTTAGCGGGGTCTGGAGCAGGTCTAGTAGCCTTGGGTACTTGTGCTTCAGGGATTCCAAGACGTTTATCTCTTGGTAACACTGCTCACACTTCAGTTTTGGTTTCTGCTCCATAATCTGTCAATATAGTTATTTTTGTTGTGTTTTGTATTGGTTTTGTCAAATTGCTTCTATTTGTCTATTTAATTTTTTCTATGTATTTTTTAATTTCTTTTACGTTCCAATTGCCAAGTGACTTACCTTTTTTGTTTCTTATTTCGTAAATTGTTGGTGAGATTTTTGTTTTGATGAAAAATGGACCTTCAAAGTTTTTATTTAATTTTTTCACTATATTATCTGCTTTATTTGATAATGTCTTTTCGCTTCTTAGTATTTGTTCCCCGATTTCATAGCTTATTGGTCTACGCCTTAAGTTATAGTATCTTGCTTGTCTTTCGTCTGCTACTTCTAAATTTTTTTGTACTTCGTCTTTTATTATTTTTAATCTATTTAGTCTTTCTACCCATTTACCTATTTCCTGTGATTCTATTTCCTCTGCGTTTATTAAATCTTTGTTTAATGTCTGTATTGGTTCTAATTCCCTTCCGAAGTTTAAGAATGCTTGTGTGAAACCTGTTGACGAATGTTTTCTTGTATTTAGCGCGAATTGTAGGTCTTCCAAATTTTCATCCCATTCTCTATGGTCTTTTTCAAGGTACGCTTTGATCGCTGCTTTTATTGATCTGTTACATTTTTCTGTTGGGTTTGACTGTGGGTGGTACCGTGGTGTTTTCGAATGTCGTATTCCGAAGTTTTGCGTTAACTTCACCATGATTCTGTTAACGAATTCCTTGCCATTGTCTGTAAACAATATTCTTGGTGTTCCCCATTTTGTTATGATTTTTCTGTGGAATTCCTTTTCTATCGTTGTTGCTACCTTGTTTTTTACTGGAATTATTTCCACCCATTTGGTGAACATATCTACGCAAACAAGTATATATTGGTTTTTTGCTATTGACCTCGGCAGTGGGCCCATTATGTCTGCTGCTACTACTGTCCATGGTTCTTCGATTGTTCTTTTTCCCAGTAGTCCTACTTGATTGTTCAACTTTGGTTTTGTTCTCTGGCATGTCGCATTCTTTTACGTATTTCAATGTTTCTGAATACATTTCTGGCCAAAAATAGTTCTCTGCGATTCTTGCGTATGTTTTTTCCATACCTAAGTGTCCTGCTTGTTTATTATCGTGGTTCTCTCTTAACACTTGCTCTCTTAATTCCTTCGGTAATGTTAACTTCCATGGATTGCTATATAGTTCTAGACTTGATTTTAACGGGTCTGTTCTAAAAAAATATAGTTGGTTATCTCTTATTCGCCAGTTTGGGTTTTCAGCTGGTTTTTTCTTTACTTGCATTAGTTTGTGATTATACCATTCGTCATTGATTTCTTTGCTTTTCTTTTTTTCTTTTTCCTTTGCCATTGATAACGTACTTGCTGCAGTGTCCAACTTTTCGCCTGTTCTTGATAATGCATCTGGTGCGTAATTTAAGGAGCCTTTCCTGCATATGATTTCGTAGTCGTATTCTAGTAACTCCAGTGCCCATCTTGCCAATCGTCCAGTTGGGTTTTTCAAATTATTTAACCATTTTAAGGCAATATGGTCTGTTATAACTTTAAATGTATATCCTTCTAAATACGGCCTGAATTTACGTATTGCCCATACTACTGCTAAGCACTCTTTTTCTGAAGTTGAATATTTTCTCTCTGCTTCGTTGAGGCTTCTACTTGCGAATGCTATCACGTGGTTGTTGTTGTCTATGTTTTGAGTTAACACGGCTCCTAGTCCCATGTCACTTGCGTCAGTTTCGAGTTGAAATGGATGGTGAAAATTGGGACATGCCAGTATTGGTCTTGTTGTTAGTAATTTTTTAATTTTCTCCAAAGCCTGTTCTTGTGCTGCGTTCCATTTCCATTCTACTCCTTTTATCAGTAACGTGTGTAGGGGTTCCATTATTTCTGAGAATTTGGGTATGAATCTTCTGTACCACGATGTCATTCCAATGATTCTTTGTAACTGTTTTACATTTTTTGGTGTTGGGAATTCTAGGATGGGTTTTATTTTATCTTCGTCCATCAGTAGTCCTTTTTCGTTTACTATGAATCCCAAGTATTTCACTTCCGAGCATCCAAATTCGCATTTTTCTAGGTTTATTTTTTCTAGAACTATTTCTAAATTTTTCAAATGTTCTTCGAAGTTTTCTGTCACTATAATTATATCATCTAGGTAGCAGAATACATTGGGTTTTAAGTCTGGTGTTATTATTTTATCCATTAAGCGCTGGAATGTAGCTGGAGCGTTTGTTAATCCGAATGGCATTCTTTTAAATTGGTACATTCCTTTTCCTGGTACTGTGAATGCTGTTATTTTTCTTGATTCTTCTTCTAGTGGTATTTGGTGGTATGCTGAGCGAAGATCAATTTTTGATATGTATTTCGCTGACCTCAATGAATCTAAAATTTCTGCCATGATTGGTATTGGGTACAAGTCTTTTTTCGTTATTTTATTTACCTTTCTGAAATCTAAGCAGAATCTATATCTTCCGTTTGGTTTCTTGATCATAACTACTGGGTTTGACCAGTCGCTATTCGAGGTTTCGATTACGTCTTCTTCCAACATTTTATCTATTTCCTCCTACATATACTCTCTTACTTTGGGCGAGACGTGGTAATATCTTTGTTTGATTGGTTCGTGGCCTTGTACATCTATTTTGTGTTTTGTCATATGTGTGGGTTCTAGTTTTATTCCTGTTTTTTTAACCTATCTTTCGATTAATTTTCTTAATTGCTGTCCTTGGTTTTCGTTTAATTCTATTATTCCCTCGCATTTTTCGTTTTTTGTTTCTTTTCTTTCCCTCGATACTTTTTCATTTTTGCTTTCTTCGTTTCGTTCTCTTTTCGGTTTTAATTTATCCTGTATTTCCTATTTGGGTTCTTCCTCTATTTCATTTACCATTCGTTTGTCCCCACGCTTCGCTTTTGCTTTGACAGCTGTTTGTACTGCATTTTCTTTTTCTAAGGCACTATAACTATGGACTTTCTGCGTCTGTTTTTTATTTTCTCGTGAAATTAGACTTTCCTGTCTCACTGGTATTTTGGACCATCGTGTGTCCATTATCTGGCCGACTTCAGGTAGGGTATGGTTGGTTGGGGTACTAGTGGGTATTTCTCCCCATTGTAGGTTGTTTGCTGGTCTTACTTCTTGATTTCGAAACTTTATTTTATTTCTTACTCTCGTTCTTTCTTCTAGAATATCCTTTCTTGGTTCTCTTTCCTTTTCATCCTCGTTCCATATGACTCTGTTTTCCTTTGGGTTTGCTTCTATTTTATATCTAATTTGTGGTTTTTCTGGTAGCCACCAAATTTTCTTTTCGAAGTCTAATTTCAATCCTTGCCTTTCCATCATGTCTGTTCCTAGGATTCCTATAGATCTTAGTTCTGGTACCAGTCTAAATAGCAAATATTTTTTAACGTGACCCACTTCAATAGGAATCAATACTTGTCCTGTTATTTGTAATTGCTGGCCGTCTGCTACTATTAACTTGTCATTATTTGGTTTCTTAACTTCGTCATCTAATTCCTTTATTTGTTTAAAAAATTGTTTGCTAATATAGGAGTGGGTTGCCCCTGTATCTACTAACATTTTATATTTTGTGTCTTTCCACTTAATTATTATCTGAAATCTAGTTTCGTTTGCGGCGTCGCTGTCCGCTTCGATATATTCGGGCGATATGGTTTGGTATTTACGTTGGCTACTACTCGCCCCTAATAGCCTTCGTTTGCGTTTCCCTGACTGCACCAACAGTCCCGTCGCATATGTCCTTTGCCTCCGCAATTATAACATTTTATTGGTTGTTGTGCTGTACTATTTTCGTTTTCTTCATTTTATTTCCTTGACACGGTGTACTCTGGCGCACTTGGATTTAGTTCAAATTTTCTATTATTCCTTCCTTTTTGGTTATCGTCTTCCGCGTTATATGTTAGTTCTGGCCATTTTGGGATGCTTTCTATTTGTTGTCTGTTGCTGTCTTAAAATATTTGATTTTCCTTTCTTCCGAACCATTTGTTTGGATTTGGGTATCTGAAACTACGGTTGAAGTTAAGCTTTGTTCTGTTCAGGAATACATTATTATCTTGAATTCGTGGGTATGTGTTTTGACTTTTTTGGTTGTTATAGAAATATTTCGTTCCGTTGTTGGCATACTTGGCTGGAATTGTTGTCTGTTTTCTATGTTGTATAATTCGTATTTACTATTATTTTGTCTTTCATAACTATTTTCATGGCTTTGATTGTTTTGTTGCTCTTGGTTTCTTTTTTGTTCTCCTATATATAATCTATCACTCCTATTGTTTTCTCATATTTTAATTTGTTGACCTTTCATTTTTGATTTTGCCATTTCTGCTTCCCATTCGCGTCCTAGTATTTATAATTCTGCAAAATTTTAAAATGAATTTTTTGTAATGTAAATTTTATATTCTAGTCTTAAATTCTCGTAAACTCTTTTTAATTGCCATTCCAGGCTGGGGGGTGGTTCTAACTTCTCGAATAATTGTTTCATTTCTGTTATGAGAGTGTGGATTTCTTGGTTTTTCTTTTGGTTGCAAAATTTTATTTTGTTGTGAATTATTTCTAGGTATCTCTCATTTAAATAAACTTGTTTGAATTCTTGTATAAACTCTTCTATGCTGTGCCAATTTCTTTTATTTACTTGATACCAACTTTGAGCTTCTCCAATTAGGACGGCATCTAAGGTTTCTAGGATATCTTGTTTGTTGATTCTATACCCTTTTTTGAATCTTAACAAATTATTTAAAAAATATGTTGGGCAATCATCTATATTGTTTCTAAATTTAACCGGCCGGTTTAGCATGATCTGGAAAGGCGTTTGGACCATTCCGAATGAAAAGAGCGATGCTCGAATTGCTTGTATTTCGTCGTCCTGTATGTCTTCATCGCTTAGATTATTATTTTCTCTACTTTGGTTGTTGTCTTTCGGCTTGCGTCTCGTTTTGTTTATTTTCTGTGGTCGTTATTATCATATTTCTTATTAATTTCCGGGGTGCTGGCGTTGGTAATTTAAACGTAATTTGGTCTTGTTCGTTTTCTTCTGTATTTACGTTTTCTGACCTTCTTTCAGGTTTTGCTTTCCTATCTCTATCGACTTTTATTTGGTTTTCTGCTTTGAGGATAACTATGTTTCGAGCGTTAGGTGCTTCTACCATTTTATTTTGTGTACTTTTTAAGATTTATTCCATTTTCTCTATTAATGACTCTATTTCTAAGGTTAATTCTTGAATTTTTGACTTATCGTTTTTTTGTTCTTCGTTTTCAATAAGTATTTCTGCTTCATTCCAAAAATTCATTATTCGTTTCTATAAACGAGTCTATTTCGAATGTTCTATCTTCTTCTTTCCTTTGATTTATTTTGTATATGTCTCGCTCTAATTTATCCCTTTCTAACTTTTCTTCAATTATTCTTTCGATTTCTAACCTTTCTTTTTCTAATTTTTCCATTTCCCTTTCTCTTGCTTTACGTTCCCTCCTTAAGTAATTCAATTCTGTTTCCCGCAATTTAATTCTATCTAAATCTATGCTTTCTTCTTCTAATATCCGCCAAAAACCTACCGTATTTTCCGTGTTAGGAGAGAGCATGCCTTTGTGGGTACTATTTATTATTTCTGTGTTTACGTTGTGTTTCTGTAGTGTGTCCTTGCTTTGTCCGTCTTTGTCAGTCTTTGTCACGTGGTCTTGAAATTGTCTCTATGCTACGTATTGTGGCTTTAGGTATTGTACCCGTTTTGTTGGCACGCTGTCTCTCTCCAACCTCTAATTCTATTCTTCTATCTTTCCCTAATTCTACCTCTTTCTTTCTCATTTCTACTGATTCTACTTTTCCTATATTATTTCCCGCTATTTCTCTATTTCCGCTCTCTTCAACCTTAATTTATTCTTTGATAATTTATTTTCCAACTCTGTCTCTTTTGTTTTTTCATTTTCGCTTATTTCATTTTTACTGGACATTTTTTTCTTTTTCTTTATTTTTCCTGACCTTAATTTCATTAATTTATTTCTATCTTACTCACTCGTGGTGTCTGCTATTCCTATTATTTATTTTTTGGTCACTTTCATTATTTACTCATTGAATTTTTTCACTTGGCAATTTTCACTGTTATACGTGCTTTCTCGGCTGAAGGATTTTGTGGGTTATTTTGGTTGGGTGCCAAGTTTGCGACCGGGATCGCACACTGAGGGAATGGAGGGAGGGGACGCCGAGAAAGGAATACTAAATAAATGCGTGTATTAGCACTAAAACTCTTTATTTGCACTTACAAGGATCCGCCGAACAAAACTGGGAATCCGACGCTCCGCTCAACAACGCGAGCCAGCAGACAGTAACCCAGTGTCTCCAGAACGTGGGATTTTTCGGCCCCCACCACGTTCCCATCTGGGAGAAACACATGCAAACGTGGCGTGTCAGTGTGTCGGCTCTGCTACACGCTGCGGTCACCAGCTTCGTGTAAAGCCGAAGGTGCACGAAGACGGACTTCGTTACAATGCTTGAGTTTTCAAGTTATTTTTTTTCTGTTTTATTCAAAGTCAATAAATATTCAATGTTTGGAATCGAAATATTAAGTGAATGATTTTTAATTTCTGGGAATAAACTGCTTTAATAAGACAATCTTTCTTCTTTGTAAGAAATCTCAATTTTAAAATTAAAATTCTACGCATAGGATACAAAAACATAATATGAAAATACTTTTATTACAGAATTTTGAAAAATACAAGTTGACCAATTTTTAATCGAGTAAATCGGCTACTTTAAGCAAAAAATTATGTTAAAAATATTTTATCAAAAAAAAATAAGACATTAAATTACGGTTTAAAATCCACATTCATAGATTGATGGTAAAAGCAGTTTAAAGTTTTTTAATCTTATGTTTTAGTGACGTATACACAGACTTTTAATCAGATAAATGAAATGCTTTATAGAAAGTCAAAATTTTCTTATTACTGCACTTAATCAAATTTATAAAGTAAAAATATTTTTTAATTGATGCTTTCACTCAATTCTTTAAACATTCATTAATTGAAAATTGTACTCAAAATTTAATATTGCAGCGTTCCAATATTCCCACAATGTTACAAAATCTTATTAATCATTATTTTAGTCGAATTATTTTCAAAATATTTAAAAAATAAATGTGAATATTTTGATTAAATACTTTGTCAAATTTTGCATTTGACTGATCTTGCAAAATTGTTGAAAGTTTTGAATACCGATAGAAGAAACTTTAAATTAAATTTTATGTCCATAAATGCTTAAAGTTCAATATAGAAATATCAACTACAACATTCTCAAATTTTATAAATAAACTACTAAATTCAAAAAGTTTCGGATTTTTTTAAAAACTGTACAAATTTCAAATATGAATCAGTCAAAATCTACTGATTATCAGTGAAATTTGACTGATTTAAATAACTAAAAACAGGTTACTGTGAATCAGTCAAATTTCACTGCTTACTTCAGTGAAAAGTAACTGATTTAACAGTGAAAAATATTGTTTCCACTGATGATTCAGTGAAAAGGAAAATCACTGATTCAATCAGTGAAAATTTGACTGATTCAGATTTAGAGTGTATACAAATTTCAAATATAAAGTGTACTCTGTACATTAATCAAACAAATTTAGAAGATGAATATTTTAATAAATATTCCTAAATATTATTGGAATTTAGAATTTTTTAGATTTTTTAGATTTGAATTAGAAAGATGAATATTTTAATAAATATTCCTAAATATTATTGGAATATGATACATATCGATTTAGAAAAACTTCTTCAAAGTACTCAGACATTTTTTCTTATTTTACGACATTTTTGCACCATGTTTGACCTTTGGGTAGGATTCAAGAAAACAATTGTAGACATACTTTCATTACTTAGTAAAATACTATGAAGACTTGCTTTTTAAATTAAAGCCAAAACTTTTAAAACCTTTAACAATCGGTTGCATAGATTCTGCTCTAATCTTGGACGCAATTAGAGAAATAGGTTTTTTTGCTTTTTTTAGATCTAGTTTTTGCCTTAAACATAAAAGAAAGAAAACACATTTGAAATATTAAAATAAAAAAGCTGGTTCATTCTTAGAGAATCCCAAATATTCTGAAATAAAACTCCTTTCCACACCACCACGGAGGTAGAGTTTAAGGCTCGTTTTTTTTACGTGGTATCCCCTGTAGGCCTAGTCCACGTCCTACGAAACGAAAAGGGTTTTTGCTTTCAAGCAAAAAGAAAAAAGGAAAAAAATGAAGCAAAGTGGTAAAAAACGCTACAAATGTAGCCCGTACTTCAGGCTTGCCTCTATCAAATGCCAGTATACGTCGAACAAAAATGTTTTGTTTTAAATCAAATAATGAAGAAGTTTGATTAATTCGGGATGATTTGGGGTGCTTGATTATTGTGAGTCCCCTTGCCTCTCACTTATGCCCAAAGCGTGATATTATTCAATTTCAGTATGTTTTCTTACTCACAAAATAATAATTAAAACTAAACAATTTCCATACCCGAGGCACGCGAAGAAAGGAATAAAGAACGTATCTCTGATATAAGAAATAAAATGTCATTATTTTGTGAGTAAGAAAGGGGTTTGAAATTGATTAACGCCATGCCTTGGCCATTAGAATTAATCCTCTCCTTCGTGAGCGAAGAGCGACAAACCACTTTCCCTATCACTTTCTGCCATCTCATATAGATTTTCGGTCATTAATTGCAAATGCTTCGAAGTGATGCTCGTTGTTCTGGCTGTTTCAGCTCTCGCCTTTAGGGCTAATCGAGTAACACAAATTGAGTTGACCGTCCTGTTTCCTAAGCGATTTCTTTTGGGAGTTTTCGCGTCCGTGAGCATGGAGAAACCTCGCTCCGCCGCAGCATTTGATTGAGGAAGACTCCGAACATGATTCAATACTGAGGTCAAATTTGGAAAAAGTTTTTCTCCTGTACTCGTCGAAGATACACCGATACTAGACCACATTTCGTCAAAAGATAAATTCGACCACTTTTCTTTGAGTTCCTGTCTGATTTTGAGTAAAGAATCCCACTCTTTTTGTACACCTATTCTATCAAACGACCCTAAATCTTGAAAACTTCCCAGACTCTAGGAAAAGTTTCGCTTCGATCAGCATAGAAAGCTACTTGAGGCCGGAAAACAGCAACGCAAGACAAAAAGATGTCATCAAAAGGAAGTCGATTGCGAATTTCTTCGCTTGCTGTGACATAAAATTTCAAGCAATTACGAAGAAATAGATCAACTTCTACTATTTGCAACTTCTTGTTTGTAAGTTGCTGCTGGAAATATTCTCGCGTTTCCTTACCAACGTCAATGTCTTGAAGCGGCTTTTGATTACTAGGATCTGCAAAGTTAACATTTCTAATGATTTGAAAGAATAAATTCGGTTGAAGAAGACCCTCTTTCAAATAACTGCTAAGAATCCATACGAAGAATTTAGCCGAGTTTGGCTGGAGTTCCTGAACCATTGTTTCGCGACTTTGAAATTTCGCATTGTATACGTTGAACCTATTCAAAGTAAATTTCAAGAATAGGAAATATGCGAGTGTCAAAGGATTCTGCATTTTTCCTAACAAGTCTTTGGCCTTCTCTACCTTCTCAGATACGAGGACCATAAGATACTGAAGAATAACTTCCCAATTCTTTATTATAATATCTATGCATCGATAGCGGACAAGCCAGCGAGTTTCAGAATGACTAGGAATTTTTTGATAGTCATTTCCTAATTCCAAAACAATCGATCGAAAAATAGCCGTTCGCTTGGAGCTAGCATTAAGAAAAGCTGGTAAATCTTTGATTAAATCCTCTACATCTGGGATTGTGGCACAAGCATATTTTGCTACAATTGCTGACGAATGCGAGACACACGGGAAAACAATTAAACGGGGACTTTTTTCCTTTAATTTTGTTTTAAATGAGGACCTATTGCCGACCATCACCTGTGCATTATCACAAGCTAAAGCACAGATATTAGATAAAGGGATTTTCTGCCCGGACAATGCTTTTTCGAACGCATCAAAAATTTTAGAGGCAGAACAATCCGAAGCATTTACATTAATAAGCTGGAGCAATTCCACCCTGAAAGAAAATGTCGTTGGCTCCACATATCGAACCATTAATGACAGCCACTTTTCTAGAGTCCTGTCGGTCGTTTCGTCTTCGTACACTGAAAATGATTGCTTACGCAAAATATTTGCCATGCGATCAGTTTCAGCAGCACATACGACGTTATTTACAACTAGGACCATTTTAGTGTGGCTCAATCTAACGTCTTTTAAAACCGAAGGTTCCATATCTTGGAAAAGTCCTATCATTTTTTTATATAACATTTTTGTTCAACGTATACTAGCATTTGATAGAGGCAAGCCTGAAGTACGGGCTACATTTGTAGCGTTTTTTACCACTTTGCTTCATTTTCTTCCTTTTTTCTTTTTGCTTGAAAGCAAAAACCCTTTTCGTTTCGTAGGACGTGGACTAGGCCTACAGGGGATACCACGTAAAAAAAACGAGCCTTAAACTCTACCTCCGTGGTGGTGTGGAAAGGAGTTTTATTTCAGAATATTTGGGATTCTCTAAGAATGAACCAGCTTTTTTATTTTAATATTTCAAATGTGTTTTCTTTCTTTTATGTTTAAGGCAAAAACTAGATCTAAAAAAAGCAAAAAAACCTATTTCTCTAATTGCGTCCAAGATTAGAGCAGAATCTATGCAACCGATTGTTAAAGGTTTTAAAAGTTTTGGCTTTAATTTAAAAAGCAAGTCTTCATAGTATTTTACTAAGTAATGAAAGTATGTCTACAATTGTTTTCTTGAATCCTACCCAAAGGTCAAACATGGTGCAAAAATGTCGTAAAATAAGAAAAATGTCTGAGTACTTTGAAGAAGTTTTTCTAAATCGATATGTATCATATTCCAATAATATTTAGGAATATTTATTAAAATATTCATCTTTCTAATTCAAATCTAAAAAATCTAAAAAATTCTAAATTCCAATAATATTTAGGAATATTTATTAAAATATTCATCTTCTAAATTTGTTTGATTAATGTACAGAGTACACTTTATATTTGAAATTTGTATACACTCTAAATATGAATCAGTCAAATTTTCACTGATTGAATCAGTGATTTTCCTTTTCACTGAATCATCAGTGGAAACAATATTTTTCACTGTTAAATCAGTTACTTTTCACTGAAGTAAGCAGTGAAATTTGACTGATTCACAGTAACCTGTTTTTAGTTATTTAAATCAGTCAAATTTCACTGATAATCAGTAGATTTTGACTGATTCATATTTGAAATTTGTACAGTTTTTAAAAAAATCCGAAACTTTTTGAATTTAGTAGTTTATTTATAAAATTTGAGAATGTTGTAGTTGATATTTCTATATTGAACTTTAAGCATTTATGGACATAAAATTTAATTTAAAGTTTCTTCTATCGGTATTCAAAACTTTCAACAATTTTGCAAGATCAGTCAAATGCAAAATTTGACAAAGTATTTAATCAAAATATTTACATTTATTTTTTAAATATTTTGAAAATAATTCGACTAAAATAATGATTAATAAGATTTTGTAACATTGTGGGAATATTGGAACGCTGCAAGATTAAATTTTGAGTACAATTTTCAATTAATGAATGTTTAAAGAATTGAGTGAAAGCATCAATTAAAAAATATTTTTACTTTATAAATTTGATTAAGTGCAGTAATAAGAAAATTTTGACTTTCTATAAAGCATTTCATTTATCTGATTAAAAGTCTGTGCATACGTCACTAAAACATAAGATTAAAAAACTTTAAACTGCTTTTACCATCAATCTATGAATGTGGATTTTAAACCGTAATTTAATGTGTCTTATTTTTTTTTGATAAAATATTTTTAACATAATTTTTTGCTTAAAGTAGCCGATTTACTCGATTAAAAATTGGTCAACTTGTATATTTCAAAATTCTGTAATAAAAGTATTTTCATATTATGTTTTTGTATCCTATGCGTAGAATTTTAATTTTAAAATTGAGATTTCTTACAAAGAAGAAAGATTGTCTTATTAAAGCAGTTTATTCCCAGAAATTAAAAATCATTTACTTAATATTTCGATTCCAAACATTGAATATTTATTGACTTTGAATAAAACAGAAAAACAATTTTTATGAAGTTTTAAAATCTTTTTACAATGTTACGAATTGGGCTGAATTTAGAATTACGAAATTTTTCATTAGAAAAAGAAAAAGTCACTCACATGAAATAAACTTCTGTAAGAATTATCAAGATTGAAGAGATGTTAAAATATTTGAAAAATAATGCAATTGTAAAATTGCAATTTATATCAATATTTGACAAATTTTTAGCTTTCTCAATCAAAGCATTATCCGGAAATTTTTAGTTCCTATAAAAAGATGGAATATTTATCAATTTCTTGAATGTTCATACATTAAAAAAATATCGAATTAGAGAATTATATGCAAAGTATTTTCCATTAAGAAGACATAAACATGACATACTTAGTTTTATATCTACATTTTCAGCTTACTTTTTTGTGGCTTAAGCACACATTTTGAATTCGAAATACAAAATTGCTCTACAGAGTTGAAGTATTTCCTGAATCAATTATTATTGATCCTGAATTCTATTGGAAAATTTGTTGTTTACTGTTCAAATCTTACTACGATTTCAGACGGACAGACAAATTAAGAACTACAAAATATTTCATCCAAAAGATTGCACTCCTCCATAAAATCTTGTCAAATTGTAACAAGATTTGAACACTTCGAACGAACATTTTTATGTAAAATTTAAAGTTGATTGATATTTATATGTTAATATGGAAATACCAATAAACACATATTTTAGCTTTTTAATTTATCTACTGCTATTAGACAATTTTCCATTTCCGTAGAGATTTTAAGTTTTGGAATGAAAAGTTTGTGCTTAGGCTACAAAAATGTGAGATGAAAATATTTCTAACATATAACTGAAAATATAAATTATGAACTTGAATTTTATGTTCATTTTATCTTGATAGAAAATATTGTTCTAATTGAAAATTTTTTAAATGTACAAAATTAGTAAGAAGTATATAAATTTGAATGGAAAATTATATATTGATTCAAATTTTATACATTTATTGTCACTAAATTTCACTGAAAGTTCATTTTTGAAGTGTTGAAATCCTCATGAAATTTTCCAAGATCATACTGATGTTTATTTCATGCAGACTTTCTTCAAGAAATTGAAGAAAAGTGTTATTTCTTGAACTATATACTTCGTAAATTCAAATTCGTCGTCTGCTTCGCGCCTCTTTTGCACGTACTCGAGAAAAATACAATTCTTAATTTCGACTCGGTAAACGAAAGCGTGAAATCTAAAAATAACTTGAAAACTCAAGCATTGTAACGAAGTCCGTCTTCGTGCACCTTCGGCTTTACACGAAGCTGGTGACCGCAGCGTGTAGCAAAGCCGACACACTGACACTTTGTAAAGGAAGCTAGGAGTGACACTTAACAAATGCCAGAACGAGAAAATCATGACATCAAAAGAAGCCATTCAAAAAGATGGTCAAAGACATCTATATGTCAAATCGGCAATTACTTCTGGGATAACCCAATACATAGGGTGTCCACTTAAAAATGTATTACTTTTATTGTAAAGGGTAATGATTTAGAATTACCGTGCAATAAATTTTAACTTTTTTTCACCTCTGGCAAATGATGAACATTAGCCAAAGCTATTTTGAACATTTTTTTCGCTATCTACAATTTCTGTTGTTTTTGAATGTTTTGAATGCCGACACAAATGATAAGAATAGTGTGAATGAAAGCCATGATCGTGGTGATTATAATGATAATGAAAATGAAAGTGATTGATGTACAGCGCGAAAGTAAAATAATGTTTATGATTATAAAGTCGTTTTTGATAAGAATAAACTTATATTAATACAACAATTCTGTGCCTGTTCATATTAATATCGTATTTCGAAGTTTATTTTCGTTATTAGCGACTCGAAAACCCCTTCATAACTGATTTAACCCTTTCAGTCACAGGAGCCATTATAGTGGTAACCTTTTTTATTTCTCTTTTTTGTCATTAAATTTTTGAAATCACGCATAAAACTGGAATTTTTGCATTTTTAGTTAGTGAAATACTTATACTTTAGTGTGATCAAGATGTTTTATGAATTTGCATTATGAAAATTAATTATTGTTATAAACAAAGGTATGCGGAAAAAAGGGTGTTTTTGGGGATTTAATTCGTTATTGGCGAAATTTGATTATAAACACCTTCTAAAAATACTTGGAACTTATTGACTTATTATCCAACGAAAAATTACTGTCATTGGATTTATAAAAATTCTTAATCGCTATCCAATATGGCGACCGTAATTATGAAAAATTGACAATTTTTTCAATTTACAGGGATTAACATTTCTAAAAGAGAATAGTTCTTTGTATTTAAGTTATTTTGTATGCTATTCAATATAAAGGCTATATTTAATAGATGAAATTCAATATGGCGGAATAACTATGAAAAATACCTTTTGTCTCAATGTATAAGCAATTATCTCTAAATAAATGTTTATCTGTATTACAGTTAGCTTGTATGTTACTCATTACAAAAGCTCTGTTTTATACTTGTGATTCAATATGGCAGATTCAATATGGCGGCTACAATAATGAAAAAATGACAGTTTCTCTGTATAACTTCCAACGATGAGGTTCATATTTTTTCTAGAACATGTATTTTTTGCTGTTCAACCTCAGTGCGATTTGATTCTCACAATTCAATATAACGCATCTAAGGTGGCGAGTACAATAATTTTGAAGAAACATTGTTTCTTCTAAAAATTTTAGATTGAACATAGGAAAACTTTTCTAGTACAACCGTTTTGAAAGTCACCATACTGTAATAAGTAGGGACCAAAATTTATTGGTTTGGTCTTAAAATCTAGGAAGGTAAAGAGACGGTGGCAAGAAAATCCTTCTCCCAGTAACATTTTTTAGTGATACTTATTATGTAAAGCGAAATCGCCATGTGTTCATTATTACATTTTCAAATTATTTTGATTATATTGAATATATTTATTTGGTTTTACACAATACGGTAGTATTGTGTAATAAATTTTTGATGCATAATATATTGTAAGTAGATTTACATTCAATTTATAAATAACACAGGTCTGCAAGGTTTTGTTGTTAAAAAGCTATGGGTCGTTTCCGGAGTAATTTTTGACGTAGAATCCGAATCCGGAATCAGAATCAGCCTATCACGTCAGGATTTTGAGATATTTGAGGTTATGTGCTCGAAAAATGGGGTTTTTCGCTACTTTTGAGGTTATGTACAGGGCGCAAGAATTTTTTTTGGTTTTTTTCTCAAATATCATTTAGCACTACTCTTTCCCTTTAAAATGAGCTATTAAAAAGTCACGAGCGATTTTTTTCACAAAGATACGGCCATATCAAGTTTTGACATTTATCCGAACAACCTTATGAGCATTCACATTGACTCATTGGTGTTATATATTACATATTATAAAAACACAAAATTTGTCATGGATTTTTCGGAAATCCCGAGTGGTGATGAAAGTGAAGATGATGGATACGAAAATGATAGTGAATTAGATAGCCTACAAGATATTGGTGAAAATTAAAAAAAAATTTATGTCCGACATATTGGATCCGCCATTTTGAATTTTCAAAATCTGACTTCATATTCGTTATCAGCGACCCCAAAAACCATAGGGTAGTATATTAAATTGAAAATTAAACTATCGTGTTAATTGCGTGACTGAAGTGGGTTAAGTAAAAAACTAACTTTTTCATGAACAAGTTCGACATTTTTTATTTTGATTTTTCCAGTTTATTTTCGTAATAAGTGACCCCGAAAACTCGTAAGTGCGCGATTTGAGATAAAAATATTTACTTTTTGGATTTTTCCAGGAATTTTGAATTCTAGTCCACTGTGCGACGTGATGAACCTCAACCCTAACTTTCTCAATTACATCTATATCTGAAAAACCTTGAAAGACAGGTCAAACATGTTTTAAGAGGCTTGAACACTCAGGGCCCTTCCCCCAGAGTTGATTGCTCAAAATATCAGATGCTCGCATCTTCACGTGATGCCAGATCAGTCGGATTATCAAAAGAACTGATGTGACGCCATAATTCCGCTGGAGCCACCGACTTAACAAAAGCAACATGGTTCTCTTGGAAAGTCGAAGAAGCAGAAGGATGTTTCTGCAATCCTGTAAGAACATGGTTAAATCAGTTCAAAACAAATTTTATATGGTTAGAACCTGGATTAATTTTGATTGCAGATATTAATTGCGTGAGTAATAGCGCACCACAAGGTTCAATCGTGGGATTGGCAAAGTCTCAATATGCGCTACTCTTGTTCGCTTTGCATTTATATTTTACAAAGTTCAGGTTCTATCAAGCTCCATATAGATACACATAACATATATTGTAGAGCGCGGAACGATGAACGCGCGGGAAAAGTTATAATCTAGACACATACAGGTACATCTTCTTACCTGACCGCGTCACACAACCGATTTGAACACTCTCTCGCGAACTTGTTCTATCGTCGGGCCTTACGAAAGTCGAACCATGTATTTAGCCTACGAGGCTTCGCTATTGTAGATTAAGTTTTCAATAAATGTAGAGTATTAATAAAACTAAATTCCCTACATATGTTCTACTGCATTACACATTTATCTCAACAGTATTAACTCTAATCTTTGCCGTTATCATCATTGCATTCCACAGTGGGCTGAAATCCCAAATCCTGGCCAAAACCCCAAAATCAAAAGGTACCATTCGAAGTAAATTGTTACGAAATCTTGTACAGATGAGTTTAGTGTGACAAATTCTATAAGAGTGATATGATCCGCGCGTCGCTTGGTGTTATGAGTGGTTGGGAGGTGGATCGTGGGTGGGGGTAAGACAAAATAAAAGTCTAGTGGGTTCATCCGTGTTTTGAAATCTATATTTACCCTTTTCTACAAATTCTCAAGGTTTTATATACGGTAACCTGGCTTGCTCCTTTTAGTACCGTAACTTGGCACTGACTCGGGCTTAGCCGGACTTCCAATGATCCTAGTCGTGGGCCCCCGTGGCTTGGTCGATGACTTGCTGGGCCGGGTGGCCCTCCAGCGTACCCCTGGATCCTCCTGGGGTGTGGGAATGAGGGGATTTTTCTCACTGGCGCTGGCCTGGCCCCAGCCGGGCGGAACGCATTTTGCGAGTCCGTGATCTTCCGGCGTTTATCCTCGGGAAATAGGCGGCGAGGATTAATTGCGGCCCGATGTAGGCTGGCCTCCTGAGGGTTCTTTCTGGAGTCAGTTGAATGGGGGAGCAAGTGAGCGGTAAGATACTCGGTACTTCCAGAGTGTCTTGCGAAGTCTTGGCGGTGCCTAGACGCGACTGCCTAATTGTCGCTTCGAAGGTCCTTTTTATAAGCAGGGAAATTGAGGGGAAAATCGCAGTAGAGGGAGTACTCGTTTTTTTTATTATAGGTTTTTCCTATTACTTTTCCTTCCCTTAACTCTGTACTTGAGTTAGTACGTCCTTGGGAGATGGGTCAGCGTCGTCTTTCTTCCTCACTCCTATTGGCAACACTCTCTCACTCTTTCTATCTAGTTGGTAATGGTCGGGTTGGGAAGGGGTAGGTGTGAAGAAGCGCTTTAGTTTTCTCCGCTTTTCGAGCTTTCTCTTAGCTTCTCTGTAGCCTGGGAGTTTGCATCTTGGGCCCGGAGGAGAGGGAGGGGGTAGCGCGGTGTAGGCACTAGTAACCTACCGCCTAGGAGAGAGCGAGAAAGCATGTGTAAGAGAAGAAGAGGGTAGACGCTGGCGTGTACACTCAGGACTTTCTCTTTCTGGTATTCAAAAGGGTTTCGAAGCGACTTAAGCTTATGGCCAGGACAAGCGGCTTCATAATATTTACCGCCTAGAAGAGGCGCGTATAACAAGAGTAAGTGGTTTCATTGAATTCTTGACGACAAGTGCATGCTCAATGTACCCTCTATTGATGGACACGCGGGGCTCGGTCGTTCATTTACTTCTTGAGCGCTCGGTGAAAATACTAATATCTCTGTGAATAAGTGTTGAAAAGCAATGACGTGAAATAGAGGCTATTCCCGAAGGTGTATAAAGTATTTACATATGTATCGAAGTGACTTCTATATATATTACATTTGTATAATAAATATATCAATGGAACTATAGTTCCAATCACTGTTTTCACACACAACATGAAGATATGCATTGGAATAGTTGTGATCCCCTGAGATCCCACGCTGTTTGCACTTGTTTTATGTTCAATAAAGTATTGAAAATGTGATGGTGATTTTTGATTTTACCCCTTTTTTTGGTATTAAACATTAAATGCAGCAGCACAAACGTGTGAATTCTGAATTTTTAAAATCAATTTTGGAATCAGCAACCCTAAAAACTCCATGTTGCTATAATTCAGCTTAAAATATTACTCTTTCTTTAAAAACATTTGCCATTTTGTGTCCACCATTTTTAATTCAGAATTTTCGAAGTTATTTTCAAAATCAACGACCCCGCAATTGGGATTTCAGCCCACTGTAAGCTGTACAGCTTTCATGGCTCTAATACGCGATTCAATCAATTTTAAAAAGATCGAATAATATAGATATTTCAAATTAATTAGTTAAGTTTGAAATTTTTGTCACTGCCTACATTATCGGAGGATCACTAGTCACGTATCAGATAGGATACGTTGTCGACAGGTGTCCTCGTTTCAAAGATATTCCGTAGTGTTCTCTAACTGCAATTCTCAAGCTAATCTAGTATAACAATATTGCGGGTAGCTTTCAGCGTAAACACGAACTCATTTTTTCATAGAGTGAACTGGAAATAATTATTTTAATTCAGCTTGAATAATAGCGCGAAGATGATCAAGTCTGTCTTCTAAACGATCCCATGCCGAAACGAAATTTTTTCCCATAAACTTTTTAGTAATTTTACCTATATTAGTAATTATACCTATAATTTTTACTTTTCAATAATTTGTTCGTAATTACACACAATTCCCAAATTCGTGATATGATTTGAAGTCTGTTCTGTAAACCAACTACTGAGAGTTAATCGATAGCCACACTCTTTATTGAATTACAGTGACGCTTCAACGTTTGGAATGTGCGTATTTGTTCTTGAAGTAATTTTCCCAAAGCTAGCTCGGACTTTGCCATAGTTAGGGTTTTACTTTTTTCTATATTCGACTAAATTTTCACTTGCTCTCGAGGAGCTCACAAACCAAGTGTACACTGAGATGGGATAAAAAAAATAACACGATTCACTGAGATGATGTCTCAAGATGGCTGCCAAATTGCGAACTAGAGACAAAATGTCGACGAGACGACTCTTTGCAGCGTCATCGCAAACTCTACATCAATGGATCCTGACAAATGCGCCAAAATATTATGTTTAGACTTGAGAATCGCCATTTATTCATTTTAAAAACTTTCAAGTTCGAACGAACGCTTATGAGCGCAACCATTGGCTGACGCAATAAGTGCGTTTATTAAATTTGACCATACATTCTCGAAACGTTAGCAATTTGACAGAAGAATAAAGAAGTAGGAAGATTCACGAGGCACGCAGCTTTCTCCACCAAAACTCGCGTGAAATTAGTGAAAAAACATCGAATTGGCTTTATGCGATTGATAGTCAAAGTATGTTTGATAGATTGATCGATAATAACGAGTTCTCGTATATCGATTGCTTGGACTTTTCCAAATTCTGTAATATATTACCTTTATCATTCTTATTTTATCATTTTTATTAATAAAAGTGTTAAATAGAATCTCAGGCTTTCAAACGGACATGAACGTGGTTTGATACATAAATTTATCAAATACTGTGCTGCATGATAATAAGAGTAGTTACTAAATGAATATATTAATTTTGTATTTCATTTATGGAACAAACTTGTCGTCACGTGATTATTCCATCGATTTATTAGACGGTTGAATTTTAAAGTTTGTATAACTAGTACTTTCATTACCGCGTACGATACAATGTGAGGGAATCTAAAGCATCCAAATAATTAATCTTCAAAATTTGATACGGTATATGAGACGTGTCACAGAATTTCCTAAGTAGGAACCCGGCGCTTAAGAACTTGTCTCTGATGCAGATTACATCGGAGTGTGAATCTGTGTGAGACTGGATGAAACAGGAGTAAACTTTCTAAAAATATATTTAGTAGCTACAAAATCTGCTTCAAATTTTCTCGCAAGTCCCTTCGTTTTTCACAAATCGAGGTGCTTTTTATTTAGAGTGTAAAATTTGCGGCAAAATGTAAAATAATATTATTTGGTGACTTTCTACATTAATTACTAATGTTGAAATTAGGCATCAGAATCTGGTTCCTTTATTAGCCAGATTCTGTTCTCCGTCTGGTCTGGTTATTTCTCCCGACAGTCTGCTTGGCTAGAAGGAGAAGATGGTGAGACAGATTCTGGTCTCTGTCATACAAGCCAAACGTTGCTACTATGGATTTTACCTCTTCTTTACTTTTTTCGCTTCGCGGTATTCCTTTTTGGGAAAATGTAGTGTTGCATGAAAATTTTTATTTTCGCTTTTAGATAGCTGGAGAACAGTTTATATATTTTATAATATATCTTTTAAATATTCAAAATGATAGCTTTTATTTTAGGAAAACGCATTCGTTTGATTCAGGTGTCTGGTTCCCTTCCCCCTCTAAAATTTTTCGGTTCTTTTTGGCGTGTATCCTGCCGTATACTTCGAATAACCGCCATGACGTGGCGCCGCTAACATCACACGTATCATATGCTTTTAAAGAGGTTGTACTTGTTTAGCTGAATCGTAGTTTGCTGTCATTGTAGCATTTATAGTTCATACCATATCTTAGGGCTTTTCAACACTTGCAGTTGTCCTTTTTCTATATATGTATAGGAGGGCAAGCCAATACAATCTTAAAAAAACACAAAAAATCACATTATTTCGGGTTGGGTTACTTTT
The DNA here is from genome assembly GCA_030998225.1 of Diplolepis rosae. NCBI lineage: Eukaryota > Metazoa > Arthropoda > Insecta > Hymenoptera > Diplolepididae > Diplolepis > Diplolepis rosae. The sequence goes on along the minus strand of JAPYXD010000687.1, from coordinate 367,532 downwards.
ATTTTTCAACAAAGTATACTGCGGGTTCGAAAACATTCGAAATTCAATTCATGCAAATTCGCCATTGCAACAGCACAGGTGTGCATGCTTGTATTGTTTTGACGAAAGAGCACTTTCTTCTTTAACAAATAAGGACATTTTTATTTTATTTCTTTGCCCAGCTGGGATAATAATGAGGTATTATATTGTTAATTTATCGTTCGTCCTCTTTCTAAGTTATCAATGATGATAATGAGTTCGTTCGCATTTCAAAGAACTTTTTTATTGACTAACCGGTTTTTTTCGATGTTAAGGCCTATTAGATAGGATAATCCCTTGTTGGGTTGTTCCTTTGTGTAAATGATTCCTTATTTATCCTACTGCTGGTCAGTAGGACTGAATCCTTGCTGGTGGAAATCGCAGGTACCTGCCACACTTACTCGTAGGTAATCCTTTTTTGTTGCACACACTGACACGTAATCCTGGTTTGAAACAATTATGTTGCTGCTGCAATCATGTCACTGGTTACTACGATGACGACGGCGACTTAGATTCATGACCGGCACGGCGACGATAGATCGGTTTTGAAAATTTATGCACTTAGACTCCGAGAATTTCGACTGACTCCTTAGGCCTTGACATCTAGTATACATTGTCGCCTGTAGTTTCAATCGGTAAAACGAAAGCATGGGAGTTCGAGTTCCATGGTTTCAATAGCCTTTTCGAAGTTCATGAGAATTTTAGCTGTCAGTGTGTTGAATTGAAAGTATGGCCCAGCTTTGCTTGTGTACTGCGTTAGTGAGCTTAGGGAGTCCGGCCAAGTCCGTGAGGGTCGTGACTTCATAGTGTGGGCGTTACCCACTTCTTCTTAAGGAGCTGTGTAAAGCCATTAAAACAGTCGACGATTTGCCTGAAAGAGGCAAATCGCGAGCAACAACGAGCAAGCAGGATAAAGCGATCATAAAGCTGTTCGAGCGTCTCCCCACTCTACGGTTACGAGAGGCCAAGGCTATTCTAGCCAAAAAGAGAGTCAACATTAGTATAAACACCATTCGACAGCGTCTGGCTGAATCGAATATAAAATACCGTAGCACGAGGCAAAAACCCCTGCTTTCAGAAACCCATATGGAAAAACGAAAGGCATGGGCTGCTGAAAATCTCAACCGTGACTGGTCGAATGTCATTTTTTCTGATGAAGCGTCGTTCTGGGCATGGGTTCCCATAAAGTATGCCTAGTCTACCGTTGGCAGTAGATTACTTCAGCGAACCGTTAAACACCCCATGAAGGTCCATGTTTGGGGATGCTTCTCACAGCGCGGTTTGGATTGGCCATCACAGTCCCCCTATGCGAATCCAATCGAAAATGTCTGGAGTGTTTTAAAGAGGAAGCTTGCGGGAAAACGTGTGTTTTCACACAAAATCAGGGAGATATGGCAAGAATTACCAACGGACTACGCTGAAAAGTTAGTGGAAAGCATGCCGAAAAGGTGCCAGGCCATTCTGGACAACGATGGGGACTGGACTATCTATTAGGTAGTAGCGCCGTAGTCCTTCGAGAGTACTTTTATTTAAAAAAAAAAAACGTTTTAAAATCTCAAATAGTTTTCGAAAAATCGAGGACTCGCTCTTGTTGAACAGACAGTAGGTAGATTTAGTCGTAAGGGTCAATTACATTATTTTTATTCGCTGCGGACACGGAAGCACCGTAGCGCCTCTGTCGGTTGTATGCGGCGGTTTTCGTTAGATGGGCATTTAATGTTTACATGTAATTTTTAACCAAAGTTATAATTATCATAATAAATATATTATTGTTTTTGTGCTGTGCTATCTGCGACTGTAAAGAATATAACAAGTTATCAGGTAAATATATATGCATTTTATAATTTGTAAATTTATAAGTAGAATCATTGACAAATAAAAATGATATAGATTACGTATAAATGTTTAAAAATCATTGTATTTCATCTATTTAAACAATTAATTAACTTGAATTATAAATGAAATACAATTAAAACATATATATATATATATAAAGTATTTAAATTTTATTTCTCTTTTTTAAAGATTCGGTGACAGTCAAAATAATGGCAGAGAAAGTTGAAAATAAGCAGCGTAAAGGAAATGTGAATTGCTGTGTAGTGAATTGTTTTCACTCGTTTAGAAATTCACCTCTTGGTACGCATTTTTATACTTTTCCGACCGCTGTGCATAAGAGAGAACGTCGAAATAAGTGGATTACTTTAATTAATAGGAAAAAGTAAGCATGTAATCCTTTACATTTTATTCATAACTTATAATAAAAAAAATTGTTTCTTACACATTGGAAAAAGAATTCCAGAAATTTGTATCATTTTATTGAAATAGGTACTTAGATTTTAAAAAATATGAATGTGATAAAAACTATACGTTAAAAGATTTTTAATTTAATTAAAAATGTTTCTAGTCCTGGTGGCACTCTTTGGCAACCTTCGATTTATTCAAGAATTTGCAGTGCACACTTTGTAGGGAACGAAAAATCTGAAAATCCTTTGAGTCCAAGTTATAACCCTACCATTTTCCCAGAAGTTTACAAGAAGCGACCTGTCAATCTGTAAACTGTCGAAAAAAGGTAAAATAATTTTTCATATTCTTCGGAAATTCTGCTTATATAGCATGTCTTTCACTAATTTTTCGAAATAATGTTTTGAGGATTTTTTAATTTTTTCAAACTGAAATTTCTGTATTTTCGTTTTTTCTTTTTGAACTAAACAGGGTTTTTAAGCTGTTAGAATTAAACCTATTAAAATTAAAAAGTTTTTATTTTATAAATTGTTCTTAAACACTGAATTAAAAGTTATAAAATAAAACTTTTTTTAAGCTTTAATTTGGAAAGTTGAAAATCCAGATGAGTTCAATTTTATCTGCTTCAATTTGCATTTTAGTTTTGATTACTTTAAATGAAAAAAATCTTCAGCTTTAAGAATTTGAAAATTTTAATTTTAATAAGTGGGAAATATTTTTTCGACCTGGAAACCAGGAATTCTTTCGGTGATAAAATTGACCACGCTGTTCTAGTGTTATTCTAGTATTATAATTATAAATTATATTAGTATGATATAATATATAATTATAGTTATAATATAGTATAGTATTATAATTATAAACTCGGAAATCCTCATAATTAATATAATTCTTGGATTTACACAGTAATTGAATTTAAGTTAGTATTAATTATTTTTAGGCATCAAAGGTACAACAATTTGGAATTAAAAAGACAGAAAAGTTTTGTTGAAGATAAAGCATCTGAGGCCTCATCAACAGTGTTGGGGGATCCAGAAAATATGCAGCCGATTTCTGAATATCAGACAGAGCAAGGAAATAATTTTTTGTGTGAAAAAACAGCGGATAAAGGAGTTGAGGCAAACTTTCTAGAAGAAAAAGATCAGATTCATGATCCGCAAATTTTCATTTGTAATCGCTACATTTACAGTAGTCACGGTGAAGCAGAAACTGAAGCATTTTTTCCAGAAGCTCCTAAAAAACTTATAAGCACGAGAAAAGTCAAAAGGAATAATAAAAAAGTAGGAACGGACAAAGTTTATGTCGACAGAAGTATTGGACCTGATTCAGTTGATTTGAATGAAAAAGGTTTCTTAAAATGTTCAACGGGATTTCATGGAGTGTCTTCGATTAAATCTGACCAAGAAATGCTAGCCTTAGCTGGAGTGACAATGTCCACTTATAATTTATTAAGAGATATTTACAAAGGAACTGATGGTAAAAAAATATCTAAAAACAATCGATTACTAATTTTTTTATGCAAAATGAAATTGGGACTATCCTACTCAGCAGTAGGGGTACTCTTTTCGGTCGACAGAAAAACTATTTCCAGAGTATTTATTTCCACTTTAGAGTATTTGGTTATCAGATGTCAAAAATTTGTCACCTGGCCAAGTAAAGAAATTGTACAATCTACCGTGCCTGAGGAATTTAGAAATATGTATGAAAACTGTCGTGTCATAATTGACTGCACCGAAATAAAAATTGATCAAGCATCTAGTGTTGAGGCAAAAGTGCAGACGTATTCTCACTACAAAAAAGGATTCACAATAAATGTCCTAATAGGGTGTACACCAGCCGGATTAGTGTCTTTCGTCTCCAAGTGCTATGGTGGTCGAATCAGTGACGCTCAAATTACAACAACCAGTGGACTTCTAGATTTATTAGAACCAGACGATCTCGTTTTGGCAGATAAAGGATTTCCTGGGATTCAAAGCACCATTGATGAAAAGGGTGCAGGCGTTGTTCTTGTCATGCCACCTTTTCTACGAGGTGGAATGTTTTCCGAAGAAGAAGTAGAAGAAACATATCAGGTGGCAAAATTTCGCATTCATATTGAGCGAATTATGCAGCGCTTAAGAATTTATAATATACTTGTAAAACTGCCAATGAATTTATTGACACATGCAGATAATATTGTATTTATGTGTTGCGTTTTAGTCAATTTGCAACCACCAATATTAAAAGAAGTAAGCGACACTGAAGATGCTGAAGAAACTTAAATTGATTGAACTTTGCATATCGTCCTTCTTATTTATAAAAAGTGAATCAATAAAAAAGGTATTTTGTACGATCTTTTTTATTATGTTAATAAATTATATAGAATCAAGTAATGAATAAAGTTTCTTCATTATTATGTAAAATAACTTTTTATAAATTGTTTTTTCTATTAAACAAGAGGAATAGAAACACACGAATTTTGTAACAATTTTTACCCTGAATATGCATATTATAGGCATAAGTTTCTTTAACAAAGTTAAAATCAAAATGTTTACTTCTTTTTCTGGTAGAGTTTTTTTAAGAAATATTTAAAATAAAAAGTTTCCAAAATTGGAATTATGTTCTCCAAAAATTGTTCATTTCTCTCAACACTAATAGAAAAACTTCCACGTGGTGACCAAACAGAAGTTGCAAGATGATAGTCCTGTCACATACATTTGAATTTGACACTGCATGTAATATTTATGTGTAGGATTAAGTTGGTCTACATCGTTTATTTTTTTTAAGTATGGAACGTTAAACTTGTTTGCAGTCTTATCGAAAATATGCTCTTTTTCACAGGAGATGGGACATTTAATTTCTAATATTTTAGTAATTGCACCATTTTCTAAAACAAAACCGTCTGGAGTTGCAGACAACCAGTCCAACTTGGATTACTTTAACATGAAAGGTTTTCTCATATTCTGCAATAGCAACTGATTCATTTTTTTTGCCATATGTGGCATTTTTTTGCCGCTCCAATCAATTTTACAGGATTAAGAAATTCTTCTAAAAGTTTATCAATGCTCTTCGTTTTTCTACATTTAATAGAATGTGCTTTATCACTCGCAGATATTCTCATCAACCTGTCTTCAGCCCATTCTGTTGAATTAGACTGATTTTTCGTTCTCAAACACAAACTTTTTATGGCAATTTCACTGAGCACGACTCGTTGACGATAAAAATCAAGCAAATTCGACTCTAATTCATCTAAGCTGTTACTAAAATATACTTTAATTTTTTTAGACTCATTAATTGCACGCTGAATGCAGATATCACAATTCCTCTCATTAATTAATGTAATCGCTAAGGCAATACAATCCATTAAAATAGATTTAGCTGCTCTTTCACCTTCAGTTTTCAATTCTTCTCGAAGAACAGCACGTAAGGCACACGGATGATTAGCAAGATCTGCATAAGTTAAATTGTAGGGAGAAATATTTAATTCTTTTACAGGTTCTTTCTTTTTTTTAAATCAGCAACTGCTAAACCCTTACTGATACTTCTGTCTGCATTAACAAAATGAATTAATGCAAACACATGTTTGCATTTGCCTCCTGCTTGGGATACGCATGTGCATGAAACTGAAGATACATTCCGCTCTGGGTCAAGCTGTAAAAAAATTTTTTTTTTTAAATTACCATTTGCCCTATCACTATTTTGAGAAATGATATACTCTCGAATCTTTCTATTAAAACAATATTATAGTTATTTATACAATCAGGGATTTTATGAATTTTCTAATTTCTAACAATATAAACCTCTAATTTAACTAAATAAGGTGGAGAATTCACAGAAGTCTGACGAATGACACTGGCTTGTATTCTTTCACTAATACCGTTGATCCGGATTTCCTCTACTCTAATAACGTGAATTATAGATAAAGCCTTTCCTTTTTTAATAGTCTCATTATGAAACTCAATTCTGTGCTTTATTGAATCAAATCCAGTTCTTATTATAATATTCATAATGAGCTGTCAATGTAAATAATCATATAAAGGTTATGTTTACACCGGTTCAAGGAATTGATATTTATATGCATTTTAAAACTTATAATTACCCTATGGCTTTTGCAACATTTGTGCCGAAAAACGAACTTTTAAATAGTAAGTATACGCTTCTTTTATTTACATATGTATATTTATAAAAATATTTTTTATTAATATGACCCTGTATTCCCTGTATTATTTACATTCCTGTCTAACGAAAAATACCGATTTTTGCCGCTCCGAGCAATAGCAGTCATATCCGCTATCGGTTCAAGGACATGTTCGCAGCGAACACATAAATAGGAAGGAACAATTACAAAAATATAGTTGTATTACAATAGGTATTTGATTTTAATTACCATTATCCTATTATGTCTTAATATTTAAACATTTTTGATGGTTTATAAAAATGATGTAATAATACTTATTAAGAACAAATATTATTTATAATTAACTATCGATTATTGATCAATGAATAATCGCAAATTGCATAAGATAAGAGTAATGATAATAATAATTATTATTATAATCATTATAAATACAATTATTATAAAAGTTGAAATAACATTGTTTTTATGTAATGTTTGTTGCAGTTTGTTAATCGTTTTTTAAGAGCAATAATAATAAACAATAATAAAAAGTAATTTTGTTGTAATTAATAGTTCATCAATCACATAAATGATTAATTATTATAACTAATATTATAGTTAATAACAATAGTAATATTAACAATGAGATGTGATTCACAATAATAATAATAATGATAATTGGGTAATAATGAATGTTATATAATATAATAGTGCAATAGTATTAAAGATAATATAGTACTCATGGATACGTGACAAATGCAAGCAAGTCCTTAGAAAACTTGAGTTTCGGGAAAGAATGTCTTGAGCATGGTTCTACAAAATTCTCAAAATTTATTTTCTTTCAAAATGACGACGTTTCGATGACATATTAGTAATGAAATCTTTCTACAGTTACATAAAACATTAACTAATTATTCGTAAATTTTTTGACATTTTTCTCAACATAAATTTGGAATTTTGTCATATTTTAGTCACTATATTGTAGTTACGATGGTTTTTTTTTTTTTTACTTCCCATTTTTGTAAAGAATTGTACAGTTTTCTTATGTCACGTATGTGATTTCAATGAAACTAATATAGGACTACTGAGAAGTCATTATGAAGATAACAGTGTTATGTATGTGGACAAATTTAACAGTGCCGTAGTAATAAGAATATATATTATAGTTGTGGTAGAATTAAATTTTTGTTGTTATAGAATATAGAATTAATTATATTTTTATTATTTTTTTAATTTAAAATTCTTTAAATTATTATAAGTTGATCTAAAATAATATCATAAGAATAATTATAATCTTTAAAGTCAATGATAACATTAATACTGTTTTCTTCTATATGTAAAACATTTATGCAATTATTCTTTTGAAACAAATACTCTTTTTGTAAAATTTTAATATTATCCAAGTCAAAATCATGTTAAATATCTGTTCAGATTTCCAATGCAGAACACACATTTTTAACATTAAATTCGTTAAACTTAACTTTCTACATTTCTCACGCGTTGTTATAATACATAATACGTCACCCGATTTTTAGCTATTTTTTACCCCCCCCCCCCCCCCGTCTTCCCATGTCACACGTGGTCGCAAACCTCAGCCCCCCTCCCCCTCCCCACTCAGCCCTTTGATGTCACGTCACACCTCTTAATGTTATAAAACATTTTTCGTTAACGCGTACAAAATCCAGTAAAAAAAGAAGCTATTAATTATTATTGTAGATAATCTTTTCAGAACTTTTTTTCAAATTTCGTGGGTACACATTTAATGTGTGACGTAACGCAGAGGGCAGACCCCCCCATAAACTGTGTGACGTATTATGTGAACGCCTCCCAAAATAAAGGCAACGTTGCCGGGACAAGTGATATTGGGAATTTCCCAGCAAATTGTCTTTTCTGACAACGTCGGAAAGGGCCCAGGATGAACTGGACGAATCTGACGTGTTACTTACGCTGGGCAGTGGCAAAAGAGTTACAAGACGAAACACATCTTCTCTCTTGCTGTAATGTTTCGAAGCATCTGAATTAATAACACCGTTGTCAAACTAAATTTAGTTCTGTCAACACCGATTGTTATTGTGTGTTTTGCAACCATATTATGGTATTTTTCATTTAAATTGATGTTTTTTCATTGTGTTCGTCACATCTGACTAAAAGCATCCTTCCAGTTTGACCTACATAAGTTTTTGAGCAATCCAAGCATAGAATCTTATAAATTACATTCGAAATTTCAAATTTTTCTAGTGGATTTTTTCCTAATTTTGGATGTATTCCTAAAAACTGTATTTAAATTATATTCATTTAAAAGTGTTTTCATTTTATAAGATAAGTTTCTATAGTAAGATATAGAAAGAACACGGTAAATTTTTAATTGTTTTTAAATTTTCTTCAGGGAATTTTTCATGGAAAAGTAACAACGCAGTGTCTACTAAATTTTTTATTAAAGCAATTTTTTGTTGAAAAGGATGATTGGAAAAATAATTTGGGTATCTATCTGAATACGTGTTTTTTCTATACCAATTTGTTTCAATAGCACCGTCCTAATTTTTCATTATCAACAGATTTAGAAACGTAAGTGCATTATCAGCTTCCAATTCATATGTCAATTCCAAACAGGAATTGAATTTCTCATGAAAATCACTTTTTTCAGTTTAATAATGAATATTATCATCAAATTTTTGGTACTGCAATGGGGTCCCCATATCCTCAGTGTTAGCAGTTTTAGTTTTACAAGATATAGATCAAATACTAAAACACATGTTTTTCAACCTTAAGAGGATGACATAATGTCATCGAAACGTCGTCATTTAGAAAGAAAACCAATTTTGAGAAACATCCATTTGGTCCAAGGTTGGTCATTCTCCCTTCTTCAATAAAAATCCTTGTGGAAATTCATAGACATTTTTTTGTCCTATCAAGGTTCCTATTAAACCTTTCTGATGAAACTACCTCATCTGATCATTACTAAGCTTTTGTCATCTTCATCCTTTTGCGCCATGACGAAATACTGAGCAACCCACTCTTTGTTGTAAACAAATCCAGGATGAGAATTCAATAAATGATTCACATGCAAGCCTTATGATGAACTTTTCGAACAAAGTATTTATCATCAATTTAATTGCAAAAGATTCTGTATCAACTGGATCTTTTTATTAAAAATGTACACGGAAAAAACAAATTCTATGAAGTTTAGAGAACTAGTTCTAGATTGGATGATAAAACGGATAGTTGAATAAAAATTAATGCTGTCTGTTATAGGATATAATTATATAGTAGTAATATAATAGTAATATAGTAGTAATATAGTAATAATTCTATAAAATCTGAAACTGAAAGCAATATATAATCTACTGGAGTGGCCTCGAAACTTAAGAAAAATTGTCATTAAAATAATGGCTCATTTTTAAACGAAAAAAAATATTCTTCATATTATTATCATTTAATATTTAATTTATTTTCAAGTACACACTTACTCAATATTGCAAACACTGACTACACATATAATTGCTTGTTCAAATGATATTAAAATTATTCCTAATCGCTGCGGGTTCGAACCCTCTATACTTATAACTATTGCATACTAAGCTATCGATTAAGCCTATCGGCTACGCACGCTTAGAGTAATAAAAAGAAACTAGCCGTTATAAGCTACATGGACAGTTGAGACGCGTGGTGCGACGTTATGGTAATCAACCTCCCAAATTCTGCGAATCATGAGAGTTCGAGATACATTAGCTTATGCATCATCTTCTGGAAGTATAGGACTGACAACTAGACGTTTTAAAGTGTGCGCAAAATGGCACTTAGAAACTCCACAGTGCGTTCTACAATTGATACTGTACAATCATAAGACATCTTCAGCGTTGCTTTTTTCAACAAAACGTAAATTGGAGAAAAACTTGAGAGACAAAAGTAAAAATCATATTATTATCAAAATTTATTAAAAATAGACAAAAATGTGCTGTTCAAGTCGTGAAACTGTGAAATCTGGAAGAGTCAACTTATAAAATAAAAAATAAGGAGACAATTAATAATTACAACATAAAAGTTGGATTTAAAGTCAACAGTTGACTAAGAAGGCGCGAAGTTTTGTAAATTCAAATCAGGAAAGACGTGTTATCAACATTAAGAAGAAAGATACAATAGAATGGAGGAATGACAGAATAAAAGAAAATGTGGCAAATTGTAAAACTAAAAATGAGTGATAAGTAAGAGAAAGACGCGAGTGAACCTGCACGCATATACAAGGCACTTCTCCGACTACATGCGTTACCTTCTTGTCTTATATAGACATCACGACGTTGAAACTCATGCTTGCAAATTCATCAAACTTCTCAAACACTATTATCGGTGCTGCATCCCTTGATTATTCCAAATAAAAACACGAATCGCAAAATTTGTGCAATGAACTATTTTCTAGTTTTGAGAATAGCAAACTACCATCAATTGGCACATTAAAAAAGACGAAAATGTTTTCGCGCTTTACTTTAATTGAAGCGCGTCGATAATGAGTTAGTTATACAGCTAACAGTGCTCTCAAAACCTGGGTTAAAAAAAAGAAAGGAACATATTCTTGCTGAACCTCAAAAGAGCAAGAAGATGACTCTGTCCCTGTCTGTTGTCGATCCTTTGTACGTCACTGGTGCCACTACAAAATTTCCAAAATACAATACTTTTCCTGACGAACAGCTTCAAGTTAAACCTGAACGTTCACCTTCTTCATCCAAATTCTGAACATTCAGAATTAAGATTGACCTAAATGCCATTTTTGAAGTTCATTTCAAAGTGAACTTGATTTTTTAAATGGAAGGCCATACATTGATCCATGCAATCAATACTAAATCATTTAATTATCTCAACTTATCATATCAAGAAAAAGTTAGTTACTTATGCAATGAAGACAAGATCATTCGTTATTTCAACTGATGTGAAAAACAAGCAGGATTAGTAGTCCAGATAGTGAAGACAAAGTGTCATTTGATCATTGCAGCTAATGAAGCTAGAAAAATTGATTTTTCTGCAGATGGAAGGAATATTATTGAAGCAATTCATCTAATCAAAGTCTGTAAGATTAGTGCTGAATTTAAATAGGCAAATGCCAACTTTAAAGAATAATCAGGCTAAGAGATGTTGAGATTAGTGACCATCCACTTTGTCAAAGTAAGCTATCTGACGATAGGAAGATGAAACAGAATCATTTAGATCCTGACGTTTTTCTTTGTAGACTTGGTCTTTCAAGTATCCCCAAAGAAAGTAGTCAAGAGGTTTCAAATCATGACCTCACAGAACTCAATTCATCGACCGAAGTCATCTTCGTTCAACTAGATTTGGAAAATGGGATTTAACAGGGTCACTGTGTCATTATGGACCTATATTCTATGGTCCCAGCATTTCATCATCAAAAGTTAAAACCTAGCAATTTTTGTCTCCAGCACATTTTTGATAAAAAAATGCATAATAAGCGAGTTGTCCGGGAAGGTTTTATACTTTTTATACACTCTGTGTATAGTTTTGTGAATGGTTGACGATAAATTTGGAATTTAATTTCCGAACCAGTCATCGTATCTATCTTTCCTAATAATTTTATTTAGCAACCACAGTGCAGCGTATAACTATACGCTGGAATACTATACTGGCTGGAATCTTAGTTATTTAGGTATGAACTATGACCTCGAAATTCAGTTGTTTCATACCGTGAAGAACACCACGCAACTTCTGAAACGGCTTCAAGATCATGAAATGAGATTCGATTGAAATTTGAATAGTCTTCTTGAACCTGTTCAGAATATTAGAAATTATTATTAATTTTAAATGATTATTATTATTAATAATTATTATTGATACCTGATCATATCTTTTATAATAATATTTTTATACTTCATATTAATATTTAATTTCGTTTCAGGACACTATATGTAAAACCTCTGCATCAGTTTTCTGCTTTCGGAAATTTCATTGATGTGTATTACACACGCCAATTTTTTTAGCAATGTCAGAAAGTAATAATATGCATGGAAACTCTTGGGGTCATCGGCCCGGAAGTGGAGACGAGGATGAAAATCAATCTAGTCTTCATGGAGTTGAGTCAAGGTTAATCAAAAAGTTATAGTTTATTCATAGGTACTTTTACGCTAAACAATTTTCTCTACGATGATGGTTTCTAGATTCATAAAACTTTTTTCTCAACCATCGTCACATTTACGAACGGAGAGTAGCTGAATTTTGCCAAAGTAGCTGAAATTTATCAAAAAATTTCAAATTGATGAAAATAGAAAGAACGATTTTGAAATAAAAACCTATTATTTGAGGTTTCTGAGATAAATTTATCTACTTTGTTGATATATTAAGTTGAGTCCCTCCTAAGATTTGCTGGTAAATTTTGATTTGATTACGATTTTGACTACTCCTAACACTTGAAATTAATTAGGCTGAACTTGTTTTTCACCCTCATAAAGTTTGGTCAAACTCGCGGTTGATTACAAACGGAACACCTTCACGAGGTTTATTAGTAATGAGACATTTCATATGTTTGATATTTAATATTTTATTTTTAAAACTTCTAAATATGATCTTCAAATATTTTAAACATTTATTTTCAGTACTTCTGAGTTGACAATATCAATCGTTGATATTTTATTCTTCATCATCAGACTCATAAAATTTAATTCATCGCAATATTCAATATCTGACTGAAATTTTTCTTCTTGTTTTTCCATTTAACGAGGATATTTCATAGATTATCCAGTAAAACGAAAAGTTTCAAGTTTTATTGTTTATTTATTGTTTTGCATGGATTTGAAATGGAGATTCCAGACGGTCATTTTCGTTACATTTTACTTTATTACTTCCGAAAAGGTAAAAACGCAGTGCAAGATCGGAAAAAATTGTATGATGTTTATGGTGAAAAATCGTTAACAGAACGTCAGTGCCAGAATTGGTTTGCTCGTTTTCGTTCCGGAGATTTCGACCTCAAAGATGCACCACGCTCTGGACGCCCAACTAAAGTTGACGACGACAAAATAAAAGCAATGCTAGAAAATAACCAGCGTAGTACGACACGAGAGATCGCAGAGACGCTTAACATATCGCATACACGCGTTGGAAGACATTTGAAACAACTTGGTTATGTTAATAAACGAAACCGATCCATTTTTAAAGCCAATCATAACGGACGATGAAAAATGGGTTGTTTACGATAACGTCGTGCGAAAAAGATCATGGAGCAAGCGAGATGAGCCTGCACAACCGACATCAAAAGCCGATATTCATCAAAAGAAGATTATGCTGAGTGTTTGGTGTCATTTTAAAGGTATTTTTTATTTTGAGCTGCTCCCAAGGAACCAAACTATCAATTCAAATGTCTACTGTCGCCAGCTAATGAAATTTGACAAAGAAATCAAGGAAAAGCTGCCAGAACCGGCAACTCGTAAAGGCGTCATCTTGAATTAAGATAACGCCAGACCATATACATCTTTGGTCACTCGCAAAGAATTATTGGTATTATGAGCTGTTGAAACCGAGTGAAATCATCACAGGGGATCGGTATCGAACGCAATTGGTGCGTTTGTGCCGAGCATTGAAGGAGAAACCCCCACAGTACCTAGAGAGACACGACAAAGTTATCCTCCAGAATGACAATACTCTGCCAAATGTCGCAAGACTGGTCAAGGTATACTTGGAAACGTTAAAATAGGAGGTCTTACCCTACCCGCCATGCTCTCCAAATGTTGCTCCTTCCGACTACCATTTGTTTCGATCGATGGCACACGGCCTGGCTCATCAGAATTTCCGCTCTTATGAAGAAGTCAAAAAATGGATTGATTCGTGGATGGCCTCAAAAGACGCATCGTTTTTTCGAGATGATATTCGACAATTACCAGGAAGATGGAAAAAAGTAGTGGCTAGCGATGGACCGTACTTTGAATCACAAATAGGTAATCACTTTTTAATAATAAAGCCTCAAATTTTGGGAAAAAACGGCGGAAGCAAAGTTGTGCACCTAATATATTATTATACCATGAAGTGAAATATGGTTGTATATTACTTTCTGTATTATCAACACTCAATAATTCCAAATTAGTTGAATCTTCCCCTTCACCATCTGCTCATTTGAATGATAAATCATCAACTTTTTGTTGTTCTAAATTTTTTTCTTCGTCTTTGACAGAATCAACTTTTTTATATTCTCGAACCCGCCAACAATTTTTTCAAGCGGGGTTACGATAGGTTTAAAAGTTTCATTTAACGTTGATTTGATTGGTTCCTTATCCAATCTTATTAACTTGTGTTGACGTCAAATCGCGTCACTGGCTTTATCAATATGATGTAACATATCTACTTTTTCATGAAAATTCTCGTTTCTCAAAGATATCTCGATTTGCCAGTGTCCAAAATGATACTAGCTCTCTAAAATGTTGGCATTTTCCTTTTTATTAATTTCTTAAATTTATGAAACAATCTAAGCTTTTTCGATATTTGCCGTGATTAATTTCACTATCTTTGCCAATGACAGCCAAGCCATATTTATTATTATTCCAGCAAACTGAACACAATTCTTTAAATTTTGAATGAGGCATATCTCTACTTACATGATCATCATAGATATATTTCAGAAATAGAAACAATCAATATAGAATTGCACATTTCTGGATATCAACACTGTACACCAGGTACCAAATTAACCTTTTTATATTATATTGTAGAATCGGGAAATGCGATTTTAATTCTAAGAGTCACTTTAGTTCTAGGAGTTACGTCAATTCTGGAAATTCGGCCAGCGAGCCTCGGTTCCTTTGGTTCTGTGAATTCAGGCGGCGAGCTTCGGTTCCCAGAAGCTACAGCGGCCGAGCGAAAAATGTGAGAGTTTCGAAAATATACCAAGCAGTCTGGCGACAACGCCGTAAGAAGTAGGATGTATCACACCTTTTATAATACTCTTTTTTTGTGTTCCTTTAAATAATAAAGTTTCAACTTTTCTTCACATAATCTTTCCGAGACTCATTTTAAAATCCTATAAGTTTTGGGGGCTCGTCCAGGATTAACGCGAGCTTTTCGAAGGGATTGTGTAGAACAGTGCGAAGGATTAAAAGTGACAATTTAAGTGACAGGTTTTGTGGAAACGAAAAAGATTTACCGTCAAAAAAAAATGTGTGATAATGGTGATAATGTAGGCAACCCTCTATATGAAAAAGTGGATTCCTTGAAGATGGCAGAATTAAAAGAAGAGCTGAAGAAAAGAAAAATGAAGACGTCGGGTAACAAGGACGAATTGATTACTCGCCTGAATACAGTGCTCACTATAGAAGATGAACACGGAGATAAAGACGCAGAAGACGAAGAAGGAGAAGAAAGCAGGGAAGACGATGACGATGATCAGGATAGAAATAGCGAAAATAATTCTAGGAATGGAAGCAGAAGACGGACGAAATGTTTATTAACTTTTAAAGACGTTGAGGAGACCATGGAAATTTTCAATGGCGATAATTCCATAGGTGTAAAATAATGGTTAAGAGAGTTTGAAGAATTGTCCGCACTTTGTGACTGGTCCGATATTCAGAAAGTGATTTATGCGAAGAGACTCTTAAGTGGCCCAGCGAAGTTATTTATAAAATTTGAAAAGGACACTAAAACATGGATTCAGTTTAAAAGGGCATTGAAAGCGGAATTTTCTGAGTCGGTGGATAGCCATCAAATTCACAAAAAGTTGAGTCAAACACACAAAACATCAAATAAATCTTATCAAGAATATATCTACAAAATGTTTGAGATTGCTGGTCCGGCTAGCATCGAAAAATCAGCTGTAATAAAATACATCATCGACGGCATTCAAGATGCAGAAGTAAATAAGCAAATTCTTTACGGTACGACGAGTCTTAAAGAATTAAAGATGAAATTTGCACTATACGAAACGATGTAGGAAAAAACATTGTTTTAACTGCGGGGATAAGAATTAGATCAGCGCAGACTGCCCTTTGAAGTCGAAAGGAAGAAAGTGTTTTAAATACAACGAATTTGGGCATGTTGCATCTGCATGTCCGCAGAAGAAAGATTCACTTAAGGACTCTACAAAAATTGTATGTAATGTCATGTCGGCTGACGACGGTAAGCCTCATATCACGGTTAAAATTGAAACAAGTAAATTGCGGGCGTTGCTTAAAACAGGCTCAGATTTAACTCTTATATGCGTCCACGACTATGCAAAGATCGGGGCACCTCCGTTAACAGTAAAATCATTAAAGTTTAAAGGGGTAGGTTCAAGAAATATGACATTAGGCGGTTTTCAACAGAAATAATGGTTTGCGAAGAACATTTTCAATTAACCATACACGTAATATTGGATGAATTAATAGAAACAGAGCTTATCTTAGGTCGCGACTTTTTCAAGATGATAAAATATTATTCTACGGGAGGAGTAAATTCAGACGATGATAAAGTTCCAAGCGTTTAAAAAGTTGATATTTTTGAAGAAGAAAGCAAAGTAAATTTAACTCACATTGTCAATCCTGAATATAGAGAAAAAGTAGCACAGATTTTGAATAATTACAAAGCCGAAAAAGTTCAAGATGTAGGAGTACAGATGATAATTAACCTAAAAGACGATGAGCCAGTATCTCAAAGAGCGAGACGCCTGTCGGCCGCGGAAAAAGACGAAGCAAACACGATAATAAAAGGTTGGTTAGAAGAAGGTATTATACGACCATCAGAATCTGAATACGCAAGTCCGATTGTGCTTGCTAAAAAGAAAAACGGTTCTACTAGGCTTTGCGTCGATTATAGATTGCTTAATAAGAAAATAGTTAGAGATCGCTATCCCCTCCCACTTGTTGAAGATCAACTAGATTCTCTGCAAGGTTCGAGGGTTTTCAGCACCTTAGATTTGGCTAATGGATTCCTTCATGTCTACATAGAAGAAGGAAGTCGAAAATATACGTCTTTCGTTGTCCCCGACGGGCAATACGAATTTTTAAAGGTGCCTTTCGGTCTTTGCAATTCGCCGTCTGTATTTCAAAGATATGTGAATGCGATATTTAGAGATTTGATAGCAAGACAAATTGTATTGACATACATGGACGATTTAATTGTACATTCGTTGGATAATGAGACTGGTATAGAAAATCTCAGGATTGTTTTAGACAAGGTAAGTCGATTTGGTCTGAAAATTAATTGGAGTAAGTGCCGATTTTTACAAACGACAATTGAATATCTTGGGCATGTAATCGAGGGTGGAAGTATCAGTCCAGCAGAAGAAAAAATTAAGGCAGTTTCAAATTTTAAAACATCCACGTGTGCCAAGGAAATTCAAAGTTTTTTGGGTTCAAGCGGGTATTTTCGAAAATACATTCCAGGATTTTCGGTTATTGCACTTCCGTTATCCAACTTATTAAGAAATTACGTGAAATTTAAATTCGAACTAGAACAACAACAAGCGATTCAGACACTTAAAAAATTCTTATGTAGCCAGCCCGTTTTGAAACTATATATAGTAGGAGCTGAAACAGAATTGCACACGGATGCATCGAGTCACGGCTACGGAGCGATCTTAATGCAGCGAGATAACGATGATAACGCGTTTCACACAGTGTACTATGCAAGTGGAAAAACGACACCTGCGGAGGAAAAGTTTACCAGCTATGAGCTCGAAGTTCTTGCGATTGTTAAAGCATTGGAAAAATTCAGAGTTTATCTTTAGGGTATTGAATTTAAGATTGTGACAGATTGTCAAGCTTTTGCGATGACCATGAATAAAAAGAATTTGTGCTTACGAGTACATAGATGGGCACTTTTTCTCGCGCTGTTTAAATATACCATCGAGCACCGACCGGGTAGATCGTTGAGTCATGTTGACGCTCCAAGCCGAAATCCGTTGCCTGAAGTTATGTTAAATGAAGAATGCGAAAATAGTATTATTGCTAGATTGATAAGGGCTCAGCGCAAGGACGAAAATTTACGAGGTCTGTTAACGATGGCAGAAAATGAGAAAAATGATGATTTTACGATGAAGAATGGCCTTTTGTACAAAATAGTTAACGACGATGATTTAATTGTAGTACCAAGATCAATGCAGTCACAAGTCATTAGACAAGCGCATGAGCGAGGTCATTTTGCGATTAATAAAACGGAAGCAATTCTTAAAAGAGAATATTGGTTTCAAGGCATGCGATCTAAAGTTGAAAAGGTCGTACGCAATTGTATAAACTGTATTTTAGCTGAAAGAAAACAAGGGAAGCAGGAAGGTCTACTTAACAGCATTAAAAAAGGCGAGGGTCCGCTGGATACTTTTCATGTGGATCACCTCGATCCCCTTCCATCTACGAAGAAAAGTTACAATCACATTTTCGTTGTGATAAATGGCTTTACAAAGTTCGTATGGCTTTATGCGACAAAGTCTACAAGCACCGTCGAAGTCGTTCAACATTTAAAAAAGCAGTCGACGATTTTTGGAAATCCTCAACGAATCATTTCAGACAGAGGAACAGCCTTCACATCACACGATTTACAGGAATACTGCAGAGGATAAGGGATAGTTCATGTACGTGTTACCACAGCTGTGCCACGCGGAAACGGCCAAGTCGAGAGGGTCAATAGAACGCTGATACCACTTTTGACAAAACTAGCAGCGCCAAAACCCGGTGAATGGTTCAAATACTTGGATCTTGCTCAAAAATACCTCAATGCAACGCAAAGTAGGAGTACCGGAACAACCCCATTTTATCTGATGTTTGGGACTAACATAAAAATGAAAGAAGATCCACAAGTGCGAGAAATGATAGAGAACCAATGGATCACCATGTTCCAGGAAAATCGAGCAGAAATTAGAAGAGAAGCTAAAGAGAAGATATGAAGGATCCAAGCTGAAAATAAGAAATCCTACAATAGGAAGAGAAAAGAAGCCATAAAATACATGTATGACGATCGGGTGGCAATCTTAAGAACACAACGCGGAGGCAAGCAGAAGTTTAATGACGAATACCATGGCCCGTACCGTATAACTAGAATAATGCGTCACAACCGTTACGGAGTTGAGAAGATTGGCGAACACGAAGGTCCAAACCGCACAACGACTTCGGCAGATCACATGAAACCTTGGATCAACGATTCCGACGACGAATCATCAGATTCTAATAACAACATCTGAGGTCAGATGTTCTCATAGGATGACCGAGTGTAGAATCGGGAAATGCGATTTCAATTCTAAGAGTCACTTTAGTTCTAGGAGTTACGTCAATTCTGGAAATTCGGCCAGCGAGCCTCGGTTCCTTTGGTTCTGTGAATTCAGGCGGCGAGCTTCGGTTCCCAGAAGCTACAGCGGCCGAGCAAAAAATGTGAGAGTTTCGAAAATATACCAAGCAGTCTGGCGACAACGCCTTAAGAAGTAGGATGTATCACACCTTTTATAATACTCTTTTTTTGTGTTTCTTTAAATAATAAAGTTCCAATTTTTCTTCACATAATCTTTCCGAGACTCATTTTAAAATCCTATAATATATAAAAATATATGAATTAAACCTTCATCATGGCATGAAAAATAAAGTAAACTTAAGAAAATTGGCATATGCAGTGAATATTATATCAATTTTTAATCATTCTAAAAAAAAGTCATGAACCAATCAGGCATTCAAATTAACAATAACAACAATGCGTGCGATGATTTCGAGATATTCTGTTATTGCAGCTTTTTTTAGATAGGGTTCTCCATAATCCTCCAAAAATGGAATCCCAAGATTATTTTTTGAGGAAATTTTATGTCACAGAGATGCACATCTTTATTATTAATTTAAGTTTGATTTGTGCATGAGCTACTTTTACATCCATATTAAATAGCAAACGTTAATTTGACTCAACCTGTGCTGATTGCATACAGAATTTAGATAGCTTTGAAATAATGTTAAAACATCTCTAACATTACTGTGCCTACGTTTGAAAAATATTTTATTGATTACAGCACATCACAACTCTTTATTAATGAAGAAAACAGAGCTCTTAATATTAATTTGTACGAAGTGGAAAAAATGCGAAGGAAACTCCGTTTTTTCTTTATGAACCCAATTGAAAAATGGGAAGCGAGACGAAGATTTCCATATAAGTTTATCGTGCAAATTATTAAAATAATTTTGGTGACAACACAGCTGTGTTTGTTTGCTCATAACAATTACATACACGTTAATTATACATGGGATAATCGTATTGCGTTTTCACACCTTTTCCTCAGAGGCTGGGAGGCTGTTCAAGAGGTAAGTACTTTTTTATGTAAATTATCTCCTAGAAGAGATTCAGTAGACAATTAATATCATAACCAGTCTTCAAAAATCATTACAAAGTGAATTTCGTTCATATTTCTTAATTTTTTACTAGCTTATTTTTGTTTATGAGCACTTGGAATTGCACAAAATACGATCAGATCTGATATATTAAAAGTAATTCCTACTCGGGTCTTTAGACATGTATATATATAAGTAGTAGAGCTATGTCACTCCGGCAGCACTTACCGACCGAGTAGGTTCTTGTCCATACTAACCCCCAACAGATGGAGCTACCGCCCAAATCCTGCTCGGTCGGTAATGTAGATTACAGGGTCAGCCATGTCCAGTCCTAACAGAGGGAGCTACCGCCCAAATCCTGCTCGGTAGGTAATGTAGATTGCTGGGCCGGTATTGTCGATTGCTGGGATAGTATTGTAGATTACTGGTTTGGTAATGTAGCTCTAGCTGTATATGCAAAAAATGCTCAATTGATATATCAGAAACCCCACTTACCGACTAAGCTGAGAGTCTGTGGCATGTCTCTTGTGTACATATTCAAGTTCACCCATCAAAATCAAAATTTTGAAATATCTCGAGAACGGTGAGAGATACGCAGAAACGGAGAAAGTTTTAGGGATTTACATAAGGGAGATGACCTCAAATAGCTCTAACTATATATACCAAAAAAAAAGCTCAATTGATATATCAGAAACCCTACTTACCGATTAAGCTGAGAGTCTGTGCTGTGGCATGTCTCTTATGTATATAGTAATTCAAGTTCACCCCTTCAAAATCAAAATTTTGAAATATCTCGAGAACGGTAAGAGATACGCAGAATCGGAGAAAATTTTAGGAGTTTTCATAAGGGGGATGACCTCAAGTAGCTCTAACTGTATATGCCAAAAAAATTCTCAATTGATATGTCAGAGACCCTACTTACCGACCAAGCTGCGAGTCTGTGCTGTGGCATACCCTTCTATGTCTTGCTGTGTCGAACATCCGAGTACGCCCTTCTAGTTCATGCTCCGCCTAGCGGTACGCCTTCTAAGGCTGAGTGGGGCACAGACTACTTAAGTGGTTGCTCCGCTTGGACACTGAATCATTCAACGAGATGGAGCTCGAGATCTGGGTAAGTTCTCAAAATGTATTTGCTTGCTTGCTTGCATGACTTCTAGCATAGGTTTTATTTTCAAGGCTTGTAGTTGCATAGCTGTTTATTGCATAGCTGTTTATTGCATGGCCTTATAAGTGGATGGCTTTTTATGCGTGGTCTTTTAATTCCATCGCTCTCTGCATGGCCTTTAATTGCATAGTTTATAATTGCATTCGCATCAACTGTATGGCTATATGAATAATTTTAATTGCATGGTTTACAATTGCATCGCTTTTAGCAAGCCTTAAAACAATGCTTAAAATTTTTAACGTACATTTGAATCAATTTTCTAATTACACATTCAGATTGAGTCTGGCATTCAATGGCGTCTAGTGTTGGGGAATAGAAGTGGCGGTTATGAGTGAACGTTACCATCGCCTACACCACCACCGTCATCGCCTACACCACCATATTGCGAAGACGACGACGATGTGCAATACCACCAGCGAAAAAAACATAAAAAACGAAGAATGAGAAGTCGCAAACACCGGTACAGGCACCGCCGCTACTATAATTTCTTTATATTAAATTAATACATAAATTATCTCCCGGCATTGAAAAATAATCAAGTTGATAATTTAATTTTAATTATTTTACAAGCCTGCTTGCTATGTACGCTTTTCTGTCGCTTTATGTATCTAGACTTTCATGTCAAGACCACTATGAATGCGCACTATGCTACTAGTCTGTATCTTAAACTTGCATGCACCTATTGCCTTTGTTTCATTTATTACGCATGCGTAGTAAGAAAAAAGATTGATCTGCGCAGGCGTAGAATTTTAGTGGGATAGATTGAATTAAAGCGGGGTGATTTTGGCAAAGTGGGAACAGCTTCTATAAAACTCGGGACTGGAACGCTTCGAAAGTATTCTGTCGCTATATCGGATGCAGCGTTCATCGAGCAGCTCCGAAAATGACCAACGAGAAAAGAAACAAGATGTCCAGACAACAAGACAATCATCGATTTCTTGAAGAGTGTGCAGTACTCTTCCCGCATATCGAAAATGCTTTAGCTTTATTATCTAAATTTAGTAATTTAAATCCTGTACACATTAACCGATGGGTAGAAAACTGTAATGTAAATCTAAGTACCCTAAATAAGGCATTAAGAACGCCAGGTCTTACGACCCAGCAGAAAAAGGGATGTTTAAATATTATTCGACAGATTACGTCTCTCAGTGCCCGATTTGATGCACTATTGAAACGAGGCAAAGGTGTAGAAAGTAATGATGTTATTAGTAATCGAGTGCGTTGGGGAGAATGTGATGCAGCATTTAAGCGTCGACTGCAAACTGGCGTTATTATAAACCTTATTCATAAGGATATCGACAATTTTTTTAATGATGCATTCACTCTATTTGCAGAGCGTGTGAAACATGCATTAAACAGGCATGGAGCGTTAAAAGTGTACGCTGTACTTGTTGTAAAGTTTATTAGAGTATTTAGTGGTGAAGAACAGATTGCGTCTAAATCTTTCATTGCCAAAACTCATGACATATTCGCTACAACTCTCTTAGGTGATTGGTTTAACGGCCATGTTAAACAACCAATCTTAAGAGATGTTGAAGAGTTTGAAGAAAACGACTCTGATTGGAAACTACATTTGATTGATCGATTAGAAATTAACATAAATAAATACAATCCAATGCATGCAAGTTCGTATATCGATTTGCCGCAGCAAATTAAGAGGAAGGAAGCTTGAGTGAATATAAAAAATCTAGACAATTAATGTTTTAAATGGGCAATATTGTCAGCGTTGCATCCTGTTAATAGAAGAGATAGCAATTATCGCGTATCTAAGTATAAGAAGTATGAGTCCGAGTTAAATTTCACAGGAATAGATTTTCCTGTGGCATTGAAAGACCTTGCTGAATTCGAACAGCAGAACAATATTTCTGTTAATGTATATGGTCTCACTAGAAAAAAAAAGTGGAAGTTCAACACTGTTCCTTTACACCTAACATCACAAAAAAGAGAAATACATGTGAATCTTCTACGTGTAGAAGATTATTATTTAAATGAATATGATAATCTCGACGATTATGACGATGATGAGGGTAATGAACCGTTAAATTTCCATTATGTATGGATTAAAAACTTGTCTCGACTTGTTAATAATCAATTTTCCAGGAATCGTCATAAAAAACATATTTGTGATCGGTGCTCACATTATTTTACTAGCGAGATAAAATTGATTAACCACGAAACAGATTGCAAGAAGATGAATCGCTGCAAAATTATACTTCCCGAAGAAGGTCAAAATATCGTCGAATTTAAAAACTGTAATAATAAGGAAAAGGTTCCATTTGTCATTTACGCTGACTACGAATGTTTTCTGAGGCCAGTAAATGAGTCTCAAGAACGCAACTCTAATACTGAAGTTTTTGAGAGGCATGAGCTTTTTGACATCGGCTATTATCTGAAGTGTAGCTATGATGAATCACTTTCAGGGTATCACTCATGTCCAAGTTACCGGCAAGTATCGCAGATTAGCGCACGAAGAGTGTAATCTAAACTATCGAAATTCGCGAACAATACCTGTTGTTTTTCATAATTTAAGCGGATATGACGCTCATTTCATAACAGATATTTGTACTTATTTTGATGGAAAAGTTGATCTTCTCCCATTAAATAAAGAAAAATATATTGCTTTTACAAAGCATGTTACAGGGAGTTTGGTCAGCTTTAGATTTATAGATTCGTTTAGATTTATGGCTTCATCTTTAAAAAAATTAGCTTCATACTTAGATAATTATAAAATTGTATATTCCGAGTTTTCCAACGTAAGCAGTGGAATTATCAGATTACTGACACGTAAAGGAGTTTTACCTTATGAGTATTTGGACTCGAAAGAGAGACTTTTAGAATAAGAACTGCCATCGAAAGAGCAGTCTTATAGTACACTCAATGATTCCAGTATTTCAGATGATGACTATATGCATGCTCAGAATGTATGGTCAGCTTTTAACTGTCAAAGTCTTGGTGACTATGTAAAATTATATATGAAAACAGACGTGTTGCTCTTAGCAGATATCTTTGAAAATTTCCGAGAGCAGTGTCTAAATGCTTATAAATTAGATCAAGCACATTACTATACTACCACTGGCTTGACCTGGGACGCTACGTTAAAGTATACTAAAATAAGATTAGAACTCCTGACTGACGTCGATAAACTCATGTTTGTTGAACGAGGTATTAGAGGCGGCATCAGTCAATGTTGCAACCACTACGCTAAAGCCAACAATCCATATATGGACGTTTACAATGAAAATCAGGATATCAATTATTTGCTATACTTTGACGCAACCACTCCCTTACGGTGGTTTCGAGTGGGTGACTAATGTAGATGATTATTTTAATTTTGATATTTCTAATCATTCTCCTGTTGGTTACATTCTTGAAGTTGATTTAGATTATCTGGAAGAAATTCATGATACACATAGCGACTTACCTTTTTGCTCCGAACACTCTAAACCATCGGGGTCAATCCAGGAGAAATTGTTAACCACCCTCCTACATTACTAAATTTAGATAATAAAGCTAAAGCATTTTCGATATGCGGGAAGAGTACTGCACACTCTTCAAGTAATCGATGATTGTCTTGTTGTCTGGACATCTTGTTTCTTTTCTCGTTGGTCATTTTCGGAGCTGCTCGATGAACGCTGCATCCGATAAAGCGACAGAATACTTTCGAAGCGTTCCAGTCCCGAGTTTTATAGAAGCTGTTCCCACTTTGCCAAAATCACCCCGCTTTAATTCAATCTATCCCACTAAAATTCTACGCCTGCGCAGATCAATCTTTTTTCTTACTACGCATGCGTAATAAATGAAACAAAGGCAATAGGTGCATGCAAGTTTAAGATACAGACTAGTAGCATAGTGTGCATTCATAGTGGTCTTGACATGAAAGTCTAGATACATAAAGCGACAGAAAAGCGTACATAGCAAGCAGGCTTGTAAAATAATTAAAATTAAATTATCAACTTGATTATTTTTCAATGCCGGGAGATAATTTATGTATTAATTTAATATAAAGAAATTATAGTAGCAGCGGTGCCTGTACCGGTGTTTGCGACTTCTCATTCTTCGCTTTTTATGTTTTTTTCGCTGGTGGTATTGCACATCGTCGTCGTCTTCGCAATATGGTGGTGTAGGCGATGACGGTGGTGGTGTAGGCGATGGTAACGTTCACTCATAACCGCCACTTCTATTCCCCAACACTAGACGCCATTGAATGCCAGACTCAATCTGAATGTGTAATTAGAAAATTGATTCAAATGTACGTTAAAAATTTTAAGCATTGTTTTAAGGCTTGCTAAAAGCGATGCAATTGTAAACCATGCAATTAAAATTATTCATATAGCCATACAGTTGAAGCGAATGCAATTATAAACTATGCAATTAAAGGCCATGCAGAGAGCGATGGAATTAAAAGACCATGCATAAAAAGCCATCCACTTATAAGGCCATGCATAAAAAGCCAACCACTTAACAGACATGCAATAAACATCTATGCATGGATAAGAACCTACTCGGTCGGTAAGTGCTGCCGGCTTGACATAGCTCTACTACTTATATACAGGGAGTATTCAACCTTGGAAAAATTCTTAGTTTCAGTAAATTATTTATTTCGAATTAATTAGTTGAGTTTGAAATTTCTGCCACTGCCTACATTATCGGAGAATCACTAGTCGTGTATCAGGTAGGATACGTTGTCGACAGGTGTCCTCGTAGACATTTTCAAACTCTTATATCGCAAATAAATGCAAATGAATTCAATATTTGAAGAATTTAAAAATCTTTCTGTGGAAAAAAGACGCTTTCGACTGTGCTGGGATTCGAGCCCAGGTCTTTCGATTACCGGTCGACTACTCCCTAAGTAGCTAGTCCTCTTAATTTCATAGGGATAGGATGAGTTTTATTAATAAAAGGCTTATCGTCTTTAATATTTAATTGATGTTCGCATATGGAGAGACAGCCGGGCTTCTTCAAAAAGACGTCTCTATATTTTTTAAATCTATTATTATTATTTATCATCGGACTCCATATTTACTTCATGGATAAGCAAATCTGCTCCTGTGTTTGCAACTGTTTTCAACTGTTTACAACTGTTTACAATTGGCTAAATGAGTTTAAACATGACCGTACATCTGCAAAAGATGAATATCATTTTGTAAATTTGGTGTTACCGGTATTTCAATTTAAGAAAGATATAAGTGGCCTTTCCGGTGTTATATAGATGTTTATTTTAATTCGTCGACGTTTCGGCCAAAGTTTTGGTCCTTATCATCACTACAAAGAAAAAAATTTTACATTAGTTTATGTATGAAAAAAAAAATTGAACAACAGATATAAGCATAAATTATTTAAGAATGACATAGATGTTGACAAATAAATTTAAAAGAAAAAAGAGAGAAAATATACCCTGGATAAATATCCAAACATTATTTCTTCACATCAGACAAACTTGAAAGCAGTAGATGCAATAGTACTTTTTGTATTTAAAATTTTTTTCTTTTTAATGCCTGTAAAGAGTAAAAATTTTTAAAATTCTTGGCAAATTAATAAAATTGTCAGTAGCATAAAAATTTTCCTTCAGATATTCATTCAGTTTAAAAACATAAAATTGCTTGTCAATTCAATTTGAGGTTAAATTAGAAAAATTGAGACCTATAATATAAATATTCTAATCGAGGAATAGTTCACATTTTTTAAATTAATTTACAATTATTTTTGAAATATACTTATGATATGTGTAGTATAAAGGCGTGGTAAAATATGAAAGTTACATAGAGAGTTTTTGCCGTATTGAAATTTAAATGGAAAACAGAAAACTCATTTTTTACTTTACTTTTTTACTTTTACTCTCTATGTAACTTTCATATTTTACCACGCCTTTATATTACACATATCATAAGCGCTATGAACGCACCTTTGCAGCATCGATGCTATTACAGACAAATGGGAATTTGCACATTTTTTTTTTGTGATGAAAAAATGAAATTTGGGGGTCACTTTTGCATACAAAATGTTTTTCTGGATTTTTTAGTTAATAATAATTTATTAATGGGCGTTTTAAAAGTGTAAATTTTAAATTTTCCGAAAACGTTCCGGAAACAGCCGAATGCTTCCGATGATACGGTGACGTCACATCGTTGTATACGATCGCTCTTTGTCACATCTTTGTATAGAAGACCAATTGAAAATTGTATAAAATATCGAAAAAAAAACGGCATATAAATGGTGTTTTGTCGATGAGTGTCATAATTCGACAACCAAGTCACCCGATAAAATTTTTTTTCCGGCCCCGGTAAATCCGATTGTGCGAAATAAATGGTTTGAAAGTGCACAACGGCGAGATATGCCAGGAAATAGTAACATGTTTTGCTGTCAAGATCATTTTGACGTAAGTATAGTTTCTTCTTGCTCATAATATTTTTATCTGTAAATGAACTGTAATTGAAAAAAAAATAGATTTATTTATATTTATAATTATAGCAGTTAAAACAAAATCTAACCTCAATTTGTCGATGTGTAAATAATAATATGATTTAAAAAGTTATTACTTTACGTCTAAGGAGCAGGTTTTATAGAGAAAATCATGATCAAAAATTTATGTGATACAAATTAAGAATGTTAAACATAGTACTTGCTGTTATTACTGTTTTCAAATTTTTCAATAAAGAATTTTCAAGTTGTAGCTTCGAAAAAATTTTACAATAATAATGCGGTTAAATTAATTTATAAATTATGAAATAATAATTACGTGAATCAATTATTTCAGTTAAAAGAGGATATGGAAAATTACGTGAAGTACTCTTTAACTGGGAAACCAATAAAGATTAAAAAAGGTTCAATCTAGTTTATTTATATTGGCATTGGGTCATAATTTTTCATTAAAAAACAATGTTCAAGCAAACATATCAAAAAATTTTTAAAGGGGCAGAAAATATATTGTAGGGATGAAAAAGGCAAACGTTTCGGCCACAAATGGGGGCCCTCTTCAGTGCCAAATTTAATGTACTTAGTGTCTAAGCTGTAAACGTGCAAGAAAAGTTATTAGCACTAACATTAGATTTCTTTGTTTTTATTTTTTGGTCTTTTTTAATGATATTTTATAAACATGCAAAACTTATGTGAGAAAGGAAGATGGTAAGCTCCAAGGCATCTAGGAACGAGACCGCTCCAAAACACAGCCTTAAAAAAGTGTGAGAACTCCTATCTTGCAGATCCGCGAAGAGTGAATCCGCAAACTGCCCCTCCTCAAAGGTACACACGAGAACCACCTATGGACACTGATATCTCCTACAAAATAAACACAGATCCTGCAGAAAAAACATCACCATCCACAAGGGACTCACAACACCCACAAGAAGTAAGCACTTCACAAAATCACAAAACACGAACCCGGACGGAAACAGATTTTTCGTTAGAGGGCAAAATCAAAAATTGATAGTTTTTATTTCAATTTTTAATCTTCTATTTTCCTTTAAGACACAGAGGCGGCAGATAGAAGTAGCCACACACTCTGTTTGGTGTCAAAAAGGAAACTGATTTGAGAAGAGAGCAGTACCGTTTGAAAACTAGCGTAAAATTTTAATATATACAGTGAAAATTTGTTGTGGAGGGTCAAGTTACAAATGCATAAACAAACCCCATACACGGTCTATGTCCTGGAAACTCGGGACCCGAGTACGCTTAAGTGTTCGGAGAGCGGAGAGAGAGAAAGAAGGGTTTCAGACCACATGTTGAGAGAGACCCTCGGAGGAAGTAATTTTGGAATAAAATAAAATGTGATGATTAAAAAAACATATTCTTAGAAAGAGAGTTGCAAAACAATGAAAAGGGCTGTGTCTTATTCAGTTAGTTTATTTAAAAATGCATTATTTTATATTTATAAAAATCTTATATTCATAAAAATTTTATATTTATAAAAATTTTATATTTATAAAAATTTTATGTTCGGAATAAAACAAAAATAACATATTTAAGATGGTAAGAATACGTATAAAAATCGCATTTCTTTTAAAGGTACCACTCGCGTGTGTACGTTATTATGTAGCGTTAATTAAGTAAAGAATGTATTCATAATTTTAAACAGGCGTTGAATCAAAATAATTCTCAATTGCTTTAAATCAGCGAGAAGTATTAGCGTATGTAATATAGTGAACGCTTCGCGGCTTGTTAATGCGATTTAATATTCGCATCGAACTAACGTTGAGCAATCTCACATAAGAGACGTTAACTGTTAATAAAAGTCGTATTTATTTCATAAGTAAAACTCGCGTGTATAAATTTTATGTAGCGTTGAGAATGTGTTTAAAGAATCCATCATTTGATAAACGACACGGGGCGCGAAATTCAAAATTCTCAGAGATTATATTCCGCGAGAAATATTCGCGTATGTAATATGTTGAACGCTTCGCGGCTTGTTTATGCGAAAATATGTTCACATAGGACTAATCCTGATGAATCTCATATATGAGACGTTAAATATACCTAAAATCGTATTTATTTCCAAACGTAAACTCACGTGTATAAATTTTATGTAGCGTTGAGAACGTGTTGAAAGAATCCATCATTCGGTAAACGGCACGGGGCGCGAAACTCAAAAATCTCGGAGATTATATTCCGCGAAAAGTATTCGCGTATTTAATATATAGAATGCTTTCCGGCTTGTTTATGCAAATTGATGTTCACACAGGACCAATTCTGATGAATCTCATATGTAAGACGTTAAATATAGATAAAAATCGTATTTATTTCCGAAAGTAAACTCGCGTGTATAAATTTTATGTAGCGTTGAGAATGTGTTTAAAGAATCCATCATTTGATAAACGACACGGGGCGCGAAATTCAAAATTCTCAGAGATTATATTCCGCGAGAAATATTCGCGTATGTAATATGTTGAACGCTTCGCGGCTTGTTTATGCGAAAATATGTTCACATAGGACTAATCCTGACGAATCTCATATATGAGACGTTAAATATACATAAAAATCGTATTTATTTCCCAAAAGTAAACTCGCGTGTATAAATTTTATGTAGCGTTGAGAACGTGTTTAGAGAATCCATCATTTGATAAACGACACAGGGCGCGAAATTCAAAATTCTCAGAGATAATATTCCGCGAGAAATATTCGCGTATGTAATATATTGAACGCTTCGCGGCTTGTTTATGCGAATATATGTTCACATAGGACTAATCCTGACGAATCTCATATATGAGACGTTAAATATACATAAAAATCGTATTTATTTCCCAAAAGTAAACTCGCGTGTATAAATTTTATGTAGCGTTGAGAACGTGTGTAGAGAATCCATCATTTGATAAACGACATAGGGCGCGAAATTCAAAATTCTCAGAGATAATATTCCGCGAGAAATATTCGCGTATGTAATATATTGAACGCTTTGCGGCTTGTTAATGCGAATTGATGTTCACATAGGACCAATCCTGATGAATCTCATATGTAAGACGTTAAATATAGATAAAAATCGTATTTATTTGCAAAAGTAAACTCGCGTGAATAAATGTTATTAAGTGCTGAGTACCTGTTGAAAGAATCCATCATTTGATAAACGACATAGGGCGCGAAATTCAAAATTCTCAGAGATAATATTCCGCGAGAAATATCCGCGTATGTAATATATTGAACGCGTCGCGGCTTGTTTATGCGATTTAATATTCGCATCGAACTAACGTTGAGCAATCTCACATAAGAGACGTTAACTGTTAATAAAAGTCGTATTTATTTCATAAGTAAAACTCGCGTGTATAAATTTTATGTAGCGTTGAGAATGTGTTTAAAGAATCCATCATTTGATAAACGACACGGGGCGCGAAATTCAAAATTCTCAGAGATTATATTCCGCGAGAAATATTCGCGTATGTAATATGTTGAACGCTTCGCGGCTTGTTTATGCGAAAATATGTTCACATAGGACTAATCCTGACGAATCTCATATATGAGACGTTAAATATACATAAAAATCGTATTTATTTCCCAAAAGTAAACTCGCGTGTATAAATTTTATGTAGCGTTGAGAACGTGTTTAGAGAATCCATCATTTGATAAACGACACAGGGCGCGAAATTCAAAATTCTCAGAGATTATATTCCGCGAGAAATATTCGCGTATGTAATATATTGAACGCTTCGCGGCTTGTTTATGCAAATTGATGTTCATATAGGACCAATTCTGATGAATCTCATATGTAAGACGTTAAATATAGATAAAAATCGTATTAATTTCGAAAGTAAACTCGCGTGTATAAATTTTATGTAGCGTTGAGAACGTGTTTAGAGAATCCATCATTTGATAAACTACACGGGGCGCGAAACTCAAAAATCTCGGAGATTATATTCCGCGAAAAGTATTCGCGTATTTAATATATAGAATGCTTTGCGGCTTGTTTATGCAAATTGATGTTCACACAGGACCAATTCTGATGAATCTCATATGTAAGACGTTAAATATAGATAAAAATCGTATTTATTTCCGAAAGTAAACTCGCGTGTATAAATTTTATGTAGCGTTGAGAACGTGTTTAGAGAATCCATCATTTGATAAACGACACGGGGCGCGAAATTCAAAATTCTCCGAGATTATATTCTGCGAGAAATATTCGCGTATGTAATATATTGAACGCTTCGCGGCTTGTTTATGCGAATATATGTTCACATAGGACTAATCCTGACGACAAGCCGCGAAGCGTTCAATATATTACATACGCGAATATTTCTCGCAGAATATAATCTCGGAGAATTTTGAATTTCGCGCCCCGTGTCGTTTATCAAATGATGGATTCTCTAAACACGTTCTCAACGCTACATAAAATTTATACACGCGAGTTTACTTTCGGAAATAAATACGATTTTTATCTATATTTAACGTCTTACATATGAGATTCATCAGAATTGGTCCTGTGTGAACATCAATTTGCATAAACAAGCCGGAAAGCATTCTATATATTAAATACGCGAATACTTTTCGCGGAATATAATCTCCGAGATTTTTGAGTTTCGCGCCCCGTGCCGTTTACCGAATGATGGATTCTTTCAACACGTTCTCAACGCTACATAAAATTTATACACGTGAGTTTACGTTTGGAAATAAATACGATTTTAGGTATATTTAACGTCTCATATATGAGATTCATCAGGATTAGTCCTATGTGAACATATTTTCGCATAAACAAGCCGCGAAGCGTTCAACATATTACATACGCGAATATTTCTCGCGGAATATAATCTCTGAGAATTTTGAATTTCGCGCCCCGTGTCGTTTATCAAATGATGGATTCTTTAAACACATTCTCAACGCTACATAAAATTTATACACGCGAGTTTTACTTATGAAATAAATACGACTTTTATTAACAGTTAACGTCTCTTATGTGAGATTGCTCAACGTTAGTTCGATGCGAATATTAAATCGCATTAACAAGCCGCGAAGCGTTCACTATATTACATACGCTAATACTTCTCGCTGATTTAAAGCAATTGAGAATTATTTTGATTCAACGCCGGTTTAAAATTATGAATACATTCTTTACTTAATTAACGCTACATAATAACGTACACACGCGAGTGGTACCTTTAAAAGAAATGCGATTTTTATACGTATTCTTACCATCTTAAATATGTTATTTTTGTTTTAATCCGAACATAAAATTTTTATAAATAT
This sequence comes from Diplolepis rosae, assembly GCA_030998225.1. NCBI lineage: Eukaryota > Metazoa > Arthropoda > Insecta > Hymenoptera > Diplolepididae > Diplolepis > Diplolepis rosae. The sequence goes on along the minus strand of JAPYXD010000687.1, from coordinate 334,099 downwards.
AAAATTTTTATGAATATAAGATTTTTATAAATACACTGAGAGACTTTTCGTTAGAATAAATCGTAAAAGTGAATCATATTTTAGTATAATATCGTTTCAAAGTGAGGCAAACGGGGTTTACGTATCAGAAATTAATATAGTGGTTTTCAAGCGGCGAAATTAATATTTTCGTTTGAATAAATGGAATATATGTTTTACTAACTGCTATAAAACCTACGAGAATTTGAAATTTACTATATCAAAGTTTCGAAGCGAAACAAAGAATATGTGAATCTGAAAACCACTATATGAAAAATCACTCACTCCACCAAAATGTTTGACCTTCAGAAGGGACGTCTCCGGATTATGGATTGTGGTGTCTTTTTCTAACGCGTGCGAAGCAAGAGGAAGATAGAGGGGAGAGCTTTGGGCACTCAGAAGAGGGGAGGTTTCAGTGGAAACACATACACAAATATTATTATCATACCTTAGTTATGTTCATATATTTATATTCGCATACGCTTGAAATTAAATTTCAGAATCGCCTTTGGGTTCGAACCCCTAAAACTGTACCTATATCGACGTAACTAAACGCATTCCTAACGCCTAAAGCCTCTCGGCTATTCTCGCTTGCCATATTCCGACATAAATGTCGCTTATAAGCCACTACTGAGTTGGGGGTTGGGCAGACTTGGATTCGAGTCTACGAAGCTATTCGGATAACGTCGGAAGTACTCGGACGACATTCTGAAACAAATTATATGAAAAACCGAGAATGAATGTTTTGATTTTTGCTGCGCATCGTGAGGTTTCTGGCAAGTTCATATTCATAATATGAATTTCTCAAACATGCTTTCCAAAATGTGATATTCATTATTTATCTTACTCAAATTATTTTTAGACAACTTAGTAATCATAATATCATTTTCTCGTACTTTCAATTTCTCTAATAGAGATTCATAATATTTAGTATGTAAAATACTACTTTATCTTCTTCATATATTAAAGACCATTATGACTATATCAAACTTCGATGTCATAATATGAATAAGTATAATATAGCCTCGGCTTGCCCCATTTTGAAACGATATTATACTAAATTTTGATTCATCTTTATCATTTACTCTAACGAAAAGTCTCTCAGTGTTCTTTCTAAGAATATGTTTTTTTAATCATCACATTTTATTTTATTCCAAAATTACTTCCTCCGAGGGTCTCTCTCAACATGTGGTCTGAAACCCTTCTTTCTCTCTCTCCGCTCTCCGAACACTTAAGCGTACTCGGGTCCCGAGTTTCCAGGACATAGACCGTGTATGGGGTTTGTTTATGCATTTGTAACTTGACCCTCCACAACAAATTTTCACTGTATATATTAAAATTTTACGCTAGTTTTCAAACGGTACTGCTCTCTTCTCAAATCAGTTTCCTTTTTGACACCAAACAGAGTGTGTGGCTACTTCTATCTGCCGCCTCTGTGTCTTAAAGGAAAATAGAAGATTAAAAATTGAAATAAAAACTATCAATTTTTGATTTTGCCCTCTAACGAAAAATCTGTTTCCGTCCGGGTTCGTGTTTTGTGATTTTGTGAAGTGCTTACTTCTTGTGGGTGTTGTGAGCCCCTTGTGGATGGTGATGTTTTTTCTGCAGGATCTGTGTTTATTTTGTAGGAGATATCAGTGTCCATAGGTGGTTCTCGTGTGTACCTTTGAGGAGGGGCAGTTTGCGGATTCACTCTTCGCGGATCTGCAAGATAGGAGTTCTCGCACTTTTTTAAGGCTGTGTTTTGGAGCGGTCTCGTTCCTAGATGCCTTGGAGCTTACCATCTTCCTTTCTCACATAAGTTTTGCATGTTTATAAAATATCATTAAAAAAGACCAAAAAACAAAAACAAAAAAATCTAATGTTAGTGCTAATAACTTTTCTTGCACGTTTACAGCTTAGACACTAAGTACATTAAATTTGGCACTGAAGAGGGCCCCTATTTGTGGCCGAAACGTTTGCCTTTTTCATCCCTACAATATATTTTCTGCCCCTTTAAAAATTTTTTGATATGTTTGCTTGAACATTGTTTTTTAATGAAAAATTATGACCCAATGCCAATATAAATAAACTAGATTGAATTTATTTTTGGGTCAAGATAAAAACTGAAGACATTAATACAAACATGTCTCGAAATTATTAAAAAAGGTGTTTTCCGCATTTTTTCGATTGCCAAAAACATCGTAGTAATAAGAAAACTCCAACTCCTCGACCTGCTTTTGTTAAACTCAACCAGAAAAGAGCAATTTTGGAAATTTTATCATATGATAAAGATGACGGTGATAAAAACGAATCCTCGAGTGATGAAAAACAAAAATGCCAAGAAGATCTTCAAAATGATTGTGGAGCAAAGAAACAACTCGAGTCGTCCAGGGCAGATGTAAGCAAAAAAAATTTTTTATTCTACGTATATATTTATGACAAAATATATTGTAACATGTAATATATAGTTTTCGTTTTTTTTATTTTGTAAATGTTTGATTATTGGCATCTTTTTTTATTGATTGTGTTGCAATATTTCGAAAAAAAGTAATGGAAATATTCAAGGATTTACACGGTTACTAAAATTTTGCTTACATTTTGTGCAATTCGTGATAAAATACTCAATCAAAATTCTCATTAGATGTATTATCACCCTATTAGCCACCAAAAGTTGTATTAGTCTGTATACAAGCTGCTATTAAAACTTACATAAATATTTACTGAACTTTGAAAAGATCTGTCAAAACTTCCATAGAAGCTTTAAATATCTACTTTTTAAACCTTCAACAAGGTTTTTATTCGAAGATTCAGGAATCTTAATAAATAGCTTTGTAAACCTTTTCTCAAGTTTTGAAAGATTAAACTTCAGAAAATTTTTTGTCTATAGATTCAGAAATCTCTATAAAACGTTGGGAAAACTGTTCCTGATGTTCGAATGAAGCTTCAGAGAAGTTTTCATCTGAAGTTTTTTTTTATTGAAAACTCAGGAAAGGTTTCTAAACTTTTTATACATATTCCTAAAAGATCAGACGAAAGCTTTATTAAAGATTTAAAAAGCGGACATTTATAGCTTTTACAAAAATTCCATAAACCTTCACGAAGGTTTAATAAACCTTTATACAAGTTTTTACAAAAAATTATAATAAATAAAGCTTTATAGAAGTTTTGGTAGCTTATGGGACATGATTAATAATGTGAGTATCATTGCATATTTAGATTATACTGCACAACGCCGAGCCACAGCCTGTTGCTTCAACTTCGAACATAGAAGGAAATGCGAGTGGTGGAGAACTTTCTTATCATCTCCTCGAAATTTCGGCAACGCCAATCTCTGAAAATTATCAAAAAGTTGATATCATGGAGCGCCTAGTTGGACTTCAAACGAATATTAAGCCGCACGTTCGAAGCAAATCTACGATGTGCGAATTGCCTCAAACCACGGATACTGGCTGCCAAACGTATAATCAGATGGTCGTGCGTTTTCTTTCTTCGAAAAAGACGAGTGATCGTTTATTAAAAGAGATGCACTCTTTTTCCTCGAATACATCTGAGACTTCAACTGGAGAATTTTCAGAAAGTGATGTGTCCTTTTCGTCAAATAGCAGCGAAGACCGAAGATTCGTTAAGATGATGAACGAGAAAAGGATATCGTTTATGAAATATCTGATTGTCAATGATCCCAAGATGTACATAGGAATCGATAAACCCTGGATTTTACTAATCGAGTTGTTAAGTAATCGTACAAGCTGCGATCATAATCATGTACTGCTGACCTTGATAAAAGTCAAACTAAATGATAGTTTTTCTCGTTTAGGAGATCAATTTGGCATTTCTGTATCTCAGGCCAGTAGAATTTTTTCTCAGATTATCGGTCCTTTAGCTCACTTTTTGACAACTTTAATCTACTGTCCCGATCGCGAGAGTAGAATGAAGAATATGCCTATTGCTTTCCGTTATAATTTCAGTCATGTTACTGCGATAATCGATGCATTCGAAATCGAAATAGAAAAACCAACGAACCCTGTATATGAAGTTCTTACTTGGTCCGTGTACAAGAAAGCAAATACTTTGAAGTATAAAATTTATTGTACGCCTGATGGTTTTATAAATTTTGTATCCATTGGTTATGAGGGGTAGAATCACTGATACTTTTCTTTTTGAGAAATGCAAAATCCTTGATATTTTACCAGAAGGATGTGGTGTTATGGCTGATAGAGGATTTAGGCATATTCAGAGTGTTTTGAACAAAAAGAAATGCATATTAATTCGTCCTCCAACTGTTTCCGCGACTCGAAATCCGACGAAAGAAGAAGTTTTGCTATCAAAAAGCATAGCAAGTTTGAGGAATCATATAGAAAGAGTCATTCGTAGAATTCGCGATTTTAAAATTTTGAAACCTCATGCTTGTGTTAATAATAATTTGATTCCGTTTATTGACGCTTGCGTCGCAATAGCCGCTGGGTTATGTAATTTGCAGCATCCAATCATAAGACAGTAATTTGTACAGGTTTTTTATGTAATTCGAATAAAATATACAAATTTAAGAAAGTAACTATAGTAATTTATTTTTATTAAACAACCTTACAGATTTAAGATATTGGATCTATAACTTAATTCGTGCGGTTTTTTCAAAATTTGAACATTTATTTAAGAGAAACATGTACAATAGTATTATTCAAAGTATTGCCCATCTGAAGCTATGACTTCTTCCCATCTTTCTGGCAATTTGTGAATTCCATTCCAAAAGAACTGCGCCGGCTTGGCGGCCAAGAATGAATCAAGCCAATTTTTGATACCCTGTTCTGATGTGAACCGTATTCCAGTGAAGGCGTTCTGCATCAACCGGAACAAATGGTAGTCAGAAGGGGCAAGGTCTGGGCTATAAGGCGGGTGGGGTAAAACTTCCCATCCACTGTTTTCCAAATAGTTCCAAATGCTTCCAGTTCTTCATCTTCAAACTTTTTTGGCTACCCAGGACGTTCTTCATCTTCCAAGCCAAAATCACCACTTTTAAGTCGTGTAAACCACTTTTGGCACGTTCGCTCAGCTAGAACATGTTCACCATAAACTTCCACCAAAATACGATGACTTTCGGCAGCAGTTTTCTTCATATTAAAGTAATGAAGAAGAACTCCCCGCAAAAACACTTTTTCAGGCACATTCTAAATAATATTCACTCATAGCCACTAATAAACATTAGCAGAGAGCGGACAAATTTTGACGCTTGAGGTGACGTACTTTCGACTAGGGTAGTAAGAAAAAAATTTTACTCTTTACATGGAATTGAAAAGCAAATTTTTTAAATACAAAAATTACTATTGCATCTACTGCTTTCAAGTTTGTCTGATGTGAAGAAATAATGTTTGGATATTCTCAGAGGAGAATAAACGCGTCGGTTCTGCGTCGGTACATAATTATTGACGAAACATGGATACACCACTACGCTCCAGAGACAAAGGAACAGTCAAAACAGTGGCCGGTAAAATAATGGCCACGGTTTTTTAGGATGCACGTGGAATCATCTACACCGATTACTTGGAAAAAGGACAAACGATGACTGGAGCGTATTATGCTTCGTTATTGCACCGGTTGATGGAAGACACCTAGAAAAAACGTCCTCATTTGATAAAGGAAAAGATCCTATTCCATCTAGACAATGCACGGGTGCATACCTACGCAGTTTCGATGGCCTAAATTATGGAATTGAATTTCTAGTTATTATAACATCCACCATATTCACCGGATTTGGCCCCCAGTTCATCCTGCAAGCGCTTCTGAAAAGAGACATCGCACTGTGAAGAATGAATCGAAAGAAAATACGTATAAATTCTGGGGAGAGTTCCCTATACTTGAAAATAAAATGTTTTTGTTATTCTGGACTACACTATGCGATTCCACTTGGTGATTCCTCGACCCCAATCACACAACATTTGCGAAAATATAAAAATTTAGAAAAAGAAGGAATATCACAGTCCAGAAAATCCCTATATAAAAGGAGGGCGTGGTGGCATGCACGGAAAACTCCATATCGCTGTGGTAGCAATATTTGAGTGGACACAAGCTTATTATAAAATACGATGTCACTACCATAGTAATACGTTTCGCTATGACCACGTTACACTGTATAAGGATCTCAGCTCTAATAATTAAATAGTTGAGAGAATGATATACGTATTTACGTGTCGCGTAACAAATTTTCTCAGTATTATTTTCAATGAGTAAAAAGAAAAAAAAGCTTACATGACAATTTTTTAATGACACCGTAAAGCTGTTACAGTTCCACTTTATCGGCGTCAAAGCGCTACACTTTTTGTGGCTGCCGTAGAGATAGATACGTATACTGCTACCAGAGCGGAACTGTATCGCTACGGTATCGTATCGATATGGAGTTTTCCGTGTGGGCGATCTAGTTGCGTATGCGCCTTTATTAGCGACAGAATTGATCCAAATTAATTTAATTGATATATTATGATTTTTATAATTGATCCTTTGAACTCTTTTAAACACTATTTTCCAGGACATCTACAAGTGTAACGATTGCTTGAGGTTTGGCGTCAACGAGGATCTGCTTTTTATTGCTAGAAAGTGCATTGTGCATGCGATAGATGAATTTGCAAAAGTTCGTATGCGTTAGAGAAAGAATGCGTTTCATGCATCAGAAAAAGACAACGCTTCACCGTTGAATGCGTTTCGCCTAGTGGTAACTTGATCAACGCGTCTCTAAATCGTTCATTAGTCGATTATTCCGATTTAAGAGTTTAAATTTAATATGAATATCCAAAAGATCTAATATCGCTAATGTCCATATACCTAGTACGTATGATTGAATGTCTGAACAAGTTCTTATCGATTATGGATTAATATATATAATCTTTATTTTTTTTATGTGAGTAAATTTTTAAATATTTACTCCATTATTTAATTTTTATTATTAATTTTATTATGGGTACAACTTTGCTTCCGCCGTTTTTCAAAAGATGGCTACCGTGGTAAGTGCTGGTCGGAATAGGCAGATAAAAATGTCATAGAGTAAGCTTGAACATCTTTCAACATAACGAAAGCACCACATTCGTGAATTTATGCTTGCATCATAAATTTATTCTTGATCGAAAATGTCAGTTTTCTAGCCGAATTCTCGTAATTTGTGGGAAATTTTGATTTTCTGCTTTCATTTGAAAGAAACTGCGGCTGAGGCTCATCAAATGCTTTCAAGTACTTACGGCGAGGCTGCTCTTAGTAAAAGAACGTGTCGTGGGTGGTTTTAACGCTTCAATAGTTGGTCCAATATTCTAATATTGCCTCAAAAGGCGCATCGTTTTTTCGCGATGGTATTCGACAATTGCCAGAAAGATGGAAAAAAGTAGTGGCTAGCGACGGACAGTACTTTAAATCATAAATAGGTAATCACTTCTTAAGAATAAAGCCTAAAATTTTGGGAAAAAACGGCAAAAGCAAAGTTGTACACCTAATATTTTTGAACTTTACTAATGAGACTCGACCGTCTCACGACATAATATAATTATTTAAAATTTTTGGGATAATAGTTATCATCTCAGATGAGTGTTTCATGGCACTTGCTTTGTTTTAGCAGCTCATTTCATATAATTAAATAGACTTAAAAACAAAGTAAGTGCCTTTTTTACTTTGTAATACACTTTTCAAATATAAATTTGGTTACTTATTGATTCATATTGTAACAGAAGAATGCTTAATTTAATATGCTGACAATAGATCAAAAGTAGATTCAGAAACATGTAAGAGTTCTATACTGATATAAATTCTGAATTTGAAAATATTACTAATCATAATATGAGTCTCTAGTAAGTGACTCTGAAAAAAAAAGAATATTATCATATAACCGATACAACTGTTAATACAATATAATAATAATTATTATATTTTTTTAGGTCCCAGCTTATCCACCGGCTTCGGGACCATTGGCTCTTTATAAGCAAGATGAATTTTATGAAAGCATAGATTATGCTTTAGATGGTTATTACAATTTAAGCAGTGCCATTGGATCTTACTCTTACACTTCAGAGGATAATACAAGAGGGCCAGTAGTCCTATGTTTATACAATTATAAAAAGGGAATTATATTTGGTTTCAACGAAAGTTATGTATTTGATAAACAAATAGATGAATTTTGTATCAATATAACACACAAGTATGGCGAAAAGTTTTTATCTACGGCATTTTTAGCAGAAAAAAATCTTAGTATCAATTTTTCATCTTTAGTCAAGGCGGAACTGAAGTTTGCTATAAAAACTGTTAATTTAAAAGCTGCTGGTCCTATAACTCCGCCTGATTGTTACTTATTTGAAGTGAAAATTATTTTTGACAATGGTGACTCTGACGGACAAATGTTGCTTTCATTGGACACCGAACCAAGGAGATTATTGTGTAAAGGAGACACGCAATATATTACTAGCAGCCAAATTGAATCAGCTTTAAGAACATTACTTAATTTTTTTGTCATTTTAATATGTACTTTTTCACTTGTATTATGTTCCAGAGCAATATATAGAGCTCAACTTCTTAGATATGAAACAATGGCCTTCTTTAAAAAAATATATGGAAAAGTTCTAAGTCTTGAAGGAAGGCTTGAATTTCTGAATTTATGGTACATTATGATAATTGTTAATGATCTATTAATAATAGTTGGTTCAGCAGTCAAAGAGCAAATTGAAAGAAAACAGTTTGGAAATGATCATTGGAATATTTGTAGCATATTTCTGGGTACTGGAAACTTATTGGTTTGGTTTGGAGTTTTGAGATACCTAGGGTTTTTCAAAACATACAATGTTGTTATTCTGACCCTGAAGAAAGCTGCTCCAAAAGTTGCTCGATTTTTAATTTGTGCTATTTTAATTTATGCTGGATTTACGTTTTGTGGATGGTTAATCTTGGGTCCATATCACATGAAATTTAGATCACTCGCAACAACTTCTGAATGCCTTTTTGCTTTAATAAATGGCGATGATATGTTTGCTACTTTTTCAATGTCTTCATTTAAGTCGCCAATGCTTTGGTGGTATTCGCGAATTTATTTGTATTCGTTTATTTCACTCTATATTTATGTCGTACTTAGTTTATTTATTTCCGTAATTATGGATGCTTATGATACGATTAAAGTCTATTATCGCGATGGATTTCCAAAGAATGATTTGCAAATTTTTATTGCAGTTTGTCAAGAAGAAGCTTCGAGTGATATTTATAAGGAAGAGTCTGAAAATAGTGAATTGGAAGCGTTATTTAATAAATTATTTTGTTGCCAAAAGGGGCCATATAGTACGCTAGCGTCTAGCAGTACTTCAATTAAAACACCAGAACAATTATGTTAAGGCGCTATTTTTATTTGATGAATTATAAGTTATTCGAAATACGTATTATATAAAAAAATTATGCATTGAAAAGAATATACATAAAAGGAGATATTGACTCTGTAGAAGTTTCTTTAATCACCTTGGGTAATCTTGCCTTATAGAGGATTATTTTTAACACTTTAAATCGATGAGGTTTAAAATTTTTGTTTCTCATTTCTTTTGCGCATAAGTATTTTGTGAGTTATGTAAATAATTTCATACTTTTTATATTCTCTTTATTTAAATATTTGTTAATCACATTTCTTGAAACGAATTATGATATTACTATTGTAAATAAATAAATATACACAAATTAACGAAAATAGGTTTCTTGATAAAGAAATGATAATATATTATTATTAGAAGGGAAAAGAAACGAGCTTTCAAGCACATAGGCCTGGTCGTTAAGATCGGTTGAACGAAAAGAGTCAAGTACAGAGGTCGTGCCACCAGTAAGTTTTTGTTGTAATTGACAGATGTAAAACGTCACTGTCGTAAGTTTGGACATCTGTCAACAACATAACCTTGAAGTATTAGCGAATTTTTATCAGTATAATATATTCTTTTGTGTGCAAAAATGTCGAGTTTTGAACTGCATAAGCGTCATTTGCGGGAACTTTTGATTCACTTCTTTAAGGGGGCGCCCTATCCAGCATTTTCAAAAAATCGATTTTTTTTTTTTCATTAATCGATTGGGTCATGTCTTGAAAGTATATTCTCAAAATATTATGACTCAACTCTGAATATTGTGACACCCACAGTTCCGGCGCGCTGTGGCCGCTGTGGGTCACAGCTCGAAACTTTAAATCGATTTTTCTCAAAACTATGTTTTCCAAATTGCGGTACACGATTGTGAAAAAACTACTAAACCGATTTTCGATTTCTAAAAAGTTTTTTTTGTAAATTATTAAATAAACGAGTACATGAATGTCTGAAATTATAAAAAAACAAGTTTTTTTATACACTTTTTAGCCACATTTAGCAGCCAAAAATGACGTAAAAAAAGCACTTTTTTTTCAAGACGTGATTTCAATATTTTGAAATCAAATTTTTTGGAGTTGCTGACATTCATGCACTCGGGGAAAGCCTGCTGAATAATAAAAGAATTGGGTTGCATGTTTCAGATGAAAACTTTGGGCTCCACGATGTACCGCGAAAAATCCGTCCGCCGCGACACGCCACACGCGATCATCAATAACTCCGCCATTTTTTATTTTAGTTCTTGAAAAAATGCTTTTTTTGTAGTTCAAACATGTATTTAAATATATGCAAAAAATTATTCGTGTGTGTTTTCATTTTCCGAATGAAAAAAAATCCCAAAAATGACCACTTTTGACGTGCTGGATAGGGCGCCCCCCTTAATTTGAAGAAAGTTGCAGCTAAGAGGAATCGATTGCTTGTAGAAACATGGTGAGGCTGTCTGAAGTGAGAGAAATTGTGAGTGGTTTCAAAAGTTTAAGAACGGTGAATTTGACATCGAAGACAAAGAACGTAGCGGAAGGCCGAAAGTGTACGATGTCGCGGAATTGGAAGCATTATTTGATCAAGATTTTTGTCATACACAAGAAGAAAAATACGATGGACAATACTTCGAATAAAACATAAGGTTCCATTCTTTCACAATAAATGCCCAATTCTTTATAAAAAACGGCGGAAACTTTTTGTACACCTGATAAAATATATAAAAAATAGAAAATATGAATAAAAATAAAGTAACAAAAAATTCTCATAGTCACCCACTTGAAAAAATTTTTAATGGAAAGCTGGCAACGTTTTCCTACTACAGGAACGGACTATGCGACAGTCATTTAATAATACCGCTTTCTGGACTACCGTGAGTATCTTGTCTACGCCAAGACCTTACAGTTGAATCACGTACCTTAATTGCCCGTTCCCAGTAGCCAAAACCACAATGGGATGAAAATTTATTAATTTTACTCTCGACATTTCAGTGATTTCGTACGTAGCTGAACATACTTCTGGATCTTGGTTTTATAGGTTAGCTGAATGTTCTTCACAAGGGGAACGGTTCAGTATGATTTTGACATCCTGGACACGTTTATCCCACAGTACAATGTCCGGACGATTGTGTACAACAAGTTGGTCTGCCTGGATAGCTCTGTCTCAGTACAAGAGATAATGTTCACTCTGAAAAACTGGTACTGGGACGTATTGGTAGCAAGGCTTGAATCTTGGATGAAATCTTGTAGCAGTCACCCACATCACCTTTCTTGCCCAGCGTTCTCTTTCGACGCGTCCTTGAAGGAGGTTTGGATAAGACATTAAACGCAACATTCTTTTAACAATTAGATTATCGTTAGGATTGTCACAAACTCTGGGAGGTCGAAAAGCATTAAAAAGAGCATAGATGATTTATGACATAATCTCCAATATAATGTATTTGGGTATTGGGGAAAAATCATTTAAGGGGGAATATATACCTAGAATGGTAGAAAAATCGATTTTTGAATTTTTGTGTTTCCTTGACGTTTGTGGTCTTAGGAATGTCTGGTGAAAATTTCCAGGAAAAACTCGAAGAAATGAAGATACAGTGCACGCCTCTGCGTAAGCGCCTCGCATAACCGTGCGTTGTGTCGAGAGTTTTGGTATCGCGTTTTTCTCGAAACCATGTTTTCAAAATTCTCAGAAATAATTTTTTTCCTCACAAATAACCGATAGGAATCACATATGTTAGATTTAATTGTTAATGAGCCATTTATAGTCCTTTTTAGAATAGTTAACGCTCTTTGGTCTGGAATTGCCTACAAATGACATTTTGCTTTTACGCGCTGAAGACAGCATGGGCATCGCTTCTTTTTTGGCATCGTAAAAGTCAATGGATTGGGGCTAGCAAATAAGAAAATGAAAGGAAAGAAACAAAAAGAAAAAGCAAAACGAAAACAGTGGATAAAGTCATCTTTCACCACGAGCATACCTCGAGATCCGTAACATTGACGGTATGATAGAGTCGAGGAGGCAGTTAAGGTTCTCTTAAGAGAGGACACAACATCAGTAGTAAATATCAACATGACCTGATCGTCCTTAACTCAGGCATGACTACAACGTCTCGACGAAGTGGGTATAGGGGTTCTATCTTGGATGTAACTCTTGCGACGGCAGGTTTAGCAGCCAGTATCAAAGGATGGACGGTACACGAAGATTTTACAGGGAGCGATCATCAGTACATTGAGTTCAGAGTCATCAAGAAGGCCCAAACAGAACGTGGGTCAGAAATACTATTCATCTATAGATGCGACTGATTATTAAGGCATGCAATGCTTCTATTGTTACATCCCGGAAACTTTAAATTTTCACATTGCCCCTGTGCAAGGGCAACACGCCATACACAAAGGAGAACGAGCAAGGAACTATTCACATGTAATAATATTCTGATGATAAATTATCATATGGACAGAGTAACTGTTCGCATGAGGTAAACCAATGTATACCTCACGTTGAAAGATCGGTTTGACACATGGTAATGAGTAATAAAGAAGAGCAGCGCTCTGTCTATATGGTAATTGTACCCACGGTAATGAGTCAGTAACTCACACCGCGTGTCGATAAAATAGTGATGCTGTGTTAATAACCTAATGAGAGAATGAAAAGTTACCAACACAGCCTCGTTAAATATAATGTCTATATATTATATGTATGTAATTATTATTAGGTGCGCAACTAAGTACTAATCGGACGGCGCAATATCTGGGAAAAACGGCGGGTGAGGTAGGACTTTCCATTTGAGCGTTTCCAGGTAGGTTTTATCGAGTTTGGCAACGTGAGACCGAGCGTTGTCATGCTGTAGAATCACTTTTTCGTGCCTCTGCTTGTATTGTGGCCGCTTTTCGTACAGTGTTCGACTTAAACGCATCAATTGCATTCGATATTGTTCTCCACTTATTGTTTCGTTTGGTTTTAACCGCTCATAATAAATAACACCGACCTGGTCCCACCAAATACATAGCATAACCTTCGCAGCTTGAATATTCGGCCGAGCCGACGACGTAGAAGCATGACCGGGCAGTCCCCATGAATTTCTTCTCTTTGTATTGCTGTAATGAATTCATTTTTCATCACCCGTCACGATGCGATGAAGAAAACTCTTTCTCTTTTGCTGCTGAAGCAGTTTTTCACAAGCGAAAAAACGACGCTCAACGTCCCTTGGCTTCAAATCATGAGAAACCCAAGTTCTTGTTAACACGTACATGCCAGATTCATTTATCGTGTACTTAGCAAGATACGTAGGAGGATAATTGATCACACCTGTTGATGGACTTGCATCCCTTACACCAAACTACCTCCTGCGAAATTTATCGTTGTTTTGCTACCTCACGGAGACTCAAACGAAACCAAACTGTCCTGCAAGACTTTGTGCCGGTGGCTTACAACTATAGGAGTAACAAACGACAATTCTCTCTTTTGCCCTCTAATCTAAGAGGTAGGCAAGTAAGTTACCACATAAGTATCATTCTTTGTATAAACATATGCAACATCTTATTTGTTTATAATAAATGATCTCATACATTTATAAATTCAGTATTTTATTATCATTGTGAACAACTCAGGGCCCATAGACCTGACAAGTGACAACGTACCCACAAATAAAAATAAATTATCAGGCCTTACCAACCTGGTATAATCAGTTAACCGCCTCCCTTGCATCCAAAAATCCAAACTACCCTCGCCTTTTGCTGGGGACGTAACATTGTGACAAAGTGAAAACAGGAAATGCGCTGGGCACCTGGGTATGGATGGAGTGACGAAATCGCTGATCATATCGCACTCGTAGAAGAGGCGACGTTGGTGACGCGCAGCAGCTACAAATAGCAGCAAAAAAGCTGACAAAGGCCATGAGAGACAGCCAAAGATGTTAATAGAAGACCCTCTGTCTATAAGGGGGAAAATATAACAATCGGTAAACAATTCCTAGTTCTAGCTTTTCTCTATCAAAGGCAGCACTTGAATAGAATAAAGCGGGATAAATTTAAAAGTAAATTATTTATATTTCGTATCTTTGTCTTATATTTGTTAATACTTGAAGTAGGATATTTTGGGTAAGAAACAGAAATGAGAGATTGGTAGCGACAAGGGCAAGTCGACATGACATCATAAAATATTAGATATTGTAACATAAATGTTACTATTAAGTAGGGACGCTGGACGCGATATTGCGAAGGACCGTCCTGGGCCCGAGCGGAGCCGAGATCTCCCAAGAAACCTCGAGGGGACGAGTCACTCTGGTAAATTTGATTAATATTCATAATTTCAGTCTTTAAATTTATTGAAATATTAATATTTTTATTTATATAAATTGATTCAATAATTTTTCTTTTATATTTATTATATTCTCTAGCTAAAATTTTTACATTATCAAAATCAAAGAAATGATTATAATCCCAAGAATGTCGGGATAAGCCTGTATTCAAAATTTCAAATCTACAATCTCTTTTATGCTTATAAATTCTATTTTTTAATCTCCTGCCAGTTTCACCAATATAGACTTTATCACATCCAGTGCATTTCATAAGGTAAACTACATTGGATAGATTTTCAATTTTATCAGAATCTTTATTGTTATTTAACAATTTTCCCAAAGTGTGGTTATTATTGAAATAGACATTAATCTGGAATTTTTTTAACCCTCTCTTAAGTCTTTCAGAAAGACCTTGAATGTAAGGTAAGGTGAATGTAGTTTCAGTTTTTTTATATTTTTCCAACCATTTCAATTTCTTTTTATCTTTAGACCCAGAAAAGAAATTGTCTGCGTAATGCGGTGCATTAATGACGCACGCGTGTGGATTCATCCGCACGCGTGAGCTCAGGAGGTCATACAGGTGTGCGTGCAATTGTCATGCATATGTCTTGCACGTTTGGTTCGCACGCGTGCTTGCGGAATGCGCGATTCCAAAAAATATATATTTATTCTAATATTATCAATTTTGAGGGAAAATGATGCGAAAGTAAATAATTTTAACAATTTTTATATTTCTCAAGACATTTGAAAGAGCAATAACAGTCACATATTGAATGAATAAAATTAAACTATATCATTATATCGCATAAATATATCGATTCTATTGAACAATATAATTTTAATCGTTTCCAACTTTAAAAATTTGGAGAGAATAGTTCAAAATTGAATTTCACATCAATGTAAATTATATATATATATCATTTATATACCTTATAAATAACATGGAAATACCCTCGAAGAAGTAACATATTTATCACATTATTATTAAGCGATAAATTTGAACTATTTTCTTTTGCAAAACGTTTCGTTGAACAATAACAATCGTTTGTAGCACATTAAATGAACATCAATTAAATTTTAGATTCGATCATTATTATCAATGAACTATCGATTTCATTAAACAATAATTTATCACTTGCAATAATAAAACTTTTGGAAGGAGAGCTTAAAATCTAATTTAAAATTAAGTCTAAACATATATAAATAATATATAAATATTGTCAAAGGAGTAACATATCTCTATTATCTGGGCGATAAATTCGAACTATTTTCTCATTATTCAGCAAAACATTTCGCAGAAGAATAACACTCGTTATTTGCACATTAAATAAACTAAAATAATTATTATCAGCAGAAGAACACTATCATTTTTATTGAAAATCAATTTATCACTTCCAATCATAAAAGTTAAAAATAAAGTTTCAAATTGCATTAAAAGCTATGTTTGGATGAACTTTGGCAAAATCATGTATGAATACTGATGAATGAACAAGTCCAGTGATGCTAACTAGAGGCGATTTTTCTTACTGCGCAAGCGTCGGGGGGGGGGGGGGTAATATTGTCGCAATGTTCCGAGTTCCCGCCTCAGTTTGAATTCTAAAATTGTGAATTTTAGATAAAACTTAGAGAAATCAAATAGCAGTGATGATATTATCTTGTTAATGTTGACTATACATATATTTACCAAAATAGTCAACATTAGGAACAAAATATCATCACAACTATTTTATTTCTCTAATTTTTATCTAAAGTTCACAATTTTAGAATTCAAACTGAGGCGGAAATTTTGGCCAATGAGACAATATTACCCCCCCCCCCCCCCCGACGCTTGCGCAGTAAGAAAAATCGCCTCTAGTTAGCATCACTGGGACAAGTTGAAGATTGCAAATTGCAAATAACTATTAAATGGCTCCATATTCCGAGTCCGAGTACTCGTGTTCGCTATCTTGCTCGCGCCTCTGTTGCAACTCCGCTATCTCGGCTATCACTGCTTCTTCTACGGTTTCCAAGTTCTCCACCTCTGAAGATTTTATGTAGTTACGAAACCTTTGTTTCGTAGCTCGCATGACTTCAGTCATGTGCTCTTTAAACTCTTCGACACTCTGCGGGACGACAAATGAAGAACACTCTCGCGCAGCTCCTAAAAAGAAATGAAACTATAAACTATCAATAATTATATATAATAATAATTATTATTATTTGTAATAATTATTATTATTGGTAATAGTTATAAATAATTATTATTAACTTTACACATTCATCAAATTCATGAGTAGCACTCACTGAAAAGCACAGTTGCAACTCGAGTGTTGCCAAATTCAAGACAATCCTTATGCTTGGACAAAGTGAAATTGCGAACTAGAGCACCTGTCATGATGGTTTTCAGTGCGGAGCTGAGAAACTGCCGTACAGTTGCAGCTCCCAAATGTATCAAATCATGGTACTGAAATGAAGCAAATAAAAATACAGATAACTCAATGCGTGAGCTGAAATGATATTTACATTTTGCGCAAACTTAATAATACCTACGGGGGCTGGGTCGAACAAAAATTGTACTTTGTCTAATAGAAAATAAAGAAAAATTCCCAAAATAGTTTAAGTTAGAAACGAATTAAAAAATATGGGATAATACTGGATTTGGGTGGACACTTGACTTAAAGCCTTCAAAGGACTTCAATACGACTTCAAAAAACTTCAAGGGACGTTGAGGGATTACAATAGGACTTCAAAGAACTTCAAAAGCAGGTGTAAACCGGACTTCGACAGTAGTGTTTAACCCCTCGTGCGCACATGGATTTGTACAAACTCAATAAATTTTCACAAAAACACTTACCACTTTCTCGCGTGATGATTTATTAGACTTCTTATCCAATTCTTCAAATTCAATCACCGTACTCAAGGGGAAACCTACCAGTAGCTCATAAAGAGTATCGGTAAAATTTGCTACTAGTTGTATGTTCAATGCAGCAAATTTCTGAAACAACTCTGTATTCTGCTGCAATATTTTTTCGTTCTGTTTCCCGATATCACTGTACATATAAAGGTTCACAAGAATATTCAATTTATTTATCATTATTATTAAGCTAGCATACCAAACAGCATGACGCAAAACAATCGAGAAAAAGATGTCGTATCTGAATACATTCAACTAACCTTAGTTTTTTCATGATAGTTTCGTGACGGGTACTACTGATTTCATCAGGCCGTTTCATCAACTTGCATTATCGTTGCTGTCGTCAAAATCATTTTCGACCACTGCAATAGTAGAATCATTGTCAATGTTTAAATAACTAATTTCATCCGAGGCATTAGTCCTCGATTCTGGATCCGATTTCGGAAGAGTAGATGTGAAAGTTATTTGTTTAGAGTTACATGAAATCTTCCTTGTAATTTGGACTCGGTCTTTCGATGTAACCTTGTGTGTGTGAGATGATTCGGCATTCAATTGAATCAGAGGAGGGTCGGCAGTTTGATTTTCAGGACCTTTTTTCTTGTTCTTAAGTTTGTTTAATAGCTCCTTAGACGATTTGGGAGGTACAGATTTTTCTTGTTTCTGAGATTCCAAGGTAGACTCTTTTCTATTGGAAATAATTTGAAAGAATAAAATCATTTTCTGATGGCTTCAGTTTTTAATCCATTTAATTCTCATTTTTCAATTTTAGACTTTAAATTTTAGACTCTAGCAGGACTCCAAAGGACCCCAAGGGACTTGAACAGGACATCAAAGTCTAAAATCATAAGATCATAAGAAATTAAAGATTTTCCAGAATAACTGCTGATTCATTCTATCAATATTTATAGGGAGCACTCTGGAGTACTATGATAATATGATAAATTTATACTTACGAATTGCCTTGATTTTGAAGTCTTTTTTTCTGAAGTTCAAGTGCGATAGTTTGTAGGTGTTTTATTCGTGCATCCACGTCTGCAGTCTTTTTAGACTTTCTACTTTGGGGTTGTTCATCTGAAGAAGTTTGGAGATGCTTCGGTGTTACAACTTTCCTTCCGCTTTTTGATAATCTACTATATTTTTCCTTGACTGAGACTTGTGGTTTCAATATGTCAAATTTCCCCATGTTGCTGGAAAGAAACGGAGAAACAAAACAAAATCAAAAACTATTAAAGAACCTTCAATAAGTTCTCAGTCCTTAATGGAAGTTGTTCCAAAGAATTACATAAAATTTACGATGTCTCAACAAGAAACCGAAGACTATTCCATAATATATAGAGCAGTAAAAGAACCAAAATTTCTACGCCATTTTAAGATTTCATCTTTCATATGAATATACCCAAAGTGTCATTCGACTCTGTCAATTCATTGTTTGTTTACAAGCCATTTGAAGTTGACGTGTCAGTGTATTTTTGTACAATGGGAAAAACCGAATATCGTGCAGTAATAAAATTCCTTGTTTTGGAAGGTTTATCAGCAACGGAAATTCATACAAAAATGGTGAAAGTGTTAAAGGAAGCTGCTCCTTCATTTCCAACTGTGCATCGATGGGTTTCAGAGTTTAGACGTGGTCGAAAAAGCGTTGAAGACGATCCACGCTCAGGACGTCCAAAAAGTGCATCAACACCAGCATTCATAGCAAAAGTACAGGATATGGTTTTGGAAGATCGTCGATTGACCGAGAGAGATTTAACAGAGGCCCTAGACATCTCATTAGGCAGTGTAAGTCATATTTTACGTGAAGTTTTGGGTTTCAGAAAGCTCTGTGCACAATGGGTGCCGCATTCGCTCACACAATCGGCGAAGAAGGTGTTAGCATCAGTTTTTTGGGATGCAAAAGGGATTTTGTTGGTGGATTATCTCCAAACTGGCAAAACAATAAATTCTGAATATTATTGTAACCTTTTGGATTAATTGGATGCAAAAATTCGTGAAAAAAGACCCGGTTTGCAGAAGAAAAAAATCCTTTTTCATCAAGACAATGCACCCGCTCACACAGCTCAAAAAACCATCACTAAAATAACCGAATTGAAGTACGAATTGTTGCAGCATCCACCTTATTCGCCTGATTTAGCTCCTTCTGACTTCTGGCTGTTCCCACACCTCAAGAAATTGCTTCGTGGGAAGCATTTTTCATCAAACGAAGAGGTTATAGCCGTCGTAGAGGAGTATTTTGCAGGCCTTGCAGAAAGTCACTTCCATGATGGGATAAACAAGTTGGAAGACCGTTGGACCAAATGTATTGATCTTATGGGAGATTATACTGAGCAATAAAAGTGATTTCACCAAAAAAAAACGTATTTTCATTTCCGCTTTCAAAACTTTTTGAACAACCTAGTATCACCATCTGGAACATCTTCTGATCCATCGACAGATCCTTCCGATTGATTTTCAGATGCAAGCTGACAGGACCTAAAGGTGGGGAGTTTTCGAATCTTTCTTCCTCTGAACTTGAATCCGAGTTCTCAGAATACTGATTCGGATTGTTTACAACATGTGAGGAATTATGCATTATATGCAAACGTTTCCTCTTTTGACTCAAGCTAAGCTTTTCAAACTTTTGATGTCTCTCCATATTTTGGATTATTCCTCTTCTAATGGTAGCTCCTGAAATCCTTAGAGAAACAAATTTTGGAAATTGAGACCCTTACAGAATACGAGACTTTTATGAGAGGAATTTTCAAAAAAAGTGTCGTGCACCCCAACCCCTGGTTTTTGATGCGCTGAATTCGAATCCATTTTTCTTGATAAAGTCTAGTTCTTTTAATAACTTCAAAAAAAAGTGTACATTTTCATCATTTTTCACTATTTTTTGAGGTCATCCAGAGAATCGTACCTGATCGAGCAAAACGGATCTCGGATTCGAATTCGGCGCATCAAAAACCAGGGAGGTAGACAGATGCAGTCCCTTGGGAGCGGCACTTTTTTGTGTGCAGCTGTGTTAATAATTATTTGGAGATGAATAATCGAATACTCAGTCCACTAGACCCAAATAAAAAATTACATTTTTTTGTAAGTGGCATATGTTTTTCTATTTGTTAAAGGTTTCATAGTTGGGTTTCTGGAAAAAACTTTTTTTCATTTTAGCAGCTAAACAAATAAATTATTACATTAATTTTTGTGCGCATATTATTCTCGATTTAAATTCATGCTTACAAATTTGCCAATGTTTCCCAGCTTTTTTTTTTTTGGTGAGGAGGAAAAATGGCAAAATCTTTTATAGACGTTGTACAGGACTCTCCTAGGACGGGTCTAGGCATACCTGTTAAAACCAAGAAAACCCCTCTCTCGAACCAATACACCACCCGCGGAACCGCCTTTCGGCTTTAAACTTCACGGGTGGTTGGTTCCATTAAAGTCGCGTACGACTTTTCGTCCTCCGTTCGCTCGGAACTTCCATACGCGGCCACACGCCTACTAGGCAAACCGACTAGCGGCGCCACTCAGGGGGGAAAACACACAGATTTCTCCCCCGAAAGACGCGGACAGCCAAGTCTACCCGAGACGCAGGACCGCGGGTGCAGGTCCCGATGCGATTTCTACTGACCCTCCTCGTTGTTTCGCTCTCGACGCCCATCAAGTTCTCTCGTCTTCATCACAAGTGTGACGAATGACTCGATGAGCGTCCAGAACCGCTCAGACTGGAGCATGAGAGGGACCATCGTGTCAGGGGTAAGTTCGGAACCCACCGCCTGACAGAGGACCTCCCTAGCCACACCCCATTTTGCGCAGACGAAGAGTGCGTGCTCTGCGTTATCCACCGGGAAATCGCAGTAGCAACACGTCTCCTCGTCTCTCTTCTTAAAGCGCCTCAGGTACGCGTTAAAACAGCCATGGCCCGAGAGCGCTTGCGCCAAGGAAAAGCCGACTTCCCCGTGCTTTCTGTTCAGCCAGGTGGCGAGCTCCGGGATCAGGCGGTAGGTCCATCTCCCTGTCTGCTCACCATGCCATCTCATCTGCCATTTTTCGATGAGTCTGCGCCTTCCATCCTTGCGGATGGCCTCCTTCGCGCGAGCGATTTCCTGCAGGTCGGCGCAGGTAAGCTCCTTGCGAAGCTTAGAGGTTCCCTGCCTTTCCTCCGCCAATAAATCTATTGGCGGTACGCTCGCCAGGACCAACACAGCGCTCGTCGAGATAGTTCTATATGCTGAAACTATTCTCAGCGCGACAAGTCTCTGCGCGGAGAACAGCTTCTTCTGGATAGCATGGTTTTGCAAGGCATTGGCCCAGACCGGAGCTGCATAAAGCAGCTTCGATTGGACCACGCTCGCCACCAATCTTCTTTTCGCTTCCCTGGGTCCACCAATGTTTGGCATAAGCCGGGCCAAGTTCGCTCCACATTGGGTAGCTTTGGCAGCTGCGATCTTTAGGTGTTCACCAAAGCTAAGCCTACGATCCAGCTGCACCCCCAGGTACTTAATGCTTGTTTTCCACTCGACTTCATGCTCTCCGAGAACGATCCTCGGGTATTGGAAGGATCTCCTGTCTGTAACGAGCAAAGCCTCAGTTTTCTCAGGGGCCATTTGAAGGCCCCTGCTATCCTACCAGCGCTTTGCTCACCACAAACTTTCATTGATCCTCAGCTCTAGGATTCCGACGTCGTCAGCGGCGCACACAACAAGTGCGTCATCCGCGAAGCCGACGATGCTCGTTCCAGCAGGTAGGTCCATGCGCAGAAAGTCATCGTACATGTTCCAAACAAGTGGATCTCGTATATCACCCACCTGTCGCTCAGATAGTCATCTATCATTCGCAACAGGTAGTCTTGAACCTTTTTCCGCATCATCGCCTCGATGCAGATGTCCCATCTCGCGGTATTAAACGCATTGCGTATGTCAATGCTAATCAACGCATAGAATCCCTTACGCTTACCAGTTACTTTTCTTGCATTTGTGGCGATGTTAACCGCAGCTTGGATGGCGTCCACAGTGGACCTGCCTTTCCTGAATCCGAACTGGTTTTCCGAGAGCCCGTTCTCCCCGACCAAGAGAGCCTGAAGCCGTTGTAGAATCAACTCCTCCAGAAGCTTCCCCATCGTATCCAATAAGCATATTGGTCTATACGACGAGGCAGCCCCTAGAGGTTTGTAACCCTTCCTCAGCAGGACCAACCTCTGCTTCTTCCAATCTGCGAAGAACCTGCCCTCCCGAAGACAGGAGTTAAAGGCTTCTAGAAGGATCGGGGCATACCCCGATCACCTCTTTGAGGATTTCGTTCGGCACCCCGTCGATACCCGGCGCAGCATTTGCCTTAAGCCTTCCACCCGCTCTCTTTAGTTCTTCGAGAGTGAAGAGTTCTTCGCGCCGGACCACGCAGGAATTTCGGTCCTCTCTTTGGAACGGCTCCACGTGTGGAAACAAGCTTCGCACAATGTACTTGACTCGATCGGGATTATCCAGGCCCGGGGTCTTTCTTCTAGCTACCAATCTCTTGGTGACTATTTTGAAGGCGAGACCCCATGGGTCCTTCTCGACCTCACCGATCAAGTCTTTTCAGCATTGAAGTCGGCTTTTCTTTATGCCTCGCCTCAAAGCTGTTTCCATGCCTCGTGCAGCGTAGCATCCCCCTTCGAACGGGTGAATTCTCGCCGCGCTGCGAGGCATTGTCGACGTAGGGCTGCCAACTGGTCGTTCCACCAGTACATCGAACCCTTGACTTGCCTGCGCTCACGGCGAGGCATCGAGTAGTCGCAAGCCGCGACCACCTTCTGCCTCGCCGAACGCACAGTAGCTTCAAACGATCCAGCAGGGCAGACCCAACCAAGCTCATCGGTGAGCCTGGTTTCTACGAGGTGTTCGCGAAGTCTTTCCCTGCTGAGTCGTCTCGTGTTCCAGGAGGGGCTCCTTCCTTCGACGCGCCTACCCTTATCCACCGTTTGACACCGTTGTTCTAGTGTAAATTCGATGCACCGGTGGTCACTCAAGGTTATTACCTCGAGGACCGACCAGTGGCTTATCCTTGAAGCGAGGCGAGGTGCGGCAATCGTGAGATTATTGACCAGTCCGTCCTCCGTCTGAACGTAAACTCTTTGCCCTGATTCAAAACGATCAGGTCGTTCCTAGCGACCATCTCGCCAGCCAAGATTCCCCTCCTATCAAGGCGGGCCTCACCCCACTCGGGCGACTTACTGTTGAAGTCACCCCCTATGAGGGATCGCCCGATGGCCTCACGGAGGCTTTCCTCAAGGAGGAGGATCTGGGTCTCAAAGACATCGAAGGGATCGCCGGGGGAGAAGTAGCAGCTGTACACACGCAGACCCGCCACCTCCACCCAAACGAACCCCGCGTCGGTCTCCAGGAAGTCCCCGACGCCCAAATCAGGGTTACAAACAAGGATGCCGGCCCCCCTTGATGCATCCTGATACCAAGCAGAGTTTTCGGACCACTTGCACTGCTCACTAATGAGCAGCACATGGGCTCCCCTCTCCCTGGCAGTCTGCATCAGGAGCTCCTGGGCATCCTTCCCCCTTCCGAGGTTGAGCTGCAGGAACTTCAATTACTGCCTCTCATCCTCCGAAGCTCTTCCCGGAAGACCGGGCAGGAGCCGCTCCCTGACACATGAGCGACATCTATGTCGCCCCTCTCTGCGCATGACAGGCACCTTGGTGGCGCCTTACAAGTTCTGGCCAAGTGTCCCGTGGCGTCGCATCTCCAACAGGCGTTTTTCCTGTCGGGGTTGCTGTAGCCCCGGGACCCGTGGCCGTACTCAAGGCACCTGAAGCAGCGGGCGACTTCCACGTGCTCGCGAATGCGGCACTCTACCCACCCGATCCTCAACTTACCTAGCTAAAGCAGACGCGCGGCGTCTGCCTCAGCTAGCCGGATCACTGCAGTCTTCACCCCACCAAAGCGGGTGAAGAGCCTGTAGGACCCCTCAAAAGCTGGTCTGCCCAATGCCAAGCACAGGGCAGACACAACCTCTTCTTTTTCAACGGTCTCGTCGAGGTCCCTAATTTCGAGGGACCTTGTCGAGACCAGGGCTGAAATTTGCGCCCTTTCCCCGTCCGCCAGGTCGAGCTCCTTTCGGAAGGCCGAAACGTCTCCCCCCTTTTTGAGGACCAGAAGGACTTCTTCCTTCCTGGTCCTCCGGATAGACAGGACCTCAAGTCCTGCCTTCCGGGGGTCGACATTCGCCTTCATTTCCTGCAAGATTTCGGCGTAGGTCTGGCCGTCCTTCGCCGACACCTTTATGGCGTCGCCCGACCTGGCGGGCGTGGAGCGCTTAGACTTAGAAGTGGCGGTGGTCCCCTGCGCTTTTTGGGCAGGGTCCTCCGCCCTTTTCTCCTTTTTTTCTTTTTTTGTGACCACATGCCAGTCCCCTTCAGGAGCTGAAGGACGTCTTGCCATCCCTCAGCTCCTGTAGGAGTGTGTGAGTGCGCATCTGGCGCCTTCACCTCTCCATCTCGTTTATTTTTACCTGAATTCATATTTATTATCCTCGTGTCTTAAGAAGGTTCGCCCATCATGGGAGCCCTACCGCAGTAGGGCTACTATCCCCGCCTGTATAGATCCCTAGTTATATGCGCCGAAACCGAGAAGCGGCTTATCGGAAGGTCGATCCTATCGGCACATTAAATGAAGCTAGTAAAAAGGTTACGGGATAGGCCCGCGCCATAATGATGCTAAAGGTTTAACGTCACCCCTATCGAGTGAGCGGTGCCGTGTCCGCCCCGACACCTGACCCGAACTTCAGGCTAGACGGTGTGCGATTTATCCTACGCAGCTTCGGATATAAGGAAATACTGACCAGGTAATCCTTCATTCTTGCGCCCGGACGTCCATGATTTCAACCCCGACATTGGCTCCAGACAGTAGGATCGTGAGCGGTTTTCCCAGATTAACACGTGGTTTCACGGAATCTTTGCCCTTCGCAGTCGAACACCGGAGGGACTTATGGTTACCCATATCACTTCCACAGAGGTGAGGTACTGACATCGCGTCCTACCCTGGTTGAGAGGCTACTACTCCTCCCTTGGCTAGTCTATCGGGAATATCCACCAGGCGCCGGCCGCAGCCTGATTCACTCAGCATCCCATTCATTCTGGTGTGTGTGGGTGTCGTGCATGTGATTGTGGTGTGACCGCATAGCTCACGCGGGAAGTTCAGCGTCATCGCCGCATACGCATTTGGGTCGATACCCCGATTAAGGGGCCCCCCGCATTCACTCCGTGTTTGTTCATTCGGCATCAAGAGATCTGTTCAAGGTCCCCTGATGCTTTTGCTCCACACCGCGTCCTCACGCGCTTGAAAGTCGCAGAACAACCGTCGTGGCACGTGCGCCCGGCAGGCCCATCACTAGTGAATAGCCTGTCTGTCTGTCATCGAGATTATTGTTGCAATTATAATTCGAAAATGCCCTCAATTTCTTTAAGGTCCCTATTACAAACATCTTTTTTAAGGAGGGATTAGACATGTTTTAAGGTCATGTCTTACTTATCCGATCCCTACCTTACCGACTCTATTTTTTCGCCTATCACACTTCTACATTAATTGAGATATGGAGTTAAAACTTTGAGTAATGCAGTAAAAACAGTGAAGAGCGTTTATTTGCTTCTAAATATTTATAACTATGAAAAAAAATATATGTATGTATGTATGTCACATGCCCTTAAGTTAGAAACTTAATTAGTAAATAAAAAATTATATAAAGGAGAACTGCTGTTAATTTTAATGAATTTTAAAAGAGAATTTTGATCAGAGTATATTAAAAAATAGTTTCGATTACTATTGTTTTTCCGAAAATAGTTATTTATAGTTGTTGAATTTTTCTTCCGCTCTAGAAGAAACTCGTAATTTTTATCCAATTATGATCAATGCTAGCTCATTTTGTTCCTTTCAAGATTCCCCACAAATGCTGGATCTTAGATTTTGTTACATTTATGTAATTAAGTTTCTACCCTAAAATATGTTCATTTCCTCCTCAATTTAGACTTTAAATCAAATAACCGGCTACAATAAATTGAGGTTCAGGTGTACCCTAGCGGGCCTAGTCCAATGAACGGTCAGCGAATTCGTTGGCCGTTCACTGGACTGGATCCGCCAGGATATCAACTACTTCTTCGTTAGTGAATTTTTATTTCATGTGGCAAAGGAACCAAATATAAAACAGGTTTCTAAATGTGGATGGGTGCTATTTCCTATATAAATGAAATCGACATTTTTTAACTGGATAGTGTTACGTCTCATACAGGCCCTTAAATACCACAAAATTCAACTCTACTTTCATGATAGCAAGATCAAATCAGCTTTAAGTACGCGATAAGATTTACAATGTATTTTGGATAAATAAGATATTCCAAATTTCAATCAAAAAAAGCAATTTATTGGCATCAATATCTTATTCAGACTAATGAGTCGAATTTCCAACAAAAATTGGGTATCTTCAGCAAATGCAAGAAATCTTTGGAATTTTTCACGTTTTCATGAGAAACGTTGTTTTAGAAAATTGCTAGAGCATGGAAATTACATGAACAATCATTCAAAAAGAATAGTTTATCATGTAGTAAAAATGATGATCTGATTATTCGAACCAGAATTTGGACTTGAATTTATGATAAGATTAGATATGAAAACCGTCAAGTATATTGTAAAGTTATGAATTGAATATGGGAAAAAGTGAGATGTGGGAAATGGCATGATTTGTCAAGATGAAAAAATAACTTCTTTCTCCTGATCAATTTTACTATAAATTATGTAATTATAAAATTTTCCTTATTTCCTCCCAATGTATTCTAAAATTGCTATGATATTTCATTCTGTATATTTTTTTCTTTATTATTGGTTATCGTTTTTATAATATCAGGAAAACATCCTGAATAAATTCATGACTGATCTTCACATTTGTTTGTTAATAATATATAGTTAGGAATTCACTGTGAAAAATCTCGAGCTCGTCACACGGAGAAACTCTTTATATAAATTTTTACTATAGTATTTTTTAATTTAAGGAAAAACGTATCACTGAGAATTTTTGTCGGTAAAAATACTAAACTTCATAATAATTATATAAAACTTCAGCATAGGTCATAGCAAATTTTACTATAGTTTATACTAAAATTTCATATCATTCTTCAAAAGTTTAGTATTTTACCGACAAAAATTTTCAGTGATACGCTTTTTCCCAAATTGAAAAATACTATAGTAAAAATTGATATAAAAAGATTCTCCGTGCATATAAAGGAGCGCGGAGTGTATTTCAAAGATCATATTCATAAATCCGGCGAGCCAAACAAAAAGTGAGGTTATATATTACTTTATGATCGATAAATGCATCTTATGTTGTACTTACCAGAATTCCTTGAAAAGCCAATAAGAATCCTATCCCAAACAATATCCACAAAATGATAAAACGCGCTTTTGGTCGAGAAGTTGCGGGAAGACGCCAGGCGTGGTAGAAACCAGTGATCCCAGAACGTGGGAGCTGGCGGCCCCCACCATAGATGCCTCGAGCTCATTGTGTCTTCCTCATTCAACAAACCTATGGCAGTCGAGCGAGGAGGAAGCCATGAGCTGTTGGGGACTATGGTGGGGGCCGCCAGCTCCCACGTTCTGGGATCACTGGTAGAAACAGACCCGGTAAGTTGGCTTCCATTAAGAAATATTGAAAGTTTTAAATATACACAAAACGGAGATTCAGAAAGCAACTTCTTAATACACTTCAATTCCAAGTAATCTAAAGGGATTTAAAAGTCGCTTCCTGAATCCCCGTTTTGTCCAAATTTGACACTTTTAATACTTTTTAATGCAAGTCTTCTTACCGGGGAAGGAGACGCAGCGACCAGGTCAATTCAAAGGAATGCAAATGAATGTCTCTAGATACAATTACAGGTTACCATGGTTACATATTTGTGAGAAAGAAATAGGAAAATTGTCGGTCTCTTTCTCTCTTGTATGTTACCACAATAATCTGCATGCAGAGGTGCAGGGCCGAATTTTCCGACGAGGGCGCCCTGGGCAAACTGGAATAACCGCCCCTCCCCTTTAGTACTTCAACAAATGAACTTATAGATGTTTTTAAACTATAAACACGCTACTTCTCTGAATTTGATTTGTAAGTATTGAAAATTTATATTTAAGAATTTTGAAAATTCGCCCAACGCTTTGATTTCACGCTTTCGTCTGTTGAGCCAAGATCGAAAATATGTGTCTGTCGACTTCGTGTCAAAGTGGCGCGAAGCAGACGACAAATTTAAAATCACCAAATTTATCATTTAGGATATTACCTTTCTTTCTTTGATATTTCCAAAAACATTCACTTAAAATGAATATCTAAACATTTTATTTTAAATTTTAGGATGATTTAAAGACTCAAAAGATGATTTTCTATTAAAATTTAAACTCAATAAATTTTCAAAGTTTCAAAACAAAATATCAATTTCAATATTTTTTAACTGTGCAAATCAAATAGTTCAATTAGAAAATTATGTAGAGAATATTATATATTAAGGAATGGTAAAATATGATATTGTAGTTTAAAAAATAAAATATTAAAATACTTAAGTAATACATAAATTATATCTAGTTATACACTCGAAATTATACGATAGAGTTTCTTCTTTAGTATGAGGCAACATTGAAAAAAATTCCATTCAAATAAAATACTCGGAAAACTTTTTAAAATACGTAATATTATTCACATATGAATTTTATTATAAAACTGTGAATAAAAGGTTTCAGTATTCAAAAAACCAAAATCACATCTTAATTTGCATACGAAATTACACTTTACGATTTCTCTTATATAATATACAAATATTTATTTCAAATAAAATAGTTTTTAAAAAATTTTGTAGTACGTGAATCAACTATATCAATTAAAAAATTAAATGGAAAATATTTTATTTAAAAAAAATAAGTAATAAGAAATTAAGGTTAAAAATCTACTTTCTTAATTACATGGTGATAGTAGATAAAAATGTTCTCATTTTACGTTTTAGTGGCTTATATGCATAGACTTTTCAATGAAAAAAAGCAAACACATAAGCAAAATTTTCTAATTGATGCAGTTGATCAAATTTATAAAACCGAAACATGTTTTAATTAATATATTAATTTAAAGCTTCAAATATTTATTAACTTAAAATTTTACTTGGAATTTTCCAAGAATTTCACATAATCTCAAAAATGTTTATATTAGGCGAATGCTTTTCAGATATCAATAAAATTCCGTAGTCAATAAATTTTTAAGTTTCAAGTTAAGGTATTGATTGGAAATTTAGTAGCTTTTTTAGTTAACTATTTTAATCAGAAAATTCTTCATTTTCGTAGATTTTTTCAACTTTTTAATTAAAAATTTATGCATAGGCCACAAAAACGTGAGGTGAAAATTTCGAATCATCAGCCACAATTTCTAGGCAACAGAAAATTTAATTCGATTGTGGTAGGGCCCTAGCTGTGTTTCCCTGTCAGTAATCAGGTAATCATTAATATATAGCATTGTATGCAAGATTGTAGCCAAATCTGAAAAATATCTCTTTGAATGCAATGTATAAATAATCTTTTTTCAGCAATTTGGAAAAACATGTCGTCCTAATTATATAATGTTCGTACATTAATAGTATTCAATAACGATCGTATTAGAATGATCAAGGTAATTGGATGATATGCAGCAAATGCGAGTTCAAACCCCTGTACTTCTAAAAAATTTTTTAATCGATTTTATCAAACAGCTAGGACCCTACACAATCGAATTAAAATTTCTGTTGCCTAGAAATTGTAACTGGTGATTCAAAATTTTCACCTCACGTTTTAGTGGCCGATGCAAAAATTTTTAATTAAGAAATTGAAAAATCTACGAAAATGAAGAATTTTCTGATTAAAATAGTTAACTAACAAAGCTACTGAATTTACAATCAATACCTAAACTTGAAATTTTAAACATTTATTGACTATGGAATTTTATTGATATTTGTAAAAACATTCGCCTAATAAAAACATTTTTAAGATTATGTGAAATTCTTGGAAAATTCTCAGTAAAATTCAAAGTCAATAAATATTTGAAGACTTAAATCAATATATTAATTAAAACATATTTTGGGTTTGAAAATTTGATCAACTGCATCAATTAGAAAATTTTGCCTTTGTGTAAAGCATTTCTTTTTTTCATTAAAAAGTCTATCATATAAGCCACTAAAACGTAAAATGAGAACTTGAAATTGGAAAAAAAGTACTGAAGTTTTATATATACATAAAAACAAAGTTTTCTCAATATTATAGAGCTCAACTGAATTTTTAAAAAAATGTATCTTAAAAACTACCAAACTGTAACAGAACTTTTATAAAATTATCATAAAATTGTGTAACTGTAACTGAGTTTCAATTGCATGTGGATGAATTTTCAGTTGCATGTGAGTGCATTGAACTTCAGTTACCAAAACGTAAAATTATTCCTATTACAAGTATCAGTATTTCCAGGTAAACATATACAGAATATTCAACACTTTGGAACTGAAGTTTAATAAAAAAAAATTGTTTTTATAAAGTTACTAAAAAGTAACAGAATTTCCTGAAATTCTGTCTAAATTTTGGGAGGCTGTAGCTGAATAAAACTCCACTCACATGTTCTGGGAAATTGCGGTAGAAAATTCTAACAGTGTAGAATTCGTATTAGCAATTCTAAGCTAATTTTCATAAATAATCCTTTGTAATTTTATACTACATATGTCCTTACATCTATATCATCAGTAGCATTTAGACACAAATATATACTACTTTTTAGTTGATTTACATCAGAGTTATGTGCTAGAAATTTATTTTTATTCCTAAGGAAGTTTTTAGATAATTTACCAATGTTTTCTGTACAATTTTATGTCAATTTTCTCAGGATATTTTACATTTTTAAGTTTATTCCAAAATAGGGATCATATGTACAATATTTTATCCACTGTTTTAAAATATTAGAAATAAAGATCACTGATGAGAACTCCGATTAGATTTGGAATGTTTGAAGGTATGTGACTTCCTGAGTTATCATTTCTGGACCCTAAAGACAATTATTAACAACAACATCGTATAGAATTTTCATCTACTATCACCATGTAATTAGGAATGTAGATTTTTAACCTTAATTTCTTATTTAAAAAAAAAAATATTTTCCATTTAAATATTAAAGAATTTGTAAATCTTTCTGTGGAAAAAAAGACGCTTTCGACTGCGCTGGAATTTGAGCCCAGGTCTTTCGATTGCCGGTCGACTGCTCCTAATTAATTTGGAATCAATTTTCCATTTAATTTTTTAATTGATATAGTTGATTCACGTACTACAAAATTTTTTAAAAACTATTTTATTTGAAATAAATATTTGTATTTTATATCAGAGAAATCGTAAAGTGTAATTTCGTATGCAAATTTAGATGTGATTTTGGTTTTTTGAATACTGAAACCTTTTATTCACAGTTTTATAATAAAATTCATATGTGAATAATATTACGTATTTTAAAAAGATTTCCGAGTATTTTATTTGAATGGAATTTTTTTCAATGTTGCCTCATACCAAAGAAGAAACTCTATCGTATAATTTCGAGTGTATAACTAGATATAATTTATGTATTACTTAAGTATTTTAATATTTTATTTTTTAAACTACAATATCATATTTTACCATTCCTTAATATATAATATTCTCTACATAATTTTCTAATTGAACTATTTGATTTGCACAGTTAAAAAATATTGAAATTGATATTTTGTTTTGAAACTTTGAAAATTTATTGAGTTTAAATTTTAATAGAAAATCATCTTTTGAGTCTTTAAATCATCCTAAAATTTAAAATAAAATGTTTAGATATTCATTTTAAGTGAATGTTTTTGGAAATATCAAAGAAAGAAAGGTAATATCCTAAATGATAAATTTAGTGATTTTAAATTTGTCGTCTGCTTCGCGCCACTTTGACACGAAGTCGACAGAAACATAATTTTCGATCTTGGCTCAACAGCAGGGTTGCAAAATTACGCGTAACTTGAGGCTTTCCATGTAAATTACGTAAAATACGTAATTTACGTCGAAAACTGTAGTTAATTACATATCCAACGTTTCGACCTCACTCCAGGTCTTTATCAAGGAATATACTTGTCACTAAAAATTTAACAAAACAAATCACCGTCTAATATCTTTTTATAAAGTGAACTATTCTATGTTGTGTTGAAATAAAAAAGTACTTACATGAAATTTAAAAAACGAAAACACATGAAGATTGAGTCTTATTAATAAAATTGTCATTAAAATTGAAACCTCAAAGACTGAGGGCTTCAATAATTTAAAATTACATTATAATAAGATGTGTACAGTACGACGAAGCAACGCAAACTGTAGGATAGAGACGAAGAACGATAAATTAAATTAAATCCGCAAAAAGAGAAGCGTGCTAAAGCTTGAGAACACAAACTTGAAAATCATATGTTAAATAATACTCTGGTAAATTTGATTAATATTCATAATTTCAGTCTTTAAATTTATTGAAATATTAATATTTTTATTTATATAAATTGATTCAATAATTTTTCTTTTATATTTATTATATTCTCTAGCTAAAATTTTTACATTATCAAAATCAAAGAAATGATTATAATCCCAAGAATGTCGGGATAAGCCTGTATTCAAAATTTCAAATCTACAATCTCTTTTATGCTTATAAATTCTATTTTTTAATCTCCTGCCAGTTTCACCAATATAGACTTTATCACATCCAGTGCATTTCATAAGGTAAACTACATTGGATAGATTTTCAATTTTATCAGAATCTTTATTGTTATTTAACAATTTTCCCAAAGTGTGGTTATTATTGAAATAGACATTAATCTGGAATTTTTTTAACCCTCTCTTAAGTCTTTCAGAAAGACCTTGAATGTAAGGTAAGGTGAATGTAGTTTCAGTTTTTTTATATTTTTCCAACCATTTCAATTTCTTTTTATCTTTAGATGAAGTATTGTATATTTCATGAATACGTTCCTTAATGACACTCTCTATCAACAATAATATTATTTCAAATCATAACAGAAACAATAAGTTTAAAAACAATAATCAAATTGCTAATACTGTGGTGAATTTTCAAAAGAATCACAAAGATTTGATATTTGTTAAATCTGATAAAGGTAATATTATGGTGGCAGCAAATAGAAATGATTATAATCAGACCCTAGAAAATAATTTGCTAAATAATAATTTATACAGGAATGTAAAAACTGATTTAGCTCCAACAGTTGAATATAAATGCAATGACATTATTTCGAGATGGGAAGATAAAAGATACATAAATGAATTTACCGCTTATAAGTTAAAATACCATAGTAGTGTAGTGGCTAAAGCTTATGCGCTCCCAAAGGTGCACAAACCAGGTTTGAACTGGAGATTGATTGTTTCCTCAATTGGATCACCAACTTATAATTTAGCTAAGTATTTGTCTAATACCTTAAAACCGGTTTCCGGAGATACTGATTCATTTATTAAAAATAGTTGGGAACTAAAAGATATAATTACCAATATTAAAATACCTTCAACTCATTCATTGCTATCTTTAGATGTGGTCTCTTTATTTGATAACATTCTTCTGGATTTGGCTTTAGATTGCATAGAGGAGAAATTAAATTTACATAAGAATTTAACAAGGATTTCTAAAAATGAGAATTTAATTGCTGTTAGAACAGTGTTTAATAATACAGTTTAATACAGTTAGGTTGTCCAATGGGCTCTCTATTGTCACCTTGAGTATCAAACTTGGTTGTGGAGTTTTTAAATTTTACCTCCTTTTAATAAAATTACGTTATCTCCATTTTTTACTTCTAAAGGATTCATTTTTTTATCATAATATATTTTTGATTTTTTTGCCAAAATAAGATTCTCTCTTGTTTGTGTTCGCATTTCGTGTAGTTGTGTTACAAATTTAATTAAATAATCATCGTACGTTTGTATTTTTTCTTGTTGTGATAAAAGTTCACTGGAAGGTTCATGAGCTAATTTACCAAAAACCAATACATGGGGAGTGCATTTTGTACCTTTATGTTTTTTCACGAAAGCATCTGCTTACTTGGTGATTAGGAAAAGGTATTGCTGAAGAATATTTTGTAAAATTGTCTGGTATGGTTAGAATATATAAGTCATCAGATTTTGTTTCAGTTAGTGGGCCAACAATATCCATTGATATTATTTTTAAAGCAGTACTGGGTGTGTCAGTGATTACCATAGGATTTTTTGTTTTAATTCTGATTAATTCTTTTAGTTGACATTGTAAACAGCCTTGAATATATTTTTGAATGTATACTTTCATATTTTCCCAGAAAATTTTTGGCGAATTCAATTATATTATTTGCGTATTTTAAAATGTTCTTGCCAACCTCACTAAATAATCCTTCACTAAGAAAATCTTGAAAAAATTCTGGAATTTCCGAGTTAATATTTAATTTAATTAGTTGAGTTTGAAATTTCTGCCACTGCCTACATTATCGGAGAATCACTAGTCGCATATCAGATAGCATACGTTGCCGACAGGAGTCCTCGTAGACAATTTCAAACTCTTATATCGCAAATAATGCCAATGAATTCAAATATTAAAGTATTTGAAAATCTTTTCCGAGACACTAGGCGATATAAGGAGATCTCCCTGTGGAGAAAGAGATGTCGGACGCATGTGTATCATATGACCTAAATATTCTATTTCAGGTCGTAAAAATTCGCATTTGTCTGGTTGTAAATGAAGATTTGCTTTTCTAAGTCTTTCTGCTAAATTGTTAAATTTAATCAAAAATTTAATTTACGAAAATCAAGAACCATTCTCCATTTTATTTTTCCTTGAGAATCAAAGTTTTAGGAACTATCCATACTGGGGTAATACGGTGATTGTGAGGGTTTAATTATTTTATTTTTTAATAATTCATCGACTTGTTTGTGATTTCTTCTTTGTGAACTGAAGGAAATCTATACTGCGTTGAAAAAATCGGAGAGTCACCTACAGTAGAAATTAAATGTTGTAATGCATTATTAGCTTCAAGTGGTTCTCCTGGGATTTGAAATCGGTCTGCATTATTTTTAATTAATTTTTCTACATGTTTGTATTTATTTTAATTCAAATGGTCTAATCGAAGAATCTTTTGAATACATTCTAGTCTGTCTTCATCTGTTACATTATAATATGTGCATGAGTTAATCGGAGAATTGTCTGTCCTTAAAGAGTTATTTAATATTTTACTTGATGCCAGAATAGTAATTAAGCAACTTATTACCACCAACAAGGGCGAACTACCCCTAACTAACTAATTACACATGTCCCCCAATAAGGTACCCAAGAGACGAGTAATGTTTGAACACAGGGTTGCAGAATTTTTGAATTTTTTCAAAATTGAATTTTAATTGTCTATTGAAAAAAATTAAATTTAAAATTGAATTTTGATCTTCAATTGAATCAAATTTTCGTAAATTAAAAATTTTAAAATCATACTTATAGCGCTATTTTTCGATAGAGCATGAGTACCAATTCCTTTGACCGATATTATGGTAAACCCAACTGCGTAAGTCGTGTTCGTGCAGTGCTGTAAAGTGAACTGATGCCGTCAGTGACCCCACGGATCTAGTTGTGCTACAAAAGTGTGTTTTGCTCCAAAAATTATTTGATTGTTTTCGATAATAATTATTAAATAAAGTAAGTACACAGTGTTTTGAAGTATTCGAATTCTTACGACTCATTTGCGATAAACACCGTCTTCTTTTTTGTGACAGCTTTTGTAATGGATAGGTATACATATAATAAGTATACTTTAATGTTTTAATGCCTTGTTATAAAAAATAACTTTGAAAAAAGTTTCTGTGAAAAAAGGAACGCTTCCACTCCACTGGGTATCGAGCCCAGGACCTTTCGATTGCCGGTCGAATGCTCAATCATCTGAGCTACGGAGATTTCACAAAATCTATCTCATAGAATCTATTTACAATTTATGTCTCTCGGCTTGAGTTTATGTGGAACCCAATTTCCTTGCTTTTGAATGTATACGGCTGCTTTTAAACGTTTTGAAATGGCTGCTTGAGTGACTCCAAAAGATTCTGCGAGCTCTTCTTGTGTTTGGCAACAATCTTCATCGAGTAATGCTTCCAGTTCTTCATCTTCAAACTTTTTTGGCTGCCCAGGCGTTCTTCGTCTTCCAAGCCAAAATCACCACTTTTAAATCGTGCAAACCACTTTTGGCACGTTCGCTCAGCTAGAGCATGTTCACCATAAACGTCCATCAAAATACGATGACATTCGGCAGCAGTTTTCTTCATATTAAAGTAATGAAGAAGAACTCCCCGCAAAAACACTTTTTCAGACACAAAGTTCGACATATTTGAGTGAAAAAAAATTATTGTTGTTTACGCTTCAAATGAATGAGATATACTGAAAAAGACGCACAATGACAGTAGAATGCAACCTACAGTCTCCAGGCAGAATTAATACCGTTAGAATAGATAGTAATTTTAAACCACTTCCATACATCGAATCACAAATTTCTTCGGTACAAAACCCTTTGAAATTGATGCTGGATACTGCTTCTGAATTGAATGTACTCAAGGTCGGATCAATTCCTGTTAATGCAATAATAAACACTGAAGATTTAATACTTCTTAAAGGAATAGATTCTACAATAATCCCTGCGACAGGTACTCTAAGATTTAAAATTTTAAATCATGAAGTAATATTTATAATAGTACGCGAATGCTTTTCAATACCCTTTGATGGAATTTTAGGATCTCAGTACTTTTTGAAACCGAAAGCAAGAATAGATTTTGAAAATGACATACTTTTAATTGGCAATAAAATAATTAAATTTCAAAAAAATCATAATCTTCGTTTTGAAAATCGAATAAGTGGCGTATTGAAATGGGATAAAAAACCTAGAATTAAAGCGCTACCCTTCATTAAAATTTTGAACCCACCATCAGGAAGTATAGGCCAATTTATGCTAGATACAGGATCTGAAGTTAACATTATTAAAGCTCATTTATTACCAGACGAAATCTACATTGATAGAGGGAATAAGTAATCAAACTTGTAACACCATTGGTACAGTAGAAATTGCAATATCATTAAATCATTAAAAGAAGAAGTGAAAAGACAAGTGAACGATCTTCTAAGAGATGGTATCATCAAACCTTCCACTTCGCCATATAATTCACCCCTGTGGATTGTACCAAAAAAAATGGATGCTTCGGGCAAATAAAAATGGCGACTGGTTTCAGACTTTCGCCTACTGAACGAAAAAACGATAACCGATGGTTATCCACTTCCGGATATAACACAAATTATTGATCAAGTTGGAGGTCATGAATATTATACCACACTTGATCTTGCAAAAGGATTCCAACAAATTTTAATGAATCCACGAGACTCTCGCAAAACAGCGTTCAGTACCCCTCACGGACATTACAAATACGTCCGGATGATATTTGGATTTAAAAACGCACCCCCTACATTTCAACGTTTTATTGATGAAACATTTAAAAATCTTCAAGGAAAAATATTATTCACCTTTATTGACAATATAGTAGTATTTTCTGACACACTGGCAGAACATAAAAATAAAATGAATTTGACTATGGAAAGACTTCGAGAATCAAAATCTTCAATTAAATTTAGATAAATGTGAATTCTTACGCAAGGAAGTCTGTTATTTAGGACATATACTAAGTAAATAAGGAATAAGTCGCGATCCAAGAAAACTAGAAGCAGTTAAAAACTTTCCCAGACTTAAAAATATTAAAAATATTGTACAATTTTTAGGCTTGTCTGGTTATTACCGACGATTTATTCAAGATTTCTCCCAAATAGCCAAACCACTAAGTAAACTACTCCAGAAAGAAATAAAATTTTGTTGGGCAGAAAAAGAAGAAAAAGCCTTTCCTACACTAAAAGAGTTTCTGTGCAATTCACCGGTTCTTCAGTATCCTGATTTCTCAAAACCATTTAACATCACCACAGGTGCATCAGGCTATGCAATTGGAGAGATTCTATCCCAAGGAGAATCTGGCAAGGATCATTCAATAGGTTATACACCCCGAGTCCTACCAGGACCAGGATTATCATATGAAGTCTACGAAAAGGAAGCACTTGCAATGGTTCGTGCAGTGCAAACTTTCAGATCATATATATATATTGTATATAGTAAAAAGGTGAAAATATTCACTGATCATAAACCCTTAGTTTGGTTTAAAACTGCAGAACTCAATACAAGAGTTCAGAAATGGAGATTCAAATTATCAGAGTTCGACTATGAGGTTATCTACAAAGAAGGAAAACAAAATACCAATGCAGATGCACTTTCTAGAAACCCCAAGGAACCCACTCAATTTTGCAATGTGGTCACAAGAAGACAACAAGAAATTGATGGATAAGGATATATATCTAAACCTCAAATAATTAACCGATCAGTAACTTCAAATGAGAATAAAATAAATATAAATTCTTCACACCAAGAAACACCTATTAAAAGTGAAGAAAAACCTCAAAGACTTTCCAAAAGAATAGCTGAAAAAGAAAAACAAGAGTATGCGGAAAGCGAAAGTAGTTTTTTGACAGAACCCAAAGTGAAAACGGCGTTACCGCCAGACAAAATTTCGTTAGAATCAATATCATCACAAATAGAAGATGATATTGAATAACAACCAACCAACGGAAAGCTAATTCAAGTTTCAATAGTTTATCAAGTTATAATTCCACTAGTTCAAATCAAAGAACTTGGGACCTTGATCCTAATTTAAAATGTCAATTTATTCTAACAAAAGAAATGACACAAGTTGGGAATGATAACATTATATACTTTATATCTAATACAGGGAAATCTTGTGACAAAGGAGGTCGAAAATTGATCGAGTTTAATAAAATTGAGCCAAACCAAAATTTTATAGTTCCAAGTGTAAATCATATTAAAAAGGGAACAAAAACTAACTATTTTTCTCTTTGTATAAAAGGAGATGAAATAGAACCAATATCTCTTATCCAAAATAATATTTAAATAGTTTTAAAAGAATTAAAAGAGTTAGTAAATAATCTAAATTTAAAAACATTAAATATTGCAAAAAACGAGACAATCGAAGAAATAGCTTGGTCGGATGTATTAGATCTATTCAAAATTATCTTCAAGGATACGGAAATAAAAATCATTATTTGCAAAGGAACTTTAAAATACGTTCTTGCTGAAAAAAGTAATGAAATTTTTGATGAATTACATTCTTCATCAATAGGAGGCCATCGAGGAGTTTCCAAAACCTACAATCGAATAAAACAAGCATATTACTGGGAAAATCTGAAAGACGACATTCAAAGAAGAATACAACAGTGTCTGAATTGTCAACTGAAGAAATTGGTTAGGTTGAAAACGAAACAACCAATGGTAATTACTGATACATCAGGTACAGTATTCGACAAAGTAGCTCTCGACGTAGTGGGACCCTTGCCTAAAGCGAAAAATGGATGTGAATATATCCTGACTATGCAAGATCAACTATCTAAATTCTGCGTAGCAGTTCCCTTAAAGGACACATCAGCAACCACAATAGCTGATGCATTTGTGAAAAGATTTATTTGTGTATTCGGTGCCCCTAGAGTTGTAATCACCGATCAAGTGCAGAACTTTCCAAGCAAGCTGATGCACCGGGTTTCAAAACGGTTTAAAATGAAAAAATTAGAACAGCTGCGTTCCATCCTCAGTCGAATGGATCTTTAGAAAGATCTCATCATGCATTAGGCGAATTTTTGAAACAGTATACTACTGTTGATGAGGAGTGGGATCAGTGGTTAGAAATTGCTATAATCAGTTATAACACATGCGTTTCGGAAAGTACTAAACACACTCCGTATGAAGTAGTGTTCAGTAGAATAGCGAGGTTACCCTCTAGTGACCCTCTAAGAGAAGCAGATTTGCTCCTCACCTAGAAAGATCATGTGACAAATCTCGTGGCTAGATTAAATGGAATAAGATCCATAGTTTATGAGAATCTTGTTAGTTCGAAATTTAAGTCAACAAAATATTACGATAAAAGAATAAATTCACAAACCTTTAAAGTTGGTGATTATGTTTTCCTTCTAAAAGGTCCAAACCTCAATAAGTTCGTAAATCACTATTCTGGACCACATAAAATACTTGAGATAATAAATTCAACAAATGTTCGCATTTCTATGCAAAAAACCAGTAAAGTAGTTCATTGTAACAGACTTAGAATATCTTATATTAATCGGGATATTCTACTGGCCCCCGTTGTTGTCGCGCTCTGCACGCCCGCCGAGCTCCCTCGTCTTCATCATCAGGGTGACGAATGACTCGATAAGCATCCATATCTGTTCAGACTGGAGCATGAGAGAGACCATGGCCCGAAAAGGATTGCGCCAGGTAAAAGCCCACTTGACCGTGCTTTCTATCCAGCCAGGCGGTGAGCTCCGGAATCAGACGGTGTGTCGATCTCCCGGATTGGTCACCATGCCATCTCGTCTGCCATTTCTCGACGAGTCTGCGCCTTCCATCCTTGCGGATGGCCTCCTTCGTGCGAGCGATTTCCTGCAGGTTTGTTAAGCAGGTGAGCTCCTTACCGAGCTGAAAGGTGTCCTTCTTTTCCTCCGCCAATAACTCTATTGGTGGGACGCTCGCCAGGACCATATTGGATGGCTTTGGCAGTCGCGATCTGCAGGTGTTCGTCGAAGCTAAGCCTTCGATCCAACTGCACACCTGTTACGTCCCGAGCAAAAGGCGAGGGTAGTTTGGATTTTGGATGTAAGGGAGGAGGTTAGCTGATTATATCAGGTTGGTAAGGCCTGATAATTTATTTTTGTTTGTGGGTATGTTGTCACTTGTCAGGTCTATGGGCCCTGAGTTGTTCACAATGATAGTAAAACACTGAATTGATAGATATATAAGATAATTTATTATAAATAAATAAGTTGTTGCACAAGTTTTCACATAGAATCATACTTAGTTGGTAACTTACTTGTCTACCTCTTAAATTAAAGGGCAAAAGAGAGAATTGTAGTTTTTACTCCTATTATTGCAAGTCAACGGCACAAATCCTTGCAGGATAGTTGGGTTTCGTTTGAGTCTCCGTGAGGTAGTAAAACAACGATAAATTTTGCAGGAGGTATGGTGTAAGGGATGCAAGTCCACCAGCAACTGATGTGATCAATTATCCGCTTACGTCTCTTGTTAAGTACAAGAGAAATGAATCAAACATGCACTTGTTAACAAGATAGGTTAGTTCGTCCCGATTTCAGAAATGAATCACTATTAACCGACACGACTAAATACAACGATACACGTAATCCAAAGGAACTATCTAGCACTACGGTTTCCGGATTTTCACCACTT
The DNA here is from genome assembly GCA_030998225.1 of Diplolepis rosae. Lineage (NCBI taxonomy): Eukaryota > Metazoa > Arthropoda > Insecta > Hymenoptera > Diplolepididae > Diplolepis > Diplolepis rosae. The sequence continues at coordinate 292,220 of JAPYXD010000687.1, read as the reverse complement.
AAGGACCTGGGATTTTATTTACCAAGTACCGAATGTTGAGTTGCTCATAGAAATCCAATGAGACTTACGTTTATCGAAGGGTCTGCTCACGACGTTGAATTACCTGTCCGGACCTAACAACCGTACAACTGTTTGGAACTTAATGACAAACCTCCAGAGGTGAATCTGGGGTATATATACTATTGATGATTCTATTAGTGGGAGCAGATCAACGTAAATCGGTGGCACGGCACGTTCGAATCGCAAATCGGTGGCAAAGCACGTTCGAATCGCAAATCGGTGGCAAGGCACGTACGAATTGCGAATCGGTGGCCAGGCACGATCTCTGCAAGGGTCCATGAGTTTATCTCTTCTATTGCCCAATTTTATATCTAGTTTCCAAATAAATTCATTTTTAATTACTCATTTCTGCATTTATTTGCTTATAATTTATGTTACTTATTTTATGAAGTATGATCATTAATTGATTACCCATGATCAGTCAATCAATTTCTTATCTATGATCCATAATCAATGATCGATTTTCATTCATTGATCGTGATCGACTCATCGGCAATCAATAATAAAGTTGATCAATACTATGTTACTACCCGTGATATTAATAATAGTTGTGATATAATGTTAATACAATATTAATATTAATATGATAATTCTTAGAATATTTAATATTACGAGTAAACCGTAAATGAAGACATAAATAAATAAAATGTGTAATAAATCAAGTGAAATATTTGAATGATATTTCACTTAATTTAAAAGAACGACGAAAAGTTCACTTGCGCTTCTCGTAACCTGAGCGCTTTTGCGCGCTCAGCATAAGCTGTCAAGGGGTCGGTTCAAGGACCTAGGAAATTGTGAAACATTCTAAAATCTAAAAATTATATATATAAAACATTCTAAAATCTAAATATACCCTTATACTCATAAAGGGGCATACATTTACATTAATATAATGCTACATATATATATATATAATGCTACATATATATATATATATATATTTCCCATAAATACGGATACGGATGTATGTGTGTGATGTGTATGCAATACATATGACATAAAATGGTATGATATATATGTATATAGTTATAATTTAACGAAATATATTGTTGAAGATTATAATTTTACAACAAATTGAGTGATTATTTATTCATTTGAATATTTAATAGAATTATATTTTTATTGCATTATTTTATTTTCTAGTAAATAAGTACACATTTTATTTATTGTCATAAACAAATAAAAATAATCAAACAATTTAAATCAAATTTCTACTAATTGCACTTCAGAATCACTTCACTTATTCAGAAACAAATTTTATATCTAGCTTGTTTAAATTGTTATAAAGAATTGATCATTAACTATAGATAATCTAAGATAACGCTCAACAAAAGGAAAATGTATTTTTGGGTCAACTTATGCATCAATAGAGGAATTAGTAGAAAAACTGAAAAGAGTATATGCCCCTGCGAAGAGCATATGCCAGTTGCAGGGAGAATTAGGTAATGCATTTATGTGGGAAAGAGAAAATGTTCTTTCCTAAGCTGCTAGAATTAAATACATTGTAGACAGAATAGAAGATGCTTACAGACTTAATAATAGCAGCCCGGTAGATAATGTTTCAGAAAAAACCTTGAAAGAGATGTCATTCATTGTTTCATACGCAGTTTGCGTCCTGAGTTAGAAATTCGTGTAGAAGAAAATGATACTTTCAGGGAAGTTATTAACCACAGTATTGATATAGAACGAAGATTAGCTGTAAATTCTGCACGAGGAAGAAATAAAAATATGGAATATTAAAAAACTCCTCGCTTCTTTTCTTCTTCTTTCTGGACTCCCTCGTCCAGGTCGGTTCTTTTGTTGGCAACTTTTCACCGCCTCCTTTTGGGGGACGCCTCCCGACTCACAGTCGGCTCTCTCAGCCGCTTGCGCGTGTGCGGCGTGGACCTCGCTACCGGCTGTGGAAGGGTTTGGTTACCCTCACACCCAACTTTGTTGTTTATGGGTGGTCTCACATCTTTCATCTTCTGTACCATCTTGCCTCTCAGCAGGTACTCGAAGCAACCGAGGTAACAGACCGTATCCTCCATGTCATAACGCAGCGCCTTTAGCTCCTTGATCGCTTCCTGTATGCCGTCCCAAATAGGGAGATGCATGTTCTTCTTGGTCCTCGAATGGCTATCCATCTTCTCAAGGGCCACCTGCACCTTCCTTAACCTTTTAGCTGCGGGGGAGGTCGATATATCGACCACTCAAGAGGCACAAAATATTTAATGTTTTTAGGCACAATTTGATGTTCTGAATACGTAAAAATAGTCTTAAAATTCCTCGAAACATTCTTGACCTTTAAAATCGGTATTTTAAGATTGAATTTTATTTCTAGTAGAAGCGAGAATTTCAGAGTGTTTTACTACATAATTTGATGGACTGAATACGAAAAAAATTTTGAAAAAAACCACTGAGGTATCCTTGACCTTGAAAATCTACAGTCAGGGTCACTTTTTATTTTTTGAATAAACGAAAGTTGGAGATGGCTTTCCAGCGTCATTCATGCGCTAAAAATAGAAAAAATAGTGAAAAAAAATCCTCGAAGCATCTTTGACCTTGAATTGGTGATTTTCAAGGTCAACGGTGTCTGTGGGGACTTTTATACTATTTTTTACATATTCAGCGCGTGAAATTACATAGAAATACCCTCTCAAACTTTCATGACAAATGCGGGGCTGATCGATATATCGACCAGCAGTTAGGTTGGGGACTCTACCTGATATATCCAGTGATTTTATGTATAAATTTTGCATTTTATAAGACGTCGATTTGTACTGAAATTTCCCCACAGCTAAAAGGTTAATGCTGCAAAATTCGAAATTTCCTCAGTTTTATAAACATTAAAACTTTAAAACTTTTGCAGAAATGTATTGCGCTCTAACAAAGATGTAATTTTGGTAAAAAATATTATGTAATGTAAATTATATAATGTAAATATACTGGTGGCGAGCGTGGTGCACTCGAGGCTGCTTTATGCAGCTCCGGTCTGGGCCAAAGCCCTGCAAAACCATGCTATCCAGAGGAGGCTGTTCTCGGCGCAGAGACTTGTCGCGCTGAGAATAGTCTCAGCCTAGAGAACCGTCTCGACGAGTGCTGTTCTGGTCCTGGCGAGCGCGCCGCCAATAGATTTATTGGCGGAGGAAAGGCAGGAGACCTTTCAGCTCCGCAAGGAGCTTACCTGTACCGACCCGCAGGAAATTGCTCGCGTGAAGGAGGCCATCCGCAAGGATGGAAGGCGCAAACTCGTCGAGAAATGGCAAATCAGATGGCATAGCGAGCAGACCGGGAGATGGACCTACAGCCTGATCCCGGAGCTCGCCACCTGGCTAAACAGAAAGCACGGAGAGGTCGGCTTTTATTTGGCGCAAGCGCTCTCAGGCCATGGCTGTTTTAACGCGCACCTGAGGCGCTTTCAGAAAAGAGACGAGGAGATGTGTTGTCACTGCGATTCCCCTGTGGATAATGCAGAGCACGCACTCTTCGTCTGCGAAAAATGGGTCGCGGCAAGGGAGGCCCTCGGTCAGGCAGTGGGTGCTGAGCTGACTCCTGATACGATGGTCCCTCTGATGCTCCAGTCTGAACGGATTTGCACGCTCATCGAATCATTCGTCACACTTGTGATGAGGACGAGGTAGCTCGATGGGCGTCGGGAGATGAACAACGGGGAGGGCCAGTAGGAATCGCATCAGGGCCTGCACCCGCGGTCCTGCGTCTCGGGTAGGATTGGCTGCCCGCGTCGTTCGGGCGAGGAATCTCTTTGTTTCTCCCCTGAGTGACGCGGCTAGACGGTTTGCCTAGTGGGCGTGTGGCCGCGGATGGAAGTTCCGAGCGAACGGATGACGGAAGAGTCGTACGCGACTTTAATGGAACCAACCACCCGTGAAGTTTAATGCTGAAAGGCGGTTCCGCGGGTGGTGAATTGGTTCGAGAGAGGGGGTTTTTTGGTTTTAACAGGTATGCCTAGACCCGTCCTAGGAGAGTCCTGTACAACGTCTATAAAAGATTTTGCCATTTTTCCTCCTCACCAAAAAAAAAAAAAAAAAAAAAGACTTCAAAGAATCTAAATCCTGTTATAGTGAAAACTAAACTTTCTATTTTTGGATAGTAGTGACATCAAACGTATGCTTTATTCGTGAGAGATTTTAGAGAAGAACTGACGAGGCCTGCCTGAACCTCTACATATATAGACAGCTAAACCTAGGAGGGGGAGGTCATCAACCTCTACATACACGGATAACTAAACCTGGGGGAAGGAGGTCATCATCTGGCCTGGTAACACTCCCCTTTTTAGACATAAATTAGTCTCTTAATTTACTAAATTCTTACCCTCCTTACTTTTGGTATTTCGGTGATCATCAAGGGTTGCAAGCTAGAATTGTACGTGACGACGTTCGTCGGCGTTGTTACCTTTGTTTTTACACAGAATATACAGAGTTTTTTGGGCATACACTTTTGTATGAATTCGAGTATTTCTAATCTGTACAGAACATAGGCTGATCCTAATCCTAGCGCTGCGTAACCTAAATAGCTTAACCAATCCATAGTTGTTTCTCTCCATGTTCTTAGTCTTCTGTTAATGGCTATTGATTTTAACATATTTTCTGCATCGTCTAGGCTTAATTTGGCTTGTCGTAATTTATTGTTATCTATGATTTTAGGGAGACGTATTAATTTACTTTCTAAGGTTTTTAGATCGTCGTTAGAGTAACTAATGTTGTATGTCGTATTGAATTCGTTGTAAAATTGTCCCTTTAGATTTTTGCTAAGGTACAGTGCGTCCATTCCATTATAGATTTTACAATTTGAGCCCGTTAGTAGTGAGGGTTGTTTAATCTTTAGGTGTTCTATTCCTGTTTCGCAGCTAATATCTAAATATACCTCGTTCCTTAGTACTATTATGTATCCGTTTAGTACGGGTATGAAGGTTTCTTTGTCTAAAGCAAAAGTTGAAGTTTTACATTTGTTCTCTGAGTATCGCTTGAATATCGTAGCTTCGCATGTTTCACTGTCAGTCAGCCTAAGGTTTGGTTGGCTTCTTTCGCAAATTTTATATTCGCTTATCGTCGTGCATTTATTTATTGTTTCCTTGTCAGTAATTACATATGAGTCTCTAAATTTTATTAAATAGTCATGGTCGGGAATTACTGCAAAATATAGGTTTTGGATAGGATAAGGGATAGGTATAATATGTTTGATGGTACCCTCTTCCTGTTCTATAATGGGAATTTTGACGGTTGTAAGGTGTAGTTGGCTTTACAGTTGGCCATTGCCGCTATTAGAAGTACTAGAGTCCTCATCTAAAAAATAAGGCATACACTGATCTATGTGTACTCTCAGTATTTTATCTTTATTCCTAATGCGTAGATTATTATTATCTAGGTAAACTATAACTTCGTAAGGACCTTTCCAGGATTGTTCTAATTTGTTTTGTTTGGTGTTGTTAAGGATTTTGACTAGGCTTCCAGGCTTGTATAAAGGATGTGTTCTTATTATTCCTTCATCTAATCTTTTCTTAATTTTTTCTAATTCTACTTGCATTCTCTCTCTAGCTTTTCTGATGTTTTCCTCGTGTTTTTTCCTCCATTTTCTAATCAGATCTTGATGGGTTAAATTGGGTGAGTTTTCAATTTGAGATGGTATATTTGGTAATCTTCCAAACGTGAGTTCGAAGGGTGTGAATCCCGTGGTTTGATTTACTGTTGAATTTATTGCGAATGTTACATATTTTAGATTTTCGTCCCAGTTATTCTGATTTTCTGCCATGCTAGTTTTGATCAGATTATTCAGGGTTGAGTGCATTCTTTCAATGTTTCCGTTGGATTGTGGATGGAATGCTGTAGTTTTAATATGTTTGATTTTCAAAGCTTTCTCAAATTGGTCCATTAACTCAGATAGAAAGTTAGACCCTTGATCAGTGAGAATAGTTTTAGGGGATCCATAAATGTAAATATATTGTTCTATCAGAGCTTCTACTATTGCTGTTGAGGTTTCACTTTCTAACGGTATTAAAGTGGTGTATCTGGTCAATCTATCCTGAATACTAAGTATGTATTTGTTACCTCTAGGTGTAGTGGGTAACGGTCCAAAAATATCCAGTGCTATTTTATCATTTGGATTGAGTGGTATGTCGGGTATTATACTTTCTGATTGATTCTTAATTCGCGTGGTCTTTTGTAGTTGGCATATAGGGCATTTTTTGACATAGTCCTTAATGTCTTGGTCCATGTTGGTCCAAATTCCGATTCTTTTGGCTTTTTCGATAGTATTTTGTTCTCCAGTGTAATCCCTATGAGCTTCTTTAATAATTTGTTTTCGTTCTTCCTTAGTTAATTCTCGGGTTGTAGAGAAACAAATGTGGAAATTCTTATCTGGATAATAGTTTGATAGGAATTCCATTATTTCTTGAATTACTTCTCGCTCCAGAAATGTAAATAGAGGATCTCCAAAGGATAATCTAACAATTGAAAGTTTCCTGTTAACGAATTCTTCGATGAACCAACTTAATTTATACAGCCAATCTTCTTCGTTGTACATAGGCATTTCATCCTTAGTTACTTCTTTCCAAAGTTTGCCGATAGGGTTAGGCTTTGTTTTAATTTTGCCTTTGACTGGTTGTAGTTTCCAATTTATAAAATCCGTATATAAATTAGTATTGTCTCCTGGTGTTTCCGTGATTTCTTCTTCCGTTTCTGTGGTTTCATTTTCTGATGGTTCTCTCATTCGCCTTGCGGTTAATTTAATTTTTTCTTTTAATATTTCGTCTTTTGTTATTCGCGGCTTGTCGAATGTTTCTATTTCCGGTGACTGGTCTTCCAAGCTTGGTTCTTCTTCTTCAGTACTAATTCCGGTTTTTTCCATTGCTTCTTGTAATGTGTCCTTAGTGATGGGAAAAAGTCTGGATAGACAATCCGCTACTTTATTTTCTTTTCCTTTTACATATTCTATTTCGTATTCGTATTCTTCCATACGAAGTCTCCATCGTAAAAGTCTTGAGCTAGGGTCTTTCACATTGTGTAGCCAAACTAAAGCACGGTGGTCTGTTTGAATTTTGAATTTCTTTTCCGAGAAGATATTGTCTGATGCGTTTCATAGCCCATACAATTGCTAAAAGTTCTTTTTCAGAGGTGGTGTATTTTTCTTCGGCTTTGTTCAATGTTCTTGATATAAAAAGACAAGGGTGCCCGTCTTGGCTCAATACTGCTCCTAATCCACAGTTGGATGCGTCCGTAGTCAGTATAAATTGTTTGGAAAAATCAGGGAATTTCAAAACTGGTGCGATTACCAATGCGTTCTTCAAATCGTAAAATGCTTTTTCGCAGTCTGGGGTCCAATCGAATATTGTCTCTTTCTGAGTTAGCTTTGTTAAGGGTCTCGCTATAGTAGAGAAATTCTTGATGAATTTCCTATAGTAACCTGCAAGTCCTAAAAATGATTGCACATCTTTTACAGTTTTCAATGGTCTGAATTCTTTTATGCAGTTTATTTTTTCAGGGTTGGGTTTGACTCCTTCTTTGGTTATTATATGTCTAAGGTATTCTAGTTCTGGTTTAAGGTATTCACATTTTCTCGGTTCTAATCTTAGTCCTAACTGGTAGATTCTTTCCATGACTGCTACTAAGTTCTCATTATGTTCCTGAATTGAGCTTCCGAATATCACAATGTCATCTATGTACGCAAATCATTTTGTTCCGATTAATCCTCTGAATGCATTATCCATCATTCTTTGGAAAGTGGCTGGTGCGTTCTTTAAACCGAAAGGCATGCGATTGTATTCGAAATGTCCTTGGGTTGTAGAAAACGCAGTGTACTTTTTGTCTTCTTCCTTCATCGGGATTTGGTGGAATCCAGCTGAGAGGTCAAAGGCAGAAAAGAACTTAGCTTTTCCTAAGTGATCTAGTATATCATCGATCATTGGTAATGGGTAAGCATCTTGATCCGTGTCTTCATTAATCTTTCTGTAGTCAATAACCATTCTTAATTTATTTGCTTTTTTCGGTACTATCCATAAAGGTGAGTTGTATGGTGATTGGCTTTCTCTTATAATTCCCTTTTTTAATAACTTTTCTGTTTCTTCTAGGGCAAACTGTCGGTGTTTTTCGGGTAATTTGTGGGACCTTAGATTGATTATTTTTCCATTTTTAAGTACTATTTGATGTTCGGTAAGGTTAGTACATGGAAGTGGGTCTGATTCTAACGTGAAAACTTCCGAGTATCTGGCTATCATTTTTTTGATGAATTCTCTCTGGTCTTTTTCTAAATGATCTAATCTTGAAGCTTTCAATAATTCATTTAGTCGAAATGTCATTTGAGGTCCATTACTTTCATTTGTGATTATTTTTAATATAGGTTCGTAGCTAATCTGGAGATTTACTTCTTTAGGGTAATCCTCATTATTTTTCAATGGGATTTTTATTTGTCCGTTTCGTATAGTGTAGAGTCCGTCGGGGATTTCCTTATCATCTATAATGCTAATATCTTGATCTTCTGCGTCAGTTGAAATGGTACATATCTTTTCGGATTTTCCTGGTATGAAATCATTGCTTAGGTGCAAAGGTAGCTTTACCTTATTTAGCACGAGGTGACTGTTCGTGATCGCATATCTTGGATATTTTTCAAAGAATTTAATTCCAATTATACCTCCTTCTGGTAAGGGAAAATCGTTGGGTACTATGTAGAAAACGTGTTCTTGTCCAAAAAAGTTTAATTTTGTAGAATATTTAGAGATATGCCGATCGTTACCCATTAGGAATGTTTTGTGGGTAGATTTCCTTTCGTCTCTATCATCCAATATTTCTTCTTTGATTATGTTTATAGCAGCTCCTGAGTCTACTAATAATCTGTATCTTCCAGTTTTTCTTCTGGCATCGATTGTTCGTAATCTTCCGCATATGGAAGAAATTCGGCTGATTCCTCGAAGATCAGTTGCTCCGTTATTTCTTCATCTGTCATGTTTTCCGCTTCTGTTTCTTCCTCTTGGATTGCTCTTACCGGAGGTGGTCGCTTGAAACCATGGCCTGGGGGAAAACCCTGCTTCACTTGGCACTGTGAAGATATATGACCTATTTTGCCACACTTGAAGCAATTCATTTTAAATCTGTCACTCAGTGGTATGGTACTATTCTGTGCTCTAGGTGTAGTATTTGCACTGAGTCGAGGTGGTCCGGGTGATTTGGCCCATATTTTTACTGGTGGTTTGATAATTTGTCTGACAGGTTGGCTGTCTTTTAACCATGTTTCAGTTTCGATGGCTAATGCTTGATCCTCGTTTACTGTGTTCGGTTTCAACAGACGTACCTGCATTCCAATTTCTCTTTTTAAATTTAATAAGTAACGGTTAACGGCTTCTTCTTCTTCCAATTCTATTTTAAGTCTTCGTTTAGTGGGGTTTACGTGCTGGGATTGGACTAGGTAATTTATTTCATTTGTTATTTGTCGAAACCTCGTCGTGAAGTTCTGAACCGTTTCTGTTAAGCCTTGTTTGCAGCTTTCTAATTTAGATTTTAATGAAATTAATGAACTGGTTTGTCTCAAATTTTGTCTGAGTGCCGCGTATAAATCTTCATAGGAGTTTATTTGCATATATCTAATGGCTTTTTCTGCCACGTGTGTAATTTTCTTTGCTAAAATTAAATCTAAAAGAATTTCTGGTTCTTCGCATCTTATTCTAGCTCTCTTTACCGTTTTTATAAAATCTTCTACTCCCATGTCGTCCTGACCGTTAATTGGCTTTATTGTTTCAATTGCTAACTTGGCTCCCATTTTCCGTTCCTCGTGTGGTGCTGTTGGGACAGTTGTTGGGAAAAATTGTGATTGACCGTAAATATTTTCCTGTCTTGGTCTAAATGTTTCTTTTCTTTGGAATGTTTTTTCTTCGACCGAAGAATGATCGTCTGTCGCTTCTGGTCGTTGCTGGGATTCACTATCTGTTTCTACTGTCCCTGCTCCTCCTAATTTCTTTGATAATCTTGAAATTTCATCTATCCCATTTTCGTTTTCTTTTTTCAGGGCGTTGAATGAGATAGTCAGAGTTTCCATTTGGCTGAGAACCCTTACTAGTAATTCGTCAGTGGTGTAAGAGGGGGACTGGGCCCTGACGGGAGATTGTGCTCGAGACATGAGAGTGGTTGTGATTGGGAAATTTAAAGAGGATGAGTCCGTATCGTAGGATGAGTCAGTTTGATAGAGCGTGCTATCTCGGTGTTTATCAAACGCCAGTGTACCTACTTATCTATTGTTTGTGACTCGGGTGTAGAATGTCGCGGTAAAATTTTAAATGTTTATTTTTTAATACAACAAAATGCAGTATAAGTTGCTACAAACTGCTACTGATTTTGAGGTAGTGATACTTAATTTGTTAAGGGTGGCCAGTGCTTGTGAACACACAGAGTATAGCCAACCCGATCTTGCCTCAACTTTACCTCACCTGTACCGTAGTACAGTCGCCGTGCAACGTACGTAAAGAGGATTTATACTCTAAGGCCCAAGATCGATTAAGAAATGTTTACAATACTTTCACTTTCTAGAAGTAATGCTTACTGTGCTACTCGTGGCCTGATGTGGGATCCGTAGACCGCCTGCCTTCCTTGACGTGTCGAAGAGATGAGTCAGCTTACTGTTGAGAACCGGTTGCCTGGCTGGGCGTTGGCTGCTTACTTACGCAGATGCGTCTTCCGCCTGATTGCGGGCCTCGTTCAATTTTAATGGAATCTTTCACTGATAATTTTCGTGGTATAGTGGCTACTAAATTCACCAACTAATTTTTATTATCAGCTACTTATTCCTGTTTTCGGGCTTACCGTAGTGAAGTCCGGAGTTCTTCTTATTTTTAAAACTTCGTAAAGTTTCTTTAGCTTCTTGGGTCCGTGGATTCCAAGTCTCGCACAGGTCCGCGTTCTATGTGGATTTTCGTAGAAATTAAAAACCGAGAACTTAAGCGGATCGTGGCAGGATCGCCAAAATGTTATAGTGAAAACTAAACTTTCTATTTTTGGATAGTAGTGACATCAAACTGATGTCACTTTGTATGCTTTATTCGTGAGAGATTTTAGAGAAGAACTGACGAGGCCTGCCTGAACCTCTACATATATAGACAGCTAAACCTAGGAGGGGGAGGTCATCAACCTCTACATATATGGATAACTAAACCTGGGGGAAGGAGGTCATCATCTGGCCTGGTAACAATCCACGGAAAAAAAAATTTCTAAATGGGCCAAATTTGGAAAGGAACGATTTTGCATTTATTTCTTTACTTTTGATGGAAACATTTTATAGAAACAAAATTTGATCGGCTTAATCTGAGGACGGTTCTTGGGAGTGACCACCGTGACTGTTCCTGGATGTGGCCCGTATCAGTTCGAAAACTTAAGGATAAACAATTGAGGTTTCGACGGGATAGCTGGATATGAGCGGTAGTCGAGACAAAACTTCGGTCGAGATCACTGACTCCTAGTAAAAGGCTGATGATTGTATCACCCCTTTCTAAGTGCCATTTTGTAAATCTTTTAAATAAATAATTTTCTTACTACAGATCAGAAGTGGGATATATCTGCGATTTCTGGACTGATATTGAATTTTCCATAAAATCCATCCTTTGTGAAACTGTGAGTGAGGTTGTTTGTTGTAAAAATAAGTGCAGTGTTGTTGAAGTTGAGATAAAAAAAAAATGTCTTACAATTTTTTAAGAGACGTCTATGATATGGAATTAAGGAGAGCCGAAGATGGTGAAAGATTTGTCTGCAACGGAGTGGCTAGAAAAGGTGATTGTGTATTTCATAATGTACGATTGGGACAATTCGCTTAAAATATATCTAGCTGCTTTAAAATTAAAAGGCATCGCTAAAAGTTGGTATGATGGACTCAAGAGTGATACTGTAACTTGGGAGTCATTTTCTGTAGCAATCGCAAGGCAATTTTCGGATGAACAAAATTTTGGACAACTGTTTGAGTCCGCGGGAATGTATAAAAGTCTACCGGGTCAATCCTTGTCCTTGTATTGTTTTGAAAAGTTTAAAAAGATTAATCGTTTAAATTTAGATATTCCTGAGGATAAAGTAGTAGAGTTTGTCGTGCATGGAATTCACGATGAGCAATTACGAACGACATTATTAATGTCAAAAAAGCGAAGTCTTGCTAAGTTGAGTCAATGTTTAGGGTCTATTAATGTAGATAAATTTAAAGACACAAAAAGGACCAGTATCGAAATAGAAAAAAGACCTTACGCGGAACAAAGCAAGTCAAAAAAGTTTATACAACGATTTGATCGCGATACTTGTTTTAATTGTGGGAAAAGCGGACATAAAAAGGTTAGCTGCCATGATTTAAAGGGAAATTTTATTAATAAAGAAGCGTTAGGTTCTCACAAAAATACAGGAATCGAAGAAAATAAAGCACCAAAGAATATGAGGGATAATATAATAAAATGAGGGTTTTGTAATAAGTTAGGACATGTAGAAAAAGATTGTTACGGGAAGAAAAATAAAGATAAGAGAGAAAAAGCATGACTAGTCACAGAGGGGCCGTCTCTCAGGAAGAGTTGACGATTCCTGCGTTTTCTCATGTACTAGAGATTGAGTAATCTCAAGTGAAAAAACCAATTAAGAAATGCGCTTTAATAAACGAGAATAAAAATTGTACAGTAGATCTAGGAAGTGATTGTTCGATTATCCGAGAAAGTGTTGCACGATCTTTGAATCTGAAAATTAAAAGCACAAAAAAAATGTTGACAGGATTTAACCACGCTATTGTAGTTCCAATTGGACGTTCGAAAGTTGAAGTACAAATTGATAAAATTCCTTTTAAAGTGAAAGTTTTTATTGTATCAGATAATCAATTATCAAAAGAAATTCTTATTGGTAGGAACATTCTCTCAAAAACTGGTATAAAAGCGATATCAGATAAATTAGGAATAATGTTCACTTTGGATGACTCATTGAAATCAAAGAATGTAAATGAAGTTGAAATGGTAGATGCGAAGCAGATATCACCCGTTCAAGAGAAACATCTTTGGTATGAAGAACTTGATATGGGAGGTAAAGCTAAATTGTTAACGTTGATTAATAATTATCTACAGAGTCTATCATTGAATACTAATGAGTTAGGGAAAACTACTGTCTCAGAATTAAAAATTGAATTGACTTCTGAAACGCCAGTTTTTCACAGAACATATCGATCTTCAAAATCCGAGCGCGATACATTAAATGAAATAATTTTAGATTTAGAGACAAACGGTATAATTCGTGAGAGCACATCTCCTTACGCAAGTCCTGCTATACTCGTGAAAAAGAAAGACGGAGAAGCACGTATGGTCGTGGACTACCGGCAACTTAATAAAATAAATAAACGCATTCAGTACCCCTTCCCGATAATCGACGACCACATAGATCAGCTTTGCAATAAACGAATTTTTACATCATTAGATTTCAAATCTGGGTTTCACCAGATTCCAGTACATCCAAACTCTGTGGAAAAGACTGCATTTATCACACCAGACGGGCAGTGGGAGTATTTACGAATGCCATTCGGACTAGTCAATGCCCCTGCTGTGTTTAAAAAAACAATGAATAAAGTCCTAAAGGGAAGTGCACTTGTTTATATTGATGATGTTTTAATTGCTACAGAAACATTAGAGGAAGGATTTTTACAGCTAGAAATAGTTTTAAAGGCCCTTCAAAAGGATAAATTAACACTTAATCTTGAAAAATGCAGATTTTTCCAAACTAAAATAGAATATTTGGGTCGCGAAATTACTAGTGAAGGGATTAGACCAGGATCACATAAAATCCAGGCCATTTCAAAAGTAAATGATCCTTCAAACGTAAAGCAAGTTAGACAGTTTCTAGGGCTCGCAGGGTATTTCCGAAAATTCATAAAAGATTTTGCGCGTAAAGTAGCCCCTTTAACAAATTTATTGCGAAAAAACGTACCCTGGCATTGGGGAGATAAAGAAAGCGAAGTAGTAAAAGAAATTAAAAGAGTATTAATTAATCGTCCAATTTTAGTAATTTTCAAACCTGAACATGAAACTGAAGTGCACACAGATTCGTGTGCAACAGGACTAGGTGCGATATTAATCCAGAAAAATGGAAATGAAAAACGCGTTGTTTCATATCGTAGTCGAAAGACAACTCCCGAAGAGCAGAGATATCATTCTTATGATTTAGAAACCTTGGCGGTATACATGGCCTTGAAGACATTTCGAGTTTATTTACTTGGAGTCAAATTTACAGTCGTAACAGATTGTAGTGCGATACGAGCGACTATTAACAAGAAAGATATTCAACCATGAGTCGCTCGTTGGTGGGTATATCTTCAAGACTATACTTTTGATATCGTATACCGCCCAGGCACACAACTTGCTCACGTGGATTATTTGAGTAGGAATCCAATAGAATGTATAACTAGGTCATTATCCGAGGGGGGGAAATGAGGAAAAGGATGCCGAGAGTTAGGGGGAAAAAACTTGACACAGGCACTTAAAACAGTTAAAAGCACTTTATTGTCCTTACAACTAGTATGGTACACGCGACGGCCGAAAACCAATAACGGAGAAAAGCACTCTTGATTTGATGCGAATGACGGAAAGGTGATACGATCAAAAAACGGGACAGCAAACTCACAAGCCAGTGACAATAGATTCAACTCGAAGACAGACGACAACGAACAGCGAAGACTCGTCCCTTCGAGGTTTCTCGGTGGATCTCGTCCTCCCTCGGGCCCAGGGGCGTCCCCTGCAGCCTTGCACCCCCTGTCCCCACCTGACCGTAACATCTATGTTACACCCCCCCTACTCGCGGGTGCCAGGGTTTATCCCCCTGGTTGGTTCTTCTCCAACTCTCCGACGTGTTTCTTCTTCCTGTAACATTTTCTGAACGAGAGACAAAACCAATTTTCAAGTAGAGTTATCAGTGCTCCCGTCTCAAGTCAGCTGTCTGTTAGAGAGTCTTTTTAATGGGAGTCAGTCTTGTGTTGGTTGTTAAAAGGGAAAAATTTTTTTTTTTAATTTACCGATGGTCTTGAAGTGGGTGTCAAATTGAGTCGTCCAGTCATGTCATACCATTCATCTATTGCTTATTTTTCCCTATTGCTATTTGTAATTTCTAGTCTAGTTATATTATATTCGCCTACGCTTTTTCCTTTTAGGTTTTTTAATTCGTAGATTGTGGGGGAGATTTTTTTCTTAACTAAAGGGTTTCCCAATAAGGGTGATATGTTTTGAAATTGAAAAAGAACACTGAATATTCATTCGGAATTGATCGAAATCTTTTTTATTATATTGGATATTCTATGCCATTTATGATTTAAACAATATATCGGCCAAATGTCCCCCGAGACTTGAGCCAAAAATGCGCCTCATCAGAAAAGATGATTTTTTGATGAAAATTGGGATCATTTTCAATTGATTCCAGAGCCCAATCCGCGAACTCCCGATGCAAACGATGGTCATTAGGCTTCAGTTCTTGGGCCAGAATCATCTTATAGGGATGCAGGCCAAGATCCAATCGCAAAATACGCCAGGTAGTCATCCTGGACAGGCCCAATTCCTGAGATCGGCGTGGCACGGACAATTCACGGGTTTCCTCGATACTGGCCTGTACGGCGGCTATATTCTGTGTAGAACGTGCGGTACGCATACGATTTTTAGGCTTAGTATCCAATAGAGTAAATTCACTCTCCAACTTATCGAGTATTCGACGAATTGAGAGCGCGGATGGAGCAGAATGTCGACCATATTTTGCACGATATGCTCTTTGAACACCGACAAAACTTCTCGAATTTTGATAAAATAATTGGACAATTTCCAAACGTTGTGGAAGCGTGAAACTACTCATGATTAAATGGCAAACCTTACTGATGACAACTGACAGCAGACGTCAAAAATTTCAGTTCAAATGAGCCCGATAGGGACATTCAAAATCATAACACCCCTATTGGGAAACCCTTTATATAGAGACCTTCATATTTATCGCATAGTTTTTCCGTTTTACTATGTGTCTTATTAGATACTTTGGTTGCTATTTTTAAAGCCTTATCGCCTACCTTAAATTCTACGGGTCTTCTACGTAAATTATAATGAGTAGCCTGTCTTTTGTTGGCCTCATCCAAGTTCTTTTGGACTTCTTCCTTAATCACTTCTAATCTTCTTAATCTATCTGTCCACTTATTTTCGTCTTGGTATACAATCTCGTCATTTTTTTCGATACTTTTTCTCAGAGATTGTAATGGTTGCAATTCACGGCCCAGGTTTAAAAATGCAGGGGTATATTTTGTTGATGTGTTCCTACTGGTGTTGATTGCGAACTGCAGATCATCAATATTTTCGTCCCATGCTGTGAGGTCGTTTTGTATATATGCCCTGATTATTTCCTTGATGGTTCGGTTGTAGCGTTCCGTGGGATTTGCCTGGGGGTAGTATCTGGGTGTCGAATTCCAAACTTCTCTTTTTCTCGAAAGCTTCTATCTGTTCTGTTCTCCACTCCCACTTTTTATTTTTTTTTGATAGTCTGTTTAATGGTTCTATTATTTCGGCGAAGTGTGGTATGAACTTTCTATACCAACTTGCCATTCCTATTAGTCTTTGTAACTGTTTAATATTTTTGGGTGTGGGAAGTTCCAGGATTGGTTGAATTTAATCGTCGTCGATTTGAAGTCCTCTTTCGTTAACTTTGAAACCAAGGTATTTGATTACCGAACAACCGAATTCACATTTATCTAGTCCTATTATCAAGTTTGCTTCGTTAATTTTATCTAATACAAGACTCAAATATTTTAGGTGGTCGTCAAAATTTTGCGTAACAATGATTATATCGTCCAAGTAACAGAAAACATTCGGTTTTAAATCTGGGGTTATAACCTTATCCATTAGTCTCTGGAAAGTGGCCGGAGCATTGGTAAGACCGAATGGCATCCGTTTAAATTGGTACATTCCCTTTCCAGGAACTGTGGATGCTGTAATGGGTTTGGAATTTTCCTCTAACGGTATTTGTAAATATGCTGATTTTAAGTCTATTTTTGAAATAAATTTTGCAGATCGTAAGGTGTCTAGAATTTTATTCATCAAAGGAATTGGGTACATATCTTTTTTGGTAATTTTGTTTACTTTTCTAAAGTCAATACAGAACCTGTATTCTCCATTCGGTTTTTTAATCATAACGATCGGATTCGACCAATCGGAACAAGAAGGTTCTATTATTCCCTGTTCTAACATCTTATCTATTTCCTCGTTTATTTTTTCTCTTACTTTTGGGCTTACATGATAGTATCTTTGCTTGATAGGGTCATGGCCCTGAACATCTATTCTATGTTGTGTTAGGTGTGTTTGTTTTAATTGTGTTGCTATTTCCGGTATTTTGCATTTTACAATTTCTTCCAATTTCGCTTGTTGATTTTCATCCAGTTCAACAATGCCTTCGCATACTTCTGCTGCGTTATCGTTTGGTTCAACCTGCTTAGTTAGTTTACCCCCTATATTATTCAATAAAATTGCCTTGTTTTTAAAATTAATCCACGAGTTTTTATTCCTAATGTTGCTTGTTCCATTTGAGGTTTGAATTTTTCTAGATTCTAATTTTTTTACTGAGGTCATTTTTTAAAAATAAAAAATTCTTGTCGTTATTATTTCATCGTTTTCTTGATTTTCGCTATTGTGCTGCGTTTGTAGGGTGAGGTTATCCAGGATTTGGAATCTGTTGTATACAGGAATGCTGAACAAGCTCGGCATTTCTTTATTGGAGTTTTCTTTGAAATTTTTGGTGCTTTGTGTTTTTTGGGGTGGATTGGGTTCTCATTTGCTTGATTGAGATCCTTTAGGTTTCTTCCTATCATGGTTTTACCATTTTCTCTTTCGCTTCTTAATTTTATTTTACCCTCGAATTTCGGTTTTAATTCTTTGTTATCATTTTCTATGCCTTTCGTTTCTGACTTAGTCTGCTTGTTTACGCTGGTTTGAATTTTACCATTCAGTTTATTTTCATTTACTTCTCTATTATATTCCTTATTAGTTTTTGTTGCCTTTCTCTTGTCTGATATAATGCTTTCAATGATTGGTCTGGGTAGGGACTGAGCCCTTGCCTCCATTTGATAGCGAGTTGGTGGGCTACCTGGTAGCCACCACGTTTCGGTATCGTAATCTAAAGTCATTTTAAGGTTTTTGATCATGTCTGTCCCTAAAATGCTTGTGGATCTTAATTTAGGGACTAATCGAAACGACACATGCTTAACATCCTTACCGATTATAATAGGGATAATTACTTGTCCGATAATTTCCACGGTTCCTCCGTTCGCTACCGTTAGGCTTTCGGAGGTCGGTTTCGAGATCGGGTAATTTAAACCTAATATTTTCTCTAGGAGCTCTTTGCCAACGTACGAGTGTGTGGCTCCTGTATCGACTAATATTCTATATACATTATTTTCAAATTTTGTCATTAAATGGAATCTTGTTTCATTTAATTCTTCGATATCCGAATTTAAATATTCTGGCGTTCTGTTAATGGGTTTTGTTACCGTTCTTTCCATTACCCGCCCTTTTAGTTTCACTGGTTCTGGCTCAAATATGGACATTCCCTTTTGAAGTGTCCCGGTTCCTTACAGTTGTAACAATTCAACTGTGTTGACTTTTCACTCGCGCTCGCGTTCTGTAACTGTATATCTTGTTTTAAACAATTTGGATTATCCTGTATTTTGTTGTTCCAAATTCTGCTTTCCTGGTTTCGGTTCGCATTGTTCGCAAATTGTGTTTGGGAATTTTGTTGCATATTTCCTGCTGGGCTTTCTCGGTTTTCCGCTAGAAATTCTATGGTGGGTTGTGTTTCACTTGGAACTCTATTTAATGCTAAGTGGTTCATTCTAGGTATTAGTTGATTATACGGGTTGTACTGG
The DNA here is from genome assembly GCA_030998225.1 of Diplolepis rosae. Lineage (NCBI taxonomy): Eukaryota > Metazoa > Arthropoda > Insecta > Hymenoptera > Diplolepididae > Diplolepis > Diplolepis rosae. Next base: position 273,299 of record JAPYXD010000687.1, on the reverse strand, counting down.
AATCCATCTTGATTTTTACGGATTCTGGGTTGGGATCCTCGTGGATAAGATGTTCGGTATTGTGATCTATTATAGTTTTGTGGTTCCCATGGAACTGCAGGAATATTTTGTTGTTTTCTATTTTGGAAGTTTTGGTTTTCGTTGTTTTCCCTCTTTGGTTCTGTTATTTGTAATAGTTGTCCTTTTATTTCGGATTTTTTCAATTCGATCTCCCATTCTTTGCCCAAGTCTTCGAGCTCTTCAAATGTATCGAAGTCGTTACGCTTGATGTAAATCTTATATTCGATTCTTAAATTCTCATAAGCGCGACGCAATTCCCATTCTAGACTTTTCCTGGGGTGGAGTTTTGTAAAAAGTTTCCTAATTTCGATTAAATAAGGGTGAATATCCTGGTTCCGTTTTTGGTTATAGAATTTAATTTTTTGTTTTATTTCTTCCAAGAATTTTTCGTCCATGTATGTTCTTGTAAATTCTCTGAAAAAATCTGACAAGCTTCTCCACGAATTCCTATTGATTAAGCACCAATCTTTAGCGTCCTCCGTTAGCAGCGCGTCCAGGTTTTCCAAAATGTCCCTATCGCTTATCTGGTACCCCTTTTTAAATCTTTTTAAGTCGTCTAGGAAGTGAGCTGGGCTATCTTCTTTATTATTCCTGAATTTTAGCGGCCAGTTGCTCATTATTTGAAATGGGGTTTGGGTCATGCCGAATGGAAAATGCATTGTTGGTCTTGGGTGATTATTGTTGTCACTAAATTCCGAATTGTCCTCTGTTATTTGGTTATCTTGGTTCGCTCGTGAACGTCTGGATGGTCCATTTTGAGTCGTTGCTCGGCGTGTTCTGTTTTCGTTGGAATCTCCTTCAAATTCTCGTGGTTCACTGTCGTCTGTATCCGAATTTAGGTGGGCATTCCTTCATCTATTTCTTAATTTTGTCGATTGTTTATTTAATATTTTAACTCTTCTTTCCATATTTTCCTATTGGAATGAACTGTGGGCTGTGGGTTTTGCTATTCTATTTGCCCTTTTGTTTTTGTTTTCTAATTCTCGAATGAATTTTTCGCGTTCCCTAATTATTTGCTCATCGTAATGTCTTAGCAGTTCATTTGCTTCTCCTAAGAATCGATTATTATTTTCCAAAAAGGAGTCCATCGGAAATGTCTCGTCATCTGGTTGGGGGTTGGTAAACTTTGGGGTGTCTGGGGGAGGTAAATCTATACCATCCCAGAGAAAAGATTGGTTGGGGGTTTTTGGTGCTGTTTTTCTATTTTGTGAGGTTTCCACGTTTGTTTGTCTAAACCCTCTGCCGCGTCCTGCAGAGCGGTTTATTATTTTTGGGATTGCTCCTGTGTTACTACGGGTTACTGTTTGTCCCGTTGGTAAGCCCACAAAATTTATTTCTGGGTTTGGAAGCCCTTGTGCTTCCTCTAGATCCAAATTTTCCTGTTCTGGTTCTATTTGTCTAACGTTCGCCATTTTGTTTTTTGTTCGGCCTGATCTAAGTATCATTAATATATTTTTCAAAGAATTTGAAATTTTTCAAAAATTTTTAACTTACCTACTTAATTTGAAATTAATATATAATACTGAAAAAAAAAAAAATCCTATATTTACTTAAATTATTTCCTATTCCTACTATGGTTAATATTATCTGTAAATTCCTTAGGTGTTTATATTTTCGTTCATTCTTATTTTCGCCGGGGATGCTTTGTTTATAAGATACAGTTCGACCTTATGACTGTTGATGGGCGAAAGCGTATCTTTTACCCGCGCGCTTTTGCCTTCTATGCTACTTACGCTTCGTCAATTTCCTTACTTCTATTAACATTTTATTTCTACTCTAGCTTAATTATTTTATTTCTATCAATTTCTTATTTCTATTTTTCCATTAAGGCTAACCATTTCGGGACTAATTTTCTCAATCTTTAGGCTACACTTAGCAAACAGTTATTTCTTTTCGTTCAATTTCAATTAAATTTTTCGAGGATTTTCATCGAAATTGGTTTTCTAATCACTTATGAAACTACTCATTTGTATCGAATCCAACACAATTTTAATATTAAAATCAAACATTTTCCTAAGCTGAACAAGCAATAGATAAATAGTATTCGGAAATAAACTTACAGGCAACAGAAGCGTCAAAGTTTCAGTCTTGTAACATTCCAATAATCCTTTTATTTTTGACCCTATCCTCGGCAGGTTTTCACTTTTTAGTAAAAGGTTTTATGGGTTTTTATGTTGGGGGCCAGCTATAACTAGGTCGTTATCCGAGGGGGGGAAATGAGGAAAAGGATGCCGAGAGTTAGGGGGAAAAACACTTGACACAGGCACTTAAAGCAGTTAAAAGCACTTTATTGTCCTTAGAACTAGTATGGTACACGCGACGGCCGAAAACCAATCACGGAGAAAAGTACTCTTGATTTGATGCGAATGACGGAAAGGTGATACGACCAAAAAACGGGACAGCAAACTCACAAGCCAGTGACAATAGATTCAACTCGAAGACAGACGACAATGAACGGCGAAGACTCGTCCCTTCGAGGTTTCTCGGTGGATCTCGTCCTCCCTCAGGCCCAGGGGCGTCCCCTGCAGCCTCGCGCCCCCTGTCCCCACCTGACTGTAACATCTATGTTACAAATATTGTTCCGTAGATTTAACGGAAAAGGAATAGATAAAAGTAGCTCAACTTCAAGACCCAGACATTGACATAATTCGTAAGACTTTAGAATCGGGCGATATTCAAGCAAACACTAAGCAATATTTTGATAATTACGATCTAAAGGAAGGACTAGTTTTTCGAAGGACTGACTCGGGTAACAAATGGGTGGTCCCAAAAATGTCACGCTTTAATGTTGTAAGATTATGTCAGGATGAGCAAGGACATTTCGCAGTAGAAAGAACATTAGAGAAGGTACGGGAACACTATTGGTTCAAAGGAATGAGAAAATTTGTCACAAAATATGTAAATTCATGTCTCAATTGTCTCCACTACAAAAATCAAAAAAGGGCGTAAACCTGGATTCCTGCATCCAATAGAAAAGGTTGCCATTCCGTTTCATACAATACATTTGGATCATATCGGGCTATTTGTACGTTGTTAACCTAAGAATACTCAAATTTTAACAATAGTTGATGCTTTCACAAAATTTTGTATTCTTGCACCTGTCCGGGACACTTCATCAAAACATGTGTTGAAAGCACTTAATCAGCTAATCGCAATATTCGGAACACCCACCCGGATAATAAGTGACAGAGGAACAGCATATACGTCGCATACATCCAAAGCTTTTTGTGAAGAGTACGGTATTATGCACGTACTCAACGCGGTTGCAACACCACGTGCTAATGGACAATGCGAACGTATGAATCGTACTGTCTTGGGTTCGCTAGCAACTTCTTGTGCTGGAAGTTCAGAGGATCTATGGGAAGAGTAGGTAAAAAAGGTTCAGAGTGCCATCAATTGCTCAACTAATAGAACAACACGAATGTCACCAGCACAACTATTGTTTGGTTACAAACCACGCAGTATGGCCGATGCAAAATTAATCAGTGCAATTCAAGAAAAACTGGACCAAGTGGACTTACAGGAGCTGAGAAATGCTGCAAAAACATTCACAGATGAGGAGCAAGCACGACAAAAAAAGAAATTTGACATTCGTAGGTTCAAGGCGCCGACGTATTCTATAGGAGATGTGATTATGATGGAAGCAAATCCAGCTGCTACTGGTGAAAGCAAGAAGCTGGTGGCAAAGGCTAAGGGTCCTTTCAAGGTAACGGCAGTGCTACCAAACGACAGGTACGAGATTCAAGATCTGCGGGACCTGAAGAAGTCAAAAAATAAGCGTAGCATCGCGGCAGTAGACAGTCTGCGGAGATGGGTTACATTTGACGCCACAAAGTAACTGGTGAGTCATGAACTTCATTTTAATGCATGGAGTTTGAGCATTAGTCGTAGTCAGCGGGTTTCAGGTCAAATTTCTAGTCAAAATTGTGACCGAACAAAGCGTTGGCGAGACTGGGACTAAGATCAAGTCTGGTATTACTAGGTAGAGAAGTCGTCAATCTCATACTGAATGGAATACTGGGCGTAGGCCGGGACTATGGCCGAGTCTAGTATGCCTATGATGGAGAGTGGTCAACTCCATACAGGGTGGCATACTAGGCGGAGGCTGGGACTAAGACTGAGACTAAGACTGAGACTAATACTAAGACTACGTATTTAAAAATGACTGTGGGTACAGAATAGTCTAAATACCCTACCTTCACTTAAAAAAAAAAACGAAAATTTTAATGATTTTATCTAAATTTTTAGAAAATCTGCGGTCAGGAGGTCGAGGACGACCTAGTCATCAGGAAAGGCCAAATGATGGAAGCATTTTTTATAAACAAAATTTGATCCGCTTGATCTGAGGACGGTTCTTGGGAGTGACCACCGTGACTGTTCCTCGATGTGGCCCATATCAGTTCGAAAACTTAAGGATAAACAATTGAGGTTTCGACGGGATAGCTGGATATGAGCGGTAGTCGAGACAAAACTTCGGTCGAGATCACTGACTCCTAGTAAAAGGCTGATGATTGTATCACCCCTTTCTAAGTGCCATTTTGTAAAATCTTTTAAATTAATAATTTGCTTACTACACTTTTGTATGTTAAAAAATATTTAAACAATTTTTCACAACAATCTCTGTAAAGAAGAGTCAAAACCCTAATTTTCGTAATTTGGAAAAATTTTCCTGCAAACAATTGTTTTTAAAAATAAACGTGTCTATTTATTGTTGATAAAGAACCGAAAAAAAATTATCTCGTTCAAATCTGCGACATCGACTGTCAATCTAATATGGAATGACCCATATATATTTTAGGCTCACCCAAAACCATTCTGACTGGCCAAGGACAAAATTTTATATCAGACATGATGCAACAGTCCGAGGAGACTTTGAAAATCAAACATATCAAAACTACCTCCTTCCACCTACAATCAAATGGAAATATTGAACGGATGCATTCAACCTTAGGAAATTTGATAAAAACATCTATTGCAGAAAATAATCAACAAATTGTTAATTGTTTTTTATTTTTAAAGTGAATTAAAACATACGATTTTCTAAAAAATACAATTGTATTAAAACAAAATTATTTTAACGTTTTTTAATAACAATCATAACATGCCCAGGTCAAAATAGCGATTTGCCACTTTTTAATTCTTTTTTATCATTTGGCACAGTGGAAGTTGACAGTTTGTCTGAGTTGCTCGCATAACCTGTCGTGCAACTGAAAACTACGCTCTTATTCTCCATTTTCCATGGTTCTCTTGGAATTCTTTGTTTTTTACTTCCAAAAACCTAACACTACAGTTGAAAACTCACCAAAACTCGAAAACTCGCACTTTAATTATTGGTTTGTGTCAGTAACCAAGCAGCGCTGCCTGGTGGTCATAAGACAAACTAACTCTGGGGGGTCAGCTGTTAGTTAGACTGAGTTAGACACACGTAGCATAGAAGATAAGTACATAAAAAGTAATTTTTATTTTATGATTTAAATTATTTTAAAAAATTTTGTTGTATCAAATTTAATACGTGATTATGGAAACCGATAATCCAAAGGATTCTGGAGCTAGGTTTTCTCCAAAAAGAACGACCAGTAAAAAATATTGTTGTGTTCATGGATGTTGTTGGATTTTCGAATAATGACATTCCAGCAAAGATAAGCTACAGCTACAATTGTAAACCGTACAACCCGCACCTTTTTTGTCTGTATCCGTCGCCGTTTACCTGGGAATCTGTACTTCTAGAGAAATTGTGCCTTCTTATAGGTCGGGCTGCGTCCCGAAGTAAAATTTGACTAGCTAGCAACTGCAGACAAGCGTCAGTTCAATTAGTTAGGTTTTGACATTACAGCGATGTTCATCGCACTTAAACTAAGTTACATTTATACTGTTATTTTTCTGATTAATAAAAATACGCAGTGGAAGATACTCTCTGTCTTCTATTTATTTTGCAATAAATATTCAACAGATGTAACAGTAAAGCGTGTAATAATCCAGACGTTCGCTTTCATTATTTTCCAAAACTAAATGAAACCTTCGTCAAAATTAAAAATCATTTTGCTGAATATGAAAAAGTGGATCGTAGAAAAATGTGGGAATGGGTTTTAAAAATTGGAAAAAATGTAACAGATTACATGCAAGTTTGCTCCTTGCATTTTAAAAAAAGTGATTATATTTTACCAGGTAAATTGATAATTGCAAATATATTTGTATATTGATTTCAAAAAATCATTTATATTTTCTTAATGCAGTACTGAAAATAGTAGACATCTGATGATGTTTGTGTTTTGAGAAAACATTTAAATACTGTAGAAAAGAATTATACAATCAAATGCACATATAAATCTTTTTAAAAATTTTCAATTTATTTAGTTTTTTACTCTAAACATTTTATTTTTATTTTTAAAATAAAAGAAGTTTAAGATGCTTGTAACTTTGTGTATCACTTTTTAAATTTATTTCAATAAAATATTTATTTTGTATTAAGAGCTTTTTCAAAAATTCAGCGATATTTGAAAAAAAATGCAATACCTTCGTGTAATTTACCAAATGCTGCAACTAACAAGAGAAAAAAACAAGATGAAAATGATATGAGAAAAAAAAGAAGGTTGCAAAGAGAAGAGGAAAAATCTCAAGTTCATTCTGAAATAGAAAATTCCACAAATACAACAAATCTTGAGTTACTTGATCAAGATAATGCTCATGGTGCTAATGAGTCTAATTTAGATGAGTCTACTTTAAATGAGTCTACTTTAAATGAATCTAATCCCTTCCTACCCTCTGAAAAAAAATTATCGGATTTTAGCACGCAAATGACTAGCGGAGACTTAATACTTGATTCTTTTGATACTATCAAAACTGACTCAGAACGAAATATGTTAACTGAGATTGCAAATTTTAAAATTCTAAATACATTGATAAAGATTGTCGAGATTGGTTACGCCAAATATAAGTCTAAAACTATGAATCTTCGGAGTAAAATCGTAATGACATTTATGAAACTAAAACATAATGTATCATATGCAATTTTAAGAGCATTATTCAAATATGCTTCAGTATCGCAATGTCGAAAAATTATTCTTGGCATGATTGATAAGTTACAAAATTGTTTGAGAAGTGCGGTATATTTTCCGAATAAAGAAGAAATATTCAAAAATATTCCACTGTGCTTTAGAGACTTTGCTGACGCAAGGATTGTATTGGATTGTACAGAAATGCATATCCAAAAACCAAAAGAACTATGTTGTCAACAACCTACATATTCTCGTTACAAGAGTGATTTCACAATAGAATTCATGACTGGAGTCACTCCTGGAGGAATGATATCATTTGTTAGCAAAGCATATGGCGGTAAAATTTCGGATGATGCTATTTTTAAACAGTCGAATATATTATATTTGTTTGAAAAAGGAGACGCGATAATGGTCAATAAAGGTTTTAGAATAGACAAATTATGTACAAAAAAAAGATAGTAAACTTATTCGACCGTCATTCAAAGAAGAAAAAAATCAATTTTCAAAGGAACAAGCTCGAATGAGTGCAAATATTGCAAGTTCAAGAGTTCATATTGAACGTTCAAATCAGAGATTAAAAGTTTTCAAAGTTTTGGGATCAAAAATGCCAAGTGGTTTAGTTGCCCATGCTGACAAAATAATGACCGTAATTGCTGCGCTGGTAAATATGAGCTCACCAATTTTAAACATCGACAAGTTTCACTGTTAATTTAGTTTATTTTTTGATAAATATCTGGTAAATTAATTATAGTATCAGTTGTAATAAAACAAATTTAATTGTTTTATTAAATGCAATTTATTGTTCATAACAATTTTTATACATCAACTCAATAAAAATTCAATACATTTTGCAACAAATGATAGTAAATTATTAAAACTAGATAAAACTGAAAATATTTGAGTAACTTTTTTAACCATTTTTTTATCCTTACATAAATAATGCAACATGTTGTTAAAAAATGACGATTTCAAAGAGAATAATAAATCCTTAACGAACTCTTTATCAAAGTCGACTGTAACAATCTTTATGCTTTTATCATATGATGCAAATAAAATGAAATCTGTTTTTGTTAAATTTAATAAAGCCATTCCAAATTGTATTTAGGCGTAATAAGTATGTTTTTGTTTTAAAACAAAATTATTATCTTGATCTTTTCGAAGATAAGCTAAATTTTGAATGACATTTATATTATGTTAATTGGACTAAACTTGATTTGATCTGCACAGATGGTAATGTTTATATAAAAAATCATTAGTTTTAAAGTTATGATCGAAAATTCACAATTAACTGCACCAAACTCGATCTGATTTAAACAGATGGTGATGTTTTTATAAAAAATCACTAGTTTCAAGGTTATGTTATATGAAAATATTATCATCTGTGCAAATCGAATTTGGTTCAATTGATGGTGAATTTTCGATCATAATGGTACTTTTATACCTCTCCGGCTGCGAACCAACAAATTAATTTACAGTACTTCATTGGTCCATTCTGTTGTCTAGCCAATAGGATTTGAATGAACGGACTAATCATTTCGAGTAAATGAATTTGTCAGCCCGCAGCCGGAGAGGTATAAAAACACCTTAACCTTAAAATTAGAGTTTTTTTATAAAAAAATTATCATCTATTTAAATCAGTTCGAGTCTGGTCCAATTAATAGTAAATTCTTGCACGTATCCTTGAAACTAGTGATTTTTCATAATAAAATTACCATCTGTTTAAAACAGATCGAGTTTGGTCCAATTAATGCTGAATTGTATTCAAAACAATGCTATTAATTGTATCCTGAAGGAATTTTTATATTCCACTCTTTATTATTATAAAAAAATCTACTTTATATTTTCTTTATTAATGCGTATGTGATTTATTTCACGGGCAGTACTACCTAGCGTACAGATAGGATACCTAATCTTCCGTAGTTGTCTCGACATACAACACACGCGTATCTCTTGTTTGTTTTCAGTCATGCTTTTATTTTCCATAGAAAACTCAATCACACTACACTAGTACGGAGATTGACTTGTCGGGATTTGACATACGCCCCACCCTGGGGCTGGCACTCTAAAATGAAAATGTACCATATGTTGGCCGAAGCCGAGTGGCAGCGCTGGCTGTACTTGAGACCGACTAATTAAAAAATGCATGGGGGACCTAGAGTTCTAAATTTCTCGGACATTTAAAATCCGGTCATGTTCTCGTGACTGTGACCGTCATTTTAAGACAACTTGAGAATTTACAGAGAATTTAAGAGAATTTTACCTTCACCAATATTTTCTTTATCATTAAACCTTATAATATTATAAATTTATTTCCAAACACTATGAATTGCAATAGTGAAGGTTTCATAAAAATAAAACTACGAGAAATGTCAAGTTTTATCGGAATTCAATATCAAAATTTTTTTATAGCCATATTATTTTAAATTCAAACATAAAGAACAAGTAACTCAAGTTTTCTTCGCATAAATTACGCTTTGATTTAAATAATTGTTTGACAGTTTCGGGACAGTTTATCACTTTTTTAAATGCTCTACTTGTCGAGTGGCATGCTTTCTGTACACCTGATCACAGTATTTGCACTTGAAAGAAGCTTTATTTTGTTTATCAATAATTTTTATAAAATAATTCCTAACTATATTCTTTTTCTTCCCCATTTTTATTGCGCACGTTACACAAACTTCCAGAACAAAACATTTATCAAAAACAATTGAAAGCTTGAACCGTCACGAAAAAATATTTTTAAATTCTCGAAGAGAACATTCATCAGAGAAATTTTCAGTCATATTCCCGTGCTCCCAGACATATTCTCGGTCACATAAACTCTTTAGAACTCTAGGGGGAACGCTTCAAAAGTGTACACATTTGTAATTCAATATCAGAGATGAGTTGGGAGATTGCTAAAGTAATGGAATAAGAGAATTTCACAAAAGTGGGCTGATAAACGCGCCCTCTGAACGTGTTGCACAAAAGGTGTACTTTGCGCGTCGGTAAATAATGAAAGTTAGAAAATCCAGAAATGATTTACCATCAGAATTTCTTTGGAGGGGCAGCCGCGCGCGATGCCCTTGTTTCTTCTTCGTCGCTCTTTAACATGAGAACGGCTCGTCCCACTTCTCCTTATTCTCCTCGCTTCCTCCATGCAATGCTATTTTTAGATTTCACGCTTTCGGTTATCGAGTCGGAATTGAGAATTGTGTATTTCTGTCGAAACCGTGCAAAAGAGGCGCGAAGCAGACGACAATTTCAAATTTACGAAATATGTTATTTAAGAGACAACACTTTTTTTTCCGATATTTTGGAAAAAATCTGAAATATCGTGTGAAATTTTATAAGCATTTGAACACTTCAAAAACAAACTTTCAGTAAAATTTGATACCAATAAATGTTCCAAATTTGAATCAATAAAACAACATTCTATAAAAACTCCTTTATTATATTTGGTCAAAAATTCTCCTATGTTTCAACCTCACTGCGGGTCTTTTTCAAGGAATATATATGTCACTAAAAATTGAACAAATCAATTTACAATCAAATTTCTTTTTCCTAAGAGAACTATTTTATGTTGTGTTGATATAATAAATAAGTACTTACATAAATTACAAAAAAACGAAAGCACACATGAAGATTCAGTCTTATTCTTGAAAATGTCATTAAAATTAAAGCCTCAAAGATTGAGGGCTTCAATAATTTAAAATTACATTATAATACGGTGTGTAAGTACAATCCGATGAAGCAACGTAAACTGTAGGATAGAGAGACGAAGATACGATAAATTGAATTAAATTCACCAATGAAAATTGTGCTAAAGCTTGAGAACACAAACTTGAAAATCATATGTTAAATAATTTCATGGCAAATTCGATTAATATTCATAATTCCAGCCTTAAAATTTATTGAAATATTAATATTTTTATTGATATAAATTGATTCAATAATTTTTCTTTAATGTTGTTTTATTGACCTTAAGACCGACGAAACCAAACATATATGATATAATAATATAACGGTTGAAGAAATGGTTATGCTTTCTTTATAAGGGAAAAAAAACAAACAAAAATTTTGGCCTGTTGTTCACAAATTTCTAAGTTTTTCGTTCATTTTATCCGGTTTTCTATATACAATGAATTCTACATATTTTTTCCAATTCGTGTTGTTGTTTACAGGACTTCTTCATTTTGAATTGCAAGCAATGAGATAAGTTTTTGAGTTTCATTATTATCCTTATTTTCACTATCTTCTACATTTTTATCTTTTAATAAAATTTTTAATTAATCTTTTAATTTTTGGCTCTTAAGAGGGCCCCCGCATATGTAGCCGAAACGTTTGCCTTCTCTCTTTTTTTGCGTTTTTTATCGTAAGTAGCATTGATAATATTAATAGAAGAAAATAAAAAGAGGCTGACCCAATGCCAAAAAAATGAGAAATTAACAAAAATTCTGTGAATTTTGGGTCAATATAATAGCAGACATGTCATCAAACATGTCACTTTACAGTTATTATAGTTGTAGATCTTTATGTAGTAAACCATTTTTTATCATAACTTTTATTCGTATCTCGTGTAATTTAACTGGAAAATGGATATTGACTTTTTTCAAGATTTAATATACTGTAACTTTCTTAAATTTATTTTAATTGCAAAATATTATCAAGATAATTAGTAGAGATTTACGAGAATTATCAGAAACCAGTCTTAAAACTTTTGATTTTTTCATAATGTTTTTTTCAAAAACACAAAAAATGCTCCTATTTTGACAATTTTTGTCGGATGTAGTTGGTTAACGAACTTGTCTTTACTTTTTCAGCTGCGATAATGTATGCATAAGCTCAATTCCATCCGACAATTTTTTTCTATCCAGAGTTATCGAGTATATGACCTATTACTACTGCAGACGGACAGACAGACAGACAGACACTTTCGTAAAAACCGTTTTTTCTGACTCAGGGGATCTCAAAACGTAAAGATTTGATGAAAATTTCGAAAGTCATTTTTCACATAAAACCAAAACCTTAATTCTCATATGATGAGAATCTAAAAGACATCAAATTTAGATCTTTCTTAATAATATTAATAACTCTAAAATTAATTAACATTGTAAAAAGTCTGTAGTCTCATTTCAAAGGTAAGTTTTCATAGTATTTTTCTAACTAATTAAGATGTTTTTGGAGATTTTCTGTTAGATTCTGCTCTAGAATCAAAGATGGTAATGAAAAATCATCAAATTTCAAATGATGATTGTACTACATTCATTTGAAGAATTCAAAAAATCCAAACTATCAATATTTTGATAAAAATTTCTAAATTTATTAAAATATAATATAAATCGATTTTTAAAAACTTCTTGAAGAAGCTACATATTTTATAAATTGCATGACTTTTTTGAATTCTGTTCAACCCCAAGATATAGAATCCAGAAAATAATTTCTAAAAATATTTTGATTAGATTAAAAAATCACTATGAAGACATACTGAAAAAAACCTTTTGAAATCTAAATCTAAATTAAAATTTCTTTTGTAATATCTTTCTATAAAATAAAACACTTTGACGAAAGTTGAAACTCCAGGTCAATCTGTAATTTCCGATGGTAGTTTATATATATACATACACGGAGAAAAATAGTTGAAGTAATTTTACTCAACTCTGTCGATTAAACTTGGGACATAAGGACATTTGAAAATCTATTATATCCTAGTCGGGTAAAATCAATTTGATATATACCTAATTTACTCAAAGTGAATAACAATAGGCGTTACATAGGGAATAGTAAGGAGTTGAGTAAAACGTTATAGACGACAGGGCACCAACATGCGTTAGTGGGTTAACATGAAATATATAAATATATCACCGACGCTTGAGGTGCTTCAAACCGTAGTTGGGTAAACTGAGCATCGGGCGTATTATTTGAACTAGCAATGGTATGGTTCTCTCAAATAAAAAAAAATTCTTACCTCGGGCCTGCCAATAGTCATCCGGTACATACATAAACAACTTACAAATACATATACACGATTCGAATGTAGCCAATCATATTTCAAATTACAAATAAACTTAAACATATAACCTTACATATATAAACCTAATAATTACATTTATATATAGTACGATACGCTTTCCTCGAATCACGCACACGCTCGCTTACAATGCTGAGATATAAAATTTGGAACTTTCTTATATAGTGACTGCATGAGTTATTCAGAGCTTGTGAGAGCAAGTGCCGTCAATAAAATTTTTTAGCCTTACTCAAGTAAAAATAAATCAACTTTTTTCATAAATGATTAATAAAATATTTTTAAAAATTAATATAATTCAATATTTAAAGAATTTGAAAATCTTTCTGTGGAAAAAATGACGCTTTCGACTGCGCTGGGATTCGAGCCCAGGTCTTTCGATTGCCGGTCGACTGCTCTAACCACTGAGCTACACAGGCGTCCGACATCTCCTTCTCCACAGGAAGATCTCCTTATATCGCCTAGTGGCTCAGCCTTGCGGCTGTAAATAATTTCAAATTAATTAGTTGAGTTTGAAATTTTTGTCACTGCCTACATTATCGGAGGATCACTAGTCGCGTATCAGATAGGATACGTTGTCGACAGGTGTCCTCGTAGACAATTTCAAACTCTTATATCGCAAATAATGCAAATAAATTCAATATTTAAAGAATTTGAAAATCTTTCTGTGGAAAAAATGATTAATCAATTATTATAACTATGATTATTGATATATATAATATAATTATTAAATTACATTTAGTATAGATTTTTATTATAACGACGTATGAAGTTTAGTGAAACTAAATTTTCAAATGTACATTAAAAAATTGCATTATTATTAAGAAGTATCTTGTATAAAAACATTTAAAAGAAGGTTCTTTTATTTACTGTGTTTTATATTTTCAAAATATGGGTTTTACATTTCCGAATTCCAAATTATTATTCTGCCTGAATAATTTATGTGATATTTCATATTTTATGTAATACACTTATCGACTTTTTTTTGTTTAAATTTTCATAATATCAATTTAATTTTAAGAATTTAAGTTTTTGAAATTAAAAATTTGTTATGTGTGCCCAAGGCGCAGATTACTTTCATTCGTTCCTGCGTGAATACACTGAAAAAAGAAGTGTCTTACCTGGTATCTTACTGTAAGATATGAGATGGGAATTTGCTATCTTCTGTCTTAAAATAAGATGTCTCACGAAGTGTCTTATTCAAAATTAAGACGACTTACGTATCTTGGTACGAATAAAGATGTAATTTCCGTCTTACAGAATAAGATACTTGATTGAGTTAGATAATGTATCTTAGTTTAAGATGTTTAGGGTGTCATAAGATGGTTCTGGCATAAGATGTTTCTGAATTGTAAGATATAGCAGGTGAATAAGTTAGCAAAAACTAAGACGCGTAAAGTGTCAAAGAAGTAGTGGTCGAAAGATAGAATCTCTCAAAGGGTTATAGTTATAGTTCATAACCTCAAAAAATGGAGCGTTTTGAGTGTTGCATGTTTTTGTTCTATGGTGTAATATCAACACATTTAGAGGAATATCCTTTATTTAAACTTTAGATATGACGGATGTGGAGCTACATATAAAAATTGGGAATCGCATCAGCAACACGTAACTCGATATCAGGTATACCTTCTGTTTTAACGTATTGGATACGTTTGCTAAGTCGCTTGTCTCCTTTTCCAATAGAGCATTTACTTGAATTAATTCTTTTAAGAAGTACGTACAGCCATGTAAGTCACCACATGTGTAGCAGACACCGGTATGCCGTAAGCTTTTTCTCACAGTGTGGAGGTTATAAGGAACATGAACTGTCGGTAACTTAAGTAACCTGTGTTACCGATGGTTCAACTCAAGATATTTTACGTGTCTCCAATTAATATGCTTTAGGCAACTTGAATGTGACTACCGAAACATCTTAGAAATAACTACACAAGTATCTTATATTAAGACACTTCTTTTTGCAGTGTAGATGTAGCTGTTGGAATAAATCTTGCGATTCACGGTTTACTCAACTCTCGATTGAAGCGTAGAGTAGAATGAACGGAAAGCTCTACTATCCGTGTACGAATTGTCATGTAAAAGATATTAAATTCCAAAAAATTTTATTCAATGTATTTTATTTTTTAGTAACCGTTTGTCGACTTAGCTTCATATCAAGAAAAGTTTGAGGTGTAAATTCACATATAATTTATGTATTTTCTTAAATCAGCAAACACTTCATTTACATTCATCTATTGAAATTGCCATATGTCTTAGGTAAAAAAAGATAATTTTGCTTCCAAAAATAGAAAAATTATTATTGAAGAGATCATTTCAAAGAAAAGAGATTAATTTCCAAGAAAAATATTTGAAGCATAAGAAAAAATAAATTTAACAAATTTTATTTTTACCCCGACTTTTTTTCTTATCGCTTCAAACCAAATTTAAAAAAAATGATGTGATTCAAATAAATCAAGAATCTTTTTTTCAGGAAAAAGACCTAATACAACCTAGCCGTTTCCATATTTTGTTTTGGAAATTTTATTTTTAATGCTTTTAGCCATTAAAGAATTTATTATAATTTTCAAAAAATGGAAACGGTTAAGTTGTAGAAAGCCTTTTTCTTAAAAAAATTATCCGTGATTTCGCAGAATCACATCATTTTCTAAAATTTGGTATGAAGCGATAAGAAAACAAGTCCGGGTAAAAATAAAATTTGTTAAATGCATTATTTTTTTATGTTTTAATTTTTTTTCTTGGAAACTAATCTCTTTTCTTCCAAATGATCTCTTCAATAATAATATTGCTATTCTTGAAAAAAAATTTATCTATTTTTGCCTGAAGTCTAATTTTTGTGGATGAACTACCTGAAATCAGCAAACACTTCATTTACATTTATTTATCGAAACTTGTATTTCATCTTGAATGATATCTTATTATAAAATATTCTCTACATAATTTTAAAAAAAAATGCTGAAATCTTTATTTTGTTTCGAATCTTTAAGCATTTATTGACTTTAAATTTCATTAAAAAATTATTTTTCAAGTATTTAAATCATCTTAAAATTTCACAAAATCTTTTAGATACTTATTTCAGATCAATATTTTTCAAAGTATACAGAAAAAAAGTGTAATTTTTTTAATGTTATATTCCGTAATTTTGAATTCTGCGTCTATTTCGCGCCTCCTTTGCATGAAGTCGAGAAAAATACAATTTCTGATTTTAACTCGACAACTGACAGCGTGAAATCGAAGCGAGTTAGTGGGGATACACTGACATGACGCGCTTCATTGTGTATGCTCCCACATATTATTATATTAGCGCGGACCTTTAATTTTAGTTCGAAAAAGATCCGAAAAAGCTTTACGCAATTGGGGGCGCTGCAAAAGTGATAAACAGTAGCTCTGTTTTACCCTTCAAATAGTAGCATGAACCTTTCATTTTAGTTCCCAAGAGCATTTCGCAATAAGGCGCGCTGCGGAAAATCACTTGAAATTGAATACATTACTTTAGCAATCTCCCAACTCATCTCTGTCAGCGTTAAAAAACATAAAATTTGTATTTTCCCTATACATTCTTGAATTAGTCGGCCTGAAGTACAGCCAGCGCCACCACACGGCTTCGGTCAACTTTCGTGACAGATTTTTATACAAGCTGGTGATCAGAGTGCCAGCCGCGTACGCCCCAGGCCCCACCAACATGCCACCAACGCCTATATCTATACTCGCGACCAGCGGACCAGAGCCTGGTCTGTTCTCCATGACTTCGTGGGTTGACTAAGCCTGAGTATAGTTACATTATAACCTGTATCAACAACTTTATCAATTTTTCGGAAAATCGTAACGTTCAGGTCTTATGTGTAGTGGAAGATATTAAAATCAGGTATATTTACGAAGTGTCTTATTATAATCGTTTTGCTAAAAATGTAATATTATAATTTTTCAAATCATAGTCAATCAGTAAAATATCCATTAACAGATTGAGTTTTAAAGTTTCATCATTCTTCACTGTAAAATATCCACAAAGTAATTGCACATAAAATGCCCAACATTTCTAAGTTAAAATTTCAGAAAATATAATGTACAAATTTACCCATATTCTCGGCTATTTTCCCCGCTTATTGTAACATTACCTAAAAAATAACGATATTTCATCCGAGCGTTGTGAATTTACATGAAATAGTTTCCAATTTAGTGTAATTTTAAACTAAGAATACCTTTTATTTTATGTCCCAGCTTTCTTATATTAATTTTACATATTTTTTGTAAAATTTCGGAGTTTTTCTGCGATTCCTCTAAAAGTACACAAATTTACATATCGATAAAATTACATTATTTTGAATAGGAAAATTTTATTTGACAAAAAGAAAATTTTATTAGAATTTGTTACAGTATACTTATAACATGTATATCCCAATGAGGTAAAATCAAAATTAAATCTGTTAAAAATATTTAAAAATTTGCGAATAGTGCTAGTATAAACTCATAATGAATTAAACATCGGGAAAAATGGTTTTTAAAGGCGTGAAAAACATTTTTCTACCCAGCAAAAAAAAAAAAATCGATTACATGTTTCTCGTAAAATCTCGTTATTTTTGTGAATTTCCTTTAAAAATATTTTGCGCAGTATCACTACACCTTAAGGATGGAAGTAAAAATACTCTTCTGTGATACAAAGTTTACATTTCCACAAGAAAAAAATGTATTTAAGTATAAAAATTTAACAAAAATTGTCCCGATCGTATCACACTCTTATTTTAATTATTACAGTATTTATGCGTTTTTAGAATACACCTTTCTATTATTATCGTTGCTAAAGATATAAATGATGTTGATAGCTGCTGCATAAACTGCAATTTGAAGATAAAAATAGCCTTTCATGTGTCCACAAACATTAATTACATAGTTAGTTTCGAGCTCAGAGGTATATTTTATCAGTTTTCCTGATGAAAATAATAGCCCCTCGATGTTTAATCCATAAGAAAATGGAATTTTGACGTGAATCTTGCAATGTATTTATGGTCTATGCACCACGTTAAAAAAATGTTTAGAGCTGGGAAAAAAATGAAACAATCTTCCGAAAAAACAGATTTTTTCAAAATTTCCTATAAAAATAACTACTTTTTAGAAGAACAACCTGTGTATCTTTAAATCTAATAACATCATGCATGCAAACAGAAGCATATTATTGAACTTATCAAGATTAGAAATAGTAAGCGCTAGTTTACCAACACCAAAAAAATGTTGAACATGACTTTAACTGGGATGGGACTAGGATTATTAACCACGGGTCAAAATAACAAAGGAAATCCTCATACTATTATCAAGAAAGAAGATATTTATACATTTGATCAAAACCAGGAAAGACAAGGAATGAATTGAGAATATCTTCAGATAGCGACGTTATCACTCAAAGAAAATTAACTAACATGCAATTCCATGCGCGTTCATCAGCAAAATTTGAATTCTTTGTCAGCAGAAACAAGTGAATTGTTTTAATTTGTCAACCGATAAAAACAGTAACGATCGCGCTCCATTTTTAAATCTCAACGTCGCATGAAAAGCTGTGTCGAGCACGACGGGACTTTTGCGCCCTCCAAAATACAAATAATCTTTACTATCAACTGCTTATTTACATAACAGAAGTCAAGCCTTCTTTCTCTATTATTTTTTAAGTTTCAATGCGACTTAACAACACACTTAAGCAATTAAGCAATAAAGCAATAATACGGTACGTCGAAATAGGTAAATATATAACTTAATATATCTATATATTACTTGTTTATCATACGTAAGTATATTAAAAACTTCATGGTTCGCATTATCTAATTACTACTGCGGACCAGGCCTACCCTTCAAGCTCATTCCCGGAATATCTTGCTTTAAAAAACCTTTCTCGATATTTATAAAAAATATTAGAGATGAAATCGATTTTTCACTCTGTAGTCCTTTCTTTTTTTAATTTGTCAAGTCCTATTGAAATCGGAGTTGCAATTTGATATTTGCTTCTTAAGATATGCTATTTAAAAGTTAATTCAGGATTAAACGAACTTAAATAGCAAATAACTTAAAGCAATTTAAACTAGTGTCAATGCAAAAAATTAATTTTAACAGCATGATTTAAGGAACACGGTTTAGAAATGTGATACAAGAGTTGCCGATCGGATACTGGTTTTCAAACTCATAAAAGAGATATCGCTGCAATGTGCAGTAGAAGCCAGTACTACAAATCGTATTGAATCTGCGACTGGAATAGAACATCCTTTATTCAGAGGTCATAATAAGTTGATTGCCAGTGGGAGGCGACTTGTGTTTCCATTCTCTTTTTATAATTTGTTATTAACAATAACTGATTTCGTATTTGTAATTTTTGAATAAACGTAGTAGCCTGATGCGATTATTAAACCATTCTAACAAAACGTCACAACTCGAGTTTAACTTGATATTTTATGCATAATGAGGCATTACGCCCTAACCAATCGGAAATTCCGTATTTTCAAAACATAACAACGGAGGGAGAGGAAACAAATTTTTTATTTCAAATTCATGCAAAAATATTTCATGGATAAGTGAAAGTAGAGTTATTTTATGATGGTTTATAAGAATATGAACAATGTCCCAGCATCAATAGGTCATAAGCTTTGACTTCTCTAAGATGACTTGATTTCAGGCAAAATTACAAAGGTTCAGATGATTCAAAATACGCCTTCCCGTTCGTAAAAATTGTGAAGAATTTGTATGATCTTTCTTCGAACCGGCAGATCATGTGACAAATTTTACGATACATTAATCATATAAGTTAGAATACATTTATTTTTTTATTTTTTTTTATTTGTAAGCTTTCAAATCATATACAGATTTATTCGCTATATAATAAGAGAAAACAAAATACATTTAATTAAATAATATACATTGATGAATATTGTATATACGTATCTAACTTTGAACTTTGGGATGGAATATTTGTGTTTACCTTAAGCGTTATACTAGATGCGCAGAGAGCAATTATTCAGAAAATTAAGTATGTAGGAGCACGCTGTTATTTTGGGTTCTTTAATTAGAACGTTTATACTGAGCGGGGGTTGTAATTTTAGTTTTGCTAGGTGCTTGTTCATTATAACTCTCTGATCTATATATAAGGGACAATGCCATAAAATGTGATCTATATCTTGAGAGTTATAAGAACACGGGCAGCTAGGATCACTTATAATTGATACTCTTGCAAGAGAGGCGTTGAGATTGTAATGATTCGCACGGAGTCGATTGATCGTTACAATTAGGTCTCTTGGTAATCTTTTGTTATAAAACCACGGCTTTCTAGAATCAGTATAGAATTCATTAAAATAAATTTTACCCTTGTCAGGATCTAAATTAAGGAGTACATCATTTGAGTTATAATACATATCACGTTTGAACTTTTCCGCTAAGTCAGTATACGGGAGTTTATCTAAATCTGTAGGCCTGCAGTTCGCCGCTAGTTTAGCCTGTGTATCAGCAACATCGTTTCCTGAGATTGCTGAGTGAGAGGGAATCCAGTAGAGTTGGATATCCCCAGTTTCACTTTTTCTTTGTTGAAATTCTAGGTATTTACGTTTAATTTCATATAAGTAAAAATTTGTTTTGATGTTGTAAAGAGGCCTTTGCAGGCTTTCAAGTACGCTCAGCGAATCACACAAAACGTAGTTGCAGACATCGACGCTTTTAAGCGCAAGGTCTAGAGCGTCCTTTACCGCGATACATTCTGCTGTGAAGACCGACGTTTTTTTTGGTAGACTCCTTTTGATAACAATATTTTTCTTTGAGTTTACGCAAGCCGACCCTGTCGACATAGAGGTGGGGCTTTTGCTTCCGTCTGTGTAAAAGACATTGGTAAACGGAGAGTCTAGTTCATCACATATTTCCCTTAAATTTTTATGTTGGTTATCTAGTCTCGCGAAAGGTACAGAGGAATTGATTACGTCATAACTATACGTATACATGTTATAATTCTGTGATTTTATTATATTTTTAGCTGAGCGAAATACATTGTGAATGCACGTTTCAAATAGGCGTTTCTTTTTGCGTTTATTCTTTTTAGTTAAAGCATAATATTTTTTAGTGGTTTTGTTCACGAGTAAGCTTTCATTTGATATAATTTTAGAAACGTACGTTTTGCCTAGAAATCTAGCCCTCTCAGAAATAGACGGTAATTTGGACTCAGCTAATAAAATTTTGATCGGTGTCGTTTTACGAAATCCCAGTGCTAGTCTTATGGCATTGTGTTGAATACCCTCTAATTTTTTTTGTTGATCCTTCCGCGTAGGATAGTAAACAATAATTCCGTAATCCAGGATAGACCTCACATAACTTTTATAAAGGTTGAGTAGGGTGGTTGGATCCGCTCCCCACCAGATTCCTTGTAGGTACTTGATTATGTTAGATGCTCTGTCACATCGTGATTTGACTTTATTTATTTGAGGAACAAATGAGAGCTGGTAATCAAATATTATTCCAAGGAACCTGGTAGATTCGCTGGATTTGATTATTAATTCACTCACTTGAAGTTCTGTCTCTCCGGGTTTTATACCGCGTTTATTGAAATGCAAGAAGACGGTCTTCTCAGAGGCTTTTTTATCGCTTTTTGTAGTGACTTTAGATTACTCGAATATAGGGCAATATCATCTGCAAATTGAGAAATCGAGACCCGGATCGAGATGTCTTTGATGATGTCAGCTACATAGGTAATATATAAAAGTGGACTCAACACTCCTCCTTGGGGAACTCCTTTGTATGTCTTTTTAGGATCGCTAAGCTCGTCTGCGTAAACAAATCTTTCCATTGTTATGAAGCTAATGAATTTAACCAATATGACAGGACATCCTATTTTCGCAAGTTTATCGAGTAGTATTCTGATATTAACATTATCAAAAGCTCCTTTAACATCAAGGAACGCTGCGTACATATCTTTGTTTTTTTGAAAGGCTAATTGAACGCTAGTAGTTAGACTTAGTAGATTATCTTGACAAGATAGGCCTTTGCGAAAACCACTTTGACTATTAGGTAGTATATTTTGGGTTTCTACCCACCATTGGAATTTGTTTTTTATCAACGTTTCAAACAGTTTGCAAAGAGACGAGGTGAGAGCAATAGGCCTGTAGCCTTTGCTCCCGGGCTTCGGAATTAGATGTACATATGACTTTTTCCAGTCACTTGGAAAATCGCTAGAACTATACATTTCATTAAAGATGTCAACGAGTATGAGTTTGTATTTTATTGGTAATTTTTTTAGTGTGAAGTAGTCTATGCCATCCAAGCCTGTTGATGAGTCTGTATTCCGAGAATCTAAAGCGTGATTAAATTCGGCAAAGTTGAAGGGCCTTTCAAGAAATTCGTTAAACTGACAATTCGGCAAGTAGTTGGTATCAGGCGGTGTTTTAACTGGAGGACATATCTTGTTTAGTGCTTCAAGTTTTTTGTCGAGTTGTAAATTTTCGGGCACATGTGAGGCATTAACTTTGATCCATTTATTTTTCAATATCTTGCTGATGTTCCACACATAACGACCGTCAGTCAAAAGATTAATAGTGCTTGCGAATTTAACAAAACTTTCTTTTTTTTTCTTTTTGAAGGTTCTTTGTGCTAGAGCTAAAAGTCTTTTGTATTCGATAAAGTCGGAGAGATCTTTGGATCTTTCCCAAGTTCTAAACGCGGCATTTCTTTGCCTTTTGACTTCGGAACACTCCTCGTCCCACCACGGGACAGGATTTCGGTGTATTTTGATATTCACGAATTTTTTCTTTGGTGTATTGCCAGTGATAATTTCGGTTAGATGATTGACAAAGTATTCATATTTATGACTGGCGCTTAAGTTGTCGTAATTGCTCGATAAAAATTTTTCGTATGCGGTATCTAATTGCTGCACAACATTATTCCAATTGGTTTGAGTAGATCTGATTTTATGGCTTTTCTTGTGATAAATGTGTCTTTCTAGGCTTACATTGACATATATAGGGTAATGATCTGAGCCCCAAGTTTCATCCTTAACCTGTACATCAATTTTTTCAGCAATGTTGTTACTAGAGAGAATTAAGTCTATGTTTGAAATAGAAGTAGTGTCAATGTGGGAGTAGCTATCTGAATTATGAATGAACAGATCATTTTTGTCTATACATTCGAGTAGATTTTCTCCATTCGTGTCTGTTTTATTACAATTCCAGCTTATGTGATGAGCGTTGAAATCACCCATGAGTATGCAATTTTTTTCTTTTTTGATATTAACGAAAAGTCTTTCCCATTGTTCAAGAGTAAAGATGGGACCTGGGGCTCTGTAACAGGCATTGAGGCTAAAGACAGGGTTAACATTTGTTATTTGTATTCCGCAGATTTCAAACGTTTCATGAGGTACATCAAAATTTTTAATTTCTCGATAAGCTAAATTCGAACGAATCAAAAGTATAGTTCCGCCCCCGGTTGAATATGTTCTATCTAACCTGTAGTTGACAAATCCTGAGAAATTTATGTTGGAGATCTTCGGTTGAAGTAGACTTTCTACACAGACGAGCATATCGATGTTTGGTAAAGCTCTTTCAATATCTTCTTTATGCTTCAGGAAGCCTCGGGCATTCCAATACAAGATTTTCAGAGGTTTGGTTGTGGTAGTATTCATTTTGACAGGGAGAAAGAGTCGGGATTGTCGGACATTTCTTGATCTTCTATTGAGCTGAGGTCACTTGTATTGTCAATCAGTTCCAGTCTTTTGATTAATTTAGTAATGCGGGCCTTTAGACTACTATCTACGACTAAAGGGTGAGTGTCAGTGAGCATTTTTATGAGATCAGAGGTTTCGGAGGTATATTGGTGTGCAAGTCCAGGTATATCTTTGTTTCCGTATGCGTCTCTAAGAAAAGCAGCTAATGTGTCAAAATCCAGTTGATAGTCGTTGGAATTAACTGTAAAAAAATTTTTTGCTGGAGCAAGCTGAGCGTCGATTTTATCTTGAAGGCGTTCTTTTTTTGCTAATTTGCTTGATCGTTTCTTACTAGGAGTTACGAATGAAGAATTATCTTTATGACGTTGATCTTTATTTTGCTCTTCTTCGTGGTTGGATATTGTAGAACTAGATATAACACTGCTTGTACGTTTGATGCCGGCGCCAAGAGAAGTACTCGGACCTACCGTTTGCACAGGCGTGGCTACGGTTTCTACCCTTTCGCCTCCCATGCCGGCTGATTTTTGGATTTGCGTGTCTTGTGGATCGTTGTTTTTCTCTGCGGCATCATCGATTTGTTTTTCTTGATTTGAGAGCTCTTGTGTGTTATTTTGCTCGTTCGAGGTCAAATTATAGGGAGAGCTTAGTGTTGAGCAGTCTTTGGCAAGGTGACCTTCTTCCTTGCACAGAAAGCAGGCCGCCTTGTCGCTCGAAAAGTAAATCCAATAAGTTGTTTCGTCATAATCGATTTTCATGCTTTCTGGTAATTTTCCGATATCGTCTGGATTTAGATAGACTTGACGCCTAAAGCTCATTACATGTGCGTACTCTGGATCTCTTATACTGGCCTTGATGCAACTGATTGGTGATACTGGTGTAATGCCGAGCGCTTTAATTTTGTCGTCGATGATAAAGTGAGGAATAACGGGGCACACATTCGATATTATGACTCTCTTAGCTTTAGATATAAGTGGTCTCAGTGTAATTGTGTGTTGGCCAATGTTTATTTTCATATTGGTGTCCGTGAGTTGCTCGACTAGGTCTTGGCTGCTCAGATATATACAAATTCTTCCGTTGGAAATTCTCGAGACAAATAATACGTTGGATGGTTTGACGATTTTACCAATAGCAAGGGTGTAGTCTTTTATTGTCAAATTATCTATAACTTCAGTAACAACTGCTTGATCTTTCTTTGGAAAATGAGTTTGTTGTGCCATTCTAGCGTATGATGTCTTGGCTTGAGTTTCATTGGTTTTGGTTTGAACTTGAGTTACATTTCTATGTGTATAAAGCTACCATGCACTGTAGTAAACACTCGCTCGCGAGACGAAAAGTAAACACGTCCGACCTAGACGAAGGCTCAGACCGAACTCCGTTAGAATACATTGAAGCGCATTTTAAAACATTTGAAAATTCAAATTTTTCATAAAACTAATATCTCTTTATTTGTGGTGAGGATTTGATACTAATAATAATCATTACAATATAAATTTCAATTTAAAAAACCCAAAAAACATGGAAAAATAGATAGTTATTAAAATTTCTTTGTTAAAAAGTTTTATATAGAGTGGGCTTGAATAGGTTCGCGCATGTCTGTTCGCTATTTGCTAAGTCGATAATAGAATTTGTAAGATTTATGTCTAATTTTCGCTAAAGTGGGTAACTGTTTTTGTTGAAAATTAAAAACATTACTATAACTAAAAATTTTTATGCCACAAGGAAGAAAATTTGGTAGAGATGCTGCACTTCCTCTAGTGGTCCTGCGTCACTACACTGGAGGGCGACTGCAGCGCTCTTCATAGGTTAGAAGGTTTACTTTTTTGTGGACTGACTGCTCTCCCATAATTGTGGGAAAACTGCTGCCCTACAGGAGGGAATGCTGTTGCTCCGAATAGATAATGTTGCGGCGAATCATATAACAAGGTGGCCGCTGGACCGGGAAACTGGGAAATGATCAGGGATTTTTTTGTTGACCGGGAATTATTTTAAATTTTCAATAAAAAACGATCTTAATTTATTTTAAATGTGTTACATGAAGTGATTTACTTAAGTATTATGCAGCCTTAGGCTTGTGATGATCGCACCTGCGCTCTCATCTGATTTGCGGATTGTGAATCAACTAGATCATACGTTCATAAATTAGATTCAAAATTCCTTCCTCGGTACATACGTAATTATACTTAACAAAGAAGTACTGTGGGAAAGTTTAATCTCGTTTTCATTTTTAAAATAATTAAAAAAGGGCAGAATAAATCTTAAGTTTTATTCTCTAGAGAGACTTTAATGTTTATAAATGTAAATAGTAATAAAATTTATATTTCCTGAAATTTAATTTGTGAAATGACAAGACTGAGCCTAGACCTATTAAAATACACGAAATACTTATAAAACAATCACATATTTTATTTAGACTTTAAAAGGAAATCAAAAGATCTTTGGATTGAATGAATAAAGAATGAAGTTGCTTATTCTTAAATATTAAAAGCAGGCCAGGCTTATTCTCACAAATAATGGAGTTAAGAATTTATTTTCAGGGTGACAGGTTGTAAGGAAACCTCGTGGAATGCCTCTTACATAATTCATAGGTTTAATATAAAGAACGTGTCAAAATCGTTTTGGAGACTGAAAATATAACGCAAAAGGAAATCAAAATTAGTATTTATGATTCTTTTATAAACATGTATAAAGCCTATATCGCTCGTCGCCTCAAGAAAGCCTAAAATAAAACGCTTCATTTATAAAATAAACCAAATCTCAAGTCTCCAGAACGACCGTAAAAGATTAATTTATGTCAAAGCTCGACATCCCCTAACTAATAAGGGCATAATATTACGTGAACAGATATTGACCCCCCCGAGGCGAAAACACATTATATGTATTATATTTTGACACTTATGTGCATGCACTTGACAAGCTTAAGGTGGTACTGTCGTAAATGAAAATACCGTTCAGATATTGATAAAATTGAAATCACTGGTGAATATTAAGCCAGAAATGACTCACAAGGAATGTTTTTAGGTGTCCGCCTCCGATTTTTTTCTCCTTTAATCCTTAACGGCCGAGAGCTTTTTTTGTAACACTACTATGTCCCCGTAGCGGGGCCTTTCGGCCGTTAAGAGTTAAATATGTGATAGAGCATCAAAAACTAAGAGACACATGTTTTTTCTCATCTGCCCAAAATAAGTTTTAAGGGGTGAAATGAGCCCTTGAAGTTTCGCTCAAAAATTATATTATTATTAATTTAGGTATGTTTAACGTCCAAGTGTTGATAATTATGAAGAAAAGAACGGGTACATTTCGGACATTTATCAGGGCATACGAAATTTAGCCATAAATTACATTACATGTAATTTTTTTGAATATAATGATCAAGTCAAAACATGACAGTCAATGGTAAAAATCATTAAAATAATAAAAACGTCATAACTAAATAAAAACTTCAATAACGTCAATTTCCCACATTCACTTATTTTGATTAATTTTTATTATTTTAAGCACTTATAGCCGACCGATTTGAATGAAACGTGGCAGTAATTATGTGTACGTCAAAACATATTTGACAGATAGTGCAACTATTATTTTTCGCCCTTATAATGGGTAAAACTACCCTTAGTTGTATATACCCCTAATAAAAAACCTTGCTTAAATTTGAAAATAGATTATTTTTAATGAAGAAATAATTTTACTCTTGTTAAATAATATAATAGAAAGAAGTTTTAGAAGCAAATTATATGAATATACCCTTATTTGGGGGTAAACAACCCTTAAATGAATAAGTTCTTAAATTAACACGTATTGAACTATAATTTCGGCATTTTGAAGCACAAATCTGTTGAGTTAATTAAAAGTAGTATCCCAGCGCAGTCGAAAGCGTCTTTTTTTCCACAGAAAGATTTTCAAAATTCTTTACTATTATATGAGATTACTGATATTATTACATTCTTATTAAAGGACTAATCACCCTTCGCATTCATAAGTTGCTAATTAAATATAATAATTTAAATTACCCTCATAGAAACTTCACAGAAGAATTAAGGAATTTATGAAAGTGAAGCTGTGTTTATTATTCTCAAATTATTCACTGTTGAGTTAACATTATCTTATAATGCTGCCTAAACTTTTAGCAATTTATTTGCTAATCTAGAAGTAGATGGTAACATAAATGAATTCAGCAAATTCCCAATGATGTCATCCGTGTATTTTTAGTGTTTCAAAATGTTGTTGATACGATTTTTATTTTTGAAAACGCTGTGTGACATAGGCTAGCTGCATTGCAAAAATTTTAACAGTATCCATCAGTATACTTGCGACAGTGATTGTAGAACGTACAAGTTTATGGTTCAGTAAAAAATCAATATGATTATAAATCTATTAAATGTCATAAATCTTTTATCAGCAACATTTCAAAGTGTCTATGTGGGAGACACGCCTGTCATCGGAGAAGAAGTGGAAATAAAGAAAGTAATTCAAAAAATATTATTGGACTGCGTTTTCCTATATCATACAGTGGAAACTTTGGAGCATTCTTCATTAGATTTTGAGGAACCTTTTAATGATTATCAATCTGAAGCAGTAGAAGATGATAATGATGGCAGATAGACAGATGACGAACCTGTCGAGGTATGTTTGAAACGATGATGATATTGATCCAGAATATAAACGCAAGGCAGTGTCATTCTGGAAACAAGGAGTAAAAAAATATCGTAAATTGAGTACTGTGCAAGACAATTTCACACTTGTGTCATCAGAGCGCCAGTTAAGACGATGGGCTATCCAAATTGAAACTGGTGGAAATAAAAGGGAAGTATTAATGCGAATTTCTGAATACGTACTAAATAAATTTAGAAGTGCAGTCAATACAGGACGTATTGTGCACGACAGAGATCTTCGACGTTGGGCTCTTAAAGCATACAATGATGAACCTAATAAGAATGTACTTTTTAAAGCTTCACGTAGTTGGGTGCACAATTTTAAGAGGGCACATCATATTGTTTCACAAAAAATAACCAAAGTTGTGACTTGAAAGACTTTAGAGGATGATGAGAAGTTGAAAACAATAGACCAGAAATTTTTTCAAGAGGTAAAGCCGTTAGTAAAAGAATATGAGCCTGACAATATGTATAATTCTAATGAAAGTGGATTTCAGTTAGAAATCCATTCTGGGCGAAGTTTAGCACGTGAAGCTCAAAAAAAGGTAGAATATGTTGTGCAGTCTGTTTCGTCTGCAACTCACAGTTATACGTTACAACTAACAGTGACTGCTAACGGAAGGCTGTTGTCACCATTATTTATAGTTTTAAAAGAAGAAGACGGACAGTTTGGATCAACAGTGGAAAAGACGTTATTTAGGCCAACAAATGTATATGTGAAAGCATCAAAGTCTGGAAAGACTACATCAGGTATAACATTAATTTTTAATCACGACAATTACAGTTATGGACATTTAAACAATAACCAATTATTCAATAGCTAATATTTATATAATACTCATATTTACATGATTGCTAATATTTACGTTGAAATAACTTATATCAAGTATTAAATTTAATCTTACCATACTACTCACAGTAATTAATTACATTTTTTATGAAAATGTTGCTTAATAAATATTTTTCATTCTTTTTACATTCTCATCATGGATGAGAAGGTATTGGTTTTATGTGAAAAATGACTTTCGAAATTTTCATCAAATCTTTACGTTTTGAAACCCCCTGAGTCAGAAAAAAGGGTTTTTACGAAAGTGTCTGTCTGTCTGTCTGTAGGTCGTGTGCGGCATAACTCTCGACAGAATTATCAGATTGAATTGAGCTTTGGTACACTTTATCGGAGCCGAAAAAGTAAGGACAAGTTCGTTAACCAGCCACATCCAATCAAAATTGAGGGATTGAGCACTACTTTTGTGTTTTTGAAAATAATTGTTTGAAAAAATAAAAAATTTCAATACTGGTTTTTGATAGTGCTCATAAATCTCTACAAATTATCCTGATAACATTTTTTGATTTAATCAAAATTAGAAATGTTACAGCATATTCAAATTCGAAAAAAGTCAATATCAAAATTCCATTTTCAAGTTAAATTATACGAGATTCGAAAAAACGTTATAATACAATATTATTTTTTACATAAAGACCTACAAATTTGAATTGTAACATTTTTTCATAAGATGCATATTTTTCTTATTAATTTAAAAAAAACCATTGAAAATCCAAAATTCAATTTTTTAACAATAATATGTGAAATACGAAAAAAA
The DNA here is from genome assembly GCA_030998225.1 of Diplolepis rosae. Classification (NCBI taxonomy): domain Eukaryota; kingdom Metazoa; phylum Arthropoda; class Insecta; order Hymenoptera; family Diplolepididae; genus Diplolepis; species Diplolepis rosae. The sequence continues at coordinate 243,324 of JAPYXD010000687.1, read as the reverse complement.
CGTAAGAATACAAAGTTGTTCGTTTCAAAAAGATCTACAAATTATTTACGATACGAATATCACTACTGCGACAAATATGAGCCTTAATATATCGTTACATTGTTATCTAAAATTATTTAAGAATTAATTGTAATGTAGTAACTAATGTAGTATGTACATTTATACAATTCACATTGTACAATATGGCAAAGAATATCCTTTTAAGATAGCAATTTGCTGAATTCATTTATGTTACCATCTACTTCTAGATTAGAAAATAAATTGCTAAAAGTTTAGGCAGCACTATAAGATAATGTTAACTCAGCAGTGAATAATTTGAGAATAATAAACACAGCTTTACTTTCATAAGTTCCTTAATTCTTCTGTGAAGTTTCTATAAGGGTAGTTTAAATTATTATATTTAATTAGCAACCTATGAATGCGAAGGGTGATTAGCCCTTTAATAAGGATGTAATAATATCAGTACTCTCATATAATTAATTAGTTGAGTTTGAAATTTCTGCCACTGCCTACATTATTGGAGAATCACTAGTCGCGTATCAGATAGGATACGTTGCCAACAGGTGTCCTCGTAGACAATTTCAAACTCTTATATTGCAAATAATGGCAATGAATTCAAATATTAGATAATTTTGAAAATCTTTCTGTGGAAAAAAAGACGCTTTCGACTGCGCTGGGATTCATTTAAGGGTTGTTTACCCCCAAATAAGGGTATATTCATATAATTTGTTTCTAAAACTTCTTTCTATTGTATTATTTAACAAGAGTAAAATTATTTCTTTATTAAAAATAATCTATTTTCAAATTTAAGCAAGGTTTTTTATTAGGGGTATATAAAACTAACGGTAGTTTGACCCATTATAAGGGCGAAAAATGATAGTTGCACTATCTGTCAAATATGTTTTGACGTACACATAATTACTGCCAAAGTTTTATTCAAATCGGTCAGCTATAAGTGCTTAAAATAATAAAAATATCATTTTTGAGCGAAACTTCAGGGGCTCATTTCACCCCTTAGAAATTATTTTGGGAAGATAAGAAAAAACTCGTGTCTCTTAGTTTTTGATACTCTATCACATATTTCACTAATATGATATGATATTAAAGTTAACGCCTTAAAGACCAAAATCTCAATTTGGGGAATTTATGTTTTAAGCATCGAAGGATCACTCTCTGCACCCTTGTACTACCTCTTATAAAATGAAAAATTTATACATAAAATCACTGGATATATCAAGTAGAGACCCCAACCTGACTGCTGGTCGATCTATCGACCAGCCCCGCAGGCAACGTAAAGAGCAATCTAAAATATTTTTCTCATTTATCATGAAGGTTTGAGAGGGTATTTCTATGTAATTTCACGCGCTGAATATGGAAAAAATAGTAAAAAAAATTCCCGCAGACACTCTTAACCTTGAAAATCGCCAATTCAAGGTCAAATTTTATTTCTAATATAAGCCAAGCTTTTTAGAAGGTTTTCGTATGTACTTTGATGCGCTGAATACGTAAAAAATAGTAAAAAAATTCCTGCAGAAACCATTGACCTTCAAAATCTCTATTTCAAGGTCGAAATTCATTTCTAGTATAAGCCGAGTTTTGAGAAGGTTTTCGTACGTAGTTTGATGCGCGGAATACGTAAAAAACATTTTAAAAATTTCGCAGGCACTCTTGTTATGTAGAACGTCTATTTAGACGTGAAATTTCATTTCTACCACAAACGCAGCAAGCTACTGCCGCATATTTGGAGATGTCAAGAAATATTCTGACATTCGCTCTCAGCATGACCCAGGATCAACGACGTGGACGTGGCGAAAAGGTGATCCCATTGAGGTGCTTGATTTGTGTGAGTCCCCTTGCCTCTCACGTCGGAATGATTGACTTTATGGTAATGTCTCTTTTGTGTGGTACTCTTTAAAGCATGGTGCTGCGCATAGAGAAGTATCACAACTGGGGCATATGTATATCTTTCGACGTACTGTCTCACGCAAAGAGCACAAGTGCAACCTTTGACTTGTACCTTGCCTCGGAAAATGGCGGCCGACTAATCGAGTGGGATGATCATTGTAAGGAGAGATGCTTGAAGAAGGATCAAATTTCAATAATGATCTGACAACCTGTACTCGAAATGAAGGAAATGTTGTAGCTCCTTCGTTTCTCATTTTATTTAATGCATGGGCATTTTACATCAATAGGATGAAAAAAAAAGCTTTCGATACCATTTCATTGTTTTTCGCACTATTTCTGTAATAGATAATTGTCCATCTGTATTATCGATACCATCTATATTTTGATTGCCCTCGTGAACACTCCTTGGCTTTATAATGTCTTCATTGGTTAGATAACTTTTTTTTCCACTTGCACAGAATTGAAATTTGTGCATACTTGTAAGCATGCGAACGCGACGTTTATCTTCCCACCTCACTGTTGTCCAAAAATCACTGTGAGAGACTTGTACTTCACCTCGGACTAACTTGCTTTCAAGCTTTGGCATTCCCTTTCTATTTGCTTTCACCATGCCACACATGCCTGTATCACGATCATGTCGAACTTCTGCCAAAGTGGGAGATGTATACCAATAGTCTATATATACAACATGACCCTCATAAAAATAAGGTTGTAAAAAGTGAGCTACAATATCCCGAAAAAGAGATATTCCGATTTATTTTGGAGCTACCTTCAAAATCTTTGATTGATAGGTAAAAATGCGCGTCCTCAAACAATTGAGTTTCGTTATAATAAAAGTCTCCCGAATCGATTTCATCGATGTCTTCATTTTCTGGTTCGGACTCGCCACTACTCCAAGCTTCATTTTCAGCTATTTCATTGACGATAAAAGTATGATACACTATTCGATCAATAGTGAAGAAAGATGACAATAGTAAAAATTATATACATACTGTGAAAATCCTGGAGAATAAATTATGAATGTAAAGTAGCAATCTGCAAATATGAGGTTGAAGCTCACTGCGTTTGTGCTGGAAACTAAAATTTCACCTCGAAATAGTCATTTTCAAGGTCAAAGATGCTTTGAAGCTTTTTATTCATTGTTTTTCTCATTTTTAGCGCATCAATAACGCTGGAAAGCCATCTCCAATTTTCGCTTATGAAAAAAATGAAATGTGACCTTGACTGTAGGTTTTCAAGGCCAAGGGTACCTCAGTGTTTTTTTCCAGTATTTTTTTCGTATTCAGTCCATCAAATTACGTAGGAAAACACTTTGAAATTCTCGCTTCTACTAGAAATGAAATTTGACCTTGAAATACCGATTTCCAAGGTCAACAATGTTTTGAGGAATTAAAAACTATTTTTTACGTATTCAAAACATCAAATTTTGCCTAAAAACATTAAATATTTTGTGCCGCTTGAGTGGTCGATATATCGACTACCTCCGCAGCTAAACGGTTAGCAATTGTCGATTTCGTATGATTTCGTGATTTCGGTATACCAGGAGAAATTGCATTTCAGAATAACAAATAAAAAATATTTTAAAACAATTAAAAGCCATTGCATTAACTGTTATTCATTGGAAACTATTTTTTTAATGACCGGGAATTATTGTCATTGAAGAAAACGGTCACACTGTATAAACTGAAATTCGATTGTATTTGGTAATGAATAATTCGATTTTTTTGATATTTTTGAAATCCTCGTTAATTATTATATACCTTTCGAAAAATTTGTTTATTTTCTTAAAATGTGAAATTATTTGAAATCTCAACATTGAGGTTAGGTTATTTGTAAACAGATCGTCATACACCAAACGGTACTTATATATATATGCAGAAAACACCATTTTAATGAGCATTTTCATGTAAATCATAAAAAAGTTAAAACTGTTCCTTTGACTTAAGTCAACTGCTCCCCCAAAAAGGGGCAGTTACTCACTCACAGAGGGAATGCAGCATACCCAAATTTATAGTCCCACAACTCCCCTTCAGTAAACGCAACAGTTCTACTGCTAGAGGCAGCATCTGTACCAAATTTTTTTCCGTGCAAAAGTATTGAATATTTTTTATGGAAGACATTTAAATACTTACTATTTTAAAAGCCATAAATTATTCCTGATAAATCCTATTAATTAGTTTGTAACGAACCGTGTACCCCCACCGACCGCCAAGTCGCGCACGCAGCTCCCCCCCCCCGCCCCAAACACACACGCACACAGACACCGGCACACAAAATCTATTGTTTATATTCATTTACATATACGCACACACACACACAGACTTAATATTTTACTGTAATTATTTCTTTTGTATCTTTATTATTAACTTTTCTTTGACCCTGGCTGACTAAAGCGTCAGGCAACCAGGGGGAAAGTAGGGATTTTACAAGTTATATCCATTAAGCTTTTCATTTGTTTTAAATTTATATTTTTCATGATACTCTCTAAAAGTGAGCTTCCTGCTGTTGCGCTGAATTCCAATTTCCGATCAAATAAACATGTATATCTGAATAATAAATACACTTATAGTTGTTTGAAATTCTGCAGCACTTTTAACACTATTTTTATGTCATGACTCACTTGTAGTTTCAATATATTTTATTCTTTAAAAAGAAGCACGTGGATACCTAACCTGTACTATATGTAACATTAAATATGCAAATGTGCATATTGGGCGGTATTTCATATACTAAACTACTCCCAATTATATTCTGAAACATTTCGCTCTTAGGCGGTTTCTAACATTTATTTTGAAGTTATTTTATACCAATTTTATTGCCTAATTTGGCTAAGATTTACAGATTTTAATGTTACTCATTGGGTTTTACGAAGGGGGAAGGTTTCGCGCAATAAAATTTCTCATTTGAACGATTCAGGACATAAAAAAAAACTCACGTTTTACGTTTTGAGACTGAGCGTTTTGCGTAAAAAAAATCCTTGTCTCCTTATACTTGATTTGCAAATTTTTTGAAATCTAAAAAAAAAAAAAGAAACTAATTTTCATCCCCAAATTCACGTAGTTGCGCATAAAAAAAACACGTTCTAATTTTTGGGAGTTCCCTGATATCTGAAAATAATGTTTTTGTGGGCTTGTTGGCATTCCGTTAAATACATATCATAAGATGGCGTTTCCAAGAAAAAAAACCTTTGAACCACATTCAATATCTCATAAACAACTGTTTTTTGAAATCTCAATGGAGAAAATCAAAATAGGTTAGGAGAGGAACGAACATCACATTACCAGCTCCAGAAGGTAGATGGGTGTGATTTTCTCAGGAACAACGAGCAAGCGACTAAATCCACGGTGGGTATGAAGTAGTTTTTATTCGTTGTTTTTGATATGGTTATTGTTGAGTGATCAGTAGCTATCCCTTGCCCTTTTCAGGTAGAAAGGCAATCACTACTCCTGATTTCAAATAAAACGTGCTGTACAAATGCCTCTTTCCAGGCTTTACTAAAAAAAATAATTAAGTTTCCCTTTTTTTATTAAAAACACGACGCGACCTAGTGAGCCAACGAATCCCTAACTAAGCACGGAGGACGGGTGAACACATGCGGAAAAGCTCTTAAAATAATTGATTCGCTGATTCTACAATGCAGCGAAACTATTATGAAGTCTATCTCCTAATTTAAAATTGGCGATCCTGAGGAGACTCGGAGCAACGTAAAGTTGCAACTTTTTTCCCAGTTTCTGGGTGGTCTCTCGAACCTACCTAGAGCAGGTGCTGAGACCGAAGTGAATTTTGGTAATTTTTCACCGCACTTGTCACCTCGGTTTTTCTTTGATTCGCGTTTATTAATTCCCTACTCTTCATAAATTCGCAAAAAGGGGGTTCACGTGACTGTCCTGATTTGAAACCGTCGAAAATGGGGGACCAATGAGGGTGGTAAGAAAAAAGATTGCGAAATTAATTATATTTTAATTCAATAATGGTCATTTCACCCCTTTACTCTGCCGAAATAGTGCGCGCTTCCTCACAGGTTGCAACAAGCCTTTTCCCATATTTTTATCATTTCTAGTTCGTGAGATAAATGCCTTTTTGCATTTTCATGCATTTAGAGGTAAGAGTGAGAGGGAGCACACGAGGGTTAACATGGGAAAACAAATCCACCTGTCATTGTCTCATGACCGGCCTTGACCCGCATTCAAACGTCAAGACACGAGTATCAATATTTTCGTGGGTTTAAATGTCCTCACAGGTTGCGCAATTTCGTGCCGGCGCTTGATTAAGGAAACGTGCCAAAATGGAATAAAACTTCCAAATCGATTAATTGAGTTTTACGAATTAAATCTTCCATCTTAATATGACAGCCTGATAAGGTTTATCTTTTAATTATTTTATGAGATCAGGTGTCATCAAATTCAGATTCCCCAGGTTAAGATTCAATCTAGCATATGTATAAAAAAAATTAATAAAATAATATAAAATAAAGCAAAGAGAAGAGAGGGCGTAAAATAACGCAAAAATGAAATAATATCTAAAAAAAAATCTAAAATATTAATAAGGACACCCATCCGAGAAGCCGAGCTTTTGCTTAACTTCTGTGATCGACTGAGAGTCGGCACACAGCCTACTGTCACGCTGTCTGCTGCTACGAACGAAAATGTTCCTGAGAACCTCATTGCCGTGTCTATTTTACATGCACTTCCGATTCGTGCTTCAAACCCTGATTGATGCGCCTGTGTCTCACGAATCATCGTGATTTTTGCGTGCGAGCTCACTCACATTGTGTTCAGCCCTTCCATGCAGATGTTCTTGTTAACTTTTCTCTATTTTCGTGTTAAAAGGCTGAGAGCCGCAGCTGAGTCGTCTCAATTCCGTATTATGCAACCCACTCCTGCCCACTCTGTAAAAATGATTCTGTGCATTTTTTCTCTATCTTCCTTCTTTTAAAAACAAAATCAAAGTTTTCATTCCTACATTGAAGTATTCAAGACTTAATCATATAAAAACGATGAAATGAATTTTAAAAAGATTGTTGAGTTTCTGCTTTCTGAGTACCAGGTATGCAAGATGAAAATATATATATGAGACGAAAGTGTATCCATCGCGTGGGACGTATTATTACATAAATATTGATTGATATTCACTCTTCCTAAGTACAATAATACGAAGTATTACGGATATTTTCAAGTATTATAATAAAGTAGCATTGATTCAATTTCATGAAAATGAATGAAGTCAATCATTTTTTTTTTTTTTTACAAGTACCGATAGGGAAAATATGAAACAAATACGTTATACAGGGTGTCTAAAAAGTCCCGGGACGGTTGGATATTTCCTCAGGTAAAATATTTTTCAAAAAAGTGAAGGTCATTCCTGAAGTAAATTTCAACGAGGAATTCAATGGTGACCTTCATTTTGACCTTGACGTTGACCTTCATGGCTTTTTCAAGGTCAACTTTGTTTTTAAAAATGGAAACCCCCTTTTTTTACATCTGAAATCGATAGAGCGGAAAATTCTACGTTCAAGTACGTACCCAAGTCATAGGTCAATTGTAACGTTCAAGGTCAATTAGAGGTTATTTGAAATTAACAAAGTTTTCCAAGAGGTGAGTGTAATTCCTGAAGTAAATTTCAACGAGGAATTCAATGGTGAGCTCTGTATTGATCTTGGTTACGGCGTTTCGAATATTGTAAAATCATATGTATGGGAAATTTTTCATTAAAAGTTCCAGGAGTTCTGGTGAGAGTTCTGTTCCTTCCCAAAAAGTTATATCGAAAAGTCCTATACTGCTTTTCGATACCTAAGTCAATACCTAAGGCGATACCATAAGTCCTATACCGTTTTTCTATCTCCATACGAATATTACGAATCGAAAGTAAATTTACGTATTACGAGTACATACTTACTATCTTTCGCTAAAAGATTATTATGGCGCAAGCTAAACTTTCGGAACGAGAGAGGGTATCTGTATTAATGATGCGTGGTTGGGGAGATCAAGTTCGATCTTATGATCCAGTTCGTTTGCTTTTTAATCGCACTTTAGTTTACGTCGAGCTAGTGATGAGCGTGACGTTGCTCCTGAGACAGGGCGAAATATTTTAAAAAGCATTAATTTGCATGCTAACAAAGTTCATCTGGTACAAGAGCTCAATGAAAACGATCCTGATTGTCGGGTTGAATTTTGTGAAATTATGATGGACAGAATTGATAGAGATCCTCTTTTCTTGTACAATACAGTATTTTCAGATGAAGCTACTTATACTTTTAAAGGTGAAGTTAACAGGCAAAATTGTAGATATTGGTCCGACACAAATCCTGATTGGATGTTGGAGAGTCACACACAATATCCACAAAAGATTAATGTTTGGGCCGGTATCTTGAATGATACATTTATAGGCCCTTGCTTCATCGATGGTAATCTCAATGCCCGTGCATATGAAGAGCTTCTCAGAAACCAAATCGTACCAAGAATAAGGGAGATTACAGGCGATAATTTTCAAAATATTTGGTTCCAGCAGGACGGAGCAGCGGCTCATTACGGTAGGGAGGTTCGAGCATATTTGGATACTGCTAGATCTCCTGATCTGACGCTTCTCGACTATTTTAAACTTTGTTTATTTCAAATAACCTCTAATTGACCTTGAACGTTACAATTGACCTATGACTTGGGTAGGTACCTGAACGTAGAATTTCCCGCTCTATCGATTGCAGATGTAAAAAAGGGGGGTTTCCATTTAAAAAAAAAAACAAAGTTGACCTTCAAAAAGCCATGAAGGTCAAATTCAAGGTCAAAATGAAGGTCATCATTGAATTCCTCGTTGAAATTTACTTCAGGAATGACCTTCACTTTTTTGAAAAATATTTTACCTGAGGAAATATCCAACCGTCCCGGGACTTTTTAGACACCCTGTATATTTTGCATATTAAATTAGTCTTAAATTTGGTTTTGTATTCCTGCCAATTATGTTCCAGGAGAACAATGACGCATTATACATCCATATGAAGCTCAAAATTACAAAAAAGTGCCGAATGAAGAATGTTCAATTAGAAGCTATATTTTATTGTGTGAATGATATGTCTTAATTATAAAAAGATCTGTGAATAATCTGAATCTTTTTTAAAAATAAAATTGTATTGTATTTATAATAAATCAATTTGTTATTCGTATAGTGTAAAAGTAAGGTGGTATAACAAGGTAAAATGAGTGTACCTCATTTGTACAATTCTTTGCAGCAGATATTGCAAGAATCGTGGAAATGCCTTTTAAGTAATTAACGTCTCCCAGAGTAATAATTATATTTTTATAATTTCTTTATACTGATTTGAAAGGTAAATCACAGAATTTGACTGATGTACTAATGAAAATTGAATTTTTTTTTTTCTAGATCCTACAAACGTCAACGGTTGAACTTTGATAAGAAAAATCTGGGTAAAGTTTCAATAATTATTAGGGTTTTCCAGCTCAAGCATAGCCGACTGGTCTGGTGGATAACTGGAAAGAAAACCATGGACGTAAGAAATGAAGGGATAGAGCACAAAGTCTCAACTTAAACTAGGGGGACAAACCATATAAACGGGATCAATGAAATTGCCCTTTTCCACTGGTGTGACAGTGATTTATGGCCACCTCATGGGCACGACCATCGTAAATCATAGAAGGACATTACTAATCCCCTTTCGAGATTCGAAAATTATTTGTATTCTTTATTTATATTTGTCAATCTATGTATTTTTATTCATTTTTTTATATTTTTTTATATATGATATTCCCCTGACAGTAAATCTTAAAATGTTGTGCGTGTTTCCGTATTTTTTTTAAAATTCATAAATGATCAGTTCAAAAGTGCATGCTCGTGAGGACATAAAGCAAGCACTTAGTGAGAGTGCAGTGCATGTTCTAATGCAATTAAAATCAAACGGGGCTAAACCCAACGAGCATCAACTGACTCGCCTCGAGAAAACAGTTTCGAGCGCAAGCGAGTTTATGCTATCTGACAATAACAGAGTGAAACGATGCTGAATTTACCATGCACATAAGTCACTTTATCGTCATCAAATACCTCAAGAACTTCCTTTTTATTGCTTCAGAAACTAATATGCGATTATACTTAGATTAGAACTTGATAGTTTCGACCAAGAATAGGGGTCCTCCTCAGTGCTAACTAATTTAATATCATTAATGACTAAGCTTAAAAAAATGCAGGAGAATTAAGTTATTCATGGTAATTCTCGTTTTTTTGGTTTTTTGTTTTGTATCTTCCCCTTGAAATAATTTAAAACATGCATGAACTTATGGAGTGGGCATGATCCAAGGTATTCAAAAACCATGCCGCTCTAAACGCAGTTCTCTTTTGTGATTTCTTCTTTCAATCGGTCCATTAATGCATAGTAATAGTCGTTGATTGTTTTTACCTTTTCCAAAAAGTTGATGAACAATATGCCACTGGAATCCTAAAAAGCAGAAGCCATAACCTTTCCAGCCAATTGTTGTGTCTGCTCGCTTTTGTGCAGTTCCACCGGGTCCTACTCACTGTTTTTCTTGTTGTTTCGATTGTAATGTGTAGTGGTAAATCCATGTTTCATCAATGGTCACTAATTTCCGCAAAAAATCGCTTGGATTGCGGTTAAAAAGGTCCAAACAGCTCTTTGAACCACGAACTCGTTGGCGTTTTAGATCGATTGTTAGCAAACGCAGCATCCATTTTACGGTTAGCTTTAGCATGCCTGAATCATCATGGAAAATTTAAACCACTGGCCCATTTTATATGCCTGTGACCTCAGCTAACTCGCGCACTTTCACTTTTGAATGATCTAATACGATGTCATGGATTTTTTCGATGATTTCTGGAGCGGTAACGTCTTTTAGCCTTCCCGATTTTTCAGCATTATTTGTGCTCGTACGACCTCGTTTAAATTTACCAATCCACTCCTCAACCATTTGTCTCGTTGGGGAAGATTCCTCATAACATTTATCAAGCCACTGTTCCATCAGCACGGTGTTTTTTCCCAATATGAAACGGTGTTTAATCAGTACATGGAATTCACTTTTCTCCATTTTAATTATAAAATCAAAACTTGTTCGCTTTTGTCGTTTATAACTTTAAAAGTAAACAATGAAATTGGCTTAAATTTTGACAGCTGTTATCTGGAAGATTATACTTCATGGGCAAAATATAAAAATATGGAGTTCTTAGACTCAGTAGACTGAAGGTCTGTCCATTGCACCTTAGTCTTCAATAATGATGCGAGGGAAAGGAGAGACGCACTGATTACTAAACAAGGATGAAAATACTTTATTCGAATACATAGGGTGTTCACAGACACTTTGCGTGTGCCGGCCAGCACGCCACTGAATCTCGGCTGCTAACATGTGAGGAGGAGGAAGAATTATCGACAATATTCTCAAGAACAAGATAGGCAGGCTTAATATTTTCAACGGATACGTTACGTGGAACTCCGTTTACATCGATGTTAAAGACGCGATCTGAGATGCGATCTAAGACCTTATGAGGACTGGTGTACGGTTGCTCGAGCGACCTCCTGCCTACCGTCATGCGCAAGAAAAAATGGGTACATGACGTGAATAGAATTCTATACGAGAGAGTGAATCTGCGACCACGTTGTCCTTGCCGGGGAGGTATTCAATTTTGGTAGAAAATTGGGAAATAAAAGAGAGTTGAGTCTGTTGCCGAAGCGAGGCCTTCTCCGAGCGCTGCGTAAGCTCGCGATTGTAAGCGCTGTATTTTCTCTGAGTCGGAGACAATTTACGTGAGAAGAAAGCGAGAGGATTCCAAATGTTGCAAAGTTTCTGCTCAAGTGTGGCACCCATGCCCATATCGGAGGCATCGGTAAGGAGTCTGGCTTTGGCCTGAGACGAGGGATGACTCAGCAGGCTCGCATTGACGAGCTCCTGCTTGGTACGCGAGAACGCTTCTTCGGCCTCGGGGACCAAAAAATTTTGCGCTTATCATTTTTGCCTCGTGTTACAGAGATACACGAGCAGAGGCTGCTGTGTTTGAGCGGCATGCTTCAAGCTGCGACGATAGAAGTTAACAAGGCCCAAAAACCTGCGGAGTTCGGCCATGGTGTGAGGTTTCGGGAAATCCGAAACTGCTTGAACCTTTTCGAGAGTTGGTCTGAGCCCATCTCCATCGACTCTATAGCCCAGGAAGTCAAGTTCGATTTGACCGAACTGACATTTGACGAGGTTGAGCTGAAGCGAGAACTCTCGAAGACGCTGCAGACCATGTGGAGAGGGGCGGCCCAGGGACTGTTGGATGGACGACACAATCCATCTTTAACGAGCTTCTGGAATGTCTTTTGCTGCCCTGAGTTTTTTGGAGACAAGCGTCTCGCACGCTCAGCAATTGGCGGTCCCTTGGTAACGATATGATGAAACACATTATGTTTTTTTAGGTTAAGAGGACGAGCGGCCCCGGTTACTTCAGGGAAATCAGACAGGAGTCTAGATAAACTGGAAGAGTGACCTAACAAGCTAACTCCAAAAATGAAAGCAGCTTGGAGCCATGTACCTGCGGATAAACCAGTCAGGGAATCAACCAACTTGCGTTGAGCATGATCGGGAATAAGCGCGTAATGCGCCAGGAAATCAGCTCCGATGATTGGATATGGGACTGATGCAAGGTAGAAATTCCACGTAAAATTTCGACGAAGGTTAAGGTCGAGAGAAAGAAGTTTTTTACCATATGTTAAAACGCATGAATTATACGCCGCGTATAAGAGCAGGTCTTGCGGGGCTCCTACTGGAGTGTCCCGAGTTGGTAAGAGAGATACGTCAGACCCTGTGTCGATTAAAAAGGCTAAACCGGACCTGGGGTCCTTAATGTGGAGACGTTTTGACCGAGCGTCGCCAAATCTGACCGTCTCCGTGCGGGAAGGCGAGGTTAGTTTTCCGACGATGAGCTAGCTTGCCAAGAGCAAGGCTTTACACAATTTCCAGCCGCATGCCCATATTTCCTATGGATAAAACATAACAAGGACGTAGCAGGGCTTCTGGATCGTCTATGAGGGCGGTTGGATCGAGCTGAAGAACGTGATAGAGACCGTTAATGGTAATGGGACGACCGGTTTAGTCGAGCATCTAATTGCTCAAGTTTTTGGGCTAGGGCATCCACCTTAGCCTCCAAATTAGAAGGGCATGGCGAGGTAGTACGTCTGGATGACACGGCGGAGATCTGCGACTCTGAAATGGATTAGGTGTCCGCAATCTCGTCAGCCGTTTGAACTAGACGATTTAAATCGTTAAGACCGGTCGAAACCAGAATTTCCCGATGATGGCTGGGCAAATGTTCTAGAAAAATGGATTTAATGACGGAGTCGTTACACTGTCCGTCGCTGAGGTTGCGTAAACGGCTCAAAAATAGAGAAGGTTTACCGTTGTCAAGGACCTGACCTTTTAATAGACGTCGCAGTTTAGACTCGGCCGAAGTGGCGAAAGCGTTAATTATTCTTTCCTTGATCAAATCGTATTGGTTGGCCGGGGGAGGTTCAATTAAGAGGATGTCTTGGATAATGGCGATAGCGTCGGCATCAAGCGCGGCGACGACCGTATCGGCTTTTATTTCGTCTGCGACTACACGAGCGACTCGGAGAGTTCGCTCGACCTGGAGAAACCAGAGGCCGGGGTCATTACGAATGAACGGCGGCATCTTAGGAACGCGATAATGACCCACTCTCGGGATATCTACCTAAACGCGGGGTGGTGCAAGCTCAGAGCTTCCGGATGGCTCGCCTCCCGACGCGGATCCGCCGTCCAAATTCATGATAAAAATTTCTTTGCAAAAACTATATTGCATGGACGGAAACAAAATGTCGGACAAGCAAGAGCGCGATTTTTCAAGACGGTTTCGCGCTATAGGGAAAAATGCTAGGTGGATTAGTTTCTCTATTGTCAAAGAGAGAGAGAGAAAAAAATAAAAATTTATAATTAAATTAAATTATAAACGCATCTCAAAACGCGTTAAAAGATTTAAAGACGACGGATTAAAATAATTATAATGAAATCATGAAGTGATGAAGTTAAAAGATTTAAAGGCGATGAATTAGAATGATTACAATAAGATCATGAAGTAATTTACCAAAACTGAACGCGAAGTTGAATATTACTGTTACATCCATGATATTTAAAAATTTTTGATTCCTTTCGCCTGTGCCTAGGCAACCCAGTAAACGCTCAGGGATATAACTGATACATGTCTCCTCATTTCAATACTAATAGTAGGAAACACATGTCAGAAATTATCTGTGATCGAAAAGGTAGTCGAGTTGCATAAAACAAGAAAACTGACTTACCGTCGGTAATGTAGGAAATCAGAATAATAAACATTAACATAATTATTTAACGAAAAGAAATAACAATAATATTCATTATTGTTAACATCAGTCGTTAAATAGGTAGTAATAATAATCAAATACTAGTAGATAATAATCGGCAATGACCAATAATGGATAATCAATAACATCAATCACATTATTGGGGATTCGCAAGATAACGTAAATAATATTTCAAAATATAGACACTAGAAGATTATGTATTACATAAATACTATAAGGAAATAAGATTAAAAACTAATGTATAAAATAATAGATGAGTCAGTGCATTTGTAAATTAGTACAATTGCACCGACCTGTCAACATATACATATTAAGTAACATAGCTGAAAAGACGAGAGAAAAATGTACCGCATTGAGCGTAAATGAACTTTGATCCCGATAGTATGACCTGTGTGGGAACGCGCCGCGAGTTCATGCATTTACGCGATTGTCAGCAAGTGTGGTCAATGACATTGCTGCCAGACGCGTGCCGATCCATCGAGTCCCTGGTCCTTAAGTGGCGCAAGTCCGGTGGTCGTGAATTAATAAGTGCCGTTAAATACGTGTATCGTCGTATTAAGTCGAGTTCTGAGATTTAAATTTACGGAAAACGAACTTAACCAGTGTTTATCAAGCAAGTTGGATTGTCAACAAGGAGAACTATACGACAAAACTATTTCTCTTGCCTTTTCAAGCAAGGAAAAAGCGTAAGATATATATATATATAAGCATCTCAAAACTTATTATATTAACTATAACGCCAATTGTAGTGCGTGAATTGTGTACCTAGGCATCTCAAAACCTACTATATTAGCATAAAACGCACACAATCAACCGCGAAAGTCACATATATAGGCATCTCAAAACCTGTATTATTGACTTATATAGACGCACACTTTTAATGCGTGAGTTACATATATAGGCATCTCAAAACCTGTATTGTCTACTCATAAACGCATAAAACCCTTAATATTGATTTCTCATCTTGAGAAGTAGTATAAGTCATACACATAAGCATCTCAAAACTTATTGTATATCTATCTTTTAATTAATAAAGCTTGTACACCGCAATATAATCAAATTTGTTACTACTGTGAACAACTCGAGCCGCATAGGTTTGACTAGTGACCACGATCCCACAAAAATATAAATAATCAGAATTTACCACTCTGATTTAATCAGCAAACTTTCCTCCCTTTTCCTAATTTTCCCAACCTACCCTCGCCTTAGCTCGGGACATAACATTACATGCTACGTAGCCACAGGAGAAAACGTAGATTAAATAAACCGACCGATTTACAAAAAAGAGAAATTAAAAGAAACTAACCTAAAGCGAGTAATTCTATTTCCAGTTAAATCAAAATAACTTCCAATTGATTTCCAGAATGCTACGCGGAGTTCCCGAAATTTGGCACGGTACGAAGAATCAAATACATTCGCGTTTACATAGAATCATTCTAGGAATTGCCTTGGCCCAGACAGAATACGCGGAAAAATCAGAATGGACAGAAGACAGGCGAGTTTGCGGAAAACAGACTTCGTGTTGTTGACAGAGCTGCGAGAATCGACGAGCCGATTCTAGGAATCACACTGTTGATCTTTATGTTTTTCAGGTTATACGGCAATATTGCCGGATCAACTTATAGCAATTACATATACATTGACAGTCATAACAATTCTTAATAAAGGATATAAATAAAGCGGGCTAATTTGAAACCCGGATAAAACGTTGTTAGGATGACTTTTACAGGAACAAGGCGCCGGTGATGATGGCTTCACGCATCCCGCGTCGCTAACCTTATAGGAATAAGGCGCCGGTGACGTTGGCTTCACGCATCCCGCGTCGACAAACTTATTACAGGAACAAGGCGCCAGTGACGTTGGCTTCACGCATTCACATTGATGACATTACACTTGCATGAGCAGTGTAGGTTATGGCGATAGCTGGAGAGCCGGCTTGCTGGCAGGAAACACAATTAAATGAGAGATTTAAGAATACGAAGAATACTCACCTCTGTGTATAGATCGACTGTGGCCGAGGAAAGCTTCAGATGACAGGAACTGTAGTTGCCTGGCACTGGAGACGGCAGGTACGCTGAGCTTCTAACGTCTCAACCCGCAGATCACGTCGGGGTCACCAGATATGGAGTTCTTAGACTCAGTAGACTCAAGGTCTATCCATTGCACCTTAGTCTTCAATAATGATGCGAGGGAAAAGAGAGACGCACTGATTACTAAACAAGGATGAAAATACTTTATTCGAATGCATAGGGTGTTCACAGACACTTCGCGTATGCCGGCCAGCAAGCCACTGAATGTTGGAGAGTCTACTCCCCTGGTCGCGCGGCGGTATCCCCACTCCCACGGCAGGAGGGGGAACCTAAACACTAGCGCTCCCCACAAAAATTTAATTTGTGGTGCCATCTCTGTGTCATCCTATGGACATAAGTAGAATTATCTTAACTTCGCATTTGCATCCGACCGTGCACCTTGCAGATACTAACAATAAAATAAATTGTCCTGAAACCTTGAACGTTGTATTCTCGGAACCATGTTACCACAGCTTCTTGGCAAGTTTTCTCGGGAAATTTTCATATAATCCGATAATTGGATACTCAAATTAATTGTCGCAACCTAGGGAAAAAGTCAAAGTAGATTAATTCTAATGCAATATTATTTACTATTTTTGAAGGTGAAAAACTTCAAGGAAAAACCGAAAAACGAACATTTTTCTGAAATCTGTCACCATTTGTTTATAACAAAACCAAATCGTATTATTCTGCTATATCTCTAAAGATTTGTTTTCCTGATTACAAAGACTCTTCATTTGCTCGTTTCAGAGGACACAAACTAATGCAATTTTGCCAAGAATCGAGTACTGGCATTCGTGCAAGGTCCTTTTTGGACCCCTGCTGCGTTAACAATTTTCAATATTTTTCAACGATTATATCGTTTTTATATAATATTAATCTTGTATCCAAGGGACAATAATGCCATAATAGTATAATTGTTCTTTTTCTATTAAAAAGAAAAAAAATCTAGAAAAAACTCTCGATTTCAGCCTCAAAACGTAGAACACCCCCTTAACTCAGTTGACACTAAGGAGAATCTCTATTTGTGGCCGAAACGTTTGCATTTACTTTGATAAAATCGGTTTTTAATAATTGCACTTGAAAAAATCAACGTCAATATAAGTAAAATTTTAACAATTTTCCACCGCACATAATCTAGATCCAATAAAATAGCGTTAGGATTTAAAAAATAAGGGCAAAGTTTCCACATTTGGAACTGACAGATTTAAAGGCCGTCGAACGCGGGAAATAAACTATCTTAATAGGTCAAGAAAATAGAGGAATAATAATGTTTTTCATAATAAAGTTTTTTACTCAAGAATTTTCCCTATTCTATTCGTTCTCTCATCCTTCGCGCAGTGCTTCCACTTCACACGCACTAGGAATTCTCCGACTCAACTGCACTGCGTTGTTTTCACGACCTGCTCTAGTCCAGGCTCTACTCATTCGTATAGAGTGGGTGATTAAATTATCATGTTCGCTTAAAATGTATATAGGAATTGATTTACACGCGTACAATGTTAGGAATTTCTATTATCATTTTTTCAATACAAACTGCAGTTTTACACACTTATAATAGCGAAAAATTATATTGAAATTAATAAAATTCAGTTACTCTTTGTTAAATCTGAAATTACTGAATGAAAATTGATTTACCTGATATTCAGAAACTTGTATTTGAAAATTCTGGAGATTTCAATAACAAAAATTTTTGTTCTGGATGATTGAAGCTTCATACAGTTACTACGTCATCTACAGTTACAGTTACAGTCATCTACGTTCTGCGTATAAGCTAATGTGTTTCAAAATTAATGAACTCATTTATTTATCTGTAGTACTACTAACTGTCATGAGAATGAAATAGTGCAGTGATTATAATAATTTAATCAACCACTATATTGTCTATGTCGGAATAAATCATGCTACTTTGTGATTTAAGAAATAGAATTCTAATGTAAATTTTCAATCTCACTATGTCATATTCGAAACAATTCGAATTCTTGGATTACCAAAACCAGAAAATTTGGAACGCAAAGATTGTACAAGCTTTTCCTCAATTAACAATGCTAAATAGCTAACAAAAAAGAGGAAAGAAAAAAGAAGCTTACCTTCCAATACCCTTTCCTTCTTTTTCTTTCTTCTGTCCCTTTTTGTTTTCGCTTTGATAAACATTCGAATTAATACAGCTTACAACCGCCAACGTTCCGGTGCTCGCGCAGTACTCTTTACAAGGCTGAACAAATTCAAATTCAAATATTAGTGTTCCTGACCTGTCACCTTTCATAGGGATATATGACACTCGAAAATAAAGTTTTTATTGCGGAAATTTTTTACGTACGATGCGCGTTTCTTACGATATTTTGATGTCTCAGGACGAAGATCTCATCTCTTATACTACCTGAGAGGTCGTTAAAGACATTCTATAAAAGTAGAAAACATTTCGGAGAATTTAGAAATTTAAAGGAATTGTATAATATAAATTAAACTACAAATGTAATCTATCATACTGTCATAAAAACCGTTGTACTTTACTGAATCTTTTTTTGAATTTATAGAACATTTCCCCTCTTTTTTACGATCAGACAGTACATTATGATAGTTACACATTCTCCCAAGATCTAGTAGAGCAGTGCCGCCACGCATTTAGTGCACTAGCAACATCATTTTGGGCGACTAGCTGCTTCAAACGTGGTGCAGAGGCCTCCCTATGTGTGCGCGGAGCGCTGTTTTGAAAACACGTTGGTGCTACAGCTGCACGATTTTGGCACAGTAGCTTGCTCAAAACGGAGAACAACTACGCCAAGTTGTAGGCGCGCCGCTCTCGACGTGTGTGGCGCTGCTGTTGTGGCTGTTGGACCAGTCGCTTAACCAAACTTTTATTCGTGTTCTACTTCAGCATTAAGAAGTTTTCCAGTTTGTCCCACATAAGTTATCAAGTGTACAAATAAGTTTTCGCCGTTTGACAAAAGTTGGTGCCACCAGTAAGTTTTGGTTGAAATTGACAGATGTAAAACGTCACAGTCGTAAGGTTGGACATTTGTCAACAACATAACCTTGAAATATTATTGAATTTTTATCAGTATAATATGTTTTGTGTCCGAAAATGTCGAGTTTTGAGCCAAATAAGCGTCATTTCGAAGACTTTTGATTTACTTCTTCAATTCGAAGAAATCTGCAGCTGAGGCGCATCGATTGCTTGTAGAAACATATGGCAAGGCTGCCTCAAGTGAGAGAAGTTGTCGTGAGTTGTTTCAAAAGTTTAAGAACGGTGAATTTGACTTCGAAGACAAAGAACGCAGCGGAAGGCTGAAAGTGTACGAAGACGCGGAATTGGAAGCAATATTGGATCAAGATTTGTGCCAAACGCAAGAAGAACTTGTGCGTACAAAATATGGAAGGCCGATAGTATAAAATTCACCTAAGACTTTATTTCGTATAACATATCTAAATTTGTAATCATACTCTGTTCATTTTTTACTCTAATACGTTTTTCAATCAAGTCTTGTGGGTAATGATTCAAAAATAAAAATTTTCAAATAATATTTAAATTTCCCAATGAAAAGATTCATGCAACAAATCAACAACTCTATCAACCAATTTCTTGATTGTAGAAACTGTGTGTTGGAAGGGATGAGTTGATATAAAATTCAACAATCCATCAGTATATGTGATTTTTCTGCACCAATTAATTATTAATTTACTATTATCAGCTTTAATTATTTCTAAGTACAAAAAACTGATTGTATTATGTCTTTCCATTTCATAAGTAAATTGAATTTTCGGGTGTTGGTGATAGGTAAAAATAGACTGTTTTAAATCATCCATGACTACATTACATTTGTCATCAGGTATTGTATTTTTCACTATAATATTTTGAAATCCCCCACTATTTTTAATAGTATAATTTGAACTTGATAACGAATGTTTTATTATTATATTTAAATGTTTTTCTAAAAATCTACTAGGTGTGTTAATAGTTTAGATAACTAGTCTTAAAGGATAGTCTTCCTTATAAATTTTTCTAAAACTGTAACATCTAACTAGAACCGTATTTGTTATGTCAACATCTTTCCATCTAGTATTTCTTACCCAAAAACACCGCTTTCTCTTATTATCTGCTATCCCGAAACTACTATTTCAAAATATTCAGTATTGTGGAGCAACTCTTCCATGTAATTTATGTATTCAGACTTTTTCATGAAAACTGTAATATTACCCTTTCGGCGTTTGTACAAATCAAGTCTTTGCTCTGTCTAAAAAATTCTTTGGATATTTTTAGATCATATGCAAATTTTATATCGATATAACCAAAATGCAAACTTTTTTGCATAGATTCAAAAACTTGTTTCGTACATCTTGCTGATTTGACCTTAAAATTTTGTGTATGTTAGCTTCAATATCGTTGATTACTCCTATCATTTGTCTTTATTTATCTTTCATTATATTACTACTGAAACCCATAGCCAATCTAAGAACATCCTGTAGAGAATCCGGTACCTGGATCTATGTTAAATTTACAAACCAAGTATCACTATTTCCGAATTTTTTTGACTTGAATTGGAGGTGATTTTTAGTTACAAATTTGGTTTTGCAAAAATTGGCATGGTCATAATGTTTTTGAGAGAAATCAGAAGCGGATATGGTGTTGAGACTTTCATGAAAGTTAAACTTTCGTGTGTTACTAATTACAAAATTCCAAGGTCAGATTAGTAAGATTCCAAAAAAAAAGGTTCTGAATTTATCATTACAATTATTATTAATTCTATTATATTATTTAGTTGTTCTTTTCAAAAATGTTACATCATAGACACTTTCCTTATTATTGTTATTAATTGTGTCATGGATAAATAACGATGTGTAATATACAATAAATTATACTCCCTATCCTTCTCAGACTCATTGCCTCTTATTTCTTCCAAGGTTGGAGAAACAAATGATGCTGAACGGAAGAAAAAACGAATCTATACCTAACATTTAATGAATTCGCTTGGGTCAATTCTGGAGAGGACGTACTCCTGTGCCTCAGGCGATTGATGAAATGTCTTGGTTTCACAATGTCTTAGGTAGAATAAGTGCGGTGCATCTTCTCCCGACTAGTGGTCCAGAACGCGATGAGTCTTGCAGACTTGTGTCTGTACGTCACAGGCGTTTTAGTGATATGATATGAACTACGAGTTTTTTATTGAGTTTGTTCAATTGTATATTTTTTACACTACGCTCGGGCGCACGCACTTGACTTTCGGAGCATGGGCACCAATCAGAGTAGATGGGAAGCTTAGCGTGTGTTCTCCTTCCCGAATTTCTGTACCACTGAAATTATTACACTTATACACTGTACGAATTTCAGACACATTTATTGAATAGTTTTGTTTCGACGGTAGTAGAAAGTAAACAAGTTTGTGTTTTTGTAAAACCATGGAAAAAGAACAGTGTCAATCAATGATTCGATTTTTATTTTTGGATCAAAAAAAGTGTGAGGAAATTGAAGCGGAATTGCATGCCGTCTATAAGTACCATACATCTTCGATGACCACCATCAGATATTGATTCAACGAATTCAAACGTGGCTGAACATCCATTTTTAATAAAGTGCTTCCAGACCGTCTGATTGAGGTGACTACGGAGGATACGGTTAACATAATCTGCGAAATCATGTTAGAAAACCGCCAGGTAGAGATCAGAGAGATTGCTGACATTGTTGAGAACATCTTAATTGAACGCGTGTGATTGCTTCACGAAAACATAGGTATGATAAAACTATCGGCGTGATAGGTTCCACGTTTATTTACAGTGGGACAAAAATGGAATTGCGTGTAAATTTCAAAGCTCTGTTTAGACATGTTTGAATTTGAATCACTTGTGTGATAAAGGACTCGATGTACTGCCAGGTCGACACATTTCGGCATGCTGAGACGATTCTCATCGCTACATCTCGCTGCCGAGGAAAGCCTTTTCAAGATAGCATGGTTATCAAGGGCACTTACCCAGACCGGAGCTGCATAAAACTGCTTCGAGTGCACCACGCTTGCCACCAGTTTTCTTTTTGCTTCCCTTGGACCAGCAATGTTAGGTATGAGCCGAGTCAAGTTAGCTCAACTTTGGATGACTTCAATCGTTGAGATGTGGAGTTATTCGCTGAAGCTAAGCCTCTGACCTAACTGTACTCCGAGGTACTTGATGCTCCTGCTCCATGCGATTTCGTGTTCCCCAAGTATAATATTGAGGTACTTAAAAGATCTCTGGTCTGTGAGTAGCAATGCCTCGGTCTTCTCAAGAGACATTTCAAGGCTTCTACTATCCAACCAACGGTTTACCCGCCATAGACGCTGATTGATCCTTAGCCCCTGGTTCCCGACGTCTTCAGCGGCACACACGACAAGTACGTTATCCGTGAAGCCGAAGATGCTCCTTCCAACAGGTAGGTATATGCGCAGGAAGTCGTCATATATGACGTTCCACACGAGTGGTCCTTCCAGAAACCCCTGACGGGCATTACATGTCATCTGTTCTTTAAGGAACCATTTGTTGCCCTCGTATATCACCTACCTTTTGATTTTATAGTCATCCATCATCCATAACTAGCAGTCTGGAACCTTTTCACGCATCATCTACTCGATACAGTTCTTCTACCTTGCGGTACTAAACGCATTGCGTATGTCGATGCTGATTAACGCGCAAAATCCCTTTCACTTACCAGTTGTGCAGGATCATCATCCACTTATGGAAAAAAGCTTTGCACGATATACCGAAGCCAGTTTTTCTTTAAGGTAAAAGCACCAATAGCCGGACAGTACCCAATAACCGGACAGAGCCATGAATTTTTCTAAAAATTAGAGATTTATGAATCACTTATCGCTATTTTGGTGTACCGTATACAAACCTCGAAATGTACACCTTAAAAAAGTGAAAAATTTGTTGAATTAGAAATTAAAACTTCGCCAAGAAAAAAAAATTTCTCTACTGAAGCACAAGGCTGGTCGAAATGTAGCAAAATCTACTCTATAAACAAACTGACACGTTGTCTTTGTTGAGCAAATAACATTTACATTTACCCTCATTTTTCATTTTAATACGTGTTACACTAAAGTCAAATACTTTATCTAAACCATAATATTTTTCAAAGTTAAAAAACATTTTCCTTTAATTAAATATTCTAAATCCGGTTATTAGGTCAATGAATCTTCGTTTTGCCTAATAACCGAACGCGTGTCCGGAGTTACATTGCACTGATTTTGTTTTCGCTCTAGTCGACGGACGAAAAGGTTATTACAAAAACGATTGCGAATTTCAAAAAGTACTGTTGATATTTTCAAGAAATGTGGTAAGTATTTGATTGTTTTCAATTCATAGAAGATATCTATCTGATAAAATATTAGGTAAATTACTTTAAACATATTTTAATTAGTCAAATATGAAATCCAACCTCAATTGACATTTGACGTTTATTTTCTTGTTGATTTTACATTGATAACAATGAAAATATGGATTTCAGAGTGAAATTTCCGCACTTTTTGAATAATGAATAATTTTTTAAAGAAATAATGTTTGAACTATGGATTTGCTGAAAATCTGATATTTTGAGAAAGTATTTTCATTTTAACATATGTATTTTCTGGGTTTTATGTATTTGGTGTCTTCATTATAGATCATGGAAAAAGTATCAGAAAAAAAGATTAAAAAGCTTTATACCAAAACGGATATTATTAATGCGATTGAGGATATAAGGCAAAAACGGTTGACAATTTGTGCTGCAAGCTCTAAATATAATATATTTATGGTCTCGACTAGTTGATGAGCTATTTGACCACACATAGAACAATTTAAACATATGAATACATATATGTGCATGTATGTTAATATTCACATATATGTACTTGTTGACGTTTCATACTGTCTATTTCAATAATATTCCTGATTCTACTTGAATTGTAGATTTTACCACCCTAGATTATAATTTTTATTGACCATTGCACATACCTTTGATTTAAAATTTCCTTCCTGAACGAACTATTTTTTAAAGTCTCTGATCCGACCAGTGATGAGTTGCATTAGCGGTCTTGTCAAGGTCCTCGGGTTACGAACGCTTCAAGGTGGTACGCGACTTTTATTTGGTATTTGGAGATATTTAAAATTTTTAACTCATATCTTGGTATTAGTCACACATTTTCAGAAGAGATAAAAATTTCTAGTCACCTTGATACGCTCGTAACAAAGAGTGGTTTCCTATAAATATTCCCGGAGTTTGTACTTGCCTCTCGGCTGAAAGTAATCTCCCCAATCACGATTGAACACAATCGGGTCGTTTCTGGCGACCATCTCACTGACCAGGATTCCCCGTCTATGTAGTCGGACTTCCCCACACTCGAGTGACTTGCCATTGAAGTCACCCGCTATGAGGACCCGCCAAACAGCCTCGTGGAAACTTTTCTCAAAGAGGAAAATCTGAATTTCGAAGATCTCGAAAGGATCATTCGAGGAGAAGTAATTGGTGATTGGATGTTTGCAGCAAGGTCATTGGACACCACGGTTCCCTCTATAAATAGTTATTTTATTCAAAACGAATTGGAAAAAACCAATCTCTGCAAGAACATCGAATGAGCCAGCGCAAATCGCATTACATGTGGGAGTGGGGACGAGTATGAAAATGGTCGTGCACACATCAGAAATGCTCTCTTATCTCTGTGTAGGCTAAAAGAAAGAAGGATAGAAGACTCAATATGATTTTTCATCCTTTAGATTTAAAATGACCAAGTTTCGAATATCCCCCTGTGAAAATCACTTTTGTCCTCAAAAAAATTAATAATTTTACAAAATTCGATATTTATATATCGATATTTTTATGTATCAGGTGTACAAATAAGTTTCCGCCGCTTTTTATAAAAAATTGGGCATTTATTGTGATAGAACGGAATCTTATATTTTATAAGTATTGTCCATCGTATTATTCTTCATGCGTTTGACACAGATCTTCATCCAATAATGCTTCCATTTCCGCGTCTTCGTACACTTTCAGCCTTCCGCTACGTTCTTTGTCTTCGATGTCAAATATACCGTTCTTAAACTTTTGATAATACTAACGACAAAAACACAAAAGAATATACTATACTGATATAAATTCACTAATATTTCAAGGTTATGTTGTTTACAATTGTCAAACCTCATGACGGTGAAGTTTTACATCTGACAATTGCAACCAAAACTTATTGGTGGCGCCAACTTTTGTCAAACGGCGGAAACTTATTTGAAAACTGAGACTAGGGAAATCTGAAAAAAATGTTTACTCCAAATTTAATAAGAAAAAATTTTTTTTTTAAAGAAATTGTTTTTTTTTTAAAAAACGCAATTTTTTAAAAATCTGAAAAAATTTATAGTGATAGCCCCAAGTATTACGCAAATTGTAGGTATATAATTAAGATGCGCACTCGAAAATTGCGCGAAATGTGATTATTGTTGTAAAGTGATGTGCGTGGAATTACGATCTTCGATCGACGGCGTCGAACTTTATTATCAAAAAGTGATGGGAAGTGATTATTTATTGTTTTATGATTGATTTACACTCATAACATATGACTACTGTAATGAGTTTTATGATTATATATAAATTATCAACAAAATAATTTTTTTATTATCATAAAAATAAATTTTTTCGTAAAAAATCCACGAACAAATTTTTTAAGTAAGAAAGTATGGAGAGTGATTTTTTTTAATTGTGCGTTGATGAGAACGTCAGGAATCGCAAGGACTCTGATTTTTCGTCAATGTTTTCTCTTCGAGGGATGTTTGGAATCGGAAGATACCTGGTGGCCTTGAGAAGAAAGATTTTGCGAGTCATTCGCCGATTCCTGATAATTTTAACAATTAAGAAAGTAAACATAAATGATAGGTGGAACAAATCTTATTCTCTTCCATCCTTCTTCTAAAACTTCATCTTTCATAACTCTTATCCTGTGTACGTCCTGTACACATATGTACATACTGTGACATATGACACAGGACGTACGTCCTGTGACCTTTTTCTTACCGATATTTATCTATATTTATAAATGTTAAAATCTAAAGCTATGTATGAACTTAAAAGCACTATTGAAAACTTAAGTATGTTACCAAATTATTAAGAAATGAAGAGAATCGACTGGAGTCAAACCACAGAGGGTCCAATCAAAAACATTGTAAAAGAAAGCAGAGAAGCAAACAAGGAAGTTACCTTTTAGAAACGCCAGTCAACAAATTAATATCTCTATTCTCACCCTAACTGGAGATACACAATAAGAGATGCAGCCGAGATGTCATCGCACTCTAATTTAATGAGGGTCATTTAGAAGCAACAAGTAGACTTCAGGAATGCGAGAAGTATTGATCCAAAATAGACGACCGACTGTCCAAAATTCTGACGCAGACTCCGTAAAGGACAAAAACTAGATGCAGACTCCAAAAGATGACGTCAATTATTTAACATTGCGTAGGAGGAATGGAACAAATAAGATAATAAAATAGCAGTAAAAGAAATCGATTTCGGGGACCAACAAGGAAAAGGTACCAGAATTTGGTCATAAACCAAGATGGAAATTCTTACACATACAAAAACCAATCCCATAAATCGTCTCACATACACGGATTGACAGCATGTCCACCTAGAGAAGAAGCAACTAAACATACAGAAGAATCAAATTAATTAAAATTGGCAAATATCAAAGGGGCCAAGTTCAGTTCAGTGCCAGTTTTATTTCTGGCCCGAAAGCTTGAACACCTCGCGATGAGTTCCGGGCCACAAGAAGTTCAGTTCCCGTCTTGATTGAACACCTCACGACAACCTCCCAGTTACCAAGTCGGTTACCATGGAAAGGTTTGATTCCTTCCTTCGGAGTTTGTTCCCGTTGTGCTGCGACTACAGTTTGGACCAAGTTCACGGATCTCTTCAAGAGTAATAGGATTATCAGTGGCTCCAGTAGGTCAATCCCAGTTGATTCGTTAATAAAAACCAGGTCAGTTGTATCTTTGATTAAGGGTTTTTACATTGTATTTCAATAAAGATTATCTGATGTTAATTATTCCCTTTTCTTATTATTGGTTATCCTCATCCCTGTTTCAGTTCAGAAATCATACAGATTTCTTTACTATTCAAAAACGAGGAGAGTTTTAATTATAATTACATAGGTGAGTGGATTTTTTACGAACAAATTTATTTTTATGATGATAAAAAGAATTATTTTGTTGATAATTTATATATAATCATAAAACTTATTACAGTTTTCATATGTTTGAGTATAAAGCAATCATAAAACAATAAATAATAACTTCCCATCACTTTTTGATAATAACGTTCTGGAAAAAGTAGACAGTAATACAGCATTAGTGGAAGTTGCCCTCGATGCCCTCGATCGAAGATCGTTATTCCACGCGCATCACTTTACGAAAAAAATCATATTTCGCGCAATTTTCGAGTGCGCACCTTAATTATATACCTAAAATTTTCGTCATACTTGGGGCTATCACCATAAATTTTGTCAGATTTTTCAAAAATAGCGTTTTTTCAAAAAAATTTTATTATTTGTATTAATCTATTAATCCTCAAAATTTCAAGTAAATCGGAAACATGGAGTCCTGAACCCGTCCGTTTTGGCATGGAACACACCATATGCACCTAACATCACATAAAAATGTAACTTATATTTTTGAATGTTATGTTAACAAGATATAACATTTATAGAACTTAAAAAACTTTTGATACATGAAAAAAATTTCAATTATATCTGTATCTGGATAATATTTTTAAAAATGTAATGTTAACCATCCATTAAAAAAAAGACCTGGAAAATGTAGTTTTAAATTGATTATACTTGATACGACAAACTATGCAAATATAACGCTCAGCCACAAAGACACACTTACTACCCTTAATGCACAATATACTATTAAGCATCTTATTTTCTTTAGAATTTAAATTTTACCAATAAGTCACAGAACTCATATATCGAAATTCTCAAGATTTTAATTAAAAAACGCATTCTGGTATATATATTGAAAAAGAACATTTTCATTTACCCTACGTATTCTGATAATTTTTTTTTGTTTCCAGAAGTTTACAATGACTATGCAATTTATCGGATGCACAGTATCCATCTCGTGCATTGAAGAGTTAGGCACATACCAAGGTCAAATTGTTAATCTGAGCGATCAAATTGTGACTTTAACAAAAGCATTTTGCAATGGCGTACCACATTCTTCATCACAGGTTGCGATTAAGTAAGAAATTTATTTAAGTAAATAATTTTTAGGAAATTTTAGTTCATAAAAAATGAATACCTTTGTACGTCTTTTTCATAATAATAAAAGTAAAAGTTTTTAACTGAAAACACATTTTTGATGTTAATATAGATTAAGAGATTCTATTTTTTCGAACTCGCATTTTAAATGCTTTGAGGTTCTATGTATTTTTTAGATATTCAAACTTCATATACTCAAAGCATCATGAAAAAAACTTTTTTATAAAAAAATTTGTCTATGTATTTCATACCATAGAATTGTTTTTGTAATTTTGTTTCATGCCAAGGAAAGCTTATTGTGTTATTTTGTGTGTGCTGCAATGAGTTTAATTTATGTACAGTCTGTTCCACAAGAAATGGTATGCATTCTTTGAGAAATTTTTTGAAGAAAACCTGATTTGTCTTTTCTTTCAGGAAAGTGCGTTTGAAAACTGAAGTGGATTTACCCAGTAAATCGACCAGTCGCCATTGTTCTCAATAATAGCATGGCAGCTTCCAGGCATGCTCAATGGGATTTACATGTGGGGAATGTGTAGGTCAATCTAATGTCGTGATGCTATTTTCTGCTCTCCAGACTATGCAGAGGCGGCTACAATGCTTGGGGCCGTTATCCTCTTATAAGATCCAATCCTCATTATTAGCTTCAAAGATCTTCTCGGCAGACTTCAGAAGCTTATGCCTATATATCCTAAGCATTTTTTTAGCATTTAGGTTCTAATTTAAGATCTCTAAACATCCAAACCCGCACCGAGAGAAGCATTCCTAAACATTCATTTATATAGGGCATTTCACAGTTTGCTGAAGAAAATGCTCATTTTCGGCAGACCAGTCACATTTTATGGGTACCCATTCCCAAAAGGATGCAGTACTATACTTTTGCTTTAGCTGATCTGCATTTTATGGTATTTTCATTTAATACTAATTACTTTTGCGCCAGCTTATGTTTGGATTCACGCAACCAGAGTGGATGATTATGACGATGCCGTTCTCTTCATTACTCGACGTTATTCGCGTCTTTCCTCTTTTTTGCAGGCCATCAACAGTTTTTGTGCCTCTTTACTGCTCCAACTACATTTGCACTGAATGCAATCCAGCTCAATAGCCACCTTAGTACCGGGTATCATTTGTGAGTCGTCGACCAGCATTGGGACACTGGCGATCCCGCGCAGGTCACGACAGCACCTAATAAAGGGTTTTCCAATAGGAACATAACAATTTCGTATCTTTATATGAACGCACCCTTAAACTTTTTTAATGAACTGTCAATGTCAAAACGTTAGTTAAAGTCAACATTTTCATCATGGTAAATTTCACGAACCAGCAACGTTTGGAAATTATTAAAAATTACTACCGAAATTCTGAGTCGGTGATCGCAACTTTAAGAGCGCTTACTCCAATTTTCGGCCGTAATAATCGTCCCACCCGACAGGCTGTGCGTGCTATAGTGGATAAATTCGAGACCAAATTTACACTATTGGACGTTCCCGTGCCCAAAAGACGTCGTATTGCTCGAAGCGAAGAAATAATCGCAGCCGTAAGTGTATCGATTCAAAATGAGCCAAATCAGTCGATTCCACGTCGTTCTCAAGAATTGGGCATCGCTCAAACGACACTGTGGCGTATTATGTGAAAAGATCTTGGCCTACATGCTTTCAAGATTAAATTGACTCAAAAACTAAAGCCACTTGATCATTTGAAATGCCGAAACTTCTCCAATTGGGCTCTGGCAAAGCTTGAAGAAAATTAAGAATTCCATCGAAAAATCATCTTCAGC
The DNA here is from genome assembly GCA_030998225.1 of Diplolepis rosae. NCBI lineage: Eukaryota > Metazoa > Arthropoda > Insecta > Hymenoptera > Diplolepididae > Diplolepis > Diplolepis rosae. The sequence goes on along the minus strand of JAPYXD010000687.1, from coordinate 212,988 downwards.
GATGAACCTCATTTCTGGCTCAATGGCCTTTGTTAATAAGCAAAATGTGCGTTATTGGTCAGCAACAAACCCAAATGTGCTTCTTGAGACACCGTTGCATCCGAAAAAAGTGACTGGTCCGGTTTTCATGCCGGAGGTGTGATTAGGCCGTATTTTTTCGTGGATGAAAATGTCCGTCATGTTACCGTCAATGGAGAGCGCTATCGTGCTATGTTGGAAGATTATTTGTGGCCAGAATTGGATGAACTTGACATCCACGATATGTGGTTTCAACAAGACGGTGCCACTACCCACACAGCACGCGTCACAATCGATTTATTGAAAGGCAAATTCGGCGAACGTGTTATCTCGAGAAATGGTCGAAATTGCCAACGTTCCGGTCGAAATGTGTGCCAGAGTGGTGGAAAATTGGGTCCAAAGAATCGACCGCTGTAAACAGGCTCGTGGTGGTCATATGACCGATATCGAATTTTATTCATAAAATGTAATGCTTGCACTACACCCACAATAAATTTGAACTCAATATCTCAAATATTTCTGTGTATTATTCATAGATAAAATTGTTATGTCCCTATTGGGAAACCCTTTAGTTGTATTTTACAGAGTGACCGACTACTGCATCTGACAAGCCATCCAGGAGAGAAAATCTGCTATCAAAGGACTGGAGCACAGCCTAGACAATTAAAGTCCCCAATTTGAGAGCTGAAACTGACCTGCTCTCCGATCAGCACTATGTCGGAATACAGGGTTTAGAGGGCTCTCGAGTTGATTGCGAATTGCAGCCCCACCAAACCCCGCGGGCCGTACATACATGTTATAGGTGGCCCTCTCAAACTCAGACAAGCTCCGAGACACCTCCGGGCCTCACATCGCGTATAACCGTACGGAATCTGAAACCTGGGTTTGTAATAGTATATTATGTGCCTAGGCGCATAATGAGGGTTATTACGCGACGAGCGACAATGCTCGCAGAAGATCAAAGCCGAGGCGCGATCAATCCTGCGAGGATTTTAAGCGAGTCTCATAATTACCGGAATTGTGTGCATTGGCACATATTCTATTTTATGTGACTTCGGCGCATATACGAGTTTTTATGCGTACACTCGAATCCAATCTGAACAGGTCGAAATTGCCGTGATTATTGCCCATCTCACTTGTTATTTCGCGACTACTTCCGGCCATTTTGATTTTATTGATCTTGTGTAGTAGTAGCGTATTGTAATAGACGTATGCGCAGTTCAAATGTACGTAATATTACGCTACTCACAGCTGTAGCGTAAAAACGAGTTTACGCGCCGGAGGCACATAAAGAATAATGGATTATCTTGGCTTGGATTATTCATACGTTAAAGACCACCTGCTGGGTTCCTTGACCGTTGGTATCAATGTTATGTGTGCATTAGTATTTCCAGAACCACCTAAAATCCATTAAATCATTTTTTTTGTGTGAATTAAATTCACCTAAAACTTGAGTAGCCACAAACCGTCAGCCAGTGATTGGTACATTACTAAAATAATATGAACCAACGTTTTTCTAAAAATATAAAAAATCACTAAGGTATCAGATTCTAAAACAATTCAAAAAGTCGATTTAAAATTTCGATACGAATAACATCGTTACGAGCCTACGAGGTAAATCAATTTGAAGTCAAAATCGCAGTCTGACAAGTTTCTTGCTTCGGACAAGAAGTTTGGAGTGCAAAACACGGTTTTGTGCTTTTGCCCGTCCGCGGTTCGGAACAAACGTGCTACTAGAATCGACAAAGTCTATCCAGTACACACTTGGGCAGACGTTAACAATTTTCAAATCTTTCCTCTGATAAAAGCCATTCACGGGGTTGTTGCACTAGAAATATGAAATATGATTTCGATGCATTTTTCAATACAAAATCCAATGGCGGGCTTTTTTTATTAATATCTTGTACGGTTGCCGAGATATTTAGAAACACTGAGAAAAACACGAAACAAAAGTGATTTTATAAATAAACTCGATATTTAACTGAAAATCATATTTTTTCCAGTCGCCTAGGTGTCATTCTCTTCGTTTTTTGATGCTAAAGAAATGTAAAAGAATTTAGGGTTTAGGCTATCACCGTTCGAAAGATGGCAGTGAAGTTGTCTTTCTCTATATAGCTGCCAGTTTGAGGGATTACACATAATTGAAGCGAATCCATGTACTGTGCCTTTGAAATATCGATTTTTTATCATTGGTTGTTAGATTTTGTTGGAAAATGAAGTCTAATTGCTGCTTGTAATCAGAAACTTTTCCTCTTGCATGCTTGACGATGATGAGCATTTGCTTCAGCAGTCGTTAGATTCCAGCAGTAGTCCGCCAAAGCATTTTCGCTCCACTTAGCCCTGAACTTCTTCTCGATTGTAGCGATGTCTTAATTGAATCTTTTACCATGTTCATCACTAACTGCTTCCATATTTTCTGGGAAGAAGTCCAAGTGAGAATGCATCATGTGAATTTTCAGTGACATGTTCACTTTTATTTCCTGGAAGTTTTGCATGATGTTGTCGATCAGGTGCTTGTGGTTTATGGATTTTGTGTTACCTAAGAAATTGTTTCTGACAGCTTTCACAGACAACCATGTTTGTTTCTCCAGTTCAGTCAAACTCTTTTCAAAATGACAGTCCAGCATCAGTTGTCGGATTTGAGGTCCATCAAAAACTCCCTTCCTGATTTTAGCTTCAATAATCTTAGGGAATTTGTTTTTCAAGAAAAAAAGACCAGCTTCTCCGTTTTTATTCAACGTTTTGATGAAATTTTTCACAATGCCGAGCTTTATATGCAATCCTGGTAGAAAGATCTTTTGAGGATCAACCAGTGATTTTTGTGCAAAGTAGACCTGTCGGTTTGTAGCCAAATTTCGAATCCTACTTCATCGATTCCATGTTCATCGAAAGCTTTTCTCAAATTCTCATTCAACTTCGCAGTACCTGGGCAGATTTCACACTCTTCTAGAAACCAGGAACTTGAAGATTCAGGGCATCTAATAGAATCCAGACAATCGTGATAATTGTTCAAACTCATGTCAGTATCCTCTGTCAAATGCTGCATATTAATCTCAATTAGCATCAACTTGATATTTTCATGGTGCATACAAACGCACACATTATGATTTCCACTGCTTCCTGCCAGAAGACAATGACGGGGTCAGTGTTTTGTAAATTTTGAAATACTTATCTCCAGACCTTCGTGTTCTGCTGTAAATTGTGCATACAGCTCATTGAGATTACATAATAGAAGTCATTTTTGGACATGTGAACGAGTTCCAACATCATTTTTTACCCACACAAAGCCTTTCATTCCTGGCATCATTCGACTAATGTCATCGCGTTCATAAAAAGTCGTTACAAGTGTTTCAATTACCAGGGGCAATGCTCTTTCTTTTTTTGGATTCGGGAATATAAGAATTTCATGTTCTGAAACTAATTGTTTCAACTTAATTGCTTGCTGCTCTGATGCACCAAACACCTTCCTTAGTTTTTTGCGTTCCCAAGATTTTGGTGCAAGTGAAAGGAGTTGAAATTTTTCCTGTCTACTTTTAGAGACGTTGAATTTTTGGATAATTTGATCAAGTACTTCAACACCCGCTTTATGATACTCGTCATCACACTGCATCTTTGTGTCATTGACCTTTGAAGGTATTGAAAAATCTCGATCACATTCATTATTATCTGCATCATCATCGTCAACAACAGTGTCAATATCTTATTGAACTTGATTAGGAATTCTTGCTAGTTCAAATCTGCATTTGTTGCAAATTTGTAAATCTTCTCGTAAATTTGGGAATTTTACGCGTAAATTGTCAGAAATACGGAGAATGGTTGTTCCCTTATGTTTCTTTTTTTGGAACAGATTAATGCATTTATCCTTCCAAATTTCGCGATCTTTTTTGGAAGATATCATTAGAAAAGTACTTCTTCGCAATTTAAAAAGGAAGCTTACATAGAAAGTAATAAAATTGATTTTTGAAATTAGAGTAATTCAACAGAATCAACAAACTTATATTATGAAATTGAATTATTTCTAAAGACAAACCTGCTTCAAGAAACTCTCATCAGATAAAATCTGGAAATAATGTACCCAACTCGTAAGCTGGGATATTATGCTGACAAGGAACCCTAGGTAGGTGTCCCCCTCCGATTTTGTTCGTTCGCACATATGTTGTAGTACTCGAAAAACTAAGCGAGAAATATTTTTTTTTACGTGCCCAAAATGGTTTTTAGAGGGTAAAAACCACCCCCGAAAAGTGCGGTACCAAATACCCATTTAAATGTTTCACATATAATAACAGAACCTTTCACAATCAAATCAACTCGAAAAATATCCTTACTATGAGAGATGAAATATGTGATTTTGTCAACTTGATAAAAAAGATTTTTGGGGGGTAAACTACACCACAATAAGTTTTAATTAAACAAAAATTTTCAAACAGACATTATTTCAACTCGAAAAATCTGCAAAAAATATATGTTGCACGCGATAATAAAATAAAGTTTACGTATCTTTCCATTTTCATGAGAAATTAATTTGTAAGGGGTAACCACCCTTGAGTGCATGTTATTATATTTCTACAAAATAAAGTAAATTTAAGGTACAAAACCAAGCAGAAAAAATTCTTTCACACAGAGGGATGAAAAATATAAATTGCTTAATGTAGTCGAGACATTTTATAGGGGTAAACTACCCCAAAAAAAGTTACGATTATACAAGAAAATTACCAAATAGGTTAAATTAAAGCTGAAAATTCTGAAAAAAATATATATGCCACGCGATAATAAAATAAAGTTTACGTATTTTTCCATTTTCACAAGAAATTAATTTATAAGGGGTAACCACCTTTAAGTGCATGTTATTATATTTCTACAAAATAAAGTAAATTTCACGTACAAATTCAAGCAGGAAAAATTCTTTCACACAGAGGGTGAATTGAAAAAGTAATCAATGAGATTGATGGCTTTTATCACAAATTAATGAATTAATCACAAATTTTTAGTATTTTTAGTACATACCGTCAAATAAGTTAATTCCATGTTCAATACTCACAGAAATCTCTTTTATACGCTTTTAACTATGTAAATAAATTATTCACATAGCCTCACTGACAGACTGACTGCGCATATTATATAATGCGCATAACAGCGCGTAGCAACAAGTAGGATATGGAGGGGATCCCTCTCGCGCTCGTTACAGAGAGGTCTCCGATGCTCGATCTTCTCGTTACAGGGAATCTCGAGTGTAAATTGCTCAATTTAGTGAAAACATTTTATGGGGGTAAACTACCCCAAAAGAAGTTACGATCACACAAGAAAATGACCAAATAGGTGTAAATTGAAGTTGAAAATTCTGAAAAAATATATGTTGCACGCGATAATGAAGTAAAGTTTATCAGACCAACAATTATCATTAGATTGTTTATTCATTGTACGTGGTACAGTAGTGATGCTCTTCGAAGAATTGTTTAAAACACAATGATTTTTTGCACCACGAACATCTAATTACGGCTACATTTTGACATCCTGAAATTTCACATAACGTGTTGAAAAATGTTTTGAAGGAAAAGTCCACTGGATTCTCAAATTCTCCTGGTTTTTCTGCATCATAGCCACTTTTAAACCAGGAGTATTTAAAAAGACTGTGATACCTTGGTGAAGATAATTGATTATGTACTAAAGACTGTAATTTTATAATATTATTTCGCATGTGCAGATTTTAATCATAGCCTAACAGTATAACTTAATCTGAAAAAATGTCGCACATAATTTTTCCATATGCGAAATCCGTAGACGTCAAGGGGCTGAACTTTTCCAGTACTGTGTTTTGGTATAATCATAGGAATAACATTCTTTCCCGCAGGCGTTGCTTGCCGTACAACTTCTGGGCAGTGTCCAGTCCAAGAATCTATAAGAAACACGCTTGTCGGCCCTATCTTCGGGAAAAAAACATTTTCCAACCAGCTTTGAAAATGTTCTGCAGATAAAATAATTTAAAAAATTTAAAGACTGTAATGAACTTATTTCATGACCAAAAATTACTAAAAATAAACAAATTTACCAGACGTATGTTTTCCAGATTTGGATGCAGCTACAAAGATGTTTATAGGCTGAAAAATGGTTTCTTGTACAATGGGTCCAAATTTTCCACTTGGCTCTTTTAACACAAGATAAAGTGGAGATAGAAGCTTTCCATCCACAGAAATCGTAGGTTGGATAATGTAGCTGTGAGTTGTAGAAGAAATAGATTGGACGACACATTCGACTTGCCGTGTACCTTCAATTGCCAATGTTCTCCCACAATTCCTTTCTAACTGGAATCTACTTTGATCCGAGTTATAAACATTCTCTCTCCCATATTGAGTGATGTACGGCTTCACTTCATTCACAAAATTCTCTGCATTTACTTTTAACTTTTCCTTATCTTCTAATGTTTTTCTGGTGATGAATTTATTGACTTTTCTGGATGTTATTCGGTGAGTTCGTTTAAACTACCACGCCCACCAGTCAGATGCTTTAAATCGTGCGTCTTCAAAACCAAGAATATTTTGAGCATGTAGACCCCATTTCTGTAGGTCTACATCGTGAATTATCATACCAACATCAATTGCACTTTTAAAATTGTTGAATGTGTTCCCCGCAATACGATGCAACTTTTCCATGTATGTACCGCCTTTATTTACTTGGCCTGCCCATCGCCTCAATTGACGTACTGATGTTACTTTCCTGAACCGATGTTTAACAGCACTTAACTCACGATTGCTTTTTTTCATTCCGCTTCTCCAAAACCCCGCTACTCTTTGTTTATAATCGAAGTCAACATTTTCATCACCTCTCGTACAAACACCGTCATCTGATTTAGAATCAAGTTTAGGAGTCCACTCTGCATAGGTGTCTTCCACAGCGGAAGGCTCCCAGTCTTTATATGGTTCTGAAAAGTCTAACGTATTTTCTTCAACAATCTCAACGCCATTGAACTCATTCATAGCCTGAATTAGTATTTCATTGAAATAATCTGCCAGTTGCCGTTCTGCATCATTAACTTCACTGTCAGGTATGTTCATGGTTTGGAATGCAACTAACAAAAGTTGTATTGCATTTAAGCAATTTATAGGCATGATTACAAGACTTGATAAACTGTTTATTGATATGTTTCACTGCAGAAACAAAGAAATAGAATTTTAAACTCGGGAACGTTGAAAGCAACACTGAACGACTATTCGCAGTCTTCACAAAAGTTCAGATCCTAAAAATAAAACTTGTTCTTGAAAAATAAATACATTAAACCTCATACACATTTCGATACATTCGTAAAGATACGTGGGTCGAAATAAATAGCAGCTTAATCAGTTTAACCTTCTACATGAGTCAAACATGTAATTCATGTATTTCTACAAATATAAACTTATATGTATAATATGGAGTTCTTTAATTCATAGAAGCATAAGAAAATGTTCTTAAGGGTGGTTACCCCTTATAAATTAATTTCTCATGAAAATGCAAATATACGTAAAGTTTATTTTATTATCGCTTGTCATATATATTTTTTTCGAACTTTCAGCTTCAATTTAACCTATTTGGTAATTTTCTTGTATAATCGTAACAGTTTTTGGCGTAGTTTACCCCCATAAAATGTTTCGACTAAATTAAGCATTTTATATTTTTCAACCCTCTGTGTGAAAGAATTTTTTCTGCTTGGTTTTGTACGCGAAATTTACTTTATTTTGTAGAAATATAATAATATGCACTTAAGGGTGGTTACCCCTTACAAATTCGTGATATTATCGCACGCATATTATCGCGTGCAACATATATTTTTTCCAGATTTTTCAGGTTGAAATAATGTCTGTTTGAAAATTTTTGTACAATTAAAACTTATTGTGGGGTAGTTTACCCCCCAAAAATCTTTTTTATCAAGTTGACAAAATCACATATTTCATCTCTAATAATGAGGAGATTTTTCGAGTTGGTTTGATTGTGAAAGATTCTGTTATTACATGTGCAACAATTAAATGGGTATTTGGTACCGCACTTTTCGGGGGTGGTTTTTACCCTCTAAAAACCATTTTGGGCACGTAAAAAAAAATATTTCTCGCTTAGTTTTTCGAGTACTACAACATATGTGCGAACGAACAAAATCGGAGGGCGACACCTATCTAGGGTTCCTTGTGAGTCAAAGTATTTTCTCTTATGGGAAACGAAAATAGTGGAACTTTAGTGGCAGAAGTGACGAAGCAACGAAACAAATGGACAAAGAAACAAGCCCTGTCACGTGATGAAATATATATTTAAATTTTGAGGTTAAGTTTCTAAGCATCCCACATGTATTTCACAGAGAGCAGTGAACCTCGCATGATATTATGTAATGTAAAAAATTATCTTGAGGGTTTTCTACGAGTTCCCCGACTCGAAAATAAAAAAATACGCCATCCTGAAATGTTGCTATTTTATAGGAAAAAATCTCAGCTTTTTAACTAGATAATTTAAAAAAATAATAAAATGGGTCCAAATTTGAGTAAAAGTCAAATTTATTTTTGATTTTCGAAAATGAAAGTCAAATTTTGATTTTTTTCAAAAATGGTTACAACCAGTTGAAAGACCACAAAAAAGACCGAACAAAACATATGAAGTATAATTTTGCTTTATGCAAAAAGAAATGAGTTATATTCATTTGAAGAAAAGGCTTCCCATCAATAGTCTGAAAATTGCACCCCCTCCCTATTTCAGCAAATATTCGTCAAAACGAAAAAAAAGTTTTGTAGGAAGTACCATATAATAGAATTCCAATCAGCCAAACTTCAAGCTCGATCGGACGACTTCGTTTTTTAGGGTGGTATCAGTTGAGGAATTATTCCCCATAGCCAGATTGCAATCCGAGGCGGATTCCTATTACTTTAAAATCACCACTTATGAATTATTTATGGAGCTTGTAATCTATTTTGTCAAGTAAAATTTGCATGACATCATAGCAATCTTTCATACTGGTGGCATGAACAACGGGTAAAGATGGATATTCGTTTCCGTTGTGCAAGAGTACGGCTTTCAAACTAAATTTATTCGAATCAATGAATAAACGCCAATTTTTAGATAAATTCAGATATCTTTTCTAATAATTCAATCCTTTTTGATCGAATAATTGTATCAATTTTCTGGTCGGCTCATGTTCCATGGTTTGATTTTCATCAGAATAATTGGTTTCTTCTGCTTTGAGTTTTGTGAAATTTCACGAGATATAATTTTTACGGTTGTACGCAGCTTTTATCACGAAAAACATTAGGGTAAATTACAGAGTCCTTCCATTCCGATGAGTAACCTTTAACATCTCTTAGACAGAAATAACAATCAGCGATATGGTTCTGAGGTTCTCTCTAAGAAGTAGGGGAAGTAAATCTGAAGAGATGATCATAATCTCCTCGATATACTGACCTCAATGAAATCACGTGTGCAGCGACAGTGTGACGCCTGCGTGATTAAAACTAGCTTGAAAATCTGAAGCTTTGAATTTTGCTAACACTACTGATGTGCTAATCTTCGTGAACAATGTGAGAATTGCAAATATTGTATCCAATATTTTTCTGCATTTTTGGTTTCAATCTGAAAATAAATCTCACAGCCTTCTCGCATTGCAGAAAATATTTTTTTTTTTTTTTTTTGTGAAAAAAACATTACAAACGTAGCAAAAGCTATCAGGATCATTTTTGCAACAGAGTCCCATTTTGTAATCGTTGCGGAATGAGAGTTGAATGATAGCTTAGCGCTAATAAATTGGTGTTAAACACGAATGACTTCAAGCCCTAGAGTAGGGTAGCATATACTGTCACTTCGCAGAGGTCTATCATAAAATGAAGATGGCATGGAGCACGATGTGAACAAGAGCTCAGAGCTGTTGGATGTGATATAGTGGAGGGGAGTTGCACATTCGCCTTGTACACTTTTGATGCAATTAAATACTAGGCACATTACTATAATTCGCTTCAAGTACGTGTAACTCGTCAATCTGGCAGCTCTATAGAAAGAGACAACTTCAGTTGAATATGGAGTTTTTTTGTGAAACCACTTGTGTTTCGTATTTTTCTCAATTTATCTAAATTATCTCGACAATCGTACAAGATATTAATAAAACAAGCCCACCGTTGGATTTTGTATTGAAAAATGCATCAAAATCATTTATTACTTCTCATTAAAAAAATCTTTACAAGATTTTATCACACGATTTGTGATTTTTCAAAATAAATTTTGATTAGAAAAATCATAAAAATCTGATGTTATGGGAAAAAATTTCGAAGCACTCCCAGACCAGTGTCGAGGTAGTCACTAACTTTACTAGTGTCGTGATGGGTACCCATCCCTGACGTTTTCACCAATTCTTTTAGCTTTACAAATTAGAGTGTATCTCGAGTGTATTTATAACAAAAGGGAAGTTCTGATTGGCATACATTTTCTTGATCAATTCTCGACCCACATTCAGAAATTTCCCATCAGTTTTATTATTTTATTCTTTAATAATTCGTCAACTTGTCTTATAACTTCTTGTTTATGAACAGTAAAAAATCTATATTGTCTTTAAAAAATTGGACAGTCATCTATACTTGCAATCGACTGTTATAATTCATCAGTAACTACAAGCGGTTCTCCTGGGAGTTTAAATTCGTCTGCATTATTTTCAATCACTTTTTCTTTAAAATTTGTTACAACTGCTTCCTGTGCGTGAACTTCATCTTTAATGTGTAATCAAAGTATACCAGGTGTATAAGATTAAATCCGCTGTTTTTCAGTAAGAAAAACACATGTTTTTTTCATAGAAAGTAAAAACTTTATTCAAAGTACTTGTCCTCGCTAGCTACACATTTTTCCCATCTCTCGTGCAATTTGTGGATACTACGCCAAAAAAATTCCTTCTCTTTCGGGGCAAACCACTTATCAAGCCATTTTTGGACATTTTCGTAAGAATCGAAGTGCTGCTCAGCGAGCGCATGGCCCATCGACGAAAACAGGCGGTAGTCGGTGGGGGCCAGGTCTGGTGAATAAGCAGCATGGGGTAGCACCCCCAAGTTGAGTGTCTCCAAGTAGTTTTGGACCATTTTTGACATGTAGGATGGTGCGTTGTGGTGGAGGAAAATCAGCTTGTCATGCCTTTGTTGTTAATCTGGCCTTTTTTCACGTCGAGCACAGTGCTTAGGTCAAAATTGCCGTCTTTGAATCGACAAAACCAATCTCTGCACGTTATTTCCTATTAACCACTGTCAGCATAGGCCTCCCCAAGCATTCGATGTGATTCAGCAGACGATTTCTTCAGATTGAAGCAGAAAATCAAAGCTTCCCGCATATGCTCTTTTTCTGCTAAAAAAATATATAGATTATATAGTGTATATTGTATAGTTTATATAGATTATATACTATATATTATGTAGTTTATATAGATTATATACTATATATTATGTGGTTTATTTCTTGTCATTTGATACTAAAGCTTAAGTCAATTTTATAATATTTTAGATGTGAATTACATTTTCTAAAAGTTACTAAATTTGTTTTTGATTTTAAATAAAAGAGGAAATTCAATTTACTTAATGCTCTATCAGCCTTAAGGAACACATTCTCATCATGACACCCGCGCTCGATTTTCTGTATAAATTTCTGTAACTTTCTAATAATTTATATAATTTAAAAAAATGTATCATCCAAATATCTCAAAAAGGAAAAAAATTCGTAGACTTTTTTTAAGCAAACAATGTTTTATTTCAACTCTTATTTTGTATCTCATATATTTTGGTTAAAAAATTGAATTTTTAATTTTCAATAGTGTTTTTTTGAAACCAAAACAGAAAAAATACATCTTGTCGAAAAATGTCGTACTGAGAATTTGTAGACCTTATTTAGGCAAATAATTTTCTATCTTAACTTTTTTTTCGTATGTCACATATTTTGTTTAAAAAATGGAATTTTTGAATTTTTATCGGATTTTTTTAAATTGAAATGAAAAATATACTTTTTATCAGTTACCTTTTTTTCTTATTTCACATATTATTGTTAAAAAATTGAATTTTGGGTTTTCAATAGTATTTTTTTCAAATTAAAGAGAAAAATTGACATATTACGAAAAAATGTTCCTGTTCAATCTTGTAAATCTTTATGTAGTAAAAAATTTTGTGTCATAACTTTTTTTACGTATTTCATATAATTCAACTAGAAAATGGAATTTTAATATTAACTTTTCTCAAGTTTTAACCTATTGTAACGTTTCTAATTTTTAGTTTAATCGAAAAATGTTATAAAGATAATTTGTAGAAATTTATAAGCACTATCAGAAACCAGTATTGGAATTTTGAATTTTTTCAAGAACACAAAAAATACTCCTATTTTAACAATTTTGGTCGGACGTGGCTGGTTAACAAACTCTTACATACTTTTTTGACTCTGATAAAGTATGCCAAAGCTCAATTCAATCCGATTATTCCATCAAGAGATATAGAGTGTACGATCTACTACTATTACAGACAGACAGTGGTTCTCAACCTCGTAGCATTTGAAGTATAATTTGTATTTACCTTATTGTGTAGAAAAAATTCTGATCCCAATACTCTAGCTTCTTTAACTGGATCTTTATTAGGAATAATGTCATATATTGTTAGATATCATAAAATATTTAGTTTTATTTGAATCTCTAGCAGCAATCGCATCGATTACTTTGAGTGTTGGACTTTTTAGACCTTCTGTTGATATTATAATCGATAGAATTGAACTATATTTGAAAATATTTATTTATCTTGTTTGATCGCTGAAAATGAATGCTAGTGGTTTTCGATTTATGCTTTTCTCAGTGCACCCGTTCTGGGGAGAGCTTTGGACATTCCCTGATAAGACGGTTGTAATTGTTTATTCGGTCTTTTTTCGCAGCCTTGGATCAAATGTCCATGTTATTTTCAGTGATTGCGAATCATTTTCATCTGAGTTGGATTTTATTGATTTCGATTTTAGAACTGCCTTAAGTTATAATTTTAATTTTCAGTGACATGTTTGATAACATGTCTATTATTGTATTGACCCAAATTCATAGAATTTTGGTTCATTTATCGTTATTTTGGCATAGGGTTAGTTTCTTCTTATTTTCTTTGATTAAAATTATCACTATTAGATTTAAAAATGCGCAAAAAGAAAGAAAGGCAAACGTTTTGGCCACATATGGGGGCCCTCTTTAGTGCCATAAATTCAAAATTTTTGTAAAGGATTAGAATATAGGAGATAATTAAAAAAAAGGTCATCATAGAAATTAAAAACTTATCTCATAGCTTGCAGTTCAAAATGAAGTAGTCCAGTATGCAGCATCACGAATTGAAAAAATATTTGAAGTTCAATATGAATAAAAAACCGGATAAAATGAAAAAATATAAAAGATTTTGCACACGAACCTACTGGAATTTTTTTTTTTTTTTTAAATTTTTATTATTAAAGAAGGATGCCAAATTGGTTCTCAATGGCAAAACGCGAACAAGTTTTACATTTATGAAAACTTTTCGTGAAGACTTTGTTACCAGAGTCTCTCACAGAATGATCTGAACTGTTTTGAAAACCGACTCGGGACATGTGGCTTTGCTGACCGAAAATTTTTTTCTATAAGCAATCCTGAGAGGTTCTTTTCCTCCTTGAAGAAGACTATTGTCCTATAGCTAGTTAAGAAATTCAAGACGTTTATGATGATTTTCACGAGTGGAAGAAGGCGTTTATTTTTCAAGAAAACGATTTTGTATATCAGCTTCACGGACAATCCATTTAACACTGAATTTGCAAGCAAGGCGTTTCATAAACATAAAATATTATAATATCCATATATGTAATTTTACTCAATATTTAAAAAAATTGAAAGTTGTTTATTTTTGCATTCAGATTTATTCTGAGATGTTTTGAAAAAATAATAATAAATTTATCTTTAAAAATTAATAAAAATGCAATTTAAATATTCGTAATACTAAGTATCACATTTGAAAGTATTATTAAATTCAAATAGTTCTGAAAATGGTCAGAACTGTTAGATATTCTAGCTTTATAGTGAATGTGCCATTTTTAAATTTCAAAGTGACATGTTTGATAACATGTCTATTATTGTATTGACCCAAATTCATAGAATTTTTGTTCATTTCTCGTTATTTTGGCATAGGCTCAGTTTCTGCGCATTTTTAAATCTAATAGTGATAATTTTAATCAAAGAAAATAAGAAGAAACTGACCCTATGCCAAAATAACGAGAAATATAATTTTAATATTGCCCTGGATTCAGTTGTCTATTATTATTATCTGCAATATGCCTAAGTACTTATAAGAGTCCCTCTCTGTCATCGGTTCGATGAAAGCCTGATCCTCATGTCCCAGTTTCGCGTCAACCTCACCCCTCACCAAGTGTACTTATCAACACTTGTCAAGCCCAAATTCTATATCTATCAGGTGTACAAATAAGTTTGCGCCTTCGACAGAAGTTGTTGCTACCAGTAAGTTTTAGATAAAATTGATAGGTGTAAAACGTCACTGTCGTAAGGTTGGACATCTGTCACCAACATAACCTTGACATATTAGTGAATTTTTATCAGCATAATATATTTTTTTGTGAGCGAAAATGTCGAGTTTTGAGCCGAAAAAGCGTCATTTGCGGGAACTTTTAATTTACTTCTTCAATTCGAAGAAATCTGCAGCTGCGGCTCATCGATTGCTTGTAGAAACATATGGCAAGGCTGCCTTAAGTGAGAGAAGTTGTTGTGAGTGGTTTCAAAAGTTTAAGAACGGTGAATTTAACATCGAAGACATATAACGTAGCGGAAGGCCGAAAGTGTACGAAGACGTTGAATTGGAAGCATAATTGGATCAATATTCATGCCAAACGCAAGAAGAACTTGCACGAACATTAGGACTGATTCGACAAGCAATTTCACATCGTTTAATATCATTGGGAATGATTCAAAAACAAGGCCATGCTTCATCATCTACAGCTAAGCCAAATCACACAATTGATGAGATTGAGTCCAGCACTCAAGGAAACTCGCACCCACTACTACTTCAGACACGACAAAGTTATTCTCTTGCATGATAATGCTCAGACATTGCTCCTTCTCATTTACACTTATTTTAATCGATGACGCATTGCCTGTTTGAGCAACACTTCACATCATATGAAAATACCAAATATTGGGTCAATTCGTCGATAGCCTCAAAAGATAAAGCATTCTTCCAACGTGGTATTCGCATGCTGACAGAAAGATGAAAAAAAGTAGTGGCAAGCGATGGACAATACTTCGAATAAAACATAAGGTTCCGTTTTTTCACAATAAATGCCCAATTTTTTATAAAAAACGGCGAAAACTGATTTGTACACCTAATATGTTATTGGAAAACTGCAGAGTGATATCAAGAACACTGCAGTTTCGTTCTTAAGCTGGCATACAACTTCAGGTCATCCATGTAAAGAAGGTGGGTGAGTTAGTATCTACTCTCATTCCTACCCTCAATATAGCCATAGTACGTGTTTCGATGCATTAGAACTTGGACACCCTCGGTTGCTCACGATCAAAATACTTTATTCTAGTGCCCCAGAAGGACAACACATGTCCAAGAAAGCGGATCATAAGAGGGCACATTCTGCATGCATTGATGATTTTAAGTAGATAATCATGAGAAACCGGAGGAAAAGCTTGCTTGTAGTCAATGTACATCATGTGCAAGTTAACACATCACTTAATAAGTTTTCAAGTTTTCGTTCTAACTAAGAAAAACACAGTTTTTTCAAGAAATTCAACCTTATTCATCAACATAGTTTCCTTCAAGCGTAATACATCACTTAAAACTGTTTTTATCCATTGTTTTGAAAATGAAAAAAGTTGCTTAACCAAAACCTCTGTAACTTCTGAACTAAACGTCAGATTGTCATTAAATTTTGACACTTAACGTTTGATGGTTGTTACTATTCAGAAATAATATGGATTTGACAACAGTAGTGCCATATATATGTCAGACATGAAACTTATTGAGTAATGTGTTACGTTGATGTTCTTGGGTTTGGAACACAGCGATACTGTCAATAGGGAGCAAATCCTTGCGGCCGCACGAATTGCGACAGCAGCTCTTCTGTTCTTTTGTGAGGATGTTATTTTGCTCACAATCGGCATAGACTTTATCTGAGATTAAAGCAGTGAAGAGTTTGTGAATAGTCGGAAGACAGGGTATGGATCTAAAGTCTGAAGGGCTTTAGGCATTTAGTTATTTCGGAAGCATATTCGTGATCCCCTCTAGCATAAAAGAAAGCGCATGTTTTTGGTTCACAATAATGTTCTTTATATACCTGACCAATACAGGATGCACACATTTCAGGTGTTTGTACCAGAAGTTGTGTACCATGTCCGGTCCAGGTGTTTTCCAGTTTTGCTGCTTCTTGAGTTTGAACCACGCTGCTCCCAAATTATTCTCAAAGTCCCTCTAAAGACGTTTCAGATGTTCTGAAAGCAATTAGAGATGTTATTGTTCTCATCTTACAGGACCCGCACCCTTTGCCACAGTAAAGTGAGCACTCAACAACCTCTGATCGTATCTGGTTAATTTACCGATTGCTGAGGAGATTGTTCTGTTATATTGTTCGCTTTCTCTGAATAAGATCCCTGGCCGTAACTGCTACTATATCAGGTTAAATGACGACAAATTTTAATTGGTTCGTCAGTCTTTAAATATTCTGTATTTTTTTTTTTTCTTGTTGCGGAATTTTTAGCCAATCTTCGTTGAATATCGAGAGTGTCATTAATAACTTCCCTGAATGTATTCATTTTTTGTGCACAGGTTTCCAGTTCAGGACGTAAACCGCGTATGAAGCATCAAATTTCGTCTCTTTCAAGATTTTGTTTGAAAGTATTATCTATCTAATCGTTATTATTGAGTATATGAACATCTTCAATTCTGTCAGTAATTTATCTAATTCTAGCGGCATATAAAGGAAGTACGTTTTCTCTTTCCTACATGAATGGATAACCTAATTCTCCCTGTAACTGGTAAAAGCTTTTTGCATGGGAATATAGGCACTTTTTTCAGCTCCTCTGTTAAATTTTCTATTGTCGTATGAGTTGATTCAAAATTACATATTCGAAAAACCCACTAGTCACTCCAGAATTTTCAATTGATATACTTTGATATACACAGAAATAGACCAGCATTTAATAAATTAAAATGTTAGGAAGCAGTTGTTTTATTCGTCAGCGATTAATAATCTAGGAAGAAAATTTCATATTGAATTTCATGAAAATTTGAGAGGATTTTAGAAAATAAATAGAATTGCTACCGTGTATTCTTTATTGTTGCTGATGTTTCAAAGCCTGTCTTCAAAAATATTGCATGCAGTTTATGTTCATTTTAAGAACAAGAATTAAATTTGATCTTCAAGAAATGATTTTTTGCCCATTCTCTAAGACTTTGAGGATTAGTCATGTGGTTATTATCAATTCCTTGTAAAATAACTCGATAGTCTTGTCATTTCACAGTCCCTTCGGATTCCATTACGAGCTCCATTTCCGTGAGAGTTCGCAAAAACATTTCACTGAGCACTAATCTTAAAATTTTTTCGATGTTATGAAAGATAAATTAAATTAAATTTATTTTTATACGGTGATGCAGTCACATCGGAAAAGTGAAATAGTATATTGTGTTGCTAGGACGCAAGAAACAAAATTGGGACCTAAGGAACGAAAATGCAAACAATATGAAAACGCCAGTCATAAATGGAAATGGCAATCGAAAGACCTGGGCTCGAATCCCAGCGCAGTCGAAAGCGTCTTTTTTTCCACAGAAAGATTTCAAATTCCTTAAAAATTCCAAATCTTTACTACCCCTCTGCAGGAACTTGAAGTACTTCTTTATGCAAAAAAATGTTTTGATGTTTTTATCGCCAATTTTTTTCAAATACTTAATAACTCTTGAATAAATGAACCGAGATCGTATCGTGAGTTAATTTTTCAGAAATGATGACAAAGTATCGTGCTCAGTGAGATTTTTTTGCGACCTCTTACGAAAATGGAGCTCGTGATGGTATCCGAAGGGACTGTGAAAAGACAAGACTATCAAGTTACTTTACAAAGAATTGATAATAACCACATGACTAATCCTCAAAGTCTTAAAGAATAGGCAAAAAATCATTTTTTGAAGATCAAATTTGATTCTTGTTCTTAAAATGAACATAAACTGCATAAAATATTTTTGAAGACACGCTTTGAAACAGCAGCAACAATAAAGAATACACGGCAGCGCCATTAATATGAAACTGTAGACGATAAAAATATTCTGTGAAGACTGTTCTCAAATGACACCGTTTTCTTCAAAGCTGTAACATCCGGAAAAAAGTAAGAAATAAGTTTCATTCTATGTATATTTAAGGACAATTTCATGCTATGCAGTATGTCTTAGATGTAGAACACGTTTTCCAATATTTTTATATTGATCATGAACGGTATTTGAGCAAAATATTCCATACCTCACGGAACACTAAGATACGCATGTCAACCCGCCACTCGAGCGGTCGCCGCTGCACGCGGTACATGGCGCTAAATAATATCATTTATCATTAATACCCAGGTTTAACGCGCTTCTTGAGGTCGTGTAAAATGGCCGCGTAGCTTACTCCCTCTCAGGCTTTATGAACCTACTTCAGGTGCTTTATTAGTTACATCTCCTTTTTCAACGAAAAATTTTGAAACGAAACTCGCTTCAATTGCAAGTACATACAGCTCCTTACCATATATCTCCTTACATAAACTTTTATTTAATTTGTATTTCTCCATAATAATCCCACAAGTAGCTAGGGAAACACACGGCCCGCCCATGCAGAGCCCCGCTTGGAGGGATACGGTCTGTATTCTCTAGGAGACAACCTGTTATCCTATTGACACCGTATGAGACACCACTCCCCGGTGTCATGCAGCTCTTTGCACAGTGGTTATCACCTCAGCTTAAGGGTTATTCCTCCGGAACCATCCCTAGATTATTGTCCGTGACTGCTTATTTAGTTTTGTATCCGTATTCAGCAGAATTTCTCGGTACAGGGCCCATCTATCTGCAACCCAAGAACGCGCCTGGTCGCCTGTTCTAGGGCCCCTTGTTCGGTTTGCGAAGAAACCAAAACAACGTATTATTTCGCTTTTTATATATCATACAAAATTTTTTGTTACCTGTAAATTTTTGCCCTGCTTTGTTCAGTATCGAAACTTCTATCTTCAGTTCTTATAATTGCTCTATCGTCTTTGTAATATATTCTTGTTTATCGGATTTTATTGATTTTTGTTCCAGAGCAAAAGATATATTGAACATTGAAATTATATCTTCAGATGAAGCAGGTAAAAAACTTGCAGACTGTCAACCACACAGTAAAGTAATTGTAAAAAGACCAATCGCAAAACGAGCGGGTAGATCTACTACAGATTCTGCACCTTCTTCTATTATATCTGCTGCTGTACAAACACAAACAAATTTGGAAAAGTCAGTTGCCTCAACGTTTCCCGTGGAAATTCTGATGAATGGAAAAGCTGGATTATGTATGTATTTTCGAAAATTACTCACTCGAATTTACCATAAGTATACATTTTATCGCCTGTCGCGAAACTTTCGTAGATATCAGTGACTCCAGCGTAAGTTTTGTTCAAAATTATGTCTATCACCATAAAAAATAATTTTTTTTTAATTCAAACTTTTTATTGTGAATATTTTTTTTGTATGATGCGTGTTTCTTGAGATAGTTAGATGTTTAAGATGAAAAACTAACCTTGTTTAATTGTTCGGCACGATGTTTGTCGTTTCTGAAGCAAATTATATTTCAGTTGATTAGGAATTGCGGTTTCATGCTTATATTCCTTGGAAATATTATATCATCATTCTAGCTAGAATATTTCAATTTTTGTATCATCTAAATTCCAAATTTTAGTGCTTTTATGAGACTAATTTCTACCTTTTTCGGTTCAATTTCCGTATTTAAAACTCATAATAGGATCACATCAAGGGAGGGAAATTTCGTGATCGCGTTCTTAAATTTTGAGATGAGAGAAATGATGCGAACTAACTCACGTTTTATTATTCTTTTTGGACCAAAAACAAGTCGGACAGTGCGCGAATAGAACTCTTCTAAACACCGCAGTTCTTTTGGAAGACTAAATGAAAATGAAGAACAGAGTTTTTTAAAGGGAGGATACGATAACGCGGTCTAATTTGGGAGATTTTTTCCTACTTTTGAAAAAAAATAATTGGTGACTTGTGGGCTTATCCTTGGTTACGTAAACCAAATTTTGATTCATCACTCATTCCACGAGTTATGCGGAACCTTCCCTTATATAATTTTTCTCTTAAGGCTTTTTCAATTTCAAGAGGCATCAGTGCCCCAGCAAAACAGAGGCATTAAAAGCCCATGCTACTGGAAGTTTTTATCATTTGTCCAAAATCAAACTACCCATATTTAAAATTTATCTAACGTGATTGTCCTTTAAGGCTCAATGGAATTGAAGTATGTTCTTCTTGTGCCAGTAAAGTGCCCTGTTGGGCTACGACACCAACACGACAATTTCTTGTAGATTCTTATTGCGCTGGAAAAATACCTTGTTAGGCTACGGCACTAGCACAAGAATTTTCTTTTGTTGATAAATTATTTTTTTAGGTCATGTGATACTTAGTAAATTAACAAATTTCATTGATTTTAGGTTTCTACATGTTTGTGTGCAAAATACATAAAATTTTGTTTCCAAAATTTGAGAAATGGCAGAGAAGATAAAAACGGGCGTAGATAGATTACTTTTGGTTTTGATAATGATAAAGAAGTTCAATGTCACAAAATATATCAACAAATTTTTTTTCATTATCGAAACCAAAAATAGTCTATCTGCGCCCATTTTTATCTTCCCTGCCATTTCCCAAATTTTGGAAAGAAAATTTTATGTATTTTGCACACAAACCTGTAGAAACTGGACCAAATTTTTCACATGAAATTACTCATTTTTACAATTATCACATGCCCTTAATGAGATTTTGAGCAGGCAAAAACTTCTCACAAAAAGAATTTTAAAAAAGGCATTATGAAATTTTGTATAATGTTTCACATGGAAATATTCAATAATTTAGGAGTAAAAAGGATTTTAATTCATCTCAGTGCTCAAGTTTTCTAGCAGACTGTTCCTAAACGATTAGATATTTTCATATAAAACCATTCATCCACTTCGTTGCTAGTGAAGGCACGCTGGTGATGCGCTAATCCAGCAGCTGGTAAGATACATATTCACCGAATCTCAGGTCTTCTACAATGGATGCGGCACATCTGACAATGAGCCTTCACTAATTAATGTAAGTTAATTATACAATAATGTTGCCTTAATTCACTTACTACCATCTCTGTACTGCTATGGTCGGTTTGCTCGTGATCTCGGGAATCAATAGTCTCTTGTAGGTATCTCTACCATCTCAAATAGAGCCGACGTTAAAGGTGAATGTGTCCTTACTACTGATTCACGTGACTTTCGATCTCTTACGTATAAGGCAGTACTGGATTGCGAACGCCGAGCCAAAGTCATGTTTAAAACGTATTCATTCTGAACTATACCCATTAAAGGTTGGCAAATTCTTGTCACAGTTGAATAGTTTAAAGGGCGATCTGTCACGGCGAGGGAACGATGCTGACTGATGACAAAATTCTTGCACGGTGTGGGTAAACACATTTGATTGTCCGTTCAACCAAAATAATACACTGCTTATGGGAATTGGAATATATGGCCAAACCTTTCAGAGCCCCGAATGCAAATGGTAGTCAGAAGGGGCAAGGTCTGGGCTATAAGGCGGGTGGGGTAAAACTTCCCATCCACTGTTTTCCAAATAGTTCTTAACCGGAATAGCAACATGGGCCGAGCGTTGTCATGATGGAAAATTATTTCCAGTTAATGGATATTTACTTTGCATATATGGAGAAAACCAAAACAAATGTATTCTGAGACAATTCAACTTATCACCACCTGCTCTGCATTGGCATTAACATTCGTTTATGGGATTCCGGCTATTATTATTGAACTCAACCCGGAAATCGTGAACTTGTAACAAAGTGTGTCGTGATTAAATTTTAGTACATAAAAAATTTTTACATTGTCTTTGAAACAAAAACTTGTAAAATAGATGGCAGTAAAATAAATAGAAAAAGATGCGCTTGATGTCAATCTAACGATTAGTTGTTTCTGAGAGCCTTTGAAAGTGAGTGTTTGCCAATATTTGTTAAGAATAGAAAAATTAGGGTATTGCGCGATGATAAAATTTCTTCAATTGAAAGGTAAAACTCCCATGGAAATTATAGCTGAACTACATTAAGTATATCTTTTTGCTGCTTTTTCATTTACAACCATGAAAACCTGAGATGCTAAGATCAAATGTAGTAGAACGAGAATTTTCGACAAAGAACAATCTGGGTGACCAAAAACCGCAACAACGGAAAAGATTATTGACAGAGTTTATAAAATCGTGATAAACGATCGTCGATTGACTTTGAGAGAGATAACGGAAGTTCCTGATATGTCATACGATCGGGCGCACAACATTTTACATGAAGTATTTGGCATGAGAAAGCTGAGGATGCATTTGGTGCTGTGTTTGTTCACTGTTGATCAGAAGCGAGAGCGGTGGGATATTTCACGATTGCGCCTCAAGCGTCTCAAGCTGAATAAAAAGAATTTTTACTACGCTTCATTACTGTTGACGAAAGTGGGGTCCACCACTAAACTTTGGTTTCAATAGAACAATCAAAACAATGGACTCCAAAGGATGAACCCACCCCAAATGAGGCGAAAGAAATTCCGTCAGCTGGAAAAGTGATGACCAGTCTTCTGGGATATCTATGAGGTAATTTTTGTGAACTACCTAGAGGAAGGTTAAACTTTTAACAAGGAGTATTCTGCTGGGCTATTACAACGTTTGAACCAGGAAATCAAGAACAACAAAAATTATCTTTCACCAGAACAATACATCGGTCTACGGGTCAGCAGTTGCGATAGCGAAATTATTATAGTTTCCGAAATTAAAAAATTAATTAGAAAGTAGGAAATTTCCGTCGGTGTATAGGCATTTGTTCCATATGTTATAAGG
This sequence comes from Diplolepis rosae, assembly GCA_030998225.1. NCBI lineage: Eukaryota > Metazoa > Arthropoda > Insecta > Hymenoptera > Diplolepididae > Diplolepis > Diplolepis rosae. The sequence goes on along the minus strand of JAPYXD010000687.1, from coordinate 189,868 downwards.
ATGCGGGTGTCTGCACCATGTGTGAAAAGAGCTTTTGGCACAGCTTTAGTGTGTTTGTAAATAAAATTACTACGACAAATGTGATTTACTCCTAAAAACTTTGGTACAGAAGAGCATAAAAAACATTCTCATTGTTTCAATTGTGATTCTGCAGTAGATTTTGAGATTGAAGGTATCGAAGCTAATACAATAATTTTATTTTTTAGCGTTAAAAACTAAAAAATAAACATAATACCTGTCATTGAAGGCAGTTCAGTGGTAGTAGTGAAACATTGCTGAACCACTGCACTTCCGACAATAACAAGTATTATGTTTTTTTTTAGTTTTTGATGCTAAAAAGTAAAATTATTGTATTAGCTTCGACACTTTTAAACTCATAATTTACTGCAGAATCGTAATTGAAACAATTTAAATTTATTTTATGATTTTCTTATTCATATTATCAAGAGGTCAGCGAATGGTCAATGAACGGTCAGCGAATGGTGACCGAATTCGCCAAGCCCCCACTGGACCGAGTCCGCTAGGGTTGAAAACCTGAGAATTACTTTCGGATGAAGATCATTGGAAATCAACACCTAAAACAATTTGAAAAAGGACAAAATTCACGAGCCACCTTCAAGTGTTCTATGTCCAGATGCCAATCTCATGTTTTCAACCTATGTAACTCGTTGATAAATGTGAATTGTATATTCTTCGAAATTTAAACGTAATTCAAACAAAAATTACTTGAAAGTATCTTAGATGCACACAATTATTATTTGTCAACTAAACAGTTTAGCGCAAGGAAGTGTTTTTCTACCTATACTGATTGCCACGTACTTATATTTCTTTGGAGATTTCCCTATAATCCCGAAAAACTATTGAAAAGTCATCATAGAACATTTTTTTAGGCCTCTAATTAATATTCTTATAGTATATTTCCATACCGAATAATGTTGAAAGAACAAAGAGACAGATGTCTTTTAACTGGAAGGGAGACAGAACTTTTAAATTACCTGTTCTTTTCTATATTCTTATCTTTTAATAACCCTATTTATAGTTTGTAAGATAAGACATTCGACACAGTTCTAGTAGTTCTGGCTAGTACCTGGTTGGCTGACTCACTGTGGGTTTAAATAAGATTGGATTTAGCTCGAAGGCTCGTATTGATAATGCTTAGGTGGGATTGTATAATGAATTGAGGATTTTTATTTAGGACCTTATTGGCAGAAGAAATTTGCACTGATTAGAATTTCCTTTCTATTTTACAATATCAGAAAGTCATGCTTAGGTGGGACTGTATGATAAATTGGGTATTTTTATTTAGGACCTTATTGGCAGAAGAAATTTGTACCGATTAGAATTTCCTTTTTATTTTACAATATCAGAAAGTCATGCTGATCGGAAATATGAAAAGATTAGATGTCTTAATACTTGGTAGCCTAATTTCTGTTACTCCTTGCTAAGTGAATTTTTGATGGCGTGGCCATTTTCAGTTTTTGTTGAAATACTTGGTTCATAGTTTTCGATACCTTCACTATTTTGCATTGTAAGAAGAATTATGGTTCAGATTTTTTTTCAGAAATGGTAAACCTAATCTCAAGAAAAAAAAGACAAACAAGAAATTCCCAACTAACTAAAATCGTACTAAGCGCCAGGCATACTTGAGTCAATCTCAAAAATAATTTCTAGGATTTCACAACAATCAAAAAATCTCAATAATCCATAAAGTGATTAAAATCCTGGGTCCCGGACACAACGCAACGCGAGACCACACGCCCAAAAATATTAAAATTCTGAAATTTTACCTGACTCATAACCTTAACACAAGAGTACCAAAATAGTTACAATAACGATACCCCTAACTACCTGAAATACGATGTACTGGAACAAATCTTGACTTGCTCAACCCTGAGTCCTGGTTAGTGGTAGAGCGCGGTGTTCGTGCAGGGTGTTGCCACTGTATCTGCTAAATAATCAAATAAAACTAACAAGCCATTAAAATGTGTAAACGGAATTTATTGTACTCGCTGAATAAGAGATTAAATTGGTAAAGGTACATGAAAATATATAAAATTTATTTTAAAAAACAAACATATGAATATGCAACAATTCTACAAATCACCACAACCATTATATAAAGCCACACTAATTTACGCGCAACGGAGAGACATCATCAATTCTACATGGGGTGAGGGGGAAGAGACCGATGTTATTAACTTTTTCAACGTATGTTTTGTTAAAACAAAACATGATCTCTCGCTGCTATTTTTCCCTTTACAACCGCCCGAGCGAACAGCTTGCTACAAAAAACTCCTACCTCTAACAATACCCGTTTTACCGCTGTGATTATTAATAACCTTCATCCGTCCGATTTTTTTACTTATTATTCGTTTCTAATTTTTCTTATACCTTGTCAACCTTGAGTCGCGTTCTCACAGATACTGTAGGGCGCTGAGGTCTATGGCCTGTGATGAGCCAATCCTAAAAGTCGTTATTAATCAAATCGAAAGGTCGATTATAACGATTTTGAATGCGGGTAAAATTGAACGCCGACTTGTATACTAAGCCTTTGGATAGCTTATAAAGATAGGTAACAGAGTGAAACTTACAAGTTTTGAATGAAACTTAAAGTCTTTACTTTTTTTACGATTTTTACGTGAGCATAAGCGCACACGAAAATGTTCTGATTTTGATTTCAAAAGTCTGACCAGGGAGAGAACTTCAGGGTCTTTCTACCAGAAAGTCATCACTCTATTATTTGAGTTTTAGGGCGTTGATAACACAGGTCTGCAAATAATGGGTTTGTATTTGTTGTTGAAAAGCTATGGGTCGTTTCCGGAGTAATTTTTGACGTAGAATCCGAATCCGGAATCAGAATCAGCCTATCACTTTAGGATTTTGAGATATTCGCAAGATTGACATTTTCATTTACAAGATGGCCGGCCGTTTTAAAATGGCGAACTGAAATTTACGGAGAAAACAATATTGTTCTCTAAAATTCTGTACTTAAGAGTTTTTTGAGTCACTGAGTACGAATGCATGTGTACAATATGCGAAGTTTTTCCTGTGTATTACGAATGTCAACTTTCATGAGTCAATTTACTGGTCTAGCATAAACAACCTTAAATTTTTTAGGGTCCGAAAATTTTTAGAGAGCAAAATCGTTTAATTTCGTAAATTTCGATCCGCCATTTTGAATCCGCCATCTTAGTAATGTAAATGTCAATTTTCTGACTGTGAATTCTTATTCACAGACCATCAAAACCCGCAAGCACAAATTTTCAAGATAAATTTTCGAATGCAAAATAGTATGCACCAAAGAGTCAATGTGAATGCTCATAAGGTTGTTCGGATAAATGTCAAAACTTGATATGGCCGTATCTTTGTGAAAAAAAGTCGCTTGTGACTGTTTAATAGCTCATTTTGAAGGGAAAGAGTAGTGCTAAATGATGACATTTGAGAAAAAAAACCAAAAAAATTCTTGCGCCCTGTACGTAACCTCAAAAGTAGCGAAAAACCCCATTTTTCGAGCACATAACCTCAAATATCTCAAAATATCTCAATAAAAGCGAGATAGAATTTCCACACGGTTCTCCTTTGTTACGCATAACTACGTACGTACTGAAGAAGGAGATTTAAAATAAGTTAATGAACGCTTAATATGGTTGATTCGCAACCCGTAAATAAGATAAGCGCGCAGGTGCGATTATCACATCTCACCCCCTATTTTGAAAAGGAATGTTATCACATTTCTTTTTTGAGGTTATATCGAATTTTCTCGCCCTTTAGTGAAATAAAAGTTTCGTTTTACTTGAAAGTATGATGAATCGCTACTCTTGCTTAAGTTTCTAGTGTTGACTATTTTGGAATTCAAGAACCGCACGCGAGAATCGTGAAAGACAGGGTAAATCGATCTTGACAGAATTTGATGACAAGTTATGAACCAGGGACCTCTCTTACATAGATTGATTATGGATTTAAGTTAAAAAGGTAGGAAGTCAGTCTTGGTCTCATAATTTGTAAAGTATCTTAGCTAATGCAATTATGTGTTCCTTATGAGTAGGTGCACCAGTTTTTCTCTACCAACAGTAGTTGCTAACATTGCCTAAGAATGATAAAATGGAGGGAGAGAAGAAAAAGATAGAGAAGTGGGACGTGTAAAAGGTAAATTGTTTGTAAGATAAAATCTACGCGAACAGCAGCTTATGCAGTGCACTTTGCGATGCATGAACTCTACTGGCTTCAGCTGATGAGAAGATATGAACCTTAATTTTAATAGGTAAGAGAAAATGTAATGCTGATTCTTTGTATTATCCCTTTCCCCTTATTCTGAATTATTCATTTTTTTACGATTGAATAATTCAAAAGATATTTAACAATGACTAATAATTCTACATTATTACTAAGATACAGTAGCTATTACAAATTGCAGGTAAATTTCTGGCTTCATTGTGTCATTAATAAAATAAAAACGCTTAAAATTACATATATACATTTATAAATCCATATATTAATAGTATAAGTTTAGTTAATTATTGTCTCATTAAGCCTAATATCTTCTTATTTTATGGCTTTCATTATTACTAGTGTACCATTTGTAATTTATTTATTTATGTACATGTGCAAACTTTTTATATATCAATCACATCTAAGTTGGATTTTCATACAAGAAAACTTAATTTTAGTTACATGGCCAGAGTGAAACACTCAAATATGAATAGTTAATTTATATGAAAATATATCGGTTATCGCAATATCCACGTTATGATTGTTGAATACGTTTGTAACTTTGTACGGATCATCGTAGTGATCGTCAAGCTTAGACGTGCTAGGTTCTTTCTGTAAATAAACGTATTCTCCAATTTTGTAGCTTTCCGCATGAGACTTTTGGTCGTAATAATATTTATGTTTCAATTTTGCTCTTTTTATATTTTCTCTAGCTGTTGCTTGAGTTTTGTATATTTTATATTACCAATTATCTAGATACTTATTGTAGGTTATTGAGACTTCACCTGTTTCGACTTCAGATGGGATTCGCGGATCTTCTCCAAAAACCAGTCTATGAGGAGTGGACTGAGTGGCTGAGTGTAAGGTGGAATTGTAGGAAAACATTACAAATTTCAGCCTTCGATCCCAGTTGTAATTTTCGCAGTACTGCCGCAAATATTCTACAAAGACATGATGGCTTTGTTGTAATGCACCGAGGGATTGTAGATGGAAAGCCGAGGACTTTATCTGTTTGATTTAGAAATTTTGGAAAAATGTTTTCATAATTTGGCTAAGAAAATTGTTACCTTGATCAGTGTGTATAACTCGAGGGCAACCGAATCGGCAGATGACTCTCTTTGCCAGAGCTACTGCGACAGTAACGGAATCGATATTTTTCAAAGGTATTGCATCAAAATATTTTCGTCTCATTAATTTTATCTTTTGATAACTTTATCCCTTCCCAATAAAATCTAGCACGAATACGAAGATACGTTTTCGCGATTCCTAAATTTCCGCTTGTAGTAGAAGAATGTCACTCCTCAATTATTTTATACCTATCTTTTGTACTGGGTACTTGAACTTTATTAGTGCAAACGTTAATTACTATCCTACTCCCACGAAAGGTATTCCTTATAACTTCTTCAATTGCCGTCCATGAAATCCATTCTAATCCATTTTCCTTTTGTTGAAATACTGCAAGATTTAACTTCGAGTATTTTCACGGCCTCTTTAAGTCCGATTAGGGAATGTTGTAATGTTACTAGGTAGGGCCTTTCGTCATAGGTAGATTTCACGATCAGGTGAAATATTTACCTTACCCCTTTACTCAGAATTTCTCTCTCCTAGGGCGTGTGTATGTTCACCATGAACTTACTTCCCCCGTTATCAGAGAGAAAAGAGACATTTTCCTTGACGGTTTCATAGCCGTCACATTCTTCCGAACTCTCCAGATTCGTGTTTATATGATTTATTGTGTTAACGTTGTAATTTTTATTCAATAATTGGAAGTTATTCGTGAAAAGAATATTATTCCACATATAGTCACTGCCTCGTAAGTAGGTTTTGGGATCCAGATCTGGAGCCAATACAGTGCTCTTTACAGCAATTATTTGCTCCCTGTCTGTAAAGATAAGGTTCTTGTCAATGTTTTCAGTAGTTTATTTAGTTTGTATATTAGTATACTTTGATTCAGTTTCAATTCTATACGACGGATTCCTGGATAAGGCGTCTGCGTTCGCATTTATCCTCCCTGGTTTATATACCACAACGTAATCGTCTTCTATTAGTCGTAACTTCCATCCACTGAGTTTTAACTCGAAGTCTTTAATATTATGAACCCACACTAAAGGCCTATGAGCGCTTACAAGCATGAGTTTACGACCGTACAAATATAAATTGCGACAAAATAAGTTCGGAGACTCGAATCACATTTGAGTAAATAGTAGGGCCATCTATGTGTTCAAACCGGCCTTTGAAAGCTGTGAAATTCCTCTTTCCGGCAATACCAGTTTTGTTTCAATCGGTTGATAAATAGAAAAATTATGACAGTTCTCCCAAAACTTTTTTGCCGATGTTGAAATACTAACATTGAACAAGGAGCAGTTATTGAATTTCACGCAAAACTTGGTAAAAATGCATCAGAAATATTCTGGTTGATGCAGCAAGTGTACGGCGATGATTTTTTGAGTAGAGAGAATTTTTTTCTGTAGTATAAACGTTTTTTGGAAGGTAGAGAGAGGTTAGAAGATGATAATCGTGAAGGAAGGCCAATTTTAGCAATTCTTATTACATTCTTCGATAGCAAAGGAATTATCCACAGAGAATTCGATCCAACTGGTCAAAAAATTACTAGCATATATCATTTTGAAGTTTAGAAGCGTCGGGTGACAAGAATCTGTCGCATTCGACCTGAATATCGTGATCCTGAGACCTGGTCTCTCTTGCACGATAATGCACCAAGTCACACCTCACTACAACACAAGCACTAGAGGAAATTCCACAAAATGAACTAAAACACGCATTTGAATCGCTGTAACAAGTGTATTGGAACTGCTGGAGAATATTTTGACTAAATGAATCGTAAAATATTCAGATATCTTGTTTCAATGATGTTTTCCACGGTCAGTCTCGAAACTTATTTGTCGTACTGCGTATTTTCTAAAATTTTCAACTCCGAACAATATTGCTAAGAGTTCATTTTCAATTTTCGCATAACGAGTCTCAACGTCATTCAAGGTTCGAGATGCGTAGGCAACCGGGAGATCTTCACCAATCTTACCTTGGCTTAATATGGCACGTATAGCATAATCTAAAGCGTCTGTTATAACTACGAAATGTTTTGTAAAGTCGGGGTATTGAAGAACTGGTTCGCTCATAATAATGTCTTTAAATTTTTCAAATGCCTCTTGTTGTAGTTGATTCCAGTGGAATTTTTACACCTAGTTTAGTGAGAAGGGTTAAAGATTTGGCAATTTATGCAAATTCAGGTATAAATTTTCTGTATTAGCCAATAAGCCCGAGAAGTTGCTTCACATGTTTCCCAGTTTTAGAGGGGGCAAAGTCTTTTACTGTTTTAATTTTCGCAAATAGGGTTTTACGCCATCTTGCGTAATTACGTGGCTAAATACCCTATTTCTCTTTTCAGAAAATGGCATTTTTCCGGCTGAAGGGTTAGACCAGCTGTTTTAAGTCAGCCAAAAAGATTCTTTAATTTTTCATTTCGTCCATATAAACAAAAAGCTCCGCCCCTTAAAGCCCGGACAAAACTTGGTATATTAATCTATGAAACGTTGAGGGGTCGTTTTTTAATCCGAATGGCATTTTTTCATATTCGTCATGTCCAAAGGAGGTAGAAAACAGTTTTTGATTGTGACTCAGGTCCATTGGAATCTGATCAAATCCTGATGCCAGGTCGAGTGTTTAGCCTTTTGCTTTTTCAGAAATTCAACCTCCAAAATTTCTTGCTGATGAATTTGAAAATTCTCTCGTACTAACTGAAATTTAGTAAGTTTATTATTTACGTGTGGTGATAAGAAAATAACGAGAATCTTTGAATAGCATGCACTTTTATCTTCTCAATTGATTTGATTTTTTTCCTATACATAGTCAGTTTTGTCAGTGATGTACGTGTCAATTGTCAGCCTGCTGTGACGCATAATTTGTGTTTAGCAAGTGAAAAAGAAAGACGTACTTACGTGTGTTTGGCGATTTTTTAGGCGGATAAATGTCGGATCAGGGAATTTATCTGAAATTTTGCGTTAACTCATCCAACAGTTCTTGGCGAAACATAAAACACTTATATATACAATTTCAGACAAAATTAAAATTCACGTTACTTTTTTATCACACCACGTATATAAATTTCGACTTCGCCTAAAGTTTTTGTTAATCCTGCATTTTTTATGGGAAATAAATTATTTATTTGTAGATTTACCATAGAATTGTACTGTGCGAACTCTTATTTCTTTTCAGGATTGATTGAAGAATACTTAACTCTTTTATAGAGCCCCAAAAGTAACCCCATAAATTAAAAATAGGATTTCGTGGATATTCTTGTTTATTGCTCTTTATTTACTTTCTAAAAATGTGCAGTTGTTTTCTTCTTAATTTTCAAACTTTTCTTCAAAGATTATGTGTATTACATACATTATTTTGAACTTTTTTTTTTTTTTTTGGTGAGTAGGAAAAATGGCGAAATCTTTTATAGACGTAGTACAGGACTCTTCTTGGACGGGATTAGGCATACCTGTTAAAACCAAAAAACCACTCTCTAGAATCAATACACCGCCGGCGGAACCGCCTTTCGGCTTTAAACTTCACGGCCTCGACGAGTCTGCGCCTTCCATTCTTGTAGATGACCTCCTTCATGCGAGCGATTTCCTGTAGGTCGTTTATACAGATTCTGTATGCTGAATCTATACTTAGCGCAACACTTGTCTGCGCTGAGAACAGTCTCCTTTGGATAGTATGGTTTTGCAGGGCCCCAACCTAGACTGTAGCTGCATAAAGCAGCTTGGAATGCACCACGCTCGCCACCAGTCTTCTCTTTGCTTCCCTGGGTCCACCAATGTTGGGCATGAGCGAAACCAAGCTTGCTCCACATTGGATAGCCTTGGCAGTTGTTCTGCAGGTGTTCGCAGAAGCTAAGCATTCGGTCCAACTGCAACCCCAGGTGCTCGATGCTTGTTTTTCAGCCAACCTCATGTTCTCCGAGAACGATCCTCGGGTACTGAAAGGATCTCCTGTCCGTAACCAGCAAAGCCTTGGTCTCTTCTTTGAGAGACCATTTGTCGCCCTCATATATCACCCATCTGTTGCTTAGATAGTCATCTATCATCCGCAACTGGGAGTCTGGAAGCTTATTCTGCACCATCGCCTTAATGCAGATCTTCCATCTCGCGGTATTGAACGCATTGCGTAAGCCAATGCTGATCAACGCGCAGAATCCCTTACGCTTACCAGTTCCTCTTTGTGCATTTTTGACAATGCCTTCCACTAAATGCTTATTGAGTCGTTCGTCACCCTGGTGATGAAGACGAGGGAGCTCGATGGGCGTGTGGAGCGCGGCGACAACGAGGGCCAGTAGAAATCGCATCGGGGCCTGCACACGCGGTCCTGCGCCTCGGGATAGACTTGGCTGTCCGCGTCGATTGGGAGAGGAATCTTTTTATTCCTTCCCTGATTGACGCGGCTAGTCAGTGTGCCTAACGAGCGTGTGGCTGTGGATAGGAATCCCGGGCGAACGGACGACGGAAGGGTCGTACGCGACTTTAAGCTGGAACCAACTGCTCGCGAAGTTTAAAGCATGGCATATCACATCGGCAGAGTTAAGCTCACATCAGCCTCGCCTCCTTATGGGTCGGGAAAGACACCATTCGGGGCGAGGCACTCCCAGTAAGGCGCCATACGGGAACGATCAGTTGGACTGTTCTTAGTTGTAGACTGCGGAGGCCTTGCAGTGTCCCTCCCAGGAGACTCCAGTTACCAGTTCACTCTTAGCTCCATTCGGGAGAGAGCCCGTTCATAGGATCTTGTCTTACATTCAAAGGACATCTATCACAGTCACGCAACGCTGTAATTTATCCGTCTACATTCAGTTCATTTACTCTTCTCAGACACTCGCAGACTCATACCCGGCGCCGCTGCCCGGGACATACATCCTTCATTCATGGGGATAAACGCGTCTGTAAGCCACCCGCCATGCAATTGGGAAGATGCCCGTTTATAGAGCCTTCTGCATTTTCACCGATTCGCTGGGACACTACAACCTCCATGGCCAAGAGGCCGTCCGCTAAGCCTCCCCACCCGTTCTTTTTTGGCATTGCCAAGAGTAGGACTTCCTCAAGGTGCCAGTTCAAGGGGGGGGGGGGGGGGGCCCCATTTTGAAATTCTAAATGATGATTTTCTCGAACATGATCCTTGCCGAAAACTAGTTTCAGATCCTTTGTACTCAACCTTTTATAACAAAGGGAATCGAGCAGCTGTCGGATTTATTCTCTTATTTAACGAAGTTTTCGTGTTAGTTCGTTTTAGTTTGTTTCGAAACGTTCTTCTGGAAACATCACGTCGACAGAATGGAAATTTGCGTGAATCATTTTACTTGATTGATCATGTTGATAGGCAAATTATTGGCAAAAAATTGCCATCGAAATTGCAAGTGCTACGAATTTTTTTTATAATCATCGGCATTTTAGCTATGACGTAACCGAAAGTGCTCTTTTAGTAATAAGTAAAATTAAATTATTTTGGGCCAAAGCACGTTTGCCTATACAAGCTGATCAACACTGTATAAAAGAATGATAAATTCACATAAAAAATGGAGGTATATCGACAAAATTTCCAAACGAAAAGAGAAGAAGATTTAATCGAACGAACGATCTATTTGATATAGCCCAAGCGGAAGTTTTTACTCCTTCGAAATTTCTGGAAGAAGATAAAGAATAACTTAAACGTCGAAGAGAACGGGGACAAATAGGCTATATGACTAGCGTCGATAAATGTTTCGTACAAAATATGGCAAGAGACAATCAGCGTTTGCTGGACAAGAAGGGCAGAAATAAACGAGTTCTTGAAGAAGCAGAAAAAATAAGAAAGTCTCATTAAATTATAATAATTTGAAAAATATATCATTTTTCTGTTGTGTATTAAAAGTGCAATGGAGTAATGTAATTTGTATCTCAAAATCTACATTTTGTGTCGGACACGATACTAAATTCTCTTTCCCATAAATAAATATTTTTTCCTAAGATAATTTGTTCTTCATTATGTCGTGATATCTGTATCTTTTTGGTGCGAATTTACATTCAATACTGGTACAACACACCACGATTCCCTATAACATTTAGAAATAAACTTAAAGCGTATAAAATGAAGGGAGCGGGTGGAGCAGCGAGGGATATGCTAGATCCTTTGCTAGCATATGAATGTTTCCTTCCATTGTTCTTTAAAGGAAAACTTTTATTTTAGTTTTAACTCCTTATAAAAATATTAAATTTAATTAAAGTGCACCGTTCGAAGTTATATTTGAGCAGATGCGGATGTTCCTGCCGTGGACGTAATCCTGCGCTTTGCGTGCGCTTTGGAGTATGACCACCATCTCGGTTTGTAGGACTGTGGTGAGGGGTCCAAAAGGGACCGTGCGGCTCGAGTCGCTGTTGTTCCTATAAACACCAGCCTCCAAGAATTCCCTGTTCTTGGAGCCATCTGCAAACCAGTTGTCTCTATCACCTGGCAGTTGCGCGCGACCTTCCTTAGTAGCCTCGGCCGTGACGGTGATGTGCAGGGGCTCTAACCCCATTAGTGCTCCCAAAGCCGTTGTGCGTGAAGGCTTCGAAGCACTAGTGATCTCCCTAAGGATCAGCCCTCTGAGCCTTTCCGAACTAGCCATAGTTGTCTCCTGTTTAACTCTGCTTCAGCAGACAACCGATGCATAAGTTAGCTTGGGTCGCAGAATCGCTGTGATCATCCGCAGCATTGTGTCAGGTTTCAAGCCCCAATTGCTACCAATGGCTCCTCTGCATAGCCACAGGGTTGCTATAACTTTATTGCACTTGCTATCGAAGAGATCTTTCCAAGTTAGCTTTTTGTCCAGGATGACTCCTAGATATTTAGCGCGATTGGAGATTTCTAGTAGTTGTATCGACGACCTTTAACGTCTGCTGCATTACGCCAATCAGTCCGTTCAAATACATTCCACGTACTGTGACGAGAATATTGTCGACATATCCAATGGGATGACATGCCTGGTCGGTGAGTAGATGAAGTAGTTCATGTACCACTAGACTCCACAGCAGGGGAGCTAGTACTCCTCCTTGCGGTCGCGAATGTATCTATTCATGAGCCTTTCCACCGTTTTCAGTACGAAGGAAGTGAGACTGATTGGTCGGAAGTCCTACGGGGACGTCCATCCGTTTATTCCTGCTTTGGGTATTAAGATGACCGTAGTCCCTTTCCAAGATTTGGGAAGGTTGTCCAAAGTCAGCTCGGTCCGAGCAAGCCTCACTAGGATTTTGGATTATTTTATTTTCCAAATGAATGAAAGAGGCGAATCGGTCGGCCGCGCGGACACCAAAGACCTCAAACCGTATCTGCATGCAAAAACCTTGTTGTAGGCTTTAAGGCTCATAGGCGCAAGGCGCCACATTAAATGTATTGGGTATATGGAGACTTTGATTCCTTGGCCTATCTCTAGAACCCATAAGATAGTAGCTCTTAAGCTAGTTATTAAGGCTCATTCTAGGTGTTACGTCCTGCAACGTTCAAGTAGTTCAAATTTAAAATCGTTTCAAGTCGACGTCCATGCGTTATAACTTGGGAACCTAGGCCTTTAAACGTAAGAACGATTGCGCAATCACTCGAGGAATCCCAAAAGTATTTTCCTCAACTGTAAAGGGTTGAGAACAAACCAGGACGATTATATAAATCCAGAAACACCCTCAAAGGTTCAATTTAATAAACAAGAATTTATCAGAAAGATGAAGTGTCACAATTCAACATCTTGCGCAGTGAACGAAATTAATGTCCAGAGCGTAGTACATTGTTCGCAGGGAATGTTTTAAATGATAGACAATATTACTGACAATGAACAATATTCAAGAAACAAATAAATCCAGTAGACATTCAAAAGCAATACACAATGAACGAAATTAATGTCCAGAGTGTAATACATTATTGAAAAAGGTGAAAAGAACGAATAATTCGATATTGTTAAATAAACAATGTTATTAACAAATAGGTTTGCAAAACATTTACAACGATTCACAATGAACGAAATTAATGTCCAGAGTGTAATGCGTTGTTGAAGACTGAAAAAATTTGATATTGTTAAATAAACAATGTTATAAACAAATAAATCCAAAGACATTCATACACAACACACAATGAACGAAATTAATGTCCAGAGTGTAATGCGTTGTTGAAGATTGAAGAGTTTGATAATGTTAAATAAACAATGTTATAAACAAATAAATTCAAAGACATTTATAAACAATGCACAATGAACGAAATTAATGTACAGAGTGTAGTTTATTGAAAAGTAAGAAAATTGAATAATACGATATTATTAAATAAACAATGTTATAAACAAATAAATCCAAAAGACATTTATAAACGGTGCACAATGAACGAAATTAATGTCCAGAGTGTAGTTTATTGAAAAGTAAGAAAATTGAATAATACGATATTATTAAATAAACAATGTTATAAACAAATAAATCCAAAAGACATTTATAAACAATACACAATGAACGAAATTAATGTCCAGAGTGTAGTTTATTGAAAAGTAAGTAAATTGAATAATACGATATTATTAAATAAACAATTTTATAAAAAAATAAATCCAAAAGACATTTATAAACAATACACAATGAACGAAATTAATGTCCAGAGTGTAGTTTATTGGAAAGTAAGAAAATTGAATAACTACAGGAATCACCAGTCGATTGTAGAGTGCACAGAAAAGAAAGGTAAATGATTAACCACAAAATTAGCTTACTTGATTATTTATTCAGTAAAACAGTCAGTTGAGCACAATTGTTCGAGAATGTGACGGCTTCTTAAACACTTATTTCACAAAGATCTACAAATTATTAAAGCAGAAAACCTTAAGGGTTGCAAGAGAAAAATAAAAAGACTGAATTTCGTTGGACGAAGTCCAAGAAAAATAAAATTACAGAAATAATACTTAGGACCAAGTCCTATAATGGAACTGAATTTACGCGATGTGTTCGTGGACCAAGTCCAAGTTGAACTGCCTAAAGCATTTTTTTCCGGCTTTTTTATATCTAAAAATTCCCATAAGGCCCATAGGTATGACAAAGAAAGCACTAGGCTTGATAACGTTTTATACACGGTGTCCTAGCCCTTTCCTCGCCCTTTGTAATAAAATTTTCGGAGTTATTGCATTTTTAAATAACATTTCTTAAATACGTTTTAAGTCGATTTTTGACAATTATGTTGCGAATTTCTGTAAGTACTTCTTATCTGAACTATTTCAAAACATGAACGTTAAGCAAATTGCTCATAAAATTGTGCGTCTACTCAATACAAAAAGAAAACTTACTATAATTACTCAATCTCTGTGATTTGTCTATAATTTTCGTTTGTTTGGTTTCGTTTTTTTTTGTCATTTACATAATTTCAATTCAAGAATAATTTCTTACCTAGATATTCAAGATTCTAAAAAGGTGCATTCAACTCGATTGCATGCGTCTATGATGCATCCTTATCTCATATGCATATTTGCTTTTTGATACTATCCCGAGTTTTCGTCTTCCGGAAGAGATTATTCTTGAGTCTACCGGGTGTACAATGTTTCTTATGATCTACTTATTTATAAATGATTCTTAACATTTGTTACGACGTCACATAGGCATCGCAACCAGCGAGCTACCGTATATTTCTTTCTTTTTTTCTTTTTTCCATTTTTTCTTATTCTTATAGGCTTACGTCCTTTTGATATTCTTAGCTCGTAAGTTAACACTAGAACTAGGTATCAAAGCACGCTCTCAGACAGCCTGGGCCGCGGGTTTGCATATCTTTTTTTTTGTTTTTATAGACCTCATAATCAGTTGGTTGGCCCGGAGTGTGGTCTTGGAGACTCGGGGGGTCGTTTCCGGTCTGGCCGGGGGGGTGTTGTAACGTGGTAAATCACGTTAAATTCTTTTACCTCGACCGGCAACGACAGGATCGAGCCCAAGCCACCTTTTTTTAATTAAAACTCGACATTGTCAGGGATAGTCTGAGAGCTGCTCGAAAAATTCTTCTATTTTATTTACTTTTCTGGCCGTTTTCTTTTTTTTCTTTGTTTCATCATTAACACCAGCTTGAAAGGCGCCGCCAAAGAGATCGCTGTGTTACCATCGCACGTCAAAAGGGTTCACAGGCAAGTCACAGAGGGCATCTGAAACGACCACGTGCTGCAGCCCATGGTTTCCGACACCGTCGCACCATTATTATTATAATTAATATGGAAAGGGCATGACGAATTGGAATAATCATAAATTGCATTATATATTGTATATTAGCTTTATCTGTTTGTAACTGCTGTGTTGTGCAGTACAAACTCTACGTAGTTTAAACGCACCCCTCTACGTTTTAAGCCAATGGGGCAAGCTTTAATTTTGCTAAAAAATCTGATGGTTTTTGGCGTGGCAAAATTATATTTTTCATCCAATCATGAAACTGGAAGGTCATTGTATAGAAAAACGAATACACAATAAGATAAAAAAAGACGCAAGTCAATCGGATGATTTGTTACCGAGTTACAGCTGCAGCAAATTAGGAAAATGTAATTTTGAGAAAAATGCGTTTGAAGATAAAAGTAATGATTTTATTTTTATACATTTTTAAGTATCATACCTAGAGCTAATCTGCTATTCCAGGCCCATACAATTCACCTTCCTCTTCTTTGAAAAGCGCCTGCTGGGCTGTTAAAAAATTACAAAAAAAATCGAAATTTTCAAAATTCCAAACTAGTTGTGGCCCTTAAGCGAAGACACTTTTTACTGATTTTGTCACTGATTTTTAGCTCACTTCACTTATTGTTCATCTATTTGATTATTTTCAAAATTTCAAAAGAATTTTCTATTTAACTATGTGAACTATATAAACTAAATTTAACTAAATAAAGTTTTTGCTGAAATAAAATTTTTACTTGTTCATTCAAATATTATTGAATTTTTCTGTCCAAAGGGGAAAAGAATTAGCTCTAACACTATGACAAAAAGGTTTAAACAAGAAATAGAATTTGAAATCTATAAATCACAACATAAGAAAATTGAACAAAATATTTTCACTCTCGTACCGACAGAAGTTAAGAATATCATTATCCTTTATTCTTTAATTAGTAGATAAGTTTTTTTCCTTTTCATTAAATGTTTCCCTAGAAGTCGTTAATAATCAAATCAAAAGGTCGAATATAACGATTTTGAAGGTGGATAAACTTGAACGTGGACTTGCATACTAAGCCTTCGGTCGGCCTATAATGATAGTAACGGTGTAAAACTTACGACTTTTGAATGAAATTTAGAATCTTTATTCCGATTTACGATCCCTACGCGAGCGTAATAACACACGGAAATCTTCTGATTTTTATCTTAAAAGTTTTACCAAGGAGGGACCTTCAAGATCTTTCTACCAAAAAGTCCCCACCAGATTATTTGAGTTTTGGGGCGTTGATAATAATCGATCTAATTGCTTCATTTCTTAATCTTAGGCGGTTTCGATAGTTTTGATAGGATAACTCTTATCCCCTAAGACCATATTGGTCTGTTAAATCTCCTAAGATATGTAGACATTATTCTCGTCTATAATTGACCAGGAGTCTGGGATAATTCTACTCTTATGTATTAGCAAATGTTACCTAATACCGTAACAATATTACTGTTTTTTTTATTTAGCTCTGCCCCTTCGCCTGCGAATAGAGACAAAAAGTCTTGATCATGGGTGTGCAACACTACTCCGTCCTCTTTCGGAACTAGCCTAGAGTTTTGAACAGGGTTGATGACTACTGCAACTACATCCACGCTGGTAATAAATTGTATACTTTGTAACATAGATGTTACCAAGTAAACGGGGCTCGATATTGGGAAGGACCGTCCTGGGTTCAAGCGGAGCCGAGATCACCCGAGAAAACTCGAAGAGACGAGTCGTGACTTGTTCTGAACGATCCGTTGGATGTGGTTGCCTAATTCGATTGTCGCCATCAAGCGAGAACTGTGTCGGTCGTTTCACTATTCCTGTGAATTATAGATAACTGAAAGTGCCCTGTCCGTTTTCGGGTTTCGTTCGTTCGCTTGCGCCATTCAGAATTATAACTGAATAAAGTGTTTTAACTGTTTTAAGTGCCTATGTCCAGTGATTCTGCCCTAGTTCTCGGCATCCTTTCCTTAAATCCCACCCTCTGCATAACTACCTTGTTATAACTTAAACCGTGGCAGACTGATATATGATTTCCAAGGTTGGATAGCTTCCTCGTACAACCTTATCCGGAACTTGCCTAGAGTCTTGGGTGTTGTTGAATAACTCCGCAGCTTAACACGACGATAAAACCAATACTAAAAACGGGACCAATGAGGATATATTTATTTTCTAATTTTGTCCCTGAGGCGGTAGTGATGCCGACCAACTAACGGAGTCTCAAAATGGCTGCGATATAGTTGCTGTCCTTTTCCGTGGTAGGCGTCGGCACTCTTCTTTTGGCCGACAGGTGAGACTGGATCGTTCGGGTGGCGCCAACATAAATCCACATGCCAAGTGGCCATCTTGGCAGGTTCTCGTGACGTTATAACGTTCCTCAGTGAACTATGTTCCTCCGTCTGGAACGGCAATTCATTTAAAAGAGAAGATCATATTATACTTTCTATGGTGCAATGCGTAGATATCTCGAGAGTTCCATTTGTACTGAGGTAGTGAGAGGTTGCTCTGTGTTTCGTTCCGTTTCGCTGTATATTCGCGCTTCAGTTCCGTGCTGTTCTGTGTGTGGATTTTACCCATGCATTCTCTGTAAACTGCAGTGAATAGTTTTCCTTGCGGACTGCTTTTCATTTGCTACATAGTGACTTTGGATTGTGCTACCGTACTTATTTACGAAGAGCTTAAGGATTTTCCCACAAGCGTGACTTGTCGCATGGCTGATGCCTTCCGCATAATTGCGAGGGGCGAGATCATTCATGGATAGGGAGTGCATCCTGGACTTTGACTGCGACAGTGATCAAAGTTTACATGGGATTGGCCTACATTTGCATACAATACAATCTGGATTATTAATATAAATACAAACTTCGTCTTTAGTATCTATTTACGAACTATTCTAAGAGGACACTACATATTACTCTAGTAGCCTTATCCAGGGCGAGTTTGCTATTCGTCAAGATCCATTGTTGCTGTTGGCTCCAAGACCGTTGGGCCCCGCCGGTTTTCATTTCTGTTCTTTTCTGAGTCTTCAGTGCCATTTCTCGTCCGGTGCTAACTTCTTTCAGGCGACTATGAGTGGTCCATCCCAACATGGGGGGAGTCGGGGGTGGGGCTGGTACCCTTCGAAGGAAGTCATGCTCTCTAGCGGATACAATTGAGTTTACTTTGCCTACTCAGAACATTCCTCGTTCTGTTAGCGATACGGACACGTTGCCCACCAGTATAGGTCTTCTAGATGCATAAGTGAATATTTCTCGTAACATTAAATCAGTCTCGGGAGGAGAAGGCGCGCTTTCGGATAATTGATGGAGAGGTCAAGAGGGCCCTGAGGACTTAGAAGCACCGTTCCTTCGTTTCGTTTTGCGATTCGTTCAGCCTTTTTATGGGCATGCACAAGATCTAGTGCACGGCTAGATCCCTCTCAGCCAAATCTAGTGGGAATGTTACGGGTCTCATCCCTGAAACGGA
This sequence comes from Diplolepis rosae, assembly GCA_030998225.1. NCBI lineage: Eukaryota > Metazoa > Arthropoda > Insecta > Hymenoptera > Diplolepididae > Diplolepis > Diplolepis rosae. Next base: position 171,016 of record JAPYXD010000687.1, on the reverse strand, counting down.
CTCGCCAGAGATTTGTGTCATGCAGGAGGAGCTTGTCCAACCGGAAATGAGTCCCGAACAACCTATATCGTCCCGGGCTCCGAGATCGAGCAGGACAATCCCATGGACGGTCCATTTTCCTGGGCAGAGCTTTCTGCAGCCTTCTCTTCGTGCAAGGCTGGTTCAGCTCCCGGCCTGGACGGCATTTCCTATGAGGTGGTTGGGAGTTTTTTTGATCGTCTAAAGCGATTTTTGCTAATTCTCTTTAATGCCATGTTTCGAAACTCTGCCTTCCCGGAGTCTAGGCGAGATGGCCTCGTGGTATTCATGCTGAAGCAGAGTGGCAATAAATTCCGACCGGTCTCTCTTACCTGAGCTCTGTGCAAGATCTTTGAGCGCTTAGTCCAGAGAAAAATGAAGCTTCTTTTTTATCAGTCGGAATGGGTGCCTAGAAACGAGTTCGTTTTCAGAAGAGGCATGTCATTCCTGGATTGCGTGGGAACGGTGGTGTAAAATATCTTGCAGGACATGGGATCTGGGGAGGGCACCCTCGCTCTAGCATTCGACCTTAACGAAGCATTTAACTCAGTCCTCCCTCAGGTTTTGGTACGCCAACAGGTCGATCTTCGGGTTCCCGGCAGGATTCTGAATGCGATGTCATTTTTTACTGCGAAAAGGTACCTCCACTTTTCATCATCTCTGGAGTCGCCTCCTAGGCCTTGTGGGATAAGCGTCCCACGGGGAGGGCTTCTCTCGTCGCTTTTATTCAATATCCATCTAAGGTGTATTAATAACTTTCTTTCGGATGAGGTTCGTATATCCATGTATGCGGACGATCTCCTCCTGTACACTAGATCTGGGGATCTTGAGCTGACCAATATCCGCATAGCTATGGCGATGAACAACATTCTTCCGTGGCTGAAAACCCTGGGCTTATCCATCCCTCCCTCGAAGCCCCAGCTCTGTTACTTCTTAAGGGCCTGGGGTGAGCATGAGGGGGTCTTATGTCCACTTGGGTCTGCTCTGGTCGTTGTGGTGAACTCCATTAAATATCTGGAGATAGATCTCGACTCTCGTCTCCCGTAAGCACCCCATGTCAACTACATCGTGGGCCGACCACTCAGGGCGGTCGGCATTCTTAGGATGATAAGCAGGGTCTCATTCGTGGCTGACCCTTCCGTTCTCCTTACCCTGTACCAAGGTCTCATTCGGACCCTTTTCGAGTCGGGTGCGGTGTTCTTCTTGGGGGCGAGTATGGCGGTGCTGCGAGTTCTCGATAGGGTTCCATATGCGGCTCTTCGTGTTGCGTTGGCATGTATGCGCTTGACCCCGATCCCAGTACTCCTGTTGGAGGCTAACGAGCCCCCTCTGGGTCTACGCAGATGACTTCTGGCAAACCACTTTATGGCACGCAATTTTATGTGGAGAAATAACCCACTTATCCCTAAACTGCAGCTCCTAAGCGAGAGGGCACAACGGAGAGCTTTCAAAATAAATTTGACCAGATGTGGTCTTCTGATCTCCTATGAGGCCTGCTCCCATTTAATTGGTGAATACTCAAGAACGATCCGCCCGGCCTATTTTGACATCCAGTGGATGGAGCTCAGTGCGGAATTTTTGTTTTCTGATATTGGGAAACTCGACAAACAATTGTTCGTTCAAATTTGTAAGAAAAATGCGTTGCTTCATCTTCAGTTTCAATTATTATTCTATCATATAGTTCAATTCTTACAAGCACAGTGGTAAGTGTACTTGCCACTTATATCATTATCATTTCTCCCATTCTGTGAGTAATTTTTTTCGATTTTTCTTGTTTTTTTTGTAAATTCACAATAATACTACGGTGCTACACGTACCCGTTTTTACACACTCATCGAGGGAGAATAAATGAATGTCAAAAAGCAACTCAAGTCCACTTTGGGAACACTGACTACTCAAAAGTGAAGAAAAAAAGTAAAAATCGCAGGAGTAATTGACTAGAAAGAATATGAATACTACGGTGCTACACATACTGGTTGTACTTACAGAACCCCACACACTGCAGGTGACGGGCTTACGATCTTCATTTTTCAACTGTGTACTAGCTGTGTCGAATTTAAAATAATTATATAAGTATAATAAATGTCATATTATTGTAATTTAAACCATATTACTCGTATACACTCGACCGTATTGGGTCATTTTGACATAATATAATGTGCATTCCACAAAGATTCCAATTATTTGATCTTAAAAATTATTTTTCTTAATTGTTTTTGGATGATGTTCTTCGAGCAATAATAAATTCAAGTTTTTGCTTGATTAAAACTTTTGATCGCTCATTTTATTCGAGATAAAATTTCCCACACTTTCGCTAAAAAAACTCAATAAATGAAAATTAGGCATAAAAAACTAAATAAATAATTGATTCAACTAAATTTTTTTCGACTCTCAGTCCAATTCTTTTTTAAAACAAGTGATGTCATAAAAAGATGTTTCACAGCTAGAAGTTTAAATACATTTGTATATTTTAGAATATTTCTACCAAATCTCTTTGATAATTCGTCATTCAGGAAGTCATAGAATATTTCTAGAAGCTGAGAATTATTATTCAATATTTAAGTTTCATTGAATTCATTGGGAACTTAGAATTTTGGAACCAAACTAGAAGTTCGTGATCAGTCACTTAAGAAAATTTTTTTTTACACAAGTAAGGGCGAAAATTAGTTATACAAAAAATTATTACAAGTGTTTCTTATTCATAGCTTTCATACTTTTTTTCAAACCAATTCAGCTTCGTGAAGCATACGTAGTTCATTCATCCTGGACAATTTTTTCATTACTATAATATATCTCCTGTATTGAGTTTTTTTTATTGGAAATTTCCTACAGCTATTATTAGTTTTTAACTAAATGAACTTCATTTTTATCAATTCTATGACCAAAATATCCTACTTTGGGTCTCTAAATTTCGCATTTGTTCGGTTGTGAACAATGATATGGTTTACTGATTCGTGATGATATATTGTTGAATTGAATTACGTATTTTTCCAAGATTCTAGCACACGGGCTGGGTTTTATATTTTGAGAGGTCGTAATATCTCAAGAAATATGAATCATTCGAAAAAACTGTCCGCAATCAAAACTTTTTATTTTCAAGGAAGAAAAGCGACTCCGTGAAAATTTATCCATACCCCCAGGGTGTGGGAAATTGAAAAAACGTCTCCATACTGTCGATGATACCCTTCAAACCCCTATCTTTAATCAATCACCAACGTTTCAGTGTTCTACAGGGCCGTTCAACCTCTAATGGATGAGGTGTCCGCGTAGCTTAGTTCATGTGCACAGTTAAACGTGGCGCTAGTTGTTGCAAGCTGGCGGATTACGGCAAGCGAAACTGGCTTCGTATGAGTTCCTCCATTGTTGTTTACAAGTATTTAACAATTCATTACGTGATTCCACGTTATCATGAATAAAAAATACGAAATTCAATGTGCTGTTCGTGAGTGTACCGCCAAAACGCGTCACAAGAAAAGTGTGCCCATTCATAGAATTTCGAAAAGAGGAGATGCTGGACAACGATGGATGGAAGCTTGTGCGAGCTTATTGAGGTTAGAATACCTACAAGTAGTGGAGAGGCAATATTTTGTTTGTCATAGACATTTCGATAAACAATATTACTATCAATGGAGAAATTGTGCCTTTCTTTTAAATTTTGAAGTGAAAAGTAGTCTATCTACGTCCGTTTTTATCTTTACCATTTTGAAAATTTTATGTACTTTAGACACAAACATGTAGAAACCTAAAATTAATAAAATTTTCGAATTTCCCAAGTATCACATACCCTTAAGGCTCGCAGTTCGTTACGTTGGAAAATATTCTGTATATTTTCTGAAAATAAAAATATAAATTAAAGATATTTTTGATTTTTACTTATTACGACAAAGCTAAGATTCAATGCAAAATTGTGGAAATGTAATTCAGGAGTGAGAAGATGATATTGACTTTTCACTCTTGAATTGCATTTTCATTAATTTGAATTAAATCTTCAACTTCCTTTAAATTATATTCTCTGCAACATATTTAAAGAACCTTCGTTTGCATGTATGTGCACTAACACGTGCACATATAATGATAGTTCATATGCACAGTTGTACGTGACGCTAATTGCTAATCGTTCACCATCTATGCATTAGGTTTGCACGGCCTGGTGTTCTACCATCAGCCTTATCATGTCAATCTAACACATCACTCAATAAGTTCGTAGGATGGTATATAGATGGCGCCACTATTGACAAATCCATATGATTTTTAGGAAGTAGCAACCATCAAACAATACGCAAAGCAATTACTTATCAAATGTCATCCGGACTCAATTGGTACCTAAAAAGAATGCTCCAGGAAAAGAGATTGGGCTCCAATGAAGAAGTGATTACCGAAACTGAAGCCTAATTTGAGGGCCAAAAATAAATCGTTCTACAAAAAGGCATCAAAATAAATATTAGAGAAGCATTTGAATGAATGTATCACTCTTGAATGAGACTATGCTGATAAATGAAGTCGAATTTTGCCTAAAACTTGTTGATTTATAGTATAAGTCATCCTATGAACTTATTGAGTGATGTGTTACGTGACTGAGAGTGATTTCGCTATACCTCTCTCTGTATTCGAGTATGTGATAGGTAATTCTGTCGGTAGTGGTTTGTAAATAAAAATAAAATAATCAAATATGTTCTGATTCTTTATAACCCTTCCCAAGATTACAAATGTGTTTGTGAAATAATCGTAAAAAATAAGGACGAAAGAAACAAGTAGAAGGAAGAGGTTTTGGAGGCCGCCTTCTTATTTCTTTCCTATTTTTTTGATGTATGGGGATAAATTTGTCCGAACTTCATCGTTTTTTTCTCTTTATTTTCCTGAATTTTTTTATTAGGAAAACAAGCGAATACATGTAGAGCTTGGGAGTTTCCCTGATGTTGACGTTGTGTGTTATGCTTTTTCACAAATTACGCAAATCATTTCATCTTCACATGCTACACTCAACCATGTGCGGAACTTGCGATTAATCTTTGTTCAGTATCAATTAGGAAAAAAACGTTTTCGTGATAATAGCAGCAATCGATAGATAATGCGTAGTTTTATAGTAAATTTTTTTTCCTGGATTTTTAAAACGCATATTTGCCTGTGAAATAAATTGTTGAAAATTGCACATTTTCAAACAAGATTTAAACGCGCCAAAATCATGGCGCGCGGCTAGCAGAAGGCCCTGTGACGTCACGATCATAAAACTGGGATACGTTAACGTAGGATTTGATAGTCTCGCAAGTTGAAATAGATTGTTTTCACTAATTTATTGTACAATGAGCGAAAAAAACACAGGTAACAACCAAGCAAAGTTTAAAAGGCTATCGAGCATGTTTCGTTCCGTTGTGCGGGAACATTTCAAAACGACACTCCTACCAATTCACATTATTATTGTTTCCAGGATCATTTGAATGTATAAGTACACTACATGTGAAATACGAAATGTAAAAGTTATCGTTTATTACACTGACCTAACCTACAAATGACTTCGATTTTTATTGATTGTAGATTGAGAATGATCTTGAAAGTTACACGCGATTCAAATATAATATCAAGTTTTTAATATTTACTTACTCGTTCAATTTTGAATTTCGAACTTCAGGATCATTGAACCTCTCATCATTTTTTACATAATCTAATACCATAAAAATATTCACTTATGGAAGATTTCCAGAGTCAGCTTTTACATAACTTGACTCCGCCTTTTTACTCATTTTTACTTTTTGTAAAATAATACAATTTAAGTCCGTTTATTTTTATTAAAAAATACGTTGGTCGTATGAACTCTATAGAAAGATCTCAAGTTGTTATGATCGTGACGTCACTGCCTTCATGAGTCAGTAGCAAACATGGCCGCCCGCTGTTTAAAAAATATTTAAAAATACGCATCTTAAAATTAATTTTAAAAAATATTTTAAAGGTCAAAAAAGTTTTTTTTTAAATATAAACATTTTATATATAACATGTAGATTGTACTATAAAAAACGCAGGTTGTTTGAGTAAAATTTTTTGTGCCTAATTGTGTAATTAATAAAATCTCTAATTGTGTCTTTCTCCTACACTCATAATAAAGTACATTGCGTCTTACCTAAATAAATTTATTTCCCAGTTTTTTTCTATAATCAGTTTACACTTTTCGCAGGGACACACACTCTTTAATTTTTTTATCATTTCTGTAATTGTGGCATAGGTTGACCCAACATAATATATTATGTAACAAGTGAGGAAAGCATGCAAACTTGACACGAGCCAGAATTGTATGATTCTTTCACATATTGCGTACAATATTTTTCATAACATATGTAAGAAATGTACCACTTACAGTACATGTAGAGCGTGCGGAACAAGTTTTATCATTTCGTGATATAATGGTTGAAAAAATCGAATCGGTAACTCGAATCGATTTTCAAATGTTTCTCTCAATCAAAATTACTGGAAATTTAATATATTATCACCGGGGCGCGTGGGAAAAGTTAAGGCGAGGGTAGGTTGGTATGTTTTAGGAAAAGGGGAGACTAAGCAGATGATCAAGTCAGGTTGGTAAATACTGACCATCTGCATTTACGTAGAATCTCTGTATTATGTTACGTAAAGCATATCAGACACCAAACTTGATTGACAGAGACTAGTTGAGTTCACTTCCCGAAGTTTCATTGCACAAACGAAATACGGCACGATACAGCGATATTCATATTTCAGCGAAACTCGATGGCACTACAATTTCCAGAACTAGCACCTCTAGGGCCAGGGATTTTATTTACCAAGTATGGAAGGTAGACTCATAATCGAAGATTCCAATGGTAATTACGAGTATTGAAGGACCCGATCGAAATATTAACAGTATGATTGAAGACGAAAGATGAAAAGACTGCCACCAGAGGTGAATGTGGAATATGTGGTGTGTTTCATGCCAAATCGGACAGGTTCAGGGCTCCATGTTTCCGATTTACTTGAAATTTTAAGGATTGATAGACTAGCATAAATAATGAAAAAACCCAAAATTTGAGATTTTTTCATGCATTATTTAAATAGTTATGCTACTACTTTTTCGAGAACGTTATTATCAAAAGGTGATATGAAGTGATCATTTATTGTTTTATGATCGCTTTATACTCATAACATATGAATACTTTAATGGTTTTTATGATTTTATATGAATTATCAACAGAATAATTTTTTTATTATCATAAAAATAAATTTGTTCGTAAAAAATCCATGAGAGTTTATTTTCAAAGAGCAGCTGATATGATTCGACAAAAAAGGAAACGTTATTGTAATTCATACAAAGACAAAAACCGTAAGTGAATATTACGTGATTTTTCACTGTTTGATACAGATTAAAATATAGTGAAATCATCACGTGCTAATCTATAAATAATTGATCAAGCCTGAGCTTGAAATTCATTTTCCTCTTAATAAATTATACTCGCAGATTCTAATGCAAGCAGTTTGTGGGCATTCCCAGAGCATTTTCTCAGTAAATGACTCGCAAAATCTTCCTTCTCACGGCTTCCAGATACCTTCCGATTCCATGAATCCTTCAAAAACAATAATATTGACGAAAAATTTGCAATGCCTTGTATTCTCACAACGTACAGTTCAAAAAATCAATCTTCATACTTTCGTACGTAAAAAATTTGTTCGTGGATTTTTTACGAACGAATTTATTTTTATGATAATAAAAAAAATTACTTTGTTGATAATTCATATAAAATCTTAAAACTCATTAAAGTATTCATATGTTATGAATATAAAGCGATCATAATCATGGGAAGGGCAGGTTTCGTTCAATTTTGTGGAAAGAGTACGTGCACTTTCAATATAAGTCACACCTACACAGTGCTATATATTTGTCATCTGCCTAGCTGCATTCCTGGTTGCCTTAGTGCATGTGTAAAATGTAGTTACTAGGATGTAACATCTCTAAATTTACAGATTGAGTTCAGTGAATACTTAACGATTCAGGTTTGCTGGGGTTTATTACAGTGTATTCTAATGGTGTGTTATTCTCAAAGTGATTCTTGTTATAGTCAGCAGTCCTGTGACTGGTTTCATGCAGTTCTCCATCCGTTCCTATCCTAAATGAGTATTTTCATATTGTCTGAATGATTTATACATTATAACATTGGGCATAGGAAACTGCATGAGAAACGACACAGGAAACTATATATATATATAATCAGGGCTCAAACTACAATATAGACCCCCATATCGTTCCCAATGTAGCTTCCCTTATAGTTTTGAGTTTGACTTTAGTTACAAAACAGAGAACTGCATTTCCTCGGAAAAAGTTCCTATTGCCTTCCGCTGATCGCTATGTAGCAAAGCTAAAGTAGTTAGTGTGTGTCCCTGGAAAACTCTTTTTTTGTGGTGTTAAACATTTACTAAAGAGTGGAGCTTATAGTATATCATCCGAAATTTCAGAAGATCATCAAACTAATTCTAGGAAGTTCCTAAACCCAGTTCCCCTTTTACTCGACTTGAGTGTATTTCGTAAGATTAGTTCGCTAAGATAGGTAATTACTGTAGAACAAAAGTCCAAGTTCAAATATCTCAATTTTCCCAATCACGAGGATTCCCTTTTGAAATCTCTTCTTCATAATATCCTTATGTTGCCTAGTGTTAGACTTATCGCCGTTTGCATGCAGGGGTAAGTTCTCTATACTCTAGGAGGTGACCTGGTTTCTTAGAGACACTGTGTAAAACACCACTCCCTGGTACCACGAAGCCCTCCAGGCGGCCTTTAAAACCTTGGTTCAGAATTTTCTTTTTCAAAACCGTCCCTGGAACATTGTCTGCGACTACTTATTTAGTTTTCTACCCGTATCCCACTGACCGATTTCTAGGGAAATCGAAAAAGAATCGGGACTGCTTCCGCGTTTAGAAAACTCAATAATATATATGTACCTCAGGCTCATGTCTGGTGGTTTATCAGTCAATCGGTCATCTAGTTCCGAGCAGCTGCACGGTCACTTTGATCCATTTTTGGCCTTCTTAGTCAACATCGTGAACTGACTCTTTGACACTTTGAAGTATCTCAACGGTGAGCCTTGTTTTTACCTAGATTATTGCAAGCTACCTGTCAGTATGTGATAACTTAATATCTTTTTATTAAGTAGCCTAAACTATTCGAAAGTAGCACTTAGAACGGATTTTTTTGCAGTGCTTGAATGTCGTTATATTCAGTCGTGTTCAGTCGTTTTCTGTTTAATAATGGTTTATTTCTAAGATCGAAACGAACTAATCTATCTTGCTATCAAGTGCATCGTCACATTCATTTCATGTAAGCCGATAATTAATCTTACTTATTAGTAGACTTACATCCTTTACACCTCTTCAAATCCTGCGAAATTTATCTTTGTTTTTCAAATACACGGAGACAAACTCTTGCCCTCTACGTACATATCACGAGAAACTAATGCTATTCGCGCGTTGCGTTTTAATAAGATACATGAAAAAACTTCTGAGAATCGTTTGTTTCTTGTGAATGACTTGCTAACACTTATAAATTCGAGACCAAAAATATGTTAAATTCAATATATTGACTTCAAAAACTGACTTTCACGTCGATTACATCTTGTGTTAAAAATAAAAGAAATCGCATGATTCTTTTTTTTGTAATTTGGTCCGCGATATTGAAGTCACCACAGTAGTGTTTTGAATTTTATGGTCATATTTTGATTCGTCAACTATAAAAACTTTTAAACCAGATAAATTTGAATTGAGTGATCTCAAAACCCCTGCTTAAGAAGTTTCATAAAAGTCGAAAAAATAGTTCCATGTTAAAAATTAATTTTTATGTTTTAGTGTTCAATTTTATGCCTTAGATCTTTTAACAAAAAATTACCCAATAACCATTTAACTAATTTACCCAATTGATTTTCCTCAGTTGAAGTTAATTCGAAACCAAATCAAAAGAAGCTATCTCACAGGCAGAGACGTAATGAGAGAGATGAACAGGCATTTGGAACACCTATTGATCAATGTTTGAATCAAGATTTCGACTTTGAGAAGAACTTAGCACTATTCAACAAAGAGGTATGTAAGGACAACCGGTAACATAGACTATGTTTTTTACATCACATGAAAAGGTATTGTTTTTTTGTATTTCATAATCGGTGCAAGATAGCATACATGCATTTTTGTGGACAATTGAATCATGAAATTGAAAAATTAATCGATGCATAACAAGTAAGCCAATTTTTTGGTAGTATTAGTTTAGTTGGCGTTGAGGTCAGCGTGATACTTTTTTTTAATGATAAACTGCTATGGAAACGTAAAACCGAAAGCATGGAGCAAAGAATCCAGAATGAAAAAAATACTCAGGCCTATTCTTCTGTTGTAATTTTTTGTTTTTCACTTTCGACATTATTCTTCCATGAGACTTTATTAGGGAAATCTCTTGGTTTTGCAACTATGGCTAGCTTATAAGAATTCATTACTATGCAAAATTTTAAGAAAACCAAACAACAAGAGAACCTTCTATCTCCAATAAATTCCAAGATAAGTTAATTTCAAAATACCCATTTTTTACGAATTTTGTCGAAAAATCACTACTTTTTATAACTTTGTGTGCACCATCTGGCCGAATAGACTAAGAGCTGGCTACAGAGTGAGCGACATGCCTCGGTTCATGAAATTTCTTACCTGGAAAAGGTTCGATTGCTGCCGACAAAGCAATACCCCAATTGTCAGAAGGCGCGCTGGAAGCTTAATACGTGGGCGGGCGATCGAACCTGTAAAATTCCCGATCAAAAAAACTGTCGATGAACACGGCTGGAAATTTGCATAGGTATCGAGGAGCATGAGAGAAAGTAGGGAAAAAATTATCAGAGGAGTAAGTGGAAGCTAAAGGGTTGTCAAAAGTTGCCAAAGTTGCGAAAAATCATTATCCAAAATGATATTTTTCACTGTTGGTGGCAATTGCAGGCCTTCAAACAATGCAAAGTCATATGTAGAACCAGTTAATGTCTATTTTGAAGTATCGGGCTCGAATAGGATTAGATCCGATACTGTAGCATTATCCCATACGTGTGCAATGTAGTGTGCTCTTCTCATTTGCTGTAGAAGTTCCATGTAGCAAGATGACAAGCAGGAAGCGTCGAAGTTTTTTAAAATTTTTTTTAGGAAAGCTTCGTCAGTATTTTTAATTTTATAATTAGGAACATTTGAAACCGAACATTACCTATTTTTTGAGTCGACTCATACCCGTACATACTACAAACGGATGACTCGATTTTAGCAAAAATATCGTCTGTATCGATCGATGTATCTTCTAAGCTAGCGAATTCCTCCTGAAACTTCTTTTTCTTTTTGAGTATTTTAAAGGGACGCTGCTGACCTTTCCTAAAAAATGCAGGATTATAATCGCAACCGGTAAACGCGTGAAATTCCGGCAATGCTTTGCATATATCTAATCCTAAAAGTTTATGAAGCGCATTTACATCCATAATATGTCGACTATTGGAGACTCCACTTTCAATATAAATTTTCGATTTTATCTTTTGCAAATTAGCTAACATCATTACAACGATATCTGTATCAGAGCACTTTATAACAATATTAGAATCTGAACTTATTTTAGACGCATGATAAATAATTTTAGTGTCAGCCTCTTAGTGCGAAGGGGAAAAAAATCGGGATTATCCTTTCGAATAACATTACCATTGAAATCGACGCTGTACGAGTAACAATGAATAAAATTTACTAAAATAGTCTTATTTCCTATAAAAGGGGCTACATCATTACTTTGTCAATGTTAAATTAGGAAAAGGACTAGAGCTTTTTTAAATTTGTCGTTCCTAAGTTCTTTGGCAAAATCATGTGTCCTAGCTTGTTCCGGACCAGAGATGATGTTCTCATGGTTACTGTCGAAACCCCCCTTCAACGAACATTCATAATCTTTAATAGACGGTCAACAAAAGCGATCGAAAACTATATGCACACATGAAGCATTACAACTTGTCAGAATCTTTAAATTTTTTTTTTAAATGTTTCCGAACAATTGTGGCACATCTTTCATAGAGTGAATTAAATAAAAGCCATCAACAATCACAACATCGATGTGAGTTGGTAAAGCACTGTCATTTCGCAGAATTTTCATCATACCCGATTTTTCGGTTTTAGAAATCATGCCATCTAAATGACATGATGAAGTAGGCATCGGAGTCATCGGGAACGGAAACATTTTTTCTATATCTGTCGCCTCTTCCAGAGAAATCCCTAACATTCAAGCAAATAAATCGCGTTGCATGCGAACTTCCTGTACTTTATGGTTGATTGTTATTTTTTGCTTTTTAATACAACTTGTAATATTAATTATTTTATTCTGCCTTATAACAGAAACATAAATTATCTCGCAGTTCCTGTACTTTTTGTTTGACATTTAAAAGAAAATCAGCCACAGCTTCAGGCGCGCTGCGACCAGTTTTTATATTGTATAATAAATCGTTGTTAATTTCTGTGCAATCGAAAGAATTTAGATTTTGTTTTACTATAATGATAAATGCAAGTAAATTATCAGAATCTTTCATGATTTGATGTTTTTCCAAACTAGATGTCGCATCTTGAATTTTTTTTTAATCCACTGAGGTTAAACACATACGAAATGATTGTCGATCTTATACCGTGACGACTTGCCCATCGCTGTCGAGCACATATCGAATTAGTAAAATGCGTTATACTCGTCAATCTTCTCGCTGCATCGGTATTTACCGTTTTTTTCTCGTGTTATATCTTCTGTCACGTGCTAAAAAAAATTAAACGTTCTCTTTATTCCAAACATCCCTGTTTTGAATTGGTCGGCAAGTTGTGGATGCTTTTATTCAACTGTTAACAAATCATCATGATATTTTAAAAGCCATCGTGCATAATTGTTTTGATTAAACATAAAAAACAAATTGCATAATTTAGGCATTATAAACTTTTACAGATCAAAATCTCCTACGCGAATGCTTGTAGTAAACATTAAATAATAATTAACGAATTCAATGCACATAACATCATACTGTGCTGTCTTTCCATAAATCCCATTCAGTGTGTCTTGTTTGAATTCTGAATATTTCATGCTTTTCGTACTCGAACATTTTTCTTAATTTTCAATTTTATAATGAAAATTTATTCGTCACTTATATTTTAACATTTCAATATGCTTTTAAAGATAATGAAAATCACGCGAAATGTTGCTAACGTTACGATAAGTAATTAATTACAATAAATTTATGAAATCTTCTCAATTGACACCTGATATTTTAATAATACTTCCTTGACTCCTTTATAAATATTCATAATTATTGTCAGAAGTGCTCTGGAATATGTACGGTGTGAAAATCAAGAGAAAAGCGATGGCGTTACGCCGTGCGCCGAAAGACGCTCTCGCACCTTGCACCTGAATTTCTCGTGATCTCTTTCACTTTGCCTTCTGACACTTTTCACGTAGTTTATTCTATACGTAAAGAATACAAATGCAAATTGTCAGAAGTGTTCCTTAATATGTAAATTTTCCAAGATTTTTCGCAACTTTGGCAACTTCTGACAACCCTTTAGCTTCCACTTACTCCTCTGATAATTTTTTCCCTACTTTCTCTCATGCTCCTCGATACCTATGCAAATTTCCAGCCGTGTTCATCGACAGTTTTTTTGATCGGGAATTTTACAGATTTGATCGCCCGCCCACGTATTAAGCTTTCAGCGCGCCTTCTGACAATTGGGGTATTGCTTTGTCGGCAGCAATCAAACCTTTTCCAGGTAAGAAATTTCATGAACCTAGGCATGTCGCTCACTCTGTAGCCAGCTCTCCGTCTAGAACGATTTTGTGGAAAAATGTTTACCGGACGAGTGAATCTCAAAGTGGACTTCTTCTGAGCTATTTTTCATGACAATTTCCCCCTTCGGAGTTTTTTTGAAACAGAGCGTCCATAGGCGAGTTGCAATGGTCATGCTAGAAGGCGGAATAAAGTGAACAAAATATTACGTAGAATGAATCAAAATAGGGCTTTCTAGTCCTATTAGTTTGTGATTTGTGTTTTTTCAAAAAATCCCTTTTAGATTTTGTTACTAAAATCAAAAAACTATGCTAAAGTTATTTATGAAGAATTAAAATACAATGTCAAACTTCCGAAGTCACATATAAACAATAGTTTCGAAAAAGAAGAAAAATTGAAGAATATTATTTTAGACGACGATCATGTACTTTTATCTCTTGATGTTATTATAGTTCTCTATTTACAAATATTCCTTGTGAGTTTTGGACAATTTAGATAAAATATTTTTGCCTTTTTTGTTTTTAATAAAAAGATATACCAACAAATATCAATTTTAAATAAAGATTTTGACTACGGTCCAGTGACAATTTTCTATAAATGAAAGCCCAACTAACTACCAATAAAAGAACATATATGTTTCTATACAGCCGGAGATAAAATCATACTCAACTCAATGTCACGAATGATTTCTCGTGTTTAGGCTTCCAACATGAATTGCTTGATGCAGTATACGCAGCGCACTGATATGTATAAAATACTGGATTCACGATTGAATGGGAAGCGCCTGAGGCAACTTGAAAGCATGAGCGGCCATTTGTAGATCCCGAGATTGTAAAAAATATTGTGTTAGATTTGAATATAATATTAAGAAGAACATGAAAATTTCAATCAAAACACGTATAAAATGTAGTTTCATTATAATAAGTCACGTTAATAAAATTATAAATTTAATTAAGGGCATGTGATAATTGAGAATAGAAGCAATTAAATTTGTGTGAACAACTTGGTCCATTTTTTACATGTTTGCGCCCAAAATACGTAAAATATTTGTTTCAAAATTCTGGAAATGATAAAGAAGATAAAACTCACGTAGATAGTTCACTTTTGGTTTTCATAATGAAAAAAAATTTTCCGATACATTTTGCTAAAAATTAATTTTTTTTTAATTTTTCAAACCAAAAGTTGTTTATTTACGTCCGTTTTCATCTTCTTTATTTTTCAAATTTTGAAAATAAAATTTCATATATTTTGGACACAAACATGTTGAAGCCTAAAAAAAATAAAACTTGATATTTTCCTAAATATCACATCAAATTGAATAAAAGGTAAATCCATTTTGAGAAAATATGAAATACTGCTAAAACAAGAAAGGTAATGAGTTTTTAGATTATAGTATGAAATTCATCAACATATCTGTAAGAATAGTTTATCTTGTTCACCGAAACGCACAATAAAAATAATTATTTATTATAAGCGTTCAGTATTTGTATAATTGAAAAATTAATGTATGTTCAATCAGAATGAACATTTGACGATTGCGTATAGTAACCATTACGGTTATAGCAGTATGTATACTAAAAATAATAAAAACATCAACATATAAAAATATAAAGCGAAAGTTTCTAATAAGAGCAAATCCTCAATTTGTTATAATTTACTGCCTAAATATGCTTTACCAAGCATTCGATTTGATCAGATAAAACGATTTTCAACAACTGTAAGAAGACAATATTTCACTCATTATTACTTTTAAAAATAGTATTGTAAGAAAATGTCTAGATGAAAAATAATGTATTAATTTATTTCTGCTTGTTGAAGCATATTCCTAAATAAGAATTATAAAACTTAATTTATAAAATACTGTGATGCATACAACTATGCAGTTAAAGTTATAAACGGTTAAATATCTAATTGTAACATTTTTTTAATAAGACATAGAATTTAAATTTTTATATGAGAACGCTTCCAACACTTTTAAAAGAATAATCTTATCGTAAACACATTTCAGGTACTTCAGATTCATACACTAATGACTTAAAGTTATTTTCCGTCTAAAATTAAAGAACAAATGGTATAGAAATAATCAAATTTACGAGTCACTAGATTTGTTCATCTTCGATAACAGGGTCTTAAGGTGTGAAGCAATGACTGCTTACTTTATTATGAATGGTTTGCACCCTTTTAGCTTTTCTGTCACTGGCTGTAAATTTACTACCACTGTTTGGATGAAGATTTGAGACGTATCGTTGTGAGCACTCCAAGAAACAAGCGTATGTTTGTGGATGTCCTCTATTCAAGACGAGAAAAGGAGGCGAAAGCCCACATAAGCGCATCGATAAAGGTCTCACACGAATCTACATGCATTCCATCAAATTTGAGGTCATACCACTTCATCTGCGTAGAGTCTGTAAAGTCGAAAATAAATTATATGTCTTTGATTTGTTTTGCTGCTGTGCTAAAATAGGGTTTTGATGTCTATTATTTTGAAGAAATCGTAATTTAAAGATACTGATCAAGTGTATTGGATAAATGCTGATAATCTCCAAATTCTAGAAAACGTAGAAAACACTTGACTCTGTAATCAAGCAATTTAGACGTTTTTTCCCTGCGCACATAGAAATTTTTATGAAACAGGATTTTAAAGGTGTTGAATAGAAGTTATAACTTCAAAATTCAATGTCCTCATTTTACTAAACAAATATTATAATTAGATATTTTCTCGCTCTATAGCTTTTTTATTTTTTTACCTAGAAGTTCATCTATAGAGCGAAAAATATCAAATCTCAGTACTTTTTGCACAAAACGAGAAATTACAAATTTAACCTCAAAATCTTGACTTTTTATTTCCTGCAACAAATATTGAAATCAGAGAATTTTCCCCCCTGTACCTATAATTCTATTACAAAATTGAAAAGCCGTACAGAGAAAAGAAAATATTTAATTATAATGAATCTTGAGTAAAACGAGAAAATCAAATTTTTAGGTAAGAATTTTGATCCAACGCCCTTAACTACAGACTGGAAAAACATTCAAAATGTTTAACCAAAGTAACAAAAGGTTTTCTACAATTTCTGTAATTAGAAGATTATGCTCTAATAGTAAAAAGCGTAGAAAAATTGGTGATGTTTCTTTTGCTCTGTAGTTGAAATCTTTTTTCAAAACAATTTTCAAGTGCAGAGAGAAAAAAGCGTCTACGTGTTGATATATATTGATTTAATTCAGTTTCAATTCTTCGACTGTTACATCAGTTTCGTTATCAAAGTGATGTTGTGGTTGCCAGTTCGTTGCTCCAACCAGTGTTTGAACTATGAACATTGCTTCTTTCGCAGGAGTTTTCGATTTTTCGTTTTCGTGGATCCCTCCTATCCAGTCTATTTAAGTAATTCCTATAGTTCATGAGCGCGGTATATAGCAAATCGAATCCTCGTCCATATACCTTTCCATTTTTTCTGTTCTTGAGATATCCTTGCAAATCTGTCTGATGTACAGACTTATTTTCTGCACGACTTTTTTTTTAGTCTTTTTGAACACTCATAGGTCCTCAACAATTCGTGATAAGATCCATCAAGATTGGTGTGATCATAACTACACAGGTCTGCAAGGTTTTGTTGTTGAAAAGCTATGGGTCGTTTCCGGAGTAATTTTTGACGTAGGATCCACATCAGGAATCAGAAACAGCCTATCACGTCAGGATTTTGAGATATTTGAGGTTATGTGCTCGAAAAATGGGGTTTTTCGCTACTTTTGAGGTTACGTACAGGGCGCAAGAATTTTTTTGGTTTTTTTTCTCAAATGTCATCATTTAGCACTACTCTTTCCCTTCAAAATGAGCTATTGAACAGTCACGAGCGATTTTTTTCACAAAGATACGGCCATATCAAGTTTTGACATTTATCCGAACAACCTTATGAGCATTAACATTGACTCTTTGGTGCATACCATTCTGCATTCGAAAATTTATCTTGAAAATTTGTGCTTGCGGGCTTTGATGGTCTGTGAATAAGAATTTACAGTCAGAAAATTGACATTAGAGAGCGAGATCGTTTAATTTCGTAAATTTCGATCCGCCATTTTGAATCCGCCATTTTAGAAATGGGAATGTCAATTTTCTGGCTGTAAATTCTTATTCATAGACCATCAAAACCCGCAAGCACAAATTTTCAAGATAAATTTTCGAATGCAGAATGGTATGCACCAAAGAGTCAATGTTAATGTTCATAAGGTTGTTCGGATAAATGTCAAAACTTGATATGGCCGTATCTTTGTGAAAAAAATCGCTCGTGACTGTTCAATAGCTCATTTTGAAGGGAAAGAGTAGTGCTAAATGATGACATTTGAGAAAAAAACAAAAAAAATTCTTGCAGACCTGTTTAAAAATTATAGTAATTTTGCCAATCGTTTAGGTTCGTCCCAATTTCATTATTCTGTTAAACGTTCAGTGCATTGTCACCGATGTCGTTTGCAGGTTCTGGAATCTCAAGATTTTCATCCACTCGGGGAACATTATTCAAATTTTTGTTAATTTTACCTTTTTCTATTCCAGAATTATTGTATTCTTTGACTGCCTGAATGTCCACGGTTTCCAAAATGATGTCACTCTAAGCTTGTCCATCTCCGAGAATAAGGAAAACGTTTGTAGAGTAATACTTTAAAATCTCATCATCCTCTACTTTTGTGCCATGAGATTCCAGAACAAGTCTGATGCCATCTAAATTTAGTTTCTCCTTGCCCTTTGAAATTACATCTTGGATTATAGAATTCGTTATGAAGGCAATTTTTTGTCGATTCACAGACCTTTAAAACACTTGCATCTGAAGGAAAAAAATGAATTTTTAACGTAATCTGAAATAATCCAAAGTTCTAATACAATTTTTATGTACAAATTGCACGCTTCTTATAAAACTTTTTATCAGGTCAATAACAGAAAAATGTGTAGACCGCCAATGAAGACATTTTTGAATTTTAATAAGATTTCTAATTATTTATTGAACTATTAAGGACGAAATATCGAAGCATACCTCATTCCAGACTCAACTATTCTAGGGTTCAAAATGCAGTGTTTGAGAGTAACGCCTGACTTCGAATGATGTTACCGTTACCCTTACTTACTTTGGGTAAATGTAACAGGATACTAGCTTCAAAAATCAACGGTAGTGGTAACGAATTAATTTTTTCCTAGTGATTTATAACGAAAGATTGATTTGTTTCTCGTTACTTTAAGTTTACAAAGTTTACAAACAAATTTCTACAAACTTTATTGAACTATTTTTTTGGTGTAAAGCTCTTGAAAGTTTATGTGAAAAACTTGGTCCAGTTTCTTTTTTTTTCTTTTTTTCTGGTCAGGAGGAAAAATGGCGAAATCTTTTATAGACGTTGTACAGGACTCTCCTAGGACGGGTCTAGGCATACCTGTTAAAACCAAAACCCCCTCTCTCGAACCAAAGCACCACCCGTGGAACCGCCTTTCGGCTTTAAACTTCACGGGTGGTTGGTTCCAGCTTAAAGTCGCGTACGACTCCTCCGTCATTCGTTCGAACGGAACTCCCATCCGCGGCCACACGCCCGTTTGGCAGACCGACTAGCCACGCCAACCTGGGGAGGAACAAGAAAATTTCTCCCCCGGTCGACGTGGACAGCCAAGTCCGCCCAGGGCGCAGGACCGCAGGTGCAAGCCAGGTGGTAAGCCAGGTGGTAAGCTCCGGGATTAGGCGGTGTGTCCATCTCCCGGATTGGTCACCATGCCATCTCGCCTGCCATTTCTCGACGAGTCTGCGCCTTCCATCCTTGCGGATGGCCGCCTTCGCGCGAGCGATTTCGTGCAGGGTTGTTAAGCAGGTGAGCTCCTTACGGAGCACTCGTCGACACAGTTCGGTATGCTGAGACAATTTTCATCACCACACCTCTCTGTGCCGAGAACAGCCTCTTCAGGATAGCATGGTTGTTAAGGGTACTTGTCCAGATCGGAGCTGCATAAAGCAGCTTCAAGTTTACCACGCTCGCCACCAGCCTTCTCTTAGCTTCCCTGGGTCCACCAATGTTTGGCATGAGCCGAGTCAGGGCGGACCCACATTGGATGGCTTTGGCAGTCGCGATCTGCAGGTGTTCGCCGAAGCTAAGCCTTCGATCCAACTGCACTCCCAGGTACTTAATGCGCTTTTTCCACTCGATTTCATGTTCCCCGAGAGCGATCTTCGGATATTGGAAGGATCTCCTGTCTGTGACCAGCAAAGCTTCGGTCTTCTCAGGGGCCATTTTCAGGCCTCTGCTATCTAACCAACGCTTTGCCCGCCACAGAGTATCATTGATCCTCAGCTGCAGAATTCCGACGTTGTCAGCGGCGCACACGACAAGTGCGTCATCCGCGAAGCCGATGATGCTCGTTCCAGCAGGCAGTTCCATGCGCAGGAAATCGTCGTACATGACGTTCCAAACGAGTGGACCTACCCGCGACCCTTGAGGGGCGCCACATGTCATCTTTTACTTGAGAGACCATTTGTCGCCCTCGTATATCACCCACCTGTCACTCAGATAGCCATCTATCATTCGCAACAGGTAGTCTGGAACCTTTTTCCGCACCATCGCCTCGATGCAGATGTTCCATCTCGCGGTATTGAAACTGTGGACCTGCCTTTCCGAAAGACCATTCTCGCGGACTATGTGATCCTGTAGTCTTTGTAGGATCATTTCTTCCAGAAGTTTCCCCATCGTATCCAATAGACATATTGGTCTATACGATGAGGCATCCCCTAGAGGCTTGTTGCCCTTCCTCAGCAGGACCAACCTTTGCTTCTTCCAGCCTGCGAAGAACCTCCCCTCCCGAAGACAGGAGTTAAAGACTTCTAGGAGGATCTCCGGATATACCCCGATCATCTCTTTGAGGATTTCGTTCGGCAACCTGTCGATCCCCGGCGCTGTGCTTGCCTTGAGCCTTCCACCCGCTCTCTTTAGTTCCTCGAGAGTGAAGAGTTCTTCGTGCTGGACAGACAACTAGTCGTTCCACCAGTACATCGAGTCCCCAGTACGCCCGTGCCCGCGTCGGGGCATGGAGTGGTCACATGCTGCGACCACTTTCCACCTCGCTGCCCGCACAGTGTCCTCCAACGACCCACCAGACCTTGCCCAACCAAGCTCATCTATTATCTTGGTTTCTTCGAAATGTTCGCGAAGTTTGTCTTTGCTGAGTCGTTTTGTATTCCAGGAGGGGTTTCTTACCTTGCCGCCCCTTCCCGTATTCACTGGGTGACTCCGTTCCTCGATGCTAAACTCAATGCACTGGTGGTCACTCAAGGTTATTACCTCGATGACGCACCAGTCGCCTATCCTTGAGGCAAGACGGGGCACTAGCCTCTTTGAGGCTTTCCTCAAGGAGGAGGATCTGGGTCTCAAAGATCTCGAAAGGATGGTTGGGAGAGAAGTAGCAGCTGTACACTCGTACCCCCGCCACCTCCACCCAAACGAACCCCGCGTCGGTCTCCAGGAAATCCGCAATGCTCAAATCAGGGCTGCAGACAAGGATCCCAGCCCTCCTTGATGCATCCTGGTACCAAGCAGAGTTTTTGGACCCTTTGTGTTGCTCACTAATGAGCAACACATCGGCCCTCCTCTCCCTGGCAGTCTGCATCAGAAGGTTCTGGGCTTCCTTCCCTCTCCGAGGTTGAGCTGTAGAAACTTCACTTTCCACCCCTCAACCTCCGGAGCTCCGCCCTGAATATTGGGCAAGAGCCGCCCCCCGAAGCATGGGCGACATCTTTTTCGCCCCTATCAGTGCAAGTCAGGCACCGAGGGGGAGCCTTGCACTCCTTGGCCACGTGTGACGCGCGCCCACACCTCCAGCAGGCATCCTTCCTGCCTAGAAGCGTGCAGCCACGCGATACATGGCCATATCCCTGGCACCTGAAGCACCGGCTCAACCTCGACATGCTCTGGGATGCGGCAGTTCACCCACCCTGCCCTTAGCCTACCGAGCCCGAGCAAGCTCCGGGCGTCCGCCTCGGTTAAACGGACCACCGCAGTCTGCACACCGCCAAAGCGTTTGTATAGCCTGCACTGGTATGTGTGGGTGTCAGTATCATGCTTATGGTTGTGATGTGACCGGGAGAGGGGATGTGGGAAGTTGAGCGTGACCGCCGCATGCGCATTTGTGGCGATACCCTGATTAAGGTGCCCCCCGCACTCACACCGTGTCCACTCGTGCGGCATCAAAGAACCTGTTCAAGGTCCCCTCATGCTTTTGCTCCACACCGCATCCTCACGCGCTTTAAGGTTGGAAAGACCATACCAACGCGTGCGCCCGGCCAGCCCACCGCTAGGGAAAAGCCTGTCTATAGGGCTCCCTTGACGGCCATCCTGACGGCGACAGCCCAGCTGCTGGCAGTGTCCTTTTGGCTACTACCGTTGGCGGGCTGCAGGACGCGTCTGCTCCGTGCATGGCCTCATGCATACCTCTGGGCGAGACGCTGCCCCTCCGCGAAACACCCTTTCGGGTGTTACGTGTGTTGCGTTCAGTGTCGCTGTAAGTATGTAGTGTCATGTTGCTGTCTGTGTGTCCCTTCCTCCTTTCTCATCCGGGCTTGGGACCGGCCATGGCGGAGTTGGTCCAGTTTCTACATGTTTGTGTCCATATTACACTAAATTTTGTTCTGAAAATTTGAGAAACTGTAGAGATAATGCAAACGCATGTAAATAGATATTTTGATAATGAAAAAGGAATTTCCGATAGATTTTAGTAGAATTGCATTTTTTTCATTTCACAAACTAAAATTAGTTTATCTACGCCCGTTTTTATCTTCTCTACTATCTCTCAAATTTTGAAAACAAATTATAATATATTTTGGACGGAAACATGTAAAATCCTAGAATCAATCAAATTTTCTGATTTCCTAAGTATCACATGCCCTTAAAAACTTTATAAAAAAGCAATAGTAACGGTAACGCGCTACAATTTGAAACAATGTATGGTAATGGTAACGCGTTAGTTTTCACTCGTAACGAGGTAAATACTGTCAAAATGCATAAATATTAATTTTTTTGAAGCTCAGGAGTAAGGCTGGGATAGCAGGAGCGGCGTTATCTTTCTATTTTTCTAGAAAAGAGGTGAATTATTCATCGAAATGGGATAAGTTATAGTATATTACGTGCCTAGGCGCACAATGAGGGTTATTGCGTGACGAGCGACAATGCTCGCAGGAGATCGAAGCCGAGACAAAGTCGAGACGAAGCCGAGGCGCGATCAGTCCTGTTAGCATTGTCGCGAGTCTCGTAATTTCCCGAATTGTGTGCATTGGCACTTATTCTATTTTATGTGACTTCGGTGCGTATAAGAGTTTTTATGCGTACACTCGAATCTAATCTAGTATTGTAGTTGTTTGCGACGCTAGTCACTATACTTGATATGTCACGACTAGTCCCAGCCATTTTGATTTTATCGATCTTGTGTAGTAGTAATGGATTTTAAAAGACGCATGCGCAGTTCAAATGTACAAGGCTTTGCCAGTAAGGTGCTAACGCTGTACAAAGAAGAAGAAGAAGAATAAGAAGAAGATTGTGCTCCGTTGCATGGCTTTAGGCGCATGCGTAGTTCAATTTTTACATTTCATTCCTCTGTTATACCAGAAATGAGTTGGGAGATTGCTAAAGTAATGTATTTAATTTCGAGTGATTTTCCGCAGCGCGCCCTATTGCGAAATGCTCTTGGGAACTAAAATTTATTTGAATCACATCATTTTTTTAAAATTTGGTATGAAGCGATAAGAAAAAAAGTCGAGGTAAAAATAAAATTTGTTAAATTTATTTTTTCTAATGCTTCAAATATTTTTCTTGGAAATTAATCTCTTTTCTTTGAAATGATCTCTTCAATAATAATTTTTCTATATTTGGAAGCAAAATTATCTTTTTTTACCTAAGATCTAATTTTTGAAGATAAACTACGAAGAAAGTACATAAATTATATGTGAATTCGCAATATGAATTTACACCTTAAATTTTTTTAAGTATGAAACATCTTATACATATGTAATGTACATAATTTAAATATGTAAATGAAGTGTTTGCTGCTTTAAGAAAATACATAAATTATATGTGAATTTACACCTCAAACTTTTCTTGATATGAAGTTAAGTCGACAAACCTTTGATAAAAAATAAAATACATTGAATAAAATTTTTTGGAATTTAACATCTTTTACATGACAATTCGTATATATATATAAACTACCATCGGAAATTACAGATTGACCTGGAGTTTCAACTTTCGTCAAAGTGTTTTATTTTATAGAAAGATATTACAAAATGAATTTTAATTTAGATTTAGATTTCAAAAGGTTTTTTCAGCATGCCTTCATAGTGATTTCTTAACCTAATCAAAATATTTTTAGAAATTCTTTCCTGGATTCTATTTTGAGGTTGAACAGAATTAAAAAAAGTCATGCAATTTTTAAAATATGTAGCTTCTTCAAGAAGATTTTAAAAATCGATGTATATCATATTTTAATAAATTTAGAAATTTTTATCAAAATATTGATAGTTTGGATTTTTTGAATTCTTCAAATGAATGTAGTACAATCATCATTTGAAATTTGATGATTTTTCATTACTATGTTTGATTCTAGAGCAGAATCTGGCAGAAAAATTCCAAAAACATCTTAATTAGTTGGAAAAATACTATGAAAACTTACCTTTGAAATGAGACTACAGACTTTTCACAATGTTAATTAATTTTAGAGTTATTAATATTGTTAAGGAAGATTTGATGTCTTTTAGATTCTCATCACATGAGAATTAAAGTTTTGGTTTTATGCGAAAAATCATTTTCGGAATTTTCGTCAAATCTTTACGTTTTGAGATCCCTTGAGTCAGAAAAAACGGTTTTTACGAAAGTGTCTGTCTGTCTGTCTGTCTGTCTGTCCGTCTGCAGTAGTAATAGGTCATATACTCAATAACTCTGGATAGAAAAAAATTGTCGGATTGAATTGAGCTTTGGCATACATTATCGCAGCTGAAAAAGTAAGGACAAGTTCGTTAACCAGCTACATCTGACAAAAATTGTCAAAATAGGAGGATTTTTTATGTTTTTGAAAAAAACTTTATGAAAAAATCAAAAATTTTAAGACTGGTTTCTGATAATTCTTGTAAAGCTTTACTAATTATCCTCATAATATTTTGCAATTAAAATAAAATTAAGAAAGTCACAGTATATTAAAACTTGAAAAAAGTTAATATCCATTTTCCAGTTAAATTATACGAGATACGAATAAAAGTTATGATAAAAAGTGGTTTACTACTCTCTAAATCTGAATCAGTCAAATTTTCACTGATTGAATCAGTGATTCGCCTTTTCACTGATTCATCAGTGAAAAAATATTTTTCACTGTTAAATCAATTAATTTTCACTGACGAATCAGTGAAAAACATATTTTTCACTGTCAAATCAGTCAATTTTCACTGAAATAATCAGTGAAATTTGACTGATTTACAGTACCCTCTTTTTAGCTATTTGAATTAGTCAAATTTCACTGCTAATCAGTAGATTTTGACTGATTAAAATTTAGAGAGTACATAAAGATCTACAAGAGTAATAACTGTAAGGTGACATGCTTGATGACATGTCTGCTATTATATTGACCCAAAATTCACAGAATTTTTGTTAATTTCTCATTTTTTTGGCATTGGGTCAGCCTCTTTTTATTTTCTTCTATTAATATTATCAATGCTACTTACGATAAAAAACGCAAAAAAAGAGAGAAAGCAAACGTTTCGGCTGCATACGCGGGGGCCCTCTCCAGTGCCATAAATTAAAAGATTAATTCAAAATTTTCGTAAAACATAAAAATGTAGAAGATAGTTAAAATAAGGATAATAATGAAACTCAAAAACTTATCTCATTGCTTGCAATTCAAAATGAAGAAGTCCAGTAAGCAACAACACGAATTGGAAAAAATACACGAAAAAAAAAAGTTAATTAAATTTTCTTGAATTATTTCAAGAGTTGGGGATACGAGCGAACCGTGAACAAATTTTCTATGTTTTGTATAACTGTCAGGATTTAATGCAGGAAAAATCTGGAGTAACTAACGAGTACTGTAAATTTTATATTGAATCCCGAATTAAAGAAGTTCCATAAAATATATAGAGAAATTCATAAAAACATGTTGAAAATTTTCGTAGAAATCAGATTTGAGGTATTGAGAGTTTATTATCAGACCATTGTAAGATCTAAATATCCGAGTTCAATTAAATATTAAGAAAAATTCTTGAAAAAATGTTTAAAAATACCATAGAAATCAGATTTAAGCTATTGAGTGTTTGTGAACCATTCCGTTATAAGATCTATAGACCACAGTTCTGTAAAATGTAGCTGCGTTGCCATTTTTCCTTCCTCGTCACTCTTGCATGCGAGAACGACTCGTCCCATTTCCCTTTTAGACCAAGCAACAGGGAATTTGTTATGACATTATTTATTTCAGAAAACGGACTGCGCCATCAGAAGAGAGGTTGGTCATAGAGTAATTGTGTCATGTTTTGGACAACGAAATATGATTTATAAATTTGTTATTAACATTTAAGACCAAGAAATCGCACTTTTTTTAGTTTTTTGTTTATAACATTAAAGGTAATAATCCAATCTTGATGATATTAATTTAAAAGTTGTAGAAAACTTAATTTCGAACAAAATGAGCCGCCGTTCGATCTGATTGGATAATTAGAAGCGGAGAAAATTCGGAAAAACCGGAAAATTGAACTTGTGTTAAACAAATTAATATCTCAGTAAATTTTTAACTTTTCAGGTTGAGGTTTGATGGAAAAGTAACGGACTTTATGCTCTTCAAATGTAAAGAAAAAGGGACACTTTAAGATAATACGTTTCCGCGCTATTGACACATTAATTTATTTCATGCGTTAATTGTAAAATGTCTGCTTGCCATAGAGATGGTCCGATTTTTATTTTGAAAACGGCTTTTAAAAATATAAATCAAGGAAAACAGAACGTCAATCTTGGTTGTTCGCTAAAATGTTGCAAAATTTATTAAAAAAGCGTTCAAGCGTTCAGAGCCATGTTTAGACCTTTTTTTAATAAATTTTGCAACATTTTAGCGAAAAACCAAGATTGACGTTCTGTTTTCCTTGATTTATATTTTTGAAAGCCGATTTCAAAATAAAAATCGGACCACCTCTGCGGCAAGCAGACATTTTACAATTAACGCATGAAATAAATTAAAGTGTCAATAGCGCGGAAACGTATTATCTTAAAGTGTCCCTTTTTCTATACATTTGAAGAGCATAAAGTCCGTTACTTTTCCACCAAACCTCAACCTGAAAAGTTAAAAATTTACTGAGATATTAATTTGTTTAACACAAGTTCAATTTTCCGGTTTTTCCGAATTTTCTCCGCTTCTAATTATCCAATCAGATCGAACGGCGGCTCATTTTGTTCGAAATTAAGTTTTCTACAACTTTTAAATTAATATCATCAAGATTGGATTATTACCTTTAATGTTATAAACAAAAAACTAAAAAAAGTGCGATTTCTTGGTCTTAAATGTTAATAACAAATTTATAAATCATATTTCGTTGTCCAAAA
Organism: Diplolepis rosae; assembly: GCA_030998225.1. Taxonomy (NCBI): domain Eukaryota; kingdom Metazoa; phylum Arthropoda; class Insecta; order Hymenoptera; family Diplolepididae; genus Diplolepis; species Diplolepis rosae. Next base: position 143,636 of record JAPYXD010000687.1, on the reverse strand, counting down.
CATGACACAATTACTCTATGACCAACCTCTCTTCTGATGGCGCAGTCCGTTTTCTGAAATAAATAATGTCATAAATCATTCATAACAAATTCCCTGTTGCTTAGTCTATTTATTCTCCTCGCTTCTTCGTTACAATGCATGCGTTTTCAACTGTTCCAAGTTTTAGATTTCAGGCTGTCGTTTATCGAGTCGAAATTCCGGATGTTTTATGATTTAGGAAATTTTACAATTTCAAATACTTCAGATTTGTAAAACTTTCTAAATTTGTAAATTTAACACTTGCTTGTCTTATAATTTTAGAATATTGAATTATTTTGATTTTTAATTAAATTTATAATTAAATAAATATTTAATGATTTTACTGAGAGAAAAAGCATTTATTCATTAGGAAAGAAACAATTTTGGAACCATAAATTATTTAAATCTTTAAAGCCGAAAAGTTTCGATGAAATATGTCACAAACATTTGCCAGACGAACCTGTAGCTGTAGCTTATATGTCAGATTTTTTTTTATGTATGTCAAGTTAGATTAGTCTCGAGGTTTTAGGCGTTAGAAATTAGGAATTAGCAATGCGAATGAGGGTTCGATCCCGCGGCGAATAGAAATTTTAATAGCGTGCGAGTGTAATTAGTGTAAGTGATTGTTCGTGTAATAGTGTATTATTGTGTATACTTGAATATGTAAAAACATATAGACTATTATAATAATAATAACATAAAAGATATTTTTTTCGTGGAAAAATCGGCCAGCATTTTACAGAACCGTTCTCTATAGTTTAGAGACTTTTTCGATATAAACTGTATATTAGCTTTCGTTTTAGATTTTCTAGAACTATTCTACATTTTTCGTACCCTGCCCTCTATTAGACATTATGTATCCCCGGCCTTTAAATTTTATAGAACTTTTAAACACATTTCGTAGAACAGGTCAACGCAATGTACAACCAAGACAATTTTAACTTTTATTAAACTACCCGTCGGATCCTCTGCTATAGAACTAGTTCTATATAATTTAATGGACTTTTTTTTCCGTGTATGTAGAATTCACTGTATATAGAAAACCGGATAAAATGAACGAAAAACTTAGAAATTTGTAAACAACAGGCCAGAATTATTGTTTGTTTTTTTTCCTTTATAAAGAAAGGATGACCAATTCTTCGACCGTTATATTATTATATCATATAGGTTTGGTTTCGTCGGTCTTAAGGTCAATAAAACAACATTAAAGAAAAATTATTGAATCAATTTATATCAATAAAAATATTAATATTTCAATAAATTTTAAGGCTGAAATTATGAATATTAATCGAATTTGCCATGAAATTATTTAACATATGATTTTCAAGTTTGTGTTCTCAAGCTTTAGCACACTTTTCATTGGTGAATTTAATTCAATTTATCGTATTTTCGTCTCCATATCATACAGTTTGCGTTGCTTCATCGGATTGTACTTACACACCGTATTATAATGTAATTTTAAATTATTGAAGCCCTCAATCTTTGAGGCTTTAATTTTAATGACATTTTCAAGAATAAGACTGAATCTTCATGTGTGCTTTCGTTTATTTGTAATTTATGTAAGTACTTATTTATTATATCAACACAACATAAAATAGTTCTCTTTGGAAAAAGAAATTTGATTGTAAATTAATGAAACATAGGAGAATTTTTGACCAAATATAATGAAGGAGTTTTTTATAGAATGTTGTTTTATTGACCGCAAGACCGACGAAACCAAACCTATATGATATAAAGATCTATAGAAGTTTGAACTGCAACATTTTTTCATAAGATGTATATTTTTCTTTTTAATTAAAAAAAAAAATACCATTGAAAATACGAAATTCAATTTTTTAACTAAAATATGTGAAATACGAAAAAAACGTAAGAATGGAAAATTGTTCGTTTCAATAATATATACAAATATTTTTAGATATAGTTTCTGATAAAACGTATATTTTTCATTTTAATTTTAAAAAATACGATTAAAATTCAAAAATTCCATTATTTGAACAAAATATGTGACATACGAAAAAAACGTTGAGATGGAAAATTATTTGCCTAAATGAGGTCTACAAATTCTCAGTAGGGAATTTTTTGACAAGATGTATATTTTATGTTTTGGTTTTAAAAAAACACTATTGAAAATAAAAAATTCCATTTTTGAACCAAAATATGTAAGATACAAAATAAGCGATAATACAAAAAATCGTTTCCTCAAAAAGAGTCTATGAATTCTCTTCCTTTTTTAAATATTTGGAAGAAAATAGATTTTAAATTATTAGAAAGTTACAGAAATGTATACAGAAAATCGAGCGCGAAGCGCAAGTGTCATGATCAGAATGTGTTCTTTAAGGCTGATTTTTTGAAAAAACCTTCAGAATACATAACATATTTTAAATGAAAATTGCAATATATAAGTATAAATGAAAGGTTTGATTATTCAAAAGTAAAATATATTATATCTAATATTTTATCGAACAGCGCACTTTAAGATTTCATTGGTATGGGGATACACATTTTTAAAATTACACGACTTTTTATAACATGTTCAACCCCAGCATATAGAATCCAGAAAATACTTTCTAAAAATATTTTAATTAGGTTAACAAATCACTATGAAGACATAATAAAAAAAATCTTTTAAAATTTTAATTTTTTTACATACTTATTAATTTCCTTCGAAGATATCTAAATTAAAATTTCTTTTGTAATATCTTTCTATAAAATAAATCACTTTAACGAAAGTTGAAACTCCAGGTCAACCTGTAATTTCCGATGGTAATTTATATATATACAAATTGTCATGTAGAAGATGTAAATTCCAAAAAATGTCATAGTTACAAAGCTTCAAAATTTTGTAATTAAAATTTTAATATAAAACTTTAAGCATTTATTGACCTTGAATTCCATTGGAAAATTTGTTGTTTACTGTTCAAATCTTCCTCCGATTTCAGAAGAACAGACAAATTAAAATTACAAAATATTTCATTAAAAAAATTGAACTCGTCCATATGATCTTGTCATAATGTAACAAGATTTGAACACTTCGGACAAAAATTTTTATGTAAAATTTAATATCGATAAATATTTACATATTCATACGAAGATATTAATGAACACATATTTTAGCTTTTTAATTTATCCACATCTGTTAGAAAATTTTTTCTTTCCGTAGACCATTTCATTTTTTTAATGAAAAGTCTGTGCTTAGGCTACAAAAATGTGAGATGAAAATATTTCCAACATAAAACTGAGAATGTAAATTTATTTTTGAAGTGTTCAAATGCTTATAAAATTTCACACGATATTTCAGATTTTTATTTTAGGCAGATTTTTTCCAAAATATCGTAAAAAAAGTGTTGTTTCTTAAATAACATATTTCGTAAATTTGAAATTGTCGTCTGCTTCGCGCCTCTTTTGCACGGTTTCGACAGAAATACACAATTCTCAATTCCGACTCGATAACCGAAAGGGTGAAATCTAAAAGTAGCATTGTATGAAGGAAGCGAGGAGAATAAGGAGAAGTGGGACGAGCCGTTCTCACGTGCAAGAGCGACGAGGAAGAAACAAGGGCAACGCGCGCCGCTGCCCCTCCAAAGAAATTCTGATGGTAAATCATTTCTGGATTTTCTAACTTTCATTATTTACCGATCTAAGTCTGCTCTCTCGTAAACACCCAAATCTAAATTATTAACTCTTGGGTTGGCAGTCACTAGTCATACACCTCCATCTGTACTACAGTACTAAACCTGGTTTGTACACGGAGTTCCAATTTTCAATTTATGTTATGCAAATGTTACATAACTCCTTCGCAATAGTTTTTTCATCATATACTTCTCTTTTTTTTTAGGCTGGAATTCGCTATGTAAAGTTTTCATTCACTGTTATGTAAATGTTACATAACTCTCTCACAATAGCCAATTGTCATACATCTCCCCCCGTGTTACTGAACTACATACGAATATTATTTTTCACGACCAGAATCCTTCAGATAAGGATCTGGTCACAATTGAAAATGTTACATTACTGTTACATTTTACTAAATAAAGTCTTCTATCTTCAATCTACGTTACATTAATGTTACATTAACTCTTGGGTTGGCAGAGTCATTAGTCATACACCTCCATCTGTACTACAGTACTACACCTGGTTTGTACACGGAGTTCCAATTTTCAATTATTGTTATGTAAATGTTACATAACTCCTTCGCAATAGTTTTTTTATCATATACTTCTCTTTTTACCATAGAACTACATATAAATGTTAGTTTTATGAGGCTGTATTCCGCTATCTGAAGTTTTTCAATCACTGTTATGTAAATGTTACATAACTTTCTCGCAATGGCTAATTTTAGAACTCATTATGCAAGTTTCAGTCATAATTAATGTTATTTCCTTGCAATATTATACTCTACAAGGATTCCCCTTCCTATATTATCAATATCACGTTTTCCCCTCAATTAATACCATAAAAATACGAATCTGGTATCACCTAATATCTGACGACTCCTATCATACGTAGTCAGTCCATACTGTTTCTTACAACACCTGCATATTAATAATATACTGGAAAAACTTGCACTGTTTCTTTCCCTGAATTCCAACTTGAACATGTGCTTTCCATCTTTCATGTTTTATTGAGCCGGTTGACGTCTCTAAGTGTTTGGACAAGCTCTTGAACTGTACAGGCTTGGGGACTTTAAAGTCGAGTCCTCTTAACACATTTCTCTTTATACATAAAAGCATTTTTGCCATTAGACTTTAAATATCATATTTCCTTTCTCAAAATCAGTCTGCTTTTTGACGTGGAACGACCTCGACGAACGTCGATTTTTCTACTTTTCCAAAGAGCGGAAAACTATTTCTTTCACCTTTTATTTGCGCTCGCGTGTGTGTTGTAGAATAATTATAGGTTTTTAACTTAATTTTGTGATTAAAACTCGTTACCTGTAGTGCTTGATTTAAGTGTCTAAGGCCAGCAATCCTAATTATTGATCTTAATTGGTTATTGTGTAAAATCTACCCCTGTGAGTAAGAAGTGTTTTTTCGTGTGTTTTTTTGAATTTTTGTGAATTAAAACTCATTATTTTTAGTGCGCGATTTAAGTGTATAAAGTCGGCAATCAAAATAATCCAATTTAATCGTGGTTTTATGTCAATCTAACCCTGTCAGTGAGCGTGTGTTCTTTTGTGTTTGTTTCGGAATTTTTGTGGTGATCTAAGTGCCTTAAGCCAGATATCTTAATAACTCAATTTTATCGTTGGTTTGTTTCAAATCTAGCCCTGTCAGTGAGTGTGTTGCTTTGTGTTTTTTGAATTTATTGTGTAGTTTCTGTGTTTTTTCGTGTTCTTTGTGTGCTTTCGAGTCATCTCGTGCTTCTTGTTTTTGGTGGTCTTTTGGTTTTTATGTGCTGTTTGTGGTTGACAACCTCACACTCTCACGAGCGCAACCGGGAATAATTTTTTTAGTGTGAAAAACTGCACCTCTCCTTTGGTCATCCAACATCAGGCCTTTACTTTTTCATGAGTTTTTTCCAAATTTTTTTGCATGATCTACTAATTTAATTAAAGTAACAAAATAAAAAATCCAAAAAAAAACAAAAACAAAAATTAGTATTACTCTTAGGTTACTAAATAACTTATAAATTGCACGCAATTCAAGTTAATTATTAATGTTTAATTTTTAAGGTTTATTTTATAAGGCGGCTTAAATACCTTAATGTTTTTACTTTTTAAAAAAATCTGGCACTGAAGAGTGCCCACATCTGTGGCTGAAACGTTTGCCACTTTGGAATTTTATATATTTGGAAAAAAGTAACTGACCCCATGCCGATTCAATTATCATATATTTATTACTGTGGGTCAATATAAAAATCCAAAACATGTACAGGAACATGTCTTGCTATAATTTATTTATAAGAATGAGCTCAATTTTACACATAACGAAATTTCCCTGTACACTTTGACTAAGGCAAGCAGATGCATTTTCAAAGCACTCAATACTGCGCAAGAATGCTTTGTTTTAAATATTTAAGGTATACCCGCCACCTTTATCGAAAGAGAAATCAATAAGAAAATTAATTTCCTTTGTGTAATTATACTATTTATAAAGGGTAGTATGAAAAGTCTCGGCTAGCGATGAACAATTTTCCAAATTTTGGCAATGTTTTGTATTGTTTTTCATCCCTTTATGTTGACACTCGAGTCTTATTATTTGTAAGTGCTTTGTGGGCCCTAACTCTTCCATTAATGCTGGACAGTGTAAAACGAAGTGTTGCTTCGTTTGTAATGGGAAATCCGATAAACAATGAGTCCTTGGTTCTAAAAATTCGTCTATTTTAGCATTGAATAACACAATTTCTTTCATAGACAAAGCTGGAGCATAACTAATGAAACAAACCTCTCACAAACATAAAACCATATGCTACACGGGATCTTTAATGTCTTTAATAACATCGTGAATTGCAGCAGGAATTATGTGAAGCAGTCTTTTCATGTATCAAGCCATGCCACACACCTTTTTGAATGTTTCTTGTAAAATATGTAAACGGTTTGTAGAGGTTCCGTCGGTCAACAATTTTAAATTCTGCGACCAGTAATTTAAAAAGCCTTGTCAAATTCACCTTTCTTACACTTTTGAAACCACTTACGACAACTTCTCTCACTTAAGGCAGCCTCACCATATGTTTCTACAAGCAATCGATTCGTCTCAGCTGCAGATTTCTTGAAATTGAAGAAGTAAATCAAAAGTTCCCGCAAATGACGCTTACTCGGCTCAAAACTTGACATTTTCGCATACAAAAGAATATATTATACCGATGAAAATTCACTAATATTTCAAGGTTATGTTGTTGACAGATGTCCAACCTTACGACAGTGACGTTTGACACCTGTCAATTTCAACAAAAACTTACCTGTTATACCAACTTTTATCAAACGGCAGAAACTTATGTGTACACCTGATAAGAATATAAAAAACTAATTAGTGATCAATTAATCGTCGCGAATGGCCAAGAATCATAATCAGTAGGACAAGTATTAATTCCTACTGATGTTGCTCATACTAAAAAATATTTGTTATTCAGATTATACCAGCATTAATATCTATAGGGGTCTTAAGAACAGATATGATAAAGAGATTGGGATTAAAATTAGCCTTTGAAAACAAAATTTGGTGGTTATCCCAAAAACCACAAATGAAATATTAAACAGAATCAAGTCCAAAAGGAAATATAGTAAAATTCAACAAGAAAGAAGAAAAAGATGGGAAAATAAGTAAAGGGATTTGAGAGAGAAAAATTATATTCGGAAAAAAGATTTATTCGCGACACCGAATAGAAGGGGCAGTGGAGAACCTACAATCGAGAGAAGTATCCAATGTTATCTCAACCGACCATACTCTACCGACATTTTTTTCAATTAGTGACGTACGACAGTCAAAATACTCAGTTAAACAGAGGAAGCGATGTCAGCTGAAAAATAAAGAACAGAGACAGGAAGCCTCAGGTTCTAGACCCTTGAAAGTAAGCGACGCGGTATTGACATGTGGGAACACGGATTCTAAACGCCTTGATAAACAAGTAAGTCAAGAAATAAAGGAAGAAAATAATTATACAAAGATAGGCGTATAAAAAAGGAATATGGAGAAGCAATGTAGAAGAGAAAAGGCAAGGAAAGGATTAGAATTGAAAAACGAATTCAGAAGAATAAGAAGAGAGGAACAACTTGAAAAGAAAAAGGTCAAAAGAAAGGAGAGAAAAATAATGAAAGAGGTGGAAGGAATCCTAGACATAGTAGAGCAAACAAGAAAAAACTAGGAATGCAAGCCCACGAGGTAGAGAAACGGAAAGAAGGTAAAAAAAAAGTAGCGGAAGAAATAAAAGAATGAAAAAGAATGAAGGCACAAGAGTAAAATTTTTTTTAAAAACTGGAAAGAGAAAAGAAGTTGCGGAAGGAAGATAGTAAGTAGGAAAAGGAAGAACAAGACATGTTCGAAAGAATAAAAGAAGAAAAAGTACAAAAAGAATAGGAAGTTTGGAACAAAGGAATAGGGAAAAAAGAAAGCAATTGAAGAAAAGGAAAAGATTACAGAAAGAAAATAAGGAATGTAGAAAGAAAATGAGAGGATATCTGAATATTTTTCGACTTTTTTATTCAAAATATTCTCTTCCAGTTTCAATACACTTGTTACAGCGACTTAACAGTGATTTAAATGCGTGTTCTAGTTCATTTTGTGGAACTGCTTCTAGTGATCGTGTTATAGCTGTATTTCTGAATGGAAGAATTGCCGTAAAGAAAAAAAATCGCGTTTTTAAAAATACATGTTCTTTATTGAATTCGTCAAATTTCGAGAGCCTTCAATCAAAGCTAATTTTGGAGGTTTTTGTAGGTGATGACGTCACACAATAATGCTATGGCTAAAAACAGATATTTTCTAGAAGGAATAGTTCTGTTTCATGCGAAATCTAGGAGTTTCTGAAAGCTTGTATCTTAACTTCATATGTACGGTGCTTCGAGACAAATGTTTTCCAGACTAACATGCTAAAAGGTTCTTGAAAGTAAACTGTACTTCTAACACAAAAGACGAATTCATTATTAATCGTTTATTTCGAAGTTTCTAGGAAGACTTCAATGTAGGCAGTTTGCTAAAACGTGTTTTCATCGAAGGAAAATTATTTCTTGGAAATAAAAGCAAGGTGTATGAATTCGGCTTCATTTCTTAAATGTTTATGGTAGTGAATTGGATCTCGAAACCGTGAAGTTTTTTCCGTTGAGGGATGAATGATTTGATTTATCAAAAATGTTCAAGAATGATCCTTGAGGTTACAAATTTCTTTGTACTAAAAGCATCTCAAACGCATGCAACTGATGCATTCTCGAAAATATAAAAAATCAAAGCTATTTTCATTAAAAATGTTTCACCATAAACATCCTGAACAAATCAATCTGCATTTATGTGCTCTTACAGCAATGTAGCTCCATGCCAAGAAAATTGAGGACACTTCGTTCTGATCAGTCGTCTTGAGCAGTTGTTTTGTTTTCAATGTAAACTTCCAATGACAAGTTAAAATGTCAAGTGCTGTGATAATGTCTCCTCACAGATCATCGCAAAGATCATCGCATATCGAGTTGTCAGTAAAAAAACAAAATACATCAAGGCACTCGACCAGTTATTCGTTCTCTTCGGAGTTCCTACACGGATAATAACCGGCAAAGGAAGTGCGTTCACTCCTCACACATTCCAAGTCTTCTGTCAAGAGTACGGAATTAAGCACATTCAAAATGATGTTGCGACACTAAGAGCTAACGGACGATGTGAGGGACTGAACTGCACTGTATTAAATTCATTGGCGGCTACCTGTGCTGGGGAACCAGAGGACTTCTGGGAAAAACATGTGAAAAAAATTCAAAGTGTAATAAAGTGTATTACTAATAGAACTATCGAAACGAGTCCAGCACATCTTCTCTTGGGATATGAGCCCAGAGGAATGGCCGATGCCATGCTGTCTGGGGAGGTTCAAGCGATTCTTGTTTGACTCGATCTCCAGGAATTGAGGAAAGTAGCCAAAGAAAATACATACTTATAGCAGGCGGAGCAGAAAAGAAGTTTTGATGCTTGTCGATTCAAGCTACCGCATTACGCAGTGGGTGACGTTGTCATGGTAGCAGCCAGTCCAGCAGGGCCTGAAAAGAACAGGTAATTGGCGGCCAAGGCAAAGGGATAGTTCAAGGTGACTGCTGTATTGCCTAACGATCGCTATGAGGTCCCGGATTTAAGGGACTTAAGGAAGTCGCCTAATCAGCGGAGCGTCGTGGCAGTAGACATTCTTCAAAAATGGGTCACGTTTGATACCATGAAATAGACTGGTAGGTTGGGTTACACTTGACATATGTTAAAGTCTCGTATGTTACTCGGAGTCACAGGTTGTGAGGCGCATATCCTTGATCAAGAAAATGCGTAGAAAGAACCTTTGGCAAGGCTGTTGATGAGGGTCAAGTTTAGAGTACTCAAGTATGATTCCTTGTCAGGATCACATGGATTCTGAGTCTCTAGGCGGAGGCTAGGACCAAGGGCGGTCGGAGTCAGGGTAGTCTTGGACGAAGTTGTCGCTGGTCACGCAATCAGTTGGCTAGGACTCCTGGCGAGGCTGAGGACCAGATTAAAATACCTATCATCCTAACTTGAATCAAGCATCCCACAACTTCTAAAATAAAATCTCCTGTGAAGATAATCACTGGGATGTGATTGATGCTCTTGTGGAATTATTGGATCTATAACTTAATTCGTGCAGTTTTTTTTCAAAATTTGAATGTTTATTTAAGAAAAACATGTACAATAGTACAATATATTTGTGGATTCCATCCCAAAAAAACTGCGCCAGCTTGGCGGCCAAGAATGAATCAAACCAATTTTTAATACCCTGTTCTGATGTGAACCGTATTCCGGTGAGGGCGTTCTGCATCGACCAGAACAACTGGTAGTCAGAAGGGGCAAGGTCTGGGCTATAAGGCGGGTGGGGTAAAACTTCCCATCCACTGTTTTCCAAATAGTTCTTAACCAGAATAGCAACATGGGGCCGAGCGTTGTCATGATGGAAAATTATTGCCTCGTGTCTGGTCGCATATTCCGGGCGTTTTTCGGCTATTGCTCTCTTCAAACGGATTAACTGTTTTCGGTAGCGTTCTCCATCGATGGTTTCACTCGGTTTTAGCAGCTTATAATACAGCACACCCTCCTGAACCCACCAAATACAGAGCATTACCTTCGCGCCATGGATATTCGGCTTTGCCGTTGATTTGGCTGGTTGCCGAGTTTCACATATGATTTTTTGCGCTTGGGGTTGTCGTAATGAATCCATTTTTCATCACCAGTAACAATCCGATGCAAAACTGACTTCTTTTTGTGGCGTTCCAGAAGCATTTTGGACATGCGAAACCGCCTTTCAACCTCTCTCGGCTTGAGTTCATGTGAAACCCAATTTCCTTGCTTTTGAATGTATTCGGCTGCTTTTAAACGTTTTGAAATGGGTGCTTGAGTGACTCCCAAAGATTCTGCGCTCTCTTCTTGTGTTTGGCAACAATCTTCATCGGGTAATGCTTCCATTTCTTCATCTTCAAACTTTTTTAGCTGCCCAGGACGTTCTTCGTCTTCCAAGCCAAAATCTCCACTTTTAAATCGTGCAAACCACTTTTGGCATGTTCGCTCAGCTAGAGCATGTTCATCACAAACTTCTACTAAAATACGGCGACTTTCGGCAGCAGTTTTACTTCATATTAAAGTAATGAAGAAGAACTCCCCGTAAAAACACTTTTTCAGGCACAAAGTTCGACATATTTGAGTGAAAAAAATTATTTTTGTTTACGCTTCAAATGAATGACATATACTAAAAAAGACGCACAATGACTGTTACGTACGGCTATTATTAATTTAAATAAAATGCATAAAAAGTAAAAAAGAGAATTACTCTTAATATATTTTATTCATTAGTATAATGAGTACGCGGAGGTCGTCCAAACTGCCGAAGTTAGTTAATATAATTATTAGCTAAATTCGTTTATTATTATGTGGGGGTGTTGGTCTTCTACTCTCGGACTGAGAGTGTATTTTACACGCGCCTATGTTTTATCACTTTAAATTTTGAAGGAGAAAAAGGGGAAAGGTGCTTCAAATAAGTTCAAATCAAATGGTTAAAATTCACATAATTAAAACAAAGAGAATTTATTTTTAAAGAAAACAAAACAACCAAACCGATGTGAGCATTTTCACATGAGTTAAAACGGAAAAAGTAAATTAGAACGATACAAAGTATACGTTACCGCCTTCTTGGTTTTTTTTCTAGTTTCTTAATCCTACCGGATGTCCTGGGAGCAAAAGCAAAGAAGGAGAATACCTTCTGGCTGCTGAAGTCCTGGAGATCCGGGCCAAATTCGATTTGAGGTTGTCGTGGTTCCAAAAAGGAACCACCCTTGTCCTTACGCGACTCACTCGCGCACACACCCTTTTTCTTTGTTTCAACCTTATAGTTTTAAGGTGAGAAAGAAATGGATAGCTTTGAACTAGAAGGGAGGCAGTACTTTTAAATTGCCTGTCCTTCGCCACTCCTGTCTCACAATAAACCTATTTCTGGTTATAAGGAAATAACTCCTCGTCGTTTTGAGATTCGACGAGATGTAGATTTCCTTAGCTAGTTAGTATTTAACTATCTAGGTTTTCAACGCCAGGCTGTATACGCACTGTTAACTCGCGGCTAACCGACCACAGGCGCTTTCAAAATATTATTTTAGCGCGAAGCGTAGTGGTAAAAATTTTACATGTATAATTTTTTAGCGCGACAACCCCGTGAACGGCTTTCGTCGGAGGAAAGATTTTAGAAGTATTTACGCCCGCCCAAGTACAATCCCCAATTTGTGGCCCTGGCTAGGCCTTTTTACGAATCTAAGTCAACTATCCAGGTGATAGGACGTACTTGTTCCGAACCGCGGACGAGCAAAGTAGAAAAACTACATTCTCTACTGTCCGAGTAGTTCTGGTTAGTACCAGGTTGCTCGAGTAACTGCGAATTTTGATTTCTAATTGATTCGTTTTATAGACTTGTATCGATGATGCTTAGGTGGGGTATCTTGATGATTTTGAGATTTTTCTGGGTGGCCTGATTTTTGGAAGGAATTTATGCTTACCGGTAATTTTGCAGTTACCGATTGCCTAACTACTTGGTAGCCTACTTGTTATTACCTGTTGCCAAGTGAAGTTTGTGATGAAATGGTTATTTTTGACATAGTTGAAATTTTTGGATCATATTTCATGACACCAATAAATCAAATATCGATATAAAATGATTAAATCGATTTCGTTGATTATTAATTCTGGACTCTGACACCTTAAATATTTTTCATAGTTAGAAAAAACAATGGTTCAGATCCTTTTCAGAAATATCGTCTGCACTGGCTATGGTAACTTGCAGCTATCCAAGTTTGTTTATAGTATTTATAGTTTATAGTGTTTATGGAAAGGCACCGTAGTACTTATGCGTTTAACAAAAACATAAATAGGAAATTCGGAAGGGGATGTAGGGAAAAGTATATAAAAACTAGGTCGAAACTATTTGGAAACTATGGAAAAACTAAACATCATTGATACTTGTGTTTGAGAGATTTTCTCACAACGTAGCCAGATAGAGCTGAAAAATGACTATGTGCGCTAGCGTACTATTTTTTAAATATTTCGATTCTTAAATTTATTTCTTTTAGACTTGCATTCTCCTTCTTGCTTTTACTTTCCAGTCATCTGAATCCTGTGCCAATTTATCATATCTTCCTACAGTTTACATTTATTTAGAAACAGTATGAATGAAAATTTTGAAGAGTTCGCGTTGTTTTGCAGTTCTAAGCTATATATATATATATATATCTATATATATATTTGAACCATAATATAGTATAATTTAGAATTTATACAAACCAAAATGTGCGATTATACTAATTCGTACAGATATTCACGCGTTAGTTTTTATTATTTACATTAATAATCTAAAACAATATAATATAACCCAGAATATAGAAATATAACACATGTGATTATATAAGTGCCCACAGATATTTACCTATTAGTTTTCGTCATTTATATTTATAATGATCTTGCCTTTATTCCGATTTTAAATTTAATTTCGAATTAATTTGGTAAATTATTATTCAGGTAAAATTGGTTGGAATACTGTTAGAAATTTCTGTATTTTACTTTCATCGCATATGATAGAAGTTTGTTTTTCAGTAGCGCATATTAAATTCGAAATACTTTCTTCTTAAGAAGAATACAGCTTTTAACTTCAATTTTAATATACTTTATGCATATATTTTAATAATGCTAACATTGAATTTAATATATTTTGATTGAAAAGTTATTTAATTTAATATGAGTGTATACCAATTTTTCATGACATACAATTGTATTGACTTTGATCTACCATTTGTATGTTTAAGTACATCTAAATCAATAGCATTTTAACGACGAAGTTATATAATAATAATTTTAAGCTAATAACTATTTGGCTTAAAGTAGCAAGATTGGGAATTTCCTTCCTGAACCAACCATTTTTTAAAGTCTTCGACCCGAGCAATGATGAGCTGCATCAGCGGTCTTGTCAAGGTGCTCGGGTTACGGGCGCTTCAAGTGACATACAAATCTAATAATTGAATTATTATTACCAATTTTTGGAAAAATTCCGCCGCCTTGATACGCTCGTAACAATGACAGTAGCTTTCCAACGCATATTCGGAATATTGGAAAGATGGAATAATAGTCAAGTTATGCCATCTCTTAGTAAACCGCACGGATTAAGTTATAGATCCAATAATAAATTGGCTAAATAATAAAAAATGCTCGCTTTGCAACTTCTATATTAAAGGCAATATACCAAAAGAAATGAAGGCCGAGTTAAATGAAGTTTATGGCACATTTGCACCATCGTTTAAAACTATTTACAAGGTGCGTTCCAAAATAAACGAGACTTTTTCAAAATAACTATTTATAGTGGCGCTATCTTCTGATGGGGGTAGGAGTTGGAAAGGTATATCCTTCATTGACATTCTGTCAAAATTTCATGACCAACGGACAATTAGAAGCAGAGTTATTGCTTTATAAGGGACATTGTGTTTATATCATCGGTCGAAAAATGAACTTCGGACAAAGAGCGAATATTAAGTTTTGTTTGAAACTTGGTAAAACTTTTACTGGAAGGTTTGAATTAATGAAACAAGTGTATGGTGACAATTGTTTATTCCGTGCCAGAGTCCATGAGTGGTTTAAACGATTCAAAGAATTCATCTTATACCGACTGAATTACTTGAAATTAATGAAAAATAACCTAAAAACAACTTATTTGTCAATTTTATTAACATTGTTTCAAAATCATTAAATCTATTCTGTGAATAAATCAATTCATCATTGCAAAATATCAGAAAAACCATATTTCGGAATTAATAATTATTGCACACAATTTTATATTTCTTAGTTTTGAATGTTATCAAAAAAGAAACAAGAAAAAATCTTCTTTTCCTTTTCTATTAAAATTAAAATAATTTTAAAGTTAGCGGCATCTATCGATCGGTTTGGATGTTTCTCTTGGACTCGTCCTGACCACTATGCATATGCCTATCATTTATGTATTTTTATCGCGTTCTATTTTTTCACGAGACTCGATTGCACTACACTAGTCAGGACATTGACCAGTCTGGACTTTGACGTACATCCCATCATCTTTTTGAATTTTCAAAAATATCTCAGGGGTGATTTCCTCCACTATGAATCTTCGTATGCTTCGTATACTTTACGCAGAAGTGCTAAACTACCGTTGCAAGAAATGATGTTTTTTGGAAAGGGAGGATGGCCCAGAAGATGCAGACCAGATTTGAGGAAAATATAGGTTCGACGGTATCGATCTTTCAAAAAATTCAAAAGGAAAAGGTTAAAGGACACGTTAAACTAGGCAATATATTTCGAATATTTCGCTTTTTAAAAAATGATTTGAAGAATTAGCAGCCCAGAGAGAATGATAGGGAATTTTTAGAAGTAATAGTAATTTCATTTGTTGAAGCATTACCTCCTGTAATATTTTTCCGTATTCTAGGGGCTATCCATCATGCAGGGTGGATGGTTAAAACTATTTATTGTTTGAAAATCTTTCTCTTTTATAGAAAATTTTGTTTGGTAGTCTGTAAGTCAAAGCATACTTTTGTGGGCCTTCTGTTATCAAAACACCTTATCTGGAGTTCAGGGTTTTGTCAAAACTTTTGAATAATAAGATATCGACTGCCGTACCTCTCGTGTTGATTTAAAAAAAACTAAACATTCATTGTTGATATCAAAGCTCTAAAACTGTCACATTAGCTTACTTCGATCCGAATTTGTTTTAGAATGAAAAAAGAAAATGGTCAATGCATTCAGTTGCGAAACAGAATGATCGTCATAGTATAGAAAATCATAAAAAACAATATATGCATTTCTAATAGATCTATAACTTTTGTATGAAGCTCTTTTACATATATTTATATTTTGCAAGATGAACATAAAAAAGTTATTTTCTCTTTGTTTCAATGGTTTTTTAGATTTTCTAGGGCCCAGGGTCTCCCTTTCTTTTAGTCCAATTAAATTAAAATTTTACAGGAATTATTTTTATATAAAATGGAACGAAAATCGAAAGTTGCGTTGAAAAAATTAAACTTTGATGATAAGAGCTACCCTGGGCACCATATTAGTGGGAAGAGTGCCCCCCCCCCCCCCCCGTGGACATCCTCTGAACACCGACCCCTACACTCTAACTCTCTTTTAATTAGCAACCATGTTCTTGTAGCATAGAATTTTCTCGCTTCCACTCCACAATCATGCTCAGGAAACCATATGCCTCTATCTGCTGTCCAATTCTGGTTTCTACCATGATGAGAGCAGATTCCACTGAACCTCCAACTCTATAGGCCTGCTGTCTATTGTGCAGTGGCTTATCTTTTAAGACTGTATCTCTTGCGTTCCTTTTAACCATTCTCTCTATAGTTTTCAAATGAAAGGATGTGAGGTTTATTGATTAGCCTCTACATAACTTGCTCGCCCTGGTCTCAGTATGAATACCACCTTTGTTATTTGTCATGCTTGCGGCGTATACTCGAACGCCAAGCATTCTCTCAACATCATAGTAAGGGAGTGCATCAGAGCCACTACTCCCTCCTGTAAGAATGCCGGTTATTTACGATCCGCTCCCATATCTTTAGACGGTTCACAGGTTCTGACGACCCACTCTACCTTATCTGTGGAGATTAAGGTCGCCTTTAGTTTCAAGTTTCGAATTTTTTTCGTCTCGCCCCCAGATTGGTTCTATTTTATAGAAAAATAATACTTGTAAAGTTTCAGCTTGATTGGATAATGGTAAACAGACCTCCCAGGCTCTTGAATATTTAAATAATTATTGATGTGAATCAAATATCGATTTCATCTGATATCTTTTGAAATATTGATGTTAGCAAAATACATGTCACATAAAAATTGTAAATTTAGTCCAGGACAATTTTTTATCAAAAATTTTTCTTAAACATTTCAGTCGATTATGTTGATCATTAGAAGAGTGTATCACTTACCGTGATGTATAGTAGAGTTCCGTTATCATGTTAAGTGATACGCTCTTCTAACGATCGATATAGTCGACTGAAATAATTAAGAAAAATTTAGTAATTAGTTCATGGTTTACCCGTAACCGGATGAGGCGTAAATAAATTCTATGAGAAAAGTTGTGTTGATTCTCCTTAGCTCAAATGATAGAGCATTCAACTGGCAATCGAAAGATCCTGGGCTTGATACCCAACGGAGTGGAAGCATTCCTTTTTCACCGAAAAATATTTTTTCAAAAATATAATCTGTTGTGAGAAAAAATCATTTTCAAGCTTTTTTTTTAATTCGCACTAGCTATAATGGGCTTGCGCATGTCCATTTTTTATTTATTGGGACGGCAATAGTGAAACTTGTCCATATTTAATATTAAATATAGTGTACAGGTTAAGTATTCAATTGATACTTAAAAAAAAAAAAAAAAAAATATTTAATCTAAAAGTTGGCCGTGTTAGAACAATAGTGTCAAAAGTGCTGCAATAGTATAAAAAAATATGATATAAAAAAATACAAAAAATGGTGCATAATGTAGTCAAAAGGTCAGATTTTTGAATATAATATAAATGTGAATTCCAAACTATTAACGTGGTTCAATTCTCAAATCATATGATTAAAAAATATATATAGTATGATCAGCTATCCCAGCAATAGTGCTTGCGCTTAGTGTAACTTTCGGGCTGGTTTCCTATACAAGCTGATTATAGATTTGATTACAACTTTCTGGTGTAATAACCGGCCAATGACGAAATTCTGTACATTAAAATAAAACCACACTTTTTCCAAGTGTCGTCACCTGACATAGTCATATCAGATGTATCTTCAATATCTTTTTTTTTGCAAGCTTTATCAATCTCCTCTTCAATAACTTTTTTGAAATTTTTTTCGTGACAGTTTGGACCAAAATGTACTATACATTTTTTTATTATTGCATTGTACGAAGTCTGTGCAAGAAATGGCGGCATATCATTCAAGCTGAAAATTTTCTATAGCCCTGCAGTCCTATTCCTAGTACTCTTATGACGAAAATAAATCGTCGATTTTTTGTATTTCATAAGAATGTGAAATAAAAGGCGTCGAACAAATGTCTTGAAGAGCACAGTTTTCACATGACTGATCAGTTTTAAATCCAAGGCCATGTTCATACTTAGTTTTAAATTTAATATTTCCATCACAATTTCTTTACTTTACTAAATTCGAAAATGTAACAAAAACTGCTATACAGGGTGAGGCACATAAAATGTTACAGAGCGATAGCACTCAAACTATTGATCATATCCAAAAATGTTTCAGACAAAAGTATCAGTGTTCGAGAAGGCCGTCATACTCGACCACCCTATTTTTTTATTTGTTTTTTATTTGAAGCTACGTCAAGTTCAACTCCACTTTTTTAAATGGAACCATGTATTTTTTTCGATAACATTATTACCGATTTTAAGACGAATTCGGCGACCTACAACACAAGGTCATTCTAGTCACGCAAAGTATGAAAATAGTCGAAAAATCATTTTCATTTCTTTTCATTTCTTAAGATATCCATGATAATACACATCGATAGGGTATTGTTGACATCGGCAGAAAGAAAGCATTTTCTGTTGACATATCAGTTAGTCACGCATTACCTTCTAATGTGAGTTTATTTCGATACATTGGTGGTGCTGGGGGAATGCCGTAAATATTACAGAAACGCCCAAGATTTGTATGCGGCTCGTTATCCCGATAGGCAACAAAAATCGCACATGGCTTTTAAGCGATTAGCTGACCGTTTCTGTCGTCTCAGCACAGTGAAACAACCACGAGTCAAACGTCGACCAATTGTTAATAAAAATAATTCGGCTGCTATCTTAGCTTTTTCTGCACTAAATCCACATGCGAGCAGCAGGCAAGTAGAAAAAAGGAGTGAAATTAGTCAGCGATCTGTATTAAGAATCTTACATCAATGCAAGTACTATCCGTATAGTATGTCATTACATCAGGATTTGTACGGCAATGATTCCCTAAAACGCGTCAATTTCTGTAATTGGATTCGTAGAAAAATGCGCACAAATGTCTTATTTTTGAGTCATATGTTTTTTTCTGATAAAGCTAACTTCGCAAATGCGGGAAATGTTAATATGCAAAATATGCATTATTGCGCAAATGAGAATCCTTAATGGATGAGAACTGTACCATTTCAACATCCGTGGTCTGTTAATTGTTGGTGCGTCATTGTCGGCGACCACGTCATTAGTCCATATTTTTTTGAAGGTCGCTTGACTGGGCAAGTTTACGCCGAGCATGTGCCGAAATTATACCACAAATGTTGTCTGAAGTTAGACGGTCTTTCATCAGCGAATTAACAAGTGCTTACAAGTCGAGGGTCATCACTTCGAGCATCTTCTGTGGGTAGACCCAAACCAAGGTTTGTGGATCCTTTGAAAGTGATTATTCCGATATGTTTCGATTTTCCGACTATTTTCATACTTTGTGTGACCAGAATTACCTTGTGTTATAGGTCGCTGAATTCGTCTTAAAATCGGTAATAATGTCATCGAAAAAAAATACATGGTTCCATTTAAAAAAGTGGAGTTGACCTGGACGTAGCTTCAGCGCCTCCACAAATAAAAAAATAGGGTGGTCCAGTATGATGGCCTTCTCGAATACTGAAACTTTTGTCTGAAATATTTTTGGATATGATCAATCGTTTAAGTGCTAGCGCTCTGTAACACTTTATGTGCCTCGCCCTGTAAAGTTTTTAACCCCTTGGCCTACACGATATCTGCCAATTGCGCGAGCTATAGTAAAATCGTTTTCGCTTATGGCACTAATTCTTTACCACGAGTCAAACTCGTGGTTATAGGCCAAAGGGTTAATTCGGTACTAAGAAGTTACACTTTTTGGCACTCTCAATTTTACTTATTCCTTGATTTTTAAATTTTTTAATTCTTTTTCGTGAATCGTTTTCTGTTTTTTTTTTATCTGTTTTTAATTTTCAGTAAAAAATTTAAATGGAATTTTATTAGGGTTAAAAATAAGTCTTCCAATTGTCCATTCTCGTAAACATATTCAGATAAATATTCATATTTTGATTTCTATTGACTCACTTATTATTAAAATATTTTTTCTACTAAGGAATGTGGAACACGGTAAAAACATTAATTTTACTCGTTTAGTTGTTACTCTCGCTTTGCTCGGGCATCAAACTTCACACTCGCAAAATAAATTTTTTTTCCAAGCTGCACAATAGACTATTTCTCTATTTTTTTTTTCTTTTGTAGAATATTCCTTGAAAACATGAGCAAAATAAATGGAATAATTGCTGCAAACTGCACCATTAACCAAAGTAATTGATGAAAGAAATTAAAAAATGATGAAAAATAAGAAAGAAATGCAAAAAATTGAGTCCTTTTGAAGATTGGCTTCTTGATATAAAATTATACGTTACTAAACTCTTACAAGTTAGTTTAAAAGTATAGTTGCATGTACTGAACCAGCACTTGAATCAATATGTCTAATTTTTGTAAAATAGCTTGCAATTGCAGTTTTATGTTCTCTGCGCACTATCGAGGGTTCAAAGTGGAAAGGAAGCAATTGGTAGGCAGAGAGACACCGATTATTTCTTGTCGGAAACGCCGAGATTGGGGGCTCGCTGCCAAATTGATGAGGCGCAAGTTGAAACAGGAGGGTATACCCTTAACACATTCTAGATATTGATGGTGCATTTAGTGCAACTTCATATCATGCAAAATGCGGGAAAGCAGAGAGGCGTAGTGTTATAAACATGATGGTTGGGAGGATGCAAGGAATATTGTGTCATAGGAATCTAGTGGCGGACCACAAGAGTGTCAGGGTGAGGGGTTCGGTGTCCAGACGGTGTCCACAGGGGGGTGGGGGTGCTCTCCCAAATAATGTGGTGCCTGGTGCTCGACGCACCCATCTTGAGTCTAAACGAAGCGGGTTATTACACACAAGCGTAAGCTGATGACATTGTCGTCTTGCTTCAGGGAATACATCTTAAGGTGCTTATACAATTACCTTAAGACATCCGAAAGATTGTACAGCAGTGGCGTAAGAACATACAATGACGAACTTTTGATTATGGCACTATAAATATATTTGATCTGAAGGTGATCTTCAACAAATAAGATGATTTTTATTAAGTTCATCTTGAATTTTCGCATGAGTATAAATTATGAATACGTGTCCTTATCTCGCACTTGGATATTTTTCTAAGAATCTGGGCGCTGTCAGGCGAGGCTAGGTCCACCAGACAGTAACGAACTACACCGAACATCACGGGAATCTACTAAACGTTACCGAATGACACCGAACATTACCGAAAATCATTGAAAGTTACCGAACAATACCGAAAGTTAAAGCGTGACACCGAACATTACAATTTCCAGAAAAAACAAATGTCGACGCAAAATGTCAAAGATATTAAATGTCAAAATTTATACATAAGAAACTTTCAACTCTATACTTATTGACCCAATATTTAAGATTATTATTTGTCTGACCCTTTTTGAAAACTGAAATCTTCGTGTAGGTAAAGGATACGTAAAGTAGCAGATTTCAGGCTGGTGATTGCACATATCCATTATATCCACGGTTAAAATAAGTCTAGAGTATTCTCGCATTCGCCCCTTCCCTACTTTTCCATGCACTTTTTGACTGTTTGCAGGCGATACGTAGCGAACTTAATACAGTAAAATGTCGACAGAGATTATAATATTGCCGCTGATTGATTACGACTAATTTTTCTATAGTGGATAACATTTTAGGCGAAATTTTCTAATTATACTTTTGTGAAATCTCATTGTCGACAATTTTCTCGAAACTGTTTTGATTTATAGCGGTAGAAAATCTCTTTAAATTTATTAAAGGGTATGAACACACTGAATCGGGTTATCAAAATACAGGGAATATTATCTAAACTGAATATTTGAGGTGGAATGATTACACAGGTCTGCAAACAATGGGTTTGTATTTGTTGTTGGAAAACGAAAGATCATTTCCGGAGTAATTTTTGACGTAGAATCCGAATCCGAAATCAGAATCAGCCTATCACGTCAGGATTTTGAGATATTTGAGGTTATGTGCTCGAAAAATGGGGTTTTTCGCTACTTTTGAGGTTATTTACAGGTCGCAAGAAATTCTTTTGTTTTTTTTTCTCAAATGTCATCATTTAGCACTACTCTTTCCCTTCAAAATGAGCTATTGAACAGTCACGAGCGATTTTTTTTCACAAAGATGTGAAATTTGCGCTTGCGGGTTTTGATGGTCTGTGAATAAGAATTTACAGTCAGAAAATTGACATCTTCATTTCTAAGATGGCGGATCGAAATTTACGAAATTAAATGATTTTGCTTTCTAAAAACTCTTACTCGGGGGTTTCGGAGTTGCTGATTGCGAAAATGAGGTCGCAAGATTGACATTTCCATTTCCAAGATGGTAGATTCAATGTTGAGGATCGAAATTGACAGAGAACACAGTATTGGTATCTGAAATCCTGCATTCGGGGGTTTTACGGTCGTCAAGTATTTCATGTAAAAAATAAAGAATTTTTTGCTCAAGGTGATGAATTTAAAATAAAGAATAAAAATTAGCTAAATAGTGATAAATAGTATAAATTTCTTGATTCCGCTCTACCATTTTGATTTTTCTGTTAAAATCTGTAGAAAAAAAAAAGCTTGGAGTACACATTCTCAGGGAAAAGAAGTAATGTGAGATTTTTCATCAGCTATATCAGATCATCTACTTGCAATTTTAAGAAATAAAATAATATTTATAATCAGCGACCTAATAAATCCTTGTAATAATTTTGAATAAAATTTATCGAAGGCTCCTTCTTTATAAAAAAGCATTTTCGACATTTTTTTCCTAAGTCTTTTGTTATATTTTTAACTTCGAATCATAAACGAAAATATCTAAATTAAAAAATATATTGAATGTTTCTTGGAAACATTTGTGATAAATAAAAATTATATTTCGAAAAATCAATCAGGCTCTGACACCAATCAAAGTTTTTTTAGAGTTGAGTGTAAGTTAATTATTTTGAATTTAAGTCTACTGTAAAGTAACGTGAAACCATTGTCATTGTTTTAACAATGAACACACGTAAGTGTTCAAATGATCCTGACAGTTTTTGTTACATTTGCGGTCGTTTGACGTTTACTAAGAAAAGGATGAAGATCGATGATAATGTCAAACAATTGTATCGCAATTACTTCAATATTTCGATATCTAATCAAGATAAGTCTTGGGTTCCACGTACAGCTTGTAAATCATGTGTTGAATCTTTAAGACGGTGAAATAATGCCAAAAGTGATGTACCAGGAATGCCTTTAAAAATACATGTGATTTGGCGTGAAGCTGCTAGCCACGATGAATGTTATTTTTGTTTAATCAATACATTTGGATGTAATGTCAAAAATGCTTGTCATATTAAATATCCAAACGTAGCAAGTGTTACAAAACCCATTTCATATTCATTTGATGATAGACCTCCAACTCCTCCACTTTTCAAAAAAGAAGTTGGGAGTACTTTATGATGCCTCGCAATGGAGACTATTCATTGATTCCTCAAAGACAAGCTTGAAAGGTGTTTTATTGCATAATTCAAATGAATAGGCATCTATACCAATTGCTCATTCCGTTTACTTAAAGAAATCACATGAAAATATCAAAACCATTCTTGAAGCAATTAAATTTAAACAATGTGAATGTCAAATATGTACAAATATGACGAGTGAATTCACTTAAATTTAGCACACTGGATTGTGAGAGGCAAGGGGACTCACGTTAAAAAAGCACCCCAATGGTAAGAGGCGAGGGGACTCACTTAAATTAAGCACCCTGAAAAGTGAGAGGCAAGGGGACTCACCTTAATAAAGCCCCCCAAAAAGGACAAAATCCTATTACGTCCACGCCGTAGTTCCTGGGAAACGCTAAAAATAGGAATCTTCGGACCCTGAGAAATTTAAGGTTGTCTATGCTAGACCAGTAAATTGACTCATGAAAGTTGACCTTCGTAATTCACAGAAAAAACTTCGCATATTGTACACATGCATTCGTACTCAGTGACTCAAAAAACTCTAACGTACAGAATTTTAGAGACCAATATTGTTTTCCCCGTAAATTTCAGTTCGCCATTTTAAAACGGCCGGCCATCTTGTAAATGAAAATGTCAACCTTGTGACCCCATATTCGTAATCAGCAATTCCGAAACCCCCGATTAAGAGTTTTTAGAGAGCGAAATCATTTAATTTCGTAAATTTCGATCCGCCATTTTGAATCCGCCATCTTAGAAATGAAGATGTCAATTTTCTGACTGTAAATTCTTATTCACAGACCATCAAAACCCGCAAGCACAAATTTCACATCATTGTGAAAAAAAATCGCTCGTGACTGTTCAATAGCTCATTTTGAAGGAAAAGAGTAGTACTAAATGATGACATTTGAGAAAAAAACAAAAAAAATTTCTTGCGCCCTGTACATAACCTCAAAAGTAGCGAAAAACCCACGGTCATATAGACAGGTCTGGCATCTCCCGTGGTGGGGGATGTTCCCTTATCGTGACGAGTAGTAGTTTCGAAAGTGACCGCTTGGGCAGCGCTGCAATCGAGTAGTTGAAGGAATACCCGTGGTTTACAGACAGCTTTCACAGCTGACTACGTTCTAGGTATATCTATATACATACATGCTACGATGCGGGCATTCGGGCCACTACTCGATACTAGCGCTATTCGTGGCAAAAATATGAAACATTCTGACTACAATAAGGGAACATCCCCCACCACGGGAGATGCCAGACCTGTTTATACGACCGTGGAAAAACCCCATTTTCGAGCACATAACCTCAAATATCTCAAAATCCTGACGTGATAGGCTGATTCTGATTCCGGATTCGGATTCTACGTCAAAAGTTACTCTGGAAACGACCCATGGCTTTTCAACAACAAAACCTTGCAGACCTGTGTTATTTTACTCCAAATTTATCATTTTCATTGTAGGTCTCATTAAAAGATCTTCTTGAAATTCCCATAGATAATCAAATTGGACAGCTATAGTATTGCGTGTGGTACTTAATTTTAAAGGATTCCTAATACGAGGGGCATTATTTATATTTTGACCCTAATAATGAAAAACAGTAATTTGTCGTCAAAAATGGCTTTATTGTTTTTCAAAGTATTCTCCTTTATGATCTATACACTTTTCCATGCATTCGAACATTTCTAGAACATTCGTGTGCACCAATCGACTCCTGCATCTTTTTGAGCTTTTGTCAAATTATCCAAAGGTTGCATCAATCTCATTATCAGTTTTTGCACAGCATTAATGTTTTCTAGCCCAACAACTAATTTCGGACGATCTTTACGTAATTCGTCGGTGAGCGAATGGTAACCACGATTAAACTCATTATAACAGCGTTTCACAGTGGCATAGAATTTGGCTTCATCGCCAAAATTGTAAATAAGTTGATCGATGCATTCTTAGCTTGATAATCCACGTCAAAGTCGTAATAAATCATCGCACGAAAATTTTCACGAGTTAATTTCATTTTTTTTCTGAGACACAATTTTCAAGTTACTGCAAACAACACAAATAAGGCTTAAATGACAAAATGTTTTAAAGCTGGTCATGGTAAAAAATGTCAAACTTTCCACTGCAAATGTCAGATGGCACCTGAGAGCACTAAGTGTTGCCAAGGTACAAAATATAAATAGTGCCCCTCATAGATGGTGTTACTAGTACTTAGTAACGTTTTGGTGAATATAGTCGATGTAAAGTTAAAGTGTTTATTATAACCTATAAACTGTGATTAGTCACTTTGAATAGATATAAAAACAAACAATTTTTTATTACGTTAAAAATGACCATTTACATTCCAACAATGCAACATTTGCGGGAAGCGTTACTTTTATACTTTAATCAAAAGAAAAGTGCCACTGAAAGTCATCGTTTGCTTGTTTAATATTATGGTGAACAAACTCTGTCGATTTCAACATGTGAATACTGGTTTAGGAGATTTAGAAGTGGTGAATTTAGCGTGGAACATAAAAGGCGTCCGGGTCAGCCAAAAAAATTTGAAAATACAGAATTTCAAGAATTGTTGGATAAAGATCGACGTCAAATCCAAAAACAACTTGCAGCAGCATTAGGTATCAGTAGAGAAGCTATAGGCAAACGTCTAAGAGCAGAAAAATGATTTAGAAAGAAAGAAAATGGATACCACATGATTTGACAGAAAGAAATATCGAAAGACGTTTCATGACTTGTGAAATCGTGTTTCAGAGGCAAAAAAGGAAGTCATTTTTACATCGAATGTGACCGGTGATAAAAAGTGGGTCTATTTTGATAACCTTGAACGTAAAAAAGTATATGGAAAAAGAGGCGAACCATTACTATCGACGTCAAAAACGACACTGAAACGAAGCATTCATATTGCAAAAGCTATGCTATGTGTTTGGTGCGATCAAAAGGGCATATTGTTCTATGAGCTGCTAAAACCTGGTGAAAACATTACATCCGATCGTTATATACAACAATTAATCGCATTTAACCGAGCATTGACATGCTGCGAAATCGGTTACATAACCTATCTACACAGCACTTTCAGTCTCATGAAGAAGTCGAAAATTTGGTCGCTTCGAAGGATATTTAATTTTATTACCGCCGAATCCATCTGTTGCCAGGAAGATGACAGAAGATTATAGATAGTAATGGACGATACTTCGATTGAAATAAAATTCGTTTTCAGATTATAAACAATAGTTACTTTTTATAAGTAAACCTGGGAAATTTTTCGCTATTAATTATTTGTTTAATATATGTCTAAGTTATACTGAACAAATTACTCAAAATAGAGGCACGTTGGCGTATTTTACCCTAAAATTTTTAACTTAGTGGGCTAGTTTGAGTGAACCTAGTGATGACGCAGTAATTTTATCTGTCACAAGAAAAACGGACACTTATTGTTAGTCTTTTGAATTGGTTACTTGTGGGCAAGTAAAGGTTCATAACTGCGTCTGAGTTTCTATCTGTTCCGCCATTTTTTTAATATTACTACTACGTAAGCTTCACTACCTGTTGCCTTTGACTGTGCAATTCAGAAAAATAATTTCTCTAATTAAAATTTGTTAGATAAATGAATTGTATGCACCTTACAGGCTGTATGGCAAGAAATAAATTCTTCAAAGCCAGATATAGTTCGCCAATCAGAAAATAATAAAGGTGTCAAGGCCAAATATCGTCATGACGAAAACATCATTGACTCAGAGCCTGCTACATTTCGACAGATAATAGTTCCTTATGCTGACCTGAAAGAATATGTAACAGACGATGGCTTAGTAATTCCTAGCATTACGTTGGAACTTCATCGTCAATTAATTGGAGCAGCAGATCGTCGAGGCATCAGTTGGGAACGGAGAGTAAGTTTTGAATAAATTAAAATTTTAGAAATGCCCTTATGTGAACTTTATGATGTTAATAACAATTTTTTGATTGAATTTTTCTTTCACAGGATAGCTCAAATAGGTTTCAAAATAGACTGTGCGTTCAAGAAAAATGAACTTATAGGAATATATGTATATTTCTATATAACGTAATTTGGCAGCCCACTTGTAGTCACCCTGTACACACATGCGGATATGTGTGTTCCATTAGTTTAATACGTCGTGCAGCGTCTCCAATGTCGGTGCTCTTTGATGCCCTCCTCCTTGGAGTGCATATAACAGACGGATCAAAAAGCGTAAGTGCGTTCAGTGCGTGGAAAGTGTTTCGAGTGCAAACAAATAAACAGCATAGATCGGGATACACTCTGGTACCGACCCAAAATCAAAATCATTAACCCAAGAAATCAAAAGTACTGTCGAGTATGCAAAACCATAAGGCAAACCGAAAGTAATAGGATAGTATGCATATATTAGGGGTATACATTACCAAAAGATAACGGTGATTCCGCTCGGAAGTCTCGTCAACTTACATGTCTAAATATCCCTAACTCCAAACCCTATATCAAATTTTAGCTCGAGGACTTACTCTTTATTCTAATAAAACTTCGAATTCTAATATCTAAATCCTACTCAAAATTATGTACACTTCCAATTCTTCTTCAAAATCTTAATCTCAAAGTCTGAAGCAGGATTTGTTCCTACCTTAACTTCTGATTTTGCACTTTCCCAGCGCCAATATTGATCCGCTCAAAGCTAAGAGAGTTAAAGGTGCTATGCGGAGTCTCACGTGAAACTATTGGGCTCGAATCTCTTTCCTAGTTGATTTTAGTTTTGCACCTACTATTTCCAGAAAGCTCGACTTTAGTAGTTCCTCGGTGCAAAGCACGCCCCTATAAATTCCTGATCGGGTGACTCCTACTATCGGCTTGCCAGGTATTCACGAGAATTGCATAGGCGGAAAGATTGGGTCTGGTAAGTGGAAAGAGTTGCGTGGCTCGGTGTACGAGGTGTTCGCATATGTGTAGGCGAACGCTAGGCCAGGAGGCATAGTAAGCGCAGAGGGTATTATTTTAGGTGTAGTGACACCACTGCCAATCTCGGAAACTGTCATATAACCGTCCGAACTCCTATCTACTATTCCGTAGTGTCTGCAAGCTCCCACCCTTTCTTCAGCAATAGAAATCGCGCGCCATCTACCTCGATCTTGTTTTGGAACTAAAATTGAAGAGACAAAAGTCGCTCGCGTAAAGTGAGAAAGTGATTCATTCACTTTCGTTCTTTCGCGTTCTAGGATTTCTTTGGTTCGCTCCACGCTCTCGACGAATATTGCATAACGAAAGCCGGCGTTTTTCGAGGCCCAATAACTTGAAGCGCAAACTTGAATTTAAATGTAATTGATGATGAAATTGAAAATAAATCTTAACTGCAATATTTGAAAACTTTGTGATTTTGAAATACTCGATGTGGAAAATTCTAGGAATTTTCAAAATTGTGTCGATTCTGAAAGTTTTGTTAAATTTTAAGACGTGGTAAATATTAAAAATATTCACAATGTAAGGAATTTAAAACAATTTAATCATAATTCTGAAAAATGTTATGATTTTTGGAAATTTTCGAAAGTTCTAAAAAGTTGCAAAATCTGGAAATTTAAAAAAATTTAAATAACTGGATATTTTGTCGTCATTTTGAAAATTTAAAAATTCAAAAAACTTTTAATATATCTCCATCAAATTTTGTTCGCTCGGTGGCAAGCATTGTTCATTTTACCCCCTATATAACTCCGTTAATGATATGTTCCACTCTGAAAAATTTACTGCAGCTTTCAATAATTATATTGTGAGGAGCTTCGTTAGCTACGTTAAAATGGCAATTCCGACATTTGTTTGCGGGAAAACTTTTTTGTAGTTTTTTTTTGTACTGAAATGAATTCGAAAGTTCGAGAGAATTTTTAAGGTTTAAACGCCAGAATCTTTAATTACGATAGAATTTCTAACAAATATAAATGTTATGATTCGAAACGTTGATAATTTGGTAAACTGATGGACAATTCACATCTGCCAAACATCACTTCTGGTATAATAGACGACAAGTGGAGGTTAAACATGAATGTGTAGTTAGCTCAATTAGGGACTGGTACCACATTAAATGTAAAATACGATAATTGGCAAAATATGGAAAATTTCAATATGTGCTAAGCTCTATTATAGGCCTGGCACCACATTCAATTTAACACCTTGGCAATAAGATAAATTTCAGAGAAATGTATTTGTGCTTAGCTCTATTAAATAATAATATTAGCACAGAATAATAATTGAGGGCGAGGTCAAAAATAGAATGCAAATTACACGCAGAAAAAAGAAAGGCAAAATTTACTAACCGGGAACAGTAAAAGATTTTAAGTAAATGTAACAGTAAAAACTGTTAACATAGCTGAAAAGAAATGTCGGAATTACTGAGCGTTTCGTAAATCTCATAGTAATATCAAAGTAAATCTAACTCGGTCACTTGTGAGTTAAAAATACCTTTATCATATGTATTAAATACAGGATGACAAGTACCATTCACTGGAACTGAATTACAATACTAGTATAGTACACATTAACGAAAGATCAGTAGATTTTACCGATCTGGATGTTTCGCTTAACTCGCGCACATGTAACGAAAACATAACCTTCGTGTGTAAATCACGTGTGCCGGCTACGCTGGATGTAAACAAAGGAATTTCCAACTGCAGTGAGAAAAACGGATCATAAAACATGGATGTTAAAAGTAAGGATAGTATTCGGTAAAATCAAAACATTCATTCTCGGTTTTTCATATAATTCGTTTCAGAATTTATTTCGGAATATGGCAAGCGAGAATAGCCGAGAGGCTTTAGGCGTTAGGAATGCGTTTAGTTAATGTAGATATAGGTAGAGTTAGAGGGTTCGAACCCAAAAGCGATTCTGAAATTTAATTTCAAGCGTATGCGATTATAAATAGTGTAGCATTGTGTACTTAAATATGTGAACATAAATGAGGTATGATAATAATATTTGTGTATGTGTTCCCACTGAAACCTCCCCTCTTCTGAGTGCCAAAGCTCTCCCCTCTATCTTTCTTTTGTTTTGCACGCGTTAAATCTGGTATGTTTCAGTTTATAATCCAAGATATTATCCGATACTATCTTTTTTTTAAAACATCTACAGATTAAGGTTTTAATAATCTAGATCGCTGTCCCATAGTTAATAGTCCAAGATTATACCCGGTAACATATTTTTCATTATCGTTTACAATCCATTTTTCTCAGTGTGCAAAGAAAGTAGCCAAAACAAAAGAACTGTGTTATCCGAAACGAATATGCTACTTTCACTAAGAGAAATCGGTAAAGCTACTGTCTTATAAGTAATTCTGACATTCGACAAACGTGTAAAGAGCACTAACATTTTGGTAAACTATACCGTTACAGTAAGTTACATTCTCTTACGCGCTATGGAAATGTAACAGAATAATAAGCATTTGTAGCATTTAGAAACAGTGTAGGATAGCAATTGGCTCGGTGAAATTTACTGATCCGCAAGTCAGTACCACTTATGTATTCGTATTTGTAACTACCAAATCTGATTACAGTTACTTGTTCAGCCTAGTAACATTCAGTTAACTGGCCAGTTGTCCATATAAGTACTTGGAAATTAAGTAAAATTTACCGGATTTTCAGTATATTATACGGAACTTTTTTCTGCGTGTAGCCTTTGAGCAATTAGCATATATATTTTTCGCTCTCCTCTTTTTCTCTCTTATGAATGAATATATGTAACAATAGATAGGAATACAAATAGAATAGTCTACACGAACAAAAATTATAATGTATAAGTATAAATATATTAGGTGCGCAACTAAGTTCCCGCTGTTTTTTAGATGAAAATGCAACTTTATTGTGAAAAAATGGTTACAAATGAATCATTCAAAGTATTGCCCATCGTAGGCTACAACCTTTTCCCATCTTTCTGGTAGAGCTCGAATACCGTCACGGTAAAAGTGTTCATCTTTTGACGCTATCTACGAATCAAGCCATTTTTTGATGCCTTCATATGAGCGGAACTGCTGATCAGCCAGATGACCATGTGCCATCGACCGCAACAAGTAATAATCGGACGGCGCAATATCTGGGGAATACGGCGGGTGAGGTAGGACTTCCTATTTGAGCCTTTCGAGGTAGGTTGTAAGGGGTTCGGCAACGTGAGGCCGAGCGTTGTCATGCTGTAGAATCACTTTTTCGTGCCTCTGCTCGTATTGTTGCCGTTTTTGGCGCAGTGCTCGGCTCAAACGCATCAATTGCGTTCGATATTGTTCACCAGTGATGGTTTCGTTCGGTTTCAACAGCTCATAATAGATAACATCAGCGTCTTCGAAGGTTTTTGGCCTTCCCTCACGCGGACAGTCGTCAACATCAAAATCACCGTCTTTGAAGCGACGGAAGCAATCACGACACGTTGTTTCACTTAGAGCAGCATCTCCGTAAACTTTTTCGAGCTCTCGATGCGCTTCAGCCGCCTTTTTCTTCGAATGAAAGAAGAAAATCAAAACTTCCCGCAAATGACGATTATTTGGCACAAAATCAGACATTTTCACACAACCAAAAGTATATGACGCCAAAAAAAATCACTAATGTGTCAAAATGGTTTGTTTATCATATGTCTAGGCTTAGTTCATATTGAATTTTTTTTCTATAACTTACCAAATTGGTAAACCTGAACCCGTATCACCACTGACCCGGATTCCTCTTACCGTGCAAACGTCCAAATTTTGGTTCAAATTTGGTTGTATTTTTTGTGTTTTGAGGATTCGATTGGTTTCGAATCCTTGAAATTTTTAATTACTAAATTAGCGTACTTTACATTAAATGTGGCGTCAGGTCTTTAATAGAGCTAAGCACATATTACATTTTTTTGTATAACTTACCAAATTATCGTACCTTACATTGAATGTGTTGTCAGGCCTTCTAATAGATCTAAGCACTTATTCATTTCTCTTAAATTTTCCAAATTGTCAAGATATTAAGTTTAATATGATGTCAGGCCTTTTAACAGAGCTAAGCACATATTCATTTCTCTCAAATTTTCCAAATTGTCTAGGTGCTAAATCCAATGTGGTGTTAGACCTTTTAATAGAGCTAAGCACGTATTCGTTCTTCTTAAATATTCCAATTATAGAGTGTTTATAGTGGAAGTAGTGCCAGGCCTTTAATAGTGCTAAGCACACATTCAATTTTCTATAATTCACCAATTATCGTCTTTTACATTGAATGTGGTACCAGCCCTAACGAACCGGTTGAACGCTAGGTCTTTAAAACTTTAAGCGTTAATAAATAAAATTATTGCATATTTTTATTACGGTTCAACGTAACTTTGAACGTAGAATAAGGGTAACAATCAAGTTAAATATTTATTTTGTGGCTTTCATGCGTTATATTGCTACTTTACGCTAGGTTTACGCTTTAGCCGGTTTGCTAGGGAGGCCTTAATTGAGATAACCACGCATTCATTTTTTTTATTTCCACTTATCGTCTATTATATCGGAAGTGATGCTACGGACATATTAATTGCTCATCAATTTACCAAATTATCAACAGTTTAAAATCATCACATTTATAATTGTTAAAAAACCCATCATAATTGAAAATTATGGGCTTTAAACCTTCAATATTCTCTCTATGGCAAATGAATTAATAATTAATACCGTTCTGCAAACTTCTCGTTGCTGAAATTTCGCTAACAATAGTATATTACGTGCCTAGGCGCACAATGAGGGTTATTGCGTGACGAGCGACAATGCTTGCAGGAGATCGAAGCCAAGGCGTAGTCGAGACGCGATCAATCCTGCAAGCATTTTAAGCGAGTCTCGTTATTTCCCGAAATGTGTGCATTGGCACGTATTGTATTTTATGTGACTTCGGTGCGTATACGAGTTTTTATGCGTACACTCGAATCTAATCTAGTATTGTAGTTGTTTGCGGCGCTAGTCATTACACTTGATATGTCACGACTAGTCCCGGCCATTTTATAGACGTTGTACAGGACTCTCCTAGGACGGGTCTAGGCATACCTGTTAATACCAAAAAAACCCCTCTCACGAACCTATACACCGCCCGCGGAACCGCCTTTCGGCTTTAAACGTCGCGGGCAGTTGATTGCAGCTTTAAGTCGCGAACGACTCTTCCGTCGTCCGTTCGCCCGGGACTTCCATCCGCGGGCACACGCCCGTTAGGCAGGCCGGCTAGCCGCGCCAACCAGGCTTCGAATTTACCACGCTCGCCACCAGCCTTCTCTTAGCTTCCTTGGGTCCACCAATGTTGGGCATGAGCCGAGTCAGGGCGGCCCCACATTGAATGGCTTTGGCAGTCGCGATCTGCAGGTGTTCGCCGAAGCTAAGCCTTCGATCCAACTTAATGCTCTTTTTCCACTTGATTTCATGTTCCCCGAGAACGATCCTCGGGTATTTGAAGGATCTCCTGTCTGTGACCAGCAAAGCCTCGGTCTTTTCAGGGGCCATTTTCAGGCATCTGCTATCCAACCAACGCTTTGCCCGCCACAGACTATCATTGATCCTCAGCTCCAGGATTTTGACGTCGTCAGCGGCGCACACGACAAGTGCGTCATCCGCGAAGCCGATGATGCTCGTTCCAGCAGGCAGTTCCATGCGCAGGAAATCGTCGTACATGACGTTACAAACGAGTGGACCTACCCGCGACTCTTGAGGGGCGCCACATGTCATCTCTTCCTTGAGAGACCATTTGTCGCCCTCGTATATCACCCACCTGTCGCTCAGATACACATTGCGTATGTCAATGCTGATCAACGCGCAGAATCCCTTACGCTTGCCAGTTCCTCTTCTTGCTTTAGTGGCGATGTCCACCACTGCCTGGATGGCGTCAACTGTGGACCTGCCTTTCCGAAAGCCGAACTGGTTTTCCGAGAGACCATTTTCGCGGACCATGTGACCCTGTAGTCTTTGTAGGATCATTTCCTCCAGGAGTTTCCCCATTGTATCCAATAAACATATTGGTCTATACGATGAGGCATCCCCTAGAGGTTTGTTTCTCTTTCTCAGCAGGACCAACCTTTGCTTCTTCCAGTCTGCGAAGAACCTCCCCTCCCGAAGACAGGAGTTAAAGACTTCTAGGAGGATCTCCGGGTATACTCCGATCACCTCTTTGAGGATCTCGTTCGGCAACCCGTCGATCCCCGGCGCTGTATTTGCCTTGAGCCTTCCACCCGCTCTCTTTAGTTCTTCGAGAGTGAAGAGTTCTTCTCTGCGGACCACGCAGGAGCTTCGGTCCTGTCTTTGGAACGGCTCTACATGCGGGAACAAGCTTCGCACGATGTACTTGACTCGATCTAACAAATTCAATCAAGATTTGTATTGAAGCTGATTTATACATATCATAATAACCATGACAGAAACTCAGTATTCTGTATTTTATTGTCTCGGGAAATTCTATAATCCTAGATTGTATTTTATTTTCCCCCTGACCGTCGGGTCTCAGCTAAGAGATCTAAATTTAAGAATTATCTCAATATAGCTATTCCAGTTTATGATAGGAACGTGCTTCGTCCTTAGTCTCGATACATTTTAGGCACATTATTTTATAGCTTCAAAACATTTGTCGGCAAGATTGCCAGATTTTAAACTGAAAGGCCTGCTCTGTCTGTACCTCGTATTTTAATCTCTTATTTCTAAGTCCCTTACTATGGTTTATTTGCGAATCTTTATGCTCATCCTTCTAATTGTTCATTGATGGTCAGCTATGTCAAACTTGTTACAGTCCGTTTGGGTTTCCTACCTAGCTCCCCCACTCCACTCCTACCAAAAGGGGCTGTCCTCTTCCCTCCTCCTACAAAAATCCTTCCCTCTCCTAAAAGCTTGAAAATGTATTCCCAAAAACTTGCGTCTCAAGTTTTTCTTTAGCTTAGATACAATTTGTCACTCGGTAGAGCAACAAGCTCCGCGTCACACTTCTTAAATTAATATTCATCGGACTTGTCAAATTTCAAATTGTCTACTTTTCTACCGCACTTGTTTCTCACACTTTATTCGTCACGCTCTTGCAATTGTTTACTTTAATGTTACTTAAATATATAGAATTGCAATATTACAAGTTGTGTTTTTATTTTCGTCATCGCCGAATCGGGTTAAGCTTGCACTTAAACCCTGAAGAACTCTCACATTAAAATAAATGCGAGATTAAACACAATTCAAATATTGAAGAATTTGAAAATCTTCCTGTGGAAAAAAAGACGCTTTTGACTGGGATTCGAGCCCAGGTCTTTCCATTGCCGTTCGACTGCTCTAACCACTGAGCCTCACACGCGTCCGACATCTCCTTCTCCACAGGAAGACCTCCTGATATCGCCTAGGCGACTAATGATCCTACGATAATGTAGGCAGTGGCAAAAATTTCAAACTCAACTAATTAATTCGAAATCATTACAGCCGTAAGGTAGTGCCACTTTGCAATGTAAGGAAGTCTTCCTGTGAAGAAGGAGATGTCGGACGCGTGTGTGGCTCAGTGGTTAGAGCAGTCGAACGGCAATCGAAACACCTGGGTTCGAATTCCAGCGCAGTCGAAAGCGTCTTTTTTTCCACAGGAAGATTTTCAAATTCTTTAATATTTGAATTGATTTGCATTTATTTGCGATATAAGAGTTCAAAATTGTCTACGAGGACACCTGTCGGCAACGTATCCTATCTGATACGCGACTAGTGATTTTCCGATAATACAGGCACTGGCAAAAATTTCAAACTCAACTAATTAATTTGAAATAATAACAATACTAATAATATTAATAGACAATTGAATTCAGGACAATATACAAATTTTAATTTAGGATAGTGTCAAAATCGAAGTAAACAATATAAAAATAGATATTTCTAAGGTAATAATAACATTCATGAAAATTCAACCTACGCGGAAATAACTTGAAATTACTGTAAAAAACCTGGACATCTAGTGCGAGAGTGCTAGATACGACCAAATAGACAATTACAACTACCTTATCAGGGAAACTCCAAAGCTCTCCCTAACAAGGATACACTGAGGAAAGCATAAGTCAAGAATCATTGTCATCCAATTCCAGCAATCAAACAACACCAACAAAGATTCAAGTGTAGTACACATTACATGTGTACTACACTTGAATTTTTAATATTCTCGGACGTAAAAAGATTAACATACTGATACCAACAAAGATTTTAAAATCTGCTCCAATCCCTTTAATTACAATATTAACAGAACTTCTAAAATGTCCAACACATATGATGATTCATACTGGTGCTGCTCGAAATTTAATTTAAAAAAAATTCTAAACCCTGACGTACCGATAAATGAACTAAATGTATTAAAACTTTCAGGAATAAATGATTTACCACTTTACACATTAGGACAAGTAAAAATATGCATTTTTGGATATCCCATAATATTCAACATTATTCTTAATGAAGTCTCAGTTGAAGAAGACGTAGTATTATGATCAGAATTTTTTCGAGACATTAACGTAAATATAAATTATACTTCTAAGTGCTCAGAAATTGAGAACCACTGTTACCCCCTCAAATCTAGAAATACATAACCTGTTCCAGCTCGAAAAGATACATTTTACAGTAAAACCTAACGTAGCCGACACTCTCCTAAGGAACATCCCACTCTGACGCTTCACATTGTTGGTAGAGAAATGTGCATGGTCAGGGCCGTCTTAAACACCG
The DNA here is from genome assembly GCA_030998225.1 of Diplolepis rosae. Lineage (NCBI taxonomy): Eukaryota > Metazoa > Arthropoda > Insecta > Hymenoptera > Diplolepididae > Diplolepis > Diplolepis rosae. Next base: position 106,312 of record JAPYXD010000687.1, on the reverse strand, counting down.
TCTTTGGAGGGTCCTCATATTTTTGTAAAACGTCTTAGTAATTTTTTTTCCAATGAATATTTTAAATGAAATATTAATTTAATTAATGATTATATTTGAATTATAAATTTTAATTACAATTTAACTTCGAAGGAGAATTTTCATAACCAATTACATTTCAACTTATTAAGATCTTAAATATGTTTGCACAGTCGTGCAACATAACCTCAACTGTCATCTATACCTTTTCCACTAAAAGCACTAAGTATCCCTTATAGTTTTTTGTCCACTGAATTTATCCATGAAATTGTTAAATTATCAACAAAAATAACTGATTATTTTTCAAACTAACTTTTACTCACCTTTTTACACAAAGGTAAACACAAAAAATATGTACAAGCTTGTACACGTGTGTTACTAAACACAGGGCACCTGTTGCCACAGCACTGAACCAAGCTAGTAATAAGTCCCTAGCAATTATCGCATGTCATTGGTACCCATCGTAGCCGGACTTGTCTCCCATATGTGTCGGCTACGATAGGTTTTACTGTACGTTCAAATAAAAAACACAGAGAAAAGTATATTGAAAAAATATATACCTTGATTAAACATTAAAAATGGAATTTATGTATTAGACACAGTAGTGAAAAATTATAATGGAAAAGCTCATTTAAAATTTGCAAACACAAATGAAATACCAGTAACATTATTAATTCCAACAGTCAATTGAAAATTTAAATAATTCAGAACAAGAACAGATTTCAAATCCCAGGAGAACCACTTGAAGCTATTAATGTATTACAACGTACTCTTCCAACTGTAGATGTTTCTCCGATTTTTTCAAGACAATATAGATTTCCCCCAGTTCACAAAGAAGAAATTACAAGACAAGTTGACGAATTATTAAAAAATAAAAGTAATAAACCCCCCACAATAACCGTATAATCACCACGGTACAGTCCTTCAACAAATTGTGAGTAACTGTTTTGGATCAAATTAGCCGCTGAACCAAGTAAACGCTATTCTACGTGAATCCAAAATCAGTAGAAACAAAAAAGGTATTTAATCGAAAGGGTAAGCAACAAACCGCTGGAAAAACCCTACGAGGCCTGCAATCAGGCGGAAGAAGCGTCTGCTTAGAGGAACAGCTGTTCGCAACATCACCCGCATAACAACAGAAATTAACAGTAACAGCCGGTTGATAAGTCACCAGCTGAAAAACGTCCCAGACAGCCAGGCCCGAACGTTACATGGACGTCGCCCTGATCCTCACACGGACTATTATCACTGTAAGTAAATTCCTAAGATAAAAAAATATTTTGGAAATATTTGTGTCGATCAGTCAGGGTATAAAATTAAGAAACGAAAGACAGAACGTTGCGTTGTCAAGTGCGACGTTTCGTTGGCATGGGTACGCCAACCTCATCAGGCTTAAGCTTTATTGAAAAACACAAAAAACACTTGAAAAAAACACATCTTATGAAACCAATAACAAATAAATAATACGAAAACAGACAATAATTACCATAATAAATAAGTTAAAATAATTTATAAAAGTCACATAACGTTAATAATTAAAAGCTGAGTCTGTCATTATAATAGGTGTTAAACGAGCAAACATAGTTTGTAAACTAAGGGAATACATCGACGAGAGTTTATAGTATAAGTTAACAACGAAGAAACTAACACAAATAAGAACCAATGTGTAAGAAATTCAAACCTAAATTCAATCACGAATCTAATAATTTTAATAATGGGAAGTAAATTCTATTTAAAGTAAAACAAACTAACATTGTTTATAGCTTCAAGTGTCATAACTGCCCTGCCATATATATAGGTGAAACGAAAAGATCTCTAAAAACTCGTATTAATGAACATAAAAAGAACAAAAATAGCGAATCTGTCGTATTTAAACATCGGGCTGAATTTAATCACGAGTTTGATTCGGAACATGTTAAAATTATTGATTACGAATCTGATTATAAAAAAAGATTAACATCTGAGATGATTCATATAAAATGCAACAAATTTAGTATCAACAAAAAGGAGGACATATTTACTTTAAATAGAATTTACTTCCCATTATTAAAATTATTAGATTCGTGATTGAATTTAGGTTTGAATTTCTTACACATTGGTTCTTATTTGTGTTAGTTTCTTCGTTGTTAACTTATACTATAAACTCTCGTCGATGTATTCCCTTAGTTTACAAACTATGTTTGCTCGTTTAACACCTATTATAATGACAGACTCAGCTTTTAATTATTAACGTTATGTGACTTTTATAAATTATTTTAACTTATTTATTATGGTAATTATTGTCTGTTTTCGTATTATTTATTTGTTATTGGTTTCATAAGATGTGTTTTTTTCAAGTGTTTTTTGTGTTTTTCAATAAAGCTTAAGCCTGATGAGGTTGGCGTACCCATGCCAACGAAACGTCGCACTTGACAACGCAACGTTCTGTCTTTCGTTTCTTAATTTTATACCCTGACTGATCGACACAAATATTTCTAAGAATTAACCATGGAGGGTAATATTACTGATTCCAAAAAAATATTTTATTGGATCTATAAATTAATTCGTGCGGTTTTTTTTTCAAAATTTGAACGTTTATTTAAGAAAAACATGTAAAATAGTATTATTCAAAGTATTGCCCATCTGAAGCTATAACTTTTCCCCATCTTTCTGGCAATTTGTGGATTCCATCCCAAAAGAACTGCGCCAAAGAACTTGGCGGCCAAGAATGAATCAAGCCAATTTTTGATACCCTGTTCTGATGTAAACCGTATTCCAGTGAGGGCGTTCTGCATCGATCAGAACGAATGGTAGTCAGAAGGGTCAAGGTCTGGGCTATAAGGTGGGTGGTGTAAAACTTCCCATCCACTGTTTCCCAAATAGTTCTTTACCGGAATAGCAACATGGGGCCGAGCGTTGTCATGATGGAAAATTATTGCTTCGTGTCTGGTCGCATATTCCGGGCGTTTTTCGGCTATTGCTCTCTTCAAACGGATTAATTGTGTTCGGTAGCGTTCTCCATTGATGGTTTCACCCGGTTTTAGCAGCTCATAATACAGCACACCCTTCTGATCCCACCAAATACAGAGCATTACCTTCGAGCCATGGCTTTGCCGTTGATTTGGCTGGTTGGCAGCGTTTCACATATTATTTTTTTGTGCTTGGGGTTATCGTAATGGATCCATTTTTCATCACCAGTAACAATCCGATGCAAAAATGACTTCTTTTAGTGGCGTTCCAGCAGCATTTCAGACATGCAAAACCGCCTTTCAACGTCTCTCGGCTTGAGTTCATGTGGAACCCAATTTCCTTGCTTTTGAATGTATTCAGCTGCTTTTAAACGTTTTGAAATGGCTGATTGAGTGACTCCCAAAGATTGTGCAAGCTTTTCTTGTGTTTGGCAACAATCTTCATCGAGTAATGCTTCCAGTTCTTCATCTTCAAACTTTTTTGGCTGCCCAGGACGTTCTTCGTCTTCTAAGCCAAAATCACCACTTCTCAATCGTGCAAACCACTTTTTCGGCAGCAGTTTTCTTCATATTAGAGTAATGAAGAATAACTCCCCGAAAAAACACATTTTCAGGCACAAAGTTCGAAATATTTAAGTGAATAAAAATTATTGTTTTTTACGCTTCAAACGAATGACATATACTGAAAAAGATGCACAATGACAGTAGCTTTCCAACGCATGTTCGGAATATTGGAACGATGGAATAATAATCAAGTTACGCCATCTCTTAGCAAACCGCACGAATTAAGTTATAGATCCAATATCTTCACCTCCTTGAAAGTGTCAGAGCCTTAAATCTTTCTTACCCACGTTGAACGGGGACAAAGGCAAAACTATTTTTAAAATAGAAGTTCCCTGTTATAATTATGGCCCAAAACCAGAGAAAAAAACCAGAAAAAATAATATTCGAATAAATAACATCAATTTGTTCTTGGCAAAAGAACCTAAAACAAAAAGGGGATGGAGCAATAAAGAAAAAATATGACAGATTATCGGAACTATCAAAATCTTTAAAAATCGACTATTTAGAACCACAAATTTAAGAAAACATTTAAAAAATGATATGCCTATATCAAGAGGTATTTACACTCCCATCCGACCCTTTACCTTGTACCAACTTCACAGAACACGAGATCATATTATAATACTCAATTCTGGGGAAATAATAAATCTTAGATCGCACAAACTACCAGTAAAACACAGAGAGTTTTCGTTGGAATAGACAAACAAGTTACTTCAAAGGGAATAATCAGAAATTCTAATTCACCCTTCAACTCACCACTCTGGATTGTTCCCAAAAAGGGTAACAAATTACGGATGGTAATAGATTACCGAAAATTAAATCAGGATACAGATCAAGATGCGTATCCCTCACCTATGATTGATGACATCCTAGACAAAATGGGAAAATCAAAGTTTTTTTCAGCATTTGATATGCCAGCCGGTTTCCATCAAATACCGATGAAAGAAGAATGCAAAAAATACACTGCTTTTTAGCCCTCCTAAGGTCACTTCGAGTACAACCGAATATCCTTCGGATTGATAAACGCCCCAGCCACATTCCAACGAATGATGGACCAAACATTTGTTGGATTAATTGGAATAAATTGCTTTGTCTACATAGACGATATAGTTCTTTGGTAAAACTTTTAACGGATATAACAAAAACTTAAAAATAGTCCTATAACAAATACAAAAAGTTGGACGAAAATTGGAACCAACGAAATGCGAATTCATAAAACCGGAGTTAGAATATTTAGGACACCTGAATGCGGCAGACGGAATAGAACCTAACCGAGTCAAAATAGAAGCCATAAAATATCATATTTGATTGGACACTTACCTGCGAAAAAGCCTTTTATGATCTTAAACATGCCTTCAAAACAGCACCAGTACTCAAGTTCCCAAATTTCAAAGAACAATTTGTACTTACAACAGACGCATCCAATTAAGGCCTAGGAGCCGTATTATCACAAAACGGACACCCCTGTCTATTTTTATCAAGAACACTCAATAAAGCAGAGGAAAATTATACAACCTCTGAGAAAAAACTCCTATTTCAATTTCAAGATACAAACAGACCACCGTGCATTAGTTTAGCTTCACAATGTAAAAGACCCTTGTTCTCACATACTGAGATGAAGGTTACACAAGGAAGAATATGACTAAAATAGTGTACGTCAAAGGGAAAGAAAATAAAGTAGGCGACTGCTTATCAAGGTTATTTCCAGTATACCCGGATACCATCAAGCAATCAAAGGACAATGACGATTTAACACCAGAACAATTAGAAAACGCATTACCGGGCACTGAAATATCCGACAGCCCAGTAATCACTAGAGACGAACTGTTAGCACTAGAAAACAGAATTAAATTACCAACAAGAAGAATGAGAAAACCAACTGAAGATCCCCAAGTACAAAAGGTAAACACACTATTATTTGACCAATTTATCTAATGGAGATTACAACCAATAAACTCGGATAAAATTAAAATCAAACCAAATTATATAGGAAAATTATGGAAAGAAGTAACTCAGCAAGACTTACCGGTGTTCCACGAAGAAGAATGGCTCAAGAAGTTTGAAACTTTAATCGAAGTCTCAATAGAGAAGAAACTTTTAATAACCAGATTAATGAATAATCGGAGATACCCTAATGCCATATTTTACAAATAATGCTCATGACTTTTCTAGGAGACATTTCGAAAACATTATTTGGAACATTATCTAATTCAGATCTTACAGAAATCAATAATGAATTCGACATACTCTATAAGGATAATAAAGCATTAGAAAGAGGAGAAATGATCAACCTCGGACTGTGTAAAATTGTAATCCATATTTGTTAATCTTGATTACGTTTCGATGACTAAATGTCATCCTCTTCAGATCATCATACTTAATTGAATTGAAATTTCTTTTAATCTATATAAAATAAAAAACAAATTTGTAAAATTGTTAACATTAATGAATATATGAAGTTAGTCAATAAATAATTTTTTTTTTTTTCAAAATTACCTGTCATTACAACGTAACATTTACAGCTATATCACAAAAATTTCGAAGATGTCAATAAATCGCAGTCAGAGACTTTCCATAATGTTTTAAATTTTGGAATAATCTATTATAAAATCTATCATAAAATAGTAATTAATAATAAATTAATGTTAACAATTTTACAAATTAGTTTTTATTTTATATAGATTAAAAGAAATTTCAATTCAATTAAGTATGATGATCTGAAGGGGATGACATTTAGTCATCGAAACGTAATCGAGATTAATAAATATGGATTACAATTTTACACAGTCCGAGGTTGGTCATTTCTCCTCTTTCTAATGAAGAATTTCGTTCGGACGTTGAACCTTTTAGATAATAAGAAACAAGAAAACAAGGAAAGATAACTTGCAAGCAAGATCAGTCAAGGGTTAAAACAGGCTGCTAAAGACAGTTATGTCAACTCAATATTGGTCATGACAGCACTAATGATCGACGAGACCACGGAAGACATCGATACCGCAATAAACGCTATCTCTGATGGAAAACACGGAATACCTCATCCTCAAATGCTAACACCACTACTTATGAAGAAAACTATCCAGGAGTTTGAACAAGTTCATCGAACAAGGTATCACTTTGACAACGCCGAGGAAACTTATCAACATCTACTTGACATAAGTGAAATAACGGTAGCAGTAATAAAAGGACTATTTACTTATGTAGTACAAATACCAGTACTAGAAAAGTAAGAAGGATCATTAACACATAATCCCTATTTCCGAAAAAATCCACGATAACCACATGTACATTATACCAAATTATTACTATGTATTAAAGTACAGGGACTCGTACGTACCGACTGACTTAGCACTAATACAAAAATGTAAACAAATAGATGACTATAAGATTTGTAAGAGAAACCAACCTAATATTAAGCTAATAGATTCTCAAACATGTGAGTCAAGTATACTTAAAAGATATTCAGATGTAAAATGTAATAGGTTGCCGTATCTCTTACATAGAGAAACATTTATCTCTGTGATCAACAGATATATCATAATACCATTAGAAACATTAAGGCTAGATATATCTTGTAAAGACTCCATTAGAGCGATAGAATTAACCATCCCAGAATTACTCTCAGGACAATATTTTGAAGTCTACAACAACTACGACACATTAGATCTTAATGTTGAAATAGAACAAAAATTTAATGAATGGATAAATGTAACTTATGTTACGAAATTCGACAGAGACGACATAAGTAAATTAAAAGAACGATTAATTCAACTACCTAAACAAATAAAGAACGAAGAACTGCGACAAGCTAGAATTAATTTAGACGACACGGAAAACATATTATCGAACATATCAAACCATAGGAGACTAAAAACCTGGAAAGAAACAAGTCTGGAATGGATACAATACCTAGGATACGGGGCACTAATTTTAGGAGCCCTATTTACTCTTTATAAACTAGGAATCCTCGATTGTATCAAATTATGTATCCCTAAACGCCTATGTTTATTTTGCGTCGAAACTACCGTAGAAACCGTAGTTAATTATAGTAAAACCGTACAACCCTAATTACAATCTGAAGTCCCGAATAAACTAAAAAGAATAAGAGTCTAGAGGTCTAGACCAGTGTCTCCAGAACGTGGGATTTTTCGGCCCCCACCACGTTCCCATCTGGGAGAAACACATGCAAACGTGGCGTGTCAGTGTGTCGGCTCCGCTACACGCTGCGGTCACCAGCTTCGTGTAAAGCCGAAGGTGCACGAAGACGGACTTCGTTACAATGCTTGAGTTTTCAAGTTATTTTTAGATTTCACGCTTTCGTTTACCGAGTCGAAATTAAGAATTGTATTTTTCTCGAGTACGTGCAAAAGAGGCGCGAAGCAGACGACGAATTTGAATTTACGAAGTATATAGTTCAAGAAATAACACTTTTCTTCAATTTCTTGAAGAAAGTCTGCATGAAATAAACATCAGTATGATCTTGGAAAATTTCATGAGGATTTCAACACTTCAAAAATAAACTTTCAGTGAAATTTAGTGACAATAAATGTATAAAATTTGAATCAATATATAATTTTCCATTCAAATTTATATACTTCTTACTAATTTTGTACATTTAACAATTTTTCAATTAGAACAATATTTTCTATCAAGATAAAATGAACATAAAATTCAAGTTCATAATTTATATTTTCAGTTATATGTTAGAAATATTTTCATCTCACATTTTTGTAGCCTAAGCACAAAATTTTCATTCCAAAACTTAAAATCTCTACGGAAATGGAAAATTGTCTAATAGCAGTAGATAAATTAAAAAGCTAAAATATGTGTTTATTGGTATTTCCATATTAACATATAAATATCAATCAACTTTAAATTTTACATAAAAATGTTCGTTCGAAGTGTTCAAATCTTGTTACAATTTGACAAGATTTTATGGAGGAGTGCAATCTTTTGGATGAAATATTTTGTAGTTCTTAATTTGTCTGTCCGTCTGAAATCGTAGTAAGATTTGAACAGTGAACAACAAATTTTCCAATAGAATTCAGGATCAATAATAATTGATTCAGGAAATACTTCAACTCTGTAGAGCATTTTTGTATTTCGAATTCAAAATGTGTGCTTAAGCCACAAAAAAGTAAGCTGAAAATCTAGATATAAAACTAATTATGTCATGTTTATGTCTTCTTAATGGAAAATACTTTGCATATAATTCTCTAATTCGATATTTTTTTAATGTATGAACATTCAAGAAATTGATAAATATTCCATTTTTTTATAGGAACTAAAAATTTCCGGATAACGCTTTGATTGAGAAAGCTAAAAATTTGTCAAATATTGATATAAATTGCAATTTTACAATTGCATTATTTTTCAAATATTTTAACATCTCTTCAATCTTGATAATTCTTACAGAAGTTTATTTCATGTGAGTGACTTTTTCTTTTTCTAATGAAAGATTTCGTAATTCTAAATTCGGCCCAATTCGTAACATTGTAAAAAGATTTTAAAACTTCATAAAAATTTTTTTTCTGTTTTATTTAAAGTCAATAAATATTCAATGTTTGGAATCGAAATATTAAGTAAATGATTTTTAATTTCTGGGAATAAACTGCTTTAATAAGACAATCTTTCTTCTTTGTGAGAAATCTCAATTTTAAAATTAAAATTCTACGCATAGGATACAAAAACATAATATGAAAATACTTTTATTACAGAATTTTGAAATATACAAGTTGACCAATTTTTAATCGAGTAAATCGGCTACTTTAAGCAAAAAATTATGTTAAAAATATTTTATCAAAAAAAAATAAGATATATTAAATTACGGTTTAAAATCCACAACATAGATTGATGGTAAAAGCAGTTTAAAGTTTTTTAATCTTACGTTTTAGTGACGTATGCACAGACTTTTAATCAGATAAATGAAATGCTTTATAGAAAGTCAAAATTTTCTTATTACTGCACTTAATCAAATTTATAAAGTAAAAATATTTTTTAATTGATGCTTTCACTCAATTCTTTAAACATTCATTAATTGAAAATTGTACTCAAAATTTAATCTTGCAGCGTTCCAATATTCCCACAATGTTACAAAATCTTATTAATCATTATTTTAGTCGAATTATTTTCAAAATATTTAAAAAATAAATGTAAATATTTTGATTAAATACTCTGTCAAATTTTGTATTTGACTGATCTTGCAAAATTGTTGAAAGTTTTGAATACCTATAGAAGAAACTTTAAATGAAATTTTATGTCCATAAATGCTTAAAATTCTATATAGAAATATCAACTACAACATTCTCAAATTTTATAAATAAACTACTAAATTCAAAAAGTTTCGGATTTTTTTAAAAACTGTACAAATTTCAAATATGAATCAGTCAAAATCTACTGATTATCAGTGAAATTTGACTGATTTAAATAACTAAAAACAGGTTACTGTGAATCAGTCAAATTTCACTGATTACTTCAGTGAAAATTAACTGATTTAACAGTGAAAAATATTGTTTCCACTGATGATTCAGTGAAAAGGCAAATCACTGATTCAATCAGTGAAAATTTGACTGATTCAGATTTAGAGTGTATACAAATTTCAAATATAAAGTGTACTCTGTACATTAATCAAACAAATTTAGAAGATGAATATTTTAATAAATATTCCTAAATATTATTGGAATATGATACATATCGATTTAGAAAAACTTCTTCAAAGTACTCAGACTTTTTCCTTATTTTACGACATTTTTGCACCATGTTTGACCTTTGGGTAGGACTCAAGAAAACAATTGTAGACATACTTTCATTACTTAGTAAAATACTATGAAGACTTGCTTTTTAAATTAAAGCGAAAACTTTTAAAACCTTTAACAATCGGTTGCATAGATTCGGCTCTTATCTTGGACGCAATTAGAGAAATAGGTTTTTTTGCTTTTTTTAGATCTAGTTTTTGCCTTAAACATAAAAGAAAGAAAACACATTTGAAATATTAAAATAAAAAAGCTGGTTCATTCTTAGAGAATCCCAAATATTCTGAAATAAAACTCCTTTCCACACCACCACGGAGGTAGAGTTTACTAGTAATAGTTCAATAAATTTTATGTACTCTAAATAAATTTTTTCGTAATTGCAGAAAACTTATTCCAAATACAAAAATTGTATCTTTAAATGTACAGGATAATTAATTATAAAAATCGTTCGAATTTGAATTTCAAGGACTTGTACACACTTTCAAGGCACATCGTTTTTCCTTTTGGAAAAATTTTTAAAACTTCTAATTTTTCAAGCAATTGGGAGAAGTACATTTAAAAAAAAAATTGTTTTCTCTACTTCCACTCGCGCTAGCTTAACAAATTTTCAGAATTTTACGATTTTATTAATATTGTATTAAGTGTCTACATTTTCTGAAACTATCTACAGGAGAAAAATTTTAATACTTTAGTAAAGAAAGTTTTCTGAAAAGTTGTAGCTCAATCAGATTAATAGCCAAAAAGTTACCAATGTTTTAATTCGCAAACGAACGGTATAGAGGTCAAATTGGAGACGAAAACAAATAATAATAGCAACCTTCTTTTGTTTTCTTCTAAGATATACTTGATTCTCGCTTTATGCGTTATTTGAGAAGGCAAGAGTGTGGATTCTTCATATTTTTATCGTAATTCCTTATTGAAAACGGCAAAAGTAAGAATATTATATTATTATTTGGTGATACGTGAGTGCTCTTACGTACGTACGTTATTGTTTGATGCTTGTGGGTAAGTTTATTTTGTGAAACTTAATTTGTGTGCAGATTACAAATTATTCACATTCGCTCAATTTTATCGACTTTTCATCTTATTAATTCTTTTCAAATAATTCTGTTTTCCTTCGTCGTATAATTTATTGTTCACAATGAGTAATCCGGTTGACCCAAATTCGAGTGTTTTGAAGGACAGCCAGGTTCAAACGAAGGTTGACCACCGTTTGAACTCCGGTTCAAACGAATGTCAACCCGCTAGAAAAGTCATGAAAAATGTAAAACTTTCAGTTGGGATGGTTTGAGGAATTTCCGTCGTGGAGAGAGTGGGTGGTTACATTAGCAGATGAAACAAGATTTCATTGCAAAATTTGCAATAAAACGTTGCTATGTGGCAAATAGGAAATTGAAAAGCATGAAGCATCTTTATCACACAGAAAGAAGCAAGAGTTTTCAAATAAATTAGAATGTTATGGAGTAGTAAGTGAAAATTCTTCTAATGTAACTGCCAATTCTTACAGTGTTGAACCTTGTGTAGCAAGTTCTTCTGCTTCAGAATTCACAAATTCCACGATTCCGGAAAGTGTTACTTTCAAACAGAAAGTACAAGAAGCAGAGATTAGGATTAGTACATTTTTCGTAGAGCATAATTTACCATTCGCGATTTCATCAGAATTGATAGGACTTTTCCAAGATATGGAACCTTCGGTTTTAAAAGACGTTAGATTGAGCCACACTAAAATGGTCCTAGTTGTAAATAACGTCGTATGTGCTGCTGAAACTGATCGCATGGCAAATATTTTGCGTAAGCAATCATTTTCAGTGTACGAAGACGAAACGACCGACAGGACTCTAGAAAAGTGGCTGTCATTGATGGTTCGATATGTGGAGCCAACGACATTTTCTGTCAGGGTGGAATTGCTCCAGCTTATTAATGTAAATGCTTCGGATTGTTCTGCCTCTAAAATTTTTGATGCGTTCGAAAAAGCATTGTCCGGGCAGAAAATCCCTTTATCTAATATCTGTGCTTTAGATTGTGATAATGCACAGGTGATGGTCGGCAATAGGTCCTCATTTAAAACAAAATTAAAGGAAAAAAAGTCCCCGTTTAATTGTTTTCCCGTGTGTCTCGCATTCGTCAGCAATTGTAGCAAAATATGCTTGTGCCACAATCCCAGATGTAGAGGATTTAATCAAAGATTTGCCAGCTTTTCTTAATGCTAGCTCCAAGCGAACGGCTATTTTTCGATCGATTGTTTTGGAATTAGGAAATGACTATCAAAAAATTCCTAGTCATTCTGAAACTCGCTGGCTTGTCCGCTATCGATGCATAGATATTATAATAAAGAATTGGGAAGTTATTCTTCAGTATCTTATGGTCCTCGTATCTGAGAAGGTAGAGAAGGCCAAAGACTTGTTAGGAAAAATGCAGAATCCTTTGACACTCGCATATTTCCTATTCTTGAAATTTACTTTGAATAGGTTCAACGTATACAATGCGAAATTTCAAAGTCGCGAAACAATGGTTCAGGAACTCCAGCCAAACTCGGCTAAATTCTTCGTATGGATTCTTAGCAGTTATTTGAAAGAAGGTCTTCTTCAACCGAATTTATTCTTTCAAATCATTAGAAATTTTAACTTTGCAGATCCTAGTAATCAAAAGCCGCTTCAAGACATTGACGTTGGTAAGGAAACGCGAGAATATTTCCAGCAGCAACTTACAAACAAGAAGTTGCAAATAGTAGAAGTTGATCTATTTCTTCGTAATTGCTTGAAATTTTATGTCACAGCAAGCGAAGAAATTCGCAATCGACTTCCTTTTGATGACATCTTTTTGTCTTGCGTTGCTGTTTTCCGGCCTCAAGTAGCTTTCTATGCTGATCGAAGCGAAACTTTTCCTAGGGTCTGGAAAGTTTGTCAAGATTTAGGGTCGTTTGATAGAATAGGTGTACAAAAAGAGTGGGATTCTTTACTCAAAATCAGACAGGAACTCAAAGAAAAGTGGTCGAATTTATCTTTTGACGAAATGTGGTCTAGTATCGGTGTATCTTCGACGAGTACAGGAGAAAAACTTTTTCCAAATTTGACCTCAGTATTGAATCATGTTCGGAGTCTTCCTCATTCAAATGCTGAGGCGGAGCGAGGTTTCTCCATGCTCACGGACGCGAAAACTCCCAAAAGAAATCGCTTAGGAAACAGGACGGTCAACTCAATTTGTGTTACTCGATCAGCCCTAAAGGCGAGAGCTGAAACAGCCAGAACAACGAGCATCACTTCGAAGCATTTGCAATTAATGACCGAAAATCTATATGAGATGGCAGAAAGTGATAGGGAAAGTGGTTTGTCGCTCTTCGCTCACGAAGGAGAGGATTAATTCTAATGGCCAAGGCATGGCGTTAATCAATTTCAAACCCCTTTCTTACTCACAAAATAATGACATTTTATTTCTTATATCAGAGATACGTTCTTTATTCCTTTCTTCGCGTGCCTCGGGTATGGAAATTGTTTAGTTTTAATTATTATTTTGTGAGTAAGAAAACATACTGAAATTGAGTAATATCACGCTTTGGGCATAAGTGAGAGGCAAGGGGACTCACAATAATCAAGCACCCCAAATCATCCCGAATTAATCAAACTTCTTCATTATTTGATTTAAAACAAAACATTTTTGTTCGACGTATACTGGCATTTGATAGAGGCAATCCTGAAGTACGGGCTACATTTGTAGCGTTTTTTACCACTTTGCTTCATTTTTATCCTTTTTTCTTTTTGCTTGAAAGCAAAAACCCTTTTCGTTTCGTAGGACGTGGACTAGGCCTACAGGGGATACCACGTAAAAAAAACGAGCCTTAAACTCTACCTCCGTGGTGGTGTGGAAAGGAGTTTTATTTCAGAATATTTGGGATTCTCTAAGAATGAACCAGCTTTTTTATTTTAATATTTCAAATGTGTTTTCTTTCTTTTATGTTTAAGGCAAAAACTAGATCTAAAAAAAGCAAAAAAACCTATTTCTTTAATTGCGTCCAAGATTAGAGCCGAATCTATGCAACCGATTGTTAAAGGTTTTAAAAGTTTTCGCTTTAATTTAAAAAGCAAGTCTTCATAGTATTTTACTAAGTAATGAAAGTATGTCTACAATTGTTTTCTTGAGTCCTACCCAAAGGTCAAACATGGTGCAAAAATGTCGTAAAATAAGAAAAATGTCTGAGTACTTTGAAGAAGTTTTTCTAAATCGATATGTATCATATTCCAATAATATTTAGGAATATTTATTAAAATATTCATCTTCTAAATTTGTTTGATTAATGTACAGAGTACACTTTATATTTGAAATTTGTATACACTAAATCTGAATCAGTCAAATTTTCACTGATTGAATTAGTGATTTGCCTTTTCACTGAATCATCAGTGGAAACAATATTTTTCACTGTTGAATCAGTTACTTTTCACTGAAGTAATCAGTGAAATTTGACTGATTCATATTTGAAATTTGTACAGTTTTTTAAAAAATCCGAAACTTTTTGAATTTAGTAGTTTATTTATAAAATTTGAGAATGTTGTAGTTGATATTTCTATATAGAACTTTAAGCATTTATCGACATAAAATTTCATTTAAAGTTTCTTCTATCGGTATTCAAAACTTTCAACAATTTTGCAAGATCAGTCAAATGCAAAATTTGACAGAGTATTTAATCAAAATATTTACATTTATTTTTTAAATATTTTGAAAAAATTCGACTAAAATAATGATTAATAAGATTTTGTAACATTGTGGGAATATTGGAACGCTGCAAGATTAAATTTTGAGTACAATTTTCAATTAATAAATGTTTAAAGAATTGAGTGAAAGCATCAATTAAAAAATATTTTTACTTTATAAATTTGATTAAGTGCAGTAATAAGAAAATTTTGACTTTCTATAAAGCATTTCATTTATCTGATTAAAAGTCTGTGCATACGTCACTAAAACGTAAGATTAAAAAACTTTAAACTGCTTTTACCATCAATCTATGAATGTGGATTTTAAACCGTAATTTAATGTGTCTTATTTCTTTTTGATAAAATAGTTTTAACATAATTTTTTGCTTAAAGTAGCCGATTTACTCGATTAAAAATTGGTCAACTTGTATATTTCAAAATTCTGTAATAAAAGTATTTTCATATTATGTTTTTGTATCCTATGCGTAGAATTTTAATTTTAAAATTGAGATTTCTCACAAAGAAGAAAGATTGTCTTATTAAAGCAGTTTATTCCCAGAAATTAAAAATCATTTACTCAATATTTCGATTCCAAACATTGAATATTTATTGACTTTAAATAAAACAGAAAAAAATTTTTTATGAAGTTTTAAAATCTTTTTACAATGTTACGAATTGGGCCGAATTTAGAATTACGAAATCTTTCATTAGAAAAAGAAAAAGTCACTCACATGAAATAAACTTCTGTAAGAATTATCAAGATTGAAGAGATGTTAAAATATTTGAAAAATAATGCAATTGTAAAATTGCAATTTATATCAATATTTGACAAATTTTTAGCTTTCTCAATCAAAGCGTTATCCGGAAATTTTTAGTTCCTATAAAAAAATGGAATATTTATCAATTTCTTGAATGTTCATACATTAAAAAAATATCGAATTAGAGAATTATATGCAAAGTATTTTCCATTAAGAAGACATAAACATGACATAATTAGTTTTATATCTAGATTTTCAGCTTACTTTTTTGTGGCTTAAGCACACATTTTGAATTCGAAATACAAAAATGCTCTACAGAGTTGAAGTATTTCCTGAATCAATTATTATTGATCCTGAATTCTATTGGAAAATTTGTTGTTCACTGTTCAAATCTTACTACGATTTCAGACGGACAGACAAATTAAGAACTACAAAATATTTCATCCAAAAGATTGCACTCCTCCATAAAATCTTGTCAAATTGTAACAAGATTTGAACACTTCGAACGAACATTTTTATGTAAAATTTAAAGTTGATTGATATTTATATGTTAATATGGAAATACCAATAAACACATATTTTAGCTTTTTAATTTATCTACTGCTATTAGACAATTTTCCATTTCCGTAGAGATTTTAAGTTTTGGAATGAAAATTTTGTGCTTAGGCTACAAAAATGTGAGATGAAAATATTTCTAACATATAACTGAAAATATAAATTATGAACTTGAATTTTATGTTCATTTTATCTTGATAGAAAATATTGTTCTAATTGAAAAATTGTTAAATGTACAAAATTAGTAAGAAGTATATAAATTTGAATGGAAAATTATATATTGATTCAAATTTTATACATTTATTGTCACTAAATTTCACTGAAAGTTTATTTTTGAAGTGTTGAAATCCTCATGAAATTTTCCAAGATCATACTGATGTTTATTTCATGCAGACTTTCTTCAAGAAATTGAAGAAAAGTGTTATTTCTTGAACTATATACTTCGTAAATTCAAATTCGTCGTCTGCTTCGCGCCTCTTTTGCACGTACTCGAGAAAAATACAATTCTTAATTTCGACTCGGTAAACGAAAGCGTGAAATCTAAAAATAACTTGAAAACTCAAGCATTGTAACGAAGTCCGTCTTCGTGCACCTTCGGCTTTACACGAAGCTGGTGACCGCAGCGTGTAGCAGAGCCGACACACTGACACGCCACGTTTGCATGTGTTTCTCCCAGATGGGAACGTGGTGGGGGCCGAAAAATCCCACGTTCTGGAGACACTGGTCTAGACTCAACCTAAAGGGAGGGCCTTATCCCTTCCACTTAGTTGAGTCATATAGATAGCTGTCCACTAGTCATGAGGGTCTTATCCGTTAGACTAAGACAGTCTCTTCCTAACGCTTGAAGAAGTAGCTTGTAATAAAAGAAATATCGATTAAAGGACGTTATATCAGGAAACTGATATAACTCAAAATAGATATTACTTATCATTCTTTATTCAGGATAACAAAGCGAAGAAAGTTAAAAAAAAAATTTCTACCTCAGAAGATAAAATTAACGGCATTAAAACCACACACGAAGAAAATTATGGAGAAAAATACAAAGAAAATTTGGAGGAGAATTTTGAAGAGATTTTTGAAAACAATTTGGAGAAATATTTTGGAGAGAATTTTGAAGAAAACCATGAAGAGAACTTAGAGGAAAAATTTGAAGAGCCTTATTTCAACGAAAATTTGAAACTAAACCAAAGGTATCAAATAAACTCTGAAAAAAACGATAATGATCATAATGATGATAATCTTCCATACCGAGAACCTTCTCTTATAAACTCACGCACAGAAAAAATATAGTTGAATTCCGCGATCATTTAATTATGCGAAAAAATAATTATGCATATTTTGCTACAACAAATGGAAGCCCTCGCGATAACGGATCAAAAACACTAGAATAACATGAATTATCTCAGAAATTAAACTTACGATCAATTAGTATTTCAAAAACTCCAAGAATTAATCATAAACCTTGAGAAGAAATAAAATTAATTTTTGATTCAACCTTTTTAAATTCAATTACAAAAATTATAGTTTGTAATGGAATAACGCAATATGCAACAGAAGAGCAACGGGCTCATGTAATTGACGAAGCTCATTCTTCAGCATTAGGAGTTCATGAATCCGTCACAAAAACTTATAATCGAATTCGCCAGAAATTTTTCCGAGAAAATATGAAAGTAGACATTCAAATCCTGTTAAATCTATAGCACCAACTATAGTTAAACCTCTTACAAAAGCAACCTGGAAATACACGAATCCTTCATACTTAATAACAACTGGCATTTTCTCAATCTGACCTTGATAAGTTATGAGGTCATCTTATGTTTCCAGCAGAAAGAAACAATGATTTTAAGTTTTTTAGCTGGAGAAATAACAGGACATACAACTAATAATCAAGGAATATCATTAAAAAAAATTATTTAATCAAGAAGTAATTGATCAAATTGCTGAATCTGCTTGGGGTATATTTTAGGATCATTTTTATAAATTTGGAACTATTAATGCAGGTCTAATTCGATTAATTATGATATAATTAGGGGCATAACATTAATAGGTGATACTATTATCCATGGGTAGGCATTACATAGATTATTTTGATGGTTTCTCCATCTACTAGGCGCCTTTTGGGATTCGGTTACTAACCTCTTGTTACACTTAGGTATCAACCGACCCGCTGGACTCTGAACTAAAAAAAGAACTTAGTAAAACACATTATTCTATCCAAATCTAACATCTTAAGAATGACGCATGTTCCTTTTAGCAATTTATTAAACAAACTTATTCAACAAAAAGGAGGTACACCCCTCCATTATAAATTACTTATTGAACAAACCAATAATAACACAGGTCTGCAAGGTTTTGTTGTTGAAAAGCTATGGGTTGTTTTCGGAGTAATTTTTGACGTAGAATCCGAATCCGGAATCAGAATCAGCCTATCACGTCAGGATTTTGAGATATTTGAGGTTATGTGCTCGAAAAATGGGGTTTTCGCTACTTTTGAGGTTATGTACAGGGCGCAAGAAACTTTTTTGGTTTTTTTCTCAAATGTCATCATTTAGCACTACTCTTTCCCTTCAAAATGAGCTATTGAACAGTCACTAGCGATTTTTTTCACAAAGATACGGCCATATCAAGTTTTGACATTTCCATTTCTAAGATGGCGGATTCAAAATGGCGGATCAAAATTTACGAAATTAAACGATTTCGCTCTCTAATGTCAATTTTCTGACTGTAAATTCTTATTCACAGACCATCAAAACCAGCTAGCACAAATTCTCAAGATAAATTTTCGAATGCGGAATGGTATGCACCAGAGTCAATGTGAATGCTCATAAGGTTGTTCGGATAAATGTCAAAACTTGATATGGCCGTATCTTTGTGAAAAAAATCGCTCGTGACTGTTCAATAGCTCATTTTGAAGGGAAAGAGTAGTGCTAAATGATGACATTTGAGAAAAAAAACAAAAAAGTTTCTTGCGCCCTTTACATAACCTCAAAAGTAGCGAAAAACCCTACTTTTCGAGCACATAACCTCAAATATCTCAAAATTCTGGCGTGATAGGCTGATTCTGATTCCGGATTCGGATTCTACGTCAAAAATTACCCCAGAAATGATCTTTCGTTTTCCAACAACAAATACAAACCCTTTATTTGCATACCTGTGTAATGGGTATCTATTTCACCTTAATTTGCAATATAAAAATCACATAATTATGAGTAGTAGCAAAGATAAAGAGAATGGAAAACAAAAGGTAGCAGGGAATTGATATCAAACCTTGATTAGTAATTCGAAGAAAACCAATGAAAATGCCCAATTAAATTTCATTAGTATAAATTGCAAGAAATTAAACGAAATTTTCACTTAAAACAAATTCACATTTCCAAAATATACAGTACTACGAATAAAAAGTTCATTAGAAGATTTAACATACATAGCAATTAGTTTTATTAACAATATTAAACAATTTACATGCCACAATTCAAGTCACCTATAAATGATCTAAAACCTTTAACGATCAGCCAAATAACAAAATATAGTACCACAAATGACAATCGTGTTAAAAATACAAATCCATATAAAATGAAACAAAATGATATTCTGACTTCTAATGTTAACATCCCATACCGATACAGTAAATCAACTTCAATCCAGCATTATTATGATGAGCCTACCCACGTACCAAGTTACCAAAAAAAGAGGTACAGGACAGACTCCATGGGATTTTTGAATCAAGTAGAAATTTTGAGGAATTTCACAAAAAAATGAGCTGCCGTTACCGCAATATGCAGTTTGTCCTGTTCCGCATTCGAAAACAAAATAAATTTTTCTTGCACGAATGAGTATACTTGATCATTTTGTCGTACAACCCTGCCCTACTAGTGAATTAGCAGAAAATAGCGTAGCATTAAAACTATTACTACTATCGTTGAGTGAAGATAGGTATAGAGGAGACAACCAGGGCGATTGAATGGTCCAAACCTTGCGGGAAAAGACGCCAGGGGTAGATGAAGTTCTAGAACCAAACACGGGGATCGACAATTTCAAAAGTCGCCAAAATCTCACGGATAAGAAGTAAGTTGTAGGAGTAAGCCCCAAACTTGTATTGGTGAGTCTGCTGTATTCATAATGGGTCAGGTAGTCCTCGGCAATTCAACCCTAGCTTGTCGACAGAATTTCACAAAATAGCTTTTTACCTCTTTTCCTTCTACTTCGCGTTTACTAGTCTTCCCCTAAAATCGGATATATATATTTAAAAGATATATGGGTCATTTCATGGGAGATTTACAGTCAAAATTTTTTTTTTGACGAAATATTTTTTTTGCCTTCTTACTTCCAAAATAATCGACACATTTTTTTTTCAATGTGATACTTGAAAATTTCGAGATATAATTTTTTTAAGTTTGGCACTCAGGAAAATTTTTTTTTCTAACAGCTCACTGTAAAAGCACTTTTGAATATAAAATGTAACCCCTGCACTTGAAATGCGCGACAGAGTACAAGCTTTCAAAAAATGTATAGCACACATTTCGTTGTTTTTTTTTGTAATAACAATATAGTACATTTTTATAGACAATTGAATTTTTTTTTTAATTTGGAACTAATTTTTGTTTAATTTTTTTGTTTCTAAATTTTTGTTGAAGTTTTTTCAATATGCAGGCAAAATTTTGGAATGGAAAAATGAAAACTGTAGGTGTAATTAATTTATAAAATTTGTCCCGCCTATTGCAGCGGTTCACTGCCACACGTGCTTCAAGTCCGAGCATGCCTAAACAAGCTTAAGCGTAGTTGCAGCGTGCGAGCTGCGAGCTCGCTCGTTGCAACGCGCAGGACAGATTTTATAAATTAATTACACCTACATTTTTCCATTCCAAAATGTTGCCTGCATATTAAAAAAACTTCAACAAAAATTTAGAAACAAAAATATCGGAAAAAAATTAGTTCTAAATTTAAAAAAAATTCAATTGTTTATAAAAATGTACTATATTGTTATTACAAAAATAACAACGAAATGTGTGCTATAACTTTTTTGGAAGCTTGTACTCTTTCGCGCATTTCAAGTGCAAGGGTTGCATTTTATATTCAAAACTGCTTTTACAGTGAGCTGTTAGAAAAAAAAAATTTTCCCGAGTGCCAAACTTGAAAAAATTATGTCTCGAAATTTTCAAGTATCACAATGAAAAAAAAACGTGTCGATTATTTTCGAAGTAAGGCAAAAAAAAATATTTCGTCCAAAATAAAATTTCGACTGTAAATCTCCCATGAAATGACCCATATATATTTTGCAATAATTTTTTATAAACAATTGCAATTTTTTTGGGCGTTCTTCACACTGTGAATAATTGAAATTGAGCATTTCGATCAAATAAGGGCCTCTCCGCTCGAAAACGGGTAGAAGTATTGTCCACTGTCCAAACCGAGGCGAAAATGTTTTTTTTTCAAAAAAACGTTAAACACAAAATACTGTGATGTTCAGGTCAATGAATCGCATCTTTTTTGTTATATTCATTTTCTTCCCTGATAATTTGTTTATTCACTGTAAAATAAACAATAGGTTTTTTCATACCTTCGAAAATCAATGCCGTTTGGAACTAAAATTGCTGAAGCTCAACTAATATTCAACCAATTTTGTTGAAATTTGGTTTATGAATTCCCATGGCGCTATACTCGGCACCGAAATCATAGAATTTTCGAAAAATATGATATTATTATTATTTATTAATTTATCAGCAGCGGTTGGAAAGCAATCAATTTTTTTTCGACATGCGAGGAAGTTTTTTCCTATTGAAGCTAGGAAAAACTTCCAGCGAAGAAGTTGGTAAGGATCGTTTGAAAAAGTTTTTGGGAAAAAGTGATGTTGGTTGAAGCAATACTTGATGAGATAGAAACGTTTTACTGAGAGCGCGGAACGCGCTTCGACGCGCGCCCGTAGATTTCGTGCCCGTATTAAAAAAAAATACATTTACTTTGCATACAATTGAACGATGGTACGATTGTACTTCCCAAACAGCCATGTTGATGTGTTTTACGATTATGGAATACTGGAATACGGTTCTTGGCCGCCAAGCCGGCGCATTTCTTTTGGGATGGAATCCACAAATTTCCAGAAAGATGGAAAAAGTCATAGCTTCAGATGGGCAATACTTTGAATAATACTATTGTACATTTTTTTCTTAAATAAACGTTCAAATTTTGAAAAAAAAACCGCACGAATTAAGTTATAGATTCAATAATTTCAAATACATTACAACAAAAAAAACTCAGTTTGTTCCCCTTTCTTCACCCATTAATTGAAACAACAATACATTTTAGGACTACTCTGAATAAGATTCGTACCTATAATTCCTGGATGCAAGCTAATCCTATTTGCAAAAATTCTAAACTGTCTCAAATAGCAGAATGGCTTCATGACGAAGTTAATACATTCAATTTTAATTTCCTAAATTTTTAACAAATATTAGAATTGCCAATCTATGCACAAAATAGAATGTAGCATCCCCAATTTTTTCATCCAACAATATTGAACTATATAAATGTTAAATTATATGGAATAATATAGTATCTTAAAATCAATACTTTTTATTCTAACATCAATTGATTTTGACATAAAGGCCGTGGATCAACCAGACTACGTGACTTCGGTCATTATCGGTCATAGACAAATCAATAGTCGAAATAAAGGCCATACCCGGGTAAGCATGTCTGGGACGCCCCCGTTAGATCTGGTTAGGGTTTTTATTATGGTTTGACTTTGATGAAAGATTTAAGTTACCAAAAGATTAAGTCTAAAAAGAAATTTTTATGGGAGTTATGGGGGTGGAAAGGAAAAACCACAAAAAATTCTTCTCAAAAATGGCTGAACTGATTTTCTTGTTTCGAATATATGTTGCTAGGGCAATTGGGACATTTCCAGAAAATAAAGAGTGTACATGTAGGATAAATATTGTGTTTAGCGTGCATAGCATGAAAGGTGTATTTAATCTAAATATTGTATATCGTGTGTATATAAGAGATGTTGAACGGACTAATGACCCTGACGTGGTGCATCTTGGGCAAACATAAAAGTTTGGCGAATGTCAACAGTACTAAATGTTAAATCATTATACGAATTGTTTGTAATCGATAAAAGGTTTTCATTTTACTGAAATAATTCTCACTTTATTAAACCATGAAGTGAAAAAAAGTTAGCTGCCTATTATTATGAAGTCTTTTACTTTTTAGGGGCCAAAATAATGTTTTCATTTTTTTTAACATTGTCCTAATGTTCTGATCGCTGTAAAAGAAATAAAAATTACTAATCAGAATACAAGTATTTTACAGGAAAACGTGATGCTACAACAAAAATTTCTACATTTATACAATTTTGTCGGTCCTATTCCATTTTACGATATTTATTCTTAATTTTTTTTGCAAAACTGTACTAATTGCACTAGTAACACTATAACGGGTGGATTTATCTTCCTAAACGTCAAAGAAAAAGACAAATTTTTATCAAGTCAAAACTGGAAATTCGGTATCATCCTCAATGTTACCGGCGTTATTCAATGGAATAGATTGCAATCAAAAGGCCTGCATTTATTTTACTGTGTGGGATGAGCCCTGGCTCTATATAAAATTCAATTTAAAGTGCTTTAACTAAGCAATTGAATAATATAATTTGAAAATTTGGGGCATTGCCTCTAATATAATGGCTTCAAAGAAAGCCTGAGAGCAAGCGATTGAAGTTTGTGCAACCATAAAAAAGGACAGAAGGATCCCGGAATATAATTTTCATGACTTACTGGGTCCTCTGACCTTGATCTCGCGCCTCACTTTGTCAAGATCAAAAGGGTTAGCGTCCCTTTGAGCCATCTTCAATTTTTATTCATTTTGATTAAAATTGCAGACGTACCTTGGACTATTTCAACATCAGAATGAGCACTGAGTCTCATCATTCGCGCAGTTTTATTACGTCAGCTGCAAAAGCTGGCGCAAGCCAGGCAAACAATAGCATATAGCTCCATAATATGTAATAGTAGATAGAAATACTCGATCCAGTTGGAGATTAACCCTCCGTTACCAAACATATGAGGGATTCCCTCAGTGGGGTCAGTTTTTTCGAAATAACTTCTAATTTACGCTTCACACAGTCTGGTCCGTTTGAATACCTTTCCACGAATTATTCCTGAAGCTTTTTGTAGCAATAAAAAATGTTCAAGTAGAATACTCATTCAATAATCACTTTTCAAAACCAAAGGTGACGTGATTTCTGAGGAAATCCCTCCATAGTTTGGCTTTCGTGCAATGGAAATAGCTTGAGTTCTAGAGTGCGGTGTTGCCATATTTTGATGTTGCACGTTCAGCCAAGTTTATTTGCGGACGTTCCAAGTTGATTTTGTAATTCAAATTTGATTTTTTGAATATCTAAGGGCCGATTCCACCAACGTTAATGAAGTTGAAATCGGCGGTTTAATCCGTCATTCTAAATTCTGATTGGTTTATCCAATGGTTTAACCATCGATTAATAATTAACCGTATTTGGTGAAACCAGACTTTAGTGTTTTAAGTGTAAATTATTAAATTCAGCCTGATGAGGTTGACGAACCAAGCCAAAGAAATCTTAGTTTTGACTAATCCAAGATGAGTGTTTCTATTATTTTTTAACCCATAACTGGATCAACTATTTCTATTTATTATTACATATTACTTATTATTCTCTATATAACCTTACATACTAAAGTAGTATTTACCGATGTTACGTGGTCTAGGTGATTCATGGCCTTGAGCGTTCCAAGTGTAGAAAATAAGGAATTAAAAGTTCATCAAATTTAAGACACACCAATAAACTATGATATCCCTATAACTTAAAAACTTGTCATATCTTTGAAATCTGAATTGATACATTTTATATATATATATATATATATATGGTGTGTTCCATGCCAAATCGGACGAGTTCAGGACTCAATGTTTCCGATTTAATTGAAATTTTAAGCATTGATAGGCTAACATAAATAATAAAGAGAACCGAAATTTGAGATTTTTTCATGTATTATTTAAAAAGTTATGGTATAAACCAAAAAAATATATATTTTTGTCCTCTTTCAATTATTTAAAAACTAAAACTGGGAAAAATTCTGAAAAAAATTACACAAAAAAGGTTTCATTAGATGGCCGATGTAGTAGCATCTTTCGGAAAAATGTTTACTCAAAATTTAGCAACTAAAAAAAAAAAAAAAAAAAAAAAAAAAATTCAAACAAATTGATTTTTTGAAAAATTTGAAAACATTTGCAGTGATAGCCCCAAGTGTTACAAATTGTAGGTATATGATTTAGGCATGCACTCGAAAACTGCGCGAAATATGATTTTTTTTGTAAAGTGATGTGCGTGGAATCACGATCTTCGATCGACAGCGCTCAGTGTGTAGAATGGGAATATTGGGGTTCAAAATGATTCAGAGCCTACAATTTTCCTACGATTTAACTTTTTTTTTTATTAATTAAAGCTAATTGAATTTTGAAGAAGTCTGCCGAGGCCGATTTTGCAGAAAGGCGCGGTTCTTTTGTTATTTAAGTTTCAAATTGCAAAAAAATCATAATTTTCCATATTTGTGCTACCTGCTCCATGATATTCGTCGATATTAGCTCAAGAATGTATGAAATTGATAGATTTACAATCACAGAGAAAATTCCGATATTTTAGGTGAAGTTCGTGCAATGTGTTCAATTGTTATAAACAAATTAATGAAAAGAATCTTTTTTTCTATATATTCGAGCCTGAAAGTTCTTTTCATCACGTTTTTTCCACGGAGTCGATTGGAATCAATGTTCTATTACAATTCATACCCGGAATATAATTTTTCATATTGTTATAAACAAATTTCATGAACAAATTCAATGAACAGGCACCGCTGGATATATAAAATTCCTTTTTTTTTGCCTGATCATCAATTTTCTCTGCGAAAATAATGCTTCGATTAATGGAAAGCACAATTAAGGCTATTTACATTTGTTATTAATAATACTGATTAATCTGAACGATACGAAATGTGAAGGATGCACTCCATGAAGCGTATCCAAGCATGTAGGGTGGAGAGACCGAAAGAGTAGTTTTCGATCTTCACAGGCAAAAGTGTCACTTCTTCCAATTTGTTTATCATGGAGCGCTTTGCGCCGCATATATAACACGACAAAATGAATTTTTTCTCCCAAAGAGTGACCGTTTAATACATTTGTTAATCAGTATTATTAATAACAAATGTAAATAGCCTTGATTGTGCTTTCCATTAATCGAAGCATCATTTTCGCAGAGAAAATTGATGATCAGGCAAAAAAAAAGAAATTTTATATATCCAGCGATGCCTGTTCATTGAATGTGTTCATGAAATTTGTTTATAACAATATGAAAAATTATATTCCGGGTATGAATTGTAATAAAACATTGATTCCAATCGACTCCATGGAAAAAACGTGATTAAAAGAACTTTCAGGCTCGAATATATAGAAAAAAAGATTCTTTCCATTAATTTGTTTATAACAATTGAACAAATTGCACGAACTTTACCTAAAATATCAGACTCGTTGCAAAGTCATGCATAAAATGATTATGTCGGTCGTTGATGGAAAAGTTTGCCAAGCGCTCACTGAAACTCCATCATCACAATCGTGTTATATATGCGGCGCATAGCCCTCCATGATGAACAAATTGGAAGAAGTGAAACTTTTGCCTGTGAAGATCGAAAACTACTCTTTCGGTCTCTCCACCCTACATACTTGGACACGCTTCATGGAGTGCATCCTTCACATTTCGTATCGTTCAGATTTCTGCAAATGGGCAGCGATTTTACCCGATCAGAAGCAGAAAATGAGCAAAGCAAAAAAGATAATCCAAAAAGAATTTTGGGAGGAAGTGGGCCTGATTGTGGATGTTCCACAAAATGGGAGTGGGACATCCAATAATGGCAATAATGCTCGAAGATTCTTCCAAGATCCTGAATTAACTTCGAGTATTACCAGGGTTGACAAAGTATTGATCGAAAAATTTTGCATTATTCTACAAGCTATGACATCTGGAAAGAGAATAGATTTCATCAAATTTGAAGAATATTGTGAGGAAACTGCGAAACTTTACGTTAGCTTATATGAATGGTTCAAATTGCCTTCCACTGTACAAAAATATCACCATAAATGTTTTCAGTTTTTTCAAAAAATCAATTTGTTTGAAAAAAAATTTTTTGTTATTAAATTTGGAGTAAAATTTTTTCCGAAAGATACTAATACATCGACCACCTAATGATACGTTTGTGTAATTTTTTTCAGAACTTTTCCTAGTTTCAGTTTTTAAATAATTGAAAAGAACAAAAATATATATATTTTTTGTTTATCCCATAACTTTTCAAATAATGCATGAAAAAATCTCAAATTTTGGGTTTCTTTATTATTTATTTTATCTATCAATCCTTAAAATTTCAAGTTATTCCGAAACATGGAGTCCTGAACCCGCCCAATTTGGCATGGAACACACCATATATATATATATATATATATTATTCATCGTTCCCAGGATCAAATGCAAAATTCAAGTCTTTCGTAGGCGTTTCATAATTTTTGAAATATTCATATAGGTTTTTAAATGTTTCATAATGATTACCAATATTAGTTATTCCCAAGAAATAATAAACAATAGTCGTAAATTCTTGGAATATAAATAGAGTTAGTCGAATAATTGACTTTTTTGTTCATAAAATTGTCGACAGAAATTATAATTGTGAATTGCTAAAGGTTTTGCATTACAATTCATCTTTATTCAAATAATGTTCACCAATTTTAGTTTTGAAAGGTATGTTTTTCTGAAAGATACTTCACATTTGAGGATTTAATGCTTATGCCGGTTACTTATAATATTGTAATAAAATTAGACATTGAATTTACATATATATATATATATGGTGCATTCTTTCTCAGCCGGACATCCCCTGCTGTCTGAAATTGGTTTGACTTTAAAAAATCATGTTTAGGCTCAAAATTGAGCAAATTTTATCTAGTTTTCAGAACCGTTTAGCGGTTTTTGAAATTCAATATGTCCGACTTAATATGGCGCTGAGAGTCAGAAAAACATAGGTGAACAAATTACTTTCAAAATGAAAATTATGAACGTGTCGGTCTGAAATACTTCTTTGGGGCTTGAATTCTACGTTTGCATAGGTACTTTGATGAACCATATGACACATTGCGAAGTTTAAAATAGTGGATCTAATATGGCGGATTTATACCAACCAATACAGCATTCTGTGACTTTAATTACTGAAATCAGCTTGTAAATGATAGCTAGAAAGTTTTCGTGGTCGCTGATTGAGATTCTGCAGTAAAAATATTAAAATTCAACATGGCGGATCCAATATGGCAGCTTTGTGTCGGCGATTCTGCTCCTAGCAACACAAATTGTTCAATTTGGCTTGGGAATGATTACTTGGGTATTTCCAAGGTCGCTGATTGCGATTCTCCACTTGTTCCCTCTGGTAAAACAATTGAGGATCACTGAGACCGAAGTTCACTTGTTCTCTCTGAAAAAACGACTGAGGATCGTAAAGGCAGCCAACTGAGCATCGCAGAGGTAGAGCATCACTTGTCCTCTCATAAAGAGCACCTGAGGATCATAGAGTCAGAGATTCACTTTTTGTCTTTAAAGAAACAATTGAGGATCACTAAGACCGAGCTTCACTTGTTCTCTGCAAAAAAAAAAACTGAAGATCGTTGAGGTAGAGCTCTACTTGTTCTTTCGCAGGGAGCAATTGGGCATTGCAGAAGCAGAGCTTCACTTTTCCACTTTCGCGAGTTAATATATTTCTTTCCATCCTTAGGTCTATATCAGTTAGAGCACGGAAATATGGATTATTTATATTTGTTCAGCTCCACCCTCCGCGTCTGAAATGTTCATATGAATAGTTTTTTTTTCAGAAATTTACGTTCAATCAGATCTTTGCAGTTCTACATTTGGAACCAGTTACCTTCAGAACTACACTTTCATTGACTTATTTGACCTTTATTAAGATTGTGTTCCACGAAGTCTTCATAAATTAAAGTTTTTCATCAGTTTAACATCCAGTATGCCTAATACAAGCGACGAACATCGCGATAGATGCTGCAATCCTTACAAAAATTTTGGTTTTACGGGCCACAGAGGCAAATATTTGAAATTAATATCTAAGAATCTCAAATGAAAATTTCCGGATCTTCCCGATAATGCTAAAATTGTGTCCATTGCAGAAGGGTCAAATCTGAAAGTGGCAATATATTGGGTTGGCAAAAAAGTCATTTCGTTTTTTTTATGATTTTCAGAGCAAGTTTATTGATACACATAACAAACAACAATCAATTATGTATTGACCATTTTGTTCGATGACCTTTTGCCATCTTTCAGTCAGCTTCATAATTCCGTTTTCGTAGAAAGTTTGGTTCTTAGAGGCAAAAAACTGAATCAACTAATTTTCCACAGCCTCATTTGAATCGAATGTTTTACCATTCAAATGGTTTTGAAGTAAACGGAATAAATGATAATCGGATGTTGCAAGGTCAGGACTATACGGTGGATGAGGCATCACTTCCCAGCCTAACTCCAATAATTTTTTGCTAGTGACCAAAGATGTATGTGGTCTCGCTCTATCTTGATGGAAGATAACGCGTTTACGAGTTCCTGACGAGTTCCTTGGGAGCAGCTCAAAATAGAGAATACCTTTGAAATCCTACCAAACAATCAGCATAACCTTCTTTTGATAAATATCGGCTATTGATGTCGATTGTGCAGACTCATCTCGCTTGCTCCATGGTCTTTTTTGCACGACGTTATCGTGAATAACCTATTTTTATCGCCCGTTATGATTCGCTTCAAAAGTGAATCGGTTTCGTTACGTTTCAGAAGTGAATCGTAAATGGAAATTCGTTTGGTGAGTCGAATTTCATTCAATTTGTAAGGAACTCAAATATCGAGCTTATTAATGTAACCAAGTTGTTTTAAAAGTCTTTCAACGCATGTATGTGATATATTAAGCTTGTCTGCGATCTCTCGTGTTATACTACCGGTTATTTTTTATCATTGCTTTTATTTTGTCGTCGTCAACTTCGTTTGGGCTTCCAGAGCGTGGTGCATCTTTGAGGTCAAAATCTCCGGAACGAGAACGAGCAAACCAATTCTGGCACTGGCGTTCTGTTAATTATTTTTCACCATAAACATCATACAACTTTTTCCGAGCTTGCATTGCGTTTTCACCTTTTCGGAAGTAATAAAGTAAAATGTGACAAAAATGACCGTCTGGAATTTCCATTCCAAATTAATGCAAAACAGTAAATAAACAACAAAACTTGAAACTTTTTTTTAGTGAATAATCTATGAAACGTCAGCTGTCAAATACCATATACGGTCTGAAGTTTGCAATAGGGAAGAACGATTTCGAACGACTAAAGTCATCTAGCGAAAAAAAGCGAAATGACTTTATTGACAACCCAATAGATTCTCAAACATCTCGTAATTTATCGGATGTTAGTCAAAATGATGTTGATATGGATTAAAATGAATCTTTCAATTCTTATTCTTCAACACCGTCTAAAGTTAATAATACCGCAATAGTTCGTTCACAAAGAGAAATTAAATTAGAAGACATGTTAAGTGGATTGAAAGAGAAATTTTCTACCTTAAAGATTAATGATCCTCAAAAATTTAGTATTCTTACAATAGCTCCAGAAGCATGGAGCGTTAATAAAATCGCAAAAAATTCAGCTGCAGTACACCGATCGCAAAAGAAGCTAAAGATCTTAGAATTGCAAAAAGGGTTTTACCACACTACCGAAACATTGCGTTCTTGCTGGGCCCAGCAGAACCCATTCCGTCTGCGTTTGCACGATACATCAGAATAATAAATTCATTTTTGATGCTATTGGCATTGAGCAACTCATCCAGAATTCGGAAAACCTGATAAGTGGTTCTAAAAGTTGCTTACAAGATATCACTTTTAAGAATCGTGGTGTGAATGACGGTAAAATTCTTGATGAATGTGAAAAATGTCCAGAAATTGCGAGTTTTTCACAACTTCTCCAACAATTATTGGAAGGAGAAAACATCGATAATGTACAATGCAGTACCTGGACTGCGACAGACAGAGCGACTTTACAAACTCAAATATTCCCTACAACTGACTTTGCAGAAGAATTATGTAATCAGTTATTGGTTTTAAAACCTCATTCATTTATCTCCAAACAACAGTCGCAGTACTTTAAATTTATGAAGAACAATCTGTATGAGGGTGAAGTTCTCATGGTATTGGATTTCAATAAAAATTATAAATACGTAGTTTAAGATGCATCACACGCGTTTCATTTCAATAATAACCAATGTACTTTATTCCCTGTAGTGTATTACTATAAGGAAAACTCAGAACTGAAACACAAAAGCATAGTATTCTTATCAGATAGCACACACCACGATACAGCTGCAATTTATACAGTCCAAAAAATGTTGATACCATATGTAAAACGAAGTCTTCGCGTGAAGAAAATTATTTATTTCAGCGATGGTGCGAAACAACATTTCAAGAATAAGTTTTAGATAGTTAATCTCATTCATCATGAAGTTTCTATGCAACTGCTCATGGCAAAAGTGCTTCAGATAGTATTGGAGCTCTATTCAAGAGAGAAGCAGCACCGAACAGTCTTCTATGTAACTTAATTGCAGCCATTCTAATTCCTAAAAAACTTACTAAATGGGGTCAAAAGCATTTTCAGAATATAACCACCTTAGTCTATATTAAAATAGAGCATGACAAAATTAGTGGGTCTCTGAAGAGAAGGTTTGACAACGCTCCAGCAGTCCCACAAATATTAAAAAATCATTGCTTTTGAGTAGAAAAGGATCAAACGCTATTGATTAAAAGGTTCTCCAATGCTCCTGATGCTACCATACTTGTATATGAGGCATGAACAAACTGTGGAAAGCACCCTGATTCGTGAGAGGCAAGGGGAATGACTTTAAAACTGCATTCTGATTTGTGAGACGATCTGATCATTGATTTGTGATCAACAACATCGCAAAACCACAACTATTCATTTGCAAGTCGATTTCAGTCACTGAAAGCTGAAATGTACTTATGCAAACGTAGAATTCAAGCCCAAAAGGAGTATTTCAAATCGCCATTTTCATATTTTTTTCAGAAATAATTTATTCATCTGTTATTCATGAATCTCGACGCCATATTTAGTCAGCCATATTGAATTTCAAAAACCGCCTGATGGTTCTGAAAACTACCTAAAATTTGCTAAATTTTAAGCCTGAACACGATTTTTCAAAGTTAAACCAATTTTGGACAGCAGGGGGTGTTCGGTTGAGAAAGAATGCCCCATATATATATATATATATATATATATATATATATATATATATATATATATACATATGTTATATTATAGGTAGAGTTATTTGGTCGAGCTGGGACTGAAATCATTCTGCAGCTCCTGGGTGGTGGACACCGTTTCAATCCAAAAAATGCTCATCAATGGCCCACAGTTGTTGCTTTATGTGGACCCCACAGATCCGGTGCTGCAGGTGTAAATTGTGCACGACAACTCTCCAGCCATGGCGTGAAAACTGTGGTTTACATAGAGAATTCAGAAGATGTATTCCTCCTCCAAGAATTATCTTTATATAAATTAACAGAGAATGAAGTAGTGTCAGATGTAAAAAGATTACCCTCCGTTGTGGATTTAATAGTGATTGCATTATGCGACGAAAACTCTTCAAGGATTATAACGTCAGTTTCAAGATGGGCAGATAATAATAGGGCACCAATTTTGGCAATTGAACCGCCATCATCTGGTACTCCTGGCGTGTTAAGTAAGTTTAGCATATTAGGAGCTTTGCCCTTAGCTCACAGCGTTGACAATGGTAGGTTATATTTATGTAATCTTGCCTTGCCGAACAAAGTTTTCTCCGACGTTGGTATTATTTACAGATCACCTTTTGGTCCCAAATTCGTCATTCCTCTACACGTAAACAGTTCTTAGTAAAGTTGTGTTATCATTCATTGTTTGTAGAAGTATCATAACATAAAGCTATTATCAGAAATAATTTTTTTAGTAAAATAAGTGTGATATGGTGTCAAATGATTGTTTTATGATATTTAAACTTTTATGATCCGAAAATTCATCTTCCTAAGGACGACGCTCACAATTATACTCACGCCATTCACCACAGAAACACTACTTCGAAATGAATGCATACAAGTACAAACTTAGAAAATTTTATATTTTTATACACTTAATACGTAAAACAGTTTGAATTTACCGCTCTTTTGTTATTAGTCCTGTTGTAGCCGAATCCTGAGCGCAGTTTTATGGTAGCATATTAGTTAACTGAAGATAAGATTTAAATCGTATCGACTGTAGTACTGAATCACATTAAGAAAGTTATGCGATCGTTTAGATATAAATTGGCAAATGCACTATTTCAGTCATTAGAGATCAATTAAGCTATTAAGATATTATTCTATATACGAAGATATGAAATTCATTATTTGGTGTAGCTTATTATCACATAATTCATATAAATTCAATTAATACTAATGTGCCATTATGCACATCTCTGAAAATTGATGCAAGATTAGCGCTGCTTTTTATTTGTAATATTCGTATTTCCTTATGGTATTTTTTATGAGATCATGTCGATCAATTAAGTTAAAGTAATAGTATGTTTGTCATTGCAGTTCGTATTTCTATAAAATTCTTAGTGTGTACATATTCAATTTTATCTTTTATGACCATAGTACTATGTACCTATGATAACCATCAATTATGAGTTTAAGAGCGATGAAGCGCAACTGCTTCAAACTTAATATTTCTTGTTTATAAATATAAATAATTTTCACATAATAATGGTTCTAAAATACTGATGTAATTAACAATTAGTTTGAAAATATTTTACTTTATAACTCAGTAAATCTTGAAATTCAATGCAATATCTAAAATCATTCTTATGATGTCAAGATTTATATGCAGACTGATGTAAGATATATCTCTGGCTGAGATTATTTATTTATTATTAACCTATGTAAAAAATATTTCACATTAATCGCAAGCTGTTTCGCTCGAAATAAAAGGAGGAGATTTTTTGAACATTGAAATAGAATATAAATATGATTGAGAAATAAACGATTAAAATATGTTACAGTAATCGAAATTCTGTCCTTGAGGTCACTGAACTCATAATAATGATAAAATTAATATAATTCTATTCCGCCTTCATCTAACATAAATTCACATAACCTCTATGAAATACTACGAAATCTAATGGGAAGACTTATTTCATTGAATGCAACTTTACTGAACATAAAAATACTGATCTTTAGAAAATATAAGTAGAGTTATATATATATAAGAGTTGCCAAAATGTAAACTCCATACTCCTAGCATCACATCCTCTAACGCCTTAAAGTGTCTCAAAAAATATATGTCAGGCATATATGATTACGAGGGGCACTATTTATATTTTGAGTCTAATAATTAAAAACAGAAATTTATCATCAAAAATGGCTTTATTGTTTCCCAAAGTTTTCTCCTTTATGATCTATGCATATTTGCATGCGTTCGCACCGCGAGACCGCCTTACCGCTTAAAACTTCACGAGCGGCACTGGAGCATGAGAGAAGCCATCGTGTCAGGAGTGAGCTCAGCACGCACTGCCCGACCAACGGCCTCCCTTGCCACGCCCCACTTGGCGCAGACAAAGAGTATGTGCTCTGCATCGTCCACATGGGAACCGCAGTATCAACACGACTCATCGTCTGTCTTTTCAAAGCGCTTCAGGTACGCATTAAAGTGCTTGTGCCAGGTAAGAGCCGTCTTCAGCGTTCTTCCAATCCATACAGGTGGCGAACTCTGGGATTTGACAGTATGCCCATCTCCCGTTCTGCTCACCATGTCATCTCGTTTGCCATATCTCGAGGAGTTCGCGTCTTCCTTTTTTACGGATGGCTTCCTTCGTCCGCGCGATTTCCTGTTGGTTTATCAAACAGGTGAGCTCCTTGCGAAGCTGAGAGGGCTCCTGTCTATCCTTCGCCGACAAATCTCATGGCGATACGCTCGCCAGGACCAACACAGCACTCCTCAACACAGTTCGGTATACTAAGACAGCTTACTGCAACTATGCTTCTTAGCGCCATGCCTCTGTGCCAATAACAGCTTTTTCTGGTTAGCATACTTCCCTGCGTCCACAAATATTGGGAATGAGCCGAGTCAAGTTTGCGACACATTAGATGGCTTTGGCAATCGTGATATCTAGGTGTACGCCGAAGCTAAGCCACTGATCTAACTGCACTTCCAGCTACTTGATACTCTTCTTTCACACGATTCCGTATTCTCCAAGAAAAATCTTCGGGTACTGAAAGGATTTCCTGTCCGTGACCAGGAAAGCCTCGGTCTTTTCAGGGTCCATTTTAAGCCCTCTGTTGTCCAACCAACGTTATGACCGCAACAGTATCTGAGGATGCTCGTTCCAGCAGGTGGTCTGGAAGCTTCTTCCGCATTATCGTCTGTATTTAACCATTTGAATCTGTAAACTCTGTAGCTGTGTTGGCTTTAAGCCTTTCGCCCGTTCTCTTAAGTTCTTCGAGAGTGAAAAGCTCTTCGTACTGGACCATGCAGGAACTTTGTTCCTGTCTCTTGAATGACTCTACTTATGGAATCAAGCTTTGCACAATGTACTG
The DNA here is from genome assembly GCA_030998225.1 of Diplolepis rosae. Taxonomy (NCBI): domain Eukaryota; kingdom Metazoa; phylum Arthropoda; class Insecta; order Hymenoptera; family Diplolepididae; genus Diplolepis; species Diplolepis rosae. The sequence goes on along the minus strand of JAPYXD010000687.1, from coordinate 70,320 downwards.
GACTCGATCGGGATTGCTCAGGATGGGGGTCTTTCTTTTAGTAACCAATCTCTTGGTAACTATTTTGAAAGCGAGACCTCATGGGTCATTTCTAACCCCACCAATCAAGTCTTATCCGCACTGAAGTCGGCTTCTCTTTATGCCTTGCCTCAGAGCTGTGTTAGCTGTTTTCCATGCCTCATTGCACGAAAGAGTGATTCTACAGAATGACGACGCTCGACCTCACGTTGCCAAACCCGTTTAAACCTACCTGAAAACGCTCAAATGGGAATTTCTATCCCACCCGCCGTATTCCCCAGATATTGTGCTTTCCAATTATTACTTGTTCCGGTCGATGGCACGTGGTCTGGCTGATCAAAAGTTCCGCTCATATGAAGACATCGAAATATGACTTGATTCGTGGATAGCCTCAAAATATGAACACTTTTACCGTAACGCTCATATTCATATTTCACATTGTTCTAAAGTAATATGAATCTGAAAATATTTTTTCTGATCCGGCCTTTGAGTTTCGGGTAGGCGACGTTATAATTCAAGCTTGGTTGCTGTTATTTTCTAAATGCAAGGGAAAATTTCGCACCTGTATAAATCTGAGAAGATATTATAAACTATACATTAGAAACGGTCATATCTTCGCTTGAATAATTTGGCGCACAATGCGATGCTTCACCACTTTCGATAACTACTATCTATTTCGAAATATATCCATCATAGATGTGAATTCGACATATTCTAGAATTTATCTGTTCTTTAAAATTGTTCAAAATCTGCGTTCGTCGTATATGAGCTTTTTATTTAAAACCTGACCAATCTAATAATTAATTTTATGTGCCACCGGCGCGCAAACTCGTGTTTTCGCTACAGTTAACAGTAGCGCAATGTAGTATATTGCGCTACAGAGGAATGAGATGTAAAAACTGAACTGCGCATGCGCCTATAGCCATGCAACGGATCACAATCTTCTTCTTATTCTTCTTCTTCTTCGTACAGCGTTAGCACCTTACTGGCAAAGCCTTGTACATTTGAACTGCGCATGCGTTTATTAAAATCCATTACTACTACACAAGATCGATAAAATCAAAATGGCCGGGACTAGTCGTGACATATCAAGTGTAATGACTAGCGCCGCAAATATATTTTATATTTATTAACATAAAAATTATCTTAACTAAGCACCATGGAAAAATGAAAATGCACATATAAAATTTAAGGAATTGAGTATTTACCCTGGGTTGGAGATAACTCGGTATTGAAATGAGTTTAGTAGATTGTATGTGGTAACTCGAGTCCTCACTTTGTAGACGTTGAAATAAATTCAGTCAGATGGGAAATTTGTGGCCCAGCCGGTTGGGATGGTCGATTCTCTGATCCCAGGTTTTAGAGAAGATTTTCTAAGGCGATTCCCCTTGACTTTTTACTGTCGTTGAACTTGGTGTCGAATTAGAGCTGGACCAACTGTCGGTGAATAATCTAATGTGACTGGACTAGACTCGACTGAACTCGCGGTATAGAGATGATGACATTGGACTGACTGGACTGACTTCTATTGGAACTTTCGCTTTTTATAGAACTTTGAAAGGTTAACGATGACGAGCTACATGCTCACATGTTATTACAAGTTACATGCTGTGACTGTAATGTGTGTGATAAGTGCATGTAGTAGTGCGTTGGTACTGTAGGGCTTCATTCACCTTCTCTCTGGGTCAGTCGATTCGTCATCATGTGTGGGTATTATAACGACACATGGTAATTTCATATTGATCATTCTGTTGATCTGTAGATCTGGCTATAACTTGCGTCGATAAAATCAGGTACTCAGTAATGTTGCCTTGATCCCTTCATTGGTTCCTTCATCTGTTTGTTACTCAAGCCAGTAGAGTCGCGGGACGTGACAACAGTATTCATATGTTATGAGTATAAAGCGATCATTAAACAATAAATAATCACTTCCCATCACTTTTTGATAATAACGTTCTCGAAAAAGTAAGTAATACAGTATTAGTGGAAGTTGCGCACGACGCCGTCGATCGAAGATCGTAATTCCATGAATATCACTTTACAAAAAAATTCATATTTTGCGCAATTTCCGAGTTTTTGTTAAAAAATCATTTTCCTTGAAAAAGAAATTTTTTTTGTTATTAAATTTGGAGTAAAAATTTTTCCGAAAGATGCTACTACATCGGCCATCTAATGATAGGTTTGAGTAGTTTTTTCAGAATTTTTCCTAGTTTCACTTTTTAAATTATTGAAAAAGAACGAAACCATTTTTTGTTTTGTTTATCCCATAACTTTTTAAATAATGCATGAAAAAATCTCAAATTTTGGGTTTTTTCATTATTTATGTTACTCTATGAATCCTTAAAATTTCAAGTAAATCGTAAACATGGAGTCCTGAACCCGTCCGATTTGGCATGGAACACACTATGTAGTGATTCTTATTTGTGTAATAAGTGCATGTAGTAGTGCGTTTGTATCGTAGGGCTTCATTCACCTTCTCTTTTGGTCAGTCAATTTGTTATCTTGTGTGGGTATTATAACGACACATGGTAATTCCATCTTTATCATTTTATTAATTTGTAGATCTGGCTGTAATTTCTGTCGATAAAATCACGCACACGGTAATGTTATCTTGATCCTATTATTGGTTTCTTGATCTGCTTAGAATGCGAGGGGTTGATGATCTGCGATCGAAACTTCAGTAGAAGGATAAATTTAATCCAAGGTGCTTATTTAATCAAGAATATATTTTTTTAAATTAATTTAACAATTTATATTGCATAAAAATTTCATTGAAACATGATTTTATAGGAATTTACATTTTTAATTATTGTTGTGAATGAGAAAATTTTATTAATGTATTACACAAATGAATAGTAACAAAAGAGGAGGCAATTCTAGAATTATTACAATCGTTGATTACATATTTTATAATCAAAGTGATAATTAGGTAATATAACAATTTTTTTATGATTGATAATAAGTATCTAGATTCAAAAAATTATGACTGTTGATATAAGGAGGTCAACAATGATTAAAATTTATTAATTAAATACAGAATGGTAAAGAACAATGTACGAGTAATGCGATTGTTGATGTATGCATTAGTAGAAAGAGAATCTGAAAAGTGTTATGAACTAGTAATTATATATGAAATGTCAAACATAATATTAAAGTTACATTAACAAATTTCTGTCCTTTTTTATATAAATACTGATCATTCAACAATAGATATATTCAAAAATGTTATAATTAAATCTTAAAATAAAAAAAGAGAATTTACTATGTATTTTATCGTTAGTAATATGCATCATCATAATAATAGAGCTTGAGAAGTGGAACTGGAAGCATTACTCGATGAAGATTGTTGCCAAACACAAGAACAGCTCGCAGAGTCTTTGGAAGTCACTCAAGAAGCCATTTCAAAACGTTTAAAAGCAGCCGGATACATCCAAAAGCAAGGAAATTGGGTTCCACATGAACTCAAGCCGAGTGACGTTGAAAGGTGGTTTTGCATGTCCGAAATGCTGCTGAAACGCCACAAAAAGAAGTCTTTTCTGCATCGGATTGTTACTGGTGATAAAAAATGGATCCATTATGACAACCTCGAGCGCAAAAAACCATATGTGAAACCCGGCCAACCAGCCAAATCAACGGCAAAGCCGAATATCCATGGCGCGAAGGTAATGCTCTGTATTTGGTGGGATCAGAAGGGTGTGCTGTATTATGAGTTGCTAAAACCGGGTGAAACCATCAATGGAGAACGCTACCGAACACAATTAATCCATTTGAAGAGAGCAATAGCCGAAAAACGCCCGGATTATGCGACCACCACGAGGCAATAATTTTCCATCATGACAACGCTCGGCCCCATGTTGCTATTCCGGTTAAGAACTATTTGGAAAACAGTGGATGGGAAGTTTTACCACACCCGCCTTATAGCCCAGACCTTGCCCCTTCTGATTACCATTTGTTCCGGTCGATGCAGAACGCCCTTACTGGAATACGGTTCACATTAGAGCCGGGTATCAAAAATTGGCTTGATTCATTCTTGGCCGCCAAGCCGGCGCAGCTCTTTTGGGATGGAATCCACAAATTGCCAGAAAGATGGGAAAAAGTCATAGCTTCAGATGCGCAATACTTTAAGTAATACTATTGTACATGTTTTTCTTAAATAAACGTTCAAATTTTGAAAAAAAAACCGCACGAACTAATTTATAGATCCAATATAATTAGAAAAGACATAGTTTGGGTTTGATGAAAGCTATCCATAGATTGTAATTGCGTGAAACGTTTCCAGGACGAGTGATTTTATAAAACGGTGATTACTATTGGCCACCGAAATCATGCGATTTAACACCTGCAGACTTTTTTGTTTGGGGTTACGTGCAAGATAAGGTTTATGCTGATGCTACTCAGTCAATTCAAGAACTCAAAGAGAAGATTCGTTTCGTTATTGACGAAATAGGGCACCAAATGTGCGAAAATGTAATGCAAAATTTAATTAAAAGAGAATGGCCCTGCAAACGTAGCCGTGGATACCATATGAATGATATTGTTTTTCATTATTAATGACAAACCTGCCGCTATTCAATTAAATAAAAATCAAATGATTTTTCCTAAAAAAACGCGTTTTGCTTATAAATCAAAATGAAACCTCTAATTGGAAAACCCTGTATAATTTCATTGTTGTAATGGATAAATTTGAGACATATATTACATTGATTTGCACTTCGCCTACAGGGCTCTCGTTGATTTTTTTCTTCACTAAAAATATAGTAATTACAGATTGTCTTTGAAAATTTTCTAGTAGCATTTCGTTTAGCTTTCTTTTTTTTACATGCGGGTTTACCTACATGGATGTATTCGTATTTATTTTTCATTATACTACATTTGGCCTTAAACGGGAGTAGCTTCGGATATTCACCCAAACATTCTATCGTATATGTTGGTCACAAAAATCATATTCAATACTTATCTCGTTAAGTATCTGATCGGCACTACCCTTTGTTGTAAGTCACTCCTCTTTTTTTTTTGTTAAAAAAAAAATGTATTGTAAATTGCAATGGCATTTTAGTTTTTGTTACAATTGGAATATATTCATACTAAATATAATTTAAGTCATAAGGAAAACAATTTTCACATAAAACCCGATGTGATTCCCACAACAGTTATATTTAAAATTTTTTTTCAAATGTTTTTGAATTGGCTGGATAGTGATTAGTTGTTTTACAAAAAGGAATTAAATGTTTCCGTGTTTTTTTATTCATATTTCTATTTCGTTTCCTTGTCTTATTAACGTTATACTTTTATAAAATTACTCTATACATTCTAGAGAATCAGATGCTTTACATCGTGGATATATTAGTTCTTCTCGAAAGCCGTAACATTTTAGGTAGACATGTGGTACGTGTGCGATAGAATTCAAGTCTAATTTACATTCAGCCTAATTTTTCAGATTCCGAAATTGTTAGGTAGCAAAGTAAACAGAATCTTTTTTGGATGGTTTTGTTGAATATATGAATACAACAGAAGGGTGCATTACAAGACAAAAGCATAGTAATAAATTATTCGATAAAATTTGCAAAGTAAGTAATTTATCGAGTGGATTTTGTTACGTACGGCTATTATTAAATTAAATTAAATGCAAAAAGTAAAAATAATTACCCTTAATATATTTTATTCATTAGTATAATGAGTACGCGGAGGTCGTCCAAACTGCCAAATTTAATTAATACAAATATTAGCTAAATTCGTTAATTATTATGTGGGATCGTTGGTCTTCTACTCTCAGACTGAGAGTGTATCCTACACGCGCCTACGCTTATCACTTCTAATTTTGAAAATGGGGAAAGGTGCTTTAAATAAGTTCAAATCAAGCAGTCTAAAATTCACATAAATAAAAACATAATTTATTCTTAAGGAAAACAAAACAAACAACCTGGTGTGAACATTTTTGTAGAGGAGTTAAAAGACAGAAAAAATGAGAGGGAAATATACCGTGGTCAAATTTTGTACGTTACCGCATCTTTGTTTTAATTCTAGTTTCCTAATCCTATCGGATGTCCCACAAGCAAGGCAGAGAACGCGTTCTCGTTGCTGAAGTCCTGGGTTATCCGGGCCAAACTTGATTCAATCTTGCCGTGGTCCCCAAAAAGAACCACTCTTGTCCTTGCGCGATTCGCTCGCGCACACACCCTTTTATTTTATTTTAACCTGATAGTTTCAAGACGAGAAGAGATAGATAGCTTTTAACTAGAAGGGAGGCAGTACTTTTAAATTGCCTGTCTTTCGTCACTCTTGTCTCATCATACTTGGTAGACTATTTTCCATTAAATTTGCCAAGTGAGATTTTGATGAACTAGCTACTTCTGATTTTGTTGAAATCTTTGGATCATATTTCATAACACCAATAAATTAAATATCGATATAATTAATGAAATCGATTCCTCTGAATATTAATTATGGGTTCTGATCCGTTAAATATTTTTCATTATTGGAATAAGCAATGGTTCAGATCCTTTTCAGAAATATCGTATGCACTGGCTGTGGTAACTTGTAGCTATCCAAGTTTGTTTATCCTATTGAAGTACCGTAGTTCTTACCGTCTGATCAAAAATGACCAGGACTGGTCCAAATAAAACGCGCGCGTAAACTGAAACGATAAAAAGTTTATTTCTAGGTTGCTAACACCTTCTTTTACAATCGTGTGAAGTTTGAGTAGGAGACGTCCATTAGTGTATGTTTGGCAGCCATTGATTTACGACGCGAAAAGTTTGTCTGGTGATTTTTACTATGGAAAAAAAATTGAACGAGTTTGCTTGAAATTTTGTGTTTCCAATGGAATTATGGCTGCGGAATCATTGAAAATGTTGCAGAAGTGTTTTAGGGAGTCTACTCTATCGAGAACGCAAGTATTTGAGTGGCATAAAGCATTCAGTGAGGATCGTGAAGTCGTAGAAAATTTGCCTTATGCGAGTCGTTCATCCACCTCTGTTAAGGGGGTCGTCTACTTTTTTCCTTTCAAAAAATCGATTTTTTTCACATTTCTTATCTAAAAGATATGAGAAATTCGCTGTTAAATGGATTTAGTCAAATTCGTCATAGTTTGAGTGCTACAGGTCGTGAAATACACCCGCACGCGGTTAATTTGTATGGCTCCGCTGCATTCGTCCGCACTTGCGTCACTTTAGATAATACCTGCTCCGATATGTTTTTTTAAGTTATATTATCTTGTAGAGCGGTCTTTAAAACATAAGTATGTGGAATTTCAAACATATGCGACATGTTTAACTACCATAACTACATCGGGAAAGTTAAATAAATTTTTTCGAACTTTTGGGCAGTAACATCGTAAATTTTTAAAGTTGATTTCCCAAAACTTGTGTTTTTGAAGATGGGGTAACCAGCTTCACCAAGAAGGACTGTACATATCCAGTTAAACTTTTTTTTTCAGCCAACATGTCGCCAAAAGTTGACACGAGCTTTTTGCAATATTTTAATTAGTTAAGTATTTAAATAAATAATTGTGGATCTAAATCCATGAAAAAAACGTCACCTTTACTTTGTAGGGCCGCCATTTTGAAAAAAAACAAAGTGGGTGACAGTTCTTCACCACCTCGAATTTGTCGCAGCCTGACCTTTTTACCGAGTTCATGTGTATGCATGATAACGGCAAACATATTGATTCCATTGTCAGGCACAGTTTGTCCAGTGCACTCTGTAATGCAATGACCCTCGGAAACAACTTCCGGTTCACCAGGCAGGATTGATGTGGCGCCAATTAGGGTCGATACCTATACTGAGTATGCTGGCATCGTGGGTTCTGAGTCTGTCGGTGTAGAGTAGACGCAGGCCAGAGTTGTCGTTAATGAAGGCGTCCCGCCGTGGATTGGCATAGAGGGTTTCCAGCATGTAGTAACATGGTCCAGCATGCGGTTCCAGAGCGTATCCGGCCTCAGGTGGGTAATTAAAGCCCTGCGCAAAGGTAAGAAAGACGTGCAGAGTAGCGGCCCAGCAAGGAACAAGAATAAAAACAGGGTGGTGATCGGGAACGTACTGCGAGAATGTACAGTGTGTGTGAGCGTCCGTAAGCATCGCGAGAGAGGACGCGTGTGGGATTGCACCTTCACAGGAAGCTCACATTTCCACCGACCGCGAGAAACGGGTTTGCGGTCGTTCTGCCATTGGCATGCATTACCTTGCTCGCGGGATTATCACAAACGGCAGCGTTACTACCTTCTAGTCGACGACTTTCGTGTTAAAAGAGAGGGAGAACTCATCGTGCATTCACCGAACAGAGAAGCAATTGGGAATGGGACTTCCTAACGTGTGATATCCTGACGAGTGTGAGGATACTAATGGAACGTGAGAAGTTACCTGACGCGATGGAACGAGCAATTCACGTCGTAACTTGAATTCGAGACTTAAGATTGCTCACGCAAATAGCCCTTGCAAATCCTGCCATCCTTAGAATACCATTACCTTTTTCGCATTTATAAACTTGAATGACGCCAGAAAAAAATTTCAAGAATTGTGGGTTGCAACAAGTAATTTATTATTTTTCTTTGCTTCTCTATTATGAATTCTCCATCCTTTATATTAGAATAAACTATTGACTAACAATAAACGTAATTGTTACCTATAAATCTCTTCTTAATTTTTTAATCATTACATCCACATGAATTATGCCAAACTTTTTAAAAAATATTGAAGAGATTTTACAGGGGTTTTTCAGAATTTAAATTTTTCATTTAAAAGTCAAGTTATTAAGTTATTCATGGTCTCTTTAAGAAAGCAGTGAATATTTAATGAAAATAGGTTTTTTAACGAGCTACGTAAATATAAGGTAATATTTGTTGTGGAAAAGCGACTAATATAAGTAAATTGATGGATAGAAGGGTAATAATAGTATATTATGTGTCTAGGCACATAATGAGGGTTATTACGCGACGAGTGACAATGCTCGCAGGAGATCGAAGCCGAGGCGCGATGAGTCCTGCGAGCATTTTAAGCGAGTCTCGTAATTACCCGAATTGTGTGCATTGGCACATATTCCTTTTTATGTGACTTCCGTGCGTATACGAGTTTTTATGCGTACACTCCAATTTAATCTAGTAAAACATCAAGTTTTAAAGCTCTTTTCCTCGAGTTGCGAGAGTCATACTTGTTTAACTTTTAACGAATCTGATCAGTTCATTGACATCAATGGCCACGCCATAAACCCCCTAGGGATTGGCTAGTTTTTGGTGGAGACAAACGAGTGGAGTATGTACGCAAGGTATTTCTGAAGTCAATGGTCGTTGGTGACACCTTTTATTTCAGCGTTTCAATTGCTTGGAGGATAAATACATTATTTCGTCAACTTTCTCAAAAAAACTGGAGAGAGAAATGGAAAAAAATGTATTTAAGAGAACAAAGTACCTTCTTCTGTACTCAGTTTTTGAAAGTAAAATAAAAATGGAAGACAACCTAAGGTCAGGTTGTTCTTGGGATGTTCCGGTGAACAAAAAAGTTAAAAGAGAAAATAAGGGTTTTGATGAAGAGGTTGAAGAGCTCTATGAATGGGTAACTGTCCATTGTGAAAAACTGTGAAAAACTGCGAAAGAAAGAGGAAGAAGGAGAAAAAAGAGATCTTATCGTGAGGGGCAGAGATGCCATCCAGGAAACAAACATTCGGCGCATACACGAAGGCCCGGAGTATCGGTGAGCTCGAGAGAGCACGCAATACCGACCTCATAATATACCCGTCCTTTTTGCGTTTTCGATTCCTAAATCGCGTAAGCGATTTTCACGTTTGCTTAGAGACTGTAGGGCCCGAATTCAGATTTGTTTTGAGTTTTCGCCGGCGTGAAAACGTAGGTTGGACATTTTTTTTAAATTTCAATTTACCGAACATAGAGATTTCATAACTCCCATCAATTTAAGAACTTCGAATCCTCCTTGAAAACCAAAAAGAGATCAGACTTTAAAACTGCAAGGGGGATCCTGCATTTCCTTTCATTTTTACAACGACTGCGATTTGTAACTATATCTTAACTTAGAACGAAGATTAAACCAAGTTTAAAATGATAAAAAGTGCCGTTAATTCATGTGCTTAAATTAAATTTATAAGTTGTTTACTAAACGTTCAAGATTTATTTTTCATTGAGTCTCAGTATTAGCCAATCATCATAATATTCAGTTGTTTTTTAACACACATACAGATGTTGTTGTTAATAATTGGCTTTAGGATCCCGAAATAATAACTCAGGAGGTTACATACTTTCAAACGTTTCGACTCTGACCGGAGTCCTCATCAGTGATCTTTATTTCTAAAATCTCAAAACAATTAATAAAATATTGCACATATGAGTCCTATATTGAAGTAAACTTTGTTAATGTAAAAATGTGAAAATCGTGAGGAAATCTACTTAAAATTGTACGGAAAACATCGATAAAATACCTAAAACTTTCTTAGGAATAAAATAAAATTCTAGCCCATAACTTTAAGATACCTAATCTAAAAAACTATTATATATTTTTCTAAATGTTACTGTAGATAAAGATGCAAGTACATATATACATAGTATAAGATTATAAAGGATTATTCATGAAAAATTGCTAAGAATTACTAATACGAATTCTACACTGTTAGAAATTGAGGACCTTCATGCAATAACCGTTTAAGTCCGGCGAGGCATCTTCCGTTTCTCTTTTCGCAAGGCAAAGTACCGGGAAAAAATTGCCCCGGAGAAAAAGTCGGAAAATGAAGGGAGAAAAATATGAGCCCATAGAACATTTAAAGAGGCTCAAATTATGTTGAACAATTTTTTTGATTAGACTTGTCATTTACAAAGTAAAAAATAAAAACTGGTTTACAAATTGGATCGAATTTAATACTTTTTCATGCTAAACTCGTCAACACTTCGTTGTTTATCGACGATTGAGCTTAAATTTGATATACTAGCGCAAAACACGCTAGCAATGCTCACAAGACCTGACTTGAGACAAAAAGTAACTTTTCAATTAATATTTTCATGTTAATCAATGCGCGACGAGCACCGTGTTTTTCGAGCTTCGCGAAAAGAAGTATCGAGGAAATATTCGAGTCCGAAAAACTTCCAGCGAGAAAGTGATTCAGTAGAGTTCAAAGAAGGTTTTTATAAAATTTTAAAACTCTAAAGCGAAAAGTTCGGAATGAATAATAAAAAATCTTTTTCATATCGCCTCCTTTGCAAATCCGATTTGCAAAATCGTAGTTTCAACCCGCTCCACAGTTACAGCCAATCAGATTCTCAAAAGAGTTGCTATGAAAAATAGTATACATTACTCGAAACAAAACACAGCGAAAGCATTTCGTGTGATTGCAGCCCTCGTTTCACTCGGGCAGCAAACTTCACACTCATGCAATCGCTCTGTTTCGCCCCTTGTAATGTGATATACTATTGTTTATTAATAATTCCATTCAATTGTTATAAACAAATTTCATGAACAAATTGGCAAATAGTCTTATTATCGGTAAAAAAAATTTACTTTTCTCTAAAAGTTCTTCGTATTAATGTAGGAATGACATTCAATCAAAAAAACATTCGAAAAGTTAACAATAACCATTGTTATAAACAATTCTTGTGGCAAAATATTTAATTTGGAGGTTTTTTCAAATTATAATTTCCTTCAATCTCCAGAACGACTTCAGTTATTCCTTAGAATAATAAATCTTTAATAATATTTGGTGAAATATAACAATTAAAATTTTTATAAACATATTTTTACCAAATGTTACCAAAGATATATTATTTTCAGGAATATCTGTAGTTATGGCGATCAAAGGAAATTTAAATTTGAAAAAACCTTAAATTTAAATATTTTATCCCAAGAATTGTTGATAACAATGGTTGCTGCTAACTTTTAAAATATTTTTATGACTAGCAGGCATTCTTCCAATAGTTTAAAACATTTTCAGTGTAACAAAATTCGATCCAATTTGTAAACCAGTTTTTACTCTATATTTCGTGAATGACAAGTTGAATAAAAAAATTCGTTTAACATAATTTGTGCCTTTTTAAATGTTCTATGGGCTCATATTTTTCTCCCTTCATTTTGCGACTTTTTCTCCGGGATGATTTTTCCTGGCACTTTGCCTTGCGAAAAGAGAAACGGAAGATGCCTCACCGCGCATAAACGGTTGAAAATAAAAATAAATGGATTTCATAGTCGATCTCTAAGATTTAGAAAAATCTGAAAATGATTTCGTATTGAAGGAATTTGCTATACTTTCTTTGGTTATCCCTTTGAACAGCCTGTGACTTTTCTTTTTCAACCACCATGCCCGGGGCATGGTTTTCCTATGAAATATAACCGTATAAATTCTGGGTTGGAATCAAATTGTCACGGGATACCATGGAACTCAGGCAATATACCATATCAAAAAGCGTGCGTAATCCTTTGCAATATTCTGCAACACGCAGACATTATATACGTTTCAATAAGCCTATATACGTTGATTTTTCGATCCTCGATTTGTCTAGGATATTTATATATAATTTCCATTACAATTATGTAAAACGTACGTTTGACGATGAAGCAAAATTGTAGTATACTGATACAGATGGTCTCTTATATCATTTTACCGTTCCTGATATTTACGATTGTATTAAGCGTGATTTACATAATGTGTTAGGTTCTCATGAAAGATGTATGCAACGGAAAAATTGTAACCGAGTCTGTAGGTCTGCGAGCGAAATTATATACTTTCAAGATTTTAGGCTGGGAAAAAAGAAAAAAATTGACAAAAGGGGTCAAATAGACCGCTCTAAAAACGATTACCTTCGATAATTATAAAAATTGTCTTTTGCGCTATCAGAATTTTAAAAAATGTCATTTGTTACTACAGAGTAAGAAACATGAAGTTTATACACTGTTTTAAAAGAGAAATTAGCATTAAGTTGGTGTGATGATAAGAGAATTCTTTCACCTGATAAGACTGATACTGTACCATATGGATATAATAATAACAATTACAAATCAGATTCATCCATCCTACTATTGTGGGAATTATCGAAACCTAATCATTTTACGAGCACTTTGTTTTCATTTTTTGTACTACTTTTTCAACGAGGTAAGCATCTGAATACTTGACTTTAGTGAGTTGTTCCTGATAGAAACCACCTTCAATCGGATTACCCTGATAATCTACAAGCATATATGTCACAGGATGGGTATTTTTTACTTTGCTTACGTTGAATATTTCCGTCGTCTAGTTGGATGTATAACCTTTTTCAAAAATCTGCTTGTACTTGCTGATTCGTACTTTTTCCCTGACTTTAAACTTTATTTTTCACGTTCGATTAACGCGCAGTTTCTCAAAAACATTTCGCAACAGGCTGGTTTGGTTTTGCGTCGTGACGTATTTTGGTTTCATTCCAATTGTACGGTGTTTAGTGTTATTATAGTTAAACAGCAAATCATTCAAAATATCCGCCGACTTATACGTTCCTCGCAGACTGAATTATTTCCACATTCTACAGTGAAATTCTACACAGAAATAGTTCTCAACCGGAATAGCAACATGGGGCCGAGCGTTGTCATGATGGAAAATTATTGCCTCGTGTCTGGTCGTATATTCCGGGCGTTTTTCGGCTATTGCTCTCTTCAAATGGATTAATTGTGTTCGGTAGCGTTCTCCATTGATGGTTTCACCAGGTTTTAGCTGCTCATAATACAGCACACCCTTCTGATCCCACCAAATACAGAGCATTACCTTCGCGCCATGGATATTCGGTTTTGCCGTTGATTTGGCTGGTTGGCCGGGTTTCACATATGATTTTTTGTGCTCGGGGTTGTCGTAATGGATCCATTTTTCATCACCAGTAACAATCGGATGCAGAAAAGACTTCTTTTTGTGGCGTTCCAGCAGCATTTCGGACATGCAAACCCGCCTTTCAACGTCTCTCGGCTTGAGTTCTATTGGAACCCAATTTTCTTGCTTTTGAATGTATCCGGCTGCTTTTAAACGTTTTGAAATGGCTGCTTGAGTGACTTCCAAAGACCCTGCGAGCTCTTTTTGTGTTTGGCAACAATCTTCATCGAGTAATGCTTCCAGTTCTTCATCTTCAAACTTTTTTGGCTGCCCAGGACGTTCTTCGTCTTCCAAACCAAAATCACCACTTTTAAATCGTGCAAACCACATTTGGCACGTTCGTTCAGCTAGAGCATGTTCGCCATAAACTTCCACCAAAATACGATGACTTTCGGCAGCAGTTTTCTTCATATTAAAGTAATGAAGAAGAACTCCCCGCAAAAACACTTTTTCAGGCACAAAGTTTGACACGAATAAGTTATAGATCCAATATTTAATTTGGCCAGGCTTATAATCATTATACGAATTAAAGCCTTAACATAATTAATTTAAGCCTTTAGATGAGTTCTATGTTTTGGTGGTAAAAGCACGTGGCTTTTGTTGTGGGCGATCAGCTGACTAGGTACATAAGTATTCTGGCAAGGAAAGGCGCGGGGAAGGGAGAGTGTAAGGTATATTTTGAACCTCGCGTTGGAATGCAGAGAGAAATCAGAGCATTACTAGAGGCAAATAATTTTGGGCAGGTGATAAATCTAATAGTTTTCTAATTGGACGGATGAAAGACGGAATAAAGAAGAGAACGACAGAAAGCTACAGTGGTGTAAGGTGTCTACCTGTACCGCACGAACGTGAACGTCCCTCTCTCTTTCTCTGCTAGCTTTCATTCTCTCATTCTTGCATACGGCGATCGAGTAAATCCTACTCTCGCAATTAATTTCCCTTATTTTAAATAATTATTGTGTATGCGTCTAATGCTTGCTTTACAATAGATGATTGCTGGCACGTTTGCATTGCAGCATATAGCGCATATCCTAGGTTACATTTAGGATATTGATTTATCCATATGGCAATAGCTTGGATCGCGACAATTAGTTACAGAGCATTTTAATCCTGCTTTCGCGTTTCTTCCATTCGTTTGTTCCCTCACACCTAACATGCATTACAGCGATGGAGCGTCCACAAAGCTCTCGCACGTGTTTCGTTTGACATTTATATTTATTTCTTCGCTTATATTTACCATATATTCATATGTACACATGTACACATATACATATCCATGTATATATACATGAACACATGCACATATATATCCTACACACATACATACATCTCGCTACACAAATATATTTTATATTATTCCATATTATACGCATTTGCATTCATATAGGAAACATATATATATATATATATATATATATGCACATGCATTAAAAATATCCAAAGTGTTCACGTCCTCATAAAAGCTAGAAATTTTCAGAGGTCAGTGATGAGCATGAGGGTTCATGCTTTGGATTACGAGGAGAAGATGCACTTCTCTACTCGGATCAGCTCGCCAGTCCAGAAGTGCTGAGGCGTAGCGCTGTCAAGGCGCTCCGATTACGGGCGATACAAGGTGTGGGTTTACCTTATTTCCAAGTTGCGAGTTAATGTAGCATGAAATGAATTCCATGCGAGATTAAATCACACACAAAAAAAAGGTTACCCCAACTAACTCGCACGTAGCAAATACGCACTTCCAGTAAACTGTACAGTCCACCCTCTAGATGTTCAGCTGCTAGCAACTTCAAACATCATTAATAATTCCTTAAGGGGATATTCTAGTCTAGAGGCTGTTATTTAACTGGTTTTTCAAACTTGGATAAAACAAAAACTATTAAGCATATGAACAAGCGACTTTCAGCTTATTGCTTAACAGGATTTAGAGAAAAAACATCAATTTATTTAGTGCTGAAATGTTTAGTAGTATACAAATTGCGTTGCTACAAAGATAAACCTGCAAAAAAAAATCGCTCCATGGCTGACGTGATTTGACATGATTGGTGTTTCTGAAACAAAAAATTCAACCAGATTTATAAAGAGTATGTATGTCGCTATCGTCGGGACTAAAAAATATAGAAAATATTATTAAATAAAAAATTGACGCCACTTGAAACGTTAAATTTTGATTTTGAACTAACTTTTTCTTTTAAATTTGTGACGTGGTAAATTTTACCCGTCACACAAAAAGATTCCAACATAGACTCACCGGTATGACAGGTGGGGTTATGTCCAGGGGAAAAAGTCGCGTGACGTGAGACCGCACTTCGTCGCCCCCCGAGAGCACTCGAAACAATTATCACGCACTACCCGCACTTACGCTTCCTGTCCCGTATGTTCCATGCACCAGACGAGGACGACGGCACTAGAGGGCAGCGGCGTTGGAGAGTAGTTGTAACCGGTTCCAAGCAGAAGTAAACACTGGCAGTCATGATGCCTGCTCGTACATCGATACTTATCGAGTTTCGAAGGATCGAAGGACCAATTACCGGTGCCATGATGCACAGGACGACCAACTGCAACCACGTGACCCGGAAGATACAGTCTGGGGCATACTGACCTCAGGACTTTATATATAGTATTACAGACATTAGAGATACTGAATTTATGTGATTTAACACTGTTGGACACTACCTAACCACTCGCGCTTTTCGCCGTAATAGAGAGAACCGCATGTTTATAAAAATTATTTGCCGAGTCAATTACTGTACTAGGCACGGGTTGCCTAGTCGTCTAGTAGAAGTGTGACCTGCTTCCGGGTTCACGATTGGGTCACGCAATTAATTCGTGGGGCAGGTCGGGAACTTTTTCTGACGTCGCGACTTCCTTCGACATTATCGTCCTGCGACTGCTAACGGCCAGTGCTAAAGTTTCGGAATTGTTTACCCCGGAGAAGATATTTAAGGATTTCCAACGCCGCCATGGAGGGCGAGTTTATTTCACAATTCGTCTCGGAGTTAGGAGACGTGATACAGGGACCGTAAGTGGTTGTATGTGCCTCCGGCGCGTAAACTAGTTTTTAAGCTACAGTTAAGAGTAGCGTAATGTAGTGTATTACACTACAGAGGAATGTAATGTAAAAATTGAACTGCGCATGCGCCTATAATCATACAGCGGAGCGTAATCTTCTTCTTCTTCTTCGTACAGCGTTGGCACAATACTGACAAAGCCTTGTGCATTTGAACTGCGCATGTTCTATTACAATACGCTACTACTACACAAGATCGAGAAAATCAAAATGTTCAGAACTAGTCGCGAAATATCAAATGCAATGGACGAGAATCATGATGAATAATAGATTAGATTCAAGTGTACGCATAAAAACTCGTATACGCACGGAAGTCACATAAAATAGAATATGTGCCAATGCACACAATTCGGGTAATTTCGAGAATCGCGACAATGCTCGCAGGACTGATCGCACCTCGGCTTTGTCTCGGCTTCGTCTCAGTTTTGCCTCAGCTACGTCTCGGCTACGCCTCGACCACGCCTTGGCTTCGAACTCTTGCGAAGATTATCGCGCAATAACCCTCATTATGCGCCTAGGCACGTAATATACTACTACCTAATTTTCTTTTGCCAAGTAGTCCGGAAATACCGGACATCGTATAACTGTCAGTAACACCTTATGGCATCCATCACACCTACCGAGACCTCTTCGCTTCTCTCTCTCTCTTTTATATCCGCGAGTGTTCTTTTCTCAAGTTATATTTTTATTTAGTTGCTTCATTCTCTCTCGTGGGCATTAAAATTTAACTGTTAGATTCAATTTGGGTTCGTGTTCTTTCAGGTGGTGACGCGATAGATTAAGTTAAGTTCGCCATATTGTCGCGTGTGACTTGGAAAGTTCCGAGGCTTGTACAATTTAAATTTATTTAAGAAAACAAGGAGCGTGTTTGCTATGTGTATCCTATTTTGAATATTTGAATCTTTTTACTAAGTGTACATTTTATTAAGTGTTGAAATAATGGGATATAAGCAGGGTCGGACGCGTAAAATACCCGACGTAATTTACTTGGTTTCTTACGGTATTTTACTAGGTATTTTACGCAGTTAGTTTTTTACATGAGGTAATTTACGTCAATACAGAACTTGACATTTCTCAGATTGAATTCGAAGACTTATTAATTTAACCCTAACAGCTCTGTAAATTGGTGAATTTAAATTCACAGTGGATTATCTTTTGTTCACAAAAAATGAAATGTCAAAAAAGTAGCTGTTTGCCTTGTTTGCAAAGCAAATTTGTAAATATATCCTGGCAAAAATTAAAATCTCTGCGGTAAGTTATCTAAACACGAATTAAATTCAAGTAATTTATATAAATTAGGAAAAGGTAGCCAGAATATATTCTCTCTTTACAGGAAAAATTTAAGTTCACAGCATTTTCACTCTTTTCCGTGAAATCCCAAGAACTGAGGAATAATCTATTCCCATCTGCATTGTGAATAGATAGAACCAGCCCCCTGCATCTATGAGTTGAAAATGACATGAATTGTGACTGGCTGCCATGGTGGCGCTGACTGTTCATTGGGCCGACTTACACGAAAATCACATTATAAAATGTAGTTTTTTAAGCTTTTCCCTGTAAATTTTCAAATTTTCGAGTTCTTGAACGGTACTGAGATAAATTCCGCGAGTCTAGAAACAAATATCTGAAAAAATTGGTGCAAAAATGGTGAAATGTGTCTGTTTTGGGTGTAAATCCGGATATAAGTTTTGCTCCAATAAAGTTCATTTTTTCATTGTACCGAAGGCTGAACATACAATAAAGTTACGGCAAATTGCTATCCTTCGGGATAATATGAAATTAAAAGCAGGTCATGCGATTTGCGAAAAGCATTTTAAGCCAGAAGATATTCTTCAAGAGTGGTTAACCTATGCGCCCGATGGAGTAGAAGTTTTGGGAAGAGCAAGTACGTGGAACATATTGTTTATTTTCTTAATTAGTTTAAAATAAAACATTTTATTTGATAAAGATATTAATAATTAACTACATAATATAATAAAGATTAGTCTCAATATTAACTAATTTTATGTGCCACCGGCGCGCAAACTCGTTTTTTCGCTACAGTTAACAGTAGCGCAATGTAGTACATTTCGCCAGAAAGGAATGAAATGTAAAATTTGAACTGCGCATGCGTCTACTAAAATCCATTACTACTACACAAGATCGATAAAATCAAAATGGCTGGGACTAGTCGTGACATATCAAGTGTAATGACTAGCGCCGCAAACAACTACAATACTAGTTTAGATTCCAGTGTACGCATAAAAACTCGTATACGCACCGAAGTCACATAAAATAGTAATGTACTATTATCTACCTGCGCAATGAATTTCTTTTGCACCGCAATTTTTTAAAATTCTGAATTGAAGTTAATGTCAGTTTGTTAAAATTGGATTGTGATGAAGGGGAAAAAAATTTCTGATTTCTGACAATGTTGATATTAGAAAAAAGTTTTGGACTTTAAAAAGAATATAAGTTCAGATTTTTTGTTAATTAAGATTCCTTACTTTTTAATGCTTATAGTTTTACTGAATTACACGGAATTCCTAAAGTAATAGAAATTAAAAATTCAAATTTATAATTTTACGGTACATTGAGATGCAGGTTTTACCCGAGACCTGGCACTCTTAATTTTGTCTACCCAACTGATTCTATTTCTTAAAAAAAATATATCTGAAAATAAAATCTTCTCTCAAATACTTTGTTGAGCGCCAGACACTCTCTTGAGTGACAAAATTTATTTTACAACACTGATGAGAATCGAAAACAAAAGATCAACACAAGGCGGGGTCAAACAATGTCACAACAGATTACCGGGTAAATAATTGAGACACCAGAATTTAATCAAATAATATGAAATGGTTTAACAAGATTTATTAGACGTAATCAAGACTCGATACACCAAACATTATTATTGTAAAGAAAGAAAAGGAGGCCAAAACGCCTACGCAATCATCGATATATATTATTAAAATAATAGAATTCTCGGAATATTTCCGAGCCACGCGACAATATGGCGGAAACAGTTCATTAGCGCGTCACCCCCCGAGAAAACTAGAATTTAGCACTGCTTTATTTTAATTAAACAATTTCCTTAAAAAGAGAGGCTAAGTGGCCGGTATTTGTAAAGTACGCCATAAGGCGTCAGTATCAGTTCAATAGTCCATTATTTTCCGGACCACTTGCCAGAGAAATAAAGCTTAATAAGAACACTCACGCTACCTGTATGACATCTCCAAGCTCCAGGACGAATCTTAGAATGAATTCGCCTTCCATCTCTCTCAAGTTAAAATCCAACGTATATTTGTAGATAAAGAAATTTTTTCAGAGCACTTATGAGAGACCTCAAATATTTAATTGCAGTAGTAATATATAGTGTATATACTGTTACGTCAGAAACGTAGCATTTCCCTTCTTTGAAGATCTCGTTTTATGTAAGGATTGGAAGGATCCTCGCTAAGGGATAAGGAATAGTCAGTGAATAAGAAGGGTTGATCATATAAATATATTTATTAACAAAAGTATTTAAAGTAAGCATCATGGAAAAGGTGGACATGAATATATAAAAGTTAAAATACTTAGTAATTATCCTGCGTTGGAATTTGGTCGGTGATGAAATGAGTCAAGTAGATTGGATATGAATACTTGAGTCCTCACTTGTGGATGCTGAGATAGTTTCATTCAGATCGGAAAGTGGTCCAGCCGATTAAGATAGTTGATTCTCTGATCCCAGGTTTTAGAGAGAATTTGGAAGAAGACTTCCTTTCACTTTTTACAGTCGTTGAACTTGGCGTCGAATTAGAACTGGTCCGAATAGCGATGAATAATTTGATGAGGCTGGACTGAACTGCACTGACTGGATTGAACTCGCGGTAAGAAGTGTTACAGCACTGAACCGTACTCGCGTTGGTTACATTTTGAAATCGGACGTTGCCTAACTGACTGAACTGACTTCTATTGGAACCTTCGCCTTTTATAGGCCCAAAGTATGTCAATCATGGTGGGGGTAAAAGACCAGGTGTGCTACCTTTTCCATATTTGGTACTGAAGCTTAAGATCGGATGAGATGCCTTCTCCGATGACTCACGTGCCGATGAAATTTATTACCTTGCATTAATGTCACAGTCAAATATATCAATTCCATTTTAATCTGCCTTTCGATTTTATCGATCTTCCTATTTCTTATCAGATCTTGCTGTATCTTGAATCTATATAATCACGCACGCGGTAATGTTGCCTTGATCCCTTCATTTGTTCCTTAATTTGTTTGTTACTCTAGGTGGTAGAGTCACGGGACGTGACACCTCCCCCCTTAGTTCGAACGCGGGGAGTTAACGATCCGCGATCGAAACTTCGGTAAAGGAATAAATTTAATCCAAGGTGCTTACTCAATTAAGAACATATTTGTAATTTAATTTAGCAATTTATAACATAAAAATTTCGTTTATACATAATTATAGGAATTAACATTTTAAATTATATTTGCGAATTAAAAATTTATAACAAGTTTTACAAAAATGTATAGTAATAACAGAGGATACAATTCTTGAAATATTACAATCATTGATTACATATGTTATAGTGGTAATTAGGTAATTTGACATTTTTTTTTTTTTTTTTTTTGATAATAACTATTTAAACTTAAAAAATGATGACTGTTGATGAAACGAAGATTAAAAATTGTAAAATTGTCTTGTATTGTTAGAATATATAAGTTACCAGATTTTGTTTCAGGTAGTGGACCAACAATGTCCATTGATATTTTTTCAAAAGCAGTAGTGGGTGTGTCAGTGATTACCATAGGATTTTTTGCTTTGACTCTGATTAATTTTTTCAGTTGACATTGTAAACAGCCTTGAATATATTTTTGAATGTAATGAGTGAATTGATAATTTTATATTATTCAAAGTTTCGGATAAATTTTCTTCCGTTTCTTCTTCAATGGGAAGTGCAAAATGGCAGTATTTTCCTTTTTTAATCTCTTTTGCTATTCCCTTTTGTAAATTTTTAAATTTTGGTAATGTTTCACGTTTTTCTAAAGTTTTTGATCCGTTGTCGCGAGGAGTTCCATTTGTTGTAACAAAATATGCATAATTATCTTTTCGCATAGTTAATTGATCGCGACATTCAACTAAATTTTTCCTTGTCATAATTTTTTCTGTTTGAGAGGTTCTAGGGGTGGACGATTATAATTATCATGATCACTATCGATTTTTTCAGAATTTATTTGAGATCTTCGGTTTAGTTTCAAATTTTCTTCAAAATAAGGCTCTTCAAATTCTTCTTCAAAATTTTCATCCAAATTTTCTTCATAATTTTCTCCATGATTTCCTTCGTGTGAGGTTTCAATGTCGTTGATTTCATCTTCATCATAATTTATTTCTGGTAATTCATCTTGATATATTTGTTTTCTTGGTCTACCTCTCTTTCTTTTTGTTTGAGAGGGAATATTTTTCAAATTTGTAAGTAGAATTTTTCTTGGCCTACCTCGTGGTTTTTTCACAAGAGGTTTAGAAGGAAAATTTTCGTCTAATTTTTCTTGGATTTCATTTTGATTCAAATCTTTTGCTTTTTCTTGTTATATTTTCTTTTGAGCTCTTGTAGTAATAGTTTTCCATGATAAATTTTCGTATTGTTTTGGAAAACATTGGACTTAATAGAAATATTGTCATAAAAATAAGTCTTGAAGCCATATTTTTGAATAAATTTGTATATTATACAATTTATATTGTTATCTCGTGCAACATTCAATCGAGTTGTTTTATTATTTCTATTATTTATAGAATCATCCATTTTTAAATAATCTGAATTTTTATTTCTCCGTAGTGTGGAAGATGCTGCCAAATCTCTTTCTACGTTGATTGTGTCATTGAAAACCTCTTTAAATGTTTCTTTTTTTAAAAGAAAGTAGGTAGCCTTTCCGTTTTTTTGTATAGTTTATTAAGTTCGTGAAATATGTAAAATGGATAATATTCAGATGGTAAAATATTTTAAGATCGAAAAAAATTTTGAAAGCGTGCATCTTGCATGTGCCAGGAGGAATCGAACCTCCGAATATACATGCCTTTCCGGGGACTTACTGTGATAAACGCACCAAGCCAACACCGCTTACAGCATTTCACACAATTTTCGGTATATTTCACTTTTCGTTTAGCCGTTTGTTTGAATGAAATTAGAAATTAAAGTGATCTTTATTGAGTGTGATTGCAAACACTTTCCTGAATCGACAATCTTAGAAGGTCAATTTACCTATTCTGTATATTTTTTTAGATGTTGTAAAGGTTTTAGGCCAGATAGTTAATTTTATTAATAATACTAATAATATTTAGAATATTAATAATAATAATACTTTATTAATAATAATTATGATAATAATTTTATTATAATAATATAATTTTGTTAATAATACCGGTAACATCAAAATCTACAAATTTAAATGTTTCTTTTGTTTTTACTCGAGATTCTAATTCGGGACGCAGACCGCGAATAAAGCATTGAATAGCGTCTCTTTAATGATTCCGTTTGAAGGTATTATCTGCTTGTCCATTATTGTTGAGTCTATGAGCGTCTTCGATACTGTCAGCAATCTCCTTAATTCTAGCTGCATAGGAAAGTACGTTCTCTTTTTCCTACATATGGGTATTCCCTAATTCTCCTTGTAACTGATACACACTTTTTGCTGGGGCGTATACTCTTGAGTTTTTCGATTAATTCCTCGATATTATTATAAGTCGATCCAAAGATACATTTTCTCGCTTCTCCTAATAATTTACTTCTCAACAATCGTGCTAAATTTTCTTGAGTTGCGGGTGTTGGCAGCATTGCCTTTGCCTCATAACATCCTTCAATAAAATGTGATAATGGAATGTTAATTCCATCAAATAAGGGTACTACTTCTAACGCGTCGCGTAAGGATACTTGTTGATTATTAGGTAGGACCATTTCGTTGTTTGTAATTGGATTAACGTTTTCTTCAGGATTGTTGTGAACAATTTGTTCCATTAGTTCGTTGTCGGTACTATTATCGTCGCTATCGTGATTACTTAAAATTGTTTGGCGTGTAAGAGATTTTTCTGATAAATTTATTTTAGTTCTTTCTCAACTGTATTTCTTGGAATTATCGTTGAACTAAGTGAACTTATATCTTCGTTGTAAATATGAGTAGTTTCGTTTTTTAATGTTTCGTCCTGATCAATTAATCCACAAATAATACTTGAATTAGTTTTCAAATTTGAATTAAGCCGATTATTCGAATCAGATAAATTGCTTGTTCTTGAAGTTTCGAATTGTTCAAACGTTAAGGTTTTCTCTAAAGAAATATTATCTAATTGAAAACTGATATTTGTTTTGTCTTTGTTAGAAATATTTTCAAACTTATCTTCAGTTACCTTTTCCTTTACAGTAACTGTTCTTTTTGGTTTAAGGGAACCAGTTTGATTTTGTGCCACAAATTTTACAAGTTCAGTATTTTTCTTAACTTGACTGCGTGTAATAGGATTTTCTTGATTTTGTGATTTCCCTAATTCACTGGGATTGGGTCTCGACATAGGTTATTGTAAAATTGAATTTACTGATGCGTACATGGAGACACTATTTAAATTGCAATATACATAAATATTCACTTAGATCAACCGAAAAAAACTTTCAAATATTTTTCGTTTAAAAATATATATGTTTGATAATCAATAAATGAGATTGACAATTGTTATTAAAAGAAAATAACAATTTGTCTCAATGTTCCGTCTCAGGTAAATTTATAGTTATCAAACAAAGTTCTTAAAATAATATTCCTTAATTCTACCTATTTCCATGTGCTTACAGAAAAATATTCATTTAGAATTTTTGTTTCAAAATTATTCTTATTGAAACTAATTTTGGTCTTCGTCTTACCTGGGATACTTGATGTTTTTTTTTTACCTTGTTTTTTTTATATAATTGTCGAATAATATGGGTCATAAATGACTTTTAAATAATTGTTACAATCACAAAAAAAAATTTTTTTTATATTTATTATATTTTTTTATTATACACACATAAAAAAAATTATAAAATATACAGAATTTTAGTAATGCAAGATTGGACAAGCCTGACTCAAGCACAACATCTTGGTCAATCTTTTGCAATTAAAAATATTCTGTTAGTCAACAGAGTTGAAATAGAAGTTTCAAACGATACTGCATGAGCACTTGAATTTTGCCTTACCCAATTGATCGTAATGAAATGATGACCGTTCAACGAATCTAAAAAGGACTTATAGTCTCGTGTGCTGTTTTTTTTCGTTTTAACTCGAATTTGAACTTATTTAACAGTTCAGAATTAAAGAAGTACGAGATTAGACGGGCATGAATCAAGCACAAAATCCTATGTAATCCTTGTACTTTCAGAAATCACGAAATCCTTTCGTGATTTTATCAAATTTATTTTATTTTAACCAATATGTGTGTAAAATTTTAAATAAAATAAAATGATTATTTAATCACTCAAGTTAGCCTCAAGGTCAAATATTTTTGTGATTTTATCAAATTTATTTTATTTTAACCAATATGTGTGTAAAATTGCAAATAAAATAAAATGATTATTTAATCACTCAAGTTAGCCTCAAGGTCAAATTCCTTTGTGATTTTATCAAATTTATTTTATTTTAACAAAATATGTGTGAAATCAGATAAATTATAATTGTAATTTATTAATTTTGGATTCTTAGTAATTATAAAATTTCGGTATCCTATTCACTGACTTTGAGTTTTCCCGGCCGATGCACCAATAAAGAGAGATTGGGTATGTTACGTCAGAAACGTAAAATTTCCCTTCTTTGAAGATCTCCTCGTTTTATGTAAGGATTGGTAGGAACCTCGCTAAGGGATGAGGAGTAATCAGTGAATAAGAAGGGTTGATCATATAAATATATTTATTAACAAAAGTATTTAAAGTAAGCATCATGGAAAAGGTGGACATGAATATATAAAAGTTAAAATACTTTGTAATTACCCTGCGTTGGAATTTGGTCGGTGATGAAATGAGTCCAGTAGATTGGATATGAATACTTGAGTCCTCACTTGTGGATGTTGAGATAGTTTCATTCAGATCGGAAAGTGGTCCAGCCGGTTAAGATAGTCGATTCTCTGATCCCAGGCTTCAGAGAGAATTTGGAAGGAGACTTCCTTTCACTTTTTACAGTCGTTGAACTTGGCGTCGAATTATAATTGGTCCGAATAGCGATGAATAATTTGATGAGGCTGGACTGAACTGCACTGACTGGATTGAACTCGCGGTAAGAAGTGTTACAGCACTGAACCGTACTCGCGTTGGTTACATTTTGAAATCGGACGTTGCCTAACTGACTGAACTGACTTCTATTGGAACCTTCGCCTTTTATAGGCCCAAAGTATGTCAATCATGGTGGGGGTAAAAGACCAGGTGTGCTACCTTTTCCATATTTGGTACTGAATCTTAAGATCGGATGAGATGAGTAAGAGGAAAAAAATTTTTGTTTTTTTTAAAAAATTGGATTTTTTACAACTTTTATGAAAGGAATTCCAAAATAGCATTATAAGATTGGTTGAAATGTTCCAAATCTGAGACTTTGTTTAGACTATTGTTTTTTTTTTTTTTTATGAAAACCATTTCTGCGAAAGCTCTTTTTTGAAATTTTTTTTCTTGATGGACAATTTTGAAATCATTCCACAAAATTTCATGTGATGAACTATTATTTTCATTTTCAAGTATGTGTTTGGAAATGACATTGTGATATTTTGGGTTTAGTTTTATGTTATTTTTATGCTCATCTCTACGAATCTGTGACGGTCTTTTTGTCTGTCTCACGTATGTTTTACCACACTTACAATTAAATTTATAAACAACATGATTTTTTTCTGAGGAAGATACAGGATCCTTACCTAATCTTACAAACCTGTTAAATTTTGAATTTATTCTGTAAATGGTGTTTATTTGATATTTGTTTAAAACTCTCTTTATATTTTCAGAAATAGTGCCATAGTAAGGAATTGTGATAATTTTTTCTTTTTCTTTCTTTTCAATATCTATGTTTTGCTTGGGTTTTGTGATTCCCTCATTTAATTCAATAATTCTTTTATTAATATGTTTAGTGATAATATTTTTTGGATAATTATTCAACTCTAAATAGTTCTTAATAATATCTAAATTTTCATTGTGGAAGGTTTTGTCAGCAAGTAAGATAGCGGAGTCAACCAAATTTTTTATTATTCCTGTTTTGTGTTGTAAAGGATGATTGGAAAAATAATTGAACACTAACACAATTACAAAAAAATGTTTTCAAAAAACTAGACAACTGGAGAAAGAAAGGTTATTTAAACGAAAATATAAAAAGAAAAGACTTAATCACTTCGAATACCCTATTAGCTAGAATTTATGGACTACCAAAAGTACATAAAGATAATTATCCACTAAGCCCGGTAGTTTCTTGTGTGATCTGTCCCACATATAATATGTCTAAATAATTGATAGATTTTAGTAATTCGTTTATGATAGATTTCAGAAGATTATAAATCATACATGTTGGAATCTAGAAGATAATGGATCCTTTAAGATGGTATATAATAAAAATTGAAAGATAAAAGATTTTACATTCACGTAAATAGTAAATATATATGTATATATAGTTTGTTTACTGATAAATGCACTATTCATCACCCTTTTATCCAATTTGAAGCGGTTTTGAGTTCGAAATTTCGAAGGTCTTCGTATTAATCCGACTCATCTTTCCAGTTCGTGAAGGTATGAAGGAGAGGGATGATGGCAAATTGATCAGTGCAATCGTGTAGTGGAAGGCACATGCATTTATTCACCGCTGTATGAATTGGCCAAACGAGAAGAGCTGATAAGTTTTTTACTAAAAAAATCCCAATGTCCATCGAAGGACAAGGTTCCGTGAACAAATTTAATGAGTTCACGAACATTCGCCCAATAATATATATCGAGCCGTCGTTTTTTTCCGCAAAGTTTTCGACAAGAATTATCTCATCATTGATTTGACAACAATTATCGGGATTTGCATTGGTCAAGGTGAAATTTTCGAAATGAAAGGCATTATATTGACACTTAAAGTTCCCTAAAACGAGTGGGCCACGACAATAGAGATTTGAGGGTCCTCTTAGTCCACTAGTTGTTTTCGTACAAAAGCTAACACCAAGACAATTGTTCAAGTGGTGTCTTCGTCGAATGTAAAGATCTTTTGATGTGTCTTAAAAAATTTTCAAAAGGGTACGCGCTGAATGTATCTAGAGGTCCGAGATTCTTAACATCATCGGTAAGATGAAGTAAAGCGTGTATGCAGGTCGTTGCGTTTTTCGGGCCATACAACTCGATGAATTCAATCACAAATTCCTTCGTATATTACTCAGCTACATCAGTATTCTTGTTGAGCGACAATAATCTTGTGGCTACGTTCAATTTAGTGAAATTGATCAAAATTTCGTTATCAAACTTGAAAATAACACGTAAAGCGACTATTCCCACGTATACAAGGAACAATCTATACTGAGTAGCTTTCCATTTACTGCTCGTGTCAATAGAAGTAATTTTTCTGCCACACCTTTCGGTATATGCATCGCGATTAATTTTAAATACGTCGTCAAAACGTTGGAATTTTTTTTAGTGAAGAATCGTACTGACTTCGGACCTCTCTCCCACAACATAAGCAATCTCTTCACAACACCCTCGCTGATTGCGTGCATTGGATCTATTGGAATTCCAGTTACAGCACCAAAATTCGGAATATCAAGTAAAATAGATCTGCCTTTTTGAAATTCTTCGTCTTCTTCATTGAATAAACTTTCATCTGTTTGTGCCTTACAATCGACCCCAAGAAAAACTACTCGATTTTCAATATACATTCCATCGATTTCGCATTTTGTACAACTCCTATAGCCCATGTGGCCTTTGGTCATCAAAGCAAAAGCTTTAGCGGGGATGTCACAGGTTAAAGAATGTAAATGTATGACAAGTTTTTGACTCTCATACAAAAAACCATTTTTTATTAAAAATGAAATGTCTTCGACAAAAGCCCGAAAGTATTCGTTTGAACTTGCTGGTTTTGATTTGCCATAATAACAACCGATTAAAAAAACTGTTGTACTGATTGTTATTCGTCTCATAAGAGGCCAAAATTGCCCACCTCCACTATTTGCAATTGGCAGTCCATCGGTGGACACCTGAATATGCAGTGCTAAAGTTTTACCGTCCCATTCATGCCTCAAAAAGTCCAAAATACCAGAATCCAAACCATAATAGAACAATTTTCCCGGTTTCATATTGACAATATGAGCTTGTCGAGGAATACAAAGTAACGTTCTAGCATCTGAAGGTAAATCCAAATGCGGACTGAATCTACCGTGTATACGAAGAAGAACACAGACAGCAATCTGAGGAATTTTGTGCATTAGAGCCCACTTGGCTAGATGCCGCTGAAAATCTGATTTCATGGAGGAGGACATAGTTATATTGCCAGTCGTGCAATCATCTACACAAGTCTTTGTCCGATCCAAACGACAATTTCTTACACTGTTATGCAATTCTTCAGAAATATGAACGTCTGAGTCCAAAAAAGAATGTGGATCAACGAAGTCGCTTTTTCCTGCGGCCGAAAGATTATTGTGATCATCTTCTCGCGAATAAGAATAGCTTTTGACAGACGTATCGATTTGAGTAAGTGTTGTAACGGGTGCCTTCAAAAGTTGCCTAGACAACACTGAAGATTCGGGACAAGAAAGAATATCGACACTGCATTTTCTCTGAAGTGTGTTGACTGCATTATTACTTGATACAATTTGTCTTGCTTTGTCTGTACAACATATTTTTTTTTCGAGTGATTGGGACATTTTTGTAATAGACTTCAAATTATCTCTCTCCCTTGATTTGGTCACAATTTATAACAGTAGTTACTTATGCTTCCGAATTTTATTCGATTCTGCGGAAGACAGCAAAACACGGAAGTTATTTATTTTAATATCAATAAATCTGCAGAATTTCCACCTTCTTTCCACTTTTGAAAAATATCTACGTTACCCAGCTTGAAAAATCTAGTTGGATTACGGGGCGCTAATTCTCTAGCTGTGAAGTTCAGTTGGAATTCCAGTTGAGATTTCCAACTGCATTTTTCAACTGAAGCTTCCCCAACTAAAAATTTCCAACTGTTTTTACTAACCGGTTTTTCCAGCTGGTTTACTATGCCAATTCTTCAGTTGGAGAAAACCAATTGATTTTTTCAGCTGCTTTTGACCAACTAGTTTAAAAAAAAACACGTGAACGAATTTTTTTTTTTAATTTTCTAAAAAAATTAATAAAAACTTATGTCGACATCTGACGCACGCCCACATTTACAAATGTCGTGTGTGTGTGTGTATCATCTGTCGACGTGAGATTTTATTTATTTATTTTTTTTGTGAATTTCCACTAAAAAATTTCCTTCTGCGCTTTAAAGCGGAATCGATAGATGTTTTCATCTTCACGATACGATTTTTTTACGCGAGTTATCAAGGAAATGAAATATCTATTTCTATCCTATTTAACCTTGCTTCAAAACGCTTCATCCTCTTATATCGCACTTTCCTCCCCGATCGCCAGTTACCGCCACCTCGACGTATCACATTTCATAAATTACCAAATTGCGTAAAATAATTGCTTTAATGCCCTGGTAATTTTTGTTTAATCGCTTTGCAATCACTTCGGAAAACTAATAATAAATTGTAAATTTAGATAACAGATTAATGAAAATCAATTGTTTCTTCTCACCCCAAAAAAATGTCGAATGGAAATGATCTTTAACCTTAAATGCGTAATTGTTTGTGTACTTCGGATTCATTTCATGTAACACGCTATTTCAACCATAATTTACCCGATTTTCCCATTCATCGATTATTTCGCGTTAATTCAAACACAATCGCTTTACCGCCATGTACGAATGCAATGCGAGTGCCAAAATACTGCCAGAGATTTACTTTTTTAATGGTTGTTTAGCTATAAGTTTACTGTTTTGTTCGAATTTCAGAAATGCAATTAATATTTTAGATACCTTTTTGTGAGACGATTCTTAAAAAATTATTGAAAATGGCGTAAGTCAACGTTTCGGAAAAAGATCCCGTTTCACAGTACGTGTGCGCAAGTGCACGTATACCTATCACTTTCTTCAACTTTCCTCTTCCTACTTGGTAGGATTCGTCTGGATTTGTCGTTCTTCTTTTTTTTGCGATTTTGTTGAAAAACTGGTAACACGGCAACATTATAAATAAGTTATGAAGGAATTAACGCATTCGAGTAAAAAATTAGTGAAAACCGTAATATTAGATTTGCACCAAACATAAAAAAGTTTTCAATCTTTTCTTTTTGATAAAGTAATGTTTAGTAATTTTTTAAAAGTATAGATTCAACGAAAGAAATGAACAATTGGCTGATGAAAAAAACTTTTGCGTCCGTCCAGTTAGATGATAATGGTTGCCACACCGTTCAGACATCGTGGTTGAAAAATGATAAAATGTGTTTCTTTCCATTACTTGAAAATTTTGATGAATTAAAGGTATTGAAGAAACACGTAAGGGAGCCAATGGACGGATTAGACCAAGCAACAGGGAATTTGTTATGAATGATTTATGACATTATTTATTTCAGAAAACGGACTGCGCTATCAGAAGAGAGGTTGGTCATAGAGTAATTGTGTCATGTTTTGGACAACGAAATATGATTTATAAATTTGTTATTAAGATTTAAGACAAAAAAATCGCACTTTTTTTAGTTTTTTGTTTATAACATTAAAGATAATTATCCAATCTTGATGACATTAGTTGAAAAGTTGTAGAAAACTTAATTTCGAACAATATGAGTCGTCGCTTGATCTGATTGAATAATTAGAAGCGGAGAAAATTCGGAAAAACCGGGAAATTGAGCTTTTGTTAAACAAATTAATATCTCAGTTAATTTTTAACTTTTCAGGTTGAGGTTTGGTGGAAAAGTAACCAACTTTATGCTTTTCAAATGTATAAAATAAAAACACTTTAAGATAATACGTTTCCGCGCTATTGACACTTTAATTTATTTCATGCGTTAATTGTAAAATGTCTGCTTGCCGCAGAGGTGGTCCGATTTTTATTTTGAAAACGGTTTTTAAAAATATAAATCAAGCACAACAGAACGTCAATCTTGGTTTTTCGCTAAAATGTTGCAAAGTGAAGTGGAGAAAGTTATACATTTTTGGTTCAAGGAGTCAAGCAAAAGAATTCACCGAGAAAAAGAAAAAAAGCGCAAAGCAGACGAAAAAAGAATCCATCAACAAGAGCTACGAGAAAATTTGCGAAAACAAATACCGCGTGAGAGCAGTGGAAAAAGCGACGAATAAGTAGTTGATTAATCAAGCAACGTAAGGTTGCACAACTACATTTTTCTTTTTCAAACAGAATTCTTGCAGTTCCCATTTTCATAGCCTTCAAATTTTATATAACTACGAAAGCTCTATATTAAGAAATAGCGAAGAATTCCCGGGTATGAGTGAAATTTGGATGCTAGTTCTTTCCATCATTTTTCTTTCTTTTTTTTCAACAATATACATTTTCATTCATAAGTTTTTTCATTTTTTATTGTTTTCCATAGCGGACCCGGTTGATAGAATGGTCAGAGAATACTCTGATCGTTCTCTGACCTCGCATTATTATGGCTGAAAACGGCAAAAAAACATTTAAAGCATTGCAATTATGATTGTGTGTCGAAATTTGGAATATAAGGTGTAGGAATAAATACAATAATTTTATTTTTTAGCGATAAAAAACTAGGAAAACATCATATGTTTGTCATTGAAGGCAGTGCAGTGGTTCACTATTTGCGGAACGTCTTCATCGTCAGGGTTGACCATTTGTTGGAGTGAGACGCAACTACGTTTATGTCACATCTACCAATAGCCAATCCTAACGGTGGAGACATTTTGCAAATGGTGAACGACTACACTGCCTTCAATGACAGGCACATGATGTTTTCCTAGTTTTTTATGGCTAAAAAATAAAATTATTGCATTTATTCCTACACCTTCCATTCCAAATTTCGACACACAATCATAATTGCAATGCTTTAAATGTTTTTTACCGTTCTAAGCTATAATGATGCTAGGTCAGAGAACGATCAGAGTATTCTCTGACTATTCTCTCAACCGGGTCCGCTAGGGTTGGTAACAATTTCCTTGCTTTCGTGCAAAAATAATCGAGCATGAACGAAAATGTGCATTTCTTTTGCGAAAAAAGTTTGGCAGTTTTTTATACTACTTACTGTTTTATACATGAGATGTAGCATCGATTCAAATATATTTTTTAACATATAAGTATATTAATATTTCCAATATGTCAAAACATAGCATTCGATTTTGCAAGTCGTTTTTTCTTTTTTATCGGCGTATAAAAGTACCGAGGCGATTGCAACAATAAGAATTGTAAAAGTATTCATAGTACTGTCAT
The DNA here is from genome assembly GCA_030998225.1 of Diplolepis rosae. Taxonomy (NCBI): domain Eukaryota; kingdom Metazoa; phylum Arthropoda; class Insecta; order Hymenoptera; family Diplolepididae; genus Diplolepis; species Diplolepis rosae. The sequence continues at coordinate 36,971 of JAPYXD010000687.1, read as the reverse complement.
CTTTATCAATTAGATAGCCCAAATTTGATAATTCACAGTAATATATGAACGTCCGTCCTTGAAATATTCCAGTTATGAAAATGTTATGTTATATCTTCATTATAAGGGCTCGTAATTGTAGAATTTCGTAAAAAATGGTTATATTTATAAAATAAAATACTTTTCATTGAACTTTACCTACCTTTATTGATTTCTACAATTTTTCATGATTTTTTTTATTTACGGTATAGAATATCAGTGTTTCCAATGAATGTAGTGTGTATCGAAGAAGGATATTGCTAAGGATTGAATACGGTCCAGGAGTGGACAAAAATGCCGACACTGGATCATCTTAAACACGATCCTGGGCCTCTATTCAAGAGTTGCCAGTAAATCCAGTACTCGCAATTGTCAATGCGATTTAATGCGGATCGGGAATGGATTTGATACGCTTTTTTGTAACCCGCTTTAAGCAACAGCAGACGCCCAATTTAGCGGCCATTTAAGAACATTCAAAACGTATTCGAGACGAACCAGTGCCGAAACGATGCGTCTTCAAGAGGGAGCCGAAAATTTCCTGGACCCTGTATAATACGAATTCAAAACGGAGTTGCGTTTATTGGGAATGTTATCCCATATTTAAAACTCCAATATAATCAGTTTGACACTCCAAAATGTTCTAGGAACATCCCAATGTCCGATGTCCGAAAGACGTTCTTAGAACGTTTTTGGAACGTCTTTCGGACATTGGACATTGGGATGTTCCTAGAACGTTCCCAGTAAGAAGGTGGGCATTGAATGGCATTGAAATGTCAAGATCTGGAAAGAAACGAAATCGAGAATAAAAGGCATTTAAAAGTTTTATTCTCGATTCCGTTTCTTTCCAGATTTTGACATTTTAATGCCATTCAATGCCCACCTTCTTACTGAGTTTGTAGAATGTTACATAAACGTTACTGATATCGTACCCCTTGGGATGTGATTCAAATAAATCAAGAATCGTTTTTTCAGGAAAAAGACTTAATACAACCTAGCCGTTTCCATATTTCTAAAATCAATAAGTTTTTACCAAATTCAGCAATTTTTTTACAAGAATTTTGTTTTGGAAAATTTATTTTTAATGGTTTCAGCCATTAAAGAATTTATTATAATTTCCAAAAAATGGAAACGGTTAAGTTGTAGAAAGCCTTTTTCTTAAAAAAATTATCCGTGATTTCACAGAATCACAGCATTTTTTAAAATTTGGTATGACGCGATAAGAAAACAAGTCCGGGTAAAAATAAAATAAATATAAAATAATTATTAAATAAAATAAATATTGTTATTAATAAAATTTGTTAAATGCATTATTTTTTTATGTTTTAATTTTTTTTTCTTGGAAACTAATCTCTTTTCTTCCAAATGATCTCTTCAATAATAATATTGCTATTCTTGAAAAAAAAATTATCTATTTTTGCCTGAAGTCTAATTTTTGTGGATGAACTACCTTAAATCAACAAACACTTCATTTACATTTATTTATCGAAATTTGCATACAAAAGATGTTACCTATTATAAAAATTTTCAAACCCTTCATTTCAAATTAATTAGGTGAGTTTGAAATTTTTGTCACTGCCTACATTATCGGAGGTTCACTAGTCTTTAAAGATTTGAAACCCTTCATTTTTGAAACTTGTATCTCATCTTGAATGATATCTTATTATAAAATACTCACTACATAAATTTTAAAAAAATGCTGAAATCGATAATTTTGTTTCGAATCTTTAAGCATTTATTGACTTTAAATTTCGTTAAAAAATTATTTTTCAAGTATTTAAGTCATCTTGAAATTTCACAAACTCTTTTAGATACTTACTTCAGATCAATCTTTTTCAAAGTATATAGAAAATAAGTGTAATTTTTTAAATTATATATACCGTAATTTTGAATTCGGCGAGTATTTCGCGCCTCCTTTGCACGGAGTGGAGGAAAATACAATTTCTGGTTTCAACTCGACAACCGACAGCGTGAAATCCAGCCCTAGTGTTTTTAAATGCTCGAGAATTTATGTTGAGCATATGCTCTTGAGAATATGCTCAGCATTTAAGCATAAACAGAGAATTTATAGAGCATTTATGAGCATTTAAAGCATTTAAAATTCACTAATGTTTCAAATGTTTAATTAAACATTTAAATGATAATTATAATATTATAAGTAATAAAGTTTTGTTTGAAGTAAAAATAATGCAATTATTAACTAATTTCGGAAAATAAGATACAAATGAGGTGCTTAAACAAAATATACAAGATAAATACTTTGTTTTTCATATATTCAGTTCAATTTATTTTCTTTTATACACAACTTTTATAAACCATGAATCTTAAATTATTCAAAGTATGTTTAGACCATTTTTATTGTAGTTTCTGCTCAAAATAACATGTAATATTTATCATTTTCAGGCACAACTTTTCGATCCCTAAGTCTTACTTATTGAAAAGTTTTTTACATCTTCTCTTACATTTATGAAAAAAATTAACATCTTTTTATTATGCTAATATATTCTTTTATAATCGGTTAACACTTACATAAATAAATTTATAATACAATAAACTCGCGATTTTCAGTATTTTCCAAAATCTAAAAAAAAAATTAATACTGAAATCTTAAATGTAGGTAGGATTAAATCAGCATTCACTCTCAGAGTCTGGTAAATCATCAATATTATCTTCGCTCAAGTAATTATCGTCAGAGTTATACTCCCAGATATCATCTTCGACGTCTTCAAAAGTTGGTTCAATTTCAGCAAATACTTCTTCGTTCCGCAAGGCGTGAAAAACATTAGTCTTTTTTCTTTATACTTTTCTTCTTTTCTTTCACAATTCTTTGGTTCTTTATCCAGTTTTAAATTGTGTGAAAGATAAACTAGTTTTCCAGCTCTTTCAGTTTTTAGCTGGTTGCGTTTGTTGTTTTGGATGTTCCCATATTTACTGAATGTACGTTCAGTTGCAGCAGTTGAAGCTGGCATAGTTAGGATTTCAGACGCGACAGAACTCAAAATCGAGTCAAAGGGATTACTTCGCCACCAGGTTAAAGCATCCAATTTTTCAATCCCTTTACGTAATAAAGGCTTCGCAAATATACCACTTTGTTCTTTAAAATTAGACAAATCAACGGCAACATCAATGCATTCATCACTTCCTTCGCCGTATTTGTAAGCAACTCGATTTAAAATCATCTCAGTTCCTAAAGCTTTTTCATTTTGAGTTAGGAACTTTTCTTTAGATGGTGAGTCTGGGTTAAAGTTCGAAGTAATGTATTTAGGATCTAGCATATGCGCTGCAAAGTGGATGGGTTTCAATAAAAATTTTACCCTTTTCTCTAAAATGTTCTCAATTCTTTTGCCTTCTTCAACAGAAATCGGAGATTGTGGTAATCTCTCTTTGAAAAAATTTTTTATTTCCTTTTGGGACCAAGCTTATAGTACAATAATCTCCTTCTAAAATTGTGATCCATTTCACAACGGGAGCGATTATTTCATGAAGGCTCAGCAAACCACACCAGAAATCGTCGTCAAGGATTCTTATTTGAATGTCGTGTCTTAAGATCACTCCGTCCGTTATTGCCAATCTTTTTAATGCTTTTTTATTGTAGAGAAGGCTTTCTGCGTTGAAGAGGATGGTGCCCCACCTTGTATTTCCTGGCAATTTTAGCGAAATTTTTTTTTACTTTTTGGTTTTATCAGTCTTTACAATGTCTTATTGTATTTCGTTAAATATTGCTTTTAATAAATGTGAACTGTTAACTTCTTTCACTATATCTTTTGCTGCATCAGAAACACTTTTAAAAGTGCCTACTTTTATGATATCACCTATAAGTGAATTTAAGTTATGAGCTGCGCAACTATAAATCGAAATATGTGGATATTTTTCATTGATTAATCGTCGGACTTTAATCATAGCACTGGCACTGTCTGTTATAACTGCAAGTACTTTTGGTAGTCCGATTTCTTCAATAATTTCTAGAATCTTTTCTGATAAATATTCTCCGGTATGCCTTTCGGCTTTCGTATACATAAATTTGTATAGAATAGGCTCCGGAGTTGTCACTACAAAATGAACGATCGATTCATTTCTACAAAATATAATAAAGTGTGCATCAATTTTTGCATTAATATTTGTTATTGTGTAATATTTTTACCTTGCTTATATTATAAAGATTATATAATTGCCCACCTTTTATTATTCCAACCATCGCATTGGACAGCAACTGTGTTGGCATTCGCTATCGCATATTCCACTTCCTGTTCCATACTTATAAACTCTTTGTCAAGCAAAGGAGAACTTATTTTATAAAGAGATGGTTGTTTCCAAGTTTATCTTAAGTGAGAGAAAAGATCTTTCCAGTATTTATTCTCAAAATGTGATAACGCAGTGTCTGACGCATAAATTGCGCGAGCAAATAAAATATCAAGCTTATTCTTAAATAAATGAGAAAGGATATTTTCAGACATTATTGAAAAATTAAACTTCATTATCAAAAACTTGTGAATACTGAACCATGTGATTTTTATCAAATAATTTTTTTTTAAAACGGCTAAATTTTTTTTCTTTAATCCTAATTTAGAAGAATATAAAAACAGAAAAGTGAAATGATATGTAAAGAAACAGTCAATATGTAACATTGTAAAAAAATACTAATGATGAATCTCAAAATACTCATAAATTTTGCTAGACGTTATATTAACGATTTTATTCGATATATACAATTTATGTCATTAACTTTGTATCTTAAAATGACATAGGAAAATTATAGGACATAAATACGTGGGCAAGAAATTTCAAAATGATTTTTGAAATTTAAATTATTTTAATTTCCTATCTGATAATTATTATCTTTTTTAACTCAGTACAATAAATTTCCATATATCTCAGCTTTTTAAAAACATTATTTAGTGGTTTTCACTCTTAAGTATTTAAAAAAAAATGTATTAAATTTCAGAAGTATGAAAAACTAACAAGAATTAAAGTTCTTAACTTTTTGGTTTTTACCGAATGGCTCTTTCTTTCTTTCTTTCTTTCTCCGTCTCTCCCAATTAAAAGCAGGGAGGAGAAGTTTTAGCCTAGGTCAGGAGAATATGTAGTCTCCTTGCTAAGAGTATGCGACCTATTTGGCCATGTCTATTAGAGATGGAGCTTCAGGGTTGGCTAGCTTTCACAAGATATGTGAAAAGAATGTCTATAAGCGTTTCCTTATTTTAACGCCAGGTGGGCCAAGTAGGTGAATGTTTATTTGAAAGAGGATGCAAAACACAAAAATAGTATAAAACGAAAAGGTTCAAATATGGATGTGACTGAACATAAAACTAATAAATGATTATATAAGTAAATTGTTTTCTTTTAAAAATTTCAACATAATGGAGACAGGTTTATTTAAAGGATTATATAAACAAGGTTCTATAGAGTAAGGTGGGAAACATTTAATTTCAATTAGGGAGTACTCTAAAACTTTACGAGAATCAGAATAATTGGGGCAAGACCACAAGACGTGGTTGATATCCTCACCAGGAAATCCGCAATGGGGACACTCATCAGAATTAGTGAAATTTTTTCTAGCCAAACTAGCCGCTAGGCTATAATGATTAGCTCGTAATCTAGAAATAGTAACAATAAAACTTCTGCACAGGTCTACTTTAGAAAACCATGGTTTATTTATTTTATCTGGATTAAAAAAATTTTTCAAAGTAATAGCGACCCACATTCCTGGTCTCAGACGCCTTGAGCCACTTATTTATAGTTGAATTCTGTTGAAGCAAATGGGTGGCGGCCCAAACATCGGTGTGTGCAAGAGGAGATTCAATGACTTGACCATCAGTAGTTGCATTTTTAGCTAGAGAGTCTACAATTTCGTTACCATCCACTCCTATATGGCCTGGAATCCAAATCAACGAAATATTGAGATTGTTCTGGTTCGCTAAGTATAAAAGATTACGGATTTTGAAAATTACATGAGAAGTGAGAGAAGAGGGGTTGGGCCTAAGGGTGGCCTCCAAAACACTTCTAGAGTCGGAACATATTAATGAGTTTGAAATGTTGTGATCCAAAATGTACTGTATTGTCTCTCCTATAGCTATAGCCTCCGCAGAATAAATAGAAGCATGCTCCGATAATTTAAACTGAATTTCAAGACTTAAATGTGGGGAGTATAATGCGGCTCCTGCTCGAGAATCCGGCTGTTTAGATCCATCAGTAAAAAAGAGAATATAGTTAAGAAAATCGTTAGTGATAAAATTGTTGAAAGTAAAGTTAGGGGATCTACTATTTTGAAAAATGAGGCCAGAGGATAGATCAATTGTGGGCCTCGAGAAATTAAGTTCGAAAAGTGTGAGTTCCAAGATAAAGTACAATGAAAGTGGAGACCTAGGAATTTTGTGTCTTCTGATGGATAAATAAATTGATCGTCTATTGTGATCACGAGATCATCCGGCAGCTCATTGAATGCAATCGGGAAAACAACTAGTTTAGACTTCGAAGGAGAAATTGCAAGACCTCTCTGCCTGAAAAAATCATTTAGATTCGCCAGGTTTCTTTGAAGAGTGAAAATGCATTCCTGAATGCTGTCGCCTGAAAAGTAAATGACGATGTCATCAGGGAATTCTAAGACTTTACAGCCAGGGAAAAGTGCTGAATGTGCGTTGCGTGTGTAAATCGTATAAAGAACAGGGCTAAGAATGCATCCCTGTGGTAGGCCCTTCTTCAAGCGGAAAGGGCCCTTGTTATATCCATTAATTCTAAAGGAAATGTATCGTTCGCTTGTGAGATTATAGACAAACTTACAAATTTTTGGGGGTAAGCCGAGGTTCAGGAGGTCCTGAACAAGGATTGAAGGTATAACGTTATCATAAGCAGCGCTCACATCCAGGAAAAGAGCTGCTGTAATACGATTAGTTGCGAGAGACAGATGCAAATCAAAAGAAAGAATACCCAAATTATCGGCGCACGACCTATTCTTCCTAAAGCCGTATTGAAAAGGAGAAAGAATATTATTATTCTCTATCCAATGATTCAATCTATACAGGATAAGCTTTTCTAGAATCTTTAAAAAGCAAGAAGCCAAGGCTATAGGTCTAAATTTCCTACGGGTAGTTTTGGGTAAGAGAAATATGAGAAAATTTTTCCAAGAATCAGGGAACAGATGTCCTTCGTAAATGGCATTCAATATATGGAGTAAGTGGCGTAAAGAGAGTTCCGGTAGGTGGAGAATAACCACAAAGCTCACCCTATCCATGCCCGGAGAAGATTTAGGTTTGACACTATATAGAGTGTATTTTAGTTCATCTAAAGTAAAGGAGGGATAAAAAAGATTATAATCAAGGTCTGGAGTAGAGCCCACGGGAGGTAAACATTCAGGAGAATTGAGGAGTTCGTCAAAGGTCGCCTCTGAGAGAAGAGGAATGTCCGTGCCGGAAAAATCACTAGACATTTCTAGAAAGCTGTGAATATAAGCTTCCATGTCCTCCAATACCTCCTGATTAAGAGGGCATGTTGTGATCGAAGGAGGGTTAAGCAATCTATGTCGGAACCCTTGGATCTTATTCCAAACATTTGTCAGAGGGGAATTAAAAGAAAGAGATTCACAAAAGGATTTGAAACTTGAACGTTTAATAATTTTGAGTCTTTTGGTAGTTTGTGCACTAAATTTTTGATAGTCTAAGAAGCTTTCATAATCAGATTTAGCCAGATAATGCTTCAGCTTAGCCAATCTAATCTTAACCGACCTATCACATTCCTGGTTCCACCAAGGGGGAGAAGATGGGTATAATTTTTTCCTGGATGGTTTCCTATCCAACCTGGGGTCAGCCTTATGAAGGGCATCATCAATGTCTTTAACAAATTTTTGATAGGCATCCAAGATGCTCGAGGAGTCAGATAAGAGGGGAAGCTCGTTCTTCTCATGAATAGCCAATAGCTCCTTCCTGAAGACCTTTCAATCTACCCTATTCAAATTATATTTGTGAGAGAAAAATTGATAGAAAATAAATGGAATTCCAATATTAATTGAAATGGGAGAATGATCACTACCCATTCGATCAACTAAAGTTGACCAAGATGAGAGTGGTTTTAAGTTAAAAGAAACCAGTGTGAGGTCAATTGCAGACTTTGATTGACCTGGACGAGGAGTTAAAGTAGGTTTACCATTATTTAATATATGGAGGTTTGAGTTTGAAATGGCCTCTGAAAGGGCAATGCCTGAAGTGCAAGCGTAGTCACAACCCCAAGACTGGTGGTGAGAATTAAGGTCACCCCCAATGAGAATGTGAGAAAAGGCTGAAAGAGAATCAAAGAAGAGAGACCAATCAATGTCGTGAGCTGGAGCACGAGGATTTCTATAAACATTAATGATCAATATTTGTCCAAGTTCTGTTGGGATGATTATAGCTAACAATTCAAGTTTATCATTGCAATTTGTAGTTAGGTTAATTTGTTTGAAGGGAATGTCATTCCTCAATGCAATTAGTAGTCCTCCACCCTGTCGAGATGGTCGGTCTTTCCTAATGATATTGAAATTACGAAGATAGAATCTCGAATGGGGTTTCAACCAAGTTTCATTTAACATAATGATATCAAAGCCATTAGAGATCTTCTCTAGAGAGCCCCTTTTGTTGCTGACACCACGACAGTTCCACTGTAGAATCTTCAGAGAATTTCCCTTTGACATAGTAAGGGTTATAAAAGTATATATGGAGAAGGAGAATGAATTTAAAAGAGTAGGGGGTAGAAAGGGACGGTAAGATGCGTAATGTAAGATGCGTGATGTAAAGACGTTTTGTTAAAATAGAAATAAAGATTTGAATTCAAATTGTAGGATTATATTGGCCAACCATAGATAGTAATGGAGTGAGTTGATTTAAGAGATGCATCATCATTGACATTAATTGTGAAAAAGATTGAGCTAATTGGGGGGTGAAAGAACCTTGGTTGTCATGAGGCGAAAGGGAGGGGGGTACAGTATCTCTGGAGTATGAAGGACGGATATGATCCTGATTCAAATTAATTAAGGGATTAGGGTTACGATGCAAGATTTCCGGGTGGGACTGATAAACAGTGTTGAAAGATGGATTATTGAGTTCAGCACTTGACGGTTGGGAAGAGAATCCTCTAGAAGTGAAGTTAAGTTGTTGACGAGCTTTTTGTATTCTGGTACGTAAATTATGATTGTGATTTTGTTTATGACGGGATTTCAGGGGAGATTTGGAATTGGAAGAAACCATACCGGCATATGAAGGTATATTTGATTGGCAAGGATTCCCTAACGGGGAGTCAAGATCAACCTCCCCCAAACCAGGGAAGTTGGAATAGTCAAATCTGGGGGAAGGCTGAGCCGAGCACCTATGCAGGGTAGTTTTTTTATTGAGAAGATAGTTCGGTTCAAATGGAGTATTATTGGTCCTGGATCGTTTTTTTTTCTTGGTAGAATAACTGAGATGCTTCTTTGATAGGAATGTTCCTATAGGCCGCTATTTTCCTGACGGTAGATTGCTCCTTAAAAGTCGGGCAGTTTTTGTCTGTTCCTTCTCATGCGGAGACGATCCGCAGAAACGACAGCGGGGATTTTTACATTAGTTTGCCACATGACCAAATCTGAAACAAGAAAAACATAATTTAGGTTGGGTTATGTATGGGTCTACGTTAATTCTCATATGGAAAAGATCAATGAAGTCAGGAACCTCTTGCCCTTCGAACTTAATTTGGACTGTAGTAGAAGGGACTTTTTCTCCTTTATCATTCTTATGGACAAAACGTCGTGCTTCAGTGATAGGACATTTAAGGCTCGTAGATGAAAATCTAACAATATCGTCAATTGAAATGTCCAGTGGAATATTACGAATGATTCCTTCACGAGAAACCCGAAAGTTAGGAATAAAGGCCTCTAGGTTAAATTTAGAGAGAGCATCTTTAGAGGTGACAATTTTGTTGGCTGACTTACCATCAAAACATTCCACGAGGACTCTTGCGCGGTCTGATTTTTCAATTCGTTTGATGAGACCGGGGAAGGTGGAGTGGAGAATTTTCCCCATTGATAATACGTGTTTGCATGGTCCGTCATTAGTAGCCTGAACAGAAATTATGTATGGTCCTTTATTGTGAACTGAATATCGGTTGTTTAACAAATTGTTATAAGCGGGAATGTGCGAAGCACCTCTTTTTCTGTTTGTGGATTCTAGGTTAGGGTTAGGTATGGGGTTAGGATTACGACGGCGCGGGTCTGAATCCACAGAGGTTTGAGAAAGGAAACCTGTCTCTTCACTAAAATTGGAGAAAGCTTGTTTTATAATCTCCGCATCCAATGGAGAGGAAGGAGACGAGTCCATAACTTCATCGTCACAACAAGCATTTTGTTGCGCCATAATGGGCAACTATGGCCTTAAAGGCCTTTGTTGTAGTTGAAGTCACCTACCTGGCCTTATTAGACACTAATAAACAATCACTTCAATGAAAAAAGTAGAAAATCTTTAGAGGAAAATACTCCCAGGCCAACTATTGTTCGAGAGAGGAAGAAAATGAAATTTATTTCTTGTCAGTGCTTTGCTGATGAAATTCTTCTCGACATGTACCGAATGGCTCTTGAACACAAAAAAAATTCTCAAATTGATGTACCTGTTCTTCTATAGTATAGTCATAGAATCAATGTATTGTTTAATTTAAAAAATGATTGTTCGAATCGTTTAAGCGGTTCATCTTTGTTCTTTTCTTTGTCCAGCTTGTCCTTTTCTTTTTCCACACATTGATGTGATTTTTCTCCATTGGAACACGAAACAGCAAAAGCAGTAGATTCTAAGGAGAAATTATAAAATTATATTCGCTCCGTGCATACCTTACAAGCAGCGCCGCTCGTGCGAAAATTCGCAACTTTTGGACGTTGAAACTGTATAGAAAATGCATTATAGTTCATACATTTTTATTACTTTACAACTAATATCAGTGTTATTTGCCATATATCGTTACACAGATTAAATAATTTTTATAACGAAAAATAAACACTAAGTTGAATATATGGATTTTTACTGGTAATTGTGAAACATGTGATATTGAACGGTGTAACCACCAAAAACAATGAGTTCAGAGTATGTTCATTTAAGAAGCTCAACACAAAATATGAATCAAATAATAAGAACAGGGTTTCAGCCGATCACTCATAATATTGTGTTTGACCCAGAAAAAATTGAAAATAGCAAAAAATTAGCTAAATTGAATATCAGGCGAGTGGAAGAATTGCAAGGTTTTGGTGCTTGCAAGCTTATCCGGTGCAGTTGTGTCAGATCTATAGAATTTTCAGAGCCACCTTACTCTGTTCAATTAGAAGTAAGTAAAATAACTCTGCTAAATTAGTTGACTGTATTATTAAAAGTATAAATAAATTAAATTATGTTAATTTTTCAAATTTATTTGTAGCTGAATAATCAACGCACAGTGACACATGCTTCCTGTGGTTGCATCTCTGGACTATCTGGCAAATTTAAACACATATATGGTTTGATTTATCGTATTAACACTGACCGTAGTGTAACTAGAACTTCGTTCCAACAAGAATGGGACCGTCCAACTGACAAGCAGCTTGGCAAAGACATCTATGCCCATCCTCTGGTTTTATCAAAAGTGTATATTCCAAATAATAATTTTGCAAACATAAAGCCTTATGAATTGAGTGTAGAAGACTTGAAAGATATCGACTGCCCTCTGCGTAGAGTGTTACAAGTAGAAAAAATGAACCAGCAAGAAATATTAGACAGAGCTCAGGAAAGAATCCGAGTAGCAGAAGAAAAGAAACGACAAACACAGAATGATCTCCATCAATGTGTAACGATGCTGTTGGAAAAAACTCCAAAATCTGATCAAATATATTGTTTTAATTTGCCAGAATTAGAATCAGGATTGAAAAATTTTTATGATACTAAAATTCATGTGAATGAAAATCAAATCTTTGATATCTGTGTTAAAACTGTGAATCAAAGTCAAAACAGTTTATGGTTAGAAACCAGGAATACTAGAATAAGCGCTAGTTCCAAAGCTCATAAAGTTAAAACAAGAATTAGAAAAGCAAGTACTGAATTAGCTAAAGATTTTTTCAACGCTGTCAAGATGACAAAACCAACAGATGCACAACAATATCGGACAAATAATGAAAAAAAAGCCGTTAAAGAGTATTCCGAGCAGTACAATAAGAAAGTTGTCCACATAGGAGTGTTTATCATGCCACAACAACCTTGGCTTTGCGGTAGTGCTGATGGAATTGTTGTAGAAAATAATAAAATTACTAAAATTTTAGAAATAAAGTGTCCATTTACATGTAAAAGTAAACCAATACGAGATCCAGAAACAGGCAAATTTAATGTTGGCTATCTAACTCAAGAAAATGGTCTAATATTGTTAAAAGAAAGCAATCAGTATTACACTCAGTGTCAAATTTTAATGTGCATAACTGGTTTAGAACATTGTGACTTATATGTGTGGTCACCCAAAGGCAGCCAATTAGTTTCAGTGCCGAGAGATGAGGGATATCTCAGGAAAAATATTCCAAAGATACAAGAGTTTTATTTTAATAACTATTTGCCAGTATTATTCAGTAATGAAAAAGAAAATCTTACGGATAATTCTAATTAATTTATTCAAAGTACTGTAAGCTTTAAATTGTGATCACATTAGAAGTACTATCAGTGAATAAGAGACTTAGTCAAGATATTTATTTAAACATAATCAAAAAGAAATTATTTTAACGTCATACGAGATTTGCTGTGATATCTCGAGAAAATGTTCTGATACAATGAAAATGATTAACCAAATAATAATGTAGTAAGAAACATTGTGTTGATAAAATCAAGTATAAGACATCACAATCAATATTTGCACAGTTTGTTGCAATGCAATGTTGAAGTCAATAAAATCATATGATTAAATCATAAAAATTGTTTTTATTTGCAATACGTTTATTTACAAGTTTTTTTAAGTAATTACAATCAATTTATGTACAATCAGACCCGTAAGTATATTTATTTCTTTACTCTTTTTCTTTAATAATTGGTTTTTGAAGATTCACTAACACACACACCATAAAAATTATTTTATCAATAAAAGGTAACATTTCTGTCGTAAGTTTTTCAAGAATTTTGTGAGTTCTTAATCTTTGCATTATTCTTTCAATGTGTATTCGTATGCTTGCTATTTTATAAGTTTCTTCCACTTCCTCTGGTGTGAATTGTTCATTATGTTTGAATGGGGGCATAACAAGCAAAATATTTTCATTTTTGGCATCAAGAATGGTTTTAATTTGCGGGAACCCTTCATCAGCTAAAACTTCATCTCCGGGCTCTAATAAGTTAAGTAAATCCGATGCAATTGTAATTGGAGCATCTGTCCCTCTGCCTCCATGAGATGAACTAATCTTTGAAATAAAACCACCCGGAGTACATCCGATAACAACTTTTACTCTATATCCTTTTTTGTAGTGTGAAAAAAATTGAACTTTTTCATCGACACTGGGTAGTTGTTCAACTTGAAACTCCGTGGCATCGATAATCACTCTGCAATTTGAATGTTCTTCTTTAAAAACTAATGGCATAGTTTCTTGCACGACAAATTTATCCGGCCATTTAACAAAGTTGCGGCAAGCAACGAAAAAATAATCCAATGATGAATAAAAAATTCTTGAAATGGTGGTCCTATGAACTTGAAACAAAACACCCAATGCAGCAAATGTAAAACCACATTTCATTTTCATAAAAAATATCAAAACTCTATTTTCATCAGTCACTTTTTTTTTCAAATCAACTAAAGCAGGAGAATTAGATTGATCTTTCAATAAAATTTTGACAAACAAGTTGAACGTTGCTCTACTCACACCTGCCAAATCAATCAATGCCTGTTCTTTGTGAATACTGGAAATTCCATGAAAGCCAGTTTTACATTTATTTTCCTCTGCAGCCATATTTTCTATTTTTTCTTCTCTTTTACTTTTTTCATCATGTTTTGTCATCAATTGTATTTTCACTGGCCCTTTGAAGCCAGGTGCACAACAAAGGGTCTCTGCTTCACAAGTTGTTGGAGAAACGTATCGATTGCAAATAAAAGTATCTTGAATGATTTCATCCGTGTCTAAAAAATCTACTTGGACTCCGATGTCAACTTTTAGTGAGATCTTGTCCGTATGATCATTTACAGCTCCATTTTGATGAGAAAATTCATCTACCGTTTGCATATTATTGGATGCCATATTATCTTGTAACTGATCAGCTACAGTAGTCTGTATTTTTCTTCTTTTGGAGTGAGTACTGATGATCAACTTTTGATTGGGCCTTTTTAGCATTCGTTTATACCTACAAATTAGTTCGATAAAATTATCAAATGGTAAAAAGTTGATTACCTATATTGTAATAATGTACCTGCTCAAAATCTGTCCACTGTTTACAAGAGATTTTTCCTGTGCTGATAAGAATAATGTAGGATTGTAGCTTGGACTGCGAGGGTCATCTATTCTTTGTTTCCAACAAAATGCGCACTGCATATTCTACAACTCTCTGCTGGTATCCATGGTGAACCATCCAAGCTGAAAAATGTATGAAAATATTATCAAACACTTAAATGATATTTTTTCAATTTGAAAGTGTTTTTTATTTCATTTTGCTAAGAATTCAATAAGAATAGAAAAAATATTGGTAAAATTTAATTTGAAGTAATTTTATTATCACATAAAAAGCCAACCTACTTCGTTAAATGTAATGCTTTGAGTCAATCATTGCGTCGGGCGTTTCTATGTGGAAAATTTATATTCGCAGTTGGAAATCTATAAAACTCCAAATCATTTTCTTCAACTGATTTGTTACCACAGTGAGGAACACAGCATGTGTAGCTTGCTTTTTTTTTCTTGACAGCGTCTGTCTCTGAAAATTAAGGGTTATGTTCTACAAAACTTTTATTATAAAGCATTATGTTCTTTTAGTTACAATTTTTTAATTCGACTTGGGAAAATAAATATTGTAACCTATATTCTTTCATTATATCTTACCTTTGATTAAATTACTCATGCTTTTATTCACAAATAACTAATTACACTTATTTTTACTATCCAGCTGTATGTATTTGGAAAGCGATTAGTTCCGAAAAACGCCACGGGTATTGCTGCAGTCTAATTTTAAACTATGCACGGAGCGAATACACCTTCGTGTTCTTTATTTATCTAGTTTAAAAAACTAAAATAAAATTATTCCTGCATTAAGTATTTTAAAATAAATTATCGTCACATTCGCGTATCAACATTATAATATTAATTGTGAAAATATTAAATATCTACAATGTGCAACATATTACCGAAAAAATTTGCAGCAGGATCAAATTTTTATTGTTCTTGTAATTACATTTTTTATTATCGTAATTAAGTACATACTTGCAAACATATTAAAATATATATTTGGAATGAATACTCTAACACTATATAATCTGGAGTTTTTAAAACAATTAATCAAAATTTTATCTGTATAGAAAATAAATATTTCTGATATATCGAGATATATCCAAACAAAACCTAGAAAGAGGAGTAAATGAAAATTGTAACAAATAGAATATACGCATAATTACCGGAATCAAAATCTTCACCTGATAACTCTTGCTTAGTTTTGGAAGATTTCGTGTGCTTTTGGGTAGTATTTTTTAATAAGTTTTTTACTGTAGTTGGAACATTCGAACATTTCTTGAGATGCTCTCATAAACGTGTTGCGTGCTTATTTTTGTAAATTTTGTTACAATACCTGCATTTAAATGCAGTGTTATTTTCACGATCAACAATTTTATCGTAATACCTCCAAACTGATCCTGATGGCTTCATTTTATCACAGAATTACATGCACTATACTTATAATTAGTATCAAACCAATTTGACCATCCAAACCGATACACTGCAAAACATCTTCTAGTTTGACTTTTAAGTTAAATTTTTAAACGTATATATTTGTATACTTTACTACTCGTATTAAATTAATACAAATTATAATAATACATAACACAAATTAAATACGTCTAATCAAACCAATCACTTTGAAAGAAAGCGCTAAAAAGTGATTAAGGATGTGACTTAATGAATATATTTTAAATGCTCATAAATTCTCAATAAATGCTCTGAGCACAAAAGAGTCGAGCATATGCTCGAGCAAATGCTCCTGCTCGCCATGGGAGCACATGGGAGTGAAACCCGCTATGGAAGGGGAGAAACAGGTCCATGCAAATGTGGGGGAATCACGCAGCCAATTAAAAATCACCCAGAAAACCATGAGAGTGAAGCCCGCTTTGGGAGGGGAGAAACACGTCCATGTAAATGTGGGGGAATCACAGAGCCAATTAAAAATCCCCCAGAAAACAGTTGATCTCGCGGTTCAGATGAGTCATAGCAGCTTGTGAAATGACATTTAGTCTAAAGCCAAGGAAATTAATGCTAAATACTACAATGAGGCACCAGAGGCGATCAAGTTATGAAATTACAAGACCAAATTTACTGCTTAATACATAGTAATACAAAGTTTTGCAATTTCAGCACCTGATCGCTTCAGATGTATAAAAATTTCATTTTAGAATGTGTTCAGGCAAAGTGGTCAGGAGGGCAGCGGGAGCACTGAAAGGCTCCATGCAAAAGTGGGGGATCGCATGCATTTACCGCCATGTTTGTTTCCAGTAATTTACCATTGGGTTTCACCCCCATGCTGCTCGCTAGAAATTGAGAAATTCTCGGAGCATTTAAACTCTTCGGAACCATGGACGTAAGAATGTATGGACGGAGCCCAAAGTCCCAACATAGGCGAGGGGGACAAACCAACTGAGCGGAGAAGGGTAGGTAGAGCGGCCATATTACTTGAGAACATTTTTAGGCCTTTGATTGGCTGGTTTGGTGATTAACTGTGATTGGTAAAAAGAAGTCGCACGCTATTTTAAATGCGATTTACCTATTAATTTTGACAGATTAGTTTAAAATTTGGTTAATACAAAATATTCAGGTATACATATTTGAAAAAAAATCTATGTAATATTTAAATTTCCCTTCTCTTTTATATATAAACTGCATTTATACTTACAATTGGAATGGCATTTAGTCGAAGCCTGACAAGATTAAGAGATGTTTTGTCAACGGCATTTTCGGGAAAATGATCTGAACAAACTTTATGGCTGTCCTTCACATCTTCTAATCGTAAATTTAAAGCACTAGCCCATTTTTTTCTTCTCAGTTTGTCCTTTGGTATACTGAAATAAGTTTAGTATACAATACAAACATTTAAACGTAGCTGCAATGACCTCTAAAATTATGAACAAGTGTTTTTACCTATGGTAGGTCACCTTTTTTGTATTTTCTAGTAGCTTTAAACGATTTCTTTTTGCTGATCCTCTACGAGGAACATTGTTTTTGATATTTTTCACGTCACAAGTCCACATCTTTCTGTTTGTTTACACTATTTACATTCTACGCACATAACGGCTGATACGCAACATTTTAAAAGCTCCCACTAAAATCTCAGCCAATCGAGAGATAAGAAATGTCCTCAAGTAATATGGCCGCTCCCCACCATTTCCACTATTTCCCCCTTACTTATTTCGGCACAGACCCCGCAGGCTTGGGCTCCGTCCATATATTCTTACGTCCATGAGATCAGCCCCCTGCATCTCTGAGTTGAAAATGACATGAATTGTGACCGGCTGCCATGGTGGCGCTGACTGTTCATTGGGCCGACTTACACGAAAATCACATTACAAAACATAGTTTTTTTAAGCTTTTCTCTGTAAATTTTCAAATTTTCGAGTTCTTGAACGGTAGTGAGATAAAGTTCGCGAGTTTGGAAACAAATTTCCAAAAAAATTGATGTAAAAAATGGTGAAATGTGTGTCTTTCGGGTGCAAATCCGGATATAAGTCTTGCTCTGACAAAGTTCGTTTTTTCATTGTACCTAAGGATGAAAATACGTTAACGTTATGGCAACTTGCTATCCTTCGCGATGACATCAAATTAAAAGCAGGTCATGCGATTTGCGAAAAGCATTTTAAGCCAGAAGATATTCTTCAAGAGAGGTTAACCTTTACGCCCGATGGAGAAACAGTTTTGGGAAGAGTAAGTACATCGAACACATTGTTTATTCTCTTAATTAGTTTAAAATAAGACATTTTATTTAATAGAGATATTAACAATTAATTTCATAATTTAATAAAGTTTAATGTCTCAATATTAATTAATTGTATCTAGTTGTGCAATGAATTTTTTTTGCACCGCAATAAATGTCTCTCAAATACTTATCTCAAACAAATTCAGTTACAAACATTTTGTGTGATAGAAGTTAAAAAATAGATAAATGAAAGTGACTGAAATAAAGAATAGATGAAAAAGAATATTTTTTTCATAGCGCCTCCTTTGAAAATCCGATTTTCGGTACCTGTAGAGCGGGTTGAAACTACAATTTTCAACCCTAGGGTTGAAAGTCACTGTTTCAACCCGCTCCACAGTTACAGCCAATCAGATTCTCAAAAGAGTTGCTATGAAAAATAGTATACATGAGAACACCGTATCATCTAAACAAAAAAATTAGACGTTAATATGTTATCAGAGAATTACTTTTATTAGATAAACTCCAGTCAATTAAAAAACCACTTTTACTCGATGTTATTTATACAATAATCTAAGTGCAATTTGTTTTAAAACTATTTCACTGCTTTGAATTATAATATATTATAATAATATATTATTAATATATTTCATAGTATAATATATTAACAAATTTTAGTCCAAATTCCAAACAGTATTTTTGAGATGTTTTTTTTTAAAAGGAGTTTCATTTAATTACAGTAGTAATATATAGTTTATGTATTATATGTTTTTGTTATATGTTATATTATACATGTGTTATATAATATTAAAAATTATCAAATTTTATTGTAACGAGGTTAATTATTGGTATTAATATTTAAATGAACGCAAAACAATAATAAAATCAAAAACATGATACAAATAATGCAATTCCCGCCAGAATTTAGAAATTAGATTTTCTGCCTAAAGTGAATTTCTTAACCTTTTCGAAGAGAATAAATTTTTGTGAAAAATATGAAGATCTTATTAGGTTATTGTCATGTATAAGAAAATGCGATAAAATAGTTTTTATTAGGAGAAAATTAATTTTTTATGCTCTTTCTTATGCATTTGGTGGCAAGATACAGGGGACTGGTAGAGATCAGTGATCAGAAAAGAAGATGGCGCCCCGTTAGTGTCCTAAGTTGAATTACTAAGCTAGTTTGCCGAACCGCCACACACGGTGCTAACTCTACCACCACTACCTGAAAATTTACAGTAACATACGAAGAATTTAATATAAAAAATTTTAAACATATATTATTCAATGCCATAAACAAATAAAAGAGATCAGGCTTTGAATATTAATATTATTTGAATTTTTTTTCATTGAATTTTCCCCTTTTTATTCATATGTATCCCGTACAAAAACTATTTTGAAGCATTCAGCTGATATTAATATTTAAATATTAATATCTCTTTTATTCCTTTATAGCATTGAATAATAACTTTTTAAAAATTTTTATACTTAATTGTGTACATATCTTTGCATTTATATTATTTTTTTGAGGTAAAATTAAGTTGAAAAATGGAAAAAAATGAAAAATTCACGAACTTGAATTTTTACCACTTTTTTTCCCTAAATTTAAACTTTCACAGCATCTAGGTAATAGTATATTACGTTCTTAGGTGCACAATGAGGGTTATTGCGTGACGAGCGACAATGCTCGCAGGAGATCGAAGCCAAGGCGTAGTCGAGGTATAGTCGATGCGTTGTCGAGACGTAGCTGAGGCAAAGTCTCAGCAGTATAAATCGGATATTTACTGTAAATCTAACTTTGTGATAGATGAACAAAAATTTTGAAATGTTCATTGCTTTAGGTGTTATTAAAAATGGTTAAAACTATGAAATTTGGATTTTTTTAAATTATTTTTGTCAATGCTGCACAAAAACACTTCGTTTTTGGGTCACTAAATGCAAAATTTCATTACCTCTGACGTGACTTCTAGAAATGTAATTTATTTGATCTATTACTAAAATTATGAGCTTTAAGGGCATGTGATACTTGAGAAGAGTAGCAAGTTTATATGAATAATTTGGTCCAGTTTCTACTTGTTTGCCTCCAAAGTACATAAGATGAAGGTTCCAAAATTTCGTGAATGTTAGAGAGGATGAAAACGGACGTATCGATAGACTATTTTTGGTTTTGAAAATAAAAAAAAATTAATTGCTCTTATTATACTGTTTTTATTAATGTTAGTTAACTATTTTAAGAATATAAATTAATATTCACCTTATTTTACATTATATTTTCTTTAATTATTCATAATGATTTCCAACTAATTACAACTCTCATCAACTTCGTTCCTTGTTCAGAATTTTTCATTTTTTTTCCATTTTTCAACTTAATTTTACCTCAAAAAATAATATAAATGCAGTGATATGTAGACAATTAAATATAAAAATGTTGAAAATTTTATTATTCAATGCCATAAAAGAATAAAAGAGATATAAATATTTGAATATTAATATCAGCTGAATGTTTCAAAATAGTTTTTGTACGGGATAAATATGAATAAAAAGGGCTAAATTCAATGAAAAATATTCAAATAATATTAATATTCAAAGTCTGATCTGTTTTATTTGTTTATGGTATTGAATAATATATTTTTAAAATTTTTTATATTAAATTCTTCGTATGTTACTGTGAATTTTCAGTGAGTGATGGTGCAGTTAGCACCGCGTGTGGCGGTTCGGCAAACTAACTTCGGATTTCAACTTAGGACACTAAGGGTGACGTCCCATGTGGGCGCAGAATGCAAATCAGAAGTAGGTATACATTGTACCATAGTTTTAGTTGCCCAAAGTTCCAATTGCCCATAAAATCACCAGACGTCACTATATTTGAAAAGCAGTGTTTGACGAAGATTATGAAAGGAATGCGTTGGCAAAAATTGCAAGTACATATCAAATATAGGCGGTAGAGAGCGCTTCAGGGAAATGTACAGGAATCCTGCATCTTGCAATCCTCGCAGTTTTTGCCAACACATTCCTTTCATAATCTTCGTCTAACACTGCTTTTCAAATATAGTGACGTCTGGTGATTTTATGGGCAATTGAAACTTTGGGCAACTAAAACTATGGTTCAATGTATACCTACCCAATGTATACCTTCCAATATAGTGACTTCTGGTGATTTTATGGGCAATTGAAACTTTGGGCAACTAAAACTGTGGTACAATGTATACTTACCCAAAGCAGAAAAAGAACAGCCAATTTCAGAACTCCTTTAAGATGAAAGAAATCTAAAGCTTTTCTGTAATTGGCTGTTCGTTTTCTGCTTTGAATTTGCGCCTTGTGATGATCGCACCTGCGCGCTCATCTTATTTACGGGTTGCGAATCAACTACATGAATTGAGCGTTCATAAACTCATCTTAAAACTCCTTCTTCGGTGCGTATGTAATTGTACATAACGAAGGAGAACCGGGCGAAAATTCCTTTTCGCTTTTATTGAAATATTTGAAATTGGCAGAATGAATATTAAATTTTAATGATCAAAGAAACTTTTAGTATTAAGTATTACTATAAATCTCTTAGCTTTAATTGTAAAATGACAAGGACTGGTCGGTATCACTCCCTACCGGAAATCTAGACGAGTTCTAGACAAGATTGTCTAGGAGCGATCCTCTAGAATTGACCCCTTTCTAGAGTCATGCTAGACTCATTCTAGATGAATAAAGGTTCAGTCCCTTTTTTACAAGGGTAGCAGTAAAGTCATAAATTGTCCTTAAGCCGACCCTATCGATATCTATACCTGTTTTATGATCGTTCAGCATGGGTCTAGAACGAATCTAGAACGTGTCTAGTGCGCATCTAGAATGAGTCTAGTGCGCATCTAGAATATGTCTAGTGCGTATCTAGAGATAGTCTAGTCCAGTCAAGAAATAAAGTATGTCTAAAAAAATATTCAAGTACATTTTTTTTTTAATTTCCTTTATTCTTTGCAACTAGTATCACAATTATATAACGACGTACATAATATTTATACAACTACAATATATACACTACACGTCGGAAATATGAGAACACCTGTTTTTCGTATATCGTTTAAAAATAAATTAAAAGCTATCAACATTTACTTAAAATAAACTCAGGACGAAATTACTTTGACAATTTTTTAAGACGATATTGCAAAAAAACTTTAAATCTCAAGGTTTTATAAAAATACTAATAACTTTGTAAATAATAAACATTTTTAAAAATTTCTTGGGCCCATTTTAAAGCTAAATTTCTATGGGATCTGAAAAACTTATTATTATAATTTGGTATAATCGTACAATTATTAGGCTGCATTGGCGAGGACATAAAATTGGCGCAAAAAATTTGGACATATTTGAATATTCTTCCTGTTGAGATAAATATTTCTATAAAATAAAGGAAATAATTAATCATGAAGTTTCTGCTAAAATATATTTAAATTTACACACTTGATTTTTATTATTATTTTCCTACTGAATAGGTAATATTGAACTTTTCACGTATTTTAAAACCAAATTTAAGCCCTTGTATAATGCACAGAAATAACTATACAATTATTTCAATACGTTTATCAGATTCTATAGAAATTTACGTTCGGAATGAGTCTAAACAATTTGAAAAATGTTCATTATTTCAAAAGATATTGACATTTTCATAATACATTGTGATTTGACTTTTTTTTACAATATCATCTTAAAAAATTGATAAAGTGACTTCATCCTATAAGAATTATTTATCATGTAGTATATTTATTAATATAATTATTAATTATGTAATAAGTTAACAAAGTAAACAGTTATTGCTTGTATATTCGTTACACTGAGAGAAAGTGTTAGTCGTGTCTGCCCATTTTTTTTATGTAAAAAAGGGTCACAAGTATGTTTTTTACTCTGTATCATCTAAACACCTTGGTTCTTACAGCTAGATTAACATTGTAGGAATAATTAAAATTTTTATTCAGACTTACAAAATCCGATTAGTCGGCTTGTTTTGTAGCCGGGATTATTTTCATGCATTCCCACAATGTATTGATCTTATAATAGAAGTTACCAATACGTTTTTGTAAAACTTACTAATTTCGTTAATTGCTATTACTATTTGTCGAGTTTAGTCATTAAAAAAAATATATATTTTTTCGACATAACGGAGAATAGTCGTATTAAAAACTATTTCAATATCTTAATTAGAAACTGATGAATTTTTTCATCCGTACATGATTAAAATAGTAATTCCAACTTTGAAAAAAATGTTAAATTCATCATTCTATCTATTTTATTTCGGTTAAAGTCGATGGAAACTTTCTTATGTTATAATTGTTTACTCTCTAAATCTGAATCAGTCAAATTTTTACTGATTGAATCAGTGAATTGTCTTTTTCACTGATTCATCAGTGAAAACAATATTTTCTACTGTTAAATCAGTTATTTTTTGCTGTTAAATTAGTGAAAACAATATTTTCCACTGTTAAATCAGTTAATTTTCACTGAAGTAATCAGTGAAATTTGACTGATTCGCGGTAACCTCTTTTTAGCTATTTAAATCAGTTAAATTTCACTGATAATCAGTAGATTTTGACTAATTCCGATTTAGAGAATAGGATAAAAAACTTTTTTAATTATGGTCTTTCAAAATGTAACAAAGGACGACAATTGTTGACATATTTTTCATCACAAACTGCACAACAGTTTACAATTATACTTTAAAATTATCATGATTTAATTTTTCTCATTTTGATGAAGAACAAAAGCAAAATTTTAAGTAATCAATGTATGTGACGATTTCAAAACGATTCAAAACAGTTGATAAGCAGGAAAAATCTAATTCGTCTGTACAATTATTTCTTGAAGTTTACTATCATCAAAGATTTATAATTACACGAAATATTACATATGAAAATAAAATAATTACTTTTCTCAAAATAAATGAATCTGATCAATTTTACAAAAAAAAAACTAGTAGCATACTTAGTTCCATAGACTATCTATTCTACGACCAAGGCTGGTAAAAACTTTTACAGTTCGTATTACTTGAACTTCTAGCAGGTGGTTCAGGTTCAGCTCTCGTGGATAAAATGATTTTTTCCTTTAGTACCCTGGAAGACAATATTGTTGGCTTCAACACTCGGGACTTCAGTTCCACCAATTTTGATTTTTTTTTAACTGAAATGTTATCTTCGGTTTGTGCAGTTGAGGTCGAAGCTTTCAAGACAATTGAGGAATTGCAAGCTTTAGATCTTGGATTTGTTCTGGATCCATTTTCTTCTTGGTCATGCCGTCTTTTTTCGGCTAGTAGCCATCCACATTTCTTGTTTATGTAAAAATTCATTTTCCTCAGTTGCTCAAATACCTGTCGTGTTTCGTATGCCATGACATGGACTAACCATCTTTCAAACTCACCTGCAAATATATAATATAATTTTTACTTTATGTTGTTAAATATATAATAATTTTTACTTTGTGTCGTTAAATATATAATGTATATTTTTCCAATACAACTCATTTACTTACAACGTATTGCTTCCATTTTTTCTGGACACAATACTCCTTTTTTCTTATTTTTTCCATATATAGTATTTGACATTAATGTTTTTTTGTCAAAAACAAGTTCTGCCAAATCTCCAACAAAAATTGATGGTGTCTTGCTCATTGTTCGTATAGTGCGTAAATTTTTTTGACACATAGTCACTCCATTGGCCAAAGTAACCTAGAAAATATAATATTTTTAAAACGCTTATGAAAAATAGGGTGGTTTTGTGATTTTCATTGACACTGTACAAGAATTTCCTTACGGTATCTGTAAAGAGTTTTTATTGCTACAAAATTATTTACCTGTCCATTTAGTGGTGCACATCTGTTCGTAGCATTGTTAATGTCAACATGATAGGAGGCTTGTGTGGGTGGGCTGCTCGTATCTAAAAGTTTACGTATAACTTTAAAATATATGCGAATAATTTTGTTTTCATATTATTGTAAGTCAAGCAACTTTATATATGAACGGCTGAAAGCAAAAAGATGACAAAATTATTTTGTGAGTAAGAATTGAACAAAAACGTCTTTAAAGTAAAAACGGAAGAAACAAATTTTCCGCGTAAAAACGGAACAAGTAAGCGCCAATCCAGACCTTCCATGCATTTTCATCCGTGCGTTGATTGGCGCTCACTTGTTCCGTTTTTACGCGGATGATTTATTTGAGCTGTTTTAATACCAAATTTAGTCCTAATACGATTCCTAGTTTGTACAGTCCTCACAAAAATTGATGTCTCGTTTTAACTTTCAGCTGCTTACATTTCAATGAAAAAATTGGGGAAAGTAACTAAAGAAAAAATTAATAACTTTACCTGCATTAACTTTCATAGTTACTGCTTCCAACCGAGAAATCACTTCATCCAACTTCCCAATTACTTCTTCTAAGTGCTTATCTTTTTTTGCACATTCGTCTCGTAGAAATAAGTTCTCTTTTCTTAGGAACTCTAACTCTTTTAATAAATTATTATCTTCTGTAGACGGAGTTAAATAATTCTGAGACGTACTTTCCTTTGGTTGGTTGTCATTAAATTCGGGGGCTTGGCATTCTAGTCGATGTAATGCAATTACTGGCTGTACTTGCGTTGCAAACATCGCTTTCTTCTGCAACATATCATCCACTTTTTTCATTCTCTCTTCAAAAAATTTGTCCTCTGTAGTCTGTAAAAGAAATTTATTAGTACTCAGAAAAAAGTAATGTTCATATTTAATAGACAAAAATGAGTTTACATTCAGCTTTGCAAGTCAAGCGAAAACGTTGCCTTTAGTGAAGACTAAAACGCCCCTATATTTCTTTTAAATCGTTAAATATTTTTTGTCGCCCTTTATGATTAAAATTTTTCTTAAATATTTTTTTAAAATTGTTTTTATAATCACAAAGCTGCTCAGATTCGAAGAAAAATTTTAATCATTTATTGCATCACAAACAGACATTCTTGTATATATAATATTTTTATTCTAACAGACTAAACAATACACACAGAAAAATCACCATAATTTTTGCTCACAAACATTTTTTAAAATTTCAACCTAAAAAATGCAGTTTATATAAAGATATATATATATATATATAATGTAAATAATATTAAAAATGAGAATAATTTTTATATAAAACTTAAATTAAACTCACCGCTACATTTTGCTGCGGTGGAGAAAATGGAGTTTCATTTCCGCTATTACATGAGTCGCTTTCATTAGATTGGTGATGCAGATACTTTAAGGGGAGAAGACGAGTTCTTCTACTTGTTTGTTTTGGCCGTACTAAATCGGCCTTCTTCTCTGAAAGTACAGAATATTAGTAAATTGAATAAAAATCATTAAATTCTATGATGTTAAAAGATAAAGAGGAATTGAAAAAGTTAAAGGACCCAATGGATTTTATTTTGGCTTAACGAGAACTTAGTCTTGTGTGAAAATAAATACGTAAGACAAGTACCAGACCCTTTATTTAAGAAAATTAATATCAAAAAATAAAATCTATAAATTGATTCGAAATTTTTTTTAAATTTTAATGGAAATATGTAAGTTTTACAAGTTTCATAAAAATTATTAGAACGCTGAATGCTTCTTTCAAACTCATGTGATGGTTACTAATCATAACGGAAATACTGTTTTTAACTTATGGCACTGAAGAAGGCCCCCATATGTGATTGAAACGTTTGTCCTTCTTCTTTTTGCGTCTTTTTGATACATACCATTGATAATTTAAATAAATAAAATAAGAAAAAGCTGACCCTATGCCAAAACAACAAGAAAGTCAGTAAATATTGTGTATTTTTGGCTCAATATAATGGTAGACATGTTTTCAAATATGTCACACTATAATTGAGAATTATGTTTCACACAAATTCACACACGGAATTACACAGTAGGATTTCTCCGATTTAAGGAAACATTAAAAAACATTCCATTTGAATAAAATACTTTAAAAAGTTTTTAAAATATATGTAACATTTTCTACAAGTGAATTTCGATACATATAAGTGTAAAAATAGGACTTGTATCGGTCCTCAAATAATGACCCGTGTAGAAATTGCCCGATCTTTCCTTATTTCAAGTTGGGTTCTAGTGGGGCCCGGACTAGAATTTCCTCATCTAGAAAAACTGATAGGGGCCCTGTTAGCACCCGATTAGTATTTCTAGTCCAGTAAAAACTGATAGGGGCCCTGTCAGGTTCTAGTGAGGAATTCCTTGTTTCGCTTAAGTATGAAAAATCTATTTGTATCTGGCGGGGCCCCGACTAGAGAATCCCTATTTGTAATATTTGTGGTTAAGGTTAGGTCCATTAGATACAACATAACCTTTATTCTTTATTCTCATTAAAATTTGATCTTATCTGATAAAAATTGAGATTTTCTGAACACGGTCTTGGATAAAATCAATACTTAAAAGGAAGCAACAACATTTAAGAAAACTTTTTCATAATTTTAACTCGAATTCGCATGTAATTATAATAATCATATGCGAGCACGTATATGTATGTGTGTGTATCTTATTGTGTCGAGGTAATAACAATAACGAAACATGTAGTTCAATTACCATAGGGTGCATAGTAAAATCAATTGAAGCTTTCATAATGAATATAAGCGGTAGAAGTTACTACATAAGTGTAGTTAGAAAAACAAACTATTGATAAGTAAATAAGTCTACTATTTTTTTAATAGTACTTCATTAGTTGGAATTACTTATTGTGAACTTTAATGCATAATTTCGTTATGCGATCATTTTCTTGATTCAAAAGTTTCATCATATTTTTGGAATTGAAAAAACTCAAATTTTTTAGATTCTGAACATACGTTGATTTTACTCTTAAAAACAAAAATTAAAGGAATCATAACGTGTATACACTAATATACTAATATACAATAATAAAAATTAATACTTCTAAAATGTATATAAATCTTTTTATTATGTAATGTTCTTTAATTCAAAAATTTGATCTGTTTATTTCAAAAAATATTTCATTTTATAGAAAATCGATTCAATAATTAAAAATTTTAATCAGAATCATAAATTGGCATAAAATTTAAAAATTCCCGATTACACGGGGCCCATACACTTCTTACACGGCCCTGCAGTAGTTGCAGGTTATAAGCGCTATTTTCTTTCTTGTATACCAAGCGTGCGCAGCCAGAGAGGCTTAGTCGTTAGGTTAGTAATGCGTTAATCATAAGTAGAGAGGGTTCGAACCCGCAGCGTTAAGAATAATTTTTAATACCACCTGAACGAGCGTTTGTGCAGTGAAGAAAGGGGGGGTGTGTGTTTGTAGGTGTGTATATAAAAATAGTAAGTTAGAGTCTACTTGAAAGTAAATACAGTTATGAAATGTACCAATAAGAATATTCATCGATTCAACTACTGCTCTTACTTGATTTAGCCCTATGTGCCTGCGGTTCACTTAACTTCAAAAATTACACTGGGGCCTTTGTAAACTGTGGAAAGTAAGTTAAAAAATAGTCAAACTTACTGAGATTTTTTTCAGTGTACGTGTAATGAAAAAGTACTGTCAATTTACTCAGAAAAAAATTTCCTAGCTTGAAAACAGATTTTTTACTATGAAAACAGTAAACTTAACCTTCCAAGCGAATATCCCTTCATTGCCGTTAAAAATGTTAAATATTAGAGTCTTAACTCGAATTTCCCCTGTACTTTTTCTCTCAGTGTGGAAAATCGTTTTTATTTATTATTTTCTCAGTGAGATACCTGAACAAAATTGATCACGCGACTATGCTAATATATGCCCTTAAATTCAATGCGGAAGTCCAATAGGGCCCTAATGGTGTCCTTTTTTGTAGGTGGGGAAGTGTAAGGGCTGACCTCACTAAACCCCTACTAGAAAGTCTAGTAGGGCCCATCTCGACAAAAGCGTTACGTTACTGACGGTGCCCTGACTAGTTTTCCACGCTAGATCCCGACTAGAGATAGGGCAAACTCGTCGGGGCCCCACTAGACCCCTATCAAAATTTCTACACGGGGATTTAATACAATGTTGTTGTTCATAATTGGCTTTAGGGTCCAGAAATGATAACTCAGGAAGTTATATACTTTCAATCGTTTCGACTGATCGGAGTCCTCATCAGTCATCTTAATTTCTGAAATATCAAAACTTTGGATAAATATTGCACATATGAGCTCTATCTTGGAATAAACTTTGGCAATGTGAAAAATGTTAAAAAATTATTTTTAAAAATGTAAAATGTTGTGAGAAAATCTACATAAAATTGTACAGAAGACATCGATAAATTACCTAAAACTTCCTCAGTAATGACAATAAAATTCTACACTGAGAAAAAAGAATATTTGAATCAAAGAATATTTTTTTGATTCAAATAAATGGTTGAGCTGGATGGTGACGAATAACTATTTTTTTAGATCAAAGAAATATTTTTATTGTCTTTAAAAAATGAATAATTAAAGCAAAAAAAATTCTTGAGGTTAATGCCAATACAATAGCGCAAACGATTTTTTCCAATCGGAAATATTTTTATTTTCGAGTAGGAAATCAAAAATCTGTATCTCGAGGTGTACTGGCGATCAAAAGGGCGTATCCCAACATTAGCTCTTATGGGAAATCCGGGTTTTTTTTTTGAGCGTCAGGTTGTTTCGTTATTTTTCCTACAGATTGTGGTATCTAGCGTCGTCACCGAGTAGTGTGGACCTCGTACGACATCAGCTTCCTGAGAAATTCCGGTTTATTTGTGTCTATCTGTGTCCTACCATCGATTTCGTGCGTGTGCGACATAGACGTTCGTCGAATTTTGGAATAAAAAGTGTTGTGTTTCTGAAAAAACCAGTTTTTGCACAAAAAGGTATTGTTGCTCATATCCTCGTGCACATTTTGATGTATTATAGTTATCATTATTCCTTCTAGAAGTCCAGTTATGGCGAATAAAAAGAATAAAAAAATAAAATAAATTAAACCTAAAAAACCAATTTTTTCACTTGAATTTTCAAAAATTGAAAAACATTTTGACAATACGTGTGAAGAATAAAGAAAAAACAGGAAAAACCGAAAATTTATATGAATTTTCTCATTAATTACCTGCGACGGAAAAGAATCAACGAGAGGGCCGAGACGAGATACGCCCTTTTGATGCCGATACACATCGAGTTACGCCCTGGCATAACTTTACAGGCGAATATCTACCGAAGTATCAATTTGAAATCAACTGCCTCACGGGTTTCGACATTTCCCTATGTAATTAGCAACATATCCGAGTTGCAGATTTTTCGGTTAAAAATTGTCGAAATGGGAACGTTTTTGTGCCACCGTCTAA
Source organism: Diplolepis rosae (assembly GCA_030998225.1). Taxonomy (NCBI): domain Eukaryota; kingdom Metazoa; phylum Arthropoda; class Insecta; order Hymenoptera; family Diplolepididae; genus Diplolepis; species Diplolepis rosae. The sequence continues at coordinate 6,589 of JAPYXD010000687.1, read as the reverse complement.
AATTTCAGAAATGTGGGTTACGCCCTTTTGAATGTCCACTCTTCATTTGTTTTCCATTCTAATATATGATTCCTTGTTTGTAATGAGCGTATTGTAAATTGAGAGAAATATTTCTTTGAAATGAGGAGATAATTTTTGGTAGGATTGAATAATTATTTGCTCCGAAGATGTGATTTACTGTTTAAAATGGTCAAGTAGTAAAGTGTATTGAGTAATAATGGATGCATAGAACGATAATATTGCCTATAGTAAGTTAGAGATTTATGTCAAAAAGATGTTACTGATATGAATAAACGTGTTTTGAAATTTAAGAAATATTTCTTAAAAAAGTAATATAAACTTCATGCACTGAGAGAAATCGGCTTTGGTTCCTGTGCACATAGCACATAAATTTGTTGTACAGTAGTTGCCTTGACCAAAAAAGTTGAGAGAAGCTACTACTTTTATAGTTATCATGACAGTAATTTGGACTTTTTTGTGTATTCGGTTGTTGTGACCAAAGTTGATGATTAGAATGAGCTTTATACGTACCCCAACGGTTAGTACACGTACATTTTCTTTATGTGTACTGCCAAGCTCCTTTGGTTACTACAACCGCAGCGTTCGCTGTTGCGCTAGACAAATCAAGTATAACTTTCATTGAAAGATATGCAGCCTAAGTTGAATCCTGCCAATTCTCGTTCTCGATTCCTGGACTATATTTCACCGTGCCAAGCATTATCAGGTAAATAATTCTATTATAAATATAGTTTGGCAATTCTTTCTAAATGATAAACGATTTTGTTCGGGGACAATGCAATGCGTTCCAATTTTGCTGTCTCGTCGTATTTTGTCAAAACTATAGTCATTCAAAAAAAGTTTATTGTGATGAAAAAAGTGACAATTTTTTAACTTAATCGACGAAATTTATCATAAATATCATTATTCCGGATTATTTTTCTTAGATCTTTTCGGTGAAACTTTATTTTTTCTAATCAAATTGAATTTGTATTTTGATAACTAAGAGAACCATACCTATAACCTCAAAAATAATTTTGGCTGGGTATTTACTGTCCGTAGACTTAGTCATTTTAACTAAACTCTATGCGCGGCTTTACGATGGACTTTGGTTCCTATAACCGCAGCGCTATGGTATTTCAAGTACCAGAATCGTGGTCTCAGTAACGTTCCTTGTCGTTGAAGTAAACACTTTTCCCATGTATGACAGCCACTACCATGATTGTCATGAGAACTTTAACATTTTTGTAAAGACGATTTTAACAAAAAAACTTTGGTCAGTGAAACCTAAAATTTCTCTCTGTGTGAATTGTAAGGAGTTAAGTAATGGTTTTCTTAAATAACAAAAACCTGTCATTAGTCATCCGATACATACAATCATCAAAACATCATACAATTTCATTCACACCATTCAGTCGCAGCCAATCATATTTTCTATCACAAATACACTTAAATATGCAGCTACGCAAATATAACCCTAATGACTAAAATTTATATATACACTACCGTCGGAAATTGTGCGCACGGTGCTTGTGATCGCTATTAAAAATTACTGCTGACTTTGAACCACGATATCTCGGTAAAAAAAAAAGAGATAGGGCATTTTTAAAAATACCGTTGGAAAGCTTATGAAATTTCACATCTAGTGATGTTCAACAAATATTTTTTTGATTTTCTGAAAATAATACAGCACGTGAGGAGTTAAAAAAAAAATTCAAGATTTTCTCAAATTCTCTACCTTAACTTCAACTTTTAGCATGACCTAGGAAAATTTTTCCAAAATCTAAAAATTATACGACATAGAGTCTAAAATCTCATCTTTAATTTAAGCCAAGAAAACTTAAAAAATATTCATGGGTACCCGAGATACGATTTAAAATGTTCAATCGTATCAGAGTTGAATTTAAATCGAATATCGCGATTCTCGGCCGGTTTGTTGCTTGCCTCCTTTGTTGAGGCAGGACCGAATAGGCCACGCACAAAGGTGGTGCTTAAGTGGAGCTCTCTTATATGTTCTTTGATCCAAGAACGTGTTTCCTTTATTTCCTTTCCTTTCAATCTTAGTTGATATTTACAATGACTATTTAAATTTTTATCAATGTTCTAGTTTATAAGAATTTTAAGAAATAAAAAATGTTTAGATATCATCGTTCTATTCGTTAGTATGGAGATAATATTGGATTAAAATAATTGTTAATAATCACAAATAACAATAAATATTTTGTAAAATTTAGAATAATTAGAAATGAAAATTACTAATGAACAGAATCAAAAATACATATAAGAGAGCTCCACTTAAGCGCCACCTTTGTGTGTGGCCTATTCGGTCCTGCCTTAACGAAGGAGGCTAGCAAAAAACCGGCCGAGAACCGTGATCGTCGATTAAAATTCAACTCTGATACGATTGAACATTTTTAATCGTATCTCGGGTACCCATGAATATTGTTTAAGTTTTCTTGGCTTAAATTAAAGATAAGATTTCAGACTCTATGTCGTATAATATTCAGATTTTGGAAAAATTTTCCTAGGTCATGCTAAAAGTTGAAGTTAGGGTAGAGAATTTGAGAAAATCTTGAATTTTTTTTTTAACTCCTCACGTGCTGTATTATTTTCAGAAAATCAAAAAAATATTTGTTGAACATCACTAGATGTGAAATTTCATAAGCTTTCCAACTGTATTTTTAAAAATGCTCTATCTCTTTTTTTTTACCGAGATATCGTGGTTCAAAGTCAACAGTAATTTTTAATAGCGATCACAAGCACCGTGCGCACAATTTCCGACGGTAGTGTAAGACGATCATAGAGATATTATAGATAGAGGAGACAAGCCAGCCTGAAACCTGTCAGCTCGGGCGAGAGAGAGAGAGTGAATTGTGGGTTAGGTTAGGCTTAAATAAACAAATTTTTTAAACGAAAAATACCTACAGTTTTTTCAAAAAAATACTTCTTTCTTTAAAAAAATTGGGTTTTTTGGTTTAAATTATTTTATATTGATAATGTAGGCGGATATTTCCTAGGAGATATATAACCCTCCGTTGCCAAACTTATGAGGGATTCCCTCAGTGGGGTCAGTTTTTTCGAAATAACTTCGAATTTACGCTTCACACAGTCTGGTCCGTTTGAATACCTTTCCACGAATTATTCCTGAAGCTTTTTGTAGCAATAAAAAATTTTCAAGTAGAATACTCATTCAATAATCACTTTTCAAAACCAAAGGTGACGTGAATTCTGAGATAATCCCTCCATAGTTTGGCTTTCATGCAATGGAAATAGCTTGAGTTCTTGAGTGCGGTGTTGCCACATTTTGATGTTACACGTTCAGCCAAAGTAGTTGTAACATTTGGCAACACTGCAGATGTTCTAACACGCAGAGGGAAATCCTCTAAGGTTTGGTAAACGTGTAACAATTTTTAAGTTTAGTAATGGAGGTCTAATAAAGATTTGACTCTATAAAATATGTTGCAAGTTCAAAAAGATTGACAATTGGAACAATGATGCCAAACATTTATATAAAAGAAATTATTTATTTTAACTGAACGTACTTGCAGTCATTTCAACAAAATATCGTTTTCTTTGAAATAAATGTTCTTTTTAACATGAATTCTTCCATTCTACTGTTCACAAAAAACATTCCTTTCAACTAAAGAAATAAATATTTATGTAAACACAATATTTTATTCATATAAAAAAACGTTACTTTAATATACATGTATCAACTCTTTGAATCGAATAAATATCTTCCTAAATTAATACCTCAATTAAATTAATATTTCCTTGATTCAACTAAACCTAAAGCTTGATTCACCCATGGATAAATTATTTGATTCAATTGCGTCTTGTTGAATTAAAAAAATGGGACTTATTGAATCAAATAAATATTTCTTTGAGTGTGAAAACAAGATTTAAATAAACTAGGTACTTTGTTCCAGACATAATTTGGTTGAGTTAATTCGCTCACATTTACAAGCAAAGAAATATTTCTTTGTATTGAAGAAATGCCTATCAAATAAATTATTTCTTTAAATCAAAGCACGCGTTTCATGCTTCTAAAAAATATTTAATTGAATTTTTTTCAGTGTATCACATAAATCTTAGATACATCCACTAACAACTAGTATATATTTGTGCCTAAAAGTCACTGAGGATATAGATGCAAGTACTTATATAGTATAAAATTACAAAGGATTATTTATATGAGAATTATCTTAGAATTGCTAATATGAATTTTACACTTTTAAAAATTTCTACCGCAATTTTCCAGAATATGTGACTGATGTTTTATTCAGCTATCGCTTCACAAAATTAAGGCAGAATTTCAGAAAATTCTGTTACTTTTTAGTAAATTTATGGTAAGAAATAGTATATTACATTACAAGGGGCGAAACAGAGCGATTGCATGAGTGTGAAGTTTGCTCTGCCCGAGTGAAACGAGGGCTGCAATCACACGAAATGCTTTCGCTGTGTTTTGTTTCGAGTAATGTATACTATTTTTCATAGCAACTCTTTTGAGAATCTGATTGGCTGTAACTGTGGAACAGGTTGAAACAGCGACTTTCAACAACCCTAGGTAGACTTTCAACCCTAGGGTTGAAAGTCGTTGTTTCAACCCGCTCTACAGGTAGTGAAAATCGGATTTTCAAAGGAGGCGCTATGAAAAATAGTATACATTACTCGAAACAAAACACAGCGAAAGCATTTCGTGTGATTGCAGCCCTCGTTTCACTCGGGCAGAGCAAACTTCACACTCATGCAATCGCTCTGTTTCGCCCCTTGTAATGTAATATACTATTTCATAGCAACTCTCTTGAGAATCTGATTGGCTGTAACTGTGGAGCGGGTTGAAACAGCGACTTTCAACCCTAGGGTTGAAAATCGTAGTTTCAACCCGCTCTACAGGTACCGAAAATCGGATTTTCAAAGGAGGCGCAATGAAAAATTTTTTATTGTATAAAATTCAGTTACAAAATGTTGAATATTCTGTATATGTCCTTCTGGAAATACTGAAACTTGTAATATGAATAATTTAACGTTTTTGTAACTGAAGTTTAATGCAGTTACATGCAGCTTGAAATTCCGCCACATACAACCAAAACTCCGTTACAGCTACGTAATTTTGTGATAAACTAATAACAGTTCTGTTACAGTTTGGTAGTTTTAAGATACATTTTATGAATATTCAGTTGAGCTCCATAATATTAAGAATTTTTTTTGAAAATTCAGTAATTTTTCCCAAACCTTTGAAATATAAAAATACATAAAGGTATTTTTTGTAAATTTGCGAGCATTTCTAACAGTGTAGTGTTCAAATACTTATTTCTTCATTTCAAAATAATAACAATTTTTTATAAAAACGTGTAAAAAAACTTTTAGGGTAAAAAATTGAAATATAGCGAATAAACTTGCAATATAAACGTAAAATTATAAATAGCTCATAATAATGCCAGTTTTCAAATATTAGTTTTACAAAAACAATGTGTTCTGACAAAAGCATATTTAAATTTTTCGGACTCATCAACACTTGGAGTTTGAAAATAAATTCAACTAACCTTATGCAATGTAGTATTCTAAAGTTTCAAACTGAGGGATTGTGATACCCTCAGATAATTTTAAAAAAAAATTTGTTTTTCTTCTAACAGAGTAAAATTCATATTAGCAATTCTAAGAGAATTCTCATATAAATAATCCTTTGTAATTTTATACTATATAAGTACTTGCCTCTATATCCTCAGTGACTTTTGGGCACAAATATATACTATCGTTGTTAGTGAATGTATCTAAGATTTATGTGATAGAATTTTATTGTCATTACTGAGGAAGTGTTAAGTAATTCATAGATGTCTTCTGTACAATTTTATGTAAATTTTCTCACAACATTTTACAATTTTAAAAATAATTTTTAAAAATTTTTTACATTACCAAAGTTTATTCCAAGATATGGCTCATATGTGCAATATTTATCCAAGGTTTTGATATTTCAGAAATAAAGATGACTGATGAGGACTTCGATCAGAGTCGAAACGTTTGAAAGTATATAACTTCCTGAGTTATCAGTTCTGGACCCTAAAGCCAATTATGATCAACATTGTATTTAGTTTTTGTAAAATGACTTTATATGAACTGTTTAGAATATTTGTAAAGTTTGTATCTAGTTTTTTGTATGATTGACTTAATAAAAGCACGTGTTTTTTATAAAGCCAACATTATAAAAAAATTTATACATTATGAGTATTAATAATGTAATTTTATGAAAACTGAATAAATGTAACAATTTTGTATATAGTAAACCTTATGAAAGTTTTATAAAGTTTTCTATTTTTATAAAGAACTTTTTTTATTAAAAGACTAAACTTTTATAAAATTTTTGTATAGTTGACTTTATGAAGTCAGTATTTTTATGAGGATTCGTTTTTTTATAAAAAATTGCATTTCATAAAAAGGCCTACATTCGAGCATGACGCACGTCTGTATACACATGCACACAAGTGCACTGCTCACGCGAGCACGCCGCACACTAATGCACGGAGTCATTTATAGTTGATGCCATCAGTCCGAAAAAAACCAGTAAAATCTGCCTTGAATTTGAGGTTTTTAT